>AP031352.1:7542500-10042500 GCA_037833965.1 Marchantia polymorpha subsp. ruderalis | reverse complement strand
ACCAAAATCTATCAAAGTAATCATACCAACACAACTTAAACTCAGCAAGCTTGATAATGGCATTTAAAAAATCTATACTTCAATTATGGATAATCATTCTTTTAAATATAAAGTGAATAACACGCAGAATTACAAACATTCCAAAAGATTTTGAAAACAAAAGTTTTGTAAATCTGAAAATGTAGACATCTGAATAAATTTAAAATAAGAATGCAAAATATTTTACATCTTTCAGCGATTAACAAAACTTCATATAGAACAGATATTTTACAATAATGATACATACTGTCTTATTTGTGGCATAAATCATGAAAACACTTATCTTAAACTTTCAGCACCATCCTTTGTGGTAATGTTTAACCTATTTTTGATGTTACGTTTCAAAAAACTCTAGACATCATTTAGAAGAGCTTCGAGCCTTGTAATTTATCACTTCGAAATTAAAATATAACAAAAATTTAAAAAATGTAAGACTGATCAAATTCACATTCTAGTTTTTAATAATTCTATATCTCTGGCATGACGTTTATTCCATCAACGCCTTTAACACTCTGCATCAATCCAATAAAAGCAATCATTATCCAAAACTTGCAACAACTCACACTTCTCACCACACGAGGCAATATATCTTTCAAAATGATTTTGAACTATCAAAACATATACAAGTACACTATGCTCATTAGCATAGTACAAAATATAGATTCTAATTTAGCCAAATTTACTTCACGCTTGAAAGAATTCAAGTCTTTACACTAGCTACTATTCACCATAGCCGCAATCTCTGAGATTCAATTTGAATAAATGAAAACTTCACGAATTCTAATTTTACAGTACCCATCTCGTTTTATCTCTAACCCCAAAACTCATGTATCGTAAGAGTTCTTTAAGCATGAACAGCAGTTCTAGTGAGAACAGCATTGATTGCACAATTTGGTGGAAGTATGCTACTTCTTTGGTTGTGAAATTGGATGGGTTAAGCCCTTACCATTCAATGCAGAGTGTTATCTACATGTGAGAAGGTATGTGAACATTACCAATCCAGGTTTGGTAATACTGTATTTGACAAGAAGGTACTAGATTTTTTACGAAGGGATATTGAGCAGACGGGTGGTCGAATGAGATTGGTAGTTGGCGAGAAGAATGCAGGAACATATGTCATAATTTTATTCCACCTAGTAAACATGGAAAGCGATCAGGAGAATGAAATGTCGTCTTCTCGTTTGCTTCGCCAAGACGAAGAAGGCTATAAGTGGCCTCCGTCGTACTGGATTTTCCCCGACGTCATCATCAACATTATCTGGCCTACTTCTCCGTAGGACGGATGCCCAAGGAACAGCTCAAACGGAATGGATCATGCAATTGATCAATGCATCTATAGTCTAGAAATTCTAGAGGTGAGCTCCCAAGGATGCAAGGATGGGATTTGAGGGTCGACCAAAGGGAAGGGGGAGATGATGATGGCCGGCATGAACTTCTAAGCTTCTCAGCTGCAAGTGATTGATGGATTTGTTCAACTCCTCTCCACTTCTCCAGCTGAGGAACAGAAAACGCAACAGGATAATGAGATGGCCGACATGTTCTCGCGAAAGGAAAAATACAGCAGGAGTAAATAAAGAAAATACCGCCAATCGAGCGAAAATACAAGTTAAATGTACGAGTGAGCTGAACACGCGTCGAAGTGTGAAACGAAGTGGAAGTAGTTACTCGGACATGCTTACGCATGTCCAGACGCTGCATGCTAAGGTGTCGACCCGCTTCGCCACGGTTCTTCGTTACATAAGGCGGGGCCGACGCCTTGTAATCTGTATTCTATTCTCCAGTCGTCTTCTTCTCTCACCTTTACTCAATCTGCTTTACACTTACACTTGTTGATCACCTTCACCTTCAGCAGCCATGGCAAAGCTACCAGCAGGTAAATGCCCTCCTCCTCTCTTAATCCCTTCTGATTAGCTTTTGAGACGAGCAGCTTTTCCTCCCCAGGGTGAAGCTGCCCGGTTGCATGTGTGTGCGCGACGTAGTAAGCCATGCTGCGAAGTGATACTGCGTTCTTCACATTATTTTTTTTTGACCGGGAAAAATGTGAATTGATTACTGTAGTTTGTGAATCCTGCGAATCTGACCACCCTGCTGATCGATTGTCCTTCCATCGGAGTCCTTGCTGGATTTCAGGCCGACTACAATGACATGAATCAAGGCGGAGTAGGGCCCGAGTACGAGTACCCAACCACCGAGAAAGATGAAGAGATTCCTGTGGTAGCTCCTTCCATGGAGGATGCTGAGCTTACTGCAGACGACCCGGCCCAAGCTCCCGGGGAAGATGCTGAGCCTCTGGACGACGATGAGCTTGCTCGTATGAATACTTGCCTTTTGCCCCCATCACCATCGTCATTCGTTGTCTGGAACTCAAAATAAAGTGCGCAATTATCGAGCTGTACTAACTGAGCTCCTGTGCATGGACTTGTGGCTTTCA
The DNA here is from genome assembly GCA_037833965.1 of Marchantia polymorpha subsp. ruderalis. NCBI lineage: Eukaryota > Viridiplantae > Streptophyta > Marchantiopsida > Marchantiales > Marchantiaceae > Marchantia > Marchantia polymorpha. The sequence continues at coordinate 10,040,030 of AP031352.1, read as the reverse complement.
GGTGAGGAAGAGCTCGAAGACGCCGAAGCTGGCGAGTGGTCGGAAGACATGGCAGAAAACGAACCTCGACCCGGTGAAGAGGATGAGTACGATCCCGACATGGAACGTCTCCCATCTGACCGTGGGTGAAGAGAGCGTTCTGGTTCAGGAGTAGAGGAGTCAGTGTTTCATAAAATGGTTTGTATCGACAGATGCAAGACGAGGCTCACTGATGGGGGAGTGGCACTCTGCCTATGGACCTCGCTGCTTGGAGAGACGAGTCATCTCTTCTAATTTTTGGTTCTTACAGTCTCGAGTGATTCGTCTATTGCCGAAATTTGGATCTGTTCTGTGTACAGTTAGTTGTATAGCCACAGTCGGCCTTAAATTGTAATTTTTTTCTCGCTACATAAAGATAATTCGAAACGAGCGTGTTTGTATCAGAATAGTTTTCTACTTATTGTCATGATATTCACGTGTACGTGTGCGGGAGAAAGAATGCTGTGTATTTGCTTCTGTGTATTGCACGTACTGGATGTGGGACAAAATACATGTGGGATGGTTTTGTACACTTGATTACGGATATTGTGCCTTCTGAACTTGGGCGCAGGTGGCATTGACTACATATTTTTGTGATGATATATGCAAATGAGTTCACAGTTACGATTTCTTATTCAAGTTTACTATCTCGGAGATGAAAATGTCCAAGCAGTCGGATGTATAAACACAAAGAGAAGTTTTTATTACAAGGTTTTCAATTAACTTTTGTTGGCCATATATATATATATATATATATACATACATATCGAACACTGTACAATCTTTCGCACATCAAAATTGTTCAGATAAATAGAATACTGTTCTATGTACATCTACCTGTATAGTAAACATCTTTGTCAATTTTCATCTTATTACAAAATAGTCAATAACAAAAATGGTTGCGGTTTCCATAACAATAAATAACATGCTGATTGAAAAATACTTTACGTCAACTTAAATATATTTGTTATAATATAAAAAATAACTTATGTATTGACGATAGAGAAGAATTTTCTCAATTTATATTACTATAGTTAATTTTATAACTTAAAAACCTTTTTTTCATAAATATAATGACAATTTCTGGAAATACATGAATATATTCCGATCCTTCGATACTATTTTGATTTATATCTAATTTCTGACGAATCAAATTATGAGTATTAGCTAAACTACTACGATTTTAAATACTGTGCAAACTCCATACACAACTTAATTCAGGATGATAATTGTCGGCGCGATTTGAAATTGGTATGAAACAACTTCTAGAATTGTACAAATTTCCGAATCAAACACGAGATATATCGAAAAGATGTCCGTTTTATTCAAAGTATAAACTTTTTATCAACTATCTACAAAATCCTATAGACGGCCATAAACTTCTTCGAAATGATCGTAGACATACTCGCCGACCTGGAGGTACATCAACAATAATGTCAAGAAATAAATTACTCCCTTCGCACCCATAACTACTTTTGCCTTTGATCTTTTAATCTACCTGTACTTTTTATAACACAGGTGGAAGCCATTTCGAAACAACAGAACAATGAGCGACACATAAACAATGAATGATTTAGCAGCCACCAAATGACTTAACTACTCTATCGAGTGTGAATGATGCTCATAAACAAGGTGATCTTCTGGCACGGCACTGTCAAATTGGAAGCCTACTGAGGGAAGCCAAGCGGGGCAGAATCAAGAGCACTTACATTGATCCCTAGTTGCAAGCCGTCTTTGCCAGCCTTGGGGAAGTGAACACCTCCATAAACTCTGCATCACGATCCAGAAAACAGCAATCCGAGTGTCAGAAGTTTTGTCTACGAACAAGAGGTGAGATGAAGTTCAGAACAGAATCCCAATTTCACTTTTATAATCGATCAGTATCATTCCATTCGTCATGAGATGAAAAGAAGAATTCTCCTATTGGAAGCCTAAATCCATGAAATGGTCATGGCAAACGAGTTTTCAGCATACGATTACATTATGGGTACCTGCCACAAGCGAATCGATGTGAATACAATACATGAAACGGAAGACAGCAGAGATTAAATAAAAGCACGTGTGGCGATCCACGAGTAAGTACACAATGGAGCTCACGGCTGACATGCGCAGCAGCAAGTCGAGCTGGAGATAGTGACCCGCTAAACGGCCAGACCAGCTCAAATCTGAGCAACTGCTGAAACGTGTCCTGTCTGCCAGAGCACTGGCGTCTGCACTCATGCAAGCCATGATCGGAGGCCAGGGTCCGGCCGATTCGTCGAAGTGACAATCGTCATCTGCGAATTCAGGACCGCCCATATTCTGGACACTCATCGGTCGTCTAATATACCACCAGATGTTCGCAAATTCCGGTCGCCAGGTGACAAGTCTACAATCCCGTCGTGTCGCTCTCCCCACTCGCGGGGCAGAAAGGTGAGCGCAATCTGTGGGGCCTTGCTTACCTGACCATTTGCTCCTCGGAGGAATTGGTCGATGGTTATGGTTGGAGTGCGTGAGACTAGACAGCGGGCGGGACAGAGGGGCGAGCGATTCGATTCGATTCGTACCTGCTGAGGTAGATTTCGACGCTGGGGTCCTGAATGCTGGTGTAGGTCCTGGTGGGAAGAAGGTAGCCCTCCGTGGCTACCGTGAACGGAGCAATCTTCTGCGTCATCGGTACTCCCAAACTTCTCGACACGATCGCCGCCCATGCTCCGGCGTTCACAGAGTGCGTGCTCGGATACTCGGGATGCGGGGGCGTTCGAAGGTACGTGTCGTAAGTCGGCAGAGGTGCATGCGTGGTCTCACCTTGTCTGCAAAAATCAGGGCCAACAATCTCTTCTGTCATGATCGATGGATGGATGATTTCGATGGAGGGCAGCAGCGAGAATTCGATCCTGGATCGAAAAATCAACTGAGGGACGACAAAGTGTCGAAGGGGCGATTTGCTCCCTAGAAATTTGAGGGAGATGTATGTGAGTGCGGTGAGGGTCGAGCTAGCGACACGAGGGAGAAAGGTGTCGAGGAAAATAAGCACCTGAGGGCAGTGATGGGTCGCCAGAAGAGGTACTTGTACTTTTGGTACCATCCCGCAATGGCTCCATCGAAGTACGCGACTGACAGCTTCGTGAAGAGCTTCGCCGTCTCGATCGTCGAGATTTTGGTGCCCGTCACGGCTAGACTCATATTGAAGAGGTGCCCCACGATTCCCGAGGTGTCTGCATCACGAAGCAACGAGCGAGCCTCTCTTCGTTAGACGTAAACACTCTGCCATCGTCAGAGTCTACGGCACATCCTGTGACTGAAATCCAGACGTCCAATCGTGGCTGTGCACAATTGAAATCAGATTGGTGTGAGCAGAAGAAACCAAGGGGGCACACAGGTGGATAGGCAACATACTGCCGCCATCTTCCCAAAATCTTGCCGTGTCTTTGAGCAGCTTGGTCTGGAGTGGAGAATTGGCATTGCCGACTGTGGCCAGTGTCTGATAATCGGAGTTGTATTTGGCGCTGGGAATGCTGGGAGGCCCTCCGAGGGTGTCGAAATCCTCAGCGGCCTTGATCACCTCGGGTCGTGTTGTTGCCAGCTGAGGGTAGAGGGCAAACGTCTGATTGGGAGTGAATTGGTACTTTCCCACAGGCCCGTCGAGAGGGGCAGGTTGGAATTTCGCCCATTTCTGGCTACCGTCATTAGTTCTGCACTTGAGGAGAGGGAGATGAGCATATTAGTTCTGGAACATGAATCCACTCATCACTGCCCCCGCACACTCTCTGGCGCAATCCAATTGCAGTGGACGGCAAGTACTTGCTAGAGCAGTCGCTGGTGACAGCGAATTTTCTTCTTCAATTTCATGCAGCCAAGTGTTTTTATAATCCATGACACATTCAACTGAACCCGGTAGCTGATCGGCCACGGGGCTGGCAGAGCTGTGATAGTCATTCTGCAGCCTCGGAACGCGTCAATCCCAAAATTATGAAAGCGGGTCTCAGATGTTGGGATTCACCTTGATTTCAAAAACCTTGCAGCCACTGACACTCCAATCCTTTCAGCCTCTCTATCGTCCGCGGCAGAGAGTCCCAGCTCAGAGATTTTGGATGCAATGAAGATGTCGAAGATGGGTGATTGCTGAGCCGGAAAGAGTCTGCACCCACATTCTTCCGGGGGTTTAGTCACATCGCTGGATGGATTGAGAATTCTAGCCGGCGAAAGTTTTGTGGTGAGGGATTCTGAAAGAGGAATCACGCACGCCCATAAAGAATCATCTTGAGAAGCTCGTCAAACACTTACTCTGAGAGGGCGAAGTGGGCAGCATAGTGGGCGGCTGACTCTGGACTCTTCGATTTCTTCTTCAGCGCCAATTGAATAGCACGATACTGCGGAACGTGAAGTTCCAAGAAAAGCCGACCGGCAATTTGATTGGGAAGTGCGAGAAGTCGAACCATCTTCATAACCCAATGTCCGAATTAGTTCCATAAACCCTGCAGATAATCCACTTGGCTGACTCTGACACAGTGTTCCACTCCATACGGCAGAGGATCATCAGAGGATTACACATCCCAAAAAATCACCCAGATTTTTATCAAACATACGGCAGAGAATTTAAGCTGCCCACAAAGGGTGGCAAAGTGGTTGCAGCTAAAATTCGTCATTTAATCACAACATTAAAACCCTGACAGAGAAATAGAAAGAGATAGAGAGGGAGGGACAAGAGGAACAATCGACATATTCCTGAAAAACAGCAACGGAACTTTGACGCAGGGACGAGAGATTGGACGCGAATGTTCACGAACCCGCTGGGCGACAGCATTCCATTGTGTGATCACGTTATCGACGCCTTCGATCCCATCAGCGGCGACATGAAGTTGCGGGTTACAGCAGCTGAGAGCCAGGAGAGCTCCCAGAACGAGCAAACTCGATGTTCCCGACATGCTTCCCAATCCAACAGGCTTCGAAAAAGCTATGAGTGAGCAGCCTTGGCGTAAAAACCCTCAGCTCTCCCACCAAGTGCAGCTGCCTCCGAGACACGTAGCGTTCAAACTAAAGTGGAAGCAGGGGGGACGGTGTGTCAGAAGTCAACCTGCAGCACCCCATCCATCGAGTATTCAAAGCCCCCGTCGTAAACGGTCTGACTTCTGCTGCACGGCTAGGGAGAACTCTAGGCCAGCAGGCACACATTTTCCACAGATTTATACGAGTGTGCGCCTGCCTCTCTGAGGCGCAAAAGTGGGGCAGCAACGAGAAATAAGTCCGAGGACTTTTGTTTTCCCTTTTGTCCTGGCACGAGGAATGTGTGACTGTGCAGAGTGCATAGCCAGTCCCCGGGCAGTACAGTGGCTTTCTTGTCAGGGGTAAACTCCAAATCAGAACAGGTTTGGCCTTTTCCTGGATATCTGCAGCACACCTTTTCCCTCTAATCAAAGACCATTTTCCAACCATCTCCACCCGGTCGCCATATCTGGTTGCTGTTAAAGCTCAAACTAGCTCGTCTGAACAGACGCAGTACTGATGAAGGACAGTCGCAGTACACTCTCGTACGCTTGAAATAACCTCATGGGTTTCTAATATTGCTCTGAACTCCGGATTCTCCTGTTTTCGGCCATCCCACTACCTTCCACTTCCATCGGGTTAGCCCTGGTTTCCGTTCGTCTGCATGCTTGTACTCCATGGTACTACTACTTGCATCCACTTGGCCTGGATTCTGAAATCAAGCACAGAATCGAACTACTTCTCGTCTCCCGTTTCATATTCGTAGTAACGAACCTGATTGATGTGGAACGAGAATACTGTCCTCAGCTGTGCGTGCTCAGATCGTCAGTGTGTGACTTGAAACTGCTGCTAGAGGGTTATCTACTGCTATCTTCCTGGGCCTGGTGCTGGCCCAGGAAGATATCCAACCATTATTAAGGTCTGATAAAATGCTTTGACATCCAACCATTATCAAAGTCTGATAAAATGCTTTGACATTTTTTGATTATTGTGGGGTAGGGTGTTTGTGAGGATCTCGTTTATCTTTACATTCTCTTCAAGACGTACAGAATACGTACTGTACCAGTTGCAACCTGGAGCCTGTCTATTCCTGTATTCAACGTGCACCTTGAGGAGAAGTTGTCAGGCTCTGAGGAAGTCAGCCTCCTCGCAGCTTCTTAACAACCTTTCCAACGTTTCCATCTCTTTTGTTGTTCTGAGGATAACCACCCTCGACCACTTGAAAGGTTGGCTCCGAAGCTGTGGGCACTTTTTCGTCGCTGCACTTCGTGGATCTGTCTGATGTGAAACAAGAACTTCAGACCATGTCAAGGAATGGTGCTCATATCTCATTCTGGAAAATGTATACCGATAATTGAGACCGAGATGTGGTGCACTTCATTTCCTCGTCAGCCTTTCATGCGATCCAGGTAGCCCCTCTCCAATAAGAGACGAATTCACTGTCTAATGGACCAGAATATTCTTGAAGGTATGCTCGATCGCTTCGAATATCTACGAGACCAAAAATACTTCGTGCTCGCTTCGATAAGTAGATGACTCAAGTGCTTCCCAGTGAATTCCTGAAGATTTTCTTCCTCACTGCCTATGGGCCTGGGTTCTTAGTTCAAATCAGACTTGTCAGTGAGATCTGAACTTTACTCACATTCCTCCACAATGTCAAACGTGGTTTGGCCCGTAAAGTGAAAGACGGTGTGCAGATCATCTTTTCCATGCAATCTCACGTCGTGTCATGTCTGAGACAGACGAGGATTTTCAATGTCCCGCAAAATCTCGACCTGATTCAATGTCTCGCCGTCCCTCTTCGTCACATGCGTCATGCCACAATTTCTGTGCAAAAGGTAGAAGCAACTCGGTGAACAAGTAAACTGGTTTCTCTTTCTTTTGGAGCCAGCACACGATAGTTAGGTGGAGGGTCTATGATCTGAAAGCGTTGACAAACAAAAGAAATTCATAAAAATCTAGAACAACACACTTCGCTACTTTTGTATCTTCAGAAGTGCTGCCTGTTACGAATCTATATGAAAGTATTTCATTTGATGCGCAGTTTGTTTCTTCCAATTTAATAGCTCAAATACACCATACATTAATTTGATAATAGGAATAATCATTTTTGCGTTGATTCTACGCAGTTGATGATAATTAATAGTCTCGTTCAGTTCATCACTTGAGTACATTCTTTGATCAAAAGCATTTATAGCTTTTTGTTGAAAATGCACATGAAAGAATATTATAAATTTTCGAATATAAACTTGGTGATGAAATGTATCACTCTTGTGTGTTATAGAAACCTTGAAATCAATGATGCTAAAAAATTTTGAATATAACATATGCTTTCAAATAACAATATACAACATTATATAATACAGCATGAAAACATATAAAATGTTTTAACCGAGAATCAATGCAACTTCATGGTTCGATGTCCGAGTCTTGACATCTGACCTTGAACTCAAAACTGACTTCTAGACTCTTGAAGTCATCGATGCAATGTTTTTAAAACAAATATTCTAGAGAACATTTTGGTTGCAGTGTGAGCAAATCAAATTGAAACAACTGCTTTACGGAGTTATTCGTCTCTTCTGCACTCTCATAATTTCCGTCTCTTTTTTGATTTCTAAATCCTCATCATATCCAATCAATTTTTTCAAACTGTACACAACACGTTCTTGCATGTATAACAACAATTTTTAATGCAAAGATACCTCATCCACATCATTGACACCACCAACAAGCTCTTCACCACCAGCGTTTGTGAATGTTAACGTTGTTTTGAAGGATTTGATTTGCTTCAAATCAATTAAGATATTAGTTGAATTCAGCAACTCCATCCAAGTAACAAAAGAATTCTTGACATTTGTTTCAAATCATATTCATCGATATCTGCGTGCACAACAATCTTTGCCTCCGCCTGATTACTACTGTTCAGAACAAAGCAAACATTACTGTCATATTTTCAGAAGAATCTAAAACACACATGAAGGATAGTGCTTTGATACAAAATTTTTTTGGTTAACATAGAGATATGCATTCACACCAAAGGTCAACACACAAATATAACATAGTTCAACTTTGCTAAAACTAGATACACAATAACAACAACCTTAAACTTGTGTTAGTAAAAGTTCCACCCCACACAATTTTAAAGAAACTCGCTAACCCTTGTCCAACAAACTAGAATAACACTAACTAACATTAACTTGAGTTAACAAGACATAAATTGATTTGTAACAATAATACTGAAATATCATTCAAATATGATACCGGGATAATAATGTTTTGATTTTATAAACATAAAAATTTAACAATATAAATTTTTTGGACATTATTTTATCTAATTCTTTAATTAAATATATTTTGTAAAATTAAATTAAATTAAATTATTTAATTTTTTATAGAGTATTTGATGCATATTAAAACCATTCTAAATACTTCAATTCAAAATTCAAAAGTAAAAAAAATTGAAAATTTTATTTAACAAATAAATTATTAGATATAAGACTTAATTACATTTAAATTTACATATAGATAGAATATTTCCTAGAATTTTTTGAATTTGAATATAAAAGGAAATATATTTTCATGTTTTTATATAAAATATAATATCATAATTTTAAAAATTTTAAAAAAATCGCAGCTAAAACTTCATGATCCCAATGTGAATTACAAAAAATTTAAAGATTATGACGAATGTAATATCTTATGTGTTTGAATAAAAAATAATATCATAGAATATAACTAGAAATTTTATTTCATATTTTATATTTCAAATAAGTGATTTAACCTTCATATAACAATCTTACATGCACGCAATTTAACATTAAAAATAGAAATTTATTAAATTTCCAAAAAATTATAGAAGTAAAAAGTAAATATAATAATGTATTGTTAAAATAAGATTACACACAATTGATAAAATTGTTAATGGATTGATGTTCATGTTGAAAATAATATATGTATTGTGAGTAACTAAAAGATTATTTATATGAATTCACATAATGCATAATTGCTGTGGCGGAGCCAATATATGTTTGATGAAACACTCCTTGCCAGTTACTTTTGTAACGTTGCATTAAAAAAAAATTTGACATTTAAATGGTTAATTGTAACACTAGGATTTAAATAGAAAAGCTCACTACAAGATGAAAACATAAACTCTAAAAATGAGAGATACCAACTCTATCAAAGAGTTCTACTCTCTCTTATAAAGCTTTTAACAACAAGTACAAAGACATAAGATTTTATGTCCACCATATATTCCACTCTTAGTGGATGGATGACAAGATGCGGTCAACTAACACGGTTATTCTCTACTTATTAAGCACGTGGATTGCTGAAGTGACAGCTATGATTTATGCATGCTAAAGTAATTATAACTTCATCTTGAGTAACTTTAGTTCTTACTTATTAAAGATGATTACACTAATTGTGTTATCGGACTATGTTAAAATCAAAATTACTGAAATACATGAGAGAGATCTTAGAAAAATAAATCTAAAAATATAATAAAATTCAATTTTGTGTATTAATCCAACTCAAGACGTCAAGTGCTCAGCACATGAAAGTTTTCAATGATAAAGTCGATGGTTATTCTTCGTGCTAATTTTTTTTCAACAAACAGACTAAGAGCGTCAACAAGATACACGGTACCCATTATGTTCATCAACCGCGTTTTTACAATTTTCAATGCTGAGATCGTGCGTTCTGTTCATCCAATGCTAACATGTAAAGTTAATGCTAGACTGATTAGTCAAAATACAAGATGAAGAAATTGTGTAACAGATTTCACAAGTTCAAACAGCTTGAGCGTTAAAACGGAGAAATATCAAACCTTAGACAAAGTTTTGTTTGATCTTATCTCTATGCACAATTGAAAAATCTACGGTTCTATTATCACTATGTCATATTGTTGAAAATCTTGTGAATACATACGTCCCAATTCAACTAGCTCTCAAGCATTTTTATGAGCGAGAAGTTGATTTAGGCATAGATAGTCGATACGTTTCAGCAGTATAGACAAATATTTAGTAAAACAGTCATGAAGCTCACTTAGCATTGACTCTATTATGTTGAGTATGATCTTCACACGATAATAGTGATCAAAGGTTATGGTGTTAAAATTACAACAAGTACATTCCACATGCATGTAATTTGATTTTACTTGAGTATTGATATTCTTCACTAAACAAAATGATTCAATTGTTCTAAGCAACGTATTACATATTTTTTCCGATTGCATTTCAATCAATTTATATTTTGTAATAACAAGGTCCATATCGTTGAGTATGTTTTGATCCTTACGTTACAAAGCTTCATATTGAAGAGCTGACTTGCTTAAAACTGCCTTCATGATGTGTAATATTAGAACAAAATCAAAGCTGCACATTTTTCTTCCAACAGTCTTGACGCTTCCGCTCTTTGATTTGTTATAATTGCATCTTCCACAATAATTTCAAGTACTTTGAAATTCGAGTCATAGAATCATGCATACCAAAAATAGAAATAGAAATTAATTCATGTCTCTTCTGACCGCCGTAATGATTGATCTTGATTTAATACTCAAATCATTATGGCTTTTCCTCCAACAATTGCCTCACTTATGCTTGCTAAGTGCAATTTTCAAAATTGATTTGCCCGTTTACAAGAAGCATCCACCATGTTAGCTAATGACGACAGCTCAACAAAGAACTAGCAAATTTTCATGTGGTTCTTGGCTGTTATCATCAGAGCAAGTTGGAGTCGATGTGCAAAGCAATGCACATAATATGCCAAAGTGATTTTTCTTTGGATGATTGTTTTTAGTCGTTGATATTTTCACGCATATTAGATGCTTCATCATAGTTTTGTCCTCGTACTTGTGATAGCAAAAGATCGTTTTGGCTCAAAGTGAAAACAATGACGACCATCAGCAATTCCAAACATGTATTGACAACATAAATCATATTTATAAATCTCTCATGAATTGTGTCACAATTGTCAACAAATCCTAAACGATCATAGTTATAGATTGAAGCGTAAGAAAATCAATAAGACAATGAAACATCGGATATGAAACCCATGACACATTTTCAATCATGAAATTTTTAATTTTTGAAAATGCGTTAGTGTTGGAGTTGGCATGTAAGCGATACCTCCTTGGTTTGGAAGTACCTGCTCCCTCACTCCCACTTGGCTTTGACTTTGCAAACTAGTATACACCAAATTTTTTTTATTGATCAAGACAAGCACTAACGAACAATTTTTTAAAGCATAGTTTATAATCACACATCATAATTCATATCACAATTGAAAGTAGAAAGAGAAAAGGAAGTATATTGACATTTGAAATCCGTGCCAAGAAGATAAATGTGGTCGACTCAAACACAAGCATGAACAAACAAATCAACGTCATGCTAGTAATACAAGTCAAAGATACACAAGAGGTGCCATAAAATTGAATGTCAAATCAAACTTTTGTTAAAGATTCAAAATTGTTCAATTTATTTATCATCAAAGTAAGATTACACACATCTTATATTAAGCAAGATAACTTCGCAAATTGATATAATAATCTTCGCTTTCAAACAAAGAGCAATGTTAAAACGAACACGAAAGTTGTTAAAACGACCACACTAGGACCAGAGACGCGTCTTACGGTCACATGACCTGTCCTATTGCTTAATCTTAGGCTTCAATAAGAGCTTCACAAGTGCGGAAGTGTTGACTTTGCTATCATACTAGACACAATGCACGAACATGTGCTCAACGTATTGTTTTCTCCGAGTATACTTTGCAATAGTTGAAAATTGTAATTATTGGTCATTGTTTTGAATTGTGTACTTATTTACTATCATGTTTGATTGTGTTTTTTGCATATATGCAACAAAATGTAACAAAATACGCTAGAAGACGATACTTGACTTGAGTGCGAAAAAATTTGTTCACGAAAAGTGACGCGTATGTGGTTGTTTTAACATTAGATATGATTGTTTTAACGTTCTATTTTTGAATATTGTTGTTTCATGAATCTTTGTTTATAATTTGGTTCATATTTATAATAAAAATATCATATATATCTAGTTTAATTAAATATGAAGGAAGTTAAATAATTGGAACAAGTTTTGTTTTCTCAAATTAGATCATATGAATGTTGTTATGAAACTTAATTAGGTGCAATAGTTGTTATGTTTACATGCTTCTTTTCAACGTAATTCAAAATTGCAAATTTATAAAATATAGGAGAATGTCAAAACTACCACATCTAATGTGAAAACAACCATAGATGCGTCACCTGTCATAAATAAATTTTTTTGCACTCAAGTCAAGTATCATCTCCTAGCTTGTTTTTGTTACACCAATAGGTGCATATATGTAGAAAACACAATCAAACATGATACTACTAAGTACACAAATCAATAACAATAAGTAATAACTACTTACATAAACTACTGCAAAGATTCCTACAAGAAAATAGAAGCTTCTTTATTTAATAGAAGCTTGTGTTACAATATGTTCTTTACATTTCAACACATTGTGCTATAAACAATTTTATGTTATAATTTTACTCAAACAGCAAGAAATGATAACATGTATCTTTTTTTTCTTGAAATTTAAAAAAGTCTCATCATAATTTAAATTACCCCATATAACATTTGCAATTTTTTGAGAATTTTCACTGCTTTATTATGTAATAAAAAATGTATTTAAACATATCTATATATATTGTGCATTCATTTTATATTAAATCAAATATACATCAGACATAAATCAAATATTAGTAAATATAGCAAATGATACTTAATTTCTGTAGATAAATTAATGAATCTGATTAAAATATCATATTCAAGCTTTGAATCTGAATTAATTTCAAGTTTTGAAACTTTCATTAGTAAAAAAATCAAACAAATTTCTTCTATAGAATTTATCTGCACTAAATATGTATCTAAAATTGAGATAACTTAAGTTTAACGTACTTTTTTAAATATCGTAAGTTCCATTTAACTTTATGATATACCTTATTGTTGTAAAAGTTCTGTGTACACATGAAACTACATGACAAGTAACTTGATAGTTGTATGAGATATTCTTGAAGTAATGCTGTGCGTGTTCAATTTATATCATGATAGTAAAATAAAATTGAATTAAATTTTGATTCAAACATAGATTCTTGAAACTTAGTAGCTTGTATTATTAACAAATTTATGTAAAGAAGAATTTTTGTGAGGATTGAATGAAAGATGTTTAAATATTCAACAAACGACTTATGATTTGTGAGGAATGTGAAGTGAAATTATCATGAAATCGCAAGGCATTCATTTGACAGGGGTCCAATTTCTAGTGTCGCTCGTAGAGAAAACTTATGATCCTACATTTCCACCTTTTCGTCAACATTTGTTATCGTATCTCATTCGTGAGATCTAGATGTTTTATGAACACTTACACGACGAACCTATCCGTTTTAGGATGGAAAGATGACCGTAAGAAATTATGTTGAAGGTAGTAGAATGATCCTTATCATTGTTGATTATCCATCAACTTCATCACTGTTTTCATAGATTTTTATCTATTGTCGGGAATTGTATCAGTGTTGAAGTTAACAGTCACTGTCAACAAGTTCTCTTCCATGTACAAAATTGAAGACAGATTTGCCTGCGACACACGGTGACTAATATGTGATAGAACAAGTTATCTTACGTATAAATATTGAGTGGATGAAACAGGCAGTGTGTATGACAAACATGTTACATGGACTGGACTTCGGATTTTCCGTCGGCTCAGGGGTGAGTTATGTGATGTCTTGAACTTGTCTCTCATGTCTGGGATGATCTGTACAACTCTGACACTTCATAAAACAGATTCAAGTCATTGCGATGAATATACAGTCCAGATTTATGAAACTCAATAAACCCGAAAAACGCTAAACTGAGGATGGATGGCCACTAGAACTGAGTAGCTTAGATGTATCCCTTTGTGTTTCGGAGAAAGTGGTAGTGAGTTTAGACCGAGCCTACAAATCTGTAACCAAGTAAAACCAGGAAGACAGTCTCCGCTGTTGGAGATTTGTCTGTGTGTTTTCTGCCAACAGCGAGGGTTCATTAGCGACAAAGACGATTTAGAGAGGTGAAAAGGAAATCGAACCTGCCGAACTTTTGATTTGTATGGACTATGAATCTCTAGCTTGACTAGGATTAGATCGTTTAAAGCAACACTAGGACTACAGGATATACTTGATGATCACATTTCGAATTTCCGTTGTCAACGCAAATGTCTAGAGGTCATTGCTTCTCTTGTCTTGCAATTAAAAGTACTTCAAGCACGGACTAAATAGACTGGACAAAGAGCAAAGAATTTCTCTAGAACCCGTTCGTAGGACCACGACAACGGGACCACTATTCGATTTCTTAGCAGGGCCTACCAATCAAAGTAGCAGAGCTCAATTAAAAGACGTCATAAAAACATATTCGCAAAGGAACACTCGGAACAAGTCACAATAGAGGGCGTGCAACCCGCCCTCACTGCACCTTTTGCATCTTTATTCGGAACAAAATTGTCGGAAGGAAGGTTATTGGCCGCAGAACAATATGGGGTACTAATTATGAGTACCCAGTGTTCCTGCAGATGATGGAAAAATCAACCTACAACCCCGGTTTATGAAATCATCTATGCCTCCTTTGTATTCTAAAAATTACAAAGTGAAACGCTCACAAAGATGTAAATCTACCGTCCCTACCTTAAATGACTGGCAAATGTCGGCTACCTTCTCAAGGGGTAAACCAAGGGGTGAATACAATACCCCTTACGTACTTTGACTCATTGCACAACTCCACTAACAAGCTACTGAGATGCTAAGAGATATACTAAGTAGAGGGGTGCGGACTCATGCACTATGAATATCCTTCGGAGCATCTCCATCCAGAGCGGCCCAAGTAACTATGGAGGGAAGCTGAGTATAAAAGAGGAGGCAAAGGAAAAATGTGGAGGGTTCGATAATCCTTGTAACATCGTCCAACTAACCTGATAAAAGAAGAATCAAAACCTATAAACTTGTCAACGGGAACTCCACATTGGCAGTTGCTCCTCGTAAGTTTGGTGGCGTTAGCAGACTGATGCGTGAATAACGGAGTGGAGGGGCTGAGGAGAACATTGCGATGCTCATCGAATGCCGGTAGTATAATACTACACAACTAACTAGAGACTAGCAAAACATGATGAGGTACTCTTCCTCCTTGCCTCAAGTTGGGGCTAAAGAGTATGTGCCCGAAAGAATGGATATATAGTACGATCAGGATGTAACTGTACAACCACCCTACAACGAGCAGTACATGTGGCTATGTTCTCACAGCGTTGCAGCTGCTTTCTCCTTCACTTGGCAGGGTGCAAGTCGCGCTACTATGGGCTCGTAATGATCCCCACCGGCTCCACACCAACCTACATTTGCCATGGAAACATGAGGAGATGATTAAGACATATGTTACCCACATGCCAAATCTAGACACATCTTTTAAATCTAAACATCAAAATACTGTTCGTACTTGTCTAAATTCAAAATCACATTCATCAGAATATCTCTAGACTCTTACCAGTTCCCTTCATGAACAGAAACATCGGCGGATATCGTATAGAACTGACGCTACGAGGGCGATGAGGGAGGTAAAAGATGTTGTTGTTGTCACTTTCGTCCACCATTGCGTCAGAACCATGAGCTTGAACCTGAAACATTCATTCCAAGAGCAACTATTTTAAATTATGTGCACAAGCGCAAGAATTCGCTTCATCAGATCATGTAAAATAAGTTTTTATTCACATCGCAAAAGTCACCAAAGTTACGTACCACAAAAATCTCCCGCTCAAACTCGTTTGCAAGACATTCAATCGCGATATCATCTCCGAAGGCAGCTGCCCGACCTTCTCTGTTGTCATCAACGCTCATTAAGCCATCCTTGAGGTATGATAGAGTAATAATATCGTATTCTTCATTGCCAGTACCTGCAATGGACATATACTTCGCCCAGCTTTCAGCATCATCCACGGGAATGCAACGTTCTTTATATATCGACTCTGCGGCTTGATCCCTGAAACCAAACAAAAGTGCAAGCAAAGTTTTGATCAGCTCTATGAAGAACGTCGGCCACTACGTGGCTACAAATTAATTTTTAAGCAGGTCGGTTTGAGCTGCAGAGGAATTCAGCAAAACAAGGAAATACAAACTTCAGAGAAGTCAAAAGACACAGTTACGAGTGGAAAACTTCCATCAATGTCCATTGGGAAAGCAAAAGATTACGGATACTTGAAACCAGGGGAAATTTAGGGTAAGGATGGGCACTACAAGTTTCAGATCACAATAACCCATAGTTTGTCTGAGGCACAGTCGGAACATGAAAAAGGGGGCTCACATAGGCCACTAGTTCAGACAAGAACTGCAACACGAAGAAGTGCTCGAAGCGCTCTCCAACATAAAAGCTAACCCTCAGAGTAACCTAGGGCAAGGAGGTCCACCGCTTTACAGTAGGAAAAAACTCGTGACATCAGGACATTTGATGCCATTCCATGACCCAAGCAAGTCTACTGAAAACAGAGTGCATCAACACGTAAACCTAGACCCGCTGGAGAGTATTGTTATGACAAGAAGGGAGGAGGAAGACCTATACCTGGGCATTCCGACGCCCACCAGTTCGGCAATAGAGCAGTCCAAAGACTCCCTATCTTCTTTCTTGGCTAAAAACTTCAGCTCTTGATACCAATGGACACCCCAACCAACGCTCAGATTGGGAGCGTACAGGTGCCTGATCGTGGCATTCAACTGCTCTTGGTTGTAGAGGTCATTTTCGTAATCTTCCAAAAATCTCCTCACCGTGCGCAGGCGTACTTCCAATGGCGATTCCTCAAGTCTCATGGCTTTCTGCGACGCGGTGAACAAACAGTTGCCATCTGCCTCCACATCCCCACCATGATGCAAGCTAAAGACGGCGTGAACGACATGGTCGGGATGTTCCCAATATATTCCTTTCGCAGCCAATGCCTGAAGTGAATGAATCTGTGCAGGTTCCAGGCCGCTGACATTGGACCATTCTTCCTGGACATCCTCCACAGGTATGGGCGCTACAACGAAAGAAAAGTCGTTGCTATGGCAAGTTGCTTCCTCCACAAGAGGAGTGGATCCCCCTGTTGGGGATCTCCATATCTCAAGAGCAGATCTTGGACCACATTGTTGCTGTTGATAACCGTCTATGGTCGCACCCTCGTACTGAGCAGGCTTACCCATTGTCACCAGGCTATCACAGCTTACGCAGCTATGAGGCGCCCTGATGCCAAGGTTCGTTCTCGAGAGGCCCCAATGTGTAACAACGCAAAAGCAGACCCAATTCTCCTCTTGACTGCGCTTTCCAGCTGGACTCGATGAAAAAAAACCGGACGACGCAAGAAAGCGAAAAAAAAAACCCTGCAGGAGCTGCACTCCTCTTTCCAGAAGATGGTCGAAAACAGAGAGTTTCCCGCCCCCAAAAGCAGCTGGCACTACAGAATGGCTTCCTGCTTGAGCTCCAAGGGAGACAAGAAATTAAACCTGCCGATAGACGTCATTCAGGGCCTCCAACTCGCCTCCAACTCGCATCCAGAGCACGAATCGACAACGAGCTCAAGCGCACCTCGATGGACCAATACCGCCACCAGCACCCACGCACAACACCTAGCCTCGTATAGAACACCTCTGCAACCTAGAAACCAAAGCCACCTACTCCCGGCTACTCACGCAGCACTGCCACAGGGGGAAGTCGTCGCGAACAAAACCTCGGCTCATCCACGAACTAAACACTCAGAAGCAAAAAAAATGATCCGGCGGACGAGCTCCAGAGGCCGATCGATTCCACTCCAGAAGCTGCACGCCAAACCCACAGCACAGCCGCTGCTCCTCCTCGTCGAACGATCAGACTGCAAGCCTAGCCTCCTGCGCCTTCAAGAAACTCGAGTCCTTCCGCCGACAGAGCGCGCGCACGAAGAGCGGACGCAGGGCGGAGCGAAGAGGAGCTTCCGCTGGCCACAGACAACGACATAAGCATCGAGAGAGGGAGGGAGAGAGAGCGAGAGGGGGGTCGGGCGCCGAGGCAAAGGCAGGCAGGCAGGCAGGCAGGAGCGAGCGCGGGGTCCGGTCAGCCCGACTCGGACGACCGTGTCACGGGCGGGCGGCCGGGGCAGGCCGGGCAGAGGAGCAGGCGGTCAAGCTGAGAGGCAGCGAAGAGAATTCGGGCTGGCCCCGTGCCCGGGAGGGAGGGAGAGAGCGCGAGAACGGTAACTTTGAAATCCCCGGGCAGGAGGCGGGTGGGCCGGGAAGGGGCGGGAGGGGCTGCGGAGTGGGAGCGGGCCACCCGTAACTCCGACCACGTGACGAGAGCAGCGCGGAACGTGGCAGCGCTTGTCGACAGCTGTCCCGATGTCCGGCTGCCCGAGGACGGAGAGCGTGCTGGTCCAGGCGTCCCGTGTGTGAACGCCAGCCGCTTCCCCACACCGATCCCATGGCCGCCCTTCGCTTTCGCTGCTCTTCCCATTAATTCCCCTCCGCCGCCTCTCCGAGCCCCGCGACCCAAAAATGGTCCCGAATCCTTGTTCCTTCGGAGAGAGGCCCGGCCGACCGACCGGCCGAATCCGGCAGATGCCGCATTCCTGGAACTCGGCACTTCCAGCGCCCTTCCGACTTTCCCAGCACCGGATACTGACCGGCGACCCGCTGATGTTCCGGTCAAACTCGTCGAGACGCAGAGAGCATTCTCGTCCAGAGCTCGGCTCGAATTCTGCCGATTTTAATTATTCGCTGGGATATCGGAATTAAGCCGGATTTCCTCATTCCTGGGGATCTCGGATGAGTGCCGAGTTAAGGTAAATTAGTTTGTGCGTAAACATACGTATCGTTTGAGCACTCTCTCCACCTGCTCGAATGTCTTTTCGCGCTCTCCGGTTGGTCTGTACTGACTGCGCAGGCAAATGGGGACCATGAGCGACTTCCATGGCGTTCTCTCGGGGGAAAAAAAACAATCGAGGAAGGAATTTAGCAAACTTGACCGCTGCGCCGCTTGCACACGCTTTCAAGGCTTCGGAGGAGAGTATTTTGCTCGAGCGGTTGTCGGATTTTGGTCCAACGGAACCGAAGGAACTTATGGCGCAGTATGCCAATCGTTTTTACCGGCCCCGTTGTCACTTTCCAGCCAGGGCTCGGGAAATGCCGGCAGGCTTGACCCAGAGGGAGGGAACTTTCGGCATTATGCTCGATTCGCCGGTTGATCCTACAAAAGGTCGGGGTGGGAAAAGGCCAACGACGAGATGCAACCACCGAAAGGTGGAGAGCTGTGTCGTTGAGCAGTTTGCTGGAGCACTTTATTGGAGCCAGTTAGGACATGGCCGACTCTCACACGTGTAAGCTTGGCCCACTGGCGCATCGTCATGTTAATGTTGGGGGGGGGGGGCTTTCGTACTACGCTCAAACCATCACACTTGTTCCACTTTCTCACCACATTCCATACGGATATAACGAAAAAGCATCGGCAATGTTTTCCATCACCCCAACGGGACAGCCTGTACAGACGAAGAACGACGCTGACGTTCGAGCGCCCGAGCTCACCTGAAGCTGGTCGCATGTCCATCAACACTGGCACACCATTACGCATCGCGGCTGTCATAAAATCTCCAGCTTCCACAGCTTCCAGCGTCGCTTGCTCGCTCTGGACTTTGCGTTCTCGGTCCTCGAGGCTAATGTGGACGAGTCTGCGGGTCTCATGCTGTTTGAGGATTTCATCTCTGCGGTCCAGGACAGTCCTGGGCTGTACTTCGCTCTTCTCGTCGCTACTGCGTGCGCCTAGTCGTTCAGTTGGTCTACTGCAGTACAGTCCTTGGGCCAACCGTGTAGCCTCTTGTAATTGGTCGTCTTTTGTCAGTCAGCGGGTCGTCTGCTTCAGATCTAGTTCACTTATTTTTATTTTATAATACTCCTCCGTTATTTAACCGTGCGAGTCATGAGGATACTTCCTTGCTCTAAGCAGTGCCACTTCGGACCGCATCGCATGCACTCTTCTTCCTACTGATTACAGCAGAGCATTGTGGTAGGCTCCTTCTGGCAGTCTACTCAAAGTTGGATGCAAACCGCGGCTGTTTTCACAGTACGATTTATCGAGTTACAGTAACTTTATGCGCTCGCCTTCAATTCTTCCACTGAAAAAGAACAAACAGACAAACAAACAACTTCGGATGGAGTTGGCATCTGTGTCTTGTCGGCCTCCCTTCGGCTACTTCTCCACGTTATTCTAAAGCTTCTTGGTACAGCATTTTCGAATGAGTGTCCGACAATTTAATACGTTCGCGGGAGGAAATGGATAATTTCCTCAATTGAAGAAACTGATGTGAGCTACTCACCCTACGTAGTTAGTATATATATATGTATATATACTTACTCTCGTTGAATCTTCTCAGAGTATATCACAACAAGTTTTCGAATATTAAAGCAAACGATAATAGGTAGAAATTAGCTTTCTTATAGTTTTTTTCACATTGTGATAAAAAAAATTTATCTAATTATGAATAAAATAAACTGATAGAATCGAGCTAATAGAAATTTTCAAACATCTAAATATGATTGGGTCATAATTTCTATATTAGAAAAATATTTCAAAAATTTTAAATTTGATTTTTTATTTTTCTTATTTCGTTCGTAAAAAAATATGTAAAAAAATATATATTTTTTGAATGATTCCTTCAACAATGATATTTTATTTAATTGCAATGTTAGAGTTTAGGAAACTGTTTACCTACGTTTTGATTCTTATGTAGTCTATATGTTTTCATTTCGTAGTTTTTTCACATCTGAAACTATGAGATTATTAATCAATTCGTTAACAATTGATCCAAGGCCCAAAAACATCTGATTATAATTATGTTTAACTAAATCTGATTCAAACGATGTACTATGAATGACTTAAAACCCTAAACTGTATAGAGGAAAAGTTTTCTCCTTTTAAATTTGAAACGAAGGAGCACTGGGGTGTAGTTTATCTACATATAGGTAATCCGTTGCATTTACTTAAAGAGATTCTTGACTGTAATCTAATCGTACATGATCAGCTTTTGTAAAAACCAGGTGACAAAGGATGGAAAGAGAATGTGATAGTTTATCAACATACGAGATATGTTACACATCCCAACTGAACAAATTCCTGAAATATTTTTTAATAGAGGTGAGAGCATTTTTACTTCCGCGTCAGTTCACCACTATCCTTGTATTCTACCATTTATCTCAAGATTTTAACATTGGCGTGATCACACATAGAAATTCACACACCTTTCAGTGATCACAAACAAAAATTCACATAATTATTAACGTGTATAAGTTTAGAATCTACGACAGTGAATAATTTCTGGTAATATATTCTTGACTGCCGAGTAGAGAGATTTTACTATTGAAATATTAGCAATTATGGTGACAAGATGAACTAGAACAATTATTGTAAGAATGAAAAAATTATGCAAATTAAAACACATTCGCAAAATTCACATATTTTTTTGTTCTTGTGAATGGGGATTGCTCTTTGTTTGAAGAACTGGAACTCCTTAGGGAGCTCTAATCCTATTAACGTCAGGACTTTAGCTCTTTCTATCTTCCTTTGTAATAGTAGAGTTGTGTTTAGCGATATACGCGATTTGCTCATCTCTCTTCCACTTTCTGCTAGGTATACGCTGTCCATCGTATCCAAGCCATATATATGTACGTACATATCCCTTACTGGCACTGCTGTGATTTCCGACAACTTACTCCGTGTTGCTCACAGTTTCTCTCTAGCAGTGGCTTAGTGGTGATTGTGGTTTCTTACAGATGTGGACGATGTCGGGTATATTCATGTCTTCTTTAACAATTCGATTCTTCCTTCCCTTTGGCACACCGTACTAAGCCAGAACTAACTATTATCATGCCTTGTGCATATGACCATTACGTTCCATGTTATTGACATGTTCCTCATTTACACGTTTACTCGAACAGAATACATGTTCATAACTGTTAATTATTGTTACTGCCATGGTGGACTTTTCTGTTGTGCTATTCCTGCTCGTAGGCAAGTTCGGGAACGTACGAGTATGTAAATGCACTTTTAATTCACATTTTTTTTCACACCTTTCCTTACTGTACATAATTTTCAGCGTCCACATTATTTCCTTTCTGAGATACAACCACTTGGTTAGCCACCTTATTTATCCGCTGTATAACGTACAATTCAGAGTATATACGATGGTGGCTACTTCACGAGGTGTGACAGGGTTTAGATTTCTTGAACAGCAGT
The DNA here is from genome assembly GCA_037833965.1 of Marchantia polymorpha subsp. ruderalis. Lineage (NCBI taxonomy): Eukaryota > Viridiplantae > Streptophyta > Marchantiopsida > Marchantiales > Marchantiaceae > Marchantia > Marchantia polymorpha. Next base: position 10,017,759 of record AP031352.1, on the reverse strand, counting down.
CCATAAGGTCAAAGTCTGTTCCTAGATTATTTGTTGAAGTTAGATATCCTTTGAGGACACATCACACGTTTGCTTCAATTCAAATGTTCTCTGTGGTTCTCTGTCCAAAGTAATGATGCTGTACACATCAGCGTGGTGTGTTTATGAGCCTGATGTTGGGTGTTGCAAGAGGACAAGACAACAACCTGCCTTTCAAAACTTGCGTTTCCTAGTTGGAACTTCGCGGCTAGAGTTCTTAGAGAAAGAAATCAACGAGATTTTTCACTTTGTGCCATTTGAGACAAACAACAATGACAGTCATAACGGCAGTCCAGCAATGGTGTGAGTCCCAGCCAGAGCCTGATCACCACGGTGCCTTTGGCTGTCAGCTGAGACGCTAAGATACAGATGGTTCATCAATGGCATACCTATACACAGCACTTCCACATCTTCAGCTACTCCTAGGGGTGTGAGATTAATCCCACGAGTTTCTACAGGGAGCGAACCTCTGATTATCATAATCTACAATTCAAGCCAATGGCGGCCAGATATCGAGTACACCCGAGTACTTCTCTGCCACCCTCCGTTGGTTGCGCACAGAAACAATACTGCAGCTGTCATCAAGGAGAAGCAAAAATAGATCCATCGTTCGGATCGGAGCTTACGACATCAACTGAAGCGCCTCCCTTGTTTTGCCAAGCACATTGAGCGCTGTGGCAGCGATATGGGCTGCAGTCAAACCAGCCTCTGCATATTGATCGGCAGGTGATCCGTGTTCGATGTAGCGGTCGGGAAGCACAAGAGGTCTCCACTGAAACACGGTCGTGCGTCGTTCATCAGAGCGCGGTTCAGCAAACCGACATTCAAACAGTGAACTTCATCCGCATATGTCTGTTTACCAAACCTATTCATCGCCAGCCATGCTAGACTACGATAATGTAAGATGTGTCAAGTCCTTCCAATTTTTTTTTAAAAAAACAACACAACAAAGTTTCGTACCTTCAGATTTCCATCGAGCAGACCGTCCAGGGCCATAAATTGCACAACGTGCGATCCGAACCCTCCAATCGAACCTTCTTCAACCGTTACGAGAACTGAGTGTTCTCTTGCTAGTCGTCTAATAAGATCTCGGTCAAGGGGCTTGCAGAATCTGGCATCCGCAACTGTGGTGGATACACCCAGTTCAGTCAAGAGCCTCCCAGCCGCAAGGCAATTCTGCACCATAGTTCCATAACCCAGAAGAGCTACTTGCGTACCTTCAGCAAGTATTCTTCCTCTCCCAACCTGAATGACATTGGAAACACATTCGATCAAACACAAAACTACAGATTGGAATCTTCAGCGAGAAATGAAACCTGGAGATATTAGTTGAGAAACGTACGCCCGCAAAAGACTCTTCGCACAGTCCAACTGGACAAGCTATATCTTAGATAAAGGAAGTTATGAATGGCAAAAGTGTTGAAGAGAGTACAGAGGACGGTACAACTTGAGTGTCTAAGGAGAAACAATTATCTTATTTGCCTAAAACAAATACTCATATGGCAATACGACATCCTTGCCCAGCTTACCTCCATCGGAATTCCCTTGTTGTTCAAAGGCAGTGGAACTCCAAGTCCATTTCCTCGTGGGTAGCGGAAACAGCTGGGACGATCATCAATGGCAGCAGCAGTAGCAACCATGTGAAAGAGCTCCGCTTCATCGCAAGGCGCCATAACGACCATATTGGGAAGACATGCCATATACGTGACATCAAATGCTCCACAGTGAGTAGGTCCATCAGCGCCGACCAAACCAGCACGGTCCATAGCGAACCGGACCGGAAGCTTTTGTAAATCGACGTCGTGAACGACCTGAAACAACCACACAAGGTGCCATGTGATGAATGACGATCCCACCGGATTTCATGTTTTCATGTCGACCATAGATACCAGCAGAGGAAACTCAGGGACCGCATCGGGTACATAAAATTGCCTGTCCTACAGTTACAGCAACCAGGCCTACCCAGACCCGTTGAAAGAAGTTGATCGAAGAGAAAAAGTACCTGGTCATAGGCACGTTGAAGGAAAGAAGAGTATATAGTGCAGAAGGGTTTTAGTCCTTCACAAGCTAGCCCAGCTGCAAACGTGACAGCATGTTGCTCTGCAATACCAACATCGAAGCAGCGCTCTGGGAAGCGCTTTCCAAACATGTTCAAACCTGTACCTCCACCCATGGCAGCATGAATAGCAATGACATCCTTGTCTGCCTCAGCTTCAGCAATTAACGCTTCAGCATAGTAGGTTGTGTAAGCTTGAGTAGGAGCCTTGCCCTTAAACTGTTTGCCGGTGGCAGGGTCAAACTTTACAACACCTGCAGTGGACGAAACATGTAGAAAATTTCAGTTATATGCCAGAAAAAGGTAAAGCGCGACAGTCAAATGCATCCACGCATCTGATGAAGTATATTCTATGTTTCCAAAGATAGAGACTGTAGAAGGTGAACAAAACTCGAAACATTACCATGGTATTTATCGGCAGCTCTCTCAGCATACGGATAACCCCGTCCCTTTTCAGTGACGATGTGGATGAGCACGGGTCCGGTGGTGTGAGTAGCCTTCACTTCACGAAGAATTGTGATAAGGTCATCAAGGTTGTGTCCATCAACAGGACCGATGTAGTAAAGTCCAAGTTCCTCAAACAAGGTCGATCCCGATCCACTGATCATACCTCGGGCATATTCATCAACTTTCGAGGCCAGAGAATGCATAGGACCTCCAATTTGCTTCGTAACACCCTTCAGTGATCAATACACGACTTGCGTTAGTATCATTCTACGAGATTCTATGATCTCCAGGACAAGGTGACAATCACGTGAGTACATGAGAAATTAGAACTGGTACAATTGCGCTGTGACTTAGACTGCCAGTGCTCGTCGTTCATCATACTCTCAGACTAACTTCAGTTCAGTCAAACTAACTGACAAATTTTCATGGTCTTCAGAGGGCGGCCAAAGCGATCCGACACAAAATTACAGGATCGGTGTGTTAGTGGACGTCTCATGTACCTTAGCCACCTCTCGAAGTTCTCGGAGAGGTCTGCTGGATTGAAGACGACTCAGAGCGCTGCTGAGAGCACCGACAGGAGGCGCAGGTCCGTCTAGAGTGGCAGTGGGCAATGAAACTTGTTTGTTGTCGTTAAGGATGACAATCATGTTCGAGTCCAGGTAGCCCGCATTATTCATAGCCTCATAAGCCTGCCCCGCTGTCATAGCTCCGTCTCCAATCACAGAGATCACTTGATTCTTGTTTCCTTTCAAGTCTCGTCCAACCGCCATACCTGGGTTTCAATTTCCACACCAAAAATCAGTAACCAGGACCAAGAATGCAGTAGATGTCAAACATGAATAGTGAAACTACAGATAAACCATCACAGCAACAGGGGAGAGCGTGGTCAACGGCAGCTTCAGAGATTTCACGAGCAATCCGACACCGCGATTGGGATGTGCAAAAGCCATCATCACAAGAAGCGAGATGCACTTTGCGGCTGAGTTTTCCACCATACCTAGACCAGCAGAGATACTGGTAGAACTGTGGCCAGCTCCAAAGGCATCATATTCACTCTCCGCTCTCCTGGTAAATCCCGACAACCCATCTGTCTGTCGAAGACTGCCCATCTTACCCCTCCTTCCTGTGAGAATCTTGTGAGGGTAAGTCTGCACGTCCAAGCCAACGAGAAAAAAAGTTGATCACTAGAGTTAGAATCCAACATCGATAAAATCAGGCACTGTGAACGTTGCAGATGCAATGAAATGATACACAAAAAGCGGACAATACATTTTGAGGGTAATGCATTGCAATCCTCGACCTTCTCGGCTCTGAAATAGAAGAAGAGATGTAGGAAAATGAAGGACGAGAAAGCGTGATAGTGAAATTAACATCGTCGAAAGACAGGAGTGTACCTGGTGTCCGACGTCCCACAAAATCTTGTCTTCTGGGGCATTGAATACATGATGAAGAGCGACAGTCAACTCAACGACACCGAGGCTCGAACCAAGGTGACCACCTGTTTTGGATACTGTGAATATAGTCTCAGAACGAAGCTCGTCTGCAAGTTGTTTCAGCTCCTGGAAGAACGTCACAGTATTGTCATTGAGAAGGATTACGTCAATGAAACACATTGTACTTTCAATTAATCTAACTATCGTCAGAGTAACAATTCACTCGTCGCCGAAACTCTAACCGGAAGTGCAATGAAGTCGGAAACGAACGGGCACAGTTATTTTACCTTTACAGACAAATTCTTCATGTGGATGGGGTAGTTGACAGTATCCAAAAGTGGGGTTGGGGGCTTCTCGGAAAAATATTCCCCTTTGTCAGCCAGAGTGGAAGCCACAATGGTCCCTTTACGACCCTGCAGAAAACGAATACACTCAAGTCATCAAAAAGACGTCTTCGTCTCGGGAGCCTCAAGTTCACAACCAACTTCCAACCACAAACCCTCTGTCATTGCGATCTCAAGTACGTGATTCCTCTGGAAACCCGCCAGAAACGACGACTCACCTGCTGAGGTACAGACGCATGGGCAACACTAGCCTGCTTCCCATCCTTGACACTCCGAAGTCCAACAAATTTACTACCGAAAACGCGCTTCTCAGCAGCCACGGATCTCGAAGGGGCAGAACTCGCAGCAGCAACCGAGGCCTGGACATTGCAATTCACCACGCCCATGTCCGGACACCGCAGTGCTGCCATGGAATTCACAACACTAGTCGCCATTCCTTAACCCCGCGCTTCTTCCTTCCTCAAGCCGGAATCTCCGCGCAACTCCTCGTCCTCCTATCAATCCCCGTCCCGCCAAGATCCCCGCTCCCTTCCTCGTCTGTTAACAATTCTCACACGCCCATTCGGGCGCTCCGCTCACAATCCTAATGCTCTCGCTTGTCCTCCTCCTCGTCCTCCTACAATCGCCTCACCGCAGGCTACGAAAAGCGAGAAGGGTACAATCCTCCCTCCCTGCCTCTCCTTCAAAAGGCGCACAAGAATCCGCACCCGAGCCCTTTCTCCTCCTCGCAGCCTCGTCGTCGTCGTCGTCCCAGAGGAGGCGAGGAAGAAGCTTGCGACCAGAACGGGAGCGCCTGCTCGTACCGCAGTCGATTGGACTGGCAGGCTGCTGTTATGGCGTCCAATCCAGTCGAGCGAGCGCGATGATGGATAGACAGACGATCGCACGTATCGTGACGGGGCGACGCTCGCAGTCAGTGGCCCATTTGTCCAGCCGCAGTTGCCTTAATAACACTCCCGCGGCTGAGTACTCGAGTACATACATCATCCACTCGAGCTCGGGCCTGCAGCCGTCGATCTGCCGATCCGCACACGTGGCCGCATCCTCGCTCCCTCTCGCGATGGAGAAACTTCGTACTCCCGGAGTCGCTGGAGAGGATAATATGGTGGCCGAACTTACGACGTTCGACGAGAAAGTGCTCCTGGTTCGTCGGCCTGACTGCGTTTCCGTCTGCTGTTTAAACGGATCAGAATCCCTGGATTGTCGACTGGGAACATGCGCTCATTGGTTCGTGCCTCGTGAGTACTACAGAGCGGTATCGAGCACGTAGATCGGCTATCGCCCACCGCGGTCGGGGTCAGGACACGTGGTCCCGTGCCCAACTTGGTCCAACCTCACGGGAACCCCGACGTACTGTAGTCGTCCGTGCAGATCTGATGGATTCGATCGTCACTGGCCTTGAGCGTTTCTGCTCCCTTCTCTCTGCGAATTGTGTATAAATTCTCGGTCCTCCTTGTTATGCTTTTTATCTGCTTATGATAAATATCTGTGAGGACACTTTTCTGACCTTTGAACATATTGCACCCATTTTTACGTCTTCTGTCCCTACAGATTTGTTCCGCACCCCTTCCCGAGAAAAATAATTTATAAATATACGATATTGTAGTCTACAATGAACTAGTTTATCGTGCTCTATAAAGTGAAATTATATCTCAAATGCAAATGAGCGTGAAAAAAATGACGTAATTCTCGCCGCGCTGAAAAGGAAAGCCTTGAATTTGAAGCTCTTGCAACTTTCAAAATATTCTGAACCTCCGTAGACTGTGAAAAGAATGAGACTTTCTATGCACTCAAGGATTTTCTAATAGCTATGTTCATTGGATTCTACGTAAGATGGACTTCGGAGGTTACATATTCTTCAATATCACTTGGTTCCAAGACTTCTCTCACAAGAAATTATTCTTTTCAAAGATGTATTGCATGTATTTGATCTTCTTGATTAAGTTCTGGTGTAAGATAAACTCCCATCGTAAAATAGTTGTCAATATATCTATCTTTTCATCATAATATGTAATTCACCTGCATTTTTACTACATGTTGAAAGGGACTTCATGCACGTCTCCATTGACATCATAAGACCGAAGATGTTTTTTTGATGTGTTATGCAAGATTTAACACGTAAAAACATCTTTGCTAATTTCTTGTTCATTGGTATGTTCATAGTCAATGATAGTAACGACAACTAGAGAAATTTTGATGAACTAGGCATTCTTGACAATTGCTAATTAGTTCTTCCTCAAAACACATGTATGAGACTTATATAAAAAACTCATTTTTAATACATATGTCATCACAACATAAAAAACTTGTTGTAACTATTGAGATGATGTATGATCTCCCATATCCAATTTGAAGTAAATTTCTTTATCTTACCTTGGCGTATCAACAGTTAACTCATAACAAAATTGGATAAGACTGAATCGTTTATTTTTATTGCTCAAAAATACTTTTTCTTTTGACAATCATCTATTATATATAGGGAGCCGCTAACCAGCACTCACCTTTGGCTAACCACCACTCACCCTGTCTATATAGAACCCCTAGGCTTGTTTTCGAGGCATGTGATTGGCTGGAACCATTCAATATTATCACGAAAAAATAATTTGTCGCCGCCAGAAAACCATTTTTGTATTTAATATTATTTGAACTATTGTCTATCTATCTTCTTCAATATCAGAGAGATGCGGGAGGTTGCTGGCAACGTCGAGCATTGTGACGGCACCTTCCACATCTTCTTTGGGGTCTCACAAGGTGAGTGGTGGTTAGCCAAAGGTGAATGCTGGTTAACGGCTCCATATATATATTATTTTATCATCCATAGTGGGCTGTTTAGTTGCTTTAATTATGTATTGTTGCACAAGTATCTTCTTTGATCCATATATCTTCGTCTCACTAACCCAAAGGAATGTGTTATCCGCATGATACATTATGTCTTCCAATGATTACTTACACATTGAAAGATATTGATAATAAACTAAAACACCATCGCGATTATGTTGATTCTTAATTCTTAATTCTTAGGTGAACTGTTGATAAAAATAATGATTTAATGCAAGTGAATATTTACATGGAGGTTGAACTTATGAACTTGTACTTCATTATATAAATATTTGTAACAAGTTTGAAAAATCCATATAATCTTTGTAGATTGAAATTGTACAACATCTACACATGTGATCGCGATTGAAGTATTATTCATCCTCTTATAAGAAGAAAGTTTGATTAAAAAAGATAAAAAAACCAGAATTTCATTTTTTTGGAAATCTTTAAATATTCAAGTGATGAAATTTCAACACGTGATTCTATTTTATCTATCATAAATATATTTTAATTTCATGAAATTGTATATAGTAAAATCTCTCAGTTGTAGAAATTTCAAGTAATATTTTTCTTGATTCTAATTTTCCTTCATGCTATACTTGATGATTTTCAAATGCTTATTTTGTCACTGCTACCAACATCATTTGTTACAGAAAAAAGTCAATGATGTGTTTTACTACATAAGGAGATACCATCAATTTAGTTCTCATTGCTTATGGATATTCATTTGCATAAACTTTTTCCAACCATTGATGCCATATGAAAAGTCAATGCTCAGAAACTTAAAACAAATGCCGACATTTTGATTGTACTATGTGCAAAGCAACATGCTGCATTCACTGTAGTAGTCTTTAGTGAAGTAACATTCATTTCAATGCGATTAACATCAAGTTGAGAAGCTGCTGACAAAACATACATCAAATCAATGAGGAGTGCAAAGAAGGTCAGCGGATTGCAACTAGAGTTTGAAATGACAACGTCCATATCTAACAAATGACGTAACATTTAAAGAGAGCACCCAAAAGATCTTGAAGATACTTATTATTCTTATTGAATTTATGATTATTTTAATGGCTGAATGCTAATCAGTAAACAAAATTTGTCGGAGTTGAATTATTGGGTAATTAAAAGATCAATCGACTGAATCAAGCACACACCATAAGTCTTCACACGGAGTGATTGGTTTCCACGAATTATCACATGTTACACAATAATTTAAAGAGAGTGATTTCAATATGCTGATCTCTGAAGCACTCTATCAAGAACGTCATATCTCCATATCTAAATATAGCTAATGGCTAGAGTAACAAAGTCTCCTTTTGACTTGATCTTATTCGGGCTAAATAATCACTCAGATTCTGAATTGCATCCGCAAGTTACAAGAACTCGATAATATCAGCCCCTTAGACCTGGTGATCATGAGCCTTTGCCCGATCGGTTGCCATTCTATCAAACTGGGACTTGTCTTGCAACACACTGAAATTTCAGAAAATCGAAAATCATCGAGAATCAGAAGACCATGTGGGACAGCTCAGCGGTACCCGGCTCTGCACGTGCAGATCCATGCCTTCGGGTAATGGAGGAATCCGGTAAATTTTGCACTCCGAGTACAAGAGCCCGCCCTGGGTCGACCCAACACGTCTGTGATCGACAGGTCCCACGGACCGAGGACTCCTCTGGTCAGGTCAGCAACCACCTCCACTTCAGAACAGTACCTGTTGCGGGGAATGGAGGGCCATCGCCCGGCGACTATAATCACGATGACTTCCGGAGACTGTTTTGGATTCTGCCATGTCGATGCGATGTTCCGGGTGCCAATTATTAGGCCCGAGTTCGTCAAACTTCGTGAGCTCCGTAAGGATTCGAGAACATATCCTTCCATGGCCAATACATCTCAGCGGGTGCTAGAATTGCGTTTCGTGATCGCGAGAGAGTGCATTCAGAAACTCGATTCAGAACGGTGAGAGATTCAGAGGTATAGCTATTTGGACGATCAGAAGTAGTGGGGAACGTGGACTTGACATTTGAGACCCCGTAGGTTGAAATTAGAGGTGCTGGCCGACAGGGCAGATTATTGGAACGTACGAATCAGACTATCTGTTTTCGGGATCTTTGTTGCTTTAATTGTCGTGTGCATTACGGGGCTCAAAGGATTGGCAGTTCGGTGGTTTCCAGAATCATTCTGAAACGTGATTCCTTGCAGGTATGATGAACCAGTACATGAGGAGCACTCGGTCAATGAAGATGGTTGCAAGATTCAATTTCCGGCCGACAACTTTTACGTTCTACAAGCGGATTATTTTGATGCAGGATTAAATTGAGCTCCGGTGGCTTGAACTCAGATGATGCAGGTGACAAGCGGAGGAGAGGTCAGATTTGCGGATCTTTGAGGTGAAGCGGGCTCGATAATCTTCGTCGTCTTGGAGTGTGTGCTACATTGTCCTCGCTTGCGCTCGTACGGACAACGTGGCGCTCAATGCATTTGCCAACAAGTTTAAGCCATGCCGCTACCCCTGTTCCATCGATCGAGATGCCCGCTACTACAGTCCCCGCAATTCTACCATCGTCGTTCCTCACGCATTGGCCACGCTTTGCAATTGTGGACAAGCCCTGAAACACCTCAATGTACGAGGCTATCACCTTCGCACTCACCAATGGAACACAAGCTGCAAATCCGAAGACTCACTTTTTTCGCTCACCTCCCTGCCCTGCCATTCGTAGTATTACCAATCCACTACTGACTTTCAGATGAGCACTGAAAATTCCTTGCTCGATCCCGATGTGTACATCCAGCGCAATCTCTGCAGAGGCCCCTCGAGGAAGTATTCCCGGACACTATATTCGCGAGATTCACGTGAGCTGATTTCAGGCGCTATCACAGGTCGAATTTGGCCTCTGAGAAAGACCGCAGATTCTGAAAGATCTTTAGAGAGTGGTCGCATGCAATCCGACGAAAATTTATGAGGTGAGGCAGTTCGTGCGAGCGTTTGGGACGTAGAGCGGCACGGACAATGTCATCATGCGCTACCAGATGGCATATGCTGGGGCTTTCAAATGTTCATGGAGCTTTTCGGCAGTACCTCGTGCGAAATAGGAGTTTCACTACGTCCGGATTCCCGACGGACACCATGGTGCCTATTACCGACTTTGTCCTCTTCCATGTAGAGAACATAGGTCAACGTGGGCGGCTCGGGTTTCACGCTCCTAGAAGATATCTCCTAGTCTGCCAGGTGTTCGTTCGGAACAACGGAAAATTGGCCTACAATGGAGTAAACCCGATGCTTACCGAAAAAAGCGTGTCAATCTTTGTCACATACCCAAGATCCATAATTATCGAGAGACAAGGCATGATCCGCATTTCACGTTGCAGCAGTCAAACCTTGCATCGCTTGCGTTTCTCTTGCATCACTCCGGGCATGAGGGCCCGGACTAAACTTCGTCCTGTCCACCTTCGATTCTTGTCTTATCATACCTTTCTACTTGAGGAAAAGCTCGAGTAGAAGTGCGCAACTTGTTCCCATCCGTCAATGTTCTTCAACGTCAAAAAATTTTGAGAGCAGACACAGCCGTCTTCTCCATATTGATTCTTTAGTTCTTCCTCGATTAATAAAACCGATGAAATTTGCAGAGCTAGCATAGTACCCAAGGTTAAGGCGTTGGAAGGGCAGGTAATCCCAAGATCAACGTGAAGTCCCAGAGTTCTGGTCAGAAGCGCCACGATTCAGAACCCAATTCGTACCAGCTGACAGACAAGATCCTCGTCTTGTCTGTCATCTGGTTGTATCGACGAAAACTTGAAACTCAATCTCATGATGGACAGATAGAGAGTGACGAAGTTGATTTTTATTGCTCGCTTAAGACTACCCACTTCCATTGTACATCCTTGGTTCCAATAGTGACGTTTGGACTACTCACGACCGAATCGACCTCTTGCAGCACGATGGGCTCTTGAAGCTGCTCCTCCTTCAGCTTTTCTTCAGCTTGTCTAACTGCATCTTCTTGTACAGATATGAAATGAGTGAGAGCCCGTTGCAATTGTCGTGCAATGCTTTCGAAGCCCAACTGCAACAACGCCTGGAGAAGCAGACGATGCTCCTCCGCTTTTACTGCACTCAATGCTGTCCCCTTCATATGCTCTACTAGCGCCATCTCTTCTCCCGGACTGCGAGAGACAACATAAAAAAGTAATCAGCCAAGAGGGCTTCTGCCGAGTGGGCTTGACCATAACTGTGCGCGCATTATTTCTCACTACGGACGTTGAAACACCTGAAGGTTGCTCAGATCCTGAAGGTCGTGGACTCTCACGGATGAAAGCAGTCAAACTACGTGTACTACGTAGCTACCCTTTCATTGCTTAAGCGTTCCCACAGATCCGTAGAAACAGAAGGAATCATCTCTACATAAGCAGAGTGTAAGCAAGAGCAAAATCCTGCGAAGGGGATCGAAGCAGTCAGCCACACAGATGAGACATGAAAGGTGAGCCGATAGAAATAACACACCTGCCGGCTCTAATTTTTCCTCCCTTGGACTTGTAAGCACGCCTTCCTCCTTTCGAAGTGGTTGTGCTACCGGTGTTCGCTCTCGAACTTCTGTACACAAAACAACTCAGGATTAAGGGGAGCCAGATGCTTGGACTCGTAAGATGGTGAAAGTCCTAGGAGACAAATGATCCCAGGATAAACAGGAAAGGACCGTCGGTTCTGATGAAAGAAAGATGGCAGATTTACGTACCCACGCGTGTAAGCACTCAACCCACTCAAGCCTGACGCCATGCTGCTGGCCATGCTGATATCTGAAGAAGCATCGAAGTCTACCGCTCCCTGACCTTCACCCTCCGTTCGGAGTTTGCTAGACAAAAGCAGTCTCCGTTGATGTATAGACAAAAACCGGGCCAAGTACTTGCCGATTTTCTCCACACTTTCGTCAAGCTCTCTCAGATGGGCGGTGGCACAATCAAGGACAGCTGATTGAAGTTGCACTTCTATGAACTGTCTTCGATCGTGCAAATAGGCCAGCCGAGCCACTTCTGCCCACTCGTGTGCATCGATCAGAAGCATCATGGCGCCCTCCACATCCCCGCAGTAATCCAGAGCTATCTTAGCCGCTTCCTTAGGCCTTCCCATGGCTTCAAGCTCGTCCCGTAGCTCGACAGCAAGCTCTTTCAATTCCGTTGAGGTCTTACCCAGTCGACCAGCCATGATCATCACGCATTCCCACTGACCTCCTAGTCTGTACGCGTCCAAGGCCCTGTCGAGCCGAGAGCATGCGCAGAAGGCGGCTGCAGCATCCTCGAACTTCTTCTCCTCTACCAGATGATCTCCCCAAGCGTTCAGAAGAAGCATTTTCTGGCCTTCATCTTTGATCAGGCGCAACGCAGTTGGGAACAATGTAGGATGGGCTGTCGCTAGCTTCAAAGAGTCCTCAAAGAGGTCTTCACCCATATCAATGCAGTTTCTTAATGCGCTCTCATATCGGCCCAATCTACAGTCAATGGTGTAGCGCATATGCAACTTCTGCATTTGTCCAAGTTCCTCTAAAAGTGGTAGAAACTCCTTTGGATCTCTCTGAGCATGCGAGGCGACTATTGCTGCAAGATGCAGATCATATAGACCCAGTGCCACGTTGAAGACACTGTCCGCATCTGTCAGCCAGATAAGATGTTTCACTGCTGCCTCGGCACTCAAAATGTCATTCAGGTGGGAAATATTTCCTTCGCTTATCCCCTTGATCTCTGCCTCTCTCAACGTTTTCACGCGTTCTAAAGCTGCTTCCAGTTCAGGTGGATCGCTCTTAGCATGAGTTGTCAGTATACAGAGCTCCCTGGCAGGACTATCTGCAACCTCTTTCTGCAAAGCAGACCTGATGGCCCCAAGGACACCACGGACTTTGTTCGTCGGTGTGGACGAATGAACTTCCACCTTCGACGTACTGTCTCCTGCGATAGGCGTCTCAGAGAAACTATCCCCTTTGCCACCGGAAGCTTTATACAGGGGTATGAGGTTCCTATATGTGGACTCGATCACGTTGTCCTTGGTCAGGGCTCCTATGAGTTCCGTAATGTGGCTCAAACTGCTGACCTGCTTCACGAAGACATCAGCTTTCGCTGAGAACTCCTCCCATCCTTTGTAGTCAACGATCACATTAAGATTGATATGGTTTCTTCGAGCCAAAAGCATTGCATCTTGGAAGTTGTCCTCAGTAAGTGCAGAGGCTATAGCTCCAAGCACCAGCCCACGGGGATAGATAGTTTCAAGGTTTCCACGAATGGTTTGCAGGATAACGGCCACATCCAAGCCCCCTATAGTGGTGACTAATCGAGCTCCTCTCTCCCACATTGGTCGGATTTTCAAACTATTCTCTGCTGTGTTGTCTCCCTTCACTTTCCTGATTCTTCGAGGCTTCGCATCCAAGTTTCCAGGAACTTTTGTAGAGGCTATATTCAATTCCTCGCCTGATAAACCACCGCTTAAAATCTCTTCGAGATTAATAACGTGCAGCGTATCAAGCCTCGTGGTGAACACCAGATGAGTAACCTTGAGCTGCGACTCTCCCTGAATACTTTCATGCACAGTGAAGCTGGTACAGTCGGTGCTGACGAGCTGATTGTTTACATGCAGCATCCCCGACTCATCCAAGCCGATCAAAACTGCCTCATGTTGTTCATGCCTGCCGTGAGTGACGGCACGCATCCACGGTGAAGGAGACTGAAATTTCACCACGTTCAACGAGATGTTGGATCCCGTGTAACGATACCTTCCAACATCATCTCCAGATGTGTACAAGGCTACAGAGCCGTCTGCCAGCTGCACATATGCCTCGGCTTTCCGAATTTCGCTTTCTTCCAAAGACGAGTTCAAGGGATTCGCAAATACTGCGACAATGGGCTGTTCTGCCGTCGTTTGATTGACAAGTTTGAGGACCCATTGCTCGGAAAATGCTGCATTCTTGGTTCTGGCCAGTTCAGATATTCCCTCGTTGAGATAGAGCTTGAACTCCACCACACTATCGTCCATCCTACTTAGTTCTTCTTCGGTCGGTGAAATCGACTTCCACGCTTTACTATCTTTTTCTATTTTCAAATCTCTGTGAAATATTGAACCCACAAGAGTCTTTGAGCCTAACCAGGAAATATGTCGAATCTTGCGGAAGTCTACGACTGGGTCAGATTTCGCCGACAAGGCAGAGAGCTCCGCTCCCTCTAAGTCAGCCCAAGTGGAAACTTCAGGTAGGATAATCACACTCAGGGATCCGTCAGACAGTCCTGCAGCAATCAGACACCTGCTCGTATTCTCGAACAGTGTTGCGAGTGTATGAATCGGAGCTGAGAAGTTAACCTTGAATGAGAACATAGGTGGAGGGATGATGGAAAGGCAAAGTGGCGTTACGAGGACAGAATTGCCATCGATCACAAATGAAGTGTTGCCTTCGATCACCGAACTCTTCCAGCAGAGAGTGATCCTGCGCAAATATCCAAAAGCTGTCCAGAACATGACACACAGGGGCTTTTCTGGATCCCAAATCAAGTTCACCTCCTCTTCTGGCTGAAACCTCCATTCCTGTTTCAGATACCAATGAAAGTTGTTGCAATTCCAAATTTGGATGGCATCCCACTCTTCACATCTGAGAAGGACCGCAAGTAATTCGGAATTGGAGTTCCATTGGAGCAGCTTCACTTTGGCAGATGGAGGACCCAGTATCTCAAAAGTATCTCGCTTCAAGCCATTCCTCTCATAGAAAAGGGCTACCGGAGATTTTCCTGTATCTGCTCGAGAGAACGCGGTTGCTATCCGTGAGCCATTGTAGCTCCAGCTAACTGCTGGCTGGAGCAAGGCCATGGGCTCCCCGCATGAATGCAAAGCACCAGTTTCCCTCTCCCATACCTTCAGAGAGCGGGCTGTTTCGTTGTTCCCTTCACTTTCAGCGTTCCCACATGAGGCTAGTGTTGCAAAGTACTTGCCATCTCCTCGCCAACTGATTTGCACACCCCCAGGAGGAATAAGTCCTGACGTGATGCTTGCCTACATGTAATTTTCTTCATGAGTGACACTATCTACATTGAAAAAAAATTACTCAACAGAAACTCTCATTTTCTTAAGCAGGGGTATACCACAATACTTGCTTTCCAGAAGGATAGATTCAACTCTGACGGCTAAAACTAAGCTACACTAAGGTTCCGTTGTTCAGCTAGTTATGCAATAGTAACAAGGACTCGCCAGTTCATAAAACAAGGACTTGGTCCCACCCGTCACGAGCTCAAGTTCTATATATCCGCATTATAACCAATTTTGCAGAAAAAAACGGATACCCCAGTAGGCAAATATAACCCATGAACGCGAATTTGAGCAACGAGAACAAATAACAATTTATACAAGTCACGGATTGAACGACTACAGCCATAACATTTATCGTGTGTGTTATGCATAGACTTGATACACTGTGTAAGTACATCGTAGAAAAGTATTTCTTCATCTGGGCTTAAACGAACAAGGCCCAAGGAAGTAGGAAAAAGTATACTCAAGATGAGGAAAAAACTACTCACCGGAGATGGATTCAAAGACATCTCATAGAACACGTCCCAATCTTGAGTCATAAGGAGAAGTTGACCAGCTCCCGTAGCCACCACGAGCAGCTCCCCGTCAGGACTGAGAGCCATGGACACAATGCCTCCAGCCACGGCCCCAACCACCTCCACCTCCTGGGTTGCAGGAGTCAACTGAAGTAGGTCGCCAGTTGCCAGGGCCAAAGCCAGCGCCTCCTTCTCCAACAAAAATTCCATAAAAATTACCCGGTCTTCTTCTTTGCCGGTTCCAGGAGCCCCAGTACCGAGAGAGTCCAACAACGAGATTGTCCATCGATCCTGCGATTCCAAAAACAAAGGGCATGAGTGTCGTCCGCTTCAAAACCCACTGAGCACCTCAATCAAACTGGATCAAAGGAAGATTTTCTCGACTCCAGTTGAATACTATCTGTTGCAAGTCGCTTTAGTACATCCATCAGCGACAGGCTACCGGAAACTCCGCGACGAGATGGTTAATAATTATTCCAAAGCTGTGACTGCATACAAACTGGACCACAGATCGTCCAGAAGATATGTAACGTAACATGCCAATGCAATGTAAATCTAGAGATGAGTGAGAATCACACCTGCTCCGAGAGCAAATTGATACCATAAACGCAGCAGGCGTCAGAAGCAAAGAACATTCGGACACGCTCGGAGTCATAAGTCGCTGCAACCATACGCTCGTCTTTTCGATCGTCATCGAGCTTAAGCTGCACCCATTCTTCTCTGAAAACCTGCAAATTCCTCATCGTGAAAACGGTCCCGCGACCAGTGAGTCGATTCTGTAGCTGCAACCCAATTCTTCAGTTCACGGTTCCTCCAAAAATTCCTCTGGATTGCCCGAACAAACGCACAGCTCGACCATCATCGTCTCCTTCCTCCGGCTAATCAATCGACCGATCGATTCCTTGTCATCCCTCGGACCGAAATTGCCAACCTGCTCCCGCTGTCTCCCACAGAGTCCTAAACCTCACCTCACCTCACCTCACCAGACTCGCCAACTCTGGTTTACCTCACCCTAAGCGTTAGGGTTTTACTCTTCCGTTTAAACTCCACTTTACTATCCGGTGTACGCAAGAATTGTGCGAAGGTGGTTTGGACAAAGTATCATATCGTTAAATACATATTGAGATGTTCTATCTCGATGTTCTTTGAGTTTAAATTATGTTTTTTTAGATAACGAGCTGCCCCATAAGCTCAGTGTGTACTGTTTAGAAAAAGTTCGGATAACGAAAATTTTCCACTTTATTCGTTTGTAAAAGGCATGAACAGAGGGAGTCACACAAAGCCCACTATGGCGTTTGGAGAAGGAGACGAAGCGGAAGCTTAAGCATGTCTAAAAGAACCCCCAAAAAGTCTCCAATAAATCTACCACTCGCTCAGAGAAATACTTTAACAGGGGGCATCAGATATAAGCCCATCCGGTTAATCGAGGTTTCCGTAATGATGGGAAAATACGAGAAAATATAACTCGGCAATTGAGTGCAAGAAAAACTCCGTAAAGTGCACAGATACAGTACTTGGGGTGGGTCAGTAACTAAAATCTCAAAGAATGAGAGAAGAATATAGTTTTCAATGACTTCCCTCCGGATTATAGATTTACGTCACCTGATTTGGGCACTGTCCCGAAACATCAGAGTTACCCGGAAACAGAGACGCTTCTGTCGCACTGACGTGCACATGAAAGTATGGGTTTGGGTTTGCGTCACCGCAGAAATGAGCGCCGGATACACGGTCGATGGTAAACCCTGCGCTGGGTTAGGAGCCGAGGAGGACTGCTGTCAGGGGCTCGGTTCGTTCATCTTCGAATGGACTTTCCCCCAAAGGACGACGATGCGTTCCCGCAGAGAGGATCTCTCTCTGTCTCAGTCTCTGTCGCTCTCACGCACGCGACATCGTCCACCGACTGATCGATAGACGGCCCAGGCTCTGAGCTCTGCTCGTCGTGACCTACCAGGGGATGCGGATGGTTCCAGCTGATCGATTGAGTTCGAGTTTTCGTCGGTGCTGCCGATGCGGATGTTGAGATTCAAGAGCAGGCTCATCACGCTCCAACGGAGTCCCAAGGATTCGCGAGAGATTGAAATATGGGCGGCACGTCTGACCGAGGGAAGTGAATGGTAGAATTTGGGAATTTTGTGCAGGTGAGGATGTACTTTGTGACTGTGCCTGTGTCCGCCAGCGGTCGAGCCTTCGGGGGGAGGTGATGGAGTCGTCGAGATCTTGACAGGCCGCTGCGAACCTTGTACCAATTCAGGATGAGGCTGCAGGTGGGATTCGCGGCTGCCAGGCGAATCACCACGGCCTTGGATCGGATCAGCGATGTTGCCGTTGCTGCTCGTACCGTAGAGGCCGCGCAGCCGGCGAAGGCGAAATGCGGCATCGTGAGTGGAGGTGATGTCGTCCGAGACGAGGCTTCCTTTACGAGGGCAGGCATCGTCAGTAATCGCGGTGGGGCGAAGGAGTTGGCCTCCACACCTCTTGTGCCTATGGAATTTTACGTCGATAGGTTGTGTGCCAATCTGAAGGGTGAAGAATTCGAAGAGAAGCTAGCAAAAGTGGTGAAGAAGCTGCAATTGAAACTCAGGCCTTCGCATGTTGTCCGAGTTTTGGAGCGTCAGACGGATGTGAAGCTGGCGCTGAGTTTCTTCAAATGGGCCGGGCAGCAGCCCGGCTACAAGCACAAGTCGGTTTCGTACAAGGCAATGGTTGACATTTTGGGCCGAGCCAAGATGTTCGTTGAGATTCAGACTTTGTTGGATGAAATGGTTGCAGCAGGTTGTCAAATGACCCCTGGATTTCACACCAAGCTGGCTCAAAGTTACGGAAGCGCTGGACTGTGGGAACCAGCTGTGGCGTCTCTGGCTGGAATGAGCAGCATTGGGTGCAAGCCCAACACCCATGCATATAATGGGCTCATGAATTCTTTGGTCAAAGGAGGGCACACCGAGGGGGCCTATATGGTGTACCAGAGAATGTTGGATCTAGGATGCAGACCAGACACCTACACTCTAGGCATACTCATCCGAGGGCTTTGCAAAACTGGGAAAGTGGACGAGGCGTTAGTTCTTCTGAGCAAAATGAAAGGTGATTTTGTTCCCAGCGTCACTGTCTACAACATGTTACTCGATGGATTAGGGAGAGCCGGGAAGGTCGACGAAGCTTCGAAAATGTTCGAGGAAATGGCTTCAAATGGTTCGACGCCTGATGTGGTTTCTTACAATACCATGATTGACCTTTATGGAAAATCTGGAAAAGTGGATGATGCTCTGAGTTTGTTCGAGCGTTTGAAGGAGAAGAGGTGTAGTCCTGATGTGGTTACCTATACCAGTCTCATAGACCTTCTCTGCAAGAAGGGAATGCTAGATGAAGCGTACAAATTTTTTGGAGAGATGAAAAACGAGGGACATGCCCCTGACGTTGTCACGTACACTGCACTTATGGACAGCCTGTGCAAGATCGGGCGGGATCATGAGGCGCTGAAGCTTCTGGAAGCGATGGAGGCTGGTGACTGCACTCCCGATGTGATAACTTACACAGCTATGCTGTACAATTTGCGGAAGATTGGCAAGGGAGAAAAGGCCTCTAAAATTTACACAAGGATGATTCAGAACGGCTGTGTTCCTGACTTGGTGACATTCAATGCTCTTCTCACCAGCGTTGGCAGGCTCGGAGATGTAGACGGCGCTTTCAAAGTTTATGCAGATTTGCAAGATATGGGATTCAAGCCTGACGTGTGCACGTACAATGCCCTGATCGAGGTGCTTTGCAAGGCAGAAGATGTGGAGGAGGCCTTCAATGTGTTTCAGAAGATGGTCGATGATGGTTGTAGTCCTGACCTGATCACGCACACCGAGTTGCTCAAAGGTCTGACCAAGGCTGGACGGATAAATGAAGCTTGCAGATATTTCAGAAATATGGTGCAATTGCACTGTGTGCCTGATGTGATTGCATATAACACACTCATCCATGGACTCGTGAAGTCTGGACAAATAGACGATGCTCACCAATTGTTCAAGCACATGAAGGGCAAAGCTTGTAAACCTGATCTTGTCACTTACAAGCTACTCGTAGAGGCCTTCTGTAACAACGATCAAGTCCACTTGGCTTTGGAGTTTGCCGAAGAGATAGAAGAAGGAGACATGGTTTTCAAAACTATGCTGCTCAATAGCCTGGCCAGAGGTGGACATATCGATGACGCTTACAAGCTGTTCTCGGACATGGCAAACAAGGGGTGGAAGCTCGACGTGAAGTCTTGCAACAGCTTGATCAATGGACTCGGGAAGGCAGGGAACCTGGATGCAGCGTGGCAAATATACCTGTACCTGCAAGAGGCAGGGATCAAAGCAACGGCTGTGACCTACACCACCCTGATAGATGTCCTTTGCAAGGCTGACAAAGTCGGAGACGCCACGAAGCTTTTTGGAGAGATGAAAGACAATGGCTGCGAACCTGATGTCGTTACCTATTCCGCATTGATTGATGGCCTCTGCAAATCCGGTGACCTTGACGAAGCAGAGCGATTATTCGGAAAAATGACAAGAGAAGGTGTGAGTGGTAATGTGGTCACCTCCACTGCACTTATCCGCGGTCTGGGGAAAGCAGGAAGACTTGATGAGGCAGAAGAAGTTTATGAAGCAATGCAAGCATCGGGCTGCAAACCAGATGTCGTCACCTACAACATCCTTCTGGATGCTCTTTGCAAGGGAGGCAAAACCGATGAAGCTTGGAAGCTTTTCAAAGAGGTGAAAAGAGGGAGCACTCTGGATTTGGTAACGTACAACACCATGTTGGCTGGACTTCACAGGGCAGGCCGAATACGCGACGCTTACAAAGTCTCGGAGGAAATGACGAGACTAGGCTTCGTTCCTGATTTCATCACCTACAGCATACTTACTAATATTCTCAGCAAAGCAGGCGACTTCCTTGAAGAGGGATTGATCCTCTTCCACAGATTGATCGGAAAGAGCAAATCGCGAGATTCTTCACCACCTCGTAGCGACTCCAGCTGATGTCATAAACTGCCGTTCCATCATGGATGATCAACTGTATATATTTTTATTATTTTCCGGACTGGATGACAGTTTCTTCGTTCCCTCTGGGCTGGCGCTGTTGAAGTCATGACATTCATGTCAGTTCTGGGAGAAGCTATACATCACGACTGGTTACTTGAAGCTCACCTGACCTCAGTCGCCACTGCACGGTTCACACTCAGTGTCGTAGAACCTTGACTCAGCACTAACAGCAGGTCCGGCTGTTTCAGACTCATTGTTGAAGGTAAGTCACTGCATCCCAAATCTCTCCCTCTTTCTCTTTCATGAAGTTGTGGAGCGTCAAGATCCTTTTTCTCTCCGTTGTTCACGAGGGGGACAATGACTGAATCTTACAGATGTTAAATACGTTACATGAGAGATTGTTTCTAGTACATGTTTCTGATGATCAAGTCGTATTTGACTCTCACAGGCGGCAATGTGTCACGATCTGTCTGGACTGATAGTGCTACTGCAAACGAGGACTAAAGCATATGGCATACGATGCTAGCGGAAGTGTCTTCATTACACATTGTTGCCTTTACCCTTCAAAATTCGTCGCTATGGTACAGCCAAGGGAGTTTTCGGTTTGATATTCATTGTCTAACATGTCAGTTATGTCCAAGGCGCGGTCACACATTGCTGAGTGGCGGAGAAACCAGAGACACTTGGAGCTTCCAGAAGAAAAATCATAGGTCGATCGTCGCCTTGCAAATTAGGAAGGTGTGGATACAGTTGAATATTTCTGGATATGTAGTTTATATATTATAGAGGTGACAGGCCCGCTTAAAGTTCATGTTGTCATATCTGACAATTTATTCATATGTCAAACCAGCTCACTTCGGCTACAATTCGGCATCAACATGAATTTGTCCGAAATTGCTTGCTCTTATCGTCTGCACAATTTTTTCTGGGCTGGATGTTATAATCAAAGTTTATCTTTTACTCTTTTGATGAGGGGAACAACGGATGCTAGAGATGTGTAGTCTCAGGGGTAAAGCCTAAATAGCCAGGTGATGTCTACATCGTAGGAAACTAACTGTAGAAGGTTCCGAAGCATCTTCAGCGTGCTCTGGGCACTTTTCCCTCAGCAGGAACCTCGCCGTGGATGATTTTCCTCAACCTTGATTGTTCTCTGCCATATCAAGGGGAGGTGCTGGAAGCAGGACTCTAGAAGGTTTTGGCGATGGGCAAATGGAGGTCATTTTGATGTAAACCACGAATATCATCTTTCCGTATCCACGCGGGACCT
This sequence comes from Marchantia polymorpha subsp. ruderalis, assembly GCA_037833965.1. Classification (NCBI taxonomy): domain Eukaryota; kingdom Viridiplantae; phylum Streptophyta; class Marchantiopsida; order Marchantiales; family Marchantiaceae; genus Marchantia; species Marchantia polymorpha. The sequence continues at coordinate 9,995,799 of AP031352.1, read as the reverse complement.
GGACCCGGCCTCTGACTTCCCGTGAGGCATGTCTAGAAACACGCCTAATGTGCAAGTTGGGATCTGGAGCATTCATCTCAGTCACGCAAAGATCAAAATAAGAATAACCGCGAAATTTTGAACGGCAGCTATGCGTGTAGCACGACAGCGCATAAACTGTGTTGCATCATCTCGTCGCTGGGGGAGACTTGCCTACATCTTCATGTGAATCGGATAATTTCCAATTTGAAAAGAATTTTAATTCGTTTTCTAAATATTTTAGCAGATCATACGACACTGCGATGTATACGTCTTAACCTACGTCAGTAGCCAAACGGCTACCGAAGAGGACCCAGAGTAACGAGTTTCAAGCCCTTTTGGAAAGAAATTAATTACCGCTTTTCAAACTTGCCGATGGGTGTGGAATAGTGAAGTGTTGTTTTACATTCTTATACTTCACAAAAGTTCTGTCGTAGGATATAAAGTAAGTTTTGTCCTTATTCATTGTGTTGATGTATTGTTACAGCAAATTCTGAAACTAACACGGATAGATTTAAGATGCGCTGCACAAAATGTTGGTTCTTACGAGGTGACGAGTAAATAAAAAGAGAGAACTTTTTATTTATTTTTATTTGTTTATCTATTTACTTACTTTATTTGAAGTTTCCAAAGAGAATTTTGAAATTTAAAATAGCTATTCATCAAAGATTGAAGCGGATGAATAGAGCTGAATGAAGACGAAACATGTAAATGATTATTATTTTTCATCATTGATTGAAAACGGATAAATAAAGCTAAAATGTAAAAAATAAAAATAAAATACACAAGTAAAGACTCGCAAGTTATTACCATTATGAATAAATGATTATAGGGTTATATTTTTTTAAGTAAATGAATGAATTTTATGTCATATGTGTAAATATTATCTTTAATTAAAATTAAGGTTCATTTTAGTTGTATTAACTCTAGGTATAGTCTCTACTAATTCATTTCCGTTGGAGAATATAATCGCGCTTATAGTTGACACTTGACGCTGAAAGTCTCAACGTTAGAATAATTTTAAGTAGGTTGGTCATGGTTTCCGTTAATCCCGGGTTCTCTTAAAAAACCCAAACGGGATTTCTTTGGGTTCTTTTAGAGAATGAAACAAATTGCAGAATATAAACTTGGGTGAGCTTCCAATTTTTCGCAATCATGGGATTGTGTATGGATTGGCAATGTGCCCAACTACTCCGGATGCTCACAGTTCGCATTGGAAAAGAAATTGATTTCTTAGTCGGAGAATTTTCACAACTGGATGTTATCCGTAAGAAGAATGTGAAGGATTTTAGAGCGTCGGGAAAAAGGACGGATTGGTAATTCGCGGCGAGTTAATTGAGTCTGTTGAATGCAGGAGGTAACAAGGGTCAGGTTTTATGCTGAAGTTTGGAAAATTTGATATTCGGTCATCGAGTCCGGAAAGGAGACGATTCTGCGTTCATGGGTTGAGTTACAAGTCGCTCGCAGGTCGACACCCCTTGTCTCTCATCGGAACGAGCCCGAAGTCTGTCCTCCGTAGTGAAGTGATGTTTCTCCCATAGCTGGCCTCAAAGCTTTGCGGGGAGATTCAGGCTCCGTCTCCCGTTCACACCTACAGGCAGGTGAGCAAGAGTTTATTTTTGCAAATTGAGAAATCATATGGAAGCTGAGGTGGAGTAATTTGATGTCGCGCATGGCTGTGTAACAAGTGTAACCCTTCGGAATGCAAAGTAATAAGAGTTTTTGAGAACTCTTCGTGTAGCTTACGGAGTGAGGAAGTTAGGAGCAGGAAATAGTAATCTATGGGGAGATCGCACCTTCACGATCTGTAGAGATTCGTGAAGAAGAATTACTGTCTCAAAGTTTCTCAAAGTTTGGTGATCTCACGGGTTGGAAGTTCATCTGCTCAAGTGGACGATGCTTTATCAATTTCAGGCTACCCGAATCCGTCGTAGTTGCCAAGACCCACCTGAATGGTTCCAGGTTCGAAAATCAGTTGATCACCGTTCAGTATAGAAATACACCTCATGTGAGAACTGCGTCTGTTTCTTTCCTGTGCTCTCCAACTTCCGCGTCCAGTACTCTTCGTAGTGTTACAGTAAGTAGCTCGGTAAACAGGCACTCTGGAAGGGCACGAAGTTCGAGAGACCATGAAAAGTTCTCAAGTAATGACGATGTAAATACGTCTGAGACAGGCAGTGCTACTAAAGTGAAGTGACCAACGCAAGAACACATGCGGGAGCTATCGTTTCCTGCCGCTACTCCTACTTCTTAAGTACATACTCAAATATAGTATTCTAGCAGTGAGAGATAGAATTGAGGTGAAGTGCTAGGAATGTGAGGTTCGGAGTGGGAAGAGACTTCCTGGTGGTGCAGGAGGAGGATGTAAGAAACGCTCGCGTTAGTGGTGAACAGCAGCCAGCACGTACTGTCTAAAATATGATTCTAACTACTCGTTCAATCTTTCGTATTGTCTTAAGCTGAAATACAAACACAGATGAAAGTAATCTTAAGAAAGCTCTTTTGCACATGAGCCTAAGTACATGTGCACTTCAAAGTGGAGTTCTGGTGACAGATTTAGATCGAGTTGAATGAAGCTCTAGGGTTTAAGCTTGCTTTAGAAACGAATTCCTTGACTAATTTGCATCAATGGTGACGGAAGAACGGGTTACAATTTCTCATTGAATAAGAAAGTTGAGGAGGCGGATAACTCTTAGAACGGTTGGAATTACATTACTCGACATCCAGAGATCAAAATAACTGAGGAATCTAAAGAGGTGAACCGATAATTCTGTTCATGCAAGTACAATCAGTTGAGCTAACACACAAATTCAATCAGATTTGAACGAGCATACACACATTTCTGTATCACGTGTGTAAAAGAGCCGACTCATGGAATAATATAAGCAATCGTTTATTCATATAAACGGCAATGTACACATGTGCCAGTCCTTCCAACTGGTTTACTCAGTTTCCAGTAGAAGCATGCTAAGACTAGAAAGAGCAAAATCAAAAGGCCCAATCTACAAGTACTCTGCCTAGACGAGTTACTCTGTAAGGTAACTCAGACGATCGCTAGATCTACACGAGGATTCGTGTACGTAGTTTATTTGGACTGTCTCAGGCCTACCAGTCCACAGCAGAAGCACGTGGCGTGTGACAAAGAGTAGTTTACTGTACTCATATGGTCACAGGCCTACCAGTCCACAGCAGAAGCACGTGGAGTGTGACAAAAAGTAGGTTACTTACACTGTCTCAGGCCAACCAGTCCACAGCAGAAGCACGTGGAGGAGTGTGACATGTGACGATGAAAGTCTACCAGCGCCCAAGTTCGGGCAAGTGCACTCAGATGGCCATAACTTCCTAGTCTAGTCTCCAATTCGAGTGTTTCTTTGTCCGAACGTTAGATCTTGAAGAGGAACTCTCCCGTATGTAATTCGGTTCTCGAGATCCGCAGATCGTTTTCGGGCTGAAGAATGCCTGCGGCCCTGGCCTAGAGTTTCTATGGGCAGTTCAAATGAAGTCCCATAACTTCTTCGTCGAGCTCATTTGTCTATCATTATTCGAAACGATATAGTCAGTCCTGCGCATAACTAGATGCCTAAGCACAAGGTCCCTCTTTCCGGTACAACGAGTTCACAGCATACTCATGTACCGTGCTGCGAATCCGAAACAAAAAACGAAGATCCGTTGTCGGTGAGTTCGGCGGTTTATCATCTTGTTTAACAACGCTTAAAAAGGCTTGAAACCTGATGACATTTGACATTCCTCTGCCCGTGTGCCTCTATGAACGGGATGCACGCACCGTTTGGAAAAGCCTTTCCACGCTGTGTTCAAACCCGTCTATTTATCCACCATATATGTTATGGCAAACTTACCCGTGCCTCTGTTGCCCCCTGCTACAACGCATATTGTCCAGTTTACAACATCATCTTACAACTTCACATCATTTTCCTGCTAATGTACATTACACTGCATTAGTAGGAAAATGCACCTATTCTACTAGCTGCGGCAACGATTCCGCCATCAACGACCGCACATTATATGATTGGGATTAGACTAAACTACATCAGAGGAAAACTGAATCACCTAATATCTACTCTGCGGGAAAAGTCATCGCACCAGGAGAGCAGTAATTGCTTTCAATAACTCCTGGTGTCATGCAACCCTCCCTCTACCGTTCGTCTCCTCTACCTATCCATTCGGGGTCCGACGGCGGAATCACAATAGTCCAGTTGCGGCCTATCTTTTTACATCTGAGCCATTTAAGCACATGCTGTCTGAGCCCAACGAAGTGGCTGTCACGCAAGTAGCTTCTCCAATCTACATTCTTTACACTATAGCTAAACATACTTCTCTCCTCCGGCGCGATTTCCGTCAAGATCATTTCGCTGTTCGTCGCATCAAATCTGCAGTTAAAAATTGCGAACGTGTTTAAGAAGATCAGTGACTCACATAACACCCTTCCTTCGTAATCACGAGCTCCAGAAACATAGATAGTGAATAGCAGACGCACCTGCCCTTGTAAAACACGTACGGCTTGTAGACTTCCGCCATATGCGTGACACTGCTCAGTAGGAGTCCGATCCGTCTAGTATGCGAAACACAGTTCCTCTTCCAGTGTTGCACGATCTTTACCACCGGGTTCTCATTCCGTCCTCCAATGAGTTTCTTAATCCACGGGAGATTTAGAAATCTCGACATGAGTTCCATCAGCTGCAGAAAATTCAAATATCCGAGTTCACTGTTACTTCAACCGAAAGAGTACAACTGGCCTGCCACCCTACGGACATTGAAAATTCGGACATTCATCATATACCAGACACCTGACTTTAAAAAACAACTTACCTGCATTGGCACACCATATCTGAAGAAAAGCAACGCTTGAAAATCACGCTCGTTGGTAATGAACGTCATTGGCCTGTAAACCAATTCCTTGATTTCTTCCTCCTCTTTTTTCCCGTTCTCCTCCGCTTTCTCCTTCTTCTGCATTGGAAACTCTGAAAAATGCTCGTATGCAGTGTCTGCAATCTGTCGCATCGTCAACGGGTTGCTGGCCGAACTGGCCACTTGGTACACGAACGGGTACATTTGCTCATAACCTCCATGTTTCGCCATCGCTGCCAGAATAACGTTGGCGACGATATCTGCAGGAATCTGTACAATCACAGCCACAACCCATCGATGCTTTCAGCATATTACCTTCAACATCAACTCGGACTTACATCAGACTCCCCAACTGCAACTTCTGAACGAAAGGCAATACTAAACGAAGTGGACAATCCCCACTTACGATATCCAGGGTAACATCAGGATCAACACGGAACCCCGTCAGGTCTCCTTTGCCATAGTGCAGCACGATAGGGTCCAGCATTCTGCAAGCAACCACAGCACAAAATCATCAGTCGGCGAGTCCGTCGAGTGAGACATGTTACAGTCATCCGAGCGACTGGATCACGTCCGTATGCATGACTTTAGAAATCGCATGCGACTGCAACGCACCGGTTGCCTTCGATCCATCCATCGAACGGCTTCTTCAGCGTACTCTCGACCACGCTGGGGCGGATGATAACAATCGGTAAGTCTTCCTTGTACTTCATCAGCATCATCTCCCCCATGGCCTTGGTAAACACGTACGCGTCTTGCCATCCGAAAGTATTCGCCCTGATTCGTCCAAGCCCAAAGCCAAATCCCACGGTCAGAAGAAGAGAACAGAAATGGACAAGGGTCAGACCACCGCGAGGGGTTTTGCACAAAATCGTATATCACCTCATGTGTCCCAGAAGCTCCATGCGCTGCTTCTCTTCTACACGCTGCTTCTCTTCTTCACGCTGCTTCTCTTCTACAGGCAGCTTCTCATCTACAGGCTCACGTGCTGCGCGACACTTCAAGGCCAATTCAAGCTCCTTTTCAGGGTTGACAAACGCCGTCTCGGCGTCATTCTCCAGCAGGAACTCGTTTAGCGATTCTATCATGCGGTTCTTCCTGGCTGCCTTCACCTTGTCCGCCGGTGCCGGCCAGAAGGGCTTGATGAGCTTAGTCACGGCCTGCTTTCTCCACTCGGAGAAGACGCCGCTCGAGTCGTCGGGTTCGTCGGGATCGTCCGCGAAGTCTTGAATTTCCGGTAAAAGAGTCTGGCCATACTCGAAGGGTTCCTCCTTCGACACCCCTCGGCGCTTGCCATTGACGTAAGCTGAACAGCAACGAGCACAAAATTTGTCAATGCCTCGAGGGAAAGGAAGGCCTACTAGAGCAACTAAGGGACGGACGATCCCCGCCGCCAGCGTGGGCGTGCATGGGGCGGGCATCGAGACCGGCGACCGGCAACCGGCCAGCGCCCGTCATTACCTGTGGAAATATGCACTAGCATCGGGCGCCTGCTGCACTTTTTGGCGAATTCGAGAACGTTGTAAGGCCCGAAAGTGTTGAGTTCCAACGCCAGATCGTACCTGGCAACAGACACCCACAGACGGCCCGACAACATCAGTCCCCCATCCCGCGGCCAAGACAGTTGACCTGTACATTGACCCATTGACCGTGCATTGACCCGTTCTCCCATAAAGAATACAAGTCCAACGTAATCGCAAAGCGAGCATCCTCGAGGCTACGTTCACGTACCTCTCGTCGAACTTGGTGGTCGCGGCGGAATTCACAATGACATCGATGCGCTCCATCAACATTTTCGCGTCGGCCGGGGCTAAGGCGAGATCTTTCTCCACTATGTTCCCTGGGATCGCAACGACCTTTTGTTTCATGAACTCGAGGAACCGCTCTTCTCCGTACTTTTTCTTCAACGCTTCGAATATTTCACTCCCGATGATCTGCATTGCGACAGCACAAGGCCGCCTCTTCTTAGCGGCCAGGCACGACATCGAACTAACTAAAGGCATCTGTCAGGTCCGGCTGCATTGAAGGCGCAAGTAAAGCAAAGGGTCAGATCGATACATCTTTTCGCAATCGAGCCTGTGCGTCGCCGGTTGAATTCGGCTTGACAAGGACGTAGATCGTTCCTACGTCCGGTTGAACGTCCAGCGTTCTCTCCGCGGCAACTGCGAGCATATTTCACCGGCACAAGTGGCTCGTGTTCAGTAAATCGCGTTAGTCGAATTCGAGCTCGTACCTCCAAAAAAAAAAGTTTACAGCACAAGAAGAGATTTCAAAGCACAAGGTTTACCTTTGCAGAGAAAGCCTGTGACTCCGATGTAGAGCAAATTTTTGTTCTTGAGGAACTTCCTCACTTGAATATGCTGCCCATCGAGCTCTTCTGCGCTCGGTGCCGGCTTCAATTGCGCGCGCTTCGGCTTGGCCGAAGTCGCTGGAGCCTGAGCCTCCGTCGGCTTTTCGATGTATACCTTCTTCGATTGCTCGACAAAAGCGGCAGGGGGAGTGCTCGCGTCGACGGTAGTCGCTCCGTTGAGAGTGGGTTCGGCCGTCGCCCCGGCCTCGGAACGATCGACGGTGGTGGCTCCGTTGCTGTGCATGTGATCGTGATCGTAATTGTGAGCCCCGTTGGTTTCATAGCCACGGCCATTGCCGTGGTCCTTCGTAAGTTCCTGGTTCGCTCGCTCGGCTTCCGCCGCGCGAGTGTCGATGCCGTTGACGTGCTGATTCGTCGTCGTCGTCGTCGTCGCTCCGTTCGTGTGCATAGCTTCGTTCGCGTGCACGCCGTGCTGATTCGTCGTCGTCGCTCCGTTCGTGTGCATAGCTCCGTTTGCGTGGGCGTCGTGCTGATTCGTCGTCGTCGTCGTCGCTCCGTTCGTGTGCACAGCTCCGTTCGCGTGCGCGCCGTTCTTCTCGCTCCCGGCAGCGCTGCAATCTCCATTGACAATCGCCTTCGCGTTATCGGGCCCGACGGCGGCCTGATCCATTATCGGCCAGTCCACGGTATGGATTGCGTCCCCGTCGATGATGAGCCGAAACACCGGGTCCTCCTCATCATCCTCGGAGCCTGCACGATCACCGAGGGATTAATGCAAATTCAGCACGAGATCTCTAAAGCTTGTTGCACAGCACGGGCACAGACGAATTTCTCGAGACCCGGACGAAGGAAGAGAGATTTTTCGGCTTACCTTCGCCTCGTTGATGCTCGGCGGCCATACTCCTGGTTCGGAACTGCTGTCGCATCCTTTCCTCCCTTCCTGCTGCAGTGCCAGGCCGGGGCCCGGTTCTGCAGCACTCGCAGAGGATTCCTCCCTCCAATGTTTCCATCATCGTCAGGTGTCGCCTGGCGAGTGCCGAGCGTTGGTGGTCCATCAGCGACTTCAGCTTGAGATTGCGCGGAGTCGAAGACGGCCCCACGGGGTTTCGCAGTGACGCCAGCGCCATCCCGTGCTGCTGTCTATCCCTCGCGGGCTTCCTGTCGGTCATGTCAGGCACCAAGCGCGAGCTCGGCCCTGACACCTCCGACAAGGATCTGAACGCCGCGCTCGCCCACAGCGCCATGCTCTCAGGTCGCACAACTCAACGCTGCCTACTCCGCGGTGCCTTCACAGAAGCTGGTCCCTGCGTCGTCCGCGTTGAGGTCCGAGGAGCGAACACCTTTGTCGTCCGTGTGGAGATCGCAGGACTTCAGATGTCGTCCCCGTTACCACGCACGAGCTCAGAGATGGCTCAAGTCAGTCAGTCAGTCAAGGACCCTGGAGGATTCTCGCGCTGAATAACCAGACCTCTGACGCACAAGTGGCTTGTATGTATACTACAGACCAACATATGCGTCGCAGTCAGTCAGTCAAGGACCCTGAAGGATTCTCGCGCTGAAAAAAAAGACCTTGGATACTGCAAGTGGCTTGTATATATACTGGCAGACCAACATATGCGTCGCGGAGTGTGTTCAGAAGTAGCCAATTTCAGCAGCAGCACGGTGACCGATGCGGCAACAATCTTCGGAGAATCGTGCCAGAGAATTCGTCGAGGCAGCGACAAATTTGTTGAGGCAGCTCTACGCCTGTCCAGATCAAACGACAAGCGAGCCCGCAAAATGCACGGGGGTCGAACGCGCCTGGACAAAACTGGGATTTCCACTTTTTCCAAATCCAGTTATCCAGTTTTGAAGCACTAGCCACCGTCACCGCCCATCGAGAGAGGAAGGTAAAACCTTATTGCGAGGCGAGGTCCAATCTAAAGTAGTGGCAGCACCAGCAGCCGTAGTCTCGGCTCGGACCGAAGAAATCTCTGTGCCGATGCCGATTTCCGTGCCCGATTGAAGTCGAGCTTCTCGTCAAACGGCCATGTGCCTAATTCGGATACATCAACGTCGAAGCACGTCGAAATTAGCCAGATATGCATGCATCTCCGAGACCCGACCGCATCGAACGTCTCTCGCTCTCACCACCCGTGCCTTTCAAATTGGCCCAACGATCGATTACGAACATCCCTACCGTATATAAATAGCGGTGCAGCGACTGCTGTATATATACGGTAGCAAATCAGATGGACGTGCCGATGTTTTATAACGAGTGCCGTGCCACTGCAGTAAACGTCATCAGGCGACCGGGTTTACTATAGAAGACAAGTTCATGCATATATGGTTTATTTTTCAAAAACTTCTAGTCACCATTGTTATTCACAAGATGAATCGATGGGTTTCATTATACCTTGAAAACTTTGTACATGGTAACGACGGACGGTGAAGCATCTCCTCCTGATAGATATACGTCTGTAATGTGAAGATTTAGCATATTCAAGGGACGATTGGTGATTAATGATTAATAATTAATTTCAGCAAATAAAAATGATCATAAAGATGAAAAGGTTATACTATAACCTCCAAGTCTTCTAGAAGACATTTATATTCATGCTATGCCTGTAACGGTTATAGTATAACCGTTACAGGCATAGTTTACATGCTTCTAGTCGTTTACTTTATGAGACGCTGATTGGCAAATGGTATACAAGAGCAAACTGTGAAAATAAGAAAACTAAACACGTAAACTCCACACGCGCAAATGCAGCTGACTTCCAAAATATGGAAACAGTTATGGAAAAGGATGTCGGGTTTAGGTTCGATGTCCAAAACAAAAGAAACTTTGAAGTCTACAAAGTCGAAATTACATATTAATCACCATTTGTGCACCAATTTAACGCCAACATTCCTTTATAAGTACCAAACGGTACCCTATTCGTATGCTTTGATGTAAAGCTTTTTCTTTCTTCTCGTTGACTGAATATAATTTAATTCCAATTTGAAATGTCACTTTGGCACAATCATCTATGGCATACCTTGGGTCAATATAGTAAAAGTCAAGCCCCTCCTATAGTCTTCTGCAATATTATATTTTCTATTTTCTAAACATGATAAGTCTAGATCTGAAATAGCAATAAGTCGTATATAATTTTACTTGAAATAATGCTTTCTTACAATAGATCACATAAGTTAGCAATATATTATTAATTATCACATCATTGATTATGGTATACTTATTATATTCTTCTATATAATTTGGTTTACTTTATATGTTGAACCATTAGAACAAATTTTCTCGTAAACCATCGGGACTTTGTTTTACAGTAGTTTAATATTTCAGATAGACTTTTTTGGATCCACATAACTCCATAAGATGATTTCATCAGAATAAAATAATTCCAAGAAATACAATTGGATAACAGAAAATGCAATGAACAATGATATCTAACAGATCGTCATGTAACTTCCAATATCGATTATTAATTTTAACTTTCTGGCGTTTAGAAATAGCTTGTTACTTCAAAATTACATTCTTAATAATATTCCTTGGATTCAAACACTAAAAATATTGAATATTAAAGTTCAATCATTTCTTTCATGTCATGAAATCTCAACTTTTTCTTACTTAAATTTTGTTCTTTTCAAATAATCATGTTAACTATTAATCAATTTATAGAATGTTTATTCCAAGATAATCTGAATTTCAGTATTGGAATGAACATTCTAATAGCATTGGAAATTGGATCAAATTTTGGATAAGTTTTCATCTTGTTTGATAATTGAAGCTTTTAAGTTGTTAGTAGGATCCCACCATAGATTAATATTTTTTGTAAATCTGAGTAACACTCATATTCAGTCCTCGTGGATAATAACGGTTCTGCTGATAACGAACTACGTAGCTTCAGGGAGGTTGCACGGAGTACAAATTTAATACGGTATACCAGAAGAGTGTAAATATGTGATTTTCGTTTCGGCAATTTCGATCATTTGCACTTATCTCCATGGAATCTTGACAACTCAGTGTGAGCCGGACGGAAGCCACTGCCGCATGAGTCTGGGTTTGGCCTCAGAGCTTGCATTGCTTTGTGGCGACAGCAGCATGAATCCCCAACGCAAAATGACCCACAGACCACCTAAAAAGGATGGCGATATTCGACGCATTGAAGGCACGAAAACAAAATTAGCGCCTACTCCAGCAGCGATGGGAGGGCTTACAACTCCAAGCCTCAGCAATCGGAGAGAAAGCTCGGGCCTTTGTGCGCATTTTAATGGGAGCCAGGTGAAGAACCCCTAAAGAAACGAAAGTTCTTCACATTTGCACCGGAGGGCACCTCGAAAGCCCCTTTGAGCGCCAAGCAGATGCATGCAGGAGCTCGACCCCGGATGGTGCATGGCATCGCCCCCACGCATGACCACTGCGCTAGCGGTCAACCCATTGGCCCAACCGAAACCTACCCTCTTCGACGAATCTCGCCTTCCGCTTGATCGTTCCTCCGAAACCAGGACGCAGAAGCTCGACGTCGCCCCGTGGAATCCGAATCCGAACCCGAGTTCAACTGCCTCCACGACTGCGAATGAAATTTCCCGATGGGCTGGTCTCTTCGCCTGAACCTTCACCCACACCCGAATTCAACTGCCTCCACGACTCCGAATGACATTTCCCGATTCGCTGGTCTCTTCGCCTGAACCTTCACTCACACCCGAAATCAACTGCCTTCTCGACTCCGAATGACATTTCCCGATTCGCTGGTCTCTTCGCCTGAACCTTCACCCACACTTTCGCGTTTTTGCAAAAGTTGCCCTTCTGGACCTCCTGGTCTTTTTCTTTTCCGGATCCTGTCTTTCCAGACGATGTCTTTTTGGTATGAATTATTGCGGAAAATTGGTGCGAGTGATTTTTATCCAACAACTCAAATGCTTATTCCCCTTGTTTTTTCCTCAAACGTGAAATCACCGTTGTTCAGCTGTTGCCGAATGGAGACGGCAAAGAAGCTGAAGCCAAACGAGCACACCGAAAGAACAGGATAATATTAAAGAAAAAAGAGTTCTTGAGAAAACAAGTTGAACAAACACTTCAGAACGAAAATTATTCAGAAAAGTCCAACGAAAATTATTCAGAACAATCCAAATATGAATTTCAGTAAAATTTCAAGAGAATTTGTCCTGTCTAAAATTTCAAATATGTGGACAGAAAAATATCCAGAAGAAATTTTACTGAAAGTCATATTTGGACTGTTATGAATAATTTTCGTCAGGTTGTGCTTTCCCGTGCCACAACATCCACATGCTGTACGAGTTTGGTCGACTTCCAGAGATGATTCTCGCCATGTCAAAGGGAGAACTAAGCTTCAAAAGGAACATGTGCTGGACATTGAATGCGTTCGCTCGTGGCTTGTTCATTCTCTTTCATTTGCACTCATAAGCATTTGATTTGTCAACTAGAGGGCTGCAAAGTTTTCTTCACAGAAAGGGATTCTTGTGAATCATTCTCTTCCTCACCTCTGTGCTTTTTGTCAAAAATTTCAAATACTCAGACCAAAAAAATCCTCAAGAAAATTTACTCATATTTGGACTATTCTGAATATTTTTCGTCCGGTTTTGCTTTCCTGTGCTACCACATCCACATGCTGTATGAATTTGGTCGACTTTCAGCGATGATTCCGCCATGTCAGAGGTGAGGAAGAGAATAATTCACAAGATTCCCCCTGTGTGAAGAAAACTTTGCCGCCCTGTAGTTGACAAATTAAATGCTTATGAGTGCACATGAAAGAAATGAACAAGCTATGTCCAATGTCCAGCTCATTTTCATTATGTCAGCGGGAAGCTTAGTTCTCCCCTTGACATGGCGAAAATCATCAACTGTGCAACCGTTGATGCAACCGCGTCCGTGAAGCCGTTCTGCCTCCTTTGTACTTGCTCCCGACGAATCTTCAACTCTGTTCTCTCCTACACGGTTGACCGACCGACGCTGTACAACGCTCCTACGTTACGGCCCGACCGTGATCGAGACGTTCGGTCTCCAGCACCGGCCTTCCGGTCGTTGAAAAGCCCCGCGTTCGGTCGTTTGCAGATAGATGCGTCCACCGCTGACCGCCCGACTCCGTCGTCTTTGCCGGCGACTAATGTCGTCGTCGCCGGTCAGACCAACAGTGCGTACGTACGTCATGTCGTCGTCTTGGCTATCCTGGAGCGCGCGAGGCGCGTCACAAGCTTGACCTTCGGGAGTACTAGTGCCACGTGGGTCGCCACTCGTCACCTCTTCCTGAATGTTGGTTCTCCCTAAAACACTCCCTTTGTTCCTTCCTTTTATTATCATGCACCTCCGGTTCTCCATTTATCCTCGGCATCGGACTGCACAAGACGTGCTGCACAAGACTCCGATAGATTGAACGAGATTGTAGTCACTCGTGTGTATCCTTCTATAAATATCGCCATTCCCGTACATACGCCATCTGAACTTTTGTCAATTTTTTGTGGCGAAAATCTACAATGAATCCAAATTTTCATTACAAAGCATTGTGTGAGTTTGTGACAACTGTGCTCTTTATCGCATGAGAAAATAGTAACCATTAATTTGCATCAAATCCATGGATGTAACACCTACAAACATCTGAGAGGGTCTACCGATCTCCAGAAAACAAGAACATGTGAGATTCTTCTCCAAACTGTTGGCAATGTTCACGAGATCATATCCCGTGAAGAAGTGCGAATTAATTGCTGAAGCTGTCCTGTCCTAAACCTAAACCTAGTTTGACTGGCTTCTTTAAACTCAAATGGATTTCAAGACAATCTCATTACTATTCCAGGTCTAACGTTTCTCGCTTCAAATCTTGGCTGTAATCTACTCTATTCTTCATGTGCACCGATAGGAAACCGTATTCTCTTACAAATATATATTCTCGCTTCAAATCTTGGCCGTAATCTACTCTATTCTTCATGTGCACCGTTCGGAACCGTTCTCTCTTAAAAATATATATACTGGCTGTAGTGTTGGAGGCACAACTCAAGGCATGCCCCGGAGGGCGAGGGCACGCGGGCATGCCTCGTTAGCATTTTCCATATGCGGCATGCCCGTATGTACGAAAAAAATCATACGTATATTCTTTAGTTATAGACGGTGGGATAAGTCAAGAAATAAATGGGAAATTATGCTCATTGTTGAGGCTGCATGGTACTGAAACTCCTCTTGGAGCTTAAGGATTTGCCAAGTATGTGGAATGTTGTTTTCGTGTCGGTACGTGGGATGTGTACTCTGGCTTTATTACTTTAACCGGATGTCTACCACGAGGAACTATATTTCCTTGAGGCTTGGACGATCTACACTAAATTAGATCTAGCTCTGCTAAATGGCACATGATTAGATGTGATGCCAGCAAATGTTGACAAAGAACGGATGTAGAACAAACATATGCTATGTGCACGATATTGTTTCCGGCCCACAAAGTCCCTTCACATTCTAAATTTTCTTTCATTTATTACATACATTGTTTATGTTATTTACTTCTGCATTTCTTCTGTGTCATAATATCTCCGTTCTGTCTTCACAATACTTACTGCTTCTATGCACTCCCTCCATGCCGCAAATTGCCAGGCCCTTTTGTTATGCAGGTAACATCAACACGTGTTCTCTCTTGCTTTGATTACTTGGACATGCACTTCGGGATTCTACTTTAGTGTGGGTTTGAAGCTCTCATTTTCGTGTTGATTGTTTCTTCTTCTAAGAGTGCTTTATTTCCATAGAAATATATTCTTTGATACATCAAATATAAGTATTGTATGACGGGCATGCCTTTTGATCTTGAAAGGGGCATGGGCATGCCTCGAAAATTTTTGTTGTGCCTCCAACCCCAACTGGCTGCCAACTGCTCCACAATTCATTCTGCATCTCGATTCCATGTAGTCCAACGTTGTTTGGAGACCAAATGGATGACTGTTGGATAGGTTGGATGCAAATTAACATAATCTGATTAGAGAGGAGAGAAAGAAAATAACCTACATGGAGGTGCACAATAGCACATTAACTATAAACCACAAGCCGTAGTATCTATGGAATACTTAAAGCTCATGATGATGACTAGCATGTAGTTATGTAAAATTTAGGTAGGTCTACCGCACTACTTGTATGTGAGCAAGATAAGTTCTCAAGAGTACGTAATATATAGTATATCTATGAGGAATTGGGAGTGGGTAGTTATCCCTCGGGGTTAATTAATCCTCACTCTACTATACAGAATTCTCTGATTGGTTGATGCAATTCTCCATTCTCTCTTGTTGGTACAGTATATACAATTTAATAAGGTTCGTGCCTGAATAACTATTCTCAAAATTGAATGTTCGACCAATCAAAAAAGAGTTTATAGTAAGATGAGGGCTAATTAACCCTAAACGAAAGATAACTAGCTTTTCCCTGAAGAATATTTTATCTCATTTTTTAAAAAGTATCCCATCAACTTATCGAAATAGATAAAACTTTCTACGCTTCAATCTTGCTTTTCTATATATATATATATATATAGAGAGAGAGAGAGAGAGAGAGGAATTTAAATATATCCATCCTTATGTATTTGATTACCACAACTGGATCTGCAGTAACGTGACGTAAAATGCAAACCTCAATGAATTCTGATGAAAGTGCATTTCATCCTTTAAATTTTAATCTGAAATGTATTTAGATAACTGAAATTCAATAATTGAACATTCAATATATTTTAAATTTAGAAAGCGTTGAAAAAAATAAACATCTTGATTCTCATTTCTCCTTTTTGCTTACATATTCTTCGAAAATATTCACATAACTCCATCAATATTTGAATATTTGAAGGACTCATTATGTAGTTGTCATACCACAATTACTTCATATGTTCTATCTCAGATATTGGGATACATCTAACTTTCTTTACGGGTGTAGTAAAATCACTTTGAGCTCTTGAAATTTGGAGTTGTAAGATGGGACTCGAACCAATTATTTCAAGGCATTTAAATAAAATATTTACCTATATAATTATTTAAAGAATCATGTTTTTAAATTCCGATAAAAAAACTCAGGCCTGAATATGATAAGTTTCTTGCTTTTGATTATTTTATAGTTCAATGAAGATAATCATTTTATTGGTCGCAGCTTCACTTCTCTTGATCATACCGTCACAAGCCATGTACTTTTGACGTGAGGAAAGATTATTGTATTTGAGTGATTGTGTACTTCTTTATTTACTAATGTACAATAAAATAATTGAATCTCATAGTGATTAGCAAGTCACTATTACAATCGTCATAGTCTATCAGTATCTTCAGAATTTTCAATGTAATGCGGTACTTTTATTTCTACAAACTTTTGTTTTGATGACAGCGGAGCACTCTATGTTGATCAGGAAAAGCAGTTGGTGATGCCTCCGTTCCTCTCGTACAACTGAGTTCGATCTATTTCAGAAAACTTTCTATCTGGACGGTCTGGAATATTTTGATGGGTAATCTTAACGTGTATGTGAGGCTTTGAGTGCTTCACATTCTTTTGCATTTCTAATACACAATCGATTTAGTGGATGACTTTTCATGTCTTTAATCGTTTGCATACACTTTCAGGTAGATCATTTTGATATTTACATGCATTATATTTCCAATTGTGATGCTGTTGGATACAAGTTTAATCACTGCTGGGATATTCGATTTGATCTTGTTATCCTTTTCGCTATTGAACTTGGTCAATCGTTCAGTTATATTTCTCTTCGATGGACACTTATTGGAGTTGGAGGTTTTCTACCTGATTTCGTACTGATAGTACGGTCAGGCTAGAGAGTGAAGAAAGATCTTGAACTGATTGTGGCCTGTTCGAGCATCCACATGGCCATGATCTCATCACTTGACACCGTGCAAGCCATACATCCTGGATGATTGGAGTCGAAGAAGATCACATCAAACCCCAAGCCGTTTGGGAAATAAACATTTAAAGACTACGTAGTCTTTCTTCTATATGCCTTTACTCGCTCCTCTTCTCCTTTCTACATGCCTTCACTGGAGCTCTCCCTTGCACCATGCTTGTAAAATTGTGTAGTCGATCATATAATCATGCACATTTCACATCATTTATTTGCCCATCTTCCGGTAGGTCATTTCGTCAACTCTTTTATTGTGAACTGTCCACTTGTGAGCTGTGTCTCCATGTTGATGGACAGGTGATGGATACTGCCGATGGACCGTTCCACAGAAGTCCAGATGTACGCGTGGATGGTATCAGATTGTCATGTGGGGTCCGAGCGCATGTACTGCTCTCGTCAAGAGTAAGACTGCCTTCGCAGACCTGGGATTGTCCCTTACAACGCCATGGTACAACTGAATGCATTGTATATTAGTGTAGGTACTAAGAGAGGAAAGGAGGTAGTACGAGATATATCCTGAGAATCCTAAGCTTTTTGGATGAGATTCCCCTCTCGTGTTAAGTAGTACGATCAAAGATGAAGCCTTGAGTGTAAACAAATGAACGTACATTTCCATTCATGAAAGCATGATGGAAATGTACACCTTTGAAACATGATTCGGAGTATTGATGTTCATCCATACTCCGAATGATGTTTAAAAGGTGTACATTTCAGAAACTTCTGGAACTCTACGCAATGTCCAGCACTTCCTCTTTATCATATGCAAGGAGATTTGTATACATTTTGGAATATTAATTTAACTAGGTGTGATACTCATGCTTAACTCCAATTTGTTTCAATTTAGCTTTTTATTTACTCTATTGTCACAAATTTGAAGAGAACGTTTTGTCCAAATGAGCCCAGGCGCACAGGTTGACACAGCAAACACACATCACTAAGTACAACTTGAACGTGGATATCTGCTGATTTCCGCCATCGTCTCGGGCTATATTCTTCTCCAAGGAAGAAAGTTTCGGGGCACACATATCATAAGACTGAAATATTTATAATGATATTTTAATATTTTCGCAATATATAATATGCACTTTGGACTACATGTTGACGGGGAAGATTAGCACAAATATGGACGAGAAGGAACATCGGGGACCAAACAATGTAGCCACAGAATATGAAAGACCCAAGTGGAGCGGAAGCTGAATTCCAGGCCAGGTTTGATTCGGCGGTGGCTTCACAAAATTATGACCTGATGTTGCATGGAGATTGCTCAATCCATGGACGAGCGGCATCACAATAACTTCAGATACAATGATAGAGTAAGCTGAGTGCAAATATCGAACACTGTCACCAACTTACATCCTCTGATCTTCATTGTGTACGACCGCGCATGAAATTGGTGGCCTTGGAGTACGAGTGACTGCACAACTGCACACCACACTCTGCCCAATCTGCTCGACAGCATCAATGTCTCTAGAGCATAATCCAAAGTGGATCATGACACACACAAAAAGAACGCGACTTCCAGAAGATTATATCATGAGCATATCCTAGATAGAGCATGGAAGGAAGGTTTTCAAGTACGGAGACGCATCCTCAATGAATGACGTGAGCCTGAGAGGTGGAGGGACTTTCTCATCTCGCCACTAGTGCCAAATGGCGTAGTGAGTTTAGGGGTCCGCTTCAATACGAAAATTTTGTACCTGATCATTATGGCAGAATATGTGAACAAAGCAATGAAGTCAGTGGTAGTTCCCGAGATGGCAAATGAAGGGGACGGACACAAGGGACCGGGGCTCCTTCCTTCGGGGAACTTTGGAATGATGCCCGTCAATTATGGCACTAGGATATATAGGTGACATGATTAAACGTAAATGGTGTTTGAGAGGCACATCTTACGTACACAAGAGCTGACATTTGTGTTGTGTAAGGTGTGGCAGGCTCACTGGACTAGAGAAGTCGAGCCCAGCTGACAGTTTGCCTCGTTTAATGATGTGTGTCACACGTTGAAAATAAAAGTGTCGGCGGTCTAGAGGTAAATGTCGTTCATCATACAGACACGCTCGTTGGTAAGCCAGTTGAATGGCAACAACCTTTCTTCACCGATCACACTGCATTCTCCGATGAATGAGTTCGGAATTTCAAATTGGAAGTCGACCTTCTGTTCTGTTGTAGTATTTTCTTCCCCAAGAGGAGAGAGCAAACAAGCTTGTTCACTCCTTCTAGTCAGCCATAGGCTCAACAGATGAGGTGTGGAGCTGGAAACCGCCGGCATTTCTGCAAGATGAGTCCTTGTATCGGACATACGAACAGAGGCTATGAGCCATACTGATGATGAGAAGTGACTACATCAGACCATTCAAGCTGTACAGATGGGGGGAAATGTTCGATGTCACAGAGGTGTAATGGTTCAGTGTCTCATTCATCGGCAAACTGTGTCTGGTCTAACATACATTAGACTCGTTGAAAAAATTGGGCAGTACGTTTGAAACTGCCAGGTGTGAAATACCAACCGCCACCTGCTGGGTCCATGGACAGACAGTCATGACAGACAGACAGGTCTGGGTGTACCACATTGTGAGGGGAAACACGAACCGCCACAAAAAGTATGATAGAAGCTTCAAGTCAAAATTCTCAACCCGCCTCCTCTACACGCACACTGTGAGCTGTACAATGATCTGATGCACCAGAGAACACGTACAATGTGTAGATTTGGACTGGGCACAATTCTGGGTTCTGATAAGCGAGGAAGTGGACTGTGACAACGTCTGCTCGCCCATCTTTCGAGACTGATGTCTGGAATGATTGTGCTAATAAGAAGAATTTATAACTCCTGGCAGAGGAAAAGTATGCGCAGAATGCATGACCTGTTGCACGTATATGGTTCCGTGCGACTCGGCCTGCTTCGCGAGGTGAGGGATCATACGTTCAGAGAATGCTGACGATCAATGACTAACCGAAGACCTTTTGGCACTCCTTACAAGCTTGCCCACAATAAATGACCACACTTCCCAGCAGATCACCACTTCCAGCAATCCAGAAAACAATTTCTGGCAGACCGCTTTTGTCTGCTGAGCAGTGTTCTCTTCCTGTTCATCCAGCCCTGGCACAGAAAAGTAAAAAAATTGTACAGTGACACCCGGCTATTACGCATGGGGTTTGAGAAGTGGTGCACATCATATTCACTAATCTGGATTTGGCATCCAATAAATCATCATAAATTCAAGACAGCTTTGACCTTCAAGCCTCGCTTCAACGTTGAAAGAATGTTCTTTATGTTTGACTTCAGTCTTGCATCTTTAAGATAGATTACATCAACATTATTGCAAACTCTGGAAAGGAGATATATAAATTATTTTTCTGCCAAATCAAAACAATAGTTGAATCGACCAAATCTCGGGATAGAATCCTCCACTCCTGGACATAATGTCCAGTCGTTGAATGTAGTTCAAATAAATATCCTGATTCACAGCAGAGATGCTTCTCCGCAAAGACCACGCCAAAGGAGACCTCCTCAGGACATTCAGTCTCCTTCGTGGACTCAACTACTGTTACATTCGATGCTCCTGAAACACAACCTTCACACGTGGCGTGTTCTCTGTTTCTCTCTCTTGAAGGTATGTCTCCCTGATGACAAACGCTGAAAGAGACTAGCCCGACTCTCCTTCGGTAAGATACTTCATATCTCCCAAGGATGAGCAACGGTGTGATTGCTGAATCTAGATGTGGGACCTCACGATTGACATCATCAAGAAGTGGCTGCATTCTGCGCTGACAAGTCACTATGACTTGTTATACATGTTAAACTGCGTTGCACCACGTTCTGTGTATGACACCCTCCTCTTTGAACTCCGGTCGCTTTTTAGAGGTCGGTAGCTCAACGATTCTTTCCTCATGTTGTGCAATCGCTCTCTGTATACGCTTTGCTGCTAGATCTGTCGTCAGCTCAACCCTGAAATCAGTGGAAGCCTATCGATGCGTCCAATTGGTCGCAACGTGTAAACCTCGACTGTTGTCAGGTCGTACCAACCAAGCTGACTCTGATCTCGAGTCAAAATACATACGTGTCCTCGGAGGCCTCTCCATTGCAGGACGGGAGTATACAAACCCCATAGCTTATTGGATAAGCAAAGCACAGATCTGAGTTCGGATGACCATCACGAGATACCCACGCTAGATACCAAGGTGTGCTCAGTTGGAGAGCACTGACCATGTCCAAAGATTCCAGCTCTTCCATAAAATCTTCTTTACCTCCTGTAAAGACCGGAGCTTTGCAAAACTTTGCTATACTCTGTAAGTACTCGTGATTTTTTTACCAGGTCCCACATTCGGCCAGCATTTCTCAGCCACTCTCTCTCGGTTAATGGTCTACTGAATGGTCGTCGAGGCAAAGAAAGAATCTGAAAAACAACACAAGTTTCAGTAAACCTAATCTGCAGGTACGATACTAAAATCCTCATCTTACCAAAAATTAAAATTAAAATTAACCTGATTTCGAAGCTTTCCCAACATGGCCATATAACTCTCATGATGATTTCGTGTGGTTTCATCCGGCACCCTTAAAGGCAGCACAAATGTGTTAACATCCCCGTCCAATTTCCCCTCATCAATATTCTTTTCTCCTTTGTCCTCGCCATCCTGCAGACATGTACTCAGCTGGTGAGCTTTTCAGGACCTTCCATGAACTGTTGACATTTGCATGTTATGTAAAAGAACTGATGATTCACGTGGCGTTCTAATCTATATCTTAATTCCAAACAAATGGTTCACAAGGTATCAGCATCTTATAACGCACAGACCTTTCCGACTGTGCGGATTCCACCTTGAACCTTGCCGAGGTTGGGGGTCCGACCTGACAAGGAGATAACTCCATTCTCACCACGTGGAGCCACTCTCTCCTTTTCCAAAAAATCACCATTTGAAAAGTGAGGTCGGACTGCATGAGACTGAGGAGGTCTATACTTGACTAGAGATTTTTTCCTAAAAGCTGGCGAAGGGAAGAAGAGAGAAAGTGCCCTTTCCAACCGCAATATCTCTGGCAAGGAACATTCTTGTTTACGGAGCCTGCGACAAGTACTAATCTGGTTAGTCCACTTTTAATTTGACTTAAGATACACTCACATTAGACAAAGACAGGCATTGCGTATAGATGTTAGATTGAAAAGGCAACGAAACGATTTGATCCTACCTATTGACAAATAAAATCACATTGAATGCTTCACTTCGTGCACAAGGTATACAGTATGTGGCAGACAAGAAGATGAATACTAGAAGGATAATACACAAATGAGAGGAAATGGTGGATAAACTTAGATAATCACGTACTTAGTGTGAACAAATATCACGTCAGAAAAAAATTCAGGTTCATCATCGATGATTGTTTCGATGTCATCTTTTTCAAAAGAGGAAATTTGGCCGGAGGGAAGTGTACTAGGATCTGGAATCCCCTGCTTTAACATCTCTACCTGTCATTATAAACGGGCCATATGTTGTCAATTCAAAGCTTCGCATCAGCTGCATTTTGGAGCCAGCAAAACCTAGTGGCTTCAGCAAAAACTACGAGAAAAGTACAATCTTCTATTGCTTTAATGTGTGACGACGAGCTGGAGTGTTAAGAAGGGATATACAGTTTGCATCAGTCGCCACATGCTGATATCATGGACTCCTTCCGTCACCACTAGCAACACATGGCACACAGAGCAGAGGAAAACGCCAAGCTACAAAAACCACATCAAACGAACCACAGCACACGTAAACGACAATACTTCAATTGTTTCACATCTCAAAACCTGATAAAAAACTCAAACACGATTAGAGAGCATCACTTGTCAATTAAGACTTGCACTTTTTTTGTGGCATTGTATTGTGCGCAGTAAGCACACAATACAATGTTGACTTCGGACATGTGGTCGAGGAAAGGCTACCTGAAGACCCATTAACTCATGGGCCAACTCTGCTGATAAAGCATCACCACCAAGCACAGAAATATTGGAGAAACCGTCGGAGCGCATGAGGTCCATGAGCACAGAGGCACTGAAAACAGGCTGCATCAAATTGAAGGGTTTGCATATCCCAAATATTTGAATCATTCTGCCAGTTTGTAAAACTAAAGCCCACCTTTCAATTAAGCGCAAAGTGAAACATACAAAGCGAAGAAAGACAGAGACGAAGACTTCGAAGAGATTGAAAATCCTTAATGGTTAGATGTCTTCTCAGAACTCACCATGTGCGGACTGTCATTCTATGTAAAGCTAAAACTATATACGACCTGATTTTGGAATGCTTCCCATATTGAGATCGTCAGTGGGAAGAGCTGAATAAAACTGCGGTCATTAGTATGTGCCTGTCATACCCTAAAGACTACGGAGCCCACGCCCAGTCAAAGATGTTATGGTTTCTAACTGAAGAATAAATATCACTTTACAAAGCATTGGCAGGTGGGTCATCGATTGGTAAACGACTTGAATTGATATATGTTGTGTCAAAAATGAAGATGAAATATCCTTACAGTGGAGTTCTTTGATTTCGATCTCTTTGCTTGTATACTCACTTGACAATCGAGCAGAATAAAACGCTCAGCCGACATCCGGAGCTCGATACCAACAGAGCAATGTTTGGCAGCAGCTTTGATGTCCTCTGTCTGGGTAGGAAAAGGGGGCAGCACACCTGTTTCAATGCATTCAACTCTAATTGGTACTCTGTGAAACTCTATAAAATGTTGGTAAAGAAGATGATCTGTTGAGTTTAGATAACAAACTTTCGTGGCTGGAGACAAAATTGAAACCTAACCCAAAACAGACAAGGTGAAAAATTATCGTATCTGTACAATGAAAATAAAGAAGTGAAAACTTTGTACAATCGAGAAAAAATGGGCCAATAAGATGTTGACAGCTTTGCAAAGTTCCTGTTGATTATTCTCTTTTCTCCAGCCCTAAAATGCAATAGATGATGACAACCAACCAGTTGTGGTTCCGTCAAAGCCATACAGCTCGTTCATTATCGTCGACTTTCCAACTCCCGGAGGTCCCAAAACACCAACTACGGTAAAATCCGTATTTTCTGACATAAGCTGTGACAAACGCATCAGTAATATTTCGAAGTTGATGAATAGCTTGCACACCGCAAGCACAAACTAGACGTCTAATTAATGAATATCGTGCATACAGAGAGAGCCAGGACGAGCAGAATTGTCGGCACGAATATACCTTAAGCTACATTACTGACTGCTTTGATCATGATTAAAAAAGAACGAAAGAACTTGATTGCAAGTCCATCTCACATATCATGCGAAAATTAGCGAAGCAGATCCGAGGATTGGAGAAAATTCAAACAGTATATCATCGCATTCTAAAGTATATTATGATCCAGAGGAATGGATAATCGCACCGGAAGCAACCGATCAGAATTAAAATCCCATGAGTCGAGCAAAAGATTGAGAGAACCATGAGGCAACCGCGCTCGAGCCGCATTGTCTTCATCACGATCTCTCATCAACTTCACGGCACCCCCGACTCCAGTAGCACCCACAGTTCCACCTTCAGGTCGAGGAGTGATGGGCTTTGCCAGTAGGATCTTAGGCCCTCCACCTGAAGGCCCAGTGCCTGATGAACCGATGCCAGCCATGTCTCATACGATCGATTCACTTCCACAACACAAAACTAGAAATCCTGTAAGCATAGGCCAGCGAATCCAGAATTTTTTCGCGATAAGTACATGTCTTCACGTTGGCAGAGATAACTTTAAAAAAAATGACCTCCTCGATAAATTTCTGACCACACACTCCCGAATTGACGAATTCCTCGTACTGCAAGCCTTCCAAAATCCTTGTGCAGACATTATTCCTCTTCGACAGGTCACAAAATCATCCAATCGCTCCATTGAGCATCAGACACATCGAGAGTCCGCGCAGCGCATCGAAGAAACCCCAACCAAAGGTGTAACTTTTGGTTCGAACCTCAATGGACAGTCAAACCAGTTCCAGAATTCCTGTACGTCCTTTCTCCTATTCGTCCCTTTCTCATCGTCGGTAGATGTGGCAGATGCTGTCATACTGTATTTGGTCTATGAAAATCTAATCAGACTAGGTTCAACAATCGAAGCATGAGAACTCCAAAGTACATGAAAGATGTGCGAGAATCAATCCGTTCATGGTTCGAGGGCCACGCCTGCTCTGTTTGAGAAGGGTTTATGGCAACGGATAAGGGGCTTAATTCTAAACCAAGCCAATTGTTTGCGTTATATCGTTTGCCATTTTCCATTCTTCTCATTCTCATTTGCTCCTTACAATACCAGAGTACCTTGGCCAAGAAATGTGTCTCTATTAAATACGTTATAGTTTTTGTTTTGTAGATCTACAAAGTACATCAGATCTATTAACTTTCATGAGCATGATGCGCATTTTGGCAAATAAGGGATATCCGACTCTTACAAAATGAACTTACTTAACATTTTATTTTCGCAAAGCAAATCAACGCTTTTCATGTCATCTTTTCTATCATTTTAGGATTAATTATTCGTACATTTGATGTTTTGTATCACGACAGATATTGTGTCTTTGGAGCAGTTTCTATTATGTCGAGAAGTGTATGTTGCAAAAGATTCATTGTTGGAAGTGATGTGGATTCTATGCAAATGAATCCACTGAACGAATCCATTGAGGGTCTGTAGATTTTTTTACAACATCCATTCATAAATTTCTTGTCAAACTCCTTCTCAGATCCCTTCAAGCATGTTTATACATTTATTTCTACCAAAATTAGATCGTTGTCAAGAAATTTATGCTGCAATCTAGAGAGAGCAAGATGAGAGAGAAAACAATTATTTCTAATGATTGTTAACAATTACGACCTGGTCTTTGATTGCAGTTCTCATTTGATTTTCAAGTGAGAACTGCACCAAAAAACACAGACCATGACCCAGATTTTACCTGACTTTTAGACAAACGGGAGACATAACTAGCCAAATGTAAGGAGAAGCTCGTTCAAATACATCGTACTAGACATGCTGGATCGGAGTATGCCCGCAGTCTTAGGAACTTATGATGTACAATGAGGAGTGGAGATTAAAACAAGCGGGTAACATACTTGAAGAATAAAACCAAGAAAATAACATCGATTCAATTGTTTGAAAATTATGCGAGTATCATTTCGAGGATCCAGGAACCCTGAAGTAAGAATCTCGTATCGTGAATAGGCTATTTATCTTTCACAGAGAAGCTTTTTCATCCGTGTCTGGACATAAGTCTTCTGTAAGAGAAGCACCAGTGGAGCTATGTCCAACTCCAATTCGAAGGGCACAAAAACTAAATCGCCGCTACCATGTTATTATCTGTTATAAAAGACACACAGGTCTATCATTACAAACATGTTTGTGATATGAATTTACAGCTTCCACTGCAATTTTTTTATTCTGTTAGGTCTCATCCTCTCGTGACGGAAAGAGATGGTCATATACATTCACGAGAAGATCCGATATTGTGCGTTGAATGAACACACAGGCAGAATATATAAAAACCTAAAAGTATTTTGGACACTTCATAAAGAGAACAAGCTTGACGTCCTTACCTTCAAGTCCTTTACATAGATACATACTAAAATACAATTCAAAAGTGAATAAGTTTTTATCTTACATCTGTCTCACAAATAACAACAGAGAGAAGTTAAAGGTTAGAAAAAATAATTTGATTTTAATTCCAAGCACTTAAAAAAGGTCTCATTCATAAAAAAATTTGCAAGTGAACAAAGCGGACAAAAATTTCACATAGTGTTCTTATTGCTTTGAATTTGATTCAGAGGTCAATTTATAAATTTAAACATTATTTGAAATGATATTTTTTGTGTAACCAAAGTATGATATTGGTCGAAATGCTTGAAAATTGGAGTTCATGGCATGTAATAGTACCAAGCTTAGCAAAAATTTTACCTTATGCTATTTGATATTATAAAGCTGAATTTAAGAACATTATATATAATTATGGATTTTGCATGAATCATATATACTCTAACTTTCACATCTCTTCAGTATATATTTGCCGTTAAAATCAACACTAGATACATAGATTTTCTTCTTATATGGTTCAAGGTAGTTTGGGATCGTTCATTAAGTATATATTTTATAGATTAAAATTAGAAAGATTTGAGAATATAATCATTCTTTACTAAAAAAATTTATGTAAAAAATGACATATATTATGAAGATAATCATAAAGATGTTCAAAATTCTTGTTAAGTTTGTTAGGACTTTAGAATTTGAGTTGAATATTTTAGAAATTTAGTGCAAAATATTCAATACTTATGAACTCCCGTTGCTTAAGAGAACCCAAGCGATGGTATTCATTGCGGTTTTCACACTTCATCCCTGGTCCAACCGATTTTCCATTTCATCTTACTTGTCTGGTAGGATTCATCATCGTAAGTCAAGCTCTCCAACGGCCAAGTCAAATCCTGGGGGACTGGAAGCAGTATAACATGGTGAGTTTCGCTTCAAGTCGGCGAATTCAGCTTCACAGTTCGGGTTCTACTTCAATCAATCGTGTTGTGTCCTCCAGGCAAATCCTGACCGTGAGGAAATTGTACAGTACACCTCAATAGGACTCTTTGACCGATCACTTTGAAGACTTTCATAACGCTCTTTGGTATGTTGATGTGTACGGCGCTGTGTGATTGATATATAATTAAGTCACGAGGATAGATTTGTAGGCCGTGAAAATATTCTGTCAACAACTCAATATACTGTTGTACAAATCGATCTATCCAGACATATAACGAGACCAATCCGACGGCATCCAGGAGCCGATTCCTTCTCAAAGAACTGTAGGTCGAAGTGTCTCTCTCGTCGGACGGATGCCAGAGTCCTCGCGGTTAACATCTTTATGTCACAGTTGGCGATTATCAGCATAAACGGTACGATATACAGTTCTAACCTAAATCTTTGTTCTTTCCACGTCCGCAGCTTTTCTCAGCCATCTCATCCTCAACTAAGTGCAGAGCGCCGACGTGGCGCAGCCTTACGCCTGCACTTTGATGACAAGAGTGCCCGGTCACTTCTTACCGTCACTCCTCCTGCCACGCTGGCCTGGGCACTAGAAAATGTTATGGTGGCTTTTGTGGTCAGATCCTCTAGAATTTGGCAGTCCCGTACGTCCGTAATATACATCGCTCGTCACTCACTGCTCACTAGATCATATGTGTATGACATGGTTCCTTTGTCGACTCTGGGTCGTCTGTCTAAGTCTCCAATCATGCATTACCCGTTTGG
This sequence comes from Marchantia polymorpha subsp. ruderalis, assembly GCA_037833965.1. Taxonomy (NCBI): domain Eukaryota; kingdom Viridiplantae; phylum Streptophyta; class Marchantiopsida; order Marchantiales; family Marchantiaceae; genus Marchantia; species Marchantia polymorpha. Next base: position 9,967,497 of record AP031352.1, on the reverse strand, counting down.
GTGGAGTCAGAGCAGATGTGAAGTTTTGTTTGTTGTGTACCTTGTCAGCAACCCGCCGCTTCTTTGGAAGCGAGTTGAATATGCCGGTGGGTGTTCTTTATTCGGGTTATCTTGCTCAAGGTAGCCCATAAGAGTTGATTGGAATTATAGACTGACTTACAGTTCGTTTGCAGAGAATTGCTCTATCAAGTGTTGTATTGTGAGGTTTAGGTGCCGGCTGCTTCATGGTGTTTGTACGTTATGAGGTGAATTACATAGTACGTTCGTCTCGCGCACAGGGAGAATTAAGAAGAAATTGGAAGGGAGGACGGGAAGATGTGCTGCATTTTGATTTCTTCGCGGATAGCATTCCCTGTGGTAGATTACCGTATTTCTTGCTGTCCTATTATAATTCTAGCCTTTTTTTCTCCTGCAGGTGCTGTTGTGCGGATGAAATGATGATGGATATATGATGTGTTCCCTGCTCAGCGTTGGAATTTTGAATGAAGGCCGAATCTCTCAGCCGATTATGATGCACTAGGAAACGTTTTTGTTCCCTGTACTGAAGTTGCACCTATCACTTCAGCTGGGCATAAGTGGTGGACGCCGCGCATGGTTTATTATATACGCAGCAAGAGCCAACGAATTCTCCGTGAACTTCTAGAAGTAAAATCATATTGAAAATGTAAACTTCTTGGTTAGAGTATGCTCTCTTGCTAGAACACGAGAGCTTGCTTGCAGATTCTGTACATCCAAGCATCTGCTCGCAGATTCTGATTTGAAGAACTTGTCGTACACGGCCGTGGTTTCTAGTACGTTGTTCCTTTTTTGGAGCTTTGATAATATAGATCATAGATTCTTGATGTCGATACTGGATAATCAGGAGCTCTCGAGTTGGAGAAGGCGAGGATTCTTTAAGAGAAAAATCCCTTTCTATCGTCCCTTCGAGACTTGTTGGAGACAGCACAAATCTTTCGATCGAGGGCAAGTGCCCTCGATCGAAATTCTGAGTATGTGATAAGTCTCATGGTGAGAACCCTCAACTGTCTTCCTTAACTTCTCTTAGCTTAAACCCCGTTTGAGACAAAAGCATATATATGATTAGCGTAGCGTGCAGTATTTTTCTTGTTGAATCTAAAATATGGGTTTGAGTAAAAAATATCAGCATTTGGTTTTGTGTCGATCTTGAGTCAGTCTATAGAGGTGATCTTTGGAGAAGCCAAATGCTCAGTACCGAGCCAGCCTCTTATTTATTGTTACATCCTTGAAACTTTTCACGGTATAAGTGACACATGTTCATTTGTACAATCTGGCACGCTGTAAATCTATGGAGACACCAAAATTCTTGAGTTTTGATTTTTTCCTGTACTCTTGGATCACATAACCAACGAATTTCACGTATGTTAGTGAGGCAGATCATGATCGTCAGGTTTGTTTTATATGTGATGGAGTAGTTTTCAAAGATCTGAGAAAAGTCTCTCCCTGATACATAGATTACTCTTCTAAGGGTCAACATTGAGTTTAGGAACCGAGGGTTGAAATTGTTCAAAGGATTTTAGGGACCTTATCACTGGACCTTGCACAAATCTAGAGTTTTGATTGAGCTCATTATCGTTTTTCTGTCTTTGCAGAAGCGCACTGCTGCAATGGACCCGAACTTGGTACCCAATTTTTCGTCACCTGCACAAGAACCGATGATCCTTCCCTTGTACGTCCACCCTTACAGCTATCTGCAAGCGGCTGGTGTCAGCCAGCCTCCTCTCTCCAAAAGGGGGGTAGCCCAAGAAAATAACATAAGGAAGTCAATGTCTCCAAATGAAGATAGTGGAAAGACTGGAAGTCGGTGGACGTCACACAAGAAAGAGACCTGTCGGTGTGCAGTTTGTAAACAAGTGAGAGGAGAACTTTCTAGCACTTGGTTCAATCACGACAAGTCCAAATGTGCATGCTCTGTATGCAAACAAGCAAGAGGCGAAAAAAGGTCAGTGGAGCGGAAATCTAACAAAGGGTTGAAAGTCAAAACTTCATCAATTTCTAAGAGAATGTGGAGATTGGCTGGCATGGCCTTGCCGCCTAAGAGGAATGCAGACCTTACTGAGACAGGTATTTCCCAAGTTTCAGATAAATTGAGCGTAACTCAGTTGGCTAATGCCCCTTCGGCAGAATCTTCAGCAGAGTCTTCGAGCTTGAATCGGATGTTTTCCATCAATCAGTCCAACATGTTTGGAGCTGTTGCAAGTACAAGTGGTGGGACATCGAGTTCTGGTAGCAATTTCGGCTATCCAAATAAGAATGTTTCAAGGATTACAGAGGACTCCACCTTAGGGAGGTTTTCCAATCTTAGATCTCTCTTTGATGACATACAAACAGCAGTCATGGAGTCGTCAGTAAATATTTCGAAGTTGACTCCAAGTGTTCAGAGCAGTCAGCCAGTACAGCCGGGTACATCAAGATTCAGCTGGAAGACTTGGGCGCCATATGCTGAGAGCCAATCAGACATTAGTTTTCAGCCCATTCTACAGGCTTCGGATATTTCTGTCCTCCAAAGGCCTGGAGAACGGATGGATGTTTCAAAGGTGGATAACGATTTTGCTTTGGGCGTCGAGTGTTCAAGTACGACATCTGTTGTTTCTCACAGTCAGTTTGCCGACAGAACGAGTTTGACTTCAGTTTCGGTCTCTGACGGCAACTCGGACATTCCTTCTCAAGTTGCCCCAAAAATCACAGATCCATCTTGGACAAGCAGGTTGTCAGATCCAGTACAGCCGGGTACATCAAGATTCAGCTGGAAGACTTGGGCGCCATATGCTGAGAGCCAATCAGACATTACTTTTCAGCCCATTCTACAGGCCTCGGATATTTCTGTCCTCCAAAGGCCTGGAGAACGGATGGATGTTTCAAAGGTGGATAACGATTTTGCTTCGGGCGTCGAGTGTTCAAGTACGACATCTGTTGTTTCTCACAGTCAGTTTGCCGATAGAACGAGTTTGACTTCAGTTTCAATCTCTGACGGCAACTCGGACATTCCTTGTCAAGTTGCCCCAAAAATCACAGATCCGTCTTGGACAAGCAGGTTGTCAGATCCGGAAGTCAGTCTAGGTGGATCGCCAAGTTTTCTCGATGACTTCTTGCCGGAGTCATCAAGTGTAACTACATTTTTCTCAAGAGATCAACTAGACATGGAAATATCATCACTGAAGTGGAGTGCAGGCCCTTCAATATCTGAGAGTGAGAACCCTTCTCCTAGGGTATCTAACTTGCAGATATCAAAAGATTCCGGCATATATGAGTCACTGATTTCGACATATTTACCAAACGCTCTCCACGTGATTGTCCAAGAGCCTGGACTTGTCACCAGTAGGAAGAAGAGAAAAAAGGTGTTGTGTACTTCGGATAGAAACACACGTGGATGTGATCGCTGTGCGGATAGAACGCCTGGCTTGAACCAATCATGTGAATCACATTTGGAGTGCATACAGTGCACTTCATATCGTACACGGAAGGATATGTTGAGTTCTCGGATGCAGATAACAAGATCATTGTCAGGAAGATTGCATGATGGGTGGCCTTGTTCTCATATATCAGGTATGTTAGCTTCCTGGAAGCTTTTATCCTTGAAAGCAGTGGTCGGCTTCTAGCATGCATAACAGGATTTCCTTGAGCCTAAACTTCAGGATAGAACAATCTTATTTCATAGTGGAGTTCTTTCTAAAATTGCGGGACCTATGAGCTCATATTAATTTCATTCATTATCTATCTTACCTTGTAAGAGCCAAGTTTTTATTGATTAGTCGGGAGCAAGTGTGTAGTGAAATCGACGCATAGTAGTGACTGGACATAAAGGCCAAAAGCTTTTGAATCTTATGCATTAGTGATAATGACAATGACATTTTGTAACGAAAGATACCGGACGCACTGAGTTGCGATGTTTACATCAAAGTAACAGGATCACGTGCTACTTTTGGAAGAGCCTCTCGAATATGGATCGTGAAATAATTTTTGCTTGTGCTCTATTTGTAGGTTTGAGCCTAAACATCCAAGTTTCCGGTTCCAAACTCGAGTCATTTAAACGGCCAACGAGGTCTTGTCGCAGGTAACTCCATATAATTGTTCTGAAATTGCTATCATTTTCATCTTTACTTAGGTTTGGAGCTATTTTTACTACACAAATTACATTTGTCATCCTCAGAGGTTGACTATGAACCAGTTAAGGGCCTTCATTATAGAGTACATGATCCAATCAACCTACCAGTCTGAACTCCAGTGTCAACCTTCATAGCGACTGGACTAAATATTATGTGGTCGGGGTATTGTCTTCTACGAGAGAAGGTAAGAGTTGATTAATCTGTATGACATGGACATTTGCAGCAACAATCAGATTACGCCTGCAAGCGTGTTTACCATCAGTTTTGCAAGCAGGAGTCAATTCATGGACGTCATACTTTTTTCCAGCACAAATGGATGGGTTAAAAAAATGGTTTCTACCACGCCTTCGGTCTTCAACAAAGAAAAAAACCTGGATGAGTACATGAAGGACGGTTTACATTTGCAAAGTGCCACCCAACACAATAATGAGGGAATATTTGATTCTTACACTATTTTCGGAAAGAATTCAGAGCAGGTACTACATAAGCTTTTCATTGGTTCGAGAGTTGCAATATTTGACATCTACACGTTGTTAAAGCTTTTGGAGCAGGCAGGAAATATTTTGCCTCAAAACATGAAATTGAAGACCTTGAGAGTTGGTAGAGGACGTACGGCATCAGGTCCTTTTAACTACCAGCAATGTCCACACCACTCTCAGCGTAGTTTAGTAGAGGTGCCTTCGCAAAGAGCAGCTGACGTTCGAACTCACAGAAGCCAGAGTGCTCTCCTTTTAGGGGTAGAACCTTGTTCTTTCTCTTCTCCCACTCATTACCGTCGTAATTTGCTTCCCTTTACTTCAGTACCGAACGAGGAGTTCAGTTCTGATTGCGTTCTATTTGTTCTAAGGAATTGGAGCAAATTCAGGTCAGTCCGAACTTCGTATTCGGGTCTTGAAGCTAGTTCTTGCCTTCAATCTCGACATTTACATGACGTGCAAACGCAGATACAGAGAAGAGACTACATGAGAGAACCAGTTACAGAGGAGAGAACATCGGTTCTTGCGATGTCTACACTCTTAGGATTGCCTTGCGTCCAACTCGGTCCCAGAAGTTTAATCGATCATATCTGTTCTGCAAGACCCAACACTTCATGCAGTTGCCTCTCCACTTGTGCTAGAGAGGGTTGTGGATTTAGCTGTACAGATGCTGCTGAAGAAAAGAGTGGGTCTTTAGTGGAGATGGGAGTGACGCCAGAGAAGAAATCAACGAAACGTGGTGACAAGGTCAATGCAGAGGATATAACCTCCTTGCCTGAAGATGATCTCACAGTGCTACAGCGAGGAGCAGGCAAGCGCAAGGATGCAGATCAATGTTCCGACGCAGCAGTTATTCCTCTTGCGAAAAGGATGAGAACTTCGTGGAGAATACCCCCTGTTTCTACCATGTCATCAGGACAGAGTTTGCCGTTTGTGACCGCTAAAACTCTTGGAAATTTCTCAGCTTCAGCTTTCGTTTGTTCACAGAATGCTGCTTCCCAGCCGTCAAAGTCCAAGTCAAATGGAGAACCTGATACTAGATCTCAGGGTGTTTTTTATGATGAGAAGGTTTCGTCTTTGGAAGCTGATAAGCCTGATGATGATCTCCGGAGACAACTCGAACATCTGAGCCCAAGCAAGAGCGATAGACATGGAGCTGTTTCAGCATCTCAAAATTTAAACGCTCTCATGCAGAGGAAGAAACCTCCGACCGCTCATAGCGTGAGGCAAACAGCTCGGTCTACAGTTGAAGCAACGATTGTTCCAGCAAGACATCCTGCACTATTCACAGGTTTGTCATTTCAAGAGCTCTTGAGTTCTGTATCACAAAACCTTACCTTAACTTGTAGAACCACAGGAACTCGTGGAGAAGGTATTTCGAACCAAACAAGCTTCAGTGTAGAGTGTAAGTCTGCTAGCTCTACCAATTTGGAAGCCCAAGGTTTGCAGCGGTTGATTGACACAAGTTCCCATTCATATACCTATCGAGGAGTTTCAAGCTGCAAGCAACTGCAAGATCTAAATACGATCGGAGAAGATTCAAGGTTTGATGCCAAAGAAGTTACAGTCAAAGACATGAAACTTGGTGGGGACACGTCAAACTTCCAGAATGAATCTGCTACCAACATTGCTTCTACCAAGTCGAAAAGATTGGAAGACACCAATGTTCTTGAGCGAGTTGGAGTCCGTTTTGCATATTCAGCAGATAAGAGCACGTCAAACATCAGAAAGGATTCGAAGGTAAGGACGTCAAGCTTGTTCTCTGTATGAAGTTTTCAAAATACTTTTAGGTTTTTAATATTCTGCCTGTGTTCATTCGACGCACAATATCGGATCTTCTCGTGAATGTATATGACCATCTCTTTTCGTAACGACAGGATGAGACCTAACGAAAAAAAAGTTGCAAGGGAAGCTGTAAACTCATATTACAAACATGTTTGTAATGATAGACCTGTTTGTCTTTTATAACAGATAATAACATGGTAACGGCGATTTAGTTTTTGTGCCCTACGAATTGGAGTTAGACATAGCTCCACTGGTGCTTCTCTTACAAAAGACTTATGACCAGACACGGATGAAAAGCTCTTATGTGAAAGATACATAGCCTATTCACGATATGAGATTCTCACTTAAGAGTTCCTGGATCCTCGAAATGATACTCGCTTAATATTCAAATAATCGGATCGATATTTTTTTCTTGGTATCTTCTCTAAGCATGTTACCCGCTTGTTTTAATCTTCACTGCAAAGTTCCTAAGACTGTGTGCATACTCCGATCCAGCATGTCTAGTACGCTGTATTTGAACGAGCTTCTACTTACATTTGGCTAGTTATGTCTTCCCTTCGTCTGAAAAATCAGGTAAAATTTGGGTCATCGTCTGTGTGTTTTTGGTGCAGTTCTCATTTGAAAATCAAAGACCAGGTCTTAATTGTTAACAATCATTAGATATAATTATTTGCTCTCTCATCGTTGAGTTCCTGTGATGCAGACTTGCTTGATATTGTTGCTGCCTAAGTCGGATACCTATTCTATAGCTTTTAAGACTACCGTCTTTTTATAGACAATTGTTATTTACATTGAACAGTATTATATTTATTGGTAGAGTGAATATATTGCTAATTGGGTGGATGGATGACGATGGTTTGACCAATCTGAGATCGTGGATTTGAGATCTGATTCACTTTTTTCTGCTGGGAGTGTTGATTTGATGAACCCTCTTTTGTGGAGGCTGGACAAATACGATCGTTTTGCTTATAAAATGCTAAGGCCTTTTGATTACCTGAATATGTCAAGTTACCGATTCCTACTGAAGAGTACATCATCTGACTATCGAACTGCTCCATTCAGCAACACAGATGTTCCGAGGAAGTGAGCTCTTTCCAAGGAATACAGGAACCCATTCTAGTTGAGGAGTCAATTCCAAGTTACATTCTTGGGCGACAAGACCATGCAGTTCGAGCTGAAGAGTCCTCGACACTTTCTCTTCTTTCAAATTTGATGTACAGACGCGATAAGATCGCAGCACTACTACGGGAGTCCACCCAGGCCGGAGATTTGATGATTCCAGATGAACAGGACGTGGTTGAGGTTGAGGTAAGTTCATATTGCATTTCTGACTACTTTTTTTGGGGCTGAAACTAGTTGCCTGTTTATGTTAAACTTCGTATATAAATATTTGAGTTCACCCAATGAAAAGTATGTGCCAAAAATTCTCCGTATTTATGCCTTCAGAACTTCCGTGTCATGACCTCCAAGCTATATTTCACTTTCTTTTTGTTTTTTTGTTTTAAAAATGTGGTAGTTAGGTTTTATCCCTTTTATCTTCTTCCAGTAATATGGTGAGGGAAACTAGACTTGTTCTTTGAATATGTTGAAGTTCGTACCTGGACACTGCTGGATGCCAAGCAGGAAATCATGATCGTTTTCACGTCAAAGGGTCAACCTGTACTATCTCCTTTTCCTGCACTTGAAAATTTGATTTCCTGAAAGGGATGACCGAATAGCAGGAGGTATGGCTTTGACCGTACCGAAATTGGCTAAGAATGGTGTTGTGAAATTTTTAATATTTTGTTCTTTGTCCAGGCTCTTCAATCAAATGTGCTTGTTGAACAAGAGAAGACAGAATTCCAACATAAGTTGAGTATGTTACTGGAGAAGCCCTTTGATCCGCTGGAACTGGATGATTTAGAGAAATGTATTTGTGTCCGCAAACCACAAATGCGATTGCGAGAATCTCGACAAGAAGTTCGCCATGTCCCATTGAGTAAAGAAGGTTTAAGCTATTTGGAGCATTATCCAGGTACAAAGCTCTTAAGCCATGATTAGTTAATGTCGGTGGTGTCATTAAAGCTAACGAATATGTTTAGACTCGACAACACGTTTTGGCCATGAAAGGTCTATGTTCTCGTTCCGTCATGGTTATTATGAATTTGCCGGAAGCAGATATATATATATATATATATATATATATATATATATATATATATATATTTGTATCCCACCACCTTGCATTCACTATTATCCATCTGATCGTTTAGGCTTATATATCCCTTCCTTCATACTCAATGCTCCTATCGTTTGCTGCGTAGCTCTTCAAACTCTATTAATTCCAAACCGGAGTTGTAACTGTATTTACTTCAAAACCTCTCCCTTTAAGTTTTGATGTGTATACTGGGTCACCGTCAACTGGATTGAAATCCAGCGCGACTACCTCCGACTGAAACTTGAAGTGTCTTGAATTTTTCAAGGCGTTGAAAAGATTAGGAGGTAGCGGGATTTTGATTGGATAAACGCTCACTTTCCACATTGGCTACATCCGATGGATTATTTCCGTGTATATGAAACCCAAGCTTGTACATCCCTCCCTTGGTACCTTCGTGGTACCTGCTAATAGTTCTCCTCCACTTCCACGGTTTTTTCCTGCTAGATCCAGTCTTTTTTATATTTCTATCTGCACCCATTTAGCTTTTGCTCTCAACTGCAGACATCTGCATCATTTTTTCTCTAGGCTGCATTCAAGTAGGTTGCATGTCCATTCTTCACATAAAGCAAATATTGGTTACTTACATGCAGGTGCAGCTAGAACCTTACTGTATTGGCACACCTTTGAATGTCTATCAGAGCCCTCGGCGCTTGGAGTGAGTACTTATGTAGCAAGGTCGAGTACAAGTACTCGATTCTTGCTATATAAGTTAACGACTAAATAGATGATAGTAAATGTAATTAATGATGTGTATTGGCTAAGCTTCTTCTTCATCATCAGAAGACAATCTAATCCCGCCCACGTGTTATCAAGACAGAATTTCGCAGAAAGCTCGAATCTGCCCATGCTTCTGAAGAAAAGCTTAAACTTCTTCGAGGATTTTTCTTCTGGATTCAGGTATAGTTCTATGACGCCAATACGCTGAGACGGTTAACTCTCTTTTGGTTAAGTGGCAAAGTGCGCTTTACAGTGCCTTCTTTTACAATGAGCTGGCATTTTTCCCTCGACTGATCTAGTTTGTATTATCGTTCGTAGTTGGTGTTTAAATAAACTAACGTCAGATATTCAGCATACTTGCATGTCGGGAGCGTTCATGCCATGGGAGGATAAGGAAGAGGACGATGATATTCAGATCCTGGAGGTAAGTTCTACTCAAGTACTTACTTGATGATTTAATCTTACACATCACTCATAAAAGCTAGTAAGAAATATGAATGATCACAGACAAGAGTGTATTCCGACGTTGCATTGAATCTGAATTCATGGAAGAAGTGTGAAGAATGGTTTGATGTTAATGATATGTAATAGCAACGCGAATGTTCTCGCAGGAGAAGGTCGTAAGTAATAGACATATGACCATTGGAAAGTCCACTCGAGTGAAAGGAATTGGAAGGCAGAATAAGTCAGGAGTTGCGGCTGAACGGACTAAAGATGTGAGACCTGTAAACGTCATGCATATGTCACTGAGAGCAAGGAAAAAGACGGTCTATGAAAAGACTAGTAAGCCCCAAAGAGCGAAAAAAAATGCACATCAACTTGCAACTACAAAAGTGAAGACCGAAGGCCACGAAGATAATGCATTTGAGACCCTGCGGAAGGTATTCTGTCTCGTACGCTGTGAAGTTGATGTTTTTATATTCAATTATAAGCTGGAGGTTGCTTCAGTTTTCATGTATGCTGTACCTTGTACCTTTAACAAAGTGAGTAACGTATAACCAGCTGAGGTATTGTGTAACTACGTTTGCAGGGAAATTCTGATGTTCGTATAGTTACAGCTCGTAGAGCTAGTTTGACTCAAGTCGAAAGAGTAAGAAAGGGCGGCAAATCGACACGTCGTCAACACAAAGCACGGAAAGTAAGACCATGACCTGCCACTGTGTACGCACCGAAGCTGTCACACATCATTGAAGAGGCTCTCTTTACAGGGAGGTCACTACTCTTGGGTTGTGGAGGGCAACTTTTGAAAATATTTCAATTCGATACCCGATGAAGTGATCGGAAGTGATCGAAGTCGGAAGTTGTCCATTTTGTGGCGAACAAGAAGGTGATTATTGTTCAGCTTGTCAGAAGTTACTGGAACAAGTTTGAAAGCTGCTGTTGTAGATCAAACAAGAGTTTGTCGGGCTCAGCTGTTGGGCGCCTTTCTCCATGTGGATCTGATAATTCATCTTCTCATGTGGAAGTCATCGAGGAAACATTCCAAAACTGTGTTATGCAGGGTAAAAACACGAGGGTGAATTCTTTTGCCAGTGGCGAAGACAACGAGCAACGAAGAACAGTGGACAGTCATAGACTTAGTCTTAGTGCAGTTGTAATGTACACTACAGTAAATCATAGAGCCAATAACCAGATGTGTAAATTACCAACCCAATATATATGTCATCAGTATATATTGAGTCCGACTGGTTATTCTTGACGATCCCAGAACAAAGGGGATCTTCTTCACACATAGGAGTTCAGCTTTTGACTCTATACGAGGTCAACGGTTTCATATCGTCTTATTTGATCTGTTAGTATCCGTCGTAGATATTAGGATACATCTCGCACGTGTCGTTGCAAGGCAAAGTTAGAAGTATCTGAGTGGGAAGTACATAACCGTATGAAATAGGAGAACACTGGTGATCATTTGTTCTCTATGGAGTGGAAATCTTGTACAGAGTAAAAATACAAATGAGGTCCATCAAAAACCTCTCTTTTGTTTATCGAATCTTTTGGTTAAGTGTTCTTACTCCACAAGTTTTCAACTCAGAAAAGAACATTATTTGTATTTTAGTCAGGGCGAAAATATGCGGAGTACGCATTTGGTATACATTTTCTTGCGTCAAAAAAGAAGATTACGAACAACTCCCATAGTGGGTTTATTCTCCCTTTCTTCTATTATTGCAAAGAGTGAAGATCCACTGCCAGGTTTGTACTTGAGATACGCAACAGTCCATGCTGTTTTGTTGTATACATGCCACGAGTTGGAAGTGTGGTGGACTGTGAAATTTATTTGCCAAGTGATGATAACTAGCATGTTCATAGAATGTTGAGATTAATTTCATGTTTTATTTTTGCATACTTTCCAGAATACTGTCAGTCAGTTAAGTTAATGATCGTTTAAAGACCACAGTTATATCCAAGTAGGGTCATTAGATAGTGTTGTGAAGTAGTTAGTTGACACATCAAATGCTATGAGTTTTATACATTCATGATGATGTATTTACCACAAAACATAAACCTCTCATAGAACATAAGAAGTTTTTATGTTTCCTTCAATTTGAGCTTCACTTTCAACAAGTAAGAGTACATATGAAAGAGAAACCTCCAGATATATGTTGTTTGGAGAAATTTCAATCAACATTTATTTATGAAAAATTACTACTCCGGTGAGCCTACTTTGATATGTGTATATGGCAATAATTATTGCTATTTTCGAATGCATGTTTAACGCTGCAATTACACTTAAATTGGTAAAAGAGTTATGAAGACCACATTTTTCAATAGTATAGATAAAATAGCTATAGAGTTAAAAGTTACTCATCATCATGCATCAATATTTCACGCAGATGATGTGGAAGATATCAACGTTATCTTTACACGCAACAATCTGATAAGCATGTGTCATATCTCACATGAGTCATAAAGAAGTCTATTTTTCGCAGTCTCAATTTGCTTGCTCTCGACAACGAAACATACTAGTCCCCAATGTCGAGCTTGAATATTACTAAGCACCTCTGCTCTGCTCTTGGGGTTCCGCTTGTGACATCAGAGGCTTCCCCTCCAGTGAAACCTTAATTCTTTACATGATACCGATGGTGATTTCAAACGGTCCTTCGCCGAAGACTTCACACGGTGTACACCCCATGACAAGAACATGACCGGCAGTCGGAGTACAGTACATCGGTTTTCTTCTCCTGGATGTCCGCCAGACGAAGGCGTTTCAGACCCTCGATCAGCCAAATGTTAGTCAAGAGTAGCGGGTCACAAAATGCTGAATTTTTTTTTTGACTCTGTGAGTCAGCATAAATTATATCTTATGAAAAAATGAGACATGAGTTGTCGATGTCGGCCCCTCTAAAGTAACGGCGGAGATAGGCTTGGTAGAGAGTTCGGGCCGCGAACATACTCCTAGGACAGAGCAGCGTCTACTCCGGGCAACAGAACCACGTAAGCCTGCAAAGCAGGCTACATGGGACCAACAAGAGTCTTCCAAAGTTGGGACCGAGGAGTTGGCGGAGAGGTCGTCAAGATACAGATTTGACCGCAAGAGGACAAAACCAAATTCCGCACGTGCGCAACCCTCAACTGATCGGCCCAATCATCGAGGAGGCCCGACGACGGGGATCCAAGTAGGACAAGAATCCAAAAGCAGGCGGTCTTTCCGTCCAGTTTGTTGGAAAGGGTGGGGCACCAGGCGGACGCTTGTCGTACTCGGACTCGGACGGGAAGGTTCGGCAGTTCCATATCCTTTAGGCTTGGGGAGCACGGCTCCGGGATGGGGAGGGGGAGCGTCGCGAAATCCTCCTGCTCCGCCGGGAAACTAATCCCGGTGTACATCCGGCTCATTTAAGATAGAAGCTCTAGTGAGGCATCCCGGCAAGTTACCGGGCCAGGGTCCGGGGAATTCAGGCCAAGCTTCGCCATGACGCTTCCATTGCGGAGGCTTCGTAGACTACAAGTTTGATGGCTCGGCCTGGCCTGGCCTTGGCCTCGGCCTCAAGTCAAGCCCGGAGCTGTTCGCGAGCTGGTGACGCAAGCCGGTCCGGTAACCAAGGTGGTGAGTGTCTCGGACCACTCCGAGTTACGGTTACGATTATGCGTCACTGTGAAGCGAGAGTTGAGTCGGCCCATGTTTGAAGAACATAGACTCTCGATACTCGGCAAGCTTCGGTCGCGTGGGTTGCCAGGAGGACGTGGAGTACGAGGAGTACGAGGTTCCCCGAGTTTTACAAGAACTTGTAGAATAGCACCACCGGTTCCGTAACCTCGGACGGGGAACGACGATCGAGTAAACGTGGATAAGTAGAGGGTCCGATCGGGTAAATGTGCTGGCGCAGTAAGTACAGCAGAGAGAGAGAGAGAGAGAGAGCGAAGGCAACGAGGAGGTGGAGGAGGAAGAAGAAGAGGAAAAGAATGGCATGAGGAGGAGAGAAGGAGGAGGAGGAGGAGCAGGAAGAGGAGAGGATTGTCGTCAAAACATGAGCAGAAAGAAAGGAGGGGAAGAGGAGAGCTCTGGTTGTGTTTGCCGCATTTCGCCCACCTCGCCTTGCATCCCAGCTCGTGCGATTTAGCGCTTGGATTCGTGCCTGTCTGTGTTGTTTGCCAGTGGTATCACGAATCTTGCTATTCTGCCGGTTCCAGGCACCGCGCCCCAGGTGAGAGTGATAGAGAGAGAGAGAATGAGAATGGCATCGGAGCACGAATTTAAGGCTCATCGAAGCCGGGACCAGCAGCTAGCTGCGCATGAACGCTTTCTCGTGCGTCTCTGCGATTTTACTGTTTGTGGGGTCATGAGGGTTTTGTGGGCCGTCGGACGGTGTTTGTGGTTAACAGTGGTTAAAACTAAGTTCAAGAAAGTGGGAGCTTCGGAGCAGCTGATGATTCGGGGTTGTCATAAGTCCACCTGTTGTGACGTCGCGGATGACGACGTGTGGGATGCAGGGTTTCTTTCGGTTGTTCGTGGTCCCCGTTCAAGTGGGTTTGGGATTTCGTTTCCGGTCGTGCTTAGGCTGGGCTCTAAACCCGGACTGCTGTGTTTGCTTTTCTGAAATGCAGCGGCAAACAATGCTGGAGGTTCTGTCGAGGTTTTGAGAAGTGTTTGAAAATGGCTGAGGCCGGGCAAGTCGAGGCGGCCAGGCAAGCTGTTGTGGTGGCCTTAGATTGGACCTCTTCCGCTGATGCTCGCCAAGCTGCCACTGCTTACCTTGAATCGGTAAGCAACGAAATATGCTGCTATCCGTCGCCCGATTGCATTGGTTGACGGAATGTGGGCTTCTGATCGAATTCTTTCCACTCGATTTGAACATGAAAGAATTCAAATAGATCTTCTAGCGCGAGTGAACTCTGACAAATCTTCGAGGGTAATTGAATCAATCCAGCGAAAGCATTCAAAAATGTGATGCATATACCCTTGCCTGAAATACTTTGAATTCGATCGTTGGCGGGATTTATTTGAACACGATTACTCGTTATGTTCAAATTAAATTGGATATCATCACATCGCAATTACCTTGACTTATTTGTAACTTAGATCACAGTGTTTTCACTTTGATACGAAATAGAGAAATGACCCTTCTATGCCACTGCGAATTCAGGTGAAATCGGGAAATGTACATACACTAGCAGCAGTTGCGTATTCTTTAGTGAGACAGGAACAGTCTTCCGAAGTTCGTCTGTATGGCTTCAAGATGCTCCAGGTAAGATACTTTGTGTCTCTTCTTTTAAAGGAATCCGACGAGAGATCATCCGAACGTGTTTGGATGGTTGTGTCATCGTGTGCCTGAAATCACACGTCCCTTTTGTGATTAAGTTGAAATATTTCGTATATTCTTATCAGACAGTGCCGACTGCAAGCTATCAGAGCTTCGAAGGAGAAGCAAGGGCAGCATTATGCTAAGCTTTGAGCTTTATATAGCTGAATTGCATAATCTTGTGAGCATTCTGAAAGCTTTCGTTTTGTGATTTCAACAGCATTTGATACGTTTACGATGGGATGAGCTGAGCCCAGAAGAACATCGACAGATGGCGCAAATGGCTCTCAATATGATCCAAGAAGTCGCCAAACCTCATGAGCAATGGGCTCTCAAGAGTCAGGCTGCTGCTCTTGTGGCGGAGGTGCAATCCCTTGGACTTCATGAAGAATTTCTAGTTGTTCCTCCTTTTCCTATTTGACCTTGAAACTTGTTGATAAGGTTAATTTATTATCTACGCATCTGAAAATTCATCTTCGTGGAGTTATCTGTTATTCATTAAATTGTATAACCGATGCTTTCTAGCTCTTGGGAAGCCCAGCAACAAATCATGCATGCTCGTTCAATTGTTTTAAGTCCAAATTGCCAATTTCGCAACAGGTCTCAAGGAGGGGAGGACCGCCCATGTGGAAAGAGATGCTACCCAGTCTATTCAGCCTTAGCACTTCCAGCGCTATACACGTATAACTTTCCGGCACTGAAGCAAGTCATTTTGTGCTGAATCAGCTGAGTTTCAGCCAATTCAGTTTTTGAATTGAATTTGAAGTTTTTAACCTCAACTTTTTTTTATCATGAATAGTACCAACTGCTACATTTCGCATTCAAGTTATGGATCACAAGTAATGACTCTTTGGAACTGCTCATATGCAGTCAGAGTTGGTGGCGATGGTATTGCGCTGGCTTCCCGAAGATGTAACTGTTCATAACGAGGATTTGGAAGGTAAAGTTTTGAATCATGTAATCTCTTCAAAAGAAGACTTGAAATACCGACTTTGCCCAGAGTTCTGTGATGTGAGTCTAGATTATCAAATGAGATGTGTGCCTCAAATTTGAGCTTAACCTTTATATATTTCTGAAGCAATATCACATGCTACGTACTATGTACGAGACTTATTTCTTAATTACCTACCATCCTTTGTTGACTACTTATAGACTTTACGATCTCAAGAAGATGCAGCCTATGTCAAGTTCTTTCTCTGCCTACATATTGGGAATACAACTGCAAGAATTAATTTTTAATAACATCGCCTACATCAATCTCTCTTTCCACATTCGACCTTCAATTCTTTGTCCATCCCCTCTGAGTAAATGGTTGCTAAGTTGTGCTCATGCCTCTTCGAGTTCCAGACAAATTTCTCTCTTCAAAGTTTCTCCGGACAAGCTCGCAATTCTTGGTACTCCCAACTAGGATTATGTTAGTTAGAACATACGGTTAGTCACATGGATATGTGTTTTACAGCAGGCAACCTACTTTATATTTATCCATCCGTATCTAAAGGCTTATCAGCTAATGCACACTCTCTTGCATACTTCCTACGTCCCGTTTGTGTTCTAGGCTTTATACTTTCGTACATCCACATTATGGACTTGAATTCACATCAGACTCTAACATACTTTCGATTCTGAACTTACGTCTCAATCTAGCATGGCAAACTAGTGAAGATCACAAAATATATAAAAACTTCTAGCTTTGGAGCTATATTCTCAACGATTATTAAGTTTATACGTTCAGTAAAGCAATAGTTATACTTAACCACGGGCAGCAAACGGTTGTTAGTGTGGTACACACTGAAGATATAGAAAAGAAATCACTCATCCAGTCAGTGTTTCTTGCAAGGATACTAATTCATGACATTGTGCAAGCTTGCCGCACGAACCGTAAGATGACAAATAAATTGACAGATAACTTTGTACTTGTGAAGGTGAACGGCGGAGGCAGTTACTTTTTGGATTGACTCAGACCCTGCCGGAGACTTTGCCGTTCTTGTTTCAGGTATTGTAATACTTGAATTTCATTTGTCAGTGATAGATGGGCAAAGAGGCTTTCTTTTTGTGCATGAGCTGAGCAAATCTGTCTTGATGTGAGACGTCTTGGCATCTGTGTTTTGGGTTTATCGTCAAACCTGTGACCAAATAAATCTCTGACTTGTCGAGCTATGCCTCTCGCACTTCATCGTAAGAATGACCTTGAAGTGTTAAATTTTGATGCAAGCGTTCGCCTGGTCACTGGACTGCTGATCAGTTTTTGAAACTTATTCATGAATTCGTGTGTCACTTACGGCTATGAGTCGCCTTGACGTCCAGCTGTTGGAAACGCATTTCACGGCCGCCATGACCTTTACGGCTGCTAAGCAAGAGGAGGCCGCAAGGCAGCATGCTCAAGCTGTCACAGCAACATTGAACGCAATTGTTGCATACGCGGAGTGGGCCCCTGTAACTTCGATGGTTGAATATCGTCTCGTTGAAGCGTAAGCTGCGCCAGTTTCATAACAATTGTGTCTACATCTATTGCTGAGGGTTTACGAATTTTTTCGATTGCCTTCCAACCTTTATACCTCCACTTTCAGAAAGAATGAACTGGAAGTTTGTTAGACTCCCCACGGCGAAATTGTTAATGCTGCATAACTCTCATGTCAATCCATCTGTTAGGTTGAATACCAGTAGCTTGTAGTAATTTCTCTTATTGGTGGGAAGTTGTGATGATTACTTTCGGTTCAATAATCAAATTTGAGACTAAGATTTCATGATTGTCCTGTTTGTACAGGTGTGCAATACTGCAGAAAGCCCCACAGTTTCGACTTAGTGCTTGTGAGGTTTTGAAACTCATCGCCGCAAGGTGCCCACTATAAAGTGTTCACAATCCCTTTGTTCTGCTATCAAAGCACATGCAGACCTTCATGGAAGTTTATACATCTCGGAATCGTTGAGTCGTCTCACGGAAGATGTCACGTACTTTTGCAGGCGCAAACCAGCAGATGATACAGCTCCACTCTTCATGGCAGCCATAGTGCATGTGTTCGAGGCTCTTTCTACCGCTTCAGAGGCCTTTTTAATGCACATAGGTCAACAAACGTCAGAGACATTGAGTGGTACCAAGTCTAATGTGGAGGAGAGTGATATTGAGTATGGGGAGTGCTTGTGTGAGGCGATGGTTGCCCTTGGCTCTCAAAATCTGTCATGTATAGTGGAAGACGAGAGTCGGTTGGGTACTTATCTCAGGAGGGTAATATCATCGTAGGACCTGAAAACCTGGTTTTACATTTTGACAAGAACTTTGCAAGAATGTTCTGACTTTCTCATCTTGTCTGCCAGTTACTTGTGTGGACTTATGTCTGTACAATCTTCGATTTTGAACCTTATCTTTTCCAGAACTCTCGTGATATGGAGTCTGTTTTTCTTCTGCTGCAGATGCTTGGATTCCTTCAGCTCAGGTCTTATGCACTACATTCCCAAGCTTTGCCCCTGTGGCTGGTACGTTATTTCATCATTCAAGGGATAATTTTAATTCAATAGACATTTCTTCACATCTTCCGTGCACATGTGAGATGATACTAATGTCAATGTTACATCTGTAATTTCTATCACCATAAGACTTCTGATTGAAGGCAGGACTTCTCTGTTTGAGAAGGCCGTTCTTTCTTCTATCTTCAGAGTTCTCAGCTCTCTTGGACGGACGATGATTCTGGTCGAAATGTTGAGATGTTTTCTTGTGACTGAGGGGCATTACAGTTAGAGTTTAGTTTTCACGTGTTGATACATATCTAATATGTTGATGTCTATATATGCTTGATATATTGGCGAAGATTTTATCTCCTGACAGATTTACGGGTATGAAAGCTTGGCACTGCCATATGTGGTTACACACAAAGGGTCTTGAATAAGCTCGTACTTATGCTGATCTCTCTTTGTCAGACGCTTCTTCGGGACACAGCGTCCTCAGTCGTGAACAAGGCTGATTCAGTTGGCCCAGCTTCTAGTACAGAGAACGGCCTTCCTGCAACTCACGCTGAGAAAGAAAAGAAAGGAGTAGCTATCCTGATTACGGAAGAGCTATGCGCTGTACTCCTTGAGCTCGCGTTCCATCGACTTCTAATGAAGAGTCCAGAAGAAGCTGGATCTGATAACATGTCCTGGATTCAGGACTTCTCGACAGCAATCGATTATCGTCAGTCTCGCGGAAGATTGGTGAGTATATATGCGCTCTTGTATGTCGGGAACTGCCGATCTCACTCATAATTATTCAATATTTCTTGTGTTCAAACTTCTACACAACCTCGTTGTACCTTAGGAAACTTAATTTCTGCTTTTCTCAGATTTTAACATGTTACAGAAGCTAATCACAATCCAAGGACCAGTCCTTGTATGTCAAAGTTTGCTCCACATCATGTGTCAAATTTGGTGTTAATTCTTTTCGTGTCTTCGCCATTTAGAAATGGAGCATTTCGTAAATCTTCTGGTTATAGTGATGACACTCGATTGCTTCCTTTAGCTTCTCTTTCTCCAGCTTTGTATTGGCTTCAAACTTTGCAGTAGTTTCACCCAGAGGTTTTAATATACTTCTGGTTCTACATCCGTCATAGCCCTCGTTTTGTTTATGTATTTTTGCCTACTTACAGAATCGACAATATTCTTTGGATGCAATTTAATTAAACCTCTCGCTTTGCCTCCACTCCATAGTTGAAAATCCACAAGTTTCTTCTTTTTTTAGTTCTCCAACATCTTGTTAAACTTCCACTTTAATTTGACTCCATTCTTCTCTTGAGTATATTGTTGCTAAGTTGTTTTTATGTAAATTCACTTTAGTTTAGATCCAAATGAAAGTAGTTCAGTTTATGGTGATGGTAATCTGGTGTTACAACTGCAGTTGGAGCTGGTCAGGCTTATTGCCACTATCAGGCCTTTGGTAGCAGTAACGCACGTTTCCCAGCAAATGGACGTGGTGTTGAACATTGGCGATTCATCCCATCCATCCTCTCAGGTTTGAAATTGAAAACGCGCAGTGTTTGAGCTTGACTTGCATATGTATTTTCGATTTTGTAAGTACTCGACGTGGTGTACGTTTTCACCATTCAGTAATTGAGGGTGTATTGAGAGGCAGTATCTTCACAGTGAAGTCTGATCGGCTCTATCACAGCTATGTTGGCTCCATATAGAGTAGAGCATGTATTTTTGCAGACTGCTCTCTGGTGACATAAGTTTATCACCCTTTTCTATCTTCCAGGAACTATCAAGCCTACAGACCACCCAAGTCATGCTCGAGACTGTCATCAATGGCATCCCTGAACCTGTTATGGCAGCAGAAGCTTCGTCGAAAAGGGATTTGGGACTTAAGCTTGAGGGTACCAGACTGCCCTTGTCTCTTCCACTTGTGCTCCTCCATGTCTTAAGAAAGATCACTCCGAAGCGAAGATTAGAACTTGCCAGACAAATTTCCTCTAATGATATGCTAATTTTTTCCTCATTAACAGGTATATTTACCAGACTATACAACATCGAGTGGAAAATTCCAGGTCTTGTGGAACTGCTTGGAAGTTATCTCGATGCGATGGGGCCCTTCTTGAAGCATTCTCAAGCTGCCGTTCCTATGGTCATTGAGAAACTTTTTGCTTTGCTCGTATCTTTACCAGCGATGCGGATGGTAAGGCAATTAATCAATCTCGCTCAATCTTTGCGCATGACGGATGTGTTTTATCGTTATCAAAGTCACGATTTATTATCTGAAAAGACCGTATGTACTTTGTAGGATCAAGTCCAGGATGCAGCGGCTGCAAATTCTCTGAAGGAGATATCCCGAGCACGACTTCAAGTCTGCACATCTTTTTTGCGAGTTGCAAAAGCAGCTGATACAGCACTGCTTCCATACGCTCAGGTCTGTGATTTCTGACGTGTTGGCCTCGAAGTTTCTGTTGTAGCCCGAGGATGTCTTGTTTCCTCTACGTAGGAAGTACCATGTTATACCAGAAGGGCTTTTGTTCACCTGAGCACATGCATTATGTCTTCTAGATTCTCAAAAGTTTGTCC
Organism: Marchantia polymorpha subsp. ruderalis; assembly: GCA_037833965.1. NCBI lineage: Eukaryota > Viridiplantae > Streptophyta > Marchantiopsida > Marchantiales > Marchantiaceae > Marchantia > Marchantia polymorpha. Next base: position 9,946,442 of record AP031352.1, on the reverse strand, counting down.
AGTTGTGTGACATGCACAGCGTATTGCAACCACCATGGAGGAGCTTCAGCAGCAAGGTCGTCTGCCACGGGGTGAAGTGAATTTGTTGGGAGAAGGACTTCTAATCGTGGGATCTGCTGGCGGGTAAGTCTGTTGTCAATACTTTTGAAAACCTTTGCAACGCACTCCGAGCAGGTAGTGTTTTTTTTTGCAGTTGCATGTTCTATCTACGTATCTCAATTTTAGCTCTTGGCTCAATTTTGTAACTTTTTCTGTTAATTGCTGGACGATAAGTTTCAACGAGTCCTGATAGTCAATAAGAACATGACCATCATGATAATTGCCTACAAGATTAAGTTCGGGAGAAATTCCCCCCAAAATACGTGGAGTAGTGATTGCCAAGAGAGCGAACTTGAAACTTTAAAGGTAGTTAGGATATGATGTTTTGAAATTTTCTTCAATGACAATATAAGCGTGCCCGGTAGTCGCCCATATAAACTATTTTGATGTGATTTGATACAGCTTGAAATCACGGACCTGTTGGACTCTGCTATGAGGATCTTACGGAAACTGCTCGTAGATTGCCGATGTAGAGACTACTTTGGGGTGTCTTGTGAAGTAGTATTACTATGTATACCGAAAACGCAAGGATTTGAAGATATCAGTCTGTATTCTCTGTAGAGATTGGAGTCCTGGTGTCACAATCAGCCAGTACATATATAGTAACCATGAGTGTTAATCATTGCCTCCTGTCTAGCAGGAATGTGCAGCACGGGCAAGTTTTGGACTGGCTGCTTGGACCTTTCAGGATGCGCTGGCAACAGCCTGAATGGCAGCAACGCTTCCTCAGCAGTCCAAGTGGCATTGTAGACCTTCTAAGTTGCAGGGACAAAATATTTGTGGGTCCTGCTGCAAATGATGGCAAGTCATATAACGAGGAAATATGGTTTGTATATCATACTGTTACTTTTTTTGAACGAGCACTGCGAAGATGTGCTGAACCTAAGAAGTCCAAATCACCATCTTTGATGGTGTCCCACTTGCAGTGGATGCTGCCTCCGCTGCTGAAGGTCAGTATCTCTTGGAGATCATCAATGTGTACCAGAAACTTCTGATGTCATATCGTCTCTACAGCTATTATGACCGCTGTATACTCTTCTTCTTCATTGGGATTAGCTGCGGATTTTGTTTTTTGTTAGTTTGGTCGATCAACATGCAAGAGTGTTCATGGCAAGTGATATCTTACATGAGCAAGTAAGATTTGTAAGTGACGTTTCTTGCAAAAGTCTGGTCTAGTTCATGCAGTAGGATGTTTCCGGTCTTGAAAATCTTAGCTTTTGCAGCTACTGCGTTGTATACACGCGTTATGGTCCGAAGCAATAATGCCCACGTTGCCGGCTGAAGTTCGAGGAGCTCTAGCCATGGGGGTACCAGAGCAGCTCTCTCTGCTTGGCACAGCAGGATCGCAAGGATCAGGTGGTAATGTAGAAGCCAATCAGATGGAGAGCAATTCTAACGGCATGGATACTAAAGAAAATGACATCAGAACGTGGTTGAAGGGTATTCGCGATAGTGGGTACGTTAAAAGAGCACTTCGATATTTCTCATTCTTTGGTGTCCTCGTCTAAAACTCGCCAGAAGTGTACCACTTACGATTTCCAGATATCTTTGGAGTCTTTTTTTTCCTCTTCTTGCGTCGTAAACACAAATTAATCCTCATCTGACAACAGCTGTAGTTCATCAGTCCTGCAATCTCCACTTGATCTTTTATCTAGACTTTTTCTCTTGTCAGTGTCTGCTCAAATACAGACGAGACATTTTTTCTCCTTGTTAAGCTCTGTTATGTGATTATCATAAGAGTGACACCAACACGAACATTCTTATATGGATCTGCGTTATCTCGACAGTTAAGCCAGTTTGAGGTCGTGATTTTGACAGAAGTACTCGATCATATATTGCAGGTACAATGTGCTGGGTTTAGCGGCATTACGAATTGGTGACGATTTTTTTGACGACACCGATGGTCGAGCTGCAGCATGCGCAGTTGCTCTTGTGGAAAATATCAATTACATGGAAATGCACCATCTGCGACAGCTGAATCACTCTGTTATCGTAAATTTTGTGAAACATTGTCCCCGTCCACATTGGGTTTCATGGTTGGGTCGTCTTTTACCACGTGTCTTAGTACATTGTCAAGCCGTCCTCTCTTCAGCATGGAGCAGTTTGATAAGAGAAGGAGCTGTGAGAGCCCCAGTAAATTGGGTTGTCAGTGCTGCCGTAGGATCGGATGATGGTTCCTCAAGAGCGATAAAAACGGAAGTAATTTTAGAAAAACTTCTGAGGGATCTTACACGAGAAACATGCCATGTTCTTGCTGTTATAGCGATCTTGAGCCCACGACAGCAGATACCTTCAGAGCACCAACCTGGAACAGAGGTGAACATGATTATTGGTTCAGATACGATGATAGGGTGAGTTGAATCATTTTTTAAATTCCTATTGCAAAGATTGTTTCCAAGACTGCTAGTGACTAGCTCAAAGTCTTAATGTGTCTTAAACGTATGACTCTTATGAGGATGGGCTGTTGCATGTGGTTAATTTACAGATTCCTTATGCAACAGAGAGAAGCAGCGCGTGCTGCCTTACTCTTGGGTATCGAGGCATTGGAGTGGCCAGACAGTGAGACAGTACATAAAGCTGTAAACTTCTGCAGTGCTGTCGTTAGTATGGCGTCCGTGCTTACGGATCTGGAGCTCCAAGAAATAGTAGGACAGAATATGTTTCTGGCCGCCATACGCGGCCTTACTTTGGAATCAAATGCGACAGGACAAGCTGAGCTGATAGGGCTCCTCAGAGAAATCTACATTCGCCTCTCAGCTCATAGCCAAGCCCCTCGCCAGGTACAACTCATGAAAATGAGTAGTAAAAAATCTCGTTGAAAGGATCATGCTATGACAAATGTTGAGTATTGGCTGCCTTTTTTTTTGGTTCATTTCGGTGTTGAGCTGACTATTCCACTTACAGGTCCTTTTGTCCTTACCATCCATTACTCCGGAAGTCCTAGCCGCGTTTGAAAAAGCTTTGGGAAAAACCTCCAGTACGAAAGAGCAGCGGCAGCTCGTCAAGAATCTCCTTTTAACTGCTGGAGGCGATCAGTTGAAGGCTTTAAAAGCACAAAAAAATACCAATGTTATTACAAATGTCACAAGTAAGAGCTTCTTTCCTCGTGTGAATGTCCTCTTTCGTCATCGTGTAGTTACATTGTTTAACAAAGATGGCTAAACTGCTCAAAGTTTGCTCGTCTGGTCATCGTACATATGCGATCGTTCGTAATTTTTTTAAGTGTTATGAACTCGTATTGCAGATCGATTAGTCGAGATGGGCATCGAGCATGTGGCCATCGACTCAGGCCCTATTGGATTGGCCTCGATCGTCATGTAAGATGGAAAAGACCAAGAAGCTGCCATTGTAGCATAAACAATGTCATGGTCTCTTATACGAGCTTGCGTTTTTTAAGTTTCTGTGCCCACTGTTCTGCTTGTTTTGACTTTTAGCAAGAACATTGGTCATCTTTGACGTGGAGCCTGAACGAATTTTCTCTGAATTTGGTACTTCAAGCCTTATGTAAACTGGCAGGGGCCTTTTAAGATTGGAAACAAAATTGACATTCGGCCTGACTAATTAGCAACCTAGAACTTTCAACTTTAGCGTGGTACAGAGCTTTGTTTAATACGGGGACCACATTTTTGCATCAAGAATGCAGCATACGGTTCTCCCCCATCACACTTCGATACTGTGACTTGGTGAAATTAGACTAGTCCTAGGGTAGTGATCACCAATTGAGCATACCTTTGTTGTGTATATTCTTCTAGATGACTGTAATTTCTTTAGCTTGATCCATCGCAAAAGCATGGAACCAATTTTGATCTGTATAATGGTGACGGTATGCCAAAGTTTAATGTGAAAGCGACGTATGTATGTACTACCTTGAAATCAATTGTCTCAACCTGAACCCTTTCTGTTTTAATGGAATATTTTGTAAACCGCAGCCCTTTGTTTCAAGGTTCTGCTTGTTGGGAACTTTGACAACAATTGATGCACTTGGCTAGTATTACGCTTGTTAAGGGTCATTGTTATTGGGCAAAGTTACTGGTCATTGAACTCAGTGTTCTTACCAACCAAGGAACAAAATGTTAAATATGTGCCAATGGTTCAAAAATCTTGAGCCATAGACATTAACCTATCTTGAGAAAAGATTTGTATATATACACACAAACTTGAGTACGTCCCTAGGCCTGTCAGTCCAATTGCAATACTTTCTATTAGTGGGCAAATGTTCAAAGCAATGTATATGTCATCTGCAAATGCAGAAATGTACACGGAAGTGTTTACACACTTGCGAGGTCTACCATTGATATCTTCCAGGTTATGTATCCAATTCAACATAGTCACTGAGTAATACTTCTGAACTAATTTTGCGGATTTTTCAATATGCTCCAATGATGTGCCTAGTAACCATCCATTTAAAAAAATAATACATTTTACTACAACTCACTACTACCTTCAACATCAAACTCTATCTGACTGGAACGTTTCATTTCATGTCGTATTTGGAGATGATGACTCGAATAAGCAGATGTGAAAATATATCTTATCATGATATCGTTGCATCAACAATAACCCTGAAAGAACCAAGATTAGAATAGATAATTTGGAGTTGGGGATGGACCTTGTAACACTAAATGTGTATGCAAGACATGATATTAAATGGATCTGCCAGATAAAATCACAGGTGTACAACCGGTTAGATTAGAACTGGAAGAGTAGTTGAAAGAGAATATGTTTAAAATATTGCAGTACTGTAGTAGTCACAAGTTATGATTAAATTAATATTTGAATTAAGTAATATGAGTTTTGTTAATAGAATGAACTTCGAAATGTTTTAATTTTTTTAGTTCATCGTTTATTATTATCAATAATAGGAAGATAGAGTTTTTGGAATGTCTTGGTGTAAAGTACAATATGTCCACTTTTTTTTTAAAAAATACTGGGATCAAATATTTGACAAAAGCTAGGGAAGATTCAACCAAGAAGTACCAAAATTGGAAGATCAAAGGTTGATTCAACGATATCATGATAAGATGTATTTTCAACAAAATGTACTATATCCAGTCTATCAAGATGAAATCGTCCACAAAATTAATGAACATTTGATGACTCTTACTTAACATGATTGCTGTTCTACGTAAAAATAGTCATAGCACTCTATAGAACAATGTAAACAAGCTGTCTAACATAAATAAACAATAGAATTTAGAAATTAATGAATCATATCTTTTTCTGTTATAAATTCTTGTACTATCACAAACATATCAACATCTGCTTGATAGTGATCTATAATTCCAATGTTAAAGAACAAAAACGTTGAACTGTTTGCATAACTCTTTACTTTGAAACATTCAAAATTGCAAATATAGTTGTCCAAACAAAATAAAAATCAATCTTTGAAAAATTCTCTCATTTCATAGATAATCATCACATCTGAAATTTTAATTTGATTCTCATGAACTAAGTATGCATCCAACTTCAACGCAAACTAATGCTCTCTCCACATGATGTTGGATACATGATGTAACATAAAATACATAAAATCTTTAATGATATTGTGGATAACTAAATTTTGTAGTATACATAAACATCAATTTAAATAAAACCTTCTTTATCTGGAGTTATTACACACTGACAAGTTAGCGATGAGACTTGGGGTGATAGTTATAGTGTAAGCAAAACCTGCTAGCTTGATAAAGTGATTGGTGCAGAGTCACAAAGTCTTGACGTGTAGTGAAACCAATATTAAAGAAAATGTGACATCGGTGACATCGAACCTGTATGGCAATGCTAGAAGTGAGTTAACATTTTAAAGATTACACGCAGGAATCTGCATTTTCCCCATGGTTTTCTGACTAGAAATGTCCATGTGCACAAGAACTGATCGGTGTGGTACTCTGTGAAGCAGATGCAACCTCGTCGTGTCGTGGAAGCGGGATGAATGACTTGGGTAAAAGGTGTCTTCGATTCTCTGCTTTGTTCTACTCTGTGAAGCAGATGCAACCTCGTCGTGTCGTGGAAGCGGGATGAATGACTTGGGTAAAAGGTGTCTTCGATTCTCTGCTTTGTTCTACGTAACTCCAATATAATTTGTTTGATGAAACAGTGAGACAGCTTGGCCTAGTTCAGTCCGGCGAATTTGCTGATTTCATAATTCGAGGTGAAAGAATGTCTCCTTCCATTGGATCACGTGAAAAGATGATACCCAATAGCATAGAAATGCTCGCAGCGGTGCAGTACCTGATATCTTGAAACGATACACAATGCTCTGATTCCAGGTTCAGAACAGCCCTCATCCAAAACGGACTAGCATCGAGATGCAGAATTTGATGTCACATGCTCGGTGCATGTCTCCTCTGAACCACAAGTTTGTACCCAATCACTGACCATCCATAGCGCATTCTTCCGCCCTTCATAACCCATGACAATAGAATATACCTCATGAAAACACGTGAATCCGAGCACAAGCAGCGTCGCTTTACTCCCGACGACAGACAGAATCCTACTTTGGAAAATTTCGAAATCAAACGCAGCTCTCCAGTTTCCGACACTCAACAGAATTCTTCCCGAACGGGAACGAAATAAAGAGAAATCAAAGAAAATTCCGCGGCACATGCCAAACAAACTCACTCTCACTCGCTAACTCACATGGAAAGTACGAAACAGAGACAGAGAGAACACAATCAGAACAGGGGAGTCTTTATTGCCTTAATAGCATATCCACAAAGCGCCAGGAGTTGAATCGAGTCTGTCAGTCTGTCTGTACAAGGCAGAGGGAGGGAAGAAGAAGAAGAAGAAGAAGTAGGGGGTGCAGTTATTGCCACCGGCATATCCACAAAGCGCTGGGAGATGGCGCTCGGGGGTGTCTGTACAGGGAGAGGGAGAGGGGGCCGGGCGGTCAGCAGGCGCCGTAGGAGGCCAGGAAGCGGAGGAGGGCGCCGACGAATTCGAGCTGCTTGTCGAGCGGGATGACGCTGAAGGGCGGAACGTGGACGAAGAGGCTGCGGGTGCCATGGGTGGCCGCGTGCCGCAGCGACTGGTAGTAGACGTAGTTGCAGACGAATCGCCCGGCGTCGGTGGACAGTGCCACGTCGAAGCCCTGCTTCTGCATCGCCTCGGTGATCTTGCCCGCCGCGAAGGCCGTCTCGCGCACTCGCGAGATGGCGCCATCGGCGGCCACGACTGGCTCCTCCTCCGGCTCCCAGCCCATCTCGTCCGCGCACCGAAAGGTCGCCTCGTTCACCGCCCGCTGCTCGATCGCGAACCTCGTCGCGCCTCCGTTCACCCCCAAGTGCACCCACACCACCACCGCCTCTGCGCCCTCGGCGCCATCGGCGCCCTTCGCGCCCTCGGCGCCCTCCTTCGGGCTCGCGGCGCCAGCGACCAGCGCCGCGTCCAGGATGGCCCGCAGCGCCTCGAGGCCTCCGGCGCCCGCCGTGTCCAGCACCGTGCAGCCGGCGATGGTGGCGCCGAAGGGCAGCGGACGATCGCCCAGCACCTCGCGCGCCTTCCTCACGATCGTCTCCGAAGGGTTCTCCGGCACATTGTGGAACTTGCCGAAGCCCGTCAGGTTGAACCTCATGGCCGGCGGTGCTCGAGCTTCGGAACCCATCTCGTCGCTCCCTTCCTATAGCCTCGTGTTTCTTTCTTTCTTCCGATCGATCGATCGATCGATCGATCCACCGACAACAACAGGAACAAGAACAACGACGACTATGATCAATCAATCGATCGATGCCTCTCTCGCCGACGGAGCGATCGTCACATCTCGTTGTGACGAGCCGAGCAAGGAGATCAATTTACACCAGCCTGATCGGGCGAGAGCACCTCGTAACTGACAGCGCGATGCGGTTCGGCGCGGCTTCGGGGAGGGCGAGGGGGGCCATGGCGATCATCGGATTGTGGGCCAAATCCCACTTCTGGATCAGACTCATCGTCGAGAGAGGGAGAGGGAGCAAGATTTCGGCGTCGGCGTCGTCACCTGCCTGAGGGGTGCGTGGGTGCGGAGCTCGGCGGGCAGCGCGTGGCGTTGCGCTCCCTCACTGGGCGGCGGTGGTTACCGCGAGATGCCTCCCTGTGGGTACCGGGCGATGTTATCCCCCTGAGGGGGATAACATCAACATCCTTCAGTTATCCCCCTGAGGGAGATAACCCAACATCTAAAAGCAGGGGGAGGCGAAGGAGGGGGACCCCCTCCTTCGCCTCCCCCTGCTTTTGCGCGCGCGGCCCGCTCGCCCGCTGCGGCCGTTTGACTTCCCGTCCGCGGCCCCCGCAAATACGAGTCAAAGCTCGCTCCCACCAAAAGTGGAAAGTCTTATTAAACGCCCTTTCCATATATGTAGGAATCTGTAGATTAGGCACATGCCTAATTGCCTAATCTACTGTAATTTAGACACACAGCCCAAATTAGAATAATTATGCCTGATATTGTAGATACAATAAGATAGGCATCACCTCTTAAAAAAGCTGAAAACACTACGATAGACATATATCATATATATTAAGGTATTATTAATTTGTTCTATATCTTGACAAGAAAAAAGCTTAACCTGACCGCTGGTTTCCCTGGTCGGATCCTAACCCTCATTAACCGTTCAGTTTACACCTTTTTTCCTGTCGTCATTTTTACTATCAAGTGTTAATCGATTTACCACGTAGACCCCTCACCCCAGAACTGGACGCGTAAAACATTATCAGCCCGGTCGCTGGTGCATCTGGTCACCGGCTAAGGTGACCGGCCCCCTTGAAAGCAAGAAGAAAGTCCATTCGAATGCGGCGAGCATTAAGAAAACGTAACCGAAACGTGTCCGGAGTTGGAGGTGGTAACCTCGGTCGCGGTTAAGGTACGCCCGGTTCCAGCCCAACCCATGGATTGGGATGCACCAATCCAACAGCTGAGAGCTTAGATGGAGACCTGGCAGGGGTGCATACGCCGTCGATGACCAGGCGGTGCGATCTGCTGTCCGATCCGTTGGTTACCACGATTCGGTCTTCTTATCCGCTTTCGCTTGCTTTTACGAAAGCTGGGAGGTCAACTTTCCAAAAGCAGACAGCGGATGCCGTCTCCTCGAGGCGTGGAGAAAGGCCCCATCTGTCTTTACGTCGGATCTTCTATAGGGCTTAGGGTTTAGTGACCGGATCTCAGCTACTTCACCGGCTGGAATCATGCGTTCACCGGCCTCTCGGAGTACAAGTAGAATTTGATATTCACGGGAGATGCATAGGATAAATAAACCGCATGAACTGAGGCACATGACAATTGCCAAAGTAGGCGAGAAAATAAAAATTGTGATGTTCCAATATCGAAATATAACAGAGATATATATTTTCATTATTATATATATTTTATTGCATACCATCACAGAACGACAAAAGCAAACCTCCATCACCAATAGAGTCTAAAGCACTCTGCAGTGAATGTAAGCCTGACCAAACTGAAGGATGTGACAAGACAACCATGATTAATTAATGTGCACCGATCTGGTAAACCCAGCACTGTATGACAAAACTTTCCGTATCTCGCCCAAGCGCCGCGGGCATCTCAGAGTCCAGCGGATTGAAGTAATGCCCCTCGCATTTACGAATCTTCGGTCGTGCTAATCTAAAAGATGCAGTTTCAAAATTTGTGAAAAATAATATTATTTCCTTATAGTTGGATGTATCTGAATGAATCAGATCAATGACTAGTGACACAAATGAAAAGGAATGCTTGTCTTCAATCTGAGTTTATAAAAAACTAAAATTTAGTATTGAAGTTTTATACAAACATTTTGGACGTATTACAGTTTCATGTCAATGGAACTACAGTTTGACTTCTCGTCCTTTGCAGACTGACACAGAGAACAGTTATAAGAAACCGAAAAGTAACCTCGTTTCAATTCAATATACAGTATTGAAGTTTGGTGCATATTGGTACGTCTTCTGAACGGGGAAGCTTTAAGTGCCATCAAAAGACAACTATTTGCCGGTGAGCTGAGAACTGATCGGGACAGTACGTCGATCAACTTCAAGGACTTCACAATTGCCGGGAAAGAAAACTCGCGACTGAAATCATATTGAAGTTCAGAAACAGATGTCTATGGTGCTGTTAGCTCTTAAGTACGCTGGTTTGAAGGTTCCGAGATACACCTTATATGGGCATCGCATGTTCCAATCGAGGTTCTCCCCTTCCTGCAAAAGTGTGGTCATGGAAATGAATATCCATTTCTGAGATGCATGACTTGATCACTGGCGTCGGTTGCGATACCTGAAGGTGCTCAGCCTATCTACAAGTTGTTGGCCATTCGTTACTACTCGTCCTCACCTTTCCTGGCGTTCCACCATTGAAACCTTCTCCACACTGCGAAGGCTTGATTTGATTCGCTGGGAGACGAAAGCGCAAAGTTCATCTACCGGATGTAACTTTGGCTCTGTGCACAAAAGACTGCAGAGCACATCATCTACACTGCTCGTGATTGAAGATGTCGAAGCATAGAAGATATTACTACCCTCATCCACATGATCCTTGAAAGGTAGCCGTACGTGCGTACCTCACTGAGTACACAGCAGCTGGATATCTAAGAGTCGTGATGACATATATTGACGATTGATGCGAGATGTGTGGGCAACCGAAAGCTAGAGCTCTGACACTAACCTCTCTCATTAAGATACACGAACCTGTAGGTTTCAGAACCGAATGCCGACATTTGCATTGCCACGGAGACGCTACTCGTTCGTTTCCAATTCCGATTTACAATGTGACCGAGTGACACTCCGAAGTGAAGATCGAAGATGCAGAGATACGCTAGAGTGTGATTCAGATCGTCAGTCTAGTCAGAACTGGAAACGATGACAATCACAGAGCAGGCACATCCGATCATCTGTGCTAGTCTGAGGTCCAGTAAAACCTTTCTTTCTCCAGCAAATGAGCGAAAGCCCGAACACACTACGATCTGGAGATCCTCAGAATTCGTCTCGAACCTCTGCACCATTGAGATTCCGACACCAACATCCGTCTCCGTGATCATTCAGATATCACGGTGAGCTCCAGTGTACTCCTGCACCAAAACTCGTCATTTTCACGACCCAGATACGGCGGTACATCTGATCTATCTCTGATCGTGCCTGGACCGACTCGTCCGAGGTTCATCCCATCATATCTCGGCATCACGGGTGTCATGATCAAGAGGGACCGGTGGAAACTTCACATGTCTGATCGTCGTCATATAGCGACAGGAAGCTCATGTTACAGATAATTTAATGCATGTTCCCATTAGTACTACAGTGTTAGTGTTCCGGACAGATAAGTGTCTGAGCACAAGGCTAGAGTCACATGAAAAGAGATCCAGTGCACAAGAATAGAAAACTAATAATCTAGTAAATATATAAACTGACATAAATGAATACAATTCCGAGCCAACGTGAAGTAAGCGTGTTCATGAGCTCGAAACGGACCAGTGAAATCTGATTATCGTGTCTTCTGGGTCGTCGAGAGAAGGTGGGAGTATGAAACAATTGCTGATTTCGATTATTCAAGGCCCGTGCAGTCAAAGAACATCAGCCGGAACATTCGGGCAAAACCCGAGTAGCGGTACATGATATGGATATTTACTGGGCAACCACGATCAGCGCAGAAAAAATTACAATGAATCTAATGTTATCAACTTGAACATCATCACGTGATTTTTAAGACGCAAGAAGGACAGCTTGGGTTGAGATTCCTCTGACATTACTATCCGTCACACTTCTCTTGTGCAGCCATGCATAAAATTTCTGGCAACCAAGCAAATATCTAAATATTCTAAGAAGCACAAACTGTGACAATATTTCATTAGCAAATTGATCAAGTGGACGATCTGTACCGATGGCATCGCCGGGTGCAAGATACATTTACAAAGGGATTGAAATACACGACACCCCAGTCACGGTTTACCGTCTGCAACACCAGCTCATCGTGCATCAGTATCTTTGTTGTTTCCTTGTGATCACACGAGAGTGGACATTGATTTGTGATTATAATATGACTCCCACAGCGATATTTTTTTTTCGAAAATAGATCAGGTCCACTCTGCTGAATACAGCGAGGGCAGTATATGAGGGTCTCCCTTCCACCGAGAACATCATTCCCCTTCACTGCATCGGGCAAGCATTCCGAGTACTGTCGGCAACCTGTAAGGGGGGATCATCTCCTGTCTCAAACAGGTAAGAAAAAGTTACTCATAATTTGTTTCGGACTTGCTCTCCATGCTTTCCTGCACATTAGTATTGCCGGTTATGTACATAGCACAAGTCCTGAGCATTCCTGTGGCAGCGTCTGTTTACGTTCAACCTTCTGCTAATTTCAGCGAGTCTTCGAGCCACTTGACATTTGTATATATCCATATGGAGGATGCATTCTCAGATAGGCCATGCATAGATAGAGCTTTAGATCGATGGAGAGACCCGAACGTAGATTCTGAACTTGTTTGGTGCAAGTCGTCATTGGTAGAGTGACTGGTTCAATAGTAAGATCCGAGAGGTTTTGGCAACAGCATGAATCTGTACTAACGAAAGCTGAAGCTGCATTTTCAGGAGCATCATGGCTTTCAGAAACAGTTTCAATGCGTTCACTCTGCTGGCAATTGCTCTTTTGGGAGTGATTCCTTGCGCTGAAGTACTTGCTCAGGGTTTACCACCGGGATTCCTACCACCACCTGACTTCCAAGCACCACCTCAAGGATTCCCAGTTCCTCCCGGTACCCTTCCACCTCCAGGATTCTTCGCACCTCCTGACTTTCAAGCACCACCTCAAGGATTCCCAGTTCCTCCCGGTACCCTTCCACCTCCTGGATTCTTCGCACCTCCTGACTTTCAAGCACCACCGCAAGGATTCCCAGTTCCTCCCGGTACCCTTCCACCTCCTGGATTTTTCGCACCTCCTGATTTTCAAGCCCCGCCTCAAGGATTTCCAGTTCCTCCTGGCACCCTTCCACCTCCTGGATTCTTCGCACCACCTGACTTTCAAGCACCACCGCAAGGATTCCCAGTTCCTCCCGGTACCCTTCCACCTCCTGGATTCTTCGCACCACCTGACTTTCAAGCCCCGCCTCAAGGATTCCCAGTTCCTCCTGGCACCCTCCCACCTCCTGGATGGTTCACACCTCCCAGCAACCTACCACCCCCTGGCTTTCCAGTTCCTCCTGGCACCCTCCCACCTCCTGGATTTTTTGCTCCTCCTGATTTTCAAGCCCCACCTCAAGGATTTCCAGTACCTCCTGGCACCCTTCCACCTCCTGGATGGTTCACACCTCCCAGCATCCTACCACCCCCTGGCTTTCCAGTTCCTCCTGGCACCCTTCCTCCTCCTGGATTTTTCGCTCCTCCTGATTTTCTAGCTCCACCTCAAGGATTTCCAGTGCCTCCTGGCACCCTTCCACCTCCTGGATGGTTCACACCTCCCGGCACCCTCCCGCCCCCTGGCTTTCCAGTTCCTCCCGGCACCCTTCCTCCCCCAGGATTCTTCACACCTCCTGGATTCCCAGCTCCTCCCCTTGGTCCACCCCCACCTCCAGGTCCTCCAGCACCACCCAAGAGCACTCTGCCTCCAGCAGAAGGTCCCGCTCCTTTCTTCATTACGGTAAGATTTCTCTTTGCTTCATTCTCCAAAGTGCAACATCGTCCTGGTTTATATCGGAACAGCAATCTTTGCTTTGACAGGAATCATGCACGTAATTCACTTGACTGAGAACTGAATTCTGTGGTCTCTATATTAGCTTCACTGACCTGTCCGTTGTGTTCTTTCTGTTCCAACAGTCGACTTACGCACTGGCGGCTGCACCAATTTCAGTGATTTACGCACAAGTGATAATTGCCCTGGCTTCAGTTTTAGTGACAGCTGTCGCTTTGGCTCTGTAGGAGCTGTAGAACTCATTCAATGAATTCATTCAATGGAACAGTTTTCGTACACACACATAGGATAGAAAACGAAGAACAAGCTGAAGCATAGCTGCACTAGCTTTTAGTCGGATTCTCTCCAATTGAGACCACATTGGTCTAGAGAGCGTCTTGAACATTCCCTTGTTTGGAATCAAGAACTTTGAGGTCGACCTGATTGCGGCAACCAGTACAGTAGAATAAATTTCCAAGCTTAGTTTTACCTTTAATTCATAAAGTGCTTCCCTAGAGCATCATTAAGCCTGCAGCAGTAGCTGCTGCCTGAATCTCGGGTTTATCGGTACCAGAAGTATTACCCCAGGTCAACATCCCCGTTCCTACAGAACTTTAACGTAGATATGTTTAGTTCTGTGGCCAGCCATCTGAATGCAGGCTGTGCTGCAAGCTAGAAATTCATTCTTCGAGTCAGTCATTGTGGAACTCCTCCCTGTCCGGGAAATTTGAGTAAAGTGCAGAGTTCTCTTGCATCAGACACCCGTCGTATCTCGAAGTTTATGCTTTCCAGGTTCCAAGTTTCTGGCTTAACCTATGCACTTACTAGATTCTCCCTTTGCATGCCGGAATCGAGTCATCCGATGCAGTTGGTTGTTTCACTTAGAAGACGATCTGATAGCTGCAATTGTACTCTCAGAAACATTTCCTTGGGAGTACACTTTACTCGGTACCCAAAACCCCCCAGTCTGTCAAACTGAGAGCTTCTCCCGAGCCGATGTGCGAAACTGGGCGAGAGGGTGCAGTTTTGATAGTCTACTGCTCGTTCTTAGCAAGCTTGCTTTATGTTCTTCTCACAGAATTAGCCTCTGCCTCTCCTTCTGTACATCACTGATATGAATACTGTTGCAGAATCTCTTTCCCAGCTCTGGAGCTTTCGCCTGGATCGGACCTCTTAGACTAGATATACGACTCATTCACTGCAGAGGTCAGATCGGCCGCTATTTGTTATACGACGTTATATGGTCGAATCTGATCGCTCTGTTTCCGTGTACTGCGTTTTTGTGGTCAATGATGAGAAGGAACCATGGTGAATTGAAAGAACATGTCATTTGAAACATGAGCTTAGCTTCTGGACCTGACTGGAAGTGTAATCAGATTCTTTTCATGAACTCTTGCAGAGTTTCGTCTATACAGTGGCAATCTAGGGACATGGAATAATTCCAAATTTTACCAGGGTATTATATGTCTCCAAAATACTTCCTTAGCTTCTGTCAAAGATGAAATATTGTTTCCTTTAGTCCCTACGAAAGACAAGATGAACTTCTATTCTAGGGAATCTTAAAACCTGGGACCAAGATTGCAGTCATATAACTAACAGGAGGTACATATGTAGCAATAAGACCAACTAGAGCTGATTTCAGCTAAATAGGTGCCACCATGTCACATGTATAATATCATTATCAATCCTATGTGGTTTAAGTACCAGCTTTACAATTCGTATTTAGCTCAGCATTTCTAACGCCAATATGGAAGAGACCAAAGCAGTGTAAACAACCAGCGATGACGATTCATCAGTATTTCCATGCTGATTGCCACTAGCAGTTCAACTTTCACCTTAATTTATTACTGCCAAAGCAGATATTAGAGCAAGAATTTTATTAAGAGCATGAGTTGTGGTAATAGTATCGTTTTGTGTTGGGCGTATCACACGTGATTACTCTTCTACTGTGATCCACAACTGATGAATCTGCATCTACTTAATAGCAGAAAAGGCTTTGTGCTTCCTTGGTCTTCTCAATTCCAACAGAGCTGTTAGTGAGAACTTTAGATCAGATCCTCGAATTCTGGTTACTTGGAAAAGTGCAATTTTTAACAATCAAGACTTTGTGATACCACTGACAGCAGTTAGTGTAGAGATTTAACCATTATAATATATATATATTTATACAACAATAAAATAGTTTGGTTTAACTATAGTATGCTTTTAGAAATAAATTATATCTAAAAAATAAATGAAGTTTAAAGCGCTTAAATTTATTGCTCTTTAGCACAAGAGTATACTCGGATCTTGGACAAAGCTGGAAAAGTCCGCACATGCACTAGCTTGTTTGAATCAAAAACATAAATCAGTTTATCATGAACATACACCATCATAGAGGCATCGAGCGGAAGGACACACGGAAGATGATGAGATACAGTAACGGGTTTTCACCAAAAACATGTGAGGAGACCTTAATAAGAGCAGCATACGTAATATATTCCCGGTTCAAAATTCTTCCGGAACTTTCAATACGTAACATTGGCCACATGCATATACTGAGCGATTTGTGGCCAAGAATTGGCCCAAATTGGCGTGTTCACTACCATTCAGCCGCTGATGTTGCCGATTGTATTTCTGATCTAAGTAGAAGGTTTCCGACACCCACCTCGGATGGAGCTGTGACTCAGTCTTCTGCTGTCTAGCATCGTGCATCAGTCATGTCTCTTGCTTAGACGTCAGTTCGGGTCATCAAATCTCTGACGGGTCGAGGACGCTTTAAAATACTGATTACCTCAACCCTGTACTTCCTGAATCCTACAAAGCTCAAGTACTTAAGGCTATCGAGACAGGAGGAAATCATTCCCCAGCCTAACATCTCTCGATTAAGCATACTGATCTGGAGGACTAACAAAAAAAACCATCATCGTTTTCTACACACGTCTCAGGTAAAGCATGCTGCTGATAGGCACCTTATATGCACTGATGATGAATCACAAAATCATGTTTTTGTAGATAGTTTGTGCACCACGGACAGTGCACTTCCGCACGTATTTTAGCAAGCATTGATTATATTTATTTCCAGATCTGCATTTGAAGGTTTTCCCGAGTGTTCCTGCTGTACAGATACTAAATACGCTTGAGGACCTTGCGTTGAATTTGAAGTCGATTACATACGGAAGGAAGTCCAGGATCTCCTTTCTCTGCAGCTGTGATGTGAGATCCAAGCAGTAGTTCTTAAGCTGCACATTGTTCACTAATCAAGGCTCTTACAGCTGTCTGACTGAAGTCTTCTGAAACATCGTTTCCTCAACTTGGAAATTATGAACGGGAGGAGTAATTTGTGAAATCTGCGCTATGGTCCGAGTTCTTGCACTGCCAGGCTGATCTAGTTGTAGCTTGTTTGAAGGTCCACGTCAAATGGCTATGCCATAGTAGAATACCAGGCCTTTCTGTCGAAATGTCCTTCGCACTCCAAGGAGTTGCAACTGTCTGTACAAGCTAGAGAATCCTGGCAGTCTGCTCGGGAACGGGTTCAACTTGTAAGAAAAGTCATATCATCCAAAAAGACATTTTTGGGTGATACTTTTACTAATTCTTGTCATTCATCGTTTGCATGCATGGACGACTACAGTAGCAGCGGAAGAACTTTGCCGAAATGGCGGATTCAATGAAAACCATCGGATGTGTGTCCAAGATCGTTATACTGATAGGATTGATCTTTATTTATGGAGTGAACGCTCAGGGCCCAGTCGGGTCTCCAGCACCCACAGTTTCTGTTGGTCCTGCTATTGCTCCGATTTCTGGACCTCCTGCTCCTCCTATCGCTCCTGCTTCTGTACCAAGCTCAAGCGTGACACCAACTGCAGCTCCTGCCGTCCCAGGAGTCATCCCCTCTCCGGCTCCTTTCATTGCACTGGTCCCTTCTCCAGTTAGTAGGCCACCAACACCGTCACCTGCGCAAGCTCCAACTCCAACTCGAGGGCCAACGAATGCTCCTGTTCCAACTTCAAGGCCGGTGTTTGCACCCGTTCCGGTGCCGAATCCATCAGCTTTTCCAGGAACAGCAACGCCTCCACCATCTGTGCTCTCTGTAAGTCAGCACTCTGCTCCATTCATGAGAATCTCCTTGGCTCTGCAGTTTCGGTTGTGTGTACTGGAGCTCTCTTCTCTGAGTGTCATCTTGTTCTGTTTGTTTTTCAGGGCCAGTCAAGTGCTAAAGCATCTGTGCAAATGACTGGACCGTCCGCGAGGTTCATGCTCCTCCTGGCTTCAATCGTCCTGACAGCTTTACTTTGGTAGGCACATCCGATGTGCTTCTATGGCAGCAACACTTGATTCAGATGACAAGTTCGTGATATTACAGATGATATACAGACACATTACATTGTGAACGAAGATGTCTCCGGGAAATTTTACTCGTGAACGATTAGCAGACATTCTAAATATGCCACGAACCTCCAAAATCGTAGTAAGCTGAATAATTTCATTGAATATAATAAATTCCGCTTAGCTTGTCCTTGCTCTTGATAGTCATTGAGTTCTTTCTGCAGCATGATTAAATAGTGTTCTTTATCATGTTCAACTCGCGTGCTTGAAACTTCGCATATTTTTTATACAATCTGGTGGGAAAGTGTTGTTGTGTGAAATTGAGTGGGATTGGACTAAGTTAAAGCATGAAAATTAAGATAGTGTTATGAAAGAATCATGCACATACTTGCATTATCCACTGATTTGAGAACAAAATAATATCGTCTGGACAAATTTACTTCACCTGAACAGCATTGCGTAATCTGACCATGCAAAAATATCAAAGCACCAGCAGTTCGAATCCTAACTACAGCTTTCTGCCCTACAGAGAATGATTCTCAGATGTGGTAATTTATCTGAGCATCATTCGCTGAAGAATATTCTTCAGCGAATGATTATGAATCATTTCGGAGTTGCAGCCGGCAGAAATAATCGCAGTGGCTTCCGTAGAGAGTGTGCATGGTGGAAGTGTAAACGCTAGGCCTTGTTGTCCTAGTCGTACGTGATACAAAAAATCATTTCTACTTTCTACGTTCCTGGAAGATGAAGAGGTAAAATGTGAAAGAGAGGAGGACAAGAAAATGGAGAGAAGTGCCTCTGATGTATATCAAACTTAGCACAGAAAAATTGAGATTTTAGTGCAAAATGTGTTACGTACTGCGCGGCATCTATCCAACCGATCTTACATGGAACGACGAGTTTAGTATTACGTAGAGCCCAATAACGTAGACCTGACTGAAAACATACAGAGAAGTTTCTATAATAGATTTCTGAAGTCGATACATATATCGTATATTCACTGACATGTAACGAACAAAATGTATCCCGAAGACGCAACTTGACTCGCGTCCATGAGGACACCTCTCCCATTTTCACGGTTGATACCACATCTGAGCAAAGCTGAAGGCATCAGCTTCCATTCAGCTGAGTTCCAGGATTCTGGCTGTTCTAGACGCTCAGATTCGATGTTTACACCTTCCCCTCGTTCAGATGAAAGAGTAGCAAACCCCTTGGGAAAATGAAAGCCTCTCCCTTCTTCACGATCTTTGCATACACTTTGTTTGATATGGTTGGGTCTTTGCCGAAGTTGTTTGCCAAGAATCCGGGTAAGTTTCTCCCTCCAACAGGTACAGGATCTCGTCAGCCAAGTTGTCTCAATGTCACTGGGATTGATATCAACGTGGAGGAGAAAAAATCCCTGAGTTTTCAGAGCTGGCCGCTCTCTCAGGGAAGCAAGGGTTGCTGTTCCGTTGGTCGAAACTTTGGTGCGATCTGCAGCTTCAGCAAGACCAGAAACCAAGTCTTCGGTCGTAGCGAGCCCAGGGAGCTTGCAAGGGAGACCATTGGAAATTGGCTGATTGCAATATCTGCAATGGTTCAGGATCGACGACGCTCCAGCTGCGAGGATCAAAACAGCAACGGGCTTCAAAACTGCCAAGTTTGAGCGGTGCATGAAGAAATCCGTCATTGCCACGTCTTTTGTGCACAGAAAACTTACAAGACCCATACTTGGACGTGAATTCTGCTGTTTAACAATTCGGCCCATGCGCAATACACCTGCACTGCTAAACATGTCGAATACTGAAACTTCAATGGAATGTTGTACGTGTCTGCGATACTACGTTCATGAACATGTAAGTACTCTGAGTTGCTACAATTTGTAGAGGTATGTATTGAGATGTTATCACTCATGTCTGAGCTACAATTCGTCTTTCGATTAGGCACGACTCAAGAACACAGATCTAACTTGAGCTGCAAACACGCCGTTGGACCCAAGCTAATAGTCCAGATTGAAGTTTGGGTAAAATTGTTGCACTCGGACCTGCGGAGCGTCTCTGCAGCCATTCCACCTGTCTGGACTGTTTGAATTGGCTTCAGTGTCCGGGCATTCAGGAATCAAACATTCAGCTTCTTGTGGGACATTTTCACACACCTGTTGTAAGACATTCGGATCTACGTTCGGGGAAATGGTCTAGGCCGAAAACCCGATGTTTGTAATTGCACCAGAATGAGAGTTCTGGTGAGGAACTAGTCCTAAGACTCTCATCATAGGATGGCAAGAACGAGTGTCATTGCGGCTCATGGGTTTTTTCATATCTCTCACCGATTTCCTGCCTCGTTCCTGCATCGTTGAACGTGTTACCACCGTTCCAGGTTCGCTCGAGGGTGCACTTCACTAAGATTGTCCCATGTTCCCATGATGGGTCTCAAGATCCACATTCGAGTTTGTTCGGAACATCTGGCACATGGAAATGTCGTGTACAGATCTGTACCATACAACCGATCCATGCAGGTTTGCACAACGTGCATAGACGTCGATTGCGTCAAATGAATCAAAATTGGAAGTCGTTTACTGAACATAGTCTTTGTCATAACAAGGAGAAAATTATTGGATGGCACCAAACAGTTTTCATTTGGCCCCATGTACACTTCTACAGTCCATGTTACAATACGATTTGGGTTGAGGCATGTTTCAATATGGATTATTTGGTGATTTCGGGCGTTTTTTCTGATTCAGTAAACTATACATTGGGTTAACTCCGCATCCTGCATAAATCCTCATATTTCAGACGAAATTTCAAGGATGAAAATTCTTGAGGTTTATTCTCAGCAAAAATCAAATATGATCAATTGGAAGCTGTTTTCAGCTCGTTCGTGGACCATAGTGGCAGTACCTTGCTATAAAACTCAACGAAGTGTAAAGAGAGTTCCCTTAGCTTGATTAATCTGCTAAGAAGTGGAACATCTTAACTTGGCCATTTCAACCTTGATAACATTCACCATTAAGTGAAAAATCATATCACGCCGATACTTACCGGGG
The DNA here is from genome assembly GCA_037833965.1 of Marchantia polymorpha subsp. ruderalis. NCBI lineage: Eukaryota > Viridiplantae > Streptophyta > Marchantiopsida > Marchantiales > Marchantiaceae > Marchantia > Marchantia polymorpha. Next base: position 9,925,401 of record AP031352.1, on the reverse strand, counting down.
TTGTTGTGGCCATGTTCAGGTTCATTTTACTCAGATTCGAAAAATCAGGTCCAAAAGAACAACATAGATTTCCTCAAGCAAATTTTCCTAATATATCTCAGAATTTTTTTTTGTCATCATTCAAACACTTCTTAACCTTACTCTGAACATCAGTTTCATTAGAACAACAAGAAGGCTACACTTGCTTAACAATTTAGTAATGTCAGCAATTGTGACATCATCGTTGTAAACTATAGTATCGGGGATGCCAAATCTAATAATAATATTTCCTTTTTTGAAGCAATTTTTCAAGTTATAAGTAAAATTGTTGTTACAAGCAGCATTTGCAAAGTTTGCAGCATCAAACAAACGTGGAAGTCTTCCGTAAGTGTGGTATTTAGTTTTTTTTTTTTTTTTTCATCAATAACAAAAACTTAAACATATTGGTGTCAGAAAGTATGCATACAAGTCCTAAGTTGAAGAAGTTAGAAAATTATCGGAAATTTAGCTAGTTAGAGAAGTAAATTGGAATTGGCCTTTCGCCAAAGACTTTCGGATCTTCGGACCATTGGCGCAGCCATTTTAGAGAATGCAATAGCCGGGCCTTCGGCAAAGACGACGAATGTCAATTTGAATCTCGCGAAGAGCCGGTCAAGACTCGCACGCGCCGAGAGTACCAATTTGCGCTTGTGAGTAATGTTAGGGCATCGAGGATAAGGGCACGACGAGATCACTCTCGCGCCGACATTGCGATATCAAGAATGAGAGAGAGAGGATCAAACTTGACCGACCTTGATATCAGCGAAGACGAGATTGGAGACATGGCGCCGCCCACGATAGCCAAAATGTGGAAATTGGTTCCACTTAAGGTGTCTTACGTGGAGTTGCGACCCTATAGATAGGAGCTTATCGAGTTACACCTAGATTTACTCTTATGAGATTGGAATTGCGTGTCGGCAACCATCTGTGAGGAGATTATGGACAAGAATTGAAACGAGGAGAGGGTCTCCGTGGCAACCCGATGCTCTAGACAATCGATCACTAGACGAGGGTTCTAGTACCATGCACATGAGAAGACGGTGACTTCATGTTCAAGAAGGATAGCGTCAAGATTATCCGCGAGGAGTATTTTACCTTCGCTCCACTCTTCAAGAACGCGAGGTCGGGAACAAATGGATGGAAGACAACAGATTACAAGGACCTTAAGAGGCGCGCGATCGCGTTGGGAATAATGCATATTCTACGACCGCAACGCACAACCTATGTCACCGCTTGGCAGGTCGGCTTCTTCAAGCGCGACTTGAAGGGAGAACAAATTCATTGGGCAAGGATTATCCATGATCTAATTTAAAAACAATGCGAGTACCCGATGGAAGAAAGAATTGATTAATCACATAACCCTTACTTAGTGAATTTCTACCGAGGGATAGGATTACTCACGAAGAAGTAAGATAAGCGATTCCCGAAGGAACGAGAGATACTAGCAATTGAGTCCAGTGAGGAGACAGACGAGGAGGACGATGTTCCACCTGAAGAGCCACCTCGACGGACAGCACGTGGGCTAATTCAAGTGGATGTCATCAAGGAACAGTCAGAAAGGAGACTGGCGAAGAGACAAAGTATAATCGTCGATAGTGAGGAAGGCCGAAGACCGGAGTCGCGGATGACGAAAACCCAGAGAACGGGAATCAAGTCGTCAAAGACACAGGCCAGGCCGAAGAAGAAGGCAAATCGTGAGAGATTTGTGTCCGATTCTTTGAATAGCAGTGTAGCGAAGACGGATGCAGTTGCCTCGACGACAGACGAAGAGAAGAAGTAGGAGCCTACTCTTCAGGTAGTGGAAGGAGTACCTTCGGCCGTACAAGCAAGAAATCTTGATGGAACTAGCAGTGGAATCTTTGGAGTAAAGGACGGAGACGGTTAGTCCAATACTTACACCTTCGGAGCAGACGCGATCTATGGGGAGTGAGGAAGTACCACAACCGAAGTCGAGTGAGGAGATGGCAGAAGATCTCACACTCAGTGAAGAAATGCTCGAGCATGTAGTGGCATAGGTTGATGGGACAGTGGTGATGGTTCCCGAGATTGCATGTCCCCACCACCTGAGGAAAAGGTAAGACCTGAAGCAGGAAAGGAGGTTGATGAGGAGGAATTAAGAGAGTTAGATGTCTCTTTTTCCTATTTTTTGCAGTATAGTGTAATCCCTCTACGGAAGTATTTAGATAAGAAGAGAGCGAAGTACGCTGTGGAGAAAGCAGCAGGGTTCTATATAGAGTTGGTAAGGAATAGGATCTAGATTAAGAGAGCAGTATCAATAAAGAGGGAGTGAGAGTCCGCAACCGCAATGGCGAAGCAACGAGTTGCGAGCTTGACATCCGAGTGCACGACCATGAGGGCGACGCTGCAAGAGCAAGAAGACCATCTTCGGGCGAAGAAGAAGGAGTGCGAAGTTCTTCGGATGAACTTAGCTAAAGAGACTGAATGGGGTGTGTCGTCAAAGCAGGATTGTGTCAGTCTTTGAGCTTTCCATGCGAATGTACTGAAGGCAACTGTGGATCTATGTAAGAGATTGGAGGCATCCAAGGTGGCCTACATTGCGAAAATGCAACGTGTGGAGTAATTGATTGTGGCTTCGGCGGAGCGCGATCAATTGCATGCTGCGGAGTTCGTTAAGGCGGAAGAGCTAAGAGCAAAAAAGAAACGGATAGCCGAAGATCTTCATGCTCAGATTGCTGCGACGAAGACGGAGCAAGTGGAACTTCGAGGCAGGATTGTGAAGCTTACTGATGATCGTGATAAGGAGTTACATCGCGCGGATGAGCTCACGGCGAGTCTGGCGAGTGTACTCCGGAAGCAAGCAGTCAAAATGATTGAATGGGCTAAGAAATTGGCAGATTGCGTAGCGGCCAGGTCTTTGGAGGTCAAATGTAAAATAAGATTCGAATCGGATTGTGATCGGTTACAAGAGCAGTTGAAGTTGTGATGCAGTTGTAGGAGTCACAGACGAGAGTGAAAAAGGTGAAGATAGCATACCAACAGCTACGAGATGAGACGACCGACGGTTTGCGTTTGCGTGTAGAGAAGTGCCCGCGCGGATTCGTGATGTGGTAAGTGCAAACGCTGAAGTGGTTGAAATTAGATTTGGTGTAGCGACGGTTGATGAGTATGAAGACCAGCGGGTCCGCGGGGCACAAGCAGTTAGTTCAATTAGTTAATTCTTTCTCTACTGGATTGGAAGAGGCGCGAGAGAATATAGAGATAGAGATTGTAAACGTATTACGTAGGTTAGGAGCCGACGGAAGCTCTGTGGACGCTGTAATCGCTACGTCAGATGGCACCGCACCTGAGAGTAGTTTGACTTAGGAGGTTGAGATGTCTAGGAGTTTAGAGTGAATAAAGAGTTCCAAGGCTCTTTCCTTGGAGGTTTTTTTGTCAATTGGCTTGTCTTGGCTGCTACCCTGTATACATTGTGCGCGTTTGTGTGAGTCTTGTCACCGTGCATGATGCGCTCTTTTTTGTCAAAGATACCGCATCTGGAGCTGTGTATGTCCAACTCGGATGTTCTGAGTAAGCCTGGGACTATTCGGGATTTAAAAAATAAATTTGGTCTGGATATTTGGGTCAGTGAGCCTAGATTGTGCAATTCTGGGAAGTTTTCCCCTGAAATCAGAGTGTGGGGTCGAAGGAGATTCCCACATGTGTAGATTGGAAAAGTTTCAGGCTGTGTGTGTTTGTACTCAGCTCTTCGGGCCTTAAGCCGTAATCGAGCAGTGTCTTCTAGGAGTGACATGTGCCTAAAAAGTAAAACTCTTCAATAGAATGTTAACTAAGTGACAAATCGTGATTCTTAGTGTTGCATTTGTCTCTATGGGAACGAATCTGTACCATTATCCTCCATTTTGGTATTTGTTGGTTATCACAGTAAGCAACTCCGGAGATGCCATGTTTGAGCTACTAATGCAAATTGATCTTTAAGTTCTTTTTTATTATTATAAAATGCAACGAGATACTTTAACTGAACACACTTGTATTGATGTTTTACGACTGCAATGATATCCATATTTATTGGTTGTTTCCAAGAGATGATGTTATGCAAACAGAAGTCAACAGTAATGTCATTTCATTCAAAAATAGTAGAATGATCAAGAGCATTGTCAAGAAGTAAAATTGCATTCAAAAATAGTAGAATGATCAACAGCATTGTCAAGGAGCAACAACACTTTGTGTACTGTTCGTCGACGAATATATAAGGCTCAAAGACCTATCAAACCACTTATATAATGTGTCGTGCAAATATCTATCACCATACAACAAACATTGCTGACATGCCATACTCACACACAGTGGCAGAGCTAAGCGGGGGCAGGAGGGGCATGCCCCCAAGCCCAGGAAGGGTCTACACAGATTGTGAGTTACAGAATGTGAAAATGAGGTCGAGAAAAAAATTTCATTTGAAATTGGCGGGGAGCTTCCACCAGAAAAATCCTGGCTCTGCCCCTGCTCACACACATATATGAAATAAGAGCATACCAGTGTATGACTCCCAAAGATTCTCACCGCTCTTCCGCTGGAAATCCTGAAATTTCTTCAACTTCAGATTCTTCATCCCTAATAGTTTTTCTTCAGCCTCTTAAAGAATTATGCAATCGGACTGAACAAAGATAAACCACTAGCATCTCTACTCAAGCTGCCAACGGCAATGCTACTAGTACCACTACTAGTATCTCTGCTAGTTCCTCCATCAGTACGTCCACTAGTATCTCTCCTGGTACCTCCACCAACCGCTCCAACAGTACCGCCACTAGTACATTTTTTGTACCTTCACCATAAGTTCCACCAATAATCTCCCTAGTGTTACTACTTGCACCTCCACATGCAAAAACACCACTTGCATCTCCATTAGTACCAACACCACCTTAGTTAGTAAACAAATAGTTTGGAGACCAATGGCATCTCCATGCATCAATCTCTACCAAAATTATAAAAATCATCCATGGAAGTTTACTCCAAATGCTGAAATAATTTATTTCATGTAGAGACGGTAGTAAATAACAAGAATTTCGCAATAATTGCATTTTAAACCACGTATTAAATTCCCGGATGAAGTTGTCTAGCTCAATAGTGCCCACCAACCCGAGTACCTTGGCCAAGTCCACTCCACAACTCAAAAAATCCAAGCCAAAACTAACGGGACACTTTTGCTGACCCTGAGAACTATTTCCAAAGCCAAAGAACTTCCAGTTCTTTGAGTAGTCGCTTTCCACGCCTAAATTCTTCAACTCGCAACACTAGACACTAAGCTAGAATTAACTCAATTGGAGTTGATACTACTCCGATACTAACTATTCACAACAAATATAGACATGACCAATGTCGAGACATTGATCCAAGCATTTTTCTGATAAAAAATAAGAAATGAATTAGGTGTTTCTGGCAATGCATGCGGTCTACTTCGACTTTCAAATCATTCAAACACAATCTATGACAATATTTCATGAGCAAATTGATCAAGTTGACGTATCTGTACCGATGGCATCGCCGGGTGCAAGATACATTTACAGAGGGATTGAAATACACGACACCCCAGTCACGGTTTACCATCTGCAACACCAGCTCATCGTGCATCAGTATCTTTGGTGTTCACCTATGATCACACGAGAGTGGACATTGAAATGTGATTAGAATATGACTCCCACAGCGATATTTTTTATCGAAAATAGTCCAGGTCCACTCCACTGAAATCAGGGAGAGCAGTATATGAGGGCCCCCTTCCACCGAGAACATCATTCCCCTTCACTGCATCGGACAAGCATTCCGAGTACTGTCGGCAACCTGTAAGGGGGGATCATCTCCTGTCTCAAACAGGTAAGAAAAAGTTACTCATACTTTGTTTCGGACTTGCGCTCCATGGCTTCCTGCATATTAGTAATGCCAGTTATGTACATAGCACAAGTCCTGAGCATTCCTGTGGTAGCATCTGTTTCGTTCAACCTTCTGCTAATTTCAGCGAGTCTTCGAGCCACTTGACATTTGTATATATCCACATGGAGGATGCATTCTCAGATAGGCCATGCATAGATAGAGCTTTAGATCGATGGAGAGACCCGAACGTAGATTCTGAACTTGTTTGGTGCAAGTCATCATTGGTAGAGTGACTGGTTCGATAGTAAGATCCGAGAGGTTTTGGCGACAGCATGAATCTGTACTAAGGAAAACTGAAGCTGCATTTTCAGGAGCATCATGGCTTTCAGAAACAGTTTCAATGCGTTCACTCTGCTGGCAATTGCTCTTTTGGGAGTGATTCCTTGCGCTGAAGTTCTTGCTCAGGGTTTACCACCGGGATTCCTACCACCACCTGACTTCCAAGCACCACCACAAGGATTCCCAGTTCCTCCCGGTACCCTTCCACCTCCAGGATTCTTCGCACCTCCTGACTTTCAAGCACCACCTCAAGGATTCCCAGTTCCTCCCGGTACCCTTCCACCTCCTGGATTCTTCGCACCTCCTGATTTTCAAGCCCCGCCTCAAGGATTTCCAGTTCCTCCCGGTACCCTTCCACCTCCTGGATTCTTCGCACCACCTGACTTTCAAGCACCACCTCAAGGATTCCCAGTTCCTCCCGGTACCCTCCCACCTCCTGGATTCTTTGCACCACCTGACTTTCAAGCCCCGCCTCAAGGATTCCCAGTTCCTCCTGGCACCCTCCCACCTCCTGGATTTTTCGCTCCTCCTGACTTTCAAGCCCCGCCTCAAGGATTCCCAGTTCCTCCTGGCACCCTCCCACCTCCTGGATTTTTCGCTCCTCCTGATTTTCAAGCCCCACCTCAAGGATTTCCAGTACCTCCTGGCACCCTTCCACCTCCTGGATGGTTCACACCTCCCAGCACCCTACCACCCCCTGGTTTTCCAGTTCCTCCTGGCACCCTTCCTCCTCCTGGATTTTTCGCTCCTCCTGATTTTCTAGCTCCACCTCAAGGATTTCCAGTACCTCCTGGCACCCTTCCACCTCCTGGATGGTTCACACCTCCCAGCACCCTACCACCCCCTGGCTTTCCAGTTCCTCCTGGCACCCTTCCTCCTCCTGGATTTTTCGCTCCTCCTGATTTTCTAGCTCCACCTCAAGGATTTCCAGTACCTCCTGGCACCCTTCCACCTCCTGGATGGTTCACACCTCCCGGCACCCTCCCGCCCCCTGGCTTTCCAGTTCCTCCCGGCACCCTTCCTCCCCCAGGATTCTTCACACCTCCTGGATTCCCAGCTCCTCCCCTTGGTCCACCCCCACCTCCAGGTCCTCCAGCACCACCCAAGAGCACTCTGCCTCCAGCAGAAGGTCCCGCTCCTTTCTTCATTACGGTAAGATTTCTCTTTGCTTCATTCTCCAAAGTGCAACATCGTCCTGGTTTATATCGGAACAGCAATCTTTGCTTTGACAGGAGTCATGCACGTAATTCACTTGACTGAGAACTGAATTCTGTGGTCTCTAGATTAGCTTCACTGACCTGTCCGTTGTGTTCTTTCTGTTCCAACAGTCGACTTACGCACTGGCGGCTGCACCAATTTCATTGATTTACGCACAAGTGATAATTGCCCTGGCTTCAGTTTTCGTGACAGTTGTCGCTTTGGCTCTGTAGGAGCTGTAGAACTCATTCAATGAATTCAATCAATGGAACAGTTTTCGTACACACACGTAGGATAGAAAACGAAGAACAAGCTGAAGCATAGCTGCACTGGCTTTTAGTCGGATTCTCTCCAATTGAGACCACATTGGTCTAGAGAGCGTCTTGCACATTCCCTTGTTTGGAATCAAGAACTTTGAGGTCGACCTGATTGCGGCAACCAGTACAGTAGAATAAATTTCAAAGCTTAGTTTTACCTTTAATTCATAAAGTGCTTCCTTAGAGCAACATTTAGCCTGCAGCAGTAGCTGCTGCCTGAATCTCGGGTTTATCGGTACCAGAAGTATTACCCCAGGTCAATATCCCCGTTCCGACAGAACTTTAACGTGAGATATGTTTAGTTCTGTGGCCAGCCATCTGAATGCAGGCTGTGCTGCAAGCTAGAAATTCATTCTTCGAGTCAGTCATTGTGGAACTCCTCCCTGTCCGGGAAATTTGAGTAAAGTGCAGAGTTCTCTTGCATCAGACACCCGTCGTATCTCGAAGTTTATGCTTTCCAGGTTCCAAGTTTCTGGCGTAACCTATGCACGTACTAGATTCTCCATTTGCATGCCGGAATCGAGTCATCCGATGCAGTTACTTGTTTCACTTGGAGAGACGATAGCTGCAATCGTACTCTCAGAAACGTTTCCTTGGGAGTACACTTTACTTGTACCCAAAACCCCCCAATCTTTCAAACTGAGAGCTTCTCCCGAGCCGATGTGCGAAACTGGGTGAGAGGGTGCAGGTTTGATAGTCTGCTGCTCGTTCTTAGCAAGCTTGCTTTATGTTCTTCTCACAGAATTAGCCTCTGCCTCTCCTTCTGTACATCACTGATATGAATACTGTTGCAGAATCTCCTTCCAAGCTCTGGAGCTTTCGCCTGGATCGGACCTCTTAGACTAGATATACGACTCATTCACTGCGGAGGTCAGATCGGCCGCTATTTGTTATGCGACGTTATATGGTCGAATCTGATTTCTCTGTTTCCGTGTACTGCGTTTGTGTGGTCAATGTTGAGAAGGAACCATGGTGAATTGAAAGAACATGTCATTTGAAACATGAGCTTAGCTTCTGGACCTGACTGGAAGTGTAATCAGATTATTTTCATTAACTCCTACACAGTTTCGTCTATACAGTGGCAATCTATTGACATGGGAAAATTCCAAATTCTACCAGGGTCTAATATTTCTCCAAAATACTTCCTTAGCTTCCGTCAAAGATGATATACTTTTTCCTTCAGTCCCTACGAAAGACTAGATGAACATTTATTCTAGGTAATCTTAAAACTTGGGACCGAGATTGCAATCATATTACTACCAGGAGGTACATATGTAGCAATTATACCAACTAGACCTGATTTCAGCTAAAGAGGTGACACCATGTCACATGTATAATATCATTCTCAATCCTATGAGGTTTGAGTACCCGCGTTACAATTCGTATTTAGCTCAGCATTTCTAACGCCAATATGGAAGAGACCAAAGCAGTGTAAACAACCAGCGATGACGAATCATCAGTATTTCCATGCTGATTGCCACTAGCAGTTCAACTTTTACCTTAACTCATTACTGCCAAAGCAAATTTTAGAGCAAGAAGTTTATTACGATCAAGGGTTGTGGTAATAGTATCGTTTTGCATTGACTATAAATCACATTGGGCGTAGCACACGTAATTACTCTTCTAATGTGATTCAAAACAAATGAATCTGCATCTATGTAATGGCAGAAAAAGCTGTGTGCTTGCTTGGTCCTCTTAATTCCAACAGAGCTGTTGGTGACAACTTTACATCAGATCCTCGAATTCTGGTTACTTGGAAAAGTGCAATTTTTAAAAAGCAAGACTTTGTGATACCACTGACAGCAATTAGTGTAGAAATTTAACCATTAATATATATATATATATATATATATATACAACAATAAAATTTCTTGTTTTAACAATAGTACGCTTTTAGAAATAAAATATATCTAAAAAATAATTGAAGTTTAAAGTGCTTAAACTTAACGGTCTTTAGTACAAGAGTATAAAATGCACTACCTTGTCTGAATCAAAAACATGAATCAGTTTATCATGAACATTAACCATCATAAACCGAATGCATGGAGAGCTAAAGCCGCAGTTTTCTGAATTTTCACGTGAGGTTAGAGGCATCGAGCGACACACGGAAGATGATGAGATACAGTAACGGGTTTTCACCAAAAACATGTGAGGAGACCTTAATAAGAGCAGCATACGTAATATATTCCAGGTTCAGAATTATTCCGGAACTTTCAATACGTAACATTGGCCACATGCATACACAGAGCGATTTGTGGCCAAGATTTCAAATGGTTAAGGAGCAACATTGGCGTGTTCACTACCATTCAGCCGCTGATGTTGCCGATTGTATTTCTGATCTAAGTAGAAGGTTTCCGACACCCACCTCGGACGGAGCTGTGACTCAGTCTTCTGCTGTCTAGCATCGTGCATCAGTCATGTCTCTTGCTTAGACGTCAGTTCAGGTCATCAAATCTCTTACGGATCGAGGACGCTTTAAAATACTGATTACCTTATCCCTGCACTTTCTGAATCCTACAAAGCTCAAGTACTTAAGGCTATCGAGACAGGAGGAACTCATCCCCCAGCCTTACACATCTCGAGTAAGCATACTCATCTGGAGGACTAAAAAAAAACCATCAACTTTTTCTACACACGTCTCAGGTAAAGCATGCTGCTGATAGGCACCTTATGTGTACTGATGATGAATCGCAAAATCATGTTTTTGTAGATAATTTGTGCACCAAGGACAGTCCACTTCTGCACGTCTTTTTGCAGGCACCGATTATAATTATTTCCAGATCCGCATTTGAAGGATTTCCCGAGTGTTCCTGCTGTATAAATTCCAAATACGCTTGAGGACCTTGTGTTGAATTTAAAGTCGATAACGTAGGGAAAGATGTCCAGGATCTCCTTTCTCTGCAGCTGTGATGTGAGATCCAAGCAGTATTTCTGAAGTTGCACATTGTTCACTAATCGAGGCTCTTACAGTTGTTTGACTGAGGTCTTCTGAAACATCGTTTCCTCACCTTGGAAGTTGTGAACTGGAGGAAAGATTTGTGAAATCTGTGCTATGGTCCGAGCTCTTGAACTGCCAGGCTGATCTAGTTGTGACTTGTATGGAGGTCCACGTCAAATGGATACGCCATAGTAGAATACCAGGGCCTTCTGTCGAAATTTTTTTCGCACTCCAAGGGATTGCAACTGTCTGTACAAGCTAGAGAATCCTGGAAGTCTGTTCAGGAACGGGTTCACCTTTTAAGAGGATTCATATCATAAATAAAGACATTAGTGGGTGAAACTTTTACTAATTCTTGTCATTAATCGTTTGAATGCATGGACGACTACAGTAGCCGCGGAAGGACTTTGCCGACATGGCGGATTCAATGAAAACCATCGGATGTGTGTCCAAGATCGTTATACTGATAGGATTGATCTCTATCTATGGAGTGAACGCTCAGGGCCCAGTCGGGGCTCCAGCACCCACAGTTTCTGTCGGTCCTGCTATTGCTCCGATTTCTGGACCTCCTGCTGCTCCTATCGCTCCTGCTTCTGTACCAAGTTCAAGCGTGACACCAGCTGCAGCTCCTGCCCTCCCAGGATTCATACCCGCTCTGGCTCCTTTCGATGCACTGGTCCCTTCTCCAGTTAGTAGGCCACCAACACCGTCACCTGCGCAAGCTCCAACTCCAACTCGAGGGCCAACGAATGCTCCTGTTCCAGCTTCGAGGCCGGTGTTTGCACCCATTCCGGTGCCGAATGCTCCATCAGCTTTTCCAGCAACTGCAACGCCTCCACCATCTGTGCTCTCTGTAAGTCAGCACTCTGCTCCATTCATGAAAATCTCCTTGGCTTTGCAGTTTCGGTTGTGTCTACTGGAGCTCTCTTCTCTGAGTGTCATCTTGTTCTGTTTGTGTTTCAGGGGCAGACAAGTGCTAACGCATCTGTGCAAATGACTGGACCGTCCGCAAGGTTCATGCTCCTCCTGGCTTCAATCGTCCTGACAGCTTTACTTTGGTAGGCACATCCGATGTGCTTCTATGGCAGCAAGACTCGATTCAGATGACAAGTTCGTGATATTACAGATGATATACAGACACATTACATGGTGAACGACGATGTCTCCGGGAAATTTTACTCGTGAACGATTAGCAGACATTCTAAATAGGCCGCGAACCTCCAAAATCGTAGTAAGCTGAATAATTTCATTGAATATAATAAAATCCGCTTAGCTTATCCTAGCTATTGATACTCATTGAGTTCTTTCTGCAGCATAATTAAATACAGTGTTATTTATCATGTTCAACTCGCGTGCTTGAAACTTCGCATATCGTTTCTACACTCTGGTGGGAAAGTGTTGTTGTGTGAAATTGAGTGGGATTGGACTTTGTAAAGCATGAAAATTAATAAAGTGTTATGAAAGAATCATGCATATACTTGCGTCCATGAGGGCACCTCTCATGTTTTCACGGTTGATACCACATCTGAACAAAGCTGAAGGCATCAGCTTCCATTCAGCTGAGTTCCAGGATTCTGGCTGTTCTAGACGCTCAGATTCGATGTATACACCTTCCCCTCGTTCAGATGGAAGTGTAGCAAACCCCTTGGGAAAATGAAAGCCTCTCCCTTCTTCACGATCTTTGCGTACACTTCGTTTGATATGGTTGGGTCTTTGCCGAAGATGTTTGCCACGAATCCGGGTACGTTTCTGCATCCAACAGGTACAGGATCTCGTCAACCAAGTTGTCCCAATGTCACTGGGATTAATATCAACCTGGAGGAGAGACAATCCCTGAGTTTTCAGAGCTGGCCTCTCTATCACGGAAGCAAGGGTTTGCTGTTACGTTGGTAGAAACTTTGGTGGGATCTGCAGCTTCAGCAGAACCAGAAACCAAGTCTTCGGTCGTAGCGAGCCCAGGGAGCTTGCAAGGGAGACCATTGAAAATTGGCTGACTGCAATATCTGCAATGGTTCAGGATCGACGACGCTCGAGCTGTAAGGATCAAAAGAGCAACGAGCTTCAAAAGTACGGAGTTGGAGCCTTGCATGAAGAAATCCGTCATTGCCACGTCCATTGTGCACAGAAAAAACTTACAAGTCCCATACTTGGACGTGAATTCTGCTGGTTATCAATTCGGCCCATGAACAATACACCTGCACTGCTCAACATGTCGAATACTGAAACTTCAATGGAATGTTGTACGTGTCTGCGGTACTACGTTCATGAACATGTAAGTACTCTGAGTTGCTACAATTTGTAGAGATATGTATTGAGATGTTATCACTCATGTCTGAGCTCCAATTCGTCTTTTGATTAGGCACCACTCAAGAACACAGATCTTACTTGAGCTGTAAACACGCCGTTGGACCCCAGCTAATAGTCCAGATTGAAGTTTGGGTAAAATTGTTGCACTCGGACCTGCGGAGCGTCTCTGCAGCCATTCCACCTGTCTGGACTGTTTGAATTGGCTTCAGTGTCCGGGCATTCAGGAATCAAACATTCAGCTTCTTGTGAGAAATTTTCACACACCTGTTGTAAGACATTCGAATCTACGTTCGGAGAAATGGTCTAGGCCGAAAACCCGATGTTTGTAAGTGCACCAGAATGAGAGTTCTGGTGAGGAACTAGTCCTAAGACTCTCATCATAGGATGGCAAGAACGAGTGTCATTGCGGCTCATGGGATTTTTCATACCTCTCACCGATTTCCTGCCTCGTTCCTGCATCGTCGAACGTGTTACCACCGTTCCAGGTTCGCTCGAGGGTGCACTTCACTAAGATTGTCCCATGTTCCCATGATGGGTCTCAAGATCCACATTCGAGTTTGTTCGGAACATCTGGCACATGGAAATGTCGTGTACAGATCTGTACCATACAACCGATCCATGCAGGTTTGCACAACGTGCATAGACGTCGATTGCGTCAAATGAATCAAAATTGGAAGTCGTTTACTGAACATAATCTTTGTCATAACAAGGAGAAAATTATTGGATGACACCAAACAGTTTTCATTTTGCCCCATGTACACTTCCACAGTCCATGTTACAATACGATTTGGGTTGAGGCATGTTTCAATATGGATTATTTGGTGATTTCAGGCGTTTTTTCTGATTCATAAACTATACATTGGGTTAACTCCGCATCCCGCCTAAGTACTCATATTTCAGACGAAATTTCAAGGATGAAAATTCTTGAGGTTTATTTTCAAAAAAAGTCAAACATGGTCAATTGGAAGCTGTTTTCAGCTCGTTCGTGGACCATGGCGGCACTACCTTGCTATAAAACTCGACGAAGTGTGAAGAGAGTTCCCTTAGCTTGATTAATCTACTAAGAAGTGGAACATCTTAACTTGGCCATTTCAACCTTGATAACATTCACCATTAAGTGAGAAATCACATCAAACTAATCCTTGTCGGGGTTGTTGTGTTCAGGTTCATCTTAATCATATTCAAAAAATCATTTCCGAGAGAACAACATTCATAGCATTTTAGATTTCCTCAAGCAAATATTCCTAATATATCTGAGAATCTTTGTTGTCATCATTCAGACACTTCTCAATCTTGCTCTGAACATCAATTTCATAAGAATAACAAGAAGGTTATAGTTGCTTAACAATTTAGCAATGTCAGCAATTGTGACATCATCATTATAAACGATAGTATCGGCGATGCCAAATCTATTAATAATATTTATTTTTTTGAAGTAATTTTTCAGGTTATAAGTAAAATTGTCGTTCTAAGCAGCATTTGCAAAGTTTGCAACATCAAACAAATGTGGAAGTCTTCCGTAAGCAACATCGGCGGGGTCATGTTTGAGTTTCAAAGCTACTAATGCAAGTTGGTCTTTAAGTTCTTTTTTATTATTATAAAATGTGATGAGATACTTTAGCTAAACACTCTTGTATTGCTTTTTTACGGCTGCAATGATATCCATATTTATCGGTTGAATCCAAGAGGTGATGTTATGCTTAAAGAAGTCAACACTAATGTCATTGCATTCAAAAATAGGAGAATGATCAAGAGCATTGTGTGATCAAGAGCAACAACACTTTGTGTACTGTCCGTCAACGAATGTATAAGGCTCAAATACCTTTCAAATCACTTATATAATGTGTCGTGCAGATATCTATCATCATACAACATACATTGCTGACATGCCATACTCACACACATATATGAAATAAGAGCATACCGGTGTATGATTCCCAAAGATTCTCATCGGTCTTCCGCTGAAACTCCTGAAAATTCTTCAACTTCTCCGTCTTCATCCTTGATAGTTTTTCTTCAACCTCTTTAAGAATTACGCAATCGGACTGAACAAAGATAAGCCACTAGCACCTCCACTCAAGCTGCCAACAGTAGTGTTACTAGTACCACTACTAGTATCTCCGCTAGTTGCTTCACCAGTTTGTTCACTAGTAACGCTCCTGATACCTCCACCAACCGCTCCACTAGTACCAATTTTTGTACCTTCACCATAGGCTCCACCAATATCCCCACTAGTGTTGCTACTTGCACCTCCACATGCAACAACATCACTTGCATCTCTATTAGAACCAACATTATACTAGGTAAAAGACAAGTAGTTTCGAGACCAATGGCATCTTCATGCATCAATATTTTCCAAAATTATGATAATCATCCATGGGAGTTCCCTCCAAATGCTGAAATAATTTATTTCATGGGAAGAATGTCGTGAACAACCAGAATTATGCAAAATTGCATATTACACCAGGTATCAAACTCCTGGATGAAGTTGTCTAGCTCAATAGTGCCCATCCACCCAAGTACCTTGGCCAAGTTTACTCCACAACTCAAAAAATCCAATCCGAAGCTAACGGAACACTTTTGCTAACCAAGTGAGAACTATTTCCAACGCTAAATTTCAACTCAAAGAACTTTCAGTTCTTTGAGTAGTCGCCTGCCTAAATTCTTTAACTTGCGATAGTGGACACTAAGCTAGAATTAACTCAATTAGAATTGATACTAATCCGATACTAACTATTCACAACACATATGGACATAACAAATGTCAAGACATTGATCCAAGCATTTTTCTGATAAAAATAAGAAATGAGTTACGTGTTTTTGACAATACATGCGGGCTACTTTGACTTTCCAAACATTGTGAAAACTTGTTCTGTTTCACTGCCGTTGCAACACAGCATCAATGTTATCATGTCTTTCATTCATTTTTTGTCCTTGATGATGATCAAGTCTACATGAGGCATCAACACGGTATCGTGGAACAAATCGAAAGAACAATCTAGTTTTGTCCATGTTGTAAACGCATTTTAGATTATATTGGCTAATCAAAGAAGACAAATCTTCAAAAGCTTTCAACATCTCTAGATTGCTTTTGTCTAACTCGCTAGCTTCTCCAAACAAATTTATGCCGTTTAAATCATGTTAATGTCAAAATTTTGCAAACCGGATCCACAATGGCTTAAATTTATGATCAACAATTTCCATTGCAGTTGCAATCTATTTTTCTTTGTGGCAAATAATATTGGAAGTCAAAACAAGTGAAGCTCGTTCTCATGCATCAATTCATTTAAGATGATTCTTCTCAACTTCATGAAACATCAATTAAAAGCACAGAATGTTGATTTTTGAGTGATTTGATCAATACTCTCAATTCACGTATTTCATTTTTGCTATACTTTATCTTCTGAATAGCTTTTTCATCAACAAAACTATTGAGCAATGTTGCTCATGAATGACGGCTTTGACGCATCTAGTCATTGATGATTTCCATACCATTGCGGTCATTCAGACGTTTGCTTTTTCCTTTTTGCTTAAAGGTTTGTTATGCATTGATTGTATAAAATGAACTAACCAGATTCTACTTCACTCCAAAATTCAAGAATCAAAATGATGTCATTCATCGCAAAATTCCATTGACAGCATGCTCGTGAAAGCCCAAGCCTGCTTCAAGCCACCTTTTAAAGCGTCTCCAATCACTACTTTTGATCACTTCTGATCAATGCTTGGCCGATAGTGCCAGCCGATCGCAACCGCAATTCGGCTAGAGTTGCGGCTAGAATTTTGATTAGAAGTCGGTTGCAAGCTGCTGGGCACCACAACGGGTGGCTGCAATTAATGGTACTTCTTCTAAATTTTCAAAGCATCATGCTGGAATGTTTATGTGGTAACCCACTTTTGGTATTTTTGCGGAATTTAAAACATTTTTTGGAAAACTGTACCGCGGCAACAGTGTAAATAGCCATCAGTACATTTAAAATAGAGTGAAACTTGATGATCTCGGAGAATCTCGTAGAATCCAGGAGTTGGGCGCAATGTCTGGAACAGGCGCCGCCCTGAACGACGGGCTCTGAAGGAATTTCCCTTCGCCGCAAGGCGCATAATCCGCCTTCAGCGATACGCCTTTGGCGCTAGAGGAGTCCCTCAGAATCTATGCAATTACCAAACGCCTTGACTTGGTTAGGGTCTCGTTGGAAAGAGCTGGACGCGCTGAATCTAACGAGCCCAAGAACGCCCAGAACGGATCAGGACTCAAGGAGTTGTGACGGTCGAAAGATACGAAGACTTTCGCCTACGCATAGGCAAAATGGGTTTGACGTCGGCGGGGGGTCCGCCGAGTATGCCGCCTACGCATAGGCGAGGAGGACTTGCACCTACGCATAGGCGGACGGAGATCGCCTACGCATAGGCGCTTTGGCGTCGGCGGGAAGTCCGCCTTCGGCCCTAGAAATCCGTCTTCGGGGTTGCAACTTGTACGGCGCCTTCGGCGCCAGCGCATCGCGGTTAGGTGAGGACCCAACTTAGTAGCGAAATCCGTACGGACTGTACGGACGGAACGGACGAGTGCTCCTTTGGCCGGTCGGGATTTCGGAGACAAGAGCGCCGACGGAGAGGCGAGAGAGATGGACAGACTTGACGGAGTCCGTTGACCGCGGTCAACGCCTTCGGCACAGCCGCCTTCGAAGCTGCGCCTACGGCGAAGGATATGCGCGGACGAGCGTCTTGTGTGCGGACTGTAAGACCGGGTGTTGCACATATGTACTAAGTCTTAGAAGTGGTCAAGGGAATAAGGATGATTAGCCAAGGCATAGCTAAGACTAGCTAGTTATGACTAAACTAGTTAGTTATAACTAAGTTTATCTAGTCATGACTAAGTTTAGCTACAATGTCTATAGTTGGCGGAATAATTAGCGGAGTTCTAGAAGAATGGAGTGAGCACTTCTATTTTGTCCTTTACAAGGAGTGAGCACTTCTATTTTGTCTTATACAAAAGTTCTAGATTCCCAAGGGATTAGATATTTGACTAGAAGCTTGGATTTGATTGGTTTGACTAAATGTATGAAAGATGATTGGCTAGACTAAGTCTAATGTTGACTTAGTGGCTAGGAAGCTTGTAGAAGTTTAAAAGCTTCAAATGGCATGTCGCCACCTCAACCTTGGATTCCAGAAGCTTCTAGAAGGTTTAGGTAGGCCAATGGCATGTTGCCACGTAGAGAAGGTTAGTCAAACTTACCTAGGTAAAAGTAAGTTAGGAGAAATTACCACATGTTACTATGGTAACTTCTCAAGTAGTATAAATAGAGAGGTAGAGTAGCACCTCTCAAGCAAGTTTGGAGAGTCATGTGTGAGGACTTGTTTCAATAATGAAGGAGTGAAGTTTTCGAGTATCTTGGAGTATCGACGTGTGTTTGCGTTTATGTGAAGAGGGTGATGTGAGGAGAGTTTGTGTGTGTGAGTTGGAGTGATACATGAGAGTTTGTGAGAGAAGGTGTTTGTGACATGAGTGAGAGTATGAATCCTAGTCTTCTAGAACCATGATGCGCTACCACAAAGCCATCAGAGGTAGACCTGAGTGAGAGTCAGCCCGGAGGTTGCATTTTTGGTTCCGTTGCCGGGACCTCAATCTAGAAGGCGGAATGTTTAGGATTCGATTTCTAGCTCGAGAGAAAGTATCCATGAGGGATCACTTGGTGTTAACATTGGGGAATGAAAGAGCGGAGAGTGTGCTTGAGAGCGAAATTCCCTTTGTTTATCCCATAGTCTCATATGATAGCCTAGAAGTGATTTTGTATGTTTTGTTCACGTAAACATGTCTTTTTGAGAGAAAAGTGATTTTAGACACCGAAGAAGTATTTTTGAAGTTTTTCTTCAAAGTTTTTATTGATTTTAGATTGGAAGATAGAGAACGTTTACGTTTTTGTTTTAGGTCTAGAGCATGTGTAAACAAAAAGATATGAGAGTTAGAAGTTGAGGGGTTTTCACGGGTATCAAAAGTCTGCTCTCTGGAAAGTTTGTACAGAGTTGATTACTTTTTCTGTATTTCAATTTAGGCTTTGAAACTTCGTACGAGTGTGTATTAGAAGATAAGCTACGTTTGAGTCAAAATTTCACTGAGAGATCACGTCTAGAGACAAAGTTATTATGATTTGAAGTTGAGGGGGTACAAAAGCAAGATAACAAAGCAAAAGTTTTTGATTTCTTCATTCACAGTTTTCGTCAAGTAGATAGCGTTTCTGGGAGAGGTCTTTTGAGTGGTTTCTGTCTTATGGGAAAATGAGTGAACAAGAAGGTTGGAAGATTAGGTTATCCAAAGTACCTCAAGGCTTGGATGTTATAGTGTCTTTAGACTCCAATACAAGAGAATTCAAGGTAGAGTTTGAAGAAAGAGTAGTGAGTCAATCTCCAAGAGTCAAACGTGAAACTTGTTTTTATTGTGGAGAGGAGGGCCATAAGGTTGTCAATTGTTCCCTACGGAACAAAGATAGAAGATTGAGGAGCAAGAGGAACTTGGGAGATTTGAAACTTCACTTGGGACCATCATCGCCACATGAATCCCAAAGCGCGACCTTCTGTGACAATTGCGGAGTGATTGGGCTACCAGCGGGACACGAATGCAGCGGAGTGAAGGCACTTCTGGAATCACTTGTGGAAGGGTTTGACGGCAAGCTAAGTGCTGAAACAGAGAAAGTGACCTCAGCGGGTTCAAGCTCCAACTGAAGATGGAGATCATCATTCGAATGATGGAGAAGATGATGATGAGGGTAAGACTCATCGTATGCCTAGGAGAGGAGAGAGCTTTGGCTATCTTGGAACAACCAATTCCTTTTGTGTTTCCTTTGATGAATTACTCAAGGATGGAGTTAGTGTTGTTTATATTGTATTAGGAAGCCCCATATAAATTTCCAATAAAATAAAAATAAAAATAAAAAAAAATTAGTTGGAAATGGGGAAGCTTCCGGTATTTTATGGGAGGGAGAATGAGGATGTAGAAGCTTTTGTTAGGGACTTCAAGAGGGCTTGCATAGGAAACAATGAGAGGAAGAAGGACGAGTGGGCTATGCTTTTGCCGGATTTCTTGGAGGATTCTGCTCTCAAGTGGTACAAGGAGTACAAGAGGGAGCATTCGGAGGACGACACGTGGGAGACATTAACGGAGAACCTGATCGAAAACTTTCTTCCCAGTGAAAGTTATGAAAAGTTGATGTGTGAGGTCACCTTCTTGAAACAAGGAGAGAACGAGAAGGTGAGGACCTATGTGGAGAGAACCGAGAAGTTGGAATCTAGATTCCACGTGGTGTTGAGGAAGGGCGGAGACGAAGTGGATGCTACAATGGTGGGGATAAGGGCGATGCTCATGAAGAACTTCGTTGGAGGTTTGAGACCTGAGATTCGAAGTAAGGTGAGATACGAGAAGCCCTCTTCTAAGGCTGAAGCCATTCGAATTGCTATTAGAATGGAGGAGAGCTTAGAAGATGATGATTCTAGCTTGGTGGCTAGAGAAGTAGCTCCACCAGTTGTAGGAAGGTCCATTGTTTCAAACCCTTCTACTTCATCCACGATAGCGAATCCTAGTGTGGATTTTCAAAATGAATTGAAATCTATCACGGAGACTCTAGCAGATCTCAAGATCAATGTAGTACAGTTGTGGGAGAAGAGGAATCAGAACGTAGGAGGAGGCTCTAGGGGGTATGGAAATTATCCTCCAAGAGGAAATCCACCTTCAGGAAACTTTGCGGTTTCTTGCTTTTCTTGTGGAGGTCCTCATTTCCAGAGGAATTGTCCTAACCCTCGACAACATGATGGAGTTCGGCACAACAACAATGCACCGGCCACGCAACAAGCCAAGGATAAGGGAGTAGCATCCATTGATGTATTTCCTCATCAATGCACTTTTGAGAAAGGGGAGAGCTCAAAATCGAAAGTGGATATCCTTGCTCATGAGAAGAAGCGTGCCCGATTTGCGGACGAGTCGATTTTCATGGAGGACACGCCAAGTCGAAGTACACGGTCAAGTGGAGTGAGTCAACCAAGAGTACCAAGGAAGAAGTTGGGCATGGATGACTTTTCCATTTCATCTTCTCAAGCTAAGTATGACGTGGTGGAGGATGTAGGAAATCAGAAGGCCAATATAACAGTTGGTCAGCTGATTGCCTTGAATCCAGCCATTCGGAAGGAGTTAAGAGGAGGTCTTATCTCCACAAGGACCAAGAAGCGGAAATCTAAGGGGAAGGCTCACATGACCAATGTGGGAGTTGGGGTGGTGGATGCGGCTGCTTCGGAGGTATGTACACATGCTTCAAAGATCGAAGTGAGGATCAATGGACATGATGTATCAGATGTGTTGGTTGATGGTGGATCGGCTGTGAATGCCATGTCTGAGAGGTTGATGCAGAAGTTGGGTATGCAACCTTCTAGACCTTCTAGCATAATTGTTGGTATGGCCAACAAACAGAAGGTAAGACCACTGGGGGTGGTAGACAAAGTTGTGGTTAGTGTGAGGGGAGTGCAAACTTTGCTTTCCTTCCAAATTCTCAAGGAAGCTAGCTACGACTTGCTGTTGGGACGTCCTTGGTTGAGGGCGGTAAGGACTACGGACCGATGGCACAAGGGCTATTTGAGGATAGGCCCAAAGAACCATCGAGTTAAGGTTCCTTTGACGAGAGGAGGGGAATCCACCACTGACTCAGATAGACCAACTGACGAGTATTGGGAATCTGAGAGTGAAGAGAGTGGTAGCTTTTCAGAAGTTGACACAAACATCTCAACTTCTGATCAAGAAACATCATCAGAGTACTCTTCTGATGATAATGTTCAAGTACAAGTCATTGCTGCCATGGAGTTGTTGCCTAGGCCTGGAGTGAAGAAAGATCCTGACAAAGTGGAGATGAGCGAAGAGGAGGTGTGTCGACGACTGTCCACTCTCAGGTTTGGTCCCAAGGTTACCAAGGAGGAAAAGGCAAAGTTTCTGGATATATTTCGCAAATATATTCATGTTTTTGCCTTTAGTTACAAGGATCTTAAGCATGTGACGTTGGAGACTCATCGCATCGAGTTGGAGGAGAAAGCTCGTCCTATTCGGCAAAAGCAACGCCGAATAAATCCACCTACGGCTCTTGTGGTGAAGGAGGAGATCGACAAGCTCAAGGAGGCTGGCTTCATCTACGAGGTAGAAAATTCTGAATGGGTGTCTCCAATTGTGATAGTGAAGAAGAAGAATGGTAAGCTACGAGTGTGCGTAGATTACAAAAAGTTGAATGCTGTCACAAAGAAAGACTACTATCCCTTGCCTTTCATAGATGAGATTCTAGAGGAGGTTGCTGGTCATGAGTGGTATAGTTTTGGAGATGGTTATAGTGGCTATAACCAAATCCAAATTGCCTTAGAAGACCAACTCAAAACAACTTTTACCACTCCATGGGGAACCTTCGCTTTTAGAGTGATGCCGTTTGGTCTATGTAATGCTCCTGCCACTTTTCAAAGGTTCATGAATAGAGTGTTTGAACCTTTCATTGGAAAGTTTGTAAGGGATTTCATAGATGATTTTTGTGTTTACGGGAGGAAAGCGGATCATTTTGATCATTTGATCAAAATACTTCAACGGCTGGAGGAAGCTAAGGCTTCACTCAATCCAGAAAAATGCATTTTTGGATGTGAGGAAGGCCTATTGTTGGGGCATATCATCTCCAAGAATGGTATAGCGGTGGACCCAGAGAAGGTGACACGGATCATGGAGTTACCTTTTCCGGCGACTTTAACCAAGTTGAGGCAATTCCTTGGTATGGTGGGGTACTATCGACGGTTCATCTTGTCCTTCTCCAACAAAGCTCATGCCTTGACGAATTACATGAAGAAGGGAGTGGAGTACGAACTCATTTTCAAGGATGAAGCTGCAAAGAAGGCGTTCGAAGTTCTCAAGAAGGCGTTGGTGACGGCTCCAATTTTGGCGAAACCGGATTGGGGTAAACCTTTCATTCTCTACACAGATGCATCAAATATTGCTGTAGGATGCACCTTGAGTCAATTAGATGATGAAAAGCATGATCATCCAATTGCCTATGCTAGTAGACAAATGGTTCAAGCGGAGAAGAATTACTCAGTGACAGAGAGAGAGGCCTTAGCTGTAATCTTCTCACTTAAGAAGTTTCGACATTATTTGTTGGGTGGGAGATTCACTATAGTGACTGATCATAAGGCTTTGAAATACATTTTCAACAAGCCTAATGCTGAAGGGAGGATAGCTAGATGGAAGCTACTACTAGCAGAGTTTGATTATACCATTGAGGATAGACCTGGAAAGAAGCATGCTAATGCGGATTTGATGTCGAGAGCATATGATGATGGAGGAGATCAGTCAGTAGATGACACCTTTCCGGATGAGGACTTGCTAGTCATGGACACGGTGACAACAGTACCGGAGGAGTACAAGGAAATTTGGGATTTCATCTCTAGAGGAGAGTTTCCTCAAGGAATGCATCAAAGGGAGAAAATGCATTAGTGAAGAGATGTCAACCTTATATGATCATGGAGAAGGTACTTTTTCATCAAGGAGCTGACGGACTTCTACGAAGGGCGGTTGGGAGAGGAGAGGCACTACAACTCATGAAGGAGTTTCATGATGGTGCAGTATGTGGAGGACATTTTGCGGGGAAGGTAACTGCCTTCAAAATTCTTGATGCTGGTTATCATTGGAAGGGTATTTTTAAGGATTGTGTGGAATATTGCAAAAGTTGTGATGTGTGTCAAGCTTTTGCTAAAAAGTCCATGAAAACCCCTCCTATGATTTCTGTACCAGTGTTAGGTCCTTTTGAAAAGTGGGGAATAGATTTTGTAGGTCCTTTGAATCTTACTCCTCGAGGGAATAAGTTCATTGTGATAGCTACAGATTATCTTACGAAGTGGGTAGAGGCAAGACCACTTAAATCTACTAATGAGAAGGAGGTTGGTAGATTTTTATATGAGAGAATCATTACTCGATTTGGTTGTCCATTGGAGTTAGTATCAGATAGAGGAGGAGAATTTGTGGGAAGTATGATTCAAGCCATGTTGGAGCACTTTTCCATCAAGGCTCGAGTAACCACTTCCTACAAACCTAACGCTAACGGGTTGGCGGAGCGGACCAACTACACTTTGTGTATGATGTTGGCCAAGGATGCAGACATGGACGGGAGTAAACACAATTGGGACAAGAGGCTCCATGCTATCTTATGGGAGTATCGCACAACATGGAAGACATCTACCGGATACTCACCTTTTCGGATGGTGTATGGAGTTGAGTCAAAACTTCCCATACAGTTTGACTTGACAACATTCACAACAATCCAGCAAAGGTTGAAGAAATCAAATGGAGCAGAAGCCATCAAGTCTCGCCAACAACAATTGATGGAGTTGGAGGAAGCTCGAGCATTAGCCATGGTACGAGTGGAGCGGGCTCAACAGTTGCAGAAGAAGTATCACGACAAACGAAGTGGAAACCAGAACTTGAAGCCGTTCAAGGAAGGTGATTGGGTGATGCTCTTTGATGCAATTAGATACAAGAGAGCTAGGAAAAAGTTTCTTCCTAAGTATTTTGGACCTTTCATAGTTGAGAAGGTGTGGGGAAATTTCACTTATGACATCAAGGAGTTAGGAGGACGTCACTTCGATCGAGTCAACCACGACAAGTTGAAGTTATTCCATCGAAGATCAGATTCTTTCACTCCGAGGGCGTAGTGAAATCTTAGTCCGGGGGTAAATGTAAGACCGGGTGTTGCACATATGTACTAAGTCTTAGAAGTGGTCAAGGGAATAAGGATGATTAGCCAAGGCATAGCTAAGACTAGCTAGTTATGACTAAACTAGTTAGTTATAACTAAGTTTATCTAGTCATGACTAAGTTTAGCTACAATGTCTATAGTTGGCGGAATAATTAGCGGAGTTCTAGAAGAATGGAGTGAGCACTTCTATTTTGTCCTTTACAAGGAGTGAGCACTTCTATTTTGTCTTATACAAAAGTTCTAGATTCCCAAGGGATTAGATATTTGACTAGAAGCTTGGATTTGATTGGTTTGACTAAATGTATGAAAGATGATTGGCTAGACTAAGTCTAATGTTGACTTAGTGGCTAGGAAGCTTGTAGAAGTTTAAAAGCTTCAAATGGCATGTCGCCACCTCAACCTTGGATTCCAGAAGCTTCTAGAAGGTTTAGGTAGGCCAATGGCATGTTGCCACGTAGAGAAGGTTAGTCAAACTTACCTAGGTAAAAGTAAGTTAGGAGAAATTACCACATGTTACTATGGTAACTTCTCAAGTAGTATAAATAGAGAGGTAGAGTAGCACCTCTCAAGCAAGTTTGGAGAGTCATGTGTGAGGACTTGTTTCAATAATGAAGGAGTGAAGTTTTCGAGTATCTTGGAGTATCGACGTGTGTTTGCGTTTATGTGAAGAGGGTGATGTGAGGAGAGTTTGTGTGTGTGAGTTGGAGTGATACATGAGAGTTTGTGAGAGAAGGTGTTTGTGACATGAGTGAGAGTATGAATCCTAGTCTTCTAGAACCATGATGCGCTACCACAAAGCCATCAGAGGTAGACCTGAGTGAGAGTCAGCCCGGAGGTTGCAGGACGGATTCTGCCTACGCATAGGCGAGCGCTACGCACAGGCGGATGAAGTTCGACGTCGGCGGAAACTCCGCCGGGGATTCCGCCTACGCAGAAGGGAGTTCGGTTTTTGTCCTATGCGCGGACGAACGCCTTCGGCGGAGCGGGACAAACCAAGTCGAAGTACGGAGGAATGTAGCGCGTCGGCGAGAAATCCGCCTTCGGCGTTGCGCGACCATGGCCGCGGCGTAGTACGCTGGCGGAGTTCAAATTGCCAATTCGAGCGTGTGAGTGAAGGCGCGTCGGCGGAGCGTGAAGCCGCGCGTGAGAGAGAAGGCCGTTATACCTCGGAGCCGGCGCAGCCATCAAGTGATTCGGCTTTCACGACCAAGAGCCGACCATGACCCCCTGCGAGCGGACAGAGGACACCCCATTCTTGAATTTGCGATTTCAATTCCTTGTGCGAGCTGCGCGCGTCCACCTTCTAGCCGAGAGACGTTCTAGACACCACCGCGCGGAGAATTACCCGGTGGCAGGGAGAAAATTGAGTGCGCGACATTTGGAATTGAGAGAGATTAGAGTTTGCAGAGGAAACAGAACCGCGAGCAAGAGGCTCGGGCATAGCAGAGAGAGAGTTGCGCAAACCAATTTCAAGAACGCGATGTCGACATCGGTGAAGCTGCGGATGGTGCCACTCAAGCTCCCGCAGAATGGGTTGCGTGCTTTTGAGTACCGGCTGATTGCGAGGAAACTCGAATTCTTGCTGTGGGGATGGAATTACGTGTGCGCAGACATGGTGCGCGAATGGCTGGACGAGGAACGGCAACCTACGCGCGGATTCCGTCCGCACGTAGATCGATGGATTGTCTGCAATTGGGGACAAGCATTGGGAAGGTGTGCAGGTGAGGACGGGTACCTCCTGTTCGACAGTGAGAGCGTCAAGGTATCGAAGGCGGACGAAGCCTCCTTTGTGGAATTGTTCAAGCGGGAGAGGTCCTCCAAGAACGGGTACAGGACCCGGGACTACAAAGATCGTTTCCGCAGGACCGTAGCGATGGCGCTACTGCAACTGTTGCAGCCACACCACACTACGTACATCACGTTGTGGCAGGTGTCCTTCGTGGAGCTCACATTGGCTGGAGCTCCAGTTCACTGGTCGCGTATCCTACATAGGGTGATGCGACAGCATGCGTTTGAGGAGCGGGGAGGAACGCTCAATCACCTCTCCCCCTTCTTGATAAACTTTTATCGGTCGATGAATTGTTTAACCGCGGCCGAGCGTGCTCGATTTCCGCCATTGTCAGTCGACCATCCCGGGAGTTATGTGCGGGATAACGAAGTAGACACCGACGCGGAGGACTCACCAACTTCCACTCCACCAGGTCAACAGTATGCGGGGAGAGACGCATTCGCAGCGCGAGTGCCGCGGAAGCGGAGATGGAGAGAGTACCCGGAGAAAGAGCAACATCAAGAATCAGCTGCTCTCACCCGGAAGCGGCCACTGCACGAGATCTGCAGCCGGCCGAAGAAGAAGGCGCGCAGGCTTTTGCTACCTGCCAGCAGCGCGGAAACGGCGACGATCGCCACAGAGAAGGGAAGTCCATCCCCGGAGAAGGATGGGACTGCGCGGACGGCCGAGGGGTCAGTAGACCACCCTACGCCTTCGGCGGAGGAGAGACGACCTTCGGGTCAGGAGCTACAACGTGTGGCGCGGATGAGTGTGCCGCCTACGCATAGGCGACTCCCTATGGATAGGCGACCCCTTGCGGACGTAGACTTGTGTCTACGCATAGGCAGAGAAAGTTCGTCTACGCATAGGCATGACTCACCCCCGCTGCAACGCAGGAAGGGGAAGGAGCCGGCGGAAGATCCGCCTTTGGTTCAAGGGCCTTCGAGGCAAGGTCCTCCGGCGGCGAGATCGCTGGGATATGCGCCAAGGCCTTCGGGCCACCGAGTTACAAACAGAGAGCCGGCGGGAGCCGCGCCTTCGGCGGGAAATCCGCCGGAAGGTGCGCCTTCGGCGGAAGGGCCTTCGGGCCAAGGGACATCGGGCGGGCCGCCTTCGGCGCTGCGCCCTCGGCGGAAGAAGCGCCGGGAATTGCGCCTACGCATAGGCCGGACGCATCCCTGGCGTAGGACCTAAGGGTGGAGCAGGACAGATCGGTGGAGCGGATTGACTGTCCGCAGGGTGAAATTCGTGCGCGCGATGCACAATTTCACCCCGCGCAGGTACATTCCGCACGATCGCGTTCGGCGGTAGACGCCGGCGGCGAGGAGGTTACAGTAGCGGCGGGACAGGGACAGGCGGACGATGCGAATTTCGCACGGCCGCATTCACCCACCGCCTTGGACATTTTAGCAGGGAGCAGCGAGGCTGCAGGAACGCCAGCAGCGGCAGAGCACGCAGACATCTCGCAGCCCCACACAGGCCAGTCGCCGACGCATTCAATGGCGACCGAAATCCTCAATTCGGAGGATGACGAAGAAGGAGGATCCACGGAATCAGTGTCGGGATCGGGATCCACCGAGGAGGAGGAAGAGGAAATGGTAGGCGCGCCGACAGCGGCGCTCTGTGAGCAGGTAGTACCTCTGCTGAGGTACCTGGATTGCAAGATGGAGAAGTACGCGGACCCTCGCCAGCCTGGGTCCTACGTCGAGTTAGTGCGTAGGCGAACTCGCACTAAAGTCCACACCAGCAAGTTGCTGGCCCGTGTGGACCAGGAACTTAAGGATCTGCGGGAGAAGCACGAGTGCCTGTGGGGTCAGTACAACCTCAATAGGAAGTTGTACAAACACTTCGACAAGACGAAGGACGAGAAGCTGGAAGAGTTCGCCAAGGAGAAGGCGAAGCTCACAGAGGCGTTGGATTCTGAGCAGGCTCAGAATCGAATTTTGTCAGAGGAGCTCGTGCGACAGACACGGTTGTTAGATCAGTGTCAACTCGCACGACAGGCGGATGAGGAATTAATCCGCAGACTGCAGTCTGAGTGCGGGGAATTGAGAGCACAACATGCGGAGGCCGAATTGCAGTTGGTTGTAGTTGAAGACGATCGCCGGCGGGCGGCAAATCGCACGAAGGAAGAGATGGCGAGGCGAGTCGCCCACTGTCTCAGGGGCTACGCCCACTGGGAAGTGGCGGCGCAGGAGAAACTCACACTGCGCGAGTTAGAGCTTCGTGCAGCCGGGTTGTTGACAGGCGACAGTCGGAGTCGGCGGCGAGTGGCGAAGAAGCTAGACTCTTTTCTGTCGAGATCACTGGACACCATGGCCACCCTTGAGACGGAGGTTTCCGCGGTGTTGCGGCGGTTGGGACTGCGCAGTCGAGCTGAGGACTGGCAGGATATGGAGTTAGTGCGCGGCAGCCCGTCGCGCAGGAGGCGAAGCACAGGTTGTGCGGAGTGTAGTGTAGCGTGGTTCCGTGCAGGCGTGTAGCATAGTATAGTGTAGTGCTAGTTAGGACTTAGAAGGTATAAAGTAGTTCAAGGCGTCTTGTCTTGGGATTTTTCCAGTTTCGGAAGTGCAGATCAGGAACTCATTTTCTCTGCGTGTTTGTGTCCTTAGTTCTGTCACCACGCAAGAGGAGCTACACCTTGGCGGTCCGCATTGTGTAGCTGAAGGCCTTCGGCCAAATGTTCAGAGCTAGTACATTGGTTAGAGACTTGTGTAGTTCGGATCTACACCTGCAGGTGATTGCCGATGCTCAGAGCCAGTGACTAGTTAGATACTTGAATAGTTTTGCCCCTACACCTTTGAGTGTTTGTTCCCGATTGTACTCCTTCGGGATTTTTCCCCTGAATGCCAAAGTGAAGTTTTGCTACTTCGTGTAAGCCTTGGTTGTAAATTCAGGTTACGCTGCAGCAGGTGCCTTCAGGGTAATCCCTGTAGTATTTCTGGGAATGACAAGTGCCTAAGAATTCAAACTCTTCAATAGACTGTTATGATGTGTTACTGGAACGTTTCTCAGTGAGTCCTTCCGTGCGGACCTGTGTTCTCTGCGCGTTTTGTGAGTTGAGAGTGTTGTTCACCGCGTATGAGTGACTTCGATCCAAAGTAGGAAGTCCAACCCGGGTTCCCTACGGTAGCAGAAAGCTAGCGGAAGAGTTGTAAAAGCCGGAGTTGGGAGTCACTACCCGCAGCTTCGCTGAGTGCTCGCGAGAGACTTTCCCCCTGAAATCTTGAGTAGAGGCCCTAACCGACCTCTGGGTTGTGTTTTTGTAGTTTCTGGTGTGTGCGTGTATGTGTGTTGTACGCTGCACTGTGCGACCTCCGAGTGAGCTCCGAGTGAACACTTGCAGTATTTCTGGGAGTGTCAGTCGCCTGGAGATTCAAACTCCTCAATAGTCTGTTAAATGTGACACTTTGTACCCTTTGTGTTCCTCTGTCTCTGTGGGTTCGACCTTTCTACCACTATATTGCAGTTTTAGCCTTTAGTGGGTTATTACAGTTTATTATATAGAAATCATAAACCAAATGGTATCATATTTGCCTGAAATCAATTGCCATCATCATAGCACAAGTACTACTGTGTAGTTGCGTGCTACAATACGCTAACGGTTACAATAGCGGAGTTGTGGAGAGGGAGACGATGCGGACTAAGGCCATGGAGTGCTTCAAGTTGCTGGATGACGCAAAGAAAAAAAATAGCCAGTGATTTGAGCAGCAAGAGCCCTCAGTATTAGATGGTTTTGTTTACGTCGAAGACTCGACCATCGAGCAATAAGCTATGGCAGCGCATGAGTCAGGTAGTAAAGAAGGTCAATGGCGAGTGGATGTGACTCGAGATGCCTGTGGAAATCAATGGAAAGTCAGGGGTCAAGAAGGTGTACTTGTGCGCTTGCATCGATCTCACTTGCTTCACAATCTTTAGAGATGGCACATTGTCAATGAGTGTCCACACTCATGATCGCGTATGGCTACTGCAGCTACAAGTCTGGAGTACCAAACATGAATTGTCGACAGATTCGTCAAGGCCAGCATGATCAATTCCCTAGTGAACCTGTGTTCATGGGACATGCGTTCGTTCGCGATTGTGGAAGGAATGGAATTCAAAAATGTTATCCATACAGCCCTAGATATTGGCTTTGCGACTAAGATCCCGCTTTTTGCCAATGACTTGCTCTAGTCTTGACATACCATAAAATGCAAGATAATAAATTGTTTCGACAAGGACATCGTCAAGCTCCAGATCATTTTGCACAATCTTCTCAAGGACAATGGGCGTGCTGCATTTTTTACAAACATTTTGACAAACGATGCCACACAGACGGCATACAATGCGGACACCATGCAATGCGACTATTTTGTCTTGCATGCCTGAGTCGCATCATGTGATGCTTTCAACGAAGGCACGAGTCATACCGCGCCAACAATTCATTGTGACTTTGTTAACCGTGTCCGACCTTTCTTATCTTAGATTTATGATAACGTTACGGTTCAGGCGTCGAACTGCCAAATGGTTGTCAAGTCCGATGCAGCGTCAAACAATACGGGAGCATAAGGCATGTCATTGCAATTTGAGGTGGATATGTGCTTTTGCCATCACATTTTGACCTGCATCAGCTATGTGTTGAGGAAGCAAATGCGCGTGGTGGACGACAGCAAACAACCGCCTCCATACCTCTTCTATGACAAGAGCAAGATTGTGTTTGACATGATTGATGATTCGAAGTCACTGATCAATTACATGAAACAGGCGTATCTTAACATGGAATTGAGGAATAAGATGAAGCAAGAAGTGTCAACGCACTTTGACGATCTCCTTATCATGCTTTAGTTTGTGGCCGCCGAACTTGATGAAGCCATCAACTTGTTGAAAAAAGAGGAAACAAGAAAACCGAGCCGAGAAGATCTTTCCTGAGGTGCTCGAAGAGCTCATCCAATTGTTGCACTACTTCAAGCTGGCTAGCAAGTACCTGGAGTCATTCAATACGCTGACTCTTCATCTCCTCGGTATGTGGTTGGCCAAACTAAAAACTTATCTTCATGCAGATGATGGCTCCATCATCGTGGACGGTGCCAACGATAAAAAGGTGAAAGTGAAGATATTCGTCCCATCAAGAAGTTGTTGCTCAATCAGTTCAAGTAGAAATATCTTATCAAGCCTCTCCACGTTGTCGTTGCGTATCTGGATCCGATGCAAAAGAACTGACTGAAATATTGTGGCTTCACTCAACACCTAATCAACCAATGTCATGTTTATCTCAAGAACATTATGCTCAAGGTTGGAGTACCAAAGCAGCCAGTGCCGTCTATGTCTAGTGGCAAAGATTCTTCTTTGGCCAAGACAAATCACATCAAGAGGTCACCCACCGTAATTTTCAACGTTGGTCTGGATCAAAATGACTTTGACAATAATCAATCCGTTGAAGATCATGATGCGCTAGCCAAAGATTCCTTGCTTGAAGCCACGATCAATGACAAATTGGCTAAATATCGGCTACTCAAGATTTTCAAGAACAACAAAGTTCCATGTTCAAATGCACATTCTCCCATGCCGGCAACACACGCAGTGAAAAACGTAGCTCGTTGAATCCCAACACACTCAACACCTTCCTCTATTTGCGCTCTAATCAGGACCTAGATCATTGCAAGTAATCCGCCTTAAGTCAAATACACACATTGAAGACTGCGGATACAGCTCTAACAATATGATAACGGACGGCTACTTTGTGTCATATTGGTGAGGAAATCAAGCATGGCTACGGCTCCAAGAATAAGTACAATGTTTTCTATAGCTCCATACATTCAAAAAGAAGTGTAAAGAATGAATATCATAACGTGTTCGTTCAAGTCCGTGTTAGAAGCACGTTGTATCTTGAATTCAAACGGAAGGGCGCATTACCAGATACAAAAATAATTCAAAATTGCTGGTGACGGTTGACCATGCATGTGTAATTCGCTGCGGAAGAGTTGAAAATTTGCTACTTTGTTTACAAATTGATGCAAAATTTCTCATATTCCAAATTTTGATATTGAAAAATAAGTACAAATTTATTGAAATATAGAATTTTGCCAAATTCAATCAGTAAATTTCAAATCTTAATAATTTTGAATAAATTAAATTGTCAATTGAGTTACGGCTGCCATATTGGGGGTGAATCAGATGGTTGCGGCTGCAATCGAGATTTTTCCTTGAGGAAATCGGCTAGGCTGCGGCTACATTCCACAAGATGTGTGAAATGCATTGCTTCTGATAGATTATAGGAACGCAATCTCGATTGCCTCAAAATTGACATCCAAAATTGGTCATGCAGAGCCGCAGAAGACATTCTATTCAATTATTTTAGCAAGTCTGACTGAAGCAAAGAAGGATCACATTCAGCCCTTCCTATAGAATATGTCGGTGGACAATCATAACTAATCATGTGCACAGCAACATGAGACTGACTTTTAGGTAAAAGAAATTTACATCCACATCGATTAGCCTCTACAATCAAAAAATATTCATTTGTAGTCTCACGGACAAAGCCTTTACTCACAATGCCGTAGCTATGATCATGCGTGATTGAACACCTTCATATCCAGACCGTGCAGATATATTGTCATCAGCGTCACCGAGAGAGTGAAGGAAAGAAGTATCATCCTAAAGCTACTTTACGTTGTTGAAGCTCCCAACATTACTCTTAGTCTGCATTAACCTTTGCAAATCAAAGTGTAGACTTAAGCGAGTTTATATTGTACGTTCGAAGAGGTTCCTTTGGGAGTAGTTTAGCTTCATGGTGGAAAAACTGTTAGCATGTTCCTTCAATCATGTGTAGCGGCAAAATCAAACATCTATTCTACTACGCTTTTGATGGTTGAAAAAATTATTTGTCTTCCATCCATTCATAAGAACATACTTCATTCTTTGATCTACTCACTACGTTCGATAAATTGTCTATTCATCATCATACTTGTGTATTACCTCATTTTACGCTTTGGACGTTGTTGTCGTCACAGCAAAGTTATCTCTTCTAAAGGATTCACAAAGAAATTCTGAAATTTGTTATAGACTATAAAGTGAAATCAATACTTGTGCAAGTAATGTTGAACAAACTAAGATATTCACAAAACTCACTATGTAAAAATAAATCGCTAAGATGTTTATTGAAAGAGTGTACATATTAATTTAATACCATTAGGTTCTCGAGATCTACTTCTATGCTATGACTAAAACAAAGCTGCACTAACTAAGCAAAGAAGCTTTTAAAATGAAGTCTAACCATAGTAGTGAACTATAGCAAAGAGTATAATTTCCAAAATTCCCTCTTACTCAAATTCTAAGTTTTTGTCTCTTGATGTACAATGCAATACAATGAGTGGATTGTTCTTGATGCGAGTATGCAACTTGCGAACATTAAAATACTTGTTGATGAAGGTGGAGGTATACTTGACAGTTCAAAGCTTTGTGGATTGCCTTATGTAATCTGCTAAATATAATTCACTAATAAAATGTGGAATCAGATACCTGTGATGGAATTCTGAAGTTTAATCCATCTCTCCACATCTTGAATTTGCTTCTTTCTAATAATTTTGTAAACATGTCCCCAAGTTGCTCTGCAATAGAGATATATTCAAAAAGTATATTGTCCGCTTTAACCTTTTGGCAGCATAATTACTAATCAATTGTGAAATATTTTGTTCCATTGTGGAACACAAAGTTATTTGCAAGTTTTA
The DNA here is from genome assembly GCA_037833965.1 of Marchantia polymorpha subsp. ruderalis. Lineage (NCBI taxonomy): Eukaryota > Viridiplantae > Streptophyta > Marchantiopsida > Marchantiales > Marchantiaceae > Marchantia > Marchantia polymorpha. The sequence continues at coordinate 9,891,238 of AP031352.1, read as the reverse complement.
TGGCGCTTTGATTGTCCACGCGGATTAGAATAGGAGTGCTAGAAGAGCATCTAATTTTTTCCATTAGTCTCCCAATTCAAATCTAAGTAGCTTGCATTACACAAAGATTAAGAGTCTAGCGTTCAAATTTGCAACTGGATCAAGCTGTTGATTTTTGTTTCTTGGAATTTTAAGTCATTGATGATGAACCAAGCATGAAAAATTAAACATCTGTGAAAATGTAGTCGTCTAAAATCGCTGAATAGTTGGTGTCACAGTAATCTTGTAGCTTGATTTTCTCCTCATTGATGTAAAAAAATGTCAAAGTAAGCATAACGTTTAATGCAACGGAGTAAATCCTTGACGACGGCGAGATGAATATCTCAAGACTAGTGCATATAGCGAGTGACCAGATTCAATGCGTAGGCAATGTGCATGTGAAATATAGCAGTTTGTCTACAAACGATTTGTATACGTTGGAATTGACAACAGATGTATTGTTGTTTTGGCAGAGTTGAGGATCTTAATTAAGTGGGATGAAGTTTGAATGGGAGTGATCAAAGTAGAACTCATCTAATATGGACATCGCATAATGAGCTTGATGTAGTAATAATTGTTAGGTTAACTGTATCTTGGATTAACTCCAGTTAGTGATAACCATGGTTAAGAAGCTAATTGTGGTTAGTTTAGTTATTATGTGCACCTTATCTCTTCTTGTATATAAGAGAGGAGGAGACATTCACTACAAACAGTTCAAGATAGCACTAATAGAGTGAACAGAAAGGAGTAGAGCTTGGTTATGAAAGTCGTGTATACATCTATGCTTTAGTGAAGTTTCTACTCTTGCCCATGTACGTAGCCTATGTAAGGTGAATCATGTTATCTCAATGTTGTGAGTGTTGTGTGTGTTGATGGATCTGGATGTTTAGGCCTTTCAATAATGCTCCCGGAGTGTGTACAAATTGAACAACTAAGTACTGTAACACGAAAGTTTAGACAGAAGTTCACTCGAAGATGAAAACATAAACTTTGAAGATGAGAGAGATACAAACAATAGTTTTTCTCTCCTTTATATAGCTCTTACCAAGAAGTACAAGGAGATAAAATTTCATCCCCATCATCCTTTTCACGACTAGTGGATGGATGATGTGGCGGATAAGCCTAACAAGAATACGGAGATAAAATCGCATCTCCATCATCTTTTCCACTCTTAGTGGATGGATGACATGGCGAATAATCCTAACAACAACACTAATTTCTGACGTGGCATTCTCAACTAACACACTTAATCTTTTCCTAATAAGAACACAGATTGTTAACGTGGCGTAGTCAACTAACACACTTACTCTCTACCTACCAAACATGTGGATCGTTGACATGAGAGCTATGACTAGTTCACGCTAAAGTAACTATAACTTCATCATGAATAAGCTCTACTTTAGTTCTAATTAACTAAAGATGGTTACAAGTACATGAAGATTGTACCTAGATCGGTCATGACGAATTATTCAAAGAGCGCGGCATCAAGATCATGAATGAGTTGTGGATGACAATCTGTGAGGTAGAGTTTGTTTTCGTACAAGATTAGTAGAGGATGTCATCTTGATTTTGTAGAAGATAGAAATTTGGATCAACTTGACTTCGTTGAAATCCTCGGTTGTAAATTGCAACATTGACGCTATGATAACATGCTCGTGAGCTCTGACATAAACCATACAGAACTCAATTCAACTTGCAAATATCACGCTTGCGTTTTAAAGAAATGAAACCAAGAGGTTATTACATGTAGACTTTCTCTTGGAGAAAGTCAACATGTTATAACCTGGTTTCACTTTGAAAATCAAAATGACCTTATGTATCGGTTTCGATGAGCAACAAATGCAGAGATAATGTTGATTGTCTTCCAGTGTACAATAAGGGCAAAAGTATCGCCGCAATCAATGTCGTGTTGCTTTGTTGTTAAAATCCACAAGCAACTAGTATTGCCTTGTGTCACGATGATTGATCAAATGAACCGGACTTCAGCTTGTAGATCAAATGAAAAATGATTGCACTCTTGCCAAGCCACGGTATACTTTTGCATGATTGTCAAAGCTAACTAAAATACACTTAGTTGAATGTGAATCGAACTTTCCTTGGAGATAACAATGTTGGTGAACAGAAGTTGTTGAATGAAACTCAAAGAAACCTTTAGTATCTATCAATAAGAGTACTAAAGTATCACGCACCTCCTAAATACGAGGTGATAACGTTCAGCATATTAAACGTTTTATTTCCAAACAGTGATCTCTAATATCATGTTGAACAAGCTAAGACATGCTCAGAACTCACTGTGTGGAAGTAAAACGTTGAAGATGCTGAATGAAAGAAGATATATATATAATGTAATTCCATTGGGTTCTGGAGATATACTTTTATGCTGACTAAGACGAAGAGTCACTAACTACACAAGGAAGTTTTCTGAGTGAAGTGTAACTTACAAAGTGAACTGTAGGAGAGAGTATAACATTCAACAAGTGATAGCTATCTCAAGCGTGAACATAAAGTTTACGAGTCGCCAGAATAGTCTCTACTTTGAGATTACGTTAACCCAATAATGACAATCTCTCCCCACACTATACAGCAAATTATTGAGTTATAAGAACTTTAATGGAACATGGATGGCGGTGTGTTGCATGGCAATAGAACTGGTACCATCGAATGTTTTGGGTGTAGGGTTAGGTTCCATGAGTCCCATCAGGTACTTCTTTCCATATCAAGTATTGATTTGTTTTGAAAAAATCTGTATGTCCACATCCATGATATATTCTACAATACCATGTTCAAGAATAAACTCACTCCAACAACTAATGGGACTTTTGCTTTCTGCTTTGCTTCTATGATCACAAACATGTTTTATTTTTCTCTTCGTCACAATATTTCATCTCAAATATTATTGAAGTTTAAGATCATATGTTGATTTCGTGTTTCAGTTTACCCAACATTTTATGTCTGTAGTTTTCTTGTAACTGTTGTTAGCCAATCCCACAATAATTGTAAGAATATATTTATTTCGAAAGCTTTCATTAATCTTTCAAATTAGAAAGTTTTGAGTTAGAATTTCATCGCTAGAATCTACATTGATGACAATTTTTGGCACATCCATCAAACTCTAGCACATGTATACAATTGTTATTTCAATTAAAAGTCAAACAAAATTATTATTTATCAATAAATCTAATCCAAGAATAGAATTAAATTGCGTACACATTTCATGAATTTTCTCGTGTCTTCATATATAGTCTATATTACACCTATCATCTAACGAAGGTAATAAGACATCTAATTTCCAGACATAGACTAAATGGGTTCTTTACTGAGTTCTCGCTTACGTGTTATTCCATACCGAAGTAACTATACAAGTTATTTTGCTGTAATTGAAGATGACGATGGTCTGACAAATTCACCTTGTAATTTCTTTGATTTAGCCATCCTTGAGGAATCTCTCATGAGAAAAGGAGCCCTTTGCTTCAGGGCTCAGGCTTTTCGATCCCTAGCAGTTATGAGCACCCCAAAAGAAAGAACGAATGTACTTTACCGGCACATATCGATCTGCAGTAGTTCAGATAACAACATAACGACAGAAGTAGTTTTCCAGTTGATGTAAGAGAATTCTACAGCCTCAACATTCTGACGCGTGACCCAAGGTGACCCATTTCAATTCAATGGCATAATTCACTTTTCCCTTGGCTGGCTTTACTCATGAGCTCTCTGAGAAGTGTAAGAAACCCTAACCGTAAGGGGCCATGCGAGGGTAAGAAGCACGAACCTACAACAAGGTGTTGTAACGTGTGAGGAAACTCAAACATATCCTGAATGTACCTTCCGCCTTTGGACACACGAATGTATCGATCAATCCAAAGGAGTTTTTCCAACAACAATCATGATATTTCCGAGTTAAGAGACTTGCCACATAAAGTTGCTGGAAGATCCTTCATATAAACATTCGAGCTATCAAGATCTAGCGTTCCTTATCTACTCCAGTGTTGGGGTAAAATCTATTGTACAATTAACTTACAGAACAAATCAGAGCCTTCGGGTTGCCCTTCTTGCAGTCAAGGCATGAGCATCGGGGACTGGGGTTGACAGCTGCCCATCTTCAGTCATATAGTAATAGTTGTAATTAATACGAGTAACCAAATCTGCCAGATGAGGAAAGTGACCCACATTGAGCCTGAATGACAAGACCTATCACATAAAAACATACAAATCGTAAGAACACTTAAAAAAGTCTTTTAAGTACTGATAAACCTCAGATTAATCTTTTCATCTATGTAATCTTTTCATGAACAACATCAACGGAAGTTGCGTAATGGAATGATCTACCCAAGATTGCTCGTCAGATTCACACCCAAAGATGCATAAAGCAACAGACAGTGAAGTCTATTATTCTACTCAACGTGAGGTCATAAAGAATCTGCAAGGCCTATGGCATTAGGGCAAAAAACACTGAGCTGTACAGCTCACTTATACTACTCAACAACCTCATGACTCTACACTACCCCAGCCCAACCCACCCATTTTGAGTGTCTTAACAACTCAAAGCCCCATAAATGCCTTGAGGATCGATCATCGCAGTTGTCCCAGTTGAGACAAACAAGAACAGACCATGCCTGAAGTAAACCTCCAAGATCACCTTCTATTATTTTGAGCAGCATTATTTCCCCGATAATTCAAACGATCTAACACCCCGATAGGAAGAAACTTCACTTTAGGGAATGGTAGCGTCTTGGACTTTAAGATTGTTAAAACTATGAGCAACCGCTACCCAGACGGTTATGTGCTGAAACGGAATTTCTCAAGCTTCGGGCGAATTTTGAAAGGAACGATAGGTTCAGAGCTACAAATGCAGCAAATTTTCATCTGATTGTATCTGACTTACTCTCATTAAAAAGACCATGCATTCGTCGAACTGCTTCTCAACACGTTCGATCTCGAGTTGACAACGGGCACTCACAGCAGAAGCACCCACACCATCGCACAAAACCCGCTGGATGGAGTAATAATTAAGAGCTAATCCCAAAATCGTTTTTACACGGCCTGCAATGAGAGTCCACTGCACAAAAAAGGGGCATGTATTTCAGAGAAACATCAAGAAGGTGGCTACTGCCTTGACCCTAGCAGGGAATATTCTAGGATTTACCAATTTAAACCAGGTGATGACTCACGTCAAATGGACACAACAATTATAATACGATGATCAATTGCGACGGCTTAACACGCAAGTAGACCGAAGAGTACAGACCTGGGAAGTACAACCTACAACTCTATCTGACGCAAAACCCGATGCATTGGAACTGTTAATTGAAAGAACATGATCGAAACAATGGCATGGCATCCTGCTGAAGATATCGACAGATTCAACGGACAGATATTCAAAATGTATCCAGAACATAAGCCTACAATCGAATTCCGGAAATAGAAAGCAGGCAGCTACGATCAGTGGGATGATATGCACATATAAGAGAAGGAATGGCACATCGTTAAACACAACCAGTGCAAACGCAGTCAGAACAAAGGGTGTAATAGTTCCTTGATCCGATGCGAGAAAAGGAACCAGGAACCATCATCATAATCCACCCGACGGGCATTACTCCATCGTCACGTGTGACATAGTGAAATGAAAAGGAATTATAAAACCACACAAAAAGAAAGACAACCGGAGTAACTGCAGAATAGGACACTTCTCCAGTGAATATATGAAAAGAGCCCGTAATGGAACTGAATAAACCTTGAGATGGACCACGAGAACCCTGACGACGTTAGCATGCGTATCTTCAAAAGACGCACATTAGCAGGTAGCTGAATCTGGATAATGGAACATACCAACTTGTCTGGGGCAACTAAACATTGCCGTTGAATAGAGACCAAGTAAGAATCGTGGCAGCTTTTTACTTCATCGAGTGATCGCGCTGACGACATCCCCTCACAGAGTTCAACCCATGCACTGTAAAGAACCTGCTCCCAATAACCGTTCGGTTTTCATAGGTGACCATCAATAACATTTAGAACCACCAGAGCAACTACCAACAGGTTCATGAGAACTGGATTGATTTTATTTGATTCGGATTGATCTCGTGCTTGACGAAGGTGGGCCCATTTCAGTTCTGGAAGCACACTATCAGTACATAGAAGGCCATGCCTTGAGATCATGCAACATTTTCCAACAGCTGAAGGCACCTGTTTCCACATAGAAACAGATGTGCACCAAATCACTCCTACCTCAGGTTAGTAATTCTACCGTAATATCTTCAATTCAAATCTAAGAAAACGAGTATAGGCAATACTTACTCTATCCATGACATACTGGTGCAGAGTATTAACAAAATGCATTAACTTCTGTTGCAGCAGCAGCCTCTGCTTGTGGAGAGCAGCATCTCCAACTCCATTCTGCGTAGAATTGCAACTGCAATTAGAAGTATTCACTTATCACTGAGTGATCAGCAGATATTGGTAGATTCATATTAATGCTAATTTTTCAGCTTTAGAGGTAGCATTCGACAACCACTTTATGAAACCAAGAGGTTTGTCCGAGATCCACGGGCGAACCGCTTGGAACCTTGCACAAAACTAAGCCACGTGCCTTTCCTCGGATTTCTATTGTTGATGAAAGTCCCTCTTAGAACATGTCTGTACTCTGTGAAGTAGGCTGGTCTAAAACATTATCAAAATTAGAAACTGCATCGAATCATAAGGTTCTCACCTTCCATGTCCATCGACAAGCTTTATCAAGGGCATGCTTAGCACGTTTAACTTTCAGTAGAAAGACCATAACCTGAAATTACATCGCACATGTGAGTGAACTTTCAAAGGCAGGAGTCACATCCTTCTGCGCTCTGTAAATTCATGCAAAGTGGCACGAATCTCACATGAGAAACTGTAACGAGAGGTTTAAGGATGAATGGGCAATGACCTGGTTGTATTTCTTAATTGCACTTTGATCGATGATAAGCTCTAGTGGCCATGCTACCTGTAAAATAAGACAAGGAGAACGTTAAACTTCAGACCATATACGGGCCTATTTACTTGAGCGAAGTCAGTGTTTTGATCGACTAGAAGCTCTGCAGTGACCTGCAATTTCGAGGGCTAAACTCCGATGGCAGAAGTGTGGAAAACAGACGGAAAATTCTGATAATATACGAAGAAACGCATATTTGTGATACTCTGGTTACAACTAAACGTCTCTGGTACTATAACGGTTACGTGCATGTGCGCAGAAATGGACGTAGAAAATGAAAAGAACAAACAAAAGACAAGGACATGGATTCATATAATTTAAGAGAGCAAGTTGAAGTTAACTAAGACAAAATGCGAGATAAAAATCAATATCATCAGCAAGCATGTAGAGAAAAGAGATGAAATTTACTTAAATTTTATTAAAATCCTTTACGATCGGCCTACATGCGTTGCCTACTAGCAACCCGAGATAAGGAGAGAAACTTAGGAGGCAAAGAAGAAAGAAAAACCCAACAGAAAGTTTAGAAGCATAAATCAACTCTAGTGATATGTCCAAAATGGACCACCTAGCATATCTCTCTTTCGATCATAAGAATATGGATCTCAAACCGCTAAAAGGGTAGCTCTTAATCAGTTTTAAATCCAAGAAATGCAAAAGCCAAGACCTATAAGGGGAAAAAAACCGAAGCTGACAATTTTGCGAGAAAGCGTTCTCGTGACTAGCTCAATAAGCACAACAGCTTTCACGTTCAAAATTAGAATTTACTACGCTCATTGATTTTCTGATCTTACAACTCGCTCAAACAAGATGTTCAGCTAGTGGAGTGAGAATGTGCGAGAACTGGATATTCATTGTATGTCAAACCTTGTAGGTGAAAAACAACGAGTCCAGTGTGTCAATGCCGAAGGAAGGAGCACGACCTCCGATGTGGAGAGGACCAGGACTAGAGGCAGAACCCCGTTCAGCAGTACTAGTCGAACGGGGTAATACCGTCGCTACCAAAGAATCTAGGGCCGGAATTGCCACTCCATGGGAAGAACTACGCACTGACTCCTGTACACGAGAACATTTGACCAGACAGAGTCAGAGCAACCGCAATTATGACGGCCAAAAAGGCTACACATTTGAAAAATAGACTCAATTGAAGCCAACTAGCCCGAAAGGAATCTTCACCTGTAGCATCGTGTTTAACTCATAGAAATCATCCCAAGGTTCTCCTCGGTCCAGTTTATTGAATAACACAGACGCAAACTGCTGAAGCAAATCACCTGATCCATATTATCATTAACTCTCACGGTCAGAAGTCAAAAGCTGTTATCAATCTCTCTCTCTCAGTATGGGATTAAACACGCGAGCACCAGTTTGCTGAGTCTTCCTTCAAATTAGTAACAGTCGTCCGCTTCAACAAACATAAACTTTATCAGCTGACTAGAATTACATTTACAAAACAAATATATGATCTAGAAGAAGCTGCATCCAACACTTTACACTAATCTGATGCCGTGATATGGAGCATGTGCATGTGCATGCGCCAAATCAGATACAGTTCAACGAGAAAGAGAGACAGAGAGACCAGAAGATACGGATAAAGAGATATCAAATATCTTTCCACGATAGTTTCCAAAGTGCTAATCTGTGGTTCCTATCACATGTTGACACATATAGATACTTCCTGCACGAATCTCAGCCCTAATGGACATCAACTAATGAAACGAAACAGAAATAAATCCGTAAGAGTGAGAGACAAAACTCCAACTCCAGAAAATGTTTTGGTTGCAGTAAAAGAGCACCATGGAGGCGTCAAGCAATGCAGATAACTTGTACCTGACGGGAACAACAATATTTCTAATCAAACTGATCTCAAATTTATTTGCCTGTCATAGCCTGAAGTCATTAGCTGAGCTGTTCTATAGCAACAGTCGAGGAAGGTGAAGAAGTGAGAGGGGTGGAGTTTAGGAGGAAAAGGAGAGAGAGGACTACAAGAGAATGGAGAGGGTTGTTCTGATAGTGGATTCCTTCCCTCGAATGAGTTCGTTCGGGGCTTCCAAGTATCAACAAGAGAACCCTATAGTAGCTTGTTGACCTGTAGAAATGACAGCCCCTCAATGTATTGCTCAAAATGGTCCCAATTTGGTCTTTTGACCTAGTCTGGTTCAAATCGTGTCAAAGGTGAGAAAAAAGACATGACTCTGTTAGGCGCACTGGCTGCATATAGGGTAGTTCTTCGTAAGTCTACCGTAAATATAGCTGCAGTCTATGGTCTGGTAAGGAAGAGAAAGCTGGAGGGTGAAAAGACTACACTGAGAAGATACGCACAAAAACCATCAAGTTTGAACTTGGTTCTTTGTGCGTAAGCAGTGAAAAAGGAACAGCGAATTGATTTATCGTACTGTGACAAAGGACAGAGTTCTCAAATTAGCTCTCGATTAATCTATTCTTAGCCGTTATTTGGTTGAAGCTCTATCAAATCCTTCTTCGTTAGGACAAGCTCGATAAAAACTGGATCGGTATCTCTACATACATGTATTCCGTTCGATAAGAACGAGAACTAGTGCGACGAAGAGAACTCTAACGCTAATAATCATCGTTTCCAGGGAAGTGATAGTTAGTTACTGTGAATAATATGAACGAGAAGATGCTGAAAAGAGATGCACCTTATACGACCTCAGACAAACTTGGGATCCGAATACTAATAACAAGGCACTTTTGAAACAATCGTTACCGAGATCAGACATACCAGATCCGACTAAGTAAATTGCTCTCAGCAGAGCCAATTCTTCCATGAGACGCCATTCACCCATGAGCTTGGCTAAAAGCTGGTGACCAACACGATCTACCTGTTTATAGGACAGTCACAACGATGACATCAGGTAGAGGGGAAAGTGGCACAGATTACTTCTATCCAAAAACCATCAACAAACCCACCGAGGTTAGGAACATCAAGCGATCGAATCACAACCATCAAACTTCCTTACAAAGTTCCTGCATCGCAAGCATTATCTGCTCGGTTTAATCACATAAGTAGCGTACAGGAAATAGACTGAACCGACCTGCCTCTGTATGGAAGATGTAAGGCACTCCTGAAACAAAACAATGGGTGAAGGTGTTGTCTTGAGGGCTCCACTCTGAAGCCGCTCGAGCACTCTTACAGCCTTCCGATTCGCTGTTAAAAGTGGCAATTGTTCGGCGATATGACATTTTTCCTACAAAAGGTCCTCACCGATGTGTTCAGCCAATAAAGGGAAATCTGCACCTTGTGCACTTGCACATAATTGTTCATTTCGAGGCTTGAACCGTCCTCCCACTTGAAGTTGAAAGTGGTATAGGACTCTTTCTAGCAAAAAACTTGGTAATCAGCGTCAAAATATGAAGAGGCCAAATTTTGGTAACCCTTACCCGAAAATGAGGAAGCATAGTTGGAAACGGTAGTAACTTTTCAATCGCAGCTAGATTTTGTCTCTCATGAACAAGTAACAGCTTCCCACATCCAAGTCCAGAATTGAAATCGGTGGATGTAGGCAAAGACGCCTCACCGCCTTCATATATGTCATACTGCAAGCTATTCCGGCATCCGTTTGCATTATAGATGTCGCCGTATCCCACAGAGAACTCCTTATGACCTCGGGATATAGACGACGTCTCCGATACACAAGATTTAAAAATAGCTCCCCTGAGCTGAGAATCATCCAGTGAAGACAACTGGCAATATCCTGCTATGTTTACCAACCCCTTCAGCACACTCTCTCTCGGAACTTCTGTCCTGTGAGAAAGAATGAGTGTTGTTCCAAAACTCTTAACAGCACATACGCCATCCTTTTCACCTGGTGCTAGCGTTGATGAACAAGCAATATGAAGATCTGATCCACAAACTGTGGTTGGAGGATAACTAATTTCAGGAAGATTTTCGAATTCTCTCACGTGATTTCTCTCGTGATTTCCCTGTTCAAACTCTTCATCGAATGGACGTTGATTTGATTCTGACCCTCTTGGTTTCAATGGCTCGGTAGATTCCAACTTGACTCTGAGGCTTTCATCTCTACTCGAAGATACATTAACCTGGTTAGAAACAGACGTTCTTTCTTTAGAGGCCTCTGATACGATGGTGAACACCTGATGGACCACATTACTTGAAGAGTCCCCCACCAGATTTAACAGTGACGCACAGAACTGCTCATACAAGGAATGTTTCTCTTCAAATGGGGTGTCACAGCCATCACTCGGTTTTGTAATATGAGAGTCAATGGTAGAGCAACCCTCTAGTTCGGAAAATTCCTTACCCAGATTTTGCACTAATGAAGAGAACCCGTCAGGAAGTATATGTGAGGGAACTTTAGATAAACCACTAGTGTCATGTGTACTTTCTAGGTTCCCTTCAGCGGAATCCCTTCTAGCATGTTGTAAAAGCTGTAGAGATTTACCAGCAGACAGTATTGCTTTGCCAAGAGGCTTTAAAAAAGTCGGACAGACCATATACTGAAGGGCATCCCCTTGTAAAGAGGAGATAGAGTCTATTGATGTATTGAGAAACTTCTGGCCACTGAATGCCCTACTACTTCCACCGGGACTAGTGCTCTCTAAGGCGGTGAACGAAGAATCCCTGTGACTCCCTGGGCTCTGAAATGGAGAATTGAACCTGGACTCTTGTTCGCTGAAAGCACTTTGATTGCGCATACGAAAGTGTGTTTCCCAGAAAGCGGAATCTTCAATAGAAACAGAATCGTCTTCATAAAAAAATAGCTGGCAAAAGAAGACAATCGCATCAGTATAAAGCGAAGAGCGGACCCATATTTACAGATTTAGTCAACCATATGCTCCTTTATGTAAAATTGAATACAAGTAAGAACACATGAATTATCTGCAGGATGGGAACAGCATTTGATCACATGAAAACTTGACAACGGGAATTCTTTAAAGTTGTTGTAGAACAAGTACCTCTCCAGCGGGGTCGCTAAGTACACCTTCTTGCAACCAAGCATCTAGACTCTCAATCATCGGCCGAATACAACCCACCAAAAGCAGAAGAACAGTTCCATATGCGTCTTCCTGTAAAATGAAAACAAATGATTAACTATACCTTACAGGCAAAAGATGACTCCGATGAACAGGCAATTACCAAATATAAGTAAAAGTGATTCGTGGTCAGCTAAAATTTCAACAACCTATCGCTATGTGATCGGAAAGCGCGTACGACAAAAACGAATTTTCAGATATAACGAAGGAGAAGACTGAAAGTTCAGTTTTAATGGTGCGCCATGCAATCTGAGCCATGAGAATGCAAACGACAAGCCTTGAGGAAGGCCTCAGAATATAGAGCACAGATAGAATTGACGTGTGAATGCAACTATTACACATCTTGAAGGCATCGATCTTGAAGAGAGAAGTGGGACGACAGGGAGTTTGGTGGGTCATGCGAAAGAGAGGCCTTGAGGTACGGCTTAAAATAAAGAAAAGACTTGGTTTTAAGAGCCAAAAAAGCTACGTCTCGCTAACTTCACGGAAACAGTCTGGAAGAGCTTTTTGAGAGATTTTTTTTTGTGAGGCTATGGCTCGTTGTCCAGATTACCTCGAAAATAGATACAATGAGACTGGATCTAGTACTGTTCTCCTACATTTTTACTTCCTGTGAAAGCGTCAACAATCAACCTATGTATTAAGATATGGTGGGATCCTCTCGCACCAGAGGAGATAGTGTTTCAATCAAGTATGTTATAGGCGTCTACTGAAATGACGCCTCCAATATACTGACAACCAGAAAACCAGAAATGAAATGTAAACGACTACGACCAGGGTTGCATGACGAGCAGGGTTTATGCAAGGTAACACGCTCGGAAGATTCACATGATCCCTCATCCAAATTTTCAAGAACAACAAAAACCGCATTCTCTGACGGAAAGCGTTTACTGTTCATCATCAGATATACTAGATTCTACGAGCATCAACAAGAACTACTCATGTGAGTATTTTGCATCTAGGGTAAGTACCTCTCCATCCTGAAGCAAACAGAATGCATCCAGTTCTCTATAAAGAGCAGACAAGATGTGTGTAGCAAGCTCGGCAGCGCTCACTTTACTTCCAAAAAGTCTGTCAGGTTCGGGAATTGCAACATTAATGATGTGCTCAAGAAACTCCGCACCTGCAAAAACCCTGCCATGAAAATGACATCAAGTTCCGTGCTACTAGTGTGGGGTGCCAGCACTGACTGTTCTATCAAGAGCAGAAAGCAGCCTAGGACTTACAATTACGAATATTTTATATTTATTTGCATACTCCTTTCATATTCACATGCATTTACAAACTTTCGGGCGATGAAATACAATGAGACACGTTACAGCCCACCCTGCTCGTTCTTATTTCACATTTCAAATAGCGGTAAAGCATTCTCTGCATGAGAAAATACGAGAAAACGACTCGGTATATATTGCAGACTGCGTACTCAGAATAAGTATCAGTGTTTCAAACCTTGATAAATTTGCATAAAGGTTCAAGAGAGTAACTCTAGTCGAGCCTTCAGCTGCCTCCAATTCCTTCTCAAGAGCAGCCTTTCGTAAACACTGCAGATGACGAAGCGAAGACATAACATATAAGATAGGCATACTGCATACCAGGTAGAAGAGTGAACAAAACTTGAAGATTCCAGCTCGCCGAGTCAAAAGCTATACCCGCTATCAGGATGTAAAAGTTGGAGCAGGGCGACAAAATCAGCTCATTTCACACATGTTCTAGAAGCCGCAGCAGTTCGGATTAGGAGATAGAAGATAATAGAGACCAAAATTCGGCAATACAGCAGTTCGAAATAGAAGAGATTCAAACCTCGAGTCGCATGAAGACCGCATTTGCGAAAGCCTCCAAGGTAGGATGGGCCTGTGACATTGGCTTCAGCCAGCTGTCAGTGGTATCTTTAACTACGCCCCTTACAAATAGTTCCACTCTGCGCAAACTGGTAGCAGCCCGAGTAAACATCTGAAGTATATTGTAGAGGCTTGATTGAGACAAGTCTGCCACATGGATACCATTCCTAACATGGAAATGCTGCAACTCTTCGTCCCAGGGCAACCTGTATGTTGGATATCCTTGGAGCACTTGAAGAACATCTCGCACCTGATTGGACACAGGCTTCGGAGTTCAGCGGAGCGGTGTGATTTGATACTACATGCTCGTACAAAACTAAGCCACGTATCTAAGTGAAGGGAGCTAAAGAGAAGAAAAAAAATACCTACTTAAGCTTCTAATGTATTCATATCGGCACTGGTTCGGACTCTTTTTGGCAATTACTGCGAAGTATTGAAGGGTACAAGTGCTCTCACTATCTTAGTTTTGCACAGATTTCGAACAAGACAATGTGCATCTCTTAATCATATACAAACTAATGCATCTCTACTGTAGCAGAACATCCTCCCAGTATTGTCAAAAGGGGAGGTCTTGTACCATCCTCGAGATTTGGATCTTACCAGAGCTGCCTCAGTTGTTTGAGATGTATGCTTCGGTGCAGCAAATGGAAGATTACGTGCCCGAAGAGAAGTAATGTGCTCTATCAGCGTTGCGCTCCTACGCTCACCTACTAGTTCTCGATAAGACATGGCAGATAAACATTCAACAGATTGTTCCGATTCCCACAATCACTTACGTGCAAAGAGAGTGAATTGAAAAGGAAAAGAAAGTTGATGTCCCTACGTACTTTCTTGTGGTTCTAAAGTATGGCCCATGACTTCAGCGTCCAGCGCAAGTCCCATTCCAGCTGCATAAACACAATGCATCATAAAATACTTCAGGTTCAAAGATCTCAAGCATTTCAGCTCCGAGAAATTCGACTTTAACACAACTTGCGGAAATATTCTACACGCTTCAGGACAACCTAAGTCATTTCCTCTGACTTACAATGACGATAAAAAAGCACCACATCACGGAAGTCGGGTTCAGAATTTTTATCAATAATCTGACCTCTTTTGTTACTTCACAAGCTCCATTTCTTGCTCAGCTCGGATTTTCAATCGTGCACATTCCGACAGGATCACGGATTTGACAAAATCATCCAATTCACACATTCGCATCAAGAGGAAAACGCCCTGCCTCCAGATCGGCAGATTCTTCAGTAAACAACCCCATTCTCTGATTGAAGACTTAAAAATCGCACATCTTGAGGAGCTACATGCGACGATCGTAGCAAATTCACTGTCACTCACTTTATCCACGAGAAGTTGCTCAATTCACTGCCATCACCAGGTTCGACAGGTCCGAAACCCAGCATCTGCTACAGGCAATCATGTCCCCTGAATTTCGCTTTAGATGAGAACAAATGAAAGATGAAAAAACCAGGGGTCGAGAGTCCCGAAAATCTGTCGTGAAAACTGCACTGCACATGAATTTCATGATTCCTCTACGTGCATTCCCGTCGTCGATCCAACATTCCGAGTCCTGTTGCTTGCGCTATGTTCGAACTACGAAACTCTTACATTTACCGCCCCTTGTCCGGAGTTGCGATCATGACAAGTTGGCGCCAATCACGAATCTCTTTCTTTTCGCGAAAATGGAAGCGAAAAGGCATAAGTTTGCGCCACACTTCGCTGGGCCCAATTTCCTCACCGAAGTCTCTGATATTATGGACATTGTTCGGCATCGAACAAGGCCGCTCGGTTCATAAGACGATGTACTAACAGGCTGCACTTTCAGGATTAAAGCCCATGGATTAGAAAAAGGAAGAAAAGCATAGAACTGCTTAAAGATGGAAGTCGATGCAGTATAAGCGAAAGTTGCTGAAAGTTGGATTTTCAGGAGTTCCTCAAGGTTCCAATTACTTCCTGTAATCAACTCATCGAAAGAAAATATATGGTCTTCTGGAAAAATTTGCGTTGAAAATGTCTCTCTCATAGTTGTAGTAATTCTTGAAAATTAGAATTGGCAATTTTTTACGGAAATAAGTGTCGACTCTATGATAAAAATTGCCGGTGAAATTTTGGCCATTCACTACTCACAAATTGAACATTTTCCAACCAGTGAAAGGACAAACTCTCTGACTAGGCGTCAAACTTTCTTCAACTCAAAAAGAGGTTTCTCCTGTTAATCCACCTAAACTTGAATGGGCTATGAAGGAAGTAAACTAACCAAAAATGACAAAAGGATTTATAGATCGGATTGCTGATCTGATTGCAATTAGTGCCCTTGGTACTAACTCCAAATTAGAGCAATAAATAACCACTAGAATAGCTGTGAGATATTTGTTTGATGGAACCCCATCCAAAAGTAAATAACTTGATGGTAACTATTAAGTTTCAATTTACCCGATTGGACTTCACCGACGGTCCACGTCACACTGTTCTAGTATGAATAGAAGACGGTGCGTGAGTCACACTTTGTGTTAAGTTCGGCACGTGATACTTCGTTTCGCCTCGATGAGTAGAGTCTGGCCACGATGAACCACTTTATTGAGAAGAATGGGACGGTAAGGTGGGGAAGATGAGAAAATAGCTCGTCCGCTGTTGGCGTCAGGTTAAAGAAGGTTCAGTTGTTATGTTTGCTACATCGCGGTTATCGAGCGATATCTTTTGAAGAGTTTAGCTTCGGGCATCCAACTCCATTGGACTTGAGATCTCGAAGCATGGATGTCGTGATAATATATTCGAATGATCGATGAGCTTCCTGAAGGGATGTTACAATTTCAGGTTTGTCATTTATTTGGCCATGAGAACATAACCGTACTAGAACACCTACTAGAACTCAACAACGGAACATGGGGGTACATCGGGTAAATTGAAACTTGATGGGTACCATCAAGCAATTTAAGTTTGGATGGGGTCCCATCAAGCAAATCTCTGTGAACTGTGAAGGTACAGCTTCAGCGGTAACGACAGAATTGGGTCATATTTAGCACAAAATGGCTTTGATAAAAGAATGTTGTAACACTCACACCATCCTCAATGGACTCCGGTGGATCGAGTTTTCGTCTGGTTGGAACTTCTTCGTAAATACGTTCAAATTTTTGTTTGGATGTAAAATTCACAAGATCCGCACACTAAATGTTTTCCTCTTGGTCGGGACATGCTCTTGTGTCACCAGAAAAGCAATGGGAAGCAGAAAACATGTAGGTACTGCTTGAAATGCATTTGTATGCATGAACTTCCATTTACAAAAAAGAGATACTTTTATAGATAACTTGCTAATTTAAGCCACTGAAAGACTCAAGTTATGTGTTTTTGATATTTCAAATCCTTCCTTCATGTTCTAGCTTGTATTTCGTATTAAAGAGTTTATGAAATTCTGTAATATGTTATTCTCTATTGTGTTACAACTCCATGTGCTAGTTTACCTTATTTCGATGTACTTGTATCAATGTTTCATGATCTATGTACGCAGATATGTATATTCAAGACTAAATACAAAGAAGCGGGTGTAGGAGTCGTTTTGTGAGTTGTCCGAAAGTACCAGAGTGACACACAAAACTGGTCAGACCTCATTTCCGATCACAGATGTCTGTCGTTCGCACATCGAGATACTCATCAACAATTCAGGCACAAGGAGGCACTACCTTTATATCCGCAGAATATAGAAACTTTAGGGTTTTTATCAACTTTTGTAATGTCTAAAGTACGGTGGAATTCAGGCACAAGGAGGCACTACCTTTATATCTGCAGAATATAGAAAATTTAGGATTTTTCTCAACTTTTGTAATCTCTAAAGTACGGTGGATTAGAGCTGCTCAAGTGTCAATCACAACGAGCTTTTGCACACTCGATCTAGTGGAAAAGTCAGCATACGCCAATCGAGACACTACATCTCGTTGAACAACACATGTACTAGAAGTTTTTCCACTTGTTTAACCTGAAAGTCACAATGGAGTAGAGCTGCTTGAAGTGGTAATCACAAATGGTATCTGTACTCATTCTTGTCGATTTGTGCACACACTACAAGTGTGTAGTGAGGTGCACAACGATGGAACTCTTGCGGTGAGAATATTAAGTTGAACGAACTTCCCTAGAAGCTAGCTCTGAAACCCAACAGTTCCAATGGTACTACGCACAGACTTGGCGGTACAAATTTTCATTCCTCATGTGTATCATGAGAAATTACCAATTTCGATGTAAATCGTGGTTTGAGTCAAATGATCAATATCAACAATTGCCATAGTAACTACTGTGTTTTATTTTCTTTACAGTCGACCTTCAATTCGTGCTGTTGAAGGATCTCGTGAGTGGACGTGCTTTGATCAGCTGAGCATCCCTGTCCTACAGCATATGACACGTCAACATACTCCTTTTCACCTTCTTGTGCGGCGGATTCTGCTCTTCCTAAATCCAGATCACGATCAAAGTCAGCATCCAGAGCAGGATCTGCGCTCTGATCGACATGGAAATCACCTGCTTCTTTAGGTGGTGACTTGATGGCATCGTTAACACTCACAATACCTGAAATCTCGGGTAGTCTTCCATCGGGCACAGGAGGTGACATACTCTCCACCTCTTCAGGTTTCCGACAATCAGGTCCTTCTTTAGATTGATTACTCTGAAGACTTTCTATGGCGTTTCTCCAACTATGAGCAAGTTTCTTCAAATCCTCGAAATGCCAAATATCATTTGGCTGCAAACATATAGCAGTCAAATTGGCAACATCGTCATGGAGGTCTTGCCGTACTTGGAAACCACGTTACTGGACAGATCCTTTGTGTTAAGTTGTAGACGATCAAGTAGCTTCCAAAAATGGGCCCAAAAGATAGTTTGATGGTAATTCCTGAAGTCACTTGTGTATGGCGATCAGTGAATTCGTTATTACATTCGATCAGAGTTAAACGAGGGGGCACGCGAAGGTACACTTGCAATTGTTATGGACAAACAAGATCCAGGGTTGATTAAGCAATTTGGACATACCGTCCGTATAGAAAATCTGCATTGGTCTTCGATCTCCACATAAACTTCCTGTGGATCCTTAGACAACGGAATTTCTTGCTTAATGCTCATGTTCTTGATGTCCACAATAATAAGCCTCGGTTTGTCAGTAAGAAGTAGCTGCTGCTTCTTCATACTCATACCACAGTACTTCCTTACCAATGACGTTCCAAGAAGCTTCTCGCCTGGACTGAGAAATCTCTGCCTAGAGAAGTGGGAGAAGACAGGGAAGACAGTTGATGTCAAGTTCTCATCTGATGCATACAGGAGTAAAGCTCTTAGATGAGTTCCAAACACAGAAAATCACGAATAAGTACATATGTTATCCCTACCTAAGCAAGCAATAAAGAGAACACAAAACAATCACAGTAAACAACCAAAACTAGAAATTGTATCGGCATAAAGAGGTACTTACCATTGTTCCAATTTACAGTCACCGGTCAAAGAACTGGATAAGTTTGGTGCAGAACCCCTCTTCTTTGCAGAAGGGCTCGTGGCCAAATCTCCTCCACCACTGACTTTCGGACTAGAAGCTTGCGAATTGGACGATGATCCAGATTCACTAGAGGATTCATTTAGGTTAAATACCTCTAAAGCGTCGCCAGCTTGTGCAAGATCCCAATCATCGGCCTGGCAAGATAATGGGCAAACAGTCAATGCTTACCAGGTTTCGTACATTGCCGAAGATTATGCATCCACTATGATGTACATGTTCAAGGCTGGAGAAAAGAGAGGAGAGCAGGAGATATATACCGCCTCTGTTGGTAAACACAATGGCGGAGGTTGACTGGTCCACAATTCATCCCATTTCACGCCGGAGAAGAAGGGATGTTCCTTCACTGCCTTGCAATCTGGCCTCTTCTCTGGTACCAAGTTCTGTTGTCAAAATTTTAGTGGTGAGTGCCAGTAGCATCATGAAAATTCTTCAATCATCCTTTGGCTACGTCAAGATTAGTGTGGATGATTAGATTAATATCACAACAGATAATTTAATGCACTCTGGCTTCGATAGCTTTGACATTGCCAGAAAAGAGGCGACAAACGAAAAGATGAAACTCGTTTGCCACATTCTGGACAGGAAAAATTGCATCGTGAACAACACCAACAAAAACAACAACAAAAACGCAAATTTTGAAGAAAGCTACATCCTTCAAAAATATAGTGTGTTGTACGCTAGACATAAGAACCCAATAACTTTCGCATTATAACAAAACGAACTTGCGAATACTTAGTATCGTACCAGTAAATTCTCGATCAAGTCTCTTGCCTCGGCTGGCATATGTTGAGGCATGATAAAATCGCGTGCCATCACTTTCTGGAATGTAAGGTACTCACTTGCTGCTTTGAAAGGAGGCTTCCCTTCCAGCATTTGATAGATCACGCACCCTAATGCCCACATATCAACACTGTCCAGCACACCACTGACAATAAACCTTGGGCCCAAATGTATAATTCATATGACGTCCGATCCCATAACACAACAATGTTATACATGAAGTCCAGAAATGGACGCATGGAAACGTACCGTGGAGAAATTGGCTTGCTGTTCAAAACCTCCGGAGCTACGTACTCTGCTGTTCCCACAAATGTGCAACTCTTTTCATCTACTCAAGCAAGAAGCTGTTAGAAAGTTACGCAAGAAGGTGAAGGAAGATCGGCACTACTCAAACCTCCAAAGGTAGCTGTAGAATTTAAATCAGAAACTAAGAGCTGAGATCTGAGATCTCGTACCTGGATCACAGGTGATTACACCGTTTGTGAAAGGCCTCAGCATCTTGGCACTTCCATAGTCGGCTATTTTCACGTGTCCTTCTGATGTGAACAATATGTTCTCCGGCTTTAGGCACAACACGAAAAGATGAATTCCTGGTGAGAAATAATCAGTAAGTGGTTGGCATTCAGTCTAAATGGCTCAACTTCGGTCTTTGCATAACGACTGTGAATGTCTACCTACGCAAATAGTTTTATGTGAGGAGACCGAAAAGACTGAGAGAGCTGGTCGTCAATCAAACACAAAAGAAGTGACTCAGTAGAGTACTCCATGAAGGGGTTAAGTTTACGACGCTGGGTCTCAGAAAATGACGTGTTCATGCTTCTATCAAAGATAACTGGTACGCATTTCCAGATTACTGACGCACTGAAGCAGATTGTTAAGGAAAATGGTCCACCGACACCGTGAAGGGGACAAACCTTGATATCACGATGTATCAAACCCTCGCTGTGTATATATTCCAGAGTATCGACAATCTCTGCCGCATAGAAGCGGGCTTCTTCGAGCGAGAGTCGACCTTTCTGGGTGCAAATAACCAAAGATTAGATATGATTTACGTATATCAGACTACTTAATTTGAAGATGCGCACTTTGAGAAGGCAAGAATCGCAGCAGGTCATTGAGCTAACAAGCCGACCTACCTTTCTAATTTGGTCAAAAAGTTCCCCTCCGTTACAGCACTCCATACCCATGTACAGACACAAACTGTCTTGGAAAGTAAAATGCAGTCTTGTGACGCCAGGATGGTCCAGCTGATCAAGTATGAGGCGCTCCATCTTAACATATTGCACCTTCTTCTCTCGCACAATATGTCTCTTTTCCATGATTTTTAGAGCGTACTCCTGTTCAGTGTCCCTTTTTTTCGCTTTAACCACCTATTTACGAGACAAACATCACAAAGACGTCAAGAAAAACAACAGAATGCGTTTGTCGTCATTAATGTTGAAGTCTTGAACGCAACGAGAGGCAACAGATTCATGAACTCTTTTGAGCAAACGACTTAAGCATTTGCAGTATTCAAAGCTTGGGCGACAATCTCTGGCGTGCGCAAAGGATGAGCGGATTCCATGTAAATCCAATGCACTATCATACCTTCGAGTAAGAACCCAATCCAAGGATCTTTCCAAACAGAAAATGATTCTGGGTGAAATTCTCCTGTGGAGCACGGAATGCACCAACTTTTCGTTCCTTCGATTCTCCATCGGTCTGCGGCGGATCCAGCGCCATTGCTGCCCTACCTCTACCCCAGCGCTACCCACAGCCAAATTCGCGTATCAAACTGTCCAGCGGGTGCCAATTCCTACAGCTCGAAATTCAGCACGAAGAGATAATATAAACAGAGAGTTCATCATCCCGTGCCTGACGCAATAGCTGCTGCTCTCAACCAAGAGCCGCCAACAACGCCCATGTAATTCTTCACTCTACTCTCCTGCACCGCCATTCGAAAAATCTCACCAAATTCTCCCGGACTTGTCCTCCCGTCCGCTGCAAAATATATGCTCGTCCGACAACAATTCAAAGCTCCATTCTAGGCGAGATAAGAAACCCTACACTCGTACAAGTGCCGGAACGTTGCACAATTGAGATCCGGAAAAGATCGTCACCGTCAGAAGATCCTCGTCGGCACGAGACGCAAAATTTCCGCCTTTTAATTCGAGCTTTCAGACCGGCGCAGAGCAATGCAGGTCCTCGTTGGTCGTCGTCGCAAAATGGAGTGCATTTGACCGACCCAACGACGGACTGACGGCCTCGCTGACAGCGGCAGCAACAAGGCCAAACACGTCGAACTCGTCGATCCAACCGATGAAATGTAGGCAATTTCAGCCTGTATGGAATCGGGTGATCGATCCACCACCCACGTCCAGACAGACCTGACAGACTGACTCCGACAATCGGCACACCCTTATCTCCCCGGAGGAACAAACGACTTGCTTCGCACCAGTGGTAAAGGCGGATTTCGAGCGACGTATCACAAGTCCGGGACCGAAGAACAAATGTCTCCACCAGCAACAGCACTGCAGCAAGGGCGGAGGAGAAGAGCAGAGATTCGAAGGCAGCGAGCACCCAAGCAATAGCACTGCATTACAATCAACAGCACTGCACACCACAGTCAAACACCAATCATCACCCGGGCCGCGACTGCCATCGAGATAGAAGATGATGGGACCCAGACAAGAAACGGATCAAACGCCCAAGAAACCACGGCGGGCTTGGCATGCACAATCTTCGCGCTCCAAGCAGGCCGAGATTCTAAAGGGAGTCAGCGTGCTCTGCTCTGCTCTGCTCTTCTTGCGAAAGATTGAATCTTCGCGCACTGCTATCTTGCGTTTGCGTGGCGATGCCTTGCGTTGGCTTCGATCAGAAGAATCGAATCTAGCCGGGGACGTACGAGAGATAGGCGGCTTTTGTTGCGCCTCTTCTCGTGTTGCGGCGCCACGCTGTCGCTGGCGTCCGCCGTCTTATCTGACTCCCGCATGGGCTTCGGGCCGGCTCTGCGACTTTGGCGCTGCTGCTCGGGCGTCGTCCGAAGAGACAGACCGGTGGATAACCCCCCGCCCTGCCCGAACGAACCGGAGAACACTGCGTATTACTAACAGTTTCCGGTGGTCGCAATGCTGGCGAACCAGATCCTGGATGCCGCCATGCAAGCATATCCATCTCGTCGTAATGTTTGCCGGGGATGGGACATTCCCGAGCTTTTGCCGAGCACAGATGTAGCCCAGGTCCTACCGGAATGAGACTCCCGACTCCTACCCGACGGGAACTGACCGGTCACCGCGGTCCCCAGGTACAGAATGTGAACGGGCAATGCGCTGCTTTAGCCGGCCAGTCAGTCACTGGCGCACGGTGTCAATGTCAAGGTCATGATGACACACACCAGTGTCTGTCCGTCCGTCTGTCCGTAAGCTTGCTCAGGTCTGACGGCCACTCTGTCGCCAGGAGTCGGCTTGTGTGCGTAATAAGTGCGTGCCCAGTTGCCGGTGGCCTCGCCGGGATCTGAACTTGCAGACTGAAAGCACGACAACCTTGGGCTGCCGCAAAGTCTCTACGTGGTTGACATCCTCACAGTTTCTGTAACCTCGTTTCCTTTAGCTA
Source organism: Marchantia polymorpha subsp. ruderalis (assembly GCA_037833965.1). Taxonomy (NCBI): domain Eukaryota; kingdom Viridiplantae; phylum Streptophyta; class Marchantiopsida; order Marchantiales; family Marchantiaceae; genus Marchantia; species Marchantia polymorpha. Next base: position 9,867,522 of record AP031352.1, on the reverse strand, counting down.
ATCCTTGTGAGATGAGATGAGATCCAACATGCCCAAACAAGCAAAAGAATTATTGCAAGTAGGAATCGTTTAATGACACCACATTTAGAAAACTTCTTAATTTCATACTATGAGATTATTCTTCGGCCTATCTACCAAGATGCGATTTCAATTTGGTATTTTTATGCATTGGATTGATTAGACATGCTTATAACTCTTTGTTCTTTAATTAATGAATGGAAAATTTAACTACGCATGATATTGTCCTTGATGTTATGTTGTATACTACACATGACATATAGAGTTCATTTGAATGTGAATATTTTGCATGAAGTTTTAGTATACATCGCATGTGACTTGGTATGAGGTACATTTTTATTTGATTCGTCTATCAATATGCTTCGTTGATCATTTGGAATGAACAAGAGAATGACAGCTTAGACAGCGAATAGGGGGAGTTGGCCTATAACCTATCTTCAACAGTTGGAACTAATAGCGGTGTCCATGAAAGGGAAATAAAGATTGAGAACAAGAATTTTTATTATCATCTATCCAAACATAACAGATAAGGACCCAAAAATAAATACATACAAAATAAGTCTTTCTTATGGAGGGCGCGTACGATGACAGCGGGTAAAATCTCTCTTTGTAAATCTTTCATTTAATCCTGTGATTTAGATGGAAATGATGAATAACATCATTAAAAAATAGTAATATTTTAAAATCATTTGTGAATGATCCAAATAAGGTCATTATTTGATTGATAGAGAAATCGAGAAGATGATGCAATCAATTGCGATGATTCTATATCATCATTAACGATTACACTTACAATGACGCAAAAGTGTGGACTAGATATTTTGATTACTTGCACTTACTAATCAAGTCACATTCATTGCATTGACTTGATTTTAACAGATCTGTACTTTGTTAGAGAGTATCAAGTAATTGTTACAAACATTGTGGTTATAGATTTTCCATGTCATCATATTTATAAAGTGTTATCCTCCATCCTCTTTTATGTAAGTCAAATGGATTTTGAACAAAAACATATTCTCATTACAGAGATGGGAAGAGATGTCACATCTTTGTCGCCCTAACTTTGTAAATGTAAAGAAATATAGAATAAATTTCATCTTAGAAATATCACTCGTTACAATTATAAAAGAAATTTTTATGCTGGACAACATGAAAAATTTAGTTCTGTATTAAAAGATTGAACAGATTTATTTTCATCAACATGTATTACATCTCTACGAAGACCACCAGGGGAGAGGGCAATCCTTATGAAAGCAATTTGTGTTTAGATAGTTGACTATCTTGTGAAAATATATAAATGATATGAATTTAGAAAAAAATATTTAGCATTGCAATTTGTGTTTAGATAGTTGAATATCTTGTGAAAAACTATTAATGATATGAATTTAGAAAAAAATATTTAGCATTGTAATACTTTAGTGTCTAAGCCACATTACTCTTGCGTTGGGTGTGCGTTGGCGTGATATTTCTTTTTGCTATATATGTCTTATTCTGAGAGAGAGAACCGAGTAGGTGAGAAGTAGTTAACTGAGTGTCCCAGTGGCGGACTTAAAGTCCATCCGCTTCAGTATATTCTGGAACCATTCGGAAAGATGGGTGTTTGGTTGAGAACAGAAGAGAATGAGTTGTCTGGGCACGATCCGATAGGATCAGATCCACGACACACACGATCAAGATGCAGCTTATGCTGGTCACATGTGTGCTTCATTATGACATTGTAGCTCTGGTCCGCACGTCCTGTTGAATCCAAAACTTCGCTGGAACCGATGCAACCTGAATCCAGCCACAGAAGACGACGAGAGAGGAAGCTCAGTCCGCCGCTGATGACAGAGTCTCAGCTTATGCCAGAGAACTGCAGCTCCTCTTCCACTTGCAGGCTAGCTCGCTCTGCCAAAGGACAAGAATTTGGTCTAGTCTAGAAGATCCATGCTCGCCGGGCCCCAACGAAGTGGGACAAAGGCATGAGATGAGCTCCACAAAAACATCCAGCTCGAAAGGATGCGTGAAAAAGAGCACACCAGTATTAAATGTGTCGATGCTCTGGCAGCTTCCATGAGGTATCATCCCAAGTTCACACATACGCTGAGGAGCGTTCTATGTGACCTCGCACGAATGAGGGAGAAAAACGAGTAGAGGTTCGCAGAGGTCAACTCTCGTTCAATGTTTGAGCACGTGCTTGTGTAGCACGATACAAGCACGTGCTCAATGAAGCAATTCAATGAAGCACTGAAGCATGCACGAATACCCGGGTTCTCAGCTTTCTCAGGTTCGTCCGTCTCGTGAGGAACTGATGATTTATCCATCTTCGAGCCTCTATCGTCTCCACCAACTGCTTGACACAAACACTCTCGATGCAGAGCGATCTGGGGGTCTGGTCTGTCTGTGGCTTGCTACCCTAACACGCAGACTGGAGTCGTACGCCCAACCAGCTCTTCACGGATACCGCCTTTGATTGGGACAGGGAGTGTACTTGCGAGCGATCCATGGCTGCTCCTCGGCCTTTAACAGAATCATGAAAGAGTCGCTCGCTGGAGAAGTTACGGATGTCACAGTCCTGGATAAATAGAATAGGTTGTCAACTGTCCTGCTTTTCGACTTCTCCTTCACGCCCAGAGAAGATGCACCCTATACTTATGGAGAGAGACAGACCTGCTGTCCATGGTGATCACCCACGTCCTACGCTAAGAAGCAACGTGGAACGTCTCGGTGGTGACGGTGGAGAGCCCATCACAGGTCGTTGGTCGCAGGCAAGTATGTTTTGTCTGGGCACAAGCAGGCAAAGCGAATTGTTGTGTGATGGGCAAGCTCTTGAATCCAGAGAGGGTCTCTCAACAGCAGCAACTGTGAGAGCATTCTTGTTCTTGCTGACGCAATGTAATCTGGTGGGATCATGTCCCCAAGAAAACCTTAGATAGATTTGGACAGGAGATCTGCTGGTCTAGCTGGAAACATGTTTCTCACACCGACTTCATTTCACAACCGGAGGTTACTAGATACTCACCCGTGATGACAGGCAGGACCATCATCACCAACGACTCGCCTGGGTCAGCATTCCCTTACGCACACCTGTAAGCAATTTGCTTGAATTTCGTCACCTCACTCTTCTTAGGTTTCCGAAACATGGAAAGCCACCTTGAATTTTTAATGTTGTCAAGAAGATGCTGAAAATGAAAGGAATCATGAGCCATATCTCTTATAATGCTTGACGAATTACAAGACAATAAGATCCAGACTTACTGGTCACTCACAAAAGGGGGAAGGATTCTTCCGTCGGCTGATAGATCCTGAAGAATGAGGTTGCAGCATACAAGAAGTTCAACTTTTATGGAGAAGTACGATTGCATGTTCCTCCAACATGAAGGAGCCTGATGTTCGTCAAAAGTCTAGTGGGCGACCTAACGTTTGAAACGCTAGTACTTTGCTACTTACCTCCATCTAGCTCTTGCTCCTCGTTGACCAGTCTGTACATACATCTCTACGATCTGCAGATGGTAAGAAGACTGAACCAATCGTATTTGGAATTGAGATGAAGAGTTCTAGGCATCCAGCAAAAGATGCATATAGCCCTCTGCCGAATGTTACGCCGGTCATGTTCAGCATAAGTAATAAACAAAATATGTTCAACTCATCTTAGACATGCGTCAGAGTATTAACGTCCCATTACCCACTACCCTATGCCAACTTTGTTGGCAAGATCTGGCGGTTGAGATGAAAATAGTTGAAAGTGTGAAATGTTGACCAAATTGAGGACCAGCCTATCGATAATATATAACATGCCTGGTGTTCTACGACGCAGAGCAGGCATCACTGACCTAGATAATGTTCTTAACTCTCCCTTACCGACAGGGAAACCTTGATCATTCATTCTTTTTTCTGTCCAAAGACTGAATTACCTCTTACAGACAATCTTTGCCCGCCGTTGCCTTGTTTGAAAGCAACCGGGTTTAGAACATACATAGTCAACCAGTAACTGTCACTGGTTGTGCACTGGCTTAGATTCTAACATCGGTACATTAGCGCATGCCTGGTTTGCACTCTAATTGTACGTGAGGTTAAAAAGAGGAAACTTCCAACCTCCTGCCCACAATGCGTCTCCTACCTTGGACATGAATAGAGTAAGTGAGTAGATAGCAAATACGAATGGGAAAATTGTCAATGCAGCGGTTATATATTACTAGCTCGCAGACACATCAACAGGGTCATCTAACCTTCCATGCACAAAGACTTTCAGTTTCTGTGTTCGGACGTTTCATCTGTCAGTCGCAAAGCGAGAAGAATGCACAAAATTGTAATAAGACGAGCCACGCTACCCACTGAGCTGCCTTTTTCACCAATCCCCAATTGCCCACATACAAGGAACTGACAGACAGAAGTGTTGTAGTTGGGGTCGAAGAGAACAGTGCTTTGTGGCTCTCACTTTGTCAATCATCCAACTGCAACCAGTTCTTCGTAGTAACCAGACACCTCATCCAAGAACGATATTAGGAACGATAGGGCTGAAAATTAATCTTTTCGAACGAAAAGCCGAGAGGAGCAAAATCGACGAAGATGACAAAGAATCACTGTATAGACATTGATATATATTTATATTGCTTAGAGCGGGGCGAGGAATCGTGACTTCTAATTCTTCTACAGATATCCGGAGCTTCTTGAGGCTTAGAATGCGGGTACATCATGCAAACTGCCGCTGACCATCTGTCTTTACACCAACCTAGAGGCTGATGGCAAACTTGGTTAGATGTATAGAGGATACTCTGACTGCGACCATGGATGATCTTGAAGTGAATTTTCGTTTTGTAACACCATCGTACCTTTCCAACCCGTCTTCCTACAGACTCTTTCACGTCCGTATACTACTTATGATGATTTCATGTACACGACAACCACTACAGTCAAGACTTCTACTTGAGAGCCACTTTCCTCTTCATATCGTACATGTAACTGGCGACAACTACTATGGCAGTGACAACTACTCCAACTCCAGCTTGTGCCAAAATAGTTGACGTACTAGCATCCACTTGAGCTGATTTGCTGCCGGAGCCATACAGCTCTGCTGTGCATCCCAACTCCGATAGTTTCTTGTGCGAGATAGCGTAGTCGTGGAAGAATAATTCTTCGTCCTGTGATACGTCAGGTCCACGCAAATTATGTCAGTTCTTGCAAAAGACCTCAAATTGCGAAGGAACTGCTTCAACTGTTCTTTCATTCACCAAGATGGACATGGCGCTTACACGATATGCCGCACAGGACGCTCAAAAATCAGTCATCATAAGTAGCTCATCGCGAAAGCATGTCGAAGTAAGCGTAAACAGACATGCAATGTGTAGGATAGAAATATGCATGCATGTAATGAAGAAAATCTAAACTGCAATAACATCATACTTCGACAATGGCAAATAGAATCCGTGAATCGAGACCGTGGAATCTCTCGTCTACATCCATGGCAAATAGCCACCGTGAACCTTTCCTGTGAGAGCAAGCATATAAAACAAGCCGTACAGATATTTATTGATTCATTGATTCAAGTCCTCAAATCCATTGGCAAGAAAAGATGCGAGAAAGTAACCTTGGCATAAGCTTCGACGTAAGTCCGGAATTTCGGATCTTCCATCAAGGCCTTATCAGTGGCCAGCATCAAGAGACCCTCAGAACCACCTTTTATAAGTTCCCTGTAAAATTGATCGATAAGAGATTAGAGCATCGCCACACCTTATAGCTAACCGTCAGAACTTGCGTAGCACGAACAAATAACGCAGAGACGGGGATAATCAAACTAGTGACGCTACTCGGAACTATTTATGAACCCTTCGACTATTGATACGTAGACTCTTCTTACTGCTGAGTTTCAAACTATTATACTAATCTTACACGTTTGAGTAGAATCTCGATGTGTCAATAACCCAAAGAACCGGAAAAACACCAGAGAAATACATTACAAATTTCACTGAACTGATCAACTCATTACTAACGTGACTTCCAGGTGAGAATGACCTCAGGGATATGGAAACATAGACACTGGTAATACACCTAGTTTTCATGTCCTCCCTTCAAAGAAAACAATCAACGAGAAAAAAACCCTACCGCTGGACTATAACAAAATCTATCCCAAATGACGATCTACTTACAAACTTCAAGACGGGAATTTACAAGAACTTACACAAAGTAAGAATTATCAAACTTCAGAGGCTCGGAGGTCCAAGGACCATCAAATCCTGACCTCTCCTTGTGAGCTCTTCCCTGTAACAGAGCCAAACACAAGACTCAAAGTCAAATATGGATCGATACATCATGGAGAAAGCTCTTTACAACCTTTATCTACCGATTTTCGCCACCAAATTTGAAAAAAGAGGCCAGCAAGTACAAAAAGGACATAGAGAAAGAAAAAATCTCATCAATCATCTTCAACGTCTCTGGAAGTTGCCAAAGTCATAAAGCTCACCAAAGTATGGGCACCAGAAAGGGCAACGATGTCTTGGTCTGAAAGGCCCATGCGATGAAATATGTCTCTCAGATGCTGATGACCTGTAATTTTGTACATACGACACCGCACATTAATAATGGAAGGAGATGCTAGTTATTCTCGATAAGCTCTATTCTTCGACGACCACGAAGTACACTAAACGATGCTGAACAGTCGGCAGAAGTACACAATGTATCTGTGTCCACTCTTACATACCCTTGGTTGCATCTGGAAGGCGACCCTCTGGAGTACAAGCAACGGAATCCTTACGTCCAGGGATGAATTCAATAGTTGGACCTCCGGTGACTTCTACTCCAACCACACCACCTAACTGCATTCACCCATCCTGCACATTAGATATTATGGTACTATGTCGCAACACATAAATGATCTACATTGATCATTCTGCAATAATTCTCTTCACTCCAACTGACTACCGCTTAGTTCTTGACGAAAATTTGCCTATCACGATATCATTTGTGAAGAAAGCATTTCATTTGTGAAGTACCAATAGAAGAAAAGCTTCAAACTCCTCTCTATCTAAAATTAAATCCTTTGAAGGCTCCCTACTCCGTTGAACGAGGGAGCTTCAACATTTCGATAGACCTTACGAACCACATCTTACAAGCGAGTAACTTCACCCTACCTGGTATATATCTGCGTACGTAAGGTTGGGGTACTTGGCCTTGAACTCTTCTGCAAAATCCAAAACAAACAGAGGAAAAGACAAGGTGAACACAAAAAGGCCTTGCGGCATTACCAACGAATTCTTATTACTTGGTAAAATAAGACAATTACAAAATTGACATAATAACCATTGACATAGCATCCTGAAGTATAGCCTTCAATATTAACACCAAGAAATTTGATCATCCGATCACATCAAGAGCATGCCACTGCAGTACTGGGCAAGACACTAATATGCTCCTGATTCAATGCCTGTGAAAATTAAGCATGACTCTTGTAACTTCGGACCAAAAGTTTTCACACGTCTAAGGTAGAACCAGACTTCCTTACCACACCAATCGATGGCCTTCTTTAAGCCATTGTTTGCTCCATGAACAAACTCTCGCTCGCTTCGAATAGATCCATTAGCTCCGCCAGTCCTCGTGGCAGCATCGTAAGTTCCTGCGTCGTGCCACCTGAATTTAAGTGGACAAACGTCGAAGGTGTGAGTTGATATAAGACTTTCAATAGTGCCTCGGTGAACAACGCACCATCTACCCACTTGACTTTGACATCGAGCGGTCCCAATTTTACAAGACCCGAGGTAAACTGTGTTCAACAAAAACAAAAAAGAAAATTCTCCGGAAAAGTTGCAGCCAACTTCATTTCAGTCTTGAAATTGCGCAAAACTCCACTGAACGGGAAATGTTTCAGCTACTCAATCCAAAATTTGCTGTAGGAAAGTGTGTCATCTCAAAGATTGCACACATTGCAATCTTCTGTGCTATCCACGCAGGGACGACGAATATGTTTCTAAGAGATTCAGGCATGCCATGCCGCTCACTCCACAACCACGCAGAATGACTACTTTATCCCGATTCGACTTTATACGCAAATGTCCGCTATTACGCCTATGACCCACTTTCTAAGACAAAGTAGTGGCGGGGAATGTAACAACAAGCGTAGCAACTCCCCTTAGAACAAACTTCAGTGTCAATATCCAATACAATCACATACTCGAACAGAAGCTAGCACGAAACTGAAAGCCAATGAGCAAAGAAATAAGAAAATTGTTGACACTTCATTGAATATGAGAACATACAGCCAAAAACTGAGACGTATCTGAAGAAACTCCGCTCAATTCTCTGCAAGCTTCTCCAACAAGATTCCGTGGAGGGTGAATTCTATGCTGTCCAGAAGTAAGATGGCAATCCTGCAATGCTAACATCGGCTAATGCAAACGGGATGGAGCAAACAGGAGCTGTAACGCACCCGAGGCGGACCATCAAAGGGGCACAATTCTTCTCGGCGATGAAGGCACGCAAATCGCGGCGAAGCTTCTCGATGTTCTTCCTGTAAGCGCTATCCACCACGGGGGCCGGCATCGTGACGAGCTTTCGTGAGAGTGGGAGAAGGCACACGCGCACGCGCCTGGCACAAGCAGATCTCGCGAGATGAGCAACAGCGGTTTCCAAAAGCCTTGACCTGCCTTCCTCGGAGCCCACGAACGAACAAATCGAACTCACCTCGGCTCCGCAACCAATCAATCGAAGGAATTCGTGGACTGGATTTCAAGGTCCGAGGCGGATGCAGCCGCGACAAGACAAGCACCGCAGGTCTCCAGAACCCCGTTGCCCCTTCCCGGCCAAGAGAGCTTCCACGACTCACCCACCGCTGCTTGGTCCCCGTTTGTCTCCCAGTCTCTCAGGCTTCGGATAACGATGCTCCGTTCCTACCCATGTCCCGCCATCGTACCCCTCGACGTCGTAGATTCGACTACGGTTCCTCCGCGGGCCCCGGGCAGCGGCAGCCCATCTTCCCCCCAAATTAAGCAACATCATCATCTGAGCCCCTGCACATTCCCGAAGTAATGTGCCGGCTCCCCAACGCGAAATTGCTCAGCCCGATCGCCACCGTCCTTCTGATCGACGGTCGTGGTGTGGCCTCTTCCCAGTCGCCCGATCACTAATTTCCTTCGCTTTCGAGTGTGACCATCGCGAAAGCGTAATTACGATGGCCTGAAGGGCCCATTCCTTTTTTTCCTTTTCTTCCTCTTTTGTCTCTACCCGGGAAATACCAATTTCCTATTCGTCCATGCTCGGGTCACGGCCCTCACCGGGCCGGGCAGCGTCCCATACAAGAGTTTCGACTGATAAGAGATAGCTTTACGGCGGCGGTCTCCGTTCGGCGGCTTGTGTATTTTGGCGGCATTCCAACGGCAAAATAAGCGGACGACTGCGTTATGCTCAAGTCGCTTCTATTTCTGGGATCAGTTGTTGGGAAGCGGGTGGACCTTTGGACAACAATTAGAGACGAGCCTAGCCGAGCCAGCGCGAGGTAGAGACCGGGTTTCCACCATTAGAAGTGGTTAAGTGATCACCGTGCACAATGTCAAGCCAGGAGTTTGGTTTGAAAATTACGGGTTTTATTTATGAAATTTAATTATGCATTATTGCGTGGTATGCCGGACCATTGAGCAGAGACTTACAGAGCTGTGATTTACTGTAACATTATTAAAATTGCGTTGCTTCGATGAGTCTATTGTTACATTTCTTTAAAGAGAAAAAAGGTTAGAGTTGGAAAACAAAAGTTAGAGTTGTATAAACTGATAACTTTGTCTATCCTTGTATTTGGAGACTTTCAATGTAATCTAAGATCCAAAGAGGAGTACAGTCTAATTTCAAATATTCAACAAACACTGTTTACCAGTTGACGTCATGGTGATTATGCTATAACTTTCATCCCCAAAACATAAGAACTACATCCAAATATTGCTAATGATGTTGTAATCATAGAAGCAGATAAACATATAGCATCATGGGTGATCACATTCTGTCTTTCATATGATTACTAATCATATTGACATTTAGAGTATTCCGAACAGCATCACATTCAGGGGTGAAGATGCACATATATCAATCAAGCTAAGGTGGATTCTTCTACCCGTTGAAGAAGTAAATCGAGTGAATGGTATAACCTGATAGTCAGACCAAGATCCAAAGTCACGCAACCTTCTAGAGCAAGACCGACACCACAGTGAGTATTCATATCCTAAGAAGTTTATCGAGCTTATAGATATGGTGTGAACAAGAAACCTAACTCATTAATAGCAAGAATCCCCACATTTGCTCAAGTACTAACACTGACCCAAAGTAGACTTCTCACTCACAAATTGAATCTGTCTCAAGTCAATGGCGTCTCTAAATGCATAACCCCTTCTATGGAAATAATAAAGGCCATCGCACCTCCAAGGACTGCAACCTTGATTTTTCTGAGCCACTTCCCAGCCAACAATGGAGGGCGAGATTTGAGCTTCAAAGTTTTTGTCCGGTTGGAACAAGAACAAATGGAAAAACCGCAATAGAGGATGACTAGAACATAAAAAGGAAAGTAGGGTCGGCTTGGCCAGCCCGGTCGCCCATTGCCTTTGTCTACAAAAATGACCGCTACCTGGTTATGCATCGACCACAGCTCGTTCAACTTGCAGCACACAGAAACAATAACGAAAACCTCCAACCTAAAGCAAACTCCAAACTGAAAACGGATTGGAGAAAAAATGCCGGAAGTATGCAACAAATAAGAACCAGCAAGAGACTACGAACCAAGGCGACAATGAAGCAGATCAAGAAAAGAGCCCACAACAATTCAGGCCCACGAGACAGTTTGGAAAGATGAATGTTGATGGCATCGAGCAAATAGAGTATTTATATGTTGAACAATTCTTAGGCTCCAAACAATTCTTAAGAAAAGATAGTGACTTCAAATATTTCTTCTTACTTGCACGCGGAACATCTTCACTCTTCTCCACGATAGTTTTTTCTTTTGATATGTTCCGAGCTTTTGTGTTTTCCTGTCTAGTTGTAACGACACATAAATACTAATATGAAGAATAATGGTATAGATTCGATTCCACGAGGACAAAAAAAATACCAGAGATTTAAATACTGTCATGTTTAATATTCTATTGACGAGTTTTATTTCTCAGATACATGTCACTTCCAGAAGCATCTACAACTATCAACCCAAAGGCTATACAAATGCAGTGCGTAATCACATTATAATCTTGAAATATATCCAATAAACACCACAGAAATCGCAAGCGAATCTACACTTTATATTCATGGGGGAAACTTCCCAAGGTTACACGCTCAGCCCGCTACACCGAGCAACCAATCTACAGGTTTGGTTAAATCTTGAGCTACATTATGCACCACTCAGAACACCCGAGTTGGCTACTCTACTTCAGATGTGGTATCTTCAACAAACCAAAGCAACTCTTGCACTGTGTCAAAACACATACTCACAAACGTGCGGAGAAATGCAGACTTAAGACTGAAAACTGTATCATGGAAAATCTCCCACCAGGTAGTATTGAATCACTTCATTCACAATGAACACCATGAGTCATCATCCGCTAGCTGCGAGCCCTCATCAAATGCGACGTCCGCGGACGCAGCAGTTGTCACACCTGCAGAGCTCCTGACTACTCCTATACTACGCAAAACACATGTGAGCTCTAACTCTAAGTTCTCCCTAGTATCTTTCAAACCAGATATGAAAGAACTAAATGTTCTACCTAACTATTGATGTCCTATCAACTCGTTTGCTTTTAGAACTCTCGATCTACGCTTTAATGATTCTAACTTCAACCACTTTGTGATCTAGATCTCGTAATCCACATAACCGCGAAGGCATCATTCTACTCTCGCTCGCAAACCAACATTTGTATCATGTTCTAGACGTCTGCTAGTCGCCTCTGTCTCCTCCAATTTTGCTTGAACAGCGGCCAACTGCTCCTCAATTGCCAACAGTTGAAACATCAACCTTCGGCAATCTGTATACACCTCTCTTCCGCGCTCCAACTTTGAAGATATGGCAGCCTCGCATGTAGCTAATCTATACTCTCAAAGAGCTACTTTTGCAACCATCAATCGCTCATGTGCCACTATACGCTTTGTCAATTTCTCCGCGCGCTGAAATTCTCTCTAAAACATTCACTAAGACTCCTTCAATCTGTCCCAAAGTTACTACTTCGCCTTCTGAACTGCGTAGACTTCAACCCGAAGATCATTGCATTACTATTCCTTCTGCGTACAAAGTCTCATATCTGCAATTATTTTTAATATTAAAAGATCTGCGCACTCCAACTCTTTCGCGTGAAGTTGCTCCTCTTGCTCTATGATGCCTAGTTTTTTTGTTTTTCTTCAAAATTCAACAAAACTGAAACATATTTCTGTAGAAGGTAGACATATGAGTTAGAATGAGTAGATTAAGAGCAGTTATGATAGAATTAGTTAAAATTTGCCTTCGGCCAAAGATCCAAAGATCTTCAGCGCAGCCTTTTCTGGACAGTGCAAGATCTGAGTCTTTTGCGAAGACATCAAAATCAACTCGAATTGCGCAACGGGTCGGCCATCGTTCGCACGCGTCGCAAATTCTACTAGGCGCAAGAGGAGGCAATGTTAGGGCATCAAGGGAAAAGAAAAGGCAGAAGCGAATGCGTCGACATTGCAATACCGAACGAGAGCCAACACAGACGGAAAAGGAGATATCGATCGACATCGATTCCACGTTGATGCGAATTGGAGACATGGCGCCGCCCAAGAAGAGTGACAAGGTGCGGAAATTGGTTCCCTTGAAGGTACACTACGAGGAATTGCAACCCTTCAGGCGCGAGCTCAGCGAATTGCATCTCGATTTTCTATTATGGAATTAAAATTGCATCTCGGCGAGCATATGCACAAAAATTATGGATAAGAACAAGACCGAAGGCGAGGATCTCCGAGGCAATCCAATGCTGTGGACGATTGAGCATTGGGCGAAGGTGATGGAGCCGTGCGCAGGCAGCGACGGGGACCTCTTGTTCGAGAAGAGTAGCGTGAACCTCACTCGCATGGAAGAATTCTCTTACGGTCCACTATTCAATACTGGGAGGTCGGGGACGAATGGATGGAAGACCGCCGACTACAAGGATCCGAAGAGACGCGCAATAGCGTTGGGCATTATGCACATCCTAAGACCGATGCGAACGACTTACGTCATGGCCTGGCAAGTAGGGTTCTTCGAACGAGTCATGAAGGGACAGCGGGTGCACTGGACAAGAATCTTTTACGATCTTGTCTAGGTGAATGCGAGCTCCCGGTAGACAAGGCCGTTGGTTAATCATTTGACTCCCTTCCTTGTGAATTTATATCAAGGCATGGGATTGCTTACAAGGGAGGAGGAAAAGCAATTTTCGAGGGAGCGGGAAATCTTAGCAGTTGAGTTCAGTGAAGGGACCGAAGAAGAGGATAGTCGACCTCAAATTCCACCGCAGACGACAACACAAGGACCCGTTCAAGTGGAAGTTCTGCTGAATCGAGAGAAGCCAGAACGGCGATTGGCGAAGAGACGGAAGGTGGTGACTTATTACGAGGAGGATTTGATGCCAGAGGTAAGAAGAGCGGAAACGGAGATAGAAGGAATCAGGTAGTCGAGAACTCGCGCGAGACCGAAGAGGAGGCGAATCGAGGATTGGTAGTAACCAAAGTTTTGGACAGCAGTGTGGAGAAGACAGTTGTCCCAATCGTGGACACACCTGAAGTAGCAGCTGGACAGTCGACATAGCTTGTAGTGATCGAAGGACCCTCGGTGGTACTAGTCAAAGTCTCAGCAGATGTGACAGTGGAACCTTTGAAGGAGGGAATAGAGATGTTAAGTCCGAATTCTCTTTCTTCGGAGCGGACGCTGTCTGTGGGGAGTGAGGATGTACCTCAGCCGAAGATCAAAGGAGAAGTAATGACGGAGGTTAAGTTGAGCGAAGCAATCTTGGAACAAATTGTGGCAGAGGTTGGTGGTACTGTGGGGAATCAGGTAGAAGAACCAAGGCTGTCACCACCAGAGGAGGAAGTAAGTATGAAGACTTCGGACGAAGAGGTGAAGACATTGGAGATTACCTTCACCGACTTCTTACAAGATAGTGTGGTTCCATTTCTAAAGTATTTGAACGGAAAGAGAGAGAAGTATGTTGTTTCGAAGGAGTCAAGGTTCTATGTACAGTTAGTGAGGAACATAACTAAGATCAAGAGAGCAGTAGCAGTGAAGAGGGAATGGAATTCCGCGACTGAGTTGGCAAGGGAGCGAGCTGCAATCTTGTCAGCCAAGTTCGCAGCAACGAAAGCGACATTGAAGGAGCGAGAAGACCAACTCCGGGAAAAGGAGATCGAGTGCGAAGTGCTGCAATTGAATTTGGCAAAGGAATCCGGACGGTGTGCAGAATTAGAGGAAACATGTGGCGGACTTCGTATCTCTAACGAGAATGGGCAGAAGATGACGTGGATTTGCTCGCGAGATTGGAGAAATCGAGAGAAGCGTATGATGCGGCAGTCCAACGATCGGAGGAGCTGATCAAAACTGCAGAGAGTCGGAAGAAGAAGCATGCTGAAGAGCTTGCGGAAGTTGAAGCCCGAAGATCCGAAGAAGTTCGTATCGCCGAAGAACTTTGGGGGAAGATTACATAGGCGAAGATGGCGGAAGAGTATCTTCGTAGTAAGATTGCGGAGATTGCGGGTTAGTGTGACATGAAATTCTGACCCGCGGAGGAGCTATCGGCGAGTCTATCGGAGTGAATCCAGAAGCACGAAGAGGAGTTGACGAATTGGGCTAAGAAATTGGCAGATTGCGAATCGGCCAAGTCTTCGGAGGTCGAATGTAAATTAAAGGTTGAATCGGAATGTCGACGGTTGCGGGAGCAGTTAGTTAAGGCGGACATGAGATCGCAAGAGTCACGAAGGAGAATGGAAAAGGCAGAGAAGTCCTACCGTCATCTGCGCGATGAGACAACCGATGAGTTAAGACTGCGTGTAGAGAAGTTCCGGCGCGGATTCGCGATGTTGGGATTGCAAACGGTGTAGTGGTTGAAGTTAGATTCGCTCGAGCGACGGTTGATGAGCACTAAGTCTAGCGGATCCGCAAGACAGAAGCAGATTGTAGAGATAGTTAAAACATTTTCTTAAGGATTCGATGAGACGCGCCAGAATGTAGAGTTAGAGATTATAAACGTTTTGCGTAGACTATGAGCAGAAAATAGTTCAGACGATGACGTAACCGCTACATCGGACGGCACAGCCCTTGAGACTGATTCGCCTCAGGCGGTTGAGATTCCAAAGTTGTCATTGTGAATAAAGAGACCCAAGATTCTTTCCTTGGGCGGCTTTTCTGTCATTTGGCTTGTCTTGGCTGTGAACTTGTATCCACTGTGTGTCTGTGTGCTGGTGTGTGATCCAGACGCCGAGCACAGTGCGCTCCTGTTTGTCAAAGTTACTGCATCATGAGTTGTGAGTGTCCAATTTGAATGTTCTGAGTAGCCGTGTGTTCCTTGGGATTTAAGCAAATTCAAGTCTGGATATTTGGATCAGTGAGTCGGGATGTATGCAATGCTGGGAAGTTTTTCCCCTGAAATATGAATGTGTGGTCGCAGGCGATTTCCACAGGGGTTGATTGGAAAAGTTTCACGTTGTGAGTATGAATATGCGCTACTCTGTAGGTCATTGACCGTAGCTGGGTAGTGTCTTATGGGAGTGGCATTGGCCTAAGAAGTAAAACTCCTTAATAGAATGCTAATACCTGACAAATCGTGACTTTTGTGGTTATTTCTGTACTCGTGGGATCGGATCAGTACCATTATGCTCCATTTTGGTATTTGTTTGTCATTACACGCTACTACAAGGTAATTATCACGATCGCACATTCGGAAGTCAAGCTTGCAATTCGTTCTGTCATCCTAGCGATTGCTGCCGCTTTTGATTTTGTTCGTCTGCGCACCAACTTTACACAAGATACCACCGAAGATGTTGGCACCGATTTCTTCATCATTTTACTAACGGAACAATCCTCTCAATCAAAAGATCCAACAAACTAAACTCTGCCGACTTCGGCTCACAAACCAAAGGTCTTTTGCCCCGGTCGAATTCCACTGTATCTGAAGATACTTGACACGAAGGCAGCGTCGATTTCTCCGTAATTGTCTTGCCAACTGTCGCCGCAAACTGTTCCAAAGGAGTAACCTTCGAAGACTTCTTGATTTCTTCGCGCACTCCCCTAAGTTCGTTCGTCCGAAGACCAAAGATCTTCGCCTGAAGTCGCTTCTGGTTGACCTAAAGGCCAAAGGCATTGACCTGAAGGCCTCAAAATAAGCAAAAGTGCCATTGTCATATTGCGTCGTAGCGGGTCGATGTAATCCGTCGTCCGCCACCCATACTTGGTGGATCGAGGCGGCTTAAATAACACTACGAATGTTTTCTACTCTCATTGAGTCATCTTCACGTTCTATTGCTCGTAGAGCAAATCGCCTTCTTGACCTACACACAGTCCCAAGACTTGAGCCCATTGCTCAATTGTCCAACTCTCAGGACAACCACGAATCATATTGCCTTGTGGCGCGTGATCCTCAAGCCACTCCTTCACAATCGTCGCGCTACTCCAATTCCAACCTCAGAGCAAGAAATCAAGTATGACGGCTGTGAGCTCATCATAAATGCTCTCAATCCAAATTCTGGCACTCTCAATGCCTTCAATCGAAGTCCGTGACCTCGCATCATCGTTGCGCTCTCAACAACTCACTTGCGATCCTCGCTGAACTCTTAATTTGAAAGTGAACTCTCTCAAAATGTCCGCACAGAACTCTCGTTTCTGCTGTTGTCTCCCGACAGCCTAATCGCCTCGTGAAACTTGCACTAACTGTATGTGCAAAGGCCGAAGTTCCTTCCCATCGGAGCCGCTTTTTACTAAGTTGAAAGTCATTTCTTCTCCTTCTTCTTATCCAAACCAACCACTTCTAATATCTATAACTTGGTGATATTTTATCCGTTCCGTTAGAACGAGCATGCCAAGTTTCATCTATCAAGATTCTTCTTAATTCAAATCTCCACGAACTCACAACGTTATGAGATATCTATTCTAGTAAGATTAGATAGATCATCATCTATTTAAACTTACTTTATTGACTATAAATAAAAACATTAACTCAAACAGAGAATTATTTAATATGGATTTCAACTATTCTTAACTAATTAATATTGTGATAGAATACTTTATTTAATCTATTTCTAATTATTATTATTATCAAACATAAATTTTTATTCATCTACTATTCAAACTTAATATTAATTATAAATTAAAAACTACATGTTTGAGTAGTAGTCACCACGTCAGTGGTGACTACTACTCAAACTTGATAGTTCCGAAGAAAACGAAAATCTAATCATAGTAATAACAGGCACCACTCGTGTGGTGCCTGTTATTACTCACCGGAAGCTACGATGTCCCGACCTATTGCGTAATAATTTCCCAGACATGCTTCAAACTAACGATTGACACCGTTGTCGAGGGCAACTTTCTTGCGACTTTGTGTCTCAATCAAAAGACTCGTTTACGAAAGAGCCTTTCCTTAAGGTTGTAAATATTCGGAGACTTCATACAAGTATCTGCAAGATTATCTTTATGTGAAGTAGGGTTAAACAGATGGTGGGAACGATATAATTCTTTGGTTTCGCAGTTGAGTACGTCCTTGCGCATTCCAACTTCAATACCCGTTCCGATATTGGCTGGTTTTCAAGTTTCAAGGTGCACGTGGTACGTGGTCGCATTCCAGATTTCAGTAAGTCACCAGAAGTGAGATCAAGAAACTTCGAGCGGAGACCAAAAGCTTCCATCAACCGGCGTGGAAGCGACCAACGTGTTTAAGATCATCATGTCCATCGGTACATGATGAACATCCATCATTAGTCAAGGAGCTTTGTGAAGCATCCATGGCGAACTTCATAAATTCGTGAAATAGATCGCATCTGTACATGTTCACGACTGTTCAAGGTCCAATTGCTCGAAGAATGTAAGTTCCACACAAGGAAATGTGGACAACCCATAAATAACCAGTGCAGTCTCAAAGACAAACATCATGCGGCAAACGTATTTATGGTAGTGCATGTGACTATCACTGTAGTTAGACTTTACATGACGATATGTTTCATGATATAATCTGCGATGTTCATATATCATAACTTGGAAGACAATAAGTATCTTATCAGTTAAGAGGAATGGAGACAAGGCATTGCGTTTGCGTACCACCCTGTATGACTCATTGATATGTTACTCTAAGCAAAACGATATCACATGCTTCAAGCGGGTGATGTTGACAAGCAGCCGTCGTGAGAAACGAAGTAATACCAGTATTACTTCTTCCGCTGATATAATTAGATGTCAGCGCATTATGACGAAGTTGATGAAAGCTTCACCTCTGGGATTAAAATGCTTAGTTCTTAAGAAGAGAAATGGTACCAGTGTTACAAAACTTGCAGGTATCACGTTGTCTGTGCTGAGAATATGTCACTAGAAGGCCAAATCTACTAGTCCAACTGTAGACGAATTTCCGGCAAGTAGAGTGTGGCCGCTAAATTAACACATGTTCAAGACTTGCATGATCTAAAACGTGTGTTACTTCACTGTTAAAGTTGTCCGACTCAGAACTTCAAAAGTACCTGTACTTCGCGCTGGCATCTCTTCTTGTTGGTTGTAAACCCGTACTTATTCGTTCATCAAAATCTGCAAAGATCGGAACAGAACTGATCCGCGTACCGTTAAAGTGGAATGTCGTCCTTCATATCGACATGCCACAGACCAACCCAAATTCAGCACTCCTCACCACGCTGTGATACCATATCCATATATTCGCCCTGGATATGGAAAAACGAAACAAGATGGCGGTCGTGTAACCTGCTATTTCAGATTCAAAATCCAAGGAACGATATGATGCTAGAAAAGTGTGGAGAATGCAGGTTCTCTTCCACTGGCGGTACAGTGTGCACGTATTATCCAGTACCTCAGCCCTCCGCTGGAAAGAATAACTAAGAACACTGTCTACTGTACCAACTTACACACAAAAAAAAACCAGCCCGCAGTTTGTGAAACAGAAGGAAACCAACGAGTATAAATTCAACGTCCCAGTTCATGAATGAGACTCACTCCAGACCCCACGAATGCTAGAATATTTTAGACTACTCGTCCAAACCCTATATCCAAAAGTAATTGATTTGCCCACCCGCCCTCGATAAAAGGCAAGACTTTTATTTAGAATCAGTACAGAGCCAAAGCAGTTGGCAACAAACTAAAGTACACACTAGCTGCAGATCATCATATTAGTGTTTGTCAAACACCCACTCCACATACAGTCCCTCATGGAGGACTCTATCCCTCTCCCTCTGTCTCTCTGACTGAAAAGCTATGGCAGAAGATACTACATGAATACGATCTCTCTAAGTTGGATGGAACCACTCAAGTAGACGGGTGTTCCTGAGTTCAACTCTACTTGGTAGCAACCTGAGAACGGTTATGACCGGCAGTGCTTTATGCGTACCATTCCACACCCATCACTCTCCCAAACTCTTAAACTACGTCGTACGGTTTGAGTTGGCACTGCTCTAGAAGTACAATCTCACACACTCACATCAGGGGACAAGGGCAGCTACTTGGAAGAGAAGGAGCCAGGGAATGGTTGCTGATAAATGGGCTGATTTGAGTGGCTGGCAGGGAACGCAAGTAGTGGAACACGAGTACTATTTCCGTATGAGATATACCACAAAGCAATGTCACGGCCAGAGCCATAAAAAATTATCTTTGACTGACGAGTGTCAGGAGATTTTCTACATCGGTATTCCAAATGTCAATCACCGTTTTAATTTTTTAAACAACCACAATGACTTACAAGAGATCTGCACAATTGAGGAAATCTCCAACTCGCAACACCACAGGGAAATCCTTCTCAAACTGCCTGAGCGATGGAAGAACTAAAGATCACCGACCCGTATCTGGTTTCTATTGCATCATGTCTGGTAGGGGATTGAACGCAAGAGCTTCCATCATAATCAGCTCCTTAATGTGTTCCTCAGTAAACGAGGGCTGCTCAAAATCAAACTCAAAAGGGGCGTGGCAGGCCGGCTCGTCGTTGATATCATGCAGGCTAGCCAGATAAGGATGACTCAATGCCTGCTCCACTGCAAGGACCCAGCATAATACAACGGACGAAGAAAAAGTTAATAAAAACCCACGGTACAGGAAAGAAACATTCAATTCACTAGGAGCCTATACCTACGAGAAAGGTCGAAGGATATGACCAAGAGGAAAAATCAAAAACCAACTTCGATGAGAATATTGCTCTTCAGAACAAAACGTGGTAATCTTTGTGTCAACTGACCTGTGATACGTTTGTAGGGGTCGAAGACCAGCATCCTCTCTATAAGGTCGACGGCGGCAGGATTCATGTTGGGATACTTTCTTCCCAAAGGTTGCTTCGGATATCTCATGAGCTGTTGCATGTAGCGCTTGGCATTCTCACTTTTCAGAAACCCGAGGTCAGAGTCCTCTGGGGATCCTATGAGCTGAAGAAACATCATTACTACTCCAAGTCAGAATTGAATTGCCACAAGCTGCACTTCAGTCTACGAACTCCATAAGAAAGGAGAGGCTAACCAGAAAGAGGCTAGCAAAAGGCAGCCGTGAAGGTAACGCTTGTACAGGTGGAGTAAACGACAGAAGTGGTCCGCTCTTGTACTCAGCGCAATTTTTGTTGAGACCCGACCACCTTACCAAGGAACACACACTGATCGTCACTACAGTACAAGCCAAATTAATCTATGAATCTTACCTCAGTGATCAGTTTTAGTTGCTGAACGTAATCTCTTCCAGGAAAAAGAGGTTCTCGATTCAACAACTCCATGAATATACATCCTACAGACCACACGTCGATGGCGGCAGTATACTCGTTACAATTCAATAACAGTTCCGGAGCTCGATACCATCGGGTAACGACATACTCGGTCATGAAGTCGGTCTCCGACGTGGTCCTTGCCAACCCAAAATCACAGATCTTCAAATCACAATTCGCGTTGAGTAGCAAGTTGCTCGGTTTCAGGTCACGATGGAGAACGTTGGCAGAGTGAATATACTTCAAACCTCGTAACAACTGGTACAGGAAGTACTGTTGCACAACATGTTGCGGCATCCCACATAAGGTATTAGCAGATGAATCAGCTACCTAGCTGAGAAATGATCCAACTTGAGTGCACGAGCACCATCAGTTAATCTTGATAACAGATGTGAGGAAGGCTACATTTCAAAACCCTTTTTTGATTTTGACTGCAGTCCAAACTACATCCTCGTATATATTTGCCTACAAAATTTGACCAGCAATCCACTATATAATGCATATTGCGTTCATTTTCAGATGAAAACCATATGAGAAAACTGCTTGATGACACTACACCGATCAGCCATAAAGAAAAACAATTTTTAACCGGCGCCGACTACAGAGCCTTGGTCAAGATCAGACCTGACAATGATCTTCCGTAAGAGGTTGATTGGAGCGGATGATCTGGTGCAAATCCGTATCCATGAGTTCATAGACGATGTAGACATCGTTGAATTCATCTCTAGTAGGAGGACGAATGATGTCTCTAATGGCGACTACCTGTAAGATTACATGTCATTCGTAAACAAGATGTCCGATGGGGCAAAAATTGAGAAACAGACCTTGCAGTCAAAGACAAACTCTGGTCATCTGCTGAAGTCACAAGATTGAACATATCATTCGCTAGCTATCCCACGAAAAGCATTATCACAAACATCGTGAGAGGGGTCGGTTATCTTCCTTTTGGCAAATGTATGACTCTATTGCAAACACACCGGTAGTCGATGAAAACATACATGCAGCATAGCAGAACAAGAGAGGCAGACCATATCATATTCGACTTGATTTGTTACATATCATGAAATATATGACAGAAGCTTTACATTTTCGTGGTCCATGTGTCGAAGAAGTTTGATCTCACGAAGAGTACGCTTGGCGTCAATTCTATTGTCGAAGGCATTTCCGATCTTTTTTATTGCAACTTCCTCGGTTGTCTCGGAGTTGACAGCAGAACTAACACACACACAAATGATCCATAAGTTGTTAGTCATCAAAAAGTGCATTACGTCAGTACATGTCTGAACAGTACATACACAGCTAGTCCAAAATTAGATAGTGCCAGAACGATTTCCACGAGTATGGATACCACATTCAGTGAAAGTTGTGAAGGCCACACCAAGAAACTGATCCTCAGAACGAAACCTGGACTCTACATTACCTGCCTACAGCTTCTCCTCATAACAACACACAACTTCTCCGGAGAAATCCTTGGTGTGAGTTGCGCAAAATGTCAAGAGTAATGCCATTCTACCCTTTCAGTGTTTAGACAACATCGTATCTTCTTTCTTCATAAATGACCAACAAGTGTGCTTTATCCTATGTTCAAAACTTTGTGTGCCCATGTCTCATGGAACTACTATGAAAGAGCGGTACTTGACATACAATCTACAGTGCTGATGATTGGCCTACCTTCTCCTACCATTCCAATCCAGCAAAAGTTTGAACTAAGAATACTGAATTTGCAACGAACTCAATCTTGCATGCGTGACAAATGGAGATGATCGTGAACGTCAATCTTATAATATGATCAAAAGTGTAAATCTCATTAATACAAATTTATGAATTTTATATTAGATTGAGAGGACCTCATGTTCTTGAAATTGAAGATATTGTGAAATTGTAACTATCTCTGACTAAGATCCAATGTGTGTGTTCCGGGTTGAAAAATGAAACGCCACTTCAAACCGTAAATCGCAATGTGAAACCCTGTTGAAGTTAGATGTACCTTGCATGAATCCTTGTACGAAGAACTGAAAATATCACAGATAACAAACTGAAAATGATATCAAGTCGCTTATTGTGCTAGACTTTCTACGACAAAGGTCTAAAGCGATAACAATTTCAGCTGGAAAACGGTGACAGAGAACCATCTCTACACGACAAAGTAAGAATTATCATGGCTCATAGTGAGGTTAATCTACCAACCTCCACAAAACTTGCCAATTAGATCAAGAGGTGGTGTCAACCTGTCTACAACGCAGATCTACAAAAACGCTAGAAACACTACAGCTAAAGTGACACGACAGAGCCAAATTATAATCTACCAGCTATATGAACATGCCAAGAGGATTGTGTAAGAAGCACAGGAAGACACATATGCTCTAAGATAGTGATTGAAACATTGAATAAATGAGAGTCACACAAAAAGCTCTTTTGCTATCCTGGCTAATTAATACACACAGACTAACAAACATGATCTAGGATAGTGCTGGTCATTTTCACATATGAAACTTGAAAAAAAAAACTTTTGCTCTTTTGGCTAATCAAGACAAGACGAGACATCAGGGACACGGAAGAATTACTTTAGGATCTGACAATCTCTCTCATTTATGAAGTCTTACAAGGCATATAAGAATCACGAGAATAAGCTGTCATGGCGACGGTGATTTATGTAATGCACATGCAAGTGTAGCTCAGTAACAAGGAATAAACTTTAAATATCATGTCTACATCCAAAAGTTGAACCTACAGGCTTTCGAAAATGAATAACTTGGCAACGTGAGTCTTGACCATGAAACAATTCCTATATATGCATGACTAGTCCAATATAGATGATCAATTCATGAGGAAACAAAGGTGATGAAGATGAGCACTCCTGAATTAAAGAAAAACAGCTCCTAGAAGGGTTCTGAGGTTACAATATCTGATCGTTCAAAGAAACCATCCGACTGAGATATCTCAATGGAAACCTTGTAGGTCCAATAAGAACAGATTATGTTTATGTTCACAACTCGTCCAATTTATCCAAAGTAGAGGCCATGCATGTGAAGTCAGCAAGAAACATGGACTTAAATGGCACCGACAAAGGTCCAAGTAACCATAGACCAAGTAACCAATAACCATAGTAACCCCTCGCCTCAGTCCACGACGCTAAGCTATCACATGTGAACCACTCCCTTTCTCCGAGTTCCCATCAAGACGGGATCGGCCAGTACAATCATCGAAAAGCCTCCTGCCATGAAGAGAAAATAGAAAACACCAAGAGTTGAAGGAAGATGGAAAGCTCCGAATGATTGGACGAACCAGGCCTCGAGCCGACCGGGCGAGTGGCAGGATTAGAAAGCGCTAGCAAACGGTAAAGCGTTGAATCTAAACTGATACAAAGGCAGAAGCGTACCAGACAATGCCGTAGGCCCCTCTACCGATGGGACGAATCGGAGGCACGTATTTGGCAGAAACCTCGAACAAGTTGCCGAAGATGTTGTAGAGAGTGTATTGCCCACCGTGCGTTGGAACACCTGCTATGTTGCCCTCCGCGGCTGCGGCAGCTGCTGCGGAATCCATGGGGTCTCCTGCATCGGCGTCCTCACCTCCCTATATCTTTTATCCACCCTCGCTCGCTCTTGGCCTCCACTAAGAACTTCACTTCCCGATCTGCTCGCCCTCCCCCATTCTCTCTCTTCCTCTTCCTCCTCCTCTTCCTCTGCCCTGCCTGCCTCAGCAACACCTTTGGGTCTACAACACAGAGAACTAATCCACCACCAGCCGTCCGCTCGATTCCCCTCCCTCCACTCCCCCAAATCCCAATAAACACGAAAACGAAACGCAGAACTCGCACTCTCACTCCTCGCCCGCTCACTCACTCGCTCCCTTTAATCCCTCCCTCGCTCCGTCTGTCGAAATGAAACTTCTTGCGCCTTCTTCCTCTCCGTTTTCTTCAGCCCAGGACGTGCGATGTCTGCTGTCTACCTCCCGCTCTCCCTTTCTCAGCTCCTTCTATTCGCACGCCAAATTTCCTGCTGCATGTCGTCGACTCTCGTCACTCCCCTCCCGACCCTCTCCCTCGCTCGCCTCCGTGTCTATCCTCCTGCTGCTGCAAGGGTGCGTTCGACCACTACCCCTCTTCACACCTTCACCACCTCGTCCTGTCCCCAAAGGCTCTCCCCGTGCCACTCTCTCTCGCTCGCTCGCTCGCTCTCTCGCAGGGTTCCACCGGCGTACGCGGTTTTTCAAAACCGAGCGGTTTTGGGTCTCCAAACCGCCGTTGACTGGAAAAGAGCGGGGTCCTCTGTTGGACTGGCCCGAGTCTGGACCCCGAGTCCCCAGTCCTTGCGTCGCGGGTCTCGCACTGACTCACCCGGTCACGTCATCCGCGACCTACTCGAACCCGCGATTTCTTCCTCTTCCCCTCTCTCGCTTCGCTGAGTCCCCCTCGGCCCGCCGGACGGGGAATGCAAGTCAATTTCCCCGGAGGCATATTCACGGACTGAAGTGTGCGCTGACGTCAGCTGATGGTACTTTAGATATTTCATCTCTTCTTACTTTTACTTTCTGTCCTCCCCTTGGACTCTGTGGCCCCTCTCCGCTCTGTTTAAGGTGCTCGCTTTGTGCTCTTCCGCTTGGACTACGGACCCTTCCGCATTTTATTTCGCATTTTCCAGCTAATGGGCCTCCGGCTTGCCTCTGTTTGGAGCCTTTGCGGCCTTTGGGGTTTTATCGTCAATCTTATCTATAAGTATTTAGGACGAAGAGATCTACATGGGTTCTATGAATCGGGGAAGACACGAGATGTAAAAACCTTACAAAACTACATAATTTGGTGTGTTTATCGTTGTGACGAATGGCCATGCATTATATGATCATATGTAGCTTTTCGCTGCTGTCTTTCTTGATTATAAATTGGACCCCTTCCGAAGAATTTCATGTGGTATGTACGATATGAGGGTCTAGCAGGTTGATGTCTTCACAGACTCTTACCCTTTTAATTAATCGATAGCGGGACGTGTGTCTCTTGCCGACTTCTTCGAGAGCTGTCACTATTATTGAAAAAAATTTATGTTCCTTGTGTACGTACGGTGGAAATATTTATATTTTTCATTTTTACCTTAAGCTACAGATACATCTGGACAAGAATGAGTGGTTACCCTTATTGTCTCATCCACTGATAGTCTTCTGATAAAACCAAACCTAATTCTAAGAAAGAACGAGATCGAAATTGGGAAACATCTGTGACCTCGAGGGAAGATTCGAAGCAGTTAGCTGGGTGCATAAGTGGAAGTGTCGAGGAAAAGTTTGTCAACTGATTTGCGCGCATTCTGAGTACAGCTCACCCTATTCTATTTTAGAAGTGAACTTCAACTGATACATGAGATTCTTTGAAAGAAGCCAGTACCGATCCGTACCCAGCTCAGTTCCAATTGTTCAAAGTGGAACTTTTACATGATTTGAACGGCCTGACCTTCCGTGCAGTATCCAAGATTGAGAAAATGAGAACGAAGTTTCGATTTTTATTCTTTAATTTGCTAATATTGATATGATAGGCTTTGTACACACTTCACTATGTGTCTGTATATGAATGAAGTAGAGTAAGTGATTCACGGGCAATCACGAATTAACATATCACGTCTTCACTCCCCCATGAGAATAACCAGAATTTATATATGGAACGTACTGTGTTTCATCAAGATTCAACATTTTCTCATGATACCCGAGTTATCTTTCGCTGACCTATATATCAATTGCTAGTATAAAAGGTCGATTGACATTATACGGACCAAACGCTTCTTTGCTGTATTTATTGATCGAAGTAAAACTTTTTTTTAAAAACCATCTAAAGCTTGAAGGGGAGAAAACAAAATCATGATTCATGACGTATGTGCGTGCAGTCATTAATTGAAACACAGGTTCGGTAAAATACAGTTGGGTACATCCAATCTGAAGAGACCAAGTGCCGCATCCCCGTCGACAAAGTGTGCGGCACGAGGGAGAGTAGAAGGCGAGGAAAACTGTATATGATAAGAAAGTCTCATATGGAGCACAACGATGCAGTTTTCTCACAGCAGTTCCACATCATGGGCCCTTTTCTTGGATTTCCCCCATGAAAAATGCGGAATCTTCCTACACACCAGCTCATTCTTCAGCACATGGAAGCCAAAGAAGTCGTACCCTATGTACGCATGGTCATACCTCGAAGCAAATAGAAGAGCCAGAAGTTCCAGAGAAGCACTAAAGTGAACACATGATGGGGTCTAGAACCATTTTTGTCATCGGATCAGCCACACCTTGTCTCATAGTTGTTCCACCATCCACAGCTTGCAAGTTGTTGTGTTGGGCGCTACACTTGCTCTACCAATTCCTACACTTCTTCCGAATATTCCGTCTCGTGGTTGGAAGTCCTCAGTCGTCGCGAGCATTCACGCTGCGCCTCATCATCGTCCTGCAGAATTTCCAGTGCACAAACATTTCTTCTTAGAAGCAATGTCCACTTTTTCTCGAACAGTGGCTGCGCTCGAGTCTGCTCCTGCTTGCAAAGCTCCCGTAGGAAGGCACCTTATTCTCCACCTAGGTTCACGTGAGTGTATATATCACCGTCAGGGTTACCCCAGATCCAACCAGTTCTTACCATGTGGCTTCTGGTTAAATATAGCGAACGCGTTTTGTCTTTTATTTCGGCTCTCGCTTTGATCTTGCCGTCCAAGCCAAGGTCTTGCTTTTGTGTGGAGGCTCATTTCGTGCACCATTGTCTACCACCGATTCGTTTCTTATTCCACTAGGTGGTGCTACGCTTTTAATTTGATAAAGTTTGTCTTTTTAACTGAAGAGTCGTTGTCTCGCTGATGCTCGCCGTCGTTTTCCTCCTTGAGCTTGTACTTCCACACGTGACTCTGTGCTCATAATCTATAATACGCTGTAAACGCTTTTTTCCGTTCTCTTCACTTTGGTCATCGCATTTGATTGTCCCTGATATCGAATCATTTCTTTGAAGTCATGATGTGCGTTTTTCTCTTATTGTGAACGAAACTCGATAGCTTCATCAATCAGAGAACCTATGGTTCATAAATTTCGCTTTTGTTTGTCATGATGCAAACTATGCGAAAGCTATTGAAATTTCAAAACATCCGATCAGAGGATTAACATCATACATAATTATAGTGGTTATAAAGTAACCTAAAGAACTCATCATGAAAGTATGAAATAGATCCATTTTCCTACGACGAAGTGTTACATATTCCTTACCTACAAACTTACTTTGTAACCTTTTTCCAAACAAACTGAATCTATTTGTGAATAAAGAATAACAACTTCAACACCCATAATCTTTTCTTTTTTTAGATCCTTTATTTATTGCTTAGATATAAATTTTGTAATCGTGAATTAACGTCCTTTCATTAGATATTTGTATACAAACTAATGAGTACACTATAGCCTACAAAATATCTAAAATATTTAATCCATTCCTGATAAAATAATACAATTGAACAAACTATTATCCCATTTTGAAACTGTTATTATTATCTGACTACACTTTTATCTTAAGTATAATAAAGTTTTTATTTGAATTATTATTCATTAAATAATTTCATTCAAATACTCAATAAAAAATTGCATCAATTATTGTATCTATATATTTTAAGCCAGACGGGTTTTTTGGAACATCAGTAGAGGTTACATGAAAATATAAACAACCTCTTTCTCTCTCAACAAATTAAAATTTAGAAGATTTTAAAATTTATGAACCCTGCATTCAAAAATTCAACCAAAATCAAATTATTCTCAGAAAATGTAACGAAAATTATTTTCACAGAAAGATTAAAACATTAAACTTGAAATTTAATCTTAAACAAAGTTGGATACATTTTGAATATAAAATTAAATATTTTTATTTCCCAATTATTTAATTTAAAATATTCTTTCAATTATATATGAAATACATATTTGTCAACACAAAATCAATAGTTCATCAAATCATGAGTGACAAAAACATAATACTGTTGAATGGTAGTCTTGTATTGAACGTGATTGTTAACAAGTATATTATATATACAAAAATTGAAAACATTCAAATATGATAGTGAATCTTCACATGAATATATATCAAAGTAATCATGTTTAATAATAGAAGATGAAATTATAAATATTTTTGTTTAAATTCCGTTTTTAATTCTAAGGCAAACTTACATGCTTAAATCTAAAAAATATTCCACTATAACAAAAATTTGAATTATAAATGTGAGATGGTCTAAATTATGCAATTATATTCGATGCAAATGAAAACTTAATCAAGGTTTTATTTGTGATGAAGAAAATAATCAAGTACATTTTATCAATGATGTATGAAGTTTACGAATGATTTCATGTGGAAATAATGTATTGACTTTATTGATGAAACGTGAATTTAACATGATTCAAAATTATAACAAATATATACTAATATTTGTAGCATATAATTTTCCATATTGTATGAACAAAAATTATTCAAAAATATATATTTATATTAAATATTATTATATATCTTGTTTTCTATTAAGAATATTAATTCCAATATATTTATGTAAAATGTAACATTTTCATCCATATTTTCAAACAATATAATATTTTTAAAACCATTTATTATATTTATATATATACTAAGATCTACGATTTTTTTTAATTGATTGAATTTGGGAGAATAATTTTGTATATTGCAAAGATGAAAAAAACGTTTAAATTATATAGGTTTAAATTATAACATAATAAAAAAGTAAATCATATGATCAAAATCTAGCAACAAAATTAACTATATGATTTAAAAATAAATAAAGGCAAGAATATTAAACTAAATGTAAATCATACATGTTATATATTCATTTGAATACATATTGAATATTGTGGCAATGAATGCAGATCTAGTTTGTAAACTTACTTCAAACAAATTTATTCATATTAAATGTTTGGAAACTCTATCATATGAAGTACAGTATTAACTTTGCACTTTGATAACAAGACACATGAAGTCTAAAAGCTCAATTGTATACAAATATACACAATTATATTAATTCCAATACAGTCTATATATTTTTACTAATTAGTATATCTTCTGTTTACGTATCGAGACACATTCTTCATACATTTATAGATTCCAGAATGATTGAAATAATATTTGTAAATAAATAAAATGAGAAAATACTCAAAGGATTATAATTTCACAATATCATCATAGGATAATTGTTGTCTTATACATCCAATATTATAAACAGTACATCTGATTATTTATACTGAAAGATAACACAATATACCTTGTATAAATGTTTGTTCAAAGCATGTAATCCTCAATGTGATATGGAGTACTTTGCAAACTATAGCTTTATGAATATTCTACATGTATAAAATCTTGGTGTCAATGTTTAAAGAATTATCAATTGCTATATACAAAATTAGCTTGAAATTATTATGTTCACTTGTTACAGTATGGTGATGTTATTTAATTAGCTTTATCAGTATTGAAATTCATATTTTTGCTTTAAATAATATCATTTCATATAAAAGCATACAATGATTAAAATTAGAAAAAATATGCTTTAATATAATATAGTTTGAAAAATATATTAAACTTTTTTAAAATATAATTATTTTTTAAATTATTGATTTTTTGTATGAACCTTATTTGTTGATGGACATTATGTGTTAAGTATGATATCAAAGACTTCAGTTATTAATACTTGTTATATGCAAATTTTTTTAATCAAATCAAATAATATATAGTCAGCAGGAAAAATCTGAATTAAATACAGTACTATCACATGATCTTATTTATTATTTGAAATATATGAATTTAAAATCCATTAAAATGACTAATCTATAAATATTGCTAAAAATTTATTTTATTTTATACCGTATTTACAACAAAATTCATTATTTTCATATGTGTTTTAAACCAAAATGTCTAAGTTTACTAATTTAATTACTTTTATTTGTATTAAATTAGTCGAACATCGTTTATAAAAAATTTAAAAAATATTGTTTCTAACCAAAATGTTATCAATAGTTTTAACTACGACAATGCTCAAATGAATCATGTAAATTTTATCAGAAATATTTGAAAATGCTTGTCATTGTAATTATACTTCAGCATTAACATATAATCAATAGTTTGAATATAATAAAAGAATTAGAACAAAGAGGTTAACAAGGAATTTAAAAAATCAGCATTTAGAATGTGATGTACAATGATTTAAAATTTTATGTAAGAACTTTATTAGCAATAAAATGTAAAAATAAGATGAAACACAATGCATAGATGAGTTTTAGTTAACATGCAAAGTTGTTTATAATGCATATCATAATTCATTGGTATTTAAAGTGTGGAGTAATGTAGAGTGGAAAGAATTGTGCTACAAAGAACAAATATTAATCCAAATGCAACAAATTTGACTCGATGAGCAAACACATGATTGAGCAAAAATTAATTCATAATTAACTTGTGAAAATCAATAAGTCTATCATGAACTTTTTTCCAGCTTGAACATATGCAATTATGAAACCAACAAATGACGTCAAAGAAAAACAATTCAATTGTATGAACTTGTTTATCAGCAAACAAAATAATTATTTAATAATTGAAATATCAGAAAAAAATCTGAAATTATATTTGAATCCCACTTTGTAAGTTTTTTTACTCCAAAAAAAATATTTTAAAATTAGAGTGCATAAGCTGTGTCTGACAAAATTTAATTCCAAAAATGATTCATGTAAATTTTTTCAATAGTGATGACATGCTTTAGTTGTATACAATTTTTTGAAATTTACATTGGTTATTTCAATTATACTCTCAATCTTTATTTTTTGTTCTAACTTTTCATTTGTGGTTTTTCGTTATATACTGAATAAATAAAATAAAATATCACTAAACAGAAACGAAAATCTTCTATTGCAGTATTTGCGATTTCACAGTCGATAAATCAAAGCATGAAATATGCAGATGAAGCAAAAAAAAATCCTTGTTGAATCAATATTCAATGAGTTTGCTATTGGTTTCATATAGGATTGAAAAATAAAAATCTTATAATACTGCGAACAATTAAATTTATAAATCCAAGTAAATAAGATGAATTTGTTGGAAATGCATCTGATTTTTTATCTCGTTTGAAATTAAAAATGAAATATATCAAATTAAAAAAATTAGAAAAATAAAATTATAATTACAACACCGCATATAAGTATATATTAATAATATCCAATCTTGCTATAACATCAAGTACATAACAAAAATAATTTTATTGAATTTTGCATCAAATTATTCCAAAAAACAAGTTATATAAATTTATATTATTCATATAAGTGACAAGTTGAGTCAATCACTTTTATCACACTCATTTAAAGTAGTTAATTTTAGTAACAACTAATTAAAGTATTGTTATTATGAAGATATATAAACAACATGCTATAATAAAAAATCGGTTCATATAACTATAAACATTAAAAGCCTAAACCAAGTAACAAAATTTCAAATTTTGTTTGTACAACGCTCAACTAATCATAGAAATAATTCGTATCTACTTGAACTTTTTTTTCAATCATTGAAAACATAATTACATTTAGGTGTTACATTCACATATATTCCAAATTTCAATATAAAATTTATAATAAAGCATCTATCATTTTGATAGATGCTTTATTGAATAAGTTTATAATGATAAGTTTGATATTAAAATCTAAATTATCTTAGTAAGAATATTAGATATTGACCACAAAAGAATCAAATAGCAAATTTTTAAAAATCTTTGACAATACTATATTACAATCTTCACGTCACGTCTTGATCAAATTGACACTCTTTAACTTTAACTATACTTTATGTTCAATGAACTTCAATGAATTGAAGGTTTATCATCGTTACTTGCTATTTGCGCAAAATTAGTTATTTTTGCAATTAGTTGTGATAATAGCAGATTAAAATTGTATTTTAATATATAAAAAATCATAAAATAACATATTTAAATGTAATAAAATGATTAAATGTTACTTTATCATAACATAATCATGAAAGATAATGAATAAATATATAGGTTTTTATAAATATAACAATACATGAATTGAATGAATTTTTATGAACAGATAGGTTGTATCAATTTCAAAAAGTTTGTGAAGACTCTTAAACAAGGTTCAAATTTATTCAAATATATTTATTAAAATTTAAAACAATTTCGAAGAGTAAAAAAAATCTAATTATGTTGAAACTTTGTAAAAATCATTGGAACTGTTTTAGAAAAACTTGTGAAAATTGTTTTTTGCCAAAAATGTTAAGGGAAAACTCATCAGAAAACACGATCCATACAAGGTGCATGCAATTAAACTTATATTAATTTCTTTCTTCATATGCTTAAAGTTTGTTTAAAAGCCAAAACATACTGAAACTTGTATGTAGATATTGAACTCAGACAATATTCTTGATTGTAAAGTCATATTTTTATTAGTTTCAAAGTTGTGTTACTATTTTAAATAATATTTGATTCTAAAAAAGAGTTTTTTAGAAAAAGAATACAAATCTGAGATGCTTATAAATATATGTAGTGCGTTATAAATAGACAAATTTTTATAATCTACTATCATATAAAAAGATCTGAATAAATATAGAATGATAACATTTTAGGAGATTTTTTTTGAGTTATGATTATTCAATTGAATTTGATAATTTTGTATTGAAAATATTTAAAGTGATACATAGGAGTATTTATAACTGTATCGTTAAGAAAATCTCAAATTATATCGTTCTATATTTGATACAAATAACATCAAAGTGCAGTAAGCAAATATTTTTTAAATATGACTTTGGATGATCTAAACTATTTAGACTCCTTGTAATGAGTATAATCTAATTGTTGTATCATACGTGTATTGGAAACTAAATAAGTTTGGGAAAAAATTGATTTGTTTCATTACATTTTTTAATATATATAAAAAAACATTTTTATCAAGACTCAAATGTAACATTGAGTATAATTATCATCAAATTCGTTTAAATAAATTTCAGCTTTTGATTATGTTTTATTTTTTAAGACATGTATGTAATCATCCTAAAAAATTAAATAATAATAATAACATTATGTATATAATATATTCTATAGATATATATATGTTATATATTTTAGACATAAAAACATACATTTGTTCTAAGGATTCATAGAGTACAAGCTTGAGAATATGATATTCACAAATTTGTAAATATATAAGAATTAGTATTGACATCTTGGTGGAATGCCACATATACCTGAAATTATATCTAGACTTTAGGAGTGTTTTTATTTTCTAGCGTCATGTGTTGGGACTTTAAGCAACTCATTAACGTGTATGTAGACAGGTAGACACTTCGAATTACATACATTTCATGTCATTGAATATGCAAGTTAAATTATATGACACAAGATTGTAGACATATACAAAAAGGGGCTCCATATATTTATTTCTAACAGAAATTAGCAAAAAATACAAGTAATGGAATTGAAAATGCCACTCTTGTGTACATAACAAGAGTGTCTTGTATGTATACATGTGGAAAAATCATATCATCTGCTTCAAAGGTCACAAGTTGATGGTTTATATATCTTAAAAAATTTATCATTATAGTTTTTCTTCCGTCAGATGTTACCCTTTAAAAAAATCACATACATGAAATATCGTTGCAGTTTTCTCTGCCGACTACCTGCACTACTCAAATTTGTTATATATTCCACGAATTTGCTAAAAGATTTTGATAATAGTGACAATCAGTTTTTTGAATGGATCGAATTGAGCGGTTCCAAGTGTTTTTCCACAATTTGCACAAAATTCTTCGTAAAAGTGAAATAAACGCTTATAACTTCAAATTATTTGTTTCAAGATTGGATTTTTAACACATCATGTCATGTTCCTTGATACTTTGATATTCATAGCGAAATGAAAATATTGGTTTGCAAGCTACCCAATCTTTGAGTAAGTAGATAAGGAAGGAATATGTCCAGTATTATATGATTTGCTCAGTTGCCTGCCGAGACGACGCAGAGCCCAGCACAAGAGGAATGCAGCGTTCCAGATTTTGCCTTCGGACTTTGTTAGAGTACACTTTGCAGTACACTGATAAAAGGAACGTTCGAAAGTACACCGAGCACAAGCGACTTCAGTGCCCCTTCGCAGGGATTCCCGGAGCCCCGGAGTCAATGTTGACTACAGTGCCCAGAGTCTTCGGCTTCCCGACGGGGCACAAAGTGGTAATGGCGACTGTTTCGGGGTTTTCGCTGTACCGGCGAATACCCCGAAACCTCGCAAGCTCAGGCCGTTGAAACTACAGAAACATTTATCGAACATAACGCTCGTACCCTGGACTTTGACGCAGTTCATTCGCTCGTGGAGCGCATGAGCTTCGATTCCTCAGGAAGAAAGAAGCGATTGAGGTTTGTGATTCTCAAGTATCCACTGCTTGCTGGATCCCATGCGTTGAAATTTGATCGTGTTTCTGTTTTCTTCTAAATAATCATATTGTTCAAGCACGCCGAACTGTATCCCAAACCCTTGCTTGTTCTGTTTGCTGAAGTCTCTCGTGGTTCTGATCCATATTCGAGTATCGATCTTTGCGCTCCAATGTTCACCTTATCTGAACCACTCTTACAGAAAGATATCGGATTACAGTTGACCTCCCTAAATCTTCTCGCTGACGAAATTCTCCCGAAACCTTCCAGGTCGTGAACCTCAGGTCGAGCTTTCAAGTGTTCTTGATGTCTGTAAGCTTCCTGCCTTTTTGTCCACGGTATACAACTCGACATGGGGATTGACCTGTCGAGGTCAAATTCAGTAGCTTTTGGACATTGCGAAAGCTACTTTAGGCTCCTGGAATAATTTGGAGAGGCATAGAGAGCACAGCAAGAGATCAGCAGAGCACATGGCTTTTGTTACGAGGTTTCACTGTTCAATAGATTAAGTTGGAGACGTAGGTTCGCTCCGAATTTTCGGCTCAGATTTCGAATTTAGAGTTGTCGAGATAAGTTGAACCGGAGAGAATCTTAAAGAGTAACGTCAGCAGCATGCATACCGAGGCACTTCACAGCAGATTGCTCATGTGCAAGTAATTTCACCGAGAAAATTCCCACGCTTCGATAGGCCTGAAATAGCTGGAATTCATGGAGTATTTCGAAGTTGTAACAGAGCGCAAGAAAGAAGCCAACGTAATTCATCTATTTCAGGAAGCAGTATCAGGTTGAAGTGTCCAAATGGGAGGCGAGTGTGTGCGGCTGAGGGTTTTAGGTTAATCACCTTGGGACACACGCTTGGAATCTTTCTGGTAGATATCATCCTAGCGCGTTCTGTGACTCAGTTCGTAATTACTTGCATGTTATACGAACGACTTTAAGAACAACATTCCCTTCAAAGTTTGTCATCCACAAGTAGGGCACATATTAAGACCGTCAAATATTGCACTTCCCGAACGAGTAGATGGTGGCGCATGGGATAAGAAGATGGCCAAATCCATCCAAAGGAGAGCAAAGCCGGCCGACGGCATAGTGGTTCGTGATGTGCAGAATTATCGGGGGCTCTCGATCAAGTTTCAACCACCGTAGCAATCTTTCTTCGTACTAAAGAGGCAAAAGCACGCTGTCAGATATATATTATTCAAAAGTAGTGATAGAGATGTGTCCATTATCTCCTCTCAGTGGAAATGAGTGCGCACTACCGAAAACATCCATCCATAGGATTGCACCATTTGCTTTACAGCCTCGAAAGGTTTGTTCATCCGAGTGCCAGAGCACTGGACTTTCGCACTTCCCGGTCTAACTTCAACTCGAAGGCTCCCAGTTTTCAGACTCTTCGGCTATGGACTTCAACTAAGCAACACGAGCCTTGTCTTTCCTTCTCTGTCCTCTCAGAGCGCCGTCAGGCTCACCGTTTCATGCCTTCACTACGACTACTGTTTGTTCTCGAGCTCTAGGTCACCGGCACTGTTGCTCTTCTCTGACCAGCATCGAGCTGGGCCGGAGACAATTGCCCATCAGCAACTTTCTATCCCCTTGGAACAATACTTTCCCCGACACCGTGCTCACCACCACATTGACTGGTCTGAAATTTTCAGATTGCATCTGCGGTTAACTGGGAAATACCATAAAAGGTGATGACTGAGCATCACTTTTCGTGGTAGTCAACGATGTTCTGATGTGGATTACTCCTTCATCCTGGCAATCCTCTACTAACACTTACATTCCAAACTCTGTAACGCAGACAGTGTCCAACTTCCTTCAGCTGATTCTTCACCCATTGAACTTTGGTTAGTCAAATCGCATCAGAAGAATATTCCAAGTTTTACAGAATTGCATCAACCTGGGCAGCTCCGTCGAGCTGGTTTCTCTTCTGGTGGAATCTTCAGTTTGGGAAGACGTATCGTGCCAACTGGCTTTCAAGGGGCATTGAGAATGGGGAGTTCCATTGCTTGCACACATACTGACTATACCAGAATTCAGCCAGGACGGCGAGCGTCTGTCGTCGTGGTGATTATTGATTAGCCCTAAAACTTGACTTCCGTGAACCCAGGAAATTGACGACGAAAATGCTGTAGCAGAAAGTGCACGGCAGTGTGGGCACATCACGTTATCAGAGAGACCAGGATCTCTGGGCTCATGTCGTACAGCTTGCTAAAACCACCGCCGCGAGGCATCGGGATGACTTCGATGGTGGTATTGTGCAGACGTCGAGTAAGACCGAGACCGGAAGGATCTGGAAGTTAGGAACTTATGAAGGAAGGCAACATGCTTGACGTCTACGTCGTACCATACTGTATGTTGTAAAGTCGATGATACGTCTTCGAGTTAATGCAGCCGGAACACAGATCAGGGAAGACACTGTTCGCTTTTCTGAGTTCGATGTGCTTCGTAGAGCGGAATAAATGTCTCGTTTCCATAGTGCACTATCTTAAGGAGGCGCTCCTGACATACAGTACGAAGATGTAGAGAAATATCAACGGGGATACGAACAGAAAATTTTTTCTTCCCTTCCGTGGCTTGTGGTCTCCCTCACACGATGAAAATTTACTGCCTCCACTTTTGAGTCTGAGTCTCTGAATGACTCCATGTAGTTGACTATCAAACTCACCGCGACGCGTTCCGCGGATTTTAAGTGTCCTCCTGTACTGTAGAGCAGATGGATCATTTAGTCAAGACAGACACTACGACTTTGAAGTTGAAGCCTGTGCCTACAAGCAGCAGCAGCAGTCTGATTTCCAGATCGACGTCTTTATGAAAAGTGCATGATGGACAGGGGCACATTCATTGGGGACTCCTGCGGCATCTCCTGCTGTCTGGATGTCCAAACGATCCAGCGGATTCGAGTGCCTACGTTCTAGGCCGGCGGCCTGGCATCGGCGACTCGGAGCGCTCCATCGCTCGCACAGTGCATCGATCGTGTTGGAGAAAGACGACAGGCCTTACTTATTCTACAAGGATGTTTCGGATCTCGAGCATGGCGGAGCCACAGCTGCATCTCCGATCTCAGATGCCGCCATGGCATCTGGCCTGCGGCGTGCATGCTTCATGTCAAAGGCACTGTCGCGCATGCATCGTCTGGCCCGACTGCACTCGCAGCGGCGAATGGGAGGCGACGACTGCTAGCGGACTGTCATGCCATCGAGTTCGGTCACCGGGAAGGCGAAGCTTTGCACGAGCTGACTCCCTTGGCCTTCGAGGCGGCATGCTCTGCAGAGGTTCAGGGCAGCTCATCAACACGTCCACTCGCTAGAGCTCGGTGCGTGTCAGGAGTTCGAGAGGATTGCGACGCTCTGGAGCAGGTAGCTTCGGCCTTGGCCCTGGACGTGGAGCTGCTCCTGGTCTGGGCCAGCTCCATCACGTTTGTTGGTGGACGAGGGGAAGAAGGTTGTACTCTGACGCAGCAGGACTTGATCGCCTCAGCTGCAGCGCAGATTCTCCACCTTCTGGTTCGGGACCTGGAGGACAATCGAGCAGGCTCGCTTACGTCTGTTGTCGATGCTGCCTCCTTGGAACTCTGGGGCCTCAGCTGCACCGCCACCGCGCCATTCTACAGCGCCAGCTGCTTTCTTCAGATCGGTGCAGACCTCTGCTAAGTAGAATTTTGGGCCTTGGCAGCTTTGCCGTTGCTTCGAATCAGACCCCTCGTTTCTTGTTGGTGCTCGGCTGTGTGTCAGCTCTCGACGACGGCGAAGGTTCTTCGGAATTGTGGAGTCAAGTTGGTTGAGCTCAATGAATGCTCGGTGCCCGTAACCGACTCAGCTTGGCTTTTCTAGGACAAGCCAGAATTCGCTCGTGGTAATCCTGCCGCGGTTGCTGCTACCGTGGGGGACACCACTTGCACGTCCATTTGGCTGTTGTGGGTGGGAGGGAGCTCTCGTGGTGTACGACTCCGAAGCTTTCTGTCAGTTGGACTACACAGTTTTCATGGTAGGAAATCGCTCGTCTCCTGCCTCGTCTATGTTGGTGTGCGGGATGTGCGAGTCAGCCGTGATATTGTCTCCCTGCTCGATCTTTGACTTTCTCTGAGGATAAGCCTGAGATATTTCTGAAGCCTTTTATCAGTGAAGGAAGCATGAGTCTTGTGACAGCCCAGATCTGAGATGTTTAATTTCTGGTACCGAGCACGCCTGAGAATGCACAGCTGCAACTTCATAAGTTACTCGCTGCGCCTTGAGCTCTTGGAAGTCGGACCTAACGAGCCCATGCACGCCGGTCGCCTCATATGCCACGGAGCAATTCTCGAGTGCAATGAACGTCAGTGTTGAATCAGAGTCGTACGAGTCTCATACCTCGCAAGCAGCTTTGCAAAGCACTTCGGAAAGTAAGAATCATCATGAACAACAAAGTTTTCCAGTATGTGTGATAGCCACAAAAAGCATGAATCAGTTGGAGATCTCAAGGAGAGTGAATTGTCTGTGTCTGAGTCTCAACGTGGAACCTCACGGTCGCTCGGATCTGGTAGGAATGCGAACAAGCATGCGATTCTGTTGAGATGGCAAGAGATTCGATGGAAGCACTCTGCGTTACGATTCACTTCGATCAATCTAATCGCAACTTCTTCTAATTATGGACTGAGTGTCGCACAAAGATACTCTCGAGAGCTTCATACGTTTGTTTGTTTTAGCTGGCTCTTTGTTCGAAAGGGCGCGATTTATTCGCTCGCGCTTTGTCGGAACAGGCGTCCAGGATCTGTGTGAAGTCTGCGGGTGCTAGGAGCTTACCGGGCGGCAAGATCATGAAAACTCGGACCACGGAACTCTAGCTGTGGACTCACACAGTACTCGAAACAACTCAGTATGTTCTTGTACTCTGTCCGACTGTATTTTTCTCGTGCGATATAGCTCCACTGAACAGCTGATCTAGTCCTGCACACATTGTAGTTTCCTCGTGTTCTTGTCATCTGTCGAATCACCTTTATCTGCATTTTGTGCTCCGCTGCACTAATCTTAAAATATTTTGCCCCAGGAATTCTCCAAGTGCAGTCTCAAGATCAAGATCAAGATTGTGGAAAACTGCATTTACAGTACAGCACGGCAACTCTTCAACAAGTGCTGGCAAATTTCCTGCAATTACCTTCGAAAAGTGCTTAAGTGCACATCATTCATATCTGCATCCCTTGCTCTGAGGTCGTGAAGGTTCAATCATCTGGTTCTGCATGCAGAAGTGAGGGTGCTCAATCCTTAAAGCTTCATGTCAAGCCCGCGAACTTAGCTTCCTGTCCTGTCCGACCTAATTAGACAACCTGCTGGGACTTCCTGGTTCTAGCCTTTCAAAGTTTTAAAGGCAAGTCTTTGAAAGTTCAATGGAATTGATTCTGAAATCCTTCCGTGTGAATCCTAATTTACATCTGATGGTTTCATATTGTAACTTTAGTCTCCTACCTCAAACACAAAAGTAATCTCCTACCTTCTAAAAGTACTGAATGAGAGTCCGAGAGGAAGGAATGTTTTTCGAATTTTCCAAAATTAGGAGATTCAGTGGTTTCCTTCACGATGTGCATGGAACTTCTGCCACCAAATCAACCACAAATGAAATATATTTAAATGCTTGACACTGTCCTAAAGATTTTCGTTGCGGATAACATATTCAAATAATCAGACCAAGCGTAGCTCCACTCACCTTTTTTTCTCCACGCTTCAGGGGACACGAAAAATCTCGCAATCTCGCAGGTGCCAATCATCTATTAGATTGGATTAATGGATATATTCGTATTTACTCTTGACTTCTTTTAACACAATGGAAATTACTATATCTTCGAACATTTATCAAAAACCGACCTTTCTCACGATCTACTGTAAGTCACCTTTTAACGAACTGAGATGACCTTGTTCGTGGACCACTGCCGTGGTGCTGTCTCCGTCACGAGCTGACCGCATGCCGTGACGCCAGTGCTTTGTTTCCAGCTGCCCAATGTAAAGCTTTCTACCAGTTGCACCTCGTTCCCTTGTCCGACAGTGTTGTCATCGGTGTCACTTAGGCAGTCCCCAAGGTGGAGGACCACATGCGACGACTTGAGTGGCAACCACAGGCGTTGATGAAACTTGATGCTTGTTTCCTTCCTCCCCTCTCTATCAACCCCCGTGCTGAATTTGCCCCTTGTCTATTTATGCAGTTGTGCCGAGGAAGGCCATGGAGACTTTCGGCAGCAGGGCTGTGATCCATTATCTATCCAATGTCGGCGGTGGGAGTCGATGGATGATATTGAGGACTACATGCCATACAAGTTGTAGAGTGTTGACCCTTGCACTTTGAGAAATATCGTTGGAAGTGGAGACGTGGAACAGAAAGCTGGATGGGAAGGTACATCAACCACATCGATTCGATCGATTGTTCTTATATTTTCAGCTGTCTTATACCTCTCAATTGTGCACGAACCTACGCCAAAAGAACAAGTTGATGCTCTTCATCAGGAGACTGGTCGTGTACACGTAGTTTCTGATCCAAGAAACCACCTCGCTGGACAGGTATTTACTATGATTGACATGACGACAACCGAAATTCGTTGGAGCTCTACAGACTGGAAACTGAACAGAGCTTTTAAACTGTCCGATGGATACATCCTGCAAACTGCGAACTCTCAAAAAGAATCATGGAGTTTCTCTCTTTCTAAAGTGTGGCCAAGGTGACAGGGATGGAGGTCCTGGAAATAAGTTCAACGTAGGACCTTCAAGACCCAGCACATGTTCGTTGAGTTGTAAGACATCTGCAAAGAGAGTCAGTTGGGTATTAGAGGGCTTGTGTTCTGGAAATTTCACTTGTTTGATAATACTTGTCGATTTCGAAATCCTAGGTGGCTCCCACCTGCTTATTCAATGCGGAACCAGGGGAAAAGCTTGTTCTTAGAATTGCATTCATGTGTCGTGAAACCGTTAGAAAGAGCTTTGATATCTTGGAAGTACAAACAAGGACTTGTTTGTATTTTCACCTCGAAAGCGCTCTGAAATTATGCAATATGCACGAAAAGTAATTGAAATGAGAGTAAAAAAAATCGTCATAGATTGGCATGGAGAAACCAAGAGGGCTATACGAGTGTTCTTTCAAGTAGCGTTAGAATTTTGTACTCTTTTGGTGGACGATCTATGACAACACACAGACTTGGCCAGAGGATAGGAAGATTTGGATTTGAAGCAGTGCTCGAAACCGAAGGTCACCACATTATGAACTAGAATGTATTTGAAGGAGGCCGCACTAAAATAACAAAAAGGGTGCGCAAGGTATTTAGAGGTTATGGACGGAACCAGGAAAAAAAGTTTGGCTTCTGTTGAAGTCAGCTATCAGTGAGATTTTCTCCTATAATAGTCTGAACGACGACGTACATTCTCGATGTTACAGGAGGAAATACTGATCGGACACAAGGTGTGTAAAAGCGCCAGTCTTGTACATGCTAAAAGAAAACCAAAGGATTTTGCCGAGATCTCTACGGAAGGAACATTGTGGGTGTAAAGGTGGGCGTATGTTTTTGTTTCTTGACATGTAGCTTCGGCCCACGGTGGTCCTGATCAGGTTACGTACATAACCGTGAAAAGAAACAAATCACGCTACTGAATACTCATGAAGGAACTTCTCTTGAGCGCATCTCTGGTTTTGCTGTGAAGTCTCTTC
This sequence comes from Marchantia polymorpha subsp. ruderalis, assembly GCA_037833965.1. Taxonomy (NCBI): domain Eukaryota; kingdom Viridiplantae; phylum Streptophyta; class Marchantiopsida; order Marchantiales; family Marchantiaceae; genus Marchantia; species Marchantia polymorpha. Next base: position 9,824,579 of record AP031352.1, on the reverse strand, counting down.
TAGTGAATGCGTGAAGAGAATCCAAAGAAAGCCGAAAGGTCCAGGAGCTGGTAAAGTTACTTTTCCTCATTTGTCGTTCACTGTTAGCCGAGGTAGAGAGATTTTTTGTCACCATACAATTACATAGTAGCGATCGAAATTTTCAAGAAACTGGGAATTTAGCATTGTCAGAAATGTAGAGCTATCCTATCAGGTGATCATTGCCCAATCTGTCAGGCATCTATAATACTAAGGCTCTTACTTTTCTTCTTTTCCTACAATCTTTTCAGATGGTCGATCAGTACCTTCAAGCAGCCGACAATACTTGAACGACGTTCCTTTTCAAACCTGTGAACTATTGACATTTGCACAAGTTTTAAGAAAAGCAGTGATATTTGAACACAACAGAGGTTAAGTTCTTCAGAGCCCAACGACATGTTCAAAGTCGATTTTCTTCAAATCTTTTGAGTTACATTCCTTGTCCTTCTATGATCGACCGGCTGAAACCTGGAGGTCACAGTGACTGTCACAAAACATTTCGTTCGTACAGATTTAAAAAGTGGCGATACTTTCGATTGTTCGACTCCGATTCCATTCACTTTGCGACAATTAAAAAATCAAGCGTCTCAGATTCAGTACCCAAGCGTTCGAAATCCATCGGAATCTGAACACCAATCGTTGATTGGAGCTGTCGGACGGGCAAGTGTGAAGAAAGTCCCTAGGCTTCTACAGAAAGCGGAACTGTTTCGGATCGGGATAATATTTCTGACTTGCAAAACCGGAATTCCTCGTTTCTGTAGGAAATGTATCGTATAGAAACTGGATGACGTACTCTGGGAACTAAGTAAAAAGCAAAAAGATGAGAAGATCGAATCACGAAACTGGAGGTGCTAGAGAAGTTTAGTCTTCCTCCTTGTTGTCATCATGCTATTGACGGTCTCAAAACTCCATCACTACACGTCTGGGAATCTCTCTTGTCATTTCTTTTTAGACTTGGATTGAGTATTGAACTTGGATTATCTATTTAGAATGTTGCATTCACAGCCGTTACCAGTAGCAATGCAGCTACTTTTATCTGGATATGCATTTGGCGCTTTCGAAATCAAACATTTGAGTTTTGTCATGATTAGGGAAAATTTTACACGAGATATGATCTACTTGTAGATCGACAAAAAGCTGGAGGTAAAATTGTGGATTGTCTCACCGTTGATTTGAAAATTTGATGTCAAATTTTGAAGTATATTGAACACAACAGTCATATCCGAGGATTTTAATAATCATAGATGTGACGGTAGCTCAAACATATTATGTTATGAAAATATGTGATACCACACTATCTAACTATCTTATATATAACTTCCAATGTACTTTCATTTTAGAGATCAATAATCAAAGTAGCTTTAGGAGAAGTTCGAGTAAGACTACTGATGCCGCAGCAATGATGAGAGCTGTGAAGTGCATGGAATTGATCAGGTTGAAGAGTTTGGAGCAAAATTTGAAGAAATTAGTGTGATCAGTCGGATTTGGATGAGAGTGGATTGATGGAGCACAGAGTGATGATTGGGAGCTCAAACAAGATCAGAGCAGCATGTGTGAAGTGAAGATCTATGACTATGAACAGTTGCAGATTAATCCAAATCAACCAGCCAAGTTTGTCGATCCAGACTTTTAATGTGAGACGTTTAGTTGATTAGCTGATATAATATATGATTCATCAATTCAGTCATACAGTCACTCATTCGTTCGTTTGCAAACAGTAATTCATTTGCATACTTTGATGTTTTGTATTGCTTAATTTTTTCATGACATTCAAAATATACTCTAAAATTTCACGCAATAAATCTAGATGTTTTACTACTTTCAAATATCAAATGTTTGATAGAGTTAAATCTACATCAACTCATATTAATTTTTTACATAATAGTTTATAATTTTTAGGATTTGAAAAGATTCAAAAACATAAATTGAGATTCAAATTATACACAAATTCAAACATTTATTGTTACAAAAATACTTATGAGAATTTCAAAGAGTTTGAAATTAGTTGAAATCTCATCATAATTTAGATTTTTTTTATCAAAGAAATTTTCTAAGATGTTAAATTCATCAATATTGAAAAGATGATTTAATTTGTTGAACCAATTTGATGTCTCATATTAAATTTAAACTAAATTTGTTGTAACTGTTTATATTTAAATTGTATTTTATTTTTATTGTAAAATTTTTATATTAATTGAATTAGAAGAGAAGAAAATATTGATTATAATCATTCAAAATATTTAATTCAATGCTTATCATCTTATGTTTAATGAACACATAATTATATTGTATGGTTTACTCAAGAAATGTAATTTCTTTATTGCTTGTGAAACATATTAATTATGAAATTTTATAGCCCTAAAAATTATTATGAAAAAAAAAATTCTTTTAATGAATCTAAAAATTTGAAAGAAATATATAAAATTTTCAAATCATATTAGTAACAAAGACAAGATTTCACTCTTGAATAGTAAGATTGAACATATAAGATGTATTTATGTAAAACAAGTAAACATCCAAAGATCAAGTTTATATTAAACAGATTTTGAATAAAAAAATGTAAAAATTTGCTATTCGTGATCTCAAAACACAATATCAAATCACAAAAATCTATCAATTTTTTTTCTAAAGCAATAAAAATTTGATTGATTCAACAAGGAAGCGGTTAGTTTTCTCTCATTTAGTTCTAATTAGCTGTCACTCTAGTTTAAACTCTTATTTGGTTTGTCGATGCAGTTCTTTGATTGATCCATGTAGAGTTCGAGAGTTGAGTAGCAATTAATTCCAAAATAGTATATTAAATCAATAAGAGAAAAGCGTATAGTAGAGTGAGGGCTAACAAGATTTAAGTAAGGTATAACTAGCCACTCCCTTCAACAAAGTGTTAGTTAAACTAAATTGCAAGTTGAGTTTGTAGAATTTTACTCAATTTTTGTCAATTTTCCTCTTACGAAGTAGTTGACAGGCTTCATGCGCTACAACGTTTTTTATATTATTTTTTACTTTGCAATCCTTTACCTCATCACACTATATTTTAATATGTGAGCAGGTTCATAAATTGCACAATGAGGAATGAAGTCAACGGTTTATCATCATGTACTTTAAACGAGAATACATGCATGACAAGGCCCATGTTGTGACTCTAAGTAGCAAAATCAGAATATTTTTCATTACCAAGTAGTAAAAGCATCAATTTTCAACATTTGTTTAGGAAATTACGTTTTATTATATGAGTGAAAAAAAAACTCTGACTGCACAAACAAAGCATTATTAAATATGTAATAATAGAAATAAATTAATATTGAGAGGGGCTAGTTATCCCTCACTTTGAGCAAATCATACCTCATTCTATGATATGATACATCAAGATTGGTCTAAGGTTATGGATGCCAGTAGATTTAGTTTATGACTCTTCTAACATGGTTGGAGTTCTCGCAAACAAACTACGATGGCCACTCTACACCGCTACTGTGAATTGCCTGCAACCCGCCGGCACCTCGGGTACTCGTAACAACTCAATTGGGCTCGTCTCCTCCTCCTGCTGATCTGATAGAATGCATGCCCCCGCGGCTGCCGCTGGCCTGAATGTGGATAGCGGCAACGTGGTGGAATGGCCTGACGGCACTCGGTTGAGACATGGATGGATGTGTGAGCCAACGGAGTTGAGAAGGGAGGGAAGTAGAGGGGCGAAGTAGGAAGGAGGAATAAGATGTTGACTGACTGAATTGATGTGCACATTTTGGTTTCAGATGACATTCAGCTCAGATTATCGAGCATGCACAAAGGTCGCTCATTACAGTCGCATTGACGCCTTTAGAAAGCTTTTGATGTGCGCATAGTGATAAGTTCCGAAATATGTAACCACACAGAAAATGTTTGATCTTCTTGTTGGTTGCTGCAGCTGATTGAATGAGTGAATGAATCGATTGACAAGCTACCCGATCAGAGGTTCGACTCTCGTTGGATCTTTGATCAACCTTTATCTTCCAAGTAGAGGTCTTGTCCCGATAAGGACCAAAGGCATCGCTCCAGTTTCTTACTTCCTACTTTGATCTTCTCTTTACCTTCCTCCTCAATTCCCTTAGCTCACACAAACATCCCCGGCTCCGCCGCAGTGCTGTCAGACCAACACATCACATTGCCACGATCCACATTCAAGCCAATGGCAACCTCAGGCGTTCGGTCAGATCAGACTAGCATGAGAATGAGCCGAGTCCAATTGAAAAGTACTAAGATGCGTGCGGGTTGCGGGTAGTCCATAGTGGTCATTGTAGTTTGAGGAGTACAATCATGTTAGAAGAGTCATAAACTGAAACCACCGTCACCTATAACCTTGTACCAATCCTAGTTGACTTTATACTAGAGTGAGTGATGATTGGTTCAAAGTGAGTATAACTAACCCCTCCCTTAATATTATAGAGTAATAATAAATAATAAATTTAAAAAATTTAAATATTAGTAAGTTTTGTCATTCAAAAACCAAAATATTAAAACCTACGAATGTTTAAAATTTCAAGTTGAGATTTAGACTTGACAAAAAAATAACTTTTGACATAGAACTAAAAGTATACTTTTCACGAGTTTTAAATTAATGCAAAAAGTAAAATATTATTTGTCATCCCGTCATAGATTATATTTTGCAAAAAAACATTGTTCATATGAGACTTTTTTGATACACGTTTAAATATATAAATCATAAATTGATATCATCAAATTTTTCATTGAAATTTGAATTGAAGTTATGAATATCAAAGTGTATTTGATCAATCTTTCTCATTATAGTGCTATTATTTTCTAGACATCATTTGAATTGAAACACATACAAATGGTTGATAATACTATAATTTTTTGTTTACTGTATGTATTATTCGATCCTATCTATGGAAAATATTATTGTTGGATTCTCATCCAGGTTTTTTTGTTTTCTTGGATATAACAATGTTATGAAAGATTACGAACTGTGTTGTCAAATAAACTGTGAAGTTATGGTTAGTATGAATATTGTTTTATGAATCTAGATCATTGAAAATGGAATAAACTTTAATTCTTCCCTCTTTCACAAGTACAAATCTCCAATCACGGATGTTATCAAGGAAAAAATTTATTATCATGAATTTAACAATGTAACCAAAAAAAACTTCAATATAGATGGAGCAAATTCTTGAAAAGAAAAAATTAAAGTAACATGTTATTATCAACATGGTTCAAATAAGTACATAACATGATACACAAAAATCATAATTGTTTACAATAGAGTATGATTTTTAAAAGGATTTATTCATTATCTTGATACAAGAAAATTTTTATCATAGAAAATTGTTTAAATTCCTATCAATATATTTAAGTTAATGTTTTTTCAAGAGCTTGAAATGAAATGATAATGAATAACAAGACATAGGATAAATTATTTGATTGAATTTACTTATAACTAAGATGAATTTTAAAATTGAGACTGTCAATCTTCATGGTGATAATAAAATTGAGTTACATGTTGCTGCAAAACCATTATGAACAACTGAATGAAATATATTGATACTTGTATCTATTTATCAAAACTGCAGTTTGTGATAAAAAATTGAGCTATAAAAGAAAACTGATAAATTTCATCTAGATGATGTGTTAGAAGTCATTGCTTTGAACATTTTCAAAAAACATTGTGTTAATTTGTAGGTTTGGCATGAGGAGAAAATTTTTAGTTTATTAGAAAATCTATTGACTCTATATCGATATTTATCTTCAACACTTTTGCTAGTTTCTATGTGAAGTTTTTAGATTTTCTCTAAAAGTCTTAAGTGTTCTTGTGGTTGTAGCTTGTAGTATGAATCATGTATCTCTAACAATCTTGTGTATGTGAGGTTTATGACTATCTTTTAGTTAAGTATGGAATTCATGAAACAATAATGACTTCTAATTTTTGTTAAAAAAGTATAACATAAGATTTTCAATTTTCATTTTATTAAATAAGATTTACAAATCTTAAAAACTTAGAAATTTAAATGATTTTATGAATTAATATCAATATTAGATTAGTTAATTTGATATTGACATTTTTTTTGAAATTTGATATGAAATATTTATCTTCAATATTAAAGTAGTCTATATAAAGTATATTTTTATCATAATCAATGATTTATTTGATGTTGCTGAATTTTTTGTTACATTTTTTAGCTATTGAAAATAATTTTTATATAGTATTTTATTTTAAAGATAATTTGAAAACATGAAGTTATGATTTATGAGATCAATTGCACATAAAAATTTGGAATTTGCAACATTTTGTTCGCTTATTTATATTCTCATTTAAATGTCACATTTTTCGTATAACAAATGATGGGAACAAATATCTCACACATAAAAGTAAATTTTGTTTGACAAGTATTAAAACTTTACAAGGTTTTGCTGTGTATATATGTGAAATCAGTTGATAAAAAATAAAATTTCAGCACATCACTTAATAAGAGATTAATTATGTTTTCAACCGATTCATTGTGATTGACAAAATGATTGATGGTGAAAAGATAAAAAAGATATTCAAGTATGATGATCTTATCTAATTAATCATTATCATTTTTTAGAAATTTTTTTTTAGATTGAAAATAATGTTTATGCATCAATTTTTAAATAAAATATACTATAATGATATGTTTATTTGAATCTTGCATGATATGATAAAATTTATGTATAGTTCATTACATTTTAAATACTTTATTTGATTAAAAATGGAAAACTAAAATCATAGAGGTAATGAAATTTATATAATAATTAAAGAAACAAAAAAATGTGTGGAATAAATTTTATTTCAATAAATTTAGAGAGATTTATTAATTATATGCTTATTTGAACAAGAAGTTTTCAATGTTTTTTTAAGAATTTATGAAAATATTTCATAATATGAATATTTCATTGCATATAATTAATTAAATTTAAGCATGGATAAAAAAATTTATAAAATAAATTTGAATCTGAATTTGAATTTTTTCTTCTTTTTCTTGCATATTATTTTTTAATGTTGAAAGAGATGATCAAACATTTACCAGTTATTGAATCTAAATTGTTTGCAATTTAGAATTTTTTTTTGTGATTTGAAATAAAATTGTTGAAATTTAATGTACACAATTTATAATATTCTATATTGTCATGCTTATTATATTTCATGCTTTAGATATGATTTTTTTTATGTGTTAAAAAATTAAAGCAATTGAAATACATTTATTATGTTATATACTTCTCACTGAAAATTAATTTTTGTTTGAAAATGCATTAAATGATGCTCTATAGTCATGAAATCTAAAAATGGATTTGCTATATTAAGCATACAACAGTAATGTTGATTGATCAGTAAAGTTTGTTCAAAGACTGTATATCAAACTTCATTTGTGAAGATTGTAATGGTTGAAAGTAACACAATACAGTAATGAAAGAAAGACAATACAAATAAAACTTGATAAAAAATAGACATGACACCTGTGCAACTTGCAAGAGAAAATTAAAATACTATTGAATTACACAATACGGGCATTGAGAATGACGACTCTTGTAATGAAAATAATGATAAAGAAAGATTATAGAACTCTCTGGAGTGTTAGAATTTATTTGTAAAGTTACATGGAAGATAAAAAAAATAAAATTGTAGAAGAAATTCTATTGAATCTCATTTGGAGATCTACTTGAAAAAAATGTTATCCATTCTTATTACAAAGTTTATGCAAAAACTATGAGTTGATAACAGTTTTTACTGTCAATCATATCTTGATTATACACTTTCAACTTCTTTAAACATCATTCATTGATTGCAAACTTTTGAGTTAGAAACCATAATATTTATTCTATATTGAGTATTAACTCGGTTAATATAATTTATTTTAATGGAGCGGCTAATTACACCTCAGTTGAGGCTAATTAACCTCACTTTACTACACCTTAGAAGCTCTAGCCAATTCATTTCAGTTTTGATACGTGACTAATAGTGGATCGACCCGATGCCCGTTCTTCAATGCCACTCCATCGGCCTTCAGCTTCAGCTCGGCAAAGTGTTTCTCCTCCGTGCATCAAAAAGCTTTTTTCACTTTGCATTTGGAGCATCATTAGTGAAGAGTATACCTCACGGGATTTGAACCCGTGTTTTTGAAATGAAAAGACGATGTCTTATATCGCGAGACGAAAGGAACAAAATCATTTCAAGCTCGTCCTAAACTAAGGTATAAGTGATCAAAACTGTTGGTTTTGATCATGGGGGCATGTTGATCCTGTTTGTCCATTCTTTTGAGCACTGTACTTCCTCTACCTTACCCAATTTCTCATAATTTGTGACTTTGATCTTCTGTGAGTGGACGGGGAGGAGGGGCCAATGTGCGTGGGCTTAGGTTGAATCTGGACTCCCAGTGTCATCATCCAAGGATTACCTTACAACGCTTGACTTGCTTGTCTTACAATGGCCATAAGATTCACTGCCAAGTTCAGCTAGTAGCTCGGGGGTCACGTATCCCAAAGCTCCCAACATGGTATCGGGCGTGGATCACCTCTAGCTTTCGGTTCTTGGTGAAGTTCTTGGGGTCGGCACAGAGTCCGATAGTGTTCCAATCGCAGTCACTGGAGAAGTACGATGGGATGGCACCGGAGAACGATCCTCGAGTTGGTTCGCGTATCTATATTGAAATGGATTGGTTGGAGCTTTAGGGTATAGTAGGGTGAGGGCTAATTAGTCTCATATGAGGAATAACTACAGTAGCCCTTCCCATTTTTATATAAGTACATAACAAATTGATATGTATATTGTATTTCATATGTTATACAATTCTTAAAACAAACTTTATGTTAGGGAAGGTGGAATTGGCGCAGTTTCAAAATTTCTAGTTTTGTAGCTAGATGTGTATTGGTTTAGATTGTTGAATTGGATGGACGTATGAGTATGAGCTTGAGTAGCTATGTTGGAAAATGGGCGTATATATTGATTATCATTTATACATCTTGTAGGTTAGAATGTTGTAAAGGTCTAACTGAAAAGGAAGGTTAGAACCTTTAGCCATATAAGTGCTTTGACCTCCTAGTTCTCGTGTGTTTCAAGGTGAAGACTTCTTTTGCTGAGATTTGGAGTTCTACGTCAAAGTGATAGGCGGCGAACTGACAACTATCTCAATAGCTTGTCTACTTTTTGTAAAGCTTTTACAGGTCAGTTGATCGCGCTTGTAACGAAATTGGACATTTCACGTGTATTTCGTGTTATCTTTGTCCCATGCCAATGTTTATAGTTCTACGGTTTTACCAGTTTGATACTTGTTGTTGAAGAGACCCAACAGTTCCAATTTGTTGTCATCGTGGTTCTATGGTTTTACCAGTTTGATCCTTGTTGTTGAAGAGACCCAACAGTTCCAATTTGTTGTCATCTTTAGATGCGTGTCCTTCTACACTTAACTCTGGCATGACATGAAGGTGACTTGATGCCATGCCACATTTACTCTCCACTACCGTGTCACGGAGGATTCAGTGAATTTTGGTCAATGTATTTTAGGTACTTATCTTTACATTTGTTCTACCTGATGTTTCCTTTAGATAGTAAGGATCACTCTTTTTTAACCCAAGGTTGCGTTTCCGTAGACCCTTCAAGGCTTGTACCACAACTCATGGAGTCGCACAATGCATGAAGCGACAAGTCATCACAATCTTCCATAAATCTTACTTGTCTCCATTGTTCCCGACTGAAAAACTTCTTGTCGTATGTGGAGAACATTGCTATATTTGGTGCTCAAGAATCTCAACAAGCAAGTTTCTTCTCTCACACCCATTTCATCAGAATTACCGGAGAGAAGGTAGGACGGACTGAATTCAGAAACATTATTTTTCATGATCCCTGTTATCCTCAAGGTGGGGCAACGAGTTTTAAAGCAAAAAGAACAGGAAGACCCCATCAAGTCGTACAAGGGGTAAACCAAACGGGTAACATGGTGCTGGGCCCCAATACCCCAGGGGATAGATAACATTCCTGATATATCCCTCAACCCATAGAAGATATTTCTGGCTCTGAGATGGCTACTTGGCCTGGAGAGGGCACCTTGGAACCTCGCCTGCATTATGTGTGTAGGTAGCACCAATCTTATTCTCAGGATCTAGACTTATGAGCAAAGGCAGGAAGGGAAAGCATTTTACAGCAGTGGCAGTAAAATGCTTTCCCTTCCTGCCTTTGATAGAGCGGCTAGACCTGGCTCTTTGGACAGCGAGGTCTATGTCGGCACAAGCCCTTGGAGGAAAATAATTGGCGACTGGAAAACCCGAATTAGAGGCAGTACATGGATTGTCTTTGCCATTAGCAACATCCAGATCTCGCCCTAGATTAGAAAGTCTCGATTCATCGTCTTTTAAGGCAGTAAGGATATAGAACCATAATGTTGTTGGAATAGCCTTGTCCCTCCAAATGTCAGGGACTAAAATTTAAGGAGTGGCATACCATTAAAACCCACCGAATGTGAATTCCACATGTCCGGTCGACAACATTTGTCTTGCTGGGAGAGAATCTGGGACATTCATGGGTGGCCTGGTTAGCTGAACCTTGGCAGGATAATCCGACCGACAGCGCTGTAGATTGTCACAGTATGCTTCAGGGCAGCAGCAGTGACTACTGCTGCCCTGCCCCTTCCTTCTCGAGCGTGAGAGCCTCGGTGTGTCTTTCCGAGCTACGAACATGGGTAGCAGCAGAAGTTTAGGATCTATGGCTCAATAATCACATCTTGTCAAGCTGGGCTGCTGGAACCAGTCCCGGACTCCAGCTCCATCTTACGATGACGATGGAGTCCGGCCATCGGAGTTGCTAAATTTACTTGGCTCTTGCGATAAGTGGGCCACAAGGCCAGCTAAGAAGCCCGGCAGCAGTCAAAAAAGAGAGGGCGAAGGATGGCGAAACGAATCTCACCGCGCATAAAATTCTGCAAAGCTTTACCTCGTGCGCAACTGTCTCCCCCGTCCCATCTCGTTCGAAGTACGGTGTATCTCTCTCCTGCTGTGCCGACGATCTCCAGTATCTCGAGCTTCGGCGAGATCTTCCACTGTCCTGGCCACGGAGTTCACGGTTTTCACTGTCACCCGAGTGCAACCTGGGATCACTCTCCTCCAAGTCTTTGGAGCCATCGGAGCCCCTTTCCCCTCCCTAGTCGGGGGGTGGGGTGGGGGTGGCTGAGCTTCTTAATCTGGCGTGAAACTGACGCTGCAGTGTCTCTAGCTGTTCATGCAAACCCGATTCCCTGCCCCGATTCAACTGAATCCTTTTCGACATAAAGGATTCAGTTGGGGCAGTTAGACTTTGACCAGGGTTGGCCTAGGGCAAGTCAACAGCCCATGTCGGGTTAGAAAAAGGATCGCTGATGTCTTCTCTGAGGTAGGCTGTTGTCTCGGACTTGAGAGGGAGTTTGCGGACAGTCAAGTCCTGGTGGTCACAAGTTTTGGCGGGATAGAACCGAACCTTGCTTTCTTTTGTCGCTCATCTTTCCATGCGATAACATCAAACATCGGTCCGATCCTTGGATTGGGATTCCGGTGCGGCCCCTGGGAGGGCTTTTCCTTAGTCCGTTGAGGATATCGCTCTGACCGAGGGACAATGTGAACGAGGCGAATCTTTCTGCTTAGACTGAAGTCATAGCCTCGGACTCCGATGAGAAAGGAGGGCACGATGAGTGTATTGTACTGTACTTTAAAGCTCAAACACTAAAATACTTCGATTCAAGATGATCAATGAGCCTTTTTCTTGTTGGGCTTTATTATCCCTTTCCTCTCTACTCCACTCGTGCCCTTTAAGGTCGACATCCAGTAATTCGTATGCAATGCACGACTCAATAAAATAATTCGGAAGCCATGACTGTTTTGTCTGCACTCAGAGCACTTTGACTCCTCGTGCTGTGAAAAGCTATGGGTTGTCATGAGGTTCAGGACGCAGGGTGCAGCAGTCCTTGGCCTAGAAGCCCTTTTTTAGAACGAAAAGCCGGTTGCAATGATTTATCCAGAAGGCCAGCTAGGTGCATAAACGCATGAATGAATAAACGAGAATATTACTTTGGCTTCGTTGGATATACTCGTCCTTCGGTGTATCCGAGTATTGCAGCAAATCTTACCTAGATCCATTTCAGTACAGTCCGGTCCGTAAGTAGTCTGCGACGGTAGACGCGAACGGAGACAGACGGCCGAGAAAGGCACAGAGAGAAAGGCTGTAGCGAGGAGAGAAAAGCAGGCGCCTGTAAAAGGTGAAACACGTTGTTCATCGCAACTTGGAGAGGGCGAAAGGCTGCCAATCGCTTTTCCCGAGCCGGAACGACGATCGGTGACGGGGCGTCGGTCCGGCAGAACGCAGCAGGAAGTCCGTAGTCGGAGTACAGGACTGGTACAGTACGGGGAAGGACCGGCCGCAGGTTCCCTACGGGGTAAAGGCGCTAGCGGTTGCGCTGCCTAGAAACCACACAGTGCCCAGAGGGCGGAAATAATTAAAAGCCACGCGACGATATTTTCTGCATGATGCCGGTGGGCTCCAGCCACGTGGATTTACCCAGCCAGCCCTCACTCACTCACTTCTCGAAGTCGAAGGCCTCGACCGCAGGCAGCGAGCGAGCGCAGAACCAGCATCGTATTCGCCGCTGCCGATCGTCACCCCTCGGTCACATCCTGATCCTCGTCGTGCTACATTTGCCATTTCCAAGCCGCGGACAATTCCGACATATTTGGATCTCTGGGCACAGCACATTTCTGTAAGGACAAGGGGAAGTCGCCCGCTGATACTGTTAATAAATTAATCACCTCGGCAGCTCGTGGTTCCGCTCTTCACTCAGGACTCGGGAGTGAACCTTGAGTTAACCCTTGGGTTAACTTTTTGGCTCTTCTGGCCGGCTTCCGGAAGCGAAATCGACATTTCTTCGTCTGCTTGCGAGTCTGAGCCCGAGGAGATGGTCCGAGGTACAGCAGCAGGTGCCGAGTACGAGATCGCGAGTCGCAGCGGAGCGGTCTCTATTCCGCAACACTGCGAAGGCATCCGTATCGCGAACGGTTTCAGGGAATTGTACCCATCGCGTCGCGGATTGGCGCGTGGCCGAGGCCGAGGCCGAATCCGAGGTAAACACGTAGGGCGGGCCGCGGGCCGTTGACCGGAGTCCGGCTAGCGTCGCCCGTTCTGTTGCTGGTCAGTGAAATCGTGAAAATTACCGGTACCGGAGTAGAGTCTCGGCGGGGCCCACCGGCGACGACTGGTGTTTGGACAACTCGGACCTGGGCGGCAACACATGGAGCCCGGAGGCGTCGGCAGAGCTTTCCGGCCGGGAGGTCGGTCAGCAGCGATGCGGGACGACGCATGGGGAGAGCCCGTCCGAAGGAGAGCGCGGGCGCGGGGTGGGCCGGGCGGGCGGGGGGAAGGCGCCGGCGGGTTTAAAAAGTGCAAATCAAAGCGGGGGGAGGCGGAGGCCCAGCAGCGGAGCGGGGGAGGGCGCGGGGAAGCGGGGCGAGCGCTGACTACATGCACGGCCGGGACTAGAAAAGAACACGACGAGCAAGCGGGAGAGTATCGACCGTTCCGGGACGAGGAAGCGGAGTGCGCACTCTGCAGAGTTTCCAGTCTGCCGAAGAGATGGGAAGAGCGAGGCCGCGAGGGGGAGACGACGCTAGCGGAGTTCATGCTTGGCACCTGCGGTAGTGTTTCGACGACGACGAACAAGAAGAAGAATTAGCGGGGAAGACGCGGACTGAAACGAGAGACCGAGCTGCTGCTGGCCTCCCTGAGTCTGACTTGAAGCAGAGGTGATCGGTGGTGCTGGCGGTGGTTGCGGGAAGTGCGAGAAATCCAGAAGCCCGATTGCCGACGGTGCGCGCGGTGGGATTTCTGCCGCTTCAGCGGCCGCCGCTAGCTTCCAGAGCATCAGAGTTCAGGTTCGGTCAGTGATGATTGAGCAAGAGGAGGGGAGGAGAGACAGACGCCAGTTGGCATGTTGGGCAGCTGTGGGGTGGTCCTGTGGGAGTTTAGATCAGAAGAATTCTTTTTGTCGTGCTGGGCGGGAAAAATTGCCAGGCCCGGAAGATTGCCAAGGACGCAGGAAGAGGAGAAGGAGGAAGATCCAGTAACGCACGTCAATTGGGGAGCAATGTGACGGCAGGGTATAGCGTGGTGACGAGGATCAGAACCGAGGGAAGAACGCGCACATTTGAGTAGAATTGCACTCGGATTTTGAGCTCAGAGAGTAAATGCCATTTCCGTTGGAGAATCATTGGTTCGTTTGGTAATGAAAAAATAAGGCGTTTTAGGCAGTCGGAATCGTTACGAATTACGAGTCTCTGGTGCACGGAAGCAATATTTTTATGCCTGCTTGCCTGCCCAAATTTTCTGGTAAACATTCTGTGCTTGGCAATTCGTACAGCGCTGCCGTATGAGAAAATTCGCTCGGGGAAGGGGAATACAGCGCATTAGGAGTCAGGTAGTTAATTTAGTAGTGGATGATCTTTATTCTTCAGTGTAAATCAGTAGGATTTAGCGAGACGTTTGAATGCAGCAGCCCCTGAAGTTGGCAGCCGGAATTCTCAGGAGAATTCGTCTCTTTGTGATGGGCTCAACGTGGCGGAGGTCTCATGACCACCTTACTTTCCCTCCTTTGCTGAGGAATGAACATAAAGACAGGGTTCGAAATCGAAAGCTACCTCTGGTGGATGAAAGGTGAGCATTATCAATTTCCGCTCAGTCTCATGCTGCCCATCATATGTGTACAATGGCTGGAGCTTGGAATGTCTGAAAGTTGCAAGTACTAGCTTGGCATTGCGTGTCGATTATTCAGTCTTAATATAGCATTCGACAATCATGCTCTTTCTCCTCGAAGAAAAACATCCTTCATCCTGCATTGTTGCTCATAACTATTCCAAGATAGTAGACCTTCATACTGCCAGGGCAGGATGAATGAGCGTAAATCTTGTACGATTTATATACTTGATCAGTGATACAATGCCTCTCTCTTTTGTTTTTCTTGTGCTACCTTCCAACTTAACCTTTTTCAGTACAGATTCTGACTTTATTGTATATGACTCATATAACACATATTGCAGTAAACGCACCGTATTGCTGCTGAGTCCTATTAGGGATCAGTTCACTAGGTTGTCAAAGATGAATCGGTCTCCATGTATGTCCGCGTTACTGCCTTTTTGCTTGTTGTCGTGGGTGTTATTTATCATCCTGAACATACTGTCTATCAACATCAGGACTTTTGAAACGTGTGAAGCAACTAAATGAGCCGCCATCTTACAGATTTCTTTGTTACTATTGCAACTTCTTCAACACCTTCTGTTGTTACCCGTACATATCTTCTTGTTTTCGTACGGACCTTGCATGCTGCCACTACGTCTTCTTGTAAATCTGTCATTGTTACTACTTCATGTCTTCTAGATATGTATATCTTTATACCATATTCCGTACTTCCGGTGTCCGTTATCGATGGAAGGTATGCTCAGCGTTTAGATTGCTTCTTAGATTCCAAGGATCCATTTTAGTTTGTTGGAAACGAAGTGCTTGAACACGTGTAATTCGTGACCCTCTACTTCTTTCAGAGGACGTTTGAATGTGGAGACACGGGGTGCGCCAAAGACCTCACTATACTGGGGAGACCTATTCCACACCCTTGTCAATGTAAGTTTCTTTGTTCGAGGTTCTGTCGTAACTGCAATTATTGCATTGAGTAATCAATCGAAGCTGCCGAGTAGGCACAAGGAGTTACATTTTCCATCTTAGTAGGTTGACTGAGATCGTGTGAAAGAGCTAACACAGGTGCTCATGGATGCAGATGCCGAATGCTAGGTTCATGTGTGTTCTTGCGTGTACATATACATTACTGTTTGGAGGATTTGCTGTACCATTTTACTACGATGTGAGTTTCTGTTGAAACTTTACCCTCATCTCAGCTCTTTGGGCGTATTTTTTCTGATGCAAAGGCTGCAATTATACTTTTAGTATTAAGGTTAAGAAGATATGTCTGACTAGATTCTTATCGGCAGGCTTACAACAACTCGTGCATCCCGGGTGTTCTTACTTTCAGCCATGCCCTATGGTTCAGGTATGCATGATCGATGGAACCTTTGGACTGTATATTACATGATGTTGTTGTAGATAGTGATGGATTTTAGCATATGGTACGTGCTGTACAAGTCCTTTGGTTTGTATTTTATATGATGTTTGATTTTCTTGTATATCGGCTTCTTTGACTGGTTATTTGGTGTTCATTTTGCAGTGTTCAGACATCAATGACTATTGGTTAGTTTTTCAACTTTCATCGTGTCTCTTCTCTGAAAAGATCACTCGTTCTTGCACTCTTCTAGAACTTCTTGCCTTTTGAATTCGTTGCTGAGGTGCAAGTTGAATTTCCCATTGGATTAGATCGCCGGTAAAGAATAAATGTTGGGTTTGCTTGCAGGTTATGGCGGAGATTTGACGCCTGATCCGCGCTGTACGATGACAAATGTCGTGGTCGTTATCCAGTCTCTAGTCAGTCTGTTGGTCGCTTACTCCTTGTTGGGAGTCTTCTACGTCAGGTAACTTTCTGCTTTGAAAATTCAACATGACGAACCCAAGTACAAGTTTGACAGGTTGGGGGAACTGTCATAGCATAGACTTTGAAAAGGCCTCACTTTCACCTTGAGTTTATCCCTTCAGTAAAAGCTTGAAAGGAGAAGTTGGATTTGTAGTTTTTCTTCATTCATCCGCTGAGATTTTGTTTTTCTCTTGTGGTTCAATCATCGACAGGTTTGCTCGGCCAGCTCGTCGCGCACAGACTTTGATCTTCAGTAAGAAGATGGTCATGTACGAGGTAGTAACCTTACCTGATGTTTACATGTCGCGCATTTCTATTGTCTTTGTTTGAGAATTGTGTTTATCCTGTATAGTTTATGAACTTACGAAGTTGTATTACGGTCCTCCAGGAAGATGGGGTCCCTGTCTTGGCTTTTCGGATGGCAAATGTGAGAAAGCATCAGATCATAGAGGTAAGAAGCAGTCGAAACAAGTGATGTTCTCCATTTGTTGGTTAGTGAGTGTGTCAAGCCTAGATTCTAAGTTGAACCACGCATATAGCGTGAGTTATATCCTGTTACGTTGTACTCACGTCGTTTATGAAGTTTTATCTTTGTAATCGATAATATTCTCTCCGAGATTTTTACTCCTTTTGAAGTTCGGAGCCTGTAGAGCAGGCTTATTTCTTGTAGTTCGTAATGTTTGTGATTACCAGGTGAGTGGTTTTGCATGTGGTACTGCAATGCTAGAAGGCCCAATTGGGTGTGTATACTTCAAATGATCACATTTTTCTTTTTCAAACACAGGCCAACGTGCGACTCTTGATTGGACTTAATAACCATTTGACCTCCGAAGACGAGAGTGTATTCCACTTCACCTCTCTTCCGGTTAGTTAACAACCCAGAGTTGCTTACGCTGTGAATTGAGTATCATTTCAAATGCGTGTACGCTGAATTTTGGATGTTATAACCTAGGTTCGATTTGTCAATCGAACCTACGTTACTAAACCAGTAAATATTTGCGTTCTTTTGTTGGTCAAGTATGTGTTTTGGCGATGACTCGAAGTGAACACCAAAGAAATGAGAACATCGGGCGCTGTAGGTAACCAGTGTGGTGAATTTGCAAATGATTTTGCAGGTTGTCGGTGGAAGTCAAGTTTTTCTGGGTTTACCATCCACTGTGAAGCATGCAATCACGCCTTCGAGTCCCCTCTATGAGCTATCTATTCAGGTGAGGCTTAAAGTGAACCACTGCAGGTTTTCCTGTTGGATTCCAGTTGAAATTTTTGTTAAGTCTTTTGTGTTATTACTTCTTGCGATTGAGAAGCCCCCAAATCGCAGGTTCGACCTTCTGAGTCACCACAGGGAGGCTAACAAGCCAAATAGAAACTTACTTGTGAAGGTGATTCCAATTTGGTGGGCCATGGCTCAGCTGTCTGCCCGTGGACGTTATGACTTTTCTTTCTCTCGCTAGATTGTCCTTCCCATGTGCTTGACGTTCAATCAAACCTTTTGAATGAACGTCCAGCTAAAAAGATTGGACGAACGGAGCTTTTCCGGAGATTTGACCAATCTAGACGCATAAAGTAGCGTTTTTGAACCACAAGTCCCATAGTTGCCTTATTCTGAACACTGTCCGCCTATTCCTGAACAATCGCACATCTTTTAAGTACAAGGCCCGATGTAAATGTTTCAAATTTTTTTGTGGAGAAGGGATATTCCTGAAAGAAAGCACTAGCTGCTCAAGTTTTATTTGTTAAGAGTGCAATGTTGTATAACGCAGGATATGGAGGATGCTGATGTTGAAATACTGGTTTTGCTGGAGGGTGTGGATGCTTCTACTTCGAGTAAACTTCAAGGTTCGAACGATTTTTGCATGATTTTATGGAAAGCTTATTATCCTCCTGTGACCTTGATCTAAATACTCTTGTCTTTTTAAGTGTCGTTCAACGATTTTACTTATCTTAAGAACTTTCCTGTGATATCAGCGCGACGTTCTTATCGGCCCTCTGATATCTGCACCGAGCACCGTTTTGAGTACGCTTCCAACTCTTGATGTTTCTAGTTTACAGGCGGTTCGTTTTCCTTTCTCGGAAAATTATTATCTGCCGTACCGCATGTATCGTTGTTGATTTCTGGTCATTGTTGATCAGTTTATTAGTTAGGAAGATGATTAAAGTAGGACACAATTTTTTTTGCCACTTGCTGAGTGCGGTACTATTGCTTTCGTGGAATCAGGACAATAGTGGCGCGCACACAGAGTGGTCGACGATGTGTGGTAAGTTGTTTAATCATTATGCTAAGATTGCCATGTTGCATGCTATCTAGAGTGCCTTTGCCCCAAGGAGGCCTATAATTGAGAGGAGCCTTTGAAAACATATGAGCTTGTTACGTTAACTTGTGTTATGTAGAGTTTTTAAATGTTTAGTGTGAATGTTAGGAAATTTGGCTAAAAGGCTTTCTCGACGTGGGCTAAGTGTACGTTTTCGTCTTTGTCTAGGACTTCACAAAGTTTGACTCAGTGTTGCCAGTCTCAGTCAGTGTTCCCACAAGACCTATGGCAAGTTTCCCTTCATCTCCAGCTGTGTCTGCTATGCGTTTACCCGGACTGTCAAATTTGCACCGAGCGCCGGACATCAGACAAAATCTTTTGGAAAGTGGGGGCAACAGTTTGGAGGCGCGTCATTCCAGCACGACTTCAAGTACGGATAGCTTAGGAGCATACAATGCAGAGGGCCAAGATACATTGACTGGATTAAGAGTGGGCACACCACAAAAGCACACGGTTCAGTGGAGTCGCAAGGCTATGGTGAGGAGCATGCCGGATTTGCTTGACAGTGAAATTCTTACTGCGTACGACGACGAGGAGCCTCAGTTTAAGGGACAGCAAGAACTTGAACAAAGGGTACGAAGGACAACCTTCCTCCCGTTTCATATGCTAACACTCCGGTGGAATGAGTAAACTATTTTGAAAGGCCTTTCTGTATTATGCTAATATTTGGAAGTTGACAAATGTGAGTGCAGGCTCTAATTGCAGAAGCTAGGGCACATCAGTGGAAACAAATGGTGATTGAATTGGCATCTGGCATACAGGATACGCTGCAGCAACCCACAACAGCAGCTTTTGCTGATGCTGGACCTCTAATTGCCACTGCTCAACTTGCGTTATCGAGAGTCATGAACCCCAAGTAACCAGAGAGTCATATCGGTGAGACGGTATTGGCTGTTCAGGGAAGCTTTATCATCATACCGGCGTTTTTTTGAGAGGTCCTTCGTGAAGCTTGGAGACAGTCTTTGTCTCAGCGTTACATTCTTTCCAATTTTTATCCCCACCCTGCGTCTCTTGGGCTTCTGGAGCGGTAGTGAGCTGGTATTGGCTTGATTTGTCACAACTCAACCTAGAAAGAGTGTGACGTTCAATTTTATGACAGCCTTTTCTTCTCTTTCCTACATTTCAGATCCCACGGCTTTCAGTAGTCAAGTTGTTACAAAGTTAGGAGGTCAGATATTGAGCCTGCGAAGGTTCTTAAGTTTTGAATCCGTGTTCAGACATGTAGAGGCCGATTGGTATAGAAAGAGTCGAGACCGGTGGGGGTTAGTGGATCATATCTTTCGCGGTGGAATGGCGCTTTGTCGATCTGCAACGAAATCCATAAGTTTAGAACAGTTAAAAGTAGGCGAAGATTGAGATTATTCCTATACAAATAGAGGTCATCAATTCTAGGTGTGTTGCTTTTGCTCAGATTGTGTGTTGGGCTGAATCATGGGCCTACTCAGATGCATAATGAGGTTCGATGAGTCCTCTTCGGTGGCAGGAGTAAATTTTTCTGCGACCCACTAAATCTGCTGGATGGGTCGAAGTGGCGCACATTAGGGCAAGTTTTATTCAAGGCCCAGAAATTCATGTGACTTTAGGGCTTGATGAGAGTTTTACTGATGAGAGTTATTCGTCCGGGCTGTTATTCGGAGAGCTTCCACATGTCAGTAAGATAAATTAGGTGAGCCCGAGTATTGCTCAAAAATCTCGCGAAGTCTTCTAGGAACGGTGGACATGTATTTTACCTATTACCTTCTTGTGAATTCTGTACTCCTTATTTCCACCAATCAGTTCCATGCCTACAATGATAAGAGGCTGCAATGGGCAGATATGCACCGATAGAATCTAGGTTTGTTTAGAAATACACTGATATCGGGTGTCATGAAGGTCCAAATTTGATGAGCAAATGACACTGCTGCATTTGTCTGTAGACGATGTGCAGTGGCAAGCTTTCACGTTTACAGACGTGTGTGGACTAGCTAGTTTAGTCTACAACAAAGCGAAGAAAAGTTCTGAGAACAATACTTTGTTTTTGGAGAGTTAGAGGAGGTTACTGAGACCGTTTAGATTGTGCACGGTGAAGGCAACCTATGCAAGGTGCCATGGATTTCATTCCATGTAATGTACCTCTTCTGACACGTCAAAACATGCAAACAAGTATACATAGTTTTGGTAAGTACTCGAAATGGTTTTAGAGTGCGTCCTGAACGTCCTCGTGTATGTATCTTTCATACTGAATGAAGAGTTTTTGTGTCTAAATATGCTTGCGGGTTGCTTCTATTTCTTGGAAGGATTCAGACTATATTGCTCTTGGCTGTGAAGAACCGAGTCCGAGAAGTTTGTCACTACGGTTGAAGACATTGTAATAGATACACCACGACTATGCTAGATTCGTACCCATCTTGGGCTCTACGTAGTCGGTAGAACGACCAGTGTCAGTAGCAGTAACAGTAAGGCAGCCAGGTGGGAGCTTCTTACCCCTACACGGCCACCCAGTTAGCTATCTAATTAACCTGTCTAGCATATTCCAGTAATTATGAGTAGTTCTACAATTCCGTTAAGCTGGTTATCTGCGACTCCACGGTGGCAAGGGACGACTCCATGGATGATCGCGTAATGGCATATTAGGTGAGTTGAAGAAAATATCTCATATCATGTCCTGATGGTGAAACTCATTACCGAATAGTCATGAGAATGTCTTCACCCATTCGAGAAATAAATGTTGCCCTGTTGAGTTCAGAGCTCGGCTTCACTTTCAACACTTTTCCGGTGGTGGTGGTGATGGGTTGACTGCGAGGTGGCAAATGCTTAAACCTGTGAGTTTTATTGAACTCATTGAACCGATCACCTTAAACTTTGTGATGTGCCCAGACAATGGTCTTTAGTTAATTGCATCTGCATAATTTGAACGATATCTCAATAGACTAATTTGAATCCTTCTAATTAATGATGGTTACAGCAGTTTCTTGCAGTATAGTTTTGAAAGTGTAACGTCGACATTACAACTATTGGTATTGTTACTCTGATCGTAATCATGCGACACGGTTGATACTTCAATCAGCATGTTTATCCCGTTTGGAATCGTCAATAGAACGGTGAAACAATATTGTTGTGTTGTTGTAGAGATACTTTATATGTCTACCTGGAGTAGCTTGTCTTTCAACTGGATATTGAAAGCGGTTGAATTAAGCTTTAAAAATCTATAAACCATGTCATTCATGCAGCCATCTTTATTTAATTCATCTGGATGGTGGATCCTGATCATCCCTCATTCCTTTTTTTAGTATCGTCTCAATTCTTTCAGTTTTTTGTTTTAATCAACATGGCCATTCACATACATTAATCACCATTATATTGGTATCATATATGAATGACATGAGGGGAAGGTCTATATGATACGAATTTATCATGTTTATTTTGCAAGGTTGTATGGTTGTAACGTTAAGGATATTCTCGCCCTCTAAATCACATAATTAAATTTATTTATTCAGGTTTGAACTTAACTCTAGTTAGAGTTAGGTTTTGCTATTCATTGTAAAAGAGAGTAAATCAAAGTTCTCTTTGAACTCTCTATTGTGAACGTAGTCAGTAAAGATTATTACTTGTTCCACTGAACGTAATTCGGAAATGGTGAACCACTTCTCTATGGGAGATCTTGTGTATGTTTGTGTCGGTGCGTTTGTGGTTCTGTTCTTGTGAAGTCTTTGCAATAATTTGTACCAGATTATCAAGAATGTACTCGATGTGTCGATGCTGGACGTGAACATGTTTCCAAGGCGTTGAGTTCCAAACTCATTGCACTCGGCCTGAAGAATTTCCGAGAAGTATCGAGAAGTAAAACAAGTCTCTGGATTCGACATAAATGCTCACGGCTTTGAATTCCAGGACGAGGATGACCGCAGAGAAGTTGGGAACTCCACGCGTTGTAAGTGTCGACCAGGGCCTGGAATAGGCCTTGGCAAGGTAAGTAAAAGGTAACCTGTAGGTCTCTACCTTTACATTACCTTTTACTTTACTCGTGTCACTATAATCTACATTTACTCTTTATTTCTACCTTATGATAATTACCGGGTTACCCGATACGGATTCTAAAAGATTCAAAAGTTACTTTTAAATCAGGGTTACCGGGTAGTTACCCTATTACCTCTACCCTAAAAGGTAAAAGATCAGAGATTACCCTATCACCTCTACCCTAAAGGGTAAAATGTAAAGGTAATTTATCTTTTTAGTATCGTTTACCTGGATCGTTTTAGTAGAATGCACAGAATTGTATTTTGAATAATTTTGAGAATGTACATATTTTTGTTTTGTTACCTGGTAATTATAGTGTAACCCATATGGCTCTACCTTTACCCTACCCTATAGCCAAACCTCTACCTTTACCCTTCCCTTTTACACGGTAACCCTCAAATGTTACCTTACCTTGCCTAGGCCTAGCCTGGAAGACGATGAGAAATACAAGGATTTGTTAACATCTTGAATTTGTTGAAAATTAAGTCTAATACATTCAATTACAAAGAATAATTATTGAACTGATTTGTAATGAATATATGATAGATTATTAGATGATTAAGTGTGTTACTTTGAAGTATGTGTTAAAATCTAAGTGTTGGGATTGTGAGAATAATATGAATGATGGTGAGTGGATATTACTTTTGTATAAATTTTGAAATATGAATCAAAGATGCAAAACAAATATACAAATATAATACAAATATTTTTCATATTTGAATATAATGATGATATCTTATGATAATAACTATTTTATTTAGTGTAACAATAAATTTTGAATTAAGTCGAATTTTCAGAATTATGAATGACAATTCATGAAATAACAAAATAATATTCAGTATGATAAGTTAGTAAAATTTGCACATAGAAATACATGAAGTTGCTGCAAATTGAAGTATAAATGTTATGATCAAATAAAGCTCTCATCCATATTATTGATTACTTTACTAAAACAATAGATATATAATGCACAATTAAACATAAATGAGGGTAAAAGTAAAAGTTAAATGATTATGAAATTAAAATTTGATAAATTCAAATGATGTATTTTTAGAAGCCTCATGAATATATTAAAATTTAATTTGGATAGAAAATTATAAATATTTATTGTTAATTATGAAAAAAATGAAATTTCGAAATAAAACTACTTCAATATTTATTATTGGTAAATTGAGATTTATTTTTTAATCTCAATTATTCAAAGGTTTAAATTTGAAAAAATTATATATATCAATAATAAATTAATTAAATTCAAAAATGTAATTTTAGATGTATTATGTGTTCAATTGCCATGGAAATAATATTTTAACTTAAGTTTGTGATGATAAATTAACAGTAATTTAATTTACAAATTTTTCATTATATTTGATTTCAAAATAAATTTAAATTTTATAATCATTTGAATTAAACATATGTTGCAGAGCCCTACATTATATGTCTATGCCAAATCCACCCATGGCCATGGATTTTAGGTGGACAAAGTGTAGAGATTATTGTTCATGGATGGGCAAGGGTGAAAATTGTTTCGAGGTGGATATGACATATCTTTCATATGAGTATGGAACCATGACCATCAATACTGCTTGAAACTTGAACTCTAATGTGTTTTTCATGTCTATACAATGTATTAACATGACACATGTCATGTTAATACATGTCACTTACGTTGAACTCATTGGATATCAAAATAATGCGCATTGCGCAAAATAAAGGGAATTGCTAGGCACACACCCACCCTCCTGTGCATACATCCACTCGTCCACAAAGCACATTTTTGCGTCAAAACACCAAAAGCGCACTTGTTGACCTTGGAGCGCAGGCGACTCAAGCTGTATCCCTTCCTGTGAGCAAAGGCAAAGATCTCCGTCTCGGCTTCTTCCAACGACGTGTAGACGCGATCCAGCGGCGGTGGCTCCATCTTTAGTGATATGGTGCCTCTGCGAGTGAGACGGCTACTTCTGTCAATCTGAGCGTGCTATTAAGGTCACGGGCGGTCATCCCTCTTTTGTGGGGGGATGTGTGCCTAGCAAAATAAATTATTTCATGCTTGCACCAGGGAATATTTGTATAGGTTATTGAGATTTTATTTCCAATTGTGTTATTAGAATGGAGATATCTAGCTCACTAAATGCACAAGTAATCAAAAAAATCAAAGAGTACATTGTTGAATTATGTCAAATGTGATTATTTAAATAACATGGATAGACATAGATAGCTCTTGATAATTTTGATCTGGGTAGAGGTACAAATTGAAGTAAAACGTTGAACTTTGATTTGTTGTTCAAAATTATATTAAATCAGATATCAATTTTTTAAGAAAGATTAAAAAAATCAAAAAATAAAAGTGTAAGAATATGACTTAATTTTGGTAAGTTGATTTTACAAACTTGAAAATCCAATATACATAATTTCAAATAGTTGATTTGTTTAAACAAGTTTATGTTATGAAGTATTTTTTATTGCATTTATATTACAATATTTAGTAAAATATTGAATAAAATATTTCCAAAATAAATTTTTAACTAATTTCAATAATTGGACATAAAAATAGTTCATGTGAAAATTAAGAAGCAATCAATAACTTTGTTTGGAAATAAGATTGATTATTTATATTTGAATAAGGAGATGAAAATGTAAATTCAATGAATCGAATTCAACAAAAAAGATGAAAAGATCAAAAAAAATATATCATATGCAAAGTTCATACAATATTTGATTTCTTGAAATCCCAAATCATCTGTATTTATAAATTTACATTTACATTAAAAATTTGAAATTCAACCTACAGACAATGATTTGTCAAAAGATAATGATTCAACTATTGAAAAATATTTGTGAGTTATTAAGACTTTAGAGTGCATGCACAAGTGTATTATTAGCCAAAATTGCATGCGGATGAGAAATAGTTGTGTTTTCTAATATTCAATAAAGTTTACTCTAGATCCAAACATTCAATAAAAATCCGGTAGCGCTGTATGCATCTTTGAGTCAAGTAAAACACAAATATATAAGTTTCACACAATAGTCTATAGTTGCAAATTATAGTGGCATGAGTAATTTTTTAAGCTTTACTTTTTCTTCTACAATGATGTATAATGATATCAGAATTATTTTTGGTTGAATATGGATAACGTAATCAGAACCTAATTCACACAAATCTGATTTTCTTTGCACTTCTTAATCTCATACTCGCAGTCATATACTTTGTGGGCAATATCATTGCTCCTACAGTGGACACAATGCTATGACACATCATAGCATGCTAGACTAGAAAGAATGAGCATCACTCTAAAATTGTTAATAATACAAATGTAAGAATATATATCATGGGATGCAATATCAAGTAGACCCATGAAATAAGAAGTTAGTGGCACCATCTAGGTAAGTTATAATGTACGCAGTGAAATGTGGGATATGTGAAAAAAATACGCCCCATACAACTTGATTGATTTTCTGCTGTAGTTGGATGTCCACCTGCAAAAGATCCAACTATAGAGACTCATCACACAATCATGAGTACCCAGTGTCAATCCCAAAACTTTAATCCAACTAAAGTAACCAATCAAGCTGCAATACCTACAAATGAGGAGGAAGCAAGTATGGAAACTGAATCTTCAACTTTGAAATAATTTGGCTAGAAGGTCCAACAATATGTTTCATTCGCTACATATATTTAAATACATCCAGGTGCTCGAGTGATTAACTCTAAGCTCGAATTTCGAATGTTTTCTTATATTGAGCGGTAAAAAAATGGGAACCATTCTACAAAATCTGATATTGCTGGAGCAGATCGAACTATTCAGCATGAGGAGTGTAAGACAGTCATCAGCTCTGCATGAGCCTTCAGAAGATGAGTCGTACACCTCGTTAGGTGCAGAAGGTATGCAACCTGGTCGCGAGTGCCAACGAGCTCAGTTCCTGCTCTGCTCACCAAGTAAAGCCGTACGGCAGAACACTCAGACTCGAATGCGTGATCGCTCTGATCGCCTGCATCTGGGAGCCTCAGCGAAGAGGCCATCTGCCATGTATCCCAGGCGAAGAGAACAGTTGACACTCCGAGGCCGAACGAATGCCATATGAGGTTATGAATCGAAAATCAACAATTGACAATTGAGAAGACGAGGATCAGATAGGATTTTCATTCACTAAGCTCTGAATGATCTATGTGAGCTTGGAATTGGAGAAGCCCATACAAAGAATAATATTTCATTGACCAGTACCGAGAAACTCGTACTTCTGATCTTGTTGCACTTGGCTCCGTTGCGGATCAGGTAACCTACTCAAGGAGCGCGGCCTGCATGGTCTGCTGGGAGTTTGAGGTCTCTGTGTAGGATGTTCAGGTGGTGGCAGATAGATCCACTTGGCTAATCATGCATCTGAAGCCGTCGAAACGTACGAACCATGTTAGAGAAGTCGATCATGCTAAAATCCATTCTTACACTCATCACGCGTCGGTTCACGTTTCCTGTACTGTCAAAAGCTTACTCGTCCAGATTCCTCCTCGTTCTCAGTATATGAACCCATCAGGTGTCGTATCATTCATTCATTCATTCAATCATCAAGTGTTCACTCTTCGAAGCCTCGACCGTGTACTGACTGCTGTGTCCCTCCTGCCCGAAGTCCAGTCCACAACATGGAGCCCACAACAAAACTGAAGACATCCTACGTCGTGTTCGTCCTTATTGTGATGATGCTGCTGAGGCTCACTGTGGGGACCCATGCAGATCCACAGGAGCAAAAGGGCGCTGATAATGTTGAGAATACTGAGTATCTGCGGCTGCACCCATTGACTGGTGCATTAGAGCAGCCATTGCATTCTTCTCCGAGCTCCGCATCAGCACTGACTTCCAGACTACTCGAATCCCAGAAGCTAACTACGACTGGGCCACATATGCCTCCCCTCCGAACACTGACAGAGGAGTCCGTGTCGGAGGAGCCGATCGTAGTGCAAACCTCGGAAGGAGCGCGCAGTCAGCTGGTCAATCTGTCGACCACCCTGGACTGCGATGCCCTGGACCTGTCGAACGTGAATCTGTTGACCCTGCTGACATCCTGCTCCTCCTCGCTGATAGACGAAGCAATCAGCACCGACTGCTGCACGGAACTGGTGAAAATCGAGAAAGATTTTACAACATGCTTCTGCTCCGTGATCTCCACTCTTCTGGGCTCGTCTCTCGAAGACTTGGCCATTCCGACGCTCATCAGCGGCTGCACGGACCTCAGCTATCCATGCGCTTGATGCATCAGAGGCACCGGCAACTTAATTGGCGACTGGCCTTCTTTGCGGCGTGCATGCTGTGGATGCACTCAACTGAGGCTAGAATCCGATTTTCTACATACATACTTAAATACAAGTTCAGGCCCGAAGTATGAACCGTCGTCTGATAGACCACATGACATTGCCATACCACTCTTTAGTGAGCTCCGAGGATCGGAAATTAGAAGTCCAGGGAGACGCACGTAGCCTACGCTCGTCTGTTTCGTGGGCTTGCGTTTAGACTGGCCTTATACAGTCCGTCACCAGGAGGGAGCATTAGAATGATATGGACATGGATTGTGCTCGAGTGTGAGATGTAACACCCTTGAAATGTAACCAGCTGGACTCCTAATGAACTTATGTCCGTGTCAGACATTATGTGTATGTCCTGGTTTTCTTTGTAACCTGTTGCTTGCGCTTGGCTCTCGTCTCTGAGGGAAGGTCTGAATCACGACAGCAAGCTTGACTGCGAAACACAAAATGGCCACAAGTGCGACTCCTTTCTTGAGCGGAATTGCGGCATGTATCGAGTATCGAGATCTGTTGTTTATCCCTCAGCCGCGCTGTAACACCGCTAATTCCTGGAAAGAGAGTACTTGCCCGGTAACTTGGACAAATGCTTGTACACCTCATGAGCAGAATAAAGAAAATTAGACAATAATTTACAAATTAAGTTTCATATGTCATGATCAGGATTCTACAAATATTGCATTGGGCCGTGCTTGTGTCACATTTATAATAAATGATTTTTTATACATATATATAAGTTCAGAAGTTCAAGTTTGGAAAGTCCATTGTTGAAAAGTTAGTTGTTCTTTGCTCTTGTCCGCAGTTGACAAGTTGCTGATGATGAAATGTCGTCAAAGAAGCACAAAATACCATTTAATGTCTCTCCCGAGCTTGAGTATGGGCTCAAGATCTTCATCTTATGATATCAATACATCAGTTTTATGCTGCTTTTGCCAAGTATGGAGCCGAGAAAAAAAAACTTACAAAAAGTCAAAAAGAAGCGCAATGGCATTGGAACAAAGAAGAACTTTAAGTTTCCATAGCTTTACTCACAACATATCGCAAAGTAACACTTGGCAGAGTGTAGTGACTATCTTGCTATGTACTAGATGTGAAACAAACTTTCTTTCATACTACTGCTTTTGTGAATACTATCCATAAACATTTTGTTGGGTCTAGTGATCAACTCTATTTTGATCTCAACGTAAAGATTGACGACACAATTCTACTAACTTTTATTTGATACCGAAACTGAGATTATTCCTATTGATTGGGTGAGAGAGAAAAAATGTACTCCACATTACAATGCTTCATGGAATTCATCGAATTTTATGAAGCATGAATTACTTTTGAACATCAATTTTCCAAACTATGTACGTTTATTGGAGGCTTTGCTTGTCCATATCCTAGTATTACGTATGTGAAGGGTGATTTCTGTGTGGACAAAGATGAGTACAAATGTTACTTAATGAATTTGTCAGTCTATTACATCATGCATAGTAAGCAATTCAAGTAAATTAAAATTGTGATCATATTTTTCATCAATAAAAATTGGTTGACACCATAATAAACTGATTTATGAGAATTTTAGCAATTGCCAAGTTCAAAGAGGCCTCGCAATTGCCAACTTAGCCATGCATCATGACCAGAACTACTTAAATTAGATATTTAGAAGTTTTTGCGCCTAAATTACCTAAAATAATTCTTGTGAGGCGCCTAAATTAAGGCCATTGCGCACCATGGCCATAGCCCCATTAGACTTCTCTTATCCAAATTCAATTTTAAAAAACAAGCGTGGCTCTAATGCTAAATATGGTTTGAAAGTTGTCTTAGACTAGACTGTGCTTCTACTTCAGCCGTCAGTGAAGTGCAGTGTCTTTTCTGCATCATGTTTGATCGTGAGGAGAATGTTGGCACAAAGCGCAAGATCAAGACCAATGTGCAAGATTGCAGTGCAACAATTTGCTACGACAACATTCAGCTTCACATGAAGAAGCATCACACTGTCAAATTTGGACAATATGAAAAGCTGCGATCAAAAGCGGAGCATGAATATTTTTTGATGACTTCAAGTATTCACTTTGTGTTTGAAGCTACGAGCAATCGTGAGATTGTCTTCATCATCGACAAAGTCATCGTTGAAGTAATTGTCAGTGAATTGATGTATTCAGCAGAAGGTGAGACCAATGATGTTGATGATGACGACAAGCAAGAGCTTGCATTTGGACGTGAGGCCGAATGTGCGATTGTGGGCGCTAACTGCCGTGTCAATGATGTGAAGGCGATGGAGCGAGCAATGTCACTTTTCAAACACGAGATCGGAAGCAGATAATGATAACAAAATGCCATCAACCTATACTATCACAATCATAAAATCCAATATCCAGCTCTTCAACCTTGCCATTCTATACGTCGCGTGTGGAGCATCGTTCTGCATGACAGCGAACATCATCAGCGAGACATATCAAGTTCCAATGCTCAGTCGCAGCGTTTTTGCTCTTGTGAGAATGTTAGCAGCTTCGTTAGAGTAGTTTGTGCAGCCAACTTTCAACGCCTATCACAAGTGCTGAAAAAACTTGGGTTTTTTGCTAGTGCTGAACTCAACATTGCACCAGAGCACATCATATTTGACTGTTCGTCTTCGTGTGGATGTGAAGAATAAGCGCGTCGTCATCAAACTGCACGGATGCGCATTGTCGATTTTTGAACAACACACATGTGAAGTCATGTTCAACATGATTTCTAACTTTCTTGACGTACTTTTTTTTCATTGGAGGATTTGTCTTTTCGGCGTGTCGAGTGATGGAGCTCAAAATATGACTGGCCGTGTGATTGGCATCGTGACAAGCATCTAGGTAGAACTTCATAATGATTGTAATCAGATCCAAATCTGGTGCGGAGCGCACCAGCTCGATCTAGTTATGTAGCTTATCATGAAAGTAGTTGTGAAGGAGCGCTTCTTCTTTGTGATGACGGGTTTCATTTCACATCTCACGCAGCAGCAAAACCTGATCGCAGAAATGAGTACGATGTGCCCTTGTGTTGTAAACCAATGTTTTTCTACAGACAAGATTACAACTTGGTTCAAGAAGCATTGGCTTATGCTCTTAGCTTACATTGAATTGAAGCAACATGCAAGTGCTGAAGAAGAAATGAATTTATTAGACTTGCGCCGAACTCCTAAGAAGAAATGAATTCTGTTCTGGATGTGACCACAAATATCATGAAGGGGTTGCTATGCGCTCACACTTCTGAAAGTGCAAGAATTTGTCGTCGGACTCGCATCAAGGATTAAAAGCATTCTCGACGCTACCGATGAAATGGATCGTAACGAGTTGTTGCAATATGTTGGTCTAGTCTTCGTCAAAGCATGTGATTGCATCAAGAGAATTGTTGTGTAGTGATGTAGACAACAGCTCATTCGTCGATCCACTTGTGCTACGATCTGTTTTACTGCAAGAGCTTGTTCGTGCTTCCACTGCCGATTCGATTCGCAAGGCTCGTAGGCAGAGCCTTCGCGTGCAGCATCGATACTTGGCGACACAAATAGACATCATTGTCGACGAGCAAAAAACTATTCTTTTAGTTTATAGCTATGAGCATGTGTTGTAAGAGAGGATTGATGACTATAACCAAAAGACATCCTTTGACTATGCTTTGAACTTACTCACTGCTCGGTTTTCAAACTTGAACAAGTTTTGCTATGGCAGTGCAACTATATTTCCGCAATGAGTCTTTCAGACTTTGGACTTGAAGATGTGCTACAGTCAAAGCAGTATATGCAAATCGAGACACTTGCGGTTTGCGATAACTAAGGAGCCACCTCGCATATTGATTACTGATCAATCAATTAATAGATAATACACATCCTTTTGAACAAATAAATTTCCAAATCTCATTTATTATTTATTGGCCTTCAATCTTGACTAAATGTGCCTACCGCCTAAATTAATTCGGAAACGGTGACTATATTAAGCTAATTTAAGCTATTGCCTTTTATAAGCAGGCCTGATCATGACTCATGATGCATTGTATCATATGAAAAATAGAAACACAAAATTTTATTTTCCATCCCACAAAGATAGGGTTTTAAATGTGCGAAATATTGAAGCTTTGAAATTTAGTTACATCATTATCAAGTTTGCATCTTGATAATGATGGGTGTAATACTAGTACAACAACTAAAGGGTGAGGTGGATAAGATTGGTATAGATAGAAACAAGAAATAATATATGACAGCAGTGAGGAATGGAAGGTGTTTGGTAGGATAAAGAGAAAAACAAAAGTGATTAGCCGCATACGACTTAATGATCTCTTTAATTCAAACTAGACGTTGAGTTCAGGACGAAAACGGAGTTAACCATCTTCTCGCTGAGCATCTGGAGCAAACTTCACGCGAACTATTCATAAACGAGATATGATCAAGGAGGAGGAGATATGTTGCAGAGAATGGTGACTCCTAATTCTTATGACCTGCTTTTTTGCTTTGATTTGTAAAAGAATTCTCCACAACCCGTATGATGAATCGATTATGTATTGAAGAGAGGGTAACTTCATTTTAACAGATGCAGGTTGCAGAGTGCACTGTACTAACGACAACACCTGATGTGAATTTGTGAATTACATGTTAATTGGGTTATCAAAAGACATTGAAAGGATAATGTCTGTATTTGTGTTCAATTTTAATTGAACACAAATATACACACAGTTATACAATACGTTAAGAAGGGAGCCACCGTTGTAGCGTGTATGAACAAGGAGGTATAGCTCAGTGGTAGAGCAATCGGCTGCAGTCCGATAGGTCATCAGCTCAATCCTGGTTGCCTCCTTTTTAAAAAAAAGTAATTAACTATAATACATAATTAATATATATATGCTGTGGACAGAATTGTTGGTTCTACCAAGCGAGACAGTCTCGTCAAAAATACGAGAAAACTCCGAAACATACATAATTCTGGGAGGCTACATTGAAAATTTAATTTGTGTTTACAAAACAAGGGGCAATCATAACACAAAGGTAAATATTGCAAAGAGATGCACATCATGATGTCAAACCACGTTCACAGGGCTTCAGTTTGCCATGATAATTGAGACAGAGTATTTATCAAAGCTTACTCATCATACCTATTTCGACCACTGGTCATCTGAAAGTAAGTTGGGTCAAAAATATAAATACATTCAGTTTGATTTCTTCACTTTTACGTATGGAGCAGAAAATATTTCCACGTGAATATGTATCTTAGATGAAATCAAATGTTTTATTGCACAATAAGCTTCTGAGAGACATTCCAACCAACATAAATATCTACTGTTTCTCAAGGGAAGGCATTGTCAATTTTCTAAAAAGTGATCACAAAATCAATACTTTCAGAAACTCTAGAATCTAGTACATTCACGGAGATCAGGTTGAAATTTGCGATGCACCAGGCAGCTCCATATATTGTGCTAAGAAAGTAGCTTGTTACATGCTATGCGATCATAAATATATATATACAGCAATGGTCATAATAAATTTTGACCACATAAAGAACTTCTGTACAGGTCACACGGAATGACACACCTCGATACCTTCAATTATACTTGACCAACTTCCGAGACCTGAACCTTAAGACCAACCGGACTTCATAATCTAGACTTTACAAACGGTACCTGAGTTTACAAGATTTGTAGAGTGCAACTAGTTGAATAGGCCAGACCTCTCTCCAAATCAAACTCCCAGCCAAGGAAAAAGATCCGACGGTGAAGAGAAATAAGAGTCAAGAGAGGTGAGCCCTCAGGGGAAAGGAGTGTGTGCGAATCCTCGTAGCCTTGTCTTTGAGTTTTGAAGAAAGGTACTTTCACCCTTAACAGCAGTCTGTTTTACAGCAACCCCACGGCGCAAGTCAGGATAACCCACGCTTTGAAAAGATGGGAAACATCAAACAATCGAAGTTGAAATATTCCGTATTGTCAAGAGCACACACATCTCTCAATCGGGAACTCATTGACTATGTGAGAAGCAGGAGGACGGCGCCAGTCTGATTCTTTTCAGTCTGTCGATCTAAAGCCAGCTTCCCTTATTAAAACACGCTCTCCTATGGGCACAATCACGGGCAACAGGTCCCAGACTGTTGCTGTCTGATTCCGTGGTTTGAGTTACTCTGTTGAAAACAGTACCAGCATCACATGAGCTTTCCAGTTTAACGAAAGATCCAGAGCTCTCGACCTTTCAAAGTCTCTCAACTCTTCTTCCGAACATTTTGACCATCTCACAGTAGCTCTATATATCATCGTCAGTTTCTCTGCTACTACTGAGATACTTGGAGGAAGGATGCTTTTGGCCTTCAGATTCCTGTCAGAAGATAGAGTCCTTCTGCTCCTGTGAATATGGACAAAAGAAGGAAGTCGGAGTGGCTTTCAGCGAAGAAGTAACTCACGGAGATTATTTGTGATTAATGGTCATGACCTCTGTCCGAATTTCTATCATGATGACTCCAGTCAAAAATGACCACTAGGCCTCTTGGCAGCAGCGTAGGCTACCTTAATCTGCGAGTGAAGATTGCTCGTGTAGTTGTCGAGAGTAGATACAAGCGCTTCCAGTTCAGTGACTTGTTTGTCAATGACCTCCATGTCTTCCAAGTACTGGTTGAAACGTTCATTTTTCTGTTTCAGTCTCTCCACAAAAGAACTCAATCCCGAGGCAAAATCTCCATAATTGTCGTACTCTGTGGCTGTCCTCATGTTCATGCTCTTTAGTAAGTCATACTCGTTGTTTGAGCACTGGTCAGTGGGACAGCTAATAAGGTCAGTACTCGCAAGATAACCAGCGATCACGCTTTGACTGAAATTAGCACATACAAGCAGAGAGAGGCGGGTCGACTACAAGTGGATGACTCAGAAATCAAAACCAAAATCAGAGCAGGTAAACATCGATGGGATAACGTTGAACCAAATGTAGAAGAACGATATTTTTTCTGCAATATTAGGGTTCAGAATGTAGGGGATGTAGGGATCAGAAGAACATTCACGCTTCGTGGGACGGGTGTCCTTGCTTACATCTATCGGATCTGCACTACCATAGTAGGGTGAGAATCAATTGCACTGCCAAGCGGAAAACAACATCAACCGCACAGAGGAATTTCAAGAGCAGTAGAAATAACGAGGATAAGGGAAGATGAGAAAGTCGCAGTTACTCAAGCCGGTCGACAAGCAGCCGTACCTGAAGCTCGCCTTGAACAACGCTCGCGAAGCTAACAAAGAGAGATTGCAACGCCTTGGCCAAAGCATCGTCGTTCGGGTTAGCCGGATCCGCCATTGCTACCAATTTTCTTGCCAAATCTCCACAAAGAAATTCAAATCACATGACTACGAACTCTCGTGCCCATTCATTTACAGCCTCATTCACTCGACCACAACGATCTGCGAACTGTCCCCGATCGCTAAATTGTGCTTGATTCAGTTGCAGCCGCAATCGCAGAGTACCCCAGTCGCAGAGTACCATGCCCAACCCAATCCGCTGACAATTCGCCAAGCCTCGAGCTTCATGGCACGAACGCAAGTGAATGACTGCGATACCCACAACTCGCGGCAACGAGAATGGCTTCATGCAAGCTCTGTCTCGTGTTCGCACAGAAGACAATGGATGCATCAAATTTTTTGATGCATTCGCCTCACCATAGATATCAAGTGAAAAAACAACTTTCATCCCGAATTGTATCATACCCGAAAAATAAATGGGATTGATGTAGTGAGGAAGTTTGGTGAAAGAAACCCAAAAGATAAAAATCTGGTGATTATTATACTCGTAAAATTTGACAATTGCAAACTATAGAAGATTGAATATCATCAAATTCCAAGAATTCAAAACTAAAGTCTTATAAACTTACTAGATAACTTTGCAGAAACTAGCAATGTACTAAAAAAATAATAATGTAAACGAATATTAATTTAAGAATATACTGTAAAATATCTTTGTGACTTATGCATGAGAGGTAGAGAAGAAATACATGGTTGAGACCTTCGAATTAAAACACAATATCTAATACACAGATTTTGCTTCTATATATATGTAATAATGTGCATATACTTTCAGTATATGACAAAAATGACGGTGTAAAATGTGCCAAAGCTTAAAAGCTTAAAAGCTGTCTTTGTCACACATCACCTACATATATCAAACTAACAATAGCTTTACAGAACATCTTAGTAACGCTTTTCTAGAGGGTTTCATTAGCTATTTATGGATCGTGAATAATTAGCTCAATCTACAATGCTGAAACTTGTGCTTGAGCATAAGCTCTTCGTACATATGAACAATTTAATCTCAGATGTTCACCTATCTAGAATCTCTCTTATGGACAAGGAATTTCTTACAAGCAATGTAACTAGGACTTCAAAGTGTACGCTGTAAACATGAAACAAAAGCCTAGAAGATGATAGAAAGTTGTTGATTCCCCAAAAAGTCCTAAATGGCCTACTTAGATAATTATCAATCCATTTTGCTTCGTAGATACTCCAATCACCATAGTCTGAGATTGCGTTGGATACCATGTGCATGTCATCCTTGTTCATGGCCGAGTTATTAAAGGCTACTTATAAATGTGTTAACTTACTCTCTCCCTTCCACAATATTCCAAAACTGTCCAAGAAGAGACCGGAAATCAAATAGCGGACACATTGTACTTTTTACAAGAATCACGCAAAGCTGTAAAACTGACAAGTGTCAATAATAATCTTTTATACAATTCTACGTGGTAAGTAATTAAAATTGAAAACTTACTGGCATATTATTCATTCTCCATGGCATGCAAAGCATAGCTGTACTTTGTGGCATTTAATCTACTCCGATGTCTCCATTCGTCGCCAAAGTCCACTCGATAATTGTCCTCCAGAGAAAATCCAGTGCAATCTGCATCGTACGGTACATGTACCGCGTAGACTTGGTGTCTCATAACGCCGTCGTTTCGTACTACGTGCGAAGCGCGGTTGAGGCTACGTAGTCACAATTGTCGGCCCAGGTCGCAGCGGAGAAATATTGCTCGTCGTCCACGAACCGAAACGACAGAAAAAGCTTCGAACAAACTTGCGCAGCAGGTCCCAAGGCCAGACTGAATTAATGTCTGGTAGCAGGCAGACGATTGCACCTGCGAGCTCTCTCACAAAGCTTAGAACACAGTGACCCACGATGTCTAGATTGGAGCTGTTCACTGTGTGTGGTGGTCACAGAACGAGCTGAGTAATTGAATTTATGGCTTCGATTTCGATTGTGTATCTTGGTGATGGCGAGCGCTGGAGTGCGGGTGAATTGAAAGATGACTGTGGTTGGAATCCTGTTTGCTAACACCGTGTTCGGCATCGTTTTGGATTCCTCTTTTGCCGAGTCTCACATCGATGGAGAGCTCGAAAGAATTTTGTAGACCCCAGAACTTTGGCTGTCCGGCACGAGAGCTTTGGAAGCCAATGCACGAACTTCGTATGTTGGTTGGTGCAGAAGTCGTTTGCCTTCTCTGGTAAAATCCGGGTGAACGGTGACGTGAAATTTATGGGAAGGTGTCCGTTGTCAAGCTAAGAGGTTCCAAGATATGGTGCCTATGACGGCGACATTAGAGGCGCTCTGGCAGCGCCCTCAGCCCCTGGTTCTGTGCTCAGCGAAATCTCAGAGATTCCAGAAATGGATTCACCCCGAATTGGTTGTTTCCACGTCTCCAAAACGTGGAGGATTTTACATTCTCCACCTGCAGCAGAAGAAAAATGGTTGGACCTGTCCGGGTGCGAAGATCTATTCTCCAAGGAACAAGACATGGACGGTTTGTGCTGCCCAAGGAGAGGGAGAAAAAGGAGGGAGTCGTAATGTCGGTGAGTGGATGAAGCAGAAAATCGAAGAAGGAAGGAAGAGAGAGCTGCCTGTTGGTGAGAACGTGATGAGGATGATAGCCACGGCCACTGCTGCTCCCATTGCGCAGTACATTGATTCTCCGTTTACAGCCCTACACTCTCTGGATCCTCGTGTCAAGCAAGTACGATTACCCACACCTTTCATGAACCTTTCCAACTGTGAGTTTCACATGTTCTCTGTTACCGTAAATTTGCAATTACTTGCAATTCCGAGAGTGTTTGCATTTACCCTGGATTGAAGACCCACTTTAGATTTTTTAATGAGGCCCTCATTTTATTGCTTTCACTGCAGCATTGACTGACTCGTTTCTTGGACTTGCAGGCCTGGCTTCTTGCTTTGGTGGTACTGCCATCTAGAGCTCATATTTATATTCGCTTTGGAATCGTAGGACTGCTGGTCCTGGGTACTGTCTGTTCTCTCCCTCGTCGTATATGGCAGGTAAGATATGTGTTGAGATGGCTTCACTGCCTGGAAATGATTACTGTCATGTTTGTTCTCGTTCTGTCGTCGTCACGCTATACTCGTAACTCAGAAACCTGCGAAATTTTTGAGTTGGATCCTTGAAACAGTTCAGGATAGTCAAATGTTAGGATGTGGGTCTCGGTTTCGTTCGACATTTACTAGCTAAACAACGTCGTGCGTCTACTTGCAGATTTGAATTTGTTCCGTAGAGAGTATAAACCAAGAGAGCAGCTGAATTTCAACTGGAGTCTCTGATGTAGCATTGCTTCTTCAAGTTTCTTGCCTGTAGAATGCCGACCTGTCTTCGTACTGATACTTGTGTTCCTTGTGCAGGATCAGCTGGGTCGCATGTTTTTGTTGTCAGGATTTCTGTTCGTACTCACTGCTCTCGGGACCGATGGAGTGCCACCTGTTGTACAGCCCCGCACGCCTCCACCATCGCTGGAAGGATTGCCGGATATTCTTCCTTCTCTGACTGGTTATTCTTATGTAATTATGAAAATTGGTCCGCTGATGCTTACAAGGAAAGGTCTATCACTTGCTGCTGCAGCTTCATGTTTTTCATTTACGGTAAGCTACCAGTATGGTCGCATGATCCTGTATTGCTTGACCTGACCGTTTAAGCAGTCATGTCCTCATGTTTGGGCTCAATTGTGCCCTACTGGCATTACAAAACTGTGAAGGGAGCATGGATGTCATCAGCTCGAACAGATCATATTAGATAAACGTATGTGACGACTTCAATATATTTCAAGTGATGCGTCGTCGGGGGACCATTGATGAATTTACGTGACCAAGTGACACTCCGTCTAGGACCACTTTGGAAGATATCACCGTTTTGCCGTGCTTTACATGTTTTTCCTGTTTTACAGGTCTTGCAGAGTGCAACTCTCTGCCTCACAACAACCACTCCAGAGCAACTAGCAGCGGCACTGCAATGGTATCTTACTCCGTTGTCTCGATTTGGAGCTCCCGTAGGGGAAATTATACTCACTCTCTTACTCTCCCTCCGTTTTATCGGTCTTGTGTTCGACGAGGTACGTGAGTTGTAACTGCACTTAAAGCATTTGCCTGTTGTAGGCAGAGAGCATCAGTTGCCACACTTGAATATGAACGAAATGTATATTGGTTGCTCTAGGGGGCTGCGTACGTATACTTCTCACCTCAATGTTCTCCTTTGCACTGGGGGTAGGGTGTTCAATAAACTATCGACTTAATTGAAGCAGTGAATACAACGCTAGCTGTGTTCGCCTACTTGTAAAACCAGCATCACTCAAGGCCTGGAAGCTTTAGACTGTTAAAAATTTCCCTCCATTTTTTACAGGTGCGGAATATAGCGTTGGCCGTGGTTGCTCGAGGAGTGCAATGGAAGACTCTTAAACCTATGGAGACCATTGACAGTAAGTCCACGGTTGAGATACAGTACTGAATTTTGTCATGTAGTTTGCTCCAGCGATGCCCATCTGTGAGTAGGGTCAAGGTTTTTTTTTTATCTGTACTTGCAGTTAACTCCCGAATTTCTCACATTGACTTGTGCCTGGGTACAGCACTCTTCACTCTTTTTGGGCGATTATTCAAGAATCTACTCAATCATTCTGAAAGAATTTCTGAGGTTCGTTCTCACTGCCACAATTTGGTTAGGAGGTGCTTTTGCTGTATCTTGCAACATGCTTTCTCACTCATTTTAATTGTACATCACTGCTGAAAAAGCCGAACGGATTGCTTGCTGCTGGTAACCAGGGGTTTTTAATCGTATATAGAATTTACGACGTATTGGCTTCATGGATCCATTGAAATGGTGAGATCACCCGTGCGCAGGCAATGGTGGCTCGAGGATTCAAAGGAAATGCATCGAACCACAAAATATACTTTCTTACGAACTTTTCGCTCACAGGTTTAGACAAAGTCGCAATTTTAGGACTCATTGTTTTGGTAATGTTGACATCGTATTCAGAACTAATGCTACCCGTTTGACCACCATGTTTACTACCCTGTTGTACACGTCTCTCGGTTCCTCTGAATAAAAATATATCCACTTAAGTACGAGTTGTGAACTCCTAAGTCTGTTTGTTTAAGTAATTCAGATCCAATCGAAGAGATGGTATTGTATCAGACTTGTTGTTGCACGCATCTTTACGAATCCAAATGAAACGGGAATAACGATAATGTGAGATTTGTCCTCTGAAGTAATTTTTGCTGGCTGTTCGGCGCGAGCGAAAACATTGTCTGTCCAGGAGCACCTGCTTCATGTTGTGGATTAGGTGTTATCAAGGAGGAACGATAATGAGAGAGCCTCTGTGCCGTGCGATGCAAAAAAAAATCATATATTATCTGGTCTGTATCACGAGTTTAATGCTGGATTGGATTGTAATATTCCACCGAAGGTTTTAGTGCGATTGAAGGTATGATGAATGTATTGTGGTTATTATGCGTTACTGTCGTGAATAGAACGATGATTTTTTAGACTATGGACAATGCATTTCAACCATAAAGAGAAAGTTTTTGCTTTGCATTGTATCGTGTACTGTCATGCTGAAATGTTTGCTGTTGATCTATCGCTAATTGGTTTTCTAGACTTTTCCTGTTTTGAACTTGTTTTCGAAATCACTGGTTTTGATATGAAAATGGTGTTAATAAAGTAGTCATTTGTGAAGGCAAGGGAAGAGTGTGAGCTGAGGAGTTGGAAGGTACAAGATTGAAAGATTTAGTTAGGTAACGCTGTCCTCAAACACACAAGATGTTGTTGTGTAGGACGGTGTCTAATACACTAATATCATTAGATCAAGGCTGTGACATGCAAATATCTTGATTTTGACAAGTGATAAGAATTTTTTTGGTTACGTGAAAGTGGTATTTTAAAGTTTGCTGCGACATTGGATCTAAAAGAGATTCACGTCTGATAACGACCAAGTTCTACTATATTCATGATGCACAACTCCAATTCGAAGATCCTGCCATTCATTATTTTAGATGCTCTGGCTACACGGGAAGTGCGATGGTATCCAGTTGTATTAAAGGTTCTTCTCCATATCTTGAACTCTAGGTAATTGGACGGAACGACCTGTACTTCCACAATTTAAACTCAGAACATCGTCACTTACAAAAGGTTTTCCGAACTTCATCCAAAGTTGTGAAGTAGAGTGGTAAAGACCACCTCCGCCAGGAAAATCTGAAAGTACTGAGTTTACGGCATTCCCGCCTTTCCTTTCTCGTTCATGGATCCACCAAAAGGATTTTGCTCCTCGATACGAGTTTGAGGTAGCGTCTGCTCAACGCTCATATCCCTTCCATATTGGTCTGCTTGCTTCAGGGAGTCCTTCACCGAGCGCTCAACATCGCGCCCAGTAAGTGGTGCAGCTGCAGCTTCTTCAGCTCTCTGCTGCTTATGTTCAGCTTGCCTCGCTCCTGAGTCCTTCTGCAATCGTTGAAATGAAAAAGACGTCACTACATTAAGTCTCAGTTTCTAATGATATTGACGCTCTGACAGGGTATCTGGTTTCACCAAGTCGTGTCACGTCTTTTTACTACCATGTCACCTATCAGAAAGCATGTCCAAGAGTGCCGTAGGTAGACAGGCCAGCCATAATACTGCTGCGATTCAACAAAATGATGTGCAGATCGCGTAAGTGTGAAACTGACAAAAGGAAGATAGAGCATGACAGACGAGCTTACAGCTGGTTTTCTCCCGAACTCCTGATCGATCGGGGGAGTCTCAGCCTCTGGCTTGTCGTGGTGAAAGAACTCCTCCGCTTTTTTCTGAGCGTGTTCCGATGCCATGGTGCCCTTACCTGATTCTGACAGAAAACTTCGACCGATGTATATCAGTTGTGCATACTTAACTGCGAGTCTGATCGAAGGACGGGAATTTATGATGCCAAAGCAGAAGACGAGTAGGAGACAAAACATGCACCAGCAGAGTGCTCTGTCTTGCCACCTGTATCTGGATACTGTGACGTGACAAATGGCATGAGCAAGGACTGCAAGAGGAAACGATGGACGTTGCGTCCATTGTTTAATGCGGATGTAACAAAGAGGATTCGGGAAGAGGTCATGGTGCCAGAGCAAGGACGAGTAGCTTCGCCAAAACAAAACCGTGAAAGGTCGGACGACAGAAGAGATACACGAGTGTGAAAAGAACGAAGAGCATCATTTGTGAGTGCCTACAAGAAATACATGTTAGAGAATCTATGTATTTGAAGCATGTAGAATACTTTACCTAAAACCTTATTCTGCTACATACTAGAAATTTATAAAAGATAAAGCTCATAATTTTAATTTGTATAAATACAAGTACACTCGTCTAAGTAAAAAGTATTTAATATGTCAAAAACATTAGGTGCATTAGGCTAAAATTTAAATTTTGATTATATTGGAGGGTTGCCCCGCGGTACCCCCATTCGGAGGACTCGACGGGTCCTTTTCAACATACAACTTGCTGCTTCTTCATGTTTCGGTGACTTGGGCCCTCATCTGATGAGGTTCCCTGCCGCTAAACTGCAGGAACCGGCCCATTCCGACCGGCGAAGATCGCACCGCCGGCAGTCATTTGCGCTGGACATTGCGACACGAACAGTTCTCCATATGCCATGCCCGCCGCCACGTCAGACCGCATGGCAACCGGGGACCGAGAAAGCACCGCGTCCCGTGGGGGAGCGCGTGGCCTGAAACATGCGTGCGTCAGACGGAAAGTCTCGATCGGAGGCTCCTCCGGTCGTGGACGACGGACATTCGCCATGCGCGCCCTGCACCCTAGGATCGGATCGCAGCCTGCACCATGGCGATCTGACTCCGTCGTCACTCGGCTTTCGAAGCCGAGTGACGACGCTGAGTTGCGAAGCCGGGCTTCGCAACCCAGCATCTGATCGCCGTCGGGCACACGGCAGGCAAGGACGACGATGGATCCGTCGGGTCCGATCTGAACAACGCTCTATCCCCTAGAGATTTTGTGTGGCAGGAATTCCTGCAACATAAAAATCTCGCTTCTTTCAGGTCTACGAATTGACCCCAGCTTCTGTAGATCTGGCCTCCTAGATGTGGTTCACGATTGTGCCCTGCACAGCCTCTACCGTCCCATTATTGTTTGAAAGCTTGGTGAGAGTGGTAGGCTTGTGTTGCAGGTATCCTTCTCTATGAATTCTATGTAAGGCTCATCTAGGCACTTGGAACCTTGTATTATTGCAGGAGTCGCCTGCACACGTTTCCGCTTCGTAGAACTGCACAAGAGGCAAATGTGATATCCGCCATATGATCTTCCTCTTGATATGATGTTCTAAGTGCATCATGTACATTATAGGAACGAGTGCCGACTTACATAGTTCTTTCAAATGCCACGCCTTGCTATCTACCAGTCAGCTTCTTTCTTGGTGTTCACAGATGGTCAAAAGGAGGTTTTATCATGACAGTTCATTGTCCAAGTCATAGATTTGGCAGTCGTAGCCGGAGTCTTGGTCCAGAGGCTGCTGGGAGTCGGAGTTTCTTTGGACTTATCAATTCTGCATCGTCCCCGAGCATGCTGGTCATGGTGGTCTCTATGTCATATAAATGACCTTTTCTTTCTCATTGAACTGCCAAAATTGGCAGTCCAAAGTTCCCACGACATACTGCCATGACAGGAGTGTCTCCAACCTTTGATTGAGCAGACTCATGTGAAACCGAAACTCAGAACTTGCTGAGCATGGTTTCGTGTGTTGAAATTTACACCTGAAAAGGCCTCATGTAAAGAGCTGGAGAGACGCAGTATACGCTGGGTTTTGTTGCAGTCCACAAACTAGAAAGTAACCCCTACTTCATATGACGTTACCGATCGGTGACGACGTTTCACGTTATCAAACAGTATCCCACTCAGTCTGGCTGGAGAAAG
Organism: Marchantia polymorpha subsp. ruderalis; assembly: GCA_037833965.1. NCBI lineage: Eukaryota > Viridiplantae > Streptophyta > Marchantiopsida > Marchantiales > Marchantiaceae > Marchantia > Marchantia polymorpha. The sequence continues at coordinate 9,780,268 of AP031352.1, read as the reverse complement.
ACCAAGCAATTATCTTAGGTTTGAATTCACTGATGTCCTTCTGTCGGTCAGTTCCTACGAATGATCTGGTATTCATAACGTTTTAACTGTCAATTCCGATTGTTATGTGTAAAGAGGAATGCTCGATTAGCAGCCCCACTGTCTAAGTTTATTCTGCATATTTAAGTGTGATAGGGTCTACACACGTCAAAGGACTCTTCTACAAACAAAGCATGAGTATGAAACTGATGAGTTGAAAACATAGGGTGGAAAAGTGAACAATGAATGTTTGTATCTGAGTAGAAGTTACATTCATAGTAGGACCTGAATCGATAACGGTGATGATTCTTAATTATTTACCGAGCTGCTCAGGACAAGCAGGGTTTAGGTATTAGGGTCATAACCCAGCAGTGCCATGTATCATAATGCATGCAATTGCTGGGACCAAAATGCATTCATTTCTTGCAAAAGAATCAAGCAGGCCAACCAATAAGGGTTCAGAAGAACTTGGTCCTGGAATCTTCTACACTTTCAAGTTGCAGAAGCAGCAAAGAACGAACCGATCACTGTTTTTTCAAGTCTATTCCCTCTCAACACGTATTTGAAACCAAATCTATGTCGTGGGAACAAGGACCTATCACAAGAGCTCTTTCATACGATATGCAGAATCAGTGAAGCTTAGTTGTCAGTGGAGTGTCCACGACTTATTCCTCCTCAACTTGCATCAACTTGCATCCATCATCTTCCAAGACCGAGGGGATCTTAAAATGGTAAATTTACTGTATTAAAAACGTGCTAAATGCAGTGTATCTCACGATACTTCTTCGGATTATCTAACTTCACCTCCCCTAGAAATGCCGACAAATCTCAACCTTGATCATAAAAAACTGCCAGACTACTGCCAATCAGTCTCCTGCTGTCGTGGCAAAAACCAGCTGCGCTTAATCCTGGCTCGGACGCGCATTGACCGGCATAACACTGAGACACCACAGTTGACAAATTAAGTCCAGATGGGGTACGTAACCCAGCTCCAGAGGTCACGACTAGTCTCACCAATTGTGAAGTATAGGATAGGAAAAGAGTGGTGATAGGCATTGACTTCGACATTTCCCTTTTGTGGTTTTTAGAGTGACTTTATAAGGAATCATCTGAGAGTAGTCTATCTTCAGTCATAGTCGTTCCGAAGCTCGGAAATAAAAAATCTCAAAAATAGTCAAAAATCTCCGTTCGACTGCAATCAGCGTCCACCTCAAGCCCTCGTTAGTAGACTGCCCATACCATCTTCTTCAAGATCATTTTTAATAAGTCTAACGAGGACATAACCCAGAGCATCATGTGTCCAGAAACAGATGTAATACTCTCATGTCTTATCCAAAGAGACCATTTATATCTTTTCATGTTATCAATAAGTCTAGAAGCAAGTGAAGGGCCAATGCACTGGACCAACTTCTTGAGTACCGACGATGAAGATGAATCTAAGGTTGGTAGCTTGAGTTGGTTAGTCAACTAACTCACTGAATCAATGTCTTAAACCCTCGTTAACAACAGGAATTTAACTGCTGGCGTCATCGGTTGAAGTTATAGGGTCCCTATCCGAATCGAGCCAGTGTGCAAGCGAGAATCATGTCAAGGATGTAGTCACTACACATTTGATGACACTACATTGTAGTGTCATCAAATGAGGTATTTGGTTGACTTTTGGATTCAAGACGAATCGAGTCAAACATGTACAAATATCTGACGAGGGATGCACGAAAGGCTCTGAATCCTTGTACAGAAGGGTCTGTATATCGAAGTGTGCCCAGTAGTCAGACGACATGGTCATTCATCATCAGAGCACTCGGCTACCAAAGCTACTCTGGAAATGTAGAATGCTACAACGCCATTACTTGTCGCTGCGAGGGCTACGTGATCAACTTCCGCCGAGAGCGATTTTCTCACTAGCAAGTCCGTTCTGCAAAACACGCGGCCTCATTGCCGTCCGCAGAGAATGTCGCTGAAAACGTGGTCTCTCGAGCCTAGCCCAGCCCAACCCAACCCAGCCCAGCTCGCATTGTGCAACCTCAGATTTGCAGGACTGGAGTCAAATTTGATATCGCATGCGAGTCGTCGAGTTTACCTCCTCAACATACACGACCCTCCACGACTCATCTGATCATGTACCCGTCGAAGTTTGACTCCCTAAAGGTTCAAGCATATGACTTGTACAGGCTTAACCCAGAGTCGTAATCATATCTGAAGAAGCTAAACAACTTCGAGGCGTCCCGATCCATTCAGGTTCGAGGATCGAAGCATTGACCAAGCACAAAAAATTCTTTGGTTGAATCGATCCTCTCCTCGGTTGGAACCCTTCTGATGTTAGGCGTGGGGACGTGGGGTTATGTTTAACTTGATAACCATTGTTTTTATCACCCGTAACTTCACCACGAAGTCCAAGAGTCTGGATTTATGAAGTTAGACCTCTTTGATCAATTCACCAAGCACCTCTCTCTTTCTTGCATGTTGAGATGACTGCGCGTGAGAAAATCAATGTAGATTGACGTCTCTTGATCTCAATTGTACGTATATTCTTATATTTCAATATTGGACATTATGGTGACTATGAACTTTACATATAGCACTAACCATTTCACACATTAAAAGAACTGATGTTTTTTAAACTCCTGTATCTTTTGTGATACTTTTGACAGTTTTCTAGTTTTTCATTCCTCAGCTAGTTGTAGTTTACACTTATTGTGAAAAATAATTCTATGATAGAACATAGTTCAAAACCTATGAAATCTTACTAATTTGATTAGCTCCAATGCTATCATCACCGTTTTATATAGAATATAAAAATAGTTTGGAGAATAGTGATGTTTATAAATGTAATGAATTTATACTGAAAAATATCATTCATCAATAACACTTTAAGTGATAAATTAATTTCTGTGTCTTTAATGTCTTAATAATATGTGCTAACATAACATCATGATTCAAACTCGTTTATGAAGACATTCAACTAAATATAACAACAAAGTTCAAATATTTTACTTAGTGTCAGTGATAAAGTCACATTGTTTCCAAATTTGTGGTGAAGTAATTTTTATTCAATCTCGAATTGAGATGTCTCATGTATGATATTTTAGGTAAGCACAACTGAAAAATAAGCATTTGACATTACTAAGCAATAAAATAACTTGTTACCTTGCATAGTTGAGATTGATTTAGAATTTTGTGTTATGATCAATTATCATAGGCAAGACATGGGTATTGAAACTCATAGTTTCAAGAAGCTCCTTGAATATATACATAATGAAATGTGAAATAACTCTTCAAACGGTGCACTCTTTTAAGATTTATATCATGTATCTTTTATTGATGATTACTCAAGTTTTGTATGGATTTATTTTCTCACATATAAATATGAGATATTTACAATTTTTTAAAGTTGCAAAATCCAAGTTGAGATTCAGACTAAAGAGAAGATGTGTCATTATCGTAACGATAATGGCGGGGAGAATACTTCCAAAAAGTTTTGGAGTTACAGCAAAGAGTAGAAAATTATTTGTCAACTCATCACAGTTTGAACTCTGCAACTCAATGTTGTACATATAATAGCAGGGAGAATATATCTAAGGAATTTTAGAGTTACAGCAAAAAAGTATGAAACTATTCATTATTTCATCATAGTTTGAACTCCGCAACTCTGTGTTGTTTTTGTTGCAAATCACGTTATCTATCAACATCAAATTCTTTTGCAGTTTGTGTTTTTTATGCCCTTGTAGATTTCATTTTCGACATAAAACTTAATTGTAAAAAATCAAGGTTAATTAAAAAAATTCCTTTTAGACAAAGTACAAAATTTTATTTCTAAATTTTTCCAAGATGTGATATTTTGATGGTTCATCAATTTATATCACTTATAAATATATTCATAAAAAACTTAGATATTTTTTCTTGAATTTAACTTTAATTTTATATATACTTCTAAGCTAAAGAAATTATTAAATCTTAAATTTTCTAAAAAATTACAAAAAGTTAAATCATGAATTAAAAAAAAATTCAAAACTTGAGTTGGATTGACTGAAGCAATTAGTTAATTAAGGACGTTTTTTGTGACCCGCAATTTAGATTCTTGCAATTAAGATTGGAATTATAGTTAGAAATGAAAAACTCAAAGAATTAATACATGAATGAGATGCTATGATGGATCACATACTCAATTGTTAATGACAAATCAATGCAGATTATCAACAATCTGCTGTAGATTAACAATGAAGATAATCCAAACAAAGCGAGGGATTTTATCACAAGATTACACATACAAACCATGATTGTCTAAAATATCGTACGTTTAGTTGTTGAATCAAAAAGTCATAACTTACAGCCAAACAAAAAAAAATTTTTCAACTTCATCAGGTAATAAAATTTTGCATCATCCTTTAATTCAACAAGCTTAAACAACAACAATTTTTTTTGTTTTGCCTTTGCTACTGCTCGACAATATAATAAAAATAGAATATTAAGTTCAACCTCATTGTTGAAAGCACATTTATCAGCCATATCAATGTTTGCATCACTATTTTCTTGATCTTAAATATTGAACATCATGTAACTCACAATAGTGTAAACAATAAATTTTTTAATATTAAAGACATTACGTTTTGTTTAGATATCTAACATCAAGATGAAAAATGAAATTTATTAAGAGTTCTTGAATACAACGGGAACATCATTTATGAATGAAGCATTCAGAATAGTATTGGAAAGCTTGGTATAAAGCCATCCGGTGAAGATTGGTGGTGATGTTTATAGTATTATGGATGATGGAAGGTTCCATCATTGAACAGTGGTTACAGACTTGCATGTGGAACCAATGCACAAGCTACGTTAAAGCCGGTCACTTTGTACGACTTGGGTCAAATGCATAATCTTAAACCCATATCTCATGTAGATCTTCTTAAACAATGAGTGTTTCCTGGACATTCCATAGAACAATACAAGTTTAAGATAGATTTTCAAGGCAACATATTTGCCCCCTTGCACCACCACACAACTTAGTCCCGACAGCGACGGAGATTTAGGTGATTCAGTAGCCTCGCACTCCGAATATGGCCTCTTTTACGAGTTATAGGAGCCTTAAAGTTTTTGGCATCCTCGGACAAAGTTAAGTCCAGTTAAATCTAGGTTTGGCGGCAATATCCTCTACGTATACCTACGTGCTCACCATTTTCCGCTGTATACTGAGTATAATAATTTATGTTCTTATAATTTCTAGGGTTTAAGCTTACGTCTCTGTCTTGGAATTAGCTGTGCTTTTGTTGTTATTCGTTTTGTCGTTACTATGTTCTATAAAAGATCTCTTGGGATTCTCTATTTTGGCGTGTGCTCTGAGCGTCAAGAGTAAGTTCTTTGTGACTATAGGACTTTGTCAACGAGTTGGCATGTCGACATGGAAGCGTAGGCCAAACATCTCTCCAGATACGAAAACTGTAAACTACGGTACGAGTTGAAACATCCAGACTAACATTCCAACACAGGAAGTAACCTCCTGCTTTTCAAGTCAAACCATATCCTAATTTAGATTCTGATATATTTGCGAAAAGAAGGGGGCCCAAGTGGATAGCAAGCAAGGTAGTGAAGTGAACTTCGACTTTGAAGACATGTGATTGAGGTACTGAGCTAACAATATTTCCTCTTGAATGACCTCCAGTATTTCTTTTCTCTTGGGTACTGGTTGATCCATGATCCTGTGGTCACACATGTTTCATAAAGGAGTTAAGAATACTGACTTCACTTGACAACCGTTGACATGAACCATGGACTTTGGGGTTTATAATGGATGAATATAATATACAACCAGCCTCCGGATTTTAGTCTTACACTTCGAGCTTTTGCATCGACTTCTGAACTAAAACAATCGTTGAATCAAACTGCAATCTTTAGACCAACAGCCCATGTCTTATGCCAAGATTGGAGATAACGGACCGACTTGGACAATCATGGACTGATATCTGATAGTGGCATGTATTTCGGATGTGAAGAAATGCTGAGAGCTTCAGCACTCACGTGTTGTGCATTTACGAACTAGAATCTCTTTAATCCCAAGCTGCACCACAAGAACTTGAAGATGAGAGTTTAAGGCGATCTAGTTGAGAGAAAAGAGTACCACTTTCAATCTAATCAACATCAAAGATCTCATTGCATGTATTATAATAAGCAGTTTATTGTTGAGACCAATATCAACTTGATTACAGGGTTGGATTATGGAGGTCAAACGAGTCAAGCTAGCAAGTTTCTTAAAGTGCAATGAAACATGGCTGTACAGATAAGATCAATCAAGTGCTGCATAGTGCCCGATAAACTGCACCCAACTGTACTACGTAAGCTGTCATTGTTTAGCCATATGTTCTTATGAAGAGCTTAGTCAAACTTACTCAAACTGTGAAAGTGTAAGTGTAACTGCATTATATCGGTATCCTCTTCTACACTTCAACAACACTGTGCAAGCAGTAAGTCTGAAATTAACGTGAGATCCTCCAGGTTGATGATGGTAAGGTGATGACCATGAGGCAAGATCGAGTTCCCGCAGGCATAGTCGTATTCACAAGGCAGCTCTTAGGCATACGTCTTGGAAAAAGAATTGCAGACATGCAATATGAACGAAGTATGAGGACATCGGAAAGGAAGTCTGGGTTTTTGCGCTCTGACGAATGACGATCTTTTGCTTACGTGTGGTCGATCATGGTCCCCGTCTCATTCACACTGGTTTCCTTGTGTTTGAAGGAGCAAGTGGAATTCATGCTTCGTAGCAACCCGTGAAACAAGAGTAAATTTGTAAATCAAAGCTCTTGTCTAGCGGGCAAACTTTGCAGATTCCATAAAAGATTGTGGCTTTTTCCTGTTTCCAAGGCATCTCGACTTTCATCACAATATCTTCAGACCTAATTTTGTTCCACTTCCATACTTTCACTGAGGTCGTTGTCAAGTTATACGCTACGCATTTTGCAAAACGCAAGCTCTACATTGAATTCAAACGTAAGGATGTTAAAAAAAATATGAATGAAAGGAAGTATCTATCAGGCCGCAATCATGTTGTTTAATGTTCACTCCAGTATTTTGCTTCATCTCTCGAAAAACCGTAGAGACCAAGTGTGTGCCATACTTCAGAAAATGAAGTACTAGTAATCAATAGGGGATTCTCATGCAACTCATTTTCAATTCTGCAATGACTTTTACTTATATATCTTCAGTTCAAAACATCATTATATTCGTTTTCTAGAAACATCTTCACCTATTTGCACACAAAAGGACTGCACGACAGAATAGAAACAAATCTCTATCATATTGCACTATATACATGTCATTTCTCATCACCGAATTTTCATGTTCTTATTACACTAGTTACATATGTAAGTGAGGAATTTTACATGAATCAAACCAACAAACTAAAATTTTAACTGACTCAAATTACTTCAACTCAAGAAATAGTAAGAGGTTGCTTTGAATACTCTATTATTTTCTCTTAATGCCCTTGAGTCACTCTCATTGGAAGTTTAGATCGCATGCTAGTGATGATTGTAGACCACAAAATATATTTGGGAGAATAATACTTTGGGTAAGAAAATCTTGACGCGGCTTTCATTGTGATCTTTTGTTTTAAGATATACTTTTTAAAAAGAACATTGGACCATTATCTCAATTGCAAGAAACATATGCATTTGTTATTTCTTTTAGCATATATAAGTACAATCGTTGCAAAAAAATCAAGAGAACTATGTATATAAAACTTAGTATATTAGAGCAATAACTACTTCACAAGTCAATAATCCAATACCTTGCAACATCCGGAATCAAAAGTATAAAATATCAAAATTGAACAAAATTCTTTTACAAATAACTATTATAAAAATTTCCTTCCTAAAAAACTATTTTAAAATATATAAAAAAAAATACATCGAGTGCATTTATCAAGTTTTTCACTTCATAAAACATCATAATATTGAAATTCTCCAAATTTGACTATATTACATGGTGTGATACAAGTATATCAAAATTTGCAATAAAGTTTTCACATAAAAGTCAAATTCATCTAAGCAAACTTAATATTATCTACAATCTTTAATCTCATGATGTGATATAATATAGTTCACTCAATTAACTATAAAACAAGATTTATATAAAATTATAACATTAGAGTTTAGAGAGTTTAGATTTTTTCTAAACTTGGATTTGAATCATAAACTCTTAAAATGAGATATCTTGAATGATTTTATTCTTACTTATATAAATATTTCAAACACATATTCAAAAATAAAATGTGTTCCTCATCATCAAATTTATTTCTAGTGAATTAGTACCATAGCGAATATACCTCATGAGCATACAGATTATTGACGTGTTGTTTCCACCTAACACACTAATTAGTATTTTCAATCTTTAGCTAAAAAACACATGGATTGATGACGTATCGTTCTCAATTAACACACTATCAAGCACACAAATTGCTTACATGACATTATAAATATTCCACTATTATCTACTCTACAAAATCTTGAATAATATCTATTTTAATTCTAAGTAACTTCATTGATTACAAACCTCCTTACTTTTAAATGCAACCTCTTTGATGCACGTACGTTCAAATTGTTGAACTATCAAAGATGCATTTGGTGGAATTATTAGTTAGTTCTCAAATTGATTCATATAAGATTTTTTGTTGAATCAAATACTCTATTTAAAAACAATATGATCTCTAATATGTTCTTTTGGTAAGTTCACTTCTTTAACTCTTTATGATGAATTGTTAAGTTTGGAAGAGGAGATAACGCTGGTTGATTGGTGAATTGTTTTGATTTTGTTACATGTTTTTGCAATTAAATTAGATTCATAAAATATCATATGTATTTTCATATGTGACGGAGGTTCCAACTTGTATAACACTTCATCAACACGATTCAAAATAAAAAATATATCAATGAATCAAAATTAAACTTTGGTATTCCAATAAAAGACAAATTTGTTGTAGATAATGAAACATGATTTTCTACCTCAAAAATCAACTCTTTACATTAAGCATATATATGTTACTTTTGATGATATTGAATTATCAACAACTTTTACTTGGTGTGATGTAGTATCTGTGTATATGCTTCATAAATTTGTTGATTGTTACAACTTCGATAAACAATTCCTCTACTTTCAAAAATTGCATCAAAGTTGAAGTAGTTAAAAAATGAACATCATATATAAAGTAAAATTAAAACACTTTTTTGGATGGCTTAACATAATTGTTATTTGTAAATCCCACAAAGTCAAAAGTATGTTTCATTCTTTTTGCTATTTTAATGTGAATGCTCATAGCATATGCTCTACGATTCAATTTAGTCTTTCCGTTTGCCCATCAGTTTGATAGTGATAAGCCATGGATATTGCTAGTTTTGTTTTGAAAAAATTAAACAAAGTTTACCAAAACAAACTAATGAATGATTAACTCTATCCGTGATTAACATTTTGCTTAAGCCATGATTCACAAAAACTGCATTTACATGGAATTGAGCAAGTTGTTGAGATGTTAATGTTTTATTAGTTGGTTCAATGCGAATCATCTTGCTCAATTTGTCCACAAAAATCAACATTGAATCATTTACTAACAAAAATTTTGATATTTCACATACAAGATTCATCATGTGATTGTACTATCTCTGTTTGAAAATAGTAGTATAATAAATCAAATGGTTTATTATACTCTTCTATAATATACTCTTTTATTGTACTCTTCTAATGTTTTTTTATTAATTTTCTTAATTTGTTGACAAACAACACAATTTCAAACGTAAATTTTCACATCATGTTGTAGTTTGGACCAATAATACACTTGTTCTATGCTCTCCGCTTGCATGATTTAAATTAAAACATTGTGCGCAATTATTGATTTTGTCGAATAAAATGCGTTGCTTGTACAACGTCAAACCTCAAAACTTCTTTGCTTTAGCCGTTGTAGTGTTCTAATAAAATCTTTACCATATTTTGTGTTTTGTATCATCTTGCTCCACCAATTAGCTTGAATTTTCACTTTTGCAACATGATTCAAACAAGTCATGCATGTAAAAACATCCGCAAGTTGTTTTTTGTACTTCACACACACAATCTTCACATTGAACCGTTGACGTCACTATGCTCATCAAATTTGTAGTTTAGATAAATCTTTTTGAGTTTCTAAATAAACCAAGGATGTATGATAGGTCTCCATCATAAACTTCTTGTTATCAAAGTAATGCTTCCAGTGTTTTGTTGCCAACACAATGTTTAATATTTCTTGTTTAATTTTCATTCACCGTCATCATTTTTTGAAAATAAAAAACAACCAAATGCTATCCATTACTCTATTTTGGTTGAAGTAAATCATTCACTTTTGTACCTGATGCATTAGTACTCAATTTGATAGAGCAATTAATATCATATAAATTGAGTATTGATGCATATACAAAGCATATTTCACTTTTTAAAATGCTAACTCTTGAATATATGTTCATCTCCATTTTTTAAACTTTCCCTAACATTGTTGTAAAATCCTGAATTAGACGAGCAAAACCTTTCAAAAATCTAAGATAAAATCCTGTAAACTGTAAAAAACTCTTCAATTGAATTTGATCCGCAGGTGTTTTCCATTTCTTCATTTTCATGTTTTTATCTTTTCACTCATTATTTATATTCTTACAATTGTAATTATGATCCAAGTAATCTATTTTTGATTTGTCAAATTCACATTTTGAAAGTTTGGTATACAATTCATTTTGTTTCAAAACTTGATATATTTCTTGGAAATGAAATCCATGATCACTCAAAGTTTTTCTATACATCAATATATCATCTAAAAAATTAATCCAAATAAGGATAAAAGATATTGTTTATCAATTTTATGAATCTAGCAAGTGCTTCAATGAGACCAAAAGTTATCACTAGATTCTCAAAATGACCATACTCGAGTACAAAAAGTAATCTTGTGGATATTTTCATTTGCAATTCAAATTTAGCTTGGTAAATCAAACAAATCACTCATACAAAGTAATGGATATTTTTTTTTCACAGTTTGATGATTCAATTCATAATAATCTATGCATAGTATCATAAATTCATTTTTCTTGTTCACAAATAGCACTTGAGCTTCATAAGATTGAACACTTGGTTGAATGAATACATTTTTTTATATCTCTTTCACTTGAGCTTTGTATTCTTCCTATTTGTTTGGAGTCAAACAATACAAAATTTAGCAAGTTGATGTACTTTCAAATATCTCAATCTTGTGATCTACTTGACTCTTTAGTGATAATCATACTGGTAGATTATCTTTAACAATATCTTTATACTCAATAAAAGTGTTACTCAATAAATCAAAGAAAGAAAATAAATCTATGGATCCAATATCTCTTATAAGTCTAAAAACACATACATCATCTTTAGAAAGTAATGTTTTATGTATCACAAATAGAGTCAAATTCTTATTTTAAGATTTAATTTTATCTCCATAAATCTTCAAACCATTACTTGTTATTATTTTTGTTTTCCAATCTAATTCCAGGTTATACAATTTCATCCATGGCATTCCAATAACTTTATCATATTGAAATAAGTGAGATATTTTCCATTCAATGTTCTCCTTGTATTTACCTATGGAAAATTCTACACTCCGTGGTAAATTTTCTTTGAATTTAATTTACCCGTTTGACAACTCAATTTTTTCATTTGCGTCTTTCATAAATTTCAAATATAATTTCATAGCAACACGTATCATAAATAGTTCAAATAATTATTATTTTTATACATCTTTGAAAATTTTACGACAAATATTTCTTCAAATATTTCATTGATGTTTTCCAATGATTTTTTTGAGTCTTTTTATTTCAAAAGTGTAACATTTGATGTACATCAACATGTCAAAGCTAAATTTGTGTCATTTATTCTAAGAAAGATGCATGCATATATGAGCAAACACAATAAATACAATACAATATGCAAACAATTTTGTTCGCACTTGGTATATAACTAGTAGAAGCAAATTTAAGTAGATTGGAAAGCTCCATTACAACTACCGGAAAATGAGTATTATTGCCATCGTGAACTGAAAGAATGTATTTTGAATAAATACTTCTAAGAAGCCAATGTTCGAAGGTGGCAATGTGAAATTGAGTGGATGATGATTTAGATTGTGCATGATTCTCTATACTTTTGGACTAAAAAAGTATATACTTCAATGTACAACATGCAGACAGATAAATTTGTGAGGAAATATCTCAAATTTACATCAGCCTATCTGAATAGAGATGATTTCTCTTCTCCATAAGCACAGGTCTAACACCGACTTACGGGACGGAATTATGTTTAGTCTTATACATATTGTCTATGACTTTGACCATTATAATTGGGTTCTCGAATATTATGCTTCTTGTATCTTCTACGAGATGTCATTATGCTCCTCTTGAAACCTCGCAAGTTGTACAATGTGTCTTTCTAAGAATGTCGCTTTTATGCATGGTACATATCCTCGCAAAGAAGAGGCAGATCTCTTTGACTATTGGGAAACTACACAGGATGCCTCTTCTGTCTCTCGATTGAAGAATCATGCTGTTCTTGGTCGGCGTCAGCTAGTATGTAGCCTCCTGGTTTTCGTCGTCGTAGGAGCAGCTGAAGTTTCGCCCATGCAACAATAATAATGCAGAACCTGATACTACAATATTTTCACTGTACAGTAGAAACCACCGACATAATCCTCAATTCGATTCTCTTATAAATGTGCTCTTGAAACTGGAAACCACGTCATGCACTAAAAGTACATAAACTTTACACTCGTTTCAGAATTCTAAGCATGTGTTGGCAGGAAATTTGTACAGAATTCAAATCATGTGTGTATGTTGAGCACGACAGTGTTCATGTACGTTCTCAAAACTGAGTCTAGGGCCTAGACTGAGTTCTGAGAACGTACATGACCAGCCTGGACTCTAGGCTGATCATGCCAACGTACATACTCTCCATGAGTTTTCGTAGAAGGTCTCAAGGTCTTTCTAGTTTAATGCCAGGGCTTCTGCACATTGTACGTCGTAATAAGAGCCTTGATAATGAGGCTACTGATCTGTCTGAAGGCTTTTCTCATCTCTCGTATGATTACCATTTTATATAAGCTCACGTAATTCTCTCACTTTTTTTTAACTTCGTATTGTCATCATTTTGATGTGTGATTGACATATGAATCCAGGAAAAGGCTACTCTCAATCAGTGGTCAATGCTAAAGTCACTACGGTACTAGAGCGGTTATGTTAAGACCTTATTAGCAGGGTAAACTCTAAGTATTATTTATATACTAGAAAACAAACCCGATCCTAATGGAACTGAATATAAAACTGACAATCTCCAACCTCAAACATACTCTTTACATTTCTTAAAACTTTTTGACATTGACTGGTGTGGTCTGTACTTTCCTATATGCGGTTCACTTTGACTTTCATCTCGGCTACCTTTGCTCGAATGATACACCCGAGAACATATGCAAAGAACTGTAAAAGTATCCAGCAATCTTAGGTCAAATTTGATGGGGAGGAAGATGAGAAGGAATTGAAAAAGAAGCGCATGGTTGAGTATGTGGCCACCAAGTAGGAGAAACAAAGAATTATGAAGAAAATAAAATTATATCGTATTTGCAAGAAGATTCGAAGAACTACCCTAAGGCAAAACAGCTCCTTTATGAAGTGGAAACATACCCTTACAAGTATAATTCTGAACACAGGGCTAATTTTTAAAACCAAAGGAGCTACTTTCTTTATAGAATAATATTCGAAATGAAAAAATTGCCTACTCACCGTGTACTTTATATATACGACACTGATATTATAGAAACTGATATTTGGACTAACTCATTGTAATTAAGGTACAGCTGATAAGGCTAGATTACGTATATTAACTTAGAAAGTATGATTTACTCAATAGATGAAATATATAAGGTGTAAACATTGTACAGTACTTATATGTTTCCACCCATGATACTGTTAGATACTATTCTTCCGTGCTTGATAGAATGTTTAATTGTTCCCCCTTCCATATATTGTACTGTGATATTTACCTGGTAAAACTTTTGGAATTCTCCCACGAGTGTAACAAGGAGTCAATGCCGCGAGCAGCAGAGGAGGCGGCCATGTGGTTTGACGCTGGTAAACCATGTGATAGAAACTGACGTAGAAACGAGAATTCCCTCACGAGCTACCGTACGTTGAGCCTCTAGCATAAGCCATCATTCAGCGCCGAGAACAACAGATTGAGGGCGAAGATGGGTGTGAAACGTTCGCCTCGGCACAACTGTTGACTTAAGTATTGTCAATGAGTACTTCACAATTTCACCAAGTGCAGTACGCAAGTATCTCAGATTGAACATTATTATACAGTTTTTAGACGAAAGACGATAGAATTACACTTTTTGTCACAAGTGGTAATTTTATTGACTTCTTGCTCTGATTCAAATACACTCTTAACGAATAATACCATGATTTGCAAAGACGAAAATATATTATATTTCTATTCAACACTGAATTTAGTAGTACCTAGAACAGCGTGGAAAAGGATTGATACAGCAACGAAAATACAGCCAAAACGCGTCATGAGAGGGCGAAATTGTAGAGCCATGTTAAACAAAAGTTTAGGTTCAATCTCGGGGCGATTGTGATCATGATTGTATAAACCATACGACTTTTATGGTTCATGGCTTACCATACAAGTCTATCTGCTTGCCCTGAAACGTCTTTTTTATATAATGATTCATCTTGCCAAAGCGTATACGCTCAGATTATATATCTTGTGTGATCATACCGTAGAAAATTTAGTATTGTCACCGAACCTTCAAGTCACCGCACCCATTGAATTTGTGGTCGAACCTGAATCGACACACGTGGATGGAATCCATAAGACCTTGGCACCGAGTAAGGAATTAAACCTCGCACTCCCCTTGCGACGCAAGTCAAGGTTAAAGGGATCGAGCATCGGACCCACCGGATGAAAAGCTAGTTTCTAAACGCAATGCTGAGGCGCCGCTGACTCTCGTAGGGTACAAGTACACTGCAGCATTGTGTGCAGAACAGCAAATGAAAAGGGAGAACCTTTGAATGTAGAAACCTCCATTTCTATCTACAAAACGGTGTCAACTGGGAAACACAGTCAACAGGCAGCGGCATTGGCAGCAGATTTTGCCTCTGTGTCGACACAACGTGCATCGGTCCGGCATGTGCACACAGAATAGCGGCCTGGATGACATGGTCTTCCCCGCTGCCGGACTTAGAAGCCTCCATTTCTACCTACAGCGGCATTGGCAGCAGATTTTGCCTCTGTGTCGACACAACGTGCATCGGTCCGGCATGTGCACACAGAATAGCGGCCTGGATGACATGGTCTTCCCCGCTGCCGGACTTAGAAGCCTCCATTTCTACCTACAGATCTATATCAGCCGGGAAACATAGTCGACAGGGAGCCGCACCGCCAGTGCGGCATTGGCGGCTAGAGTTGTCGGAGATAACCATGGCATGTCGAGAGGTGAACCTGTGATGTTCGACGAAGGCTTGCCACCTACGGCTATAGGACAAGACGAATCACCGGCAGCCACCGGGCTTGGACGTCACTCGGACTCCGGTAGATGCGCAGATTCTTGGTCAATGTGAACTTCATTTCGCGTTACTCGTCTTTCGGGAGACCAAATTTCATTGAAATGCAATTTGCGATTACAAAGGGGGTCAGAGAACAGCGACGGTCAGAGTGGCAGTAGGCGACGGACAGCTGCAAGTGAAGCCACGGTCGTGGGGATGTGCATATTCTGTTTGATACCACAGAGGATGATCTGAGCATTGAAGGGGTCGTGTGTGTGTCCTGTAAGTTATCGATAACGGAGATAATTAAGCAGCGTAAGCATGTTTGTGCTAATTAATCCATCTGTCCTCATCCCTCTCTGACCGGAGAATATCTTGTCAGTCAGACTGCGGAGTTCTGGCTCTTCAGCTCCTTTGCCGTGTCTCCGTGTCGGACAAGCGCTTCCCTCCTCCATGCCGTGGATTTCAGTATTCAACGCTGACATATACTTTTCTTCTTGAGCGGCCGGGTATAAGTTGATCTCAGCCTCCGCCATTATCTCATTCCCTCACTCCAGTCCACAGTACTCCGAACACAGAGACCCAGTGTGTTCCTGGTAGACTCCATCAACCGTCGCAATCGACAGAACTCTGAATAGTGAGATAGTGAGATTTTCTTCCCAATATCCTGCAAACGTAGTAGAATCAGAAAAAAACACTTCACGAGAATCAAAAAACTTGGAACTTCAATCGATTTTTCTCGTCAGTCTGGATAGCAAGTGCACTGGATAGCTTCCACAGGACAATTGGACACCAAAGATGGCGTCCGTCACAATGATGCTGTGGTTTGCAGTTCTCTTCTTTCTGGGCAGTGCCCCTGGAAGCGAGTCTCGACTTTTGCCTCAGGAACAGCTTCGAGTGGCCAAAGGACTTTGCGAAGGAGAAGCCCTACTCGCATCAGCGTCAGCTCTATTTGTTTCTTCCAGGTCTTTGCTCGCTGATTCAGATCCGCTTCCAAGCAAAAATTCTGCTCCGAATGTGGAGGAACTCAGGGTGAATGGAGAAGCCGTTGATCATGGAAAGCAGCTTTCGAGCCCAATCCAAATCGCGTCCTTACAGAGCAGTAGCCAAGCAAATGATCTGAAGGTGGTCGATAGCAAGGTGGTGATAAATCATCCTGCACATTTAACTGCGAGTGAGACTTACAGCACACTGTCCACTCCAAGCGGCGGCAACGACCTGATGGTGGAAGCTGTGAAGAAGGATCGAACTTTACACGGCGAGCTCCTCAGTAAATTGTCGAGCAGCGTTCCAAGTGGGGGAGACCACTTGACAGTGGAGAAGCGACATCGATCGCCTCCAGCACAATATCAAAATTTAGATAGCGTTCCAAGTGAGGGAGGCCACTTGACAGTGGAGAAGCGACATCGATCGCCTCCAGCACAATATCAAAATTTGTACAGCGTTCCAAGTGGGGGAGATCACTTGACAGTGGAGAACCGACATCGATCGCCTCCAGCACAATATCAAAACTTAGACAGCGTTCCAAGTGGGGGAGACCATCTGACAGTGGAGAAGCGACATCGATCGCCTCCAGCACAATATCAAAATTTAGACAGCGTTCCAAGTGATGGAAACCACTTGACAGTGGAGAAGCCACATCGATCGCCTCCATCAGAATATCAAACCTTGTACAGCTCTCCGAGTGGGGGAGACCACTTGACAGTGGAGAAGCCACATCGATCGCCTCCAGCAGAATATCAAACTTTGTACAGCTCTCCGAGTGGGGGAGACCACTTGACAGTGGAGAAGCCACATCGATCGCCTCCAGCACAATATCAAACCTTGTACAGCTCTCCGAGTGGGGGAGACCACCTGACTGTGGAGAAGCGCCATCGATCGCCTCCAGCACAATATCAAAACTTAGAAAGCGTTCCAAGTGGGGGAGACCACTTGACAGTGGAGGCGAAGCACGATAGATCACCTCCCGCAGAATACCAAAAGCTGTTGTCCGTACCGAGTGGTGGTGATCATCTGAGAGTCCAGGAGAACAACGAGCCGTCACAACCGGCAATCGGCTCTGAAATCCTGGCGAATTTGCAGAGTTCTACTCCCAGCTGTTGCAACCAGCTGGTTGTGGAGTCAAAGAAGACCCTGGCACCACCTACTGATACTTCTGGGCTCGATCTTGTCTCAGTTGAAGGTTTAAGAAATCGAAATTTGGGCGATTCGCTGGTTTCAAAGTCAGGCGACCAGGTGTTGGTTGAGGAGCCTGCACCCCCTTCGCAGACTGAGAATTTTTGGTCTTACCCAAGCGATCGAAGCAGTCAGACACCAGCTCCTCAGTCGGAGATGAAGCACACTCAGCGTGAGGCATCATCCGTGGATACCAGTCAGATAGTCGGCTGCACGGATTCCATTTTTGACAGTCTGGATATGATAGCTCAGCAATTTGCGAACTCCATCCGTCGTCTGGCTGTCTACTCCTAGGGCCCAGGATTCCAGGATGACCTCCGTGAGGTCTTTACAGTGAAATCTGACCAGCACTGAAGCATCAAGTGCCTGAATTGGATTGCGAGCAGCTACGCTTCCTCGCGTCCCAGCATCGGCTTCCGCACCTTCAAAGGCAGAGAGAAGGTGAAGGAATTAAGCATCATCGAGCGAGACGAGTGAGATAAACATCCCAGTCTGTTATATTCGGAGTTCGAATGCTTCGATCCCTTCGAGAGGCATGGGGCCAACAAAGTTATCGGTTCACGTTTGATTCCTTTGGTTTCTAGATTTACAAAATGCAAGGCTATAGGGCCTTCGTTTAAGCTTGGGTTCCTGAAATTTTACGTCAGAGAGCGTGGAATTCAAAGAATCGAGGCGGCGTATAGAAGGAAATCGCCCCCCATCGAGCGGGCAGCAGTGCATTATCCCTTACTTGGGGTCTGCACGGACACAGCAACGAAGTACGATATGCATTGCATTGTCGTCCTTCATCAACACAATCTCGGCTGCATCGAGCCTACTACGCCATGGCGGCGTACAATTAGTAGTCTCAGAATGTTGGGGAGCTCGTAGTCACAAGAAAAAAGGAAGTAAGTTCGCTGTTTGCGATCATCCGGTTGGGAGCGCGGAGAGTGTGATTTACAATTTGCACGAAGGCCAGGAGGAGAAGTTACTGATGTCCATACGCTTGTCACAGCTTGATCGATGTACATACCGTTTAACACTAAGACGACCTGTGAATATATGGAAACAGAACCCACTGAGCAGCTGAGAGGCGTTCTCTTTGTTCGATAGACTATTTGTTGGTGCCGCATTCGCACCCTCACCTTAGCGCTTCAATTTCTCTTCGCAATATTACACTGTACAGCGTTAATTTGGGAATTCTTTTATAAATCATTCCGTCGTTCACTTTCGATCGAATCATTTGACAGACCAGATGACCTCGAGTGCCTCAGTACAGACTTCCTTCCAACTTCAAGTTGGCTCGTTTGGAAATCATGGTCCAGATTCCCCAGGCATCCAGTGTTCTTTTGTGTTTCTCTGTCCTACTCAATGAAAACGGTCTTGAAGTCCATCCAGGATGCACTCACGTCAGGCTTTTGACCTTATCGTGCAGTCTTCTGTACTCTCCGCACTCGCCACCAACCATCTAACGAGACACAGGACCTCATCTAGAGTCTCCACTAGAATAATTCCTGACTCGTGCACGGTCGTTGGGGTCTCGTTGACCTGGACTCAAGATATAGCAAACCGCGGACTCTCAGACATAGGACTGTACCTTTATGCCCCTGCCGCAGTCATCTCATATCGTCAGGTTTGACTCAACATCAAAGAGGAGAACTTCACCTAAAAAAAATTTATACAATAGGGAAGTGCTGCATTCCCTCGACTGCCTCGTCAACCACATAAGAAACTAACGTCCGCTAGTCTAGAGAACCGCCATACAGCCATCGAATTCTTGGGGCCATTGCAGGCCCCAAGAATTGACATGCTGTGTGGATACAGTCAGAAGCAGGAAGGTCTCACATGCTCCTCCAGAGTTTCAGACATAATATAGGACTGAACGCCATACTAGAGTCGACATGGGCTCGTTTTCGGGGCTGAGATAATAATAATGAGGAACCGGCAATCTGGTACCGTCGCGGGCAGTCTCATACTGCCCCGCCGCGTGAAACAATGGTAAGCGAGCAGCACATTTTTATTGAAAAGGCAAGGAAAGGACAAACTTTTGGCCTCGCCGGGAAGTTTCACCGAATTTGTTTATCAAGTTCGAGTTCATGTTGTTGGCAGAAGTCGCTTATGACTTAGTCAAACCATCTGTCTGTGTGACAAGTGTCATGCATCGGGGGTTGACTCGGTCATCGCCCGGAAAGGAGTCGCCTTCCTCGTATTCGGTCAAGAGAACCAAGCGAGCGACATCACTCAAGTACAATTGGAACTTTACAGACTAAATTCACCCCGACAATATGCCTTTTCGCATAATGCCGGGGCTTCGTACGAACACAGTTCGGGACTCGCTGCTAGGCACATCTTTCCAACGCAAAAAGTGCTTCACTGAGTCGCTAAAGTTGAGCGTAGTCCTCGGCTAAGCAAAGTAAAACAACTTTTATTTGCGGTTAAAAGATAATAGTCAAAGGTAAATGTGTAAAGGTAACCAACGGTTAACATAGAGGGTAGAGTAAAGGTAGTGGCAATTTATTTACCCTTACTGGGGTAATGAATTTTAAGTTTGCAGCATGGTTAATTTCCGGCTTTCGCCAACTTGGTTAATTACGGTCTCCAAATATAGTGGGCATAATGATCTATCGTCGGTCCAAGTGATCAAGATGAGCGATGTCAGCAAAATTTTCAGTAGCTTTGTACAGTTCGAAGGCATCAACAAAAAGTAAAAATAGTAAATTTGTGAAACTAATATCGATGGTGAACTTGAGCACCTCCAAGTGTAACCGACAGAAGCTCAATTTGTTGTGGATGTATGTCCACACTTGGAAATCCGACAACACAACAAACGCAAATGCACTTTATGCAAAAAATGATACTACCATAAAAGCAATGATTAAGGTTGGAAGTCCCACTTGAAATCGGCACACAAAGTCAAAGGTAGTGAATTATCGACTCGCTTAGCTGCACAAACTTTTACAAACTGCCGTACTGCTAGGTGTCAGGTTCTTTCTCCTCTTTCTTTCTTCATGCTATCTTCGGGCTGCTCCGAGTCAACCGGATTTTATCTCAGTTTTGGGAACTTGAGGGTCGGCAGACCCTACATTCCGGCAACCATGTAGAGGCCCTCAACCGGATTGAATTCCAACAAGTATGTAGAAGAGGCTGTCACTGTAGAGGCCGCAACGTTGTATCTATTGCGTTGCAATGATCTACGCCGTAACAATGATCGCGATCGTGTCGTGAAACGTTGCGGGAACTAAAAACTAAAACTGAACCGCAAGAGGGATAGCTCAGTTGGAATCCCTAATGTTCAAACTGTAATATTTGTAATCAAACGGTAATAACGTATTGAGGTGACAAAATTTTAAGCGGCAAAGATTAGGGTTTTTGTAAATAGGATCACATCGATATTCTTCAGCTCGTCGTTTCGACGTCGCTTTTGGGTGCCAGTGTCAGTGCTTTGAGGAGCTCATGCTAGAGCTCGTGCGTGTACTTTTCTTGTCATTTTAGGTGCTTTTTGCAGGTGTAATGACAGCATGGAGGCAGGATGGATTGTGCAGGATCCACCTTATGATGACCCTTTCAATTCGTTAATGTTGAAGCACTGATTATGGAGTTCACGTCCAGTATGTATATCTGGAAACCCTTGCAGACTGCTACCCTCCACCTCCACCACCAAGATACTGCGGATGCGCCGGAATGTGGCACATGGTAGCCCAATCGGAGTCAAATCCCACGGAGAAGAATGACATAACGAGTTATTATCACGATAAGCTTGTTCTCGACAGAGTTTTCTCTTTGGCTGCGGGTGACTTCATCATCCGCGAAATAGCTGCTGTTGCTCCCGATCGTCCGTGGGGCACGAGCTATGAGCTGAAAGTCGTCCGAGAGGACGAGCATACGATGAAAATTTGGACTATAACTTCTTTAATCATGGGGGGCGGTGGCGATGTGGTGCTACGGATACGCATGACCAATCCACCATCCGAAGAACTTCATGACGCCGTGTTGGAACTACAAAGCAATCTCCGGTCTGAAATCCGGAACCGAATGACCAATCACTTCATTCCCATGTATGTTTACGGATTCTTGTGTGTGGGGGAAACCGGATATGATTATCACTTTAGGTCCCTTGGAATGGCCCATAGGATCTTCATGGATTTGTCTTTGGACGCGCCTAATGCTGCGCTCCAAAAATACGATAAATGCCCTTTGCTGCCTCGTTGCCTCATCATCAACCTAGAGGAGAGCCTGGATGATTACTACCCGGATTTTTGAAGGGCGCTCTACGGGTCATATCATGTTCTATCGCAGCGACGAACACAGGAAGCGCCCGCCTCAAGACATTCACGTATTGATGATGCTTCAATTCGGCTGCTTCATGAGCCGAGAGTCCCAACGCACGACGCAATTCAAGATTTCAACAACCGCATGGTCGCCCGTAAACCGCCAAAACCCTGGGTACTCGTATGCTTGCTGGTGCACGGTAGCGCCAAAACTCATCATCCACGACAAGATGACAAGAGGCGGATGGATCGATGCAAATCTCTATAGAATTTCCGAGGTTGAACCCGAGGTTCTACCCATCGCTATGAGAGGAAATTGGCCAGAACCAAAGTATTTATGGCACCATGTGCTTCAACATTAACGAATTGATGAGCTCTCCAGGAATTCGTTAATCTTGAAGCACTGTTGAATTCATAATTGTATTTGTTTATCGTTCACAGTCAATCTCCCGTCATATTTGTAATATGTACAATAAGTTTGTTGTTATTACAGTTTGTAAAACTTTGACGCTAAGCAAGCACGTTGTCTAATATTTTCTACGTTCTTTTGCCATGAAGTGGGTTGAATGCGAGTCAAGAAGAGGTTTAACTCCTCCACAAATTCTCATGCGTGCTGCAAAAGCACTGTTTGAAAATCATCAGAGCTTGGGTTATGTGCAAGGGACCTCTATTAATGATCATTATATCACATCTGCTGATGTATATAATATCAAATTGGAACTAGACAAAGACACTTGGAGAAGGCATGCTAATGATAGAATTAGCACATAATTATGGATGAAAGTGAATTCATCTCAAGTTGTTTTGTATTATGCATCAAAAAGTGATACATTTAAACCATTGAGGCTTGTTGTTACAAGACCCTTGCTCCTAGATTGGTTGCTAAAACATGGAAATGGAGGTTGTGTTGCTATAGATGAAACGCATGGCACGCAGAAGCATAAGGTATTATTCTACTTGTCCATTTTGATGTTTTTATCGTCAGGCTTCCATGATTATGTATATTCTACCTTACAATTTGCAATATCTGCAAGATACTTTAAAAAATGACGGTTTGGAGCTTTAATCAGTCTTGTAAGACATTATTGAACTTCTCAATGTGTGATGTATATGTTGTTTTATATACCTTGATCACGTCTAGCCTATCAAGACATAAAAATAGCGAATCATTCATTTGTATCAGGTTTAGTTTAGTATCAATAAAGATGAATACTTTGTAAACGACCGTTAGCAGCAAACTGATACATTTATTTCAATTTTTGCAATGCAGTATACACTGTACACCTTGATGGTGTTTGACGAATATGAACACGGACATCCTACTGTTTTTGAATTCCTCGAAAAAGAAGAACAAAAGATCTGGTGGAATTATTATCTGCAGTGAAGAAGATGGCCCAACATTATATCCCTGGATGGATGCCCTCGTGCTTCATGACGGATTGTGCTGACAATGAGAGACTTGCCATAGACATCGTTTTTCCACATATCCCTATATTTCTTTGCATATATCATGTTCAAAAAGCATGGACAAAGAAATTGATTGAGGTTGTGAGTGGTCATGAAAAGAGAGCTATTATGAATGTTGCCTTAGAAGACCTATGCTTTGAAAGCACATTGACTGCTGATGGAGAAAAATTTGATGTGGAAAGATCTGCTGCGATGAAGATTTTGTTATTTTACAAAAAATTTCAGCTCTGTAAGCCACAATTTGTGAAGTACTTCCAAACAGAATGGGATCCTTGTATGGGTAAGTGTAAGTTTGTAACATGTGCATTATATATGAAGTTATTACATTTTGGAAGTCGTTTTTTGCTTAATGGTCTTCCACAAGTACATCTAACTTACTTTTTGGAATTCAGGTCAGTGGATTCGTGATGAACGGAGGAGGACATGTCGTAGCAATCAAGATACCAACAACGCTATGGATTCAATGCATGGACACAGTTTTGAGCAGGATCTCAGTTCTACACTTATCATCATCATCGTAATGATGCCTACGTGTAGACCTGGGCACTTAGTCGACTAGCCTTCGGCCATGGTCGACTAGTCGACGACTTAGTCGGTTACTACATGTGCGCCACGGACTCCGTGGCAGGTCGTGAACACTGAGTGACTGACTGATGTGAGGAAAGTCTGGGAAGGTCTAGAAGACTAGAAGTTTCTCCAATCTATCATCTGTCATGTCTGAGTCTTACTCCAGTAGTAGCGACACGGAAGACGAAGTCATCGAAATCGGCGATGAATCCCATGATGAACCTACCTCTAAACGATTCTTTAGGCCGTCCGGCCGCACATCCGGATCGACGTCTGCAACAGGGAGGCACTCTAAGAAGCGAAAGAAAATCTCATGGGTGTTCGATCAGTTCTATGAAGACGATGACATCACTGGGCGCATAACGTGTGCAGTCGAAGGCTGCGGGCGGTCGTTCTCGAAGGGAACATCGACGACTATGCTCGCTTCGCACCTAACGAGCAAGCATAGGTTGACGAAAGAAGATGCTATTCCAGGGCAAGTGGATTAGCTCACATTCAGTAAGAATGACGGACGTCTCATTGCGCACAACCGGCTCGACGACGACAAACGGGCACGGCTGTTCTCGAAGCTGGTCAATTGGATCGTGGACAACAAGCAGCCGATCGCAGTCGTCGAGAACAACTTCTTCAAAGAATTCATGCATGAGTTGAACCCTTTCTTTCATGTACCGAGCCGTAGGACTATCGGGCGAGGCGTGGACGATGCATACGAAGAAGCAAAAGCGAAAATTGCGTTGGTGTTGGAGTCAATTCCAGGAGATGTCGCACTCACTTGCGATGGTTGATCTTCTCGAATCATGAGAGGCTACTTTGTTCTGACGCTGCACTCGGTCGACAAAAACTGGAATTTACGTTCTACTGTCATTGAGTTCATTTACTTTCCACCACCGCATAATCAATGGACAACGTCGGAGCTGCTGCTTTCTATCCTGAAAGATCTAAACCTCGCGACTCGCGTTAGAGCCGTCACAACAAATAGTGGTGGCGAGATGCCGCCGGCGATGCGCCATGTTGCTGCGAAGTTGAATGAAGAGTTTGATGCCAAGCTAGAGTCGGATTGGCACGTTCGATGTGTTTGTCACATCATCAACAGAGCTGTAAAGGATTGTGAAACAATCGTGAAGCTTGTTGTTGAGAAGATTCGATCTCTTTTGAAGATGATTTGCGTCTCGGCGGTTTTGCGTGTGGCGTTCCGAGAGATCCAGGTGCTGTTGGGCAGGCGGAATATCGTCGATGTACCGGGCCTTGACGTTGAGACCCGGTGGAATTCTATGTTTGAAATGATTGATAACTGCTTTCTTGTGAAAGATGTCTTTGAATCAATGTGCAACAAAGAAGATTTTACTGCAGCGTTGGGCGGTTTGCAGTTGAGTCAAACGGATTGGCGAGAAATCAAAGCAGTCGTAAACTTCCTTCGTCCAGCCAGCGAATTGACAACTACTGCCAGCGGTAGTAGCTATGTCACCTTGTCTATTCAGCCTCTTATTTACGAGTCTCTCAAGACGCATTGCCTTTCGACGATATCCGACACACTGGAATATGGATTCACTGTACCAGCTGCGAAGCGAGCTGCGGAAGCGATGCTTTCAAAGCTGGAAAAGTACAAGGAGAACATGAACAGCCCTCTCTGCTTGCTCGCTTCAGATCTTGACCCATCTGTGCCTGTTCCCGATATAGACATTCAGGAGCTCAAGTTCTGTATTCGCCAAATTCTTATCGTCAGGTATGGATATCAGCAGCAGCAGAATGTTGAGATTCCTCAACGATTGGGTCTTCTTGCCGCTGCCAAGTTGGTGCGTGCAGGATCTTGTGTTGAACGTGGTCAGATCGACGAGGTGGATGACTTCTTTGAGTTGACGAAGAGAACTGATACTTCCTATGATAATGTACTGGAATGGTGGTCCACTTCCAACAAACGCTTTCCTTTGTTATCGCGACTTGCTCGTGATACATTTATGGTGATGGGCTCCTCAGTCCCTTTAGAGTCCGCCTTCTCTGACAGCGGCTCGTTCGTCACTTCTCGGCGCTCGAGTCTCTCCGATGAGAATATTTCCAAGATGATGAAGCTTCGATCGTGGAATCGACTTTTGAAAGTTTTGAATAAATGAGTATGACAGCGATTTTGAGTTTTTTTGAGACTCTCAAATTTAGTCAGAAAATAGTCAACTAGTCGACGCCTAGTCGACTAAAAACCCGACTAGTCGACTAGGCGTCTGGAGCAAGTCGACTAGTCGTTAGTCGAGTCGTGCCCAGATCTACCTACGTGCTGAAGAATGGAATTCTCAATCCAAGTTCAGATTCTTCTAACTTGGTGCATGTAATTCAGAACGCAGTTATTGCGTTATTTCACATACACACACCTGAAAATATGGATATTCCCAGTGTCACACGACGAAAGTAGAAAACAAGAACATGTTCTATACCTTGCTTTTACATTCGTAGGGCAATTGCCGATAGAGACAACGAATTATCAGTTCTTTAAGGTAAGGTCAACTAAAGACAGCTGATGTAAGTTCGTGTAATTTCTTCTTTCTTAGATGGAAATGTGACATGGACTTGACGATGGTTCGACTCGGCTCTGCTATAAATGTATCTTGTAGCCACATTCTCTAGAATAAACTCAGCAGAGTCCGATTGTGTGAAAATGGGATTTCTCTGCAGCAGACTCCATCCATTGCACAAGCTAATGTCAGAACTATCACATTCAGGTTTCTAAAAAAACCACAGGAAGTGCGCTTAGTGACTTCACAAATGATGTAAATATAGGCGATGCAGTCACATTTCCTCGTGGTGAATGAACAACCTTAGCAGACGATGATTGATATTAGCAGGTTAAAGTTGTCATGAGCAGGATCTCAGTTCTGCACTTATCATCATCATCATAATGAACATGAGTACAATTGCTTCGTTGAACGAGCTCCCTGAAGAGATGAGGATAAACACATCTAATTCTTTGTTGTATAGCGTCTGCAAACTTTGACTATAAGCAACATAGTGGAGGTTGTCATAATCTGCTGTTGATTTTATTTTACAATGAGACAAAAAGAATTTGTCTTTGTCATGCCACAAAAACTGATTCTTGTCGTCAAGTAGACTAACAATTGATTTCTAGTCTATCTCACATCGTGACCTCGACTCGTAACGACACAATTGAAAACTCCATGAGCTACCCTTGACCTTGGAATCTACTTTGTATGTGGCACAAGGCCTCCCCAAAGCTGGTACCTGTTCAAAAACTTATAAACGCTTTAGCATACAGTTAGTATGGACTCAAGTGATGGTCCAATATGAAATAAATATTTATGAATCATTTATTATAATTTGGATCAAACTGAGCTTTTGCGCGAAGAGCGAGAGTTATACATGGATGCTGGATAAATTCATACTTTGATTAAGCTGTTGGGAAACATTTTCAAGGTGGCCGACACAGTTTCAAGCATCGGTTGAACAGTTCTGCTGTGAGGAACTATGGTCGTCAGTATGACGTCGACCAGGTTGTGAGAATAGGGATTCCCTCATATTTGAGTGCGGATGGATGTCCAGATGTTCTTCTAATCCATTGCTAGATCGATCCGCCGGAAAACTGAGTGCCAATCAAAAACCTGCCCCGTTAGCCTGCCCGCACATTCTTCCATCTTTGGTCCAAAAGAGTAGAGTCGCAGCGAAAAGAAGAACTTCCGTCACGGCTCACTGCAGGATGACACCTGCCTGGGTCTATGAAAGGCACTATATAGGGGCTATGTATAAGTTTGTGCAGCTAAATCCGTCCGTGAAGTTTCTTCTTCCAAACTCCTCGTCAAGTGTTTAACGCAATCCACGATTGGCAAATTCGTTATCTCGGAACCTGCACTACGGAACTATGAGAATGCCTTCATAGACTACATCATCTGCGATGATGTGATCTTGCGCGATTCTGGCAGTGAGCTATTCGAGACGATGGTTTACGCGCTCTCGAATGAGTACGAGTTGCCGTTTACGCGACTGAGGTAAATTATGGAACTCTTTTGCATGCTATGATTATTTTTAAGTAAATTGGGCATTGCCTTCTCTTCTACATTAAATTGTTGATTGAATTGGAATCTCAAGGGCTTCTATGTGATTACTGCTTACTAGGTTGACATTGAAGTGATGTTATCAAAGAATATTTTACTCAGGATTATAGATGTAGCTTGTGGCAACAAAAAAAAGAGTCAACAAAAAAAACCATGTGTAGGTTAGAATTTAAAACTATGGGTATTCCCATCTTGAAAGTAAAAAATAGTCACTGTTGCATCATGTAACATTATTGTGAATAAGAATGAAGAGAAAGAAAGTTGATGTTACAATACAAATGAGCATCTTTTATGAAAATTGCTCCAAGTTCCTTTCATGTTTCCATCAACTGATCTCTATTGTCACAATTAACAGCAAAGCAAAAGCATCTTGATATTGGCTCCAAAATCACTCATGGATTAATTGTTGAAAGCATGCTTTAGGGTCTGATAGTGTAACTTCAAGGCAAGCTTTGCGCATTTGGCACCTATGAGCTTCTCCGCGGAAACTACTTTTGCAAGCTGAAGCCATAAAAAAAGAAAAGCCAACAAGAAGAGCAAGGATTTGAATAGACGACTAGAGAAAAAAGACGCAAGAAAACCAATTTTTATCAACTAACTTATGAGTACTTCCAACCAAACAATGTGCATAACAATGAGATCCAAACGATGTTCTTATGAAGAACGCCGATCGACTGCGGAAAAGTCATGAGGAAAAGTCATCCAGTCGGATGGCTTTAATGAAAATTCTTGAAACTTCCTTAGAGATGGAGCATCAAGCAGTATAACCAAATAAAATGATAAGGACGCTTGGGGCAAGAGAAAGAAAGAAGTTACTTGGAATCGATTGTTAGATGTCATTAGAATGAGAAAGAAGAATTAAAAAGATTTATTAATCTTTGAAAAAAATGTCTTCAAGTAGATTATGTAGAAGACAAAGTGAAGTATACAATGCAATTGATTGTGATTGTAACATATTTTTCATTTAATGAATAATAATTGAAAATATATTTTCTACATGTTATTTCATTATCGTAACACTAGGAAACAAGAACACATCATTTGTTTTGACAACAGTTGTTCCGATGTAGTGTACTATGTGAATGACTTCTCATGATATAAAATTTCATGAACAATTTTGTCATAAAATAAATAACATGAAAATGGAAAAAATGCATATTCATGCTCATGATTCAATTTTCTAAAAATACTATTGTTCCACGTATCTTGTAAGCTTCCATCTTACAAAATTTTACTACTCAAAGGAAAGATTGGACTCATCTTCATTTTTTTAAATTTGTTTCATATTTGCAGTGTCAACATGATTTGATTATTATTAAACTTACTATTGTAAAGCAAAAGAAGTCTCATTCGGATTTTTCAAACTCAAAAGCTTAGCTTCGCTGAGCTATTTCAACTCGTAAATACCTAGTTTGGCAAAAAAAGTCAAAGCGGATGTCTACCGAGCCAAGCATGTGAGTATATGATAATGAAATTTCAACTTTTATCTCTCTAATTTGCTCTCTCTCAACTTTCTTACTTTGTAATGCAAAAAAATTATCTTTCATGATTTATTGTTTTGCATGTTTCTCTACTATTGTTTAACTTGACTTTTTTATCTCAATCATGATAGCATCTAGGATCTCACTTATGTCCAACAATGTATCCATGCTTCCTCTCACTCATTTTAATACAAAGTGAGTATGATGACTATCCAATCTTAAACCAAAGGAGTCACAAAAGGTGAAGATGATTACATAATAATTCTATAATATTCTTCATCATATTTTCTCGCAAGAAAATCTTTTCATACTCTCTTTTGTAAATATATTGGACTAATATTTGCATATGTATCAAATCAAACTGAGGCGGCTGATTCACGTTTCAAATTCATCAAACATCCAATATAGTATATTGATAATACAATCTCATATAGTCTGTAACTAACAATTGATAATATCAAATGCACTCTTGACTTCATCACTGTAGTTATAAATGATGCCACAATGTACATTCAAAAATTATATTTCTTCATAAAACGAATGTGAATATCAAAGAGATTAGAGATTGATCATTGTGATATTAAACATATACTCCTAAGCATATCAAAATTTGCAAATCACAAGAATTCATTTTTCTCTCTTTTTACATGCACATCAATAGTTTCTTCCAGTATCTATACACTTTCAAAAATTAAATATTGTTTTTGACATTTTTTATTTCATGAGAGATAATTCACACTTAAGGAAAGAACAAGATAGCTTTGTAAACATTGTAACATTAAGTATCAAGTAAATAGCTTATTTGAAGTTGAAACATAACTTTGAAGATTAAAATGATTATTCTTTACTTTATATAGATGTTGTTAATAATATATAAAATATCATCCTCATCATCATTTCAATCCTAATGAATTGATAACATGGCGGATAATCCTAAGAAACACATAGATTGTTGATGTGTTGTTATCAACTAACACATTGACTGATACTTTCAATCTTAACCTAACAAGTACTTGAATTGTTGACTTGTCAATGTCAACTAACATACTTATCTTCTACTTACTAAACACACAGAGTGTTGCTTGCGTGACGACTACAGATAATTCATCTAAAGTAATTATAAATTCATCTTGAGTAATATTTATTTTAGTTTTGACTAAAAAAATAATTAAAATTATCATCTATAAAATAAATTTTTGATTTCATCTTAATTGACTGGATATTATATCAAGAAGAATTTTTAAGTTTCACAAATATGCTTTTTAGAACAAAACTATAAAAAAATCTAGATAGAAGAGTATGATCAGAATACTAAATGATTTGAAATTTAATAACTCAATATATAAATCAATCCAAAGATAACATTTTAGTAATAGGATTGATAACATGCATTGATAGTAAAAGTATCATGGAATATTTTGGTTATTAAAAATGATATAAAGATAATATTGATTTATCAAGCTGTAGTACACATATCTAGATCACTGAACAATTATTTATTATATTAGATTTTATCAAAGTTTTAAAAAAAAATTATAATCAATGCAAAAATTGAATATTTTATCTTCATCCTTTGCATACATCTCAACTATATATTTATCTACCATCATAGATGAAAAGATTGAAAACAATGCACACTATGTTACTATAGCAAAATAGTGTTATGTATCTCATCTCGTTTATTATTATGATATCATAATTTCACATAAATATACTTTAAACTTTCACACACTCAACATCATATATTTTAATAATCTCATCCATGTTATACATGATCATCCTATAAATTTTTTTCAAACATTATTAGAATACAAATTTATAATGCTCAACAAGGAAAATTAAAAATAACATATAAAATATGAAAAAAATTTATATTTCTAAAGATCTAAATGAACGTATTGTAAATTTAAGATGAGAAGATAATTATCTATATTTTAACACCATGAATTGCAAGGCTACATGGAAAATTGAATTTTGGCTCCTAAATTGAGCATGTATTTTATCATTGCATATTTAAATTGTATATGCCAAAATTATTTACATGCACAAAGAATCAAAGATACAATATTTATTAGTATTTCTGAGTACAATCACATAAATTTTCATTAATTAATCTATCATTTCAGATTCATGTGAACCTTTGCACTTACATTTAATTAAGACTATCAAATGATGAGTATATAATTTCAGAATGTATCATTCATTATAATTAATTTAATCTGTAAGCCAAATCTGTAAATATAGTTTGAAAATCACGTTATTCATATTAAAAAAAATCTATATATATGTGATCATAGTTCTTCTACTTTTTTTTTCAATCTATCATACTCCAAGAAACATAAAACACATTTAACAAATGAAGAAAAAAGCAAAAATTCACCCAAAAAAATAATTTAGAAAATATCTTCAGTATTTAAATTGATGTTATAAAAAATATAATCACTAAAGTGGCCAAAACTCAAGATTATTCATCTATGGATAAAACAATTTGTAAGTT
This sequence comes from Marchantia polymorpha subsp. ruderalis, assembly GCA_037833965.1. Lineage (NCBI taxonomy): Eukaryota > Viridiplantae > Streptophyta > Marchantiopsida > Marchantiales > Marchantiaceae > Marchantia > Marchantia polymorpha. Next base: position 9,748,201 of record AP031352.1, on the reverse strand, counting down.
TCAAAAAAAAAAAATTTAAATAAAATAGCCAAATACAAAGTAAGTAGGAGTTATGCATCACTCAAAAGTGTTTATTAAGCTCTAAAATCAAACACACAACCTTAATTACAAACAATCAATTTTTTAACTTTTGTTCTATGACCAATATAAATGATGGGATACAATACCTTGCACAAAATTTTAAATTTTCAAGTTATATATATGTATATATACTTAACATCTTAAATCTAATATAACATATAGATTGTTATGCAGATAAAAAAAAAAGCTAATTTTTACGTGAAAGTAAAGTTCAATTCTCCAATTATCTTTAAATTACATCAAATATTCTCATGAAATACTTAAAATTAGATATAAAACCTATGTGAACAAAATAATCAAGTCTCAAATAGATACTAAAGAAAATCTGACTTTGATGTTAATCAAAAAACCTTAATAATTAGTATAGCCAAAACAATATACTTGAACCTTTAAATATCTATGTGATAAGCTACTCACATGCATATCTTGTATGATGTAATAATCATCTTTGAGCATTCATTTCACTTGAATCTTTATATTCGATGGAAGAAAAAATTAATGAAAAAAAGAGATGATGATACATCATGTTTAGTATATCATACATCATAAACTATGTGATATAATGTAAAAAAGTTAATTTATATATGGCATAATTGAAGCAAAAAATTCCTTCAATAATCCATCATATATCTCACTTCACATGCATAATGACGTTTGTTATCACACGTTTATAATTAAAATATCATAATGACTAAATACATTCAACTTTGAATTTTCTATCTATCTGTGCATATGAACAAACTAATAAAATAGATTTTCAATCTATATATCCACCAAAAAATTTTGACTCAAAATCTAACAAATATGAAAATTATTTTTATCAATTTTTCTAAAAATGATATTTGTCAAGTTAGCAAAATAATAAAAATAAAATAAAATTGATCAATTTGTGTACACAAAATATGATCTCTATACTTTTATTCATAATAAAGATCGAACTATTTTTTGCCCAGTGATTACATATTTCAATGTTTCATTTGCTTCACATTATATATCTGATTGTAAGTTAAGACTTATAGCTACAATCCACTTGCTACCTGCTTGAAAATCTATGCATTCTTCAAAGATGTATACACTTGACATGCATTTTTTCAAATACAAGATAAATCTATATAGCTCATTAGTTTGAATTTACATGGCGTATGAGATCAATGTTACTGTTTAACAAAAAATATAAGAAAATCAACATCTAAAAGTTTCACAACTCACGTTATTATATGAAAACTCAATTTTGAAATTATTTTTTGCAATCTCATGCATGTTATAATGATGAGATTAAATGAAAAAGTTTAGAAAATATGCTTATAATAAAAATATTTACATGTGGTATTTGAAATATGAACATTCATTTTGAAGAAAAATGACGTTATATATACCTTCTTGTTGAGACTTAATCAAATGATAAAATACATAGAAAAAACGAATTAGAGTATTTGACTTACAAGTATATCATTAGGAAACATACAGTTTTTTTTCAAATAAATTGCTGGATGTCATGAATATTAATTCACAATATAATTTTACTCCACAATATTCACATTGAGACTCTTTGACTTTCTGTTAATTTTTGATTTTCTAGAACTCTCATAAAGTGTGATTTAAATTCACATTAATATGATTGAATGTCATGCTTAAGATTCAGATTTTTTTTCATTAATAAAGTTTGATATTAGATTTTATATAAAATCATACATAAAATTAATATATATAAAAGATGAATCTATAAAAAAAAATGGAAATTTGAATACTACTGCTTCTGCAAAGATATCGTACAAATATAATATTCATCAAATTGACTTAAAATTTCTTGGATTATGTTAAAAGAAAACTTAACAAAATTGACCTCTGCACCAGAAAGCCTTTTCTATTTGTTACTCAATTGCATCTGTTTGGTTTGCCTTGATGAAAATTTCCCTTTTAAATTTGATTATTGCTCTCATTTTGTAATTTTAAAGCCATGATGATTGATAAACTTTTTTGACAAATAATAGATTTTTGGTTCACTTCGAATTTTTGGTTTGTTGAAGGTAAAATTCAGCTCTATGACACCAAGTAAAGTTTTATAAGATATATAAACGCAATTCTCGAATCATAACAGTTTTCAATGTTCTACATCATTTGAAAACTGCTCATCAGAAATCATGTTCATGACAACTTTTTTCCATATATGTAGAGGGTGTGTTTAAGATCTAATACTATATATATATTCATTATATATATTCATTCATTACATCAAAGTCTTATAATGCATATCACATTGCCAAGATACTGTGTTTCGACAGAATCGAATGAATATTTTTGTACCAGACACAGTTGGCAAATCATATATTTAAACCTACTAACTAGTTAGAAGTAAAACTCTCATGTCCTAGACACACAAGGTACATTCACAAAAAAAGATTAAACATAATTTCAAATGACACACGGGTGAAAAGTAAATGAGAATTTCGGGTACTCCGAATAAAGTCAATATGAGTACATATTTCTTATGACACAATTGAGAACTTTGGTTGCTGATTTTACAATTATTATCTAGAATAACATTTACTTTTAACAATGTCCTGGTTCAAGATAAATCACAATCATTTATGGAACATTGAACGAAATAGGCTTACTTCACATTACTAATAGAATATATAACAATACACAGGTAATGTATTTCCATACTTATTAGTTATTTTGCAAATACTAGAAACTGGTTATTCAGCAACGTTGGTCTTTTTCTTCAGCAGCCAATGAATTAAATAAAGCGTCGGGTTTATTCCCGGTCATGATAACGGCATCACGAATGAGAAAATGAAGGCGGAAATGCAATTTCAAACACGGAAAACGCGTGAAAGCCACGTTCGTCCGCTGAAGCTGTTGCCGTTCGGAGTTGCCATTCTCTCTGGCCGGCTGGCTCCGTTTGACTGGCACGGAGAGAAGGCACATTTTCCATTTCTCTTCGGCGCTTGATTACAGAACGAGTGACGGGTTGCTGTCTGATTGCCGAACTGCTGGACTGTCGAAGGAATCACCGTTTCGATCTGGAATTTGGAACTCATGATGTCGTTAGATTTTCAGAACAAGTAATTTTTGGAGTTTTTCACGGAGTTCAGCGGGGTGTCTGCTGAAACGCACGAGAAGGTGAAGCAGGCCGAGGATTTGTTTGGCTTAGGATTGGGCCTCGTGAGCACACGGATTTGATCGAGAGCAGATCGAACTGATTGCTTTGTGAGACTTGGAAGACATTGTCTTGGGGACCAGCTGGCGAGATATGGGATGGCAGATCCTTGCTGCAAGTGGTTGTCAGTCCTAGTTTTTGTCTGCTTGTTGTTTACAAGAGTTACTTCTGCTACCCATTTGGATTCATCGGAGGAATCTGTTCATCTATGGGAGCTACCTGTTTCAGAAACGAAATGCGATTCTGTGACTCCGGTGAGTTTGAATTTGTTGTTCTTAGGGTTAGAGAGAATATGAATGAATGAGAATTTTGTTGCCTGCTTCAGATTTGAATTGTGGTTCCATCGCCACAACCTTTGGCGTGAGATTCATGGATTATTGCAGCTAAATCATAACCTAACATGTCGTAATTTGCTCAATTCTCTTGCCGTTTGTGACATGACTGCGCGTCGTTCCTTTCGACTCTCCTGTTTCCCTCATAGCATACTCCCATAACCGGGGTACTTCTGCTTTTGATGATTGACAGCATGAGCGTTGCTTGAAACTAATGATGAACTCCCGTCTTATTCAGGTTTGCGGCGAAAATGGTGTAAGATTTGAAAGTTCCTGTCATGCTATAGCTGCTGGAGTAAGAATTGTTGAAGACGGTAAGTGTGGTCTTTTGTACCAGCTTCCTGTCCTATTCCCTCGTGTGATCTGTTCTCATGTCATTGCATTCGTCAACTTCACATGTTTTTCAGTCCACTCTAGTATTGTCATGGTGCCGACATCTTGTTATCTCTTGCAGGTGCTTGCTTGCAAGCAAAAAAGCCAGCATGTAACGTGAAGTGCTTTAGAGCTGATCCAGTTTGTGGAGACGACGGAATCACGTACTGGTGAGTGTCTGCCCTTTTATGATTTGAATCTATGTTCGTTGATAAGCTGATTACGTTTTGAAGGACAATCGTTACCTACATTATGATACCGAATACAGTCAAACGTCCGGTGAATGGTGAATGTCTGATTTACCTAAAGCAGTTGAGTCGTTGTGTAACAACTAAACCGGATAGTATCAATCAGTTGCTAGGTAAAACCTGGAAGTTCATGACCTAAGCATGAATATGAAGTATTACCAGAGTTAGCACCAGTCACTGTGCTGGTTACTCTGCATGCATTAAATGGGAGGTGCACACATAACGTCCGCTGGCTAGTTTTGCTGTGAAACACCAGTTTACTTTTACTTGACCTACTTACATTGAAGAATATCTAACCTACCTCTTTGAAACATTAATCCTTTTATGCGTGTTATGTTATGCCTTGTATAAACTACTGTCAAGTTTCATACGTATTGCTTTAAAGTATTACAAAAGAGGGCAATCATGAAGCATATTTTCCGAGCTTTTTGTCGGGCTCCGGCAGGATCGCTGTACCGAAGACTTGTTATTTGATGCATATAGGAAGAAACCTCGTTGTTCTTTTATGAGATCTTGTGTACATTGCTTGGATCTTTCGATTCTCCATGCATTTGTGTTTTGTGACTTACTATAACTTGTGAACTAATTCATAGTAGGTTACTATGAATCCGATAAAGCCATTGTAAGTGGAAACTCTATGACTTGTGAACTAATTCATAGTAGGTTACTATGAATCCGATAAAGCCATTGTAAGTGGAAATTGTACAACTTCCTAAATTCAACTTGTATATGCTTATACTTATTTGTAGCTTATAAGTTGATGTAGTGTCCGTCTGTGACAGCAATCTGAGCTACTTTTTGGCTGATGTACAGGTGTGGTGTAGCTGAAGCGAAGTGTGCAAATGTTCAAGTTGCCCATACTGGCTTTTGCGATCTCAAAAGTGGCGGTCCTGGAGAGAATGGCAATAGGGCAGCTCAGTCTCTATTTCTCGTGAACTTAGTGTGGCTTGCGCTGGCTGGGTTTTTGGTTATAGCTGGCTTTCCTTAATCCAACCACTCATTTTTTAAAAATTACACATGAATGTATCATTGTAAGTCAGCTGGATCTACATGACGTTTCGATACGTTCCAACCTGACTTTAGAGTTAGAGTAGACTGAACAGACATTATTCAAAATTATTTCCGAATAAACAGTAAGGAATCTTTTCCCATTTTGTCACTGATGTTGAAAGCGTTGTGATGTTGGAAGTTGTCCAATGCTGCTTCCCCTTCAGGAATTTGAATTATCAGATCGATTAAAAAGATGGTTGGACCTCTAGAAAAGTATTTGTACTCATGTTTTGGGTGCTGCAGTGCTAGCGTACTCTCAAGAGTGCGACATGTTTGTCATTGAAGGGTATTCTTGTCTTGTTGTAACCGACATCGAAGGTGAGTATTTTCCTTCGGCGGCCGAACTTTGAGTCTGATTTCAAACCAAAGCTGCAGGAGAAAAATGTAGATACGCTTCAAATACCCAAACAAATGCTTCATTTCTTTGATTGCCCAGTGCTTTGTAGCTTAACTACCACTGTTCTCCTTATACCTCTTCCTTGCTGCATGATGTTTGCTGCATAGTCTCATACCAGAAAAGTTCTGAGTCACTTCTTTCATTCTGTTCTGCGCTTCAACGTCCGAGACCTGGTCCTCGTCAGCCCGATGGACACTCAAGGGGAACTCTCAATTGAAACTGGAGATGTACACTTGTCAAGGCATTCTTCACGGGGGCTGATGAGATATTAGAGCTACCGGGGGCAAGATGATGCGAGCACATTCTCTCAGATGATTTGAAGATTCTGGCTTCCATCTAACATCAGTACAGTTTTATGCGAACATGTCACTTTTTGCTTACGTTAATAGTTCATTTTTAATTTTTTTGGTTAATATCAGCTCGAAATTGGATTTTTCTCGCTATTACTTGTACATGCATGTGGAAGCTCTGCCACATGTGTAAGCTATTATAAATTTTCGTACGGTTCACTGCCGAAACGTATTCACCTCAGGACCCACGAAGCAGGTGACTATATGACAATGAAGTGATTGTCAGTCTGGTACTTTTTTTGACGTTCATTGGTTCCCAGGATTTTCTCATGGGATAGGAGGAAATATAGCGCACTTTGTTTTGACAGTGAGTGCACTGTTTCTTTTAACAATGCGTCATTTCAGTTCTTTATTGCTTGTCAGTCACAACGGATCCATTGATGCCATAGTCAGAGCCTCTGTGGTTGTCCTTGCGTTCTAGGCGCTCGTGGTTGATCACATGTTCTTAAATTTATTCTAGTTTTTCCCCTGCTTGGCTGTCTTTCCTTCTGTTCACCTGTACTTGTTCGCCTGAAGGTGAATTTGATACTCTTGAAGAGGACAAGCAGATATCTGTGCCGAAGTCCGCTTGAGATCTCTTATATGAGGTGCTAATCCAGAGAATCCTGCCAATCCTGAGATAGCTTGCTATGCAACATTGGCTTCGGAGGGGTTACTGTATCGTTAAAATCTAAGGAAGTTTTCTTAGGAAGGTGAGTCCATTTCTAAATGTGCAATGACTTGTTGTAGATTCTGCAGTAATTTTGAGAAACTGTTGTCGCTTGCAAATGTGGAGATTATGTTCTTCTTGCAGAATCGTAGTTCCATTATCTGACGAACGCGTAGATTCGGAGAAATCACGTCCCTACACTTGCATGTATTAACTAACTCGTGCAAACTTTTCACATAGATCACGATCATTTGACAGATGCATGCAAGTGAAGGTGGTTGGTTTTGCAACTTCTACACTTCAATTATGCCTAAGAGGAGATGTGGTGGACCACAAGGTTCCATCTAGGGCCCAGGCTGAACGTACTCCTTCGCCACCCACACCCCCGCCCCCCTTCCTTAAAGTTTGCAAATCAAAGACAAGAAATTTCAGAGAGCAGACATTCTTCGTGCACCTAGCGTCTACAGTAACGAAGTGAACAGAAGATTGGAGAGGCAGCAGCTTGAAGTTGGAGAATGTGAAAAGGAAACGAGTGGAGCGAAGACGAGCACTCCTGAAACGACCGCTAGCACCAGCGGTCGTTTGGTGCCAGCCTGCCAGCTGGCAATACCAGCCGACACAAATTGACCCCAACCTCTAGCGAATTCAAACAATCACGTCGAACACTGTTTGGTTGCTGGAGTACTGTAGGAGCAGTAGCCTTGTACGTTCAGTCGACTTTCCAAAGTTTAATTCTGGAGGTGACAGACAGCGATGTAAGAACCACTGACATGATGATCCTCGTCGAGGCAAATCTCGCCAGTCGGCAGTTGATCGAGCAGTACACGAAAATGTCACATACAGTCCTGTACGATACGGAAGCTGCTGAACGGTTTCTGGACGCTGTCAACCTCGGGGATCTCGGGGACTGGGAGAGACTCGCACACCTCCTAATTCTGCCCTTCCCTTTCCCTCGCGACGTCCATGGAGCTTCTGTTTGTGAACTACTGCTGTAATTTGACTTCTCAAGGGCAGTAGGATCGGGGATGGAGATGGTGCCCGTCCTACTGACAAGCATACGGGTTTAAGGCCATGTGTTTGTACTGTATCTTCCAGGATGTCAAACAGGAAGTCAGACTTCGAAGTATGAGCAGGCCCTGCGAGGGCTGCAATGGGAGCTGTCACGGTTTCTGCCATCCTAACGTCTTGAATGAACTCAGAGGAATTTGCACGTTTTGAGGCCGTGCTTGCTGTTAAGTACGGGTTGGAATCATGTGCAAACTTATGAGTCCAGTGGTCAAAAAAAGTAAGATGCTCAGGATCGGAGTTTGTTGTAGACCATCAGAACAGTTTGGATTTCGATCACTGCTGTGCCACGACTGGACATGAGGATTGGAACTTACAAACTCAGCTGAGATCCACGCAAGGAGCAACTCTTCTGCCAATGCCGTTTGTCAGTGTGCTGTTTGATGATGGTCCATGTCGGCTCAAGTGCAGAGAGAGTACCCATGTCCAGATGAAGTTCTCACTGCGAAGGCCACAGGTCAGCACTTGCTGTGATCGAAGCAACTGTACTCGATCGAAGACTTCTTTCTAGACGTTTCGCCGCAAATGCTCATTGGGCTTGCCCACCTTTTACTTTCGATGCACAGGGTATACAGGGTCTCAGCAGGGAATACAAGTGAGCTCTGTCAAGAGCATTGTTCATCTAAGAGAAATCACAAGGCTTCCTGACAGCTGAAATATCTGGTCTCGTTGATTATAAGAAAGCATGGCGAGGGGATCTACAACAATTGGGTGGAGTATGTTCATGCATGCTTCCCGCCTTAAATCTCAAGCTCATGCAGCGTATTGCTGAAAGAATCCACTCAGATCGTAGATGTTTTAACAACTATAAGAAATCTGCTCTGAATTTCGCAGTACGAGACAATGGCAATCTGGGGATGATCGATTCTTGAGAACATTCTTGGACGGGATATCTTCATACGAAATGCAAACCAATTGAGCAGGATCCGTGGGATTGTTACAAAGGAGTTTTCTTACTTCCGTGTTAACGGTCTCTGCAGTTTTTAAGGCACTGGCCGAGACTATTTAGAAGGGACAGTAGTCAATTATCCAGTGAATGATCATCCGATTTGCAAGCATGGTACTCAAACAATGTTCTGAAGGTAACGTGCGGAGGCACTCGGCGTAACAGAGATTTATCTCCGTCCTCGATGTCAGGACAAATGATCAGATCCATTCACGTCGTAGTGAACTAGAATCGACAAAACGAGAACGCACATACGGTGCACAAGACGTTTGCCATATCTATCAAAGTGCAATGCGTCCGTTTCTAGAGTCGTTCTTGACTGTCGTCTTGTGTAAACCTATTAATTGGGCAGCCTTTCTGCCGGTGATGTGGCTCATCAGCACCAGGCAGTGACTTCTGTTTAAACTTGATCGTTCTGTAACACACAGTCAGAACTTTTATTCGGTGCATCAGCCTTTGAGGGAAGATAGTAAACATACCCTCGCAGCGACTTATGCAGCAGCATGTCTGGCTTACTGTATTACTAGTAACTGAATGACCGTCTGTCGATCATTATGCGAGATGTCGAATCACTAGTTTATAAAGAATGTGCCTTGATACAATGTGGCCAAAAAATCTACATTTTTACCGTCCATACACAACCTCCTCCTCTTTATTCTGATGCATTTTGCTCATCGCTCTAGTAGAGTTCCTGAGGACCGAGACTTCCCCTGTCTATTCTACTCTGAGGTCAATCATCCATCATATTGTTAACCATGTTTTCCTCTCGGACTGGTGCTGTTCTGTCGTAGTTCTGGAGACAGGTTAAGAAGCTCAGTTTGATGCAGAATAATGATCTTCGTTGCATGGTGCCGGTACCACCAGTGGAAGGAGCAGAACCTCGTGCATCAGTGTTCTTTCAGGAAGAGGCGACGCAAGGAGTGAGGAGCGCGGAGGAATGAATGCCTGTCTCGATTGGGATCGACCTGTGAGCGGTGAATACAGAATGCAACTGCAAGGCACATACTCAGCCTCCGTCGAATACCTGGCGTAAAATCTGATGAAAGGAGTACAGTATGAATCCTGCTAAATTGGTCGACTGAAACTTTGAGCTTCTCCTGCACATATATATGTCATCACATTACATGTGTCGTAATACAGAAGGCAAGGTTACCACAAGCCTCGTCTGAAGTTTGGTCAAGTTAATCTGACATTCCATCTAATCAACAACAAATGCCTTTGGTAGAGCTAAAGTCTAAAGTCCAGGTACTACGTCTCCCCATTATTGGTATACTAAACACTGTAACGGTAGGACCGGCTTGACTACTAATTGAGAAAAAGAACACCTACAGCGATGTTGCTGCTAGTCAATGCATTGATGGCGTATGTCATACTCTCGGAGAATAAGAAGATATCTACAATTTTCAAGCCTGAAACATTAGTAGTATAGTAATACCAATGATGTTTAGATTGTGACATGACAGACAGTTACGCTCATTGTCTTTCCAATTGTACAATCACTACCCTCTCCCTCTAATACTTAAGATTTAGAATCATGTGAAGAAGAGAAAAATTCAAAATGATTACTAGATTCTGTTGAAATTAACATTGATCACCAACATGAAATTCGTAACAATGAAGATCAATATCCACTTGTCATGAGGTTCCAAAACACAAAGAATATATATGCTTAAAATAGCCATTGTTTCAAATGTCATGATCAATACTCTACCTTTGAGTACACACATATACAAATAACATGTCTTTCTAAATCGAAAACTCTCGTCCACTCCACGAATGATTGCGTATATGTCTGGATTTGTACCGTTATAAAACAAACGTACGGAAAAATTGATGCTAGAAATGCTTGACGGTATAATTGATAATCTACTAACATTCATAACCATCCATTATTATTTCATCTAATTTTTCTTTGAGCCATGTTTGCTTTGTCTTCTTTTCATCCTATATAATATTTTCTAGACCATCAGCTTCAACATCAATTGATATCATGTATCAATATTCAATCAAATAATGCTTAGAGCCTTGATAATGCAACAAGTTTGATGCAGCATCAAATGAGCAAAGTATCAAAGCTAACAACAGATGATGTTTTTTATTTCATTTTCCAAAAATGTCATCAATACATTTGAATGAAAAAATTATTATGATGTCCATATTAATCCATATCAATGATGTCATGTAATCAATGATAACGGTGTTGTGAAATACAACCTTCAACATTGACCATGCTCATAATTGATACAAGTATAATTATGATGTAGTGATATTTGATTACAGTATGCCCAAATACAATCACATATCGAATGAAATAATGTACATGTATAACTGCATATATGAATTACTTTGAATCAAATAATTAGATTTTCTTCTTTATAATGATTATACTTTGATTTCACTGAATATTTAAAACAACACACATATGTTAGTATGTTGAACTATCATTGTTATCTTCAAAGTAAAGTCAAATTTTAAAAACTTGTTTATGTTCATCTCTTCAACACAATCTTCTATCTAGTTTTTTAAACTTCATCAGAGCATTAGGATGTATATAATAAATAAAAACCGAGCAAGATTTGCAATCTATTCACACTAAAGTATCATAAAATGCACAAGATTTACTACATCTTGATTCTTCAAATTTTTTTGGTATATGATATGATTAAAGTAACCTTTCCATTTTGGAAAATATTCACACTATCCACGATGCAACTTGAGACCATGGTCAATTAATAAATCTTATGATCATCAAAATTCTCAAATTAATTTTACAAATTTTGTAATGCTTTAAATTGTCTTATTTTTTCTAGATACATCATGTAAAATCCGTTTTAACATAATAAGTTTGCTCATTTGTCTATCAATCACTACTTGACTTGCAAACGGAACAACTTAAAGTTCAATTTTTTAAGCCAAATGTTAGAAGGACTATGATACAACAGATAGGGGTCATTCAATTTAATCTTTTAAATTTTATCTTAGTTTACGTCTCACTTGATAAATATAAATATTCATAATTCATGATGTATTTATTTTTCTTAAAATCTTGCATGATTAATCACATCAAATTAATTTTCAATATATGCTATCTATCTATATGTTATCTTTCTTAAACCTCGCTGTCAGAAAAAAAGATATAAAATAGTCTCAAGAAGATCTTGAAATCTATTTAGATAAAATTATTTTTCATTACGTCATCTCAATATGTAGGAGGTTAGCTTGATGCATAGATTTTCAAGTGTAATCACAAATCCAGGTTACTTCCAACAGTCTAAATCTTTCAAAATAAAGTCAAAATAATTTCCACAACCTACATCTTAGCTACTTGTTCAATATTCCATATCTAAATAGTGAGTTCAATCAACTTGACCACTTGCATTTATTCCTCTGAAGACTCTCCTTTTTTAAAGATCTTACACGTCTTGTAGTTCTGAGTCCTCATCCCTTCATAAAAAACTTCAAAATAGTATCAAAGGCTGAAAATATAAACTCTTCCTAAGTCAACTTGCTTCAACAGTATTTTCAATGTTATATATGGAGTATAATCTTGCATCATTAATCATCGTATCCAAAGATTGTGATTGGGTTTCTTTTGGCTTATAATTCGATATCAAAGGGCTGCGCTCAAAGTTTCTTTTCGGTTTTTCTCCACCCCCAAATCTAATTAATAAGATTAGAGTAAAATATTCTACTTTAAAACATCAAACTTTGTGGAAACACAAACCATAAAAGAGAAGTTACAGTCAAGCCAAACCCAATCGGTGATTCAAAGACTTCTCATCTCTGCAAGGCTATTCTTGACCACATACACAATCCAAATACTGAGCTTTAAAAATCGCAAATATATATATCCAAATCAAACTCCCTGGATGATCTCAGACCGTGGTCTATTAACTGCGTAGTTAGCGCTAACCATGTGAATAACCGCAACGGTGTCAAAATGATATATATGTCACTGCATTCGCACACCCACCCATAAGCAACAACATTCTTCCCATCGGAATTCTTCATGAAATAGGACATTTGGATACCTTCGTCCCATAGTGTGACCGATGATATTTGAGTAAGCATATTAATTACTATCTTTACCCCATTACCACCCCTCGCCATGAGTTGGAATTAAGCAACATTAAAGGTACAGTGGGAGAAGTACGAGAGGCTTATGAAGAGAATCACCAGTTCTACTCTTTTCCTTTGGCCCTCCTTCTGGGAATGTACTGCCTTCGATTCGTATTCTCGAAGGAAGTTTCCATGCGTTTTAATATTTCTTCATGTGAGACATGCAGTCGAGAAGTGTGCGTGCTGTAAAGGGCATTTTTCATTCCTTGGTGAGAGACGTGTGGTTGAAAACTGTGCATCCTGCTCATGGCATGGCACTGTGCTGCTCAAGGAAAACAGCAGAAGACTGTTCTGCATGGTTCTCGTGACTTGGACGTACGAATAGACCTTTGATCGACGTCTGGTGTGGTATGCCGGCATTCAGAGGAATGATGGACTAATCATTATTTGAATCGTTTATTCTTTGTTCCTTACAATCCAATTTGTTGCGTTTCAGCAGAAGCGAAGCTGTGGAAGATGCCGAGTGTGTGCCGTGGAGAATGCCATATGCTCCCGAGCACCGTCGGGCTTCAGTATGATGACGAAGAACTCCGCGGAACAAGTGAAAAGTAAGTATTGGTTAATTCTGTCACAAAACAAGACACTTGCTTCCGGTGATCCATTTGATGACTTGCATGTCACCAGTTGTCTGTTATTGTAATCACTGCAATAATTTCTGCATCTGCTGAACACAAATTCAGCAATTGGAAAATTGGGGATAAGTGCAAAGCAGAAGAGAAGAAAAGCTGAATGAAGTTGTAGCTCATTAAACAGCTTGCCATTGGCCATGTGACATCCGAAGCAAAAGAAGAATTATCCGAACCCGCGCAAAAGAAGCAAAATCTGTCATGTCAGGCCATGTCCGTGCCATTCAAACGATCCGATCCGATTAAAAGAACTGTCCAACTGACAACCATAACTGTTCAAGCTCCTGAAGATGCCTGCCTGGCCGTGATATATAAACTTGGAACGGTCGTGGTGTGTCGACGACACCATATCGAGAGCGGTCTGCATCAGATTCTCAAGAGGGAAAGGACACTTTGTGGCTGGGCTCTGGGGCACGTCACGTTGTGAAATTTGTTGTCAGTGATTCTTCTTCCTCTTGAAATTGCCTCTGACGACTTGCATATGGCATATGCAGGTGCAATGAACCGTTGCATCTCGATGGCATATGGATAGGATCAAGCGAATGTAGAAGTATGTAGTGGTGAGAATATGGCAATTGTTCTCTTTCACTCTCTCTCGCTCGCTCGCTCGAACGATGGCTGTAGACAGTAGTCAGTCGGGGGAAGAACAAAGTGGGGAATGATGTACACTGCCTGGCCCCACCCTCATTTGGTTCTGAAAGTGCGGTTCAGCGTCCTTTAATAATTATTCCCACGGGGAGTTGAACTTGTGAAAGTACGTCACTCTGGACTCTGGACCGTGAATCGATGAGAACAAGGCAACTGGATGGAGGCTGGAATCTGGATGGGATGGGTGGGCTTTCTGACTCGATGATCTTGCCACTACTCTTCTTTGAAAGGTTCGAGACAATATGTGAGAACAAGATCTTGGTTCCCATGATGACCAGCCTCTTTTTAAGCCAAAAGGTCATACTTATTCTCTTGTCTATACAAGGGGCCGAATGTGACCTGCGTACTGTACTTCCGAAGAATTCCTAGACGACCTTCTCACGGTTGACTTGCTAAAAGACAAGCACGGGCACGGGCACAAGCTCGCCACCTTACTTCCTTCCTTCCTTCCTCCGTGCGCCGTCCGACTTTTGTTCGACCGGCCCCAATGCCCACCATTCGTCCCGCAGTTGTTGGTTGGCTGGCTGGTTGGTCGATTGGTTGGCTGGTTCAGCTCGCTGAGCCTTGTTCTTTTCGCGAATTCTTACCTCTAGCTCAAGCCATAGCTTTGCGAACTTCTTGAGCATGACGAGCATGGTGAAGGTGAATCTGCTGCGGGTCTTGCCTGTGCCCATGACTGTGTCCAAACACTGGAAGTTAAAATTCGGCTTGGTTCTGTAGCAGACACTGAGCCTGTTGTCTGCTGCTGCTGCTGCTCCCCTTGTTCTACTTCTTCTTATTCCTCTTATTCTTCTTCCTCCTCCTCCTCCGGGTGCTTCTTCTTGCAGAGCATGTGAACTTCCTGCTCGTTGCCCATTTTGCCTCTAGTGGTCACAAAATTTTGGGATCGTGTGGTCTCTGTTGTCATCTCATGTGCTCCGCGAGTGGATGCACAAGCGTCCGTCTAATCATTAAAGTTCTATCAGACAGACGCGATAAATGATGTCGCAGATCTTAGAAAGCCCGTCAATACCTACAGTGAATCAAAAGGCGTGCAACCGGAGCTGATCACGAGCTGCTTAGACAATGCACATCATGCATCTCTCACCGACTCGGTCTCTCTATGAATGAACGACTGTCCATCAAGGCAACTTCTTCTAGCCTTGCCTCGTGGGCTCAATTAGTCAAGTCCAGTAGTTCCCCAATGCCTTGTAATCATGAGCTACTGCAGGATGAGTTCCTGGTCGAAGGCTTTTATAATAATCATCAACTGGAATCCTGCTCGGAAATCGCAGCTGCAGAGTTTGTGTCAACCATTGCTAGATTCGACTGTGATGGAGGCGAGGGAATGGGATGCATGAGTGGTCAGAAAGATGGAGGGTAGTCAGTCAGGAGTACAAAGGTCGACAAAAGTGCGGGTCACGTTCATGGTAGAAGACGAGCCGAGCCGAGCCGATTGGCTTGCAGTGTCGGCGATCACATCGTGCCTGCGCTGCTGGAGGTTTCAAACCTCAAAGCTGGCTCTGAATTGCTCGGAGTCAATGTGTCGAGGTTGGTCCACAGATGCTTTGTTGCAAGTCAACCTCGAGGACATGCTGGTAGGTTTTGTAGCGTCCTGGTGCGCCGACTGTTCGATGGTGTTGCTGTTGACCAGGATAGAGGGAGGAAGAATGGAGGGAGGGATGGAGGGAGGTGCTCACCTTGTCCTGCGAACAAGCCTAGAGATAGATATGCGCTCGGGATAAGTAAGAAGTTCGCCGGTCGAGTAGTAGCCCAGTGACTCCGAGTGACGCAATTGCAGTCTGTATTCTGTCGACGCTGTGGATTCTCGGAATCCTCGAGCACCAAAAGCTTTTGAATGCGCCATAGTCATCCTCGTTATCCGCCCATGTCTCCTGGATTTGTCTGTCCAACCACCCTCTCTGGCCTGGGCTTCTCTAGATCTGCGCTTACTTGTTCAGGACAAAGATGACGGTCACCTGGGAATCCGTTTCGGAATTGATAACTTTTATTCCATCACCTTTTAGGTGGCCCCGAGCCGAACTTGTGGATTCCGCAATGTCACCATCTCCATCTCTGAAGTCACCTCGCCGAATTCATGGGCAATTGTTGTTCCAGGTTAACAAAGTTTATCCTCCCGGTGGTGCCCACTCTCGTAACCTTCGCGCTCAACCGAATTTGTTCGTTTCGTACCCCGTTTCCGAGGGAGGACTAACTCCATGTCTCTTCTCTCAGCCTGAACGAGACTCTTCCATTGATCATGCTAAAAGCTGGGGATTAGGCTAAGTGGCATTAGAGTCCGACCACCCAATTGGTCGATTAGTGAATTCTACGAGATCTGTGCCATCTTTGACGGCTGTATGAGAGAGACGGAGATAGTGCACTCGAGGGAGTGTATTCGACGGACCTCTCTCGCATCCGAAGCAAAGACCCAATCACGATGCTCTACGGGTGGGCCTACGATCGACAGCAGTCACAAATTGCCCAAATTTCCTCTCTTTGTCTCCCTTCCTGTACTAGTGCTCTGCATCGGTGAGACGCATTCATCCATCCAAGTGGAACTATTCTCCTGTTCTTTATTTCCTTCGACTCCTCTGCCGGGTACAGGACTTGTGCTCTTCCATATCCCAAGACCTCCCGATCCGATCAAACTTCAAAGTAGTGGTGAGCATTGCAGTTGAGAAATGTTCCCACCGTCGGATGTGCTGATCGAAAACCAGCACAGGTCGACTTCTTTGCGATTCATGTCGCACAGAAATGGAGAACAGCAGCAACCATAAATGATTCTTCGTCAGAGAGCCGAGGCCTGGAGGAGAAGAGAGACAAGTCTATGAGCTACCATCGTACTACGGACTGGAATACATCCACAGTCAATTACGGTGTCCAAATCCGTACAGTGTGTTGACATTTGCATCAACTTTTATCACTTTTATCGGAAGAATACTGGCCAGAGTAGAGCACGATGAGCCGCTCCTTCCATCCACCCCCAAGAATCCAAACAACCCATCGAACTCCACATAGTGCAACAAACCTCTGGGCATGAGACGAGAGAACTTTAGACTACTACGGTCAAAGTGATGCACTGGAGATCACGGATGACCAGGTTCCCTGAATTCTCTTTGTTGACTGTCTCGAGGATCGCTGTTGTGGCTTACGAGGAGACGCGGGCTCCTGAGACTAGGGGAGCACTGCAAATCTTTGCCTGCCTGTTCCACTGTGATTACCAGGATTGGGGAGTCTTGAGCCCTGCTCGCTTGAAATTACTCAACGACTTGCAGTAAAGTTTCCATTCTTGCAGAATGGTGTGCATGACGAGTACAACCACTGTACGGTTAGTTCCTGTGTTTGGCCAAGAGCGAAGAAATTGTAGAAAATTCTCGGCAAGCCAGAGCCGCAGGCCTGGCCAACAAGAAACTTGCATTCTGAGCTTCTTTACTTCTGCTCACGTACACAGAACGTACGGTTGGTGCGATTTGGCCCTCCTCATTGTGCGCACACTTGCCACCTCCACCATTCATTCATGTATAGCCAATTCGACGTCGTTGTGTCCAGCGTTCTGGCCTTGCCGCGGCTGGCTCTGTGTCAGATTCGAGAAGTTGTTTGCTGTGGGATTTCCAACATTCTTCAAAGCTAAGCTTCCTTGCACACCACAAAACATGACCGCACTGCTGCATCGTCCGCAGGTAAACAATTGCTGGAATTCGTTCCGGCTGTAGCCTAATGAGGAAAACATTTTCCTCCGTTCCAGGCCCAACCAAACGAGTCCATGAGGCATGAGCTTTGCTCATGCTGACGACCATCTCTCAGTATCTCAGTACGGTGATACGGGAAGAATTGGACACCGCAAGCCGGGCGAGCCCGGGTCGGCTCCTGTCGAGGACTGAGATGGACAGATGGACTCTTGTTTCAAGCGCACACAAACAGCCTGGCGCCACAGTTTCCCAAACGTACAGCACTTCAATCCTCATCGGGGATTGCCTGATTAAAATGTTGATCCCTGTACACTCCATGTCCTTGACTCAGTCACACGACAAACGGAGCCAACGGAGCATGCGAATTATTAGAAGGAAAAATCTCTAGCCATACAGATCCTCATGAGCCTAGCTTCCTATCCTCCTCCTTGACCGTAGTCAGGTCGCAAGCTGAGTTAGCTCTTTGTTTGCCATGAAAAACTTGAAACTTCAACGATGAAGACTTCTACAAAGAAGATGTAACGTCAGTAAGTAGCATGTGAGTTTTACTTGAATGCCATCCATCCGATTGAATGGTGAATGCTACTGAATGCTACTGTGAAGCTAGTAAGGACACAGATGAAGTCGTCCTGCTGAACTGTAGTCCTCACGAACATGGTAACAACAAGATCAGTGTTCTCATCGACTTTGACTGAATCGGCACGTTCATCCATATTGACTTGGCCGGTCGTGACCTTCCACCCTTCCTGTTTGGTTCTCCATCTTGGCACCTACTTCGAATATGAAAACCAATTAAGTTCTTCTCTTCTCTCTAAAGCCTGCTAGTCGTGGCAGATGTAGATGAGCGCGAAAGAGGAACTCGAAAAACTACGATCTGAAATCTTTGCACCGCCAATGCGATCTTTATGTACAATGATCAACATGCAAGTACCTGATAATCTCCACAGCCCACTCAGCCCATTCGGCTGACAGGTCCTCCGTTTGCACAGAGCTCAGGATTTCTTCTGGCATACCATCCGTTGCAATATATCCCAGATTTGATTGCTCAGCAAAAACTTATGTTATGCTCTCTGTGTAATGCGACCCATGTAATCTACAGTTTCTTGGTTAGCAGCTGACGAGGAATTATATTTTCTACAGCTACGCTGGACAGGGTCCCATGTGACCATCCACATGTTTCAGCAAGATACGGTTCACATTACAAGACTTATCTGCTAAGGTCATGACATTCTGTGCCCGCGAGCTCTTGGCATGATACTCATAAAATATCCCATTCGAAAACTGTTCAGTTAAAAGCTGACAGTGTTTGGAAATCTTCTTGCGCCTCGTCAGGTGACATCAAATATACAGTCGATCCCGTTTAGCCGACAAGCATTTGTATTTCCTATTGACATCTGAAACACAGTAGTTTTTGTTTCAACTTTCCAGAGTATACAAAGCTATTACTGTATACAAGTCTTGAACCTGGTCCACAGCTCTAGCAAGAAAACGAAGTGTTGATAGGGAGCTTTGAGCTGCGTGCGTCTTTCCTTTTCGTCTTCTAAGAATACGTTGCTTATATCAGAAGCTGGCACAACTGACACCAACTGCTTTGTATTGCGTTACTCAAAAGAGTCTTCATGGAACCCCAAATATGTACAAACGCTCAATCTATCCTAACCAGGTTCTCATCGCTACAGTGTTTGAGCTGCTGCACAAAAAAAATCCCGGAGTGAGGAAAACATCTGAAGTAATCACGTACTTTAATTAAGTCTGCAACGACGAAGAGCGACACGTTCCAGGATGAACTGAAATGGATGCTTGAAAGGCATTTCCTCTTTTCTGGAGTTGGCACCATAGTCAATAACTTTGTGAAAACTCATCTCTCGCCATTCTTCTTCATGTAAAAGGTGGAAACGAACGCAAGTTCGAAGAAACCCCCTGAGGCTTGCATATTCGGTGGATGCCCGGGTTTCGTGATCTTCCTTGAAGAGGGGGATTGAAAAGGTCAGCACTGAATGGAAGAATGAGTTCTCGTGCATTGCAGTCACTCCTGCCAATTTTGTAGTCTCCTGAAAGTGTTTGGAAAAACGATGTATATTAGTTGGCACTGTTTCGCCCCAAACCAGTTCCAGACCGACCTTGACAAAGCCGTAGGAAAGTTTTCGTCCTGGAAAGGATGTGAGGTCATCGATCTAAGAAGAGAAGAGGTGCGACCAGCTTTGCTCCAGCATAAGCTGGAAACTGCCGGCAGTATGGAGATACTGGACAAACCGACATCTCAATTCTTCGTAGAGTAGTGAAACTTTTCAGCTTAGCATTTGTTCTACATAAGCATAACCTTGTGTCTGCAGCAGCATACACATCGAACTCAAGCTTCCTATCTGGCGCACCTAGAACAAGCCTGCTATCACATACTGAGCGTCAGGAGTGTACTGCTGCTGCTTCAAACATCTCCACATCAACTTCATAAATAACATTCATAACATGGTGAAGACAGATATATGGATGAGAACACCATAGAACGTGAAAATACTGCAGCCATCAGTCGGAGATCTGCGTGATTTGAATTTCTTTTCTCGATATTAGGCTTTGCAACGAAAGCACATCACGGCAGATTGCACATTCACGAAGGCAATCTCAAACTGGAGCTAAGGCAAGTATCTACAACTTCGAAATGCACGAGTACCTGTAGAAAAAAAATTGACGGCATTACGGAGAAGTATCAAAATGAGCCGTCTCCTTTTTGGCCGTCAATTTTGTGAACAGCAAAGCATGGCTATTTGTGACTTGCACTACACCATCTGTGTGGAACTCCAGCGTACAAGATCGACTGTCCAGGACTGGTCAACGACTCGAATATGCTATAAGGCCGACGTGGAAGACTCCTCGCGCACGAAGAGTGGAGAAGAAATCGAGCCATGTCCGACAGAGCAGACAGTCAATGAGTTGTTGATTTCGTCAAAAAAGGTGATTGAATGTCCTTCGGGGGTGCGAAATGATACACAACGAGTGGGGCAGAATTGACTGAGCTTGTGCCACGCTTAACAAAACTCGTTAATTTTGACTAGCAGGCAAGATTTGTTCAGAGATACCGATCCTGGTCGTGTGTCTACAGGACAATGTCTAGCCTGGGCTGCCACAAGAAACTACAGCCTGTGCAACGCAAGTGGTCCACACACGCGACTGACCACCACTGGGACGTAACTATATTGTGCAGCACCAGCGTTTTGGAGTTGTTTAGCCCAAAACCTACAAAATCTCCTTCTGCATCAATTTGAAACAGAGCCTGGGAACTATCCAGCTCCGAAGCGAGATAGTCTGGCATCGAGGCGACCTTCTCCCAGCTCTCGAGAAAGCGGTCGAACCTCCACAAATCCACGACCGGATGGGGCGAGTTCTTAATCCATGTTCCATTCCCGAGCATCAGGGACCCTCGATGGTGGAAAATATATTTGATCACGAGGCCGTCGTTATGATCTTGAGGCAGAGGAATTTCAATCAGCTCGCATCCGCCGACTTTGAACAAGTGACCAGATGCGGCCAGCAGGTACACATCACCTTCCACGAGCAGGGCACAATGTACCCCTCGTAGGTTTTTGCTGGTGAAGTTGTCGGACACCGCATCCCACGAATGCCTCAGCAGATCGTAAACGAACACCCTCGTGAGCTTACCGTCGCCAAATTGCAATGCCACAACCTTGACGTTCATGGGGTTCTCTTCCACCTTCATCGTCATGGGATGGTGCCAGCCGGCTATCACGAGCTGATCCTCCAATTTGGGCATGGGCGGTAGCCGCCTCTGGGTTCGATTCAGGGGATTGACGAGGAAGTTGATGCTGGGATCACTCCCCCGCATCAGGAAGAGCCCCGAATTCGCAGCCGAGATAATAAAGCGGTCCCAGAGGGCGGAAAAGTCCCGAAAAAAGTGCCACTTTTGGACGTTGAGGTCACCAATTGTAATATTGCCCGAGTTGCGCAATATGCAGCACGGTGCACGGGCGCATGGCAGGGGCGTGGACTGAGCTAGAAATTTGGGATCCGAGAGCAGGTTCCTCCACGATCTGCTCACGGCTCGCAGCCGCAGATTGCTCCACCACGGCAGGCACAAGAGAATTTGCGGCAGAATCTCATCCGGCAGCCTCTCCCACACTTTGCAGTCCATAATCTCCTCTTGCTCCTTCACGGTGCGCATCACAGTGGCCATTGGCAATCGCAGAAGGGCAAGAGCAAGAGCAAGAGCAAGCGCAGAAGCGGAAGCTCCGGCAGCTCATATACACTTGAGCCAGTTCACCTCACCCGACCACCACCGCCTCCTCTTGCTCTCGCTTTTCCTCGAGGAGCATACGAGACATCACATCATGCGCTCCCCGCATTCATCATCGTCCCCTCGGCCTCCTCGTGCCCGGCTCCAGAAGCACAAAAGGAACAGTCGATCATTTTCTTTTCGTCCTTCGTCTTCTTCTTCTTCACCTCCTCCCTCGAAGGCAGAGACGACAAACTCGAGCCCTGAGCTAGAACGAAAGCTCCCTCGGCCTCATCTCGTTCACCTCCCCCATCTCCATCCTCCCCACATTCCCTTCTCTCGTCCCGTCGCTCTGCTCGCACACTTTCACTCACTCCTCGTCCTCGCGCTCAACAATCTCTCAACGATTATAGCTGCGAAGACGAGGACGAACTCAGACCTAAGTCCCAGTAGCACCGTAGGGTCAATCCACTGTTGCATGGGAGGGAGCAAACAGCAGATCGTTGAAAATGTTCCAGTCTCCAGCAGTCTCCAGTCTCCAGTCTCCAGTCTCCAGTAGGATTGATTGATTGCTTGATGAGCTCCAGCAGCAGCACCAGCTGCTCCCTCCAGCTCCAGCTCCTCCAGCTCCTCCAGCTCGGGCCCGGCTTTTGCATGGATGGTCGACTGGCGCATGGCTTCATGCATGCCTCCATGCATCCATCCATCCATGCGTGCATGGATGCTCGCTCGCTCGCCCCACCCTCTCGCGCGGTCCTTTCCCGGCGCAGAGCGGACCGGGGACCTCGCCGGTGCTGTGTGCGCTCCCAGCGATCCCGAACCGAGGGAGAATTCCGCCGGTCGGTCTTCCGCCGAACGCCGGGTCTCGCCTCGTTGAGCCGGCGGCGATGATGATGACGACGAACGACGACTCCGAGGGCACGGCAGAGGCAGAGCCGGAGCCGGAGCTTGTGCGTTAGTGGGAGCGGGAGCGGGAGCGGGCTGAAATTAGGGTTCGGCATGACTCGGGTTCTGACCGGACTTCTTGGAGAGAGGGAGGGAGGGAGGGAGGGAGGGAGATTCCGTCCTCGTCCAAGAGAACATTCCAGAATTAGATGAGGGACCCGTCGCGACGCCCGATACGTCAACGCTCGGTTTCGTGCTCGGTCGGTAGAATAATGGGCGACCCGAGCTCGGGGGGAGACGAAGAAGGGGGACGAAGGGCGCTTAGGGCCCGAATCCGGATCCGTGCGCGCACCGACTGACGGGACTCTCGCTCGGCCTCTGGATTGTTTTTTGACTTTCTCACGCGGGAAAGAGGGAATCTCGTCGCACCGGGTGCCGGCTAACGACCGCCTCTTTACTTTTCGGGCGTGGATTTCTTACGTGAGCCAGTGGCTCGCGCATCACAGAACGTGCATGCCGATTCTCGGCCCTTTGTTTAGTCGCCGAGCGGGGCGTGAAGTGAAGCGCATCACGAAGCTCTCTGCGATCACGAGTTCCCATGTTGCTCCGTTTCTCTCTGTCTGCGCCCGAAACGACAATCTTGTGCGATGTGGATTTACGAGCCCTCGATCACCCGTCCGCCCGTCCGCCCTCCGCCATCGCCCGGACTCCAGGCCGAACGCAGGGAAGGCGAGGCGGGGCGGGGCCGTGGGAATTCTCTCCACGTTCCTCCGCCGAGAGAATTTCCCTCGGAGGGCTCCTCGTGTGCGTGAGTATCAAGCGAGGAGAGGATTAGGTGGTGACGGACTGCTGTTGACGATATTTGTTGTCCGTTCCACATGACATGCGTTTGAGAAAAGTCTCATACAGCAGGAGCCTGCATCATTGCCCGGACGATTGATTGTAAGCAGCCGAGAGGAGAAAGATCTCGGGCCAGCCCCGAGCAGTGCAGATCTCGAAATTTGCTAGATTCCCTTTCATGTGGGGTTCTGGAGTTTTGTTCCAGATGTTCCAGAATCTCCGCCATCGTCGCGCCGATCAACGCTGGGAGTGACTGAGTGAGTGAGTGCGAGTGTGTGTGTGCGGGCGTTCATCCGAGGAGTGTGAGCTTCGTTTAGAAGGACGACAGTCAATCCCTCCGGCTGCTTTTCCTGATCGAACCTACCTAGTGCAGATAAGATCGGATGTTCCTTGTCGTTTAATTTTTCCTGAGATTTTCGCACCACGATGAGAGCTCCTCCACCCCTCCCTCATGTGGGCTCAAGTGCGGGGAGCTCACTTTGTCCATGCCGTTTCCGCCTGAAAAAGAAACAATCTGCACCCCAAGACGCTCTGTTCTCCGCAGGCTGGCACCAGACCTTGCCGGTGGCTTTTCAGTTCTCAAATACACTCCATGCTCTCATATCGATCCGTCTCCAACACAACAGAACCGTCTGTGGTGGGTCACACAGCTCAGATCGAATAGATTCTCTCGCAGAGCAGGAGGAGGAGCATTGTCTACTGCGGCGTTCGGGACACGTTTTGTCAGACTATGCCGTGCCACAGAACCAAATTCTCCACTCCATAGCCACCGTAATTCCGCATTACTCGCTCATCACCGCGAGCGAAAAAGCATCATCCATCTCGGGCTTTCGCTATTGTGGCCCAGCAAACTGACCTCCGTGCTCCTCGCCAACTCGCAGCTCCTCCTTGACCGCACTGCGTTAGAGATTTCCATATCCGAGACAGAGTCGCCGGCACTTTGGCCCTGGTCTATCGGCAGATGTGCAGCACTCGCAGAGCCTTGTCAACTTTATGTTCCACCACCCATAGCTGCACAGGGAATCTTTCCCATGAACGAGGGACGCTTACTTCCATGCCCCGAAGACAAATTCCTGAATTCCTGCCAAGCATTCGAGAGCAATATCCAGACGCATGATAATCGGGACTTCGACTGCATGCCCTTCGTTAATATCTTAGGTTCCCTCTTCTTTCAACCGGGCCCGCTTCCTTCCACCTTTCCAGTACCCTCTACCAAATTTGGAATATGAGGCATGGTCTAGATCATAGCGTCTGCATTCTTACGCTCCTTATGTGGGAAGATGCACTTTTTCACATGCGCTTTTTGGAGTCTCTCCATGTTTAGATTGACAGTCTGGACATCAAGAATCATTTGACTTTGTATTAAGAGTGTCATTGTTAGTGCAGGACGAGAATCTTGCGGATTAGAGGTTTCAAGAAGCTACAAGCTCT
Organism: Marchantia polymorpha subsp. ruderalis; assembly: GCA_037833965.1. Lineage (NCBI taxonomy): Eukaryota > Viridiplantae > Streptophyta > Marchantiopsida > Marchantiales > Marchantiaceae > Marchantia > Marchantia polymorpha. The sequence continues at coordinate 9,723,103 of AP031352.1, read as the reverse complement.
ACACGGGAGGATGCGATGTTACTAAATGTATATCTTCGTTTACTTCCAGCACATACATACCAAAATTCTCAGCTTGGATTATTATGTTTGAAGTCGTCAGGCCAGGGAAGTATAAGCCATAAATATCTGCAGCATAATTTCCTGCGAAAATTATTCGATTTGGATAAATCTTGGTCTTATATTGTTTGCCATGGACGAAAACATAAATGTAAGGAGTTTTTATTGACAGATCTATTTCTACGTTCTGCTGCATAAAACCGAGGTCAACATTTATGGTCCTCGTTCTTTCAGATCTTTGACACTAGCAGTAAATTAGATCATGTTCGGAATGAACTATGCAAAAATTGTCTTTGATCCTCAATTTGCACACCAGTTTATTGCTTATGAGCAGCGGAACAGAACTATGCAGTTTTTCATCGATTACAGGATATCTTTGCGACATTGATCACATGTTTTTGAGCTTCAAGCATTCATTCGTGAATCGGGTATCATTTCAAATATAGCAAAGCACTGTGTAACAACTTGAAGTTGCCAAATCTTTTCGATTTAGTTGACTTCCCGTTATTGCTATCTTCTACATGTTTGCTTTAGAAAGAACATACAGTTGGATGTGCTTTCTATGATCAGAGCCAACTCTGAATTGGAGTATACATACCGGCGACAAGATGCACTCATGGCGAATTAAGATCCTTGTTCCACATCTGAGGTCTGAATAAAAATCTTTCGTGCACAAGTGTGGTCTTCATAATCAAAGACTCATGTGCTCGCAACTCTTCTCCTCGTTTTTTGGTCTATTTTTTTCTCCATCACACACAAAGACGCGCTTAAACTAATGTTTGATTAATCACATATAAGAGCGTCAACGCTGGATCAAGTAAGAGGACATGCAATCACTTGGACCGGAATAACTGGAATTCAGGGTTTATCAGCAGGGCACATATTGGGAAGTGCACCAGCTGGACGAGTTGATGCTCTCGAGAGAAGTCTTGCACTCGAGGGCACCAAGTGGCTGGGCACTGTTCGAGGATGCACTTGGCAAGTTGCCACTGTGTGTGTATATATTCATGGCTACCTGTTGATTCAGAATGATAGTATACGATTCGAATCGTTGTTCATGGAGCAAGTGCCAAAACTTCTGAAGGGAATGGAAAGAGTGGAGAGTTGAGCAAAGGCATGATAAATCAATCAACAATAAATCATGAACATTCTTCGCAGAATTCGCGTTATTCGGATGACGCGAATTCTGCGAGGATGATTGTCAGTGCCCAAAGTGGGACTCGCGCGGATCGGGACAAGGTGACCGAAGTCAACTGGAGCCTCTTTAGGAATGGCACAACTTCCACGTTGAAGCAAGGGGAGCTTGAAGGTGCACTCACATGGCATTCTTTTTCCAGTTTTCAGCATCGCCTGTCTACCTTTTCGGCAGCTTCCATCCATACTCGATTACTGAAGTAAATCCTCAGGCGCTGAAAGTGCAGACTTGTTCTCGGAGGAAAGATAATAAACAAACCCATAAAAATGTAGACATAGCTGGTTGAAGTCTGCAGACAGTCATAGACTGATGTGAGTCATGGAGTGTTCAACAAGTTCCTGCCTTCCACGCCATTGAAATGAAAATTATCAGAACTGTAGAGTCAAGTAAAGATAGCCATTGATCAAAGATATAATTGGCCGACTTTTAACCACTACATGGACATTGTCATCGTTTCTTGAGTGAACTGGCTTTGACTGTCACAGACTTTTACAGTCCAGAGAGCCAGTAGTAATTTTTTATATTTAATTTCGAATTTTGTACCCCTGGGCTAAAAGATTTCGTAGAATCGAGGTGGAACTAAGCATAATAAAGTATCAAATTCAACGGCTGCTTCCGGCGCACACAACCACGTACCTTTCCATCCTTTAGCCTACAGGTTGTGCAAACGAAGAAAGAGATAACCAAAAACTCTTCACACATGAAACTTGAAGGAAGAAAGACGTCCTCTCCGTAGGAAGAAGTGAGGGCAGAAAGATATGAATCCTGAACGAGTTTAGAAGATCATCAGGCTACCAAAACGAGTTTTTTTGTTTTATTGAGAGAACTAATTTATCATACAACACACTGCACATTGTTTTGGCAGCTTATAACATGTGAGTGTAGGTCACTGTTCTTGCAGGAACCTGTGAGCACCAGACAACTTTTGCATTTATTGTGTCAGCTCAAAATATGCCCCATTTGTAGGATTTACGGGAAATTATGCCGAGAAAGGGGAAAAAGAATAATCATGTGAGGGGAATTCGAGACGAGGGAACGGATGTGACACGGCGAGAACAACAGCGTAAACAATTCTAGTTTAGAATTATTTTCAGTGTCACGAAGACCTGGAAATGTCGGCAGGCTCATTTAAGGGTCGAAGAATCTGTGATCGGATCGCATGGCGATGGCCCGTGGCCATCGACACTGCATGGTCAAGGCTGGCAGCGCCTTGTTACCCTAGAGAGAGAAATCAGGTGGGCTCTCATTGATATTTCCTAGCCCGCACTCAAGTACCTCCGTGTTTCTTACCATGAGCAGGCGACTTACGCCCGGAAGAAGTAATGCTCTCGAAGAGAGGTCCTTCGTGCTTTCCCACGACTCTCGGCCGCTGGAATGCCATTGGCGAGCATCGCATCTCGTCTTACCTTTTGGGAAATCCCGCAGCTTCCCACTGTATACACCAAACTCGGAGTGGCAGTAAAATCTGGGCTTGTAGCGCGTAACCGTCATTTGCATCACGTTACTAACAGCGCCCAGCCGAGGGCAGAGCAAGCGCCAGGCGCAGCCGCTTCGCCCCGGCAGCAGGTGCTGTGGATCATCCACGATCGATCGTCCAGTCCGGTCCGTCCGGGGAGAATTATGGTTCCTTCCTGAATCGGCCGCTTGCAGAGGGAGTTTTGCATGGTCGATTGAAGGGAAGCGATCGGAAGCTGGGGCTTCTTTCGGGAGCGTGCCAAAGGTAATTGTGGCGGGGGAATCAAACGATGCGATGTGATAATCCGCAGCACGATGGAAAAAAGAAACAGTGAAGGGCGAGGAGCGAGCGAGTAGTGGCTGCTTACTTTCTGGGCTGACAAACACTACACGCTAGTTCGCTCCCGTCACTGTACTCATGATGTTCCCTCCAGTTCTGGGAAAGGCCTCAAGGTTTGTGCTCTGCCACTTCAGATGGGCTACTATTTTCTCCAGCACGTGGTTGGTTGCGCCTCCATGTGCTGCCCGCTGCTCGATTGCATCAAGCTGTTCCTTCACAGCTTGATGCAACCACCATCATCATCATCATCATCTGTTTGCTGCATGTCCAAACTGCCAGGCCTGACCTTCAGGGTCTTTCCACTCCCGCTGCAGACACGACTCAGGAGCTATCATGAATGGCAGCAGATGCCCTAGGTTCCTGTTGTCTGATACCTGGTCTTGAATCTCGGCTCCATCCAAACAAAACGAAACAGAATTGAACCGAACCCTGCTTCACGTTCACAGACGATGGAACACCCAAATCACTGTTCCTGCTCGGATGTTTGTAGCAAGCTGTGGGGTTGGGTGGCGTGGCTTGGCGCGGGCTTTCTTTTGACACCATTTGTGGATCTTTTCTCTTGCTTTCATGCACGGGGTGGGGTGGGGGCCTTGGGGTTGCCATCTCCGTGATGTCTTTCCGAGTCAAAATCACACGCATGTATGTATGTAGAGTGAGAAACGCCTCGGGTAAAAGTCCGTGCTTCTCGCCGCGAGTGTTCCAGACTATCTGCATCTGCAGAACGCCACATATTCTCTTGGTCTTGCCCTTGTCGTTATGCTGCGGGGATCTTTTTGCGCACTGGTCAATTCGATTTTCGCGGTGCTCATCAGCGCCCGATAAGTTTCACGCCGGCCTTTACCTTCTGAAGACGATACTCCGACGATTCTTGTCAACACACGAGCAGGCAGGCCAGCCTCCGAAAACTTTTTCGAAGGACGAGTTGTAAGCCTCACGCCCACCGGTGTCCCCTCTCTGCACCAACACCTGGATGGTCTCAAGCCTTCAGTTCCTGTGGCCGGTGATCTCTTTAATTCCAGCACACCGTCATGCGGAGCCGGGCTTGCCATAGGTTTAGCAATTTTGGCTCACGTACTACGCTCGGACTCCTGCGCTCATGCGTCAGGAGTGGAGCGGCGTGCCTAGGCCTTGTGTCCTCGTCCAAACACTTCCAAACTCTCCGGAACGTCCAACCATGGCGTTGCCTAGCCAGCAGCGCGATCGTTGTTTGTTGCGAGGCCCCTCCTCGCTCTAATGACGGGCACGATGACGGAGTGGGAGGCGAAAGCTCTCGTCTCCGCGTTGGAGGGAGGGAGGAAGGAAGGAAGGAAGGAATGGAGAGAGTCGGATGCCAAGTCCCGAATCAATGAAAGATGCCGGGAAGTCCAAAAGCACAAGGAACCAGTGACCAGACGCACACCCCGGCACACCATCGTACGCATGTGTGCAGGAACGAATATGCTGTCTCGTTGAAGTTGAGCATGATCGAACTTCTCACGCACTTGACGTCTATCCCGGCTCAGCAAAATTACAATTGACCATGTCATCGTGAGGTAGGATGTATTACATCTACCCAGCTTTAATGGATAGAACACTTGAGATCCATATGAGTTCGAGCATAAGGAATAAAGAAAACTAGTCGAGTTCAATCGAGATTCGAGAATATCGACGTGGTTCACCCTGGTCCCGATTCCATGATATCGATCCCAGCTACACCCCATGTACATGTCACAGCTACGCTCGCAGAATAATCCGCTGCCCTGCGCTCGCTGCCACTGGTGCTGCCAGAGGCCGACCGGCGGAATCAAGAGATCCCTCGCAACAAGAAACTCAAAAGTGTACGCAGTTCCTTTTCGGGGCGAACTCTTTTCGCTGATTCCACGGCATCGAACCCTAACTCTAACCTCACCTTCCGTCCGGTACATTCCGAGCCGGAGTTCCTTCGGCCTTGCATCATGCGCCAGCTCCAAATCGGGCAAAGCAGAAGCCAGGCACGCATCTCGTCTAATTGCGGGCTCGAGAGATTTGAAGGCGGTGAACATCCGTTCGAGTCACGGAAGACAGACTTTGCTCCCACAAACCCACGGGCGGATGCTGGCAAATGGAGAGATATTTTCTCAGATCTGACATTCAAGGTTGGATTGAAGCCGGTGTTTTATTAGGAGGAATATTGGTCGTCAACTGGATAGCACAGAACATTTTGCCATCTTGTTAAAGAGAATGCCTTGTCGTCCAATGGCGGCAGTGCTTGGGCAACACGATGTACAGACTCAGTCGTTGTTGCTGTGCACTCGTTAGCCATGGATAGCTGGCTGGCTGGCTGGCTAGCTGGAAGCGAGTGCTAGAGTTTAAAACCTTGCGATGATGCTAATGACGTCTGTACATGTACTCAGCGTTTTGTCGGTACGTTTAATTGGGCAATGATTCTCGCAAATCCTCCGTGGCTCGGGCCCGAGAACTTACCCAGGCCGAGGTACGGATGTGGAATCATGAACAGCTCCCGATCCATTTCTCTACGGGGAAATTCGCATGACGAAGGAGATGTGGATAACGCTCTGTTTTTTTATGTGAATCTGGAAAACCTTTGTGGATAAAACTTTGTGCCACTAGATCGCCGTTTATTCGAAATTTGGTTTCCCTCATATACGCGAACATGCAAATACCTCGGATTATGTCAAACATCTTGCAGACATTGACACTGACAGAACATTCCTGGACCATTTGACCAACTTCATCTATGACTTTTTCAAGCCTTGACGCTTCCGAGTAACGCACGCATCACATTCTACATTTGACATTCTTTTCACCATTCCGCACATACAGGCGTCTCACACACGACCCCGCTCTCCACCACAAATCCCATCGTCTGCCGCATCTGTCTTGTCAGACAGACATCAGCCCTCGCTACCTTACTCCTCGAGAAACTTCTCCATCGCTCTCGAATCTTGAGTCCTTATGCTACTCCCACTGCGTGCGAAGAAGATACCTCCGATCACGGAATTTCGAAGCTTTGTTTGTGTCTTTGAAAGACCATTGCCACTAACAATTATTTTGTAGTTTATCAGATTTCTGCAGCCGATCATTCATTGGCAGCCATTGGTGTCCTAGACAAACTAGAATGTGTTAGGGGTAAGGTAGATATACAAATGATGCGTAAGGCAAATTCAAAATCAAAAATTTGTATATTTCATTTGATTATGTCAAAAGCAATTAATTACTCGTGTGGAACATAACCCCATACTAGTTTGCAATAGATTTCCAGCTAATGATTTCCACTTTAACGTACACAAATCTTTTTCCAAATTTGGCTCTGCTACAACTAACTTGAGTTTGTACCATAAGATAATCATAAAAGATACTGTTTAATATTAAGTGAAAGATAGTAGATTTCTATGACTTTCTACATTGTTCTATAATTTTCAGCTTAAGTCATCATATAAATATAAATATTACATTTCTTCAAGAAAAATAAGTCTGTCCATCCATTTCTATATACTAGACCGTTTTGAAAGTAAAAAAAAAACTATATATAGTAAAACAGATACAACAGCTCATAAGCCGTATCTGTCAATTTCATTTTATAAATAATATTATAAATTATCAAGAGTTACAATTTCATTACTGATTTTGATCTAAAGAAAAGACCAATATCCATGAAATTTAGTCCTGATTTTTATCTATTTACCTCATCAAAATTGTATAATTGTCATCCTGTATGATGAAATAAAAATGAAATGTTTTAGATTAAAAATTTTGTTATTCATCATTAATAATACAAATAAATAATAACATATCATCTTTTAAGAAAATGATAATTGAAAATTGATTTTTATTTCGTGTTATCTATCAAGCATCAATAAAATAATTACTTTTTCTTCTCTATTTTTTCATTTAATTGAGATCTCATGATTTCAGAAAGACTAGTATTTGGTTAATTTTTTATGATTACATTATGAAAAAAAAGGTCTATTTATGTCTAAAGTATGAACAAATCTATTTTCATATTATTGCTCAAACTTAATATAACTTACAACTTTACTGCGTAAAATCAACAGCAGATGTAACTTTCTTAATAATTTTCTAAAAATATTTTTCAGCTACATTTACATTTTTTAAATTTTTCAATTAAATCTTAAGATTGAATTTTTTTTCAATATAATCAAGAAATCATCAAACTTCTAAAATTTGTATGAATGATTGATAAACAATAAAAGAATTAAATTTAACACATTTGTAATGAAATTTAAATACTAGCAATCAAAATTTATTAAAAAACCTTATTGAATTTAAATAATATTTGAATATTTCATTTATTTTAAAACTTAAATTTATGAAAAATATATTCCATTTGTTGATTTTCTCAAAATTTCAAGAAAATCAAAAAATACATATGTTAATTGAAAAAATCAAAAGAGTAATTTTGAGACAAATTAAAAAAACTTAAATATAAATCTTATCAAACATCAAATTTAGATCTTATTTGAATCAATACCAATGTTATTTATAACTCAACACAATTCATGTCAATTGATGATTATTTAGTGTTTGAAAACATAAAAACTCATATGTTTGATCCAATATTTGAAATGCCAATCAACTCATGTTTTTCTTAATCTAGGTGAATTGAATACTGCTTAAGGTTTAGAATAGATTACATAAATGTTAATGATACCTCATGTAGTTTCTGTTGTAAAATTTGAATTTCAGGGAATATATCTTTCGGACTACAGAGAAGTACGAGTCTTAGCTCCCCAAACACTGTCTCATGTTTTCATAACTAACTCTTATGTTACTTTGAACTTAGCTAGAAGCTAATCACATACTGCATGCTTTTTGCAATAGTTTGTTTTAATGGTCTCTTGAATTTTTTTGAGTTTGTGTGCAATCTCTGTTCTCTTGTGCTTTCAATTACAATTGATGTCAAAACAATATCTGAAGATTTTCGAGCAATATTGCTACTTGATTCTTAGATTTTTTGTTCTTTTGATGACATGAATGTATTTGTGTTTGAAAGGTTTCGTGGAAGTTAAACAACTCATCAACGTGCTCTACTAAATCCGACACATCTCATTCTAGGCCTCAGACTTCATTGACTTGTTCTCATATCTCTTTGTTTGTAGCCATGTGCTCTCTTGCCATTGAGCATTTCACAAATTTGTCTTGATCGCCAACACTGGCATGCTAATCTGATACCATTCTATCAAGTTTGTTGTAGCCAAAAAAAAGTTCAAACCTGAAATCTTATGATGCATTACTTTTGCATGCATGTTGGAGTCATAGTGACGGTGATGAAAATCTATGAAATATATCTACCTCTAACTTCTATATAGATGAAAATCTTTGTCATTTGAAATCATCTTATCAAAGCATCTTGTCAAAGAATCAATCCGTCGTAAACTAATACAAGATTTCAATGAAGTTTGCATTTAAGGAAATATTAGTCATGGATATTCAGAGATATCTGCTGAAGAAGAGACTATGGTTGCATCAAGTCAAATACTTTTAACATGTGCTTGAATGGTTTAACATGGTATTGATTTTGCACAAGACCTCTGATATACAAAACACTAAATTGAGTCAATACTTCAAGGAAGATTAATATAGACTAAGAATGAGTAGATTCCTCACTCAAGACTCAAAATAACACTCAAAGTGAAAAAACTTGAAGTATTATTGATAACTGGAAGAGTAGCTACAAGTGGTGTTGACTAGAATGAGGTACAATGTCTTGAAACTTTCTATATATAATATTAGAATGCTACTAGGAACTTCAAAGTAAGAAAGAGTCATTGCCTCCAATGTTAGAAAGAGTAATTCTTACCGCTACTAGTTTGAAATTAAACATAATCAATAACTCTGAAATTGGAAAAAGTTGTTCTCATTTCTACCTATATGTCATGTCCGTGACATAAACTCTAAATCTCACTGTGATATAGACTTCAAATTTCCCTCAATTCAATGTTCAACAATTGTCATTGAGAAGAAAAAGATGTCATCAATTTACTATGACAAAGATTTGGTCAACATTATGAATTTGCTGGTGTGTACAAGGTCTGGCATTGCTTTAGCTATGCTCAAGGTGAGCAAATATATGTCAAATCCATATAAAATGCACTATATTGTAATGAAATATATTCTCATGTATCTAAAGAATACCAAGAATTTTGGTTTATTGTTTGATGATTAATTATATAATGTCAAATTTTTGCTAGACTACATTGATGTTGACTATGAACAAAATCTAGACAAGAAAAAATTTACAACTAGATATATATTTACACCTCATGATGGATGCATTAATTGAAGATCTAACTTGAAGAAATGAAAACCTTGAATAAAAACAAAAGCTAAGTATGGAACGGTAGCAAAAGTAACAAAGAAAATCATTTGATTGAATAGGTTTATCATTAAAATGAGATTGAGACATGAGGTTGTTAGTCTTCTTTATGATCATCAAAGTGCATTACAGATGTATCTTGTTGTAAATCAAAAGATGGATAATATAGTCAAACACATCAACATCACAAATCACTTTATTCGACATGCAACATCTGATAAAGAGATTGAGTTAGTGAAGATTGAAGGTAAATTTAATCCTACAGATGTGATGATCAAAGTTAGTTTTTCATAAAGTTTTATGACATATTGTGCTACTTTGCAAGTTTTGCATGATGAGCATAAGTATAATGATTGACAATTTTAGTTACAAAATTCTAAAATTATAATGAATTACAAAAAAAACCATATGAGATAAACTTGAGGAATAAATAATCCAACAATATAAATAATCATGTTAACTGATATTTATGCAACTCTAGTTAGTTGGATTAGGGTTATTCTATCATAGCTAGTAGTGATAATCTATAAAAAAAAAATTGTGTGTTTTTAAATTTAAACTAAGTATACTCAATACATATAATTGTTATGTATTTATTCTTTATATGTGTGCATTTTTCTATGTCAATAGTATAAAATATCAATTACACAAATCATAATGTGTGTGAATCTTTGATATCAATGAAATTAGAATCAACATGTGAGAGATATTCCATAAGGTTTGTAACTTCTTTTCTTCCTTAATTGGATCAAAGATGTTTATATTATATATACAGGTTCAAATATGTGCTAGAATAGTTAAGTAGACCGGTTTCCATATAACCTATCTTTAAAATATATGTGAGTCATATGAATAGAGATTAATTTCTTTTAGATCTATTACTGTAAACAAGTCTTGGTTGTGATATATTACTATAAAAACTGCATTATTTTCCCATCAATTGTTCTAACATCCTATACTTTATCTTCATGGTTTAAAAGTTATAGCAGGTTATACAAATCCAGCCATTCTTTCATAGCAACTTTCTAACCTATAGCAAAAAGTCTTCACTCCTCTACTTGCATCTTCAATACTCAGCATTGTGAGATTAGTGTTATCTTGGCTTTAGCAAGCATCAATAATGCTCATGGGAAGTGAATGGATAATATTAGTCATGTGTTGAAGATTATTTCCGGAAAGAGTCAGAATTCCAATGAAAGTAGGTTCATGTTTCTTGTATCATAATCGACTGTATGGTGACAACTTAAACCTTTATCTGAATTAAAGCTATCAGGTTATGGATTTTGTGATAACATACGTTTGAAATATTATTCGAGCTATAATTATGCTTATTTACATGCATATAAGAGCATGCATAACCATGCTTTAAAATGGCGTCAAGTGGAACAAAGGCAAACAGAGTTTTCAAGTGAATGGGATAAGAAGAGAGTTAAGTAGAGCGAAAACAAACAACCCTTTCAAATGTAAGGGATAAGCTTAGAGTTCAAACTTTGTATTTTGTTACTTATTATGTGGAGCTATGGACAAAGATCACGAGACAATGGTGAGAGAGATCACTCCAAAATAGACGAGATGTGATATCGCCTTCTTTTTCTCTTTCTGGTTATTTTAGTCACACACGACAACTCTTACATTACATTCTTGAGAGGAGAGCTTACACATGTCAGTTTAAAAATCTGGTAGTCTGTGCTCTGGATTCAAGAGACATTTTACCTGATTCGATTCAGGAAATTATGAATCTTTTTACCGGTATGCATTTTAATCATAAATGAAGTGATATCATAACTATAATGTTATTATCTGAACTTTTAACTCTGAGTTCATCTTGAAAGTTATAAAAAGCAACCTTGATATTTCCAGATGCAAAACTTTTGCAAACATGATTGAATGCATGGGCTTCTTACTCTGTGTTAGTCTTGAAAGTCCTCTCAATCGATGTTACAAGTAAAAGTGCTGCAACAGCATTGTGCAGTAATAGTGATGTGCAGAAAGTCTAAACTCTTCTCTTTCCGTTTCTCCACCAAACACTTCTTTCGTCATTGATGGGAAACTCTGTCGTGGAATTGTTCAGCACGTTATTTAGCCACGACTTCTCATCAACATTACAGAAGCTCTTTTTTATGAATCTTTGTATCTCATATCCAACAAGTGAGCACCTCACTTGAAGAGGACCTCGATTGGGGCGTTCGAAGTTATCTCGTCCAATTTACAGAGTAGATACTTGAGAGATCTGAAGCATTTAACACCCATGATTGGACGAAACAGAAGTACATTCTTTGCTGCACAAAATTTGGATACCAATACCACCACAAATCGTTAATGTTGCACTTGTGGAAAAAACATGCACATATGTGGATGTTTTTTCGGCAAACAAGTGCAATCTTTAAATTACTTTCAAGGTTGTAACTGACTTCCTACATTACATTGATGCTCGTCCGACTGTGATTCTATTGTTCTACTGTCTAAGCTACGGAATATTAGGGGTTTCACATGGGCGAATGCTGATATGTTTCCTCTTCCTATAACTAAACTACTCCCATGGTACTGAGGCAATTTTGCTACAAAATGTGACCCCACTAACTACGTCTGTTTCTTTCTCCTTAAGACGATCAAGAGTGAAAGGTTTTGCAAGTTTTCGGCCTTCACGTGTAAAGTGGCTTCCTGCATTCTTTCACTCGACTCTATTCAGCATCTACACAAGACTGTCTACTGGTCGGTACCCAGACCAGTAGACAGTCACCGTGCTTTCGGCAACATCTTGGTGGGACTTAATTAAGTCCCACCAACACGTCGCTAGCGAGCTTTTGCCACAGGTCTTTTCCCAGGGCTGAAGAAGCTGTATTTCCGGGTACCTGTACCCGGAAGCTTTCTGGACATATTACAGTTCCTCGCTATGCTACAAACGCCCCATGCCTTTATTTTGGCTCCAGGAGGCAGCTTCAAAGAAGATTTCGTGGTTGCGCAAGCGGATGTCTTGGGCACCGCAGCAAAACGCACTTTCTTCGTCAAAACAACACCCTTCTTCTTGTCGACAAACGGAGGTTGTATAGCTTCAGTCACCTTCTTCGTCAAAACAACACCCTTCTTCTTGTCAACAACCGGAGTTCGTATAGCTTCAGTAACCTTCTTCGTCAAAACAACACCCTTCTTCTTGTCGACAACCGGAGTTTGTATAGCTTCAGTCACCTTCTTCGTCAAAACAACACCCTTCTTCTTGTCGACAACCGGAGTTTGTGTAGCTCCAGTCACCTTCTTCGTCAAGACAACACCCTTCTTCTTGTCGACAACCGGAGTTTGTATAGCTTCAGTCACCTTCTTCGTCAAGACAACACCCTTCTTCTTGTCGACAACCGGAGTTTGTATAGCTTCAGTCACCTTCCTCCTCTGCGGTTCGTGGACGTTCTTCTCCTCTCCATTCTTGTTATTTCGCTGAGTCTCGCCCTTTGAAATCTTCACATTGAGGGGAGGGACAACCGGCTTCTCTACGCTTTTCGTAGCCGGAGGTCGATGACGGAGGATGCGTCGGCCCGAACTTTTTTGCCTCTCTTTTAGTCCTGCGTCCCCAGGAGATTCGTTGTCTGAGTCTGAAACTTCTATGATAACTTTCTTATGCAATGGCTCGTCTCCAACGGAGTATTTGCATGCGCTGTCCTCCGACAAATCCAACTTACGCTTGAGACTTTTTGCCCCGAGCTTTGCACGCCTTTTTGAGACACGGTTTTCCGCGTCTTCCGTTTCCTGCTGTTCCCTTTTAAGAACCTTATGCAAAGCTGAGTTTACATGCTCATTTTCCTTGTTCTCCTTAAGAGCATATCTGTATGATTTACTTCGTAAGGCAACATTCGGAGTGCACTCAAGACTCTTGCTTCCGACTGCTCTTGTAATATGTACCTGTCCATCCAGTTCAAATTGGGTGAGCAGTTTTGTGAAAATCGCTTGTTACATCCTTGAACATAGATATGAGATAACCCTCAGTCCAGAAGACGTTTCCTATTGTGACTTGAATGCCAAAATGTGAGTGGGAAGAAAACTCGTGACGACCTTGAATCGAGTAGGCTTGACCAGTTCAAAAACCACCGCATCCCCATCCTCGAGATCGTGGTCAATGGAAAAGCCCCTCCATCCTCCACTAAGGCCTTTCTTATGATGCAAATAAATTGTTTCCCATTCAAGTCCATCTTCGTCTTCCAAGATGACCAACTCATCTTTTCTGAAGTGCGTGATGCAGAAATCACTTGGCAAGCCCTGCGATGTGTCCCACAGTGTCAGGCCGACAGCTTTGAATCGTCAGAGCTTCGATAACGAATATGATGCCGCCAGCATATTCCCGAAGAAATGGTTACAACTCAAACGCTAAGCGGGAATTAATTTTCAGAGTATTCAGCTTTGCTGTGAGGACTTATGAAAGTAAGATACTGAGTACAAAAACCTTGCTTTCCTGAAGCAAACAACCTACCAGCCAAAATCCCCCGGAAGTGTGCGATCTTAGCATGGCCTTCACAAATGATGGATGACCAGTTTTGATCTCGCTAGCCCTCACAGATGCCTCGCTTCTGGCGGCAGGTGAGATAAATCCTCGTTTCAGTACTCGTCCTATTCTCTTTCTGTGGAACGTGAGGGCTAGGTTAGAAATATCGTCAAATTTTAAGGGAGAGGACCATTTGCAGATGCAATTGCAAATTGTAACCACCTCTGAAAAAAGATCTCATATCTGTAATGACTGCATCAATTTGTAAGAGTTATGTCATCCTTGCACCCAGCTATATTGGTAAAAACTCTAATAACATTACCTCGGGCAGCCCGTTCCTTCCACTTCTGCCCGATTTTTCTGAAAGAAAAACGCAGACAAACAGACAATTTACTGATGTGACTCTTCATTTAGCCATCAAACCTTGTGAAAGTGTTTTCTCCAGGGCACTGGTTCAATATTGCATAATCCCCCTGGGCACTTACACGTTCTTTCAAACACCTTAAAAAAACTATCGAAACCTGCTCAGTCGAAAACTTGCCAAGTCATCGGTCATGAAGGAGTAAATGTAATTAGTTCCCCTCGCTAGAAGATCATGAAAACTAAAGACAAGAAAAGCTTTGGCCAAGCCAACTACTTCACAGGCACTCAAATGTCACTCACATTTTACCCGAGTAAGATTTCAGGATATTTCGACAGAGAAGTATTGGAACCTTGCTACTTGCTTGATAATCGATCAATCGAAAATTTGATTATGAATTGGCAATGAAAATAAAATGAATCAACTACAAAGTTGCATTGTCCTGCAAGGGATGCGTACCTCGTAGTAGTTAACAGAAGGCTTCCTGGTCACTCTAGGTGAACGTCGTATTTCGACCGCACATTCCTGCAGATTCTTCTTCTGTAGATACGCGGGAAATATCATAATCATTGAATAAGTGAGGGAAAAAATCGGAGATGTTACAATATCATGTTTGAGATGAGGAAAACTCACAATGGCTTTCCTAGGAGTGTTGGTTTTGGAAGGGCTCTTGGTAAACAAACTCAATTGATCTTTCAAACCAAGTTCCTGCATCAACGGAAAAGAACACATCACTGGCCTATTAAATCGAAATACAGCCGAAAGAGACACCAAAAAATTTGCAAAAAATGGAAGGACTAATACAAAGTGCGCTTAATTTCTACTAAGACCCTAATTCCCGAATTCGACTATGCCAATGGCTACGGGACGAAAAGAAATTATCCCGGCAACACGCTACCAGCTGTTACAGATGCTAGAAGCTGATCCATGCAAGACTGAGCTCATCCTGCAACTACTACACCAGTACGGACTGTTCGATATTCCATACTCTCTGCTTGCTTACCACGCGTATGGTCTACTGCTGGCAATTCTGTGACACCGGGTTTGTAAGGATGAACTGTATGTGCGACTCACACCCACTGCTTTGAGTGCTGACCGTTTACTTTGCGATGAAAACCAGTCGTGCGAGACTTGATCACTTGGGAACTCTACTGTATGCAGTGAAGGAGTGCATTCGCAACATATGGCTCTATCCCATGACCGACGTTCAATTCTGTGTTCATCTATCTACATAATATAACTTCCGATTTCCAAATTCGACAGAGTGAAAGTGATCATCGCTCGTCATCATGGCAATATACAGGGTTGAGTCAGGACAGAAAATCCTACCACCTATTTCATTTCTTTTCAAAAATGCTGTCGCATTTTTCGTCCTGAACTTTAAGAAAACCCGAAGCACATTATACTTATGTCAATCTATTCTTTTAAACAAAAAGTGGCTTACTCAACCTGACTTTTGAGGTCTATTGTAAGTAGACGTCCGAAGAAAATTTATCAACTGCGCTCTGTACATTGAGAGCATGTAAAGGGAGATCAACGAAATGAAAATCTCTACCACACTCAATTTTTTGAAGTGTTTTCATAGGTTCTCCCTTTCCTGTTTAAGGTTATGGGTTCACCGTAAACAGTTTTCAGACTGCCGCGGGATTACCGTGTGTTCTCCCAAGTGCTTTATGTCACCTAGAGGCCCACAAAGAGTAATTGCGAAGCCGCTACTCTAAGCTCTGATAAATTGCTGCGGATTTTTTGAGTTAGAATGCAGAGCTGCACCTGCACATCAAGAGTTTTTGTTCATGTCTCGTGGCCGAAGAGTCAACAGAAAGCTTCTGAAGTGTCCAACTTCAAGGTTATTACTTCGAAGGATAGTCACGTCATGATTGCTCGATGGTATGTTAATCTGCAGTGTTTTCGAAAGCAGAAGAGAGTGCCCAGACGTCATATGTAATTCGGAGCTGCACACCTGTCGATTCAAGGAGTTTGCTAACATCTACTGCTGATTCCAGCTACTGCGAAATGTTTAAAGAAGTCCCGGAGATGCAATGCTTTCAAGAAACGATGGTCTACTGGTATCAAAGGAGACTACTGTCACAAAAAACTATTCAATTTTACAGCTCGAGTGGTACATATCTACTTGCTTGATCGATCTTTGCATGAAATTCCTTACGGTAGAAGACGACGGGTCAACCTCGCTCTCCTTAAAGCTAACAGAAATTTTATCGTCCTGCGACACAACAAAAATGGGACAGAGTCTTTAGCCGTGTCAGAACTGACGACTCACCTCCATTCGCTTCTTGTTATCTTCGATCCTCTTCAGACGTGCCTCTTCGTAAGTTAGCTTGCCACTAGCAGGCTCAAGATCCCGCCGGAAATCAGTAGCCATGCTGAGAATGTTCAATCTGAAAGAAACAACGACCTTCAAGTTAGACGTACGTAACTTGATTGAGAGCACAAGTCTCATGACAAGGAACCGTGAATATATTGTCATAATTACTGCGAAAATAGGTAATGATTATGCACCTCTAAAGATCTACAGAATTAGATTGTATACAGTATGCATCAAAATTTTATATTTGCCATAGTGGCAAACAATAAGTCATGAGCTTGGATTCCAGGTACAGCTTGACACCGTTTCCATTAATGTATTAATCCATGGCCGTTTAAGATGTGCAACCTGGTGGACAGAAGCTGATTGCTCACTTTCAGAGGAAGGTGAAGTTCATATCAATAGTAATGATACGTCCAATCCCGGTTCTTCAGAATGGCCTCTGCAATTTTGAGCTACCTCTGAACCATGCGTTCCGACGTAAAACAACACCTGCACCATCTGCCACCAAGCTAAACTGGTTAAGTCAACACTATCTTTGTCACAACCTCTTTTACGATACAGAATGAAATGATGAGTAATAAGTACCCTCAATCTTGTTCAAGACTTACCAGTGGAAGATTACACAGCCTTTCATCTATGAGCGGCCAGCCTGGAGTGCAAGACTCCCTTGTTTATCTTCAGCCGGTAGTTCGGTCTGAAAAAAATTTGTTTCAGGCTATACTTGAGAGATTGAAGACACTGCATTACAGCGAATTGGCCTTTGTACAAAGATTGGAATCAGTAAAAAACTGCTTCTTTGGAAATTGGTCACAATTTCGACTTTCAGCAGTTTGACTTAGACCAGTAATTAACAGGCCTGCTCTCTTCAAATGCGACAGAATGCTAGCTGCTAATCTGTATCACCTCCACAGTCAAATGATACGTTCCACAGACTCTCAACAAACTATTCTCAAAACTCTTACAATCGAAAGTTACAAAACGTTCTCAGTTTTCTGTACGTTATCAGAAGCAATGTTAGAACGCTGCGTACTACCATGGAAACAGAATTTTGCTCTAAACAACGGTGAGAAATTCATCGCGACCTTCAATCTCGAAGAAATCCACAATCTGAAACAGAAGGAGAGGCATGCCCACCTTGAGCAGGTGTCTAAGATGACAGGCCCGGTGAGATGAAACATGCTCTCTATTTCTCATGTATCATTCACGACATCAAAGCAGCTCCCATCTGTCTCGACAACCAGGCATTCTTTGCTCTTACAAGCGGGAGGCGGAAGCCGAAGATAAACTCTGAGATTCAATTCCAGAGTGCTCTGTACTCCAAGACCAAAAATCGGCCACTAGCGCCTTCGCCCTCTCGCAACGATCAGGTATGTGATACATGTGTGGAAATCATTGAAAGACAGGGAGCGCAACCAAATCCATTTCTTAGGTGCGGGAATTAACTCACAAGCACCGCCAGACCGAATCTTGCAATATTCAGGTGAACAATTTGTCCACGAGCACCCTTCTGGACTCTCGGACCTAGAGTAGCATCTCCCAGAATGCAACCTTCCCAGCCTAGAGTTGCAGCACGGACATAATGACAGACGAGGAAGTGGTCGAACTGTCGACCACAGAGCCGCAGCGTCGAACTTCATTTGAATGCCTGCCTCCCGCTCTCGCGCGCTCCTCTCTTGCTGCGGACTGCAGTGCGGCGTAGAGCAACTTCGCAGTCAATCGAGCGCGGGAACCGACAAATCCTCTCCTCGGATTCAGTATCTACACTACAGTGCCCTGACAGTGGCCATAATTTCCGCACTTTTTTCCCACTTTCTCAAGATCGGCGATTCATCGTCAAAATCTTCACATACACACACGGCGATACCACACAGAACAGTAATTTTAGGAATAATTTCTATACGGTCTTGCAGTTCCTGTTACATTCGACCCTGAGAAGTTGCAGCCTCTGCAGATGCAATTTGTTCATTATTAGTTTTTCAACAAATTATTGCGAATTTAGTCAAAGAAATTCCTAGCCATGTTCCTTCACTGGTAAAGCCTACAAGTCAACAACTATCAACGGTATGGTTGTGTCTGAGTGTTAGGCATGCGTTTAACGTATTTGATCACAATCAGATACATTTTAGACTATTACTATTATTTTAGGCTAGTTATACCTTAGTTAGGGCTAATTAGTACTCATTCTATTATTCGCAGTTCTCCCATTGGTCGATAGTAGCTGTAGGGTAATAGGGATACAATAGTAACTTTAGGGTGGTCGACCCTACAGTAGGATGAGGGCTAATTAACCCTGAATGAATGATAACTAACCCCACCTTTAGTGAAGATAGTCACACGACACAACCTCTACGATTGCATCGCTGCTATTTCATATAAACCGATGTAGACAACAAACTGAGAGATCGACGGGGAAAAGATATGGTCGGCTTGTCCACAAAATATCTAATCTGGAAATATAATATGTCAAGGTGAGCATGTTCACTAAAACGTTGTTGTGAGTACAAGGAATGTGGCTGATTCGGATCCTGCAATCCTAACTGATGTTCGCCAGGTACCTACGTACTCGAAAAGGTGAACATTGCGTCACTCTCATCATGTTTTGAACGTTCGGAGATATGCATGGCTTTAGGCAATCTGAATGGACGAGGCTAGAATTTATTCCCACAAAACAAAATCCATGACTTTAACGTGATACATTTAAAGTGAAGTCTTCGCAATGATTCAATATAACAGTCACTAAATTTACTCGTAAGCAAGGACACTTGTAACAATCATTCCCTCGACTGGCTATTTTTATCGAATCTTAGCGCATTTGCCGTCGTTATGCCTCCGAATCGAAATTTAGGATGTACAATTGTGTACAATTCTCACCTCTAAAAAATGTCAATTTTCAAACTAAATATTTTCTTGTAATTTCAATATTTAGACTATTTTAAACTTATCAAATCATCTGTTGTTCTTTTTTTCTGATATATCACAAATAAAAATCATATATCACAAAGTATATTTATTAATAGAATACATTCTTCTTCTCATTCAAAAAACAGTGTATTTTGAACGAAAAAATGTTTTATATATATATATATATATATAGCTCATTCCAATATCCTACATCTGTAAACTTCAGCTTATCAGATAACATAAAAATCATATTTTTTACATAATATGTAGCATATCACTAAGTTGGAAAAAAATTCACATTACATATTAAATGCAAATGACTCAATAATAATATATAAAACTTAATAACCCATGCATATTTATATTATGAAAAGTATTTTATCATACCATAAATAAATATCTTAACGAATAGATGGCAAGGAAAACATAATCAAAGTCACTCAACCATATGAAGAAGTTTTTCACTGTAAACACATAACCATCAAGAATATATTGAACAAAAAGTGATATTAGCCTATATAAATGTGCATCAGTTTTCTATAAGCAAATTAGTGGCTACATTATAAGCAAATTATTAATTTTTACACTGTACTATATATTTCTAATGAAGTCGTACAGGATAAAATTAATAACTTTCTTTAAAAAAATACATACTTCAATTATTAAGATTTGAAAAATATTTCAATTCCTGTTATTTCTGTATGTAAATTTGTTTGAATGTTGAACAACCCCAACAAAGTATAGCCTTATATTCCTTGCAGAAATCAGATAGATACCTTTTGCAAAAACAACAAATATTAATTTGATTGTGTTAGAAATAAAGTAGTATCCACGAGGTTTATTCTTTGTTTCTTTAACATTGTGACAACACAATTACATTTTCATGTTTTTGCTCATTAATATTGAGTAATCTTCTGTTACATCATCAATGATTATTATGTTTGCCAGAAGCATCCGAATATTTGTATGAACAATAAAGCAAAAAATGTATTACTACATTATATGTAGATTAAGTCTGAATTTAAAGAGGTTCAAGTGATAAACAAATATTTTTTAGCAATAACATTTCCGTTGTTCATTCAAACTACGATAACAAGCTTTTACTTGAAACAATTTTAGATGTTTTTTATACCAAATATATGGATGCAAAACTCATCACATCTAATAATTGTGAGCAAACAAATTTTGATAACTATTTCATGAAAAATCAAAGTGAGACATAATATATTGATTTAGTTAAAATAGCTTAAGGTTTTAATATTTTTTCATTGAAATTGCACATTTGATAGTTATATCTGAATTTGTATATACTTATATTTATAAAAAATATTAGAGTCAGTAATATAGTATCAAGCACGCACATGTGAGAATTATATTGTATACATTTATTTTATTGATATTATTACACGGTGTATACTTATTACAAAAATCATATAAAATAATTTAAAGAAGCAATTTTCATATGATATTTTGAAATCTATATGACGATACAAATTTTTATTTATACAACATAACAACATAAATAAAATATGTTAAAAACAAAATTGCTCTATTTTCCATGATAATTTAAAAATATAAATTAAATATTTATAAAAAAGTGAGGATGACAATTACAGATCTATGAACAACATTTGGATTTTTCAATTTTTTTTAAACGTGAAATGGATATAGATGTTTATCATCAATGTCAACAAAATAATCACCTCTAATCTAATATTCACATTTTGATATGTATTCATGTTAGTTTGATGTACATAAGACTAAAGATCTATTTTAAAATTTCTAAACACAACTGTACACTATGAAACAAATATTATTGATGAACACGAGATTCATAAATATTGACATGTAATTTAAGAAATATATTATTTGTTTGATTGGTATTCAAATTGCTTTTTATTATAAATATATCATGCATTTTTTTATTATTTTTTCAACATGCTTCAAGTGTGAATTATGTACTATATATATTAACTATCTTTTAAATTATCCATACACTTAATTTTATGATAAATCTTCTGACATCATTTATATTTTTGAAGATATGCTATATTTACAAGCATATTTAATAACATGTGTATTCTGAAATACTATTCTTAGATTATAATCAGTTAACAAATTTTCGCATAATCAGGTTTCAAAGTATAGAAGTTTTAATTTACCAAAAATTAAGCGTCATTCATCATTTTACACATATACCAAAATTCCAACAATATCAACTATAATAAAAAATATATATTTTATAAAAGGTCATTACCGATTTCAAACTGATAAATATTTAAAAAAAAATTTATTCAAATTTAGAGATGAATTATGATGAAAACAAAATTATTGACCATAGCTTCAATGATATATAAATTTTGCATACCTGTATCTAATCAAATAAGAATTTTGTAACTAACAATGCGTAAATTTGTTCAAGAATCTGATTGTAGTTTAATATTTTTTCTTTCTTATGCCATTTAATCATATAAGATTTGTGGTTAGTAGATTGTTAATTTGAATATATGAAATGAAATCTGATATATTATGATTTGAATTATATTGAGAGTTTTTTTTTTTGCTAACCTCATGTGCAAACAACAATGGTTTGTTGGAATGTACTGATTAAAAAATAAATTGTAATTTTTCTTGTAAATTATGTACATAAATTTGAATATAAGCACAAAGATACATAGAGGTTTCTTTGTTTAAATGCAAACATTGTGATCCATAAAAAAATATTATTTAAGTCTTGAAAATGTAAATACAAGAAATAATGAGAACAAATTATATTGAGAAGATTGTATCATTAAGTATTATCATCATACACTATGCAAAGTGTTGGTTTAATTTGAAAAGAATATTATATTTAACACTAAAATCAAATTAAATTTTTGTTTGACATGATATGTAATTATTGATATTCATAACATTCATAAATGTTATATCACATAGAGCAATCAAACAATTATTGAAATAATTTGCAGAAAGTATTGAAAAAATTAATTAGTATGAACTATCTGCTTCATGAAATCTATAAAAATAAATGTTGATCTCCAAAAAATCAGATTAAAGATAATCTAAAAAATACGTATATTTCGCACTATATAATATGGCGTGAATTATTTTAAAATTTGTAAAATAAGTCGTCTATTATGTATAAAACAAAAAATATATGTAAATTAGAATTAGCTAGAAATCGAATAAATTATTTTTTCATTATGATTAAAATGTTTATTTTTCTCATTGATAATATGTTTAGATTTACAAACGTATATATTTTAATGGTACATCAATTAAATCTATTAAGAAGCCTGTGATCACAATCTTGGATAATGCTCAATCATATTTTTGTCCAAAACAAAATAAAATATGAAAATGAAATACTTAGTTCTAATTTCATATGGATTAGGAATAATCTTCACGTTGTTGTAATTAAAAATTTCAAATTGCATCAATGGTAGAATATAAAAACATATTTTCATTCAAAACTATTTTATTTACTCACTATTGCAATATTTATATTCTTAGAATGTACGAGAAGGATGTACGTCGAAGCGGCTAGGGTGAAAGTATGGTTTCGCAGAACGAGCGTCTCTGTGAGGTGGGTGGGAGGGAGAGGCCATGGACTTCCCGTCCTGCCTTAGTGAAGTGGAAGTGTTTGGGTGGCCCCCGGAGGATATATGTTGGTGTCGATAAAAGTTGCAGAAATTTCTTCCCATGGTCACAACGGCGTCGGGTTCGATCATACAAGGGAGCACATGTAAAGCAGTCGGAGACATCTGGGAATCTTTGGACGATCAAGATCGCACCCTAGAGTGGGGGATGGCATGTTACGCTCTTCAGAGTTTCTTGAAATCAGGCCTATTCATGGTGCACATTGATTGCGCGCGCATCTTTCTCCCTCCTCATTCCCGACTCTGTCCTAATGGGCACAGTACAATCCTCGCAAACGCTTGTCACCAGGACTTGAAGGACAAGATTTGGGCAACGAATTGTGGGAAAGGATCGGGGAAAAGGGCTCGGAAAAGAGGCCGATGTGCTCCTTTATGAGGAAGATGCTCGGTAGCATATTCTGCCCGAGAAGATCTCTGTCCTATTTCGAAATCCCCTCGACGGTCAACAGACACAATACAAGTGTACAATCGAAACTGTGTACCGCACTCTACTTTTTGTGTCTGAAAATACCGTGGACGCATCCATCCGCAGAGCAGGTGCCAGCTATGTTCTTGTCGTCAGCAATAAGTACGGTATGTGGATATTGACCGAGGGAGATTTCACCTGGGTAATGGATTGGTATTTCTGGGCTGCAGATTGGCAGCAGCGGTCAGAGGTCGCAGGCACCGGGGCCTACGGTTTCCTATTGGTACCGGGTGCTACCACTTGGCCCGCCGTTCCTGGTTCTCCATCATGAATGTCATGAAAACCTTGCTAGACAGTGGACAGATGACGGGCGCCGCTTTCCAGTCGCAGGATTCAAGTCCCACTAGAGAGATGCGCGCAAGAGCACATCCTGACCGGATGAACGGGAAAAACCTAGGGCACTGCAGTCCCTGCAGTAACTACGGCCGTTTGACTGCGCCAGACCAGGTCTGTCGTGCCATCGACTAGTGTAGACTGTGTGTACCGGTTTACTTTTGGAGTACTGGAATTTTTGTCAGTGCGTATATGTGCGTGTCTGGTCTGAAGTTGGGTTCCTCACTGCCGCTTTCCATGTACCACACAGGTCCTGTGAATTGACCTTTTGTTTGTGCGACTAGCGGCAAGACCGTTTCGATTGTCGAATTTGAAGTCTCGTGGTACCGGGGTCTGGCTCGGGATTGGCTATCTCTTGGACGTGCCGAGCTTGACGAAGGGTTTAATGGGAAATGAATCTTTCTTGCGCTTCGTGCTCTAGCTCATTGCTCTTAGCGCGAGCTTTCTTCTTGCCGAGTGGGTCTTGTTCGTCTGGTCCACAGATCTCGTTTGGAGATGGATCTTCATTCCGTATGGTTCTGACTGCTCGCTACAGGATTTTGCCAGCTCTGGACGCGCAGTTGTTGAAGAAGCGCAGTGGAGACGTGCAGAAATATCTCGAGAGCTGATGAACAATGTCGTGCAAATCGATTGTCAAGGGCCAGCTTTCACGAGAGTTCCTTATACGACATCAGAGTGTCTGTCGTTGGGTACAGAGACCATTAAAGATGTCAACTTTTATGTCAGGTAGCACACATTGGGCATCGACGTGAATGATCAACGTGGGTCTCGACCGAGTTGATTCGGTGCGTAGTCTGTGAGCTTTCCTTGGCTAATATAATTTGGAGTCAAACTCTGTTCGGAGTGGCTATTTTGTTTGAGTAGCGACTGAAGTCAATCGGAGGACCATCAAATGCTGATAAGAGTAGGAGTTGCGTTGTTCTTCCACCCCTGTTGAGAGCATCTGTGATTTGGAGTTCGGAGTCCCAACAGCTAATATAGTCGTGTTGCCTGTGAGTTTCTGAATGTCGAGATGATAAATCCAGCTAGGATGGTGTAACTTGGAATTCTGCTAGTCATATATTAAGAAGCTGTACCTTAACGGCATCCAACATAGCTAGGAGTGGATGCTGTAGAATGAGCTGCTTTCCAAGTCAGTCGTGTCAACGGGTTTTAAATTCGCGTTCATCAGAGGAGTTTCAGTTTAAGGAATGAATGATTTGAGTTCGTTTGACATCACCGTTTTCGGATGTGCTTGCCAGATTTTGAAACTTTACACAACTCGTTGTGTGAGTGGGGAAATTCAAACAGCCTCAACGGATCAAATTGTCCACTCTTCTGGAGTATTCTTCTCAATAGTTTTATCTTTCTCACAATATAACTGGTTCTAATGGGCGGCGGAGGCAAAGCTTGGAAAGAGTCTGGCATCCTTGCTTTAATGGGCGATTTAAGTTCAGGGTAGTGTCAAAAAGTTGGAAGCTGTGCTCGCGATTGAAATTTAAGAAATGGAGGAGGACGGGAGCTCTTCTTTCAGCAGTCTAGAGGCATATGCGAGGGCTTTGAGGAAGACACCACACAGATTTTGGGAAAGAGCTGGTGTAGTGAGTTCGGTAGAGGCTGAGCTCACAGAGGTTAGATCTCTTTCTGGAGTGGCAATGAGACGGCGGTTGGAATGGTATGAGGTCGTGGGAATGGGTGTGGGTGGCATGGTTGGGGCGGGGATTTTCGTGACCACGGGTAGTGTCGCGAGAAATAATGCCGGCCCAGCAGTCATTTTTTCTTATCTTTTAGCGGGCTTTACGGCGCTCCTCTCCGCCTTGTGCTACACAGACTTTGCCGTGGAGCTGCCAGTTGCTGGAGGAGCTTTCAGCTACTTGAAAATTACATTTGGTTAGTAACTTTTACCATCACTTACTTCTACGACATGCTTTGAACATCTATTTTGTTTTAGTACTTTCGAGTCCATTGTGTGCATGTGAGGGAAATTCTTACTGTGCGGTCTTATTCTTTACTCTGGTTGTGGACATCAAACTTTACATAGCACAAACTAACAAGCCATTCTCAAAAAGAGAAAAGCTTATATTTTCCAGATTAGGAATTATTATCAGGCAGTATTGTAACGCTTCTTAAGAATTTCCTCCAAGTTCGTGGTTTTCTTTTGTTATTTAACAGCTTTTTCTTTCTTCAGTGTAGGAACGTAAACGATTTTGTAGGCAGGAATTTGAGAACTGTCTGCTTCTGACCTCTGGACGACAATGCAGGTCATCGAAGTCGATGACCTAAAGAAGTCGTCGATTAATGTATGCGAGAGTAGAAATTTATTGGAAACTCTTCTGAGACAAGTGAATTTCGTAGGGATAATTCACAAAAACCTGGGGTCGACAATTTGCAAATATTGACAGACTAAATCTGAAGGCTTGACACTATTGGTTATGAACTCGTTCCTGTTGTCATATTTACAAATGCGAAGCAGGTGATCAAAATGAAAGTCTTGACGAACCTGGTTTGTTTTGTGCTGTAAAGATATTGAGTGACATTGGGTACAATGGCCCACCAGAGATGAATAGTTCGCTGGTCGTTCAAGCCTCATAAATTGATTGGGGTTAAGTGTTGAGATTGTCTGAAAACATCATGTTGTGTAATATTTGATTATTGAAGTTCTTTATGGTGTAGTTTACGTCTTTGCATGTCTCTGTAATGTGGCATCGAACTCTGTTTGAAATTCCTGTTACTTGACCGACCTATCATGCTTCAAAATAAATAAACCAAACACATATTGAAATATTATTGTTGAAATGAAGCAATCTTTAACAGCAGATTTGGATTTTTTCTCAATGGTTTGTCATTAAGGCTTATGTATGTCTTTTCAACTTCATCAGGTGAATTTGCCGCTTACTTTACTGGAGCGAACTTAATCATGGAGTACGTCCTCTCGAATGCTGCTGTAGCACGCACATTTTTATCATATCTTGTTTCTGTCTTCTCATCACGAGGCGCTGATTCCTGGAGGATCAAGGCATCAGGATTAGCAGATGGATTCGATCACCTCGATTTTGCATCCTTGGCTCTTGTTGTAATTATTACGACCATTCTTTGCTACAGGTTACTCTCGTGAACTTAGACATCTTGATGAATTTTGATCATAGTTCTTAAAGGAAAGGAAGTTTACATTGACTTTTCACTTAATGCTTTCTTCATTCTAGCAGCACCATGACTTTGATTGTACTCTTCTTTTGTTAGTTGGAGTGGAGGTGTCTTTATTGATGACAGACTTCAAGCCAGTACAAGGTTACACGAAAATTTTAATAAGTCGAAAAGTTCAAACTGACCTGCTTGTATTTGTTCAATATGTTTCTCAGCACAAAACACGGTGCAGTTTTCAACCTGGTGGTAACGGTCATCCATATGATATTCATACTGTTCATTGTTGTGGTCGGATTTGCCGAGGGAGATGCCAGGAATCTGATTGTGCCCGGATATACGACCAGTGCTGGAGGAATAAGCCCGTATGGACTGCAGGGTATTTTCAATGGAGCTGCTATCGTCTACTTTAGCTACATTGGGTATGATGCAGTCTCCACAATGGCCGAAGAAGTGAAAAATCCAAGTAAGACGATGCCCATTGGGGTCGCTGGCTCGGTTATAATTGTGACAATTATCTACAGCTTGATGGCAACATCCATATGTCTACTCCAACCATATGATAAAGTGAGGGGTGAAGCTTTTTTCCTTACTGTGAGAAAATGATTATCTTCTGCTATAAATCCTTGATAAAAAGAAGCTTTTAAATTGCCTGCAATTGATTGGAAACCACCGACACTGCTGGTTGGGCGGTGTCATAATAAAAGAAATGCAAGGAATCATACATAGTTCTCATTCGATTCCAGGTCTGTAGAAAGCAAACTTAATCCTGCAAAACTTATGGGTAGAATTTAAGTTCCTGAATGACGATGTCGTCTTCCATCGATGAGATAATGACAGAAATGTCCTTTTTTGGGAGCTTCCGGGCTGCATAAAAGTTTTGAACTCTGTTGTAAAGAAACATGTTTGTTTTCTTTTTGTGTTACCAATTTTCTCTGTATTATCGGAGCTCGAGCATTTCTCGAGACGAGATAGTACTAGGAACTATACCAGCTTTTATTTTCTTTGCACTCATATGCGTTTCTTTTTTATAAATGCAGATTGATCCAGACGCACCATTTGCAATGGCCTTCAAGGGCTTGGAAGGCTGGGAATGGGCTGCTACTTTTGTCGGGGTGGGAGCGAGTTTGGGCATTCTTACATCTTTACTGGTGTCGATGTTGGGCCAAGCACGTTACTTGTGTGTTATAGGCCGTTCTCACGTTGTGCCTTGTTGGTTTGCTAGGATCCATCATGGTACTGGTACTCCAGTCAATGCCACAGTATTTCTTGGTACGTACTCTTCGCAAAATTTACGATCAGATGACAATATTTGTTCTCAGTTCATAGTTGTTTAAGTGTCTTCATGTGGATAGTCACGGTTGTCCTTTGTCATTATAGGTCTGTATAAGTCCTCATATGCTCGTTGTATTGTGTTGTTCTCACCCAATTTTGGACTTATCGAGAATCTGATCCTGCTTTGAACATGTAGGTCGTCTGGATTGAAGTTAAACGACCGTATTTACATGTTTAGTTTAACAAGGACAAGCATATGATTTTGAGCACTGTCCACTTGAATAAAAGTTGATCATACTGTATGTTTGTGATTTCTCGCAGGATTATGGACTGCGATAATCAGTCTCTTTACTGATCTAGAAGTACTCCTTAATATGGTGTCAATTGGCACACTTTTCGTATTCTACATGGTGGCAAATGCCTTGGTTTTTTACCGACATGTGGGACAGAGAAACAGGAACTTGTCTGCTACACTATGTTTCCTGGGTCTTCTAACGACATGTTCCCTCGGTTTTGTGATTGTCTGGAGTATGAGTCCTGGTTGCTGGTGGGGCCTGACACTTTTTGGGGGTGTTTCAGTCATTATATCTATCATATTTTACTGCTCGGTTCCACTCGTATCTCATGAGCCACGAGACTGGGAGTTACCAATGATTCCTATCGTTGCATCCATGTCTATATTTCTCAACGTTTTCCTTCTCGGCTCAGTGGAAGCGGCTGCATACAAAAGGTTTGCACTCTGGAGTGCTGTAGCTGTGGCTTACTATATGCTGTATGGTGTTCATGCAACACATGATGCAGCGGAGAAATTAGGTAACAAAGGTACGTTCTTGATAATAGAAAACATCGAACTAGACATGGAAGTGGATGGGAATATGGACATGGAGGGTAGACCTCTTGAGCCGATGAAAGGGAAGTCTTAGTTTTTTTTTTCCTACACAATGAATCTTTCCACTTCCTGATGAACATATCTTTTCGCTCAGTTTAGATTCAGACGGAAACTTTCCAAGTAACCTCACGGCTGAATGTATAAACATTGTGAGGATGGGACGTTAGCTTAGTATACTGTAATATAGTCGACAGTGTAGATTCAAAATCAATGACGGAAGTAAAATGTAGGAATTCCAGCTTTCAGATTGTACAATATTAGATACTCTTTACATTTTGCTATTGTCTTTTAGTCAAATTGCTGTCAGAGTTTACTTACTAATGGCATTCATGGGCTTTCAGTGCCTGTTGTCAGGATTTGAGTTGAAAGGCGTGATTAGAACAGTATCCGTTCGTAAAGAAATGAAGCACAAGGCCTCCTGCCCTGGACCAAGAATAGATAGTAAGCTGTAAGACGGGAATGTTGCATCCTGCTGAGCGGAGCCATTCATTCGCAGATTCTCCTGTCCGCTGTCCTTACAAACAACACTACTAGCCATAGCACAAAGTTGCCTCACGAAATCTTTCAAAAGATTCATGATGCCGCACGGGCACACGTGAACTTGAAGCCTCACTTTTGTAGTTCCGCGACAGCCTTCTTCTCCTGTGCCATCTTTGCCGACTCCTCTCCTGACTTCGCGTTGATCTAGAATCAGCGTCTGCTTTTCTCTGAGTCTTTCATGGAAGGTACTAACATGAATAAATTACGTTAAGTCGACACACAAACGCGTAAAACATGGAGTCACCCCCTTCTCTACTGCACGACATTCACATGTTTCAAAGAGAGGTGGTATTCATTCATGGTTTATCTCTCAAAAGCTGGGCTTACTAACACAAGAGATAAGCAGTTGAAGGTCAATGACATGGAGAGAAGAAAACAGACTAAGCTATGATGCTCCGGAAAAGAAGCAATACACCCCGATCATGAAGCTCTCCTGTCCAGAAGTATACTCAATCAAGCAAGCGATGAATTTTGGAATGTATTACGAAGGTAACTTGGAATTTTTAGTAAAAATTTGTTATCTTTGTTTCTCGATGTACCATGTTGGACCAGTTTCTTTTTAATCCTATTGGGGAATCTATTTCAATTTCAATTATATTTTATGTGTTGTGTTGTACATGTAGACGTGATTGAGTGATACAGTCTATAGAAGAGTAAAGTTCAGATGGTGATTCTTTGAATGTCTCAAAAAGTCTGTATACAGTTTGCGAGAATATCATTTAGTCAATGGTTTATGATGCCATAGATGTTTAGCCCATCTTACTCGCTTTCATCCCTGCACAACTTGTGTGATCTTCCAATTTTTTTGTACATTACTTTTAAGAAAGAGATAAAGTGTTTACATCAAGGAAATATCTGTAAATGTCAAGGAAGTAGCATCATGATGTTAGAAAGAAAGCGGAACAACAAAATATAACAGGAGGAAGGAGGCCTCTCGAGCTTTCGCGCCGTATTTAGTATTTAGCCTTGAGTGGTAGTATGAGACTTGGTCACAATTCGAACTCTGCATCTGACGACATGCCGATGAAATCATTCAGTGTGAGATCTCGAGATTACAACGAATTGGGAGAAAATCACAAGTGGGAAAGCACATGAGGCCAAGCGGTTCCGGGTTTTAGCCAAAATAGCCAAGGTGCGAATACAATGCTCTTCGCAATGGATGCAGCCCCACAGATTGAGGAAAAACTGGACGAACTTCAATAACTTCAGGATGATGGTCCCCATTTGATCCGAATAATGTACATTTTGAATACCTTGAAACTTGCAGTTTTGGCAAAGGGCTTTAAATCTTCGTATATGTGTGTACGATGTTCTTGTGGAGGAGCAGGAAAGTACTATTATTGCAAGAGAAGAAAAGAGTACACCTATAACATTTTATACAAGCAAACATATGATAATCTAGAGTCAAAGTTTTGTTTCGATTTGATTTGAATCAGATATGTTGATATTATATACCTTTTACTCATAAAAACCTAGACGCATCGCAATAGTAGAATTTATTATAATATTATTTTGAAGAAAGAAAAATTATATATCTAAAAAATTTATAAATAGATGAGATATGAATGAAATAATTAAATAAGTTATGTAAAATTTAACAACATCTTGATATATATGAGTATTTTGATAATGAAATTAGTCAAATGGGAAGATAATCTTATAATTTATTAATTTTTTGGGTTTTTATAAATAAAAATTCAATATCAATATTGATAAAATAGAAAACTAGAATTATTATTTTATTCTAATATTTTTTTATAATGAAATTTTTTTTTGGAATCAAGTGAAATAATTTTTGATCAAAAAATTCATTTAAGTTTATACTTAATTTATTTTCAAAAAAATTATTAATGAAAATATCTCTATATAAATTTAAATCTTAATTTAAATGAAATATTTATAGAATCTACTTGATAATTATTTTT
This sequence comes from Marchantia polymorpha subsp. ruderalis, assembly GCA_037833965.1. NCBI lineage: Eukaryota > Viridiplantae > Streptophyta > Marchantiopsida > Marchantiales > Marchantiaceae > Marchantia > Marchantia polymorpha. The sequence goes on along the minus strand of AP031352.1, from coordinate 9,691,477 downwards.
TTTCTTTATATTTTAAATTTTAACGTATTTATGTTGATGATAATGTAGTCCATGTTAAATTTTGTGCTCATGTGTTTATATTCAATTAATTTCAATTATCACTGTCTACAATGAGTATTATGTTGTAGCTAAGATCTACATTCGAATGATAAATTGTCCCAAATATTCAACACAATAATTTTATGATTGTTTGCAAAGACTTCTTCTATGTTGTAGACTAAGATCCTAAATTGTGTCTCTATGTTTTTGTCTCATAGGGTTTATGCTAGATCTCTTATAAAGCACTGACTAACTCACTTATCTAATCATGGTTAAAGTGATTAAAATTACTCAGTACTTATATTAACTTCATTGGAAAAATAAAAAATTTGTAAATATTACTATGTAACTTGATATATATATATATATATATATATATATTGAAATTTTACATATAACCTATTGAAGTAAAAATTTGGGATTTTTGGCTGAAATATTAAAGACATATAATCATTAAATGTATATATATTTCTTTTAAAAATTGATTTTTATGTTATAAAATTACATAAATTTAGAATTTAGAAATCTGAAATGAAAATGATGAATCATATTGGTTTACTATGTTGAAATATTTTGGATGAATATTGATGAATTACAATGCAAAGTATACCTAAGCTTGGTTCACTATAATGGAATTCATCATTTTGATCTTTCATATTATGAATAATTCATCCAATACCAATTAAAAAATTAAAAAAATGGAAATATAGCTTACTTCTGATATCTAGTAAAACAATAAATATCTTCAAGAAATAAAAAAATTCAATACTTAGACTTTATTGAAATTTTTGTTAAAATTGTTAATATATTTTGAGATATAATTATGAAAACACATAAAATTATGTGTAGATCTGAAGTGCAATATGTATGTTAAAGATAAAATTGTGATTATATATTATACATCTCATATTCAGTAGAATATTTTTTTTAATGAATAATTTATAAATTAATATATATAAATTAAAATAAATAAATTCAAGATTAAACTCATGGATTGGAAGAAAATTAATTACAAAAAAATCGTACTAAAAATATTTAGATTTTTTTTTTGATATCAAGTCAGCTAAGAAATAAAATATGTATTTATTCAACTAACTCATTGAAAATATTATATTTGAATTTTTTAGTATTAATTCAAATTGTTTTTAAAAACTACACAAAATTTTTATTTTTGTGTAGTCTTGATGCACCTATTATGTATACTTGAAAATAATTCATAGAATATTATTTGGAAATTAATTTTTGATTATAAAAGTATTTCTTATAAATATATAGCTGTTAAGTATTTGATTGGATTCTGTTGTTACATTAAGAGACAATAGATAGTTTGCACAAGATAATATATGAGTTGATTTTCATTTTTTGTAATGAAAATGATGTTCAAAATTTGACTATTGAGATATTAATGAAACTTTTACCCGTAACACTATTCACGGTTAAAAAAATATAATAATAAATAAAACGTAAGCCTAAAAATATGACATAATTTCAAGTTTGATCTTATGTCATCCAATTGATAAACAACACATATATATTATAAACGATTGAGTCATGATAAGAATTTTAAAAAATGAAAAAATTCATATAGATGTATATAATTATTTCAAAATGAAGCTTGTACTTCTATACATTTTTTTTAAAACGCAAAATCAACAGACTAATCTGGGCTAAGAAATGAATTATGTGCTGAAAGTTAATCATGACTAGTGACAAGTTCTAAAGATTTTTGAAATACCGTAATATAATAAGATTATCATGTACTAGTGGTATAAAGTTTTTTATGCTGGGATATATTAGCAGTAACATTGCATAATTCACATCGTAATGCTTTTGGGATCAGCCACATGGTATCTTTTGCTTTCATCCTTGATTTCATGGGGTCCTTGTTATATTATTTCGCACCGTTCTTCAATGGCAAGGAACGAGAGATAACTACGACATGCATGTATGGTGTTCATTTAGATTCAGATGATATTGGGTTATAGAATAGGTACAAGTAGCAAGCAGCACACTGTTATTAGGGAATTTAAGGAGTTGGATTCTCATGGAATGCTAGGAACTTGAGATGTACGTGTGCTATGTACTTTGTTCCTGTTCTCGTCTGACAGTTATGCACAAGAGTACTGCTTGGCTCGTTGCGGTATGGCAGGACCACTTTGTTCCTCTCTATCTCAATCATGATAGGTGACATGGGCAAGTGCTTTACACCTTCACACCTTTCAGAAGCTGAAGTCGCTGTTATGAAGAATCATCATCATCATCTTAGTCTCGAAGACCAGAACCGTAAAGTTCCTCAGGTGATTAGAAGTTTCAGATGGGCCCAACCTGCACTTTCTGAAGTCATGCTTTGTCGTTTGGACACAAGACTAATGAACGAAACGTGAAATATTTGAGTAAAGGAAGCAGCTACAATTTGCCGAGCAAGGTAGCGTGCTTCACGGAGAAGGAAAGTGGAGTGATTTTAAGTGCAGCTCCGTCTAACTTCTGAGCTCTTGAATCTGAAAATCTGTGCATCTTTCCGTAATGTTTGTCCTCCTCCGTGTGACATGTACTGGCTTCTTCAACAAAAACGTTGATGATCGAATGACAGTATAACTAGTGCCATGTTTAACTGGTTGACGATGCAAATGATACATACTTAACTGATCAATAGTAAATGACAACACCTAGTAAGTTGACCGTGTTCGCCACTTCTCTATCGTACATCACCCAAGTTGATTGAAATTAGTACTGATTTGGCCCATATGATATATAATAAGCAAGTTATAGAATCAATTGTATTAATTTTCTCTTTGTATAGAGCTATGAAACTCTACAAAGTCAAACAAACAAGTACGTCTATTCAGATCATCCGCAAAGCATGCCTCCAGTTTCATTGATCATTTCACGGTTGTCACCTTTGCGAGTAGAAAACAAGAAACAATAACTGACATTCAAGCTATACTATATATAAAAATATCATTATATATCTCTGTGCACCGACGAAACACCACCGAAACATGAAATAACAAATGGCATACTGTACTTTAGGTGGAAATCCTACAGGTCAAGATGATGATGAGCTGAAATGTGTAGTAATTACCACAGTGTCGTGATCAAGCTCAAATGGAACCATTGATAGAAAGATCAAAAGTTGGTGTGGTTTAAGTAAGGTGAAGTCAATTCAGATCAGGATCGAGATTTCAAATTAAGAGGTAGGTCATCTTGACATACAGTTGGAGACGGGCAAGACGAGGGAGATTCAATGAACAAAAGGTGCAAGAAGGGGAATAGATATAGACGCTGCTTTAGCCGACATCTTGCACAGGTTTCCTTCGATGCCTCGAAAGAAGACGCACCAAAAGCATCGAGGCCCTACATCTAGACTACTTTCGACGGGTGGAGTTAAGCAACGAGGATGCTTACCTCCACCACTGACCCTCTATATATAGAAGACTCGTATAATCGAATTCTGGGGTTCATAGCTAGACTGGAGAGTTCAGATGATCATCACATTTTGGCCACTTCGTTTGTCTAATTCCTGTTCCCCATTCAATATCTCCACTTCTTCGTCACATTCGAGGAATATACCCGATTCTCCAAAAATACTGCCACTTTCACTAAACTTTAAAGATAGATAGAATGTATATATATGCCTCTCATTCAATCATGCAACTTCAGCACAGCTAATTTTTTGCAAATCACTTTGGGAATGCTGGCCAGTATATGAGGCTTTATCCTTTCCGTCCCTTGAGATTTCCTTTTTCTTTTTTGCCAGTGATTCCTACTACACGAGTTTCCTTCATCTTTCAAATTCTAGTGCCTCCTTTTGATATTATCGACTACTGGCAAGTTATTTCGAGGTTAAAGAAAAGTTCATCAATTCGAAGATTCCTTGAACGATTGCATGCACGTCCTAGGTTCCAAACGCCGATGACGTGGAAGCGAATGCCTGTATGCAAACATGGAAGTACAGTAAGTTTACAGATTGTATAGGTCCGGCTAAACTAGGGCTCTATTTCCCACATCCACACGGATGTGGAAATGGAGACCTTTGCTCACATGCATTGAAGCCCAGACGTGTGAAGAGAACTACCAAATAGCCCAAGTGTCACGAGGGTACTGGCTAGTGTAGGAGCTATGGCAAAATCATACAGAGCTACAGTTGAAAAGCATCACCATTGTAGCATGTAGATGGCCAAAGCCACATTCCTTTTCTGCCTCCATGGATGGTCCAGAATCCAGATTATGTTGGGGGCCGTTTTGAGGTGTTGCACTGATTGTCTCACACAGGTGTCACGTTTCTGGGCTCTCCGGTGGGTTCCATTTCCAAGTACATGGGTGCTGCAATTCACTACGAAGTCTGTAGTGAAATGGACAGTGAACACGGAAAGGGGAAACCACTCGGAATCCACGGACTCGACTCGTTCTTATATTACTGGGAACTAGAATTCTGTCCTGAGGTTACAAACGGGATAAGAATTGGAAGAAAGGATTCATCTCGTCCAGATCAGAATTCATTTGTAAAGATCTGAATTCAGATGTGGGAGAAGGCGCGTTTAGTTTCAACGTCCGCGTCCAGAACCGGGCCTTCCAACAGATTTCGCTTCTACAGACTTTGTATTTTTCCTATCGTTGAAAGAGCTCAACCTTTAAAGTTTTGTTCTCTTACACCAAAGTCGGTGAAGCAAATATACTCCTGGAGTCTAGTGAGTTCCCATTTGCATGTCGAGACTACCCCACCTCCAAGTACAGAGCAGGGGAGCAGAAAAAACAAGTTGTGGAAGGGGTTTTAATCTTCTATTATTGTCTTTGGAGTTGTCCTATTTGATATGCAAGATGGCCTTCAAGCAGGCCTGCTCTTGAATCCTGCTAAGGGCAAGCTCGTACCCATAAAACTTTCACGAGGCATCTTCAGAGTTGCTTGTCAGAATATGGCTCTTGAATCTTACACACAATGGCGTGGGTACGTCTTCTCTGTTTTACAGCTACGGTACCTCAATGACCGTGGGCCACTCGGACAAGGAACTAGCTGAGCAATCAGCTAATTGCGCGTTGAATTTCAGTTATATCTGAACCTAAATGCGAGTGAGAACTAAGCCAAGTACGGCTTCAATCATCATTTTGTTCTTTTGCACTTCGAAAAGAGAACAAACTGTAATATAGCGTTTTGCAGAAGAAGATGTAATTGGTTTGTTCCGATTCAAAACCATATAGACCGAGAGTGGACCACACTGAATAAGCTCTTTACCAAAAAGCTCCGTAAGCATAAGTTAAATTTACGGAAGTCTCTTCGAAAAAGAAGAAAATGTTGTCCTATGCAGTGATTTCCAGAGTCCCCTGTCACCTTACCTAACTCCAGAAGTGCACAGTGATACATTTTACTCGTTTACTGGGGTTATCACAAGAGTTCCAAAACCCAAGCTGCAGAAACTGCGGAAGACAGCAAATGGGATTGAGATTGGTTGCCAGTAAAAGTTTAGGGGACTGATAACCTGTACAATATAAGGGGATTGCTCGATATACGTAGTGCCTGGAGTACTTCTGGGCCACTGGTAGAGGAAGGCGTGACAGCAGTTTAGTCACAGTGGATGGCTCGGTTGCTTGTAATTGTGTGCATCCATGTATGAAAGTATGTACAGGTGGCTGCATTGCAAAAACATCCGCCCAGTCTCCTGCAATGTTCATTCATATTCGCAAGCACAAGAAGTCGACCGCATGTAACAACACAGACGCGAATCTGAATGAAAATGGTTGGATAATACAAATGGTTCTTATACGCAAACAAATTAATTTATGTTATGCCCCATTTGATATCTATGTACTATTTGTTGGATTTATAAATCAGCTGTTTATTGCAACTCAAACAAGCGTGAATAAGAACTTGACCATCTTTTCAGCTCAAATACACATTCATACATTGTTCAAATCCACCTGTGTGTAAAGTAGGCTGAGTATTACAAATCGGAAGAATCTCAAATCCGCGTATATGAAGTTAGCAGTGTGTTATATGAAATCAATGATCAAGATATCATTATGTACCAAATTGATCATATTTTGATACCCGCATGTTATGAACATAATTACTCTGATTCGAATCTATATGCAGTTCAGCCTCATGTTAATGATTATTTCTTTGTGAAACCTGCGTGCATATGAAGTTGTCCTTGCATCACATTTTAGCTTCTTGTCCATGTTCATACGGTTTAGGGTTTATCCCCTGATACACCTCCATATGAGGTTTGCCCTATCGAGAAAACATGTTTAACTTGGATTTGCGTGTATGGCAAGTGGGACCCTGTTTACCAGCTCGGATATTTGTCCATTTGTAGACGATTTAGTTTACGATACTCTGAACAAAGACAATATGAAGCCTAACTTGTGCTTAAACAAAGTCTGGTCTGGAACACTCATGGTCGAAGTTCAATGTGTACAGGACCAGTATTCTGGCATAGTCTGGATAAGGCAGAAGTCCCGTTACTCTGCGATCCGATGGATGTTCTTCGTTTCTCTCGCAACAACATGGAAAGAGGAAGGGGAGGGTTGGTACCTGGTGGAAGTTGTGGTTCATCAAAACCACCTCCTCGTACATTCATTTTGGTATCTTGTATATATGTCACTGAATGTAAAATCTCTAAAGAAGCTCAAATCCGTGAGAATATGAAGCTGATTCAGTACTCAGATACTACTTCATGCAAAGATCTATATCTTGTGCTACCAACAACATTATTTTCATTCAAGTCTTTATGAAGTCTACACTGAGAAAAGTACTTTGTTTATACCTATTGTGTAGAAAAGATGTTGGCCCTACACTACAGATGTGAAACAGTTCAGATATACATAGATAGCAGCCCATAGTATTTTGAATTTATTTCATTACTCTAATGTGAATCTACATGAAGACGTATTACTTTGAGACTTGAAAATCTATTGGAAATCAGAGCTGAACTGGACATCTGATTAGTGAGAGTAGGAACCCTTAAGTAACAAAGGATCAATATACCAGCCTACAAAGAAGTTTAAGAAGACAAAGAATATCTAACACCTAATCTGATCACTATACTACACTCGGTAACTAAATACTAACAACTCCCCTTCTCGAGGGCAGTAACGTAAAATTCTAATGATAGAGCATTGGATTCCAATCTTAGAAAGCTTGAATGTGAGATGACAAACATACTCCACTAGATTTTTGGTAGTGACTAAGTGAGCAAATCTGCAGGGTGTTCCTCAGCGTGAATGTACTTGAGGTCAAATTTTCCCTCTAACACCCTTTCCCTAATGAAATGGTGTTTGCCTTCGATGTGCTTGGTCTTGACATGGAACACAAGATTTTTAACTAGCTTTAAAGCACTCTGGATGTCTCAAAATATGTGCAAATCTGCCATGATCGGTGTTGCTGCATCCCTTAAATTGTGAACTATGGTAGAATCACGGCAAGAAAGTGGAACCTTCTCTGAAGTTTCCACTTTTTTGTATCAATCGGCTGATATACACTACCTCTTTGACTCTTCTGACAAGGTCTTGTATTCAGCTTCAGTTGTGCTATCAAAAATTGTGGGTTATTGCTTGGACGATCAAGATACAGATCCGCTTGCAAGCTTAAAAATATAAGCTCCAACAGATCGACGGATGTTTGGACAACTAAGGTAATCTGCGTCAGTATAGCCTTGAATATGCGGTTTGTAAAGTAAGTCATAGTTAATAGTGCCATTGAGGTATCGTAGGAGATGTTGAATTGAATTCCAATGGGCCATATGCAATTTATGCATAAACCGACAAAGAAGTTTAACAATGTACAAAATATCAGGGAGTGTGTGACAAAGAAAGATGAGCTTACCAACCAAGTGACAATATGTTGAGCTTGCAACATGTGGCGTATTTGCCTCAGAGAACAAGTTCAACCGAAAGCGAAACCAATTCAATGAGGAATGTGTCCGAGTTGCATTCACTGAGTAAGTTCTTAGTGTAGCTAGTTTGATGCATAGAAATTCTGCTAGTAGTGGTATGCACGATGTCTACTCCAAGATACTGAAATACTCTACCTAAATCTTTCATCTTATATCATAATCTAAGTTGCGATTTGATCTCAACGACACGAGAATAACTATCACCAAAAATTACGGGATCATCAACATAGAGTAAAAGTATAGTAATAGTTTTATTTGCACGTAAAAAGTATAAGTTAGGATCTAGTTGACTTCTTGTCCATTTGTTGGAGCGAAAGTACGTGTCAATCTCCTCATATACTAACAAGGAGATTGTTTGAGCCCGTATAGAGACCTTTTCAGTAGACACACGAAGTGCTATTTTCTTGGTTCTTCAAAGCTTGGAGGCTATTGCATGTAGATCTGTTCTTGTAGCTTTTCATTAAGAAAGGCAGTGATAATATCGATATGATGCAAAGTCAAACCAAGAGTTACGGAGAATGTTTTCATTGCTCAAAGAGTAGATCAACACACTACAGAAGCAAATGTTTTGTTGTAATTCACTCCATACGTCTACTTCAAGCCACGAGCAACAAGTCTAGCTTTCAAACAAATTTGTGTGTGATTAAACTCCTATTTTCCTCTTTAGATCCAACGTGAAGTGAGTGACTTTTTACCTCAAGGAAGTTCAACGAGTTCCGAAGTGAGATTGGTAATAAGAGCGTCAAATTTCTCAAAAATTGCTTTTCACAAGTCTAGATGAAGCTTTGCTTGGTGGAATGAAATCTGATCATTAATTGATTGGGTCGTTTCAACAACATTGAATTGATGAGATGTAGAGATGTAATAATTGTCATAAAAAGCTGGTAACGTCGCATCATTGATGGATTTTTTTGTGGAAGAGCAATGTTTGAGACAGTGAAGGTTTGCAGCAATGTTAGAAGTCGTAGACAATGCTTGAGGTTGAAGTACGTCTAGTTGTTGAATATTTGACGTAGCCGTGGAATAAGCTTGATGAGAGTTATACTCTTCTAACGGTGACGGAGTAAGATGCTTAAGATCATAATCAAAAAGGGAGGGAAAAATATCCACAAATGGTTGATCTGAGCAAAAATCATATGGGACAAATTCAAATACAATAACATATGCGGACACAACTATGGGCTTGTTTTGCAAATCTTAGCAAACAATAGGCTCATGACTGCTCATCGTACCCCAACATGACAACGCAAAAATACTTCACTTATAACTTAATGCGCTGTTTTATTGGTATGTGAACATAGACCAGATTTCCAATCACACAAAGACGAGATAAATCGGGAGGAATGCCATATAATTTTTCAAACGTTGTTGTCAAGTTCAGTGCTCAAGTAGCACACCGGTTGAACACAAAGTTTGCAACTCAAATGCACTCGGTCATAAGATGACCAGGAAACTTTCAAGAAGTAAACAAACATCAAACAGCTTCGATCAGCGTACAGGTTTCGCGCTCTGAAATTCCATTTTGATGTAGAGTTTGAGCAGTGGTGAGCTGGCGTTGTATGTTTTTATTAAGACTATAGGTTTTGAAGTACTGAGACACATATTTTTACTCCTATGTTTGAATGATGTTTTGAGACTTTGAAGTCTCAATCATTCTTCCAAGTAGTGATGACAACTACTTTATGTGGAAAGAGTTTTTTGACTAAAATGACAAACTGTTTAAAACATTCAGTAGTAGCACTCTTAACTCGAAGGAAGTAAGTTCATGTATACCATGAATCATCATCAATAAAAGTCAGCATATACTTAATTTGGTTCCTGCAACAACTTGACCGCAGATGTTTGTATGGATAAGCTCTAGAGGACGAATACTTTACTTGGGAGTCTTCTTATCCCTGTGGACGCGGTGTTGTTTGGACAAAACACAAGTGACTCACTTATGTTCACGTCATGATGATAAGTAAAGCAAACCTTACACAAGGCGTTTGGACAACATATGTTGTGCCGTCTGAAAATTCAAGTGACATAGCCGATGATGTCAAAGAAGTATTTTGTCAATGGGCGGTACAATTGCAAGAGTCAGATTGTCTTGAGCAATCTCAACACAATTAAGATAGTCAAAAGGCCTGAAATGTCGTAGAGCTGCATGAATCTTTGTGAGTAGTTGCTTGGATTCTTCAGATAAGTGAGGATGAAAAGGCTTAATCTTATACATTCTACTCATGAGATCGTTATTTGCGTACAAAAATATATTGGTTGAATCTTTCTCATTTAAAAGAAAACATGAATAAGACTTAAAGAGTGCATAATGCCCTAAATCAGTGAGCTGGCCTACAGACAAGAGATTTTTTGTTAACCCAAGAACATACAAAATGTGTTTGACGGATTTATTAAAGACAATACACAAAGTGACGTTCCTAGCTATAGAAAGACAAGTCTCATTGGAATTAGACAGTCCTACTTATGATGATCCTGCTTGAAATGACAACAGGAGAGAACGATCTCGTGTGACATGATTCCTTGCTCCCGAATCAAGATAAAAATCAACTATCGGAGAGGTTATCACCTATAAAATTTGCTTCTTTGTCTAGAAGTTCTTCAGGAACTTCTAGAGATTCGATATGTATCATAGTATACACTTATTTCACCATGTGGACCTGATCACGGTTGCTACAACGGAGGTTGGATGCGCGAATCTGCAGCTATGCAATGGATTTGTCTAATTTTTGTTAGTGACAATCAGCAAGAAGATGATTAGCCCTGTTACAATAATCACAACGTGCTGAACGTGACATTATCCATGTTAGCTCAACACCACAGGCATTATCCACTCTGTCCGTGGTGTTGAGGTAATATGAGAATGAGTTGATTGAAGAGGATGACTACTCATGATATTTTGACCTTAGCAGGCACAAAAGTTATGGTGTTTGGTAGCGGAGAAGTTAGCTTCCTCGTCTGATTGTGTCTTTCCCTCGGTGAAATACTGCATGAACTAAAGACATTTGACGAGATCTAAATATGAAGGAGGAGGCTGGTGCTCCATTTTGCCCAAAAAACTATGCACAAAAGGTCAGTAGCTAGCATGTAGTCTATTTAGCGAGTGATGTATGAGATCATTGCTCGGTACCCTATGACCGATGCCGGCAAGCTGGGCAACGATAGAGTCTACTTGTTGTAAATACTTTTAAAAAAAAGCGCCATCTGTAAGCTGAAGCAAGGACAACGAGTGAGAGATAATGAGACTTCATTGTGTGTTACGCGATTCATATCAAGGAAGAAGTTTGGTTCAAAGCTCTACAAGAGTGTACTCTAAATCTGAAATATAAGGTAGAATGTCAGAATGTACAGTGGCATGAATCAGAGATTTGGCTTTGATACGACACTTTCGGATGTATTGCTGACGAACGCCATTGAAATTGTGAAGTAGAATTGGTTGGTGGATGATCTCATCCCAACAATCTTTGGTGTGAAGAATCGTTTTTAGGCAAATCGACCAATTGAGATGATTGTCACGCCTAGAAAGCTTCATAGACTTGAAAAAGTTTAAAACTTTGTCCATTGCTAGCTAAGGTCATAGAATAACAAGTTCTCTTCTAAGAGTAAGTCATCTACTTACTGAAAGAAACAATACCGCAAATATCTAATGGTTGGTTGCTAGTAGAAAAAAGAATGAAGCACTTTCCTTTAATACCATGTTGAAAGTAAGAGCTGAACTCGATATCTGATCAGTGAGAGTAAGAACCCTTAAATAACAAAGGAGATAAGGATGATCGAGAACATTGACTGTCAATATACTAGCCTACAAAGAAGTGTAAGAAGACAAAGAAGATCTAACACCACAAATAATACTTATCTGATCACTATACCACACTCGCTAACTAGATACTAACAACAAAATCACCTCACATCATTTGGTTGATTTAAAGATGAAAATTTAGTGGAGATTATCAAATCAATTAGAATATTTCTGCTTGTTTATTGTTTAGAGATTACATGTTTTGCTACACGTCATTGGGAAAGAGATACGAGAATTGAGATAGTACACTCAATGCCCAAAGTAGAAAAAGTTAACAAAGTGTGAAATATGGAGTTTATAAATCTTTATCCTTGGTTCTAGATCTTGCTTGGTGTGCAAGAGGAAAATACTTAAAAGCATTTATAAAAAATTCATATATTAAAGTGTTGACAACATACAAACTGCCGTTATCATTTTAATGCATCAATTTTTTATTTATCTGTGATCAAAATATGATTTCCTCATTACAATCACATTCAGCAATAATTTTTTTATTAGCTCTGCAATAGCTTTATGCAACGAGTAGTTAAATTCAAACATTAAGTTGTAAATTTTTGTATTTATATATCACATAACAATTCAAGATCTAAAAATATACATCTTGATGTAATCAAAGTGTATAAATCTAAGTTTGTTTCTAGTCATGATTTTTAACATTGGATATTTCATCAATACTATTCAAAAGAACCAAATTGAGTTTTTCTTGGAAATTTAATGTTATAAACTATGTAAGATTTATTTATACTTGAAGTTTTTTAAAATATTTTGAATTTTAAAACTAATAACTTAACAATTCGATTTTGTATAATCATTATTTTTTATGAAAGAAGATCAATAAAAATAATTTTAGAATGAATTGCTACATGAAATTTTTTATATAAGTTATTAAATATTTTTTAATTCAAAAAAAATGAAAATCTCAAAAAAAAGTAATGATTAATTAGATATGTATCAACATGCAAGAATTTGAAGATGATATTTGATACAGCACAAGCGTATTTTTTAACAATAATAATATTAACACTAGTAATAACAGGAATATTTTAAATATGTTACAACTTAAAATTTAAATCGTGAATTAATTTGCTGTATTGATAATGTATCAGAATACCTGAATTGTGAAAGTAATTAATCTATTTCAAATTAATATAAAAACATTGTTTTGTTTGGTGATCATGTCAATCATGTAAGATTTGTTATAAAATTAAGATTCAACTTAAAAAGTAAATTATAGGTTGAAAGACATATTATTTGAGGTTTTATTTATAAAATCGTAAAAATTTTGAATTATAAAATTATCTATTAAAATTTTTTTGTATTTAGTTCAAAAAAAAATTTGGATTTTTTTTAAGATTAAATTTTTTACATATAATGCAGAAGTAGAGTAGCAATTTAATTCTAAAAAATAGCAATATTAATATGGAAAAATTTTGACTGAAAGGATTACAAAAGGGAAAAAATGATTGTTGAAGTAATTATTATATTGACATAATAAAAATAAAATAAAAAATAAAATTTATTTTGATAGATTCATAGGGAAAATTTCTATTTCACAGTTATTTGGATTCTAAAAATGGAAAATCAGATTATATCATATTGTCTTTTATCTTTATATTTGGATCTTTTGATATGTAATTTGATGAATTTCAAGTAAAATATTTTACTAGATATTTTTAAATTCATTTAAATGATATTTCAAACAATAATATATCCAAAAACATTAAACTTGTGTAGAATTACACAAGTGTAATATTGTTAGAAACTTGTGATTTTCTAGAGTTTAAGAATTGTTTTGTCATAAGTTCTTGTTCAAATGAAATCGTTTGAAAATTAACATAAGCAATGAAACTTAAAAAAAATTCTCCGTTTCATTATTATACTCAATATCATTTAATAAATATTTATAAAATTATCAATTTAATAAATAGTCTTATATTACGTAAATGTGTAATATCTATAATTTTATGCATGCATACAATGTGCTGATATGCATGCTCTCAAAGATGTCATTAAGTTAAAATTTTGTAGAAGTGATGAATCAAAGTGATGTCAATCATTTTAGTTTGCACATTCAAGATTCAAGTTTTAGTATTTATGACTTAAAATTTAAAAAAAAATAAGCCTTTTATTTTTATTTTTTGATGGTTGATCTTCAAATACTTGCAGTAGGTAAGATTGTTACTATCATTCCCTTTCTACATGTGTTTTAATTATTATTGGAAATATATATCATATTGACTTCAAAGTTAAGTTTTGAGCAAGAAAAAATTTCATTCTCTGTTTTTTCAAGAGATTCGTGCGGGGTGCTTGTATTTACACATGTTATTAATAGTCTATAAGTTTATGTCACACGATAAAACATCCTTATGGTTAAAAAAATAAAATTCTATATATATATATATATATATTCTTATATTCTTTTCAATCTTTCTCAACGATCTCACTATGATGCTACATTTAAAGACATCTTCGAGATAAACAGTCTTCAAAACTTAAATTCCGTGCTTAAATGCTGAAGAACTAGAAGTTCCTTGTCATTATAAATTCGAATATCAAGAATAATTGAAATTGTCAGAAATTTTCAGTTTAACTGGGTTTTCACTTGACAAGACAAATATCAATATTATTTCTTTTGATGGGCATATCTGGAACTTTGGGGGATTTTACATATGCAAGTAAATATTTCAGAAGAATTTGTGCAACAAGCTCAACGAAGTCTACCAGATATTAACCCCAATCTTTACCACCATTGTGACGACAACCTTGCACTCTAAAAAATTGGGAACTTTAGTTACTACTGTACCGCTTTCTCTACTGTTCTCGGACCGATCTTCGGTACGACACTGTGCAAATCAATCCGTAGTCTGTGGAATAAGGCATTCTGCTCCGCTAGAGATCATCCTTTCCATATGCCGAGAGTCGTGGGTAGCTGAAAAGAGAATTTGCCAGCAGGGAATTCATGGCAATGTACGACGCAGAAATGAGCATCAATCTGTTCCATGTGTGGATTTGATACCGAGCTTCAGACCGCATCCGGCCCTGTCTTACCCATGCATTACCACAAGTGTCGACTTCATGAACATCAGGGACAGGCTCCCAGAGCGAGGAGCTCCTGCAAAAGCTGGGGTTCAAACATGCACCCAATAACAAATGTTACCGTGGTCTGAATCGCATCTACCGTGACAGAAGACAAAAGCTCGTAAAAGACTCAATTTGTGCCAAATTTCACCTCAAGAACCTCACGAGATGGAGGAGGAGTTGAAAAAGTCGTGTTGCTGGAACTTTGCCATTTACAATTTCACATTTTGTTGTACTGCGTATACTAAGGTTCCAGATTTGTACGTCATATCTCAAAAGCAGATTCTAAGATGCTATCCCAACGGTAGCCGTAAGTTAGAGAAAATACTCCACAAAGTACTAAAAGTATCTTTGAGTATACAAAGGTAACTTTATGCGTCATGAGTAATGATATTTTCGAATCTATGGATTTTGGCTTCTTTTTTTTTATGTAAGAATGTGAGAAATCTCCAATAGTGATTCTTTGTATCTGCAATGAATATTCTGATGTTGTCATTGAACACTTATTCTTTTACTTGACATCAAACAAAAAGCCTCAATATTTTAAGATTGAAGAAATGAATGTCAGGCTGAAAAACGTTACGACAATGCGTTCAACGTCTTTAAGGGAATACGTTTTGTTGCATTTAATCAACCTAAAGAATAGAATTCAAATCCATGAATTTCTTTATACTTAATGTAAATTTAATTTATCCGAGATAATTTCGAAAATGGATTCACCATATGATGTAAAATGTAATTTTTTTTTGGATTTTTTGAATCCACACTTGACTTAGATTTTTTTTTAATTATTTTTCACTAATATCTTGAGTAAAATAAAGATAACTTGAATGTTGATCCATGAAATTATTAACATAAAAACAATTATAGGCTTCAGTTATATATAAATAAATTAATATATCAATATAATAAAAAAAATTGTATGAAGACTTATATAAAATTCCATAATATGATTAATTTTTTCTTAATTTTTTCTCAATTGAATAAAAATTTAAAAAGCTTAGAATTTGTCAAAATTTAAGTTTTTGGAAAATCAGATTTCATTATAAGTATTTCAAAATCCCATTTAATAAAACTAAGTCACAGATTTTGAATAAATCTGTGTTCTGTATATTCAAAAACTTTAGGTTTTAAAGATTGATCAGAAAGTTAAAAAAATAAAAAATAAACAAAATTAAACTAAACCTATCAATGAACTTTTTTGTGAATGAGTGATCATGAAATATACTTTAATATCAAGCTGAAAAAGTTGAATAGAGAATTGTTGATAATATATCAAGCGATGAATCAATTTCTTGAGGGTTTTTTCCATAGAAAATTAGATTTTAAGACATATTGGAACATGAAAATATTTTTTTAAAAAGTAGAGTTTAAATAAGTAATTAAAATATTAATTTTTTATTCTATATGGAAAAAAATGAAATTTATTTTAGTTACTTGCATGAAACTGAGCTCAAAATATTTTGATGTAATAATGGAAAAACTTAAAATATTTGAAATTATTTTAAAATTTAAGATAAAATATTTCTTCATGGATCGAATTTCAAGACATACAATTAAATAACTTCGGAAACATATGTTTATTCAAAAATGAATATATTATAATTATTTATTACATAACTAGTTTATTAAAGAATACTTATCATACTTTATTTTACTTTAATCTATATGAGTTTATTGACTTGACATAGCAACAAAGAAGGTTTGATAATATCGTATTTGAAATAGATTTAATTTTCTTGATTAAAGATCAGTCGCAAATAAGGATTGGAAGAGTGATCACGAGTAAAAAAATCTTTAAGCATTAAGAAAAGCTTTCCCATAAAAGAAGTCATTCAAATACATTATTATTTTAGAATATTTACGCCCTAAAGTTTCATTAATCTCAAATGAAATACCATTAATGTTAGAATTCAAATTAATTTGATCATAATTTTGAAAACCATTATTAAAACTTAAGTAAAATCTCAACATTAAGACTAAAAATTAACTTTTGATTCCTGAAATTTTTTGAGGCTAGTCTTTGGTAATAATGAGGTGTTACATTCTAAAGGTTCAATTGGGTTAATGCATGCGATACTTGATCCACAGGGTTCAGAGAGGAAATTAGTCACAGCAGATAACAATTCAAGTAATCCACGTTGATGTACGACCTCATCCGGTACTTGTTGATTTTGAAGTATCATATGTATCGGCAGCGCATTGGCAACTTTTGATTATGGGCCTCAACCCTGGGCTGGTTACGTGGATGCTGCATGTGGACGGGTATATCAAAGTTCACTACCATGTCAAGTGATGTTCTGTTTCAAGCCACGTGAATCAGATCTATTCCAGACAATGTGGTCGTTACTCTCCGCATCTCAGTGCCACTTCAGACAGTGTCAGTCAACTGCTATGACTCGGCTTGATTGCAATTAGAACTTCAGTCGTCCATTATCTCAAGCTCTCGTTTCACTAATCAAAATTGACAAGTCAGCATGCAACACTGATATGCAAGAGTTCCTTGAAGGAAGTGGTGACAGTCAAAGTGTCATGATATGATATTATCTTATTATTGCTGTGCCGTAAGTTGTTCGTAGCTGTCCTGGTTATATGAGAATCGATAATATGTATCAGACATCGAGAAGAATTGATCCCCTCTTCTAAGTCATCGTAGGCAGATGCGTCGTTATTGACCGAACATATATAGAGATTACACCCACTATATTCAAAAGTGAAGTTGATTCTTTTGGCACCAAGTAGTATTTGGGAAAGCCATATGAGAAACCTGGACTCATAGTCCAAGGTAAAGGACCGTCGATTAGTGTTATATATATATATTCATTCATTCATTCGTTTATGGATGTACCGCTGCGATTTCTGCCGCATATAACATCTAAACTGAACTACAGTAACTAAAGAAATGCAAGTAGGGAGTTTCATTTCTGGAAATCCTCTTCTTCATCCAAATCTATTCATTTCTACACAATAACCATGAGAGAGAAAGTGGCTTTGCTTGATCCCCTTACATGAAAAGTGGAACCTACATGCTTCATCCATCATGCTCTCGACAGTATACACACCGACACGATTGAGTTGTGCCAGAAAAAAAATCATATGAGGGCAAAATGTTTCCGGCTAGCACTATTTGAAGAGCTTGAGAAAATGAATAATATCATAGCATTGCGAAGACTCCGATCCGATTTCACTCGCAATCCTTCACAGGCAGCACTTGATTTTCCTACGTTGTATGATTGAAGCATGCATGATAGCAGTGGCGTTATTGATAATGTGTTACGAGTTTGAGTAGGCGTCTAAACGCCTTATTCTTGTAATATATTGCTGGTTCGTGCGAAATCATACTCATGTGCACCACACTTTCCATGTGAGAAGAACGCGTAGCTTTCCAGTGCCTCTACTCATTGAGTTGTCCGCAACTCAAAGTGCGGACAATGAACCTCAGTTCCAAACTAGACTTCGTGTCTCTTTCCACCATAACTACAACAGTACTTGCACGTTTTCCCCTACGATGAGGTACAAAAAAAAGAAGAAAGGAGTCAATACTGCCAGTTTACGAGATTCAAAAGCCCCGATAGTCGTCCAAATACACCTCTTCCGTCCAGCTGGTAAGCGTAGGACTTACTGTCTCGAGAGGTCGGAGAGAAACTTTAATCGCTCGTGAAGAAGTCTTCATGCGACGGAGTGTATGTGCTTGACCGAGAGGAATCGACAGAATGAAGAGCAGAATGTCACACTTCGGCATGCGGGACTCTGACCCCAAAGTATCGAAACTAAGGTAAAAGAGATCTCGTGAACGGAGATTGCAGGAGACCACAAGCCCAGTGCCACCCCGGTGACCGAAATATCAACTGCTACTCGAGTCCGTAGAGTACAAACGTATGATAGTACAAAAGACGAAGAATGTGAAGTCACCCTTGAAAAAAGTGTAGCTACATAGTACTAGGGGGCCTAGATATCTTTGACGTCGTCTCATCAGCCATTATACCCTCGTGTTCATTGGTGGAGTTTGATATCTATGAGGCACAAGGTCTCGAAAGTGTAAGAATGTAGAGTAAAAGACTACAAGAGCAATGATGTGCACATGTCACTGGCTACTGTTGTGGGCATTTCGCTAGCAAGAGGTCTTATTAGACCGAAGACAGGAAACGAAAACAACATAATGAAGGACTTCAAGAGCAATCATGCGACCATGCGTGCAGCGCTTTTGCTGTATGGAGCTTGAAGACCGACGATGATTGTCGTCGGAACGATTTCACCTCCGGACCTGGACTACGTGGGCGTTGAGTCTGTGCAGACCTCTAACTGGACACTGTGCTGCTCTGTCGAGTCCTCGGGCCCCAACTGGGGTTCCACTTTTCCCTGTGTTCGAAGTTCTCCTGAAACGGTGTATGCCAAGTTAGACCGATCTTCTTTGACCGTCCTCAAGAGCAATCTTATGTCCGGGCGACATTCGTAGGCTAGTCGCCGAGTACATCACATGTTTTAGTACAGGCCGTATCTACCGGGTCCGTGGCTGTTCAACCCAATAACAAACTGAGGTGAATCTGCTTTCACTATGTGCACTTTACGAATATTGCTAAACAACCAGTTGCAGGGAACGAGATTCTAAATTAAGGGATTGAATCAGAAAAGTGGCGAAGGAAAGAATCTAGAAAAGCGGTTGTTCTCACAGTTGACTGGAACTCTAAATTAGCATGCCAAAAGCTGTTGTTCGCGCCTTGAACTTTGATGTTCATGTTGACTCGGATCAGCTAATTGTGTTAGCCAATGTCATACCCTTACAGCTCTGTTCCTTTTTTCGTTCCACTCTTGAGTGGAACAAAAAAGGAACGGAGCTGTAAGTTGCGGAATGCGTTGTGCACTCTGGTTCTGGTTCTACCTTGGTATCAGGTCTCCAAGCCCTTCAACAAAATTCCATATATTGTTACGGAACTGTATAAGATGAATCTTTAAATCATCAAGATCTTGTGGAGTTTAAAAATCTTTGACGTAAAATAACATAGATTATCACCTAAACATGGAGTCGGTAGTTGTATATTTTCTGATCCACCCCATTATAATCAAGTGAAGATAAACTCAAAATCTTGAACATCTTGCCTGTGTTATATGAATCAGATGATCAATTCACATAAAATTGAAAAAAAAGATCAATGTCTTATACATGTACAAGGAGCTCTAAAAATTCAAATATTTTTGCACAATGAATTGATGGTTTGCGAGGCTTGTTCAATTTATTATGGCCTTTGAATGCCATAGGAAATTTTATAGAATAGATCATATGGGATGAGTTGATATCTTGAGTATTTTTTCATAATGATCATAGCCATATAATAAGTTTCATTTGAATATTCATTTTTTGTGTGAGGAGTTTGTTCACACAACAAGGTCCTCACTTGTATGCGCGTGAAGTGACATTTGCACATCATTGTGATATTATATCAACTGACAATTAGATGTGATATGAAGATGTATCATGAATCCAATTTGCAGTTGTTCGATATATGTTTCATACGTTCCAGATATCGCTGATACAATATTTCTTTGTCGTTCTTCAGGGCTATTGTGCTTTCAATGTTTCATGACAAGTGTTGACACGGTATACGCTAAACTGATAAAAAAACGTTGTTCACATAAACATAAAAATATACGAGGAGATTCGTGTATTAAGGACGTTTCACACCTTGCAAACAAAAACATATGTAATAGAAAGAAGATTAGAACTTATTTAGTCACCACGAGGGATATTTCTATATAAAGATAAAAAATAGCATCTGAATAGACAAGACATATGAATGGGACAAAATCATCCATTTTATAATCGAAAGATAACATGAATTCTTACGTTGATGCAACCAGACCGGTAAACTGGTCTAAACTCTATGAGAATTCATAGATATGGATGTAAATGGGTCGTAATTTGACAGTACAGTCAATTAACCAAGATGATTGGATTGCCAACATCTATTGAAGAGCAAGATCAAACGTGTGAAGATTTGAACCAGTTTTTTAAGGGGCATATCCTCCAATTCATGATGCACATCAACCAATTCCTAAAGCGGATGATTAATGTCACATCCACAGAACCCAAAAGTTGGGCATTTAAACGCAGAAAGATAACTTTTTAAAAGTGTAATCAGTTGCTGGTGTTCCATAGGAGCAACCGTAGCGCGAATGCCAGCGACACCGATGAATCTTCCCCAACTGATATGAATATCTGGGGTCATTTTTTTACTGCCAACAATGTCGAAACCGCCTCATTCTCCAAGTGGGACTAATGGGATGAAGCGAGCATGATCTGAAGTACTTCCCGAAATGGCAACGGTGCATTAACGTACATCATGCAGTGTGTGTCTCGAGAGTGTGAATTTTTTGTTTGATCATCATGGATCAAAAGAGACAAACTTACTTTTCTACTAAATTTGGAGTAAAGATGAAAGTCTGGATCTTTGTGATGATTCTCCAGTAGCCCGATTGGTTCGAGCACTCGTTTTTATTAGTTTCGGAGGGTGATGTGAGCCGAAAGATTCCAAAGGGGGAAAAACATGATGCGGGTTGCAAGGAAAGATGCCCCGCACTACTTCACTTTGACTTCCACTTTTTCTTCACCATCATTTACCAAGTTTTCAATGTCGTTCATGTCGATCAGTTTTTCCCGCCTCAAATTGGTCAGGGATTGAGCTATTCCCCCAATAATAACCGACAGCATAGGATTTGTATGAAGAACTTTCCCGTCATTGCTGTTATACCCAAATTAAGCCTTCATACATCTTGAAGGAAAGACACAACAATCTTGTCTAATACTACTACTGTCAATTCCTCTTCAGACCAAGCTGCCACCAATCAAAGGCAAATCTGAATCCGCAGATTGGACGCTTTGCTAGAACGG
This sequence comes from Marchantia polymorpha subsp. ruderalis, assembly GCA_037833965.1. NCBI lineage: Eukaryota > Viridiplantae > Streptophyta > Marchantiopsida > Marchantiales > Marchantiaceae > Marchantia > Marchantia polymorpha. The sequence goes on along the minus strand of AP031352.1, from coordinate 9,669,789 downwards.
AATCAATAAATGCAAGAAACAATATAGGAGGACGCTAGAAAGTAATGAATGTTCCGTTGGTGCTTGCTTCAACTGCATCTGATTGGGAAAAATATATCCAAACTATATGAAGTCGTCCGGTCTATTTACCATGAAGCATTTGAAGAAGCATCGTGATTTATGTTTTTAGAAATGTGCAGGCTAGTGTTCTCTTTAGAACAATTGTTGTCTAAAATATGAGATGAAGAATATGATACCTCATATAACATAACAGACTCACGTGCAAACTTTCATAATCTCGTTAAATTGCGTAAATATTCTTAGATTACTCCAGCATCCAAATCCCACAGCTCTAATTATTTTTTCTTATAACGCTCAGTCATTTTTGTCTCTGTATGAAAGTCAAATGATCTCTTATACACACACCAATCTGACCAATATATATTAAAATCTCGAGCAAGTAGCTCAGTTCATAATCTGCCACTTATATGTGCCTCGAAGGCGCCACATATAAGATGACTACAGTCTATACAGGGAATTTGCAAACATTGGAGTGGCCACGTGTCTCATAGCTAGCTTAACTGTTGGTACACAACATACTTGAACGAACAATCATGTGCTAATGTGAATTCAACAAGAATAAGCATGTGCTCGCAGTCCACGTTCGGAAGCCTCTTGGCACCACATTAAACTGGGCTTCAAACGAGAATTCCACGTAGGTCACCAGAATTTCTGACTTCTTCCGCGGCGGCAATAGGAAACTGTAATCGAACCTAGGTTGAGGAGACGGATGACTCGTGTGCTCATGAGTCTCAGACCCGACGTCTAGCTCAATTGTCCTACTGCTCAGATTTAAAGCCGGTCACGTAAGATTTGCATGGGCAGATTACTGTTGGACGTGATAAGTTAGAAACTGAACAGTATCATAAGGTCCCTAATCAGATCTAAACCGGGAAATATTGCGCGATAGCGAATAATTTCCTAGCGGGGAGATTTAAGCGGCGAGTCTTACGCGGTTGACACCGACCACATACCATGACCGGTAACAGTTCCCAGATACGCCGGTGGGTCAAAGCTTGGCGCCGCCGTCTGCTTGCTTACCAAGAATGATTCGTGAGGTACAACATCGTACAACCCCCTTGGACTGTAGCTGAATATAACTTGCATATTTTTCCACCTTTTCTGCTTCTTTCAACTGCGAATGCCTTCGATTCCCATGTCGAATCGGTTTCTGATTTAGCAGCCGTAATGCACAACTTGATTAGCTTCAGAAGCGTGGTCTGACTCGCAGATTGACTTTGTCATGGAATTGTCTGGTGAAATCTTCCATATGTGGGCTCCTGTATTTCTAACTATCCACTTGGCACCGTTTCACGTTAGAGGACACAATGTTAATGCACATTCTCTGCTTTGGAATTTTGGCTACTCGGATTAGGTTGATATCATTCTTTAGATTTAGATCTAAGAATCTGAAAGTGTTTCTAGGTTCGATTCACTATGCGATATATGATTTATTACGTGAGGCGCAATGAAAGTTGTTCGAGTGAATGATGATCACGTTAACCATCATCTAAGTTCGGGAGTAAAGAAGCCTCGTCTATGATGAAAAAGACAAATATCATTCATACCAGCAGATCATGATAAGTCGAACTTCACCCAAGATTTCAAGTAATATAATATGTCTAATATTGTAGTTTCAAGAGATTTACGTTTTGTTTGTGGGGCTGAAGGTGATATTTGAATGCAAATAAGGACTCTATTTAATATGTACCTCTTCAGTGGTGTCCGCGGCAAGCTTTTAGCCACGAATGCACGACTTTCTCGTCGCCAAGTCTCTCCTTCCCGACAGGCCTTTAATAGGAGAAGGCGTACATAGCAGAAGTCCAAATCGTGACTCCTGAGCAACCACGAGTTGTTCATGTGATACTTCTCCCACTTTTCTCCTCCTCGTCTAAGAAGTACGGAAAAAGTATACGAATACCTCACGCAGATCAAACGTAGACGTTGCAACTCAGTCATACGGTCAGACTGTTTTCCCAATTAGCAACTGCATTTGATATTTGCTTATATGCCAAGACGCCTTGTCCAAGATTTAAGGCGAGTGTTACGGTTTAACGACCTTTCTGAGCCATTCCATTCATTTTTTTGACCAAAATGGACACTTGAATCATCGGGCTGTTAATTGAAGTGATGAACCCACTTCAAGCCATTTTTTAATTGTTTCCTTTGGATAAAAAGGATGGAATACCCTCATCAAGAACATGGATGATTCCAAATGGGGAACACTTCAAGCCAATTGTTAAATAGTTTCAAGAAGAATTTGAGAGTGTCTGAACTAAACGGGAGTTTGACCTTCTTAGCGATGCATCCCTTTCAATTCCTGCAGGGTGTTCACTACAAAGGTACAACGAGCGCAAGACTATCATTTTGGACATTGTATAATTTCTTAGTAAATACAGTAAATGATCTAGAAAAGCATTCTCTAGTGGTTTTCTGGCCTCATCTCATGTACAGCTGATGTTGATTTCTTGCCTTTATTTTCAGGCTGAAGTTGCTGAACATAGCTCAGGTCATGTGATCCTGAGCTATAATGATCAATGACGAACGTTGAGTAACTGAAGGCTGGCAATCAACCTACACTTCTTGAGTGGCAATTTACCCGCCTCACGCATCATGAGGTCAATTTCGTCATCCTGACTCTTAGTTTAATTTCCATCGATATGAAATAACGAAGCACATGAATATCATCAACATATGAGGCCTGAAACATTTTGAGCATGCACACGAAAACAGTTTTTTTTATCCTGTACAGTGTCCAGCATCCCTTACCTCATATCAACTCCACCTGTATGTCCTCTTCGACACCATCACCACAATCGTCACAAGGACATCCTCTCCTTGAAAAGCAGAATGATCAAGTCACCCAAAACTGTCTCGAAGGGGAAATAGACCCTTGCCTGGACATATACAGTGTGAAAGTTGACCTCCGGTTAAAGACCTTACACGCACAAACGGCATCGTGCATACCTACATACAGAGGAAGCTGATAAAAAGAGAGACAGCGTTTTAAAATATATTCAATCCGTGTCAGGAACAGGTCTTCTGCCAAATTTTGACAGCTGATAGTAGTAAGTCAGATGCAAGGGATGTAAGTTGACTAGCCTGGAATAGTGACGTTCTATCGAGGAGTCTGCATATCAAGAGACGAAAGTTCTACGAGGTTTTCGTGTATCGGGGACAGTAAAATGTTACAAAGAAAACTCTTGAGCCCTGTAGCGCAGCCCGCAGGCTACCACCGAATGGGAGCAGATGACATGAACAACTCTCTTCTGCACCATTTTTTGCACTTCACTGCTCACTGGGGAATATAGCAGGTCATATGAATCAGATATTCTCACTTTGCGTTGTAAGGAATATGCTCTCTGAAACACGGAGTGACTGACTCTCAGACCATTCCTGATATGATCGCAACCACAAGCAAAGAAGATTTAGTTCTCTGAATACTGTTGGAATGACTAGACTAACCGATGTGTACTTTCAAGAGGAATAATGTACGTGACATATATTTTCCACTGGAAATCTGATTGTATCTTGAGTCATCTCAGTTCAGGCAATTACGTGGTGTAACCTATGGTACGCGGTTGGAGAGCTGTGAAGGCAACTCAGTGTGTGGCGTATACTGGGTAGGTTATATGATGGCTTCATGCACTTGGCTTGTTAGAGAGATACGGTAAGGCCTATCGAAGACAAGCTGCAAGGTAACTTCCCTCCTGTGGGATATCAAAGACTCCCACGTATGAACCATTGTCTCACGTAATTCCGTGTACTGGGTAGGGGTGACTGTACACGGTATTTGCGTTCCTCTAGATTCTCAGAGGCTACCACGTATCACCTAGCTCATGTGATAGCGTGTTCTACGATAAGCTTGACAGTACTCGCCGTTTGGCATATTTGAGCTTGCCAGAAGCTCCTAGCAAAGGCAGGCATGGGCTAGAACATACTCGCAGGACTACTGCTACAGGAGGAGATGATGCATTGTTTAGCAGCATGTGGTGGTGGCACTTCTGTGCATTTCTCTTTTTGCATAGCTGGAGGCATGAACTCTGTTATTTTTCCCTGTTCAACTCATGCATAGAGCCACAGAATGCCTTCAGAATAAAATTTGGAATATAGAAAGTCCGGGATTAACATCATTTCCTTCGCGGAAAGAACCGAAATCAAATGTAACAATAGGAAGCAGGAATGAATTTGCGGAGATACTTCTAAGAGACAATAATTCTACAAACTACGGTGGCAGAAAAATGGACAGGAGCATATGCGTTTTCCACAAGGTGTGCATTGAGGCAAGCGTTGTCGGAGGGAATGAGACCAGTATCGATGGAAACTAGCAACAACATAATGAGGATAGAGGATTCATGTGGAGTTGACTTAGAATCATCACGAGGAGCACCTGCTGCAGTAACTTTTTTCTTCGGTTACACGAGCATCCATTGGACCGCCCTTCATCACATTCACACTATCAGGAATCCTTGCCCGTCGCTTTTACTATTAAGTACAGGTACTAATGAGGGACGGACGTGCTTATGATGTCTGAATTCCCACTTAGCCCTCGCTAAGTGGAGACATCTGATTGGACAAGTGGTCTCAAGAACCGCCAATTTAGAGACTTCGGCGATGCCATCGAAGCCGTCAAATTCCCTCTCGCCATAGCCTGTCGGCGCTGACTGCCCCTCCGCACCGGTAGGAATATTGGTGAGGATCTGCTCACCGGCAATACTAGGTGTCTTGGATGCCCACCGGGAGGCCTCATAAGGAGGATAATCACGTGAGCTACCGACTATCTCAAGTGGGGGTGATCGCAGCCCTTGGATCGACGATCGTCACCGACACAAGGCGTAGCACGATGGAACCCCGCGAAGCTGTGGTTTCGGCCGAAGGAAACAAGTCCGCGACTGTCTCCAAGATGGGGAAGTGTACTTACTGAACTGGCAACATCGGGTTTCTTGAACTGAGCTACGCCGTCGGATCATGAGTACAGGAACCGGGAACGAAGAACGTACGCAGTCGGTTAGTGGAGACCTGAAAGTGGAATAGGACTTCAGCTGAATCACATCCGTGGTACGATGGCAGGCCTTTACCACGGTGAGCAGCGACGCGCAGAGCCTCCAGGAGAAGAGGATACGTACGAGAACGGCATCGCGAAGGTTAAAGAATTTGGAGAGGAGAATTTCCTACTGCAGTACGACGGGGCTATGATGTCGTGGCGGCATCGGGTGTAGTACCAATCAAACGTAGTAGGCCCGGCGAAGCCTGATGATGGCGTCAGGAACCACGTTCAGAGCCCGGCCAAAGCGCGGTTTGGCGCGGTCGTCAGGGTCACAAGGGAGCGCCGAAAGTATGACGACGGGCGAGACTGTAGACGAGATCGATAGCGCGACCTATGGCCAAGGTCCTCCTCGGCTATGGCGGCGTATTTCAGCCGTCTGCAAAAGATGGAAGGAATGCAAGCAAGCGAGGTGGCTCGCTTTGAAGCATTGGGGACGGACCTTTGGCAGGCCCCACAGGTCCCTTCGTGCTGTGGCTTTTGATCCCTCGCGGCCCCGATCTGCGAGAAAGCTATGCGGAGATCCCATTCAGCGAAGGAGCAAGGGCGGGAGGGAGGGAGGGAGGGAGGTCCACTCCCTGGTGATCAGTCGACTGAGGTTTCAGAGCCGGCCCCACATCCGAACACCGATGCCAATTCTGCCAAGTTCTCGCTCTGATAGGACAGCTACTCGGAGAGCGAGAGTGCATTAGACCGATGGTGAAATGAGGTACTGTAGTGCTCGCAGCTGGCAATGGCGGAGGAGAAAAGTCGAGCCAACGGAAGACGCACAGCGAGTTATGAGTGAGCTCGAGCCGGTCTGAAAGCGTCGAGTAACAGCTCTCGATGGCGACCCTGCATGGCCATCGTATGGTGCACTTTGCTTGCTAGCCACAACGGAGCCAGTACAGCGAGTTAAAGAAATTCTACGCCATGGTAAGAAAGGCATGATCGAAGAGGAGAAAGGCAAGGCTCGCGGTCATCCCAAAAGCATTGAGCAATCTGATCCGTACTGCATCAGGTGTTTTTTTATTGCGGCAATAATGGCGATCCTCGGCTGACAGCTTGCCCTACAATACGAGGTGCCAATTCGGTGACTAGGTACTCAAACGCGAAGCGATGGATGCCTCGAGCACTGCCAGGCTCCGCCCAGTTGTGGCAAATGCGAGTCAGAGAGTCAGTACGTCTCGCAGAATCGAAATGGATCCAGCTCTTCTTGAAAATACTCCAAGCCACAACCTGCCTATACTAATTCGCGCTAACAGGATTCGCATGACCAAGTGAAGGAAGCGCCTGGAGCGTGATGTAAGCTTGGGCAAAAGAAAAAGACTAGATCAGAAGACATGTCAGGGCTGCAAACGGACTGCGTAAGGTAGAAGGCAGGCAGGGCCAGTCGGTGTGACCTCACTGTCAGGTGTCGGACAAGGATCTTCTGCTCGATCGAACATGGGTCGCATCGTTCCGATATTTAGACCCCATCCGGAGGCTCTGGACTCTCAACATCTGATGATGGCTAAGCAAAATTGTGCTTCAGAAACTGTGGCCACCAGCCATGGAGCCGTTCACCAAAGCTCCCTGCCCCAATCACAGCGTGCTCTCCTAAAAGCAAATCAACCCTCCAGAATATCAACCGGATTATCGACCGGAGCAACTCCGTCACGTCGTCGGCCGCTGTAATTAATCACCACGAGCACATTAGCGGCCCTGCCCCCCCCCCATTCCCGATTATTATTAAAGCGAAAATAGTAAAGCGAAAAGAAGAAGAAGAGGAAGGAAGAGAAAAAGAAGCAGAACTAGCCCTCGGCATCTGCTCCCACTTCATGCACCGGCGAACGAGGAAATCCATCGTCCGGTAACACGGATATGGAGTACCGGGGGGAAAGAGACGGGCAATTTCGGATGGTCCACGCCGGTTGGACACTAGTGGGAGCCGAAAAGATTGCTTTGCTCGAAAGGCTTTTGCGGTGTTATTGTTTCTTTCCCGAGCGTTTGCAGGTGGAAACCAAGTGGGCCGACGGTACCAATAGCAACGCAATTGTGGGCGCTTAGGGACCGACCACATTACTCGCTTATCAGACCGGTGGAACTGCCTGACCGGAGTCACCGGACCTACTGTGGTAACTCCGGTACGTGCCCCATGCCCCGGTCCGGTAAATCCTACGTCAGGGTACCGAATCGCTGATCGCAGTCTCAGAGTGCAGCACTCCGGGACAGCTTGCCGTTGGTGGCTGCTGGCCCTTTTGCCCCCCCTCCCTGTCCCGTCCCCGTCCTCTGCTCAGAGTGTGCGCAGAGGTTCGGAGTACCCCTCGTTCTGTTCTGTTCTGCCCTGGTCACGACCTGGTCGCTTAACGTCAGCTCGGAGCTCTAACTCGCCCTGAAACTGTAATGCTGTAATGCTGTAACTTACTCGGATCATGCTCGTCGAGGTGAGCGAGCCTCGTCTTCAGAGCGGCCAGGGCATCTTGTTAGATTTTTGCAGAACGGTCGCGCCTCCCCACCCTCTCCGACCCGGGGATGGATGGAGGGCTACTCTCACCCAACACGACCCGTCCTGAAGCTGACCTCAACCAGCATCCGCCAACCTTGGCTTGGATCCTAGTGGCGAGGGCTAGGCCAGCCGAGGAGTTGCCATAGGCAGGAGGGGAGGGGAGCATACAGCGATAGAGTGGGTGCTCAGCTCTCTGCAAAGAATGGAGCGACCTGGGAATCCCGTGACACACTACATATAAATCCCTGCACTCGATCTCAGAGAGTAGTGCGAGAGGTTGAGTCTTCGGTGGTGAGTCCTGCAAACCGACTCAGACTCGCTCTGTCCTTCGTCGCCATCCTTTAATCTCTCTCTCTTTCCCATCAAACGCGGCTGCTCGTGTGCCGCTGCATGCACGGGCACCTGCGAGCTTCAGTAGTCGAGCGGTTTTTCCAGCCCAGCTCTGTCCAGCTTCTTTGTTTCTTTTTGCCACTCGCGCATGCGAATGCGGCTCGAGTGAGTAGATAGTGTCACGAAACATTCGGCGGAGTTTGAGTTCTTTGATTCCGCTTTGACACGCCAGTCGCCATCCACGACTGTGCAGTGCGAGCTCGATATACACCTAGCGACTCGAGCGGAGGAAATCTCGTGTCCATCCTATCTGCACTGCATCCGCATTTCTAGACACTTCATCGCCCTGTTCATGGTTCTCCGGAGCCTACATTATCCCGGACTCCGCAGTTTTGCAGCTGCAGAACAACCTCTTTCGTTCTCCCCGAGCTGACCACGAAGACGAGCTCGTCCGGACAGGGCCACGAGTCTAGACGCCAATGTTTTGGTCCCTTGTCGGAGCGATCGTCGTCGGCCACTAAAACTTCTGAGTTGCACATCGTCCTGGAAATTCTGACGTGAGGATCCATCTGGGTCTCAAAATGGCTCGGAGAAATACAGAAAGCTGCCGGGCCAAGAGAATTCTTGGGCTCGTTCTTCTCGTTAGCTGCATCCTCAGCTCTTCCGCAGTCGATAATGGTACGTGTTTTATTTCCAACTCTCCTAGCTCGCCACATCTTAATTTCCAAATTAAGATGTCCGCAAGTTGCTCGCAGTATCAATTTCACTCTGTTTCCAAGAAAGTGAATATCTGATTTTAGTACTTCATTCCTCTGTTCGCATCTGCTCTTTTCGAAGAGCGGGATAAGCTGGTCGAGCCGAATGACATGGGGATGGTGACCACTGCTTGAGAGCGTCTCTCCTTTGTTATATGATACCTTCCGCGCAATCTTGCGGAAGTTGAAGCCAATCTTTATCTTGAAATGCCAATATTCTGTGCATGAGTTGCGGGAGTTCTTGAATTGGGTCTCTTGAGTCTGATTTCTTTGCGTCCGTCACTGGTGTCGCAGATTTTGTCGAGGATCAGAAAATCGGGATCAACTATGGCAGGATTGCAGACAACATCCCCAACCCGACGCAGGCGGTGGCTTTGATGAGGCAAATGAACATTGGAAAAGTGAGAATCTACGACGCCGATGCTTCAGTGCTCACGGCTTTGGGAGACTCGGGCCTTCAAGTTGCTATGTCAGTCACGCACGATCTCATCGGAGGATTGGCCGGAGACGCGAACGTCGCAGACCAGTGGATCCAAGCCAATGTCGTCGCCTACCCGCGCACGCAAATTAGATTCATCATAGTCGGAAACGAACTCTTCTCCTACCCCGCCCTCAACCTCACCTGGTACCAAGTGCTCCCAGCAATGAACAATTTGCACGACTCGCTCGTCAAAAGGGGTTTGTCGGACACAGTGAAAATCACCACCTCCTTGGCCATGGACATCCTGGGGCTCTCGTACCCACCTTCGGCCGGACAGTTCCGCAGCGACATTGAGATGTCACTCATGAAGCCCATTCTGGCTCTGCTCACCAAGACACACTCGACCTTGTTCGTCAATGTGTACCCATACTTCGCCTGGGCCAGCAATCCCACCGACATCTCGGTAGATTATGCTCTATTCGGAAATGGCCCGCAGCTGGTTCCAGTTCAGGACGGAACGTATGTTTACAAGAGTCTTCTGGATGCCCAGCTCGACGCATTGATCGCTGCCATGGACAAAGTGGGATACGGGGAAGCCAAAATCGCTGTCGGTGAAACAGGGTGGCCCACTGCTGGAGATGCAAGCCAAACTGGAGCCAACATCGCCTACGCTGCCTACTACAACAGACGTCTGGTTCGCCGTGTGCTGTCCAGCCCCCCCACGGGAACTCCCAAGAGAGCAGGAGTGTTCATCCCCACCTACCTCTTCGCTCTCTTCAACGAGGATCAGAAGCCCGGACCTGCTACTGAGCGCAATTGGGGACTCCTGTATGCCAATGGATCCGAAGTGTACCCGGTCGACCTCACAGGAAAGCTGCAGGATGACGCCTATCCTCCTCTCCAAGTTCCTACCGCCACCACGCCTCCAGCAACCGATCCCAAGGACTCGGCAGGCTCGCCTGCCACTTCCCAGCCCTTCGTCACAGCCGGGACTTGGTGTATTGCGAATCCTGCTGCTACACCTGAAACTTTGCAGCCTGCTCTAGACTACGCGTGCGGCCAAGGTGGTGCCGATTGCGCTCTCATTCAAGCCGGAGCTGCGTGCTACCTTCCCAATTCTCTCCATGATCACAGCTCCTACGCCTTCAACCAGTACTACCAAACGCACAAGAAGACTGGCGGCACTTGCGATTTCGGCGGAACTGCCCAGCTCAGCACCGTAGATCCAAGTGAGTCCAGGCTCCTGTGGCCCTTTTCTCGGCCTGAATTTCCTGTCTAGTGGACTTTGAGGCGGAGAACTTGGAAATCTGATTCAGGCATTGTCTGTCGTTCAACGTCGGAACTCATTGAGCTCGACGATCGGTTTTTCTTTGATTTCTGCTTTGGATTGGTTCCCCTTTCCGCTGGGAATGTAGCTTGTTTATCTGTCTGCTGTGCGAGTGTGATGTTAGACAGTAATTTGCAGTTGGATCCCTCAGAGCGTGTTTTAGAATTACATTGTTCAATTTCCTGTGGCAGTCAGTCCTCGCCTTACAACGGGCTATTCTGACAATTCTCGAAATTGCCTCCACAGGTTCCGGAACCTGCACCTACTTATATGTCGAGCCATGAGCGAAGCAGGAATCATGTATAGAAAGAAGGCCTCGTTCGTCAGCGGCGCACAAGTGCACAAGTATCTCGCGTGAAGGCCTTCGCGCAGAACATCATGTATTGTAGTCCATTAGTCTTCACTCAACAAGACGACCCAGGAAAGAAGCAACTTAGGGTGCCCAGGCGCAGAGGCTTTCGTTGAACAAGAGCACAGTCCGGTGGTTCTTCCGGAAGGGAGGCTGGATGTCATTTTCCTGGCGGAGGGGAGCATTCGGACCCATCTGGAAGGATGGATGTCTGCCTGTCAGCTGCGCGGCAGCTGACAGCTACTAGTAGCCAATGATTCGAGCTTTTGCTTGTGCAGATCGTCAGAGAAAGCTTGCGTTTCCGATTTGAGAGTATGTTGTGGGCTTTTTTCTGTACAACCGTGTTCCCTTGTCGACCTGTCCTTTGTCCATCAAATTGAGGGATGCGATGTCGACCTGTTGTGTCCATCTACCCTTTGGGTGAGCAGAATGATTGTCTTCTTCGGGTGGAATCATTGTTCGCGCCCGAGAAGGTTCAGGGTTGTGAAAATTCTGTTAGAGGAGAAAAGGAGTGCGTAGAAAAGCAAGAAGAGAGGAGAGAATAGGGAATCTGCCAGCAACGCGCCGGGCGGGTTCAGAGGCCTTTCATAGAAGAAAATAAGGCCAATTGGAGACTTAGAGCGAGCGAGCTAGAGAGAGGTTCTGATATGAAGTTCGGAGGATGTATCTACAATGTGATTCCAATAAAATGCAATTTTGCCCAATTTTGCGGCCGACAGGCCACGAGTTTTAGAGCTCGCTGAGCTCGAGGATTCGTTTGACATTGCTTTTTGCCTCGGAGAACTTCCAACTGATAATGCAGCATTATTGCATTTTAGCGTTTACCCCCCACCTCCTCCATTGTCTCGAGGGTCGTGTCCGGCCACCCTTTTTCAATTCGGTCTCTCCAATTCCCATGACCACAACACCGCCTGCCTTCGGAGCACAACAGCAGAAGAGGTTGGACGCCGAAAGGCACGAGATTCGCTCGCTACCTCAGCGAGTGAACAAAAGAAAAGCGATTTGCATGCTACCCAGAACAGGACAGGCCCTGTCGCATCAGCGGCTACAGTCGGCAAAAAAGGAGCGCTGAATGTTCACCCCCTCTCCGCATAGTGGCCCCGAGCTGCAATCCCCATCAGGCCAAAACTGGCACTGTAACTCAAAATCGAGATTTGGAATTCGGATTGCCTCATTCCCACGTATGTTTTGCAGTAGTATCTGCTGAACAGTCTAGATCGAGCTATCCCAGCTCATAAGCTCATCGACTTCTCGGCAGGCACCACCCAGCCTTCAAAGAAGGGATTCTGAAACCTTGAGGTGTATACACGTCCCAGTATTTCATGCAACCGCACCCAGCGGAGTGTATCAAGTGGTGGGCGGGCGGGCGGGCGAGAGGAGGCAGTTGGTACAGGAAAGCTTTGGGGTTGCATCTCCCTCCCCATCTCCCTCGTCTGTAGGTCCAGTTCTGGTCGATCACGACTCTTATTCTCTACCCACGTTCTGTTTTACCTTTCTCCTTTGCATCTACCATAATCATCGAACTAAAGGCACTCTTTGTTCAGGTATGTGCGTGTCAATCAGTGATCGGGTAGATTTTCTCGTTTGCCTCATCGAATTCCATGTGAATCTTTGTATTCGTGTATATAAAAAGCTTGTCCGATAATGGCATCGGACAAAGCTTTTACTCTCGCTTGAGAATCAGGAGTAAAAATTTTACCGTGTTGTTTGCACGGGTGAATACCAATGCTACAAACGCCTCAGTAATGTTCCCAGTTAGTCGCAGAAAACCATGAATAACCATGGGGCTTATGAAACAGATATCGTTCAAGACCCAGATATTTTACCCTCAATACCTTTGTAATGAAAGAGGTGATGATTGCGTGCTTCGGTATGCTCTTGACAATTGAACTACATCTAACGCAGGTTTAAGCGATCCAATTCTCATTACATATACACAGGCATGGATATAATAGTCTCCCGCCTAAACTACCTAAATACGTATAATTTAGTCTCCTCGAAAAATTTACTTTAGTCTATTCAAAAACATTAATTTAGGCGAATTTAATCTCCTTACAAAGTTCATTTAGGCTAATTTAGTACACTAAAAAAGTAATTTAGATCAATTTAATTTATATCATGTATATGATATACATCATCCGCAGTTTGGTAATATAAAACAACGTAGAGAAGGTTATGTGCTAGTCACAGTAAAACATACTTCACATTACAATGATTTGAGAGATATGTTAAAACATACCCGTTCAAGATTCATGATTTAAGACCTAGTCACATAGAGTAGAACTTGGCCGATGGAGTGAAACCAAAATTGTATCTTGAATGCAGCCAATACTGCATTGTTTTTCAACTAATTTCGTTAACACATATAAAGTTCTCTAATTAATATATTTATTTATTTTTAGATTTTTATATCGTTATATTTTTGAATTATTTTTTATGTAATCTAATTATATACATCCGCGTCAAATCCTTATTAAGTATTATGAGAACGCTGTATTACAACAAAGATTTAGGTTTCACTTATCTTGTCTCCACTTTTCTGTTATTTTATTTATGTAATCGAAACTTGTATGTGAACCATGCGCTGAGACTCTCCTCGTCAGTTTGTGCTATTATTTTCTCAAACATATTCCTGTCCCTGAGAAATGATTCATCAGGTGTCATCTTTGCACTATAATATCGTTACGGACACATATTCTAGAGAAAACGTAAGAGGGAAGGAAAAAGGAAAAATATGCCTACACTCGGACACTACTTTGCCAGATCTTCCGAATAGAGAAGTCAATCCAACATTTCCTCATATATAACAGGTACAGGTCTTGTGTGGAGTCCATTAGTGTCACCACACTGACTCCCGTATGTAGTCAACACGAGTAGGTACAAACGGTAAGTCGGCTTAAGAAGTCGGATCACCCGGCCGGATCCAGCCTTGATTTGTAGGGCGCTTATTAGGGAGAGTTTAATCTAACGCGTGCCGAAAGTTGATGTGAACGAGGGATGCAGGTGTCTGCAGTGTTTGGGTTGAAGGCTCTTGAAATGAATATGAAGCCACGAAGAAGGCAGCTTTCGAGCCGAGGTGCTCGGAGATTGTCCAGGCTTGTGAACACGAAATCAATCAGCCAAACAGCCATTTTGACGAGCGCGAAGAAGATAGTTTCCTACAGCGAATTACAGTAGTACAACGTCTTGTATTGGGTTCTAAACAGGGTAGCTTCTTTTGATAATTTGACACCGTCAGAGAGGTCGATTCATATACACCAGGCCCTCATGAAAATAACTGTTGAGGCCTCTTTCATAATCTGCTGTGGGTCCGAGGTTGTCATAATATCGAATATGAATATGTCGAAAGCTTCAAGACGGACACGGACGCACAGTGCACTGTCCTTTGGGCGTACTGTACATCGAGCGTCTTCATATCACCTCAACAGTCGAAACAGTTCACTTGCTTGCCTTGTAGGGTGATCAGCCAGCATGAAGAATCTGGGTCTGTGTTTGAAGGCGTTGCCCGGGAAGCTGGCTGAAGCCGCAATTTAGGCTTGTCTCAACTTCCAAAGCGACCTTCTCTCCAACTTGGCCCTTTCCGATTCAAAGCACATACTCTACGAAAGGCATGAGGCCTTTTCAATCTGTCGACATTTCAGTGTACTGAAAGCGCAAGAGGTGCACCCACGACTCTTCAATGATCCATTAACATGGCTCTTCGGAAGCCAGATTGTTCATAACATCGAATGACTTTGCCGGACTTGGAACGGCTGCTGTCGTACTCGACTTTCAGGCTTTTAAAAGGCGAAGCCACCCACCAGATATTGACATCTACCATGGCCAAGGTACAGTACAGTGTTTACTTGGACCTGCTTGGGAAGCCATGCAACCATGCAGGAAGCGCAGCTGCACCTACGTTGAGCAAAAGCAAGAGGAACGACTAGACTTCTCACCTAGCTCTACCCCAAAACCACGAGCCCAAGGCGACAGCGGTCTAGACTAGCTGGCAGGAAATTCCAGTCATTCCACTGAGAAGGCCGTCTCCACGTATTAGTTTTAGTAGTTCGTTCATGAGATTTTCCAAGGTCCGCCGAGGGAACGCCGATCTGCGGAATTTTGTCTGTTCAGAAGATCGAAACGAGGTGTTCCTCCCTACCCAGGGAATCCTGAACTCAGAGTGGCCTGTCAGGTCACCTAGGGTACTCAGATATCAGAGATCACTTGCTCACCGTGAAGAGGAACATGTCAGCTAGCTAGGCTACGCTCGTTGGATGTGCATGTCGAAGCTGAAAGATACTGTACGATTGGACACTGCTCGTTGGTCGGATTTCTGCGTTAAAGCCAACAAATTTTGTAATATACTCTCTTTCACGCCGTGGTACTTTGGAACTGCTTTAACCTTGCCAAAGTCACTTTCAAAAAGGAACTTAAGAAATCCATCCGAGACTTTAATTTCGGAGTTTGGTTTTGATAAACTCTTGAATCAGGCGAAAGTTGGAGATTTTATAGACTGTTTGGTACTTAACCCAATGCATGACATCCGTGCTTGACTGGCAGCATGTGTCCTTCGATTGAATATAGCCGGGGCACCATAGAGGTTGTGAGCAATGTTATGCCATGTTATACTGCTGTGAACACATAATTACTATTACCACAGCAATAGATGCTGTCACACATATTATCCCCATAGGTTGTTTTAAAATGTTGTAAACGAGGGGAGATATGGGCAGACCACATCAATCACGATGGTATATCTCACCCTTTTTATTCTACAGTAAAGCCAATCGCTGACGGAAATAGTTCTCTATGTTTTCTTGTGGAACATCATCTGAACATCATCTGCACTTTTTGAAGCTGTTCACAGGCCCCGGAGGAGAGAGTAAAGCTGCTACGTGTAGTGGTTACACCTATTCATCTTGTCTTCTTATGCTATCTTTACACTTATTAGAAAATGTCTCAAGTGTTCACCTACTCATCTAGAGATGTCTCAAATTTTCATGTCTAGTGGTCGCCCACAGCGAGGAATGGTAGATGCTCAAAATCCAAACGTACTCTACAGTACTGTACATCCACTCTCGAGGCATATATGTTCCCCCTAGAAGGAACAATTTTGAACACATGGAATCGTCGTCTTGCATTTTGATTGTCCTATATTATATGTCAATCTCGACATAACATTAGTCCAAAACACGGAGGAAACTCGAAAATATGAACGAAAACAGGAGTTCATAACACGAAATATAGAGGGGTTTTGCATCTTCCTGAGAAGGTCTGGAATCTCTTTTGGCAAAGGGGGGTTCCTGACTCTGAATGGCTCATTGGTAATATAGACTGCAGAAGACGATTAACCGTGTTCTCCTGAAGGAGACAACATTGTCCGAACCTGCTAGAGGAAATAAGAATCACAGCAAGAAAGATGGGAAGATCTCATCGTACATGGACGAAGCACAAGGGGGAAGATGGGGCTACAACACAAAAGCGAGAAACTAGGAGAAAATGGCTCCGGTCACCATACAAATCCCCACTACCAATAAAAAAGGGTAGTCATGAAATAAAAGGCGGGATGCTACCACATGGATTGAGTTGCAAAGCAAACGCCAAAGCATGAGATCAAAAGGCAGAATGGGCACATGCAAGTCGAAGGTTGTTTTCGTCCTTACGTGTTGCATTTGGAGAAGAAGACTTGTTTTCTTCTCTTAAAAAAATTGCTAAGCTCTCATGACATAAATCCCTATGATTTGACGAGGCTTAAATGTCTCGCATGGTGATAACATGAGGTCTGGAATAAGCATCACCAACCAATTGAACCTGTCTTTCTCACAATGACAAAATCTAAAGCACACTGCAATTATATGCACTCATGATGTCTAAATGACTGAATGCAATAGATACACATGTGCGCCAATACGTATCTCATGGTAAATCGAGCAAGGAATCTAAATAAACCATCCATATCTTGGTCAGACATTTCGTGCATCTCCACCGCAAGTGAAATGTGAAAAAAATAAATGTATTTATTGAATCATTCAAGAAATGTATTTATCTCACTGCACGAGGACTTGTATACATCATGAGGAATATTCAAGCATATGAATATGAGTATGCAAACTTAGTCCTGAAATAGTAAGCGTGGTAGATTAATATCCTAAAAATCTTTTGTAGTAAATTGTTGTGCTCTTCTCAAGACCTCACTGTACCAAAACATTTCATTTGTTGCTCATTGTCTTGCAGCGTTTTGCCTTCTGCACTCACCTTGACATTATTACATTTCTGTTGCTAGTAATTTCCGTAGTCCATTATGCCCACTATAGATATGGAAGCAAGTTTGACGCATGCCTAACCTTTGCTGAGATGATTTTTTTTTTATTTCCATAAGTTTGAAATTACTTCAAGCACCAAGGCTTGACATTTCAGATTTACACCAGTATTATTAGCACCCATAAAACGCAGAAACTCAAAACTAAACATGGGATGTCCACACATACAAAAAGTCTTTCATGTACATGAATGTGATCAACTAACATTATCATAATGGATAAAAGTTACAAATCATCGTAAGTGATAAGAGCGAGATAATTGATCATTCATTTGGCCCATGAAACGTAATTTTTGAATTTTCATGCAGAATACGTATTAAGTTTTAAGGAATACTTGGAACTTGCCATCGATGATTTATAGCTTTTTGAAGCGAATCTCAAAATGAATGACAAGGCAGCCTTTAATGTTATCTTCACTCCTTTGTTCAAAACTTACATGAAAACAAAGATCATGAGCAACAAGGTCAAAATTACATTTAAAATTTTTTTATTTTTCTTTTAAATTACATTCATTTCAAAATCTGAATTTTGTCACATTTGAGTTGGAAATGAATTATATTTTTCACAATTAATTATTTTCGGATTTGCAAGCCAATTTAACCCCGTAGAAAGTGAATATATTTGCAATATGAAGATCAAATGATGATATGTTTCAAAATACATTTAAAAACTGAGTATTTTTTTGATGAATGCATTTGAATATTTTATCCTATGAAAATCCAAGTTCATGATCAGATTAAAAATTAAATAAACTAGTAACAGATTTTCTATTTTAAGTTCTTGATGTTTGAAATTGTTTCATGAGATCTGATGTCATTAGTTTCTTTAATATATGACTAGATATCATGAAATATATGGTAATATTTTCTCATATTAACTAAGTTCTGAGTTTAGTTTGATCAGAAAATTTCCAGCGTTGCATAAAAATTATATATGAAGTGCCATTGATTTTATTAAAATTTACATAAAACTATGAATGAAAATCTTATTTGATTACCTTCAAATGCAAGTACTTAATTAAGTCAAATATTGAAGTAATTAAGTCAAATTAAGTCAAATTAAGTAATATTACTTAATATTTACGGCCACATTTAAATTATGTATATATAAATATATAGATTGATTATATTTTCATTTTCCAAATTTAAAAAGATATATCTTGGATTCTTAAATTGATGACATAAGTAAAAAATTAAGTATTATGAATTGATAGGAAGATATTGAACTAGAAAACTCAATTTTTGGATTCTCTAAAATTAGGGTTGAAAATGTTGAAATGACATACTTATAAAAGTTTCCACATAAAGTTCTTGAAGGATGTATGTATATGTGGTTCATCTTTAGGATAAAAGAACCTACAAGATTTAAGAAAATTGTGAAAAACAATCCAAATTGAAAAAAGACTTAAAATTTTCAATCTTTATTTTACCGATAATATAATATTATATTCGAAATCTGTATTTAGTGATCAATAATAATGTCGAATTTTCTTTTATAATCTACATTTTTCAATGGAAATTCAAAAATAATAAAAAATCTGAGGCTGTTATTTTTTTTATCTTCTTTTTATATTAAAAAATTAACATTATCTAATTAAGTCATTACTAGAAAATATGTTTAG
The DNA here is from genome assembly GCA_037833965.1 of Marchantia polymorpha subsp. ruderalis. Classification (NCBI taxonomy): domain Eukaryota; kingdom Viridiplantae; phylum Streptophyta; class Marchantiopsida; order Marchantiales; family Marchantiaceae; genus Marchantia; species Marchantia polymorpha. The sequence goes on along the minus strand of AP031352.1, from coordinate 9,651,137 downwards.
ATTAGTTAAATGCAACCTTTACAATAACATATATATTGTGAAATGATGAAAGTTATTAAAATTACGGTATTATTGAATATCAAATAGTCAAGCTTAATTATCGATTGAAAATAAATTTAGAATGAAAGATTTAATTTTAGCCAAGAAGATACTTTAGGTGCTCATTTAAAAAAAATAATTTATACAACTGATTTGAAATACAAGTTTAAAATTATAAACAATTGAAATGCAAGGAGGCATTTCTCTATATCAACATCAGATGATATTTCAAAAAATGCTTAGAAAGATATGATGTTTAAAAAGTAATTTCTAAGCAAAATTAACATAAATTTATATTCTGAAGAATCTGCAACGATTAGCTTAAGCTTTTAACATAAGATGATGTTCAAAACATACTATAAAAGCGTATTTTGATATATATATTTTGGTTTTTGAACTCTGCAACAATCAACATTTGGCATTTGTTATAAAAACAATGAGCAAAGCTTAAAATGAAGTAAAAGTTCATGTGCTTTAAATCGCACTGAAGTGTATCTAAGAGATGTTTGGTTTATGTAACTAAACAATTTCAAGAGACCTTGATTTTTTTTTGTTGTAAAATGGATGCATGTTTGATCAAATATGTTTCAGCAGATTTATTTTACAGAAATTATCAAAACATAAAGAATCAATCCTAAAAATTTTCACTAGCCTAAATAACTTAAAATTTCATATTTGAAATAATGCATTTCATTCATTCACATAGGCCTGTTATATCGCGGCTGTAGAGGTGAAAACAAAAGCATTGTAAGAAAATGTAGTACTTAATTGCATACAATTGTGATGATGATAAAAAAAAAATCAAACTTTTGACCCATGAAAAAATAAGAAAATTTTCATTCTGTAACATTAGTTAATGTATAGTGTTGATCCTTAGCTTTTCATCAACCTTCCATAGTTTGATCTGGTTCTTTTCATCAAAGATATCTCACTTATGATCTTTGAAGTAATTTTTTACATGTTTTTCACTTGGTAGATTTTGATGCAATTGTAAATTTCATAGTGCCTAAACCAAGTGATTCGTCTACAAAATCTTACTTTGGAGACTACTGTGCTTTGAATTCTAGTGAAATTGCAAGTATATGCTCGGATGAAGTCTCTTAGTAGATTACTTCTTTTGTTTGTTTGTGTATTATGTATTATTGGTTGCATTGTGTATCTCCATAGTTTAGAGTCAAGATATTAGTCGCGGTTCTCCGTTCGAATATTTAATATCAATACCGTGAGATGTTAAGGCGTCAACTTTAGTAAGCCTAGTAACAAATGATTGATAACATAAGATATGATTTATAATTAACAAAGCTTTCTTGTTTATTTCAAGATTGATATATAGGAGTTGAAATAATTTAAAGAAAAAATTGATTAGCTTTGAAACTAGAGATGTATGGCGCCTTGCGAAGTATCGATCTCTTAGTTGATTTGACTAGACCGAACTAAAGTAAAAGATAACGATAGTATTGATTCGTTGTTTAGGTTTCCTATTGTCTATCAATCGGCATTTCAATGTGGAAATGCCATCAGAGGGTTCCTTGAATAAAGTCACCTGACTCCATAAAATGGTTCCTCGAGTATAGAAACCTGACTAAACCTAGTAGCGAGATTTAATACCAGCCTCTGAATCTTGTGACATTTTCTGCCAGTCAGACTGAAGCATATCCATCTCTTCCGAGTCCAGCGAAGAAAGATTCTGGAGCCTTGGAAATGAATACTTTACCCAAATCTCGTGAGCATGGACCTCTGTTGGTAGTTAGCATGTGCCACTGGCCAGACTTTACTTGCAGACCTTATCTCTCCTCGTTGAAAAGTGATCAAGTTCGTTTGATCTCGATTCTCTTCACATGCAACAGAAGCAGCCTTCTCGAGATCACGGATCTGCATCGATCTGCATTTGTGTGCATCAGTACATTTTCTGCGCAGCATAGCCATTGAAACGTGTGAGAGACTTCAGATCACTTTTGTGTAAGGCATGGTATACAGTACATCATTGATATCTTCCTAGTTCAAATATTAGTGCAAAGCAGGCGTCAACTTACACCTTCAAGTTGTCTTCCTGAATGAAGTGTTTTCTTTCTACCTTGCTTGTTTGGGTTAAATGTACAGGTAATATAGTATAAGGTTTTACTGCGTCACTCTGACATCTACTCCAATTTGGTTATACGGTCCGGTTGCAAATGGTAGGCCGCACAGGAGGGCAAAATGTCTCGTCTATCCCATGAGTTTTTTGGACCTTCATCCATTTTTTATGTCCAATGGAAGTATTTTCTCCGCGGGAGTTGTTATTCACCATGTGCTTGCCATAAGAGTTTCATCAACTAAGAGTCATTCACATAAAGGATCGAATCGTTCACTAGTTTTCGATGCACTAAGTTCACTGGAACTTATTTTAAAGCACTACAGATGCAACCTACAGTTCATGGGTGTCATTTATTTCAAGTTACTTGGACCCACTAATAGCTTTCGTCTCCACATCTTGCGCATGCAAACAAAACGATTATATTTTATTGTTCATAAGTACTTCGACTCAGATGGAAGAGATCATGAGGTTTTGCAACAAGATGGAGTCCAGGATCTCACTGTACTACATTCATGAAATGAATTCGGTCCCTGAAACGTGATGCACGATCAGATGTGAGATTCCCTTCTTTCATTCTTGTCATCAGTATTACAACAGAGACCAAATCTCTACGTAACGTATTATACATTAAGTTCGGGCATATATCCGAGCGAAGTTTATTATGAGTTTCCAAAAAGGTCATGCACAATCTCTTTTAGCTGCGTGGTCTCAGATCGATCCACCCACTTGGCATACCATTTCATTGCTGATTGTGGAGATTCGTAAGAGTTGATGAAACATCTTCTTGGGAATATAGATGAATAAGCACTGGTTATGTATGGGCTGTTGTACCAATAATAATTGGTACAACTGACCTATGGTTTAGGGTCTACATCGGGTGAAAGTTGCGCGTAAAAAAAAAAGTCGAACAGACTCGTGCGGATTGAGCTGACAGCATTCGTATGAACCACGTGAACTCGACCTTTTCAGTCGACTGAATGGTTGGGAGGATCATGGGCTGATGGGACTCTAAGCAGAGACTGCCGAAGAACGTACTTTTTCCAATCCTTGCTGTCAGTCATAGCATCTCTATAACCCAGAACCCTACTTTTGTAAGGTTTGAACATAGAAAGATAGGCTCGAAGTCTGACTCCAGCAAAACTTATCAACCCAGCCCATAGTCAACTGAAAGCATAACCAAACTCGTCTGACCAAAATCTTCAAATATGAGCAGACGTACCTCAAGTTTGCAGAACGATTTGATCAAAATCGAAACCTGACATGCAGTTCTAAAAGTTGACCATGCAGTAGTTATCCACGACGCACGTCGGGACCCTCACCCTGGGTGGCGTAATTCATGAGAAACTTGTAATAGCATTCCCTGACCCCAGATTCTACCTGCGTCATTCCTGGCCTTCTCATTATCAACTTCATGAGCAAAGTTTGCCCCCCGCCACCCGAGAAAGAACTGCGCATTCTAAATTAGAATATTCAATATTAAACGCCTCGACTTCATTGGTTCGATCCTTTGAGATTTATAAAAAAATGTCCGGGAAAATTTCATATGAATGCCACTAGTTGGCGATAGGTCCAGTTTCGTTTGTTTTAGATCGAGGTCAAAGCTGACATTAGAGCAGACAACCGAGAAATATTCAAGTCCCTTCGATCGAGCTGTCGCTGGGATTCGACTGTTTGGACAAGTAAAGTACAAAGATGTGTTTTTGAGTCCGGACTTTACACTTGGGCGAATATTGTAATGCCCATAATGCAGCGGCGGTGAGCCAAAGAGCGCATAGTTGCAGGAAACGCGTTCTATCTTAAGGTCTGCCCGCCTGCCTCTCTGCCTGCCTGCCTGCAGTTCTAGAGCTGCTGCCACATGGAGCCAGAACGTACCTCCAGCTTAAAAGGTCGCCCTCTCCCCTTTTGGGCAGTTTGGGCTCCACACGGTTTCCCTTGATATTTTCAAAGTACGGGCAACCAAGGTTTGCTCATATCTGCTGCTCCCTTTCCCCCGTGCCATATTCACCTGCCAAACCTTCTTAATTGAGTCCATTCCTGCTGTATGTTGTTAGACAAATGGACTCCGATGAGTTTGTGATGGACACTGGCTACTTAATGGGGGCGAACGCACCGTACAAATTTCGCACTTGGGTGCAGATTAACTGCTTCCCAACAATAGAACATGTTGATGGACTCATGACTCGCAAATTGTCATGTTTCAAGAGTTTGGTGGCATGTCATCAGTGCTTGGTTTCAGTGTTTTGCGTCTCATTATGTGCTACTGAATGTATGTGTTGTACATTGCTCCAGCCGGCTTCCGGTAATATAAGATGTACGTAATGCTGAAAAGAGTATTATGAATCCAACGGTTTGTGGTCATCTACCTCGTGACTGACCAGCATAGCTCGTCACTTCACGTTGAAGCCAGACTGCGTTCGTGTCACATATTGCAACTGCAGTAAGCGTTCATCAGCTTTTCTCATCAACGTAGTTTCAAGAGCATAGGATTCGCTGTGCACCATAGTTCTACCGCGCCAGGTTCCAGGTTCTAACATGTTCCGGGTTGTGTGATTGATTAGGGAGAGTAGAGGTAAGATAATTGCTTAGTAGAGTAAATGTCACATGAAATTACTTTCTAATTTTACTAAGTATGGATATATAAATATATATGTTTTCCATTTCTTTAAAGGAATGGCTAGTTATCACACACTTTGTGCTAATTATCATTCCCCTTAAGAGATGATGGGGCAAGTTGTTGTGATTGCCCCTAAGTATGTTTATGCGGAAAGAGCTTCTTGTGATGAGCAGTTGCAGTAACGTTGCCTGCTACTCTTCTTCTCGACTCCTTTGGATCATTTTTACAATCAGACTCACAAAACTCCAAAACCTCATAACGCGACAATCCAAGGCAGCGAGCATCCACATCATTGAAGAATTTTGTAATCTTCAAGTATTAACTTGAAGATTACATAGCAAGTGTACTTAGTGTACATTACATACACTCATATTCTAATATGAATATGAGTGAAGTAGAAACTTAAGATGTGTTCAAACGAGTCTTGAAAGATCAAATTCAAAAGAAGTTGATGGTAAGCAATTTATCCATAATGAACGAAGCAATCGCAAATGTTGAACAAATATTAGATGCTTATGGTGTCAGACACGGTGAACTAGCAAACAATTTTCAAAAATCATCTGGTCTACATCGATGGAGTTGGGATACCTTTGATGTAGAGAAAGTTTTACACCAGCAAGAGATTTGGAAGTGAGATTCGGCGACCAGGTTATACAAATAATGGAATGGTTTGAGAAGGAGCGGGAGTTCATGAATATCGTCAATGTTATGCATGTGGACGAATGGATCACATTGCCAAGTTTTACCAAATTTTAACGACATCACAAGAAAGATGGTCCATACAGCAACAACCGTTTGACAACATAGAGGAGATAGAATATGAAGAGATTGAGGAAGAAGTTTTGGCAAATGAACATCACCAATAAACTTGCCTTGCAGCCTTACTCGTCTAATAAAGCAAAAAAAGACGAGATTGGAAGAAGACAATGGTTGGAAGCTCATGGAAAGAAAAAGAAACAAATTCAACTCATTGTCACAAATGCTTTGATGAAAAAGTTACAAGATGAGAATTTTGATTGATATTCGAACAACAGAGAAATTTTGTCAAGGAATATTGCTATGAAATTATGTCTGATGTTGATAAAACACGTGAGTGATAAAGTTGAATTGCCAAACTGACAAATTGAAGTGATAAAAACACTATCACAAAGTGTATAATTTTGCATAGGTAGATTCAAGGAGAGTATTGAATGGAAAGTAATTTGCTTAGATCAATATGATGTTATACTTGAAATGTCATGAAGAAAGCAATATAATCTTGAAGTAGATTGAAGAAAAAAAATGATAACAAGTAGTGATTGGAAGATCTATGGAGATAAAATTAGATCTCAAAATATGAATTTTTTCCTTTTTGTGATGAGTAAAACATACCAATATAGAGATCACATATTTTTTCTTGGAGTTATAAGAACTATTGGATCCACAGACAAACTTTACATCTCGGAGTTCTTGAACAATTTTTTTATGGAGTATACAGATGTTTTTTCAGATGATATTCCTGCAATATTATCATCAAAGAGACAAGTAGATTACAAGATGAAGTTGATACTTGGAAGTACACCAATCTGCAAAGCTCCACATTGTTTGACTCCAAAAAAATTGGAAAAATGCAAAACTAAGAATGGGTAGATGTTGAGCAAAGCATTCATTCAATAAAGTGTTTCACCTCTCTTGCTCTTTATCAATAAAGATGAATCCGTGAAACTATGCATTGACTTTCGGGTATTGAATCAGCAAACGGTGAAAAAAAAATAACCATTATTTTGCATGGATGATTTGTTTGATAAACTTCAAGGAGCAAAGTACTTCACCAAGCTAGATTTGAGAAGCGGCTACAATCAAATTCAAATTGCAATTGAAAATGTTCACAAGACTAATTTTTATACTAGATATGGCCACTTTGAGTTTCACTCAAAGTGGCCATAAAGTGATCTAGTAATGACTTTTGATCTCACTAATACACCAACTATATTCATGACATTGATGAATGATATCTTTCGCTTTTCTTTAGATAAATCTGCTATTGTTTTTTAAGATAATATATTAATGTATAACAAAACTTTGACTGATCATAGACGTCATTTACAAGAAGTATTTCAAGTTTTGAAAGATAGTCAATTGTATATCAAAGCTTCAAAATGTGAATTTGGCAAATTAGAAGTAGATTGCTTGGATCATAGAGTTACAGCCACATGAATCCAAATAATGAGTGAAAAAATATATATCATTCAAAAATAAACAACAACTTAGGATCAAATTTTCTAGTACTCACTGGATTCTATCGTAGATTTGTGAAAAGTTTTGCTCGCTTAGTTCAAGCCTTAACTTTCATGTAAAGAAAAGCTAAAAATGGAAGACGAATAACATATCAAGAATTAGCTTTCCAAACATTAGAAGATGTTTTGTTACATGCATCTATACTCAAATATTATGATCCTAACCGTCCTATCAAGTTGGCTATTGACGCATCAAGTACAACGGTCGATGACATACTTCAACAAGAATGGAAGTATGAATGACATCTAATTGCTTTTTATTTTCAAAAGTTGGTGGCGACTTAACAAAATTACCACAAGATAGAACGCAATGAATTAGCCATTGTGTTGGAAACAAAACATTGAAATCATTACTTCGATGAATTTGTGATGAAGACCGATGATAAATCCTTGGTTTATCTGAAAACTCAAAAGTATCTATCTAAACAACAATTGACGATTACAGAGTGATTTGATATACAGAGTGACGTCAACGCTTCAACATGAAGAATATGTACGTGGAGGTCAAAAGCAACTTGCAGATGCTTCCACACTTATGCCTTGTTTGAATCATGTTGCAGAACTAAAGATTCAAGTCGATCGGTGAAGCAAGATAACATATGCCACAAAGGAGTATGAAGAGATCATGAAGGCATTACAAGCTGGAAGGACAGAGAAGTTTAGAGGTTTGACGTTCTACAAACAAAATATATGCAGTTTGCAGAACGCAAGATTATGAATTTATCAAAAAATCATAGAGCATCCAACAAATTTACTTTTGACCTAAACTACGGAAGGATGTGAAAGCGTATGTTTGAAGTTGTGTTTTTTGTCAACAAAACAAGCCAAGTATTCTAAAACCAGCTGGTTTATTACAACCTCGCCCTATTTCCAAACAGCGATGGGAACATGTTACTTTGTATTTTGTATGTGAGTTATCAAAAATTTTGTTAAAAAATGATTTGGTGATGGTTTTTGTGTACAAATTGAGCTAGATGATTCACATCAGGCCAACCACAAAAACAATAAAGGCTTCACAATCTACTCAATTGTACTAAGATGCTATTTTTGTGAATCATGGATTAAGCAAAGTCTTAATCACTAATAGAGTACTTATTTCACTTATTTTTTTTGGAAATTTTTTTTATGTTTTTTCCCGACCAAATTAGCAATGTCAATAATTTATCATTTTCAAAATAAAGGTCAAACACAGATAGCCAATAGAACTATAAAGAATATGCTATGAGCATTCACATTAGAGTATCAAGAAGAATGAAATACTATTTTGACTATTGCGGAAGTTGCATACAACAATTCTATAAATACATCCACAAAGGTGTTGCCATTTTACCTCATGTATGTTGCTCATCCCATTACTCCATCAAGTTTGATGAAGTTTTCAAAATGAGAGTAGTTTTCAACTAAAGTAGTCACGGTCAACAAGTTTGTGGAACACATTCATCAAGGACTATTCCAAGCAAAGTAGAATTTGTTGATTGCTCAAAATTGACAAAAATAGCATGCTGATGCTCATCGTCGGAAGTTAGTTTGTGAGGTTAGATATAGGGTTTGGCTATCTAGAACAAATTTGTCTCTTGTAAAAACACCAAAGTTTAATCCTAGATTCATTGTTATTTTTGTGATATTAAAACGTGTTCGTGAAGTGTCATACAAGTTGAAGTATCCATCACATATGAAGATATATCATGTCATCATATCTATATACCACGCCATTCATTCACTAGGAGTGAAATGGATGGTGGAAATGAGATCTTATCTTCTTGTATTGGTTGATAAGAGCTATATAAGGGAGAGAAAAATAATTGTTTGTATTTTTCATTTTCAGAGTTTATGTTTTTATCTTTGATTGAGCTTCTCTCTTAAACCTAGTATTACACTTGCCCAATCATCTCCGACGTCCTTGTAGGGTGAGTGATAATTTACTAAACTCTAAACCCACCCTAAGTGAGGAATAACTACTCACTCCCTTCTTTAATTTAATTTCATTCAAATCTATTTCAACCCGATTGAAGCTACACAAGTGACATTTTCTTTATAAAGGCGTGTTTCAAACACATTTAAAACTTTTTTTGGAAATTTTTTGCTCGGATTTCATTTTCCTTGCACTATGTCTATTAGAATCTGGCTGGAAAATTCTACCAACTTGACCAAAGACATAGTTTTTTTTTTTGAATTCAAAATTCTATATGAAAGTCTTTAACACATAATAGTACTTTTCCATGTCATATGTCATATACATGTTATATGTCAATACAAAATTACATGTATGTGACATGTAATTTTGTATTGATATAATAACCATGATAAAATAAAATGTGTCATTGTTGTTATCTTTGTGCTAGTTGTATTTCATTCTTTGTTATGACTAGAGAAGTGAGTGATAGATCACGTTTATATCATCAATTATTCTTGTCACGAAAGTATGATTGGTATGATGATCACGAATGTATGTGTCAAAGATACATGAGAGTTATGATTGATTTGCTAAGAATTGCACATGTTTGTTGGGATAACCTGCATCTCTTGATAGAGTAACCTCAACGTCTACCTTAAATGAATTTATTGCATGTTAATTTTGTTAATTTCTATGATTCTAATGCATGAAATTTATGTTAAATTTATTAGTTTATTTTATATGATTGATATTTTTTAAACATGATATTATTCATTTTACTAATTTTTATTAATATAAAATTAAAATTTTATCCAAAAATAAGATGCAATGAATATTTTTATAAATTTTGAAATTTTATGTAAGTATGATTCAAAAACCGTGTCTAATTAGGTTGAAGGGATGATTTTTGCTACCATTTTTTAATGCTAGATTCTGTATGCATCATTTTGTTTAGTTTGTAAGCAAAAAGTAGAATCAATTCTATTAAAGAGTATCATGAAACAATCACAATACAATACTAAAAGACGTTTATATCATAATACAAGTGTAGAAAGTGGTATTAAGAAGTAGTTATCTAAATAATTAGCTTTCTTCCCATCTTACATGTTTATATAATATTACAAGTGTGGAAACTGGTATTAATAAGAAATTTATATAAATAATCAGCTTTTTTACCCCATGTTACATATTTCTAAACATAAGTTTTCAAATCTGTCTCCATTTTGGGCAATATTTTACTTGTCTCATTTTTAAACTTATTTCAATTCACATATTTAAAATGACTGTATTAAGGCTCTTTAACAAGATCACTCTCAATTTCTATAAAGCTTGCAAAGAATGAGTAAAGATATGATAGATTTGGAATGTTCATTATTAGTTAGATTTTGACATCTTTAATTTGTTTATCCAAAAGGTGGAGCTTTTTTGTTCTCCTACATTATTCAAATGAAATGAAAAATGGCCGTGCGTCACTTATTCATGACTATGGATGATTGTGGCTGTAATAACCCACTAAAGGCTAAAACTGCAATATAGTGGTAGAAAGGTCGAACCCACAGGGACAGAGGAACACACAGGGTACAAAGTGTCACGTTTAACAGACTATTGATGAGTTTGAATTCTCAGGCGACTGTCACTCCCAGAAATACTGCAAGTGTCCACTCGGAGCGCACTCGGAGGTCGCACAGTGCAGCGTACATACACACACACACACACACCTGAAACTACAGAAACACAACCCAGAGATCCGTTAGGACCTCTACTCAAGATTTCAGGGGGGAAGTCTCTCAAGAGTACACTCAGCGAAGCTGCGGGTAGTGACTTCCAACTCCGGCTTTTACAACGCTTCCACTAGCTTGCTGCTAGCGTAGGAAACCCGGTTTGGACTGCCTACTTCGGATCGAAGTCACTCATACGCGGTGAAGAACACTCTCAACTCACAAAACGCGCAGAGAACACAGGTCCGCACTAAAGGACTCACTGTGAAACATTCCAATAACACAACAACAGTCTATTGAAGAGTTTGAATTCTCAGGCACTTGTCATTCCCAGAAATACTACAGGGGTTACCCTCAAGGCACCTGCTGCAGCGTAACCTGAATTTACAACCAAGGCTTACACGAAGTAGCAAAACTTCACTTTGGCATTCAGGGGAAAAATCCCAAGGGAGTACAATCAGAAAGAAACACTCGAAGGTGTAGGGGCGAAACTGTTCAAGTATCTAACTAGTCACTGGCTCTGAGCATCGGCAGTCACCCGCAGGTGCAGATCCGAACTACTCAAGTCTCTAACCAATGGACTAGCTCTGAACATTCGGCCGAAGGCCTTCAGCTACAAAATGCGGAACGCTAAGTTGTAACTCCTCGTGCGTGGTGACAGAACTCAAGGACACAAACACGCAAAGGAAATGGGTTCCTGATCTATACTTCTGATGGGAAAGAACTCCAGGCAAAACGCCTGGAACTATTTTATACCTTCTAAGTCCTACCTAGCACTACACTGCACTACGCTACACGCCTGCACGGAACCACGCTACACTACACTCCGCGGAACCTGTACTACGTCTCCTGCGTGGCCGACTGCCGCGCACTAACTCCCTACCCTGCCAATCTTCCGCTCGACTGCGCAGTCCCAAACGCTGCAACGCCGCGGACACCTCCACTTCGAGGGCGGACATGGTATCCTGTGCCTTCGACAGAAAGGCATCGAGCTTCTTTGCTACCTTCCGCCGACTCCTACTGTCGCCTGACAACAACCCGGCTGCGCGCAATTCAAACTCACGCAGTGTGAGTTTCTCCTGCGCCTTCACTTCCCAGTGGGCGTAGCCCTTGAGACAGTGGGCGACACGCCTCGCCGTCTCCACCTTCGTGCGGTCCGCCTCCTTCCTGCGATCCTCTTCAATTATCACTAATTGCGATTCGGCTTCAGCACGTTGCGCTCTCAATTCGCCACACTCTGACTGTAACCTGCGGATTAACTCTTCATCCGCCTGCCGTGCGAGCTGACATTGTTCCAACAACCGCGTCTGTCGCACGAGCTCCTCTGACAAAATCCGATTCTGGGCCTGCTCAGAAATGAGTGCTTCCTTGACCTTCACCTGCTCCTTGGTGAGCTCGTCCAGTTTCTCATCCTTCATCTTCTCGGAGTGCTTGTAGAATTTCTGATTAAGTTTATACTGACCCCACAAGCATGCATGCTTCTCCTTCAATTCCCTCAACTCCTGGTCCACTCTAGCTAACAGCTTGCTGGTGTGGACTTTAGTGCGAGTCCGCCTGCGCACTAACTCGATGTAAGATCCCGGCTGGAGTGGGTCGGCGTATTTATCGACCTTGCGATCCAAGTACCTCAGCAACGGAATCACCTGCTCAGAGAGCGCCGCCGCCGGCGCTCCAACAATTTCCTCCTCCTCCTCCTCGGTGTCTTCTGCTCCTGACATTTCTTCCGTGGAGCCTCCGTCGTCATCATCCGAGTGGAGAATTTCAGTCGCCATTGATTGCGTCGGCGACTGCCCCGAGTGGGGCTGCACGTCATCGACGTGTGCTGCCTGCGAAGGCACGGCTGCAGCCTCGCTGCTCGTCGCCAAAATGTCTAAGGCGGAAGGCGAATGTACCCGTGCGGCATCCCCGTCGCTCGCTTGTTGGTTGTCTACCGCATCCTCTCTGCCGCCGTCGCCCGCCGCCGAAGGCGATCGAGCGGAGGGTGGCTGCGCGGGGTTTGATTGCGCATCGCGCATCGAAATTTCATCCCGCGGACAGTCACTCCGCTCCTCCGTCTGTTGCTGCTCCCTTGATCGGTCCGTGGGGGCTGTGCCCGGCCCGTGCGCAGGCGCAATTGCCGGCGCCTTGTCCGCCGCAGGCGTAGCGCCGCGGACATCCATCGCCGAAGGCGACATGGCCGGGGGCCGCTCGCCCGATGTCCCTTGGCCTATAGGCCCTACCGCCGAAGGCGCATCTATCGGCGGACTTCCCGCCGATGGTGCGGCCTCCGCACGCTCCCTGCTCGTATCTCCTCGGCTCGAAGGCCCTGGCGCCGAAGGCGCAAATTGCGGCGCGTGGTGCGCCGGAGGGTCTGGCCCCGAGGGCCGGTGTCTCGTAGGCGGTTCTTCCGCTGGCTCCTTCCCCTTCCTACGTTGGAACGGGGGTGATTCTTGCCTGTGCACAGGCGGCACGTGTGGAGGTGTCCTGTGCACAGGCGACCTGTGCACAGGTGAGCGCCTGTGCACAGGCGGACTGCTCCTTCCCACGCGTAAGCGTAGATCCACGTCCACTTGTGATCGCCTGTCCGCGGAGGTTCGTCTGTGCGCAAACGGAACATCTGTCCGCATCGCACGTGGTAACTCCGGAGGCCCTTGGCCCGTAGGCGGCCTCTCTCCCGTCGAGGTTGCAGCGTGGCCCGTTGCTCCTGCGGTCGTCCGCGCTTCCTCATGCTTCTCTGGCGACGCACCTCCTTTCTCCGTCGCAATCGTCGCCGTGTCCGCACTGTCGGCTGGTAACACCAGTCTGCGTGCCTTCTGCTTCGGCCGGCTGTATGACTCGCACAGCGGCCGCGGTCGAATGGGAGCAGAGGGTTCTTGTTGCTGCTCCTCTTCAGACTCTTCCCTCCATCGCCGCTTCCGCGGCACTCGTGCTGCAGGAGTGTGTCTCCCTTCGTCCCTCCGCCTTGATGGGGTAGAAGTCGGTGACTCCTCTGCATCAGTGTCGACCTCATTCTCCCGCACATACTTCCCGGGATGGTCGATGGACAATGGCGGAAAATGTTCAAGCTCCGCCGCTGTCAAACAATTCCGCTGTCGATAAAAATTGATGAGGAAAGGAGAAAGATGGTTTAGAGTTCCCCCCTTCTCCTCAAACGCGTGCTGTCGCATCACCCTGTGCAGGATGCTCGCCCAGTGAATTGGAGTTCCCTCGATGACGCACTCCACAAAAGAGACCTGCCACAATGTGATGTAGCAGGCGCGGTGCGGCTGCAGTAATTGCATCAGCGCCGCGGACAAAGTCCGGCGAAATCGATCCTTGTAATCACGGGTCCTGTACCCATTCTTGGTAGACCTCCCGGTCTTGAACAGTTCCACAAATTGCGCCTCTTCCTGCTTGGTCACCTTGATGCTCTCACTGTCGAAAAGGAGATGCCCTGGCATGCCAGCACATCTTCCCAACGCCTGCGCCCAATCTTGGACTGTCCACCGATCAACATGCGGACGCAATCCGCGCGAGGGTGGTCCCTGTGGCTCTAGCCACTCGCGCACCATATTCGCACAGATGTAGTTCCATCCCCATAGCAAGAAATCGAGCTTTCTTGCTATTAAGCGCTCCTCGAAAGCGCGCAGCCCGTTCTATGGTAGGCGAAGTGGCACCATCCGCAATCTGCTCGGTCTCGTCATTGCGTTCCTGGGGTTCGCTCGCCCGCTCATTCTACTTCCGCACCGCCCGAGCTTCTTTCTCTCTCGGCAAACTCTAATCGCCCTCAATTCCAAATCACGCGCATTCACTTCTCCCTCAATCAACAAGAAATCTCCTGTGCGACGACGTCGAGAATGTTTAGCAGCCAGCAGATGGATGCGCGCAGCGCGCACAAGAGATTGGAATCGCGAATTCAAGAATGGGACGTTCTCCGCCGCCCGGTCGAAGGTCATGGTCGGCTCTTGCTCGTGAAGAACGTCTCACTTGATGGCCGCGCCGGCTGTACGCTGGAACGGTCTTCGCTCTCACGCGCGGCTTCACGCTCCGCCGTCGTCGATTAAACTCTCACGCTCGAATTGGCGGATTTGAACTCCGCGAGCGTATTACCCCGCGGACATGGGGGCGTAGCGCCGAAGGCGAGTTTTCTGCCTTGCGCGGTACACTTGTTCGTACCGCCCCTCGGCCAATCCCCCTCTGCCTTGACGCGCGTGTCCGCATGTCGGACAAAAGTTCAACTCCTGCCTGTGCGCAGGCAGGAGCCTCGGCGGATGCTCCGCCGGCACGGAACTTCATCCTCCTGTGCACAGGCGGTCGCGTGTGCGCAGGCGAATTCCGTGCGCGGCGTCGCGCTGGCGCGGAAGGCGTTGACCGTGGTCAGACGTCTCCGTCCAGTCTGTCCGTTCCTTGTCTCTTCGTCGGCGCTTCCGTCGCCGCAACTCCGTCCGTCCAAGAGCGCATCCACCCGTCCCGTCCGCATGGTCCGTACCGGTTTGATTACTCTGGCGGCTCTTCCGCCGTACGCGGCGCTGCGCTGGCGCGGAAGGCGCCGTACACTTTCTACCTCACAAGGCGCATTTCTAGGGCCCAAGGCGGATTTTCCGCCGACGCCGAAGCGCCTGTGCACAGGCGAGCGCCTGTGCGTAGGCGGACTTCGCGCCTCCCCTAACCCTACTTCGCCTGTGCACAGGCGAACGCCTTCGTCCGCGCATAGGACAAAACTTGATTCCCCCTTCCGCGTAGGCGGAATTCGCGCCGGTGGCGAACTCTTTCCGCCGTAGGCGACCGCCTCCGTTTCTTCCAATAGTGATAACTCCCTAAGTCCTCATCCGTTCCAAGCGTTCTTGGGCTCGTTGGAATCAGTGCGTCGAGCTCTTTCCAACGGGACCCTAACTTGGTCAAGGCGCCCGAGGGTTGACCTAATTATGGAGGGTTTCCCTACAGCCGCGGACGCAACCTCCGAAGGCGGGTTTTGCGCCTTGCGTCGTAGGGGTCCTAACTGCAGAGCTCGCAGGGAGGGTGGTGCCTGTCCTTACTGCTGCATCCCAAATCCCAGATTCTACAAGATCCCTCGAGAATCCCCGCGATCTTCCGGATTCACTCCGTTTTGATGTATCGAAGGCTATTTACAATGCTGCCAGGGTACAGTTTTCCAAAAATGTTTTAATTTCCTCAAAATTGCCAAAAGTGGGGTACCACAGTGGCATTATGCAAGTGATATTATATCATTGTATTATACAGCACTTTCAAACCATACCTTGTATAATTGTATAAAAAAAAATCTTTAATAGGCCGATTGTTAAAAGTGTGAGATTGAAAGTATTAGATTTGGGCTCTACCTCCAATATCATATTTATGAGAGATTGTCTAGCTCACTTCTTTGGAATTTAGTATCAAGAATTATGCTCAAGATCAAGATCCAAGTCTTCAAGCAAATAGTAATTGGATGAAATGTTGATCATGCAACTTGTTTGCAATCTTGGGACTACAAACAAGTGGATGTTGACGTTTCGTTATGCTACATCGGTTAGTGTGAGGAATAATTAGCCAAGCCTGGCTATTCAGTGCAGTATCTTCCATCATAATGCTTGAAGGGTCATTAGCTTCGGGCTTCCGAGCCTTGTGAAGGCAAAGAAGTCTTCGGTTCCATATTCACGAAGTGAGCGAGAAGCTTGTTCAGGTGAGGAGCCGGACCTCGCACATGATTTTGACATTGTCTAAAGAGTATTTTACTCCCAACTTCAAGAATTCCTTGAGTCATAATAGCTTTATTCTCTCTCACAGAGTATTGGATTGCAATATCTATGAGAAAGGCCAAGCTATTATGTCGCCAACGGAAATTTAATATTAACTTCAGTAGAACCTTACATGATGGAAATATATATAATTAATCCGAGCAACATAACAAAGTCATAATGATAAACAAATCCATCTTGAAGCATACTCTCTAGGGAAATTATCCCTCACTTTATGCTAATTATCCCTCACACTACATGACGTGGATGCTAGCTGCTTTGAGTTGCCACATTAGGAGGTTTTGAAGCTCTAAAATTGATTCGACCGAAGAGTCGAGAAGAAGACGAGCAGTCAACGTTGCTGCAGCTGCTGATCGCAAGAAGCTCCTTCCGCAGAAACATACTTAGGAGCAGTCGGAACAACTTTTTGTAATAATCTTTAGTTGATTAGAACTAAAGTAGAGGTCAGTCAAAATGTTTAAATGATTATTTTAGCGTGCACTAGTCATAGTTGCCACGTCAGCAAGCCGCGCGCTTGGTAGGTAAAGAGTAAGTGTGTTATTTGACAATGACACGTCAACAATTTGTGTTCTTGTTAGTATTATCTGCGACGTCCTAAGTGTAAAATGTATGATGGGGATGAGATCTTATCTCCTTGTACTTGTTCGTTAGAGCTATATAAGGAGAGAAGAACCATTGTTGGTATCTTTCATCTACAGAGTTTATGTTTTCATTTTCGAGTGAACATCTCTCTAAACCCTAGTGTTACAATAGTGTTGTGCGACTCGGTATCGCCATCCATCATACATCGCTGACATGCTCTACTCACAACTCACACATACATACATAAGAAACAAGAGTGTACAAATACACAAAGGTATCACAACTAGTTGCACAACTTTTTGAAATAATTGTGTTCACAACCAGCCAAAGTGTGTATGCTAAGCAACTACTGAACGTGTTGGATCTTAAGCGAAAGCTTATACATCATCTCATTTTTTGGCACTCATGCATTTTTGTGCGTGGATACTACTTGAAGTATCTGAACATTCTTGGGCGGGATCTTTCAAAAGATATATAGAGATATACAGATATATAGAGAAAAGATCCCCACGCGAGTTTCACAATAACCTTCTTGCAAAGCTAGCATGTACTATTTTGCAAGGGTTTATGGATTTTCCGCCCATCAAGATCTTTACCATGTCATCAGTCATAGTCTCAGTGGTCTCCAAACTACTCACGATGTGATGTGCAATTGCCAATACATTCTCTTCCTCATTAAATGCGGACATGGATCTGTAACCCCACTCTTTTTACTTCACCCCGACTGCCTGCCTCAAAATGTTCTCACGTGGATCAATCCAGTATGGAACGTAAAACGAGTCCGCTCACTTTCACAGTCATCGCATACATCAGCAGCTCTCCTCATTCGCACTTACTAACTAACACTTTGTCTTCTCTTCCTCTCGCTTCTCCTTCAGCGAATGTACTTTGTGTCTTCATAGCTGGACTTACGGCCATACATGAGCTCCCATCTGTTGCCGAGGCATTGAAAAGATCAAAATATCTCCAAGATATTTTGAGCACACGAACTTGTATCTCCAAGATTTTGAACTGGAATCAGAACAGAATAGCCTAGCTCATCCCTCCATATGTTGTGGTCATCTTTATAACTATCCACGATTAGCTGAGAAGAGTCAGACCATCATATGAGCGCTGTTGATTTCAAACCAAAAGATTCTTTGATATAGTGAACAATGTGGCCGCCCACACATTGCAAACTCGTGACTCAAAAGTACAAGATCAATAGTGGGTTTCAGCACTTCATGAGATGGGATTTCAGTTAAGCCCGCACTCAGTGCTTCCTCCATGTCAGTTGTGTGAACTCTCCAGGCCGCGTGTCCGCTAGAGCAAAGGTTTCTGAATGGCAAAAATGTCGCTCTCTTGTGTCTCTTCAAAGTGCCATGCAAACTCGGCTTTGATTTAAAATAGCCTCAAATTTTTCATGCACAATCTGAACTCCATGTTCTCATTCTTCATTGTAATCTCCTCTTAGGATCCCAATCAAATTTTCCTTCCTGCGTTGACGATATTCAAACACTAATTGAGAAATCATAGAAAGTTATCATACGTAACAAAACACGAGAGGGTAACGATAAAAATCACGAAAAAAAACCGAGAAAAGCACGAACAAAAACCTCAACATTAAAACAAAATCACAAACTGAAAACCAAGAAAAACACAAACAAAAATCTGAACACTACACTGACGTATTCACTCTTCACTCAGTTCTTCGAGTAAAAAGTTTAAAACACAAAACACCGAGTCAAGTCAAACTCACTCCACTCTCGGAGACCTAGAGTCAAAGCTAATGGAAAAATCCTCTACGCGAAAGCCTCAACTCAAAGAACTAACAGTTTTTTGAATTTGCCTCGAATATAAACTCAGGGAAAGTGTCGACCTAGCCTACGCAGCGAGTCTCAACGTTAGCTAACTTCCAACGTCATCCGACTCAAACTCAAATCCAACGTGTCTCAATTCAAATCGACACCAACGTTTCGAGCCATGATAGTAGGTTTAGAGCAATCTTGTTCTTTTCTTGAGTGCGTATAACTCATCATAGAATAGCAAGTGAGTGATGATGGAGTGCAATTTTTGAAAATATATAGAGGCTAGCAGAGTTCATTGATCTGTATGGAGAGGGAGAGGAAAAGTGGAAAATTATGATTTTGCAAATATGGATGGACTTGAGAGGATTTCAGTATCGCACTGGTCAATTCCTAATCTATTCAATTTTCACCTTTGTTGCATGGAAAAACATCATTTTTGCATATATCTTGTGGCTTGTTGAGGTGCAGATTTTATGACTAGAGTGATGAATCGAAAGTGTTACAGATTCTTGCAAACTTGCGAACTACCCGTCCGGGTTGTTTGCAAGTTTGGTTCAACACTTATGTATAGATTGGAATAATATATTGTAAGTACGGATTGTGGAGATATTTTCTTGTGACGAATTATGAGAATGAGTACTATAGAATTGTGATAGAATCAACTATACATTTTGTGACTTATTTTTATTTAGATGTCAAGTAATGATTATACTTACTTTGTATTAGAGTGAGTGTGTCAAAGCATGAAGAAATCTTCTAAGGTGTAAGTTTACAAAAAAAAGGTAGAGCGATGAGAGTTTTAAAGCGATGTATAATGAGGATGAATATTCACTTATCACAATTTCATGTTTTTGATTATATTGCAAGAATGTTCATGACATCTTATTTTATGTATAAGTCTTTCACATGTTACACAACATGGGATAAAATGCGTTTAGAACGAGATGCTATCATTTCCTGGAATGAAATGCAAGAAGTACTTTTGTAGAATTTTCAAGCGATGGACACTCTTCAAACTGCAAGAATGAGGTTGTGAAATCTGAAGTAGAAAGTAGATATTTATGAATACGAGTGAAATTGAATACCTATACGAGAAATAACATCTCTATTTCACAGGAAAAAGAAAGAAGTCTCCACATGCCAAAATCAAATTCAGCATAAGTATACATAAAAGTTTGTATCACAAGTGTATTGTGTTATGGTTCATTTCCCTTCGAGTTTTGGTTTTCCATTTCTTAAAGGAAATCTAACACATACGCAAGGTAGTGTTGTCAATTTCATAGTCGGAAAAATGTCAGTTCTTTCATAACTGGTGCCAACCTCGTTATGGATGGTGGATTTACGTCTGCTTATGTTACACCCGAATGAAACTGACTAACTATCTAAGGAATAACATCTCAATTTCATAGGGAAGAAAATTCCCT
Source organism: Marchantia polymorpha subsp. ruderalis (assembly GCA_037833965.1). Lineage (NCBI taxonomy): Eukaryota > Viridiplantae > Streptophyta > Marchantiopsida > Marchantiales > Marchantiaceae > Marchantia > Marchantia polymorpha. The sequence continues at coordinate 9,631,015 of AP031352.1, read as the reverse complement.
ACAAACTAACGTCAAAATCAATTGAAGCAAACAAAAAAGATTGTATCACAAGAATATTATGTTCTACTAAGACTTATAAGATTATACTCAAAATTTAGAAGCCAACAAAAGCAATCTAGAAAAAATTTAGAGTTTGTCACATGCGAGGTGATGTCATATCAATGTAATGCAAATATTTCACTTACAACAAATAGGTAATTGTGGCAGTGTATTGCATGCGCAATCATTATGCTCGATGTAAGAAGCGAACATGTTCAATATGTTAGTTTGAGATGAGGTTCCAGTCATCTCAAAAGAAGATGTTCCAATTAACCGTTAGTTTGTTGGTACTTGCAAGCAGCAACTGAACTAATTGGTGTCTTAAAATGATAACAATGATGATTATTTCTTTTTACTATCTGAGAGATTTTGATTTCTTGAAGAAGAACAAACAACATAAGCTTGATACACTACTATCTGCACGTGATATTCACCACACTGCTATGCCGTTTGTTGCCTTTGAGCATAAGGCATGAAAGTTGTTCTTTTCATCGCTTCCTGTTTGCTTTCAACTTCCTTCTCCTGAAGTTGTTGGTGGTCAAGCACAAGATTGATACCAAGATCGTCATTCTATTCGATTCGAACCAACTTAGTTGTCAAATCTTTACAACGAGAGATACAAAGTTTTGCAAGTGGCTGCAACAACTCTGCCCCAATAATGAATATGAAGCTGAACTTAAAAGTATCTTGTGGACGAGGATGAGGGTGGCGGTAACATTGATGAGTTTCATCTCGTTTACATATGAGGGCACAAGAAGAAGCAAGAATCAAAACTAGTCTTAGATAATATAAGCAGGTCATGAGGTTTAACTAGTATTCTAATTACAAAATTGAAACATTGAATACATGTGCAAACCATGTCCAATATGTATGCATGTAAAAAAGTAAGTGTTGAAGTGATCGTATCGTCGACTTGCAAAAACCTGATGCAGTATGTTGCAATCGAACAACTGCTCGAAGTGAGGCGTAATTTTTTTCCACCCTATTCTATGATTAAACATTAAGGTACTCGTCTTTTTAAGATACAGATGTCCAAATGAAAAATTAACCTACCGATCCATGATGGCCGCAGGACCACATACTGATGCTTTATGTTCACATCTGCAACTAACTTAGCAGGTGAAACTTTTGATGATGCCCGGAGGAGCCATGTATACACGACCTGTTTAATCAATAATAATCTGATCTAAACTACTGATGGAGAAAGCATCAATCTTGTAGAGGATTGTGCCCACTATAAAACTGAGAGTCAACCTTCTTCCAGTGAGCAATTTGTTTAATCTACAGACGCGACGAAGTGTGACAAAAATCTTTGGCTTATATATGACCTTTTTATTGCTTATGCCTCTGTTCTTTGTTATCTCTTCAACTTACGTACTGATCCAGAGATGCGCTTAGTTCCTTGAGAATGAGCTGTATTCTGCACCGATGCCAGATAAACCTTGAGATGATGCAACTCAATTCCGTACGGTGGGAGGCACAGCTGCAAACGTAGTACTCTCATGTACTCATTCCAGAAATCGCTCGGTCCAGCCTAGTGAACAGACTTCGAGGCAATGTTCGCATCATGTGAGAATCAATCTGCCTTGAGACAATGTACCATACATCAGTGAATCACCGTTTTCGTTAATCATATGGGCATGCATAGTCTTCAGGTTTCTATCTTCAGAGAAGGACATGCTTCACGATCAGATGAGCCAAGAACATCAGGTGAGAGCTGCTGAAGATAGAATGAAACTGGAAATGATGCGCTCTAATATTGGAGTTCATTCACTTTGTTGACTTTGTTTGAGTATGCAGGCCTTTGATCCAACTGTTAGAGCTCATCCCTTTGAACACAACTGCCACAATGTCTGTGAGAATCACTTTCTTCAACACTCATAGAGACTCTGCAAAATCTTGATATGAGCGGGACAGCATCCATCTTCCTAAATGCACACAATTTTTCTTTTGAGTTGGTATTTAGTCCTCTATACTCATCGAATTCCAAAAAAAGGGAGGAAAAAGAAAACCTTTGATTTTGCTTTTAGAGTATGAAAGAGATTCGCACTCATCTAGTAGACTTTGGTTTCAGTAATTTGGATTATCAGTAGGTGGATCTCCCCGACGACACAGTCGAACAGCTCAGACTTTCGTCAGATTGATTTAGTCTTAGGGTCACAGCAAACTAAGAGAAAGGGAGAACAACAAGGACAAAGATATATAGATTTAAAACCATATTTTCAATTCAGTTATGCCAACAAGAAAGCTGTACGATTGATTAGTTGTAACTGTGCTCTAAATCTAAGGATAAGGCTTACTTCCATTCGTCCAACTACTATATTTGTCTATACATCAGCTTCCAAATACATAAAGCTATAACAGATGGTATACCTGATCAAAAAGTGCTTGACAGAGCTTTCAAAGAGAACATATGACTTGAATTACTCAGACAAATCCACAACAATGGAGAAAGCTGATTTTCCTCGGAAAGGCCTTTTGTTGTTTCCAAAGCACGCATTTCAACAGAATTGGGAGAAACTTGGCGATTCTGAAGCACGAAGTTCTGGAATGTATCAACCTTGGGTTTTGATAGTCTACTAGGGCTGACGATTGTCGGACGAGTGCCTTATTTGATGAGCAACCAAACTTTGGCATTGTCCCCCACAGAAACGTCTTGGGATGCACATGACAGAAGGTTGTAGAACAAAGCTCTTTTTGTTCTACAAAAAGAGCTTTGCCGTTTGGTCGTTTGGCTCAACTGGCTTTTAGGGAGACCTAGAGAGACCAAAAGAAGTAAATATAGGGTCCAAAGGATGCAAGTGAGTGGCAAAGGCTTTCTGAAATAACACCATAATGCGAAGCTTTAGCGGTTAAACGTCTACGTCGTAACATGGAGAGGTCAAAAGGTGGAAACAACGGACCTATATTTTGTCGAAGATTTACAACAATGAGGAACATGAACAGATGTACTTCCAAAGAGCCCAAGTGCACTTCAAGCTAAATGTCTGCTTCATAAAAGTCCCTTTTCTGAAAGCTCATACATTTTCGTGTGCACATGCTCATGCTTCTCCAAGCTTCACGTCACTTCCATTGCCTGCACACATGTGACTCGATGAATCACTGAATAGGTCAGATGCAACTGCATGCCCAAAACATCACAGCCATGCAACGTTTATTACACTTACAGTTCGTCGACATAATTTACAGCGGAAAAGACTCCTATTGAACCATCCGCCTCCACGTGCAGTGATACTTCCAACTCCCAGCTGACCCTTGCTTCATAACTTTTATTTTGTTTGAAGAGGATAGTTGACCGGTGAAACACATGCCGAAAGTCAAATGCAAAAGGGGAAAAAAAAAAAACTCCATCATACTTCTTCGCATATTTCATGGAGCCAAGTGATGAATGATTATATCCTTTATGGGGCTCAGCGGGATTCGTAAAGAAGCCAAAATTCGTTAGGGTTTGGAGTTCCTGCGGGAGACAAACAACTTTCAGAGCAGCCTCATTCCCCTAGTTGGTGCTTTGTGGTAGCGACAAACTTGAATAAGATCTCCATTCCATGTTGTGTTGTTGCGTGTATGTTTTGTTACTTCGATCAAGGTTGAATACCCTCCCCTGAGGCATTATAGATATCTAGCCTCCAAGACCTTTACGAGTATACTTACGATCTTTAAGAGCCTTTTTCTATGTATTTCAGAATCTCCTTCTTGTACCTGCTACAAGGATAACTAACGGATACAAAGGAACCCTCTCATGCTTATCTATAGCAGTACATGACGGAATCTAGCAACTTTGATTCCAGGGCCAACAGGATATTCAGAAGTTCCAATATTTCCTGAGTTCCTTGAAAGCGTGGACAATTTTTTATCCACCGACCTGATCAACTGATTTCCGAGCCCAATTTTTCTCCAGAACCATCGATGGGCTTTATTTGTTTTATCCGCACCTAGAAGATGAAGCTGGCAACTTCCTTAGGAGAAAATACAAACGATCGTGTTTGCCTTTCCATGCTTGAAGCTCTCACTCCCCAGCCCTTTCTGCTCTTGTGCAGTACATCAAGTAATATAGCAAAACCGGAGGGAAGACCCCATCAAGTTGTTCAGGGATGAAACGAAATGGGCTAAGCTTTGGCTGGGCCCCCAATTCGACCCTTCTTCTCTACTCAAACGCTGCGATTGCGTTTGAAGAAGATCATCGGCCGATTGATTGATTGGTATCGTCTGTTATGCTGGCTTGCATGAATGGTCCTACGTGCCTTCACTAAAATCCCTCTTTCTTGCTGACATCTCTCCGAGCCCATCCTCCTGCATGTCCTAGAACTAAAGCAGATTTAACTCAAACCAAACGACTTACACAACACTTACTTCTATAGGAATGTCAGGTGCAAATAGATGCAGGGTTACAAGTCCACAATGTAATATTCTTTGCAAATAGTGGATGGAAATTCTCGATTGAAGTTTCAACTGCCGTTATTTCACCGACTCCGCAGTCATTGTGGGCGCCGTGTGCCATTTGCTTCTGCAAGATTCCCATGTGGAGAAACCTTTCGAGAAAACTATTTCTCAAGCAGGCTAAAAAATCTGCGAGTAATGAAGGTGCGGCTATGGAACCTATTTACGTACTTACTCGATCAGCTGGAAGTACGTTTGGTCAATGGAGTGTAAGCGAAGCATGTAGCAATGTTAGTGCAGAGAGAATAAAGAACACTGTTGCTCCTCTACTGAGTCTAGTCTCCGTAGTAATCCAAGGTCAGGTTTGGAATACGTACAGGGCCATGAGAAAGGTATATTAAAGAATAGATCCTTGTCAACTCCTACGTAGGTTGATGTAAGTGAGAAGTACTCCCAAATATTAAAGCACGTGACAGGTCGTACCAACATGAGACTGTATGGCCTCTACGTCATGCCAGCATGTGAAGAACTGGAGAAGAAACTTAGAAAAGTAACTGAAGTGCATGAACGCTTACATACTCCCCGGGACCCATTGTCAGACGTGGATTGCTTGTGATTTGAACTTAATGAAGGCAAGAACTTGAGTGGTCCAGCAGCCACCTAATTACCAAACACCATCTTTTTTTAGCCTTCGAATACTGTATGCTGGTCCACCGTTTGCAGTAAACATAACATGAGTATCTCTGCGAATACAATTCAAATGATTCCAACTTGTGTAGAATGTCAATTCTACACAATCGCAACCTTTGCAATTCTTTGGCATCGGCCGACCTCCTGGAATCGGTACGGAGGAACCAGGTTTCAGTTGAAGGCTTGCCATCAACCTCCACTGGTATTGGAATTGGAGGGGATAACCGTGGGCTTTGGGAAATCATGCGTTCAGTGTAGTGCATAATGGCGTGAAAAGCAAACCCATTGGCATCAGGTTGGAAATATCTTCAGGATAGCTTCAGCACGTAGAGAGAAACATCAATCAGGCGTCGGTTGCGTGATGCTTGCATCATCCGGTCACGTAAAGCAGTAAAACATGGAGCATAAAGGTCTAACTTTAACAACTCGTGAAGGTGATTCGGGACTTGATTAGCACTCTCTGAGAACAACCGCAATACTCCCAGAATATCTCGAAGAGTGAAAAGGAGAAACTTGACCTTTCCAACTAGCAATGATTCCCATTCGGGTAGGTCGTTACTTCAGCTTCTGTCTAAGCTGCCTTGTTTTTTGCTTTGAATCTTACCAGCGAGTGTGTACCTGGATCACCAAACTTCTATCAGTAAAACCCAAAGCCTAGCCAACCCCCTGAAGATATTCTTCCACAGGTTTGTTTGTAGCGTTATTGCTGGTTACACACTCATTACATTCTAAGTAAAACCTGGTGGGAAAGTTTCGCTTTTGACAACGTCACAACTAGGCCAGAGCTTGAGATTTGAGAACAGGAGACAGATTCCTTGTCCAGAGGGGATCTCGAGAGATGGAAGTTTGCTTGATTCAATTGGCTCCAGTTGACATGATTTCTAACTCAGTCGTTTGTGAAGAGAATCGAAGAGGTATCTTGATACAGATGGTATACACAGGACTAGTATTAGAATCAGGTAGAACCAAAACACGTTTGTGTGGATTCTGAGTTCGGTATCCGAGACAGCGCTCCTTCAGAGAATAGAGTGTTTGGAACTAACGGAAGGGTGAAGCTTTCAGATGAGCGCGTCTGAGATTTGGACACTGGAATAGGTTCAGATAGATACAGAAGAGTGTTGGGCAATTTCATTAGTTCAGTTTTCGAAACAATGTTGTTTATGAGTCTTTGGGATGACGATGCTCGTTGAGCTTAATAGGACCCATAGTTGCTTAAGCGACAGCAGATTCAATGAGTCTAACCAAGTCTGCATTTAGTATCCTGTCGACTGCTGGATGACGTAAGACCTCGAAAAATTGCGATCAGAATACTGCCAAACTGAGCTCCCATCCTTTGAAGTCATCCATATGCTAATATTGACAGTATCATTTGTCAACGAAGGTCGGCAGTTCCTACAACACCCGGAAAGGCCAAGTTATGGGAGTTCCATCAGAATCTACATTCTCATGCTGAAGGAGCAGTGTTATCAAGGCTGGATCCACAGTCAAATGCAGATTAGACAAATTTCAAGAGAGAGGACAGTGGTGACAAAACAGCATTCCTGCAGAAGCATGTCGGTCATGTTGAGCTGCCAGTTCCATCTCGATAGTACAAGAGATTCTGATGTCACCAATTTGTGCACGTGTGCATCTCCACTGTGACGCGATTTGTTCATTCTACAGATCAGGACATCAGAATTGTTGTTTGACCCGATCCAAAAGTAAGCGTGTGTCGAAATCCCAAAATCCACTGGACGAGCACAGTCCACAACAAGACGGACCTGCTTGGCACCCGTTTAGACTTGTCAAGCGTTTTCCATGTTTTAATCGATCTTCTCTGCCCCTAGGAGAGCCGGGCTCCCAGCCTAGGCGCGGTCGTTGTGCCCCAATCCGCAACCATTGCCTCAGCACGAGTCAAGCTCCAAATCCTGTTTTGGACTCTCACTCTCCACAGCAGCCACGTCTCACCACGCAACACTGTTGGAGTCAATACGAGTCCCCGCAGTCATGGACGATCTGCCATCCATCCACCTCTCCGAGGCGTGGACATGGCTGGATCCTTTGAACCCTGAGAGGTCCCAAGTTGTACCCTGTCCCGCTTAATCCCAAGAGTCAAGAGGTTTCACTCGAGGGATCTTTTCTCTCAGCATCCAGGTACACAGCGAATGCATCCTGATGCTCAGGAGCATGAGATTGTGTGTCGCAGACAGTATCCAGACGACCGACTAGTAGCAGACAAACTTTGAAGTCAAAGGAGAAAGAGCAACCGCGTGCTCGTTATTTATTCAGGCGTGCAGTATTCCATATCGAATGATTGAAGGGAGCGCAACTCGTCGCAGTTCTGTTATGTATGCTTGACGTGAATCCGTCGCGAAGGCACTGCTTTCTGTTTGATTCTTCAGAGTAATTTCGCGAGAAGTTGTAGCAGCGAGAGTCGGACGATGCACCCGACTGTACACCTTAGCTGTGAAGGAAAGAAAAAGGATCTGCAATCTCCACGTGCGGACTGAATTGCACGAGTGCGGAATACATTCAGACGCTGCTCCGCGGTTTGGAAAGCTCGGAGAGTTGAGTTCAGTGTTCTGCCTTGTGACTTGATATGTGAGTCGCTGACAGTTCAAGGTTGTCATGTCATGTCATGGTTGACCGAATCGATCATGAAGATTACGGTCTGGACGGAATTGGATGTCCAACCTCGTCACTCGCGGAAAGTGTTTTGACATCAGTTTCTCTGATTCGGAGGAAGTATTGTACAGTTAGAGAAGCAAATCACCATGGATGTTATAGTTTTGACCGAGCTAAGTAGGGGCTACAGTTTCTCATATATGATGAGCTTAACCTTTTCAGTCCGAGTCCGATTCCATGCCCGTGGCCGCGACGTAACATGTGGCAATGTATGTCAGGCTTCCTAAGGCTAGCATAAGAGTGCCTCCAACAATCTGCACGAACTTCTGGGTGGTAGTCCTAGTTCTCCGGGTGTATCCTTCCACTGCAACCAAGGTATGGTCGGTATATCCAACCGGTGCAGAATGTATGCCTCTAACTAGCAGTAGTCCGGGAATGATAAACACCACCATGACACCCCCCGATGACGCCAGAACTGAGAATACCTGAATTCGTGTTTGATCACAAAAGTAGAATATTAGAATTCTGAGAGGTAGACCAAGAGATCAATACTCGAGTAATATATAAAAGAATGTAAATGACCTTTCTAGGTTAGACGTGTGTGGAGTACAAATTCATACCGTTCCAACATCGTTGGTAAGGAGTGCAACTGTCAAAGTGCAACCCGCTAGTAAGAGAGTGAGTAAAGTCTGTCGGACCACTGAGAAAGCAGCCACAGGTGCCTTCATGAACGCCTTGACAAAGTCGTCCAAAATCGATCTTGCAGGATGTGACTGTACCGGATAGCAGACCATTGCTACCTGTTCAAGATTCAGTAATATTGTTATGAAACAGAGGAGAAAATCACAGGCAGACCATCTCAAAGACATCTACTGAAAGATAGATATATAAAAGCTCTAGAAAAGAACTGAGGGCTAAACTGAGCTATTGTGATAGGTGGTGCATAAATCATTGGTCTTTTCAGCACTCGTAGTAACTCTGTGGAAGGCATGATAAGGTTAATCAAGTCTAGTTGACAGGAATGAGTAGAGCGATGTATGGGTTGTGAGTAGACTTTCCGCTTGACGAGTAATACATTAACAGATGGCTTTCAGTGGATACAGATGTCTACACTTCCATTATAGAAGAGTTTGAGTTCCACGATATATAGCCATCTTACCACAGCCATGCCAATTCGAGCAAACTTCAAGAACCCATTGTTGTCACCGAAACTCTTCAGAACGTCGCTTTCTACATCTGGGAAAATCAAATAACCAAACAATCCAACCTATCCACATGCACCGCGAAGAATGTTAGAATTACAATGCGGTCGACCGCATACGGCTATTGTCTACCTCTCTACTTCAAAACCTTAAATAGCTGTATTTCCAGACGAACTTCGAAGAAACAGTAAACAAATTTGCATCTTCAAAGTACGTATTACAGATTGTATAGCAGGTAGTGAGACATGTGAAATTCAGAGCGTACCAGGCAATAGCAGACGACGCACAACGACATGGAAGTAAAAATGACTCCATCCATACGCTTCACTCTTTCTGATCTCTGTCTCGAGGATATATGCGCTATAACCTCCTCATCCAGAAGACGTTCCTCCAGGAGGCCTTTCTCATCACCGAAAAAAGGAGAGGGGTGCTCAGCAAGCTCGGCGAAGATTGGGACAACCTTGAACATGAGAAGGCACCGTCATTCGGACGACATGATAATTTTTTATAGATGAGATCAAAATGTATTATAAGGAGAGTAAACGTCGGTGTACCTGAATGTGACACTGAAAGGCAAAGACGACGATGTCTATGATGATGAATGCACGTCTACCAGATTCCCACATCAGTATCTGCAAGATGGATAAGATCTTAACATTAGTGATGTTATAAAATGCTCATAGGAATTTATGAACTTAATACTTAAACTAACAATGTTGTCTTTACAACTAAAGAATGAGCTGCACCACCCCGAAATTTGAAACCCATGAGTAACCAAACCGGGATGATTACGGGGTTTCCTTCAGTGTGTATGGTATCCACCTGGAATCAAGAAAGCTATAAAGGGCTCCTGGGGAAACTGTCAGACAAGCCCCTGGTGGACCGTCTGACAGTTTGTGAGTTTCGTCAGTCTTCAAGTATACTTTCTGATGTAATGTTAATCTAAGAGTCCTCCTCATTCTGTCTTTAGCAGTAAAATACTGATTGTCTATAGAAGAAAATGGTTACTAGCTTTTACCATAGCTAACTACTAATCTACTTTAGGGTTTAAGAAATGTTTAGCAATCATCCATGGTGAAAGGTGTGAAGATATAAATGAGTCACTACATCTACGTGATTCTTGTGATATCCAGAAGTTACTCAAGACAAAACATCCCAAGAAATCATCGCAGACATCCAAAGAATTGTTAAAATGATACACTTTCTGACATACATTCGAATTTATGTTGGCCAGTGGCTATAGTATAGGGTGCGCAGTGCTACCTTTCTTTCATTGAAAAGAGCAAAAAAACTTTAGTGTACATTTCGAAAGATAAAGCTTCGTTTGTGTGATAAATTCAGAGCCTTTGTATTCATGGTAGAAACTCATACATGAATTTATGTAAAGAGACTTACTTTATATCGAGGCACAAAGTACATCAATCACAAATTCTAAGCTCTGATGGATACTAATGGGTGTTACACAGAGAGAGGATGGAATTGTACATAAATTGAATAGGTCAACGAAGGACAAGGTTGTTTATGTATTTGCTCAAGCTAATCTCACGATGTAGTTTTGGGGAGGAAATTTAAAGGCTGCTAACTAAATTAGAAATACAAGACCTAGTAAAACAATGAAGGGCATATCAACATATGAAGCATGGATAACATGTTGTATCCATAAAAGATCAATCACTTCAATAATGCTTCTTTGGATTCTATGTTGTTTCAAGATCGTTTCAGCTAGATAGTTCGGATATCTTAGATGCGAAATTCCCTTGTGATGCTAATGCGGCCTAGTCCCATGTTTAGATTCATCCCAGTACATCTTCACAGGGTCTTGCCATTCTTTTTGCTGTAGTACTTGGTACCCATTGTTATCCACACGAGAAATACATGAAACGCATAATATGATGGGACTAAATCTAGCTCCTCATCCGAAGGGAGTACTGTGATTGTTAATGTCAAAACTGTTAATCAGTTTCTTTCAATGTAAGGTACTAAAAGTTTGTTTCTAACTTTTTCAGTAGGTAAACTCTAATTTACCGTAGGAATCAAGAAGTGTTTTGCAGCCAGCCAACTTAAGATTGGGTTCTCAAGTTAGTACCTCAACCTCAAGTTTGAGCTAAGAACTCTAGTAATATTGATAGTATTTAGGTACAGAACAGAAGCATGAGTACATACCTTGCTAGTGATCACGTTCTCAAGTAGTTATCACACCTTTTACTGTTGGATTGGTAATTGAGAAATGGAGATGGAGTCAGCACTCTAGGTGAGTTTCGAGTTTTAATCTCAAGTGTGGGGATTGTTGTTTAGGGAGTTTTGACCCTAGTGTGGCTGATCATAGCTAAGTTTGAGTCAAAGGGGAGTGGTAGCAAGCTATGGCTAATCCAGGAGAATCAAAACAAAGCATCAGGCCCAGCTGTGATACATCTGCAAGAAATTCGAATGAACTGCTGCAACAACATTCAGAAACATAAAAGTTTCTGAATTCTGTAATTATCATGATTACCTCCAAAATAAAATAAAAAACCTCCATACAAAAGTCTTACATCTGAAGGGAAGCCGTTTGCTATGAGGCCTTTGGCACCGATAGTCACCAGCACAACGGTCAGATATATGAGCATGGCCACCTGTACAAATCCAAAAAAGCCGAGTTTAATTGTTTTATTCAATTTTTATTTTAATGAGATTACTCTACTGCAAACTTCTAACTATTTCAACAGTGATATCAAGGCATACACATCAAGAACTCTCAAGGTTCAATATTGCGTTTTGCCCTTAGTTCGCAATTTCAGTTTCTTTACCTGTCTGGATATGAACTAAGTCTTGGAACCTGTGTACTTTGGTGGAAAAAGACTCAAACATTCGCTTTTATTAAAAACCAGATTTAAATTGCAGTACTCAATCTAACAACGTTAATGAAGTCGTGAGTTTACATACACATATAAACATATACTGTACATGAAGAAAAATCCACTCCCACCTGTATAGAATTTTTGATTAATCTGGCTTCACATTTGCCAAGAATGGGCGTTATAGCAAAATAGAAGAAAAAACCCAGCCACGCAGGTGCAGTTTGATACTTGTAACTATAAGATGTGTAATTCGCTACTTGACTAGTGTACTTTGATTACTTATTGCGATTTTGGTCCGCTCGGTCTTACCGTGCAGCTGTGAATACTGAAACTTACAACCACTTACGCTCGAAACAATATTACATGTTTCAAGCGTAAGCCTTACGAGAAACAATTATCGCGAGCGCTCTTGTACACAGTTCTGGATGAAGCTAACCAAGTTTACGCTCTGATCAACTCAGGAGCAGAAAATATCAGAAGCCAGATTGAAGAGAAACACGATGGCCTACTCACCGATATGACGCTACTGAAATATAACGCCATAAAAGTAGTCTTCAAAGCATGTGGCAAGATCAGCATGATGGTAAATAATAAAATTACAACTCTGCAGTAACAAAATAGTTGTAATTTCCAGGTTAGAGTAGTGTTTTTGTTAAAAGTTATCCACCTTTCGCTGTACATGCTCAAAATAATTACTCGAGGTCTAAAACATAAGATATATGCATGGACAGCAGTTAAAATAGGAATAGGTAAGCCCTTCATTCATTGCCGCTAGTAGCTGATTATGGAATAGACAAGAATCAAGAGGACAGATACAGTAGACCAGTCCAGTTTTATGTGCCTGCGATCAGCGAAAGCGGAGGTCTCCCCGAAAAGCTCGGCAAAAACAGGTGCAAAGACATCTCCTGCAAATAAAGTAAGGGTTATTGAACTCCATAAGCAAATGCTTCCTTAAAAAAAGGATAATCTATATTTGCAAACACAACCTGCACGCACTCTTAGTCCCACTGTCAAGACTGAAAATTCAACAACCAAGACGTTCCAGTCCCATGTCCAAATAAGATATAACGTGCACGAATGATGAGCAATTTAAAACCATCCATAGACTGAACTTGAGAATAACAATACATGAGGCAAAAGCCATCCTCAACCTTAGAGCTGATTCACCAATCACGAGAGGAACATGAACATCTTAACATACAATATGTGGTCCCTGAGATTTGCACTGACAATCTCATTGTATACTTTGCGGAAAATTTAAGGCATGCACTACCCGTCAAATTATGCAAAAGATGGTCATTCGTAGAAAGATTAAACCACTCATGCAAACAGTGTAGATTAAGATATTCACGTAATACACTTTTGAACTACCATTCAATTACAATTCTAACTTCACCCATGGGTACGCTCGTTAGATGTGGGGCATGAATCTCACATGTCTTCCGATGAGACTCTTGTTAAATGTATAATTCAGCTGGGATCTATCAATATGCCAATGTATGAATATACGGTTTTGTAAAACATTAAAAGTTGCGTTTGGCTGTCAAGAAACTGCATGTGTCATATCAACTCAGCTCTGTCTCATCTTCCAGCCGCATGTAATTTTCGTAACAGAAATCTGCTTAGAGGAGAGTACCTGTAATCATGAGATAGGAGATCATAGATCCAACTAAGAAAGTGATCATAGTCACAGAAGTGATAACAGCCATTTTGGACCCGAGCACTGAGAATACCAATTGCTGTAAAAGGCACGCAAAACGTAGTGCCAGAATCATTAGGGCTGACTATTCATTGCTCTTGAAACAAAATTGACAATTCCGCTGGAAACAAGAATGACAATTTAAAGTGACAAACTCACTTTCTAAGTGCTGATGAAGAAAATTCGGAAGGAATGTTCATACATGGTCATGACAGGTATATATCGTGACAAAGAGCCTATTTATCTAAAAAAAGATGTTTCTAGCAGGTGCATCAACTGTTAGTAAGTATGCAGACAAATGTAGTTGAACACCAAGGCCTTTCAGCTGCATTTATTATTCAGACCAGTCGCAGGTACAATTGCTGGCCAGAGAAATCACGCAGTACAACGGTCACTGAAAACCATGTTAATTTCTCTCTCGGAGCTTCAGTAATTAGTCACATGATATAAAACTAAAGATAGACGTTATTAACCAAATCCAAGAGAAATGCCTTGATGAAACCTCCTACAAAGCAAGTTAGGCAAAATAAATCAATCGAAGCTAGCGATCTGACAAACTACTCGTATTAGAAAAAATCTGATTTCGACTTGCACAAGGATCAGACGATATATTTCAAAACACATGGATTAAAAGGTGTGAATTACCTGATATGATTGCGAGCTATATTTTTCTGTGACTCTAACTAGGAGGCATAATGCAAAAACTTCGATAACCCAGATAATACCCGTGAAAAATAAACCTCCCACAATGCCGGTTCGTCTGCATGCATCAAAGCCCATACAGTCAACCAATGAATGAGATTGTAAGCTCAAAAGCATATTGTATCCATCATAAAAGACAATCGGTATATATATTCACATTTTACTTAGAAAGAATATTCAAAGGTGTCCGTCTAAAAGATACAACCGGTGGATACAGCTTCTCGGCCTTGTTCATGTAATGGAGCAGAGCTGCAGGTTAGAATGCATATTTCAAAAATTCTGTTTTAGTTGCTGAGATTCTTGTGGTTAACTCATGAAACCATGAAAAATTTCCGATTGTTTTCACTATCTGGATGATTTCTTAAAAGTTTCGCCAAGCTCCTGAATACAAGACTGTTCTACGAGGCCTCTATGCCATCCCACTCTATAAGGCTCAAGTTTCATTTGCTACCATATCATATTGATGAAACCATCGACAAAAATTGATCAACTGAACAGATATTATAGAGTTCTTCCAACATAATGTTGTCCTTCATGTAAACTTCGAAGATGAGGATTCCGTATAGTCCACATTGACTAATGAGTGAGAGATGTAATCGCTAAGCTTTGAGATTCAACTAATTTTCTGTACCATGTTCTCCACTTAGGCCTTACTTGACAACATCAAAAATTTATGAGTTGCAGTAATAACAACCATACAAAGCACATAGGAAGATTCACACATCTTAAATAGATAGATTGAGCTGCTGACGAGCTGCAAGCAGTCGAATCACTTACCGGAAACCGTAAGGGAAGGAGAGGACTCCAGCTCCTATAGCTGCATTACAGAGATTGAACACCGAAACCCAAGGAGATTCGTTTTTTCCAAATCTTCTCCTATTGCCGGCTAGGTCAACACAAACTTCCATCTCGACCCCTGGGCCCTGTTCAAAACAATTCTAGAGATCCCAACACAGAGGCGCCTATTGTGACAATTTGGCGTTTCCCAAAAGTCTGCAATTTCTCACGCACGGATCATTCGTTTCTACAAGTTCTTCCACGAGGACATCGTCGGCATGCAAATCAGCCACAAATCAACGTAAAAAGCCACTCCTTAGAATTATATCATTCCGAAAAGGTAAGCACATCGCTTGTTAGCTGACAACGACCATCTTCGCCAGGGCAACAGGCCGAGCTCCAAGATGAAGATAGTTCAACGGAATCTTCAGAGCATTTCAAAATCCTCCTCTATATCCTGCTCTGCACAACCAGAACTATCACCAAATTTCACCAACACCGCGTTGTCATCACTGTTGTTTCAGCAATCCTGTCCCGGTATTATTCCTTCCACGAGAGATTGTCAATTTGCAACCAACAGATGAAGGTTTGGTGTAAATCTACAACGCAGTCGGGATGGATCGGTCCTCCATGTCCCCCTCTACTCCCGGTCCAGGCTCCACTGCCCCTCCACACCCTCTCCGCTTGCAACCTCTCCAGGGCAAGTGAAGAGCAATTCACGGCACAGAATCATCTCCGGCCGCGCTATTATGCCGTGATCATCAAACAATGTCTGTCAATTACTTCCTCAGGAAGCACGTCACACTGTGCGCGCATCCATATTTTCTTATGCCAATTAGTAGATCTAAATATCTCGCAAATCACGATCGACAACAATTATCGCCAATAAAGTTTCCAGGAAAGATTTTTTGGGCTGCGAACGTGCAAAGAATCTCGCCGAAGAGGATCTAAAGCTCGAAGAATGTGGAGGAGTGGCAAGGCTCGAGGTCTACTGGCTGCTGGCCTTTCGAGACGCTGTGAACTGAGGTGCCAAGTTTCGCCAACTCATGGGCCGGGTTACAGTGCCACCGTGGGTCCTGGTCTCCAACTGGCGGATGACGTGGACGTGACGATCTTGCGCTCTGTGTACATGTGGCTTCCCGTTTCAAAGGGTTGAGGAGTGTTTCCTCTTTAACCCTTCGAAACGATCTTGGGGGATTGGCTCCAAGATGGGACGTTCTTGTACGAAATAGCCCTGAAGGAACCGCGAACAGTCTGTGATCCCCGCAAGGAATGCAAAATGAAATGGATTTAGGGATCTATCACAAGCCAAGACTTGCAAAACTTCCTGGAACAGTTAACTATTTTACATCATTATAAATATATAGCGTTGAAGCTAAATATATATGAAAATGTAATATGTATTTTGATTATCCAAATATATATTTTGTGTTGAAAAAGTACAAATTTGCTTGCAAGATCTAAATTATTGTTTGTATATCCATGTTACAATGATCTATAAACTTAAGAATTTCGTACATCCATATAATTTAAAGTCTAGAAAAAAATAAGGATGACATTTTTTGCAAATCATATACTAGGATACTTGGGAGAATATTATATATATCCTTTCATATGAGAGAATGATAATCATTTCCTGAAATTATGTCATTTGTGCATTTATCAAAGACTGTCACAAATATAATTGACTGCAAACATATCAGACGTATATAAACTATTTTTCTCATGCATCATAGTTTATATTATATCTATAGGAATTTCTTATAACTGTACGTATTTATCACCATCATCGTTGAATCATATTTGTCTTGTTGCATGCAATTTAAGACATGCATGTGATAGTATGTGATTAAACATATAATAATATTGATGTAATAAAAGAAATTTTTATAAATCTTATACCATGATGCATTATAATATCAACAACCACACACTGGTATTGTATTAGTATATTAATGGAGAGGAGCCTTACCCATTTATATCCATATACCTACATTAAAACCTCAACACATTTCCATGGAGTAGTTCATCATACTGAGTTTGATAATTTCATCAAGTATATTCATGATACTTTATCATAAAATTGTGATAAAAATGCATATGAAGTTTGATATTTAGTATGTAGATGTATCAATTAAACATCATGGGCTAGAAGATGACATCAATGTAAATGCGATACTCGCATCTAAATTCAAACTTTAAGATTTATCAGTGCGTCACCTTGTGGATTTTTAAATTTTTATGATCATCATCCTTAACTGCGGACTCATCCCTTTTATTGCTCAAGATCTGATTAGATTTCCCTTCTTACATCCTAAACCAAGCTCCATGATGCTACCAAAAGATCTGAATAAACCCAATGGATCAAAGTTCTGTCTAGGTTTGCTACATCCAAAAAAAATCATGAAAAGTTTCTAAATTTTTCTTGTCCATTGATTGCAACTGATCCGTTTTCAATGTCCTCGTAAACTTCCCTATGAAATTCTTTGTGCTTAGATTGTACTGCAGCTTCCATGATTATGTAGGCTTTCTCATCCAAACCTTGGCCGTTCCCATCGCCACTTAATGGGATCCCTCCATGATCGAACTCCACATGTGAAACTTCTTTCGTCCCAAGGATCCGTACCACCGATCAATTCCCCACAATTTTTTTTTAATATTAACTCAGCTGTAGTGAACACAACAATAGTTGCTCTCTTCTTGCACTTTCGACAGAGTTCTAACTTTCTGCCAATCTTCTTCGTTGAACCTTTTTCATCTTAACCTCAGGGATGTATGATTTAGCCCTTACTGAATATGGGTCCAGTCATCTAAAGACTAAGCTTTTGCCGAACGAAAACTTCCAGCACTATCTTTGCCTGTGTGACTTTCCAATAGCTCAGCTCTTCTTGGAGGTATTCCTGTCATTCTCCATAGCTTACAAAGCTGATGAGTAGGTCCCAGCGGACCACTAGAGAATAACGCGGCTCCCGAACTACTCCTATGCATCATCACGAACAAAAATGATCACCAGAGACAAACAGATTTTTGAGCATGTACGAAGGAGTTGCATCGTAACACACCATACGGTTTCATCATATTGGAATTTAGGGAACAAAACCAAAGCAAAATAACAGGGATAACCAAGTGAAGGCTCGGCAAGCTATAGTAATGAAGGCTTGAAAATAGGCTGTCATAACACTTATCAGATATGGAGGACATATCCAAGTGGGGCTAAACAAATCTAAGCTGGACGAGACATGAGCCAAAAATGTAGTGCAATATTTAAGGGTATGAAGCTGGCGCGGCAACAACTTATGTGATCGATTTCAGATTTCAGACGGTCCCGAAAGCAAGATCAGGGCTTGGGAGGAAACTAGCAATCAGACATGGTCAGGATAGCGAAACCCCAGAGTCAAATCCAAGCCCGGGAAGCCACAACAGCTGAAGAAACTTGCTAAGCAAACCAATTGTTGAGAGCTCAGTTAACCTTTGGAGAGCACAGATTTCGGAGCTCGGGCCTCGAATCTGTGATGGAGACGTGAAGACTTTGAATCTGAGATGGTTGGAAACGGGTTCAACTTTCACAGTCTCTATATATGGAAGCTGGACTGTGCCGGTAAATTACATTTTACATCAACTGTGAATATATAGCGACGAGACTTCTTCGAAGGTCAGCACTGTGTCAGTGGATGACGATGATGTTCGTGGCCGGTCAAGTTTATATGGAGAATCGAAAAGGTGTTTCAACACAAACTCCTCAGCGCAGCACGTGTGGTATCCTCCTCGGTCCACGTTGCGCGAGGAGCCACTTTTTAATATAACAGTAGCAGAAGCAAGTGGTCCGGCACCGCGGAAAGGAAATTGCATCACAGGCAATGGCCAACCAACGGAGACACATCCAGCGCAAGGCAAGACCAAGACAGAACAGGGTCATAATCCAGCGACATCTGATCTATAAGGTCGGTACTAGTCTTTTGACCATCGTGGACATCCTGCGAATTATCCGGAAGAGGATTGCAGATGTGTCGAAAAAATACCGAAACCGACAGGCCGACGGCGCAACTGACCACACACTTCGAGAACAGTAACTCCCAAAGTGTCATGATGAGCCTGGAGATAGCAGATAGACCCAGGTCCAGGAAGGATTTTTCTTTTATTCAGGATGTGCGAGCACA
The DNA here is from genome assembly GCA_037833965.1 of Marchantia polymorpha subsp. ruderalis. Classification (NCBI taxonomy): domain Eukaryota; kingdom Viridiplantae; phylum Streptophyta; class Marchantiopsida; order Marchantiales; family Marchantiaceae; genus Marchantia; species Marchantia polymorpha. The sequence continues at coordinate 9,611,931 of AP031352.1, read as the reverse complement.
ATTTCCCCTTTGACCTCGCGGAGGCGATCGGTGCCTACCAGCAAGAGCAACGAGAGGAGACCTACATTTACATAAATATGATTCTGATTTTACATTCCACTCAGCACCGGCGCTATATTACTCAACTCTGATGGCCATAGATATGACACTGATATGGGCACATCCGCCTCACACATTAGTAATGTGTGACATTACAATTACTTCCTGCCTGTGCAGCAAGCGCGGCCAGATTTCACTTTGCTTGCTCGAGGAGCGGATAATTACGAAGAAAGAAGATAGAAGATATATACAGATAATGAATCTGCAGAGAGTAGAATGTACAGCTAGTGATAAGCTGAACATCAGTGAACTTGCGTACTGAATGAAAGTCCTTCAAAATCCACGTAAACTCATGAGAAAGAGTTGGTCTAAGTGTGTGGGCAATTCATTATTCAACAGAAAGCAATCAAAGTCCCACTTCGACTGGTTCTTCGTGGAGGATCTGGATTTCCGCATCCAGGATGTCGGCAGGTTCAGGAGTGCAAGTCTTTACAAAGTGCTTTGTCCCATGACCACGAGATATTCTCTAGCCAGTCTTTCACCATCCTCAAAGACAGCGACGCAACTAGACAATGCTCTTGATACTCGCCGCAAATGTTCTATTCGTACTGGGTGCCCAGAGCGCAACCCCACTGTAATTTCCAATAGTCTTGATAGATGGTACAACACTGTCTTTGAGAGTCTTCGTGTCAATGAACCCTTCGCCGGCCGAGGGGCTCGCAGGGAGGGATATGTAAAAGGCCGGTTTCGAAGCCGTGATCCTGGTGATCCAATTGCTCCACGATCTCACAAGGTCATCGATCCCGCCCCGAATATCACATCCAGGGTTGTTATAGAACTGCACGAACACGAGATCCACCAAATTCGTCTCCATGAACTTGCCCGCCGAGTCAGGACCCAGAGAGGGATCGGGGCAGGGGCACTGAGGAGACACGCCGAAGTACAAATACTTGTACTGGTTGTCCTGGGCGATCTCGCGCAGCCGTCCTCCCAAATCCGCGTAAAACCTGTGGCCTCCACTGAAAATCCGCAGGTCGAGACCATCCAAATTCACCTCCCCCAGCGGGCTATTGCTCGAGCTGCCTCCCATGTAGTTGTCCCAGATGTCTTGCGCCAGCAGCCGGGCTTCGTCGGCCGTGTCGAAGCCGTAGCCCCCCACTTCTCCTCCCAGAGAGAGCAGCACCCTGATGCCTCGTTTCTGGCATGTCGCAATTTCCGAGGCGTAGCGCTGACACGCTCCCGTCGGAGCATCGCAGTGGCCTCCCAGATCGAGCACGGGAGACTGGTTTCGGCCGAATTTTGAGAGGTATGCTATGATCACAATGCCGTAGTTGCCAGACGCGCAGAGCGCAGCCAGAGAACCTTCCGTTTTGTCGTCGCCTTCTTGGCCCCAGTAGCCTACGACCTGACCTGCTCCGAATGTCTGAATGGCATGATGCGAAATCAGCACCATCAACGCAAGAATACCGAACTCAACCTTTCGAGCAGACATGAATCTCCGATCCATCTTTCAAATCCAATTAAAAGCCCAATTCATGTGAAGCTAGAGATTAGATGGACATGCTTTCAAAGCAGCAGCCTAAGCTCCTGGCCGAGCAGAGGAAGCAGAGACCATGAGAAATTTTGTGATGCAGGTTTCAGGTTCTGAAGCGACGTCGCTTCACTTCCGTCAGCTCGGAGGATAAAGAGTCAATCTTCGTTTAAGATGTCTGCATTACAGGAATCTCGGTGACTTCTCGTGCAGCGGTTTGACCTGACCATATTACGAGATTATATATTTGCACTGTGGCTGCGGGTCCGTTCTTTGCTTCTGTTGCATGATCTCTAGTCTTCGCCAAAGACAATCATTTGAATCCAGTTTCAACCCTGGCTTCCGCCGTAACGCCGCGAATCTCGAAAGGAATGGCAGACTCCAGCGCCACTCCACGTGACACAGTATATGTGTAATAGAAGCTGATGCTGAGTAAGTTGATTTTGATGAACACCCTTGATTGAAGAACTGGCTACACATAAATTATAACATGCCTACTCTTGAATTGGAGGTTAATACATCTGAGTGTTATATGATGAGAAGCTGACTTTCTTGAGAACACTGCTTCGGAATCTTTTTGTGTTCTCATACAAAATGCGTCAGTGATGCATAGAAAATGCATAGTGATACAGAGCTCCATCTTGCACAGTCAATTGTAACCACTAAGCCCCCTGACTCAATGTGTTTGCTATCGACGACTCATAGAACGCCAACTCGACGACTCCTTGACAGGGATCTATGATAATAGAAGTATAGCAAGGTCAATATCAAAAACGAGCTCATAAGTTCCTTTGAAAATTGACATGAATAAGAATAAAGTTCTATATCCAATCATATTACTCTCTAATGAAGCAATTTAGTATGAGACTGTTGCCGATTATTGCCATACATGACTGTTGCCGATTATATAAATGAAATGTGGCGCATTGTTTCAATAAACGGCTTCAGACTGCCTTATTGATGGCAATTTGATGCTCTGTACTTGTTGAAGCATTGAATATCTATCTTTAGGAGCAGCAGTTCTCAATAAAAAACTAGAATTTCGTGAGAGGTGCTGCTTCATCATTGCTAGCAAACTTCAGGACGTCCAAGTTTTATGGACGATAATTACTACAGGAATTTGGTGCTCTACATACTGTCTCCATGAAGAGGACCGAGGACCGTTCGTGCTTCGTATGTCGAGTTTCAGGTACTGGATATTGCAAATCCTCTCTTTTCCATTCCAGTGATCAGAAACTTGGCAATGATTCACAACCTGGTCGTCTAGACACTCCTCGGGCTTTAACAGAAGTTGGAGTTGGACCCTACAGATTTCACCCCAAATCTGTGGACTTCTAAAACGCCCTCCTGATCTAAAAGGAACAAAAATCTTCACAATGACTCAGTTTCAAATTCAAAGGGCGGCGCAATGATCCTTTGTGATGCCCGCAGGATCGGATTAAACAAACATCAATATCTTACAAATAGTCAGTCTACGAGAGATGCACATAGATCCGCTAGACCAGTAGTCTCATTGCACGTGAATTGTCAGCCCATTACAATGCATGAAACGCTAGTTTTGAATTGTTGTCTACAGAGAAAATTTTACGCTCTTCTCTATGCACAAAGGTAAAACCCAGAGCTTCTACGAGATTGATCACTATCGGCACATGTGGGATTAGTGTAGGTTGAAAGCAATCAGAGATACAAAACTGAAGAAACATGACAATTATGCAGTACTATCGTCTAATCGTGGAGACAATGAGAACAGAAGAGGGAATGAGAGGGATTAGCAAGCCTAGGATGCCAGCGCGCCGCTGTTGTGGTTGCTGAAGGTAGGAGGAGAAGGGAGGAGTGTGCGAGAGGGAAATGAGTTGTTCGATGTAGTATGGAGAACACGGAGGACGAGGAGAGTGCAGTTTCCGTTGCATATAGGCTGGTTGTAAGGGTGGGCAAACAATTATACAGTATTAAGATCGTTAAGTTCTCTACAATCATCTTGATGCAACAGTGATGTGAGAAAGATGGTCAATACTATGAGATCGAAATCACGTGCGGTGTTCTCGAATATTCTCACTAGGTACGCTTGTGCCACCTCTGCTGGCCTGTAAGAAATAACTGCTCCGAGGCACGAATCTGCAGTTTATGTCAAATTTTCCCTTAAATTTTAGTTGTTATATGGAGACATCTGAGGCTTTTGCCCATGAATGTTTCCGCCGAGTTCTCTTATCTTGAACTGGTCACTGTGGTGGATGGAAGTACATTTACAGAAACTTATTCGGGTGACTTACTTCCTACTTCATGACTCTTTAGTATGCAAGCACTTTATGCTCCGCAGGCACTTATTGTTCCATGATAGAAAATTATCAAGATTGTATAATGTAATCAACGAATCAGAAATTTTAACTTTCTGTAGAGAGAAGTAAATGAATTTGAGAATTTAACTTAGTATTTATCTTATTAGTACTTTAATAGATTTCATAATGGCATGTTAAATTAAGTTAAGTTTTTTACTTTTCTTTGTTACAGATCAATTGGATAACATTTTCATCATAATTCTAAGTTGTTAATAAAAATGAAAATTTTAATCATCAGAATTACGTAGTTTATTTTTAATCTAGATGATCGCCTACCATGTGAAATACTATTGCGATCAAGAACCCAAAAAAATGCATGATAATAGTCAATCATACTAGATCAATATGTAAATATTGGAATAATCAGTTAATAATCAGTTTACATTCAAACTTAGCATAATTGAATAAAGATACACTGACTTTTTTTTTAAAGTTAAAAACATTAAAAGAGTCAGAATTCATAAATGGACTCATTTAGAAATACTCAGATAATAAAATTTAAGTTTAAAAATATCACATCTAGAAACTTTTATCATTAATTGTTTTTTTCATGTTTTCAAATTAACATGAATTGGAAAGTTTTAGAATAATAAGAATGATATACAAAATCTACATGCAATCTTTCATTCTAAAACAACTTCATCATAAAGTTTCAATTTGAAAAAATTTATATTCTCATTGTAAAATTAAAAAAAAAAATTCATCACAACCACATATATACATTAAAAAGTATCATATTTGACTCAGATTAAGATGATAACAATTCATTATCAAAATTAGAACTATTATACATTTCAACATCAAGTCAATCATCATTGAGTTATTTGATGAAAAAAAAACAATCATCTATCATGTTTATCACATAATCATGTACCATATATCTTCGGTTCTTCACAATTTTTGAAACAATATAAAAATGATATAATATAAAAATTGTAATATTATATGATTATAATAGTAAAATATTTATATTCCATTTACATCTTAAATTTTTTTCATACATTAATCAATTCATGATTACTTAATATATTATGTATGCATTGTTTTGATACAAGTTAATTATAATAAAAATTAATCACAATATTATTAAATTAAAATTAAAATTGTATTTATATTTATATTTTGATAAATTTCTATCATATAAAAAAACATACAATCTCATGAGTATCGTATGTTAAATTGGATAATCATACTATATATTTGTCATCATTTATTTTATGTCAATTTACTACTTTTGTGGAAATCAAAATAATACCAATTTATTTGCATCAAAAGATGTTTACGTTTAATGTGGCTGAATAAATTTTATTTATTATTTAAAATTTTATATTCATATTTTAATTTCTAGCATATTTTTATACAGTTAGCTCATGTTAATTCTACTTTTTTCAACAATGATTAAGCTTACTATGATAGCAACTGAGATTCAAAAATTTTGCAATAGATCTATATGAAAAAAATAAGGATTTTGAGTAAAATCAATTTATTTTGTTTTTTCTATTATTGAAGAGAATCACATAATTTGTGTTGGCTTTGTTAAATTGTTGCATCTAACTAAACTATATAAACATTCGAATGATATCTAATGTTTCGAATAGGATATTTCAAATAATTTGTAATACAAATTATTTCAAATTATTGTAAAGAAATTATGCAATTCAGTTTACATTTATATTTCAAAAATGTATCTTTGTCACACTTAAATACTTCAATACCTTTCTAGCTCTTAGAACATAATCAATGATATCTTCCTAAATTATATAAACTACTATTCATATTTTATATATATAATTTACATTACTAATCATTTTTATATAAAAAAATATTTTTTATCTAGTCAGAAAGAGAAATCAAGTTAAACTGAAAGAAATTAATTAATTTAATATGTTATTGAATCTTCTACAAATTCTATAATATTTATTTATTTATTTAGAAACTGTTCAACCTATAGGATTTATTTTAGATTTCATCTTTGTATAGCACAAAACTACTTTGTTAATCACTTAACCTAATGTTACCTCTTTTTTCTCCAATATCCAAAAAAAATATTATTTCATGAATATGTTAATTATTTTTTATTTCAATCTAACAAATCACGGTCATGTTTGTTTTTTTGACATTTTTATTCATCTTGTTGATCACATTCCGATTTCGTAGAACTATTTTCCACGATTTGAGAGTTTATTCTCAGTATTAAAATTTTGATTTCTCGAACATCGTAACTTAAACCTATTACTCCAGTCATTTGATTTCGCACATAGAAAACTCCATTAGATAATAACTCATTGAAATGTTAGAAGAATTTTATATCTCACAAATACACTTTTGTTCTTACAATAAGTACTTTGCTTTGCAACCACTTTTTCCACTTTGTATTTGGCTAGAGAGCATGACGTCGCTCTCTTGTGTGACATACTTCTATATCAACCAGACAGTCTTATCGTGTAGCTACGCGCTTCGCTTTGATAAGTGATTGACGAATCACATATCAAACCGAAGCGTTGGCTGCACACAGAAATCTGATTTGCACAGGGAAGTGAAGCGTTCGTGACGACTTCGTGTCTGAGTATGTAAGAGTTCTTCAATCTTTTCCTCCAGTCAGCACTTTTACAAACCCAATCTCGTCCCACATGACTTCGTTCAATACTTGGAAGGATTCGCTCTCATTTCGAAAGCCCAAGACGTTGACATGGTTCATCTTGACGAAAAGTACATGAACGCGCATTGTCTTACGTGCTAACAAAGTGCACCACGTATTCATACATAACAACCTTTCCGCAAGGACGTAAGTTCTTGTTTGAGGCTGTGAACCTTCGCAGTGAGAGATACGATGCGGTTATTCAGTATTCCACTCAGGAAAGTGCCTCGAGAGGAATTACACGATAAAACTGGTACTTTGTACTGAAAAATGTACTGGTCAGTACGTTGAGACAAACGACAAGATCATCGCTCGATCGGATGAACTTAAGTCAGCCACGTCTCACCTTTTGTACACTTTAGCAGACACTTGGGCAAATGACGACCTGCAAAGAGAGACTGAGACCGCATCCAGGAGCTGATGATAAAATGATAGTTCCAAATGCCAGGTAAACAACTTCATTCCAGGAAAATCACTGGTACACAAGAAACAGTGAGAAAGAAATTCTTACTTTCGATAGACTGGTAAAATACATCGTTCTTAAACACATTCCTACAGTGATTCTCAACTACAAAACATCCGACTCTTAATCCTAAAATGAACAGCTCCACAAATCAGGGCTTCGAACACTCTGAATATCGTCCGATGTACAGAATTCGAATGCGGAAACAGCAACTAAGATTTAGCGAATCAGCTATCCCCGAGAAGCAAGAGTGTGTTGAAGACGAGACACCATTGATTCCTCGTCTAAATGAGAATTTCAGACACAGAGTTGGCGCTTAAATTTGGTTTGACCAAAACTCACCGAGTGCGAGGGGAGTGATATGAATATGGGTAGATCTTGTGCCCATCCATCCATACTAAAAAATGCACTCTGCAGTGGCAATGAACAACTGGCAGATATAATGGGCACAGGCATACTTTACAACAAGCCTACGTGCTAGCAAGGAGGGAAGCCAGAGGTGGAGCAGACTCCGTTACCTCGCGTGCGCATGAGACGAAGGTCCCCAACCAGTTTTGCTTCAAAATTGAGAATGAAACAAAAACAGCTTCTATAAGGCCTACTTCAAGAAGCGCTCGCGTATCAGGCGCCCAACTATCAGATTTAAATGCGAAATAATCATACAAAATTGGCACAAAGTTGAAGCTAAGTCCTCTACCTCTCACCTGCAACTTGTATACAGAAGATCTTTGTCTTTACATCATCTGAAACCTCAGATATCATTTCCATGATCAGCAAAGATGCTTCAAGGGAGGTTCTAACAGATATCTATAGATACACATTGCGCAATGGTGCCTACCGGCACCATTTGAATTTCATAATCATTTAGTCAGAGCGCCTCCTTTTTGATCGTTTGCTTCTCTTTCCACCTACCTCGACAGCATCCTTTCCAGCAGAAACGTCTATAACACCCTCCTCTTGGTCTTCGTCGTCACTAGAATCGTCCGCAGCTGCCGAACCGTTGGTTTCTACAGACTGAGCTTTCGTGACGGTGGACTCCCCCTTCTTTCCTTTCCTCCTGGCTTCCTGCATCTTCAGCTCCCTAAATTTCTCGCCACGCCTGTCCTCCTTCGCGGTGGTGGTGGCAGCAGACGATTCTGGTAAGCTCGTTGCTGCAGGAGGGGCTGCGGGAGTTGAACGCTTGGCCTGGCCAGCGCTGATAATGGTGGCATTGGTATCGAGTGCATTGGTCTTGGGTTTCCTCAACCACACCTGCTGGGCAGTACTAAGAATGTTGTTCGTCAACCAGTATAAACTCAATCCTGAGGGTACAGACAATGAAAAATAACCAATCATGAGTGGGAGGAACTTCAGAATGAGTTGCGTATTTTTCTGACTGGGGTCAGTGGACTGAGGGGGCTGCATAATCTGCATGGAGACGAATTGAGAAATTACAAGCAGGACCGGCAGCACCAAATACGCGGCGGTGTCGCCCCATCCCAGAGGTGGGGCGCCGTTCTCGAATGGGAAAAGCCATGAAATCCCGCTGCCAGCTGCTCTCGCCACTATGGTAGTAGGTCCTGCTAGAGACGGAATCCAGAAGAAACCCTCGGTAAGAAGACCCTCGTTGGCCACATTCGAAAGAGCCCTGTAAAGCCCAATCCAAACTGGCAGGGTAGCAAGAGTGGGCAAACATCCTGCCAGAGGGTTCACGCCAGCCTGCTTGTAGAGCCGAGCGGTCTCGAGTTGGATGCGCTCCTGATCACCTTGGTATCGAGTCTGGATTGCCTTCAGCTTGGGCTGTAAATTTTGCATGTTAATGGTGGATTCAACCTGGGCCTTGGTAAGAGGCAGAGTCGCTGCTTTGACCAGGATGGTGAGAAGAATAATCGCGAATCCATACGAGTAAGGGACATGAACACTCTCCAGGCCATTCTTTAAAATTTTAAGAAAAAACTCGAGGGAATCCGTGACTCCTCCTAACCATCCACCGCTTTGCCTGCCGACGACTTCCGTGGTCGAGGCCGCGTCTGAATTAACCGCCGCGTCTGCGAGCATAAAAAAAGCGCCCTCGGCTTTGGTAAGCATGGCTTGCGCGACCTCGGACGACTGCGTCAGAACTGCCAGGTGCGCGTGAATGTCGTCCGCCCCGGGAATGTGCCCTAAGTGCGCCCTGGCGGAGAAATTCGCCCGGCGCAAAGGACTCCATGGCTGCCCGTAAATTTGAGGCCCTGCTTTCAGAATCAAAGCTCTGCGCCTAAAAGCCCTGCTGCTCTTCAAACCGTCGAGACGAGAGGCAACCGCCCCTGCATCTCGGCCCCCCACACTTCCACACACGAGCAAATCCAGTCGGCACTGCAATGCCACCGACGACGCAGACATGTCTGCTTATTGCTGCGGCCAGGAACTGCAATTCTCCGCGCCCCGCTGCTCGCACCGCCAAAACCCCCGGCACAATCCCCCGCCCTCTCCGTGCCGAGTCCCGGGTGTGGCTACCTCACACTCTCACTCAATCAATCCCTCCCTCCGTCAGTCAATCAATCAATCCCGAATGGCCTGCTAAAAACTCGGGGTCCGCCTCCTGTGCTCGTCCAGAGAGCAGGGCGGAGCAGAGAAGTGACGACACGAGGAGAGGAGAGGAGAGAAGAGAAGAGAAGAGAAGAGAAGAGACGAGAGGAGAGAAAGGGAGATGGCGGACGAGGAGATGGGTTCTTGCTTGAGTGAGAATCACGTCGTTCTTGGGTAACCAGAACTAATTCTGAAGGCGGTGTCGTCTAGTCGCTCGCTCGTTGGCTGATAGGTCGCACAGAGGGAGGGACCAGAAGCTCCCAGCGATGGACGATCCTCCGGTTGACACCCTCGGAGCGGCCCTCATCAAGATATAGATATGATCCATCCATCCGGCCTGCCCTCGGTGGGCATAGCCCCGCTACCGGTCCATCGACGGGGGGAGGCATCGCCAGCGAATCTCCCGATCCGCCTGCGGCCCTTTCTGTGGCTCGGCTCCGTTTGCTCGTCGTTCCCTCGCACACCCCGCCAAGCCCCAGGCTCTCTCTCTCCCTCCCTCCCTCCCTCCCTCCCCCTCTCTCTCTCTCTCTCTCTGTTGCGAGCGGCCTTGTATTTTCTTTCTCAGTGTGCATATTCTTAATGGGCAGGAGAATTTCGTCGCGATTCTCGAACTAAATGTGAATGAATAATCGCTTTCAAAACGTTCCTTTTCTCGTGATGAACTCTGAAGCATTCCAACTTTGCTGCTTTCTCTCGATTATTTCCTCCGAATGGAATTTATTTACTCTAATGGAAAAAGTTAAGTGTGTGCGCGCATTGCTGGTTTGAAGGTTACTTTATTTCTTTACTTTACCACATAATGATCCACGCAACGTTTCTTATTGCTGTTATGAAAATGTCATGTGTTATCTGATTGGAGTTACTATCACTCCGATTGATATGTTCAATACCTCGAGAGTAACTGGTACAAGAGAATTCACAATACTCCGCATTGGCTAAACTCATGAAATATTAAGACTTGTATCGTGGGATTTTATGTAATCGCAGAATAACCCGAAAGTATACGAAAAGAGATCTTGTCTGTAAAATCACTACATCCGCCGAAAGTCAGAAAGACGTTTGCAATAAATTGTCAGTTTTCAACGAATACCTACATTACTTGAACGTTCATTACTTTGCAAGCTTTGAATTTATCTATATTGGTATGTTATCAAATATTCATTCATATTCAAAACTCACAGTACTGTTCCTTTGAGACTCATGTACAGTACATCAACGCTTTTGAATTTTGATCTTTTAGTAAACCAGTCACATTATGTTGCTCAACACAAACAGTTTCTTTTATGTACAAAAAGTATTTGATACTCATTATCCATGACCATCTACCTATTTATTCAAAATTTCCAGATCAATGATCAAATATCAAGTTGAATAGACTGTTGATAATATACGAGGACGCTTATTCTGGAGTTAATATTCATTGGTTCAACATAAAGGCATGAATGAGTATTGAGGTTTTCAACCAGATGAGACGATTATTATGGGCTGGCAAGGACAATCCCTTGCTCGTTTATCTAGACTTGATTTTTTTCCTTTGGATGAATGGTCAACCTTTGATGTATGTGATAAGAATTAACTTATCAAAAATGTACTTATGCATGACAGAAATGTCATGCATAAATGTCGAAAAGTTATTCATTTCACAGAAAGGGTGTGGCCAAACAAGATACTAAATTTATTCCTCTCATGCCCTCACAATTTTTAGTACATGTACTGAAATGATACATGCTCCAAGAAATACTGACATCTAATTATGACATACATGGGATGGCATGTTAAGTAAGAATGTTTTAACCAACCAATTCATATCTCTTCTTCAGGGTGAACTTTTCAAAATATGACTGTTCCAATACAGTCACAACTTGACTGTATTAGAACATGGATATTTTGCTATGACATCATGGACCAAGGGTTCTCAAATGTTTGTAAGGAAGTTTGGCAAGAGGTTTGCTTCTGATCAAATCCATATAGAGTGATGGTTCTATAATTAATGAAGGAAAAATCATCGATAGTAGAATATTTGGCAAGTTAGACAAACTCCAGACTTAATAATGTTTTAGATTTATGATCATAGATAAACCTCTAGCTGAAATGTATGTTGTGAATGTGGACATATCTATTATGTATCTACTATGTCTTTTACGTGTATTCTCGCGCCAAGTGAAAAACACTTTACTCCTATCCCAGGTAAAATATGAACTCTCATCATTAAGACAAGACTCTATCTTGATAGACATAGTTTTAAAAAGATTTGCATTTACTCTAAGAGGAATTTTCAATTCCTTTGAATGAGAGGTCTAGCTTGCACTTTGACTCCGACAAAGTTGTAAGTATCGTGGATCTTGCTTCATCATGCATCCAAATATTTTGACACTAACCAATTACTCTCTTCACGACGACTTTCACATGCTTACCTTGGCTTTGCTTATTCAAGCTTTCATTGTTCACGTGTGAATATGCTAATACTCTAGATGTGACAATTGTTTAGATGACTCGATGACTTGGCAGTATGCAATTGATAAATGCATATTAACTCTCTGAGTATGACGTTTGGAATGACGAGCGAGGGTGAAAATTTTACATGAAAAGAGAGTTGATGTATATTGCAGTCGATTGACTTGAAGACATACCTGCAACTGGTTTGAGTGTGTAAAGGTAGGATTGTATTGGTGTTGGTTTAAACATGGTGTATATAATAGAGTTTTAGAATGGATGAGTATCTAAACTCTTGAATGTATAAAAGTAGCGAAAGTCTGCCGGAACTGGGGTACGAAGAAAGAGAAAAAAAATTAGACCCTGGTTTTGGAACAGACTCGGACAGAAACGACGGTCCAAGTCCCTCGTTTCTGTTCGGTGGCCTCCTTTTCGGGTGTTCCCCTCTGCATTCTTTTAATCCAAGGCCCATGTAGCCTTTGATATGAAGAGTTTGGTGGTACTGGAACCGAGCATTGAGGAAGGTTTAACTTCACTTCCCTGATTCGCATGAGGATGGAATCATTCCAATTCCACCTGGACTATGTTAAATCTGGGGATTTTCAGCCATACAACGACAAGCAAGCATATATGTGCGGCTGCTTCTTGGCTAGATTTTACCTCATAATACCTCCTATGTAAGTGATCCACTAGCTACTCCATAAATAATCACACATTCTCCACATCCTTTTTGTGACCTGGTATGGGGAGGTAAAGGGATAACAAGTTAAGAGATGTACACAAGCTTCGAAGCATAGCCTGTATGCGTTCAAATACATACGTCAATCCAAGATCAGGATTGGACACTTCAATGACCCTTTCCGGGCTCTCCAATTGTTTATTCTTCAGCTGAGACCAGTCAGGAGAACATATAGTCGTGAAAGTTGTGGTTGATACATGTGTAACTACTGAAATGCCGAAGGTGAAGTCCGAATAGGGACCCCTGACAGCACGTAACTTTGTATGAAAAGCAAACATTGAAACTTTGGCAAGAAACAAAGGCACGATCATGTAAGACAACAGCAATGCCGTAATGCCATGAAATGTATTTCAAAAGAATCTTTACAAAAAGAGAATTATTAGATTCTCACGAAACCTCCTATTAGATTCTCACGAAGCCTCCTATCTAACACGCCAAGAGCAATCAGCGAATACACAGGCAGACAGCTGGGTATTTTCGAGGCTATCTAAAACACGTTTGCTTGTCAACGCTAAGTTCAAGAGAATGCCATAAGGAGAATAGAAGAATATACATTTGTCAAGTGGACAAAGATCTCTCCCAACCAACTGAATAGTCGATCGAGATCTGAATGTTTACATGTCACTTGCTTGGGCTACAAAATAAATACCCATTTCGTCCAAGTCGACTTATGACTCCATCCAAACCACATCCAGAAGACCCAGCCTCGTGCCTCGATGAAGCTAATCCCTACATGCCTCTAGTTGTTCCATGTCTCCCCTATGAGAGGGTATTGGGTCAATGAATTGATACTCCACACACACCATCATGAACGTGCAACATCTACCAGTAATGTATCTCGGCAGGCAGTCTCTGGTTCCACATTTAGCTGCTGCCAACATTACAGAAGCCTCAGGCTCCAAATTAATGGTCAAATGCATTAGACAAGGCACTCGCGTCCATATAGTTCGGCAACTCTCGCTAATTGAGCAAAAAGTTTTCAATGTTCATCAACATGATGTAACACCGGTAAGGATTATAACAGTATCATAAGCACAAGGAACTCTCAAAACGTTCAGAGGCCTAACTGGACCCCAACAGTTGCATCTGCTCTGTTGTTCGGTGACCTCTGAGCCTCAGTGTGCGCCCTCGACTAAGGAGCACACACCTCATCAACCCCGTAGAGAATATTTTTTGCCTGTAAAAGCTTGAAATTTAGATGCCTCCTCCTTCGGTGCCTCTGGTTTGGGTTCTTCCTTCTTTGGAGGAGGCGCCTGTAAAACAACATACAACAAAGCTAGGGTAAATATCGAAACTTTACAACAAGCCAAAGCAAAGGACACACTAGAACATAACAGGAAACTTTCAAGATTTGAGTGACCAGCATTAAATAACAAAGTAGGTAACAGGTGATCAACCACAAAGATCTCAAGTCTATGTCGTTGATCACCTGTTATCTGGCTTCCGCAAGGGAACCAGAAGTTAGATACTCGGGAGGTACAACCTCAGGTGTTTTTGATACATGATAATTGAAAAGCAATGAAGAACAAAAGCATGGCATAGGGTCCTGCTGAAAGAATCAAAATTTTCTATAGAGAGCCAAAGGCAGAAAACTGCATGCGAGATAGAGAAAAGCCAAGCAGGCAGGCAAAATCCATCGGCTTAAATGCAAGAGACAGTTGTGGAACATGGTTCATACCAAACGCTTCATGTTCTGTGTCCACTTGCACTTAGATGTACCAAAATGCAAAAAAAATTACCAGGGATCATCCATAAGATATATTACATAACGCCATCGCACATATTTGTTATATAATCACTTCACATAAAATACCAAGTTCATTCTAACAGACTGAACACGAAGTATTCGAATAAAGACAGTAGTAACTAACCTTAGCCGTTCCATTGCTTCCACTAGCTCCAAATACAAGTTTGCCCGCTGCCCTTTGAGGTCCAGCAGGGGCTGCAGGAGCACCCGATCCACTTGCACCAGACCCAACTGGTTTTTTAGCAGAAGCAGAAGATGTAGAACCTGATGCTCCCACTGCACTAATAGGGCCAGCTGAGAGCTTTGCTGGTTTCCCATCAAGGCGTCTCCCTGTGCCTGTAAACGCGTTAAACTTTGGCTCCTCTGGTTCTGGTGTCTCTTGAGCGGCTGCATTACAGATGGACAAAAGTAAGGGCCTCGTTATGCTTCTGTCGCGAAGAAGAAATGAACAGAGCAAACTCTTCAGAATCAATGCAGATCACACACCTTCAGATGTGGAGACTGGGGGAGCCGGAGCAGGTCGCACTGGTTCGGGCTCCTTATAGTCAAGAGGAGGTGCAAAGTCCACTTCACAATCGGTTTCGATAATAGAAATTGCTTGGGAGGGTTTTGCTTCAATGATGTCAATGTAGTACTTTCTATTGTTGTATGCAACCATTATGTTGTCACCAACGGTCAGACAAGAAAAGTTCCGCAAAGTAGTTTCCAAGCTGTACAATTTTCAACACCAGAACAAAATATCAGATTAGCCAAGCACAAAGCAGAGAGTACTTGAAAAGAAGACAGGAAACTGCTAATTTCATTCTAGCATTTGGTAATGCTGTAGATCTAGGTCAAGTCAATGTATAGCAAGACAACTCAGTCGCGACCATGTGATCCTGCGCGGAGCTCTTGTGACATGATAATGGTCAAACTTTGATAACAGAAACACAACATTCTATATTCCACCTCCTCGTGTGGTTAAAACACAAACCATCAGTTCTCATAATGAGACCTGCTTCATACAAAAAACGGGATGACAACCTACACAGCCTTTGGGTTCGAAATGTCGAGAAAATCTTTGGTATGCGGTTGCAGCTTCACGTAAGTGCCCTTCGGGAGGGTGGCACTCTTTACTCTAACTATATCTCCTTCCTGTAGCAACATGTTCTGCATCATCTATAGAAAGCAAGTTTATGGACAGATTAGTGAACGATTATTTGGATAAGAGAATCGTGCAGGCATGCATCGAACAATATATTACACGCAATTCTTCGCTGCTTTCAGACCACCTGGTCATGACTGACTATTGAATCCCATTGATGAGGGATTTTCAAGAAGATAGTTAAACGAAAATTGGAGCTCGACCTACCCAATAAGGCATGTATATCATGCCTTCCTCAGCGACAAATTCCAAGACTCCACAATGAGAAATGCGCGATGCTGCAGGATTGTGAACCTCAAAGAGCATAGGATAATCAATACGCAGGGACGCTGCAGCACAAGATGTGATAACAATTCGTTAATCAGGTCAGAGGTATGTAGCCATGTCTCATTGTAAAGCTTAAGTTCGATGTACATTCATTCTATCACGCTTTTCCATTCGTTTGTTTATCACAGTTCCAAGCCATCTTAAACTATGTAACTATGTTGACCAACAAAGAATGGAAACCGTCGTGTTCTTCCGTGGCACTGGCAATAAGTTATGTCTCGCTGATTCCATCATGCTCAAAGGCCAGTCTATGCGTCGTCTACAAGGTCCGGCGACCGAAGGCGAGGATCACAAGAGAAATCATCAGATGCCTGAAAGTAAATATTAATTAACTTTTGGCGCTTTAGATAATTCTTTTGACAAACACAAAATGCTGATCGGCTATTCAAATCCCTTTAATTCAGAGTCCATATACTATGAGAAGCGCTTCACAGCGGTCATAAGTATGAGACGAATATTCGGATATAATATGCTCCAAGACATTGTGTACAACGACATACTAATTCCACACTCTCACCAAAGCCAAATCTCAATTTGCTTCATCGGATGGATTCAAAGTACTACTCACCAAGTCTATCCAGAGCGGACGGAGGCATTATGACTGCAACACAGCCCCACGCATGAAGAGCAGTCAGTATAACTGAAAGCAGGGTCATTTCCTTCAAATTTTAAGTACGCCAATTACCAAGAAGCCAAGCAAAGCGCGATGCTCACCTTTGTCTCCACTTTCGAGATGCGGCTGCGTAGCACGATAACAACCAATGGAAGACACAAGCAGACACAAGAAAGCGTCAGCTTCAACGATCAAACAAAGAACAAAAAAGACAAAACAAAGATCGTCCACAATGTCCCATCCACCTCCAAACCCACGTGGTAATGGTTTCTACCCACAACATTGCAGCTCAGTGTACCTTTTTGATTTGGGTAACCGATTACAAGGATATGAAGCCCTTGATCCTAGTAAGGACTTCAACTCACGACAGGTTCATACCTTGTCAATAAATGATGCCGAGTAGCAGCGATAATTCTGCTCAAAGGGAGCTGTGGGATAGGCCATCCCATATCCTCCATAAAATTCCATTTCAGAAGCCCTTTCTTCGACTCCGGGGTGGACACACGCAGAATTAGAGATTGGCCAATCCCCAATTCCCACAAAATTCAGAGTCAAAAAATTTGCCTCACTCGGCTTTACTTCCCAAAAACCCTAAATCCAATTTGTCACGGACAGCAGCCCGTCGATTCACCGGGTTTCGAAAGAAACTTGAAGAAAGCTGAGCGAAATTCGGAAGTGCAAAAACTCTTCTCCAGCAGCTCAATATCCTCCCCGAGTCCTCAGAACGCATTCCAAACTCGAAAAATTCTGAATTCTCCAGCGCCCGCTACCGCTGCAGCATACAAAGGTACTCATGTCGATTTTGTGCGCCCACCCTTCCTTGACAAACGAACGCTACCGCGCAATCACTCGCTCTTCGACCCTCCCCGTCTCAACAGCACCGCATTCGGATTGACCTCCACAAATTCATGAACTGACAAAGCGATCGAAGAACCAGCCGATCCTCACCGCTGTCCTGTATAATAGATGATGCGCCCACGGATTCTCGCACCCACTGGAGACGAAGAAGTCACGGCTCCATCCCCGACTCCACGGAAGACGCAGGAGGTTAGGGAAAAAAGATAGTGGGCAAGAGGGACTGCTGCTTGGCTGCTGCTTGCTCAATGCTCCAGGAACGATCAATAATAAGAAGAACACCAAAGCGACAGAAGAGAAGAGAAGGGAAGGGAAGGCAAGAGAAGAGAAGAGAAGGGAAGTGGCCTCAAGGAGCGAGCGAGCGACCGGAGAGCGTCCTTTGTCCGTTGCACATTTCCCGATGCGACTTCTGACCGGCGGTTCCCAGGCGCAACCGCAAGGTTTGCACTCATCATTTTCCCCTCCTTACCTGGTTCTAACAAGGCCCGTCCGGACCCCGTCTTAGGCTCTTAGATACTCTTGATCTTTGACTTGTCTTCTCCAACCTCGTTGTGCTACTGTGCAGCTACTGTGCAGTAGTAGCTCGGTACTGTGACTTCGGTCACCCGCCGGTCTTTGGGATCATCCGGATCGAGGATTGATCCTGAGGTTAGTGCTTTCCGGGGCTCGTTGAGATCGACAACTACCACACTACGTGGAGATAGAGGCGTTTGCTTGTGGTGGATGTATGGTGAAGATGTGGAACGTGGTAAAAGGTGGGCGCGGAGTAAATGCAACAGAAGAACTGCGGCGCAAGTAATAGCCCTTGAGGTAGCTTCTAGAGTTCTTTAAGAGATATTTCAATGGCTTCCATGGGTTCTTCAAACTGTACACTCATGTTGTCATATGTGTCCTAAAATAAACCTTCTTATAAGAAAAAAAAAACTCCTAGTTCCACACAACTTGCTCACTCTCTGCACATCTTTGCTTGATCACGAGAATCCGAATTACATTCAGCGAGAACGTTTGAACTTTCCGAACCGTGGTTCAATATGATACGTATAGAGATAGGAGAGAATCCGATGGTATTTTTAGCATGATTTATTACATGCCAAGAAAAGCAGCAGATGCATTACAGCTAGCTTTGTCACAAGAGGACTGGGGGAGGAATCCAACAACACTTTTCTTTTAATGAAACACTGTCACTTGTCTGAACGTCGCTATCAAGGAATGTATACGGAGAGATAGAACTATCCTGCAAGTAAACAGCAAACTATCTTGGAGCACGCAAACTATCAGCTTGTGATAGTGGTAATAAGACGATTGGGTAGACTTTTTGGACACTTTCATACATCGTTTATGTACATATTTTCAATTTTGAATGGATATACACATCACGGGGGCGGAGTCTTTAAATTGATAGTCATCGTCAAAGCAATATTTTCTGATGATAATATTGACAAATTGACATCATACTATGCTTGTCTTTGCCTAAAAGGGAAAAGTAATCTTTGGGATAAAAAAAAATTCTCACTGAATTTTGAAAATTCTCACAACCCTGTTCATTGATCAAATAGCTCTAACCTTTTGCTGCTTAATGATACTAACAATAATTCTTCGGAGTCTTCATTGTTTGAACTTCCATCACACGTGATACCACCTTGTAGACCGATATAAAGGCTTCGAGGATTCATGTTTAATTTATTCAAAAACCATACTGACAAGACATTCACATCAACATCTCTATCCACCGGATCATGTAAGCCATCATATAAATTAATATGTACTTCAATTTTTCAAAAATCAGCATATATATATATATATATATATATATATCTTGGTCAAGATCATTCATCACTATTGCTATACTTCATTCTTAGGTTTATTTAATTTTTGTCTTTTTAATAATCCTCCATTGTAGATTTCAAGGCAGATATCTTTTCAGTAGTTCAACTAAATATTTTAAGTATATATTTTTCCATATTATGTTTCATTTGGATACAAAATATAAAGTTATTTCATTCTTTAAATTAACTCATATTACTATTAGATCAAATAATATGTTTGGTTTAAACATTTTTTAAATAAGTTTTGCTGCAACTCATGATCTCTTCTTCTAGTTTGCCTAAATATATAAAAAAAGAAACTATTTCTTTTATTAAACATGCAGAGGCTAAAATTTTACTATGGGTTATTTCATTGATTGACACGTAGCATGAGAAGTTTTGTTTGGTTTTGTACATTTATCATGATTGTTAAAATCTGGCATTTTCCCTGAAAGAAAAATATAGAAATCTGAAAAAAATCTAATTTTCTTTCTTCAATTGAAAATCTGGATACTAAATTTTGATTTTTAAAATTCCTATCCTACATTTAGGTTTAATTTTTTTGCTTAGAAAATTCAATAAATACATGAAAATGAGAAATGAATAGTCACTTACACCCTAACCTTGATAATATCACACCCTCCGTTTCACCAAAAAGTGTGACATAAACAAGGTGTGACATTTTTGATAATGTCACATTTTGTGCATAATGTGATATTATAAAAAAATAGGTAAAAACTCAAAATAAAATTATAATATAAAAAAGAAAATAACAAATGAAAATATTCAAACAACCACAGATGGTGAGTGCGCAAGGCTGTTATCCGGATTGTCTACATATCTAATTAGACCAAGAAATGGACATGTAAATCCTAAGTATTTCTGGTCAGCCGTTGCTTGTCAATTTTTATGCACTATTGTCATTGAAATAGTTTAATGGTCAAATCTATCTAAGGCAACAGCCTTGGAGGATTACAAAAAATCGTACATTGACAAACGTCTCAAGAATGTCATAACTGCACAGCGAGAATCGACAACCCGAAGCTTACAAGCAAAAAAGGAAGAAATGCCATTAGGCTGAACATTTAAATCTTCCAAACCGGAGCCACCACAAGATACTATAATGCCTTTTGCTCTCTCAAAACGTCCTAGCTTTGGCAGCCCAGACGTTCCCCAATTGAAACTTTCTGCTCTCGAGTAAGCCAGCTGGAATTCTCTCCTCATAATGTAAAACTGCAGTTTATGAGAAGTGCGTTGAAAATCGTAGAACACTTGTAGAGTCTAGTCAATAGCATAAGTAGTCAACAACTTTGGTCACTTCAGAACGTGGGCATCCGAGCCACGAAAGCTCTACAGCAGGAACGATACTAATGACTGCAAGTCCAACTACACAATGACCATCAGAACATAAAAGATTTACGTACTTAAATTGCTTTTCTGATTGCAGGCTGCATAGATTAAGCGCTTTCGAGCTCTGCCGTGCGTTGCGCTACCTCATCGCGAATTTATCTTCCTCTCAGCTTGAACCCTCTGTTCACAATAGCCGATTGCGAAATCATCTTCCTTGCATCTTGAACCCCTCGTCCACGTACAAGCAAGTAGCATTTCATTTACTGCATCACTAGGGAGTTTCATGATACTACACGTCCAACTGTCACATATAATCCATTCATATTTGATATTATCACACTTACACTAGAAATTTTGGAAAAAAATAGTGACATTATCAAGGTTGATAGTGATATTAAAGAGGAAGTTTTACACTAGGGAAATTGGTTTCAAATTTTTATGTGACAATATCAAGGTGTTCTATTAACAAGTGTGACATTATCAAGGTTAGGGTGTATAAATGTGATTTTAATCTAAAACAATTTCATAAAAATTTCAAACTACAAAATCTATAGACATTTTTTATGATTATTCATCTTAAACTCATTATATTTATTAATCTCAAATAATTCCAAAATATGATACTTTACAAATGCTCAATAACCTGATTGCTCATAAACTTGATTGTCAAAGTTTCTGATTGATGTATTTGAAAATTTAATTGCTGTCCAATAAAAGCAAAAATAAGTTATTTACATTTTTTGATGAAATTTATTTTTAAAAGATCTTTAATCTTAGAATAAAAAACGTTGATCTCTTTCAAAATATCGTATTTCCTTTATATACAATTTTAAAATTTGATCATTTTATATATTTTTATTGATTCATATTTTCTAAAAATCTTAATTCATCACACCAGAATAAAAAAGTTGAATTTTTTCTTCCTTTCATGATTTCATTATTAGTTGTAAAATGGCAATTAAAATTCTTATATATATATATATATGAAATCTACAAAAAATTTTATTTTATTTTATTTTTCTTCCAAATTCATTTTTTAATATATTGAGTCCAAATATTATATATCAATGTTAGGTAAATAAATAAAAATAATAGTTTCTCAATGTACTAAAAGTTGTCATCAATATGCACAACACTCTCTTAATCACTTGTTTAGGATTTTTCTACAATGATTTCAATGACAAATAATGAAAACTACAAGATATTTTTATTTTCAAAATCAACATATCTTATGAAAATAAATGAATATTTTCATTCATTTTTATATGTAACCTTGAATTCAACTCGTAAGAAAACAAGCTCATGATCAACACTAGTACAATTATTTGAAATTCTGATTTTCCAGTTTTGATTTACAAACTGAAAAGATGTTCATGAAATTATGTGTAAAAGTTAGTAAAGACTATTGCATATTCAACTCATCATGAATTTTTGGATTTATATTTAAATTTTTTTCATAATTTGAAATAAAAAATACATACTTATTCACTCAAAATCATTACACAGCATTGGATTCAACTTGTTTAAACTTTCATGGTAAAAATACATTATAACTTACTCCAATCATTCCAAACAAAATATTAATGAACAGATTTAAAAAAACTACCAATCCAACACTTTTAATCGAATTCACAATACATGAAAATTATAAAACTACAAAGTATGTTCAAATATTTTCGTGGATATTTTTTAAAAATAAGATTTCAAAAAGTTTAATCTAAATGAAAGAAGTATTTTTAAATCACAATCTCTCTTTTGAGATCAAGTTTTACCAAATTTGACCTAATGTCATAACATTGACAACCACCATGTGGAATTTTATAAAATTTTGAAAGTCCACAATGAAGTTGATATTTCATATTTCACTCCAATGTAAAAAATAATTGTTTAAAAAAATTGTCACAAATCTAAAATAACATCTGTGTGTATTATAACCTTCAACTTCATATATATATACATGTATACATTTGAAAATTTCACAGCTTTACATAAATCCAATCTTATCTCCTGAATGAAAAGTTATTTAATATATGATACATAGAGACTATTAAAAAAACCAGTTAGAAGCAAGTGTAGTTTCATTCTTAACATATAAGATAATAATAGTTCAATGATTTAGATAGATAGATATCAATAAAGAGATAATTTATCACACTAAATGTTCAAAGGTTTTTTTGATAAATTATTTTGTATTTTACTTGTTAGTTCTCTTATATGATTTGTTAGATTTTTCACTTACTTTATTGAATTTTAAACTAATAATTTTAAACAAAAGATAATCAAGCTAAAAATAAAAATTTCAATAGAAGAAAAATCAAGATCAAATAAATCTCTAACAGTAATTAAATAACTCTAATAATTTGCTTTATATGCAGATATCGTTAGCTAAGAGATTTATTTCACTGCTTGTCACTGATTCAAAATATATCTGCACAAGGATTGGAGGATGAAGGTTTTTTTTTTTTTCTTCCATTTATGAGCATGCTACTTCACCACATATTAAGATCCCCCGTTGGTATTTTCTGCAATTCTTGCGAAGCTGCCACGGAGTCGCAAATGATCTTTGGGAATTGGTTGTTGGCGTTTAGAAATGAGAAGAATTGGATCACTTTGATCGGATCTGGAAAATTTGCGATGCCCGACGGATGAACCAGTGGAGTTCACGGAGGTGTAATATTTGGAAGGAAGGGGGACGGTCATGGATTCCTTTCTGGCTAGCACAGGGGAAGGTAGTCACCGCAGATCTAGCACACGATAAATCCATATTTCAGATGCAGCAAGAGGGTATCAGAAGTGATTCCAAAACTGATCCACGAAGCTTTCGGTAATTTGTTCGAATGCCAGAATTTGTTGTGGAGTGGGGCAATCTGCATCTGCATCTTTCGACCTTGATTTCGAAGGGACTCGGTTGCAAAGCCAAAGCTGTTCGGGCCAGGACGTGTGCAGTATGTCGTGCCAACCAACGCAGGAGTGTTTGGTATACCAAGAAGTAAGAACTCTGGAACTTGAAAAGATTGTGGGGCACGGTCTCTCACACATCACTTTCCCGATCTGCTGCCGCGAATCTGTTTGGTTCAATTCCTCGAGTTTCCAGTTCAGACATCCATGATCTACATCCACACAATGCACGGTCGATAGTGTCGAAACACAACCGATGTAGACAACACTGTCCGCAAGTCACTGATGCTTTTATACAATCCAAATGCAAAGCCTACTCATTCCGTTTCTCAGGTGCAGCTTCGAGAAGGTATGTTGAGGTGAGGCAAGTCCATCAGGAACGTGAGTCGTCTCGCGAGACTCCATCGGTTTACGCAGCATGATCAGCCTCCTTCCAGAGACGTGGAGAGAATGAGGATTGTGAACAGGGGATGAATGTCTACGGACAGCACATCTGATTCACGTTGCAACAGTTTCTTACTTCAGCCTGGCAGCATCAAGTAGCGCAGGCTACGATGCTTCGCCCAGATTCCTCCTACTTTTGCAGCTAGCAATAAGAATCGCTGTACAAAACGATCGTCGGCACTCCAAATGGTCGATATACTTCACGGAAACAACGATATACAAGGAGAACACCCCGTGGTAAACAGAGGAACATTACCTCTGCGGTTGGGGTCAGGGTGACGCGAGTTGAGCTATGACCACAAAGTGAAATTGCTTCCGTTACCGTAGACAGCATTCTAGACAGGGCCGCATGTCCAACCTAACAGCTTCAAAGTCCTGTTGATTGACCAGCGCGCTTGCTGTACTTCTACCACTGTCACTACTCAGCAGCCCGTGTTTCGATACAAACACGTGACAACCACATCGAAAAGATGAAGCAAAAGTGACTTTCGTTGGCTCTGGCGGGCCTTCTCTGTTCCTAACAAGCAAGATGCCCTTTCCTCGATCTCGTCCAGTAGACGGAAGAACTACTCGCTTTCATGGTGGTCCAAGCGTTCCGAGTCCTCGTCAAGTGTCCAGACTTGACGTCTGTCGGTCTTCGTTTTGTCATATGGGCTACCGTACATACTCTATGCTCTATGGATGCAAGTATTTCCGAGCTGACAGTCCTCTGCTCGAGCTTGAGTCTGAGCCACGACACTGTCTCAAAGTAGTGGACCTGTTTTCTTCCTTCATAGGCTCTACGTTGCCTGAACGTTCAAGTCAAACGATCATTGATGTTGTCTCGCGCACGAGCTGAAGGTCTTCTTGAGCTAGCTTCACGTCTTTGCTCGCGAGGTCAGTTATGCATGATTCAGACATGCAAAAGGACGAACTCGCTCTACCAGGAAATTATAAAACGAGTCCAAATCCAGAGTATGGAGCAGCAACCTCCGAATATCTGTCTGAGAGCAAATGCAACTCACTCCACGCTTGGTATAACTGCTTCACTGATTCAAACTTGAGGTTAGTTCATATCGGAAACAATCAGTTTCATGCATACGTTGGTAGATCTAAAGATTGCCAAATGGGGATTTGAGAACTCTTGAGCAATGGCATGCTAGTATCTCAAAAGAATGTGCAATGTGCACATTTCTGTTGTTTTATTCCGAATGTTATTGAATTTTCACGAAGTGATAGCTTGTTTGGTAGGAAAGTTGTTAGGCAGTCGTAAGTGGTGTAGAGTTTCAGGCTGGGCACAACTCCAGTTCGGACCCTGCTGATTTCATGCAGGGCACAGAGATGGAAAGCCTGAGTTCTCCAGGCTGAACTGTACTTTGAAGCATCGAAAGATTCTTGGTTTACAGCTCGAGATTTTTTGCATACTTGATGAATGGACTTACTGTGGAACGACGTTCTGGCTATCTTTTTGCCTTAGGACATTTTGAATTAGATTGACTTTTATTAATGAATGATACTGATAAAGTTTTGTGCTTAACTTTCCATGTGCAGAGTTCATCAAAAGCGATAACATTTTTAAACACCTTGAAACTAAAAACCATTAGTGGGATCAGATTGCCAGAAAGAGCAGAAGCTGATATCCATCGCAGCAAAATGGCATTGCCTTCCTTTCCATCTGTATGGGCTTTGCTGTGTCTGCTTGTACTAGTAGAGGCTCACTCGGATGGTGTTGATTACTATTTGCCAACTTGCCCGCAAGCAACATCCGTCGTCAAGGAAAAAGTCACCGAATATTTGAAGCACAACAAGAATCTGGCAGGGGGATTTCTGCGATTGCATTTCCATGACTGCTTTGTAAGGGTGAGTTGTACGAACCTGTTGGGCCGACTCGCTTCTGCAGCATCACTAGAACGTCCAGTGTTCGGACCATGTCGCAGCAAACAAGAAAATGCCCGTAAGAAATTAGGATGGCGACCTTCCAACTCCAACGGGAGATATCAGTTGTCCTTATCACTCCAACGCATACAAAGGAGCAATTGTTTGGATAGAAGACTTGTTCAAAGCACGCAGTTTTGATGGACCAGAATGTCTTATTCTGTCGAAAAGACCAAGTATCTGACCATCACTGATACTGTTGTCATTCACTTATGCAGGGTTGCGATGCATCTGTTCTTCTGGACTCACCAGAAAAAACAGCAGAGAAGGATGCACCAGGCAATGCGGTATCGTTGAGGGGATTCGAAGAGATTGCGGAGATGAAGTCATTGTTGGAAGATCAGTGTCCCGGCATTGTGTCATGCGCCGACATCGTTGCTCTGGCTGCTCGTGACGCCGTCGTCAAGGTAACCATCCAAGTGTCCAGTCCACGCTTGAATTCTACAGGTCTCCTCCTCTCTATTCTCGAAAGACCAAACGCTCTTTTAGAGCGGAAACTCCGAAGATCTTCGATGAAAATGATTTCGAGTCGAAATGATCGGGAACAGAAAACAAAAAGCGGTTTGAAGATTTATGCACTCGTTTGCAGAACTGACCAAGTTGAATCGCCTATCTGCAGGTAGGAGGCCCAAGCTGGCCTGTAGCTTTGGGGCGCAAGGATGGTTACATATCGTCGGACGTGGAAACGAACGCGAGTCTCCCGACTACATTCATGAGCTTCGAGGAACTGGTGCAAAACTTTGCCGCCGTGGGGCTGGATGAGGACGAGATGGTCGTTCTTTCAGGAGCACACACGATCGGTCGATCCACATGCTTGTCAGTAAAAAACCGCCTGTATGAATTCGACGGAGTTGAAGGCGCGGTCGACCCGTCACTCGACAGCGACTTGGCGGATCAGCTCAAGAAAAAGTGTCCTCAGAACGAGGATGGAGAAATCCTTGAGATGGATCCGACCAAGAACACATTCGACCATCTCTACTTCAAGGCTGTTCTGGCCAATAAGGGAATTTTCCACTCTGATGCTCAGCTTCTGACCACTGAAGTCGGTAAGAAGCTGGTCAAGAAGTATTCTGTACCCGGATCATCCTTCTCCCAAGACTTCGCCGCAGCCATGGTGAAGATGAGTAACATTCAGTGGAATCCCCTGGGAGAAGTTCGCAGAGTCTGTTCCGCCGTCAACCAGTAACGCAGGCATGGAAGGGGAAGCTGCAAAGCAGAACAGAAGCTTTACTTCAGTGCGCCATGTTCGTGATCAACACCGCTGCGAAGGCGGTCAAATTGGTCAATTAGCAGTTAGTTTGAACTTCTATCTGATAAATATTACAGTGTAGGTATTAAGCATATTTCCGGTCTTCAGCCTACTGCCTTGTACAATTACAGCTTCATTAGAATGGCGACATGACACGGAAGATCTCGCAGGTTTTGCTCTTGGCTTCCAACCATCCTGAATTTCACGTGAACAGTTCACACGATAGAACAGTTTCCCCGCTTCATAGCCTTGATGGGATTTGGGACTATTCAGATTCATCGTGCAGATCGTTATTATTCACATCCCTGTAGTAGTCACATGTTAAAGACAAATAATATTCTTGAGCTATTCTTGAAAAGACCGGAATATAAGAGGAGAATCAATTCCTCTTCTTCTGGTCATTTTTCTGTTTGTTCTTATAGATGCTTGGTCATCTAATGTCATGCTTTTCGTCACTCATTAGGTTTTTGTTCTAAATTGATGTGGGATTGAAGGAATGAAGGAACGAATAAAAGGGTACATGATTCATGCATCGAAAGTAAGGGGAGCAGGCCAAGAACCAAAGTGAACAACCCATAGTTGAACTCATAGGCCATTTCCATGATGGTAATGTTCTTATTGTACCTCAGGACTTGTTGAAACTTATTGTCGAGCGATTCCAAAAAATTAAATTATTTTTTTGTGGGCGTCAATTTAATTTCGCATAATGTACTTTCACCATGTAATGTAGCAAAAACTATGAAAATATCTCATCAAAGATACACAATGAATCCAAATGACTAATATGGAACAATTTTAAGCTAACATCCCAATAAGAACTACATCATATATTATCTATAGATTCAAATATATAGATCAAATCGTAAGAGAGAGCAATTGAACAATCACTATTTAATATGAATTATTAAGTAGTACTATGTACTGCAACACATACATACATGTTGGGTAAAACATGTTGCAAAATAAGGTAAACGAATAGATAATACATTTGATGTAGCATGATAAGCTTGCATACAAATGCAATCATGTACAAACATCTCTAAATTGAACTACAAATTGAACTACAAACATCTCCATATAACTTCCAAGAAGTTAGAGAGTATTATCTTTTTTAACACATTATATCATTTCTTACTTATTTAAAAGTAAGGAGTTTAACTTCCTTGAAACTTGTAAGATGTGTATTCACAAAGTTTGCAAGCTTAGCATTATATTCTTGGACCAAGTAAATATACATCGTATCTTGAATTGACCACAAAGCAATTTAACGTTTTTCATAAGAAAGATTACATCGTAAATCACATTATGTGTAAGTATAACACCTTATGTAACTAATTTTGCACTCCAAATTTGCAACGATTGTAATGGACTTGGTAGCATATAATAGTCTTTCTTATTTACACATGAATGCTGAAGATGCATATGGTTAGATCAAGCTAAGAACAACATTTTATTATAGAAGAAGTATCTGGTTTGAATAAAAAAAACCAGATAAACCAGATTCTGGTTTGAATAAAAATATATATCATGATATATATTTTAGTCAAAATGCATAGATATGCATACTTGTAAGAGCAAAATAACACTCATAACCCTCATAGTACAATGTATAATGACATCCAATGTCAGAATCTGTAGAATATGCCGAAACATTTGGATGGTCAAAATAAAGGTTAGGATTCTAATTCAGTTTATGGACAAAGAGAAAAAATTACCTAAGCTCATGTTGAAGTTCTAGAGATAACATTTCAAGATGGTAGAATGACTTCTGTTTAATATATAAACTTGATAACTACCATTGCATATATCAATTCAAATTACTTATATGAAAAAAGAAGAAGTTTAAAGTACGTTATTTTATTGATACTTATCATGTTACTAATCTCATCAAGCATGTGCATTTATGGATATATAGATGTAGACATCCAAAAGTGTTCAAGTAGCAAAAAGTGATGTGTAATATTAACAATGTTAATCATATCTTCCATATAAGATTCTAACTATGAAAGAAATAGATAACACAACAAGATGGATAGAGTTACAAATAACATTGGCAACAGATTATTTCAGATCTTGTTGTCACAAATTTGGATAATATGCAATTGTAAAGCGTTATGCGAAGTAAACATGTAGATAAGCAAACAGTAATAACATCTAACATACTAAACATCACATGAGATCCATTCGTGAAGCAAGTTCATTAAGTTAACGTATATCTTTGAAAAACGAAATGTCTCGTTCAAATGAGAGACAAAACCAAGAACATTAATGCAATGCATATCTTGATGTATTATAGAAGTGGAACAAATAATTTTGTCTGGCCAAAACAATAACATGGAACTTCTGTGATGAATTGTAGAAAAGAGGTACATGAATGTTAATATAGAGTACAAAGAGAAGTGAATTCATCACGAGAAAATCCATGATGAGAGAAGAAAGTACATTAAAACGAAGAGTTTCCATTTGTTCGTTGATAACGAAGAACCGTTAGTGGAGGGGAAATACCGCATTCCAAAGTGTCGGGAGTGGCAAAGGACTGGCAAGAGAATCGTGCAATATTGAAGGTTGGATTCGTAGTGAGGTCCTCTCTATCATCCACTGTACGGTACCTTCCGTAGCATTGTAATTACAGACTAATGTGTCTCCATCTAACAGACAGATTGGCATATGCTCAAGAATGTGCTTATCAAATAGAGGGGTTTAAGGAGGGGCCAATTCTCTGGGTCAAAGAGAGTCGAAATTCCGAACATCAGGATTCGCGACAGGAGGATCGAAGTGCAGAAGCATGACTTGTGGGAGGACGCTGGACATTTGGGTTGAAAGGAGGCAGCCAATCGAGAAGGAATTTGCTTGCAGAGGAGGAGGAAGAGATCCGATTTTGAATGGCATTCTGGTGAGTATATGTGACACGTGCTTGGATCCAAGAAATCCCTGATGACGCGAGTTGAAGAGAAGTCAGCAGTCGTGGCGATAGGCAATTTAGAGAAGAGCGGGTCTTGTGCAAGTGAGATGGACTCTTTGAACAGGGTCCCGTGCAGGAGTGGTCAAGCTGGCGTCCCGGCTTCAGTATGCCGCAGAATTTGATTTACGCTTGATGTGGGGTGAAGCAGGTGAATGAAATTTCTGAAAGGAAGAACGGCGTTACTGGCTGAGCATTTGTTCCGATAGGCTCTTAGAAAGACTTGGGAGTTCAATTTTTCGAAGAGCTCGGAGTCCATATCTCATCTGTTTGCCCCTTCAACCTAATGGACGACGACCCGAATGCTCTCTCTGTGGCTAATCAGAGGACTTTGTTTCTGGTATAGTTCTGCTCAAGATCTATTCAATTTACAATTTTTATGATATCTGAAATGTTCTTTTATTTAGACGTTTTACTTCTCCTCGGACCTGTGATGAATACTGGGGACGCACTTTGATTTACGGTGCAGGTGAACACTTTTGTCATTCATACTGTTCGCCTTTTGAACAACTTCTCCGTCATATGTGAAGACAAGCTCGCAGATGTTCATCGGTAAGTTTTTGAGGACATGTGGGCGTCTCCCAGATCATAGCTCATGTTGCAGTTGATATGACATTTGATATTCGACAGTTGACCAAGGACTGGTCATTTTAAAGATAGAACGACAATTCTAGTCAGATTAATTGTAATTTGTTCGGTTCGTTGTATTGTACATGGAGAATTTGCAGAAGAATTTTGCGAGCAGATGCAACCTTGTATCTTTTAGAGGCTAAGCTCAGGAGCGTAGATGGCTTAGAGGGTGCGGGCGAGCAGATGCCTTTGGATACGCTGCCCGATCTCGTTCTTCCTGCTCCAGCTGTAGAGTCTTCCTTTGAACCCGAAGGTTCCTCCTCCAGGTTTGTACCAAAATGTGCTCCCGGATGACTCTTGTCTTCTGGATCTCTCCGTGAGTTTAGCCCACCTTCTTTTCCTTTAAGGCTCAGGTTCCTTAGCAGGGTCTAATATTCTCAGATAGTGAAGTGGATGAATATTTCATGTTTTGTCGCAAAACTTCTGTGGCATGTAGCGGTATGGAGCAGCCATTGTCCCCGACAAGGTCTGAACGAAGTAGAGCGAACTCGACAACTTCGCAGTCCACTTCAGATCAGACTCAGCTCATGAAGGTCATAGTCCTTCACTCAACTTGCTAATCATGCAATATTGTTATGGACATGACGTTTTTATCTCCTTTGTTCATGTCAATCTCTATTTTGGCCTTCATCAACCGAACAGACAATGTCAAAATTCCTACCTTACAGAAAGTTCTCTGCATCAGGATAGGTGCTTTTGCTCATTTATGTATTGTCCATATGTTGTTCCGCCTATTATGTTCAAAATTGTGTCTATGAAAGGCATCTCGTAAACGAATTTGTCACTCTTATCAGGTGAAAGACAATCCACTGTATGCCAAATTCTTCCGAATGCTTCAAGTTGGCGTTCCGCTTCCGGTACATACATCTTCAAATTCCTTGTTTCTTTTTTAGTTTCGAGTTTTTCCAGCCTCTTGAGTAGAAATGAACGAATTCTGCTGGGGTTGAAAGTGGTCCAGTCAAAGAATTTGATCTTAGAGAATTGTTACATTCCAGTAGACATCGGGAAAAATCGACTAGTTCATGGAGTAGGCAATTCTAACTGGTGGGAAAATAACGTGTTCGTGGGAGGATGAGCAGATGGTAGCCGAAATAGGTTACAATTTTGTTTGTGCAGCACGTTGCATCTTGCCATGCAGGTCCCCATGTTTGAAACCATATTCGATCTGAATTACTATGGTTCAGGGTGAGTCCTTGTTGGTGTTTTGAATGGCATGCTTTATATTCTTGATGCTCTACTGAAAGCTAAAGCTGTTGTCTGCGTGGTGATAGGCCGTTAAAATACAAATGAATATTGAGGGTTTCGATCCCTCACTACTAGACGCTCCTGATGCAGCATCACCTGTGACTTAAGGCGTTACACGGTTTACTTCTCATCTTACGAATCTGGTTGGAAAAGATAAAACCTTGAAGGGGTTCTCAAGGAGCTATACCGGCGCCCAATATCATTCTTTGGAGTTCACCACGTCAAGTGCTCAATGGTATGTTATCACAACAGTGTTATGGTGTCACAGACCATAGCCAGAAACTTTCTGGGTTAAATGTAAATAACTGCTGGTCTCCGACCCGTATTAGAAACCTCTTTTCACAGTGCTGGCTGTGTCCGATTGTACATAGCCAGCATATAGTAGGATCAAATTGTGTGCTGTATTGTAGACTTCAAGACTAGCACTCTAAAATGTCTTCACTTTCAATGGTTAAGGTAGTATCATATCACTATGCCGTGAATATTCATGTGCGACCAGGTTGCGCTCTTGGTTAGAGTGGTTTAATTCCCTAACAGTGAGGATCAGAGTATACAGTCGGTTCCAGAATCTGGTGAAGATCATCAAAGTTGTAAAGCAATCTTAGCTTGGTACTTCACCTCGTGTCCTGTCAGAGTATTCTCTTGTAGGAATCCCTATGAAACCAGCCTGGAGACACCCATGGTGGAAATCTTGCCAACGGCATTGTGGAGAGCACCATTATTGGGATGAAGGTCAGGCATTCCATCTGCGGATGAGAGTGTTAGCCAGATTGTGGACAGGGATCTTGATTTTCAGCATGTGAGTCGCTCATTTAAAGTTCCTTTCAGGTTCTCCAGAACAAAAACAAAATTTCCTGATCTCTGGATGAAGCGAAAAGCACGTGCAGTCGAAAAGATGCATTCCTGATCTTTACGATGCTTTTAGTTATTTTAGACATGATAGAGCCTGTGAAGTCGGGATTCCGAAAATTCATATGACAATTAGGTGCAATGGCTTATGAACCTTGCACAATGAATCCTCTCTAGACATTTAAAGTAGTCATTGTGCTTTTCATGTTTCCGAAGTAATTATCATTGTTCTGTCGGTTGTTTCATATCAGTGAACTGAAATCAAGACGATACCATATACAGTTTCGGATTGTAGACTTTAGATACATAGACTTAGATTCTACATCCTTCGTTCTCAGATTTATGATATATTATCATGTGGTTTGCATATGAAGTAAAATTTCCCCTCGCTTGCGAGAGGATAATATAAGAGTTTTCACTGTTGAGAATGTACGATCAGACAGCCTTCACATCTATCATTTAATTTGTGAGTAGTGGATGCAAGTGGAAATTTAATTCCGGTGTTTCGACGTATCCGATTGTGCGGTTTTCCCGTGGTTTTTTTCGGGCACGAGTATCTTGCGATTTTTTCAAATTTCTGTCTTTCCTATAGTATTCAGCTTCTCACAACATTCAATTGCGATTTCGGCGGAATGTGGGTAATTCGTGTTTACATTCGGTGACAATTTCCATTCGCAGATCGTCTGCAAGTTCTTGTTTGTCTTCCTCGTCTTTAAAATAAAGGTTTGACAGTAAATTCATCATATGAAATTATTTTTGCAAATTTTCATTCCACAGTTTACATGAGTATTTGGCTGTATACATCTCTGCATCTCTTTAAGAAAGAAGAGCTTCTATATCCACAGGGACAAAATCTTCCTTTTCTTTCCTTATCCATGTCTTCAAAAGGACCTGGAGCTAACCATACAACATACACCTTCTCGGAAAAGAGCGCTCGCGTCCTCTTCCTATCGCAAGCAATACGTGATCGAGCTTGAATACTTCAACCACAACTCCGAAGATTCATCTTTGAAATTCATCAACTGGTTACATATGGACTACGCCTGGATTCAGATTATGTTAAATGGTAATCGTTGGTAGAATCAGCCTTTCGGTCGAGATTTTCTATGTTAACGGTGATCGGCAAATGCTACAAGAAAGGAAGCTTGCCTACTCATCTCATCCGCATTCCCCGATGGTGTGGATGAGTGATTGAACCCCATTTCGAGAGCGAGCTGTGGATGTAGACATCAAAATCTCACCGCAAGCTCTCTACTCGGCGTTGAATATTTTGATGGAGATTCACAAATCCACCAAAGTCATCCCACAAACGAAGCGAAGAATTTTCACGGTATGGCGGCAGTTCACAACTGGAACAACTTTCTCAAACACATCTCTATTTAAACCTTGTTGTAGGAAATTGGCGCAAGTATTTCGTTTCCAGCGGTTAATTGCTCGTCCGCCTTCTTTGCAGCCAGCTTCCTCAAAGCAATGAGCTGTTTCTTTCTCTCGTAGAAGACCTTCGATTTGACCTTTCTCTTCTCCTCCAACTCCTGCATCAGTATATTGTGAGCTCAACGTCCTTGACGCGGACAACAATAAAATTGAAAATCGAATGCGGATCGAAGCACAAGCTGAATGGGAAGAGCATGCCCAACAATGGACTTTCGCTATTTCAGTCGTACATGTACGTTGTGCACACAGTAGGAGTACATAATTATCATGTGTCAATCCACTGATGATGAAGATTCCTATCAGCTATGACGTCGAAAATCTTCGCAAAACAAACACCAAAAGACCTCGGCATACAGCATGGGCAAATCGATCGCGACCACAATGTACTTCAAGTAGGACAGACGGAGAAGGAAAAGCAACCGAGGTAAGATGAGAGCTCACCTTCACAATGTCATAATGATGCCATCCAACCTCAGATGAAAGGCGTCCCAACAAGCAAAACTTGTGGCCCGGTTGCAACCTCAAAACCCTGTACAGTGTGACGAACTTCCGTTAGTGAATCCGATGAGGTGAAAGAGTCCCGAACTGGGTATCCACCCGCAGCGCTTAGCTGCTGCCAGAGAGAACTGGAAAAAGTACCAACAGACTGAAGCATTCCAAAACGGCATAGAATCAGAAGCATTAACAGCATTCCAAAATCCGTATAGAATTGCCGATTTCCAAGAGTGAGAATAAGGTGGATATCAACTCCCCGAGCTGGTACAGAACCATCCCAGATCGCCAGGGTTAACAAGTAGATTGAATTTGCATCCACCCACAGTACAAGCACGAAATGTGAACTTACTTCAGGGCATCAGGAATGACCATCCTCTTCATCTTGTCATAAGGCTGAGGGACTCCCTCGAATGCCTTTAATCGTTCGAGGGCAGCGGCACCTCTCTTTGTCTTGTGCGGGATCATTCTGCACGAGCACGACTCGTAAGATTTCGTAAACTACAGTTACTGTAGGCCTCATTTACAACGCCGCCCTTTGAGTTTGAGATAAATAAAAACTCCTTTGGAAGAGAAATGAAGGTAGCTACCCACGAATGGTCCTCCACAAGATTCTGGAAGGAGCACGGAAGTGAATGGGTCCCTTGCTTGGCTTGGTGTTCATCCTCTTTCTCAGAAACCTCAAGTACTTCATTTTTTGTCGTACGAGTCCACCGGAAAGAGCGATTTCCTCACAACGAACCACAACCTGAACCAAGGCGTAAAACTGGCTGAATACCAATCCCAATCCCAATCCACCCCCACAGACATTGCAATCTTGGAAATTTTCACAGATCACCCGCGGTCCTGTCATGCAGCGAAAAAGTAGACAACACATACCACGCGTTGGCCATTGAGAAGCTCTTTGGCGAGAATGGACGCTAGGCGTCCAAGCATGTGGTGCCGTGCATCGACGACGACCACTTTGGCGCAGACACCAGAACCGGACACCATTGTCAATCAATTAGGAATACGGTCGAGCAAACTCGTGAAAAGATCGAGCAAATGCGGAGTTCGAAACCTAGTCTCGAATTCCCTGGTCCGAAACCCGAGCCCTTTGCCTTGGCGGCCCACCCCGCCGACCCACCAGGTTCGGTTCTAGGGTTCGGCCGAACCTCTTTCGACCGAGCCTCCGCTCATGGCCTCTGCACTAGACTACTCTAGGCTTGGCCACGGTCCGGTTAACCCAGGTTTTAACCCGTTAACCATCTGTCCCGACCCCTGGAGGGGCTGGCGGGGGAGCGAAGGAGGAATTGCGCGATGGCTCGAGGATTAAAATGAGCCTCCACTCGGAAGGTTCTATTTTAAATTCAAATCATATATCCTTTCTGTCAAATAATATTTGAATTTTTTTTTCTCATTTGAAGTCTATCTATTTGCTAAAAATCATTTTAAAAATATTTTAAATATATAATTTTTATCTTTGAGTGCATCAAAATTTAATTAGGTCAAAAATATTATCTATTCATCTTCAATTTGTGGTTTCTAAATTGTTTTTAATTCTTTATATTTTATTATAATTTATAGATTTCTCAAATCATCCAATTTTGATATATTTTTCCACAAAACAAGTCATTATTCTGTTTTAAATATGAATTAAATATTCCAAGGTTTCATTTTTGCCAATTAGTAATTGAATATTTTTTAAATTTTACATTTAATGTATGTAAATTCCTGGGATTGTTTTTTCTATTCTCTAAAGAACAATTTATGGGTTTTTTTAATAAAAAAATCATTTTTCATTCTTATTTTTTAATCTATTTCCAAATTGAAACATTTTTTTCTCAATAATCAACACATATATCTTTCGTAATTTAGATGGTGTCAAAATATCAAGATTTTATGGAAATTGAATCAAAATATAAGAAATGAGATTTAAATAATCTACCTATTTTTTTAAATAAAAAAAAACTACAATATAGATTATATGTCTTCATTGGTTTCAGATGTGATTTATAATATAGAAAATATTTAATTTTATTTCATGTGCATTTCGTATAACTTTACTAACATATCTTTAAACTTTGTTGTTTTTATTCCAATTTGTTACACCGGATCAGGTTTTATGAACTTTGTAAAGTAAAAAAATCAAATCGGACCGTTAGATCTTTCTAATATTTATTATATATGCTGGATACATACTTAAACTAATATTGAACGGTTCAGATTTTACATCTATGTAATATACACATTTACAATGATTGTTTCAATCTTTTATCACTTTTAATTCTTTCATATATTTCAATAATACAAGAAATGGTTACTGAAAATTTTAACTCATGTTTATCAAATTTATTATTATTTTCAATTTAATTTTCAGAATCTTCATCTTGGAAAAAATAAAATTTAAAATAATAAAAAAATGCATAGATTTCAAAATATTCTGAATTAAAATATAATTAATTTATAATATATAGAGATTAGTTGTCTAATTTATTAGTGTCAAACAATGATTTTTAACATTTAAGATGAAAATATATTATATTTTTTCCATTTTTGTGTAGTGTATTCTAGGATTCAAATAGAATTTAGATTCAGAATTTCATGAAAAATTTACAATAAATATTCTTATTCATATTTCATAATAAACATTTTTTTTAAAATTTTTAAATTTATTCAATTTTCATTAATAGTTGGGGGGATTTTAAACCGTCCGAGTGGAGCTCATTTGAGTCCTCGACCCATGGGTCCTTCGCTCCCCAGCCGCAGCCCCTCCCATCGGCCACGTAGGGGTCGGGACAGATGGTTAACCGTTAACCGATATGGCAAAATGCCGGACCGGTTAACCGTTAACCGGACCGTGGCCAAGCCTACCGGAGATAGCAGGTTTACTGCCAGCACTAGGGCCGGCGCTCTTGGCTTCAAAGAGTTTCTCGACGACTCTCACCATCCTTTCTCTTTCTCTCGTTCTCTCGAAGTTGCGCCAGCCTCGCTGCCTCAGCAGAACGATCCAATTTCCTAGCAGCGTTAGGAAAAGTCGCCACCATGGGGTGAGTGTAGTGAAGAAATTTTGCACTGGTGGTCAACTGCAACCGACGATCGTGAAGTTTTGCACTTTGTGGAAGAAGCTTTCGCGGGGTTGAAATTAATTTGTTGTTCCGTGCTTGCGGGTGAGATTAATTCGTCGTTATATCCTTGTCGATGTTCTTGCAGTAAGACCAGGGGTATGGGAGCTGGGCGCAAGCTCAAGACCCACCGTAGAGCTCAGCTGTGGGCTGACAAGTCTTACAAGAAGAGTCACTTGGGTAACGAGTGGAAGAAGCCCTTCGCCGGCTCTTCCCACGCCAAGGGAATCGTTCTCGAGAAGATGTGAGTTTAATTTCCCTGATTTCGGGCTGTGTAGGCGTCATGGGTAGATAGGGATGTCCGATTGAGATATTTGCACCCACAATGGTAGTTTCCTGTGCAAATGGTGCAATTGATCTCGTCCTGTTCACCTGTTCGTCCTGTTCGATTTTCAAATCTGTCACGTCAATCTGAACTCGTGTTTGGCTGTGGGCAGTGGTATTGAGGCTAAGCAGCCTAACTCCGCTATCCGAAAGTGTGCTCGAGTACAACTTATCAAGAACGGAAAGAAGATTGCTGCCTTCGTACCCAACGATGGTTGTTTGAACTACATTGAGGAGAACGTGAGTGCTCGCACCAACATTTCGATTAGTTTTTTTAGGGTTTTTAAACGCTGATTTTTCTTCGTCTGGTTTTCATCCGAAGTACATAGAGGAGAACTTATTCACCAAATATGTCGCTTAGGGTTTTCTAGGGTTTGTTTTGGAGATTTTTTCATTCGTCTGGTGTTTTTCTCGAACAGCAGTGAAGAGGTCGCAGTTTTCGCACCGAATCTTTCGATTAGGTCTTATTAGGGTTTTCTTCGATGTTTTCTCTCTATCGTCTGGTATTCATTCGAAAGGGTACAATTTAACTTTTGGATTCTACCAGACGGATTGAAAGAACAATTTGAAACCTGACATTTAGACGATGTCACAATTTTAACTTCACGTCACAATTTTCCTTCTCTTCTGCAGGACGAAGTTCTCATCGCTGGATTCGGTCGTAAGGGACACGCAGTGGGAGATATTCCCGGAGTACGATTCAAAGTCGTGAAGGTTTCCGGTGTCTCATTGCTCGCTCTTTTCAAGGAAAAGAAGGAAAAGCCCCGATCATAGAGCGATTTCTGCTTCTTTCCTGCCCAGTTCGAGTCTCTTCCTGCAGGGTATGCCCAGTTTGAGTCTCCGCCTGCAGGGTATGTAGCGCTACTTAGCGCTAGAGGGATTTCAGGGTACGTAGCGCTAGAGAGATTTTTAATCTCAGATTTTATCATTGACTACTGTAAACAGTAAACGCGGCCTCTTCTATTAAAAAATGACCTCCCAGAGTTTCTTTCTCCCGTTGCAGTGAAGTACAATCGTTGATTTAACCAAGAGGTATCTTGAATACATGTCTGATCGGCACTTACTCGAAGGTCCACTTGTTGATGGACGAAGTTTGATCTTCCACGATGATATGAACAAATGTCAAGTGAACATGTTCAGTTGATATTTGTGAAATATGCTACAGCTTATATGTTGTTCAGTTGTTCGACTTGATTTCTGTCGTTATTATGTTTCACTCGTCTACGGGCTCGCTCGACTAGAATCCGTGATGACCGCAGAGCATTTCCAGTAGGTATTTCTTATGAACATCTAACAATCAGTTAGTCAGCAAAATTGATCGGCATTATTAATATTGCAGTCGTGTGTTCGGAAAGAGACCAGAAAATATATTGTTAGAGAAAAACAATACATCAGGAAGTCCTCAACATTCTGGATATCCAATCTACAGCATAGCTGTCATGTGGGTAGTTGTTGCCGTACAGTATGATATGTACTTACCATAGGTACAGATTTCATCAGACCTTTGCTTCGTTCGTGACATCTCACAGCTATCCTCCCAAGGGAATGTACTTTCTAGACTTTATTAGTGTGTTGAATGGTTATATGTCGAAAAGAAATATCGTTTCGGCAGATTGCTCTCTCAGGAATGGGAGAACGTACGAACCACAAAACAAGTCGGAAAGCAGACTTCTGTTGTCGAGAAAAGACTTCTGTGCTCGAGCTCGTGCCCTAGAATGGTAAACTGGAAGTTGTTCGCGAGAACGATGAGTCATCTGCTGGCGTAGAGGGTGCTGTCGCGTCTCCAACTGTTGCATATCTCTCTTGATGCAGATATTGTAAGTAAGGGCGACTGTACAGTGCTCTCGTTCTAAATCATTGCTTCAGGCCGATGATACGCGGACTGCTTGCTCAGTTTGGAGTCTGGCTCTGATACTTCCTGTCGAACGATACTTGCAAATGAGCTAATACTTTTAAAGCCAGGAGTAAGCTTCGTGTTACCACGAAAAGAATACAACAAACCTTTCCTTCGAGAGGAAGAGAAGTGTCTTTTGTCTGCTTGCGTGCGAATGATATTTTCATAACACGCCACCTATGCCAATAATACAGTACAAAGAGGAAAACATGTAACACATGTATTTACCCACTAGTTCCATGAACAGAAACGAGATTCCAACTAGCGATATTGTAAGTAAGGGCGACTGTACAGTGCTCTCGTTCTAAATCATTGCTGCAGGCCGATGATACGCGGACTGCTTGCTCAGTTTGGAGTCTGGCTCTGATACTTCCTGTCGAACGATACTTGCAAATAAGCTAGTACTTACTTTTAAAGCCAGGAGTAAGCTTCGTGTCACCACGAAAAGAACACAACAAACCTTTCCTTCGAGAGGAAGAGAAGTGTCTTTTGTCTGCTTGCGTGCGGATGATATTTTCATAACACGCCACCTATGCCAATAATACAGTACAAAGAGGAAAACGTGTAACACATGTATTTACCCACTAGTTCGATGAACAGAAACGAGATTCCAACTAGCGACTGGATCGACAAATGGACGAAATATGTCAGTACTTCTTGGAGAAAGGTAATGCCTGAAACTCCCTGGATATTTTCAATGGCCATTTGTGACTGCCAGACATTATATAGCTTTTGAATCATCCATCCAACAATTTCAGTATTGGAACGAATTATCTAAAACGCAATCGGAGAAAAATGGCAGTACAAATATAGAATCGAAAAATAAACCTGTACATCTTTATCTCTTAAATCATTTCACCGCATACGGGAAATCAAAAACTATATACGCTCCAACTTTATATGGAGAGAAATTAGAAAAAATTGTCTAGTATTGTGAAACTGAGGGTGAAAAAGTTTGAACGTGGCCGGTCAACTGAAAAGTAACTTCTCGAGACAAATATCTCGATCAAACAATGTAACAAACAGTAAGCAAAAGGTCAAAATGATTCATGCAAATCAGCGAAGGGAATATATAATCACAACAACGGTAAAAGATTGAGGAGAGAGAAATTTGCTTGATGGTATCTGCGAAAAGTAATTTGATTGATGGGACCCTCAGCTTTAATTTCACCCTATGGTACCTCAACGACGGTGTGCCGTCCTACATAGTTTTTGTAATTACGGTTACTATTGGTTACAATGCGGGGATTGTAATCAAAGTTCAATCACTGATTATAATTTCTGGTGGATTATCACGGGGACAAATATCGATTTTGCTTAAAGTGCAGTTTGTTGTGCTTCAATTCTTCCGATCGCACCGATTCGCGCGGATTTCTCTGCTGCCTCCCACCTGCACACTCTTTCCGTAACCCTGTATACGACGAGGAGCTTGTACCGGAAAGTGGTCCGAGCTCAAGTTTCTCGATCATCCATTTGTGGCGAACAAATAAACTCCGGATAAACATTTCTTTGCTCGTCACCAAGAGTAGTGGCTGGATACAGAATTACAACATAAAAACAAGTGAGTGTGATGGAGGGCGAAGTCCACTCTGTCCGCGGGTGCAGTTGACTCGTTGCACTCTCTCTAGTTGTTATTGGAACATGGGTGACGGTGCATCGTTCATGGGTACCATAGAGTGAAATGAAACTTAAAGTTTCACATCAAACAAATTACTTTCTGCAGGGTACCATTAAGCAAATCTATCGATCTAACGCCGAAGCAAAACAATGAACGTTCAAAGCGGAACAATAGAACTTTCTCAGCCGCGTAAAGACGAATCAAACGACGAAATTACGAAAATTAGTCTCTCAAAGCTTAATTATAAATTAGTATGCCATCTTTTTGGGTGGAATAGAGTCTCCTTCATTCACATGCATTCATTTCTGGTGTTTTTCCGAACATACGACTACAAGAGTAATCATGCCTCCACTTTTGCTGACTAACCAATTGTTAGATGGTCATTACACATACCAACTGGAAATGCTCTGCGTTCATCTTCCATCGTCATCTCCACACGCTATTTGAGGATATTCTCTGAGGTTAAAAACACTTGTTTGCCTCCGACTGCTGTTGTTCACACAGCGCATGGTTTTATCTTAGTATTTGAGAATCAAATCTTCAAACTTGTTCATTTCACAGTTGCAGAAGGACGGTCGGAGGACTAATTTCACTTCAACCCGCTCTGTGACAAGCTTACGAATTGTCCTCGCTGAGCCGAAATAAAGTTTGTTTACCGGACGTTTCGCAATTTGTTTCACCATGTGCGTACCTAAAATGCTCCCCATCTTCGCGTGTAACACACGTAACAGTAGCCTGTTGGAGGTTTACGCAAGAGAACAGGTTCATTCTGATCTGTTATGTTCCACTTTTTCTCCCACTGTGGTATCTCAACTCGTTCGTGGGTTGGGATTTCGTCTCATCACAGAGCCACGGAACAGTTGCACGCAACGACAGAAATTATCAATCAACTGAAATCAGACATGGATGGGAGTTATTTCGTCAAATATACAGACCACATTCTTATTCGCAAAGTGTGCTTCGCATCTCAGGTGGAAGACGTAGTGTGGAGACAATCAGGACTTTCGGTATTATCTATCCTGCCACTGTAATTGGTGTAAGCCCCGGGCTGAGCAAGATTTTATTTCACAAACTCGGCTTTTCCACGTATTGACTTAAAATAAGGTCTATTCTATTCTATCGCTCGGGACTAGTCGCCACGTACAGGTCCAACATCACTTTTGGCCGAAGAACTTCCCACTGAGTTCTATGTGGTCGCGACATCATTATGAACAAACAGAAGTCGTCGCTGGAAGGCAGGAGACTGTTCAGAAAGCTGTAAAAGTGCGAAGAGCATATTTTTCAAATACCAGCGCGACTGACGAGCCTCCCTCGTCATCACCACAGTAGAGGGAGCATCGTGGCAAGAGTGCAAGTAGGAGCATAAAGGATGAAAGCAGATTTTATTCGGGGCCCAAGGCGCAACCACGACATTACATGAGCAGACCCCATAGGGCCGGCGTTATTGTTAGGTGTCAGTATGTTTCAACCGGGTGTGAGGAGTGATGTACTGGAAATACACAAACCACCTTCGCGAGAGCTTGAATTGGAGACGATACTCGAACCATCCGATCGGGCGGAGGTCAGGTCGGGTCAAAACTGTGCTAGAGATGAGACAACACTTGCTCATACTGAACAAAACAGATTATTTCATTTCTTGGATATGGTACAGTGGCCAAAGTTCACCTCCCTCAAGCTTCTCGCAAACCAGTATTTCATTATCTTCCCGGCGAGTCTTGTATACACTCATCGTTCGCCCTAGACTTTTGCCTGGACGAAAATCGTTTATATCCTTCTGGGTTCTTCCGTGGACTTTGTACAGTAATGAATTGGTGAAGAGAACCCACAGCTCAATGGGCCCTGCATTTGCTCGCTCACCTCGTGCGCGAGAGATGTGATCCGGAACTTCCTCGTCCGCTAAAGTACAAGATTATCTTTCCCGCAATCTTTCGTTTGACGGGATACTAAGAAGCAGTCCACTTGCTGATGACTGAAATTTTCATCACCAGCAAAATTGTCAGCAAGTGTTCTTTCGAATGCTCGACCGGCTACAGCTACTTGGAGGATGCAGAGGGCTTGGCTCTCTGCTTCATGACTCTCTCGAGTTCGTCCAATCCTCCAACTTCTTCCAGCTCCTGCATCGCATGCAAGACTACACTCTCAGAGACGCACACCCGCGAAAACAATAAACTCACGTATAGATGGAGTTATACCACACAAAACATTCCGGCAAAAATCAAGATACAAGTCCCTGCTTCAACTTTAACAAATCCCTGTTGATTTTGGTCAATTTATTACAAAGCGAAGACATAAATTCCACATCATGTGCAACCATGGAGCTTACCTTTGGGCCGAGGAAAAGACCATAGGGTACACCCTCGTAAAGGTCAGCGTGATGAAGCTGCACTCGACCAGCGGCAGACAATTAGGTTACTGAAAGACGAAGCACCATGACAGACATCGCGACTGCACGACTGAAAGCGTAGCGGTCGATAGAAAACATTCGCGCAAATCCATGAGCTCCCTCCCTTACCTGATGGGCTGCGGCAACCTTCTGAAGATATGGGACATCGGCGATAGGTCCGACTGGGAATCGTCGGTGTACAAGACCATCGTGAACGAACATGTAGGCTATACCGAACATAGTGATGCCTAAACCCTGCACAGACGAAGACGAACATTTAACAATCAGTCATCTTCAAAAGACGGCCACTGAGTAGGAACCATAAATTTAATATCGGAAGATATCTCTCTTCTCAGTAGTCAGAGTTCGAAAGTAAGAGATGAAGACGTACCGCTCCGAAGCAGAGACCAGGAAC
The DNA here is from genome assembly GCA_037833965.1 of Marchantia polymorpha subsp. ruderalis. Taxonomy (NCBI): domain Eukaryota; kingdom Viridiplantae; phylum Streptophyta; class Marchantiopsida; order Marchantiales; family Marchantiaceae; genus Marchantia; species Marchantia polymorpha. The sequence continues at coordinate 9,567,512 of AP031352.1, read as the reverse complement.
AAGTCCTCTGTTAAGAAATCCGTAGAGCATCAGAGAGACGGCGGGAACTGCGTTTATGATAGCAAAGATGTCGTTCATTTCAAAAGGTCCTTCTCTGGGTCGGTGATGTGACTGCAAATTTCAAAGAATCTCGTCAGTGAGAATGATCTGCCACTCTGAGATTCAAGCGTCTCCAGACATTTTGAAAATCAATTCAGCCTCATAATATCCTGGTCAAAATTCGATGATAAACTGACCTCGTGCATGTTCCACAGCGATGCGTGCCACAGAGCTTTGTGCGCCCATCTAGCCCAGTATTCCATCCCAACCTGTTTCACAAAGAAAGTTGAAAACATTACATTGGTTTCAAGAAATTACCACGATACAACCTAAACCTAGACCATCATCAGGTATTGGGTGATTTTAATGTTTACGGTAAGTTGTCGACATAAGACCGACTTTTTTTCTCACATGACGAATACTAATTAGCTGAGCAACAGAAAGTACAGAAATCTTTAGAGTATTAAGAACATGTTACTACGACTGGTGATACTGCACATCACAAGACGAAGATCATAGACAACTCTAGGCTATATTCACATACCGCGGCTCCAACAGCGAGGGCAAATGTTCCGAATATTTCTGTGTACGGGATCTCGCCACTTCCCTGCAAATGTCACAATAGTCAATGGTCAAAATCTATCCTTCGACAGACCAACACCAATTCAAAATAATCAATTGAAAAGGGATTCTTCAATTCGTCAGAGAATCCCTGTCACATGGTCGACGGCAATGACAGGGAACGACTCAGACAAAACTCAGAGGCTCCAAACCACTGTCAGGGCTAGATTGCAAAAAATCGTCCAAAGCCGTTGAGTATCCACGTGAGGAATCAGCACGACAGTACGTGTATGAAGGTGTCGACAGCAGACTGGCATTGACAAGTACCTGCATTTGCCAGATAAAACGATAGAAGACGGCGGCGACGGCGAGCGTGGTGAATCCTGTCGTAGATGCGATGGCTGCTAAGAGGTATGCTTTACGTTCTGTTTGTCTCTTGGTCAATCTTTGCTGCATTTTACTGACAGCGGGAGTGTCGGGAAAACTACTCTCAACTTTGTCGGCAACATCAGCGGATTGCTCAGTCTCGAGCAGGTGCTCCTCGATGGGAGCTGGAGATTCACCATGCTGGTGCTCATCAATCTGCAAAACGGAGGGAGGACCGATGCTGCGCTGAATTCGAATCCTGCGTTGAATTCCGGTTCTCGTCATCAACGGATTAAATTCCAAGCTGCTCAATCCCAGACTCGGGAAGCTCGGCAGCGCCCTGTGTCTCAGCTGCTCGAGCCCAATCCCATCTCGCCCACATTCACGACCGCTCCTCACGACCCCGAGAGAGGCGACAGCGGTGGCGCCAGATGCTACGACCTTCAGCATTGCGATCACTCGAGGACTCCGACGGCTCACCGCACTCACGGCTCACTCACTGGTAGTCCTCGACGTCGCCGACTCCAGGAGTCGAGAACCTGCGATCAGGTCAAACCCAGGCGCGACGCTCGCTCTTTAACCAAACCGGGACCTTATCTTTGAAAATCCCCGACCCGCACTCCTTCCCCCACGTCAAGAATTCTCGCCTGCACAGCGAAGGTCTCTGATCCTCGGGTCGCTCCCGTCCGCAGTGCGTGCGTGCACATGAACTCTTCACTCGCCAGCCTCTCAACTGCCCGTCTGCGAAAGGCTCAGCCCATCAATTACTGCAACTCGCTCTCCCACTCATTCCAGGACCTCCTTGTCTCTTCGACCACACTCACGGAGCGGTCCTTCACGAGCCCAAGTCCGTTGGACAGACTCGCTCACACTCTCGCCACTCTCGCTCGCTCTCTGGCACAAGAACTCGCTGGCCCGGCCAGAGTCACTTAAGGCCCTGCACTGCGCTGCACTCGGGACTCTCTCGCTCGCGATTCCACTTCAGTCTGTCTCCAGAAACTTTCCCAATTTATCGAGGCCGGGCCCCTCCATGGATCAGAGACGCAAAAGACCAGCCAACCAGTCCAGCAGGGCAGCCAGCCAGGAAGCGTCCAAGAGCGGGAGGAGTGGAGATCCGGGGCTCTGGAGGCTGCGAGGCTGCGGATTGGAGGCGAAGGAGAGAGAAGAGGGGCAGAGCACACGAGCAGCGATGCGAGACGGCCAGGCCGGACGCAGTCGGGGGAGCCGAGAGGCGGAGGCAGTAGCGGCATGGAGAAGAACACGCTGATAGCGAATTCCTACGCAGCGCCAGTTGGCATGCGAGGGCATCGACAGCAGCCACTCGTAGCTCGGTCTTTGATTCACGGCTTATCTTGTCGAGCCCCGGACGCGTGGCTCGCATCCATTGTTCATGTGCCAACTCTATCCTCCTCGAGGTTTGTTCATGTTGGCGCTCCTCCTACGGCACCCGTGCCTCCTTCCCCCTCTCCGCCACTTTAGCGACCTTCGCGAACCTCTTACGACTCCTCCTTTCCTCCCACTGTCGTCGCTCGGTTGGCCCCCCGCCCCTCCTGCCGCTGAGTCCCCCTGTTCTCCCGGGGCCTTCCTTACGGCCTCCTGCTCCCGTTCTGCTCTTCCTCCTCCTCCTCCTCGTCCCACCCGGTGCATTCGTCCCCCTCCGGGCCGTTACCTACCGCAAACCACGTACTGTCCTCTAGACCCCCTCCGTTCAGCTCACTCGGCGGAGCCGTTGACTCGACGTCGAGCTCGTCGTCTCGCAGAAGAGACGTCGTCTCGTAAGTGTTATGCTGTGGCAGACTTTTCTTGGTCCCGCGCACCGCATGGAGTCCGGACCGCCCCACGAGCGGCGGGGCGGAGTCACATGATCCGTCCGTCCATGGGCCTCGAATTCGGGGGGTGGAGAAGTCACCCGTCTGCGCACCGTGTTGGATGGTTGCTCGTTGGCACATCCATTGTTTTGTGTCCGCCAGATTCCACCCCGTGCATGCTACGACATGAGAATCAAACTGGAATTCTCGGTGCATGGTATGCCTGAAGGGAACCACAGTACACCGGAATATTGCGAAGTTTGAGAACTACAGTTCTGCCTTAATTCCAGCGTTATCTCGCTAACAGTGTGATTCTCCGGGGAACCACAGCATGGATGACACAAACTCAGTTCCGGGATTTTCTATGTATTTTGGGGATCTAAGCAATCCAGGAAAAGTTGGAATCTCAGCAGCAGGAAATGTCCAACTTCTGCAGAACTCTAAGCCCTCTAACATCTAGAGGGAGCCAACTGTTGTCACAGTGAATCCTTCAGCAGTAGAGCATAATGCGAATTGCAGTTCGCTTTCGCAGCCCGACGACGACGCAGAGTTGACGCTAACTAACGTGAAGGCCCTCGGGGACCCACTGCGCTGTACGTTGCGTATGGCTTATGTCGAACAACATTCTGTACTCATGGACACGCGAGATACTCCGTCCCAGTGTACGCAACGTAGATACGCGATAACCACATGGGATGTTCACATGGCGTCCGGCCAAGCGGTTGACATTCGATTGCCGTAACCTTTTACAACCGTAGGCAACGCAGAGGATTGGCCATCCTTACGTCAAACCCACACCCAAGTGATGCGCTGGAGAAGGTGCTAATGATATCTTCGTACATGGTTTCCCGGCGTTGGATGCAACCATATTCGCTCTCTCGATAGGTCGACAATAGAAGCCCCAACCTCTACGTGGTAGGCGATGTTGCAAAGTGCACGCCAGGAAACGTGAAGGCTGTTCCGTCAAGACACCGCTTGTTCTGTGATTGCCTTCGACAGACCCTCAACGGACTCGACCTGCTCCGAGACGAAATGTGTTCCCCTGTGTCTGATTCAACCCAGTGGAGTTACAAACGATAACGAGAATTACCATAAATGGAGGTTAGGAATGCCCGCCTCACTCTGGTTGGTTCGAGGAGATTGTGAGAATCCATCGGTTATGTCCAGTTCTAGTGGCACAAGCGGGAAAGCATCTGCTGGTCCGAAGTACCAGCATCGATTGCCGTCAGGACACCTACTGTCTCCACTTGAGACGGGGGGCGTGTTCTCGACTGTCCTCGCCATCGCAGACCGGGGTCTACTGCAGCTAGGCCTGTACGCTGCGCCCAGCCATACGAAGCGTAATCCGTACCAATGCTCACAGGCAATGTGGAGGTGAGCATGATGACGAGCTCGACGGCTACTGTCGGTGTTACGAATCGGCATCAGGAATTAACACGTCGTACTAAACATAAAGGGCGAGTAACCATGCAGTAAGGCAGGTAGCCCTCGTCAAACTGTTTACCGGGCATTGATTGGGTGCCCAGGCTGCTACCACTTGCAGTGCATCGAACGAACACTTGAACCCCAAGCTTTTGCACAGCACTCCATTCGTTTCATACCTGGGCGACGTGATGTGTCCTGCCTTGCTCTTTGAATGAATAAGTAAATATAAATATAGAGCGTCATAACACAGTATCGCTTTCCATGGCTGCGTTTCCCGCAGAGGAGACCTAAACCAGTGGATTAGGTTTGCTCTGCGCCGCTACTGAAGCTGTTTTGTTAATATCGTATAGACAAGGCCCGAGCTCGAGGACAAACGCAGGGCACTTGTTCCAAAAGGACCCTGTTCTTCACCTCCGCAATTACCTGAAAAGTGTCAAATTTACTCTCCACATGAACCTGCTCATAGGCGTGTTATGTTGAGAGCCCAGTATTTGTGATCCCGGCCGTAGTGTGGTGCGCTTTTGCCAATTTGTGTGGGCCCCGTGCAGAACGTGAGACCTGGCTGTGAGCCCGCAGAGAGTTGAGAAAGCGTCTGGCCACTAATCAACTGGTCGCTCATCTCACACCTCACTGCTTTTGTGCTCTACGTAGATTCAGATCCGACTTGGCATTATAAAGACGGCACAGCCGAGCCCAGCCCATGCGAATCTTCAGCTCATTCGGTCAGAGGTGCTTTGGCGGGCATCATCTTCGGAGGAGCTGAAGATCGTACGGTCGCTGCGAAGCAATTGCCGCTATTTCAACCTCTGTCTCCTGCCCGAACTTTGCAGAAGACAATGTGGACGCTGAACTTTGCTGTCATGAGTCTCGCACTTACCGTCAGGAAATGAGGTTCAATGTCGCAAGTTTGGACCTCATGTTCAAAGCGACAAAATCACGTTAGTCCCATTTAGTATGCATCTCAATTAAACTCCGATGGAATATTCTGGAAGCCCGTCTGCACATTTTGGGTTCCATGACAACCTGTGTCCACTCACTGGCAAGGAGGTTACATCTCTGAAAAGAGTAGTAGTCGACGTGAACTCCCAGCTACAATCAATCACTGTACCTCTGCAAGAGTGCAATGCTAGTTTCGGATGGTTTCTTCCACTCTTCCCAATTCTGCTCAATCAAAAGGAAAGCGAGATTAACAATAGTTGGAAGCAGGGTGTACAAGAGCTGGAGTCCAATATTAAATATTGGGATGCAACCAATGCGGTTCAGTCTCCATCGCCTCTCTGCGAGAATGCAATGCTAGTATGGGATAGTTTCTTACCATTTTCCAAATTCTGCTCACTGAAAAGTAAAGTGAGATTTACTATGGTTGAAAGGAGATGTACAAGAGCTTGAAAATGAATAATATCATGATGTGTACAAATTTATGCTAAAATTCATTTGATTTTGAACTTGAAAACATATACAAACATATGTTTAAATGCAAAACAATAAATTTTTTCAACTACAAAAGGATGCAAAAGTAAGATTGAAGTAACCATTTTGAAGCTGTATAAGGAACTTGGTAGGCAGTCTACTCTATGTTCTTTCCTTATAATTTTAGTCTACATCATGAAAAATTCAATATTGTTTTTATTGAAGCAGTTATCAAAAAAACAGTTTAGCAAGATGGTTTTTTGAATTTGAAAACTATACATTCTTGAGATTAATCGATTTGTAAAGATAATGTAATGATCGATTAAAACTTTGAACGAAAAATCAACTTCTTCAACTATATAATCATGATTTTGATTAACATTTTCATAAGTTTTACAAATCTCAATAGCAATAAATTCTAACTAAAACTTTATGTCTACAAAATTATAAAGTATTGGTTTTTTTTCATGAGAACAATATTTCACTTTGACTTATGATAATCATGTTTTTTATCTAGAAAATCAACAAATAAAATGTAAAAATTATTATTTCTCTTGATGATTTTTGACAACAATTCATGAATTTTTATATGTTATAAACTTTAACTTGTATACATTTTGAATTACATATGGAATATATGAAAACTTAAGCTCATAATTGACGCCATTGATGAATTTCAAATTTTTTATTTTGTTTAATTTTTGTAAACATGATTGAGAAGATTTTTATAAATCATTAATTTTTATTTTTATACCGATATAAAAGTTACAAATTGAAAATCATTATATCATACCTTATAAAAATGATTTAATGCTTCAACTTATAGATTATTTGAAATCATGGTGAAATTTTGGAAAAATAAATAATGAATTTTATAGTATTCAATAAAATTCACACTTTAAAAATTTCATTTTGACGATTGCTAGTACAACAATGGCTAATTTTTGTAATCATTTGCTATAAACTACTTTGACATGTCACAATGATTCATGCACTTGGAACAACTTTTCAGATATTATAGCAAATAAAAACAATATCTTTTATTCTTTTGAAGCAATTTAAACTTCCACATCTTGTTGAAAAATGTTTAACTTTTTAGATTGTACATTTGCCTTATCAGGTGATACTATTATTTGCATTTTGATTTTGTGTACACTATTTCAAGGGAGATTGAGAGAGTATACTAAAAAATCAATAAAGATTCTTAGTATCTATTTATCTGACACAATTTTATTAATTTCTAATATTTAGAAATTTCTTGTATTAAGTCTTTAAGAGTTGAGTTTGAGTAATATTACTTGACTATATTTATCCGTCTTAGGCATAGATATCATTACAATCCGTTGTCTCTAGAAGCATTTGATGTCATAATATCTATTGGTGGTTGATTGTTAAGTAGTTCTTTGTCATGAAAGATGAAACGTCTATCAAAGAGATTTCACATTCACACGAAAAATCTAGAACATAGTAGATTCTAGCATCATCTTTGATATTAACTTTAACGAAAGGTTCAGTTCGATGCATATTTCAATAAAAAGAGTCAGATTCGAAAGAACTTCGTTGAGAACACGAAAATGTGCTAGGAATGTCAGATCTACCGTTTTGAACTTGGACTCAGAGAACATGCATCAGTGTTTGAATCTGATTGCCATTCCCTGAAGTATACCGAAGTATTATACCACATGGATATAATACTTCAGAAAGATCTTTGCACGCTGTTTCTATCGACAACAAGACTGTGCTGTTCAGTTTGTGGACAACCTGAGAGGGGCATGATGACGGCAAGGGGAAGGAGTTGCCCGTCTTGAGATCTGAAAACACCTTGAAACTAAACATGTAGAACCTTGTATACGAACTGATGTAGACTGGATACAAGAGTCAAAGAAACTTGAACAAACAAAGGTCTCAACTCCGTGTTTAGCTTCAGTACATAGACTCCTTTACCTACCCTGCCTAGAGCAGCTCATTTTCTATTGAACCAAGCAGATTTAAGACACTTGAGACACTAGAAGAAAATTTGTGAATCTGAGCTCATCGGTGTAAAAACTTCGAACCTGTGCTTGCACTTGGTGCATCTATGAGTACGTTCCCCTTGCAGCATTTTGACGGCACCAGAACGTATGACGGTTCCATGAATGGTCAACAATGCCATGTTGATGACATGATTAATAGTATATTATAACATCATTCTTGGTAGGAGATTTTTTCCAAGATTAATTACTAAAGGAAGAATCTTAATTTCAGCACGTGATGGACAGGAATACTAAAGTCATCTATGTCACATCCCTTAAAAGTTTTGATAGCTTAGCATCATACTAGGCTTTATAGATTTGTAGTTTCCAAGTGCTTCTCGAAATAACCATACACTATATTACTTACTATATCCAGTTCTTGTATACAATCAAGAACTGGGATATATAATCACTACATTATCTACCTTTTCAGCCACTTGACATTTGAGACACCTGAATGTGACACTCTTCAAGCACAGTACAATGGTGGTGTTGCCCAGTGAATACTTATGCTTATACACTGAGCAACGTTAATCTGTAGGTAGATTTGTGTTGCCGATATTAGTTGAAGCGCGTCTCAATTTGCCAGTCTTAACAAATCCAGAAACAATAGGCTCGTGGAAATCTGTATCGAATCTAATAACACGTTAATCCCAATAAAAAATAATATCAATTGATATTATTATGTGTACGTGATGATATAACGACTTTTATCCCCCCCCACTTGGTTCACTTGTTAACCAAAGTGTATAAATTACATGGATAGGTTCAGAAACTTATTAAGTTTACCGTGCGCATGACCTTAAAGAAGTTTAATCCTCATATGATGTATGAGCATGTTGCTATTAAATAAAATTTTCTCTATTCATAAGAGTATTGAATTTCTCAATATTCCCATCATTTCAAAAGGTTAATTTTCTTCACAACGATACAAATCATCATATAATAAAAAAGTGAGTTATTCGAATACATTATAGTGTCAACTTTTCTAAAGTGGAAGTAGTGCTTTAATGTTCCTTAAACTTTAGAGTAAATGATAGTTGCTTTCGGGGACTAATGACACCTCAACTGTCAACTAATTTTTGAGAATTTCCTAGTCGCATAGAACTTCAAACATAACTCAAGCTATATACCCAAAGACAAGAAACCCATATTCACCTCGGTGTCAACAAGGGGGCAAAACTCTGATAAATTATAAGGACAATAGGGACTGTTATGAAAAAAATAGAATAAGGATCTACGCAGATCTCGGATTGAATACGACTTCCTAAACCCGGGAATTCCACTCCATCTTGTTGTGAGTAACATATTCTGTAACAACATGTGCGGCATGTGTGATATCTTGTTTGAAAGTTAAATACCTCACCACTCCCCTCTTGATTCGTATTTAGTTCAAAGATTTAGTGGAATAAAGCTACCCTTGGATGCCATATATCCCTCACATGCAAAAGCAGAAGATCATTCATTCGTCTAACCCAGGTCGCTGATATTTACGCCAAAAAATCCCTGAAATTCGTATCTTTAAGTCGTCTTCACGTGATTCAGTCTTACAAATATGCCCAAAGCGACTGACCACTTATTTAACTTCTGCCTAAGACAATGATGTCATACAAAAATCCTAGAGATATGTAACAGATAGGAATCTTTGCCATGTTGCTGACTATTGGACATCAACGCGGCAAGACTCCCTATCTGTAACTACATATCCTTCAATTGAACCGCATGGGCAGTGTTCATGCGGTTCAATTGAAGGATATGTAGTAGTTGAAACTCTACAAAGGTACCATTAGAACCTTAAAGTCTTCTATTGGTCAAACTGAACGTGAGTGGTTGAAACACCTCTATATTTGGTGTTCCATTTATCTGACTATATTCTTCACCTAAAACATTTGACGTTATTCTATACTGGCTGATAGTGAAGCACGTGAGGATAATTGCAATCATAGCACCCCTCAAGATCTAATAACCTGTTGACTACTGTTGCGATACACGAACATGCATACACATAAACTACGCCAACTTTTTATTTCTAAAAGTTTCTAAAAGGAAGGAGTTACATTTCTAAAATGAGGAAGTACATAAGATTGATACATATTTGAGATAATCCTTGTAATAAAAAAACAAAATATATTAAAACTATTTGAAGATATATATTTTAATTTATTTCCTAATATATCTATCCATCTACATGAGTCTTCCTACAGTGATAATAATTCGGATGCTGATACAAAATCTTATCAAACAAATAAGAAGTATACGTATTCAAATAAAAAATGAACTTTAAATAATCTAAATATGCATTTCTTTATTCTTATTTTATATAGAATCGCCATGTTAAAAAAATTTCAGATAAACCAAATAAAATTGAAGACCATGAGATTATGACGATTCAACCTCAACCCCAAAAGTATATATAATAATGAATTATTGAATTATTATATACTATAGTAATATAAGTATTTAATTTTTAAGCCTTCAAACACATATAAAAATAATTTCCCAATTTTAATTAAAAATAAAATATTATGTGGAAATAAAGATATGCAAATTTAGTTTCTCTTGAACTTATTTATATGTTTATGCCTACATATATCCATGAATTTAATTGCATGCATTGAAAATCTACAAGTTGGTGTGCATAACACATCTTATATTCCATGATAATTTTTCATGACACTTTCAAGATGATTTCATTTTTTTTCATGCGAAAATATTTTTTTCATGTTATTTATCATTTTCATGTCAATATGTGTAATATGATGTATATGTTATGATTTGCTCATAAAATAAACAATTTAATATTTATCATGATTATGAATGTTAGATTCATAATTTCTGTATCATTTTCACCAATTCAATATCTTGCAACAACCAAAAGTTAATTTTTTCTTAAATAATATATTCTTCAAGAAAATGTTCATATCAGTGTTTTCACTTAAAAATTCTGGTTGATTATAACTCAAACATGTAATGATTTAATGATTATTACATCAAATTTCATCTTCTTCCAATGCTCACATCATTTAAAAATAATAATAATTTCATTTGCACTAAAGACAATAATCTTTATAAATAAATTATGCACATACATTCTTGTTTAAGTTTAGGCTGAAACTGCTTTGAAATACACATTTACTAAATAAATTAAATTCATATCGTAATATAGAAATCATTTTACATCATGAAAGCTCATATGACGAAAATAAAGGGAAGCACTTGTCATTATGTATCGTGTTTAACTTTTTTCTAGTTCGAATTTCAATTGTAATAATATGCAATTAGGATAATAAAAAATTATATTTAATAATTAATTCTTTCACTGTGTAGTTTAATCAACTAACTTATCTATTAATTATATGTTCAATTTTCATCTAACCGTTCATTGATATGACATGATTGTTACAAATCCTAGTTCCTACGAAAAAACATTTGTATCATGACAATAGTTACTGCAGATTATTGGAATGAATAAAATTTTATTTTAAACTATTTTTTTAACCTATATTTAGTAGAAATATGATAATAATATGCTAATTTTGTTACATGTACATCATATTCATATATTCGAGGACCATATATATTGGAATAGTTTTTTTTAGACAACAAATTATTTTATATTTGTACACGTGTTCAGTTTGTTGATTTTGGAGATAATGAAACAACCTATACTTATGTTTCACGAATTATACATTAAAGAAATCAAATTGAGCTTAGATCAACATAAAAGTCCAAATATATTGCTCATTATAGACAGTTTACAAGTCCTAATCTCATTGAATAGAAATTATAAATTTGCAATATAATATTTTTCATTGATATTAGATTGACAATATTTTCTCATTAACTATTATAGTAATACTATTGAAAGTCAATCATATCTCTGATTATTTTATTATTCGTCTAATTATAACATCAAATCTACATTAGATTATTGAATTCTTTTAATTTTAAAAATATCCATTTCAAAATAAGTCTCAGAATTTTTTTTAATTGAAATATTTAAAAATGAAATTAATTATAAGATTTTTAAAAATCATATAAATTAAAATAGACTTGATAAATTATTATTTTTTTCATAAAATGTAAACTTTGCGTAAATGCCAGCTCTATAATTTTTGTATTTTCACAATTAATTAACTGCATCATCACCATCAATGATAACAAAAGATGTTGTATTTCAAACTCTTATTCTAATTATTTAGCGAATTCAGTTGTCAATTCCATGTATTTCACATGACACATCGAATATTGTATATCTAGATGATACAAATTTTAACAGAGGAAATTTTACAATGTACATACTGTTTTGTATTTCTTGTACTTTTGATAAGCTTTGACAATATTGTAAAAGTAAAATGCACATCACATCACATCATCTGATGACAAAATGCATTCAAGTGCACTTTAGGAGTATATTGATTTTGTTGGTAATATGAGCATAAATTATTGTTCTTTATGCATTTTCATCTTATAATAAATTATTTGTTTGGGACGTTTTTTGTTTGCACTCTTGCAACCCCATGTTTTTATCTTTTAATTTATTTACTTGTTGGTGTAGTTGATTTGTGCATAAGCTCTTAAATACGATTTTAATGGGAGGTTGCGGGACTGCTTTTTGTGTAGATGGCAGTGTTGAATTCAAAAGAGTTTTGATAAGAGTGACATCACTTGAGATCAAGTTGTTAGTATGATATGTAGGGTGTTTCTTTTGTAAAGCTATTGGGGCCTATTCTATTAGTATAATCTAAAAATAAATGATAGTTTATTCACAGTTTTTGTATGTTATTAGTACATTTTCTCTCTACAGAGAAAAATCACATTAGGTGATACTTAAAGTACTTTAGTGGTTCGTATATCGTTTGATATCATAGTTTTAATAAATAAATACCTAAATAAATAAATATTTCATCATCTCAGTAATATACAGTCCTACACAATTTCTTTTCAGTATCGTCTTCACATAGGTTCTAATATCAATCTGACAAAATTTACTCGAAATGTTTGTATGTTGAAACTACACCGTGAACCAATCATGAAGAATGTGAGATAAATCTATATGCACCGGCAATGGTTTATTTTCAAAAGTAATGTGAAGAACATCATACTACAGTACAGTACGTGCAGTGCATTGTACAGGGTAATATCTTTTACAGAGAAGTTGAACTTCAGTGTGAACAGGTTGGCGGGAGAGCTCTGTTTCGAAGAATGTTTGTGCGCTCTGCCTCTCTTTCTGAAATTCGAATCCGGCTGCCTTCGAACGGCAGAGATAGTTGACATGTATATGAAATCAGGGTCTACATTTTGAATGTGAATCACTTCAAGCCGGAAGGAATCAGCTAAATTCGCGAGAAAGGTAATGTCCGCAATCTAGCCATGGTTTCCAGCTCCGTTTCGCATGTTTGGAAGATAACGAAGATAGTTGCCTCAATTCAGATCGTCATGTGTCTCATGCCCATCGGTTTATGTGCGTGGAGGATTTGGATCCGTAAGTGCCGAATTGTTAGTATTTTCCATGATCTCTCATGCTTTCATGACTGTAAGCAGTGACATGCGGAAAAGTGAAGTCTCTTGGCACTTTTGGAAACGTCTGCTGCGTACCTTAGTTCCGCAATTTCATTGAATTATATAAAATGCACCTTCCGTCCCATTGCTCGAATTAGACATTTATGTGTTCAAATTTCAACTTGTAGCGTTTTGTTGAGCATCCTTCCCCTGCTGCAGATTTCGGCACAGTTGCCTCCTCAGCTGCAAAACTTGTCTTCACAAGCCTGGGTACCTAGTTTGAACTTGGTAAATATAATGAACGAAAAATTCTTGTGTACAGACTTCGTGTGTTTAGATCCAAAATCGATATCCGAAGCTTTCGGCTTAGTCTTGGGCTTTTTCAATTGAAGTTTCTCCTAGTATCTGGATTACATCGAAGAGTCAAATGTGAGACATCGACGTCGGAAAGCATGCCTCCAAAATTGAGCACTAACGAGGGTACGTATTGAAATCTTTCCATCGTAATTACTGAGATCAGCTGTTGGTATATGCCGCCATTAATGTCTCCTACAGACAAGAATGTTTGTTCGTATTATGTAAGAAGCGTGATTTTAATCATCTCTTGTTGCAGACTTATGAGTCTGCGATCTATTAGTTTTTAATTTCTGACATCCACCATTGCTCAACCTGCTCTTTCTCTGATATACTCTAGCAAACTATGAACCGTGATTACCATATTTGTCTTTGCGCAGGAATTGTACTCGATTTCATCAACGAGGTATATGTCTGTCCTCTTAAGTCATTTGGTTCGCGAAGTTTTCTTCGTTGGAACACTTATAAATTGCATCTACATTGCAGCTAACTATCACTTAAGCTTCAGACAGAAAACTCGTTCAACAATCTGAGTAGTTCTAATATCTGTGACAGCAAAATCGACCTTTAAACGCTCAAAACGTGGCAGATGCTCTTCAAAAGCATGGCATCAAGAAAGTATCTGTTGAAAAGATTCTCAGCACCCTTGGTGACAAAGGACAAATATCATTTAAGGAGTACGGGAAGCAAAAGATTTACCTGGCCAGGCAGGATCAGTTTGAAGTTCCAAACGCGGAGGAACTTGATCGCATGAGGAAAGAAAATGAACAGCTGCAGCGAGAAATAAACTCCTCAAAAACCTTGATCAGCGAGCTCGAAGCAGGTACTTCATGAATCGCATGCTTCGTAAGTCTAGCCATAACACTGCTTGAGGTGGGAAACAGTTTCTCGTCGTGTCCCGTTCAAGTGGTTCAGTGGCACCACGATGAAGGGGTCTCACCTTACTCCTGATATGCAATAAAGCAATTCGATTTGTGCTTACTATTTCCTTGTGTCATGTGCAGAACTTCGTTCTGTACAAAGCAATCTCACAGACAAACAGATCAAGCTGGAAATGGAGAAACTTAACAATGAGGTGCAAGATACTTATGAGAACCCTCTTTTCACACAAGGTGCACTAGACGGTCTGAGTAGGTAGTGCTTCCTTGTTTGTAACAACAGTTATGTTTTGTCGCAAGAGTTGCAATATTAGTTTCCAGTCCACTCCCTTTGTTTTTTCAAATACTGGGCATATATGCGATATAGCGCTTCTGTTGCCTAATCAAAGCTATTACATACGCAGATTCCCAGTCTAGAGGCCAAGCTAAGTACGTTGAAAAGTGGGGCAACCTTGATCACATCCGAAGAGAAAGAGAAGATTGAAAGCGCATATACTCTTAAGACCGGTCTATGGCGAAAAAGAAAACGAATGTTTAAGGATTTGTGGGATATGATTACCGAAGCAGTTCCGAAAAATCTTACAGAACTCAAGGTGAGGCCTTCCTATTACCGAATTATGGGATAGCAATTCCAGGCCAGTGGGGCACGACCCCGTTAGAAGTTTGTCCTCTTTTGGATTTCTATACAAACTGCCTGTTCTTCCGTGATAACGTTTTTTTGTATGTTAGTACTTCTCTCTGGACCTTAGCGTTTTGGTCACAGCAGTTGTCCATCATTTCTGCTTTTCGAACTTAATTTTCCTCCTCCACTGCAGGAGGAGTTGGGCATCGAGTTGGATGAAGATGTTGGACAGAAGATAGAAGACTATTGCAACTTGACTGTAGCAGTGAAAAAACCAATGGCAAAGAGACCTAAGCGTTGATAAGGTATTCGGAGCTATAGCAGATTGGGCTACTAGCTGCATGGAGTCCCTGGTATATTATTTAACACACATCGAAGTTCCTCCCCAGTTTCTAAAGTTAATCGAAGTCATCCTTACCTGTTCAAAGCCAAAGCCAGGAACCAATGGTCAAGACGTACGACTGGTCAATCGAAGTTGTCCCTCTACCCTAAACATTGTATTATATCCATGTTTGAAGAAAGCTGTTACCTCTCTTCTCTTTCGAAACTGGTTCTCTAATGTCCGACCGCACATAGGTCTTCGTGATAATTTCTTGATGAAATCTGGACTTCGTTGTATTTTGAGACGTACAAGAACTGATTTGGGAAAGACCTCGTCTGAATCTCCATGATACTCAGTATGTGCCTCGTATGTGCATTTTGAATGTCATGAATACCCGGCTGATGTTACTGCTTCCTTTTTATCTTCGTATGACCGCAATTCTCGTATCTATTTCTGAAATTTATAAGCATTCTGATATGCTGTTGATACCAGAATGCCATTGAATATTTCGTTGCCTTTCGTTGCTCTGGCCTTTCTTTAGAAAAAATTGTTCCTCCTGTTAGAAACACTGGTCTTCAAGCGGGAGAATTGTTCCCTGTCTCGAAATAGAGTGTCATACAATTCCGCATTTACTGTTTACTATGATTATTGCCTTTGGATTCTTTTCTTTCGTCCATCAATATATATATATATATATATATATATATATATATATATATATATATATACATAGTAACAGTAGTATATATAGTAATCAAAGTAGTCGCATTTGTATAAAATTCTCAATAACATTCGCTGAACATGATAATATTAATCAGTCTTTTATATTTTAAACTATGTATTTCAAAACACATGATACAGAAGGTTGTTCAGGAAATGATAACAATATCAGTTCCATATTAGAATATTAAAGATTTCTTAGCTATACTTATCAAGTTTGTTGATGACTAGTTCATACTAATTATGTTATATCACAATAAAGAATTGCATTTAGAGTACTCTTAGTGCAATTCTTTGATTCTCTTCAAGAAAGAAACTCACAACAAAGAATTGCACTTATGGGAATATCGAAATAAATTTCTTCTCCGTTAATCTCACTGTATTGAGTTGAGCTTTATACAGGAAATTAAGGCTTTAACTTCTCAAAATTTGTGGGTAGATTGGGAGATGGTTAGCCTGTCATGACAGATGTAAGTTTATTCAAAAGTTACTAACCATTTGTAGGGTTTTGGTGATGTCATGACTCAAGTTTTCTACTCTAACTAGAAAATTGAAAGAATATTCTCAGTGATGATTCTTTTTCATTTATGTTTGATCAACTGGACTGGTACTTGGCTTTTAGTTTCTTAAGATATCACTTCTTATAAGGTGTTTAGTTGCAATTTCGACAACGAAACGATTGCAAACAGCTGAATATTGCTATGGGTTGGAATGACATGGTTTCAGTCAGCATGACGTTTCCTTCCAACATCTCCTATATGTTCACGCTGATTTCGCATATGTCTAACCAGTTCCGTGGGGTGGAGTTCGTTCGAGTAATCTTTTTGATCTAGAGATGTGATTTAGTAAGGCGCTTAACGAATCGGTGCACCAAGCAAAGTGGTAAAGTGCTAGAGGTTTGGAAGCCATGTAGAAAATTAGAACATGTAGGGTTCTGAATTTAGAAAATCATAAACCACATGTGTTCCGTTTCCTATCACATCAGATGTGACCATGAATCATGAAAATATCAATACATTACAACTTTCTTGCTGAATGTGGGTATTATACCCCATAATGTACTCTTTAACTACCTGGAATTGGCGTCTCAAACCAATTTAGCAAAATTGTATTCACTCTTCACCATATTAGTTGTGGAATTATTATCTCTTTTCCAGTGTGTACCTCTCCGATGGATATATTTACTTCACGTAAACTCTCACTTTATTTTTTTCTGTTGGTAAAAGTTTGATGTAGTAAACACATTCATACGTTTCATGATGTAAAGACATTTTCAAAGAATATGATGAATTTACGGATTTAACCTTTTCTTCACTATTGTTCTGGGCGGATGAGTTTAGATCTTTCTTTCCTGCTTTTTGGTCTGTTGCAATATTTCCTATATCAGTTACTATTTCGCGCTTTACGTTGCGGTTTAGGTGAAAGTGCTACTTGTGAAAGTTTGACTGGCCACAGATTGTACCGTCAACAGTTTGAATTGTGGCGAAGGTGACGATTCGCTGGTTTACATAATATCTGTACTATCTTTCACCAACTGATGTGAAATACAATAAATGTATTACTTCAACAAAACGACTGTTCCACTTTCACATACAATGATTATGCCACTTTCTTTGCCACAACAAAATCTTCTTTATCCCAATTTTCTTGCCACAAGAACAAAACAAACTTCTTTTCGTCGAAACCTTTGACGGGGAGATTGTGGCCAACTTGATACGGGCAGTTCAGACAGCACGCAAGTAAAGTATGCAAATTCATCGGGAAATTCAGACAGCACCTGAGTAAAATCCGGAAATCTATTTCATTTCAGTGTGGGTCTAAACAACGACGTGCGGGCTTGTACGTGTGAAGCCTCTCCCACAATTTATCCACGGTACCGAAGGTCCGGTTATATTTATCTCATATCATACTTATGATGTGTAGCAACAATCTTGCGTCCTGCTATTACATAAGTAACAATGGTACTAAGGCCATAGTAATCGCTGAGTAATTGAACAGAGACTCTTTGTGTATTCGACCATTTTTAAATCTGTATACTACAATCTTCTAAATTTTGAAAGTAGCTAACATCGGATCATTAACGGCTATGTTGGCAGTTGAAGCAAGCGCTGGCAGTCATCTCAGATGCTTCACGGTTGGCCAAAAGAAGAATCGCAGCCACCTGATTAAAGGAGAAGATATCGCTGCATTCGACACGCTTATCGCGTTCCTAGCAGCTGTCGCCAAGCTGGTAGATTGGGGATCTGTTGACAGTGGTATTATCGAGTCGAGTTGAAGAGCGAGGGATATAAGAATCGTGCGTAATGAGCAGCAATGACGGCAGTGCAAACCCACACGTCACAGACAAATTGCTGAATTGTGTCTCAGAGTGGATAAGAATCGGACAAGGTTTGAGATCTCGCCTTAGAGATGGAAAGAGCATGATGCCCAAGTTGAACACTCTAACCGCCGAAGAAAAGTCTTGAAGTTTCTCTCAAGGCGCTTGCAGCTCGTTTGCCATACTACTCATGAGTTCCATTCGCTTCATCTCTGAATCAGGAACACAACTGTCAGCCTCTGCAGAACATCCTATCACGTGAAGACAATTACTAAAGTGGACACTTGCAAAGGACAAGATTCATAGACATGACATTCAACAAGACAGCCATGGACAGAAAATTACGAGAACTTCAGATAGGAGCCAAAACATCGGTATTGTACAGTAATTCACACCATCAACAAAGGATACCGCGAGCATAGTATAGTAAGTCTTTCTGTCCCCTCTCTCTCATACATTGGTTCGCAATAATAGTTTACTTACCAGCTAGATAGGTTTGACGAATTCACTGTCACGATGTTGAAAACATCCCGCTGAGCCCCACTCGTCCTCCTTGGCATCCCGCTGAGCCCCTTTCAGAGCTTGCATCTGAGGGGGCACGACGCGCCTCCTAACCATTACTCGTCTTCACTCGCTGCTGCTGCTGCTGGGGAGGAAATTGCTGAGGAAAATTGCGGCGATCGAGGATGTTCAGCTTGCTTCCATGGATGAGGACGGCACGGGCTCCGATAGCGAAGAGGCCTGACATTTTCAACCTCCACACTCACAGCTGCGACGAACGACGCGCACAGTCTAAAACAACGACCTCGCTCCCAATAGTCTCGACGACGCTCTCGAGGTTCTTCTTCTCGCTCACGCTGGTACCTTTCTGGATATTAGTAGCAATCAGCACGTCCTTGTCCAGGATGTACTTCTCTAGATACGCCTTTTCGATGGTGCCACGTGTCCTTAGCCACTTCTTGAAGAAGATGCGATATCATCCGACGTTCAGAAAGCCTGCACAACGCCCTCCTCCCGTGGGGAGCTGCAGGATAAGGCTACTTTCCGGACAAGAAGAGGTTCCACTTTATATTTAGTTCCGTGTTATCCGAAATTTGCTTCCGATATTGTTGTAATTACCATCGGAGTTTGTATTTTTGGGGCGAACTTTGACTGTCAGCATCGCCTTACTTGTAGGCTTCGCCTTCCACTAGTCCGACCTTTTAGCGGCGCTTTCGGCGGTGCTGGCTAAATCACGCAGACGTCCAACAGCCCGTCTTCGCTGTAATGGAATCACTAAAACCAAAGATAGTGTTAGAAGTATCAAGATAAGGTAAAAGGTCCGCGTTCTCACCTTCACCTTATCAAGATATCCCGTTAATATTTCATCTCGTTTCATCTCTTTTGACATCACATTAACATGTTTAATGAAATTAGCAAATAAAAAAAAATCATCTCTTAGGTGATGATGTAATAATTATGTTTCTATATGAATTGAATATTCATTCTAAGTTTGATACGATGCAAGAGATTTTATACTCCAAATCGTAGTGTACGAATATTTTTTGCATTTTCAAATAACCTACATATAAATAGCTCATAATGTAAAGATAGAAAGATCATTCTAGCAAATTTTTTCTTAAAGAAAATTTCACATATTTTCTAGACCACGATTCTTTAATTAAGATCACTAATACCAAGTTAATGCGTATACAAATAATGTTAATTATGTTTTTTCTAACAGGTGGATTATATATATATTAGATTATTAAATTAAGAATTTAAAATATCCAGATAGTACTGTATTGATCTCGCAAAACTACAGGAATGAAAAATAATAATTGGAAGTTGTTTCTCTATCTTGACGGTTTAGAAATAATAATAGTTTTTAATATAATATAAACAGGTAGGTTAATTGTATTATGCATGCCATTGATATCACAGAAAAGTAAGATGGTTATCTTTATATACTTTGTTCAGAAATATAAAAATCTTCTTTGAAGAAATACTATGCAAGCAATCTTATAACATTATTATCATTCAAAATTATTAAAAAATTCCATGGACTTTTTAAATAATAAAATTCTACTATTATCACAGTGGATTATATGTTATTCACAAAACATATTTTTGTCTTGATCACATTGTCAATATCCACATTTTATGCACAAAAGATTTGTGGTTATCTATTCATTTTTCATCGAAAGTTCAAGTAATATCTTTGAATCTACATATGTAAACCAATGAAGTAACTCATTTGGTATAACGTATTACCAATATATGATTCTACACTAATAATGCAACCCAAACTACATGATTTCAACCTTTCGTACTACTTTTGTGACACTTAGATGATAAAATGATTTGAAAATTGTGTTAATTTAAATATATCTTATTCAAAATCACAAAACAGTTTTTCAATTTGACAAATTCAATGAGATGGTGATCATTGAACAATAAATTGTCATCGATACTTCCATTTATGAGGTCAGATTTTTTTAATCAAATAATATTCTGCAAAGTTGTTCAAAATAAAAAACTCTCTCTGTACATATATATCTTGAAAACACTATGATACATTTTTAGACCAAAATTTTGTTATACTTTTCAATATCAAACTGTTAGAATTTACAATTATAATATATACATATGATATATAAAATCTGACATATATTTATGACATACAAAAAATAATTTTTTGAAATTTCTAATTTAATTAAATTTCCATCAAAAATTTATTGATAGAATATTCTTTCAATAATACTGGAAATTTCATTTTTCCCTAAATTTTTTTTTCAATTTAATTTTATAAATAAATAAAATATTTATTCTATTAAAATGAAGAAATTCAAAAAATAATATAAAATAACGATCATATAAAGTTCATAAATTAATTTGATCAATTTAAATATTATAAGAGAATTCAATAATGAAAAAGATGTGAATATTTTATTGAATTGAATTTTTTACATTTGGATAACATAGCTACACAAAATTAAGTTACACAAAATTTTTATGAATTCACAATTAATCTAGAACTCAATGTAGTATAGATGTAAGTATTTTAAAATATAAATGGAAAATTGAATAAATGAATAAATAAATTAATCATGTCTCTATTTGAAAATTTTGCTTGCACATGGATTTCATTTTTTTGATATCAAGATTTGTAGTAATTTTAAAGAAGAAATATTCTATTTAACTGTTGTACCGGGAAAAATTTTCTTAGTGTGTAGACTCTTTTAGATAGTGTTGAAAGAGATTGAAATGCAAAAACCTAGCTAATAAAGATAAGCCCAAACCAAACAAGGATTCACAAGGTCAAATTTTTGTATCTATAAAAGCGTGTTCGTGTTTCCATATAACACGTTTTTAAAATGATTCAGCTGAATTCACCTGAACGGGCAACATACTTTTGAACTAGGGACAATGGACTTCGAAGCTTCTTAAAGAAGTTTTGCAGTTTGAATTTAAATGGGAGACGCTGCGCATCCGGGTCGACGATGTTCATCGAGCGTTACAATATACCCTTGAAAAATCGAATCGATCCTTCTCTTCTTCGCTCGAGTGGAATTGTACTTTCAGAGCGTACCTTCTCATGGACGGGCAGTTGAAGAATGTGGATATGGAAGGCGGAGAATTATCTGAAGATGCATTTTACATTTTGGATCAAGAAACGGTGATGGAGTCCTCCTCCCTCGACCATGTTGAGACTTCGAAGCTATGAAATGAGCCAGGCCGGTTCAGCAATAACGATGGTTCGTAGTTGTTAGTATGTTCGTTTGCTACTAGAACAATCTATGAACAATGAACTATGAACAATCTATCCCCACATGCTACAATTATTCTCGCAGATTGATGTCCATTGCTAAACTTTCTCGTCCTTTTCGATTTTCAAGATTAGAGAAATGCCCCTGACTTGATGTGCACTGATGAATGTTTCGCGAATTGCCAGTTTTTTCAGCGAAGTGAGTTGAAGTCATTAAATCTTGGAGCTGTCTGACAGGTTTGACCTCATGACATGTGTACTAGTCGGCAATCATTCATGTTTAGCAGCCAAACTCAATAGGTCATTCCTTAAGCGTCATAGAGTATGCTAGTCACTTTTATTGCCCATCATCGGCACTAACAGATGTTGGTTCCTGAGGTAGCTATTGATATTTCGCTTCGTCTATATGTGCAGTGGCGATATCTACGTGGGAATAACAGAAGCAAAACAATGGCCGAAAGAAGTTCTTCTACCATCTTTGGTTTAAACTATTACCATAAATACTGCATGTGTCCACTTTGAAGCTTTCACTTACACTCTTTAGTCGTTGTGTTTGAAGGTCCTGATATTAAATTTCACATTTTATCCAGATGATGACATGGACGACGATTTCTTGTCATGGATTCCGTCCAATGTAATGGCTCGTGACAAAAGCCTGAAAATTGATGAGGGTCCACCGGTCAAAGCAAAGCGCAAGCAGTTTATCTCACCAAAGATGTAAGCTCCAAACATTTTCAAGAGACTATCTTCGAAAGACAGAATAGCTTTAAGAGCGATTTGCCTTGCGTCCCATGAAGTTTATTTTCACAACTCGTCATTACGTGATTATGTACTTATACACATGACAGTACCTAAACATTTCTTCCTAACATGCAGAGACGTTGATCTAGATTTCGAGATGCCATCGTTTGAAATAGACTTGGCTGCATTGGAGTTCAATCCACCACCGAAGTCTCAACCCGCGAAATCACAGAATTTGGATGGCAACGATGAGTTTTCCTTTGATATCAGCGGGTAATGCGACGCGAATGTTTCTTTGAGCTTTCGACAGCGTAGAAACTATAAAGTCTCTGTGGAAAATTCTTCAAATTCGCCGTCATCCCTCGTGCTTTTGCTTGTTACAAATGTTCTGTAGATTAAACTGATGCTTCTTGTAGACCTCTCTATTGTTAACCTCTCTCTTTACTGATATTTCACAGATCCGAAAATACAATTTTACAACCATCGAGGGAAATTAGAGTCGACTCTCCTGGACCATCACGGAAGTCAGTAAACAATTCTGTGCCCCAGGAGGTTTCAAGCCTTTCTGACACCTATGTTCCTGTCCCCGAATCAAAGTCAAGTCAGAGGAAATCTGAAGATACTGCGGCCTTCGAGGAACCTGGAGTGAAAAATGATTCATCGTCTGAAGTGAAAAATGCACCTGTAGTGAGCAAAGAGGATTGCAGAAGCGCAGCTCAAGTGATTTGTAACCCTTCAAAAAATATCACGGAATCGATATGTGAAGGTCATGAATCAGAGCACATGAATGGTGATGGAAGTGATTCGCTATCACCTAATACAAAACGAGCAAGTTGGGACCAGTCAACTAGCTCCTCCCACCTGTCAAAATTTCACAAGCCTGAACTACCCTTAAGATCTGAAAACCACTCTGCAATTCTGTCCGCTCAAGAGAATCTAAAGCAAAGTGAAGCAATGAAGTTGGCACAAATAACCTGTCATCCCTCAAGACCCGACGGCAAGGTTACAACAGATCTACAACTATTGAACGTCAAGACGCTCGAGTACTGTCCACCCGGTGAAGGAGAATCCATTAAGATGAAGGAGGATCATACACGTCTGAATGATCCGTCTTCAACGCCCGTCAGAGAGAAGCAATGTCTATTCAATGAAGGTGGTGCTCCGCAGGGTTCTCAAACGGGGGCAAATCCGAAAGATAGGTATACCGAGGCGGAAGATGAACTCGATGTGGAGACGAGCGTGAGAGAAAATACTGTTCCAATACAATCTTGTGACCATGGAATCGGAGAAACTATGATAGATAAGCTCGGTTCATTAAGCCTACTTCATAATCTCGTTTCTTCAGTCATTTGATTTTCTTGTGAGAAATGCAAACTTGGTTAGAGTCGTACGTATTATTTGAAAGACTCATTCCCATATGTCGCATGCAGATATAAATAATTAAACTTTTTGTGATCACGCAGTTCTTTAAATGAGTCAAAGCGCCCACAACAAAGCCATATATCGAAAATGTACGATCAGAAAAGTTTTATGTACTTCTCGTGCAGTTTCCATTAAGAGAGTAATACAGTACAGCAGATGCTAGGGTAGTGGAGGGTACAACCCTGTGATAGCTTTGATTTTCATCTGCTTGTTATAACACAAATCGTTCTTGGCATCATAGTATAGGTGGTTTCATTGGGTAGTGGAGGGTACTACCCTGTGATATCTTTGACTTTCCATCTGCTTGTTATAACAGAACTCGTTCTTGGCATCATAGTATAGGTGGTTCTATTGGGCTTAAATTCTTTGTTCAATTTTAAAATCCTTCTTATGTCTCTTCTACGAAACAAGGAGAAAGCAAGGAGAAAACCGAGTAACAGGAAAAAAGCTAACATGTAGATTACGGGAGACGTCAAGTTCAGCTATAATCCAATATTCTAACGATGTGTGATACGTTGTGGAACACATGTACCCAGTCTGAAAGTACAGTTCAGCTTAGGAACACTAATTCTAACTGTAACTGTGCAGGCCCGATAATGCAGCACCATCAGTAGATTCTGAGAAAACGAATGTTCAAGAGAAAGTGGTCGCCGATCCCATCGAAGGCGCACCTGTGGTAAAATCCGTTTATTTTGAGAAAAAGACTCTGCAAACTTTACCGCAAGTCTCAACGAATGGCGTAATGAAGACTGAGTGTCGGCCCAGAGGAGATAATGTCACGTCGCTGCACAAACTCGATGGATCTGAACCAGTAAGAGATTCCGGAAATAACAGTTTTTCGAGGAATGATCTTATAAAGGAGCCGAAGGTTGTTGAAGATCTTGTGGTCGCGAACACTGATGCATCTGTCGATAATGAAGTTGGACCTAAATGCAGCATAGACATCCCAAAGACGACTCATATAAGTAAAGAAAACAGAGGGAAAAGTGATAAAGGACGTGGAGTCAACAAACTGAAAAGAAAGCTTACAAACGAAAACAAGAACAACGACCAG
Organism: Marchantia polymorpha subsp. ruderalis; assembly: GCA_037833965.1. Taxonomy (NCBI): domain Eukaryota; kingdom Viridiplantae; phylum Streptophyta; class Marchantiopsida; order Marchantiales; family Marchantiaceae; genus Marchantia; species Marchantia polymorpha. Next base: position 9,542,211 of record AP031352.1, on the reverse strand, counting down.
AGGCAAGTACGATGCCAAACAGATGCAAAGGTGACGCCAAAGAGAGATGAAACGAAACAAGTGTACATCCTTAACACAAACTTTCCAGCTGCTTGTCTCAACGCATCATCATCACCCAGGTAAGTCAAATGCAGTGGCTGGATAAGTTAAGACTGCAGCCCTTAGACAGAGACGGTCTTTTACTTAAGTAAGACTTTGCTACTTTTACAGAGAGGAGAAGCGTTACGTAGTTGCCCTTGCACAACGATAATTATTTGCAGAAACAATAGCCAGGTGTATACTACGAAGTCAGCTGTTCTACCTCAACATACCGGCAATTACCTGCAAATGTTATTAGGTTTTCATGTTCTATTTCCAATTTCCCTCTAGACGTTAGGTGAGAAAATTTTGAATTACGCATTGTGAACTTCATAAAATCACTTTCTGAAACACAAGTGTTTTGGGCACCTCCCAAGCTGATACTGACGGAAGCAGGTTCGTTCAGCAGCAAGTTGGTTGCTTCACGACTGATATGTCTCTCTTCTGCCTATGTTGAGGTGTAAGCGCTTATGGCAGCCTAGACACATGCTGGTTTAAGGCTGTGCATTAGACTGCCCGGATAGTCTGTCTCTTTAGCCAGCTTATGATCCCAAGTGGCGCAGCTCCCGCTTCCTCCCTTGGCTTTCTTCCTTTGAAGTTCGCTGGTTCTTACGTGTCAAAACAAAGAAAAGTGTATTGTGCGACGCGAAGTGATTTTTGTTTGAAGCTCACAGGTTTGCATTGGAGTCAACTACTCTTCGGAAGGGTAAAAAATCGGTAAAGAACGTAAAAAGCAACAAACCAGCGACGTGGATAGAGAGATTGCAATCTTCAGCAAAATTACCGCTAGGGGGACTACAGGTGGGTATCATATGGATATCTGAATGTTTCATTCTACTTGTTCCAGCTGCTAGGAAACATAGCAACAGTCTTGCTTTCATGAATTCAAATTTAAAATGCTAATAACACAATAGTTAATACTTGTTCGCGATGAGTTCTAGAGTTCACATTGATTCTCTTCCGTGAGAGTTGACTTCCAGCAGAGTAAAGAGCAACTCTACCTTGTTAACTATCTATGCAGAGCAGAACAGCTAAACAGGTGAAGACAGATTCCTCCAAAGACAGGCATGGTGCTGCAGAATTAGTGAGGATAAATAATATCGATACGAACAGGTATACTGCCAATTCTTAAGAGACACGTTCTTACAATTTTTAATAAGACCAAAAGTCGAACTCGGCGTGATTGTGAATTGCATTGTCTTTTACAGGTTGAAAGCTCGTAGCTTGATTTCACTCCGATAATTAAGCGCATGATAATGAACAGATAGTCATGATGACTCCAACCTTAGATTAGGAGCACTTCAATCGTAAACAGTAGAAGATAGAAGTAGTGACTTGGCACGAAATTTGAAAACTTCTGGAGATGAACAGTAAGTTCTCATGAAAGGATTCTCTTTTGACCACTTTCCAGAAATGAGATTTAACGCTACTTTTGACAAGAGTCAGAATTGCTGACTAAGTTTGCTGTCATCAGGATGAGAAGTAACACTGCTTTTCAGTTTAATCAAGGTATTCAGCCGACCCACCACTCGAATGTGACAGCTGAACCTTCCAATCTTCCTCCGAAGAAGACAGCAGAGCAGGAGTTAAATCATGCAGGAGCTACAACTCAAGAGAACATCATGGTAAGAGTTATATAAAATACCAAAAGGATCGTGACCTTCACTCTTCAAACAACTTACAAACAACTGATCATCTGATCAGGATCTGACAATTCATTAGTTCCTTTACGCTGTGATTAAATACAAGAGAACGTTATATGATAGGAGCTGCATGTTGAGACTTTGAACACTTTGCAAACAAGGATTGAACTTGTTAATCATTAATAATTTGTTCGTTAGTCTGGACGCACACAGCAGTTTCCGTTAATCATGAGTATTCAAGTTTCTCTTCCAGGAAGCTCGCACTATGGAAGAATCGCAACAGAGTCGTGCAGATGCAGAGACAACAACGGCCCAGGTCCAAAGCTCCGAGGATTTGCTCCTCAGTGAGAGAAGGGGCCTTATTGAGCAAGCCAATCTTTATTCCGATAAACTTGAAGAAGTGAGTATTATCCATCACAACGTCTAGCCTCTATGGCCGTCGACTTTCTTGTCGTTACTTGCTTGCATAATCTCGAATATCTAATCAGAACAGACACAATACCCATGAAGTATATAGATGCTCTCGGAGAAGGCTTCTTTAACTTTCAAAGGGTCTACTTATGTGGTATTATTGAACCGTCAATTGTGCTTTGGTTTACTCTAGATGATGAGGACCTTGAGAATGCTGAATTGCGACGCAAAAGACTTGATTGTGAGGGCTCTGGTCTGCAACAACAAACTCCTGATGATGCAGAGCCCGATGAACGAAGAAATTATATCCTTTCTAATAAGATTGTAAGCAAGGGCTAGAATAATCATGAGGTAATGAACCGACCGTACAGATCAGGATTTTCTTGATCCTATCTGGTCATGACATCTCTTTGGTGAATGGTAAGAACACTATCTTCTCTTCTCGTTGTTTTGTTTGTTCCACGAAAACTCACTAGCAAACAATCCTCAAAAAAACAGTGGCTAACAACTAAGTCAGAGATGAAGACATGTCATGACTGCATGTTGTAGATTCCCACAGCAACAAAGGTGCTGGGAGAGTGGAACATGCTTATCTAAGCCCTTAACTACCCACACATTCAGAATTTGAAGGCTTCGATTCTGGAAACGTTAAACATCGAAGGGTGTCCTGCGGAGTTCTTGTAGAGAGTTCAGATGGTGTTGCACATTTGCAACAACGGATTCAAGAGAACAACCCTACAACGGATTCAAGAGAACATCCCTACACATTTTGTACATCACTACATGATGGATGGCTTTTCACGAATATTGCGAATCAAGGAAATCAATGTCTTTTCGTTTAGACTAAGCAATTAGTGAGAATCAGCGAAATTTTTTTTTCATTCAAAACGTGCATGATGTACATAACTGATTGGCCTAAATTTCTCACCCAACATTTTGATCACACAAGGTCGATGTGGGAAAAGTCTCTTTGAGGTAGAAAGCTTCGACTATTATGAATCTCCAAGACAATAATACACTATGTATGTATTCTATTTAATAGTTGGTCAGAGCTTCCATGGGAGTGACAACAGCATGGTATACTGTGGATTACTAAACTAGATAAATTTTAAGCAAAAATCCAATGTCTGCCATCCAATGTATGGCTTGAAAAATATGCTCAACGGTTCAACCTTGAAGTCTTGCTTCTTTAAAATATATCTCTAGAGAGATATATTTCTGGAAAAAAAATTTGATATGGTAAATGATAAGTAGATCAAGAAGTTGGTATCCAAAGGTTCATTAGGCTGAAAACACATTAGAGTTAATTTAATTAGCGAGCAGCTAGTTATCCCTAAGTTTATGCTTATTATTACTCATCTACTATACTCTCCAAAAGGGAAGTATGTGATTGGTAAGCTAAAAAAAAAAGGGTGGATGGGTGCTACATCTAAAATAGTGAGTTTGCAGAGAATTACTAAGAATAAGATCAGCTTCAACAGAAGAAAGAGTAGAAACTTGAACTCTATATAGTTCCATATTGCAAGATCTTACATTATGTTCCAATTGCTCGCAACGACCACACCGCCGTTATTGTCATTGTCGAACCTCTATGTGCTGAAACTCGGAAGTTAGTGTGCATGTTGAATCGGTTGGTTGGCCACGCGTTGGTGCATTCGCAGGCATTCGTATCTCAACCACATGTTATTGCTTTGACATGATCAAGTAGCACGAGCTGGCGGTGTAGAGCTATGTGAGCATCTTCATCAGCCATCATCTACAGCACATCATCCGAAGTCGGCGCTAGCTCAAATTGTGAAACACGCACTGATTGTATCAACCATCAGCGATGATCAAAGTTAATCGACAAAGGCAGCTTAAGATCTTGGAATGCGTGCTTGTAGGGAATGTCCATTGTTGTTGAGAAAATGCGCTGACATTCATAGTTGTTGCTCAGCTAATTGTGGACTGATCATTTTAACTACTTGTATGCTTGTTTCAGTCCTTTGACTAAAATTTTGCCAGGAACATTGCAAAACATAGGCCCAAGTTGCATCTCCGCGGTGATGCGCTCTCTTGTATTTTGCTGGATAATTATTGCAAGTTAATCGTTGCATGTAAGCTCTAGCACAGTATCCACTGATAGAAGGTCATTTGTGGATGAACTCAACCATTTTTCAGCGCAGCATGCACACTCTCCACGCGCGAGATGAAAGAATGATAGTAATGTTTTTTTACCCCGTAGAAACATTGCAATTAACCTATAAAAATTAGTAAAACAGAGTTAATATAGCAAAAAATGTGTTAAAACAATTAATACTTCATCAATCAGTCAAAAACTCCATCAATACCTATTTTTCCTTTCAAGGAAGTCAAGTATCTTTAATTTAATCTGTCGAGAAGTTTTCGCTGCAAGTTGTGCGTCCTATGCTTCGATGGTCATGAAATTGACCAACACATTCCAAGCATCCAAAAATTGTTGTCAATCTTCTTCAGTCGCAAAGTTCCTATTATGTTTTGCAAGTATGTTTTTGCTAATATGCCAGCAGCACGGCAACATATCCGCGTCTAAAAACAACGCGTCTCACGGGTTTATTAATGCAAGATCTTGATCCGTGACAAAAGTTGCTGGAAAAACACCAAAATTGTTGAAAATCTTTATAATCTTGTTCAACGTCCACATGTAGTCTTCCTCTTTCTCTCGCCGCAGAATGTCCTAGGCAAGGATAAAGATGTTGGCGGTAGCGATCATAGAAACAACATGCGGCAAGGGAAGATCATATTGTTGGTTTTGAAGGTTGCATCAAGTAAAAAAACGAGACAAACAACATAACTCTTGCAAATCACCTTTGCCAACGGCAATCTGATCAGCATGTGAGTTAGTTTTTTTTCATCGATCACTTGGGTGAAATATTGTGTGCTTCCAATAGCGGCCAAATTGTCAAACAAAGCTAAAAGCGGAGACTGACATGCAAGTATACAAAGACGATCCTTTTGGTTTAAGTTCCGGATGTCTTTTGTTGTTGCTAGTTCCCTTCATTCTTTCGTAGTGTCGTAACAATTCTGCTGGCCGTAACACCAACACGACTGAGAGTAGAAGTTGTTTCTTGTTGGTTTTCTAGGGTGCTTCCTTGCGGATGTGCAATGGGATGAACAAAAACATCGTGGCTATATTGGGCAGATTGGACTGGTATTTCCTGTACAAGTTGGATTTGTCCTTCTTCGCTGACTACTCTTTTCTTGATATTTGCTTTGAATTGACAGCCAATGCTACAGTTGTGTGTGTTGCATTGGAAAGAACTTTCATGAACAACCTGTTTGTTCTAGTGAAAACACACAAGATCAAGTCCCTTGATAGCTCTATTTTTCTTGTTACAACCATGCCTCTGTGCTTAATTATGACAGTGCAGCCCTGACTCAACACGTAAGCTTGCACAGTCAATAGCGCAACATTCAATGTTATGTGAGAAACTTCTTGCGGTGGAGCTAGCTGGAACCATGAATTTGCATCAATTTGCATCAATAGTTGTATCATGGATGTGAACATCGCTTTTTGCTTCACTTTAGTGCAAAAGTAGATTTCACACTCAAGCTAAATTCGGTTGATCAGACATTCAATATGACTTGCGCTCTCATTGCAATCCAGCAAATCTAATCCTATCCCACATTCAGTCAAATGAATTCCTCCATATCGAGAATCAAAGTGCCCTCGTTTAGCTACCATATGCTTTCATGATGTACACTACTTCCAATTCTCCCCCTTTTCCATATCCCCTTTTGCTCCTATGCTATGCACTTCTTTTGTTTTTTCCTCTTTCCTTGTCCCCACAAAGACTATATACTCCGTCCAGTCCATGTCTTTGCATGGTATCGAAAGCATTTTTATTTCCCTCTGACCAATCACAAATCTCTCTTCTGTAGAGTATAGTAGGATGAGAAATAATTAGCCTAAATTCAAGTATAAATATCTACTTTCTTTATTTACAATGAAAAAGATCATAAATACCTTCTCCTAGCTACTAGCTACAGTACTTAAGCGATAAATGATAACTCCATAATACAGCAAACTAAATGAAAAACCACTAGCTCTAATAAAAGATAAAAAATTCTTCCTATTTATTTTAAGAGCTAGTTTGATATATTCATACCTACCATGTGTTTATTACATGTATGACATGTATCAAATACATGGTCTTCATACTCAATATTTTATCTCACATAAATTACAAATTTGTTCATTTTATTAATATTAAACCATCAAATCTCCTCATATCTTAGCCTATGAGATCCAATTTTATGTCATGTGATGATATACCATAAGGATGTGGAGATTCTCGCAAGTAGGTATCATTGTTCACAATATACAAGAATAGAATTAACATAAATTTAATAAAACTTCATTTTGTTATCTGGGCTGTTTCAAATAATAATTAAAACTTGCCTTTACATGCTTGTGAAGTGCTATCACTTTCAAGACTCTATAGCTTACTGTCACATTTCATTTTGAAGTACAAATCATCACATCTGTTATTCATCATATGAAACATGTGCCTAGCAAACCTTGATGAAGGAGACAAGAAATACTAAGAGATCTCAGCTTTGCAATGTAAGTGATGATGATATAAAGAATTTAAGCCTCTATTGAAAGACAATTTCCAAAAAAAGAATACTTGACAGAGTTTGATTTCTTACATACATTCTTCTTCTTGTAGAAATATCTTTTGCATACTTTCCATGTGTTTTCAAACTATTTTCTTACAACTGGTTTCCAAAATTGAATTCTATATAATATCAACGGAATTAAACTCTTAAATAAAAAAATTCTAATACCACAAGACACAAGATGAACTCTTCTACATTGGTTCAAAAATGATAACATAACTTTGTAACAAGCTTCTACTCTTTTTTACATTCAAATTGCTCAACTATATTCTTTAAACAAATCTATGATCAAATATTGGTAATTTTTTCATTTGTTTTAAATGTAAATTTTTGTAAAATAACAAAAACTTGGATCTAGTATTGATTATAATGACTTAAAATAAACTTACATATAAACCTTCATATGATTCTCAGTACAAAATTTTGCCAAAGTGTCAAGATTTTTTTTGCAAAGTAATGTCATCGTGTGTTGATAGTATGATATCTTCTGCATACAATAAAGCTCTGATGACAAAGCTTGACAATTTCACTATCACATTACTCTAATCACTTTCAAATATTCTCAATAAAATCTCCAAATAAATTAAAGAATAGAATATAACCTTGAATGATTTTGTTGATATATAAGATCTCTTGTTTTTGTGAACCTTTGATCTTGATTCAAACATTATAGTATGATGTGACCATAACTACTACAAGATTTAGTGGTATTCCAGTGACTTTCAGTCTTTTCCATAAAACTTACAATGTAAAGTAGTAAAAGATTTTTTGAAATCAATAAAACTGTAAATCAAAGCTTTTTCATTGTATTTAAATTTTACTCATAAAACACACAAGACCAATATATGATTGATGATGTTATATGTTGGGCAAAAATCGACTTAAATTTGTGTTATCTTTTGAAAATACGTTGTTCGTGTGCTCAACTTTGATCCTATCAATTTTTCAAACAACTTGGAAAAAACACCATCCACCATGATAATGCAATAGTTTGTTTTGAATAGAATGAATCTTTTTAGCTACAAAGTTGAAGTATTATCACAAATAGCACCATCATTCAATATTTTGATAAATATCGGTCCAATATCATCCAATCTCCAGTTGAAAAGTTTAATAGAAAGATCATCCAAATCATCATATTAAATTTTTGCTCATCTCTCAGTTGAATCATCATCCTTGCTTGAGAGAACAAGCCTAGTATTTCTTCACAATGTATCATAGATATAACGTTTGGAAAAAAAATGAAGTTTTATAGCAAATGATATCAAAGACTTGGGATCAAGAATAGATTTTAAAAATTGAACTACTACGTCTCCAAAATAATTTCTTATCCTCTTGCAACTCCCTTGTTAAATATTCTTGCTTCTACCGCGAAAAAACTCTTTTCTTAGATTTCATCTAGTCATAATAAGTTGACTTTGGTTTTTTAAAGATTTATTAACTGATCTTGCTCTTACTCGATCGCATACAGAGTCAAATCATTCATTGCAAGGTACAATTTTAACACTTTATGCCGCAAAAAAAACTTAGATGTAATGTTTTTGAGCAATTTGATTAGTTGCAAATTTACCATGTGTGGATGTATGATCCATACACTGCAAGTCAAAACATCTTGTAAATGTATCATATAAAGAATTTTTTTTCTACGATCTAAGCAAAACTTGGAAGAAGTTAAAATAGTCTGACATGTCAAAAAATAATATTGTTTTTCACAATGAGAGAGTAAACAAAAGATGTGCGTGATATGATTTAAGATGAGTTTTTAGAATATCACAATTAGAGATAAGAGCTAGTAACAAGGAAGTACAGGTAATAATTGACAATGCTAGAGCAAGTAGAGGAAAAATCATATTGGACTGAAAAATAAAATTTTCATTACAAGCTTTCAAATTACAAATAGGTTCTAAGGTTAAAAAATGCTTTGTTCTAGAATTTGTGGAATAGATCTGAACACAAATAGAAAACAAATCATATTCATGTTCTTAAAAAATAGAAGAAGTCAAGTAATCATTGGATTGGATAAATTCAACAATATGTTTGCGAACTTTGAACTTTTCAACTAGAAAGATTTCATCTTTACTTTGAAAGTTGGAAAAATGAGAGATTTCATTCAAACTTTCAAATTACAAGTGGCTTCAAATGTTTAAAAAAATGCTCTGTGAGATTAGTTGTAGATAGATATGAAGATATTCTTGATCACAAATCATCCTCATGTTTTTCAAGAAAAAAAAAATCAAGAAATCATTGCATTGGAAACACTGAACAACCTTTGCGAGTATTAAAATCTCTGACTAAAAAATTTTCATCTTTGTTTCAATATCTGAAAACATATTTAGTGAGTCAATGAAACGGTTAATTTTGGATGTATATAAGTGTTAAGTAGTAATGCGTGAACAATGATTTCAGATTAAAACTATCAAACATCAATAAGATTCTCCCGCCAAATCAAAATAAAAAAAATGATATTGTGCTTGTTAGATAAATATTGAATGTGATAGTTGAAAGCAACATGTCAATCAAGGTACTCAATGAAATAATCTCTCATATCATCAATACATAAGGAATGAAATGGATGATGGAGATAAGATGTTATTTTTTTGTACTTGTTGGTAAAATATATATAAAGAGAAAGTAGAATCATTCTAAGTATTTTTCATCTTCAGATTTGTCTTTATGATTAACCAACTTTGATTGAAATGAAACAAAATCATGTTGACATTATTCCATATTTAAAGAAATTTTATTACTTTGTATTTGCAGTAAAATATTTAATTTTTAGATTTAATCTCACTTGTTGGCACAATGTGCATAAAATTGAATGTATAAAAATACTTTAAAATTATCATCTATATGATATAAGCAATGATTTATTTTATTTCAATTAGATTTGTGTATGAATTTTGACTAATCTAGTTAATATTGTAGTTCATAAAACTTCTTATTTGTTAGTACTTCAACAAACTTCATGTCAAATTAGTATGCACATTAATAGAATTTTTTCATATGTGCAAATTAGATTTGAATATCGAGATAATTACTTGAAAGTATCTCTAGAAAATTCAGATTTATTGATGGGATCCAACAAATTTCATTATATCTGATGGGATCCCATTCCACGGCTATGCAACTCATCGTCAACAATGTTTCAATATAAATTCTTATAACCTAATAATTTTTGGTATAGTGTGGAGAATGTCAACCACTATCGGGCCAAAATACTCTCTACCGCGAGAGTAATTTGGCGACTTATTTGCAACATGTCTAAGAAAGCGACAAGCACTCCCGATAGAATATTGCCATAACTGCATCCAAAAAAATTCCCAGAGCTTGCTACTCGAAATAACCCCTGGATTGTATTGGAATATCGCCGACGGTGTACTATAAAACTTGAGTAAATCCATCGGATAAAATGAAACGTGTTGGATTCCATCAAGTTTGTTGCATTTACTTCTGTTATCATCAAGTAATTTTCTTGAATCCATCTATGAAGTATCTTTGCATAATGTAATCATATACATTATCTCAACAGTTTTAAAAATATATAAAATATGTTGATACTCTTTATTTTTTCAATTATCTTAAGATTATAAAATGATGGTTTTTCTCCTTTCTTTCGAATAATTTTGCATTAGAAAAATGAATAATTGAAATATATAAAAGAAATTTTTATCAAAAAAATAGATAGAAAGATTCAAAACCTAAACCCATTGATAGCAGGATCCGAATGTCTTAGAAAACCAATAGAGAAGAGAAGATTAAAATTCTACTACGTACATTATGCAAACTACTCAAGTGTGATGACGTGGTTGATTCCAAGAAGTTAGTAGTGGCAATAAGAGCTTAAATGCATCATTTTTGAATCTATATTCATATAAATGATGCTATAAACTTTCATTTAAAGTTTATAGCATATTTTTTGAATATCATAATCAATAGGAATAAAAAAAAAAAGATTTGCTATTGATGATGCAAAGCAATTCATATCAATGGTCAAAGATCTTACTCTTTCGCCCCTAAGAATTAGCCATAGCATGGTGATGTGCTCATAAGGTTTAGAAAACACTTGGTTAATCTTAATATCACTCAATTTATATTTCCAAGTTTTATTCTTATGTTTATTGCGATATCTTGGTTTGATCTTCTATATTCAATTGACAAGTATTGTTCAAAATCTCCAAATTTCAATCAGTTGTGACTAGTCTATGTATGTGATTGTAGTGATTGATTTTTTTTGTCTAACATTTTTTTCATTTATGAGATTTCCAAAAGTAATCAAAAGATTAATTTTTTATGCTTAACTCATCAAAAAACTTCTAACTTGCAATAAATTTGACATACTAATTCATGTGATTTGATGACTATAACATCAATAACAATAAAAAAATTCTAATACTTTTTTTTATGAAATAGAAAAAAATTAAAATGAATTTGAAAAATATTTACGTATAATAAACGTCAAATTTACTGTGAGAGGAAACAAAAGTCACAAGTGATGAATATTGGGTATTAGTTGCAAATATGATAAATTTAATAATTAAAAGACGTTTAAACAATCAATATTCAAAAATTCAATCAAAAATTGTGAAGACAAGCAAACTTCTTTCAAAAAGTTACATGTCTAAATTTACATTTGAAATGTAATCTTCATTCTTGAATTTTTTTTCAGATTCATTAATTAATAATTATATTGATGATGAATTATAAATATGTGGTCCAAGTACGTGTAAAATAAATATAATCAAAACAGTTTGTTTTTCAATTTTTTAAAAATGGGAAAAAATGAATTTTTTTAGGTATAAACAAAAAATAGACTCACATTGGACTCACAAAATATTGAAAATAAATATATAATAATTGAAAATGTGTTTTTCATCTTAAAATAATATTAAATAACATATGTTGTTATACTTATAAATAGAAAATCGACTCACTTTGAACTTGCAAGATTGCATTGATAACATGTTGTCTTGTGATATTGCTTACTCCATCCATTTTTCATAAAATATATAAATGTAATATACAAGACATGCATATGTGTATCGTAGAAATATCATGGTTACGATTGCAAAATATTTTGTTTATGCCAATACATCACTAAAATCGTCACAAGATGTGTGGCTCTCAAATGTACACACATGTGTATATATTTTGCAAAGCAAGAACAAATTGTGCACGAAAATCCAACACCACTAATTAAAATCATCAAATCTTGGTTCAAGATATAAACGAACATATATCAACATTCTTGTTATTTAGAATCAACTCACTAGTCTGAACATGATATATCATGTTCAGACTTTCACCTCAATAGTCTCTAACAATTATCAATTCCAATTAATGCGTACATTCCAGAAGGTATCCACTAGCGTGGATACCTTCTGTCTAAAAAGATCTTCTCTCTCTTTTGAAACTTGTTGCTTCGTGAACGATGCTTAAAACTTTTCTAAAGGATACACGTCATCTACGACACTAGTATAATTACAAAATTGTAATTGCTACAATAAAGATGCTGTCATTACGAGAATCTGGCATCGCAGATTTTGTGTGCTTGCGAGTTTGTGACTATGTGTGTTATTACATTGTCAGTCAGTATCTGCAAACACACTGAAAATGTGCTCTACTTAAATGTTCACATTTTTCTGATTGGGATAACATAGTAATAGACAAATTTCTTTACAGGCCATAATATTGCATCTTTTGATGCTATCTTTACATTGTTGGTGGTTGTATACCGCTTGCTACATTTCCAACTACATCAATTTTGTTTGCAGTCTCTCCAACTGATCATATAATAGATATGGAGATAAACAATGGGGCAAACAATGAGAATACTCAAGAAAGTCTATCGTAGCTGACATCCTTTCTTTGTGGACCCATCTTCTCAAGAGCTGCTCTAAATTCAATTGTGTGTTATCCAATACGAGTCAACACAACTGCACATTGTTTTCCTCTTGCTCACATTTCATCTACACCATATCCATTCTATGACGATTAAACGCAATAGCTCTAACATTTGACGTTTGTTAGACTACAGCCGTATAGTCCAGGCCTCGCAGTAATTAAAAAGAGGACCAAAATTAAATTATAAAATGATGGTGATAAAACAAATAATACAGATCAGTGATATCTCTTGTAAATTGACATCTCTCTGTCCACTATCTCAGACCAATATTGAATAGTTTGCGTCTCTAGCATCGTGTGTACAGCAGCAATAAAGCAAAATATTTCAGGATAAGATTTTCGAATATTCTATATATTCTTCCGCTAGACTTCCACCAAGTCCAATAGCTTGTTAGTGATCACAACGGCAGTATATCCTCAATCACACAAACAACACCAAAATCCGATTGAAGGTTTTCGGAACATACTATGATGAACTCGCTCCATCAAAAACTGTAATAAGAGTGACAGATATGTAGTTTGGAGATAGTGTTATCTCTAAACTACAATTTTTCACTTCAGGTACAATGTTTGATGTCATTGAAGGTTTGGGACCTTTAAAGGTAGAACCTTTTTGAATCCACCTGCAACTAGATGCAAAGTGTTTGCATTTTAGCAAATCTGAATCTAACTTGTTCATGCGAATTCTCACTCGAGGTTATGCAATGTACATGATAACCTCACTCACTGCTATATAACTTCAGGTCCTTCGTCTAATATAGAATTGAAAAGCTTCCTTCAACTGCTGATCACATAAAGTCAGTGATTAACTGTAAGCCTTGAGCCAATTCGTCATTGGATACTGAGGAAAACAAAAAGCTCAAGTATCCAAAGGTTTTCAACGTCGCCTCAAACCTCTTTTCCCAACCAGGTTCCTCTGTCCTCATCCAATCAGTATTGTATGAAGATCAAGCAGAAGTAGCATAAGGCTTTGTTCTTACAGGACGGAATAAATTGGGGAGTACTGAGGTTGCAGACGTGACTAGATCACAACACCTACAAAATCACCATATGCAACTTCCTCAGTGAGATTAATCTCGGACTGCGGATCCACTCGAATATTGCATGATGGTCTGATTCAGCCCATCACACGATGATTTCTGCCACAACAAAAGTTACCATTGTTAAGCCATATGATCCATGCGAGCTGTGTAGTTTAAAAATTTGGGATATCGAAAAAGTTCAAAAACTTAGATAGTACTTCTTACTGCTGCAGACACCATCTAAATTGTGCTTACTTCCAAAAATGGTTTAAAAAGTGGCTCAATTGTCTTGAAAACTTCTTCCCTCGTCTTCGTGGCATTGACCTGTACAGTCATGAATTGTGAGCATGTTCGTTTTCTACACAAATCAAGCACAACTTTATTGTAGTAAATAAAGGATTCAATGTTGAACAGTAACAAAGAATAGGCAACGTTTTAGCCATTCATATATAATGTCTACTTTTACTGTTTTTGAATTACCTTGCGAGTTTTACCAAGTTTATCGTAATGGTCAATAACGGGAAGACTGGATTCAATGAAGACCTTAAATCGCTTGCGTATCGTGTCTATATTATCATCAACACGACCCTGAACCCGAGGATAGCACAGTATGGAACATCAAAAGTCAGTAACACGTGTTTTACGGGTTTTGTCCAGGAGCCTTCACTGTGAATACGCTCGACGATCATAAGATTACCAAACCATGTAATTGGCATCTCTAGAAAATACAAGTAGCAAATATGACTTCTGAAATCTACTTGGAGATCCTGCAGTACAAGTTATGCATGAAAAACACCAGACGTACGCAACGCGCTTCTAGGCTTCTAAATATGATGGCAAAGCTCAGTATCATACGGTTACGATTATATTGTACACTAAAATTATGCTCATTGATTGACTCTTATAAAGACAAAAGTGCACTCGGTGCTTAAAGTACTAAAGTGTTAACTCATTTGTGCTGTTAATTGCGAATTTGTCTTTGATATATCTATACACACTTCACGTCACTGCTATTTAAACGACCTTAATAAAGACTCTCAGTAAGGGGATATTCCACTAATTATTGAAAGCGCACCTCATTACGCCCCAAAAGACGCTTCTCCATCTCCGTTAACGGACAATCGAAATAGAGTATAAATTCTGGTTCAAGGCCAGTCTGAACTCAACACAAATGTCATAAAGAACGCTCATTTAGACCGTGTCAGTTAACTGCAGCATCTGAAGTAAAAAGCAGTCTGTCAGAAAAGTTACGATGAGCTAGAACATTCTATTGTTTGAGATTCTTGCTTGGTTTCCAAAAAATTGCTCCAAAAACACGAGCAAAATTACTGCATTCATGGCTGTAAACAAAATGAGATACACGGATCAACGTACCACCTTCTCAAATGCAAGACGATTCTCTTCATTGCGAGGGAATCCATCAATCAGAAACTTGTCAGTAGTGGCCTCATTCATGGCTTTCAACAGCAGTTTGACGGTGACCTCTGAAGGAACAATCTTCCCATCTTTTATCATGTTCTGTATCATGTTGCTGGGACATCACGTTCAAAGGTATGAAAAGTAAGGGAAGGATCAGACAAACAACTCCAGACAACCCAAACCACTCGCATGTTCGCTAACTCAAAATCCTCGCCCAACGTGGACTAATTCTGGTGGTTTAAGTGACTCGTGATTCCTTCTCCCTAGAAGGAGAATGCAAGGCCAAATCGAAAGGACTACCCATCTAGAGCTCAAACCATCCATTTCTCAAAACTGTTGCACAGACTACTAACAGGCAGTTTCAGAGAGCGTTGAATAAAACAGCAAGAATGATGTTCTACCCGTGGCCCATGGAGCTAAGGTCTTACCCATTAGGTGAGCCAGACTTTATTTCAGCTCGCAAGAGATCTCCCGCGCTTAAATGTATAAATCCATAGTTGTCAACTATCTTTGCACACTGGGTGCCCTTTCCACTCCCTGGTCCGCCTGCCCAAACGTGGCATGCATTTGAATTGAGCGAGATTGCACACCGCGGATTATCTGCCCTCACTTTTCTCAACATACATGGTTGTGTGCCCTCTTTGTAAATTTTTCAATTGAGAGGCCAGTCGAAACCCTAGCTCCTCTTGTCTAAGCGTTGGTCAGTGCGGATAGGTCACAGATTGATTTACGGAGCAGTTGATGTGCATCCTATGCTTACCAAGAACAAATACGACTCTCGGTCTTGAGGATGTGTTATCGATCTTTCCGAAATCTTTTCCCTTCTGTCCACATGTATATCATTGTATCACACATGATCGATAAATAAGAACATAATTTCGCTCAGAACCTAAAGCCCACCAGTCAAACTGAAAGGGAGTGGTGAGAATCAACTCCCTTTCATAATTTTTGTTCACGTCAGAATTCTAGGATCAAATCTTGGGTAAAAAGAGCTGGACAGTGGGAAGAGAATGATCCACAATACCTCCTCTGCGTCAGTATGAGGACTGGCACTTCCCACGGTAGTGGTTGAAAAAGCCATCAATCCCGCGGCAGCGTAAAACCAAACCGGCCCACCTTGTGCCTGCATGAAACTGTTTAGTGAGAAAGAAGAGGCAACTCACTGCAAAACCAGCCAAGCATATAAGAAGATGAAATTTTGACTAAACTATCGGTAACACCATATCAGTGTGAACTTGTTGAAGCATGCGTGCTGCCCTAGAAATCCAGTGATATACACAAATTGACCGTGAACATACCTTATCGAGGACACTTCTTTCAGACGTGCCGCTTAGCAGCCCTGTACTTCTGGGTCTTGCCAAATTCACCTCGTCCTTAATCTGGAGATCAACCAAATTTTTCAAGACATTAGAAACGCCTCAACACAATGGGCTCCGACGTGGAACAAGATGACAACTTACATCTATCCACAATAAGATATAATTCACAAGCTGGCCGGCCAAGCTGTGCAGGCAAGTCGGAAGATCCCATACCAAATTGGCTGCTGAAGCAGCAGCGGGCACATTGTGATCGCGGTACTGAGAGATGGACCGCAGAATGGTCCTGGCAAAAACTCTGCCTCGACTCGTCATACTCGCTCAATCGACTCTCCGAAAACGCGGGCAAAAGAAAATCTCCTCCTCCCCGCCCGACTCCAAAACGAATCTCCAACTTTCGAAGACTTCGAAACTCGGATCCAGTTTTACGGTAGTGCGTCACTCCTTCCGCGACCTCATCGCATCGCATGCACGGGAAATCCTCAACATACGCGGCGAAGACCTCGACGAAGGGAGCCACCCGACTCCATCAAGATCACGAAGCGGGGAGAAAAGGAAGACGAATTCAGCCCCTGGGCTGCGCTACGATCCAACCGCTCGACGCCATGTCAGTGGAGACGACTGCGGGGGGCGGGGATCTTCTTTGCTCGGCAATTCTTTGGGCCCGGAGATTCTCGCTGGTTCTTGCTCATGCGGCGGGACACGTGATCGCTTTCCAGCTCACGCAGGGCAAGGGAGAAGTCCGTCCGTCCGTCCCGGCTGCGCGTAAAGAGCTGAAATGCGTACAATTGTCGTCTCCCCGTCGCTCCGAGCGGTGTTCTTACTGTTGTGCAGCTCCTCCCGCCCACAGCGGCCTCCGCGCCCACGCGCCAACGACTGCTCCGCTTGCCTGTGGACTAGCTCCGGTTCAAATGGAAATTTCGAATGAGAAGAGCCGCGTCTCCGTCGTCGTGGAGGGATGAAACCGAGACGAGACCGAGAGCGAGAGCGGACAAGCCAACAGAGAACGGGCTTACGAGGGAAGAAGATGTCGGACTAGGCCTCCCCTCCCTCTCTCTCTTGAGAGCGCTGCCCGCACGAACAACGATGCTGCGGTCGATTTCCGGTGAGTGCGACTCGGACCAGATTCAGAGAACCGCTCGCGAGATCACGACTTTGTGGAGCTTGTTCTCTTTGAAGGGCGATGTTGCTGGTGGTGATGGTGGTGTTGTTGTTCTGCGGGGGAGTTGCAGTTTTAGTGCCGTGCTGTTCTAGTGTTGATAATGCGTGTGCATGATGATGTTGCTGTTGTTGTTTCTCGCCCGGAACTGCGCTGTTCGAGGACGTAGTCTGAGTGTTCGAGTGCACTTCTCTTCGAGGGAAATAATCATGTGTGGTCCTTCTCTGTCCTTGTAGTGTTGCTATACATCGGTCGTCCGAGTAAGCTCATTCGTTGATGGAGAGCCTTCTATTTTCAAGGGAGCCCATTCTCGCTCTCGAACGTGGACCTGTGGGACGTACATGATCTCTTGAAGAAGTACACTGTAAAACACATGAGCTCGCGCTAGTTTCTCATTGCAATCCAAATACTACGTGCATATTAAAATAATACGAAATAACTATACGCACACATCATCTCGTTTCTGTCGATGGTTATACAGTGATCACGAATACTGGAACAGAAATCCACTTGAACAGATGAAAATGACACAATGCTCGTATGAATGTCACTATCTAAAGCGTATCCATCCAAATGCACAGCGGCCGGCTTTATGAAGACTTAAATATGTATGTTCAATTGGGTGTATTCGGTGTAGGTAAGAGACACTGAGAAACCTATCCATCACAAGCTTCCCAGATCCAAGGTAAGCAAGAGTAGGTACGGAAGATACACAGATACATCGAAGAAATTTAGCGTGTTTGTGAGTGTAAGAAACAATACTTGTACACTTGAGAGCTTCTGTAACCTGGGCTCCAAAGAGATTTCAATGCTTCCTGCTTGAACTTGGGCAGATACCTGAAAACGTCGTTTATCTAGTGGGTCTACTCTCGGTTTGAAAGCTTTCTCTCAACTTATTTATCTTTTCACTCTCTTCATATGGATTCCTTTTTTTCTTCCTTAATATTTCTATATCTCAAGAAGAAGATGATTTGTGGAAACCCTACCTTCTCTACTCTTGACCAAGCAAGTTGCTGTTTGTCCCGTATAATAGGGGCAATACCTGTGTCTCTTATTCTTGGAACAGATACTCATTCCATTGACGTACAGAGAAATGTCCGACAGAGATTTCTGAAATGATACCTTTTTGTTTTCTACTGTTGTCAAAGTGTGAAATTTTTAATCACTTTGGAAAATCTTCAATGAACAGAATTATTGAAATTATGAATTATTTAAGTACACTCAGAGTTAGATGACGTTGATTTTAGGCTTGAGTACTACGTTTCGAAACTTCCATCATTCAGCTCATTCAAAGATGTACTTTTGGTAAAAGCATGACACTGTTTTGTACTTTAAAGTACAATAAATAAAACAGCTCATCATGATTCCTTTCTATGATAATACTCAGCAAAGATTCTCCTAGATCTCAAAGTTTGCATTACATACATTTGACATGGTTCAGGTAACCACGGCAAAAGTGTTCCATATTTTAATCCATTCATGTTTTGTCCTCAATCACTGAAACTCCTTGCTTGCTTCGAGATTCGGACAAAGTCTGATCTCATCCTGCAATTATCTGATAATGATGACTTATTAACTATTCGATTCGACCTCAAGAATCATTCATAAGTCGGAACTCCGGATCGCACCGAAACTTGTTGGTTTCAATATGGTGCATCGATAAACCCTCTCATCATAATTTTGGAAGCGATTGGCTGTGCGGGATTACCGTAAGCCGGAGAGGCAAGAACACCTGACATCATATCAACAGTTCAGGCATGTTTTCAACATGTGTGATGTGAAAAAGGGTCAGCTGAAAGTCTTGGAGACCTTTTCTTGCTAGCAATTGTCCGGAGTGAGGTACGAGGACCATGTCTGGGCGACAGTTGGGCAAAATCTTGAACGGGTCCATTTCAAGTAAGAAGAAGCTCTCCCCACTTGCCGCCTCTCCGGTTACTCAAAAGCATCCCAAACGAGGCTCCATCTGGCAGAAAAGGCGGAACTGAAAAGCCCCTTCACCCAATCCCACCTTCATTCCATGGATGACAAGCTAGTGTTTGTGATACCTTAGTGTGTACCATAAAATAGTCCATGTAGCACCCTTTTGTAAACCCTTTCAATAGATTTTCATCCAATAAGATAAGAATTCTGAAAAACGGATTCTGTGTGCATATTAATCATTGCTGAAGGTGAATCTTACATTACAACAAAGATTGTAATTGAGATCAGCACGTGGATCTTGTTGAATCGAAGCTATGTGAGAATTGTTTCAGACATGAGCATATTAGTGATTGATTGATGATGTTATGATTGTATTGAAAATACCTTTAAATTCTTGCTGATGAGATTATTTATGTACTGATATATTATAATATATATGATTCTCATGTGAGCACTTAAAGTTAGTCATGAGATAACATGACGTTTTGATTTGAGTAGTTTGAGCAAAACAATGGAAAGTACCTATAGTATAAATAGTCAGAATATCAATTTAGTACATGATGATGTTTATCGTACGACAACTCATCATCGTGTGATGAAGATGTTGTAAACTACATAGATTATATGTAATTTGATATATTAAATTAATTAATTTGGTACAAAAAGTTCAAAATCTATAGGGAATGAGTCTCTTTATCATTTGATGAATGTGTAGACTATATTAGCATAAGAACATAGTAAATACATGCATTTGATGTGATTTGCAATGCAACATCATTTACTGAATATAATCAATAACATATTCAAAACGTTCAACAAGCTACAAATTTTCTAGTTTTTTTTTTCATGTAATCTAGTATTCTTTGATTTTTCCCATATAATGCTTTGGAGAGTTGAGAAAGAAAACCATGTTGATATATTTGAAAGACGGGTGTACAAATAAATTTTGATGCATTTGAGCTGAAACTATGACTAATCAATCATCACTATCTTATACATGATATGATATAAGCGTATCGCACAACGACATTTGTAAATATTTATATTTATATATATAAATCAAAAATTTGTTTAATTTAATAATTTCTTTTCACAACACAAAACACATACTGAAAGTTAATGATATCAACATATTTAAAAGTAATGATCTGTAATACATGTTGGCTAGTAACTACTAATGTTTAATAAATTGTGATGTTTATAATGATAATAAAATTGATGATAACGAATGTTATCAATTTTGTATGCACATTTGTATATGTTGGATACATATGCATGAACAATATATTCCATTTAGATAAAATGTATGCAAGTGCAATTATAAATTTTAGGAATTATTTTAGAGAAAAATAAATGATATATTTGTACTCAAAACCCTTGTGATTGTAAAACACTAATCCATGTTTGCAAATGTCTATGCAATAAGCATATTTTCATAAAAATTTGGTATATAAGATCAAAGATAAATCATTAAAAAAAAATCTCATGTTTAAGCGTTTATCTCTATTGTTAAGATGACAAGTTGCTCAACATCAAATGATACAATCATATGACTAATTGATCATATTATTCTAAATCTTAAGCATTAAAAACTTGTTTTCAAATTCTGCATGACTACATTCAGCCATACAAAAACAAGTTGGTATTTTTTTTAAATGCTTAAATCATGAGAAAAAATTTCAATATTAAACAATTTAAATTTTATAAAGAAGTTTTTAAAAAATGTATTAGATAACATAGAATGTTAGATTAGTCAAGAATAACAAAACAAGAAAACGGTTAAAAAATTATTCTTAAATATATATTTCTAAATTTATAAACTCATCTTTTGAAATTCATTAATCTCTTGATGATTAATGATTGATGAAACAAAATAAGAGTAAATATCTACAGTTTTATATTTGATCATAGTAAAAAATATTTTAGATGCTAATTTTTGAAATGAAAAAAAATGTATGAGTTGTTGCACTGAGAAATGATTATTTTTGGAGTGGATTTTATTTAAATATTCAAATTTTTATATCGAAAACATAATCAAAGTAAAAAAATTAGAATTTAAAAACTTGAATATGAATTTAAATTAATATTTACAAATTTAAATACCGGTATGAAAGTATTATAATTTAAATTTCACAGTATCACTTAATTTTCATGATAAATAGCTTTTTTTCTACATTGATCATTTCAATACTATATCGTTTGGCATCACTTCACAATTCTGATGATACTCTAACAAATTATTTTTCTTACAACATATTTTTAAATAATGTTTAATCTTGATATAATATTTGTAAATCATAAAATTTCATATAGTTATAATTATACGTCAAATTACGGTAAAAGTAATTTCATTAATTTCTTAAATACATATTTTAAAATTTGATTATTTTTTAAATTTATTTTTGCTGAATTTAAATTAATTTTAGTCAAGATCAAATGATGTATGTATTGGTTTAGTTTTAATTGCACACAAGTTGCATCATGTATTGGCATTGAACGTTCAATTTTCAGTATAAATGTTCAAGTCAAAGCATATTACAACAAAAAGTTACCAGATTATCAGATTTTACAATATTTATTTTCATTAAAATTAAATTAGTTTTTTTTCACAGTATTATTTTTTTAACTTCGCTTGATCATCAAAACTAGTTTTATTCGTTGGAAGAAAATCTGCTATGAGTGAACTCATATAATTTTAATTTCAAATGATGTTCATGTTGTAATTGGTTACTATTAATTTTATATATTAGTGAAAAACTCTGAAAGGACCATTTTTATTTTTTTTAATGCTATAAATATTAAAATTTATTGATACATTTGGATTAATTTTTGTAAAATCTTATAAAATCTTGTCATCAACATATAGTCATAAAAAAAAATAGTCAACAGTTTTGAAAATAGATTTTACTTTTTATCAGTAGTACAAATTTTGTACTTAAATAATTTGAATATGTTGGAGTTTTTAACAAATATTGTATAAGATTAAAAAAAATATTCAATTTTATCTTACTTTTCTATAATAACCTTGCATTCAAGTTCATGATTATTTATTTTTTCAACAATGCATTGAAAAAACTCAATGTAAAATTGATATGAATATTATGATAATGATCTCAGCTTTGAGTGTTAAATATTGAATCAACATGAATGCTAATGTTATCACAAATTTTAATGATTCCAGTTTGTTACATTGATAGGATTATAGTACAAGTTGCATGATTCATCAAAGAATTTATATTATTTTTTCACTATATACATCGCAAACAATATTTCAAGTCATTAAGATATAGTTGAAAATGCTTTAAATATTATATTATTGATTCATCTTAACAAAGTATTCTAATTATAGATCATCATTATCAATGTATTCTAATTATATTTCAAATAAGATTAAATAAAAAATGATAATCATGTTACATTATATTTTTATTTGCAAAAGCTTCAAGCAACATTCAGTTTCAAAATACCATTCAAAGCTAAAATTCATCTAAATATATTTATAGTATCAATGTGATGAACAAAAATTTTCAATTTTGTTAATTTGAAGACTATTTATATACTTTACATTCGTTACTTATATATATATTTTTCAAACATTTATTACATATTCGGCATGGATATAAAAATTCTGAAAACAAAATTTTGGATCTTTGTTTCATCACATTGTTTACATCTGAATTAAAAAATTTTGTGATCATTAAGAATTTTCAAATATCACTTTATTATAGCAGTTATTTATTTCAAGTGGATAATGTTAGAATCTCATACACAAGTGAATCTAGCAAATTAACAATAATTAAATTTTTTTATGATATTTTTAATATTTTAAAATTAGAGAAAGTTTCTTGAGGTTTTTTTCATCACAAATTTTAGTTATGTGAATTTCAAAAATAATAATTTATAACACTCATTTGGGGTAAATTTTTTTATTTTTTATTTTTTAGATAAATAATTTTTTTAATTAGTTAACAAATAATGATAAAGTTAAAATTTTAAAATATAATTGATGTAGAAACAGTGATAAAAAATTTACGACATCTAAAGATTTATTAATGAAATTATAATTTTGAATGTTTCTAGGAATATTTTTATAATTTATTCACTTGTGATTTTTTTCATCAGTATAAAATTGTTCAAAATATTGTAACTGTTTAATTGAAACGTTATAAATTGATTCATTTTCTTTCATATCTAATATTATTTCCTATTTAAGTTAACTTAGGAGGTAGACATTGATATGTTATATTCTAGAGATCAAGAAAAAATATTTTATAAATTGTTATGCTGAATTTGTGCAATTTGAAATTCAATTCATGTTTATAATATTGATTAATACATAGATGTGTATATATCTCTTCCTTAAGATATGGATTGCAAGTTGAATATCTTTGCCTTAACAGGACTAATGCAATTCAAATGTAATTTAATGTTTTCCAAGTTATATCCAAGTTCAGCTTTATGGTTTCTTCTCTCACAAACTATTTTGTTATGGGTGTTAGTTTTTGTGTTGGGTGTGCATTTAGTGGCATTTTCTCGGTACTATTGTCAAAAGTTTTTCTTACTTAATTCATTATAATCCTCGGGGATACCTTTCTGTTAGTAATCTTTTGTAATTTTACTTTATAACTTGAACTGAAATGAGAACAAATTTGAAATCGACAGTAGAAACTGATCATTAATATTTTCAAGATTGAAAGTACCTTTCTGAAAGAACTTCTCAATTTGTCTTCCAAGTTATAAAAACATACTTTTTCTTCTAGCGGTTGACCCATGACACTTTGACGAATCTCTAGCCATCTCTTCCAGTGTCGCGGTCCTACATATGTTCAGAAAAAGTGCCGAACCTTTTAGGAGAAGGAACCCTTAACAGATAATCAGGATGTGTGAACCAACCTCAACCGGCGATTAGGTTTCTCAACAAAGTGCTTGATTATAGCTGTTCACGAGAGTTAATTTTCTTCAACAAGACATGGATGAGTTGCACTATGAAATGAAACTCGCTCCAAAATGCGATTATCATCAAATAGAAAAATTGGTGGATACCTCCACCAATTTCCACTTCCATTGTTTGTTGAAATAAAAGTCGGAAATACTCCGGGTCCAACATGGCCTTCATCCTCCACTATTTATCATACAATTATTCAGGTGGGGTCCTCAGGGTCCTCTCTTTGCCAAAAAAAAAGCAAGCAGCTAGAGACTCAGCTTAGGGTCAAAACCACCATCAAAGGGTGGGCGAGGAAGAACCACGCAGAAATCAGACTCAAAAACATGATACTCAAAAGAATGAACGACTCACAGACAGAACCACACAAACATCGCCAACTGCACGAGACACCGATATTTCTCGGACACTTGATGGCAAATCATGGGCTTCAAAGCTTCATCGCTTTGCGTCATTTTTTTGCCGGACCACTCCCCAATCCTCCTCGATGTTCGTCGTTAGTATGCTCCGCCCTAGCCCACCCTTTCAGGAATTCTCTCTCGAGGTCCGTCTAGATCATTGATGGATATTATCACAATGAATGACCCTAGCCTATCCCTAGACTGCGATTGGCTGACCGCCCCTCCGACTTACATATACAGAGGAGTTGTCGTCTTCCGGCTTCTCGGTTCGGGAACCGCAGCTCTCATTCCTCCGTTTGGCCACATGCGTAGAGATTCGTCAGTGCATCGGCCTCTGACCACGTACGCGGAAGACCCTCACCGGGTACTCTTCGTACGTGGTAGCTCGTCTCGCCGCAGTCGGTGGTCCAGCACCTCTCGGCCCAACAGCGGACGCGAAATACGTCCCGGCAGACGCAGAGAAGTTTCAGGTTTCAAGCCCCGACGCGTGATCGGAGATAGAGCCTAGACGCCAATAATTTAGAAATCCACGTTGAGACGCGAATAGGATGGAATGGCATGCACGGCCGAAGGAGAGAATTGACGGGCGGGAGGTGGAGAATAGCAGCGGCGTGTATAAATATATGTATAAAAAAAGCGGAAATAAAACCCGGACAGACCCCGAGAATAAACAGGGGAATGAAGAGGGCGGAATGAGGAAGGAGGAATGAGGAATGAAGGATGGGCGCAGACGGTGCTTCGGCCCGGCAGAGGTCGCGCATGGACGGAACGGTCGGGGCGCGGGGCGGTGGCGGGAGCGTCCGGGGGAGGGCGTGTCCGCCCGCTCTCGCCCGCGCTCGGGCTCGGGCTCGACCGGGGCGGGCTGGCGAGTAGAAAAGCGGGGGGCGAAGCGCTTCTAAATGGAGAGCGGGCGAGACATCGAGGCTCGGGAAAAGACAGAAAGTTGGTGAATGTGCAAACAAAAGCGTTGAGCGTCGCCTCGAAAGAGAGAGAGAGAGCGATGGTGATAATCGTAGCGGGCACTATGCAGATGAGGTGGTGGTGCAGGCCAGATGATATACGCCCAGGATAGACCGACCCCTGCCGCGGGCCATGGTTTTATTACCGCGAAACTGTACGCTCTGTCACTCGCTCATCAGTACATGTGACGAGTCGGAGTTGCCTTCGATTCTCGTATATTTTTTCTTTTCTTTTTTGTCGTCGGCCTCGGCCATCGCTGCAGTCAACATCCAAATTCCATGGTAAATGTAGATTTCGGAGGAGTAGAGTGCAGTTCAGTCTGGTGTCGTGTGGTGTGGAGGCCGGGTTAGTGGCTTGGCTGGCTGACGACCTGGCTGGCTCGCTGGCCGGTCGGCCGAGTTAGAGTCTCACTGTAGGAGCAGGAGGAGCAGCAGCAGCAGGCGAGGATGAGATTTTGGAGGAGTGGAGGTAGCAGTAGTGGTAGGACTACGAAGTCGGGTTGGGGGTCGAGCGAAAGTAGGAGCCGCGGACACGAGGCGGGGGGGAGCAGTGTAGTACCAGCCTGCCTGCTGCTGCTGCTGCCTTCTTTTCAGGTTGCATCGTCTTTCTGTCTGTCCGTCTGACTGCGAACGATTCATTTCACCTCATGAGCCTCATTCGAAAATGCATGTTCGTTGTTCCGGCGTGGGTGAGTGAGTGAAGTGAGCGCGAGTGGGGCTCGCACCGTCGCTGCCCTCGCACGCACGCACGCCGGCGCAGCTGTGGCCGATGGAGGACGCCGGGCCAGCTCATCCGGGGAAGGCAACGTTGTTTTTCCCTTCCTGAGAGGAGGCCAAGAAAGTGATGGATGGTCGCAGGCGGAGAAGTCTGTTGCTAGTGTTCTCGCAGGTGGGCAACTCTGGTAGTTGTAGGAAAGAGGAAAGGAAAGGTGGATAATGGTTGCCGTAGGGTAGTGGTTTTAGGACGAACGACCCACCGACGAGCGCGAGTGAATTCCGATATTTTCAGGAGCGAGCTTAGGAGTCGCGGGCGGACGGAAAGGAGGAACTAAGCAGGCGAGTGACGACGGAATGGATTCGGAAACGGCGGAATGAGCGCATGTGCTGGGTTTCATGGAGAGGAAGAAGCGTAGCGAGAGAGATTCGGAGGCCGAGAGGGAGATGTGTATTCTGATTGACTAGGTTCAAGGCAGATTCTACGAGCGACATCTCAGAGAGACATGGGCCAAGTGTAACATGAATCTCTTGTCTGGGTTATTGGCGGTCTCAGTCGTTGGCTCCCTCAGATGTTGCGGACGCATTGACAGGAGACTCTGTTTTCTATGTGCTGGGACGATGTTATCTTGTCCCGCGGAATCCGAGTTGGACAAGGATCGAGGGCTTGAGGAGGGTGCGTTGTTACTTAAGTCAGTCAGGTGGTCAAATTTGATGGGCTAAAGGTCACCTTTGATGGCAGTGGAGCAAAGCGAGCGAAATTATAATTCAGTTCCTGCTATTTCTTTTTCTTCTCCTTGTTCTCGTCCGGATGACAATTCAACGCAATCTCAGCTCTGCTCCTCTTCTTCCTCTTCTTGTCTTGGAAGAAGAGGCAGCAGCAGCGGCAGCAGTAGCTCCGTGTCGACCACCACCACCAAGGTTTTAGCCCCAGGGAGCGGACCTCTGTCGCGCATGGATGAGGCCTCGCAAGCGTGTCTTCCCTCCACCACCTCCACTAGCGTTGCTTCGGAGACCAGCCGTAATGTTCCTCAAGAATTACCATCCACTCTCATCGCCGCTCCGTACCAACGTTCGCCTTCTTGCCAACCTGCTCACTCCCATCCTCTCGAGGATGACAATTCATCGTCGTCGATCTGTAGCTCGTCTGCCTCTACTCATCAATCACGGCTTGCAGCATCTCAGAGTCTAGATAATTCTCAAGAGGATGACGAGCCCTCCTCGTCCCTCCTTGCGGTAGGAAACAGCGAAACTCGTAGCTTTCGAAAGTCTTCTCATAGAGCGAGCAGCGCTCAAACAGCGTCTAACTCTTCCTGCTCTTCGGAAAGGGGGAGAGACGAGGATAAGGATATTGGTGGAGTACAGGTTACCTTTAACGAACATGGGCAGGGAAGGGGTAGAAGATCATCAGAGGAATCGCAGCATGGGCAGTTGGTACCGCTGTTGGTCTCACCTGCTGCCGATCCAACCTACAATGCAACTGACATGCTCCTCGCAGATTGGAATGGAAGCCCCTTCGTTTCTTCGTACCATGGCCACAATGATAATTTTCAAGCAGGGGAAGACGAACCCGAGGAGTCGTCGAGCCATGATTCTCCCTGGCACATTGATATTAGCAAGGTAGAGTTAGGAGAAATGGTAGCAAGCGGCTCATATGGGATGGTTTACAAAGGGCTTTACAAAGATGAGAAAGTCGCTGTGAAGATGTTGTTGATTCCAGAAGCTTCCAGCATGAAGGAATCGATGAAGTTGAAGTCTGGATTTCGCCAAGAAATCGATGTCTGGTACTCTTTGAACCATCCGAACATAGTGCAGGTAACTACAAATTCTACTCTTCTTACTCTCAGTAGCTCTTTTCTCTTAACTTGAACTTGTACAAGGTGGTCCTTGTGAGAGGGATTAATGGATCGAGAAATTTCTGTCTCCTCAAGCGTTTGGTTCTGTGCATCATTGACTGCAGCTGTTTTCCATCTTAGACCTTCTGGGGTTTGTTGGATGTCGCGTCTGCTGCATTTCCACATTTTCTTCTTCAGAAGTTTATTGAAGTGGAAATCTGCCCACTTACAGATTAACAAAGCCTGCACACAAGAAGTGCGCGAGGTAGGTCGTTAGAACAGTTGAGTATCCTTCGAAAGGATCCACTGAAGTAGAAGCAGCCTACTGTAGCCTTTAGTTGGCTGTACATCTGCTTATGTTGCATCGCGAGAAGCTTGATGTTTTTCTTGCTCGCGGATGTTCCGGGCTGAACTTTCTGCAGTGTAACCTAAAGTGTGTAGGTGTAAGTCCCCAGCCAGTGGATTTTAGTTCACATCCTTGGAAGAGATTTCCTACATCTGACTTATCGTGAACATCATTTATTAAAAAGTAGAACCATTCCCATTTCAGCTTTACGGGCACACAAATTGTGTGGATTTCTCTTCACATATTTAATGTCATCGTGGAACTTGGATAACCTGAAGGATGGTGTTGAATGAGTCATTGCGTGCTCTCCTCCTGCAGTTTATTGGTGCTTATATCACTCCACCAAGATGGGCCATCGTCACTGAATTTCTTCATGGAGGCTCTCTTAGAGCTTATCTTGTGAGACAGCAACGCAGAAAGCTCCCTCAAAGAACTATACAAGCTATGGCTTTGGACATCGCGAGGCACGTATAAAAAACACGACTTTCGTCGACGCTTTTTTTTGAGTTATTTTTTGCAAAAGGAAGTTCGAATGATATAATTTAGAACCTTGTTTGGGTCCGATGTGAGCTCAAGTTTTTAAAGAAGAAAGACACCCCTTGCTTTCCTTTTGAAGGCTGGTAATGAAGAGTAGGAACCGTTGAATAGGATGAAGGAATGAACTGTGATAGCTTCCTAATCATTAACGACAAGAGTTACAGCAAAAGGTGCTGCCTCAGGGCAGTAATAACAGGAAAGATAAGTTGAGGCTGTCACATCAAGGACTTCCAAGTCTTTAAATTGCAGCTAGCAGTTGGTTTCTAGAGTAGCATGAAGCAGGTTCGGTGGAACTTGCACTTTGCTGTTATGAGGGTAAACCTGCTTTTGTCTGCCAACGTTAACGTCTAGGTATGTTCAGGCATGCTGCTAGTGGGAGATGATACAGTCTGTTTATAGACTAACTGGGTTAGAGATAACGATGTTGTTTGAAAATTTTCAGAGGTATGGAGTACCTACATCAAAATAATATCATGCATCGGGATTTGAAGTCTGCCAACCTTTTGTTGGATGAAAACGGGAGAGTTAAAGTTGCCGACTTTGGTCTAGCCCGGTTTGAGACAGAGGACCCGGGCAATTTAACTGCAGAGACGGGTACCATTCGGTGGATGGCTCCGGAGGTATGTGCCGTAATGTATCCAGGACAAATGTCGCTTCTATTCAGTGAGAAAATCATTGCTGATTTTTCGGAGATTTTTTTACCGTTCAACATTTTGTTGCTTCGTCGTCAGTATCTGAAAATGGTTAAGCTTATTGAGAGAAGCATACCATGTCGTCGTCGATATTCATCATTCAGTAAGTTAGGTTGGGCACCGGTGTTGAACGATCTGAATCTTACGCATGTGCGTATCGTGTTAATCGGATGCTTATGCTAGAAATGTTGAAGTACGTTGTCCAAGAAATTTGTTTTGATGGTTCTTTCGCATTCTAGGTCCAGTGTTGCAGTTCGGTTGACCTTTTGAAGAGTTTAGACATCTGCAAGATTTTGTAGTACACCCCCTGCTCTCGGTATGGTTTATTAGTGTAGTTAGTGTGGTCGTCTTAACTCATGATATTTATATTCAAATTTGTGCAGGTTATCTGTCACATGCCATATACTCGGAAGATTGACGTGTACAGTTTTGGGATAGTTATGTGGGAGCTTTGCACGTCCCTCTTACCTTTTGAAAGCATGTCATTTGTTCAGCTCGCCCATGCTGTCGCCAATGACGTATGTTTTCGACCAGAAGCCAGTGTAGAAGCGTTTGTACTTTTAAGAGGGCATCTTTCTAGATTGATTTATTGAAATACTTGCTGTAAGTTGTCAAGACGAGTTGTGAAGGAACTTCAGCTTTAAGTATAGATTTATTTTGAGGATAAGGTTTTACCGTTCTTACTCTTAATCTCATTTTTTTTGCAGAACCATAGACCCCCAACATCTGATGTGTCTTCCTCTACTTTCACCAAGCTCATGACAAGGTGTTGGGACAAAGATCCATTGAGAAGGCCCGATTTTTCTGAGATTGTGCAGTTTTTAGAGACGGGCTATTCAGCCAACCTTGAAACTAAATTCAAAAGCAAGACATCCACGAATTTATCGAGGTAGGAAGGCTGCAAATTTTAAATTCATGTTTGTCATTTTGAGTTTTTCTTGTAGTTTCCCCTCGTGGGTAACTATCACATTACCCCACCAGTAATATTTATATGTCATAGTTGAAGTTTGGCAAATTGTGTCCAGATAAGTATCTGGACACAATTTGCCTACAAGTTAGAGTAGACGTTTTACATTTCAGTCTTTGTATGCTGATTAGAGCACGTACTGGGTGTTCAGATCTAGCAAAGGAAGTGCAAAGGACAAGTACAGTCGTCCTACTATAAGCATGCACGGTGGTCGCGTAGTGGGTCGCACATCGAACACCGGGCCCTCATACGTTGCCAATCACGACGATGATGACGACGACCACGACGACGACGACCTTACAGATGAGGACGAATGGTTGAATGTCAGACGACAATGTAGATGTACAATTGTCTGACCTACGTTGAGTTAGCGAAGCGCATTGGTTAGTCAACTCAATTTCTGAGCTGCGTGCATTTCACCTCTTTCCAAGCGTACTGGCTTGGACAACCAACCCAGTGATTTGGCTCAATACTAGAGTAAGTTTGCGGGCACAGTCTGTACATAAACAATTTTGCCCTTCAGATGGCTGTCGGTGGGGTGCAATGTCTCTTTCCAGTCGTTTGGATCCTCATCACATTCTTGAGGTATTATGTTGGCGAGAATCTGTCATTCACTAAGACAGTAGGTCACACTTTGAAGTTTTGAAGAGCTTTGCTTTGCAAGCAGGTCCGAAACTCGAAGTAGTGGGGCTTCATCAAAGGAGATGTGAGTATGAGCTTGGCAATCCTATTTCACAGAAGATTGTTTACAACTTGTGGAAAGGAGCAAGACAGGCATTGTAGCTGGCGCCTTACATCTGTGCAGTGTCAAGAATTTATCCAAAAATGTTGGAGAGGGCTGGCGTACATGTTGTCAGAGGTTCAACGAGTTTTAGAGCAAACTCAGTTGTGCTGTACTAGCGCAATGCGGTTAAGGTTATTGTGCAAACAGCCAATATTGGGTTTGGGTGGAGTCCAGCGGAAGGTCAAAGATTGCACGAGCGGATACCATGGCAGGACCCGCGGTATGCTACCGGCAATCTAGGATACTCCTCACTACAATGGTTCTGCTGAAATTCTAGTGCAGTTGTTTAAAGTGTATATTAGCCTAGTTAGGAGCAAATTTTGTGGACATGAAAGCTTCTATCATGTACGTGAGTCTTAGTCAGTTGTTTCTTAGTCATCTGTACCAGTAGTAAAATCCCATCTTCTATCATGTACGTGAGTCTTAGTCAGTTGTTTCTTAGTCATCTGTACCAGTAGTAAAATCCCATCCTGTTGTTATTCATTGTTCCGTTTCCCACATTAGATTTTTTCATCATGATTTTACCACGTTAGATTTCCATCTGGATCAATCACAGTACGACCACCCTGTCTTTTTGTTCATTACAAGGGTACATAAGGTTTTGCCTTCTAAACGGACTAGTTTAATACCAAGGTCTTCAAGGCATTATACCTGGGCTTTTTCCGACTCTTGGAGTATCGCATGTCTTCCATTACTCCTACAAGTGAAAAAGACCAGATACCCCAGTTCATACATTTTGTGAATATGTAAAGGAAGAACTAGTTACCAGTGGACACACGTACAGGTACGCTATTAGGAGGCTGAGATATAGTGCACGTGCAACTCATTCAGCTGAAATGGCAGAAAGTTTGGCCCCGAGTATAGCGGTGCTTTTACCTGCTATTTCGTGATTCTAGTAGTGCTATATAATACTCAACCGCAATCGACTCCATTGTGAGCCAATGTAAAGTTATGTGACGGTTAGTGCTGAGAGTGTCAATGCAATGGAATTTGATTGTGAAGCAGCACTTTACTCAACATACTGGGAATTTGGACAGGAAGACAGCGATGGAAGTTGTGGTTCGTGTGGAAAGAGTTTCGAATTTTTTCCCTTCGAGAAAGTGAGGGTTATATCCTTCATAGAGTCCTTCAAACCTTCAGGTATACCTGTAGTTCTGTGAGAAAGCATAATAACATGTTGGTCAATGATGATTCACGAGAAAGTGTTTATCGCTACATCGGTATTGTTATCAACGTACTGTCAGATGTATCTTTGTACAGCATCGCTGTCCAGGTTTTATGCAGAGTAGCATACAATCTGGTAGTGTTAATAACATTTGAACGGGCAATCAAGCTTGTTGAAATTGGTGCATGTTGTCCACACCTGATTTGCGTCCTGTAAAGAATATTGATAGGGAGTTGCAGTTAAACAGATACCAAAACCACTTTCAAACTAACACCTATGTATTTTCGTATGGACATTACCTTGAAAGAAAGTCGAACTCAATTGGACAGTGAGAGTCGTGGGTTGCAATATCGCAAGCATAGTCCTCGATGTCCACCCAATTCAAATCTTGAAGCCATCTAAAAGAAAACAGAAGGACGATCAGAAAGTGAAGATCAGTCTTGAAAGCCAGCACTTTTACACTTAGTACTTAACACAGAAGAAAAGCCAGTTTTCCGAGATATCTTAAGCCCTAAGGTTCCACCAGCTGGCTACGCCAGAAAGCTAATATGGAACGTAGTAGGTAATCTGAAACATCTAGGGTCTAGCACACCCACCAACTTCCCAGCCACATTAGCAGTCCCTCCTCATATCTTTAATTTCTCTTCACGGTGATATTAGTGTCACACAACTGGAATGATGATCAACATTTTGGGTATTCTCAACGTACCGCTGGTATGACGAACATGGTCAGAAAAGGTGGAAGTGGTGCGACGGAGATGAACGACAGTTTGTTGCAAACCATGGGTCCAAAGGACTTGTTGACTGATAATACATTCAACAAAAAATATATGAGAAAAATCCTTTTTGTGAAGAAGTTTTGATTTTCGACTCCGCTTTCTATTGCTCCTTGTCATGATATGTCTGTCCTTCGTCATAGTATATTCCGTACCTTAAAAGAATACAATGTTCTTTTGAAACGATCTTTCTTAGTTCGATCCAGAATTCCGCAAGCTTGACGCAATTTCTTTACGCGTGGCAGACTGGCACAATGACTCTTTTGTTGAAACTCAGAAATTCCTATCGACGCTTCACATTCATTGACTCAGTCGTTCTTCTTAGAAGTATCATTTGGGATTCCCATTCTGTATGGAAAGAGGGATAGAGTGCAGACTACGAGCTACAAGAGCGTCGCTGCTTTTTAAGGGAACTAAAGATTAGGGCTCTGCTTTAAATAAGCGCAGATATGAGGGTCCGTCCCCATGGCCCATGGCGTTAGATCGAAGAACGTAACAAACATAGCGATGAAAGACTCTGAACTGACTCAGCCCCTCGTGACGGTGGAGAGTGAGCTGTCTGAACCTTCTTGCAACCCCTTGCCAGCTAATTTTTGTGTTCAGTCCTAATCACATCCTCGTTACACATCACTCTTCACTGACCCTGAAGAACGACAGCAATTTTCTTCCATTTGGCCTATCTACACCCAGAGTCTCCTGCAGCCCGAAGACAGCTGTATCTGCTCTCGCTGCACACATTCCCGGTCCTCTTCTGCTCAATCTCGTAGCCCACGTGATCGGTCGTAAGCAACTCGATGCGTATGTCGCTCCAGCCGCGCTCTAAATAATCTAACTTCGCCCAAATAGAACACGTCTTCTCTTCTCTCGTCTCGTTCAACTTGCACCGCATCCATCGTTGCTGCAGTCAATCTATTGAGGAGGCTTCGGAGGATGCTTAGTCGTTCGGCCTCTTCGACCATCCTGTCAACCGGCTTCATCTTGAGTAGGGTGATGAGAATTTCAACCTACTTACGTTTTGAAATCTTCATATCCGCTCATGCTTCCATTGGAATAGTTCTTTTCATTCCCAATCCTTCTCCCATGTAAAGATCGTGCATATTATATCTCTCTTCGTGTTCTCTACTATTTGATAATTTAAGCCGGATAAACAGTGGTTCGGCACTGCCAGGTAATAAATTTTGGGCCACTAATATTTTGCTTGTGAAGGAAAATGTTGGTTACCCCCAGAAGCCGATCCTTTCTCTAGGGTTAGAATTATCATCCTTATATCAGAACCTCCCTTCCACGTCCTTCAGGGTTGTTTCCATCCCCGTAGGTGTCATATTTACTTAGGCACTCTGGCATCCGTTCCTAGACATACACCGTCATTTCAACATGCATCAAGCTTCTTTCCTAATGCTGCAATTGACGTGGGCAAAGTGTTAGTGCGGTAGTGCACTCATCTGTGTAATCCTCAATCATTCAAACCCTCCGTTCTTGATTTTCGTGTCGAAATGGTTGAGTGCACATAAACGCACCGGCTTTTGCGATTCTACTAGAAATTATATCCTATCAGATTTTCCTCCTCTCCTATACTAGCTTTACTCTCTGCTTTCATCCGCCCCTCCCTGATTGGTTTCTTATCGTGCGCATGGTGTATACTTTAAAACATTCCATTTCAGAAACCGTCTGCACGGTTGTGACCTGCCAGTACTGTCCCGTATCATCTCTTTGACTATTACTTTTTCTTGTAGAAATCTCGGCCTAGGTTTGCTTAGCTTACTACCAGATCTCCAAATCGAACAATGTTTTAATCTCGACACGATCAACCTCAGTTTACAAATTGAGCGCTTCTCCTTCTCGACATAAACACATTGACTAGTTTGGACTGAGCTAAAACATGTAGAATGAGATGCTGTTGGTGAAAAAAATAACGACTTCTTTATTTGCTGTAATCCAAAAGCCTCTTAATTCTTGCTCGATCATTACACTCTGCTATACTTTTCGTCCACGTTTATTTTGCAAATCTTCGACATAGCTTTTGTTTCAACACTATGCCATCAAAGTTCTCAAACCGTCCACATGCCCTTGAAAGTTCTAGACATTATCTCATCCACTTGGTCGCAAAAACGTCAAAGTCAAAAAGCTCAGCAGAAAACAGAAGCCAGGTCCTAGAATGGAGAGAAAGTAAGCATTCAAATACCAAATTCAAGTATAGTATTTCACAAACTTCACCATCCAAGGGCTAAAACATCCACTTGAACCTGGAGGCAAACTGCACGACCCAAGGAGTGTTATACAGTCACTCCAGTTTCCAGATATGTCTGGAGACTAATGCAACTTGCAATCCCCAGATTTTATACTTGAGTTCTTTCCCACTGTTAAAAGGCGAAATCTAAAATCTAAATCTCACTCCTTATGTATATACACGTTCCTGGTCGGGTTTCTTCCTCAAGGTCGCGAAAATTCACTTTCCCCGTCTTCCTTCCTGCGCTCAGCCCGCACACCTCCCTTGCGCACTCCTCCAATTTCATTCGCGGGAGAAAGCTTGGGTGATGTATCACGAGGGTGGGTGAAATCTTTTTCTCATACTGATTGAAGATTCAGAAGTTGCAATAATTTCAGAAATTGCTGACGGATCTACAAGCCCGCGTAGGTCACAGAAAGTGCATAATCCCAAGTGATTGCCACTTCACAATCATGAGAAGACATAATTAGGTTTTAGCCCCTAAGCACACAATTCGAATGTCCGTCCACGACCTCCAGCACATTCAAGGGGTTATGGATTACTCGACCTTGTCTAGTGAAGTGGAGTACAATGTTCTGCGACCGCGAACTTCGAAGAATCCAGAGTTGTTCGCTCGAGACTATGAGATCCATCGACTTCAAATCACGATTCCTGGCACTCAATGTCTTCGCTTGTCCGGAGGGCCGCCGTCTTTCAAGCTCTTGGAAATCTCATTACTGAACGTCTCCGTAATCTCCTTCATTTGCTCGGCCAGTTCGGCCTTCTTCTGGGCTCCCTTCTCCGCCAGCTCCTCGATGGCTTTCGACGATCGCACGGCGAATCTCTGGAAATTCTGGTTGTTGGCAAGACGATCCACAAGAAGCTCGTTCACCACGTACTGCATGACGCGCGCGATGAAATTCCCACCCCGGCCCGCCATGGCGACGGACGGCTGGCCGCAGCAGAAACGCTCGCCCACCAACCCAAGACCGACGACGAAGAGGCGCCGGGACCAAGAAATTCTTCCCTCTCGACCGACCCAAACTCCAACCCTTCTCTTCCCTTCCCTTCCCTTCGACCTTCTTCTCTCAACCTCTGCACAAAAACCGTTCACAGCCTCTGCGTTGAAATCCAAAGCACAACACGAGAAAGAAAGAGGGCAGACGCTGCTGCGAGCCCGACGAATGATCGCCACTGACAGACTGACTGACTGAATGACTGCTCGGGATTCTAGCGAGCACGCGAGGTACAAGTGGTGCCACCGGAGCCTCAAGCTGGAGCCGGCGATTTCTGCTGCGAGTCCCAAGCGTCGGAGTCCACTGGCCAACTCTCTCTCGGTCCCGCCCGCGCTACACGACAAAGTCGGCGTCTTCTCTTCCCCGTTCCCCATTCCCCATCCCCCACGATTCCTTGCGGCTTACGCCATCCGTTCGTCCCCCCTTCCCCCCACCTTCGACCATC
Source organism: Marchantia polymorpha subsp. ruderalis (assembly GCA_037833965.1). Lineage (NCBI taxonomy): Eukaryota > Viridiplantae > Streptophyta > Marchantiopsida > Marchantiales > Marchantiaceae > Marchantia > Marchantia polymorpha. The sequence goes on along the minus strand of AP031352.1, from coordinate 9,504,916 downwards.
AATTGTACCCTAGCGGCGAAGTCGGACGACGTTCGTTAACGTGATCCAGGACTCCCTTGTTCGAGCAATTTGCGCGTCCACCATTTCACCAACTTCTTTCGCTCGCTCGGTGACATGGCTTTGTAATATTACATGCTCGTACGTCGAATTTTAAGCTAAGAGATGTGACTGGAAATGTAACCTTAAGGCGATGAGAATCGAAGATGGCGTAGCACGAGAATTGATGTACGATGGTTGGTTAAGTTGAAAAGTTTATGGAAGTTAATGCCAGAATCGATGAATGGTGGATGTTGGGTACAATTCGTGTTAAAGATGGCATGAGGAAATGCTGTAAATGCGGTCGTTCCCTCGTCGATAGCCAGCCAGCCCAGCCAGCCAGCCAGTTGCTACGGAGGAAATTTATCAATGCGTAAGGTGAGAAGCAAACGGATGTCGATCCAACGAGCCACATGTGCCTCGTATGACTTCAAGACTGAAAATGGAGGTGCATGAGATTAAAATCCGATGGCAAGAACGAGTCCTCGAATAAATTCCCCTTCAAAGTCACGACGATCATACAAGCGGTCTGGGTTGCTAAGGGGGGGAAACATGTGTTGACCTGTATCCGAGAAAGCATGTCCAAATATGGAGACGTAAGAACCATCTAAGTGCTGCTTAGTGCTGAGTAGACGTCACTTCCTCGTGACAGCATTTCCAGCTCCAGGAACAAAGTGAGTGAGTGAGGGAGGGAGGGAGGGCAGGGCCCTCTAGCAAAACCAAAGGAAGTGGATAAGGTGGTTCTCCCTCGGCTCTCGCTCGTCCTTCCCTGTCGGATCTCATCCTATAGCTGGGAACGCAACCGAGGTTTTGTATCTCTACAGGAAAGCTTCACTGAAAGAGAGGTAAGCTTCAGCTGGAAGCCGCCATAGCCTGCGAGCATTTGTTTTTTACCAGCGTAATAATGATTGTAGCAATAGTCCTGTTTATTTTCAGACTGAGAATGAACGTATCACTGACTGCGGGGAAAAAATCTTTGTACCATTTTGGCCCTCGAGAACTCTGTGCATTGTAATCCTTGATGGTGTGGAGAGACCTCAGAGTATAAGCAACCGGACTGCAGGTGAATTTGCGGCAGCAGGTTTTGGGGGTCTGAGTGTCTGAGCTCGTTGATTTTGCTCCCAAGGAGCAAGGGAGAACAAGGAAGGTGTAATTATGCCGTCCACTCTCTCTTGTTCCCGTCTCTGGACAATTAGCCAGCAGTGTACGAGGCCACCCCGTGTTTCTGCTCTGTCCTTCGGCCACGGGCATGGAATTCAAGAGCTGGGTTTGGGCAGGAAGAGATCGAATGTTTGCATTCAGTACGAGAGGCAGAAGACGAATTCAGCTCAAGTGTGTCGAAGTCAGGCGCCTGAGTCGTCTGGGGCCACTGCCTCGCCTGGCGACGAGGATGAACCAGAAGTGATTGGGCTCAACAAGGAAGCTCTCGAGGAATTTGCTGAATTGAATCTCGGGGCGTGGTCTGGGCAATTTCTGGTATGAGATTTTCATCCTTTCAGCTCAGTATCATTGTTTGCTTCCAATTTTACCTTAGGAACTCCTCAGATGAAATGAACTTTAGCATTCCATCTAGAGTAATATGGGACTAAGCTGGTTCTCAATGCGTCGACCGAAATTCAGCAATTCGATGCGAGTGGAACGATACTCCAGCGCATACCCACTGTACTAAGGGCAAACACCTACGGCAAGGGAACAGATGTTGCTCTCCTTCAAACGTGAGTTTTGTTTTCAGTTTGTATTGAACACGTTTGAGTTCGTATGAAGTGGGCTACTTACAGTCCACATAGCTGCGTGGACTAAGGCTTCACACGCTTGTATTCTATTGATGATGTTTCTGTGATACAAGCTGTTCACAATATCCATGATGACTGGTTTTACTGGTGCGCAGTCTGAATATTAAACAACCAAGGGCGCAAACCAGAACCTTGGGAGAATCGGAGGAGCCCATGTGGGCTGATTATAAATTAGACGAGACAAATCTCTTCACTGTAGAACGGCGGCAGCAGGTGATTTTCTATACCAAGTCGGTTTTCTTGGGAGGTCGGATGGGGCTTGCCGAATTTTGTTATGGAACGGTTTATCTATGAGAATGATGCTAAGCATCCATGGTGGTTCTGACTGCAGATCGGATACTTTCCTGGTGAAAAAGCGTACTGTCTGATTCATCAAACTGCAGAAATGTTGGAGAAAGTTTTGAGAGCGGGTGTTCTGGGGGATGATGATGACGAGGATGAGGAATATCCATTGTAAGCTGCTTGAACTTGGACCACTCTGCTCACTCATTTTGATGATGATTCGACAGAGTCCTAGTGATTTGCGGCTGCACCCCTTTACAGGCCCACATATAGGAGGACTTGAACTCATACATTGTTGCGTCAGTGATTTGGCATCGCCTATACCTTGTCTGGAAGGTATGTTCCATGCTAAGTTTGGTAGGACTAAAAGTCTGCCAGTTCCTACCATTCTTTTCTTTTGCATGACGGGCGGGGTCTTAAGGGCTCCTATGCTTAAAGAACACTCAATCATATCCCTACGAGACCATTCCTGTTGTCAACGTGACCTAACATTTGATGGGGTTGGCTTCACCAGTATAAGATTTCAGAGGACTTACAGCAGTTTTAGAGCCACTGGTGAATGCTCTAGCAACCGCAGAGAGCCAGTCGCACCCCTACTTACATTATGTATAACGTAAACAGTATCCTACGCTTATCTTGTCGCTTGAAATTCTCTGCAGAGGTATAAAACTTCCATCTCGCAGACCTGCTCTCGTTAGCGAGAGCTGCCTTTACTCTGAGGACGGACTTCGTCGAGTTCGAGCTTTTCACGTGCTGGATCCACGAGGTCTGCTCGATGTGATCGCTTGTTTTGTGGAAAAAAAGGTGGACGGGACTTTTCTAGAGGAGAATGATCTCCTTCAGGTAGGAAAATTTACTGTTGAATGTAAATGGTTATCACATAGTACTCACAATATGCACAAAGAAAGATGTCCGCTGAAGCCTTCTTACAGCATTGCTTGACGGAGCCGGAAGGGATTGTGGACAGTCGCTCAGGGTCCTGTCTATTTGCGCTGCATATGTGAGGGAACCCAGTGAGGAGTTCTTCTGTGCTAGCCGAGAGATTTCTCAGTCATCCAAATGGTTTTTTAAGATCCACTTACAAAGTGAAGGCCGTGCTCCATATTCGTGGACAGGATGATGTGACAGACAGAGTAGAGGCTTTGTTGGGAAGGTGGGAAGGGCACGCAGTTACGAGAAGAACCGGAATGTATGGAGCAACGATTGCTGAAGGCGACGTAACTGTCTCTTACGATAAAATGGAAGATGGAAGGGTCACACAGGTACATTCTGTCCACCTTACACCTAGCCTGCTAGGTGTAACGAAAAACGAACCTAGCCGAACCTAGCCTGCTAGGTTCGTTTTCTTCGAATGTGATATCGTGATGGACGGGTGTACACTCGACGATCTAACTGATGGAAACGAAAAGAAAATATGATTGATATCTGTGAGCTATTAGCTTCCAGTTGGAGAAAGTAGGTGCTGTTGTGCTAGATTTCGAGATATGTCGAAGCTAGGCGAATACACATGATTATCTTTTCAGCTGCTAATAGCTCGGGGTTGTTTAAATACGAGACCCGCGAATGTTGTCAACCATTAGAGCTTGTCATTGGACAGATTCGATCCATGCCAGTAGAAAGGTCTTGAGGTTAAGAAGGGTTGGGCAAGCTGCGCTATAGGCTGAAGACAGTTCTCTGGACCTGACTAATGAGTTTCAACTGCCTGTGATTCATCAGGAATTTACTTCAACAAGCGGTAAAGGATTGAAGATTAAGTTGACAGGCACGTTAAAAGGGTCCGTGTTTGCATTTGATGGTGGGCTTCAAACAGTTTTGCTACCAGGAGGCATCTCAATCACATCACCCATTAGTGTAGGCCGAAGTGTAGGCAGATCGCAATCCTTCTACTTCGAGTTTTCCTGGATGGAATCCCCTGGAAAACGTCGTCGCTTACTTAGAACACATGATACTGACGGCTTAGTAGTGTCGACTACTTTGACTACCGAGAGGAAGGTATGATGTTTAGCAGCTCATCCTATATCATGTCCTTCACATTCTTTCATTATAAATTCGGTTTGAATTTGGCAAGCACCTGCAGCATACTGGCTATTCATGCCGAGAATTGAGGAATTGAGGAACTGCTTCTATACTACCGCTTGGTTGCACTTCAATGGACGGCGTTTGGAGGTTACTGATGGAATGAAAATCATCGCATGATATGCATATCATAACACGGGTTGATCAGGAACGAGCAGCTCGGAAAGATGAGGAGCACCTCTGAGAAACACATGATGATAGCTCCGTGGGAATGAACGTGGCTTTCAATGCTGAAACTCAAGGATCATGAGATAATGGCGGGTAATGACAAGTTACCAAAATGAACGGATCTCCAGATGGATAGTAGGCACTTCGTCACCACCACTTTCCAGTAATTCTCAAAACTGCTTTGGTAGAGATTTACTCTCCTGAGACTCGACGAATTGATCAGATTACAGTCCGTCAACTAAAAGACGGTCATCGGATCAAGCAGTCAGAGATGATGTCCCCACGGAAGAAGAGCATCGCAAGAAATATATGTCATGGACCGAAGCGAGTAAGGAACAGAGAACGAAAACAAGGAACGGCCATCAGGTGTAGCTTCTGTTCGTGTTAGCGATAAGAAACCAGCTCAATAAGTAATCCGCCATCACTACCAGCTGAAGAACCTCTCCTACTTCAGGAATGAGACCCCAGTCATGCTGTCAAGCAAGTAATAAGGATTCAAGCTCCGGAATGCCGAGAGGAAGAGAAGTCTGAGGCAGGCTGCGACTAACCGCTAAAAAGAGAGAGGTTTCCATCATGTCCCAGCGAAATCTCTCTGATCCGAGTGGATCTCCTCATTGAAGCTGTACACAGAAGAAGAAGAACCCTCGGAGCTTCTTCTTACCCTCTCCAAACAAAACAAATATTATCTGAACTCTCGTGCTGCACAGTTAACGAACTGGATCGATGATTCTGCCGAGTGACCGCAACTGAATCACGTGGTCTACAGAGCAAGCAAGTTGGCCGCATGCGACCTACGGGCAGTTTACACTTCACCGACGGGTCTAACGAGCTGGGGCGGGCCTGGCATCACTAAGCCATAGCCCAAGGAGTTCCGGAATGGCCACGGGCTGACGACGTTGCCCTGACAGTCAATCGGTCGCCGATCATCTCTCCAAAGTGACACCCAAAGTGGTTCGGAAAGCGAAGCAAAACGCTGTTTGCAACGCTGTTTAATCTCGTTATCTTTTGATTTCAATTAAAAATTGGTCCGAATATTATAGCAAACAAGGATGGGCCCATCATCAAACCTCTAAAAGAATGTAACATGAATTCAGGCTCCAATAGCTTCCAAAAATTTAAAATTATTTTATTCACCCAGCATAATATTTATTTTCCCAAGGATAAAAGTATTTCGGGCGAGTAAGACAGATGTATCGTGAGAGTGGAAAGCATGGCTTGGAATCGAGATTCCGACCAACGATAACTGTGGTTTCGGATGCACTGCACTGATGGCAGGTCGGCGCTGCACAGCTGTCCATGTGAAACATAGATTTCTCGAGGGCGTGTGGTAGGATTAAGATTCTCGTAGTGCAATAATACATACCTATACTTTTTTAAATTCCTTACGAGCCAACTTGTGACGATAACGAGCCGTGATATTTGATCCATAAGCACAATTGCCAAGACATCATTCATGTCGTTGTTCCTGCCAGATCAAGTAACCCTGGGTCGCAGCGCGGAGTGGATTCTTGACTACAGTATACTCTTGACTAACTACGGTGCGAACTATGTCGCCTCCTGACGGTTATCTGTGCCTTAAGGCCGTTATGGGTACTCAGTGACCACCTCCCCAAGTCAAGCTCTTTGGACGTGAATATGTTCCTGGTGGTTACTAATGCAACCCCGAGCCGCCTTCTTATTGAAAGGGGTTGTCGTATTGCCGGGCTCCAGCGAGGAATAGAAAAGTTGTGAGAGCCAACTATTGTGAAGAATGATTTATCGCAAAAATACAATCGTTGGTATCTTGACATAATAAGTTTGATTCCTCCAACTTAAGGTGCTACTTTACGAAATTCTACAACTTATGCATATATTCCCTTTTATATAAAGAGTACAATAAGTGTTTAGGGTTTAGAATTAGCAAAGGGCTCATCTTCACAACGAAACACAATCTTTACGCTGGGAGACCGACCCCGACAGCCCCTATCGCTTTCAGGAGTTATTAGAGAACCATCCCTTAACCAGCCAAAGCCGTATGAGCGGTAACGTTCACGTACGGTATAGGAATGATTAACCTTACCTACATGTTAGTTGAATTTATTTTGTATGTGATGATTATGGAGTGTGGCAGAAATTACAATCTATAAATGAAACCAAATTTTCGTTTTATCCAAGTGAATAAACCATCTCGTGGTGACATGTTGCATCCAAAATATGATCGCATTACATGTGAAAATCAAGATATTTAAAAAATTTATTGTGCCATTCATCATCATATCCTCCTACCTTTACCACCACAAATCATTTTCAATCCACTCAAAACCAAAAATCATAAAACAATCAAACAATTCTGTTAAGATCTAGGTAACTTTTCAACTATGTCTCAATACAATCAATTCATTTCAACATTATCTATATTGGAAGAAGAAATATCCAAAAGAGATGGAAGAATTATTCCAGAGCGTAATTTTTTTTACTCAATGTATTCATTCGTAATTCTGTAGAGTGTTTAATTCAGATATCAATGGAATCTAATGGAAGCAATTATTTGTTCAACTTCCACGGTGGGATATATAGGGAAGAACAAATCCCGGACTACATCTCTCTCCTAGGTTCTCTCTCCTCACTCTGCTCTCTAGGTCATCTCTCCCACCTAATTAGAGGATGCATAGAAATACGAGCGCTACTATCGCTAGATCTGAGTCAAAACCTACGTACAGAAAGCATCGGGCAAAAGTCTATGTAATAATACCGCGTGGCACGTACTACTCTGTATGTAGAAAACATTAAAAATCAAAATGGCATCTCCGAAGTATCTCTACGTCGTATGCATGCGGCCACGGCCACGGGCGCGTGGCTGCCCCTCAAGACAAGACAAGACGACCGCCTCGTCCAACTCATGAAGCTACTCACTCGCTCGCTCCCGAGTCCCCGCTTACAAATACGCACGTTTCCGCCGGAAGTAGTTGCTGTGCCTGACTTCCGCGACGATATTTCCATCCGTCCGTCCATCCATAAATTCAAGCGTTTGCTATTGTAAGAGAATATTCGGAATGGATGCGAAGTTTGACTTCCGACCCGAGCCGAGCCACAGCTTTGCGCCTACAGTCTGAAACAAAGTCGAACACTGAAAGCCTGTCGGACACTTTGCAGCTCAGCTCGCGGTCGCTGTCCGAGAGAACAAAGCATCAGCATGGCAGTGGCTGCTCTGTTATGATAATATTCCACCGAGTGGGCAGAACATTCCGGGCACAGCTCGAGCTCGAGCTCGAGGTCCAGGAGCTCTGGAGTTGAAGGCGTGAGTGAAAGTCTACTTCCTGGACGGTGGTCGACCACCGTCCTCCTCAGGGGCTGGAGCTGCTGCCTGTGGTATAAGAAGCAGCTTCGTTCAGGGTCGTTCCACAAGAGCTCTGAGCCCCACCGTGACCTGCGTTCTGCTCCGAGATGCCGAGACTGCTATAATATTGCATCAGTGCTCGAGCAGCATCCGGTTCGGACCCGACTACAACTGCGGCTCGCTGGCTGGCAGGTGAGCTCCACCCCGCGAGGTGATCACCCTCGCTCTTGTCGGAAACGTGCACGAATGCCCACAGTATGATTGTCGAGATGCATGGCGTGTACTGTTGGCGGGACACAGTGAGCCTGAAATCAATTCTCGTTCGATTCCTGTAGATCGTTCGGCCGTAAGAAATTGACTTGAACCAGAAATTCAGTCGAGCTCGATTCGGTTTGGGTGAATTGTATCTGGGAATTCTCCTCGTAAAGCGAGAAAGATAGTTTAGTTTCTGAGCACAGAGAGATGGCCGTCCTCTCGATGATTCCCTTTGACACTCGAATTCAGTCGGGGTCGGTCGGAATTGCGTGCATAGCCTCAATGCTGGAGCTGAGAATTTGTGGCAGATACGTGATTCTCAGTAGATGGTCCACTGAACACATCACTGTTGGCATGTACAGGAATTCGACTTGAAATACGCTTCCTCGCGTTCACATCACATCAGAAAAAATGAAGTCCAGTCCGATGTTAGTGCTGGGACTCGTGTTCGCCCTCGCGTTGGTCTCAAGGTCATCAGCACAGTTGGTGGATTTCGACTACTACTACTTCGTCGTCCAAGTACGTTCTCCTTCTCCAACCCCACGTGTGCTTTTTCTAATTTCTTTCCGTTCTAGCCGAAAATGGTTCCCCAGGGACGCTGAGATATGTCTTCCATCGTGCTGCTGCAGTGGCCCGGATCTTACTGCGATTTGCAAAAAGCCTGCTGCTACCCGCTAACTGGCAAGCCTGCAGCAAATTTCTCTATCCACGGGCTATGGCCGGAATTTTTAGATGGTACTTGGCCGCAGGACTGCGATACAAGCCAGACTTTCGATCTTGAGCAGGTAAGAACTTCTTCCTGAGGTGGATTCCGAGACTTGTTTCTAGCCCTCGTGCTGAAGGGATAATCAGAGCCTGATCACGTCGGCGAGGACCTGTAGATTGGATTGCCACCCAGAAAGTCTAAAGGGTCTCAGTTCTTGTGCACAGGTTCGCGATTTGGTCCCTGAGTTGAATAAGTACTGGGGAACACTGACGTGTCCCAGCAGCGACAGTACAAAATTCTGGAAGCACGAGTGGGAGAAGCACGGCACCTGTACGGGACTGACCCAGCACGAGTTCTTCTCGAAGACTCTGGCTCTCATGAAATCGATTAACCTCGGAGCAGCGCTGGAGAAAGCGAGTATGTCTCCACCCTTCTCGCGCCTGGTTTGTAGTGCTTGCATGATCTCATCGATCGTCCTTGCGTGTATATATTTTCCATCCGAGAACTCCTCACTCTGAGTCACCATTCTCTGCACAGTTCAAGAATGAAGCTTATTACTCGTTCTTCTCTTCTGACCACCGACGAATCAAAGAGCAACCGTGAACAGCTTTCAGCATGTTGCTTGTGATGGCGTGCAAGCATGCCCTCCAATTGCCATATTGCAGGTTTGATTGAGTCTTGGGTTTGGTGAGCATGTATTAATCTGGAAAGTGAGCTCCAGGAATTCACGCTGTTGTGTCAGAACAGGCACCATATCTCGCGTCGTAGACACTTCCTGAGTGAGTGTGGGCATGGTGCTAAAGTGAGGAATGGAGGCTGATGGAGGGATGTCGTGGATGTGCAGATATCGTGCCGAGTGACACGGCCACTTACAACGTTACGCAAGTCCAAAGCGCTTTGGCCTGCGCCATAGAGGAGCACACTCCTGGGGTCGAGTGCAACATAGCCAAAAGCGGAAACAACCAACTCTATCAAGTCTACGTCTGTGTCGATAAAGATGGAACAACTCTCATTCCTTGCCCCGCTTATCCGAACGGGAGATGCAATGCCACCGTGTACTGGCCCACGTTTTAGACATCTGTTCAAGTCTTCGACTGCTTCTTCCTCATAAGCCGAAGAACAATAAAATTCAATAAAATGCAAGACAAAAAAATTATCATTCTCATACTTCTATAAGATTTTCAGTTTGTGTTTGTATCTATAGACTTTGCAAGCCACGATTTCTTCGCGAGTACTTATGTTCATCACCTGAAATGACACAATTTTCCACGAAAACCTTAGGAGCTGATCTGAGACACATCGATGACGATCCCAACCCACAATTGTGTGTCTCCCAAACAGACGAGAGGTATAATTTTAGACACGCGCTACTGCTCGATGTCGTCAATGGTTCGTAAATTCATGCCTCGAGTGCTGTGGTCCAGATTTGGTTGGTTTCAGAAGGCCTGATCCATACCCCATACGCATAGCACGCATAGTTGGACCAGAACGAAATGCTTTGTCAAGAGGGAACAACCTCTTCGAGCATTTGGATGTTTGAGTTCTGGGTGGGTGACACCCTCGGATCCGATTATTCAAGTCCTGCGCGCTGAGATGGTGGCACTCGTGGAGGAATTCCGTCGCAGAAGATGCTCTTGACCTCCGATGACTCGTGAATGAGGACAAGTACAGTACTACAAGTATGCCTAATATTTCAAAGCTACGCGGCAGTGTTCTTGCGTCCCATTTGCATCAGCGGGAATCCATTGGATGCATTCGTCCAGAAGACCAATTGGTCCACTTTTACCTGTACCGCTGCTGGAAATGGTACTGGGACATCAGGCGTACAAGTGAAAAACTAGAACCAACAGGTCTGCTGGACTAAATATCTTACATGGTCCACGTTCCAACCATGTTTCCATGTGGATACTAAAATTTGCATCGGCTCCCACTGGTTTTGATTCTTGTTTTGGAATCTCTGTGAACGCTATGCATTGGAATCATCGATTTTTCAGGATGATATGCTATGCTACGCTATCCTCCCGGGTATGTGTTCGCAGGGCCCCTGTATCGATAAATCCAGTCCCTCTGCATTCTGAACGAAAGATAGAAAAGAAATCTCCCTGTACCAGCACGTAAAGTAGTTTGAAAACTCCGAGCAGTCAAACAGCATTCCTCCGATCTCTGCATGACACGGCAATGCAAGCGATGATTCAGTGCAACTCTTCAAGTTTCTGAACCTAATCTCCAGCAGACCCCCCATTTCGTTATCATGCCGTTTGGTTAATCACCTCACTCAATTCTCGGAGCATAATACCCTCGATAAATCCTAAACCCTGAACAGGTTTTAAGCTATAGCTTTGTCCGCTGAGACATCGTTTCGAGTATCAACGACGTACTTCCATTTGCTTCTGCAATTTAGCCGTCTATTTTCTCGGGAAGAATTTTACAGTGATCGACATTGCCTGCTCTATAGCACTAGGTCATACATCACATCTTGCTAATAGTCACAATACTCATAGTGTGATATCAGAAGTAACCTATCAACCTTAACATCCGAGGAATCCATGAATAGAAATGTATGCTCACTTTTACAATGAGAGAGTTGCAAATGTCTCCTTTTCTGTCTCGAAGAATCTGGGGTATGCTTTGAGAAACAATCCTAGAAGGAATGACCAAGCATGAGGAGAAAGGAGCTGCGTCAAAATCTACTCGACATGAACAGAGCAGAGGCCACAGAAGAGAAGCAAGTATATAAAGCAAGCAAATGTATGTCAGATCACATTGCTGCAAGAAGTCCATAGCGAATGTGACTGCCGTTGCTGCGTGCCTGACATCTCACAAGCTTGATAAACTTGGTCACCAACTCCGCGCCTGACATCTCACAAGCTTGATAAACTTGGTCACCAACTCCGCGTGCGAACATAAACATTTGTGAGAACAGCACAGCCGGTGGCAAAGACCCGACATACTGTCTCATTTCAGCCCATGGTTGCATCCTTGTTCAGCTATGACAATTTTCCTTTGCTGCCATCGATGGTGCCAAATTTAATCGGTAGGTTCTAGAAGCAGATGGTTGAGTTCATACTTTCAGGATTTTGAGCTAAAAGCTCGTAGTGAGTTGAGATAACTAATTTCTGGACATGGAGTGGTTGAAGGATGATCTCTCTGTACTGCCTTTATTGCAAGTTGTGTTTGTGACTAATTATCCCATCTCTGTAATGCTCTACAAACTTAACGCATGCTACAAAGTTTGATTGGAGATTAAACTGGAGGATGCAAATTGCATTCTGTTTTGCAAAGTTAGTGTATATTGTCAGGTTGATGGTGGAAGCTGAAAATAAGAAACTCATCTTTTGGGTACAGATTGGTTGCTCAAAGTCTCTGGTGTTCATTTTTCATGTTGAATGTTCTGGTGAGACTAAAGAGTGTTAAATTGCTGTCACTATTATCTGGGTGAAATAAATGTAGCCAAGTTATTGGATATGATTCTTATAAGAGGTATGAGATAAAGGCAGATAATCATTATCAATGAACGATTGGAGTTAGAAAAAGTGGTATCAATGCTAGTCCTTCGTTGAGCTTATTAAAATGATGACAAAATATAAAAATACTAAATTTATTGTGATGACGGTTGTCTATGTATGTATATAAACATCACAGGAATTATATTTTATAACATTTTGTTGTATGTTCAAAGTTATCATTATATTGATTTTGATGAAGTTTTAACATTGGGGCTAAGTTGTGATTATATATCTGAGTAGCTAATCACACTAAGCAAAAGAGTTCAGATTTCTAAACAATAAAAAGCTCACGAAAGAAATTTTATGATATAAATTTTATAGTGTTGCAACACGGTGACAATTTAATTGAAAGAAAACTTTCTTATCACATAATTTTGTATTATAAGAAATAGGGTTCTCTTAAAAAATACTTAAAAACATCGGACTCAAAGTATAATGTATCTTTACATAGAAATTAAAATTTCTAAGTAAAGCTACATCATATTTTCAATCCTGATTTAAATAAATGAAGACTATATTCTCACTAATGTAAATGTATCATAATCTTAACTCTTCCATTAATGAATATTGGCTTTATGAATTTTATATTTACTTATACAAATTATTATTTTTTAATACTCAAATATAAATTTTTAACTAATTACATGTATTATAATTACAAATTCTGATCAAATATTCAAACATGTAAGTTCAAAGTATTATCGAGATATTTGCTTGATGGTATCCCATCAAACAAATATGTAGATGGTTTCCATAAGTTTCAATTTATCCGATGGGATCCACCAACGACACACCGTTGGTGACTTTTAATGAGTGTTCTAGTATGGGTATGTTCTTGTACAAATAAATTCTAATTCGTGTTTCTGCGATGGTTTCGACAGCGTGCCACTGGAGTTTTAACAAAATTGGATATGCTCTAGTACTCAAGATTTTCCGACCCAACGTAATAAGCTTGTGGACATTAAGGTTTGCACTTGCTATCAAAAACAATTTGCACAAGCACATTGAATCGGAGAAATCCTTTTGGATATGGAAGCAGTCATATGAGAGTACACCTTCCACCTCCGATAATCATGAGATATTTCTTCAAATTTCTGCTCCACCAGCTCTACAACACCAGATTGCCACAATGAAGATTTATGCGCAGATGAATTGCTGAGGACAAATTCATCCTTGAAACAACTGTGCGTTCTCAAGCAGCCTATTTGACAGTGACGTGGACAGTACTGTAGTATCACATTAGGTAAAGTGAAACTTGATGTGTCCCATCAAGCAAATATCTCAAGTATTATCAGATGGTGTGTATGTATGTATGTGTATATATATATATATATTCATGATAATTTTTTGTTTTATATTAAAATATTAAAATCTTTTTTATTCTAAATCTTGATCAAGATATCATGATAAGTAGTAATAAAAAATCAAAAGAAAAATGATTAAAAAATTGTTGAAAAATTTATGACAGGAATCATGAGAAAAATGTAGATTTGCTTCATAGTTTGAGAATTGTCCCATATGTGTATCAGACATATGTGCAAGTTTATTCAAATACATCAGGCTCCATCTAATTTCCAAAGTTAATTTTTGATCATTATAAAATTGAATCAAAATTATGTAAAATTATTTTAGTTTTAAATCTTAAGTTTGAATATGGAACTTGTGTCTATTTAAAAAATAAAATAAATATTTTTTTTGAAGTTTATCTTTAAATTGGTTGTAATCTAATCATTAATTCACTATAAATATCTCAATTAGTAATTTCAATATATTGTGATTGAGTCAAGATTGAAATTGAACTCAATGTATCAAATGTATAAATAAAAAAATTCATTTTGAGATTTTTAAGAGGTATTTTATTATTTTATATTTTTACATAAATAATGGAAGTAAATTTTTTAATGAATACTATTATCTTTATATTTTTCATCATTCTTCACTTTTTGTTTATGAATCAATTTCGATATAGAAAATTTTTTATATGAAAAATACTTCTAGATGGTTTTGCATAATAATCAAAGCTACAAATCTCAAGAGTTGAATCAAAGAGAAAATTATTGAAATTTATCTCGATTCTTGGTTAATCACACTGTAACTCTACATAAAAAATTCACGCACAAAGTGTACCTACTATACTAAATTTGATGAGGGCAAGTTTGATATTGGAAAAAGATTTAGTACAGTGCATGATACCGGCCATTTAACCATAACTCACAAGGTCACATGTGATCTGCAGGATGTATGGACTCCCATTACCCGAAGTATAAATCAAAGATGTCCCTTTCTAATTCGAGTGGCCGTGGCCGTGATCTTTGACAATCGAGTCCGTAAATCACCCGTTCATACACTTCATAGGAATACAAAAATACTCACAATTTGCTACTACATCTACCGAAACCTTGTTAGTCTTGCTTCCATTCGGACTTTCTCGGATGCTGGGTTCCTCTTCGCTCATCGAGGCTCTGCATTCATCCCCATTTAGCCTCTGCCGTTCACTTTGATCCAGCTACTTGCATATTCCACGAGGGTAGAATAAGCTCATGAGAACAAATGCCTCCACGTTTCGTATAATTACACAAAGCCGTCATATCCTCGTGCGACACGTGTTGCTCTAACTCCTGAAAAATGTATGAAGACGTCGCTCTTTCCTGCACAGGTTGCAAATTCGTCCTCCCGATGGTAAAATTTCCTTACCAGGAATGGTGGGTCACGAACTGGACGAAGCCAACTTTACACCGCTGCGGCGCCGACGAGCCACCGAAACATCCGCTTATCCTCGAATCCACTCCATGTAATCAGACCAAAACTCTGCTGTACACTGTTATCACAGATGTACGAATTCAGGCCCATTATCATGATCAGCGTGTCCATACGTATCTCCGTGCTGCCTTCCTTGACAACGAAAGTCCACGACGCCGAATTGGGCTTCCTGTTCATGGCCCGTGCCAATTTATTATGAGCTTGGCAGCCTGAGGGCTTTCATTGGTCTGACCAAGGTCGTAGAGCGGCGAATCGGGACCGTGGAGAATTCATGTCCTGAACTTGCCGTCCTTCCTGTCTACAGCTCAACAGCCATCCCGTACACCGGAAGTTGACTGCACCGGCGGTCGTTGAAAATCGCATGTCTCGAACCTGGGGCGAGGGACATTCATTCCATTGGGCTACGAAGCTGGCGACCTCACCGAGTTCAGCCCGTCGATGAAAAGGCCAGGAAGGGGTTCTGATACAGGGCTCAAATCCCAGGAGGACTTAAGCACACGCGATCCCCATGCGATGGCTCTTTGGGCATTTGATTTGATTTGATTTGATTCGAATCTCTGCCCGTAAGCTGAAATTGTGGCATTGAAGGCATTCGCAGCGGCGGGCAACGACATGCACACGATCTCGAGCTCGGGGTTTTTTCTAGTCGAGGAATTCGAAGGTTGGTTAGCGTTCTGTGTCACGACTTCAAATCTCGTGATGAATGAATCGATGAATCGATGGATCGATGGATCGAAGGAGAGCACAATGAAATGAACATATATTTACAATGAATTACACCTCGCGCTTCGGCGGAGCTCACTAGAGTGAATCCGACCGAACGACCGACCGAGCCTCGCCAAAATTACATTTCCCGTGGCCGCCGCATGCTGCAGGCGCTCAGCGGAAGATTTTGCTACGCTTCAGAAGGAGATGATCGTCGGGGAGGCGGGGGCCGAGGAAGAGATCGTCAACTGGCCAATTTCGGATGCTGCGGGCGAGCAGGGAGAGGATCTCGGAGGCGGAGACCATGAAGTCGTCGAGCCGGGCGGGGCGCGAGTTGACGAGGTAGGCGATGGTGGCGTCGTCGTCCACCAGGCGCAGCAGCAGCGAGTGCGAGCCCGGGATGGCGCCGCCGCTCTGCTCCAGGCTGCGGACGCGGCCGTCGCCCGCCAGCCGCACGGTCCACAGCATACCTTGGGAAAGGCCGTGCCGGTTCTCGGGGACGCGGGCGTGCAGCATCTCACGGACTAGATCGTCTCTCAGGAGCGCCGGCTGCCGAATGCCGTCGATGTGGAGCGCCAGGAGGGCCAGGTCCTTGGCGTTGGCGACCCATCCGCCGTAGGAATTCGCCGATACCTTCAGGTCCCCGAACCCGTAGTCGCACTGCACGTATCCCTGCCCCGGGTACACCGAGAGGCAGCTCGACGTCTGCCCGTTCTGTCCATAATAGTGAGCCTCCTTCGCCGCCAGCTTCTCCTGCTTCGTCTCCCCCATTCTGAACGACGTCGCTCCGATCGCGTCGAAAATATTCTTCTGCACCATTTCACACACCACATCGACCCGCATTATGCCTCGGCATCGACTCGAACACACTCACAGAAGACAGGCTACGAAACGAAGACATCTGCCTCCTCCTGAAGTGAGTGAAGGAGTAACTGCTCACCTTCCAACCAGCTCCACCGACAAGGGCGGTATAGCTGCTCAGATCTACTCGACGATTCATACATACAGCCAACCAGACAGACAGACAGACATACGATACGAGTGGATCATAGATCGATCTCGGCATCGTTTCATGGGTGGGGGGTCGTAGACCGAAAAGCCTAGACCGGATTGCATGGTCGTACAAACGAACACTACGGGCTTTGAGCCTCACCCACCACCACCCGGCCGAAGTGTCGGGGAGTGTAGTAGGTTGGGAGAGTTCTGCGTCTAGGAGGGGATCTGGCCAAGCATGACAGACTGGAACGCAGGAGCGAAAGTTGGCAAACCCAGAGGCATTTAAGGCTTTTGGCACAGAGGACCAGAAATCGCGTTGCTGCTCCTGCCTGCTCTTGTGTTGTAGCTGCTGCTGCAGGCCTTGCACCCGCTGCTGCTGTTAGATACGAGGAAGACTACGTAACCAACAGCCGCGGAGTACTTGCTCCCGTTTCCCAGAACCACTCCTCCTCCTGGAGCTCGTTTGAACATTGACTACTGTAAAGGCAGACGATCCAGGGAAAAAGGATCGGCCAGAAAGCTCGGATCATTCACGTGACGGGAAGAGCGATGTGGACAGATGGAGTGGGGCGATTGACCAAATGGATGCAAGGATAGTTGAGGAGGCAGAGAGAGGGAGAGAGAGAAACCTTGACGTAGGATTCGTAAGGGAGGCCGGAGATGACCTCGATGACACGGCCGAGGACGAGGAAGCAGAAGTTGCATGGCTCCAAGCCAGAGCCCGGGTCGAAGTCCAGGGCCAGGCCTTTCATGAATTGTACGATGGCCGCGGCCGACGGCGGACTCGCGTGACCCAGCGCCTGCGACACCTCCAGCGAGCCTGGCACCACGCTCGGTTCTCTTCCCGACGCGCTGACGTTCCACCCTGCGCAGCCACGTCGCTCAGCCCGTCAGAGCCTGAATATCATTTTCATACGCTACTCTGCCGCGACCTGCCGGGCTCTGCTGCGCCGGCGCTCCAACCCCGAGTGCCCTCGGCGGTATAGCATGGCATGGCATGCCGTGACGTGACGTTACAGGGCACGACGACGCAGCTTTCCCAGTGTACGGGAATCTGCAGTCCTACGGCCCGACCTAGACCGGCGCATTGACTGTACTCTGTGCTCCGATCGATCGATCGATGGATCATGCGTCGTTCTGGGCAACGGGAACTTCGGGGAATCTCGGTGATTGCGGACTTTGTTTCCTCGCCGGGGACCATGACTGCGTATATGCGCAGCTAAATTGCTCGTGAGACCATCATACGTCAATCTCAGCCTCGACAAAATGTGGCGTACAATGGGAAGCAACAAGCACGGACTTTTGGCAGAGGTCCGTGGTGTGGGGTACATACGTCTTTCCCAACGGATTGGATTGGAAATTCTACTGCGAGTGAGAAGCTCGGCCGTATGATAGAGGCTGCTTGCGAATGCAGGAGTTTTGACGAGGAAGCCGGAGGATCGTGGAGAGAGAGAGAGAGGAAGCCGGAGGATCAGAGAGAGAGAGAGAGAGAGAGTACAGCGGACAGACCTGCAGTTTCTTGTAGAAGATGGCGTATGGTGATATCATGAAGGCGTGGATCGATCTTCGAGTTGCTGGGTGGTTCCAGGTGGCCCAGCAGCATAAATGCCTTATCTTCAAGCTCCAGGCGACCGTCCTGCATTCATGATCCGATGCCAAAATTTCAGCAACTGGAGGTCACGTTATGTATTCCTGAGCATCTCTGCTCTCACTCTCTTACAGCACGATCCTTCGGTAGTCTACCTTCAGTTACAGGTTCCATCATGAGGACTCCACTCCTCTCCAATCCTCCTGAACAGGAAGCTCTCCCTGTCTCTATTTCTCAGGCCTGTACTTGTGAAGTACATCGGCAGGTGGACACGATCAGTGCGTAGTGGACTCCAGAATGAATTCCTGGCTCTGAAACTGTGAGAAAATCGATCAATCACCTTTACCGTCCACAAAAATAGATCTGAACTCGGAGATTCACCAACTCAACTGTGCACTCTGAAACCAGTGTACGCGTAGACATTTGCCGATGAAAATAAGAAAATTTGTGCAAAGCTAAGAAGATGCCTGTAGCTGAAGAAGGTTCACGTCCTTCACATTCCGTTCGGAAAGGTTCAACACGAATAAAAAGGCATGTGGTAAAGAGAGGAGACTGAGTCTCATCATGGGGACTTCAAAGGGTCGAAGGGTGCATGGAAATGCAGCTCGACATTTCGTCAGCAGTTCGGACGATTTCTGGGCCACCAGATTCGCAGACGAATCGATGATCGATCGACTCTGTCTGATGTGATCGTACGTGCGGGACTCAATAACTGACTCGGTTTCTAGCTCACGTCGTGGGAAGCTTTAAGATCCGCAATTCGCAGACTACCTCGAATGAAGAAAGGGTAGGGAAGAAAGGAGACGTCTACAATCCGATACGATCGACCCCAAAGCATGCCAATCTGATATCGATGTAAAGCTCGAGAACATGAAGAAAATCTGGGAAGGACCCTCACCTGGACGAGCTGCAGGACCGCCACGCCCGTGATGAGTCGAGAGAGATCAGAAATTCGCATCACGTGATCCGTGGTCATGTTGTGATCGTCTCCATGATCCCTCGGCTGCCGACGTTTGGCTATTCCATAGCCTTGGAAGAGCTTGAGCTCGCCGCCTTTGGCGACGGCCAATTGCGCCCCCGGAATGCCGTTGTCCTTCATCAGGCCCTCCATGATTTCGTCGAAAGTGGCCATCTCGTCGTCCTCGAGCTCGTCCTCCGACAACAGCGCCCCGGACTTGTACCTCAGAGTGCCCTGCTGGGACAAGAAGACATTGGAGAACTTCTGCGAGACGGTCTGGAGTGACAGCAGCGAGTAGTGAGAAAATGCTGCGCACTGAAGGTTGATCAGACCGATCAGCAGCAGCAGCGACGCTCGTGTCGAGAACACTCGTGCCTTCATCATCGCACTGCGACCTCGCCTCCGACTCCGCTCGCTCGCCCCTTTCGTCATGAGACTCGACCCTCAGAAGATGAAGATGAAGATGGATGAGGCCTCGTCCGTATCCACAATGGAAGCACGCTCTCGGGTGTATGATTATGCTATCGCGTGGAGCTTCCACTATCACCTCCCTCAGAAGCAGCAGCAGACAGAACCCAGCGATCCAATTTCCCGAGCTCTTTCACTTCCAGGCTCCTTCTGTCGAATGAATTCGTTTCAGCTCGATGGGCTACTTGAGAGAACTCAGGTACGAGGTGGACGGCTCGGAACTGAATTGTCACGAGTCGATAGTATGCCGATTGCACTGCCTCCCGAGCTTCCCTCGTCCTTCTGCGACTGCAGGAGACCTCTACACTGCTCTACTCTTTATTCCGTAGTCATTCTCAGAGCTGTGCACGGAACATTCAGAAGGTCGAGCCGGAATGAAACGACATGTCTGCTGGCTGGCTGGCTGGCTGGCTTGCAGGCCTCGGATGCTTCGCTCGTACTGAATCTAGAAACCATTCTCGAGAAAATATTCCGAACCTCGAGCAGTGATTCATAAACCTCTTAAACCCCGAGACAAGTTCAGGTCCACGGCCATCTTCGAATCTCAGAATCCTCGAAGCCCGATGACTCGACCCGACCCGACCCGGACCTCCAAGCCTGACGTGACAGGCTCACGAGAATCCCAGCTTCAAAGCACGAAGAGAAAAAGCACAGTAGCCGGCAGCAGCAGAATGAAACGGAACAGGTGATCTGACTCCCGGCCACAGAAACCGCAGAGCAGAGCAGAGAGACAATGCAGTTCAGAGGCACTGGCCTCGGACCTTTCCCCTCCCTTCGCCTCCCCTCTGATCTCTCTCTATCTCTCTCTCTCTCTCCCTCTCTCTCTCGCGCGCGCTCTGTGCATGCCTGCCCGCCCGCCTGCCTGCCTGCCTGCCTCACTTACTCCGTGCCCAGCGTAAAGGCGAACGATGATGAGTGCAATTCGGCTGAGCTCATTCGTGCCAGCCGACTGCCTCCCTGACTTGACTGGAAGGCGCGAGGCTGCAGCGACGGCCAGGAAGAGCGAGAGAGTGCGAGCAGCCCCACCATCCCCAGCGCGTGCATCTACAGTCAGACACACCTTCAGGTACCACGCTACGCTAGGCCAGGTAGCGAACGAGCGAGCGAGCCATGGGAAGAAAGTTACGGCAAGCTGCTAGTTCCACAATTCCTGCAGCTGATCGTCGCCTGTCGCCTGTCTGTCGTATACTGCTGTCGTCGAACTCGTATTATATCAACATAATATTGTACGTATCGGTATGCAAGAAGGCTCTGGAGCATCTCGGAAGATGGAGATGGATGATCGTCCGATCGATCGGCCAACTACGAGTCCATGCGAGGTCGGATCGACTGCGCTGCTCATTGACGACGTCGTGCGCTTCTCTGTGGTAGGTCCGTCCATGTTCATTATAAGCCAGGGCTTGTTATAAGGTCGAAGGTTCCACCTTCTCGTGGTCAGGCATTATGATCAATCTCCCCAGGTTTAAATCGATCCATCGCTGAGGTTCGCTGCACCTGCTTTCAATTGGTTGGGCATTTTGGCAGCCATCGGAAGGTAGGAATGAGTGAGTTCCTCTTCTTCTTCTTCTTCTTATAATAATATCACTAGAATATGAAATTATGTTCCCATATAAAGAATTGGCGAGTCGACAGGTGTAATGGTATTCGGGTATAGTAAGCCCAACTCCGGAAGTAGGAAGAAGCTGGACATACGGACGGAAGAAATTGACCTAAATCGTAAGATTTATGCTTTCTCCATCTTCATCTTACTTTGGTTACAGCTGGAAAGAACAGATTCTCGATAAGATTCTTAACCACGAATTGCTTCCTCTCGAGCTCGATACTGTAATTCGACTGGACACCTTTTCTGTTATGGAAAATAAATACGGAGGGTCAGATGAAGCTTCCTAAGCACTCATCGGTGAAGATATGCTTGCCCATGCCGTTAGGAAGACCAGATAATCTACAAGTCATGGGGACTTCGTTCGGATTATGACAGTTCTGAATTCTCCAGATTGGATTTGAGCTTCAGAACCTTTTACATACGTCTAGCCCAATCAAGAGAAGATCGACTATCGCGGTGAACTATGAAGTAGAATTGTGTGTAACTGAATTCAACTATACAGTGTAGGCTCCATTGGCCTCTTTCCGGTAGGGGCTTGACTGCTTGCCTGACTGCATTACTTAGCACAGCCCAACAACTTCAGATCATTCAACACTTCCACTTTCTGAACATCCGTGGTGTCCCTCCTCGATACCAAGTTCATTACACTCCATGTGTAACAACATATCTCACTCAAGCAGTCCATTATCTCTTCAGTACCATATCTAGGGTACATAACAAACCCAACCATCAATGATTGAAACCATTGGACACACAACAGCAAAGTGCAAGTCGTTCGTTTCTGTGAGTGGAGGTCAGTCATTACCTACAAGCAGGATTATATATTCCATGGTACCTCTATATTATTCGTGATCTTGGCCACGTTTCAGTAGGTGCGGTAACTGAATGTGCCGCTGGAGGTTGAGTTAACTATGACGAACAAATGTGAAAGGCCACTTGTAGCGGTTGTCCGCAGGTAGAGCACAGCGTTTAATTCAGAAGCTCCAATTTTTGTAAGATGATGTTTAAATAAGAGTTGGTTTTTAACTCTTTGAGAATAATTATGATGAATAGACATGATATGATACCTAACTCTCGCATCAATTTCATAATTGAAATCCAGTAACTTTGGTTTGATTTCATGTCCTGTGAAGACTACCAACTTTCTGGCGTAAATATCCCTGAAATAGGAAAACCAACAACAGACAGGAAAGTATCAAGCCTAAAAAGTTTCAATACACCGAATCCCCCTACCGGAACCCATGGAATTTCAAGATTCCTCCGTCAGAATCACAAGTTGTACCAAAGTCGGTGGAAGTATAGTTTTGTTCCTCTCCTCAAATCGAGTTCACTTCGCTCTCCGTTTCTTACTTTCTTTTCTCAATCGAGAGCTATTTTTACCCGCTAATACCGTTCCCTTTGTGATAGTCTCGTCTCGTCGTCGTGAAAGCCAGAGAAAATGACTTTGGAGAGCAAAAGGCTTTTCTATTACTGTAGTCAATGAAGAAGATGCCCCCATAAGTTGAAAATGTCCATTTTTTAAAAAGTTAGAACGTCAACATGACCTTCCAAGTCACCTCTGACTCGATACTTCCGTTGGATACGTAGCAACCCACAGTACGATACCATCCACGAGGCAATAATTGAGTACTCAGGCCAGTAATAGAAGGTCCATATATAAAAAACTCAAACTATCTGGTGCAGTATCCAATAATGGAATGGGAGGTCTTGGGACTTAGAGGTAGTTTCAGACTTCCAGCAGTTGGGACGTATGTGTTTGCGACATACAATCACAGAAAAATTTGAACACGTACGCCACTACTTTTCAGTCTTACACTTACAGTCGACTCTCGTAAGTGCGTCCTCTGGTGCAGGTGAAACCTGCTTCTGTCACCAAAATAAAAAAATTGATCTAACAATGAAATCTTAATTCACAAAACAAACATAAGGCGCTAAGAACAAGCTCTCGTGTACACACAACACAACAACTACACCTTTTCCGAGTGCGATGGAAAGTATCATCATCATCATATAGACCTCGTTGCTGCTCATGTACTAGTGAGGGTCTGATACAAAAACATAGAACGGAGGAAAAATCCCATATAACATAACTGTTCTGACCAGGGTACTAGCACCTTGAAATCTGTGGAAGTCAGCAGCGGGTGAAACTCATATTGTATGTGCCCTCCATCTGGTCGCTGATCACAGACTGACATGGGAAATGTAAGAGAGAGGTCTGCATTTATCAGTCCACACACTTTGGAGCTCTCGAGAGTCGCCCGAGTTTTGTGCTTAAGAAGTGAGAGACGGAGTTAGATCGAAACACTAAACCAGGTATACTTCCATTCCTGAACAAAATACAAAACACTCATCCAGGTGCTTCTGGAGATGATGGGTAATTAGGAGGATAAACTCGCCGTGCACCTGGAGCAGACGAAAACTATGTCCTGGGGAGTTGGGCCGAGAAGGTCGCTAATTTTAGTGCAAGGACAAAGGGAATCGGGACAAACAGGAGCCCCACTGAGAAACCGTGGCCAGTTGGAAAGCGTAGGGAGAAGAAGCAAAGTACACAGCACAGTGAAGACAAGACTGCGGATGCATTGGGAACTTGGATGCATTTCGGCTGCTGCTGCACAGGTAGGTACCCACTCCAACTTCAGAAGAGAGCAGGGTCCACGGCCTGCGCGCGCGGGTGGCCCAGCTTTAATATTAACCCGCTTCTCAAGCACGCGAGATGCATCCATCATCAGTCTTTTAGTCGTTCGATCGTTGGGGTTTGGAACTATCGGCAAAACATTCGCTTTTGAGGCACCTCAAATTCATTTTCAAACGAACAACTCTGGCACATTTTGTTCTGTTCTGGCCTTCCAGCCCCACTTCTCTGCAGACTTGGACTATTTTTTGAATCCCAGTATCTGGTTCTCCATGCCTCGAGGTCTTATGTCTGTTGTGATCCAGTTCGTACGCCATTCTCATTCAATTCTTTTGGCTCGACTGCTCTCACGTGTACACTTTTCTAATGCATCGACAAACTCGAGCGACAGTTCCGTGCTTAACGTCATTCGCTCAAAGTTTCAAGCGAGAGATATTTCCTCTCACCTCAAGTTTTAATCTTCTCTGCCTCTTACCGTCTGCATTTCTTTTGAGGATGGAGGTAGGACCCTTCCCTAATTTCGCCTCCAAGAATAGATCCATAGCCCGCTTCCACACTTTGAAAAATAGAAGTTGTCATACTGTAGCTAAAGAGACGGGACTCGTGGCCCTCCTCTTTGGAATCCATGGGTCTTGTATGTTTCTTTGGGTGCCTCGTCGTGATGGACTGTAGCCTGAGCTTGAGCCTGTCCTTTGGGAGTTATTTAACTCTACGCTGTAGATACACAGCTCCTTCAGAAGCTGGTTGGCGTTGTTTCTGTCCGGCACAGGGACCTTGTGTAGCAGGCGGTTTTCATTTCACTGGGTGAATCTCGCAGTGCATTAAAATTTCCGAGATTGTCAGACGTGAAAATGATGAGAACTCGATATGAAGTGATTTGAAACAAGATTCAGTTGGCCATTAATTTGGTCTTTCATTGACATTTATAGTTTGACCTCACCTGCCATAGACTATGGCAGTCTGGACTATGGCCCATAGTCCAGACTCGTTCAGGAGATTTTGGGTCTTTGAGAAGGAGAAAGTGAAGCGTGACTCATAAGATGCTACCATCTTGTTATGGTTAGGGATGATGGCCTGCAGAAGACTTCTGCCCTTTGGCTGGGACTTCCTCACTCATGAAGAAGCAAGCGATCAAAAGCGTAACTCAAGCGCGTTTAGGACTCTAAAATTCCTAGACGGTTGAGTGGCAGCATTGGAATCGAATCAGATCAGTTGACCTTTGTATAGATCATGCCGTGGCTGATGTGCATGGGAATCAAATCCTTTGTATGAACAAAAAGAGGCTAGATTCTTGACCTTATTCCCCTGGAAGGAAGAGGGAAAGGAGTTGACGATTGCACTGGAACCCCGTTCGGTTGCATGCTTAAACTGGAGGTGAATCAGACGATCAGTAGACCAGTTGATGGCAGTTATTAATTTTTGATAATGTTGACAAAAAACGTGACCATTTTCGGCCTTTCCGTTCCTTGTCTTGAGCTCCCTTTAGTGCTTTCGCTCGTCCGTTGACGAGGCTTAAATCTTGTATGTGTTGAGGAGGAGGATAAGGTCGAAAAGAAAAGCTGGTTGTGGTGGTTAGAGATGGGAACAGCAGTTTGTTTTCTTCTTCGATAAGCCCACGAGCAAGAGAAAAGAGTCCTCCATGAGTCCTGGTCAAAATGCTGACCAGTAAGCAGCCAGCCACTCGCATCGGTTCGCCGTTGACGGGAAGGGAAGCCCAATCATGTCGGAAGTGCTTGCAATGCCATGCAACGAATGCAAAGGGAAGTCTGCTGCTCACATGGAGACGTATCATCTACCACATCACCGTCTCGAGTTCCCGTATTCCTCCTCACTCATTATACACCTGAACTGCCTTGCCCGACCAGAAAGCAAACCCACCGTTCCCACGGAGATTGAGACGCAGTCACATGTTGACTCCACATTGTTGTATAGGATAGTGCAATGCTCATGCACATTCTCCTCGATTCGGGCTTGCTTAGTGCATCGTTGAGCGCTGGATTGATGGAAACCTGTTCCTGGCTAACAAAGTAAAGTACTTTGCATCCAGTAGGTTGACCAGACTCGAAGATGTCAGGCGAATGTGCTTCAATACACTGCTATGAGAATGGAAACCCGAGACCTGTTCGCAGCCTGCACAGCCCAACAGACAGTCATGCAATCGGAAGCGTACATCTCATGATTGCACGGCGACATGCGACTCACATGGAAGACGTACAACGTATGCTTAACAGGCAGCACGAGGATCTTCCAGACAAAGTGAGATGGAAATTGCTGACTTTAGTGTGTCACTTCAACTCCATGTGATGGCACCTTTCATGATAATTATCGTTTGGTTTCAGAGTCCTCAGCCTGGAACACTTCCATTCCTGTCGACTTGACTATTGAACTTCACTCTTCACACTCGATGGGTGCCAGAACGCCATCATACATGGGATTGCACAAAGTGTGATCCTATATTATGCTCGAGCCTATCAGAGAAATCGAGATCGGGATCATGAACTCGTCGTGATCAGAATCATTCTCCTGTCGAGACCTTGAAAGCGTTTGGCGTTCCTCTGTTTGTGGTCATAACCTTGATGAGTGGGCTCATAATGAGCGATTCCTTCGCTATGAGAGCCGCCTTTGAATCTTCAACAGAAAGCTGTCGGGTGGACTGTGGACTGCGTTCATCGCTTATTCGAGTCGGTCAGATCCTCTCCAGCTCGCAGTTACGGTGAAGCTGGCGATGGTGACGACGTACCTCCATCGTGAGCGTTCAAGACGACGGCTCCCTTGTGACCGACATTCGGTTGGACGTGATCTGGAGTCAGCACACCACAAGCTTCCAAAGGTCAAAACGCGCTCGAATGCTGATCCTGCCAAAATGCAAATCGTCGTTTGGGGTCTGCGGCGGTTGGTCCAGTCGAACGAGACTCCCGAACGAACAAATGAATGATTGAATGAATGAATGCATCGCAGATCATCGGTCACGCTGTCGAGCGACCGGAGGCTTCAGACCGTGCTTGCATCTGGCTTCTCATGCCTCACTGCCCGAAGCAGAAGCACTCCGATTCTTCTCCCCGCCTCGCAGCAGGGCTATCGTATCGTCGACATCCATCTCCAGGGATGCCTCCCAAAGACGAGCTGGGAGATGCGAATGAACGAGTCGAGAGCTCATCAGGTTCTCGAGGATTTCTAGAACGTGGGTGGAAATTGCAGCATGCAGCCATTCAAATTTACCCAATGAGTCAACAAATCACCCCCGAAATTTGGGCGAGCGCCAATCCGAAATCCGTTCGGAAGATGAACACCCAGAGGCCTTGCGCTGATCACTGGTGTCCATCTTCATGAGTATCTGTTCCTTGCCTCCGAACGCTCGTCCTCGTTCCCAATGTCCCCACGACCAGTGCTCTGCTGTCCCGAAGGCCCTTTCCGCGATGCGTCCCTTTACAGTGTTGGGACTTCCCATCAGAGCACCACGCGGGAAATGGCAGGGTCGCAGAGCGTGTGAACGAACCGAAGGTCCAGAAAAGGAAGGAAGGCCTTCGGGGCTGCCATGGCCGCGAGTGTGAACGAGCGCCAGTCCTCACAAGACTGCCCGGCCAAAGGGTCCTCGGACTCCTCGCAGAATCGAGTCGGGAGCGAAAGCGGGAGCACGATCGTTGCTCTGCATCTGGCCCGAGAAACGATTCCCGTGGCAATCGCGATCCCACTCGCACTCGCACTCGCACTCGCGCTTGCGCGTCACCATCACCATCGCCACGCAATCGATCGAGCGGCACTCGCTCGATTGAATTCGACTTGTTCCCGGGCGTGCTGGTGAGCGACAACCGAAGAATCGAATGGGTAGAACCTATTTGTCCGAACGGATTGTCCACAAGAAATTCAAACGATCTGCCAACAATCTCTCCGTGCGCTCAGTTAGGGCTGTGGCCCTCGAGGTCTGCCTTCAACGGTGACCTTCCTTCGAATCGTGAAACTGCCGATAAGGTTGTGGTTTGCGTCGGATGAAATTGCCGGCAATCAAACGGGCGCGAGCAATCGAGGCTCCGGCTGGGGGAAGCGTTGGGACGGTCAGGACCACGGTGGCAGTCCGGACCTCGATTTCCGCGAGAAGGCGTTCATTTATGGAAGCTTCATTCAACGACACAGCCAAAGCCAGAGCCGAAGCCAGAGCCAGAGCCAGAGCCAGAGCCGGGCGTAAGGGTGAGCGTCAAGTGAGTGCAATGAAAAGGCGTCGCGAGGCATTTTCTTCGAGCATTTGAATAACATCCGCAGAAGTGATCGCTCGAGAGAGCTTCCAGTCCGTGGAGAGCTTCTAATCCCAGACGACTTCGAACACGAAGTGCCTGGCGAACCCGCTGAAATCAGATTTCTTGTAAAGTTTGGCTCGATCGAGGGCCAGGAGCACATTGGGCCATAAAACCCTGGTCTTAACCGCTCCCCGTGCTAGATCGCTGCCTT
This sequence comes from Marchantia polymorpha subsp. ruderalis, assembly GCA_037833965.1. NCBI lineage: Eukaryota > Viridiplantae > Streptophyta > Marchantiopsida > Marchantiales > Marchantiaceae > Marchantia > Marchantia polymorpha. Next base: position 9,476,625 of record AP031352.1, on the reverse strand, counting down.
GATTCGGTGAAAGCCTGGACGCCGTGTCGCGCAGTGGGGAGAGCAGAGGCTGTCCACAAGGCGCAAAATCCATGGCAAGAATTGCCGGATTTTGCAACAGACTGGGACATACGGGAGGGTCAACCACGGGGTCAATGGGAGTCTTAAGGCGATGCGGGAGATGGGAGAGGAATGAGTAACCACGAGGTCTCGGACCACAGAAGCAGATAGAGAGGAATGAAACGAACCGGCAGTCACGGCAAACACCTGGGAGTGCGGGTGGTCTGGGATGAGGAGAATTTGGACTATTTGGAGGCACACAAAACTCCGAAGCAGAAAATCGACGAGCCGAAGACACCGTACCATCCGCCGGGAGCTGAGGACAACATTGTGAGCCCGACTCCTCTTGAGAACGCATTGCATGCCGACGCAATTAGACTAGCCCTATCGCAAGTTGCGTCGACCACCGATGACCGATACTACAACGACGGTGAGGGCGCCAGCAGCAGCAGCAGCAGTGGTGCAGGCCCCAGCACCAGCAGCCCTGTTGCCCAGTGTCGATTTCCACCTTATGATCGTGAAACCAAGAGTATTGACTTTGACGAGCCTCCGTCCAAACCCAGGCGTCACAAGAGTTTTGAAGAAAAGAGGCACATGCACCATCTGGAATACCGCAGGGCCAAAAGCATGCTATCTAACCAACCCATGATTGAGGAGGATGAAAATGAGTATAGAGACCAAGCTTCTGGGAGCTGTAGTTCGTGTCAAGATGATCATGATCATCTTCGCAAAGGAATCGGTGACATCGAAATTCGCGACGCCTAAAGTACCAACACCCTCCATTCCAAGGTTCGCAAGACAGGAATTACAGATGCTGCTTTGCTCTCTGACCTCGATCTCTCGTCACACGACTCTACTCCGCTCCTATGATAAGAACCGAACAGAAGTGACTTCCGTCACATCGACTTCCTCATTCAGAAAGTTGTTCTTAGCAAAGAAAGACACTGAGTCAAGTCTTCGGTGCTTGCAGCCCGCATCTGGCACAAGACCTTACACATGGTAGTCAGGTCGTGACAGCAGTAGGATCGACGTGATCACGTGAGGACGTGAAAGGCCAAATTCCAGGGGCAACCGAACAAGGTCGGTGAGTTACATGAAGTGGATCCACTTCAGACCATGTGATGAAGAAACATATTTCTCGTTTCTGCGGAGAATCTTTTTAAGTAAAACTGCGACAGGTGACAGTTTCTGTAGCTTACAGTGAGGACTTGCGTGATTTTCATATTCATGGAAAGGCCTGTTTGGGAACCTTTGATGCATTGATGCTTTGGTAACTTTGTACATTCCAGTTCCAGGTATTTCATTCTACGACTTGTGACCGACAGACTAGACTATACAAATTGTTTTCTACAGCCATACCTTCTCAGTGCCTGAACTTGTAGAAGAGTCTTAACAGCTATAGCGTTCACAAGTAATGTGGCTGCTTGTCACGAACTTATTCAACAGACAAATCAGATGCCATCTTTACAAGCACATGATTTCACGACGTGAAAAGTCAATTGCTGTCCGCAGCAAGCTTCTTTACCAGTTCAACGATGCCGCCCTCCTCTCGAACATAGTTCACCCACTGCGCAATAATCCGCACCCTCTCTATGCTTTGACTCACAGTGCGATCTATGGCAGGATGAGAATTCGTGACAAAGAAGGCCTTGATTTCATCCGCTTTTTCATAGCTCGAAAACTGCAAAGAGATCAAAAGCAGTTTTTTAAATGTAAGGCAAATAGCAACAAAAAAGATGAAAGACTCATCACTGGAGCACCGGTTATTCATGACATCTGCAGTGATAATGATTGGGCCACGATGAGTTAAGAACCCGTGCCTGAGAGATGATTTTGCTGATAAAGCGGGTGATAAGGCTTGTGTCTCCATAGCGGCCCCATATAACTTCCCAGTTAGCCTGATGCACAGAAGAAGGACAAACGAACGTGTAAGTCAAATCTTCTGATCTTCGGTACGATTATAAGTCATCACATGCAACAAGAAGTACGTAAGGACTGAGGCAGTTACCGAAAGCCAGTCCCATGAAGCTTCACGACCTTCACCACCGATGCCGCTCAGAATCCATATAGTGTCCTGGGTTCGTACCTGCAGGGTAGAATTGGTGATGTCATGGCACAGGCAGATTAAATTCATCTTCCACCAAGTTTCACTGAGAACTATCGACAGTGACTGACTGGGAGGACAACTAACCTCGGATGAGAGCAAGAAATCCAATGCTTCGCGCACCATGACTGGATCCGGGGAGGACGCAATAGTACCTGCTCCATAGAAAAGAAACGACAAAATTATAGCACTATCGTCCATATTAGTAACAAGATCATTTGCAGTTGCTCAATTCATTATGTCTGCTTTCCAATTGGCACGTACCCAAGATTCGATTCTTCTCCTGGCTGAGATCTGATTCTCGATAGAGATTCAGTAAATCATCATAACCAGACCTCTCCGAACTCTTCACACTCTGCATCACAGCCTTGTATGCAGCCTGAATATAGTGGAAAAGGGACAAAATTAGTCAGATCCAAGCTACCGCAAAGAAAACGTTCGGGAAAATTTTACTGGGCGACTTCATCTGCTATTAATTGAAGTGGTACTCGAAGTAATGAAAAAAACAATCTTACCACACGAATGTCTGGAGGGAACAAACTTGTCTTTCTGTCGCTTAAGTAAGCGCTGAATCTGCGTTTAGCTTCCGCAATGGACTCTTCATGCCCAAAAGACACAAGCGCTGACATGAGTTCCCCTCTTAGCATTGCATCCAAATGGCCCTCTCCTGGAATAGGATCCCATCCCAACCTCCTGTGCATCCACTTGCACCGATTAATCGAAGGCAACACATCTTTTGCATCCCATGAAGGTGTGAGTATAAAATATGTATGCTCGATAATCTACCCAATCGTAGCTTATCGAGAAAGGTACCATATACATTGAAAGGGGCAAGGTTTGATACTACAAGTTGGTAAAAGAGAAAGAAGATTGTTTGCTCACCTGGCCGAAGTTTGGAAAAGACTAGAAATGAATACTTTTGTATCACTGGCTGCACTGGGAAGCGCATCGTTGATTACTTGGTACACTCTATATGATACCTGCAACGTACAGTACAGCTTGAATGAGCTGCCCACCATATGTATCTATAAGGCCGTTTCTTACTTGATGAAAGCACATTGCAAGCAAATTACATTTACATATATATTGCAAGCGTCCAATTTACTGTAAAATGTGAAAGCTCAGCGTAAACTTACGTGAGCTTTCAAATGTTATGCAAAGACAATTCTTTTGCATTTTTATTGCTCTTGAATACTTGAATAATATAAACAGCTGGTAAACAAAGTTAGAACATACGTCAATTAAGCATGAAAGAACGGTGTAATCACTCTCGTTCTTAAAGACTTCCATAAGTGAGAGCAAATCGAGAAGAGGCTGTTTGCACGCGGCACACAGCGCATAGGAATCTTCCAGGATACCTGCGGCAATACACGATTGGACATGAAGAACCTTCAGAAACTTCAAAATTCAAGTCCAAGAAAGAATAGTTTACAAGTTATGCCCTACTAGCAATTGGAAAACAGACGTGACGAATAATCACCAGGAGCAAAAGTTTGGTCATGTAATAGAGTCGACACAAGTTCGCGTACCGAATCTGTCAGTAGCTTCGATGGAGCTATTTGCTATGGCAGATCTAAGACGTTTGGCGAGTTCATCATCGTATTGCACTCGGTAGAATCCTGCCTGACCAACATTCAGTTTCACCCAATTCGTCCCCTCATTCACGGCTGTCACATCATCCCCATCTGTTACACTAGAAGCGTCGGGTCTTGCACCAGGAAGTTGTACAGTGCTGACCTTCCCCCTGACCAAATAACTGGATTGAACATCGTATGAACCAACGGCTACGGTCACTGGCACAACCCACTCGCCCTTTCCGGCAACTCCACTTGAGAGGAACTGAGACTGGTGGACAACAAACCATGGCTCAGATAAACTAAAGCCATTCAGTAGCTTTTCTGAATGAAATTTCGGATATGCAGGAAGCAGCACCATGTAGACAAAGAAATCTGCAGATTATAATTAGGTGGACACATACTTGCCCTAGCTCGACAGAGTTTCCATTCACTTTTGCAGTAAGAACTGGGAATCCCTTTTGAGATGTCCATGAGTTCATCAGTTCTCTAACGGGTTCTCCAGATACGTCAGAAAGAACACCCCATAGGTCTTCAGTAGCAGCATTATTGTAAGCAAATTTCTTGATGTATTGATCAAGTCCTTTCTGCAAAACGAATAAATTTCCATCGTAAATACTCCAATACTTTCAATTTCTCCCCTTGAAAACTCTTCAGGTACATTGGATAAAACTTGTACCAAAATATACATTGCACCAGGCTGTCATTATGTATACCTATATGTAGAAGGCCTCTGCCATGCTGCAAAATGCCGTAGAGACATGCTTGTTTCTGAAACCAGATTGTACTCATGACGATTTGCTAATCACGGACTGAAGACTACGGACTCGATCGGACAATAGACTTCAAACATTGGTATGTACCTGTCTTAGGCTGAAGACCATTGGCCATTCTAAAACAAACTGAGTGAAGTGTAATGTAAACAACTGAACGGACCCTGTATAACATGACACCTTCATTTGCTCTGAACGGTTGACTGCAGATGTTCATTTGTGGCCACAACAACTTGGTCTAAGAACGTACTATCATCCACAGCACTAAGTCTTAAAACCGTCAATTCAATGATGAGGCTGTCAATGACGAGTCTGGTAATGCTCACCTGAAAGACATCAGGAGTTAAGTATGTCTGCAACATACGAATGATGGACGCACCCTTCTTATAGCTTATAGCATCAAAGATCTCGTCAATTTCTCGAACATGACCAACTTCGACCTAAAGAATAGAATCAGTTTGTTAGCAAGAGATACTTCCTATTGCAGAAACTTTCATTGAGTGCAATCACCGTGATAATACAATCCTACTTATTTACGAGAAAACCATCCAAAACCACGGCTCAACAGTAAAGAAAATGACCTCAATCGGATGAGATTCGACAAGCCCGTCCAGTCGGAAAGCTTCTACAGTTTGGTCAACAAACTGTGTCCAGACTCTCCACTCAGGGAACAAGTGATCTACAGCAAGATAGCTGACCTGAGGCACATTAGCATGAAAACAAGTAAATCACAACGTTCGGCAGATCAAAGATCGTGGACAGTCTTCTGGAGGTTTGAGACAATATCTCCAAATTTAGCTACACAAATTTAAATACACAAACTTCGTGACGAACTTCAACAAATATGGCTGACCAAACAGTGCCACACTTATTAGTTGACACGCAAAACAGCGTATAGAACGTGAGACACATCTTCAGGAACATGCTTGAAAGAAGGAATCTCCTCAAGGTCAACTCGTCGGTGCTTTCAAAACCACAATTCCGTATGAGGCTTGGCTGAAAGAGTACATCTCACACGTGAGAACAATAGAGTTCCTGCAGTTTTATAAACCTAAAAAGGAAGTTTGACATATCCGGCCAAAGACATCATACAGAGAGCAATCCCTAGCAACACATGTACTTACCCATGTAGCGAACCCCTCGTTCAACCATAGATGAGTCCACCATTCCATAGTAACGAGATTTCCAAACCACTGATGTGCAAGCTCGTGAGCTACAACAATCGCAACCTTTACAAAAAAAAGCCAACACCCGGGTTTAATTATGAGGAAAAAGCACAATCGTTCCACAGAAAACTCAAAAGCTGTATGCGTTAATGTTTTCCTGTGATGACCTGAAGACATATGTACAAAGCCAAAGACGATAACATGACACTCAACATTGAGAGTTTGTATGACAATTATCATTTAGCCTAATTCGTTTACGATAAGATCGGACTGCAATGAAGTAATGAGCATTTCAACAGACACAAGACCTAGAAATGGTTATTAGCGTACTCTCTGTTTGTTGGCAGCGGTGGAATGTGTCTCATCAATCAGTAAGGCAGCCTCACGATAAGTGACCAATCCATAATTTTCCATAGCCCCTGCTGCAAAGTCTGGAATGGCCACCATATCCAATTTTGGCAGTGGGTATGCTGTTCCGAAGTACCTACAGCAAATCATCCACAGAGATCATACAATGGACACTGTGGGTCTTTGCTGAAGGAAAAAAGTCCAACACAAGTACTATTATTATCAAGTTGACAAAAATGGGAGTAAAAACTTATAAGCTGTGAAGCATCTACTTGGACCCCGTGGAGGAGCCATGTAGAAAGAACATACTTTGTGTAAAATGGGAGTGTCTTCAAAGCGACCTGCAGGGCAAATTTACCCTGGTCTTTCTTCCCCACGTCAGTATAAACTCGCACTAGCTTACCTGACAAGGAGATCCAAATTGCATCAGTAAACTATGCGTACAAGGCTCAAGTGAACCACATGAGATTGACACAACTTCCCAAAGAGAACTTGGGAACTTGTGTTTTCTCTCTTTCAGACTGTCGTGGCAAAAGCCTGTTCAATTCCAGAAGCGTATGCATATCACACGCGTGAATGTTCTAATGTGTTTAAGGGGCCATTTCATTATAATTTCGGCATGAATGCAGATCCTAACGAAGATAACAATATGCCGACTAATAGGTAGGATATGTCATAGTCAGTAAAATCAGGATGATATAAGGCTCTTGTGATCATAAATATCACCTCTGTAAACAGCAATAGAAAAAGTGTGATACAGGATAGTCAAAACCTACCATCTTCTGTTGTATCTTCGACGAAGTCAAACTCTCCGACGACAACTGCTACTAAGTACGTCGACATTTTGGGGGATTCTTCGAAATACACGGCCTTCTTCCTCCCCATTACCTCCTCGGAAGATACAGGCATATTTGAGAGAACAACTCTATCAAGCGGCACATGCACTGTAAGCTTGAAGATGGCCTGTGATATGACAAATGACATGATCAGAAATGTTTCCCAATCATTAGGCGACATCACAATCTTCATGCGGTAGTTCGATAGGCTTACCACTAAGGTGTTGTGACGGAGTTATTAAGTTACACACATTGCACCTTTGGGTAAGCACGCTGACCTAATTGATTAATCTACGCAAATCAAATCGGAAGATGTAACCAGCCGAGAAAAGGGAGCTAAAAATACACGTGCACAATGCAGAAGCAAGGACATCCTTGACAAAAACATCCTGAATAGACCTTGTAAGCAGGCTCGTCCCAACAAGGGAAACATCGTCGCGCATCAGCAGGTTCAAACTGGGTGACAGCCATGTTCTTCTTAACTCCAGAGGCCTCGTAAGTGCTGCAATACCCCGATAAATATCTTGTCAAAAGGCTTCAGCATTATCTGTTTTCTTCTAATGTTCACTATAGCACACATAACTAGCGACTGAGGTCAAGGGGGCTGATACTGTACTAGAAGCTCATGTTTATAGGCCCGGATAAGTTTCGTTTAGAATTTCAAGAAAATAGACAGGAATTTGATATTTAATGGAAGACATAAACTCAGCCCCAGAATCAGAGGATGGGTTGAAGAGAGAAGAAGATGCAGAGTCCGGCACAGTCTGAGCAATTAAATGAACTAGAGATATAGTAAGATAATATATTCCCCACAAATAAGTGGAGCGATTTCACCCAATTGCTTCAAGGCACAAAGATGACACAAGCAACAACGTATTCGTGGCAAACACAGGATACCTTCTGTAGAATCCTTTCATCTGGTCATTGAGAGTGCCCTGAAAATCCATAGACAGGAGAGCGTCTCCTAAGGGTAATGTCTCTTCAAATGTAAGGATTAACAGCTCGTCTTCCTTCACAAGCTCAATATTAGTTGGCCAGAGAACCTGAAAGGACAGAAGATCCATTAGCATAAACATCTGGAGAGTAAGTCATGATTTTTGGTGAAACGGAATCACATTTGATGGTTTCAATAGGTAGAGATCACTTGACTAATCAATCGCGACAGGGGCAGTACTAATTCTCGACAACTGCACTCATTAGTGTGTGCCTCTCATCGCCTGAGGACCGCGCCGGGCTTAGCGGTGCTATTAAAGTCTTATCAAACACGTACCAACGTCTTCAAGCCGTAGCAGAGAGGCCTTGCTTTTTCAAGGTAGCTAAGATTCATGACATCAGAAGCGTTTCATTATTTTCGTGAAGGCCTTCATGATCGCTAAATAAACTGTCTTTTAATCTGAATTGAGTCGCCCAGACGACACTTGTCCTTGACCTACATCAAATATTTATTCCAGTCATTGATGAATACACATTCGACACAAGCCAGGAAGTATCTGAAGGCTGCAGGACCAAAATTTGTCATCCCGATGTTTTGCAACCACTAATCGACTAACAATCTGATTGAATTATATCTGTAGAGAAAATTGAATTTACAGAAAACGTATGGTATGTACTTCTCCGGCTCTTTCCAGAAATTAAACTTACCCAGTGGATATCAAATTATTGAGCTTGATCACAAACTTTGATCAAGTTTTCCTCTTCACTGTAATTATGACTTTTATGACGTAAGAATGTAGTAAAGCTCAGCCACTTTAATTGCACAGTCAAGTCACACGGAATTGAACGGAGAAGAATCTTGACAAAACTCTTATGTCCAAAATCAAGAACAAATCTTTCAGCTCGAAAGTGTTGTCGATCGTAGATGATTCTTAAGAATAATTATTGGACCCACTTAATTCGAAGCTGGTAACATGCACGACGTTGCCCGAATAGCTTGCAACATTCGAGGAAGGTTGTGTTGCATGCTACACAGCTCAATTAGATGCGTTCACAAAAACAAGTAGCCACAGTCTCTCTTCACGAAACAACCACTCCCTTCTATCTATTTCAAAAACCCAGCAACGTATTCAACTTGATACGATTTATGTACATACATAGAAATTCATCGTTTGATTTCCGACTGCTAAAAGAATTGAAGAAACAGCAATCAGATGACATGAGCGAAGAAAGGTGAGGATCGGAAGCCATGCATGCCTGTCGCGATGCTGTCGTACGAAGAGAGACAGACTTCTCGAAGATGTTCAGGTCAGCCGCGTTCAAAACAATGTGATTGGTCTTCTCAAGCACTTCCAATCGAACAGCAAGTTTCCCATCGAATTTGCAGGTGACAAGATTGGGGATCAATTCCAAATCGTAGCGCACAGGTTCGACAAATCGTGGGAGACGCATGGTGTCCTTCAACGACAGCGTAGATTCACCCTTCTTTCGATCCTTGAGCTTTTTCACGAACACGTAAGAAGCTCCGAAGGCTAAGACTGCCACTGCTACTTTGCATGCTGCTTCAACCTTGTGGCCTGCTTTACTATCCATCCTCTCTCCCTTCGTCCCACCGCTTCCTCTATAAACAATCCGATGTAAAAAAGTCCCAGCTAAGCAACTGTAACTGATGTACTCTATCACTATGCAAGGAAAGAAACGAAAAGATGCGCCACTTTCACACACACACAAGTGAGTGACACGAAAAACAAAATGTACACAGTACGCAAGATCGTCATCCCCTGGGCAAAGAGTCTTCACACACCGAGCCGGCTATCTTGGCATGCGTTCTAAAACAGAATCTATCCTTCCACCTGCATCATCATCACCACCAACAACACCACAGGCTTTAATCCTCGCCTCGTCTCCTCCCTCCTCCCTACTCCCTCCTCGCTCACACCTCAATTCCCCTACTCATAAACCATTCCCTGTACATTATCACCCTCCTTAACTGTCTATCTCCTGGCACAAACAAGTCAGTACGTTTGATTCCTCGCCACAGTCAATGAGGACCCTAACTTTTCGCTTTTTGCTTTTCTCTCAGAAGGTTACTGTCCCTCCCTTCTTGTCGTCTCCGCAAATTGCCTTCCCTTGAGCCCCCACCCTCCCTCCTCGTACAAACCCGACTATTATTTCCGGGTCACGTGGAAAGATCAAAAGAATTCAGGCCGGCAAGGCACAAGCCTCCGCACGAACAATCCAAAACACAAGAGCCTGACCTGACCCGAATCGCGCGGTTCGCTCGTTCTCGTGAGGTTATCACCTGCAACCCATACTCTCGATGAGTTAGAGTACCTTATTCGCGTACCAGGGGAGGTCCCGATCGGCCTGGACCAATTAAATGAGAATCAATTGTGCACCCTATCGTGCCCGTTCGATCCACGTTCTCGTCCTGCACTGACTTGCGACCCGGACACGAAATCGCTGTACCTTGATTTTCTTCGGAATTGTGCATTTAACATTCCGGCTGGCCGCTGCCACAGGGACCCGCAAATAGAACCTCTCCATCCTTTCCGGCATTCGTCCGCGTCCTGGCCCAATTACGTGCCACATGCACAAGCTCCTCTGCCGTATTCCGTATCTCTTGTCTATCCGTTCGCTCTCTTCTCCGTGGCGTGTCCCCAGAGCGCCGTCCGTACCAGCTACTCCCAGACCGCCCCTCTTCCTCTATCCGTCAACTCAAGTCACGCACTCGTTCCGTGCTGGTCCCGTCCTTTCCTGCATTTCTGATAATTGATTTTCAGAGCTTTTTCGCTTCCTCGGAATCCAGAGTGGGAATTTTAGTTGTCGATCTCTATTGTAATTCTCCTGGTTTTTGTGCATCTGATGCACTTTGTCGCCACGTTCATTTCCGATTCTCCACGATCTCAAAACGTTCATGACCTCTCGAATATTTATTCGTTTGTTTGTCTGACTTCTCTTTCTCTCCGGGGATCGGAGTTCGTTCGTTGAAACCCAGTCTGTTGCTAATTTTAGTGTCTGTAGATAGAAAAATGATTTTGCCTCTTCGATGTCTGTCTACCTAGATCAAGGAAATTTGCACACACGTTGTTCGTTTTCCAGATTGATAAAGATATGTTTGTCGTATACATCACATTTTGAAAATGAAAGTAATATATTGAAGACTTTTGAAACGATGAATGTTGAAGAAGTCATGTTTTATATATCTATGCTTTAGTTGTGAGTAAATTAATAATTAGCAGAAAAAAAAATCAAGAATATTCGATTGTGATATATATATTACTATATTTGACATGGTAAACTGTAATAAAAAGTTAAGTAAAGTAGAAACTATCAACTGAGGTCAACCATACTCCAACTAAATGTTTCAAATTATTTTTCATCACAACTTTATTGAAAGAAATTCATACCATACAACATTAAATTCTCATCTCATAAGGTTAAAGTTTACCATTAACACTATTGCAAACAAGTACATGAAATTCATTCATCAATAACATATAGAAAGTGGATGTTACAAATGAACATCATAACACATGAAATCAATCATTATCATAAATGACTAATTACAATTAAAATAGCTATCAAAATCCTACAAAATTTTGAAATGTATTTAGAGAAGTAAATTAAATTCAAAATCTTGATATGATTGATAACAATAAGTTGAATGAGTAAAAAAAAGGAAAGAATAAATTATTGGTCACAATGTTACAAATGATAAAAACATAATATATATCATAATCTACATTGAATTCATTCATAACTATCATAGATATTGAGTTGATGTCACATCATATGATATGATCAAAGACTATGTGTAGAGCTTGAATTTATAATATGTAAAGCAATAAAAAAGCACATTGTAAAGAAAATTACACCAATAATTTGAACATTGATACAAAACTTTGCAAATCATAACTAAACAAAATCTTCATAACTTTCCAAAAGAATAATGCAATGAGAATAAAGAGCTTAAGTGTGAGTATACATTTAGGGTTGCATATACTTAACAATTATCATCACACTTTTTGTTTGCTTAATATTATGGTTAATACTTCATTCAATTTTTATATACATGCATATATCACCATCATATCTCATATCATGCTTATTTATGATCACATTGCATATAGATTGCTTACCCATTCTTGTTCATTGCAACAACTATCAACATCTTCATGTAAGAATTTTATAAAATAAAAATAAAAATGAATCATCATTATTAGTATCAATAGAGATTTAAGTAATTAAATTAACTTATTTTTTAACATCATTTTTCAATCATTCATGAAATATAATTCATCATTGTGGGTTAAAACATGAGATTTTTTATCATATATAACGTATAAAAACTTTATAATCTGAAAAAATATGTATGAATGACATCATTACTTTTTTGCATCATTAAATATGATTTTTAATTTATAAATAAACAAAAACTGCACATTTGAAAATTTACTTTTTATATTTGATAAGCAATGATAAATCTATTTTATGTAATAATAAAATATCATATATATATATATTTTAATTTAGGTCACATTGATTAGAACTTATTATTATTTGATAACATATTAAATATAATATTAAAATTTTATCGATATAAAATAATAAATTTTACATCACTAAATTTTCACATGAAATTATGTAAAAATATCAAATCTTTTGAAATTTCAAATAATTACACAAGAGATTTTTCAAGAATTTTTTTATAATTATGAACTAAAATTTTAATTTTTTAATTTTTTGCATTGTTTCGATAATTTTGTTTTTGTTGATTCAAGACACAAAATTCTACAAAAAATTATGATTTAGAGATTGGATACCGAAAATATGTGATTAATCTCAACTTTGTTTTGTTAATGGACTTAATTTAATAACTTTACGGATTATAACTTAAGTAATACAAAGATTTTAAGCATTAGGCTTAAAAATTTAAGTTGCTTTCTATCTACATCATTAGATTTATTTAAAATCTAAAAAAAAATCTCTAACAATTTTTGTTTTCATATAGTATTTAACTAATGCTATACTTACTTATAGTACTTAAATTTGACTTTAGAGTTTATAAATTTTATATATTCTAGAACAAAAGACTGAAACTCAAATTCATTACAAAATTAATCTAATATAAGCACAATATATATATATATATATATATATATATATGAAAATAAATAATCGGAGCTTTGGCGAGCACTATTGGTGGTGTTACATACATGCATTCTTTTATGGTAGGGGGAATAAGTTATATGGCTTCAGTTTTCATCATTTTTTTCACAGCACTTGCTTATGTCAAAATAATATTTGTCTGATTTATGATCAAATTTATTCATAACTGCATTTGATATAATACAATTTATTATGAAAAATAAATACAATTTAACATTTTTGATTTGGTCAATTATCATAAATATAATGAATTTAATTCAGATAAAATCACCGAAATTTTTTTATTAAAAATTATTCAGCTAATATTAAATCATTGTGTCTATTTTAGTCAACATATATACAAAATAATTAGATTCCTAAAATATTAAAATTATCACTAAAATAAAAATTTCACTAAGGAATAAGATATGAAATTCTATAAAGTTGTACTTTTAGACATATTTGAGTATGTATGAGATTTCATAAACTATAACATCAAAGATTTTTTTTATGTTTTTTTATGATTTTATGATGCAACTACAAGAACATTCAAACTGAATAATTGTAAAAAATATGAACGATGAAATATTACTATCATTCATTTCACTTATTCTAAAATATCAAATCTGATGCATTTGATATTCAAATGTAATATTGATTCTATTTGAAATAGTTTTATGTGCAAATTATACTTAAATCTATGCTTGCTCTATTTGTGCTCAAATTAATAATATTTATTTTGCTATCAATAAATTTACATACTTTTTTATAAATATTTTTGTTCATTACTTCAATTAAGTGACTTTTTTTGAAATAATTTAAAAATAATTTATAAATATTAATTATAATTAATATTTTTAAAATTTATTATATAATCCTGATATGAAGTATACATTTCATTTAATCAAATAAGTTAATTTTAGCAAAATAAATATTATTAATACCACTTTAATAATAATTTATTTCAAACGCAATTGAGACAGAGCTCTGAATACCTAGTTTGAAGGCTGTACCATAATTTTGATAACTCTATTCAATTTACTCTGACCTGATCAAAACCAACATTTTCTCTACAAATATCGGAAGACCACTTTCCAATTTTCTTTGATAATATGTTCGTTGATGGCCGATAACTTTCTATATACTTTCAGTTGTCACTACTCAATGTTCTCTTTTTTGAGCAGGTCACAACTGTTGTTGAAATCAAATACATTAGTTTTAACAAATAAATATTCTTAATACCACTTTAATTATAGACTATGTTTAAATTTTAATTTTTTGATAATGAAATATTAAAAAGTTTTTTTTTTCAATATATTTTAATGTTTTTATAATCTTAAATATATAATATAAATCTTAATCAACTATTTTTTTCGTAAGATTGCATAAAGTATAATTAAAATTGTAAAATAATCTTTTATTAATTTTTTGAATCAAATAAATTTTTATTAATATTTCCATCGATCATTATAGAATTTTTTTGTTATAATTTCAAAATTTAATACTTATTACTCATATAAATATATATAAATCTATAAAAATTTGAGTATATTTATATTATTATTATTTTCATTCACAATTTTAAATGAACATTATTGTAAACAAATAGTTCGTGAAAGAAAAATCAGATCAATTGCTAAAATAATTATCTATGATCAAAATATATAAAGACAAAATTTAAATTGCCATATTTTTATCATCAATTGATAATTTTATCATGAATTAAAAAGAATAAAACTTCATATCTTTAATACCACAAAAATACTTATAAAATATGAAAAAATAAAAATACTATCTATTCATCATTTTATTTTGTAAACACAAAAATTTATATAATATGATCGAATATACAAATATTAAATTATTGTAAAATATTTTGCATTTTGATAATATAAATTTTGCTAGTAGAATTGTTTAAGGTTTTTATTAATTTTTTTTAAACATCAAATTTTAAAATTTTCTAAATACAAATTATCATTCAAATCATTTATTTATTATTAAAAGAATTTTTTATACATAATTTACTTGAAAGATAATTCAGAAAGGGTAAAAATATATCTTAATATACTATTTTGTGTGCAAATTTGATTTGAGGTTGGAAAAATTCTGGCAAGTTTTCATGTATAATAAGCTAAAAATTAAATAGAATTGATTTAAGTTCATTATTAATTCTATTTACAAAATGTAGATCTATAAATAATACATGATTATAGTTATTTGAGTTTGATAGTTAAAAAATAAATATGTTTCTCAAAAGCAACACCTAGCAATGTGTGTGCATGTTAAGTAAGAAATGGAATTATTCGTTCAAATCATTATGTCATTAATATGTATGCTTGTTGGAATAATGTGTCATGTCATCAATTCATTAAAAGTGAAATGATTAATAAAGATTAGATTTTATACTCTTGTATATAATGGAAATTTTAAATAACTAGAGATTTGATCATTTTAGTTATACTTAATAAATTTATTTTAATTTTGAACAAGTTTATTTTTTAATCATTAGTGTAATAATGGATGATAAAAAAATTATACACAAATATATTTACTTTGTAGATTAACAATTATTATATATCTCCAAATCATAAAAATTTGAACTTTATTGCATACTACAACATCATTTGATTTGAATGAGACTAGTATGAAACTATGCATAGTCAATGATATGAATATCTTTTCAAAATTTTTAGTATATGTTGCTTAACTTTAGTCAAGCAACATATAACTTTTTTTCCAACACTCATGTTGAATTTAATTTATATCAACAATATAATTTGAAGTTAGTTTATGAAAATTTGATTTTTTAATAAATTACTTCACTCAAACTATTGATTTGTATCATACTCAAAGATTTGGTTTTTATATAGTAATAATTATTTCAATGTAAGATACAAAATTATTTATTAAATATCTATAAATGTTTATATTTATTTATTTCTAAATAGATTGGCAAAAAAGTTTAAGTTTTAATGTTATTACTTTATTCTATTTAAGTATGAAAATCATGATAATCTTCATAACTAAATAACATAAACTAAAAGAAAAATTATGCATATTGTAGTTAAGTTTATGAAGATGAGTTTGCATCTTCATAAGCTTAGTTTAAAAGTCCAAGAATTCAAAAAAAGAAAACCACATGATAACTTCAGTCTGTAGCACAAGAAGATTTTACAATTCATTATATACCATGTACCAATCCATCATGGGATAAAATTCTTATTTTGTGAGTCCAACAATAAATTTCAATTGTTCTTAGAAGTAAATTTGAAATAGGTTTGGTCCATGTTGATCCAATTCCTAGTCTCGTGTAACATTGATTTGGGCATAACTCACAAGATTAAATGCAAGACATTTGATTGCACTATGCCAATGGACTTTCTTATAAAAATGAGTGAAAAATCTAGGTTTAATTACATATTTTTTTCAATAAACAATTTGATCATTACGAATAATCATATTTAGTTAGTTAGAACTAAAGTAGAGGTTACTCAAAATGTTTATATAGTTACTTTAGCGTGCACTTGTCATAACTACCACGTCAACAATCTGCGTGCTTGATATGTAGAGAGTATATGTGTTAGTTGACAGCGCCACGTTTAGCAATCCGTGTGCTTGTTAGGTAAAGATTAAATGTGTTAGTTGGGAGCGTCACGTTAGTAATCAATGTGCTTGTTAGAGTTATCCGCAACGTTATACTTCCACTAAGAGTGAGATGGATGGTTGGGACAAGATTTTATCTCATTGTACTTGTTACTTCGAGCGATAGAAAGAAAAAGAGAATCATTATTGTGATCTCTCATCTTCAAAGTTTATATTTTTATTTTTGAATGAGTTTTTCTCTAAGCGTTTGTGTTACAATGGTATCAAAATGACTTTACTATTTACTTTAGTGTAGATTACTCTTCATGAAATAGCAAGTGAATGATGATGCAATTGTTGAGAGTGTATAGAGGTTGACAAATGTCATTAATCTACATGTATAGAGAGAGGAAAAAGAGTAAAATTATGGTTTTGCAGATATGGATGAATTTTATAGGAATCCAGTACCGCACTAGCCGATTATTCTAATCTATTAAATAATTACCTTTGTTGCATGGAGAAACATCATTTTTTGATGTACCTTGTGGCTTGTTAGGATGTAGATTTTATGACTAGAGTGATGGAGTCGAGAGTGCCACTGGTTCTTTTAATTAATAGTTATGGAGAGACTTGTGATTGTACCATATACATTATGTACTGAATGTTTCATGAATTTGAATAGTAAACCACATATTCTGATTTGATTCAATATTTATGTAGAGATTAGAACAGTTTCTCGACAATAAAGATCGTGGAGATATTTTTTTGTTAGTAATTATAAAAAATTAGTACTATAGAGCTGTGATAGAATCACCTTTATCTTTTGTGACTCATTTGTCAAAAGGTCAAATAATGATTATACTTACTTTGTATTAGAATAAATGTGAGGAAACATGGTAACATCAATCGATATGAATGAGAATTTTAATGCAATCATGAAGTAGATGAAAAAATTAAAAAAGCGATAGTAGATGAATGTATCAAACAGGAAGCCTTGGAAAATAAAAATTTTACAATAGAGAATGAGAAAATAGAGAGAGAGAGTTGGAAAAATGGAAGTTGAAACTTAAGTTCAAGCTTCCCAAGTCCAACAGATTATGATGCATCAACTCTTATTGATGCATCATAATCAAATAGGATACGTTTTCAAAAGATAAAAGATTAAACAACTTTTGTTTTGAATGGAAAATCTTGTAAGGTAGAAGCTTACAAAGAGAGTAGAGCGATAAAAATTTTAGAGATATAAACAATGATGATGAATATTCATTTATCACATTTTCATGTTTTTAATTATATTGTAGAAATGTTCATGAGATCTTATTTACGAATTAGGTTCTCACATGGTACACAACGTGAAAGAAAATGCTTTCACAATGAGGTGTTATCATTTCATGAAGTGGAATGCAAGAAATATTTATACAAAAGTTTCAAACAATGAATTCTATTCAAATTACAAGAATAAAGTTATGAAATTTGAAAAATAAAATATGTATCTATGAATATATTAAAAAATTTTACGATCTTCAAATATCTATCATGAAAATGAGTGGAGCAGAAGTCTTGAGTTCAAACGAGTCTTGAGGTATCAAATTTGAAAGGAGTTAATGATAAACAATGAACAAAACTTTTAATTGCTCAACAAATTTCATTTTCATCATCTAAATTGAAAGTTCAACAAGAAATTATCATATAATAGAGAAAAGTATAATCCCTGCAACATATTGTGTTGTATGAACAAGAGAACTCTAAATCATAAGAATTGAGAGTTCAAATATAGATCATGATACAATGGATTGGAAAAAGTACAATTCACTACCACAACAAGAAGTGTCGTATCAATGAGTGAAGTCTAAATCATAAGAATTGAGACTTCAATTATAGATTATGATATAATGGATCGGAAAAAATACAATCTATAACTATAGGTTGTGTTGTATAAACGAGTCAACTCTAAATCATAAGAATTGAAATTTCAACTATAGATTATGATACAATGGATAGGAAAAAATACAAAAATACAATTTGTGTCTTATATAATAGTCAACTCTAAATAATAAAAATTGAGATTTTAACTATAGATTATGATACAATCCACTACCACAATAGCTTGTGTCGCATCAACAAGACAACTCTAGAAACTGTAATTTACAAATTTCATGATAAGGTAAACCAGAACTATCATCTTCCAAGATATCAATTAACCAAACATCTTTGCTAATATTACTTTGTGAACATTATGAGAATTACTTTTGAAGTCAAACACACATTATAAGAATTCTTATGGAAACATGTATGACGTTGACATCTAAGAGTGATCCCATACATGAATCTTTTAGGTATGTTCAAGTGTTTTGATTTCGGAATGGGTTAGGATTTTCTGCATCTCAAGTTGGTCAGCACATATTATCAACAATACCTCCACGTGTGCAATGCGCATCAAAAATAGGTTTTCAGTACGATTTTGTCCTTCCACATTCAGTCATGAGTGGCCAACAGATTCTCCGCTCCCCCTATGGAGAAACAAAATAATAAGTATGATCTGATCATATCCTCGAAGTTGAGGCCGATGAAATCAAGTGCAATATTGTCCTATTGCAGTCATAACATGAACACCTCAGGTTCTTCACTACTAGTTTTAGCACCCCTCGGCTCACATGCTTCACCCGCCTTATGCTTCCACAGGTTTCGCATGTTGCAGATATTTTGATTTTCGGACATCACTCATGGCAGTGATGTCCAAAAAACATGTGCACATGAGTGACATCACATGCATAACTCCAATAATTGAAGAGCACGTTGAGCAATTGCAAAATAAACCCTCTTAAGTTCGCCCATAACCTTAACAATGGTGTACGGGGACGATCCTTATTTTGAGCGTTTCAGTAATTATGAAGATTTTCGAGGTCGAGCTTGTTGTGTGTCTCACATCCGAGGTTCATAGATTACGCAGAAATGGTTTGTAAGCCCACTAGATGTTCCAGATACATCCATTTTAGGAGCCACTGTCCGACTAGGGAGAATTCTCACAGGCTTTCGGAACCTTCCATGCATGCAATTTAACAAATCAAGCTCAGCGGAAGCATTCCACCAGAAGTTGGGCAGTGTGAGGTAAGAAAATATATGTTCCTGAGCCAATGTTACTGACGAGAGTCACCTCCGAGGAACTTAGTGCATTTAAAATACTTACAGAGCTTCTGAGAAACAGAAATTGACTGACTATCCAATGCCAGCCTCGCTTAGCAACTGTTCAAATTTATCTTCTTTCGGACAGGATTTTCATGAACTAGAAGATGAACTCCGATTACGCCCGGAATCGGAGATTTGGAGGAACCCGTATCTGAAATCTAGGGGTACTCTATTCAGTGGGAGTATTCCTCACAGTTTGGGGCGTAGTGAACGTTTGGAGTGATTGGATATCGGCCATAATAATAGTAATATGGGGCGTTGAAGTCTTCCCTGGCTTGCACACCATCTGTCTTGCCTTCTGAGTTTGATTCTCAGTCATGATCGGTTGGAAGGAGTAATTCTAGGTTGGAAATTTTAGCAGAAACAATTGCAGGTATTGGATCTTTTGCATGACAAATTCAAGGGCCATCTTCCGTCAAATTTCTGCGGTTGATTATCAAGCGGAATTAGACTTCTGCGGAAGTAAATTGCATTCATGGATCTATCAGCGAACCAACGCTGACACATCTTCTCCCCTCTGGAATTGGATTGAGAAGTTTGTTGACCCTCAACCTGCCCACAAATGATCCTACCGAGTAGGAATATCCTTCCAGTTTGTAGTCATCGATATCGTTCGATGACTCGAATTCCAGCACCAGATTATTTGAACCTGGTTTCCTCTTTTCCGGGAATCAAGCTCTTCGTGGTCGTCCACAGCGATGTCATCTGAATTTTCTCAGCTGACGCGATGTACAACAAAGGCTTACCCGATCCTCATTTTTAAACAATTGGGTGTCACTGGAGAAGGCTATCCGCATCGAGGTCGACAATGATTTGTCTAAACGGGTGGTTGTTGCTCAGAAGTTGTTGGACGGCAAGCACTGGTCTGTTCATGCTGGCTCAAGTGAGAACTCGAAGTGATTCGAATATATCTTGTTTTGCACGGAATAGAATTGTACGTAATCCCAGTTAGGACTCTGAGACCACAGATGTCATCCTCCTAATAGAAATTTACCAGATGAGGAACCTCTTGAAAACCTCTTGAACCCTAGCAAATCATCAATATTTTGTATTAACCTACCGTTGATGGATCTCGATTGATTGATCTCAACCATGTCAAGGTGAGCAGAATACAAGCAACGGTATGGACTAGAGCTATGACTCCAACTAATATCGTTGTCCAAATTTTTTTCCAAGGAGTTATCCACAACACTCTTTCTAAGAAAACACGAGGGATCTTGAACGGAAGCCTGTGTCAAACTTCGAGAGTCTACATAACACTTGATATCAGTTCAACCGAAATTATTAAAGAACGGATAGCCACACAAAGCCAGTGCTCAGATACCGGTCAAAGGTGTAGTCTTCAGAATATAATGACCACTCCTGTACGTAAGAACAGATTCATGAACATAAAGATATATCTGGTGCATACCTGAAAATATCTCACTGCCACAAAGGTTGAGAAATTCGCTGTCTGCACGACATAGCAACACACAGTTCAGCCTGAAAACACGTCTTAATGTACATATATTTTACCAGATACGGGAGACAAGGTAGTTTCATTTATTGGCAAATCAAAAAAATTGTCATCCTATTACCAGCTGACATTCGGAGCTACGCCAGCATAACTATTGCTCACTCAGTCAAACACTTAATCTAGTTGAAACTCGCCAGTTCATGATTCTCCATCGATTCTCGCTGAGAAGAGAACAAGAAGAGGCTCAGAGAGAATAGAAACCAAGACGCGCTTAGCCAGCTTTGGTTGCAAATCAGAACAGAAAATTTCCTAGCTTTGATCGAGTAACGTTGAAACACAGGCTTTCTCAGAGCTAAGAATTGGTTATGAAAATGGATTGCAAGGAATGGTCGCTGGACAAAAACTTAAATCATTAAGAAGGCACTTTTTGTCATGCCGTAGCAGATGAATACATAAATTTTCACCATCGAATCCAATAGATATGGTATCAGTTGTCAAAGCTGAACGAAGTGCAATGACTTCCGGAGTAGAGGTAAACTGACTCTCATGCACTGTTGTCTCCACCTTAGCTTTTTGTAGATTTTTCGCCATCATCGAACAACGGATCTCGCAGTAGAAAGTCGATGGATGTATGCAAGTGAAAAGAAGATGTGGACTAGTATTTACGTGGCAGTTACGTTCAAGCAGGCGGGTGCTTCCTGCGCTCATTTAAATCTTGCTGAGATGTAATTCCGATGCACCGGAAATAATGAAGCTGAATATTGTTTCGATGATGGCGCGCAGGATTCGGACTTCCATGGAAAGTCCAGGCGAGGTTGACGACACGAGAAGCTCCTGTGTGTTGACGCAAGGCTGTGGTAGTACCTCTCGATCAGATAGTGAGAGTACGGATCAACTTTCGCTTCTGGCCACGTTCTCGCAAATCAAAAGTATCGGCCTGGGCCAGTTAATCTCGTAGCTCGTGATGTTTGTACGGGCTGAAAATCGCTACAAAGAGTGTTGCACGCCCTTCAATCTGGAGTCCGGCAGCTTCAGGTTTGAGGATGCTAGAATAACATGGATTTAGTTTCAGGTGCAGTCATTTGCACGTAGACATCGATGTGCAAGTGGGAGAGATCAAAGTCGCAGAATTTCGAGGAGTTCAGGTCGAACGTTGTGTCCGGCCTGAGTACTCGATCATCGGATGAAAATGCGGCTGGTTGCGATCGAGGCCACTCAAACCAAGTACAGGCCGAGGTCTTTGAATACAGCTCACGGCTTGACTTGTAGCAATTTACTGTCGAGTCATGAGGACATTGTGATGCTTGCAGCCTGAGATTGATTGATGACATCAGGGGCCGTGGAAAGGGGACCAGTTCTCTCAAGGTCTGCAATTGTTAAAAACTGCACAGATCAATGACTTTCTCCAACCGTGAGAGCTCGCTTCGCTGTTGTACGATGTTGTACCGACAAACAGCTTGAAATTTTTGTGTGAGCGGTAGGAACGGATCGGCGCATAGTTTTCACGCCACACTTGACACTTATCGAGGTTTACGAGTCAGCGGTCAACTGCAAGATTCCGAAGATGCTCTGAAACGCATCTCCACGTACTGCACTAGCGATCATGGATGATGGAAAGTTGACGTTGTACAGAAAGACACGAATTATCCACTATGCAGTCCGATCACCGTACTCTGCGATGGTGGACGCCGACGCTAGCTCCTCCTCCTCCTCCTCCTCGTCTTACGTCAGCTAAAGTCGGCAAAGCCTCGCAACCTCGCAACACTCAGCTCAAAGTACCTGCTCCGGACTCATTGCATTATGTATGATTGAAGATAGTTCTATGTCGTCCCTCCGATGGGAAGCTTCCTCAAGAGGTGTGACGGTGTGTGTTCTACACTCCAACTCTGAATCTCCGTGGGTACTGTGCTGTCGTTATCCTCGACGCGGTAGCTATTGAAGAATAAATCACACATCAGTCAAATGAAAGGGATGGGCTTTGCAGGATGGGCCCTCCTGGGGTCAAGGGTCTCTCTTGGTGCCGCGCACGAAGACTGTTTTAGGAGCTGCTTTCAAAGTGTCTAATTTATGAAAAGAGAAAATATATTATACCTGTCTGTCCAATTAGCTGTCTAATCCACGCCCACATATTTCAGCAGCTTCACATTCCTGGAACTTGCGGTGCTATATCTTTTCTCTCCGCAGAGCAGAGAAAGTAATCGTATCTTCCGGAGTTTAGAACCTGTTCATTTCATGTATATTGGAGAATCAAATATTGGATCATAACGAGTCTTAGAGTTATGGAGAAAGTGTAGCACATGCTGAACGGACGAAGGGGAGTCACCGGGCAACGTCAGCGAAAGGTTGGAATCTCAGATTCCGGCCTGAATCACAAACGATGGCAGACATCGATCGCAGCGTACTGATTCAGCAAGGGGTACCCCGGTACGTGCACGGAAGTAGGCATGGTCACGTAGCAGGCTAATCTTCGGTTAACCCGATACAAAGGGCTAGCCGGCTAGTAACTCAAATTTAGCCGTCTAGCCGTCGGCTATCGGCCGAAAACGCATTTCGGCATTTTGGGGGATAATTTCGAATGAATCAGCCGAAATAATCGACCGAAAACGCAGAGTCGGTCCAAGTTTTCGTATAGTTTTCGGCCTCAGATAGCCGTTAGCCGACCCGTGAGCATCCATCCCTACACGGAGGGCAAAAAAGTCGGAGCGAGAATGAGACGACGTGGAGAAATCCCATGCCGACACCAAACTTGGAAAATTTATCCACTCCACTCCCAGGATCCTACGGAAGGTACAGTACTTAGACTAGTTTTCCTGCAGCTCCAGAATCTGCGGAACACCTCCCGGAAAGGTTTCGGCATTATCATCTCTGTCCAAAGCCTCGAAAGAAAATCAGGACCCAGGGCCCCTCTTCTCACCTCTTGTCTCAGCCCCAGCAACTCCCATAGGACACCGCTAACTCTGGAGCAGGAGACAGCTTCATATAATCTGTTTTCCTCAATATTAAATATCAGAAGCAGAGGACACGGCTAACTCTGAAGCAGGAGACCGCTTTGGATAATATGTCTTCCTCAATTTCAAAATCCAGAAGCAGAGGACACCACTGCTAACTATGGAGCAGGAGACAGCTTCGGACAATCTGTCTTCCTCAATATTAAATTTCATAGTTAGCCTAACTATGAAGCAGGAGACCGCTTCGGACAATTTGTCTTCCTCAATATTAAATATCAGAAGCAGAGAACACAGTTAGTTCTGAAGCAGGAGACCGCTTCGGATAATCTGTCTTCCTCAATATTAAATATCAGAAGCAGAGAACACAGTGAACACCGCTAACTGTGAAGCAGGAGACAGCTTCGGATAATTTGTCTTCCTCAATATTAAATATCACGAACACGAGAAGGGGCGTCGAGTCGTCACGGGTTAGGGGCGAGGGAAACAATCTACTCCTTGTCCACTGGATCGTCGCAAACCCCAGTGGACCGGGCGACTTGGGCCGAATGCCGTCAGCGGATCAGATAACAGATATCGGGAGCAGGAAGCAACAGTAATCTGCCACAAATCGCTCTGTGATTTCCCAATTTCCGTTAGGATAAAGACAAGCCCGGAGCGGCGGGGGCGGAGCCCACGAGCCTTCCCGCCGAGGTCCGATGTGGACGGATCATTCACCTGGACGCGTTTCCGGAGGCGCGTGCGAAGATTCCATATCCGGAACCTGGCGCTCCGGACGGGCGCTTCGCACTTATCCACAGCCCCAGGAAGCTGCCGGGAGCTTGCGCTCTGCATCGACGACACCGAAAAAGCGTCGCCGCAGAAGCTTTTCGAAGGAGAACGAGTGTCCCGCAAGCCGAAAAGGCGGACGTTTTCGACGGAATCGCAACCGGAAACAACGAGGAAGCAGGCCTCGCTGCTGCGTGGCGCCCGCCAGCTGTCAGCCAAGCCAGAGATTTGGCTTCACGCCTGCGCTGTATCTTGTCTCCCTCGACGGGCGAGGGCCTGCTTCACACGTTACGTCCCCGTGTTGCGAGACGATCAGGAACTGGGAAACAAAGTCGCTTGGATTCCTTTGAGAGTGACAGCACCGCAATGAGACCCCGTCGATGCGCAGATTCCGGTTCGCTTATAAGCCCCGGGCGTCAGACGGTTTCTAAATCAGGGCGACATTCTTCGCGCTTACACTTCTCCTTCTCATTTACATTTTAAGATTTCGTAGATTTCTCGCTATCTTTGCAATTGTACCCCGTCGCGACTAGGGTTGTCTGGTGAGTTGGTGAGTAGGAGGAAGAGAGTCCCTTTCGGGTGCATCTGCAGTCGAGCCGATTTGCTCACCGATTTGCGAGGCGGAGTCGAATTTGGCGAAGTTTTCCTCTGTCACCGGAGTGTCGAGTCGGGTGATTGCGTCGGCGATCATGGAGGAGAGGACTTTGGAAGTGAACATCGTTTCGGCAGGGGAATTGCGCAAGACCAAGACCTTCGGATCGCCCAAATTTTACGTTGTGGCGTACATCTACTCGAATCAAAAGAAGTCGACGAAGGTGGACAAGGCCGGCGGCTTGAACCCTACGTGGAACTCGAAGCTTTTGCTGACCTGCGACGATCGGCTGCTACACCAGCCCGGATACTTCATCACGCTCGAAGTCATAAGCGATGGGTTCTTGTCGAACAAGCTCGTAGGAACTGTCACGATTCCCCTTCAAGAAATTGCCGGCGATGAGAAGTTCAACGACAAGCCTCAGATCATGGCATTCCAAGTGAGGAGTCAACGCACAGGAGAATTGAGAGGTGTCTTAAATCTTTCGATCAGGGTCGGAGCGAAGAGGATCATCCAAATGCACGTCCCTCAGCAAAGCGCGTATATGCAGCAGGGTGCATATGCTCCAGGCTACGGAGGTGGCTATGGTGGTCAATACGGTGCTCCCCAGTACGGCTACGGTCAGCGACAATCGCAGTACGGTGGAGGCTACCAGCAGCAGCGGCCTCGCAGGGGAGGACCTGGATTCGGCGCCGGTCTTGTAGGTGGTGCTCTGGGTGGATTGCTCGTGGGAGACATGATTGGCGACATGGGAGATTGCGGTGGAGGAGATTTCTAGGCCGTGAAGAACTCTCCTAGTATTAGTCGAAAAGAGATGATTCCGATATAATCTTTCATCCTTCACTCGATACTGTCATCACTCCATCTTCACAGTCCTCTGTACCACATGTAACAAAACGTTTTCACATCGGAACTCAATCACATGTTCTTTGAAGCACGTCGAAAGCCAACGGAGTCAGTGGAATGCGGAAATCGAGCTGTTGTGGGTATGAGCTAGAGATGAAAATCATTTCATTCCTGTTCGATTCCTCCGCGGCGGGTATGATATCACTGGAGGAATCGAAGTTGATCATCGCAGCACCACAGCAAGAAGCTGAACCCGCCATCCAGCTTCGAGTACCGTATTTCTCTTCTCGACTCAGTTGCTGCCACGAACCATCACGCGCACATCTAACCACGTATCGAAAATCTGAAAGCTGTCACCTCCCAGAACGCGCAATATCGTGAACACAAGTGTACAGGGATTCTGCGAGAGTGCAGCACGCGCTAGACATAGTCAGCGATTTAAATGCATTTTCTGCACAGGCAGAAGTCATTATTGCTAATCTGGAGATAGATAAGATACTTGACAGTACAGTAGTCTTCGAGAACATTTTAACAGGTAGATTTATGAGTGAGAGGGCCTGTACAGAGAACAGATAGCCTAGTTTGGGTGAAGCCATCCTTCGAGCATATTTAGTCCCAGCTATAGTGCAAGACATTATCGATTTGTAAATGAGGGAAAGTAGATTTAATGTATGACGAAAGTAAATGAGCACTGAAAATAAAAAAGTTCGGGACATTTCTGTCCGGAGATCTTTAGTACTTCCCGTGTTTTGTTCTGCATGACGCCACCTTTTCGCCTACAATTATGCATTGTCCATTCATGACATGAATCATGTGCAGACTCTAGTACAATTCAACTCCAAAAATCATCACCGTTGTCTCTACTCAAATCTTTTAGACATTTGAACATGAGCTATACAACTTTTTTTAAAAGATGATAGGTAATCTTGGGGCTTTTTTTTTCTTTTATATCATGTAAATACTATATTTCAGAAAATTTATTAGAGTATAATAATAATTATTTCGAAATAGAATTTAGATAAGAATAAAAAAGAAGAATACGTATCCATTTACATATTGGTATATACTTATAGCTTTACTGTTCCCTGGGATTGGCTTTGGTATTAATAATATTAATAATAAAACATATTTCTCTATACATTTCCAATTTCTATCTCCGATTATCACATGTAATTACTAGTTACATCTAAGTTACAAATATGCAAAATGTTAAGAACATAGAGCAAAACCAACGGGATATCTTAAGTAAACCATAATTCATCTCCTCCAGGTTCACTCGTAATCTCATGTTTATTGGTAATTACTTCATTCATCCCAATCCAGAATGTTTCATCCACGCTATTTTACAAACCTCGCGTCATGTTGATGCAATGTGTTTAGATAAATTCTTATTTTAAGATTACGAATTATCGTAAGCGATTTTGGTATCAATTGCAAGTGAGGGGATGTGGATCGTCTTAAGATTGAGTTACATTAAATTTCATGTGTTTAGTTCATGGTCTAGAATTAATCTCAGCGTCAGTAGTCGCTACCGACCTTAGCTTTGACTTGCCAGCCGAACTTAGGGACGTGGTTGAGGACATGTTGTTGAGTTGAATCTATGTAACATATGACATTCCACTACAAAATAAGAACTTCTTAGATGGATGTATGAAACCCCACACGAATTATTGAATCATAGTTGATACTGGAATTATACGCAGAAGTTGAACACATGAACACGTTTTGACGTTTTCATTCCCTCTTCGGTCTCGTGGAATTTACATACGGAATGTCTTCTACTCTAGGAAGCTAAACGATCGTGCATGACAACAGGTAAAATTGGCAGTCTCCAGGAACCTAGTCACGCTCAAAGCACAGTGACTTCATCTATCTCTAAATTCTACAAAGAGCACCACTATCCTGGATCTGAGTGATGAGGGCAGTGCTGGTATGAGTTGCCGATCACGGATCCAAATCAGTGCTGGTAAGATATTCTCCACTGATCTGCACATCATCAACAGGCTTCAGGCATCGGAAACAAAGTACATAGCTTGAATACTGAAATATGAATCCACACTTGAGACCTCGTTTCTAGAGTGCTGTTGAGAAATAACAAACTTATCATTATAATGCAGCTCCAAATCCACTTACCACTTCTATAGACAAGAGATCTCAGCCCGAACACAAGTCCAATCTAGTAGTATGGAACTGTGTATGGTGGTGGGGGAGACATGATCGGGGGTGGAGGGGACTTGACCACCACTGGAGGGGGTGGGGAAGTTGCGGGAGGTGGTGGAGACTTCTGTACGTATGGAGGAGGGGGAGATTTTGCCGGAGGTGGTGGTGATTTAGCCGCAACAGGAGGAGGAGGTGATTTCGCAGGTGGAGGAGGGGACTTCACAACCACGGGAGGAGGTGGCGATTTTGCCGGTGGTGGTGGCGACTGAGGTGAGTATGAAGGAGGAGGGGGAGATTTCACTACGACTGGAGGAGGAGGGGATTTAGCTGCAGGGGGGTTACAATCGGGAACTTGAGTAGGGGGAGACTTAGGCTTGCAAGGTTTGCGGCCCTTGTAGCCCATCGACAGGCACTCCTCGTCGTCATTGTCGTGCTCATCTTTGCCCCCGGAGTTTCCATCTTTCCACCCGTCGTCCCTTCCTCCCTTGCCATCTCCTTTGTCGCTAGCGCCGCCATACTTGCCGCCACTGCTCCCGTCCTTCCGAGACTTGCCATCGCCACTCGATCCTCCGCCGTAGCCTGTCAAGGCTTGAAACTTGAGCTCGTCATATTCATGCCCTTGAGCTTCGACAGATGCCCACATCTGCAGAGCGAGAATGCTCACCAGAGTTATAATCACCAGAGTCTTGCATTTGAGGGGTCCTATATCTATGAAGCAAGTGTTACAATTTGTGAGAGCTGTGGCTGAAGCCTGTGTGTGGATTCCAACTCGATTATGATATAAAAGATTGCTTGAGCCTCTTTTATAGGACTCCGCTTGCAACACGACATACAAGAATAAAGACCTCAACAAACTTCGTTTCTGTGAGTAAAACTGTGCAATTGTGCATAGTAGTGGGGACGGTCCTAGCCGGTGTAGCCGTGGTCTACAGGTCTTCGACCTTTAGATTTGCATGCATACAACGGAGATAAAGTGCTGCGGAGATGCGACCTGCCACTGGAACATGAATTCTCTCGAGTTTCGTGACGTGAAAATCTTGCACTGCACACATCGTGAGTAGTAAGGCCTAAATGTGGACAGATTCAGAAGACGAGACAGGGGATTGCTGCTTTTCACACTGTAGTTATGACACTGTATAGTTTCGATTCACTTGCTTCTTGCTGGCCTCAAAGATCTGGAACCGCTGCAGCTGCATCCGGCTTCATGATTCAACTTTTGCACTTTCTCGACATGATCGCTGCCAATGGCAATTCAAATCTAACTCAAACTAGAAAAAGACGTGATTGTAAGCGACGAAATTCGCTTTGAGAGCAATCAGTTTACCTTTCTTTCGGACATTGTGAAGCAAAAAAGAGCTGGGACTCGACATGATTGACATGTCTCGTAATTCCAGGATTCGTGTGCGAGCTGACGATTGTTGAAGTCGGTGATCTGAACTGTTGTAGAGGCTCGACGCTGCGCTTGCGTGCAGCGGGATTCTAACTCTCTAATTTTGTGGACACATAACCTCCATGCAGCAGCAAGCATGTTCTCCAGAGGTTAATCTCATTCCCCGGGAATAGTTCTGCAAACTTGCAGCTTTCACCAAACGAAATGGTATGGTGAGAGTCTTTTAGAATGTGCAGGTTACTTTCTCGTTCTGTTCAGTGAGGATAGAAGGTAGAATTTCGCCATGTGGTTTCATGTTTCGATGACTTAGTAGCCTACCATATGAGCTGTCTCATTACAGATAAGAATTAAACAAAATCTTCGACTTCTTTCTTCTAAAAGGTCCACAGGTTAATTCAATGCTATCAAACCGCCTCTTTCGCTAGAGATTTAATTATCAGATTGTAGAAAAAGACTTGAGCAAGTACACCTTCTTGTCACTAGTCAGACTCATAGGCTTGCTACATATGCATAAGCTTCTGCCAGTTTGTACAAATCGGAGTTGAAACTTCCAGTACTCCCATGTGTTTCACTTTATGGTACGTAAATGAGTTCTGTCAAGTTGAGATTTAAGTAGTAGCAAGCTGCATAGAATCACGTGAGCTGATTGCATCATGATGAATAACATCACGATCGCATGTCACCGGAGCAGCAAGGCCACTTGGACTTCCATAGCAGCTTTAGACTTCTTGTCTATAGCTGCTCTCCCCGCATGCTAAAGCGATTGTTTTCTAAAAAAGGATAGACAGTGAGCATTGTATATCTACGTGAGTTGCGTAGACGTCTGATTGTTTGTTCCCCGAATTTTTCGAAAGACACTGCTAGTAACACTAAAGATAACACATATTAGCAATCCGGGTATAAATCATATTGTGATTCATGCATGGATTTCTTGGTCACCGACTTTGTTTGATATATATTCTATACTTCATCTCTTCTTCTTTTAGTTTGCAGATCCTTAGTACAGATTTCTTTAGTGATACATTATGTCAAACAAAGGTCAAGTTTCACTATATTGAAATGATGCGCATAATTTCAAAATTATAACCATAATATTTCACAGTAATATATTTAAAATAATAATTTCATAATTTCAAAAAAAATTTTACATTAGTCTAAAATCCAAGATTTGTTTTTGGAAAGTAACTATATTTTCATTAAGTTCTTCGGGATATGGTAAATATTGATAAAATTTGTATTTTATTGTTGTAATAAACTTGATAATCTCAAGAAACATGTTTTGCATTTCAATAATGTTTGATTGGATAATATTATGATATATAGAAATATATAGTAAAATTTATATAAAATAAAAATAAAAATAAAAATCTATAATTTAGATTTTTAAAATTTTATTTTTTTCAAAATTTCTGAATCGTACCTATAGTTGAATTTTAAATTGAATAATTTATTTTTAAAAATGATAAAAAATTTAAATATAGTATTTAAATTAAGATAAAAATTTCAAGCTATCATTGAATAATATATCTACATACATTTATAACATTTAAAACAATACGACATGAACCAAATACTTTTTTTAATTTATATTTAAACGAATACATACTACAAATTAAAAAATCCAAAGGTAATTTAAAATAATTTTATTAGCATGCAATAAAATAAATGATCACAATGAAATAACATTTGTGATTCAAAAAATCTAAGAAAGTGAATAAAAAACTGAAAAAAATTTCTTCTATCTTCCAAATCTTCATCAGATTTTTTCAGTTCATAACAAGAATTAAAGAATTTCGATGTACTTAAATATACATTTTTTCATTTATCATATTTATCAATGTATACAAATAATTTGGTAATTTTTTAAATACTTTTGTTGAAGTTCATAAAGTGACCTCGTTACCTAAACTGAAAGATATCGCTGTTTTCTATTGTAGAAAATTAAGCGCAATTCCCATAATCCCATTTTCAACCAATGGGAATGATTGAGTGAGCCTCTGTATCGTTCTATGAAGCTATGTCCTGGTATGAATGGCTGTCCACTGGACAGCCATTCATTGCTGGACAGTGTCCAGCAACTCATTTGTGGGATTTGTTGATGACCGTGATACAAAGCAGACCTTCCCGCCATATACGGAGAGAGGACAAATCGATAACCGAATGACCGAATGCTCTCCGTTCAAATCTAAAGACGAAGATGTCCATAGAGGATACAAATTTTTTGAGAATTTTAACTAGCAAACATGGGTATTAAACTTAATAGACTTGCAAATATTAGAGCTACCACGTCGGTATTTTGACTGTAACTTGGGATTTGAAGCTGCTAAACAAACACAGACTGCAACATGCTCGGCAGCAGATTGATTCTTTGCTCTTAACGAGAGAAGTTTGAGTTGGTTATCTGTATCGGCATTGGGCTACAATGTGCTGTGTGTCCACGATGATGGAAGACAATAAACAACTGCAGACTCGAATGCTCGTATCTACTTAATCAGATGACATTCAGTGTAAGAGCACGACACTTGCACAGTTATTTGAAACGTGATACGAATATTTGAATCAGAAATGATGTTGGAGGTTTTATACAGAATTTGGTTCAGAAGTGAACACATTGTGCGTTCTCATTCACTCTTCGGTATCATATGCAGATTTCATTCGAAATCTGCAGATGATACCGAATCTAGAATCCTGTGCGGAGCTAAACGATTCTGTATGACAGCATTTAAGATGGAGTTCGCCAGGAACGTAGTCACGCCCGAAGCAAAGTGACTTAATACCTCTCTAAATTCTACAAAGGCACTACAGAGCTGGTATGATCTGCCGACCAAGGATCCAAATAAGTGCTGGTATGATAACCTCATTGATGTTGGTAAGCTCGAGGGGTAAGCTCTTATCAATATCTGATGTATTGATAAGAGCTTACAGCCGCGGGCGCAAGTCCGATCTAGTAGTATGGAACTGTGTATGGTGGTGGGGGAGACTTGATCGGGGGTGGAGGGGACTTGACTACCACTGGAGGAGGTGGGGATTTTGCGGGAGGTGGTGGAGACTTCTGTACGTATGGAGGAGGAGGGGATTTTGCTGGAGGCGGAGGGGATTTGACTACCACTGGAGGAGGTGGGGATTTTACGGGAGGCGGTGGAGACTTCTGTGCGTACGGAGGAGGAGGAGATTTCGCTGGAGGCGGTGGAGACTTCTGCGCGTATGGAGGAGGAGGAGATTTTGCTGGAGGAGGTGGTGATTTGGCCACAACGGGAGGAGGGGGAGATTTCATCGGTGGAGGAGGGGACTTGACAACCACGGGAGGAGGTGGCGATTTTGCCGGTGGTGGCGGCGACCGAGGTGAGTATGAAGGAGGAGGGGGAGATTTCACGACGACGGGAGGCGGCGGAGACTTGACAGGAGGCGGCGGCGATTTCACAACAACTGGAGGAGGGGGGGATTTCTTCGGAGGTGGTGGAGACTTGGGGCCCTGGGGAGGGGGAGATTTTGCAGGAGGAGGAGACACGGGCTTGCAGGGCTTGCGGCCCTTGTACCCCATTGCGGTGCAATCCTTGTGGTCTTTGTCTTTGCCGTCGTGATCATCATTGTCGTCGTGATGACCGTCTTTACCGTCGTTGCCGTTCCCGTGGTCTCCCTTATCGTCATGGCCATCCTTGCCATCCTTGCCGTCTTTGCCATCGCCTTTGTCACGTCCATGGCCATCCTTGCCGTCACTGCCGTCTTTGCCGTCGCCTTTGTCACGTCCATGGCCATCCTTTCCATCACTGCCGTCTTTACCATCGCCTTTGTCACGTCCATGGCCATCCTTGCCGTCACTGCCGTCTTTACCATCGCCTTTGTCACGTCCATTGCCATCCTTTCCATCACTGCCGTCTTTGCCATCGCCATTGTCACGTCCATGGCCATCCTTGCCGTCACTGCCGTCCTTGCCGTCGCCACTCGATCCTCCGCCGTAGCCTGTCAAGGCTTGAAACTCTAGTCCGTCATGTTCATTGTCAAGGGCTTCGACAGAGGCCCACAACTGCAGAGCGATGACGCTCACCAGAGCTACGATAAACAAAGTCTTGCATCTAAAGCGCCCCATGTCTCTCAGTTGAGTACTAAGAATCCGTATGAGCTGCGAGAGGACTCGAACTCGATTATGATAGTCGACTGCACTTGAGCTTCTTATATAGGACTCAAGTGACTACATTACGAGGCAAATAGACTCACGACGATTGAGTTACTCTATACACTAGAGTATCTCAGATCGATTGCATTTTGGCCGGTAAGTGTAGTAGTGGAGACATCGAGGCGTTATGGTGGGGTACATTCGGACTTCACGGACCGATCAGTTGCCCAGGTGGCGACATGAATTCTCTCGAGCTCCGTGACGTGAAATCCATGCGGCGAGTATGTCGTGAGTAATATATGCTAAATGTGGACAGGACCGGAAGAAGAGACAAGTCACAGTATTCTCCTAGCTTGTAGAATTTTCCCGTCCGCTGTTTTTCTTATTCATCTTGCTGCTTGCTGGCTTCCTGTCGTTGGAGAAGGTACAACGTGGGGCGACAACGGCTCGATCAATTCTCGAGTTCCTGGATAAGATCATGACCACAGAACATGTTTTCCTAGACGTGTTTCAGACCAGATAAATTTTTGACAAAATCTACTGACTCCAATGGTTCCGAGCAGTTTCAGATGTGATTCGCTGAATTGAGGCTGATTGAACTGGTAGAACTGTTTCTTACATCAGTCAATTTGCTATAACCTAGACACTACGCTCTCGTGGAGGAGGATGTGGACTATTCTGAGCAACCGGAGCACAAGGGGGAGGAGGAGAGAATTTTCCTAATCATGAGATTTGTATCTGGAACTTTAAGAACCCGTAAGTTAACGTGAAGCTGTGGTGCAGAGTGGATGGTTTCTCTTAGTAATATTGAGATGGTAGAGCTAAGGCTTTTGGTTTAAGGTGTACAGTTTACGTCGGATATTATTTTTGCAGATTAGCTCATAAGTACGTGTTTTTGAGCTTCTGCTCACCAACACTACCCCTGAATGATATTTACCTACATAACCGAAAATGGAAATGCGATAAATATGTAAACATCTCAGACTTTGATTTCAAGGAGCATTTTCTCAAGTACTACAGCCATGACAAACTCCCAGGAGTACATGACTGATTGGGGTATCTAGTTATCGAAAGTTGTGTCTCTGAATTTGCGACCGATTCAAGCTACCATTCAGAAGGAGTGCCTTTATAGAAGTCAATCGGTCCTATGTTGTCATAGGAACGATGCGGAACGAGTGAAAGACATTGAGCTCGACGTTTTATTAAGACAGCTACACTCAAACAGAACTTACTGATTGTATGGCGAGGATCAGACTGCGAGCCTTCTTTCTAAAAATTTGATAATGGATAAGAAGTCAGCGGTCAGAATAGGAGTGATAATGTTTTGACAAGGTTTAGAGCAAATTCGATTAACAATTGATCACTTATTACATACATTTTATTGTATCTCTGAACTCTGAGTATGAAACCCATAACTTTCACGGGCAAAGATTTCAAAAGATTTCTACGTAAGTTCAGAGCTGACTATCCAGCCTTCTCAAAGTGGTAATTTGATTATAATAAAAAATATAGAATCTATTCACATAATGATATATCTACTTTTGGTCAATGCGTGTGCACTTTCTTCAACCTGTGCAGTTAACCCCATGAATCAAAACTTTTGGTGCATAATAGAGTTCCTTCAACATACTCTACCTAAAAATTCAGCCCGTAACATAACCCGATAATTTTAGAAACACAGACACCTCTTTACCTCTCCTTTCTTTAGTAAGACGTTAGCTTTGAAATCAACACCTATATTAAAGCAGCCCTGAGGGTGCTTTATGGTCTTGATGGTGGAAGAGAATGTTACATACAATCCATCCGGGACAACATTGTTTTTTCTCTACTGATACATGATTTGCTTGAGATAACCAAATTTTTGGTAATATATAATATTATATATTACCTATATTATATACAAGTCCGAAATGTCTTAATGCTTATTAGATTATATGTTTCAAATGTGGTGTTAGTTCATTGTGTACATAATAAAGTAACCTCAGTGTCTTATAAATAATTGTCAAAAATTATGGTAACAATCACAATGCAGTGTAGTATGATATATCCGTCTTAAACATGTTCAGCCGTGAAGATCCGAGAATTGATCGAGCCGTCGTCGCCCCACGTTGTGCCTTCTCCAACCACATGAAGCCAGCAAGCAGCAAGATGAATAAGAAAAACAGCGGACCGGTAAATTTTACAAGCTAGAAGAATACTGTGGCTTGTCTCTTCTTCCGGTCCTGTCCACATTTAGCATACATTACTCACGACATACTCGCCGCATGGATTTCACGTCACGGAGCTCGAGAGAATTCATGTCGCCACCTGGGCAACTGATCGGTCCGTGAAGTCCGAATGTACCCCACCATAACGCCTCGATGTCTCCACTACTACACTTACTGGCCAAAATGCAATCGATCTGAGTTACTCTAGTGTATAGAGTAACTCAGTCGTCGTGAGTCTATTTGCCTCGTAATGTAGTCACTGGAGTCCTATATAAGAAGCTCAAGTGCAGTCGACTATCATAATCGAGTTCGAGTCCACTCGCAGCTCATACGGATTCTTAGTACTCAACTGAGAGACATGGGGCGCTTTAGATGCAAGACTCTGTTGATCGTAGCTCTGGTGAGCGTCATCGCTCTGCAGTTATGGGCCTCTGTCGAAGCCCTTGACGATGAACATGACGGACTAGAGTTTCAAGCCTTGACAGGCTACGGCGGAGGATCGAGTGGCGACGGCAAGGACGGCAGTGACGGCAAGGATGGCCATGGACGTGACAAAGGCGATGGCAAGGACGGCAGTGATGGAAAGGATGGCAATGGACGTGACAAAGGCGACGGCAAAGACGGCAGTGACGGCAAGGATGGCCATGGACGTGACAAAGGCGACGGCAAAGACGGCAGTGACGGCAAGGATGGCCATGGACGTGACAAAGGCGATGGCAAAGACGGCAAGGATGGCAAGGATGGCCATGACGATAAGGGAGACCACGGGAACGGCAACGACGGTAAAGACGGTCATCACGACGACAATGATGATCACGACGGCAAAGACAAAGACCACAAGGATTGCACCGCAATGGGGTACAAGGGCCGCAAGCCCTGCAAGCCCGTGTCTCCTCCTCCTGCAAAATCTCCCCCTCCCCAGGGCCCCAAGTCTCCACCACCTCCGAAGAAATCCCCCCCTCCTCCAGTTGTTGTGAAATCGCCGCCGCCTCCTGTCAAGTCTCCGCCGCCTCCCGTCGTCGTGAAATCTCCCCCTCCTCCTTCATACTCACCTCGGTCGCCGCCACCACCGGCAAAATCGCCACCTCCTCCCGTGGTTGTCAAGTCCCCTCCTCCACCGATGAAATCTCCCCCTCCTCCCGTTGTGGCCAAATCACCACCTCCTCCAGCAAAATCTCCTCCTCCTCCGTACGCACAGAAGTCTCCACCGCCTCCCGTAAAATCCCCACCTCCTCCAGTGGTAGTCAAATCCCCTCCGCCTCCAGCAAAATCTCCTCCTCCTCCATACGTACAGAAGTCTCCACCACCTCCCGCAAAATCCCCACCTCCTCCAGTGGTAGTCAAGTCCCCTCCACCCCCGATCAAGTCTCCCCCACCACCATACACAGTTCCATACTACTAGATCGGACTTGCGCCCGCGGCTGTAAGCTCTTATCAATACATCAGATATTGATAAGAGCTTACCCCTCGAGCTTACCAACATCAATGAGGTTATCATACCAGCACTTATTTGGATCCTTGGTCGGCAGATCATACCAGCTCTGTAGTGCCTTTGTAGAATTTAGAGAGGTATTAAGTCACTTTGCTTCGGGCGTGACTACGTTCCTGGCGAACTCCATTTTAAATGCTGTCATACAGAATCGTTTAGCTCCGCACAGGATTCTAGATTCGGTATCATCTGCAGATGTCGCATGAAATCTGCATATGATACCGAAGAGTGAATGAGAACGTACAATGTGTTCATGTTTTCATTCTGAACCAAATTCTGTATACAACTTCCAATATAATTTCTGATTCAGATATTCGTATCAAGTTTTTAACACCTGTGCAGAAACTCGTGCTCTTACACTGGAATGTCATCTGAGTAAGTGAATTCGAAAATTCGAAACAGCAGTTTTTTTATTGTCTTTCAGCATCCTGCAGACACAGCACATTGTAGGCCAATTCCAATACAGACAGCCACTTCAATTTTTCTCGTCAAGAGCAAGGATTCAATCTGCAGCCGAGCATGTTCCAGTCTGTTTGTTGAGCAAATTCAAATCCCAAGTTACAGTCAAATTACCGACGTGGTAGCTCTTACATCTGCAAGTCTATTAATTTAATATCCATGTTTGCTGCTGTTATTTCTCAAACGTTTGGTATCATCTGTGGGCATCTTCGTCGACTTTAGATTTCAACGGAGAGCATTCGGTCATTGGGTCATCGATTTGTCCACTATCCGTAAATGGTGGGAAGTTCTGCTTTCTATCACGGTCATCAACAAATCCTACAATTCAAATGAGTTGTTGGACAGCCAACTGATTATGAAGGAGTATAACCTTCTTAGTACGATACAAGGCTCACTCAATTATCAGCATTGGTTGACGTCTGGTTTTGTAGTTTATAGTTTATATAAAAACTTTTTCATTTAGAACAATGTGTGGGATTAGAAATGATTTTTTCAATTTATTATAGATATATTTTTATCAATGATAGCTTGGATTTATAATTTTATTTCATAATCTAGATTAAAATCTTAGATTTTGTATCATTTAAAATTTCAAAGTGAAAATTACAATTTAAATTTTGAATTCATAATAAAATAAGAAATTTTTATTTCGAATAAGATCATAAATTTTTTCTGATCATTTATAGTTTATTATTATATATTACAATGATATAGTCTAAAGATTCAATCAAACTATATTAAAATGACAACCAGGTTTATGGAAACTATCAAATTTATTGTCATAACTTGGTAAATAATTTTTTTTACAAATATCACATGACATTGTTAATATTGAGACAATTTTGAACGCAATGAACTACATGATCCAATGAATTAGAAACCTTCATATTTTTTGAACACAATGCAGATTTTATAATATCCAGCAAGATTTATCAGAAAATATATATCACGTTCAAAATTTTTTCTGTTTATGGATTTCAGACGAATATAAATTTTTTTTTGTTAATCTAATCACATGAAAATTGACTTTTTTAGAAGTATTTAGCTAATTAAAATTCTCATCATTAATAATTATATAACTAATACCAAAAACATTAACTTAAACATTGTCTTTTTCATTTTGAAAAATTTTGGTTATAAATTTGTAAATATGCGCATCTTTTCAATAAAGTGAAAGTTTACCTTTGTTTGATGAAATATATCACTATATAAACAGTACTAAGTATCTATAAACTAAAAGAAACAGAGATGAAGTATATAATATATGTCCGTGACCAAGAAATCCACATATAAAAAAAAGAATGAATTACGAAGTGATTTCATCTGTGCTATTATATGTCTTATCTTTGGTAGTAGTGACACATGAATATAGACGTTACTCTACAAGGATTCAAAATGAATTATACATTTAGTCAAGCTAAATGAAGAAGGATTCAATATCCTACTCAAAAATAAACCTAGAAATGGACATTAGTAGCAGTGTCTTTCGAAAAGTTTGCGGAACAAATAATCAGACGTCCACGCAGCTCACGTAGATATACAATGCTCACTGTCTATCCTTTTTTAGAAAACAATCGCTTTAGCATGCGGAGAGAGCAGCTATTGACAAAAAGTCTAAAGCTGCTATGGACGTCCAAGTGGCCTTGCTGCTCCGTCGACATGCGGTCGTGATGTTGTTAATCATGATGCAATCAGCTCACGTGATTATATGCAGCTTGCTACTACCTAAATCTCACCTTGACAGAATTACGTACCATAAGTGAAACAGATGGGACTACTGGAAGTCTCATCTCCGATTTGTACAAACTGGCAGAAGCTTATCCATATGTAGCAAGCTTATGAGTCTGATTAGTAACAAGAATGTGTACTTGCTCAAGTCTTTTTCTACAATCTGATAATCTCTAGCGAAAGAAGCAATTTGATAGCATTGACCTTATCTATGGCTCTTTTATAAGAAAGAAGTCGAAGATTTTGTCTAATTCTTATCTGTAATGAGACAGCTCATATGGTTGGCTACCAAGTCATCGAAACATGAAACCACATGGCGAAATTCTACCTTCTACCCTCACTGTACAGAACGAGAAAGTAACCTGCACATTCTAAAAGACTCTCACCATACCATTTCGTTTGGTGACAGCTGCAAGTTTGCAGAACTATTCCCTGTGGATGAGATTAACCTCTGGAGAACATGCTTGCTGCTGCATGGAGTATTTGTGTTCACATTGAGTAGAGAGTACGAATCCTGCTGCACGCATGTGCAGCGTCGAGCCTCCACAACAGCTCGAATCACCGACTTGAACAATCGTCAGCTCGCACACGAATCCTGGAATCATGAGACATGTCAATCATGTCGTGTCTCAGCTCTTTGTTGCTTCACAATGTCCGAAAGAATGGTAAACTGATTGCTCTCAAAGCGAAGTTGGTCGCTTACAATCACGTCTTTTTCTAGTTTGAGTTAGAATTTAATTGACATTGCAGTGATCATGTCGAGAAAACACAAAAGTAGGTCATGAAGCCGGATGCAGCTGCAGTGCTTCCAGATCTCT
Source organism: Marchantia polymorpha subsp. ruderalis (assembly GCA_037833965.1). Lineage (NCBI taxonomy): Eukaryota > Viridiplantae > Streptophyta > Marchantiopsida > Marchantiales > Marchantiaceae > Marchantia > Marchantia polymorpha. The sequence goes on along the minus strand of AP031352.1, from coordinate 9,435,961 downwards.
GAGGCCAGCAAGAAGCAAGTGAATCGAAACTATACAGTGTCATAACTACAGTGTGAATAGCAGCAATCTCTTGTCTCGTCTTCTGAATCTGTCCACATTTAGGCTTTACTACTCACGATGTGTGCAGTGCAAGATTTTCACGTCACGAAGCTCGAGAGAATTCATGTTCCAGTGGCAGGTCGTATCTCCGCAGCACTTTATCTCCGTTGTATGCATGCAAATCTATAGGTCGAAGACCTGTAGACCACGGCTACACCGGCTAGGACCGTCCCCACTTCTATGCACAATTGCACAGTTTTACTCACAGAAACGAAGTTTGTTGAGGTCTTTATTCTTGTGTGTCGTGTTGCAAGCGGAGTCCTATAAGAGAGGCTCGAGCGATCTTCAATATCATAATCGAGTTGGAATCCACACACAGGCTTCAGCCACAGCTCTCACAGAGTGTATAACTTGATTCATAAATATGGGACCCCTCAAATGCAAGACTCTGGTGATGATAGCTCTGGTGAGCGTTCTCGCTCTGCAGATGTGGGCTTCTGTCCAAGCTCAAGGGCATGAATATGACGAGCTCAAGTTTCAAGCCTTGAGAGGCTACGGCGGAGGATCGAGTGGCGATGGCAAGTCTGGGAAGGACGGGAGCAGTGGCGGCGAGTATGGCGGCGGTAGCGACAAAGGAAATGGCGGAGACGGCCGTAAAGATGGCAAGGGAGGAAGCGACGGCGGTTGGAAAGATGGAAACTACGGAGGCAAAGATGAGCACGACAATGACGACGAGGAGTGCATGTCGATGGGCTACAAGGGCCGCAAACCTTGCAAGCCTAAGTCTCCCCCTACTCAGGTTCCCGATTGTAACCCACCTGCAGCGAAGTCCCCCCCTCCTCCCGTCGTCGTGAAATCTCCCCCTCCTCCTTCCTACACACCTCAGTCGCCACCTCCTCCGGCAAAATCGCCACCTCCTCCCGTGGTTGTGAAGTCCCCTCCTCCACCGATGAAATCTCCCCCTCCTCCCGTTGTGGCCAAATCACCACCTCCTCCAGCAAAATCTCCTCCGCCTCCATACGTACAGAAGTCTCCACCCCCTCCAGCAAAATCTCCTCCTCCTCCATACGTACAGAAGTCTCCACCACCTCCTGCAAAATCCCCACCCCCTCCAGTGGTGGTCAAGTCCCCTCCACCCCCGATCAAGTCTCCACCAACATACAGCTATTAGATCGGACTTGCGCTCGGCGCTGTAAGCTCTTATCAATACAACAGTTATTGATACTACCAATGCCTCTTGAGCTTACCACCATCAATGAGGATATCACACCAGCACTGCCTATATAACGTGTGAATCAGAGTTGTAGTGCGCTTTATAAAATTTAAGGATAGATGAGTTCACTGTGCTCTTAGGGTGACTAGGTGTCTTGGCGGAGGCCAATTTACCTGTTGTCATTCACAATACTTTAGGTTCTTAGATTAATATAGAATGGGTTCTGTAAGCGAATGCAGATTTCACAAGACAGAAGAGTGAATGAAAACGCTGTTCATCTCTTCATTTCTCTGTACAACCTTCAATGTCAATAATGGATTCAGATATTAGCATGATGCTTCATACATTCATCGGAAAAGCTCGTGTTTTTACACTGGAATGTGATCTGATTACGTAGGTACGAACAGTTTTGACTTCGTTTGAGTCTGCTGTGTCTGATTGTCATCATTGCGTAGAGCAATCACATTGTAGCCCTCTGCCAATACCGACTCAGCTTTCAATCATGAAAAAGCAAGAAATCACTCTGCAGCCGAGCTTATTACGGTTTGTGATCACATACTGTGAGATGTTAAGCAACATCAATCCAAGATACAGTCGATCCAGCAAGATACATTCAAATCCACCATTCTGGAAGCTCTAAGGTCTGCAAGTTTATTACACAGTATCATCCATCTTATTGTCATGCACATTAGTCTAGCTGCTTAGAGGATTCTAAATTCGGTTCCGTAAGCATGTGTAGTTTTCACGAGACTGAAGAGTGAATGAAAACAGCAGGTCTTCATATCTGAACTAACTTATGTGTACAACCTCCAATATCAATTATGATTCAATAATAGATTGAAATTTCATAAATCAATCTGAAGAAGTTGTTCTCTTGCACCGGAAGTTGTTCCTTTGCATCTGATTACGTAGAAACGAACAACTCTAACTTTGTTTGAGCTGCTATTTCTGATTCTTTGTTATCATCGCCGAGAGCAACGCGTTAGCCCGATGTAGCCCGATGCCAATACAAGTTGCCAACTTAGATTTTACTCGTTAAAAGGAAGAAATCGATCTGTAGACGAGCATGTTATATTCTGTGTTTGTTAAGTAGAATCAAATCCCAAGTTCAATCTACCGACATGACAGCTGTAAAGTTAGGAAGTCTACTAAATAGTAACCTTTACTGTTACCTCAGACTCTCAAACGTTTTGTATTTTGTTTGGGCTGCAATATGTAAACTGTAACATGAAAGATTTTACGACTGTAGACGGAGAGCATTCAGTCATTCATTTATCCTCTACGATTCTTCTTGCTGGAAAATCTGTCTTGCATTTCTGCTTTCTAACAAGATCATCATCATATCCTATAAATCTATTCAGTCTCTGGGTATCGAACTGGTTATGGAGGACTGTAACTATCTAAGTAAGCTCCGGAGGCTGCCTCACTGCTTCCCATCAGTTGACGTTGACCTTATCGAAACTGTGCTTAGACTTCTATTCTAGCCAAAAAGTGACTCCTTCGAGTTATGTCAACGAAGATACTTAATTTATCGCTCTGCTGATTATTCATGACACAACTCAATTTGTGCCGGCGTGATGAAAGTCAGCCTAAAATTCCGACCAGTGCAATGATGTACGGTACTTCAAACATTTACAAGCTGGCTACTAATCTGGCATGTATTGACCCGCTGATTGTAAGCTCTGTTCACGTTCTGTTCCATCTGATCATGTCCGTAATGATGATATGATTGCGCTTACTGTATGTGTGGAAGGAATGCAATCATTGTCCAGATTGGAGATAGATCCCTGAAAGAAAACGGGTAGCAAGCAATATAGCAAAGAGCAGGTGAACATCATATCAATATACTGTCACTCAAACCAAATGGGACTAGCTCAATACACTCATGAGTACATGACATTGCTCTCTTACGAGTTAGGCCATCAAATGATATAATGATCAAACCAGATGGTGTCATCCCAATACATCATGATCTATTATGATATGATAAATTGTGAAATCAACTTATTCAATCTGTATAATATGATGTAATAGAAAGAAAAAAACCTTCGTAAAAAATAAGGACATTCTTTTTCGCGTTCTCCCATAATACAATTGAAATTTACATTCATTGTTTCATAATTTTTCAAAGTTAAAACATCAGAATATTAATAATTTTTTTTTCGAATATATAAGACTACTTTTAACATCTTTTTCTTTCAAGAACTTGAGTGTCATTTCTTGGATTTCTAGCCAGGAATATCACATAATTGTAGGTATTCAGCATTAATCTTATGTATAGTTGGTCTCAAGTACATTTCAAAGCAAATCCAAGCAATGCTCACTTTGATAGATTTATTTGTTCATGATATGCAAAAGTTCATATTTCTGATGCCACTATAGGTAATTATCGCATGGCAAATGAGTTATATAAATAAATGTTTCATGCCCCTTCTCAATACGGCCGAATGGCCCGAGGGATCTGATGGTGCTCCACACACCGAGCCCCGTATCCAACGTATTCAAAGGTAAATCATATATCGTACATGGGAAAAAAGAAAAAATAAAGATACATTATTGAAGAAAGTTAATAAGGGTAAGTCACAATTTTTTCATTCATGATATAACTCAGGTCATACGTGCAGAGGTCCACAAACATGGATGTTTATGATAGTAAGAATTAACTAATCAGGCAATGGTACATAATAATCCATGAGAAAAAATGAAGCCACGTCATGTGGAAAATATATGTTGCAAATATATTTAATATATTTCTTTGCCTATACCAAATCATATTAATTTAATAATCCTATACACTTTTTAAATTATTGAAAATAATATTTCTAAATAAATATTTTTTATTCGATCTGATTTTTTTATTATGAAATAATAAATATTTTTCAAAATATACTTAAAAGCTCATTAAAGAAAGATCTTATTGGCTATTTAAAAAGAAAGAGAAATTTCATAAGAATGAACGCCTTTAGGGAATACGGTGTGCACCATTAACGCCCTTTCTTGAGATCTGGGAAGTCCAGGGAGGACCCATTGAGCTCCTCTCTTCTCCGAAAATATCAATAGTTGCCTTATCAGTAGCCTTTACGATTCTGAACCGATCTAATGTTGAAGATGGAATGGGAAAAACATAATGACCCAAGTTTGTTTAGGAATTAATCCAGGTACGACCATTATTGCAGGTGTGTAAGTAACTTATGCTAAGTAACTAGTGGATTTACTCGAGCTAACAAATCACTAGCCACATCACAGTATCGCAAATCTCGAACTCTTCAAGATCCTTGTCTCAAGCATTGAAAGTCAAAGCTAGAATTGGACATAAATAGCGGAGAGGATTTCAAATGTTCGAGGGAACAGCCAATCCTCCGTCTACACAACTCACGTAGATATACAATCCAGTATTATGCTATCTGTCCATTCAGATTTAGAAGGCTATCGCTTTAGCGTAGCAGAATACAGCTAGAGACAAGAAGTGTATAGCTGCTCCAAGTGGCCTTGCTCTAGCGTTGACATGCGAGTACAGAGTATGCGCATCACGATACAATCAGCGAAGCTCAGATGATTAGATGTGGCCTAGTACTACCTGAGTCTCAGATTGACAAGAGACAGGTATGTACTGTTAATAAGCATAGGAACAAATGGAAACACTGGAGGTCTTATTTCCAATTTTTACCCACTGGCAGAAGCTTATGCATATGGCTTTGGCGAAAGTTTGCAAGATTATCGCTATTCACAAGAAGGTGCACTTCCTCAGATATTTTTTTACATTCTGATACTTTCAAGCTAAAGAAGCGTAAAATTAATCTAAAATTATGGTTTTTGTATGAGAAAGATGTGGACGATTTGCTCGAATCTTCTTCTTGAAGGAGAGACAGCTCAAGTAGTCGGCTACTAATTCACCATTACATTCATCTGTGTGGATATTTAGTACATGCATCCGTCCTGGTACTGAAGTGTGCTGCTTATAAGCTATTTCTACTCATGCACACATTTTTAACCCTCCCATGATGTGATTTTGTTACGTTCAGAGGCTACTAATTTTGTGATTTTGTTACGTTATGAGACTCTCTTCATCTGGGTTTACTTCCCGTCGAACATGACGTAGGAACGGTAAGTTCTCGACTGGTGCTTTCTCTGATTTAGGTCAGAAACGGCAAGAACTGATGTACTACCTTCGGTCGGTGATGGTGAGTCGAAGATCGTGCGTGGGCTCGATCTCAATGCATGGACTGAGTAAATCACTAGGTTTCTACTAACCTCTTGATAAGAACATGTTAAACTTGTGGATTTACACGACTTTCTGGAGCTCCACTAACCTGGAAAGGAAGGTTTCCATTCCAAACTCCATTCTTCTGCTCTAGAGGATTTGAAAACCTTCGTGATGTGTACTGTAACCGCGAGAATCGTTCAAGTTTCTATAGCCTAAAACATGTATTTCACCTTCACTTTTTACATCGGCATCCCTCAGATGTTCTTTCTCTCGTATCAAGGGCGTTGCTTCTGCTTGAATGCCCGAGAACTGTTGCTTACTATATCCAGCCTCAGAGGTTTAGACAGTCAGCTAGTCAGGCTGTTTCGAAGGTCACTTAAGTTTATTAGCCATCTCGGTCACTTTTTGGTCCAATTCGTGCAAGTGTTGTCCTAGCTTCGCAGGCTTGGAACCCCTGGACTTTCAACTGCTTTTAGCACTTTAATTAGGATCACGATTTCGAAATTGTGCGAAGAAGCGCTGCAGCATGTTCATGATAACGTAGAGAGGTAAATGAAACCATATGGTGAGATTCTATCTTCTATGTCACTGCACAGGTTGAGGATGTAAGCCGATCAGTCGTATAATTCTCACCATTACTCACAGGCACTATGAGCAGCCATCCTTTTTGTGACAGCTGCATTTTGCGCAACTAATCCCGGGAAAAAAGATGAAATTACTGGAAAACGTGCCCTCCACTGCATTGAAGTTTTGTGATCACGTTGCGCAGAGAGTTGGAATCCCGCTGCACGCAACTGCAACGTCGATTCTCCACAGCAGTTTGAATGACAGAGTTGAACAATCGTAAAAGCTCATGTCGTGTCCCATTTCTAGATTGCTCTGCAATGCCCAAAAGAGAAGGAAGCTGACTGGTCTCAAAGCGAAGGTGGTCGGTTACAATCACGTCTTTTTCTAGTTTGAAATAGATTTATAAGCCCATTATACAGTGATCATGTCCGGAAAATCGGAAACTTCATCATGAAGCCAGATGCAGCTCCAGCGGGGCCATATCTAAGTTACTCCAGATCTCAGAGGCCAGCAAGAAGCAAGTGAACCGAAACTATAGAATACCATAAGTACAGTGTGATTAGGAGCAATCACCTATCTCGTCTTCTGAATCTGTCCACATTTAGGCTTCACTGCTCACGATGTATGCACTGCAAGATTTTCACTTAACGAAGCTCGAGAGAATTCATGTTCCAATTGCAGGTCGCGCCTTGGCAGCACCTTATCTCCGTTGTAAGCATGCAAATCTACACGTGGTGAGACTTGTAGATCACCGCAATACCGGCTAGAACCGTCCCCACTACTATTCATAATTGAAAAGTTTTACTCACAGATAGGGAGTCTGATTTGTAGAAGGCTTTATTCTTGTGTGTTGTGGTACCAGCGGGGTCCTATATAAGAGGCTTGACTGAGCTTGAATATCATCATCGAGTTGGAATCAACACGCAGGATTCAGCCATAGCTCACACAAAGTGCAACACTTGACTCGTAGACATGGGGCGCTTTGAATGCAAGACTCTGGTGATGATAGCTCTGGTGAGCGTTCTCAATGTGCAGCTGTGGGCTTCTGTCGAAGCTCATGGACATGAATATGACGAGCTCGAGTTTCAAGCCTTGACAGGCTACGGCGGAGGATCGAGTGGCGATGGCAAGTCTCGGAAGGACGGGAGCAGTGGCGGCAAGTATGGCGGCGCTAGCGACAAAGGAAATGGCGGAGACGGCCATAAAGATGGCAAGGGAGGAAGCGACGGCGGTTGGAAAGATGGAAACTATGGGGGCAAAGATGACGAGGAGTGCCTGTCGATGGGCTACAAGGGTCGCAAACCTTGCAAGCCTAAGTCTCCCCCTACTCAGGTTCCCGATTGTAACCCACCTGCAGCTAAATCCCCTCCTCCTCCAGAAGTTGTCAAGTCTCCGCCTCCTCCCGTTGTTATGAAGTCTCCCCCACCACCAGCTAAATCTCCACCTCCCCCAATGGTTGCGAAATCCCCACCACCTCCAGCTAAATCACCTCCTCCTCCTTCATACGAACCGACCTCTCCACCACCTCCAGCGAAGTCTCCTCCTCCTCCCGTTGTTGTAAAATCCCCGCCTCCTCCTGTCAAGTCTCCCCCACCTCCGTACACAGGTCAATACTAGAGCGGACGTCTCCTCAGAGTTGGCAACTCTTGTTAACGTGACAGGCGAGTAGTCTGACATGTTCTGTTCGCATTGAATCCATTCAGATATTTGTGGAGCAGTGACTTGTGAGTTTACAGAGATGTAGAATGAGTCTGATTTCGAGCCATGGAATTCGAATGCTGATAGCAAGAAGCCCGATGTTTGCTGTGCAGATTTTCTGGAGCCGTTAGCAGGCAGGGAGACCAGGTCTATGCTAATGACTCGTGAGTCATAGTGGCGCTATGCGATTGTACTGTTTGGTTAGAAAACATGGTCAAATTGCTCTAGAGTGACATCAAGGACATGCCAAATACAAATTTTTCTCTAGTATGAGGTAGTTTGACCTCTTTATAGGATATCAAAGCCGGTTCTGAAGTCATATGCAGATTTCACGAGGCCGGAACGTGAACAAATCAAAACAACTGAAACTTAGTCATCATGTGAATGATAAAACAACGTCCAGGGTCATGTATTATGAAGTGAAGAATAAAGTCTTACGAATTTCAAATTATATCTATCATTGTTGGATCTGAATCTCGTAGAGAGTGAGTAATCTGATATCTGTGGTTGTCTCGGTTCACAGAGTACACCATAATATTCACTTTTTGTAACTGAATTTGAACCCGACTGCGTTGCAGCTCTGAGTACTCATGGGCAGAGCTTTGGTGTTCATGTGCGTATTTTTTGTCTGTTATCTTGCTTCCCCTCTGAAGGACTGGGCACGGGCATGTATACAACATCACGTAGGAATAATGTTTGAGATCTTCGTGCACAGTCTTTCCTCTTGCACTTCCGCCGTCATCTGTATACTGCTAAACTTCGGAATACTAGCTAGTGAATGTGCTTAAATTCTCCTGCAAATATAACTTATATAGGAGAATATTCTTTTGAAAATAGAATCAAGTCATTACAGGGACGACTTTATCTGAAATGATGCTTAGCGGCCACATTTATTATACCCAGATCGGAATGGAGTAATACGATCTGGACAGCTGCAATCTGAACATGTGAGAATAAGCCATATGAATCACTTTGATCAATTTCTTCATATAATCCTCGGATGATTAGGGTGCTGATTAACAACTAATCGACCGGGGGATGGTTGCTTACAAGCAGAATTTGCGCCCGTAAATGCATGAAACTCCAGGCCGATGTATGCTTTACAATTATAGCGGCTCCTAGAGTCTCTCCCGTCGGAGCAAAAATAAATATGAAGATCTACAAGTTTAGTCTGAACGGTCTGATGTTTATCGAACTTCTCAAGCACGATCTATCGAGAATGAAAATGTACTCATCGGCGCGTTGCCCAACATAATATCCCATGGACTTCGACCTGGCCGCTCACAACATCCCCATATCACATGTTGTATCATGGTTTCTTCGCTGGACCCGAAATCACATTCACTACTAATTCAGAGATGTCTCAAATTCTTTCCGGCTGTTGAAGCTCAGATTCCTAAACTGAAACCAGTGCATCTAAAAGGTCTTCTTCTGAAAGAGTCAGGCCATGATCTGTTATAGCTTCTTGAGTGGACCGCACTATTATCATCTTACGGACATTTCATCATTCCTTACAACATAGGCAGCCTAATTTTGTCCGCTGCGACAAAGGACGTAACATAATATGCACTGAGCACTCTTGCAACGAGCTTAAAGATCTTCAGATTAATAACTTTGTCAAGTAGGGAATACAGCAAGACATTCTTACAGCCTAAGACACGATTATCTACTACGTTAAGACTAGAAACAGACAACCAGTATTTAAGTTCTGCTTTCTTCAGTTCATGACACCGGCCAATGATTGTCGATTATGATGTGTCTACTCATTGTTCATGCAGTCAACGTAGCTTAAACAGGTTAGACTCCACTCCCAAACAGGTCTGAAAACCTCCATGTCAAGCCAAAGGAAGCTTCACGGAGCTTACGAACACTGAGGATTCTGCGCACTACATCCACGCACTTGCACCTCTAAATTTAGCGCCTGCTTCATCATTGTCTTCAGGTCGAAGAGAACACGTGAAGTGCAACGCAAATCAAAACCATATGCGTTGTCGGTTGGTGACTCGCGGCGTGCCCGCTGTAGCTTCAGACCATGTCCTCAAGCTGTAAAGCAAGGAGTGAAGATGAAGTGGGAATTCGTGGGAATTTGAGAAGTGAACCACATCACCCTTATCTCCAGAACCACATCCTCAAGCTGCTCATGCCATCCTCATCGTGGTGGCTCGCCAGATCAGGATCTCATGCCATGACGACGTCGAGACGCTGAAGCTGCTTTGGATTGAGCGTTGTTTGTCTTACGCCAAGCCAGTTTGTGGTGCGACTAAACTCGATCGAGAGGAACCTCCCAGAGCAGCCGGAGAGATGGAAGCATCAGCGAGACTTGCTGAAGAATGTGGACCCCTCCGAAAGATTCTTCTCACTTCACACGTCTGGAAACTGCACCACTTGGCAGAGATCAACCTACATGCCCACCAGGTTCCCAATTTTACGGGACGAAGGCTTGATGTTTGCATGAGACCATGATATTCGCACTCAGAATCACATCCTCATGTAAGCTCTCATGCCGCCTGCAGATTGCTATAATCCCGTAAGTTGGCGGTCCAAGCACTGATGGTGGGCTGGCCGGTCTCCATGACCTACCCCAAGGCATCAAATATTATCAATATGAAATGTATCACTGTTACAGTTTCTTCGAACTTCGCCAACATGGGTTCATGATCGAAGCTTCGAATTTTGTGCTAGTGGAGGCCCATGAGGGGCTGCCGTACACTTCTCGCCCCTTCAGGAATTACATGTCCGAGGCACATGGGCTTACAAAGAATTTTGGCCCGAGTTTTGCCACCATTTGGCATTACTAATCGCATCCGGCCGCCTCATACTCAACTCAGGCAGCGCATTAGATGGAGGAGGTTGATTCTCGGAATGTTCCAAAGAGCTGGTCGGTCGAGTCCGATTGAGCAGTCCGTTTCGTGCGCTGCGCATCGTCAGGTGAATGTACATGTTCAAATGGATAAGTGACTCACTTCAGTTCAGATAGTGAAGCATCGGCAGTGGAGAGTCCGAGATCTATGACAGATTCAAGATTTCGATCGGAGAGACCAAGAGCGCGAGGAAAGATGGCAAACCTCGTGAGGCTTTCTACAACCATGAGCGGGAAGACGAATGTGGCCATGACTCTGGCGAGGATGGCATTGGTCGAAAGGTTAGTGATAGCGAGGATGATCGGTACCATGACGAGATTGGTCCAGACTATGAGAAAGACGGCCATGACTGTGGCTAACTTGACCACCAGGTCCGAGAAGATCTCCAAGGCTACAGAGGCGAGCACGACGCCGACTTCCAGGAATGTGAATCCACGACTTTCAGGGGGAGAAAGCAAAGCAGGTGCGATTCAAGCAAATCACATTGCCCGGCAGCAGAACTTCTGCCTCTTCGGATTCCCAATTCGAGAAGCTCCGGAGAAACTGTCGTCTTTCAGAAGCTCCGAACCTTCCATCTTCATGAGACGCATGTTCCTGAGTCTTCCACGACGGAGAAATGGGATCTTACTTCGTGCATCAGTTTGAATTCCCAGTCATATCATTTCCTCCTAAACTATAGATTGATCAAAATCACGATCTCCTCCGGGACCCGTAATTTCACATCTAGTTGAACCTTTTGACCCTTTCCATGTCGTTCCAGTCCAGCGCCTAGAAAACTTGTACTTAGTCTTTTATCACCCTCCATCCTCCTGTATCATGTCTACAGGTCCTCCGCTTCAGAGGAGTCGATAGCCCGGATCAAATCACTTAGCTCCGTGAGCAAGAGGGCCTTTGAACCCTTTGGAGCAGCGGAGTTCATCTACTGAACAGGTGAGATAAATTTGTTGTAATTAGCCCTACTGTTAGCTCTAGTAACCCTCTCATGCTAACTACTTCAAGTAGCAATTCAGTAGTGAAGTCACCTCTTATGTGAAGTCTCTGAGATCTCGTATATGATTTCCATACATTGTCCTGTGTACTGTCATTTTCACAAACAGAAATTTGGGAAAGTAACTGTCGGAACATGGTTGTCGATCTATTTCCCTGTTACCTCCCGTGCGAGGACATTTGATAGAGAGCTTCACGTACGTAATGTGATGAGATGCACCTGCACTGCTGGGACAAATAGATAGTAAGATTTTAATCTGCGAGCTGGTATATTTGAAGAAATACATCCATATTAGGATGTGGTTTGGCTCAAAATGAATCCAAACAATCCAATGACGAACAATAGACACCAAGTGGTTCTAGTCCTGACGCATTACTCTCACTGTCGTCAGTGCTGGGCCTCTTCTTAGATTGACTGGAGGCAGAGGAGTAAATTGTGCATGCAAATCGAAGTGAAATTTTGCTGCGCACGGTTTATTACAGCTCTCATCAATGCGTATCCAGAGTGACTTCACTTTATCTCACAGAGTTAGAAACAAGGGAATTTCAGCAGCATGGGGACCAGATAGAATAGCTTGTACAATTAGAAGACTAGATGGCTCACAATCGAACATTTCTAGGTTGTGAACAATATTTGCATAACAGTTCCCGCTCTGGGTGAGGAGACACCATGTCAATTTGTGAATACTTTCTGAAATGTCGACCATACCCATTATGGAGTGAGTGAAGTTTGTTTTCCAAGAGTCAGGAAGAGAAGTTTTATTTGACATTCTATCATGAGGCGTATATACTCGATTGGAACCCATTAGCAATCTCACAGACATTCTACGTAGAGAAGACGAGAACGTGTCATGAGTGATGGTGGTAAATTTCTGATTGAGAAAGATGCGATCTCTGTGTCAGTGTATCGGAAAACTGGCTTAAATAAACATTCGGTTTACAACAAATTCGGAATCTGGAACTGTTGAATGATGTTATGGAAGCGAATGTTTCGGATAGAGGAATCTGATCATTTCACCACTAGGTCCTGCGTAAACTTGGCTTCATTGCTTTCCTACATGTTTGTCATGTGCTCTCACGGTCTGGAATGCTATCATTCGGCGAAAAGATCGATTAACCCGGCTGCAATTCTGCAAAGTCATAGCGAACTGTCTGCGCTAGCCTCTGCGTTTCCTCTGCTTTATTCTTCATCTGAGATCAAAGAATTCGATGTTGATCATCCTCATTCCTCAGGCTACTAATACAAGAATTAGTAGGCTGAGGATTGAAGACGATCATTCCGGAGTCAAGGGTTTTCTGCATGTGATATGTGAGACCTTTTTAACAGATTAAGAGAAAGGTATTTGACCTTACTTGCTCTTCTGAACTGAACTCAAGAAGCAAAATGCTCTTGCTTCTTGAGTCGACTTCACCATAATTAGATATTATTTTTTGTAAATGTGTTCCTGTTCATGTCACTTTGTCACAAACTCACATTTTGAGAAACTACGGTATGCAGAAACCATACCTGCGTCACGGTATGGGCATAGCATTCAGAGACCCTGTCCAGTTTTCCTTGCTGACATGTTAGTTGGTGGCCGCTAACTTTCTCTCGACTTTCAGCTGCAACCAGCCAGTATTCTGCTCTGAAGAGAGAACACTTCAGAGCAGGTCACAATTCTTGTCTGAATCAACCGTCAGGTGAATCCATAACACACTATAGTGACCGTAGGGCCAGCCCACCGGAAGTGGAAGTACAGATTAGGACCCAACAAATAAAAAAAACTGGTTGTACGAGGAGAAATGTTACTGGGCCCTACATGGTCCGAGATTTGAGGTTCTTTGGAGTTCCAGAATTAAACCTCCCAATAGTGACGTAGATTGGTGCTAGAGTTTTACGTCAATATTGGAAGGTGTTATTCACAAGAGGAAAATGCCTAACCTTGAATATAACCTCCAGATAGTAACATACATTGGTGTTAGGGTTGAATATCACTGTTGGGAGGTGAGTAACCTTGAGTATAGCCTTCCAATATTAACATAAATTGGTGTTAGAGTTGGATGTCGCTATTGGGAGTTGTCACTTTTAAAAGAAAGTGCATAGAAATCTTATGTTACATTACATCCATTCTAGAAAATTCTATAAATGTGTTGTTTGGTTTCAAGATCGCCTTCATTTGCAATTCTGGATTGTTCACGATGATTAATGTAGGCGCTACAATTGAGTTTGAATTCGGATTAATACATAAAAATCTAAATAAAACAATTGATGATAATATATGTAGCGAAGTATTTTACTGAAGCCTGAAAGAGTAAATTGTTGAGATAGACCTTTAAATAAACGTATGTCACATTCTTCTTTCTCACCACTATGTATTGAGATCATGATTGAAATACTACCTCCGATATTGCCAATAGTGACCTACTGTTCATATAAATCTGCTCGATAAGTTACAAATAAATGGTTTTGGAACTTTACTTCACTCATCAGAAGAGACACTATTGGGAGGATTAATTCTGTATGTGTCCCAAGTTAGTTGTTTGTCCTGACCTCATTCTTGTAAGAAGTAAGTCCGAGATCCTCTTGAGGTTGGTCCCACGCAGTTCCACACCAATGCAGATTTGGAGGTGGGAAGTCGGTTTGAAATTTCACAAAGTCTGTAAACTTAGCTTTGCAACATAAGCAATCCAGTCTCGTGCATCCATTCCCCAATTTTCATTTCTTTCACTTTCCACCGTTGCTATTCACCTCCATTTGAAACTCCTCATGGCGTACTTCACTCATGTAATGAAATGTAAACTTCACACCATGAGATGCAAGTACAGTTGACACCCAATTCTCTTCCTTATTCTTCGGAATGAACATGGATCAACGGCATATCATTCTAATTAAATGATAACACTAACAGAAAGCCACACAAGGACTCACTTAATCAAGTGCTACGCTTGTCTTGCTACCTACTTACGTACTTCTTTACATCAAAACAACAAATGAGATCTGAGTATTCAATCTGTATCATTAACTCTTCATCTCACTTGAAACCGAAGAAAGAAGCCCTTATCCAGTGAGGTACCTATTATTTGCCTTTATTTCGAGATATCTGATGAAACAGGTGTTAAAAACGCATACCGAGAGCACCCGAAACTAAAGCGAGAAAAATAAAATAATAAAAAAGTATCATGATGAAATAGTCAAAAAATTTAAATTTTTTTCCAGCCGTGTCATTGTATTTGAATTGTGACATGGGCACGTGTTTGTCACTCAAGTGTGCTAGGAGATTCTGTATTTAAACCTTGGATATTGAACTGGAGTTGCTTGCATCAATAAATTCTTCAAATATTGATTCATACACTTTTCGCCATGATGAAGATAGTGTCAATGCAGACGTGTAGACGAAATCTCATTGATAACACTCTCTTGCGATGATCAGTTGGTGTCAGAAAAGCACTTCAACGATTCAACATAAGTTATTTAACAAACACTGAGCATAAGCTTGAAATTTACAAAGGCGAATACTCCTGAAGAAGAACCAAAGATCTAAATGGACGATTTACCTTGGATCTCCATATCTACACATTCTCAAAAACTACTGCAAAAACTACGATGAGAAATCAACTCCTCATCGTTGTACCCGTGAGGATGCTTGATCACACCCTCAACCGCCCCAGGGCTCACAAATGAGGGCTGGAATGCCCAGACTACATGTGAAGCAGAAGGCCCCAGGCTCACATCTTTATCGTGAACAATCTTCCAGTTGCACAATAAGGTCCAAGAGTCATCGACCTCTTCGTAGCGCACCATCGGGAAAGTCAAAGGGAAGTCGTCTCGAGAACGGGCGGCTTGATTGGGATAACTTGCCAAGTCAAACAATTGCGCTTCCAGAAGATAAATAACTTCGTCTCCGGCTCCTATGCCCCAGCTGAGTATTAACTCCTGCGTATCTTCGATCTGCAAGGGGATGATCACGTCGAGCACCCGATCCATAGGCATCGCCTTCTCTTGCAGGTATAACCGCTGACCCTCAGTCGAGTCCAAATTCGAAGGTCCCGTATCGACAATCTCGAAGTAACAAAAAGGGTTCTTCGAAAGCATGCGTCCACGTTTTCCAACCACGAGGATCTCGCCCTTATGCTCCATACATCTAACAAAAGTCTCATATGTACCCAACGCAGTCCTTTGGTTAGAACACAATCCTTGGCAGAACACATAGCTCCATGCGTCGAGACTCGCATCGTAAATGTACAGCAAGTCCAGGGTTGGCCCTTCCGTTTTATTCACCAACCAATAGAATTTTCCCTCGTTCGTCAGACATTGAGTCGTGTATCTGCCGTAGAGAATATAAGGCTCCGCAAATCCATCGAGCCTCCTGATGGATGAGGGTAATTTACAACCTAGCCGCCATGAGCGTAATCTTGAGTCGTAGATGTAAGTTTCGCCTTCACCGTACGCAGAACGAGGATCTAAAAACACGAACCTATAAAACCCTGTCTCGAGATTCGCATCGATTCCGCACAACAGATTGCCTGAGTTAGGGATTTTGAGACAGAAACGTGAACCAGACTCAAATGGCGTCGGCAATTTAAGGTGTTGTCGCGTGAAAGGGTTGTAGATGACGAACGACATATTCGGATCATTGAGTTTCTTGGCGAGAAAGCAGAGCAGACCTCCACCTGACGCCACCAGCTGGACCTGATGATATTTCAACGACAGAACATGATGTAGATCGCATTGCAACCACGAATTAGTGCTGGAATTGTACATGGTGAGAGCTCGATCGTCCAGATACAGCGGAGCCAGCTTCCCTGGCTTGCGGCAAAACGAGTGTGAAAAGTCCCACGACATTAACAGAGCGTTCCAAGCTTTGCATACACAACGAAATCCCATCGCTTCCTTCAAAGGCAGCCTGCCCAGCACATTGTGGACTAGCTCGTCCGGCAACGAGCACCCCATGGACGTGCTTCTTGTTGCAAGCTTCATCACAAATCGCACTCGAAAATTCCTCGAGAGTAACGAGAAATGCAAAGGATTATCGAGATACGTGAACAGGGACTACTGGGCAGTCACTCAATTCACATTGGAGTACCAGATGGAGTCCACAAACCTTGCAGCATTAGAACAGATTCACGAAGATTCACGAAGATTCACAGATTCACAGATTCAAGAAGTCGGTCTTCTGCTCTGCACTTATGCCCCTGCTCCCAGAGTCAGAGTCTGGGAGTACTGTAGGGGCATAAGTCCAGAGTAGAAGACCGACTCTGGGACCCAGAGTCAATGAATACTCACGTGGACGTGGACACCAAGTCACGTGGATACCAAGTCACGAAGTCACGGTGTCAACGACATCTCGGGCTAAGACAGGAGTCTGGCACTGAGATGAACAAGAGGAAGCATGGAGGATCGGGTTACAGTCTGCGTTGGATTTGCGCAAGTCATATTTTCAACAGATGTCACTTTCACTTGTAGACGTATATCAGTCATACCAGTTTTCCATTCCTGAAAATAAAAAAATCTTGTCAATGTCAAGTACCAGCTTTTATTAAGTTGCAAATTTTTTTATCTGTTTTAATAGCGTTGGCACAAATGATAAAAAAAATGGTATTTGACTTTCTTTTTTACTATTGTAATGGAGATGTTTTTGTTCGGCATAAGAGTACTATATCAAACAGAAACAGTTTTGCCCGTATGGAAAATGTTGTTAGGATCACAGTAATCACATTAAGATATTATCAAGCAGCTAAATTTTAATTCATTCTTGTTAGCTCTAGCTACTTTTTCTGCATAAAAGCATCTATTGCATTCGAGACGTTACTCTGAATGGAACAATATGACTTAAAATCTTATTTCTAAACTAAAAGTCTATAAGCAATGCTTGTCACTTGGCAATGAAAAAGAATGGCGGGACATGCATTATGCATGCTGTCAATAAAGAGTTCAACATGCCATGAAGCTTCCTAAATCATCCGGCTAAAGTTTAAAATTTCTTCTACTTAGCTTTTGAAATAAACATGTTAGATCATTACAAGATCGTCATTCAATTCTTTCAAATCTTTGAAATGGCGACCTCATCAACGTTGTATCTCACGCAAAGTATTTTGCTTAGCTTGTAAAGTAATAGTTAGATGTGATAGTTTAAAAGGAAAAATCAAATTGTAATATTTATACAAAGATACTTTGAAGCATGTTTCGTGTACTTGTTTTGTTCTTTCCTTTTAATTTGTATCAATAGATGTTGTCAAAACATTTTTTTTGGTGAAAATGTATATGAGATATTCTTAAATAAAAAAAATGTAAGATTTGTGAAGAAAAATAAAATTCATAGATTTTTCTAAATTCTTTGTATGGAGTAAAGCAAACTCTTATACAATGGTACAAGTTATTTGATGGTTTTTTGTTAATCGTAGTAGTCAAATGGAGTGTGTTTGATATTTGTATATATGTATATATGAAAAAAGATAAAAATATATTTAATTTTTAGTTTCATTATTTCAATGCTCTATATGTATAACATGTTTGAAGCCTTTAAACTTTTCTTGAACCTTGAGATTTGAATGATCATATTAATATGTTGATAATTTTGGAGATTAAAAAATAAAACTTTGAAAATTGAAAAATTACAAGTATGCTTGAAAGATACTTGCATGGGAAGACTGAAACGTTAATATTCATTCCCGTATAGTGAGAAGAGGAGGAAGAAGTACTCGGACCTCCATATCCACAGGTGAAGAGTATGAAGATAATATTCAGGGTATGGATACACCCGCTTGACCTCCAACAGGATAGAAAGACTTTATGAGCTTCTTAGAGGAATACTTCTGTACATGGCTACAGCCTTAGGACGGTGGGTTCTTGAACGAAGGGAACGGCCTCTTTGTTCTTGTGCTTAAGTATCAGCTTCGGCTCCAGCCACTCCCACACAGACTTGCCCAGGCTGCCTCGAAGTATAACCCGATGCAGACGAAGCATGTAAGCATCCAGTGTACAAAAATGACATGAGTACCAAAGCGAAGTTTGCTGTTTATTTTTGCCATTATTCTGAATAATATATAAAAGAAGACAAGAATTCTGATGCGTAGAGCCGACATTAGTGATAGAGAACTCTGACCTCATGCTCTTCGCAATCGTATCCTTTTGGGATCCTGTGAATCTCGTAGAAGGTTATCGACCCCCTAGCTTAGTTGCACTTAGTATAAGCCTAGATCTGAAGGTCGTGTGTTTGATCCGCTCAAACTTTTTATCTATATCGCTTTTGATGAGAAGAACTAATAAATTCAAACTGTAATATATATAATCCAAATAGTGATAATAGATTGTGACGTTAAAGTTTAGGGTTTTTGAAAACCCTAAACTTGTCAGTTTGTCCATGTTTCGATGTCACTTTTGGGTGGAAATGTCAGGGTTGTGAGGAGCTTGTAATCATTGTTTAGATTACATATGATTGGATCACAATTTGAATTTATTAAGGAGTCTCAGCAAAAACTATATAGATATGCCCAGCAAAAGCGTGAACGTGGATCAAGCGCGATATAAATATTCCCAGCAAAAGCTAGAGCGCGGATCGAACACGCTACCTTCAGATCGCCGGGTATGCGCATACTTCGTCAATATTTTGACGCCTTGGCTCCCAGCAGCCAGAGTAGCAATTAAAGGAAGTGATAGTGATAAAGGCCTATTGTTCGATCCCATTGTTCTCAGGCTGAGTATCAGGACTGTCATGAGTAAGCCATCGTGCATTGGGACCCTTGTTAGACCCCATTGATCCTGAGTAAGTGTCCGTGCCTGGTGAGGAGAAGGACGGTCGAAACCCTCTGAACCCGTCACGAAGAATCCTGTAGCATAACCGGACTGAAGTCTAGCCTGCTGAGCGAACGAGCGGGGCTCATCCGCCGTCAAAGCCTTCATCAGCAAGATCCCCTTCCGCAGTTTCTCCCCGTACTCCGACGCCTCATCTTCGCCTAAACAATCCATAGACCTCCGGATTCGAACAGGTGCGGAAGCGTTATACTTCAGCTCGACGTCCAGAATCGGCCCCTTGTACTCCGACGCACAACAATCATATTCCTCCACGAAAAAAGTACCATTTTCTGCACGTAAACTCATGTTTTTCGCAATCGTATACTCTTGGGATAACATCAATTCTACAAAAGGTTTTCAACACATGCAAATGCATGGTCGGTATCTTGAGGACTTGGCTCACAACAGCCAGAATAGCAATTAAATCAATCAGATCTAGTGCTAGTGCATGGTCGGTATCTTGAGGACAACAGCCAGAATAGCAATTAAATCAATTTGATCTAGTGCTAGTGCTAGTGACCGCTATGATTATAAAAGCCGATTGCTGGACCCCATTGTTTTCACTTGGCTGACGATGCACGTTTTTGAAATTAGCTCAGACATCAAACACTGCGCGATACACAATTTGTAGCTGTTTTTGATTTCTGAACTAATTTCACAATGTATGAAAAGTTGGTTTGCTGATAAAAGCGAGCTTTCTACAGCGACATAACTTGCAAATGAATGCTGCATCTTTAAAAAGATATTGATTCATCACCAGGCTGACTTAAAAAAAACATCCCGAGGATTCAGAGCAAAATCTCAACCGCAAAAATAGAATTTGAATTTTTGTTTTAAAAAAAATCGTAACAACTCGTATCAAATTTTTTCTAATGGTATACTCCATCGGGTTAGACGGTTGGTTTCCGATTTTAGCTAAGGAATGATACGTTGAGGCTATTAACTGTCGAAAGTACAGATGCATCAGTACTTATCGTGCTAAAGCATAGATAACAATTTAAATGTTTTGAATGATGGTTGTACTTCCAGAGCTGAACTAGCTGCTGGTATCTCCTGGGTCCAAAATTGGTAGCTGGATAAGGCCCTTGTCTGGATTCAGCCAGAGTAAACGTTGGTAAGCTCTCCCTGTCATGCAGACGGATCCGAATCAACGGACACATAACAAAAATATCGAATTATGCAGTTTACGTTCCTCACCGCTCTCGTCATGCCGTTTCAAAACAGAGACTGTCTCTTGTGACTTGAGACATCGCCGTGAAATTCTGGTGCTCGGTGACGCATTCACAGATCGAGCAAGTCCATCATCAACTAACAAAAAAATAGTCAACCGAATATTTATCTATGTCTTACTACTCTATTTACGTAATACACACAAGATCGAGATTACATAATCTATCTCCAGCTTACTTAAAGTCTACCATTGAACATAGATGCATATAGCTTATTGCTAGTCCTACTTCATGCAAGAAGCTCATGTGATATAGTCATACCAAACCTGAATTGTAATACTCAATTTTCATGATTTCATTCATTTTATATATGAAGAAAACTATTCACTTTGCTATGGATCAGCAGTTCATTTTATCTCATTTCTGAAATCTTTGTAGTGGTAAAGACTTGTTGTGAAAACTCACAATGATTGGGTTGTAAAAAATTGCATTTATTGCTGCATTTGGAATAATTTTTTGACTTGTGTATAAGCTTGAAGTGTATGAAGAATAGTCCTTTTTTTCTCTTTGTGGCCCAAATTATGATTACTAATTAATAATAATTACTATTAATTATTATTATTATTATTAAATTATTTCTCTATTATTTGCAATTTGAAGATTTTTTTTCTTACAAGAATATTGATTTTAGTGAATTATCCATTGCTACTCACTATTCATTAAGCAGATAATGACATATTTTGCTCCACATATTTTATGTCTAGAGTAATAAGTGAATAGTTTTGACCTGATTTTATATATAATAACATATAAAAAGAAAAGATCATCATACTTTACAGATTGATCTACACAATTCAAAATAAATAGTGAGTATTACATGTTTTGGATAATCTTGCTCCACAGAAATAAATTTGATTTTTTTTCTTTATTACAATGTAAAAAATTTCTAAAAATTTGAAGTTTTAACGTTTTTTCCTAAAGCTTATGTTTGTTCTTCACGTTAAACTTCCAATAAGTTTTTGTGTTATTGATAATATTACATATATATATATATATTCATATTCATTTGATTATTCAAAAATAGTGTTATAATTTAATACTGGAATTTCAAGTACTTGTCTTGTTTGTATCTTGTTTCAAATTTCGCCAGGATGTATATACTATAAATTTGTGAAGAAAGAAGTTACTTAATTAAATTTTTATCTTAATTTTAATTGTGCTCTAGCAATAAATTGTAATAAAAATAATAAAAAATTTTAATAAACCAATATTTAATTATATTAATAGTTATAGTTTTTAATTTAAATATTCAAAATATAAATTGAAAATGACATTCACATATATTTTTAATTCTATAAAGATTTTAATATAAAAATATTTTTAATCTTAATAATCAATTTTGAATACTCAAAATATAAATTGAAAATGACGTTCACATATATTTTATGATACTACAGAAATTTTTTTAAAAATTATTAATTTATTTTAGGAATTATAATGTTTTAATTCGAATATTTAAAATATAAATTAAAAATGATATATACGCATTGAATTGACATTATAAAAATAAATTCATTCAATTTCGTAATTATAGTTTTCTAATTTTAATACGTCAGTTGTGAATTGAAAGTGATATTCACATATATTTTTTATATTATAGAATGATAAAAAAATAAATTTAGTTGTTTTTTAAATTTAAATACACAAATTATAAATTAAAAATGATATAGACATAAATTTTTTAAATTGAAAAAATATATTATCTTAATAGTTACACAATTCAATGATTATTTTAGGTACAGTATTGATGGAACAAACTCACCCACCCGTAACCAATTGTTGAGAAAGAATGAATTGTACTTTCGCTAGATTTTCATGACACTAGGAGATTTTAGAGTATGTTAAAGAAGGCGATGTGCAAGTGGGATGAGTGCCGGAACGAGGGATCCATGAGAGAGGGGCATCGCGATTGAGCAGGAAGGATTAGGGATTTGCGCGAGTCGAAGATTACTCCGAGTGGTGGGAGTGAAAGAATACGGAGATGGAAATGGTCAACCCGGTCACCTCCCGATATCGTTTCACCATTCTTTCTTAGAATGTTTGTGAGTTGGCCGCCGCAGTGGCAGCAGTACGTGATATATTGTTGTTGAGTGTATTGTATTGCCCACGAGCAGTCAGTCTGGTAGCTCAACAGACTCCAGCAGAGAATTCCACTGCAACGTCGGGGGAGGAACTGTCTACTCTTCAGATTTGCATGCATTCAGAAGGGACGAAACCGAAGGATTCTCGTGAATATGATCAGATACCAAAGGAGCTGTAACGACTAGCAACGACTACCGTCCATGTTTGCGTTGTTACCCACGAAGACCTTAAACTGATTTACACTTGACCGCCATCGGACAGGTTTGGCCTGTGTAAGGTTGTACATAAGACGAATACTTTACCTCATTGCTCTGAGTCTCGTCGCGCATCCCAGGAAGTGACGATGGTTTTCACTAGCCAAGTGGAGATCGGTAAGGTGGGCTCTTCGAACGATGGCATCGGTAGCAAAGGCAAGAAGATGCCTCCTGTTGGGCTGAGCCCTCTCAGTAGTAGGGTTTGGAACTGTAACAAGATAAAGAAAGAAACTGTAACGGAGATGCCTGCAAGATTGACGAGGAAAGAGTTGTGGGTGGAGGTCGCCGTGGGTAGCAAATCCGACACCAAGTTTTGCTCCACATCTTGACGGGTATGCAGAACCGGGTGCTATGCTGGCCATTATGGGACCTGGAAAATCAGGCTCTGGACTTTTTGGCAGAAAGACTCGCGAAGAACGCGAGACTTACTGGAGATAACAAGCTCAACGGTCGCCGCAAGACGACTCTTCAGTGCGGGATGGCTGCTTATATCACTCAAGTGGATGAGCTTCGATGACACAATGATGCGTGGTGGGAAGGGATTCTTGAGGAAGATGTTTGTGGCTCGAAGAAGCAGAAGCGCGCCCCTGTGTATTTTCCGGAAGAAGAGGATCATGAGACTATGTCTTTAAAGGACATGGGAATTGCGTAAGACTGGGACGAGGACTTGTGTAAATGCATACTAAGAGGGTATTCCGGTGTGACAATTCCGAGGAATGAGAGGCGCGTTAGATTTTCCGTGTAATGAGAAGCGCGTTAGAACTATGTCTATAGGTCGAGAATGTAGGGGCCAAAAAACTTCTCCAAAAAACTTCTCCACGGGATATGGAACTTTCCATGGTACGACCAATTGATGCCAGCGTTTGTTCTGATCGTCTTTCAGAAAATAACTCTGCTTGAAATAGTTTAGATAAGACGTTCCGAGTTTACCTCAGCATGAAATAGTTTAGATAACACGTCTCCGGACAATACTTGGAGAAAACTAAACGCCGGCGGAGGTTGGAGGAGATGGAGTGCGGAGAAAACTAAACGCCGGCGGAGGTTGGAGGAGATGGAGTGCACTAGGTTCAGGGAAGAATGTTGCGACGAGCAAAATAGTGAGTGGTTCAATACGCTCAGAGCAACCGCCGGGATCAATTGGTAGTGCTATCGCAAGTTCTATATCCCGTGGACACGTTTTTTGCCCCTAGATTCTCGAACTATATAAACAGTTTGAAAACGTGGAGAGTGTTTTTGGTGATCCTTGTTCTAGACCATCAGTTAACACTAGATCCTAGATTTTACATCCAGTATATTTAAGAAGAGAGGCGGGAGAGATATATCTTGAGTTCGTTTCTCTCCTCATCCCTGCGTGCTGGGAAATTTAGTCCCTTTTGTTTCGTATCAATGGTTCTGCCATCTTGCCTTCATTCTATGAGTCGATCCTTTGTGCACGCCCAAACATTCCGGATATGACTTCTGCATTTGAGTTCCTAAGTAAGGATGCATGTTCATCGCAACAAAGGTCCTCGTCTCCCTCAGGCTAAGTCTCGAGCGCAGTGAATCGAATGGAAACCAGTTTCGCGCTCAACATACAGGGAGTAAGAATCTGCCAAAATTCTTATTATTCTGAAGGCCTTCTTGTTGTAAGGAGAGAAGACAAAAATACTACAGGCTCTTCCTCTTCATACGTAAATAGGAGATTCCGCCTCTTTCTGAGGAAGGCCTTGTCTTCAATCCTCAGGTTCGAACAAGGTGTTACAAAGTTATTCCGGATCACTCTCAACAAAAGCATTTTCCCTTCTTCTCCATTCGAAACATAAATCGAGATCTCACTTATTCAAAAATGGATTCGATTTAATTCATTCATTCATTAAGGAATGAGTGAATTATATTCAAACATGCCAATGAGGTGGCCAAAGAGGTGACCATGCATACATTCAAGAGTTGTAATACTCTGCTATCGTCGTTGAGGCTATGAGGCCTAATAATTGTTTTTGACATTTGACAGACCAATGTATGTACATGAGAGCATGGTGCACTGCCAAAGGTATATCATATCATGTGCCCATAAAAGCACAAGCCAAACTAGTAGGATAAGTGCTTGGAGTGCTCAGGACCTGAGCACGGAACTGCTAGAGAGTGCTATGTGAATGACCTTGATCACGTGTACGAGTACTGCAATTCCATGGCACGAATAAGTAAACGTTTCTATTGGTACTTCAGGTCTAGTACTGATTGACTTGATGGATTGCAACATCTACAAATGTCAACAGACTTGTACATTTGTATAATCACTCCATCGATATTTTTTCTAGAACAGTTTCTTCTTGACCTACATAAGTGAAGACCCGGACAAGCTGCTGATGAATCGCAGAATTACTGTTATCTTCAGAAACATTCACGGTGAACAATGAGACTGCACACTTGTCATAATCCGCTCCAGCAGTTGTAATCACAATTAGATAGAAGTTACATTTCTTTCAAGTACTGAAGATAGAGATCAGATTTGGATCCATGGAATCAGCTTTAATTCCCATCGAGTCAACTACAATTTACATTTATTTTGCCTAAAATATACGTAAATTTACTGTGTTCATGTAACTACACAGCCATGTTGGAGAGGACTAATAATCTCTCATTGGAGCATGTGCAGAATGTTTGGCAAGATTTTCCATCCGGTGCGGCGGTCTGTCAAAAGTTGCGATACTAGGGAAAGGACTTCCATGCAATGGCAAGGGTGGAACTTTGTTTCCGTCAGTGACGTGCAGTATTATCTTCTCTTTCTCGAAGTGAAACAAATACATATGGTATACTCGACAAATGGAGATGACTTTGGAGAGAAATCGCGAATTTCAAGGAAGACCTGTTCGACAAATGGAGATGACTTTGGAAAGGACGGGAAAAAGAATGAAAGTCGTTCTGCCAGCACAGTGACCGTTGGATGGGCGATGCTGTTGTCTTCAACCAAGTTGAGCTTTACGAACTTTAATTACGGGTAGAGAATATAGAGCTTAAACATTAGATTCTTGAAGTTGCAAATTGACG
Source organism: Marchantia polymorpha subsp. ruderalis (assembly GCA_037833965.1). Lineage (NCBI taxonomy): Eukaryota > Viridiplantae > Streptophyta > Marchantiopsida > Marchantiales > Marchantiaceae > Marchantia > Marchantia polymorpha. The sequence continues at coordinate 9,410,029 of AP031352.1, read as the reverse complement.
TATTTGAGCAGAAATCTTCATGTCTTGCAGCTCCAAAAGCAAGGATGGATGTGACACACATTGTCCTGAATAACATCGAAGCAGTAGTTTGAGTAGTGTCCCGATTCGGAATATCAAAGAGGATGAAGAAGCCAAGATCTGATTGTGATAGGACTCTCGTTCGAAGTGTTTAATGCAAGGTTTGCATTTATTTTTTCCAGAAGCTTTAATGTTTAAAAATGGATTCAGCCAGGTTCTTTCTCAAATGAGAAAAAAAAATTCCACGACAAGGTAGGCAGCATTGAGCAAAGATCACCACGGTTCACAGCACGTGTACTACATGCTAGTTTCAATGCGAACCCAACTATGCATGCAAAACATGATGAAGATGAAAACATATGCCAAGAGTATAATTCTGCTCGTCGGCCTCGGACGAATGCTATCACACCTTTGATTCTTCAGCTCAACCATATGATGCCACAAGAAGCTTGGAAACAATCAGCTCATCGTTGTTTTATCAGAGCATATTTTTGCTTTGGAAGTACTCTCATTGTCGCATCTCTATATCACGTGGAAGTGAGTATGAAGATGTTTTACGCTTATTCATGGACGTGAGCTCCGTCCGTTTTATGGGGTTTTCTCTGATTTGAAATTATTTGACATCGGAATCCTTGACCTTCGGGTTTTAACTGTGTGCTCTTGCAGCTGTATGACTTGGTATTTTATATCCACTTTTGGACTCTGAAGTTCTTCAAATTTCTTATACATGTAATTTTATTTTGCTATGCTCTTTTGGCTTCCCGCTGTTCCAATACGGCCTTGAAAGAAGGAAGAAAACAAATTACCATGAATTCACCGCCTTACATGGAAAGGTGTGACGCATGAACCACCTGGCGCATTACATCATCTTCAAGAAATTCAAATGGGCGATCCCAAATATTTTATCATTGATAGTAGCACCGTCTGCGTTTCGACATACACAATACTTTTCGTGTTAATCGATGAAGAAATACGACTTAAAAGTCCTCCAACAGTGAAAAACTCTACAAGTACTTTTGGAACTCGCGGTTGGATATAGTGGTCGTGTTCGAGACTGGATCATTGCTTCCACATCACTTCTGTAAGATTGGAATTACTAGTTTGAAGTTCGACGTAAGGTTGACAGTTAAAGCCCTTTTGCTCTTCCACTACCTCTTTGTCTTTATAATCACTCATCTCTCGAAGTTAGCATCGTAGAAAGCAGTACTTGCAGAACAGGAAGTGAATAAAGAGTCCTAAATCACAGTGCCTCTCCAAAGTTGGATTTAGTACTGAGACGTGAGATTGTATTTGACATGCTGTATATGCATGTGCTATACTGCTGCAGCACTGTTAATAGACCTAGCACATCTGCGTCGCTGGAACCAGGCCCTGTTCTTTGAATCAAGAGCCAGAAAAGACTCATGGGGAGCTACGAGACCGGCCGGTCGATGGAGTGTATGTAAAAGCAAGATAATTCTCCCGTCTAGCCGCTGCTCTTCATATTTGGTCTTTGGGTATCTGTGCGTGTTGCGAAAGAGTAAGTTTTAACACTGTTTCAATAATGATACTACAGTCACGACGCTTTTCTCGGCACAATGTTTCAAAGCGTAAACGCGACGATAGCTCAGATGGAAAAGCTCCGAGAGTAAACTTTCCGAGTCTGGTGGAGACTCGGGAAGTTCAAAGGCAACAAAAGAGGACTGCCGTCTTCCAAGCTTTTTGCTGTTACGAAATGCGACTTTCTTTTTCAATCAATATATCTAATCAGAGGTGTTGGGGATCCCGACCGAACTGTCTTTGAGCTGGCAGTCTGTATTCCTGCTGAGCTCATAAAACTTGGGGTCTTCATTACTTTGCCCTTCATGCTTACAAATTTAGACTGGTGCAAAAGTCCAAAGGCTCGCGGGTGCATCTTATCTGAGTCAATGAACACATCTAAATGGTAAAAGGCTCATTAACTCTTTGTTGACAAATCATCCACTTGCTTGAGAAACAGAGAATGCTGGGCTCTGGGAGCAGCATCTATTAAAGCCAGACTTGAATCCCATCTGTCCAACCTTCAATCCCACCGTAACATTGATGCCAATATGGCCCCAGGTCATTCCATTGTCCTTCTGGCATGTTTTCTCGTTGGCTCCTCTATCGGAGAGAACTGGCAAGCAGAAGCCTCTAGTTCGCTCTTGTACCGATCAACATCTTCCGAGTCCGATAGAAAGTTCAGCCCATCTAGCCGTAAAGGCGAGCGTCTTCGTGCAGCACAGTTCAGGGAAAGGGAACTAGATCATCTAGACCATCGACGATTACAGCTACATGCGTCAAAGATTCATCAGATTCGAGAGGGATATTTTCATGATCATGATAGTGATCATGAAACCGACTCCAGGTCCCATGTGCTCTCACACGCAGTTTCCTTGCTGGAAGTTAGCTTTGGGTAAGTGAAAGACTCCGGCTCCATTCTACGATTGATATTTTCCAGATTGTGACCAAATTTACCAGAATGAGCAAATGAAACCTCGTATTACCAAATAATTATTTCTGCTTCAGATTGAGTTATGCTGTCAAGTTCCTGTTTCAGGGAAGCTGATGACCTTCTGGCATTCAAGGACGGGATCGGGAACTATCCGGAGGGTGCCTTGGATGATTGGACTCCTGGCAAGCGATCAGAGTACTGTTCGTGGACCAGAGTCACTTGCAATCGTCAGTTGCATGTTACTGCTCTCCACTTGTCTTCGCTGGATTTGACTGGCTCGTTGGGCCCTTCGTTGAGCAATCTTTCATACCTGGAAGAGCTCCATCTGGATCAAAACCATCTGGAAAGCCAGATTCCTCCGGAATTAGGACGGCTCTCGAGGTTACGAATCCTGAACCTGGAAACCAATTGGCTCTACGGAAGCATTCCTAACGAGCTGGGAAATCTGACAAGCCTGCAGGTACTGAACCTTGGCTGTCAGGGAGAAAGGTTCAATGGAACGATTCCAGAAGAGCTCGGGCAGCTCCTGGAACTACGGATTCTAAATCTCGGAGCTGTCATGAACGCAGATTTGGAGTATCCAAACTCTGGAGGGTCTAATAGCAATGGTCTCGGAGGCACAATTCCCAGGTCCCTAGGAAACTGCACAAAGTTGAGGTACTTGGATTTCTACGGCAACTTCCATCTTACAGGTGTGATCCCAGAGGAGCTTGGAAAGCTTATACACCTGGAGTATCTCAGTTTTCAGGATAACACTTTCACAGGAGCTGTACCACATCAACTGGGGAATTTGACCATATGCAAGTACCTTAATTTTGGAAGCAACAACCTGCAAGGGCATCTACCCGTGGGACTTGCAAATCTGTCCCGGCTCAGCGTCCTAGATGTGGAGTGGAACTTTTTCACCGGAAACCTGCTCCATGTCAGTTCCACATCATGGTCTAAATTATCATTGTTCTCTGCAGGTTTTAATTCATTTACTGGAACATTTCCTGAGCTCCTCCTCTCTTGTCGCAACTTGGTGATGTTGGATCTCAGCTTCAACAACTTCAGTGGTAATCTACCTGCGGACCTTGGGAGGCTGTCAAGTGCGAAGACCATCGATATCGAGTCCAATACGTTCGGAGGAGAGCTCCCTGAATCTTTAACAAACATCAGCTTGCTCAACGAGCTGCGACTCCTTGACAACAAGTTCACTGGTCCTTTGGATGCGCTGAGGAACTCAACACTCCTACAATATCTGGAATTAGGAAGTAGGAATTGGGGGCATAATAAATTCACGGGACGTCTGACGGATGAGATGGTGAGTTTGTGGCTGAAAATGAAGACTTTGGACCTCAGCTACAATGCTCTGATTGGAAAGATCCCCAGAGCCCTAGGTAATCTGACCCAACTCCAAGATACAAGATTACCTGGAAACAAGTTCGATGGAGTCATTCCTGAAGAGTTTGGAGACCTGAAAAGTTTGCTCTGGTTGGCGTTGAATGACAATGAGCTCACGGGGAAGATTCCCGCTAGCTTGGCTAACCTGCAAGATCTCTACTATCTTGACTTGGGAGATAACAAGCTTACGGGCTCCATACCCCAGCAGTTTGGCAACCTCACGGAGATTGTAAACTTGATTCTGCATACGAACAATCTGACTGGTGAAATTCCACCGGATTTGTGGAAGCTGCAGACTTTGCGATTCCTTCTCCTCCATAACAACAAACTCAGTGGAAGCATTCCAGTTGCCGTTACCAACTGCAGTGCCCTGATTATTCTCAGACTGAATAACAATTTTTTGAGAGGTCAGCTCACGCACATAAATTTCCCAGTACTGAGATATCTTTCCGTGTTGTCCTTCAGCGGGAATCAACTCAGCGGACTCTTTCCCGTAACATTATGGAACAATTCTCGTCTGCACTTGTTGGATTTGAGTAATAACCACTTTGCGGGGATGCTGCCGAAGTTCGATGTCCTCAACTTGGGATCCTTGCGAGTGTTGAATATGGCATCCAATTACTTCTATGGCTTCCTACCTTCTTCAATCTGGAATCTCTCCTCACTACAAATTCTTGATCTCTCTTCCAACGCCTTCATAGGTGTATTGCCTCATGACCTTTCAGGATTGGTGACTTACAAGCTCCCCGTGGAGTCAGCAGAAAGCAATTATTACTTATACAAGCATATGTCACTCAAAAGAGGAGAACATACTTTTGAGTACAAGTACTTGCTAGATGCAATGACGATGATAGATGTTTCTAGCAATCAACTTAGTGGAAAACTACCTATGGAATTGGGCACATTGGAAGGTCTCAAATACCTATTCATGGCCAACAACAATTTCGAGGGATCTATTCCAGCCGAGTTGGGTGAAATTTCTGATCTATTAGAGCTGGATTTATCGAGAAACCAGTTATCGGGTCCAATCCCAGTATCACTTAGCAAATTGCGATTGGGTTATCTCAACTTGTCACTCAATCAGCTATGCGGTACCATTCCTGTTGCAAATGCGTTTGACACGCGTTTGTCAGGATCTTTTCTGCCTGGGAATCCAAAACTTTGCGGAGATTCCATTAAGAAGCCTTGCGAATCTTCTGCATTTAGTTGCGGTGGTCATCTTGATCCTGTTCCTATAGATGAACGAAAAGAGTCGAGGAGTTTGTATTTTTATGGTGTGTTCATGACGGCCTTTGCAATAGGAGCTTCATTTGGATTTGCAATTGTTATCGTTATGATCACGATGATCCCAGCCTTGAGAAACAGATGTTTATTTCCTCAGAGGAGAACGATGGCTCCTGCTCAGCCTGACTACGGTCTCTTTCGCTGGCCTACTTAGATCTGAGAAATTTTTCGCTCACAAATTCATACGATGATTTATTGTTAAATTAGCTGGCAGCGTGTAGACTTAGATAGAAGCTTTTGACATAGCCAGCTAACGAATACAGATAGAGAATTTTGTGCAACGAAGAGTAGTGGGCACTTTTTCTAAATAATTTTCATATAGAAATAGATTCATATACTATACTATAGATAATGATTCACTTGTCTTCGCTGCCTAAGCCCCTTGTATTCAATATTTGTTTTGAGTCTAGAAAGCACTTTTGAAAGCATTTAGTGTATCAGTCTGGAGTTAACTTTATTGAAAAATGATGAAGTTTTCGTTTATAATTGACATTTCAATTGTTTACTAAGTTGAAATTTGAATCATTTAATTTTTATATTTTACATTAATATGGTACCATCAATTGTTATGTGACGAGGTACAAACTCTGTTTATAGCTTAGACTTCGATAGTGATTTCACATATTATGCTAAACAATCGTTTTTAACTTATTTTCGTAGACAACATGCAATCAAGTAGATTGTTGCATTAAAACAAATATTGATAATTTCTACTACATGCGAATTCAAATGATAAAACCACTCGAAAGTATTGTGTTGAATGAAACTTTTAAAAAAACTGGATTGCAAGATTGTATTGAAGAAAAGAAATTTATTTTAAATTCCATAATGCATATGAACCAAACATGTTTCATTTCAACATATTTACATCTACAAAGATATAAAACTTTCATTCAAAACGTTAATTATGATAGTTCAGCGGGGAGCTTGTGATACTTAGTAGAAAAATTTGGTGTAGCCAGTCAGATCGATCATACATACAAAAAAAGTATTGTATGAGTTTGCATGTACAAAGAGCTCCTCACCATGATTTGAGTCCTAACTGAAACTCCCCAATAATTTTTGCTTTTAGTTGTTGAACATTTTTGTTTAGCTTGATTTTGTACAACTGCTATAGAATGTGTCTTCGATAGGTAAATATCCCGTCTGTTTGAGCATTGAACACAATTTCTACTCCTGAGTCTTGATCATCGGAAGCTCGTTTACTTGTTCCTCTAATGTGATACTAACTCTCATCCAGTATTTTCCAAGCAGTAGGATCCCCTTTCAATGGTCTCTGATACATCCGCGAACAATTTTAGAACATGTATTACACAATTTTCACTTCACGCATCAAGTTCATAAGCTCGTTGATTTGTACAAGAAGTTGTTATTAGATAGTCTCATCCGAGCCCAACTGAAATATCCTATTGCATCTACATCTCGTGTCTACACATGTCGCATATGTGCTTTATTATAAGATTTAATCATATTACCTGCTGTCTTGCCCAATAAGACTAATCGTGATGTGGAAGGCCTCAAGTGAAGCAGTTATGAGAATTGGAAGATTGATGGTGAGAGCATTTACCTACTGTCAAATACTCTCATAAGCTTTATTGCAATATTATCAACCCTCTTCATACTAGACATATTTCAGAACTGAAATTTGTCTTGAACCTTCTATTTCAGGATATGATTCATTGACGTTTTCTTCCACATCAAGATTGTCAATGAGGAAGACCTCAATCATTTCATAGTAACCCTTGAGTACCTGTCACTTTCGATTTCTTCGGACTGATAAAATATTTTTGTCAAAGATGGCTTAGCAAAGGATACCCGTGGATATTAACTAAAACGTGTGAACTAAGTTTTTGTCTTTGAATATTATTGATTCAGGCAATTTTCAATTTTAAAAAACAAGAAAATATTAATTTAAGACCTCAAAAGAGATAACATGTTTGCTCTTATTCAAGTCTCTGGTCTAAAAATCATTTACCATTTGAAAACTCTGGGAGTGACAAAGGCATAAACGTATATCCAATTTAATCATTCAAAATATATATTTGTACTCTATTGATCTTGAATATACATTTGGGACCTGAATGAGATTGGTATAATGTTCATCTCATAACAATCATTTCAGCTTTTAACATCTCTAGATGGAGGCATTGACGAAGTTGTCATGTGGGGCGGTCGACTTCTTTCCTCACTGGACTTTCTGCCGAGACTCGCTGCTGTCCTGATAGAGAGAGACATCGGTAACACAAGACTGACGCGCTATACGCAGCTCAGAAGAGGTGAGTTGGGAGTGAACGAGGTGATGAGGTTAGGGCTGATGCGATTTAGTTGTTTGTCAAATATATGTTAGACCAGATTAATGCCTCAGGTCCGATTTATGCAATAATGAAAGAAATTAGAAAAGCGAACAGCATGATTGTCCTTCCTTTTGGCGCAGAGAACATGCGCGACGAAAGTCCACAAGCCGCATTTGTTTGTCAGCAGGAGATTTCCATCGCCTGTGGCAGTTAGTAGCGCAAGTGAACTTGCACTTTTCTGCAAATCTGGAGTCTAAACCCGCGGGTTTCGAAAGATAGTCAACGGAACGCTCGACGATGAAACTGGCGCTTCCTGTCCTCTTGCATCAAACTGCCCGGCAGTCACTGCTCACATTGTGCACTTGAGTCATTATTCGAGTTCAAAGTGTAGTAAACGAAATCCAAGAATTTTATTTATGTTGATTAATAACTGATTCAAGCTCAGCAGTCACTATAGTCATGCTAAACCCATAATAATACATTGTTCAAACATTCTAATATATATCAACGTTAATATCTCTCATGTTTTTTAAACCATCGTCAAATCCTTTTTCATCTTATCCTAGTGATACACGGACTGAAATGATTCATGATATAGGAACAAGAGACTAGAGATTTTCTCCTCAAATATTTTCACGAGTATCCATGCACTTTTCAAGTATCATACCAATATGCTCACACTGGTTCAAATAGACAGTAGTATGCTTTCAGTATATAGAAGACTTTCTTGACATTATTTCAGATAGCTTACTGTCGCAATGTTCTTGTTGTACTCTACAATTGACTGGACTTACCTCATTTCCTACCAAGAGTTTTGAACATCTGTTTGGATCTTGTTGATACAAACTTCCCATGTATTGATAAAACATCTTCCGCTCATGTCCATCGAAGGCCGACTTATGCGCCGTTTACAGAACTCTGGGAGTGAATTCAGTATCTAGTTGCCAATAACCATAACAAGCTATAGATAGAACAAAGTCACTCTTGATTTGCTGATCTTGATTCCTACGACTCATCATCTCTGCTGTAACATTTTCGTTTTTGTTGATACTGCTGCCGCCAAGATTGGCAAACCTGACTATTGTCTTGACAATGGATATGTCACACACATGCTCTAGATAGATACCCACCAATGTGAATTGGTAAATGACCCGTTAATTGGTAAATGAAGTAAACAAGTAAATTGTGGATATCTCCACATGAATATGGAAAGTACAACAGCTAAAGCAGCTGCACATTCTGCTATATACTAGTACATATAGCCATATACTGTATATGGCTATATATATACGAATTATAATTAACTAATTTAGTCATAACTAGCTAGATTTAACTATGTCTTGGCTAATCATCATTAATCACTTGGATACTTTTACAACTTAGTACACATGTGAAACATCTTGTCTCATAGACACAGGCATCGATCTCTCTGTGACCTGACTAATGTCATGTCTTAACTTCACGATTGCCACTCGAACAACGTTTTTCCGATTATGTACACAAGTTGATACTTGGAGTATTTTGCGTAATTACCCGGTAGATGAGCATTTAATAGACTTATCTAAGTACAAACAAGTACTTGTCACAATCAGATATTTGGCCTACTAAGTAGACGTATTAGTCAACTAAACACGAGATATTTTTGCTATCTAAATAAATTGTCTCGGCAAAATAAAGTCAAGCAGTTATTTTCGCGACTAAATATTTGTTCTTTTTAACAAAACATATGTGTTTTTACGGATACCTTTGTTTCTCATTGCTACCGCAAACTATTTGAATAAACTTTGGCTTATTAAAGTTTGGTGATTTGGTTGCTAAAGTTTGATTCTCAATTTCATTATTTTCTTGTTGCATCGGTTACGATTGCGGGTTAGTTCGGCGTAGTGAAGTTTGTTTTGTGAAAATAAGTAATCTTTTTTAGTAAAGTTTCCTTCACATTTGTATACATCATGTTGAGAAGTTATACTTGGCTCTTGTCACTATTAAACAAATTTGTTGGAGTTGATGATCAAATTAAATCAATATATATACATACATACAATGCTTTCAAAGCATCAAGCTTATAGTGGTTGAGACCAGATGCAAAGTCTCGGTCTTTTCATAATCACTTATCTAAATTCTAAACGTATTGACTATTAATCTTTGATAAAACTATTGAGAAACTTCTCAATAACAAGATTTTTTCTTGATAAACAGTCTTGAACAAACTAAAAATCTTCACATGTCCCGCCATATCAAAGATCTAATTAGGGTTAGAATTGACGATGTCAATATCATCAATATTTTCATCGCCTGTAGCATTGACAGCATCTATCTCAACTAAATTTTTAATAACTTCTTCAATACTTGCGTCATCAAGACCAAGATAACTTGAAAAAAAATCATCGAGTCAAATTTCTTACAAAATTTTCACTAAATCATCTATTGCTTGATTTGAATCTGTAACAAATCTATCAATATCTTGATTAGAATTCACTTGAAAAATGACAGGTAGACAGTTGTCTTTCACAAAGCATCCTCGAATGATAATCTCCTCGAAACTATCTGATGCCGACTTGATCCAACCAAGCACATTGCGTAAACGTGTATGATCGTTAATTGGAAATTGAGAATGAGGTGCACGTTCAATCGCTTGCCAGAGTTCATAATCTAACATCAGGTGGTTCAGTAGAGCACGACCAAAATGCGCTTTGAAAGACCAAATGATTCCTTGATCAAGAGGTTGACATTTGCTTGTAGCATTCAGTGGAAAAAACATAATGCACAAGTTCTGAAATCGGAAAAAAGTTTCATGTGAACTTGATGGATCCAAATTCTTTGAGGCACAAACATGTTGATACAATTCCTATGTGCCTGTAGGAATTGTTTTGCCTTCGACATGAAAAAGTTAAGTTCTTTGATTGTACCAGTCATACGGATAGAGTTGGCTAGTGATAGGTCAATCTTTCGTCGTCCATATCGGTATAGTGATATGGAAAGGGACTTCATTCGAAGTATGACGTCGAGCTTTATGAAGGCTGGGTTAGTGGAGTTGTTGCATGATGAGTATGCGTCAGCCACTGTCATGTCAGTGAAAAAATATGTATATGGAAACTACATAGATAGACGAATGTGTGAAGACTACCGTTTTTTCAATTAGCAGACTAAGTCCGATAAGTATGTCATGTCTACACCTGAGTAGATTCTTGATCTGGTGGGACATGCGAGGATTTTCAGTTTGTTTAAGACTTTCTCTCGAAAACAATTCTTATATTTGAAAAGTTTCTCGATAGTTTTCTCAAAGATTAATAGCGAATACGTTTAGGGTTTAGAAAAGTGATATTGAAAATACCGAAAGTTTGCATCTAGTCTCAACCACTATAAGCTTGATGTTTTGAAAGCATTATATATATATATATATATATATATATATATGACGTGGTCAACAATATTTTGAGCTTTCAGTGTTTAGTGTGTTCGTTGAAGTGGAGTGTGACCTTAGTGAAAAAAAAAATTACAAACAGTTTTTTTTGCAACTTGATGGAAGTGATGACATTGTAGGCGTTGGAGGCGGAAGATGATAGGGAGATCAAATAGGGATCGCAATGCGATGCGATATTCCGTGTGTGTTGTGTCTCTTTTAGACTATAGAGTTGTTGCTAGCTGTTTGCTTGTGTTTGGATTCTTTTCAGTCTTGCTTCTAGCAAGATTGAAAAGTATCAGACTGAGAAGTTGAGGAGTTTTCAGGAGTTTGAACAAAAGACTAATGAAAGTCTTCGAGAGGCATACACTCGTATGTGTCGTTTGATTTCAGTTACCTATGGTGTGACTGAGACACAGGTTATCTAGTATTGATACCAAATTTTGGACAAAGATTTGCGGAGAAGTGTACGTGATGCTAACCTCATGAGCGATGCGTCATCCACATTAGTCAACGTGTTCGCTTTGTCTGAGAAGATTGAGCTTAACATAGTGGAAGAGAGGGTGGTGACGTCTTCTTTTAGTAGAAACACGCTCATTATCTCTTGTGTCCAGCGCAACAACGCACAGTCTCATCCCATTAGTGATGGGAGTCGTGGAGTTCAGACACGGCCTCAGTTAGGTTACAGAGAGACAGATGCGCTTGCACCATTGCCCTCATTTTCTCGTCAGCAGTAGGAACAAGCATGTTGTATATGTGGAGGTAGTCACATGAAGAAGGATTGTCCATAAGAGTACAGAGGAAAAGGTTCACAGTTAAGACCTCAGCTGACACATGTTGTCTATGATCATTGTGGTCGGACAGATCATACTCCAGAGCGAAGTTTTGACTTTCATCCATAGTTGAAATTTGGGGTAGAGGTTGTGGTAGAGGTGCTCCACGAGGCCGACATGGTTGAGCTGATAGAGTTGTTGGTGTAGGTGCCACCGGACGGCCCGTAGTGGATGCTACTTTCACCACAGAGGCCGTTATGGCTGCTCGGATTGAGTAGTTAAAGCATAGGCTTGCTACTATGGCTAGTTCTGGAGCTTGAGCTTTCACTTTTCACGAAGGAGAGAAATTTTCCTATTTGGCCAGGTTGAGTAATCAGTTATAGCGACGAAAGGTGCTGCTTGTGCTTCAAAGCCACATGGTGCGACCGTGGATTTGGATTCTCGGAGGGATGAGGATGGGAGACAAGCTAGGCTTCCCAGTCATTCTTGTTGTCAGAGGTGGGTAGGATTTCATCCATGATTCATCACCACCTAGTGATCCTGTAGTGCGAATTGAGTCATCTACATCACATGTTGTAGGCGCGGAGACATCATATAGTGCAGCAATGCGGATCGTTACTTCGGTGAGAATATCTCCATTGTTTTTAGCCACGGAGCTAATGGCCTCCGGGGTTGATGTGGCTCGTGTGTTTCGTGTAGCATCCACATTGTGTGAACGTGGGAGTGTCATTGCTACAAGTGCTGAGATACGCGAGTGTATTGTTCGGGAGCAAACTTCAATGCCCACTCTAAAGTATGAGACGACTTGGCAGGCGGCAGCGGCAAGGATGAAATTATTACCAGCACGATCAACCATTGATCGTGAGAGGATTGTCCCCGGTGTATATATGGTGGATAACCAGTGTGGTTTGTTTCGTGCGGTGAGTTCTACATGAGAGGTGTATGTTCTAGCCAGAGTTTTGCTTGACTCTTGAGCACAACCCTTGATGTTGGGCAAGGCTGCGTACAGAAGTCTGAAAGTCTAAGATCCAAGTTGGAGCCTTGTTCATTTAAGATCCAGATATCACTTGGAGTTGTCAGTGATAGGTCATACTTCATGACCAAAGAGAGCGTATCAATGCAATTGAGGCATAATGACACATGTGATAGCTCACATCTTGAAGTTCGCGTTGTGGTGACATCAGCAGAATCGTATGATGTGCTTGTTGGAGGAGCAGTCTTGTATCTGATGCATTTTCAGATGGATTATTGAACAGAGACAACAACCTATTGCCCTGGTTGATAAACAACGGATGGACGTCCGAGCGAGCTACCTGTGAGATTCGTTTCCGGAGCTCGACAGCTTGGAACGTCTCCTACAGTGTTGGCATCCGTTGCCGGATTTAGCGGAGTGCTTGCGTGGCCCGACAACTTGATGGAGGGCAATATGTCGGTCGACGACACTCCGGTTTATGAGGATGTGGAACATTGTGATACATTTGAGTGTGTACGCTCTTGTGACTTATGTGTATGTGAGTAGCATGTAAGCGATGTAGATTGTATAAGGATACAAATTTGCACGATGTATAACATTTGAGTTCCGACTCTAAAGTGTTTACAACCTTATGTAATCTTGGATTATTGAAAATAATGACAAGTTGTGAGCACAAAACTATGCTCACATGTCTTTTTACCCTTATGAGAGTTAAAATTTTGGATGTAAGCTCTTGCAAAATTATGCTTGGAGTTTTCTGGAAGTTTTGGCAAGATTAGAAGTTGGTGTAATAGTAAGTAGACAAAGGTGCGGAATGGTGCCTTCAGGGCAGGGTCTCCGGCAAAGTTCCTTCTGGGAAAGGCCTTCGGCGAAACAGTGAAACCCTCATAACGTTTTCAATGTGTGACGCTTTGACTCAGTTAGTGTCTCGTTGGAAAGAGCTTGCGACGCTCGTTCCAACGAGACCAAGAACTCTTCAAACGGATGAGGCATCACTGAGTTGTGAGTGTCAGAAGTTACTGATGGGAAGGGTTGAGGCGAGTTCGGCTCCGGACGTCTCCGGCTTAGGATTCCTTCGGCTCCGAACGTCTCCGGCTTCGGACGACTTCGCGACAACTGCGAGCAGGCATTCGGCAATACGAGGTCGGCAAACTCGGAGTCGGCGAACTCCGAGCCGGTGAACATCGTGCAGGGGCCTTCGGCGATACCAGATAAGGGGCCTTCGGGGGAAGGGTCATCGGCGAAACAGTAAAATTGGCATATCTTTTTCATTTGTTAACGGTTTGAATTGATTAGGGTCTCGTTGGAAAGAACTCGCGACGCTCGTTCCAACGAGACCAAGAACTTTTCAAACGGATAAAGCGTCACTGAGTTATGAGCGTCGAAAGCGGCGGATAGGGTAGGACAACATCAAACCGGAAGACATCCAACCGGAAGACATCGAACCGGCGAACATCGTGCGGGCGCCTTCGGCGATAACAGATAACATGCCTTCGGCGGTGTGCCTTCGGCGAAGGGTAAAACCGGCATAACTTTCGCAGTTCGTAACGGGTTGACTCAGTTAGGGTCTCGTTGGAAAGAGCTCGACCTGCTCGTTCCAACGAGCCCAAGAACTTTTGAAACGGAGCAAGGATCCGTGAGTTATGGGTGTCGGGAGTGACTATTATAGATAGCCAAAGGTGCGGTCGTGTGTCTTCGGCGGGTGGATGCCTTCGGCGGTGCGCGGAAGAAGATTCCCTCCGGCGGAGATCGGGTGGTCAGGAATGTAGAATGTACAGGTGTGGTGGCGGCGGCGGCGTGAAGTCGCGCAGGGGGAGCAGGCAGCTACCCATCATTGCGAGTGGGGCATTAAGGCGGGCTGTGTGTGTTTCGGCCTTGGACTTCGAAGTGGGGAGTTCGGCCTGGGAACGGAGAGCTGGTGGTGTGCGTGTGTGGAAATCGAAGGTGGGATCAGTAGGAGGAATAGGGTGTGGGTGTGAGTGATTTTTCGTAGGGAAGTGGTGAGAATTAGGAGGGGAGTGTGGAGAGTTCGAAGTAGGAGGAAGCAAACTCTCGTGGGTGGAGAGTCGTATCAGAGAGTGAAATTAAATTGGATCTGAGATTGAAGTGTACAATCTATGAGTGGGTACTGAAATCAGAGTGGAAGATCTGAGAATGGGAGCTGAGAGTGAAGTGAAATCTGAGACTGAAATCTGACAATCGGAATCTGAATTTGAAACTGGAAAGGGAGAGTTGAATCTGAGAGAGGAATCTGGTGGGGTCTGAAGGTGGAAGCTGAGAAATCAATGCTGAAATGTGGTAACCCACTTTTTGTTTTTTGTCGGAACTAAAACATTTTTGAATAGTAAGTACCGCGGCAGCAGCTGTAAATAATAATCGGTACGCGAAACCAGAGTAAAAAGAGTATCGAGCACAGTCAAGGGGTTTCGGGCTTAGGCCACAGTGGTACGCTTGGTACGGAACGGGCGGTTCATGCTGCAGGATCCGCTTCGAGCACCTTCGGCGGTAGATCATTCATAACTTTCTCAATTCGTAACGCTTTGAGTTGGTTCGGGTCTTGTTGGAAAGAGCTCGACGCGTTGGTTCTAACTAGCCCAAGAACGCCACGAACTGATGAGGACTCCGGGAGTTATGAAGGTCGCAAGACACTCAGCTTCTTGCCTACGAGTAGGCGAGGAAAGTTTGTCCTATGCGCGGACGAGAGAAGTCCGCCTACGCGTAGGCGCTTCGGCGTCGGCGGGAAATCCGCCTTCGGCCCTAGAAATGCGCCTTCGGGGTTGGAACTTGTACGGCGGAAGAGTAAAACCGTCATAACTTTCTCAATTCTTAACGGTTTGACTTAGTTAGGGTCTTGTTGGAAAGAGCACAACACGCTTGTTCCAACCAGCCCAAGAACGTTTCGAACGAAGTAGGGATCTGTGAGTTATGAGCGACGGGGGTGACTGTTATACATAGACGACTCCATGCGGACGGGAGACTGCCTGCGCACAGGCGGCCGTCTACGCACAGGCAAGGCTCACCTCCGGTGCAGCGCAGGAAAGGAAAGGAGCCGGCGGAAGATCCGCCTTCGGCTCAAGGGCCTTCGGTGCCACGTGGCAAAAGATTTCCGATGGCGGGAGTTGGTGGGATTATGTCAAGTGTGGGACGCAGAACGGCGGGGCCCATATCTTTGCGATGGACGGTCGGATGGATCTGAAATTTTGTGGGGCCGTTGATCTCGGCTGGCCACGCATGCCTGCAAATTTTCAGCCTCAGATCTTGGATGGGAAGGCGCTGGCGGCTCTGTATAGTAGGCTTGGATTCAGATTTAGGATTAGGGTTAGATTTAGGTTGTAAGTTATAGGGGAAGGCAGCCGCCGACTCCTCAGGTGTAGGATCTGTTGCGGCTCGCACCATGGCAGTGCAGTGTAGTGCTAGTTAGGATTTAGAAGGTATAAAGTAGTTCAAGGCGTCTTGCCTTGTGATTTTTCCCAGTTTCGGAAGTGTAGATCAGGAACTCATTTTCTCTGCGTGTTTGTGTCCTTAGTTCTGTCACCACGCAAGAGGAGCTACAACTTGGCGTTCCGCATTTTGTAGTTGAAGGCCTTCGGCCGAATGTTCAGAGCTAGTACATTGGTTAGAGACTTGAGTAGTTCGGATCTACACCTGCGGGTGATTGCCGATGCTCAGAGCCAGTGACTAGTTAGATACTTGAATAGTTTCGCCCCTACACCTTCGAGTGTTTGTTCCTGATTGTACTCCTTCGGGATTTTTCCTCTGAATGCCAAAGTGAAGTTTTGTTACTTCGTGTAAGCCTTGGTTGTAAATTCAGGTTACGCTGCAGCAGGTGCCTTCAGGGTAGCCCCTGTAGTATTTCTGGGAATGACAAGTGCCTGAGAATTCAATTTGGGTCTGCCCTTTGCTTATACGTTACGCAAGTTGTACAAACCAATTCCAGTCTAGCACGTCTAAGGACGTAGAGTACAGCAACATAGAATTCTAATCAATCGTTAGTATGATTTTGCATAAGTGATTCAAACTCTTCAATAGACTGTTATGGTGTGTTACTGGAATGTTTCTCAGTGAGTCCTTCAGTGCGGACCTGTGTTCTTTGCGCGTTTTGTGAGTTGAGAGTGTTGTTCACCGCGTCTGAGTGACTTCGATCCAAAGTAGGTAATCCAAATCGGGTTTCCTACGCTAGCAGCAAGCTAGTGGAAGTGTTGTAAAAGCCGGAGTTGGGAGTCACTACCCGCAGCTTTGCTGAGTACTCGCGAGAGACTTTTCCCCCCTGAAATCTTGAGTAGAGGTCCTAACGGATCTCTGGGTTGTGTTTCTGTAGTTTCAGGTGTGTGTGTGTGTGTGTGTGTGTGTTACGCTGCACTGTGCGACCTCCGAGTGCGCTCCGAGTGTACACTTGCAGTATTTTTGGGAGTGACAGTCGCCTGAGAATTCAAACTCCTCAATAGTCTGTTAAACGTGACACTTTGTACCCTGTGTGTTCCTCTGTCCCTGTGGGTTCGACCTTTCTACCACTATATTGCAGTTTTAGCCTTTAGTGGGTTATTACATGAAATCTGAGTAGGAATTGGGAGTGGGACTGGAATCTAGGAAAGCCCACAACGGCTGTAGTATTGAGGAAGTCACCTAGAGTTGGGTTAGATCTTTATGTAACAAAGAGCTTGTCTGATGCTCTTGTGGAAATAGTAGGCAGCATGTGTTAGTTTCAGTTTTGGACAATTTGTCTATGGAAGAGCAAGTGTTTATCATCTCATTGTCTTGAATACACTGTGAGAACATGGCTTGTGATCAGAGAAGTTAGATTATGGGAGTTCGAACCCCCACCTGGACTACAAACGCTGAAGGGTGGGAAGGTTCGGCTCACATAAAATGGTGCGTCTGCCGGGAGCCTGATCTTGTAAATGCAGAATAGGACTGGATCGCACAAACCAAACCTGGATCAAGGACTGGAGAAACCTGTTCGCAGTAGGAAGAAACCTGAGAATAAGGAAATCGAGGAAGAAATTAAACTTGAGATAATTCTGAACGTAGACCCTGTCGATGAGTCTTTGTTAGAAGGCTTAGAGATTGTAGAACCTGATAGTGAGAAGTCGGTTGAGGAATCTGCCAGCATGGCTCACGATGGAGGGAGAGCAGGCCCTCCTCCTAGTCCTCCCATCGACCCACTCGTGAGGCCAAGGGGCCTGCCTATTCAGGTTCCACAGAATTTGGCAGCTGTGGTCATGCCACCCAATCTGCCTAAGTTCTATGGGACGAAGGATGAGGATCCTTCAAGGCATATGGAAAGATATGTTGAGAGGCTGGCTAACTCTCTGATTACAGATCCAGGGTATTGTTTGGTTTGGTTTCCAACTACCCTGGAAGGTGAGGCGTATGAATGGTATAGGGATCATTCTGAAGGTCATTTTGGGGGATGGGACCAGATGCAAAGGGAGTTCTTGAATGAGTTTAGGCCTGAGGTGGGGCAGGGTTCTGCATTGAGAGCTTTGGCATCGTTAAAACAGGGAAGGGAAGAGGAAATCTCAGCTTACATTAGAAGATTTGATCTGGTTTGTGCGCGTTTTGTGGGTACAATGCTCAATGACGATACGCTGAGACAATTTTTTATCCAAGGTTTTTTCAAATCTGGGACCATCCGAGGGGTGCTGGAGAGAAGCCCTCAAACTCTTGCTGAGGCCAAGATGGCTGCCAAGGAGATAGAGAATATTGACAAGGACTATGATAGATTGTGGAGGAAGGAGGATGAATCCATTACTCAGTTCATCCCAATTCGTCCAAGAGCAATTGAAGGAGACTCAGGTAGGCATAAGGGTCAAGCTCCCTATTCTCTCATTGAGTCAATTTTGCAGACCAAAGAGCCAGCACCTGTTTTAGCATTGCCAGCCCCTACTGTAGATCCTAACCTGGCAGATGTAGAGAAAAGATTAAATGCTAGCCAAGTGGGCTTTCAAGAGACTATGATGAAGCAAATGCAAAATATTACAGATCAGATGGCCTTGATGATCAGGAGTCAACAGCCAGGGCCTCCTCCTCCAGTCGAGTCAGGTAGACATTCATCAAGCATGTGGTGTGTCCAGTGTGGTCAATCTGGACATACCAGGCAATTTTGTAGGGTGGTGCCAAACCGTGACAACAGAATGAGCGGTGGCCCACCTGTGCAACACCAAAGGGGCCAAGGACCAAATTACCAAGGTCAAAACGGGTACAGAGGACCTCCTAGGGATCAGGTTGATCAGAACATGGATAGAAAAGAATTGCATGCTTTTTGTGGTAGGTGGCACTATCCAGGTCAGTGTTGGTCTGAGGTTGGGGTTAATGGATGTAGTAATTGTGGAGGTAGTCATCCCTCTGACCAATGTCGGCAGCCAGATAAAGTTATTAGGATGCCTCAGCCTACTATTAGTCCTTACCAGGCGAGAGAAAATATGAGGGGTGCAAGACCGCAGAATGAGCATTCTAACAATCTTAGACCTCCTAACTTGTATTATGATCATGAGAACAGCAAACAGACATTCAATCCACGTGTTGGACTGCAGACAGTGAACAGATATATTCCTATCCAGAGTGAACCACGAGATGAACCTCGTAGTGACAACATAAAACAGGTTTCTTTTGCAGATCCATGTTCTTCAAACTCTCAAGATGCTAGGTTTGCAAACGATGATGGAGATGTCCAACGTAGTAGTTCTGATCTTGGTAAGGGGATAGTCGAACAAGGGCAGAATTAGTGGCCTCCACATACTAACCTGATTACTTATAAGTTGAAAAATTCGGATGATGTGATTATGCATGAAGCTTCGGCCCTTGCTGTCACCACCAGAGCTATGCATCAAAAAATGCGAACTGAGAAGGATGAGGAGGAGCAAGGGGAGACTTCATCTGAGGAGCCTCCTCATCTCTCTGATCTTGAGAGAGTGGCGAGGAGAGCAAGGAGGACTACAAGGGCAGAGGAGAAAAGAAATGAGATTCTGCATGATGCAGAAGTGCCACCTGTCACGCAAGATTCAGAAAGCAATGAACCAAGAGAGTGGGAAGGACCGGGGATTCCCATGAAAGAGTGGGAGGACATGAGATGTCAGAGAAGGAGAGAGTCGGAGAAATACAATTTGTGGTCAGATCTGAGTTCGCTGAAGGCAGACATTACTTTTGGTCAGCTGCTGGAAATATCTCTCATTGCTCGTAAGACCTTGAAGGAGGGCATTCCAGTGCATAGAAGAAGTAGAAAGACGAAAACTAGAGTCGCTGCTAGAGTTCATTTGCAAAAAGAAAGTCAAGATGTCAAACCTGTGGAGATAGAGGTGATAGTGGTAGACAAGGTGATTCCCAATGTATTAGTTGATGGGGGTAGTGGTTTGAACATCCTACCTGAACACATTATGAGAAGGTTAGGTTTGAATTTGACAGGCCCCTCACCTTTCATTATCAATATGGCCAATCAGACTTCAGCTTTACCAGTGGGAATGATTAAAGATTGCCGGTTGTCCACTGGTGGTGAGGAGTACATTGTCACATTTCATGTGATTAAGATGCATTCGAACAGGGACACTTTCCCTATTCTATTGGGCAGACCTTGGTTGAGAATGGCTAATGCAATTGTGGATTGGGGAGGACTGAAGCCATCAATCACATATGGTCCTCAGGATAACAGAGTCAAGGTGTCAATAGGGTCCTTAGGTGGAAGGGTGAGAGAGGATCCTGAGTTATCTTCAGGGAAGGAAGAATAGAAAAACGAGGCCAAGTGTGATGACACTTTAGTGGGAGTGGTTCATTCGAATGACAGAAAAAATAGATTAGATGTAGGATCAGGTAGCTTAGGTCCTAGTTTTTACAACAGAAGCGATGATGGAGAGTTTGCTCAGTGGTTGAGAGATTATCCTGAGTCGGGTTGTGACGCCATGATGAACTCTCATCACGAAATTTTCAAGAAGGAGGTGATCAATTCACAGAGAGAAGGGTATATGTTGCTGGAATCATGTGAGGTTCTTATGGAGGAAGAGTGGATACATGGAGGTCTCACTCCATGGTTGGACGAATTGGATATTACTGAGGTGGATTTAGTGCATGTTGATGAAACTGAAGAGGAGGAGAATACTGTGCAAACTGCGAAGTTGGAGGAACCCTTGCATTTCAAGACTACATCAACCGGAATTGTGGTGGGCCAAGACGTCAGGGACTATCCTCAGATCCCTCCAGATTGGTATCAAAGCTCGGAGGAACAAACTCATGTGGCGGAAGAAGACTAGAAATATGTGGAGGTGTCCATCAGAGGAGGAGAACTGAAGCAAATGAAGATGGGTTCCAAGCTAGGAAATGATGAGATACAGAAGTATGGTGAGTTGGTGGACGAATTCAGTGACACCTTTGCTTGGTCGTAAGATGAGTTGAAGGGAGTACCTCGCGAAATGGTGGAGCATCGGATTTCTCTGGTCCCTGGAGCTAAGCCTATTAGACAGAAGGAGAGAAGGATGAACCCACAGTTACAGTTGTTAGTTCGAGTAGAATTGGAGAGATTACTCAAAGCTGGATTTATTAAGCCTGTAGAGATCACGGATTGGGTTTCTCCTATGGTTTTGGTCAAGAAGAAGAATGGG
The DNA here is from genome assembly GCA_037833965.1 of Marchantia polymorpha subsp. ruderalis. Classification (NCBI taxonomy): domain Eukaryota; kingdom Viridiplantae; phylum Streptophyta; class Marchantiopsida; order Marchantiales; family Marchantiaceae; genus Marchantia; species Marchantia polymorpha. Next base: position 9,388,864 of record AP031352.1, on the reverse strand, counting down.
AAACTTAGAGTGTGTGTGGATTATAGGAAGCTGAATGTCTGTACTCAGAAGGATCACTTTCCTTTACCTTTTATCACGCTGCTTTTGGAGTAAGTTGGAGGTCATGCGAGGTACACTTTCATGGATGGATATGCTGGCTACAATCAGATTTCCATAGCTGTACAGGATGTTCATAAGACAGCCTTCACAACTCCGTGGGGAACCTTTGTATGGGTTGTTATGCCTTTTGGATTGTGCAATGCACCAGCCACATTCCAAAGGTTGGTGATGTATATTTTCACGGATCTGTTATACAAGTCTATGACAGTTTTTGTGGACGATTTTAGCACTCAGTCAAGTGCTGCTGAGCATCTGCAGTGTGTTAGAGAAGCTCTCATTAGATGTAGAAGAATGCAGCTAGCTCTGAATCCTGAGAAGACCTTCCTAGGTGTTCAAAGAGGAGTTCTTTTGGGTTATGTTGTGAGTGAGAAGGGAAGAGAACCGGATCCTGATAAGATTGCAGTCATTGAAGGATTGGCGACTCCCATGAATGCCAAGGGGGTAGCCAAGTTATTGGGACATGTAGGGTGGTATAGAGAGTTGATTCCTGACTTTGCCAAGATTGTAGTGCCTATTACTCAATTGTTGAGGAAGGAGAATAGGTTTGAGTGGACAGATGCTTGTCAAGAAGCTTTTGAAGAGTTGAAGTCCAGGTTGAGTACTTATCCGGTGTTGAGGCCTCCTGACTGGAGCATGCCTTTTCACGTTTTCTGTGATGCAAGTAGTGTAGCAGTGGGTAGTGCGTTGTGTCAGTCTACAAGGGAGAAGGGGAAGGACCTACCAATCGCTTATGCCAGTAGACAGTTGAATCCAGCAGAGAGGAACTATTCTACTACCGAGAGGGAGTGCTTGGCCATGGTTTTTTCAGTCAAGAAGTTTAGACATTATCAAATCTGTAATCCAGTCGTTTTTTTCGTTGATCATATGGCAATCAAATATCTGGTGAACAAGGCGGAGCTTAGTGGAAGATTGGCTAGGTGGGTTTTATTGCTGGAGGAATTTGACTACACTGTAGAGTATAAACCTGGTCGCATGCACTTGTAGGCCGACCATCTATCTAGGTTGTCGGAGGATGTAGAGACCAGTCCATTAGATGATAGGTTGATAGATGAAAATCTTTTTGTAGTCACAGCTCAGCCAGAATGGTACGCTGGAATAGTAGAGTTTTTGACAACTCAGCAGTTGTCAGGTGATTGGACTAAGGAAAAAAGGAGGAAGGTGAGAGTCAACAGTAGACGTTTTGCAGTGATTGGCCACAGATTGTTTAGAAGGGGAGCTGATGGTGTTCTGAGAAGGTGTGTGTCAGAAGTGGAGGTTCCTGCAATTTTAGAGGCTTGCCACGACAGTGCTTGTGGAGGACATTTCTCTGGCCAACTTACAGGTCAGAAAATACTTAGAGCAGGATACTTCTGGCCTAGGTTGTTTAGGGATTCTCATGAATATGTGAAGCGCTGTGATGCCTGTCAAAGGTATGCTAGGAATGACCTTCGAATGGAGATGCCTCTACACGTTTCATTGCCTCTTGTACCTTTTGAAAAATGGGGAATTGATTATATTGGTGAGATTCATCCTCATTCGTCAAAAAGTATGGCTTACATCATAGTTGCAACAGAATACTTGACAAAGTGGGCGGAAGCGAAGGCGGTGAAGACGAATACGGCTGCTCATGCTGCCACATTCATGTACGAAAACATCATTTCAGGGTTTGGATGTCCCAAGATTCTGGTTAGCGATAGGGGCAGGCACTTCTTGAATGAGATGTTTCAAGAATTAACAGATAGGTTTGAGATAGATCACCGAAAAACTACTCCATATCATCCACAAACCAATGGTCAGACAGAGCGAGTCAATGGGACTCTGGTGAGTATTCTTGAGTTAGTTGATGGGACTCTGGTGAATATTCTTGAGTATTCTTGTATTAGTTGATGGGATCCTGGATTTGAGTATGCGCAAGAGTAAGCTAAGTAATATGTACTTTGAATTCTTGTCAAAGTTCATCCAGATCATTCAAAACTTTTTGAACAAGTTTGAGGATTTACTTTTGAGAGGTCATCATGTAATAGATTTTGAACTTCTAAGTTATCATTCCTTCTCATCCGACTGCAGCGACTGGTACTAGGAGCTTGACATAAATACGTTAGTCATTCAATGTGTGATCTAGTTTTAAGCATACTATCGAGATAAAAACATAAAAATGTAATCGCTTTTGAATTTTGTTTAAACTATTAAAAAATAAATCACAACCATCAGTGCGACTGTAGTTACTATAACTATGTTTTTTAAGGTCTTGTAACTAAATTATCGTGTAATCGAAATTGGGTAACTAAATTTACCCAATTTTGATTACATGTATAGTTACCAGATGCTATGGAAGGACATACACCAAAATCAACCCTTATTCGTGCTGCTATATCATTAAAGATCACATTACAATCAAGAATCATCAATTAAAAAATCTATATTTATATATATATATATATATAACACATGTAAAAACGCATCTGATGGTAAGTGACCTGTGACATCCAAATTTGTTCATGTCAGTAACTTTTATTCCATAATTTTTTCTCTTCTAAATAGCCTATACAAAGCTCTTGTCGAGCTTCCATGGTGTCGAAGCGAAGAGTTCAACGCTCAAGAACTGCAATCATACATTGAACCGAAGATCTACGTATGATGGAAGATGAAGCTCATTCAAATACGTTAGACTACAGTGGAATCAACTCCTCGTGAAATGCACATGCAAGGACAAGACACAGACGAAACCAAAAACGACAAACCCCGTTCAAGATGAGCGAAATCACCGGATGGTTCGCCCCTAGAACTTTCCGCATCGAGAGAAATGTGTAGAGATCTCAGCTTAAGTTTAGATGTCCGAAATGCTGAAAATCCACCATAAAAACAACCATTTTCTTATCCTTGCACGAATCACGAGAGGACTGCGGGGCCAGTTTGATAACATGATATATATGGGATATATTCTATCAAGTAGCACAAAGCGCAAACCGAACCAAGTTTCATCAAAATAAGATTGTAGACTATCTTAGAATACCTTAGAGCACCAGAGTATATAATATTATTCGATAAGGTAATCCTTATATTTGCATGTCGCTATAGAAAAAATATGGAAAAAACTAAGTCATAAATTGAGGCTACCTGTCATTTAACATACCTGGCTTATTGCTATATAAAACAGTCGGTTAGTGATTAACTAATTATGCGCAAAGAAGTGAAGACAATTCATGTCCATACTGATTAGCAGGCTATTAAAACAGGTAAAAATTCGCGCTCTGTATCGAAGGTTTATGAAGGCCGTATCACGTTATCCGAGAAAAGATTGAGTGACAAGGGGCCAAGCTGCAGTCGCCCTCCCAGCGGATCCGCTAATCCGGCGCCAGTCGAGACCTTCGCCAAACCCGCCGAAGGAGCGGATAAGTCCAGAGAGAGAGAGATAGAGGAGAAACGAGAAAGGCGGCGGGGGGCGAGAGTCGGAGGGAAGCGTGAGGTGAGGGGGATAAAGTTGACGAGTGGAGGGTAATGTGGGCCAGCAGTCGAGGGGAGGCGTGCGGTGCATGAAGGAGGAGGGGGAGGCTAGAGGCGAGGAGAAAAGCAGAGCTTCCAGTGGAGATGGAGAGAGGGGATGAATGTGCGTGCGACAGAAGGATTAAGATCCGATGAAGCGAGTATAAAGTGGCTGGCCTCATCAGATTCCCCACCGCATGCTCATTTCATATCCATCCTACTTGGCTGTGCGCGGACGACCAATGATGATACAGAACTGAAAAACCGCACACCTCCATAGAATTTGACCCTCTCGCAGCCAGAGAGTAGCGAGTTTGCGGACGCAGAGGAAGCGCAGAGGTTTCGAGTGGCAGCAGCAATGGAGGCCGGAAATGCTCGACTTGCTCGCATCGCCGCTCACATGCGTCCCGTGGTGAGTAGATTTCAGCCCTGGCTTGTCACCCGCGATGGAGTGCACTTTTGGAGAAAATTTCTGCGTTGGAATTGAGGTCGCGACCCGGTTTAGAATCTCAATTGCTTCGGTTCTTCCACTTCGGTACTCGATGTGTATCATGAGGAAGATTGGTGTGTTTCTTGCTGCTCTTCTCACATAATTGTGCAGGATTTGTAAACGAACGGACGTTGTGGATCTGCGATTTTTTGTGGGTGGAATTATGGCTAACACAATCGATGACGCAGTGAACTTCTTCTTGTGAATTCGCGTCTACTATTTACTTAAGAGGCTCATGCTGTGGATTCTGGAAACGAATTCAAGCATGGGTTTGCAGGTGTGTCATAGCCGAAGAAGGCTATTTGTTCTAATCCATGGTGATTTTTGTGGCCGGCAGAGGACGGAGGAGTCTTCGATAAGGCGAGAGTACACAAGAGCGAAAGGAGCATCAGCAGGATTCAAGGTGGCCTTGCTGGGGGCTTGTGGTGGCATTGGACAGCCTTTGGCTTTACTTTTGAAATTGAACCCTTTGGTTTCAACCCTGCACTTGTACGATGTCGTCAACACTCCCGGAGTCACCGCAGACATCAGCCACACCGACACCACTGCCGTGGTACGGGGTTTTTTGGGGCAAGCCCAATTGAACGCAGCACTTGAGGGTGCTGACTTGGTTATCATCCCAGCAGGCGTACCTCGAAAACCTGGAATGACTAGGGATGATTTGTTCAATATCAATGCTGGAATTGTAAAAACTCTTATTGAAGGTGTTGCCAAGAGCTGCCCGAAGGCCATAGTCGCCATTATTAGCAACCCTGTAAACTCGACTGTACCCATAGCTGCTGAGGTTTTGAAGAAAGCTGGTGTTTATGATCCGAAGAAGTTATTCGGTGTGACAACGTTGGACGTTGTACGAGCCAACACATTTGTGGTGAGTTGCACTTCTCTTACGCCGTTACATGTTGTTATGTTCTGGTTCAGTTTGAAGACGCAGCTGCTTATACTACAGCCAATTCAGCTAGTCTAGCCTCTTTTTACTAGAAAAGTCCCTTACTTTACAAGAAAAGTTTGTTCTTGCTGTGTGAAAGCTGCAAATGTATACTGTCGCTACAATATTGGCACTCTTTGTGAAAATGAGTGTTTATTTCTCCCTTATCTTGCCAATGTGTTCCAGGCCGAAGTAATTGGAGTGGACCCAAAGGAAGTGAACGTCCCAGTATACGGAGGACATGCAGGAATCACAATTTTGCCTATTCTGTCTCAGGTACCAACTAATAGACCGAGGACATTTGATAATGCAGATTCTCGTATTCATTCATTCAATCGGTTATTTGTGTAGAAATTTCTTCGGCAGTAGAATAGAGCAGTTCGGCAGCTTCCTACTGGATGGTGTAATTTAATGCGGAATTATTTTTTTCCAGGTGTCTCCTCCATTTTCCTTCTCCAAAGATGAAGTGGAGTATCTGACAAATCGAATTCAAAATGGAGGAACCGAAGTTGTTGAGGTATGCGCAGAGAAATTTACTTTTTGGAGTGTACATTTTAATTGTTTACGAGGAGGTCCTTGAAGATCTTTTCCTGATGCTATCGCTGAATTAGTAACATCGCCATATTTCTTTGCTCTCAGGCCAAGGCAGGCGCAGGATCTGCAACTCTATCCATGGTAAGATCTCAAGTCTCGAAGTTATATTCCTTGCTTTTGCTAGGAAAAAAATTTTGATCATCATCATGCCGTAGTGTCAGTGTTGAGTTAAAAATTCTGCTTCGCATATGTTTTAACTTTGTCTGTATCGTAACTGCAGGCCTATGCTGCTGCCAAATTTGCGGAAGCAGCCTTGCGGGGGATGAGAGGAGAAAGTGATGTTGTGGAGTGTGCCTTCGTTGCTTCAGAGGTATGATAAGCTTTAGCCCCAGTAGATTCATCTGTTGGACACTCCATCTAGTGAGCACCATTTGTTGATGTATTACGTATTTGATTGTCTCTTTCCACCATTGCAAATTCTAATGTTTTCTTTTCTGTAGGTAACGGAGCTTCCTTTCTTTGCCACCAAAGTAAGGATGGGACGTGGTGGAATTGAAGAAATCTTCCCTTTGGGTCCTTTGAATGAGTATGAAAGGTGAGATGTCTCATTTTGACTCAGTGAAGGTTTAATGCTCCATGCTGTTCAGAAGATTGGGATGAACATGGGGTCTGAACTTCATCTGACAGAAGCATGTGGACACTTTGTGTTGTCTCGCAGACAAGGACTGGTAAAATTGAAGGCCGAGCTGAAAGACAGTATAGAGAAGGGTATTAACTTTGTACAGAAGTCAACTAAGTAGATAGTTTAGTTAGGCCATCTGGAATTACTATTACGATGTAATCTTTAACAGGCACAATTGAAGTTTGTGTACACTTGGCAAAAGTTGGACACTCGGGCCCTTCTTTAAGTGTCGGTATATGGAGATTACGAAACTTATGTTTGTTCTAAGTAAATAGTTCACAACAGAACAAAGAAAGTTTCTGCGAGCTATATATATCTGTTTCTCTTCAACAATTATTAAATTGTTTTTATTCATCCCCATTGTCAGATTGTACAAATCATTCCGTATGATTGCATGGTCAATTTATAGTGGCAAACAGTATATCGCGCCGAGTACATTCCATGTTGAACACAATATTTCATACATGGGTTGCAGACTGCAGAAAAAATTCGAACAGGATATAACTGTATCTTCCCTGTTGGAAGCAATAATCAAAACACAAGTAGACTGTTTTAGGTTTAGAAAAAAGTGGGGTCTATCGATAAAATTTTGTGGCTTACCTCTTCACGAAGAAGCTGCTTTGTCAAAGTCACCGGTGTACATTATTCTAATTATACACTTTTGAAAGCAAATATACCAAATCAGCTTGTACGTCATTGAAATCATACTATTGTGAAAGCAAATGTACCCAAACTCATGATGATGTCGAAATTTGCAACAGTGTAAATAATGAAACGTTTTCGACACGCTCCAGTCTATCAGTCTGCGAACTCATTAAATGTCAATTTTAGATTTACAGGTTTAGACGTAGTACAGCAGTTGCTAGAAATATGCCATTAAATGTCAATTTTAGATTTACAGGTTTAGACGTAATACAGCAGTTACTAGAAATAAGCCCTTCAATGACCCATTTATGCAGTGAGTTTGGAGCTAGGGGAAAAACCTCTCGTGGTTCACAATCAGTCATGTAATTTGAAAGTTGTATCCAACATCTTTCATGTTACTGCTACAATCCTTCTACCAACCACTTTTTCTAAAAATGTGGATTCAAATCTGTAACCTGTCACTTCTGTGATCCCTCTTTCACACAGCCAAGCGCACAGACAGATTCGAAGTTCCTCCGGCCCACAAAATTTTGCTAGTTGATGAGAGAGTTTTTGTTATTACGAATTATCAACACTATTTTCAGTCTGATGAACCCTTTTTCAGCTCTTGGCTTAGCCACCTTGCGAGGTTGCCAATGAAAGGAGTGTAGAAAAAGTAGCAGCAAACCACCCACGTGATGACACCCTGTACAACATTCAGAAATACGAGAAGTAAGGGATACGCATGTCAGTCCATCAGAGCTGCGCTTATAAGTCACGTATAAAGTAAACAGTACAGGAAAAAGTTCCAGATGGCATGGAGACTGAGTTTCATATTTTCAATCTCATCTCCTGACGCTGGAGATCCAGTCCAAGAAACATGCGTATGGTTCTCGTCATTCTCATTGAGTTTTCGTGCTGTATTGCGTTGGTATACACTCCACCATTTGTAAGTTTGAAGCTAAAGACTGTATGGTTGAAACTCACTAATAAACTGTACCGAAACAACGACAAAGAATTCTACAGTTCTAAAGCAGGTTGTGTTCCGCAGTCTGACCACATTTGCATTGTCTTATCTACACATACATACAGATCTGTTCTTGTGAAACTACGGACGATACTAATATGAAAATTGAAACAATCATCAGTGAGGTTATGGACTTACTACACCAAAAATGCTCAGATTGGCTTTTGGGTAGTGCCAGAGATCAAACAACCTGGAGACACCGCCAGCCGATCACAGTTAGCCATAGTCAGTTAGCAAGTCAAGTTTGTTCAACTCAAAGTCGATAATTGCCAACAGGCCACTTATCGCAGAAACTTCATGAACTGAGAAATTTTGACTAACACTCACTTCAGAATGGGTATCTCGGCAAGTGGGCAAACCACTCCTACAAAGCAAGCAAGAGCAAACCCCCACCAAGTGTTCTCTAATAGTAACCAGTTCAATTCTGCTAGTCCGAACAGTATGTACGCTTCGATGTTGTAGGGTACTCCGGCCTTGTACATCTCGGCACTCAACTCCAGTAGTAGGCTCAATGTTCTGCCTCATGGAGTAATATTGTCAGCCACATTCTCTCTCTCTCTCTCTCTCTCTCTCTCTCTCTCTCTCTCTCTCTCTCTCTCTCTCTCTCTCTCTCTCTCTCTCTCTCTCTCTCTCTCTCTCTCTCTCATTTATTTATTTCTTTATTTATATATAAAGGAATAGACAGCACCTACAGTAATTGGCCAGTAAGGCAGTCTAACAAGCAAACTGTTATAGTTCTCTTCGTAAATTCGCTTGGACGAATACTTACAGATATCCAGAATGTTGTAAACTTTCAGAGATAATAGAATACCGAGAAAGAGACTACAATTTGACTTACAGAAAAGAGGTAATGACTTTTCTCAAATCGGCTTTTGGAATTGTGTCTCTGGGCGCCAATGACCTATCAAGTGCGAGCTGTATCAATCCGACCACAGCGTAGAACACGCCCAGCAAAGGAGGCACCTGATCGAACACACGAGAAAAATCTGAAACCATGACCTTTCCCGTTGACAGTAAAGGGAGTTCTAAAGAGCATGTTCAAAACCTTTGTAACAACTGAGAGTGCCTGAAACTGGCTCCAAAACAACAACAGCAGAATAGCTACAACTTACCCACAGGCTCGTTTTGAGACCCAAAATGTCGACGGCCGCAACATCATATATCTGGAGCTGGACCCTCGAGTGCAGTCCATCGAGTGGTGGTCCCAGCAGAAATCCCAAGCCGAAAAGGGCAAGACCCACAGTTGGCCAGTTAGGAGGCAAGATACCTGCAGTCTTCCAATAATGGTGAGGCACAATCATCAAAAACCCACAAAAATAGGCTCATTTCATAGCTCAAAGACATCACAGCTGAAGGTAGGGTCAACGTCAATGTTAAGAGTACAACACAATACTGTCAGCATGTTAAAGTATTGAGAAAGTCCTGCAACATTCAGAATAGCATTGTTGGGAGCTTAGATCATAATCAAGGTCATATCAGCTGGTTCTCCATTGCCTGTGCGCTAAAACCCCTCCAATCTCTGATGCACTCCATCTTTGCTTCAAGAGTACTCGAATTCGCAACGAGGAGCCCAAAACGTGAAGACTGCACTGTGGCCATTTACCAGAGGTGTTTCATGCATACAACGTCGGAGTCTCGGAGACAAACTGATGCAACACAACAGACCAAAAACCAACGCCAGTGTAGAAATGCAGGGTGAGACTGGGAGACACCGAGAGCACTCTCGGACCTCTGTGGACTCGGAACTCATTCATTCATCCTCTGTGCAAAAGTCACACCTCCAACACCTCGCCATCGAATCGAAACGATCGAGTGCACCATCGTATCGCGAACGGGAAACACCAAAAACACTCTCTGCCATAATGCAAACACACCTCGCGAAACAAAATTCGGAAAAAGAAACAATCACGACAAACAAACAGATGGGGAACAGAATCTCGAACCTTCGGTATCCGTCACGTCGGGAACGCTCGCAACGCCCTCGAATCCAGTCCGATCCTCCTCCTTCTGCGAGGCGCATCGCACTCCAAGATCTCTGGGCCGAGGTCCCCTGCGGATCGATAAACCCATCGGCGATCCGAGGCAGAGGGCTCGACGAGAGCGCCATATCGAGGCCCGCCACTTCGCGGAGCTCGCCGTACCGGAAAAGGGGGCCCTAGCCCGAAGGCTAGACGAGCAGACGAGCTGCTTTCCGAGAGGCCGATCCGAGCAGAGGCCGGAACACATTCGCGGCTGCATGGTCCCTTCGTCTCGTCGTGTACGCGCGTCAGCGTTTCGGATTCGGATCGAGCGCGTACTGCTTAACGGTGGGCAGCGGCTCCGGAGCGTGGGCGGTCGAACATGGCTCAAGAACTGGAGGAGGCGCGGCGCATGGCGGACGGCGGCAAGGCTGCGCAGCTGCGGCTTCTGTTCTGCGGCGTCGGAGTCTTCCCGACCGCTGTATCTCGGACTTGCGCAGCACTCAAATCTTATCCGCACATTCTCGTGAGTTTTGGAAAAGACGCTCTTCTTTGTCGCCTTTGCGAACGCATCTGTTTGTGCTGCATCTGATCACGGCGGCGTCCGTGAGCTCAATCGCCAATGGCACCTCTGGGCTTCTGCTGCTGCTGGGCGAGGACTCACGGAGAGTCTGATCGGATCTGCAGGTTGATTGTTTGCCTCTCGATGAAATCGCGGAGAAGATTCATGAATACGACATGTGCGTTTGTCGGATGGGGAATTTGGACCGAAAGACGCTCTTGAAGGCATCCAGGTTGAAGCTCATCACCCAGTTCGGCATGGGGCTCGAAAGTATGAATCTCTGCTTCTGGCTTTCCTTTCTCTGGCAAGTTGTGCGCTTCACTTGGTTCTTGGTGCGAAGGAATTTGCGTAGAGAACAATGTAGTCATTTTGGCCCTCCAATTCCAGGAAGAGCAAGCAGAGATCTGGCGTCTGTGGAGGAGTTGGATTGCTGAAAGTGTCAGCGACCCGCTGCCGTAGCTTGTGTGGTTGGAATCTGAATCCACCCAATTCAACTCCTGCTCTCGCATCTATAGTTACAGAGCATCTTGTTAGTAACATCGGACTTCTTCAATTCTCTCTACATGCTGACAGTTGTTTAGTGCACTCGTCGCACTTCTTTCTGCTCAATACGGTCGTCTGAATGTGAGTATCTAACACTAGTTTGGTGAGGCAGGGGTTGATGTTGAAACTGCCACAGAGATGGGAATCAAGGTTGGAAGAATCCCAAGTGACTCCACAGGAAATGCTCTTTCATGCGCAGAGCATGCGATTTTCCTTATGCTTAGCCTTCTTAGAGATCAGGTAAGTTGCCAACCATGTCTGAAGATTGTTCCAATCCTAGAAGAAGGGGCTTGAATCTACTAACTGATAGATAGATTCGGTTGATATGATTATCAATTATCTCTCTCATTACAATGTTCGGCTTGGTCACTTACCTGGTTGCATCTGCGTGCAGAAAGGCCTTACAAAGTCTGTGCAAGAGGGATCACTAGGAATTCCAGAAGGACGAACTTTATTTGGGTGTAAGGTGAGGCTTTAATCTGCAGATTTCCAGCGCGGGAATAAGCCATTTCTGCAACTTACCTTCCCTTTTTTACGACAAAACATGTACATGTTCTCACTCTCACTTGTTGTACATCGCTTGGTGGCCAACACCATCAATCGGTGTTTACATTGTGACAACGCATCTTTGATCTTTCTTGGAATCATACAAGCAAGGGTCATGCTTTTTATATGTAGGTAGGTGGGACTCAAGTCGGAAACACGGACTGTACAAAGTACAAAGCTTTGATGTCGAGAAGCTTTGAAGCATGTGGCGTCATTTGCTGAATCAGGAACAAAACCCAAGGAACTAGAGCAAGCAACAACAATGATATTGTATGCAGATATTTCATAACAAATTGTTAATGGTATGGATTGGCTTTCTTTGTCATCCTTGTCTTGGTCTTGAGTTTTGCTTGCAGAGTCAAACTTTGCACCATTCAGCCGGAGGTCTGGTTTGTTGAGCATAATGATTTGCATCGGATTGCGCAGGTTCTTATCGTGGGATACGGAAATATAGGCAAGGAACTCGCTCCGCGCTTGAAAGCCTTCGGAGTTCGAGTTTTAGCTGTGCGACCGTCATGGAACCAGATGTACCCAATTGCAGCAGGTGAAGAACTTTTCTCTTCTATAGAAAGGCATAGCATTGTATGTTGTTGACTGCTTCACAGTAGTAAGCAGTAAGCTTTTCTGCAATTCATCAGTAGAACCGTTCAGACGTGCAATCTTCGATATACAATCTCTCTCTGCGTTTGGGAGCTGTTCTGTCGAAGGGGCTTACTTGATGGTTCCCGATTGATTGAACAGGTAGTGAAAATGTAATGAAGCATTCGCTTGTAAGCAATGGGACCATTCCTATGGACGATTTTGTCGATGAAAAGGGTGGCATGGAACACCTTCATGAATTTCTCAGCAGATCAGATATCGTCGTTCTTTGCTGTACTCAAAGTCCCAAAACGGTGAGAATTTCATCATTTCTAAAAGCTTATAAAGAGAATCATAAATTTTGGCTTGTACGAAAATATTGGAATCCCAAATCATCCAATCATATTCAAAGTATGAAGCAAGAGACTCTACTTCATGACTTGTACGGAAATTTGACATGTTGCTGTGTTCGCAGGTAGGGATGGTAAATGAAGATTTTTTGGCAAGCATGAAAATGGTAGAGATTTCAAGCCCCTCAGATGTTTCAATTTCTCGCTCATTATGTATTTTGTTCCCTTGGCTGCCAGTGGACAAACATTCTGCTACAGGTGGTGTTCTGAGTGTTGTGTATAACCCTGTAAGTTTTGTGATTTTCTATACTTATTTTAACATGTTACCTGCATGAATATCACGTATATTCAGCGTGGGAAAGTTGTTTCAGTATAGACTTTTTAGATCAGATTCTCATGTCGGACTTGAGTATTCGATGAATCAATGTACACGGTAAACCAAGCTGAGTACATTACTTGGGACTTTCATGCACGTGCGTGTTGGTTTGCAATTGAGATGTACAGATTGACATGCAATATTGTGGTACCAGGGTGCGCTATTGGTGAATGTTGCCCGTGGAGGTCTGATGGACTACACTGCCGTAAGTGAAGCCCTGAAATCAGGTCATCTTGGAGGTCTGGCCACGGATGTAACTTGGGTTGAACCCATCGACCCCAAAGATCCCATCGTACATCTTCCTAATGTGGTGGTAACACCGCATGTTGCGGGCGTTACAGAGTACTCGTACTTACAGATGGGTCAGGTATGCGTTTCTCATGAATGTTGTCGTGCTTCTATTTCAACACGAAGAACATTCACAAAAGTGACTCCAGTCTGTTGTTTTCCTGAACAATTCAAATGTTTGCAAGCTGTAGCTACTTGCTTCAACCGATAGAATTTTATCACCACTAAAAGTCCATCGACTCTTCAATCTGGAGCCACTCTGCAATGTCTATGTAGATGATAAATCCTTGTTCTGCTTCTGCTCGAGCTGAGATCCATCTCTGTAGGATCGTTTTAGCTGTCCAGGCCATGAGATACACATGTCGTTTGTTCATTTCATAACGATGTTCTTAGAGAGAGCAAGTTCATACTTTGCATGGATAAGTCAAAAGTCTGAATTCCCTAGTGACTTATCTCCGAAGAAAACTTGGCTTTGGTTGCACGCAGCTAGTTGCAGATGCGGCACTCCAGCTTTATGATGGAAAAGAGATTACCGGTCTGGAGTTTGTCAACTAAGCGGACAGTTGGTTCCAGGTGAAAAAAACTACTGCTTCCTTACAGGTACCACAAGTTCCTGTGGCTAGTCTAGTTCAAGGCATTCGTGAGCTGCAAGGAACTACCGAGACAAGAAACAAATCAGTTCTAAAGTTCTACTCTCCTCAATTGGCCCGATTCGGATTAAATTGGGCTAATAAACTAGTAAATTCAACTTTTAGGTAGGATGTGATATGACTCAAGTATCAAGAAAATAAAATTTATAAACAATACTTCAATGAAATCAGGTGAAATAAATTTAAAATTTTACTATCTCATGTGCATATTTCATATCAAGACAAATTTATCATACAATATATGAATAAGCATGAATAGTTGTTATTTGTATTAAGTTTATTCTTGGATGACAATTGTGCGAAAAGTCAATGATGATCATATAGATTATGAAAACGATTCAAATATAAGAAACTGATATTCCAGTTATTTGGACCGATGTAATGAAACGTAAGCATTTCAATAGATATCATGTGTGCATTGTAATTGTCGATTAGACTAGGAGTCAATATACGGTCACAACGTTTAATTCCCCCTCGGTTCTTGCTGAGCTCAATTTGATTTTTTAGATCATGTCGTCCGTCTCTCAAATTTGAAAGTACATGATGTTCTAGCTGACCCGCATTGGTCTGCCCGACATAAAGCTTTGGGACACAAGGTTTTAGTTTCTAAATTTTTCAGGGATCCTGTATATGTGTTGAAAGATCTTCTAACAAGTTTCAGTACTAAAAATATTTAAACTTATTTGAAAGAAAAATAAAACAACCAAAGAAATCAGATAAGTATCTATCAAGTTCTTTGAAATAGATTTTCATGGAATATTAACAGAAAGGAAGCCCAGTGTCTTTTGTTCACTTCATGTGTTTCCAACTGAGAATAACAAACACTCTCGAATGAAAGTAACCCAACATGTGTATCAAGTGGCAACTGCCAGACCTTTATTGCGAAGTTTGTACCAATCAGCGTAAGATTTCTCAAGGATGTAAAGCTCAGAGATACCACAATCCAGTTAGAATAGAAATCTGAGATTTTATATATATATAAACTCAAAATTTCCTAGTGGAAGATAAGCCTACATATATTAGTTCAACTATAATTTGGAGTGCTCAATGTATCGAATGATGAATAATTCAAAATTTAATATTTTTTATAATTATGTGCAAGTATGATTATTCTTACACTATCAAGACAAAATTGGATTGCTTACCAATGTTCCAAGACAATTTGGAATTATTTTGTTTCATGCAACCTTGCTAATTCGTACATGATCATATGTTAGTACATAGATTGTAAATATGACGTGATGCACACATCCATATCTTTGTTCGTCCCTTCATGAACATGGATGGTATGGAATAAATGACAAAAGTCTGATCAAAACATGCAGAGAAATTTGTATCTAACACGGTGAATGAATTGTCGATTTATATATATTCTATTATGAGCTTTGAAACAGTGTGCTACTAGTCGAAATATAGAATGGAAAGGAGTGCATACCATTATACTGTTCGTTACAAAATCCGTGCTGGAATGGTAGATGTACACCTAGTCCCAAAATAGTACGCATTAAAAATTGATTGAAATGGTAATAAAATGAACAATCCAATTGGTATAACGAACTACTGTAAGCTTTTTGTCATCAATTTTGCTTTCAAATTAAAAGTAAAATCAAAATTCATCTCACCTCAATTATATCATTAAAAATCCAAATCAAAATTTATACCCATAATTTATCAACTTTATCTCAATAGATCTAAAAATATATATAAGAAGTTTAGATATTTACCATATTTATGATTTGAGAATATATCATATGAATATGTACATATAACACGATTAGTTCTAATATTAAATTAAAGGTACCAATTTTCAAATTTGAAAAAGTTAACAGATATTTCTTCTGATTAAATATATTTGTTGCAAAATACAACGATACACCTCATTATGCAAGAAATAATCCAGGACCAGGATGAACATAACACAACAGGAAACGGCCCAATCTATGGACGGGAGGAATCTTACTTTCTTTGACTAGGAAGCAGTTTATTGAGGAAACTCGCTGACATGTACGTTGAAAGCTAAAGAAAATTCGAAGACAACATCGACATTTCATATGAAAGTAAGCCGTCGAGAAGAATTAATGGTCAATAAAACCATGGATGAGATTGTTAGCTTTCTGTAGAAACCTTTCGTTCGAATAACCTGAGGAAGAAGATGTAAAGCTGTTGGTTGTGCTTTCTCCAAAGGAGGGCTTGCATGAAAGCTTGATAAATTCCATCTTCGTTATAGTCAATCCAACTTACCACTTCACAATGCTCGCTATCTTTAGTCGCAGCAATTGTGTGGAAACTATGGCAGCGTTGTGTCTGGCAAGAACCTGAAACGAAGGGGCAGGGTTCGCACAAATCTCTGAAGTACATGAGCTCGATACTAGCGAAACCATCTGCATGATCATTGGCGACCAAACTCTCACGATGTACAGAGATCAGTAAAGTAAGCGGTCGAACGCAAACTAGGAAAATCATTATCTGTCGAGCTATTGGGAGATATCCACATTATCGAACATGTCATCACCACATGGTTTGTTTTCTTTCAGCTTCACAATTGAGTGGAAACTATTGGACAGTAGCAATGGGGCTTCAGTCAATCTTGTAAAACAAATCTCTATTGACCAGATGCGGAGTAGCCTTCCTTACTTCATCTTCTATACGTCTGAAGTAATTTTCCCTAATTGCATGCACACTGGAGCTATCATAAGCAAGCCTGTTGAACTTTAGAGTCCAACTTGTGAAACAGTTTGTCTAACGTCCGACTGATTGAAGGTTGCATGGATATGCCCAGAGCGCACATGAGACCGCAAAGCGTATGTCACATTCTTGCAAATGACCAGCGGCCGAAGCATTCAATCAATCTTTGAATCTCTATTCTTGTAAAAGTTAGACTCAGCGTCCTTGATCTTGCACAGCTTTTCAAGATCTACCTTTGCCGTTTGACTTTCTCTCTCCTTCTCCGCCTTATGATGTATCAAAAGTGTAAACGCTTCGATCAATTGCCAGATCGAATCTATTTTGTGATTTTTGAATTGTGAATTACAATCAAGCATAGATGTACATGAAGCATGTCCTTGCAAAAATACATCTTAACAAATATAGCAAGCATATAATTTAACTCAAATAGTGATCCCACTACAACAATCTCCAATTTCTGCTATGACTGAACTACCAAAGCGATCGACTACCCTTGTTCCCTGGTTGCCTTGGAGCGCAATCTCTTTGATGTTTAGATATATATCAAAACATAACTTCCTTCGCAGGCGTAACAAAACTCCAAAAATATTCGATCTTCTGACTTGTCAAGTTGCAGTGTGACATTTTAGTGTTACCCGGTAAAATGGTAAAAGTTAGAGGTTTGGCTATTGGTTAACGTAAAGGTAAGATAAAGGTAGAGCCAAATCGGTTACTCAGTAAGTAATTATTGGGTAACCCTCGTGCCCACAAAAAATGAAAACGTGGATCCTTTCAGAATTACTCAGAATGTAATTCTGAACGTTTTCCCTGAAGACGTTATCCAACAAACAGCAATGCAGGTTTAACGCGCATTGATAATTCCTAATGCAATAGGTGTTCTGCATAATCTCGTGAAAGCATGAAATGTAGATAAGGAGTTAAAGGTTAAGCTCTTGCACATGACGAACTCCGACACATATGATCTAGAGAGAACTCTTTACTCCATCACGGGACTGGATGGAGGACAAGAAGAGAATGAAGTGCTTGATGAGTTTTTTAATGGCAAATTGAATTTTGCATTATTGTCACTTGCTAATTTCTTTTCTTTTCTTTCACATTAGTTGCAGTAATCTTATGGGCTCTCAATACATGGTTTATGGCTGAAGGTGATAGCAGGTCAAGAAATTTCAGGCCAGTTGAAGTTTTTATACATGTTCTCCAAACAACACACAATTATAGGATGTTAGTTTGACAAATTACCAATTTACTAAACGGATAAATTACTCTATCAACGGATTTATGGGGTAACCCAGAATTAAGGATAACTTTTAAATCTTGAAGAATCCATAACAGGTAACCGGGGAATTACCCCGAGGTAAAGTTAAAGAGTAAAGGTAGACAGTAGTGACATGAATAACGTAAAAGGTAGGGTAAAGGTAAAGTTCCATGCTTTACCCGGTTACCTTTTACATTAACTTGCCGAAACCTACCAAAAGCTACAGAAGTATTCCAGCACGAACTTCTTTGCAAGGTTCTTGTTCGATATTTTCAGTTGATAATGGAAAGGAAATCTTCTGTATACTTCGAGTAAAATCCATTCTTCTTTTCTCTAGCCCTCATCTTCTCTCCAATCGGCCACAATTGATTTCGAAAGCTCATATCACAAATTTTCTGCAACTCGATACTTATGCTCTCGTAGGTTGTTGTATGCAGTAAACCAATTTGATCACATGATTTAGTTTTGAAGTCATCTTTAATCAATTATTTTTAAATACATTCGTTTCTATCTTGTCTCATGTATCGAACCATTTGGTCTCCTGGCCGTCACCAATCCTTTCCAATCAATTATATACTTCCCTCTATTTTAATTTTTTATCCATCTCTTTTAAAGCACATGATATCTTCCCGCCCAATAAGTTAGATTACATGATCTATTCTCCAACCCTTCCGAATCGACTCTATACTTCTTTTATTCTTTATTCATTGCTTCCATTAGGCGAAAGCATTCCAACCAATTAGATTTCAATTCTTAGCTCAAACTTCTTCACGCAGCTCCGCTAATGTTTCATAGGTAATACGAGATTGTTGTTTTCCAAGTTCAATATCTGAAGACTTGAGGGTTTAAGGTAAGGAGGGATGAACTAAACCTTGATTACAGCAAAATTCCGTAAATAGAGGCAAAATGAAAGACAATCATCCGAACAGCAATAACTTAATATACGGCCTGTTGGGAGGGCTACCAATCATACGGTTCTCAACTCTTTGTTACATTCTCATTTGCCTTGCATGGGTGTGGGTTTAGGGTCTAGACCCTTTGCCGACGGTCCTGAGAATGCTGCAGGGAATGTTGGTTCGGAGTAACTAAAATTTCATCGACCCAATCATTTTGGGATGTTTCAGTACAAAAAGAAGCGCAACATTACTTGAAATCAAACATTGCCGAGAGCTTTCAGTACAGAATGTGATTGCAAGCTGTTCGGTGACCTCAAAAACGCCGTGGAACGCCAACGATAAGAAATTAGGGGAAATCTTTCGTATTTGGATTCATGTATTTAATGCAGGACAAGCTATCCGGCTTTCTATAACCTCACCAGCATGATATGGCTGACAATAACCAGAAGTGGCAGTTTTTCCTTGGACTACATTTCGACCAAAACTGGACGATAGGTTGACTTGATAGGATCGTTCCAAAAAGGAGAATTTGGGATGAACGAATACATACAATAAATTCGAGTGTGAAGAAGTCAAGTGTGATTACCTAGCAGCCAAGCTGCTTGATCGCGTCGGCCCTCTGTGCAGTTTACATTCTTCGATTTCAAGCATTGGACAAGATTTTACAGAAGGTCCTCTTGAAGAGCATACGCAAGCGAGGATACTACTCAGAATCAGACATAAGAAACCAGCTTTGCGCGAATAAATCGCAACTCCGAATTGAAATTTATAGAACATATCTCAATTCCAACATACATCAGAGACCCATGTTCCTCTGGATCTCACATCTGAGATCCATCTGCCGAAACATCGACTGCAAAAAACTGATGCCAGTGATTCTACTGGCCTTGCACTCACATGTGTGACTCTGATGTATAGGTCGAAAATTCCCCCAGATAGCCCCTCTCCCGGTTTTACACTGAAAGCCTCTAATGAACTTAGTCCTCAACTACCCGTGGGAGAACGTCGCCTCCAAGTCATATTCGATCATAACATTGACTGACAGGCGGTGAGTGTCTACGCTGTGCTGGAGACTACAAACCAGCACATTGTGAAGGTCGAAACGACCCGGCCATGAACATCAGATATACATTTCCTGTCTGGTGAATAACTGTTTCCATGGCACAAAAGAGGTCGCCATCATACTTGGTGATGACGATGGTTCGGTCCTCGTGAGCTAAACCTTCATCTTCTTTTGCACTGGTCCTTGTGGTTCCTCCTCCAACTTTCTCTTCGTGCCTAGAGCGCTTACTCCATCTATCATAACAGTGTCCTCATCGCCGTCCACAATCTCCGCTGAGGACGACTTAAGTGCTGCTTCCGTTTTGGCGGTGGCTTGGGTATCGGCAGGTGTAAGGAGGTCTAGTCCTCCCAGGCGCATTTCATCTGCTTCCTCTTCACTGAAGTCCTCCCTGAGAAGGAAAACAGATTAAACGATCAGTAATAACAGCAAATGCATCTCCACACTTGCTGGAAAGGCCCAACATATGATTTCAACTCTCTTGCAAAATTTACTTGGGTAGGTTACCTGTGTTTGACATAAACTGAACAGGAGAAATCTTGCTGAAGATCTTCAATAGTAATTTCCACGCCGTCAACGATAGGAACAGGCGTTAAAGAATCAAGTTTCTGCGACAACCACGAGACGCATTCCCATTTAATACACCAACGATGAACACTATCGCCGCGTGTTTGGCTTTCAGTTTCAAGTGAAGCGACTTGAATTTCTTGCCAATAGGTATCCAAACAATACACCAACTGTAATTTGAGATTTAATACATACGGCCAACTATTTCCCAAATCTCAAAACAATGCAAATTCTAAAATTCTCTACCAAAAACGATATTCAGAATTAGCTGAACATGAGTCAAGGTCAAACAGGAACTCCTATGGTATAGTGTCCACAGAAAAAGTAAGAACCTATTAACATAAAGCTCAGTTTTAAACTGAGCTTTACTTATATTCTGAAACACCGCAAGCTTCAAGAACAGAGACACAGAAAACATAAAATCTTGTAACCTACGCAATTGCTATCTTATTAGCAATTTTTGTGTCAGTAGAGAAAGAAAACCAACTCACCATATCCAGCTTAGCCTCATAGATGGCAGCTGAGTGAGGATCTATATCATCTCCCGTTTCACAAAGCACATTGTATCCCTGCATAATTGTCGGAAAACTTGCAGCCAGTTTCTTCCTTGCAATTTTTTCAACGACATCCCTTAACGTTACAGTTGACGTGTTCACCTCCAAAACGAGTGGTGTCTGCACAAACACAGGGCCTTACTACTACAATTTCCAAGATATCACTGCAAACTTCCCAACATCAGGATAGAAATTGGGCACTCCCTTCATACAAAATAACCAGTCCATTCAGGAAATTAGCAATCCAAATTCGATCAGTAGCATCTGCATACAGGTGAAAACTCAAAGATCCAAAGCGATATAGTAGACTTACCTGAGAACATACGTAACATTTTGGATTCGGTACATCCATCTCACAGGGCATCAGCAGCAATTTCCGCGATGCGTGTTCAAGGCAGTAGGTCATTCTGCATGTAATTCCAAACTGTGTCGATCAAGCCAGTTCTTTCGCATCACAAACCTGAAATCAAAACCAAATGAAAGCACACTTCTCCAAAGCAGCATGGACTTGGTGTGACCGACTTACCGACATGCTTCTAGGTTCTTTTCTAGCAGTTTGATAGCTTCCAGCACAATCAACCCCGCTATGATGGCATTAGTTGTAGCAATGGCGTGTATTATGTTCCCCGCAATACCCTTGGCATCAAACAACGTCTGCATTGGAATTCCGAAGGAATGTGCCCTTAAGTTGGCAGCTGCTGTAACAAATTCGACTGCCAACTGGTCGTCTTTGTCAAATGTGAGCTTCCCAATCTCCTGCAGTTTCATACGGTCCAGTCCAGTTAACCATTAATTCTCGCGATTAGGAAAGACCACTAAGCTAAAAACCAAAACAAGTAGCAGAACCGGGCAGTAGAAATTTTGATTCAAACTTTTGATGTTCATGAACTAAGACAACAGGTTCCAAAGGTTAACCAAAAGTGGAGAATCGTTTGTATAAGCCAATCTAAACATCGTCCAGAACTACTAATCTAGTCACGCTGATCCATAAAGGAGACTGCTGAAGATATCTGCATAAGCAGAATCAAAAAATGACGACCGAGCATATTTCTTTCCCATAAGAGAACAGAGAACCTTCCTATAAACAGTAATGCTCAGAGCTGAAGAGCTATGTACTGTCAACAGCACCTAACCATTACCTGTTTTCTCTTGTCCAGGAAGAGCCGCACGGACTCTAAGAACAACTTGGCATTCTCTTTCACACTCCACATTTCTTGCGGGTTCTTCAGTCCCACCTTTGTCATAGCAGACAATGCACTCCCTTCGTCCTTGGATTTATTTTCGAGAGCTGATCCATTTTCTGATCCATTTTCTTCATGCTTATCTTCGGATCCAAATATATCAGCAATAAACAGAGGAGTGGGCTTTCTTCTCTCTTTCCAGGCACCTTCATTTTTCAGGGCTATCTCTATGTTCTGCCCGAAGAGACGGTCAAAAACACGGGCAGCATATGCTTTGCTGGTTTCATCCTTTTGTAAATCGAAAAAGCTAGCTTCTTCCTGTTCATTAGAAGTCTCTGCACCACTGGTACGGACATCCAGATCATTGGAGAGAGTCTTGTCTCCAAATAACTTCAAAAAAGGCAGATCTTTTGCCCACACGATGCAGTGAACTGGCTGGAAGAAAAAACAATGGTCAGATGAAGCATTAGCCATGTGAAACAATTGAATCTGTACAAGTGCTTAGGCCATTAGGCCGGCAGATGACAATCCGACGTCAAACAATAATCGCACAAAGCTTTGATCCAAACAAGTTTCTGCTGTATATTTGCCTCCTGTGACTGAAACTACCTTTCCGGATTTAATGTTACGACGCAAAGGCAACCGATACCTTAGCAAAGATCCGGAAGAGAGGCATACCTTGGAAGGAGTGCTCGTGATGGTGCAAACAGGATATGTTTTTGGTGCAGGCTTCGGTTGGCACTCATAGCATTCTGTCCGACCCTTCACATGCACTGTAACCTGTCTTGCCCAATACAACCATCCAACACAGCAGGCATACACAATCACGGAGGGAAAACATGGAGGCATAGAACGAGCGAGCGCTCGTAAAGAGACCCGAATGACATGAAAAGGAAGCTCTGCATAACATGGAAAGCAAACAAATCAGTCGGCTTTGAGAGCTTAGCTAGAAGCACGATACTAACGCAGTGAAGAGCACATGCAAAAGAAGAGCTTAACTTCTGCATGACATGAAAGTCGAGTGCTTCTACACACGTAAGTTGCCTCACAAGTAGCACAGAATCTAGATGTCGTTCATTGTTAACCTTGCAGTGTATACTACAAGTGACTGTACACGCACCTGCCCTAAGTAGCCAGTGGTGCCACTTTCAACTAGAGGCACATCGGCAGCCAGACAAAGCCGATTCACATGGCGTCTGGCGTCCAGGTTATCCAGCCCATTTAGCACAATGCTAAACTGCTGAAAGTACTCGACATTGAACTGAGAGCTCTTGACATTAGCATGATGTGCTACAATTTCTACATCAGGTCGAAACCTCAGCACAGCCTCCCTTGCCACCTGAATCCATGAACAGCTCAAGGCTGAGAACAACGTCCAATTTCGAATTGAAAACATACGGATTATGTGCTTTCTCCTTCCAAAGCCTCACGACACACGCACATAGATAACACTTGTTAGACACAGCACTATCCATGCGAATGATCCTGCGCAACTTACCTGGGCCTTTGACATCCCAACGTGACGCTTTCGAAATAGAAATTGTCTGTTAAGGTTGCTGACTTCTATTGTGTCCATGTCGATCTGAAAATAAACACAATCCCCAGTAAGGTGGAGCATCATCGCCTTACTTGAGTACTTTCGAATACCCAGAATTTAGAAACTAAACTGCAGGACATCGGTGATGCACAAGAAAGATCAAGGAATATAGTCCACTTTTAATTACGAACGTATTGTTCTGCAAGGAGAAGCGCCTGTCACTCTTGTGATGACCCACACTACTTAAAATGACTTCCAGCAAGGTTCTCTAAAATCCCAATATGCATGCGCTTCTTTAAAAACCAAATCACTCGCATAAGTAAATATAGTTTCAGAGATCAATTTCAGATTTTGCTCTCAAAACGTGAGATCCTTGATGCATCTTTTAGCTTCAAAATCCAAGTTTGAATAGCACGAAAAACCGCACACGGTTTTTTAGTAATTCCAGCAGAAGGTGTTACCACATGTATATGCTTGAAACCCGTCAAAACAAGCGTCTTTAAAAGTTCGCATCCAATGCCGCCAGCTCCGACCATCAGCACCTTG
Source organism: Marchantia polymorpha subsp. ruderalis (assembly GCA_037833965.1). Taxonomy (NCBI): domain Eukaryota; kingdom Viridiplantae; phylum Streptophyta; class Marchantiopsida; order Marchantiales; family Marchantiaceae; genus Marchantia; species Marchantia polymorpha. Next base: position 9,364,888 of record AP031352.1, on the reverse strand, counting down.
GAGTTCTGTCACATCGAGGCAGAGTAAGTTTCTGTGGACCAAGAGAAAAATAAACGGCAAAGAAGAAAATTTGGGGAATAGATCGTCCAACAGTGAGAAATTTATTTGCAACTACGGACACTCGACATTTTGAATACGAAGCTAGCTTTTGTGACAGCTGAAGCTTCCAAGTGGGTATATTTAGGTACTTGTAAGCATTAAACTCTGATCCTGAAGGGTATTACTGTGTAAGCAAGTTCAAAACCGCAAAGAAGAAAGCGACCGGAAACTGTTTGTTAAAAGAAATGAGTCAATTAACAACAGTTCAAGATCATGAGAAAATAAGGACATTGGAGTGAATGGAGAGGGAATACTAAAAGAAAAAAATCTTCACAGGGAAAAAAGGACGAGAAGATGAGACGAGTGAATGACACAATTCAAATGATGAAGAACATGAGACAAGAAAAGCTGGAACGAGTGCTGCATCTTTGATGATGGAGAAATTTTACAGCTAAGAGTTCATTACTCACGACTTTGCCACTCTAAAACGACCTAATGTGATCTGTATTACTCATTTTCACGTTAAAAGAACATGGTAGATTTTTTTGTTCTGAAAGTGCTATTCTCTCTAAGTATTACGATTATCACCTCAATAACTCCTCGGTCTGCCATCGCGGACATTTCAAATGCTCCACCAGACGTAATTTCACGGACAGGGAAAAAATTCTTAATCTCTCCCGTAACTACAATAAGGACTTCCACCAACAATGTACTCTTTAAAGTCCCCGAGTCGAGTCCCTGATACCCTACCGTGCTTAGCTAACCCCTACAAGACTCCCCTGCCAAGCCCTCAAATTTCCATTATCTGCAGCCACAAAGCATGCACAAAACCTGTCTCCGCGCCATCAAAGGGCCCCTCCATATTCAACGAGCAAGTATTCGACACATCTCCGCCCCTGCACTGTCCTTCAAACCATGGTCTTCACTGCTCTAACAATCCACTGTTCGTGCAACTCTCGACTACAGGGCACACCCTTCGAGAGGAAAAAAACCCCCAGAACTTCGGACGAGCTCTTGCGGCTACTATTTCTGTCACCAAAAACTCAGTAAACCTCGCAGCATCGCTACCAAAAATAACCGCAGCACTTGTCTTCCCTTCTTCCTACTCCTCCGCCGACTAAGCTCCAGACCATCACTGGTTCTCAACTCTGACACGAAGGACTGTCCTTTCCAGCGTCCCTTTTCCTCCGCTACGCCAGCATCAGTCAGTCGAACTGCTCAACAGACAGAAGCAGCTCTATGCACACATGCGCTGTAAGCAGCTGACTCTTTTTCCCGTCCTATAGTCACTCCCTCGCTCTGCGGCCCTCTTTCCTGCTCCGTCCTCAAATCCACGACTGCCTGCAGTGGCAGGAGACGAGAGGAGAGCAAGCCAGAGAACGAGACTCGTTTCCCTCTCCTCTTGTCTGCTCTACTCTGCACAGCAAGGACAGGGCATTCGTCGCGATTCGACGAAACTTCGAGGATAGGAGGCAAGACAGAATTAGCGAAGGTATGAAGACTAGACCGCAACAACCAGCAGTATCGACCACAGCACCAGCATCTGGGGCCGCCGTGGTCGCAGTGGTAGTAGTGCAGTGGTGATGTTGCTGCTGGTCTTTGCGGAGGCAACATCCGCCGCCTGAACCTCAAAAGTCGTGAGCTCCATGTCGCTGCACTTCTGCGCAAGTCGTTATTATCCTTTGTCCTGAAGCCGGCTTACAGGAACGTCCCGAATCCATTCTTTCCTGCTGCTGCTGATGCACCGCGGTCAGACCTTCCTGTCATTTCCTCCCGACGGTCCTGCAGTTCCTTTCTGTTTTTGTATAGGTCCATTAATGGAGGCCCGATTCTGAACTCCTTGCTTATAACAAAAGTAAAACTCTGATTGTGCATACGTAACTTTTAGACAACTTTGACCTCGATTAGTTTCAAATGCCATCGAAATAATTTGTAAAACCGTCGAAACCTTGCAAAATCAAGTGAATCCTCATTATCATTCAATTGTAGTATCTACGCCACAATAATCAATATCTTTACAACATGATCAAATCTAATCAAATCAATGGATATCGACGTACTTTCTAATAAATTTGCTCGTGCTTGAGGCCCTATTCATTGCTCCTGCAGGCTAAAGAGCCCAAGTGACGACCAAAGTCCCATTATTCTCGAAGTGGTGTGGAAGACGGACCAAAGACATCATCGACTTCCTCATCCGTGGCAAAAGACATTTGGGAGCTAATGGTGAGACACATGTACGATAATAAACTCTTGAACGCAGGCACGAAGAAGGATCAATCCTCATTCATTAGTTCCAAACCCCCCTCCCCCACTTTATATCCAGGCTTCTACGGATTTTTACACCTACTCGCAACGAGTCCTCGCATCCCCGAGCACAAGAATCCAGTTGGCGCGCTCGGGGCCCACGGACAGACCGCTCGTCCCGCTCCTGAACGTCTAGCATTTCAAACGGCGAGCTACCGTACCATACGCGTATGGAGTCCGCGCTCGAGGAATACGGGAAGCCATACGTCGATGCACGTCAGCCTGGTCTGTAGTAGCAGGCGTACGACGTCGGCCCACTTACCCGGTTGACGAAGAGGGTGATGACCTCGGCTGTCGTGGTATCAAGTATTGTGACGTGGCGGTGCGAATCAGGGCGGCGACCTCTGTTTCGTCGTGGGATCTGGTCGGCAGCCTGCAGATCCGCCGACTCGACATCATTCTTCTCGTGCGTTCGCTCGCACTTAAATTCCCTCATAGTCATTTGGGCTGAGTTCCTCATCAGCCGTCTTTTGCAACAAAAGGCGGTCAACTCCCTCGACCTGAATACAAAGATAGTTGGCAAATCCAGTGGGTGACCCTCGCAGCCTTGCAGTGCAGTAAACCGCATTAGACAAACGGAAGGCAAATTTCCAGTAAATTGTATATGTATGATTTAATTTTACAAGAAGAGACGAGAAGAAGATGAAAAATCAATCTCTTCAAATGAAATTGATATTACAGATACTTATGCAGCAGTTGAAGCAAGGGCATGATACGTTATTTCTATACCATCATAATCGGATTTAGTTTGACTTTGTTGCATGGTGAAATGTACACTTCTCCATCTGTCTCATAAATAAACATACACAGGATTTATCTTCGCCGGTTATGATCATAGTGTATACTCCATACCAGATCGACTTGGATCGTTCTATTGTGCTTCATGGATCTATAGGTTATTAGAACAAAGACGTGCTCTCGTGAGAGCTTTTCAATATTGGCAACTTGAGAGTCAGTTATGAACATGTTACTATATAAATGAAACCAAATTATGTTGGATTGGGCTCTGGCATCTATCTGAAAATGAGCATTAACTACTGGAATGAATACTTGGTGAAGGATTTGATACTACACGATAATTACAAGTTGGCTAAATGTGGAAACTCCTATGTTATAGTCAAATATAACCACAATTAGGCTATATTATGTGGTTCAATTTAGTCATAGATTACACTAAACTTTTATCCTAACCATGCTTTTATTCAAAGTTTCGATTAGACTAGTTTTTCATTATATTAACATTACAAGGAATTATCAAGCTTGGCTCTATGCCGTCAAGGATGTCTTTCCCTCAATTTTTTATTCAACGGCTCATGAAAATCTAACGTACACGACTCAATCCACTTATCATAATACCAATACACAATCTTACAAAAGCTTTCAAAATCCGCACTTTTGAATGTCTCTTGTTTCAAAGAGTCAAGTCAACATTGAAATGTTTCATAGAATTGAATCTATAAACTCAACATGACTTTTCAAATATCAAACTTCTTCAGACAAAAATACTGTAGAAAATTAAGTGGAGATGTGTTATTCACTTCTATATTGACAATTTTGATGTTTATTTCAATAAACACAAGTACCCAGCTTGTAACTTTCTCTTATCAAATTTAATCAAGAAACAAGTCACGAAATCTAATAAAACGTATGCATGACAATAACATGCAAAATTTAGATGGATGTTTTCAAATTATACCAAATTTTCACTGGATCATGTCAAATGTGCCCGTAGCTTTAGGTGTATGCATAAAATCAATCTATAAGAACTAAATTCTTGTGTTCAAATGTACTATTTTCTGTTATTTTTTTCTCATACATATATATCTGTCAAATTTCTCTATCTAATCATAACTAACTGAACAAATGAATGTGACCAATTACATATGTAATTTTCTCTTTTTCTCAAAATAAAAACATGCCAAAAACTTATCAGTCATCATATAAGTCAATCAATTAGAGTATTTCAGAAATTCAATGTTGAAAGTTGATCTCACAATGCATGTAAAAGAGCTATTATAACCCATTCTAGTTTGCTCTACTTTCAAGGAGTTCAAAGTATGAGGAATAAAAACATATATGATGTTTGTATAACGATTTACAATATTTTTGCAGCACACATTAATATGAATACCCTCCTCAACAAATCATCACAAATTTAAATTGGGCATTAACTTGGAACAAAAATGGATTGGACAAATCACACGCATAAAAATATTTAGATTAATTTTTCTAATCAAGTAAAGGTATGAAGCTTGGATTGAAAAAAAAACTTCATGAAAAAAATGTATTAAGAAGAAATTATTGGAATATAAATAAATTTTTTTTTCATGAATTAAAATTTATTTTAAAATGTCGAATCAAAGGTCAATATGAAATATGATAATAAGATTTTTTAATTATTTGAGAGCAATGATAGTGATTAAACATGTATAAATTTGATATACATGTGTAATATATTTGTAAATTTCTTTTTCAATGTGACATAGTACTATCATAAATTGCAATTATACATATTTGTTTCTAGCTTATTACATTAACATTAATTCGATACAAATCTAGATTTTTCCAAAATATAGATAATAAGGTATATATATATTTTTAAATATGGATTCTATATATATTTAATACAGATCAAAATATATCTACATTATTATAAGTAATTATTCAACTTTCGTTAACTTTCAAACATAACTTATAAGAAATATATTATGAAAATTTAAATGAAATTATAGTGATAAGTTTTTTTTCTAGTGTGATAGGAATTTCAAATTGTTTTTGCAAACATATTATTGGCATTATAAATGTTATTTTGGCAAGAATTCCATATACATTAATTCTTTTCTCAATATTGAATATATTATGATACTGTACATTCTAATAAATTTCTTTAAAAGAAACGCTAATAGGATTTTCAGTTTTGTAATCTCAAATCATGACTTCATAATACTTTTCAAAAATATTCAAATTATATTTATTGCTCAAATAGAAATTTATAATGGTTTTATATTACTTAAATATATTACATAAATGTTCATCCAGTTTTAAATTGCATAGAAGATTTACATTCAGATGATTTTTGAAGTGAGGATCATTAGATTTATAACATTTATAATATTTTGGATTTAGGGGTTCAAAATGGCAAACCAATAAGAATTATGAAAGATGAAAAGATAACGAATAATAGGTATCACAGCTAATGCAATGAAACAAAATGATTGAACCACAGATACACGAAAGCAGGGTTTAAGTTATAGAACATCAGCATATTGGAAATTTTTATCATGATGCATCTAAGAAATAAGAATCATTTAGCATGCTACAAGAATTATCAAATAATATTTTAAATTGTCTTAGGATTACTTCAACACTTGTTCTCTATGAAACAAATCGATTATAATTTTTTTTTAAAAATTTGTATTACGGTTTTTTTCACAAACTATGTCTGCAACAAGTTTTTTTACTTACTTCTACTTTTTGAAGTATATGAATAATTTCAGGTATATGAAATTGCCAAACAAAACATATATTGAAAACCTTAGATTGAAATTTCAAGAAACTGTAGGCCATAATCGAATATTTTGGAATTTTTTAAATATGTAAATTTCGATAATTTTCATATCTGAACTTATGATTGTGATTACTGCAACTTCCAAGTACTGTAATGAGAATGCAAACTTCATACGATTTGACCCAAGAGTAGAGAGATGTTACAATTTTTTCTGTGCCTCAAACTACTCTTTGTGTAGAAATTTAATCTTTGCTAAAACGTTACATACTCGGTCACTCACTCACTGGGCGAAAGTGAGTCGTTACTGCGATCGGCTATGATTCGTGAGATCCATACAACTAAATAAACGTGTTCATATACAAAGTAAGAAAGAATGCTTCCCTCAAAAAAGACGACAATCATCAAATCGTTTCCTCATCTGATTACCAAGTGCAAGACATGCGACAACATATCCACAGTACCGGGAAGGGAAATAATGGAGAATTTACTTAGTGGCGAAGTAGCCAGCTAGTGAGTACACGAACGAACCCCACATAGGTTCATAGGTTCAGATTGAAGGTAAGTACGGTCCTGCCTTCTCAGGTTCACGTACACAATACCATGTCAACCGAAGAATTATATGTACGAACAAAAGTTGATTTCGACGAATTACTACACCCCTTTTGCATAAACCTTTTGAAAGATCAAGCAACTGTCTTTGAGAAGAACCCTTCTTACGCCTTCTCAAGGACTCAGACGAAGATGGCGCTGATAACACAACACTTCGACGAACTGCAAAGCCTTAATGTTGTAAGAGTATCCCTAGCCGTGTTCACAGATACATTCTGTGAGCACTTAACTAGACAGGATTTGCAGCCTGACTGCCACTCCTCTTTCTTCTTCAAAATCCTCACGTTCATGCAAGGCAGTGTAACAGATTAGATTTTTCACCTTGTAGACGCAAGAATGACAATCTGTGGGGGATGTGACAATGAGGTTGACACCGCTACGGTTCTCCCTTTCGGTTAAAGAACACTTGCACACTCCATTCCATTCGATGATGTTTTTCCTTTGAACTCTTCTGCAGGTCAAACTTTCGATCGTATGTATGAGGTGCAAGAGGCAGTAGGTAAGTTTCAGCCTCAGCAACCCTCCTCCCTGATATTTCTCCAGACTTTGACTTTCAAGCGATGCACCAATGAGACGAATAAGGGGGTAAAGGGATTTGTGCGAGACGGTCTGACAACGTGGAAGACTGCGTGATAGGAAAACAAGGATATGTGTGTAGCCCATGATGTTACCAATCACCATCGCAGCTCTACGATGATTCTTTACTCTCCACTGAGCAAAATTGGATCGAACCAGTAACAAAATGGTACACCTCCTAACTGATGCCGTGCGATTGTGGAGTAAAGAAAGATCAGGTGGTGATCCACGCTTAATAAGATAATGGACATAGATCAAATGACCGAGAGAGCTCCTGCCCCGGCCAACATTTGCTAATGTTCCTGAACCTTCTGTACACCTATCCATCGCGCATAATCTACCCATCTGCAGAAAAGGGAAATCAACAGAATGATTACGGTACGTCAGAAGGTGATTACAAAAGCGACTATCAATTTCGACTTGAATCGATAAAATCAGTTGATATAAATCCTCTAATCAGCTGAAGAACACGCTGGGCAACAGAAGAAAACATATACACATCGATACAATCTAGCCTAAAAACATTTGCAAATCTATCCCGTATCAAGTTTGAAGCCATAACTAAGAAAATATAATACTATGAGTTCATATTTTTACAAAAAATAATACTGTCATAAAGCTGGGACCACTACACCAACTTTCACTAGTACACAGTTGATATGAATATATACTAACACGATAGATTTCGATGCAAAATTTCCAACTCAAGGCCGAAGTGAATGGGAATTTGAAAAGTGAATGAGCATTTGCCTGAAAATGATGACTTCCAGATAATCTAAGAGTGAAACCGAAGATTCAAGTGGTTGGCAAGGCACTTACAATAATGAGCCCAAGAATGTGTTCGCAGTTCGAACAGCGAAAGAAGATACACCAAGTACCACCTTTTGATTGTGTAGTAGGGGCTCCAACAACCGCTGCTCCACCACTCCTGCTAAAACTTGATACCTGTGGAGCAAAGCATGTAGTGTCACACAACCCCTTCACTCTTGGACACGACTAACCGAATGAATAACAATATTCATGAAAAGTGGGAAACAATACCATATCAGAAACAAAACGTCATTCGTTGAATAGAATATATATATATATATATATATATATATATATATATATATATATATATATATATATATATATGAGTATGTACTAATGAAAATTCGAAAATTATTCATCCGAAACTTGGTAATTTATACGAAATGGAAAACGGAAGAAGACAAATTACCTTAAATTACTCGAGATTGCCATGTACACTCCGTAAGCCAAACTGGTAGATACAATTGGTATGTCTTCGGTTTCTCCTTCAAAATTTTTGTCGAGTGACTTCCTTAACTTGATAAGAGTGTTCGTTGCTGCGGTCCCAATCTACAGATCATAAAAGTTTCAAAAATTAAATACATAGTATTTCTCAAGAAAAACTTTCTGACGCAGGTCGTGTTTGGTAGGTGTATAGTAGTATCAACGCTGATCAGTAAGTGCCGCATTTTCTCTATACATGCCACAAGTTTCATATGGATGCTTAATGTCAAAGGAATCAGATCGCGGACATTACCAGAGATGCAGAAGTTCCCACCACAAATAACTTCGAACCATTTCGCTGCGAGCCAAAAAAACAAAGTTCCGTCAGCCCTACTGACAATAATTGTACTCATGTGAGAACTTCGGCTCGACATACATCTGATTTTACGAATCGCAGAAACATACCACGATAGCTCCCACTCGTTGCAATGTTGAGTATGACGTTCCTCTTAGCGCAATCTGCATCCAGGATGATCGCACTCAGAAAACGAAATCCGATCCGGAATTTTCGAAAACTTTCGTCAACAACGAAACTCAAGATCGATTGGAGTAAACGGGCCAGAAAAAAGCTTGGAGACATTCTCGGAGTACGTAATTGTCCAGAAGAAGTAATTCCAAAACCATGGAAATATACCTGGAAGGCGTTGTCCGGGCACTTGTAGAAAAAGGTTGCGATTTTCCCCGCGTTCTTAGCGAGAGCAGGGCGCAGGGCCACAGTAGGTGCAGGAAGCCAAACCAGCATAAAGTCCGCAACGAGGGCCATGATCTGTTTAGATTGATCCACAACTAATCAATGCAAAGTACATCTTGACAAGAACAAATTCATCGATCCCCTACTACCTATAGTGGGATAACTACTAATATCTCCGTCTTCTGACCTATGCATGAGAACGATCATGTCTTGTCATAACTATCGCAAGCCAACTTGTCTCACGTACCACATCCGCAACGACGAAATCAAGTTCTTTGGTGAAGTTCTCTCGCCGCCTCTCCAACTCAGCTGCTGTCTGTCAGACGTTGGGCACAACCACCAATCGAATGCAAAACCACATTCAGAGACTGCATAACAACAACCGCATCGCGGGTTCAGGCGACGGTAATAAGTGCACCGTCGCACTGTCCTGAAATTTGTATGTAAGGGTAGACGACGCAACTAAATCCTATCGGTCTATAAACTCTGCTTACACACTCATCCATCCGAAGCTATGAGAATTTCGCCTTTCACGTCGGACCAACATGTAGAATACCACATCTCGCTACACATCGGAGATAGGCATGCACATAGAGTCCAAGATTGACGATTTCATAACCACGGACGTATGGAAAAGAGGACAAAGCACGGTTAGAGTGATACACAGAGGCTCCTCCGATGGGCACGAAATCTACAAGACGTGAGTAGTTTCCCTGAGTTAGAAAAAGGGGAATAGACGGCAAACGATCCACCTTGGTGAAAATGCCAACTCCGCATTCGATTCCGACTTTGGTCAGGAACAGATCATCTGCAAGCAAGCGCTCCTTGAATCCTGCGAACTGCATAAGCCAATTTCGGAATGGGGCCTTCTCGAGCTCAAGAAACCGCTGGATCACGCTGGCAGGAACTTTTCCACTCTTGACGGCGGCGGACAGGTCTTTCGGCAAGCTCTCGAGGGATCTACCGATGGTAGCCAGAACAGCCAAAGCCTCGTCCCTGTTCTCGCTGTTTCCAGATCCCTCAGAGAAAGAACCGTCTCCAGAATCACCATCCCCACCCTTTCCATCTCCGAATCCACCTCCCACGCCGCTACCGCTGTCACCACCGCTGGCAAGCTGCACGTCCGAGGCATTCACCTGCCAATTTCCTCCGCGGTGTCTCAGAGGGCCGGATGCAATTTGTCGAAGCCCTTCGTTCACAGATTTCACGTTCTTCTCGAATCCGCTCGACAACCCCCTGAAGGCATCTTGCCCCCAGCCTCCAAGAGAAGAAGACGAGGGAGAAGCGAGCATGCACACGCGAGCATTCCCACAAACCGCCGCACTCCCACCGACGGGAACCAACGAAGTGCAGAGGGACGAGCCCAAATTAGTGGGAGAAGAGAGGACTAGCGCCATTTCCTCTCTCCCCTCGCTTCACTCACACAATCCTCAGTGCAGTCGCCTCCTGTCCGCGAGCTTCTGCTCCTCGTCCCTCCGTCACGAACGAAAGAAAGAAAGACGGTCTCGTCCTCGTCTCGCCCTACCGGCAGCTGTTGCTGCAGGAACTGCACTTCTTGGCAATGGGGGAGTGGGCAGAGAGACAAAGAGAGAGAGAGCAAGAGCAAGAGCAAGAGCAAGGCCCTCCAGCTGCTGCTTGCTGCCACCAAAGGCGCTGAAATCGTTCCCTTTTCTCCCACGTCCCGACACTGACGCCGCCCAGGACTCTTTCTCCTTGCTCCTCAGTGGACTCTCGGATTCCCTCTCCTCTTTTCTCTTGCGCCTCACAGCCGCCACTCACTCACTCCCTCCCTCCCTCCCTCCCTCCCTTTCCCTCCTCTCTGTCTGTCGCCTGCGCACCTCCTGCTCCTCCTTTTTCCAGTCCGGTCCTCGTCTCTGGCTCGTCCGCCTCCGTGCCAATGTATCTTGCTCGTCTGCGCCCTCTCCCTCCCTCCCTCGACGACTGACCCCGTTCGCTGCTTCTCGCGCTCGGCTGCATCGGCCGCACGGGGCCCACGGCATCGATCGACTCTGGATCCGGCTCTGCATCGCCATCGCCATCGCCATCGAATCGCCATCGCGAGCCGAGAGCAAATCACGCTGACGCCTCCTCCCGTCGCTTGGGCCATGGGGGGCTCGCGAGCGCACCCACAATGTGGGAGGACGAGCGGCGGCGAGCAGGGTCGGCTATATCTGGCCCCAGAGTTTAGGACCGACCCCCGAGCCTGCGACCAGCTCCCGCCGACCTCCAAAGGGCCTCCTCGCAGGAGTCGTGCCACTGTATGTGGCTGCCCGAGGTCCCCCACCTCCGGCAAAGGCCGCTCCGGCGTCGCCTCGACATCCTGCTCCGTTTGCTGCTCGGCCTCCGCCTCCGCCTCGCGTGGACCCCACGCAGTTGCTTTTCCCCCGCCTGCAGCGCCGTTGGTGAATCTGAATCGCAAGGCCTCGGCCTCGTTGCTTTTATTGCCCCGGTCTAGATTCGTTCGCTCTGCCTGCTTTGCTCTGCAGATCTCCTCGAGAGGGCCATGGTCCAGGGACTGCGGAGTGGAGCTGAGGCGGGGAAGGGCCTTTTCTTCGGACCTCCGATTTTCCGTGCTCGCTCGGGTGTCGGCGTAATTTGTTTTTCCAAAAGGATTTGAAGGGTTTATTGATCGAGGATTGGAGGATTCGAGGACTCTTGGGAGTGGATTCTCGATTCATTTCACGGTTTGTTAACTCGAGCAGTGGTGAAGCATGAAATGAATGAATGAATGAATGAATGAAGTCCATCTGAGGTGCTCGAGTGCACCCTTTGAAAACTTCCCGCACCTGAGGGACGGACGGCTTCGGAGGTCGAACTTGACCTTCCAGTGCTCAAAAAGAGCTTTCGGACGACAGTACAGTACGCCTACAGGACCGTGTTGTACAGTTCTTGTTGCCAAAGCCACACAAGGAGACCAACCAATCGATGCACGGGACGATATTGGATTTTTCTCTGAGCGAACCCTACCCCCTCGTCCACCGGGTGCCACCTTTTTCTTTTGACACCTCAGGCGCCAGATTCACAACGAGTTTGTTACTAAGTGTGGACATATTCTCTCTGTCTCTCTCTTGGAGAACAACTGATGTGGCCGTCCCTGAACCTGCTCCGCCGCTGAAAATAAAAATATACAGTTCTCTGCGGTACAGTCAAACTGCTCTGTGTCTATGGATCCCAAAGTGGTCCCAAAACTGGAGATGTTTGTACAGAAATTGAGTCTCGAATCGAGCATACGCTTGGAACATTCAGGATGTGAAGACAAGAGGATTTGCGAATTGAGCGAGGGTTGATGGACTCGAGCGACTTTGAGAGCGAACAGCTGGAATGAAGAGGAGGAGGCCGGGAGAGCAGTAAGACATGGGCGACATCAATAATGAGACGCTGGAAAATTTGGGATTCAGAAAGCGAGCGTCAGCATATACTCCTGATACCGCACGGAGGGCCCAGGGAAAGTGATGTTTCTGGATAGCTCGCGAGATCAACAGAGAATCCTTCGTCCAATGCGCTTGAACACCACTTGGCACTGGAATCTACATATTTTTCCACGACTTCATTCCTGGAAAGGCAGGACTCAGGTGAGCGTCCGTCCCGCTTCGTTGATGCGGAAATCCGATCCTCGTGGAGAATACCTCGAGCAGCGTAAAGTCTATTCTTCAGAAAAAGGTGGATATTCCTCTGAAAACGATGAGTAAAACGTAGGCAATGATTGCCAGAAGGCAGGGTTGATATCTACGGTTGACGGGCATTTGCCAAGCTCGGTCCCCTTTACAAAACATGGACCAACCAACATTATGAGCACATCAGATGGCGAGAAGAAGGCTCTGCCTCTCTTTAGTTTCATCTTCATAATTTTACCAGAATGAAAAGGACAAACATCACTTTGCACTAAGTACCTGTCAGTTGACTGTCAGTTCTATGTCGAGCCCCTTGTCACGTTTCCCTGCCCGAAGTTACAACCATCTCCTTCCTTCTCGCTCCAGTCGCATCCTTACATTTCGGGTGTATTCCTACAGCTGCAGCACCAGCACAAACATGTCTTTGCGGCTCGTCCTCCTCGGTCTGATAAGAAAATAGGTCTTTTCGAATACTTTTTGGCACTCTTTTCCAGTATCGAGCTCGTGACTTTGTGATATTTTCTCGAAGGCCATTCTCGCATTAGAACATTGTAGTTTGAAGCGAATAGAATAGATCGCACTTTTGACTCTTTCACCCACACTCAATGCAGGAATCTAAGATCTAGATAATAAAGTTTCGATTACGCAGCAGCTCGTATGTAACGTATGAGATGCATGAATCTCTCGAAGCAACTTGACAGCATGATATGAGTATGAACTCCGAAGTCAACCTCGATCCAAGTGATGACGTAGTAACATACATCCAGACTTTCTCTTCTTCAACAGGTGATAATCCGGCGGAGGTGGCCCTTGCTAGAAGACTTGCTGAGGTCAATTGTGCAGCCTATCATCGTCAAGGTTGTCCGTTGTTTCAAAGGGCCCTATTTTCCTCTATATTCCCTCGCCACTGGGCCAGGGTCTTCCTCTGGCCACTGTGAGTCTCCTTCGTCCCTTCTGTGTTCCGGTGGATTCCGCAATAAGACATGACCAGGCACTCTGCTTCCTTTCGTTTCAAACATTGAACTGAACATGCGCGAGAATGAGCTGAATTCTAAGCATCGGCACGAAGAATCTGTGAACATCAGTCGGTATGTCCAGCCTCAAGATGGATGGATGGGTCGGCCCTCTCGAGCCTCATGCCCTTGGTCATAGTCAAACTCTGATATAGAAACGAGACTCATGTTTTCAGTCCCTTGTGTCCCTCTCTTTGTAGGCATATGAGCACGAGTCAAACCTTGGTCATCGCAGGGCGTTGCACAACATCGTGCTATCTGATATCCACAAGTATGGAGATCAGATTCTCATTATCTTTGTACACTCCATGGCACATATCGAAACTTGTACATCACTTTCCCTAGTCGTGCAGATTGAGTCCATTCTGCAGATGGCGTCGTATGCACTAGATGTTGCCGTTGAGGCTAACAGCGCAGTTAGAGATCCCAGGTTTTGAGGGTGTAGCTTAAATTAGACCCTTACCGACACCTCTCCAATATAAATTCAAAGTGTCTCATGCAGGAAGGTGGCTTAGTACTGTAATGTAATGCCACGTAATGTACCATGCGGGAACACACTTTCTGATCACTTCCTGGTTTCAGCAGCGTTCGAGTTGGGAACGCTGCATGGCGCTGATGGGAAACAACCACGTTCATGAGGAACGCGTCACTGCTGGGAAAGGAATCGGTACAAACCTGCCTCAAGAAGATATGGCAAAAACTACAGAATCGAAGTGACGACCCTCGGAGACTGCACGCCGAGGCATGAACCAGATGGGAAACCTACTTCAAGTGAAGCAAAGGGAGCACAGAAACCTTATGTCCAAAATAAACACACTTCCGAAGGGGATCCCGGACCTGCACACCATCAAATCTTATGCGATGGCACTCCAACAACTCTCCATATTACACTGGTTGGAGACGGAAATGAGAGTAAGAGAGCACAAACGGCATGTCAAGATCAAGCTCTGATCTAGGGTTAAACACATTGGGCTAGGAGATCCGCGAACCAAGTATTTTTTTCAACATACACAGGCAGACATTAGCAAATACTTCAACTCAAGTTAGACTCATGGGAAGTTACACGGGAACAACCCAAGATACTCTGGGAATGGGACACTACTACGAAAAACTCTACAGAGTTAATTCTCACTACGAGGATATACATTAGTCTACACAAAAAACTAAAGTAAGTGACATCTCATTTGATTTACTTTAGTACGTTTGTATTCATGTAGTATGTTTTCATGAATGTAATCAAGTTGGTATGAATAGTTTCTGAAGATTCCAAATGAATGATCTCGAACATTTTCACATATTTCGAAATTGTGGTGATGTAGTTCATGAGTATATATTTCTTTTGAGGTATAGTATCATGTGTTCCACATGAAACAAATGTGTTATGTATAATATAAAATATACTACAGCAAATAATGTACTAATAATCTCATACTTGCAAACCAACTATATGTATATTTCAACCCAAGCCTCTACCTCCTCCTGTCCTATCCAAAAAAATTTTTTGTTACTGATATTATGAGAAGCTAATCTCTACCTTTTTCATGTAATAACAAGTCGTCTAATTCCTTGCTTATGTATCCAGTTTCGTTTCACGTTTAGTCCCGAAGGAACAGTGCGGTTTGACCTCTGATTGACTCCAACCGTGTCAGCTGCGTGTCAAGATAGAGGGACAGAGTAAACCCATACACAAAGCCTACTAATCTTGCTCGAGATCTGGTACATAAACTCCGGGCATCGCCGTAGCAAGCCACCAGCCGTGTGTTCAGCCCAGAGCGAACTATTCTTTCGCCTTTTACTAAAGAATACCGTGTGCGGGACACAGAAGCGGCTTATTCAAATCTTTGGAACGCTCCTTCACTGGAGCACCAACCAATGAAACATAAGAAGAAATGTGCCCCTGATTTCGCTTGTGAAACCCTAACAATATGATGATGAAGACCTGCACTTAACGGCATCTGAAGAGTTGAAGTGATGATTATAACTACAATCTATTGTCGAACAGCTTGCTAATCTGGTGTCGAAGAATGATCTGTAATACAGCTAGCGAGCAGAGATGTTGAACAGTAATTTACTTAACGCAACTGTCACTGTCCTCAAGTCAAGGAGCAGGTCGTGATTCCGATACAATACGTATATCTAGATCTCAATTCGGTCTTGGTTTTCGCTATCTCGTAATTATTGTTTCTCAACTTCTCTTCTTAAAAAATTCGTAAACATCGTTTTCATTAGAAGTACTGATCTCACGAGAAAACTTGAGGTCCTCACCGCATGTTCCGCTTGGAGCCCACTCACTAGTGCGTGTAGTTGCAGAGCCACCTTCTTAAATACGCAGTCGATAGCTTTTATCTTTGACTCAAACCTCTACTTCTAAAAGAACAAAAGATTACCTAAGTTCCAGGAGCCACCTTCTTAGAGAGGCAGCTCGAAGAGAGCGACTGATGGTTCCACTTGGGTTGATGAAAAACGTACTTCTTTATCTTGATATATGGTCTAGCAATGCCCAGTTTCTCCAATACTAGTGGTCTAGATAACGAACAACAAAATTGTATAAAAAATCTTGGAAAATGTTATTCATAAAGTGTTGTAAGATGGCAAGTGGGGTGATAATACTAAAATTCATGACATTTTATTCAAAATGTCCATTCTACTTATGAACATGGTCTTCAATTTGTCATCTTTTTTTATACTTGCTGGGTTGTACGTTACACAAACATCAATCTTGATGTGAATCTTTGATTGATAGATTAGATCAGGATTTCCTCAAATAAGCGACAATAAATACCAATTCTTGATTGTGAACTTGATTTTGTCCATAGTACTCCACACACATCCAAAAGAAAATGTATTTCTTCACGACAAATAAGATAGGAGCTCCGACATTAGACTTGGAATCTTCAATCAAGTTTTTTGCAAGATTTTCATCAAAGTAATCTTGCAATGTACCAAACTTGTTTTGAAAGACAATGTAGATTGTATCAAACAAAGTTTGCACATCTTTTTGAAATTCAATGTCACAATCATTAGTTTGATGTTGAGAAAATATTTAGCATTCTTCTTTCAAACACGTTTTGATACTCTTCATATTTTGTTAGAAGTTTGATTGTTTCTTGAACGGTTTGAGTTGTAGTAATTGCAAACGTATTTCAATTTTTGTCAATTGTCATAAAGTATTGGGTACTTATCATAAAAAAATAATTTTCATTTTGGAATTTTAGAAGACTGATTTTGAATATTTCAAGTATGTTTGGACAAAATATGAAAAATAATGATATTTTTTGTTAGCATTTTTTTTCTGATCTATGTCCGAATTGAACATTTCTAATCAAGAACACGAGAGTATTAGAGTATAGATCAATGATATCAAATACATTAGATGTTTGATGAATCAAACATCTAATGTAAAAAATCAAAGATTTTTGGAAAAATTAATGTACTATCTTAATAGGCTCTATTGCCACAAAATATTTCTTAAACATTATAATAAAAGTATGCCGTTTTACAAGATTTTTTATCAATAAAACATGCTTGTGTTTGCTACTTAAGTATCCGGTTGTCACTCTTGGCTAAAGTGAATTATGACTTTTGACAAAATAGTTGATTGTAGCAAGTTTAGCAACAAGGTTTTGAAATAGAAGCAAAATTACTATCAAAGCAAGACTGCGATAACATGAAAATCATGGAAATTTTGCAACATAGGCTAAAGCTAGCCGCAATTTTGGTTGTAGTTTTCAAAGTTTTATTGTAGATATAAAATCTCAATCTCTTTCTACAAACTTTGTGATGATTTTTTTCAAAAAATGCATGAAAAATATTTCAAAATTGAAAGTTTATTCTTTAATAATGACAAAAACCAAGAAGTAGTTGATTAATGAGCAGTTTCAATGAATTCGACTTTTGTTTTTTCCGTTGACTACTTGTGTGATTAGAAACAAATTACAGCCAAACTTGATCTTGAAATTTTATACGATCTTGGTCAAACTTCTCTAGCAAGTTTACTCAAGATATTTTTTGTGTGCTTGTGGAATTGGATTTACTGTAGAAGTTGGAAATGGATTGAAGAGCAAGCAACTTGTGGTAGTTTCATAGCATTTTGTAAAACTTTATAGTCTTGTTGTAGTTTTTGCTAAAGTCTGCGTGCTTTCTCCAAAATTTTGCATGATTTGTGTTTTTTGATGTTTTTGCGTAACAAATATTTCTTAATTTTAAATCTAAAAGCAAGAATTCAACTTTTTATCAATTTGTCCAAATTGATTGAAGATTGAATATGATATGCTTCAATATATCTAGAAGAATACTATCCAATTAGATGTGCTTATGTAATAACAAATAAAACTTTTAGACTTAATAAGATCTTAGCTATGATTATTATTGAATTTTCATTGATATCCATACCAAAATGTTGATATACAAGCTATGATGATATATATGTTTCAAATATTCAACAATACAGTTCAATTAAACAACTTTCGAAGTACACTTTTCAATTTTAAGGGTAAAACTATGATGAATAATTCTAATGCAAAAAAGCTATAATTTTTATTGAAAAAAATTCACTTTGATTTTGAAAACTTAGACAGATTTAATTCACTTGAATTCATGAAAGATCATTTATGTATGGTGATACATGATATCAATTTTTTGCATCTTATGATGATTTATGTATAAGGTAGATAAATTTTTCATTATGATTCTGAAGCTTTCTTCGTTGGAACTAAATTAAATTTAATCAGAAAAATTCATATAACTTTCAAAAGCGAAAACAGATGAAGGAAACCTCAACAGAGAATCCAAATCACTTCAAACGGACATCATGAGTTTAGATAGTACTCTATGAACAACAGTGGAGATTTTGGAATGCGAGTTCAAATAACTTGGTATTTAAATTCAGGTCTTCAAGACTTGGTATAGAAGTTAGTTATGAGAGTAATAGACATTAGAGATTTTTGAAGTCGAGTTCAAATAACTTGGTATTTAAGTTCAGTTGTTCAAGACTTGGTATAGAAGTTAGTTATGAGAGTACTAGACGATGAAAGCACTCAGGCACATACCCAGTATTACGTCATGGCGAACTAAATTGGAATGACTGTCATAATATGCTTTTCCGAAAAAGTGGATGCATATTTTTGCATCCAAATTTGTTCATGTGCAGTAGTAGAATACCTATGGTTATAGAGGAGAGACTCTTCCCGTGATGGAAAATTCCTGAACCGGAAGTCACTCCTCTCTAGAACAGACGTTCAACTGGAATTCACAAATATAACAGGATTAGACAGCAGTTTGTACAATTGTATGGAGAGTGGACCCTACAGTACTCAATCTCGTTCCCTGCATTAATCTGAGTTTTGCGTCGCAATAATGTGTGTATATGTACATTATCATCATCAAAATCACTGTGACTGGCGTGAATATTTCCAATGGAAGCAAGGAGAATTCTTGAGGAATTTCAAACCACGTCACACTTGATCCTTATCTTTGTATATCTAGACTCCACCAGCTCCAGACAAAATACCTAGTTTCATTTTGAGTTGGTTCTGAAGAACACAACCATAAATACACGCTTTACTCATGTTAAGTTTTGCAGTACACGTGTGTATAGTTGAAGAGTGGTGATAATTGTCTATCAACCGAAGAAATGAGTGGGACGAAGTTCCTGTAAATATCGAGGATCCATGTCCAGCCACATTCAGTTCTTTTCCAAACAGCTAATGGAAAGAGAACAAACGGAAAACATCCCGATACTTTATAACTGATTAGATGTCGATCTTCAGAGCTCGGGATAAGAGTTTCCCTTCAATGTTCTATTGGTGCTCCAGATCTACTTCCAGAAAACATCTGGTCCAAGAACTGAACACATTGCTGCGTGGATGACTATACCAGATTGAAGTACACCAACAAGCCCACTGAACACTATATGCGACGTGGGTCGATCGAACCAAGATGCGTGGGCAGGCGATGGAATTAATAAACGAAAGACAGAAGTAGAAGAGTTCTAGTCCCGGACCTCCTCCGCCTGCCTGCCGGCGGTAGATAATTTACAGAAGTCCGAGAACTTTGGCTACTAGTAGAAGCCTAAGCGTGAGCGGCATAGAGGGTAAAAACAACTTTCACTCTTCCGAGTGATCCTTGAAGACAACTTCTGCCACAAGTACGACCACCTCTCAACCTACAGCTGAACAAGCTACTCCAGATGAGAGACCGGCTCCGTTGCACACGAGTACGAGCTCAAGCACCGGTCTGATTGATATCGACACATCTATTTAAGATCTGGCAATTTGACCTGATTCTACAAAACTTCTCGAGTTTACTTTCTCTTGCAGTGCGACTCAGATACATCTGCCTCTGGCACTCAGCAACTTTAGCAGGTCTCGAATTTGAGAGAAATTATATCCACCTTGATATAGCTTCGGCGACTAGGCTTTCCACCCACCTAAGCTGATGTGTAAATAAACTCCACAGCATACAAATCCCCAGAGGCGACCTACCGCCGCTTCGCCAACCTACCCTAATGTCAAGTGCCTTAAGTACAATCACGCTGGTGGTTCTCACCTGCTATTCTCAGCGGTCACAATACTGAGGTGAAAACATGCTGTCTCTCTAACCTACGGAATTCTAAATATTCCAGTCCAATCTAACAAATCATTGCTCCTGGATTCCTGCTCCACCCTCAACGTCCACTTCACCCATGCCCATTTCCTCCTCGTCTTCCGAATCCCTATCGCCATCGACTTCCGCATTCGCTTCATCAAGTTTGCGCATTGTTTCAGCCAGAAGCCTGTCATCTCTCTCACTCACCTGCAGTAGCGTAACAGTGCGAAGTAAGTTCAACGTATGTCCGTGAACCAGACTCAAGAGGGTTTAAAATTTGGACTAATATCAAAGTCAGCTAAAGCGGGGGCATACGATTTGGACATTGAGATCAAAGCAGGAGACAGAAGAACGTGACAAATTCAAACTGCATTATCGTGTCAAGGACTTGCTAGTGCTTTCAGTGTCGTCACAGAACAACCAAAAATCAAAATCCAACGACACATTAACTCCACACATCGACCACATTGCCAGCAATAAATCAGTATGCTGATATGTGGACGACAACAGATATTATCATGGACACATACCGCACGCGGCGCCTCCTTCACAGTCAGCTTTCCTTTGTGCTTCTCAATCTCCTTCGTGCAGGCCTTAATTGCGTTCTCGAGCACTGATATACCAAGATCCTGGTAAGAGAATTGAAATTAGATGCCGAAGTCAGAGCTCCCACAGTGGCCGTCACAATTGAATGCTCGAAATTTGATAAATTCCATCTCAATTCCAGTGATCCACACTGAATGATACAAACTCTGAGAGGCTACAAACAAACCTTGTCTAGAGTTTGTGTCGTGAGCACGTATAATGGGGGTGCAACAAGTTTGATCTTCACAGGGCACTCTTCAGTACCTTCTCCCTCGGCTTTCCTCATGGCTTCCTGTGCGACATATTTAGACCAACGCGTGAGTTTGTTTGCACATGATGAGCTTCAAAAGTACAAGCCGGAATTTTTAAGCGATCACTGATCCAAATATCGATGTGACCACCCGATGAGCAGCATTGCATGATTCTCCAGCAAGTTAAGCTCAAGACCATCTGTTATTTCCTGCAAACCCGTTGTCTAAGAAGGAGAATTAACATATAAGCAGCACGCCCTGGAAGACAAGACGCAAGCCTACAGATGAAGCTGAGAGACAGTCGTAATCTGTAATAATATATGTGCCAAGTCAAGCGTCATGGCATTTTGGAAAGTAGAAACCGGACCATGATGTGCAGTACACCATCGAACTGGAAGCACTTCAACTCAATATCTGCACGAATCTTCAGAGGCTGTGGGGTCATCCTCCTCCTGATGTTCTTCACGAGAGCATCCTTCACTTCCTCACTCATTGCAGGCACTGTCTTCGTAGCCTGCGAGTCAGCCCGTACGCTCAAGGAATTACTAAAAGAAAAGATAGGTGATGAATGAGAATAAGTTTTTCTGGTTTTATTATCGGCGGTCTAAAAAATATGGCGGACTCTAATGCTCGCTGATCCCTCATTAGGACTAATGACATTTCCTACAGAGACTACAAGGTTAGAGCAACGACACAGAGAGCAATAAAAACAACACATTGAAGAGAACGGGAGGATCCAAAACGCGAAATTCGGGCACCGCGAAGACGGTGTGTAGATTCTTAACAGGTGAAATGTCAATCCAGGACCGGATATTGCAACAGCTTAGACGTGGCAGTGAAATATACGGTGTCAAAGAAGCGAGACAATACCGGTACCCTCGTCACATATTTCCATGTCACTCTGGAGTATTTTCAAGGATGCATGATCGCCTTAATAAGAGCTCTTTACCTCAGTTCCGTCTTCTTTTGTTTCCTTGACTTCCTTCGTCAGAGTATTCAATACGGAATCTGGGTCTGTGACAATCAACTTAAATGCCTACACAAGGGAAGCAACTCAGATTAGAAACCTATCCCAACTATCTAAAGCAATTGATTAATCGCTGTAAGCATAACATGCAAACATCACAGGGACTGGCAAGGGTGAAGAAGGAAGTCAAACACCTCCACAAAGTTCAGAGAACTTCCATCGGTCATACTCTCCAAAGCTACCATCGGAAATAAAACCTTCCAAGCAGAGTCAAAGAATAAAGATATGCTGCTAAAGCAAAGCAATTTGAGCGGACCTCAAAGGCGTGGCCATATTTCCGGTAAAGAGGCCATGCAACGTGTGCGTACAGATCCTGCAATTCACAGAATCAACTGAATCCGGTCAGGAGCATCGAGATAGTTCCAAACTACCAATCCTTCAAACTGGTAAAAAGATCCATTTCTAGCAGCTACAGAAAGCCTGCAACATTCAGCACGTTGTAAAAGTAAAAGATGCGTCCAGACGGGGAGCCCCTCAACAAATAATAAAAGCACACCAGGCTACCGTACTACAACCGACATAAAGGACTTCGATGTCAAAAATGAATTCCAAATCAGCAAAGTGTCAGTGTGAATTTCAATGACATGCCTCAAAATTCATACTGAAACTCGAATAGGTTTAATGCTTTCAAGGCGAAAATGTATCACCAAAAACTTCTGATCTCGGGAATGCATACAATGTTTACCCGGAGTCTCTTGGGCATTGAGTTCTCTAGTGTCTTATGACGTATCCTTATCAATAACGACATAAACTACAAATATCAAGTTTTACGCTTCCCCGACATTGTTTCTTATTGTAACCTTGCTGCTCCCTACACGTCCTGAAAATACACTCCCATTTTCCGTACAGATGTCCAGAAGTTAGCATACGACAGCCACGTAACTGGGCCAATAATTGGAAGATGGCGTAAACTAAGCTTCGGGCATCTGAGATCATGACGTCCATACAATTACTCTGCACACGGTGACTCACATGATATTTAAACTAGACCCGGCTCGACTCTGTTGCAACATCCGTGGACTGGTCATTTCGGTAAGTCCATGAAACACACTTTTTCAGCTTTATCCTAATGTAGAATTCAGCATTTACCCGTGATTTCGCTAAAAACCACATATCGAAAGTGAAAATAGGGTTTAAGACTCTGCTGTCTAAAAATTCGCAGATTTCGGGAGAATTGTGAAAGATATCGTCTAAGTGCTGCGGTTTTGGCATTATATAACGCCAAAACCGCAGAATATCTCACACAAAAATAGATGAAAGGGGAATTGAGAACATCAGTCAATGCTCCGTAGGTACAAAAGGAAGAATTGCGAGAGTGTCAACAATGACGAGGACAATTGGCACCAGTAGTTTCAAAGCGTTTCTTCAACTTTGGCTGAAGCCAGCACACAAATTCCTTATCAAGGAAGCTAGAAAAAGACTTCACAAAGCTGGGTACAAATCAGCTACTGCCCCACCATTTCACAATCTGCAACGCGAGGACTGGAGGTACACAAAACGGATTCGAGTGAAGGTTGTACAGTACCTCGAGATCTGCTTCCATGGTTTCAGCGACGTGACGCATTATGGAGTGAACAAGCTTACTTTTGTTGTAACGTTCATCACACCCAGCGACATCCTCCTCTGAAACCCTGCGCTTGCTCAGATCGATGTATCCCTTGTCTCTGTCCACCCTCAGAACCATAACGGGTTCCTGACGACCGACTTTGATGAGGCTACTGATACTTCTGATACGACGTCGGGACAATTCCGACAAAAGAATCATTCCCTCGATGTTGTTGTACTCCAACAAAGCCACATATGCTCCCATCTCCGCAATGTTCTTCACCTGTTTGCGCCATTAACTTACATTTATCAAAACCAATAATATCATCTAAGCTCGAAACATCGGGCGTCCTCCATGGGAAAAAAAAATACACAGCGTGCCTCAGCAGATACAAGGAGAACGATAGACCCTTTCAACCAAAGCTGCGGCATCATCAGTACCTGTTCGGAAGCATAACTCGAGAAACTTCAAGGTTTCCATCCCGCACTTTCGCTTAATCGCAACATCCGGAAATTGAAAACAATTGCGAGAAAAGGGAGTGCCAAGAGCCGAACGAAATTACCTGAACCATGACCACATCATCCACTTCGGGATACTTGGCCTCATACATGCGGCAATCGGTGACCGTCATCTTGACGAGCGTTCGATCGCAGTCGAAAAAAACTCGTCGCTCGCAGAGATCGAGCTGAGACTCGAACGAGTCGAGAGAAAAGAAACCGGGCGAGCTCAGGGCAGGACAAATGCAGAAGAAAGCCCCCAAAACGCTGGACCCCGATGAGTTTAGGGCAGATTCGTGACGAGCCTTCCCCTCGACATGCCTTGCGAACAAGGGCACTAAATTGCTCACTCTCTCCCTCCCTCCTTCCTTCCTTCCTTCCTTTCTTACTCCCTCCGTGGCTCTGCAGGCAGCAAAGCCCGAGAGCTACATCCACTCCCGTCTCTCGTGACGTATCTCCGTTAGATCATCAACAGACGTCAGTCGGTGGTCGCAAGGGCGAAATGCGGAAAACTGCCTCTGGACCTGCATCCTTCATAAGATACAACAAATAATTGATTTTCTAAAATTATTACTTTGCAAAAATAAATACTTCTGCAAGCCACCATTATGCATGACAGAGTAACTCACCACATAAAGTGTCATCGAGTTATTTCTGGACATGGCTAGAAGTGATAGATGGTGGATAACGTGGTAATATTTCCCACTAGCAAGCATCATTCAAGGGAAACTGAATAGTACTTGGACATCACCATTCGAAAAATCTGATGAATTCTCGGCAGCTTTATTATAAACCACTGAAACACAACAAATCACTTGGAAGGAAATCAACTTGGACTTACCAGATGATTTTCTTTTGGAGTTACCATGGCGTCTTCTGACTTCTTGGTGGGAATGGTTTCTCGATATCACAATATACTGATTTATATGTTGAAGAGAATACGTACCTGGGCAATTAGATATTCCTATATGTTCACTTATTCAGTACAAGCGCTCTCTCTCAAGAGTTTCTAATTGACTTTCTAACTTATAAAAATGTATGACTACTGAAATTAGCGGGATAGGGCCCAAAACATTCTTCAAACTCAAAAACAATAACTCTATATAATATGCAATTTTTTGATGGAAAGTATAAATTCTCAAACCCAAGTTCAATGAAGTTCCATCTAAAGCTTCAAATCTAACTTCATTTAATTTCCAAACGGTAACTAACAAATTTACTTCTTAAAACTGAAATTTTGAATATATATTTGCCGCACAATTTGAGAGTTGAGTGACTGACTTTAAGTAGTCACAAGATTATAACTCGTCAAGGTATAGAAAATGAAAGAAACTGCTTCTAAAATGTCACAAATTGCAGCGCTCATACATTAACCTATGAACACAACCAAATGAACATGTTCAAAGAGTCATAGCTTAATAGACCATCCAAAAGTTCGTATGTCTTTGCCATATATAAAACGTCAAAAGGTATCATGAATAAAACGGTTCAAGACATCACGTGTCCAGCATTGAATGAATCATTATGTGAAAAATATCACTATTATATATATATATATATATATGTAATCAATAGAGCATAATGAGACTGAATCAAATAGGCATATTGATATAGCTGTCACGACATCCACAAACACATTGTCTAAACTCTTCTAGTGTAGTACTTTCTAACCGAAATTGGTCACAGAATTACATTTTTTGAAAGATGCAAGGTCTTCATTGCATGAACTATATATAGTG
Organism: Marchantia polymorpha subsp. ruderalis; assembly: GCA_037833965.1. Classification (NCBI taxonomy): domain Eukaryota; kingdom Viridiplantae; phylum Streptophyta; class Marchantiopsida; order Marchantiales; family Marchantiaceae; genus Marchantia; species Marchantia polymorpha. The sequence continues at coordinate 9,339,011 of AP031352.1, read as the reverse complement.
ACTGACCTAAAGTATCACAAACTGCTTAAGTTCATGGACTAATAGCTTAAATAAAATAATAAATCAGATATTTTTTGTTATTTCAAATCAAAATTATTTTTTTTGTTAATCTTATATTCTTTATGATCCATTACCTTATAACTAAAATTTAAACGGTAATGGACCATAAAGAATATAAGATTAAATTAAACTAAAAAAATAGCTAAAAATTATACATGATTGATTCGTGAAGTGTATTGATGATGATATTAGTTATACAGTTATAATAAGATTAATTTTATTTGTATCTTCATCTTCAACAACATATTTAACTTGATAAATACATCTCAGTAGTTTCAAACAAAATTATTATCAATGACGCAAAGTTTCATATTTTTGCTGCTTTCACTACTTTAAAATGTGGATAAAGATAATAAAACTTGACCTACTAGAATGAAATATGACAACATGCGAGTGAATATTTTCATAAATATCAATGAACATGCAAACGGATGTGTTTGACCATAAAAGATAAATAGATAGTAAGGAATTAATTGAATATAATAAATATCAGCATCATAGAATGAAAATTTGCATGATATTGTTATCAACTTTAGATTAAACGAAATTTTGGCGTGAATTACCAATTTACTAAAATTTTTAGCTCAAAAACTCATGCTTACAAGCTTTGCTGCTGATAACAACGTAGTGAAAGAATGACACATCCATCTTGTAAGATCAGATTCACACAAGAGAGTATACATTCACACATGGATTCAATGAGATACATATCAAAATCAATATATTCTCGATTTGTTTGCAAATTAAATATTTTTGAAATAGTCTGTAATTTTTCATGAAATTTTTCATATAATAATATGTATTCCTAATTATTTTTCTAATGTATATCTTAAGTGAATGATTATGATACTGATGAATCAAAAATTAACAAAAATCTCAGCTTTTTGAATTCTTTTTGCGGATGTTTTTTCTGTAATCAAAATAATATTTATACATTGGATATGTGAAAAGAAGTAATTGTAATTAAAAAAATTTTATATATTTAATTGAATTTTTTATTGATCAAATCTTACTCGAATGTATGATTCTTACAGTCATGGTTATATAATTTATAATATCGTACTTCTTTAGATAGATTTTCATTGCAATTATTTTTTACACAATTTACACGACTATCCACATCTTCTATAGTTTAAACACGCAGAAATAATATTGAAAGAAGCTAATTTTTGTCACTGATAGTCAAATGTATCATTCATTCTCCCATCCCATGAATGTAGCAGATCTAGTAATAGATCACAGAAATAATTTCCAAAACTAAGTTACTTTGCATAGTCCGGAAAAGTCTTTAAAGGTATTTACAGTCATTCAGATGTGATACTTTAGCTTCTTAAGTCCATGTTGTTGCATGATTCATTCTTTGAGTTTCTGTGGCACGAAAATACTTTTTTTGCTAATCTTTGTGGATATTTGGTGTACTCCTTGTTAGTTTACTATTTGTCAGTTATTGCAGATTTCTGGTCTGTACGAATAAGTGGACATGAAATATTGACATTCTCAATATCCGCACTTTCACGTTGAAGTGTGTTTGGTGCGGTGTAATCTGGAAGAATGATACTTCTATATATTTTCTCTATCTGTGCTTGCACATTTTAACGTTATTTCTTCCCTTCTCTCAACTTACTTCACAGAATCAGATTTATGTTCTTATCTGATTTTATCTCATATTCTTCCTTTCAGTGTTTTGATAGTTCGGCATGTTTACACCGAGTAAATGCAGGATACAGTTGACAAGAGTGTTGTAAGTTGCAGACTGTATCTCATATCGAAGATATTGACATTGATATTGTGTTTAGGTCAGCGAAGATATTTCTATTCGAAGTGATAAAATTCGGATTGAAGACTTCTTCTTTATTTCTCAGCGTACAAATGTGGATTTTCTGATATGCTTGCCAGACATTCTTCTCTCCCAATTTGGGTGTTTCTTTTCTTTGAAGTTGGACATAAAAATTTGCTGACTTGTTAAATCCACCGTTCTGATAGAACTTTTCTCCCGAACTTGAAGATTATAGCGTTCAAATGTGGCTTGTTTAATGAAGATCTTGAAACCCACAATAAAAGAAAACTTATGGCAAGTATTTGGAAAGAGACCCTCTCGGGGCATGAACAGAGGACAGAACAAGCCTTACATTCAAGTGCTCAACTATACACTGACAAGGACGAGATAAACGCCAGGGAGGTTATAACAACGGGCAGAATCGTCCGCCCTAAATTTGGTAGAAAGCGTTCGCGCAATCATTTAACGGAAGGGAAGGAAGAGAAGTCTGATGTTTGAGCACACTTCTACGCTCACGCGTCGTTCCAGGGGTGTCGTGAAACGTCAGACTAGCCCTGGAACAATCTATGATGCTAAGTTCTTCTTATATATGCTGCAGAGGCTATAGCTTTTCAATCGACAGGTACGCCAGCTCTTGGAAAATCCTAAGAACCTGCCCCACAACCATGAGCGCAGAGGGTGACAAATGACAGCCTCACGCAGAATCACGGCACGCATTTAGCAGAGGTAATCTTTCGTATTTCTGATATTTTACACGTTCAAATCATGAGCTACCTTTGAAATCCTGAATCTCGGCAAATACTGATCACGTTACACGCTCACTTGATTAGACAAGACAATGTCCTTCTCAAGATATAAAGACAGAATGATGCTTTTGAAACACCCACCCATGCACGGGTGTCCAATCTTCAACTTCGGTCCAGCAATAAAGTTTGCGCTGTCTTAGAGTACATGAATCTAATTTTTATACTTCATCGAAGATTTCTCAAATCCGATGGTGGGGAACTCTTTGGCGTAACCTTCCACCTCTTCACGCAAACCAACAATCTCCTTCTGAAGACTGTCGTTGCTCTCTAGTGTTGCCTTGAAGTCAACAAGCTTCTTTCCTGTTCAAACAAAGTGCAAAACCGATACTTAAGCGTTGGCAGGAAGAACCAAGAGTCTCGTATCAATCCCTTTCCTAGCCCCACTAAAATGTCTATAAAGACGTTGATTGAAACTGAATTTGACTGACCTGAAGTGGCGCCCTTCACTTTCACGGCTATCTGCACAGCCTTGTCAAAGTACTCAGCCACCTTCTCAAAGTCCTCCTCAGTGAAACCTCTCGACGTAAGTGCTGGGGTTCCTGCAATCGGCGAGAAGAAAAGATTGAGATTGATCCAACTCGAATTCATCAACCAATCCTCCACGGATTGGAAAGCGAACTACAATAGCCAGATGTCTGAGCATTTCAGAATTGAAAATGAAGAAATATATACCCATCCTGATTCCTCCTGGAACCAATGCTGAAACATCTCCTGGAACAGTATTTTTGTTGGCTGCTATGTGAGCTAGCTCCATCACCCTCTCAACTCTGGATCCATCAATACCCTGAAAGGTACCACGGGAGGGGGATTGTCAGTCACTGTGTACATGGTGCTGCATGACGAAATCGTATCAAGGAGGTGGAAAAGTTGTGCCGCATACCTTGTTTTTCAGGTTAACGAGTACAAGATGGTTGCTAGTACCTCCTGAAACAAGCTCGTATCCTCTTCCCTTCAATGCCTGAGAACATAAGAAGCACAAGGCACAAAATGAGGAAAGAGCCATACGACATTCTGCATCGATCGATCTAACGAAAAAAGATAACGATGGAATCAGACTTCTCAGTTGAATACCACCAGCTGAACTTGAACAACTGCTAATCATTCTCTACAGATATAAATTACCACTAGAACTGCTGGAAAAAAAGTAGTTTTCCTCCTCCGGAAGGAAAGGACTATAGTATATTTGTGATTCTTAATCAAACACATGACTGGTAGTACCTCGGCGAAACGAGAAGAGTTCCTCAAAACTTGTTCTTGATAGGCTTTAAATTCTGGAGTAGAAGCCTGCATTTGTGACAAATGATAGCGTTAAGCTTTGAAATTAACTACGCAGAGACTGGCAAATGAGGAGCGGCGTCAGAAAACCAACAAGTTGTCGACAAGAATGCAGAGCGAGTCTCGAGGAAAAGTTGAAGAGTAAGTCAACCAACAACAAAAGAATTCACGAACCTGCTTCAAGGCGACGGCAAGGCCAGTAATTGTGTGATTGTGTGGACCACCTTGTAGTCCAGGAAACACAGCCTGGTTTATCTTATCTTCGTAATCGTAGAATACCTGCCGTGTCACACGATATCAATGTAAACAGAGTAAATATGAGAAACGAAATTGGTAAATTAAGGATCGAACCTCGACCCGTAGACGTCGAGAACAACAGCGATGGATAGAGATCTCTACAAATTTTCTGGAAAAGAAATTTGCAGCCCATGGAACTTCGCTACCTCCTTTCCTTGTTTGGTGACCTCCTTCAATCCTTTGCGGTAAAAGATCATTGCTCCTCGTGGGCCCCTCAGAGACTTGTGTGTGGTGGTAGTAACCACATCCGCGTAGTCGAAGGGGGAGGGAACCACACCCGCAGCTACAAGTCCACTGATATGTGCCATATCGGCAAGAAGAATGGCCTTGGTCTTGTCACAAATCTGGACGCAGACAGAAATTGCGTTCACGAGATATCAAGTCAGAATACTGATCCGGATAGGATGTAACGCTCCAACTCAACACGTCATTGATTAAAACGGCAATCAAACGACCACAAAAAAACAGAACAGTAAACATACCAAGAGAGCAAAATAATTGGAAATGCAGTCAGGACGGGCGAAAGAATACCTGGCGCATAGTGGCGTAATCATAGTGCCTAGAGTACGCACTTGCACCGGCAACGATTAACTTGGGCCTGAAAAGAGTTGCGGATCTGTCGATCTGCAATGAAAAAAATAAGAGACCTTAAACACCAAAAGCCTGCTGATTATTTCAGATCCAGCAAAATTTTCCGTATTTCTGTTTGTGAGAAGAGCAATTCACTTTACCCCTTTCGAAGTGACATATGCCTCCTTATGGTGCTTTGTGAGTGCTACTCCGCTTCTTAGATGTTTTGCTTGACCATGCTACTGCAGGCTCTTACCTGTGGATAGTCGATCAGTCCGGTAGATTCGTCTAATCGGTATGGCATCGTCTCGAAGAAGATCGACACAGCAGAAATTTTCTTCGTATCAGTCTGGGATGGACAAGCAGATGAAGCCAAGTGAGTCCTACTATTATAAAAATCAAATCTCTAAAGCCGAACCATCAACTATATCAACTGATGCCTTAAAGTTCTGACTGAGTATTTTTCTACTCTTTTTCCTGGCAAAAAATGTTTAAGTGAGTCTTAATAACAGAGGGGGACCTGACAGTTCGGAACAATATTGATAGACATATATCACTTTAGACGAGTTGAAGTATCAGTTCTCTATCTCACCTGGTATCCATGGGACAAGTGACCACCATGGGGCAGATCGAGAGCCAAAATACGATCATGGGGCTTCAACAACGCAGTGTAGACCTGGAAGTTGGCAGGAGAGCCTGACAAAGACTGCACATTGACTGGAATAGAGGTATAAAACAATATCAGAAAAAGCGTACACGCATGTACATTACTACAAGACTCCACACATCAATTCCCCGGGACGAAAAGAATTCACAAATAAAATCAGACCGAGGGATCGTAAATGTGCAAATTCGAGAGCTGACCTCCCCATTTCTCAGGGTCCAGGCGGAAAGCTGCTAGTGCTCTCTTTTGACACAAAGTCTCCGCCATGTCGATGAATCTGTTTACAAATGATAAGAACACAGAGAAGCGGATCAGAATAGTGAAAATAAGCAATAAAAGGGTTACTCAAAGACGGTCCGATAAGGAAAATCTCAAGAGCGAAACGGATGAACTGACTTACTCATTCCCTCCGTAGTAACGAGCACCAGGATATCCTTCACTATACTTGTTGGTCATAATGGAACCTACGGCCTGCATTACTGACAAAGACGTGAAGTTTTCGGAAGGGATGAGCTCCAACCCCTGCACAGTGAACAATATATATTGAGCATATATGTTAACGAATATCAGCACAGACGTGCCTTACTGGTAATAGTTGGGTCCAAAGAGTACATCAGGCTAAGACTTGCATGTTAAGGCTCATGGAAGGGAAGACAATTATCTGCATTCTGCAATAGTCTACAAATTGTCACCCAGTTGTATATTATCCCGTGACCGAGCAAGTTCATTCATTCGTTCCGGAGAACCATATTACCTTCCATTGCCGATTCTTCTCCATTTCTATGATGTCGGCAACCTCCGGATCCACATCCACCAAGTCGGAGTTCAATTGCTTCGGCCACTGCATCCAATTCAACAACCGTTATGCGTGGCTCTGCAAAAAGGGACGCACCAATCTATCTCTCCAAGCTACCTGATTACACATCATTCATCTAAGATAATGAAAAAATTGAAAGAAGAAGAGTGCAGAGTGGAACTGACAAACATTCATGCGACCGCATACTGGACATAATTGAATGCTAAGCCACAGCATTTTGAAAGATATTCCTTGCGCAGAGAGAATACTAGAATTTCCAGGGGTCTCCAGGACGATGTGTACGTACTGTTACGTGAGATTTCTCCTTGGAGTTCTCGAACTTGGAGTACACTTCCTCGTTAGCAAGAGCAGACTGCAACATAACAGACATTACTAAGAGATTGCCAGACGCGCTCGAATACGAGTTTAAATTCAGAATCTGCACCACTCTTCATCCATTTCGAGACGTAGAATATTTACATATTTCCCAAAAACTTCTAAATCGAGCAAAAACATTGAAACACATTTCAGGCAATGAACACCCGACAATCGCACGAAAGAGCTGGTACAGAGTAAAGATCTTGAAATACACCAAAGGATGACAGACTCTCATACGTAGAGTAACATCAATGTTTTCAAACAACAACGAAAGAAAACTGACATTGCGGGACAATCTCAGACCAGCAACGCCTGAATACAATACTAGGTGCCCTTCAGGAATGATACATCGAACCGGACACCTAGTGAACTAGGTGGTACAATATTGCAAGATGCTTCGAGCTCGCTCAGGCAACGGGAAATCAGGCAAGAAAAGCTGACACAGACCGAAATGCAGCGCACACTGACACCCACAAGACACACACAACACCAATCCCACGAACGAAATTCAATCTCCGACCCAGCTCGAATCTGCAATTCGAATCGACGTCGCCTCACTCACCGACGAGCCAGTTCGGACAGACTGGAGCAATGCCGGGTTGCATCGAGCATGCGCTTGGCCTAAGCGGCGCAAAGCGGCCACCGCCATGGCCATCGTGCTCAAAATTGGGATCTCCTCTCGACCGAAGGGAATCCAAACATACGATGCTGCTGCTGCTGGCCACGCTCGTCCGCTCGGTTCCTCGCCCGCCCGCTGCTGCTGCTGCTACTGCTCTCGTCTGCACAGCTTCGAGTCGCCCGCTGCTGCTTCTGCTTCAAAGCTCCGCGCAAGCTCCACGCCCAGCGCTCCAGTCCAATTTGGGGAGCGAGGGAGCGGGCGACAGTCACGCCCACGACCACCAGACTCGCAAGAGGACAGCGGGCGCCTGCGAGCCGTGCGATAGCGGATCCGAGCGCGGCCATCGAGTGGCCAGGACGCGGGTGGGCCCCAGCATGAGCTCGGGTCAGATGAGGAGGTAACAGGTGTTTTTCCTCCATCCGTTTCCCAGTCCTTTTGACGAGTCCTGACCCATCGATGAAGTAGAACCAGGTCCAAACACGCAGGTGCAGGTTATCGTTTGCTCCATGGCGCACTCATCCACACATCCGCCCCCATCCACCCCCATCTTTACTGCCCCACGGTAAGAATGGAACATTCCTCCTCGTTAATGAGATACGACAACGTCGAAAATTCCTTTCAACCGATTTTTACAAACCGCCTGTTCTCTTGAGATCAGCGCTGCAGAGGAGAGCCCTGTCGTGGGATTGTAAACTGATAGGAAGCAGAAAATGCATGACAAGCTACATGCAAATTTAAGTCTCTCCAGCTTGATTTTGTAATCTTAGAATCTGATACCAAATATCTTCATGCTGCGCACTCCACAGACCTTTGTAGCCTTTCAATACAACCAATTTTAAACTAAAGGCTTTTGCCATTAAGTATAACCTAAGTGATTTATTTCAGCTCCTTCTGAATTTTTTATGTTAAGTGTTCAAGTGAATCTAGATTCAATTTCATGCGTCCTGTTGACCTCAGATTCCAAAATTATTGGAAATCCAGTTTTCGACCCTATCGAGTTTTTTTAATAGTTGGTCAGACATCTTCCACACAGATTTTGAAATTACATCAGTGTATGACAAAATGACAAAATAATGAAATTCAATTATATGTATCTTAGAAGCATAATCATGCAGTAATATTGATAGGGTCATAAGTGAAATATATCTACTGATATGTATAATAGATAATGATTAAAATAATAATAATTCAGGGACTGATTATCTATCTTCCAGAGACTCTCCGTGACAAAAGTTGCCCATCTCAAGATATTGATGCATGTATGAGGTTTCCAGCCACTCGGAAGATGTGTTTGCAGTGTCGACGCTAGACAACTTGCCCAACCATACCCTGGAACGAAAGCAGTCCAGCTCGTCATGGACGCCCAATTCGATACTCGATCAGTTGATGTCAGCACATGATCGGAGCGACCTGTATGGCTGTGCCATCTTGGCCTCTCGCCGGTTTATTTCTTTCCGCCTGCTAGCATGACTGACGGGATGCGTTAATATACCAGAAGATTGTGAGGCCATGATTCGGATAATACGAGTACATGCACATGTGGAGAAGGAGAAAGATGCATGTATTTTCTGGTACTCGAGTTCAGGAGACCGAAGAACTTCTCACAAGCCTAGCGCTGAATGGAGCATCGAGTGCACGTATATCTGAACACAGGCACGCGGCCCGTGGAACGCCTGCAGTCTAAAGTGGGAATAACATTACCTACCGTGATGACGTGATACGAGTCGACAGAAAATTCGAATCTAGTCCTGCCGTAGGTGAAGAATATTGTCATTAAATGAATGGCAAGCCGACGTTACACAAGATGCCATCCTCTGTGCACTATCTGCTTCAGAGGGTGGATGAAAAGATGCATCTGTAAAATTATTATACTAAACAATCTCCACATAAGGTTTCTGTCTCCACTTCTGTTAGGCTGCAGATGTTCACAACTACAGTATCTGCATTGTACACAGGGAAGCCTGGTACTGTACATTAAAACATTTAACATGAATACTTGATTGTCACTCGTGGTCAGGACTTTGCACGGCCCGTTGGCTACTGTTACTGCCTTCAGAGCTAATCATTTAAAGGGAGAAATCACACGTTTGTAGAATAGTGAATACATCCACAACAACTAGATCTCATTGAAGGAAAAACTCAAATATATGTATGGAATCATTCAGCAGAATAATTAACGAACAAACATCCAATATAAGCTTCCGTTTCAAGAGCATTGAGTCCAGTCTAATTTAATGTATGTTCCTCTATGGGAGAAGAAAGGAAAACACCCTCAAACGGCGTCCTCTACCAGACATATCAGGACACTTAGAGCATACAGTGCAATTCATAGTTCCCTTCTGCCCCAATCATGAGAACCACGTCGGGAGGGGCCCGCAACGGGATCAGCTCATCTCTAGCTTGTAGAAACATATGAAGCTAGTCTGAACCAACAACATGGATATGGATTTGGAACTTTTGCTTCACAATCATCGTGATCTGATCTATCCTGAATCAGCACTGGAAAACTGCGACTCGCCGCTGTGGGATGACATGACGTTGTCTGGACGCCGAACTGAAACATGAGATGACTAGAACAGTCCCCAAAGGACGGTAAATTCCATTGGCCCCGACCCACGGTGGTCCTATCGATGGAGCGAATCAGAAACGTATATTGGTCGACGGCGCCAACAAAATCTGCGACGGTCGCGCAAGGATCTGATGTGGACGAGCTCTTCCTCTTTCACGGCCACCGGGTGTCGACAGTAGATGACCTGCAGTAGACATACAGAACATCATCCTGCCAATTGCGGCCGACCTTCAGTAGGATTGGGCATCGTCGGGCCAATTGTCACCATGAAGTCCATACCGACAAAGTATCGCCGTGGTCAAGCTCCAATCTGTGCTCCGAAGTGAAGGATATGTCCTGCAATCCGAAGCTGTCCACTCAATTCTTCGTGGAACTGCATTTATATATTTATAACTTCTTACTTTATATATATACAACTTCTTACTTTAGTATGTAGCGAAATTAAACCCAACTACAACGTAAACAACTCATTTTCCAATTTCCTGAACTTTACCTCAAGAGAAGATCATTTTGTATGGTTATGTTGGTGGGATTAGAGCGTAACTGTCAAAGCACTGATGATTAAGACATTGTGGTAGATGGTTTCCCATCATTTTCTAGTCCCATTCGTCCCTTATTCATTTATTTTACTTTCCAAAATCATGGGTCGAACTGTCACAAGTTAAGTCTAGCGTGATATCACTTCTGGCAGCCTTTGATGCGACTTCTGTGAAAGTCGTTGGTGACATTCCTTCAAGATTGATAAAAGGTTCACCCGTGAAGTATACATCTCAGCTGATTTTTTTGTTTAGGGGTAGACTTGATATGTATAATTGACACTTATCCTATATGAGTTTCTGCTAGCTAAATCTTCATAACATTAGACTCCTGATTTGTGGTGACAAATAGGTCAAATGTTGACGTGAGCAATGTGAATGGGATCATTTCCATTACATTTAATGTTATGGCAGAATATAAATTTTTGCTCAAGATATGAGCTTCAATTCTTTTCCACTTCGTCAGTTTTTTTAGCCTAAAGATCTCGAGTCTACCTCAATGGATTTAAAGAATGAATATGTTTTACATTCTTTTCTATTTTATTCGGTGATTCATTGTATTATTAGAAATTGCACTTGCTCATGGGAGAGTGCTTGCTCTTAATCTCATCATGCATTAAGGTTTTGCAGGACCAACTACAACGACGTAACTACCTTGACAAGATTTCCGTCTTGGCCTGGCATTTCTAGTTCTCACATGTGAATCATAAGCTACTTTAGATGCAAGTTTTCATATGGCTCAATGGCATTTGGAATGCAAAATATTGATGTCTTGATGTCATCATAGATGGCACAATAGGTGGATACCTCACATAGGGAGAGTGCATTCCAGTTCACTGCAATTAGCACGAACCTAGTAACTTAAAACCTATTTGGTACCAAAGAATCAGGTTCTTATTGCACACTTGTGGTAATAGATTCTATAGAGTTTCAACTAAGGAACATATCCATCCTCATATGGATGACAAGGGAAACGATCAACATCCAAGGCCTCGAGGTATTATGCTATGTCATCTCCACCCGCCATGGACTTATATGGACGCCAAGTTGTGCTGAGTGCAAACGAGTCTATAATCTTAAGCAACATGTGCGTCAAATTTCTTTATCAAGGTGTGTAGTCGATAAGATTATGATTATATAGAGACATCAAGAAGTGCTTGCGAAATTCACAATATTACAATCACTTTAGGTTTTGCTTCTTATGGCGCTCCGAAACTATGTACTGCATCTTGTATGATTTAATTAACTTCGGCGGAGTATGAAAAGTTTTCCATTGTGATAGTATACATGGTTGTCTTATGCTCCACTATAGATACCATCCAAGTACGACCTGATGGGGTCTGCCCATCCTTCTTCATTCCTTCTATTATTGGGCTGTAGTCCCCCTAAGTGCAAAGTGATCCTTAGCCTCTACGGGCCTTCCTCTAAAAGGCCTATGTTTGACAATGTAAAGTTCGTTGCCATTCATTGAAGATTATCAACTTCAAACAGACATAGATATTATGTGAGTTGCATACTGATCAACTCTTCGATAGACTTGATCTAAGATTTATAGAGTCGGAAACAGGTGTTAAAGTAATAAACCAACATGTTCTCACCGTTCACTGATTGCTCTAACTCGAGAGAATTGTTGACATTTCTTAGGGGACAACGGAGCCGGCTGAAGCTAATGGTACCCTGATATCTAACGAGATGTCGAGTCTCTCAGTACAAGCATCAAGCTCTCAAGGAAGCCCAAATGCAGGTGTACGAAGCAAACACCGGTAAAATACAACTCATAAATAATTTTTTTATGAGTTGCTCGTGAGAGAGTCCAGGCAGCAGTTTCTTGATAAAACTTTCGATGGAGTTAATAATATGATAATAAAATTAAGATAATAGATAGATAGTTAAGATAAATGGACTCGGTGGAGCCGAAACGGTTTGAAGGAAAAAGCTGCTGAGGAGTGTCGTGATGCGCACAAAAGTATTTTCCGTAGACCTGACACAGCTGGAGATTTGGAGCTACGATAAGTTCGGACAAGGAAGGAAAGCGCTGTCCCATACTGGCCACACACACGCACAGGCTGAACGGGGAGATGGAAAAAGGAAAGGGAATCAATCAGATGAATTGAATGGAGAAGCGGAATTGCAAAGGAGGTTAAGCGAATGTGAACATGTGGTTCATGGAAACCTTCGTAGCCATTGCAGCCTGAGCCACATGCTCAGCACTGCGCTCAGGTCGCCTTCTTTCGGCGCGATTGTGCGTTTGCGGTCACCGTCCTGGAGCCTACGCCGTGGACATCGAATCGACTCCGTCGGTTCTACTTTACGTGGCACGTAGTACGTGACGTCGTCAGGTGCGGGTTCTCAAACCAATCAGATAGCCTTGACGAACATGTCGGATCTTCCACGCAAGGTTGCGCTCAATGTGGGATGGGACGTTGCGCCAGTCGTCTGAGGTGGTCTGAGGATCCGAAAGTTTCGCCATGTCCCCCTCAGCGTCGCTATGACACGATCATGGACCTTCCTGTCCGTCAGCCCCTGGGAGCATCTCCAACTTACGATCAATTCTTCGCGATAATGCTGGTTGATTTTTTCTTGATCATTTATTTCTCCTTCCATGCTCCTCTTTTATACTGATGCTCCTGTTCTGTGAGATGCGAGAAGGCTCTGTTCATCAAATTAATCTTCGATTAGCCGGACAGCCCCGCTTACGTACAGTGGAGGTATTGTAACACGAGCAATTACACATTCAAATCTAATACGCAGGAATGAACGTGGGGTGCGAGACGACGGGGTCAAATTGGTTATGTTGGACAGGGTTCTCTTGACCTGTATTCGGAACCTCGGCTGTCTCACTCGCTGTTCAACACCTACAGCTTAAAGCTGGTTACTGTACAGGATTTGTTTAATGGACCAAATCGGATCTTTCGGAAGCTGCATATTGACCAACGTTGACTTTCAAGACTTCAATGGTCACTGGGTTTTGATCTTGTGAACTTGAGGTGTATGCTAATGCACATGTGGGTTGGTTTGATACTAACGAAGATAAAAGTAAAACTGCACAGAACCTCAGTCATATGATCAAAATATTCTGGATATAGAAAAGGCCACGTAGCCATAAGATAGCTTGTTCTTTGCTAGGAAATGTTTGGATAGGTGGGAAGTTGACGGTAATTGTATTCTATGCAGCCCGAAGAAATATCGCGAGAGACCTGTTCGGATCATATACTACACTTGATAGATAAAGTCATGACTTACGATACAGACGTTGAGGACCGAAGATGCTCAAAGCTGTATGTGTATCAACAGAGCCGAAGGCTTCAACCTATAATGCAACATTTTCCCTACTTCTCTTCCTCCACGCTCCACACACAAAGGTCGATCACCTGCACACTGTCACAGTGTACACACGCAACTAGCGTGTAGTCTCCTGTAACGCTGTGGACACCGCAGCCATCATTGCCTCGGTTCAGAAGTTCGCTTCTTTCCACAACTAGCAGTTACTTGCAAGAATGGCGTGTTGACTGGTGCAAGCCATCTGACCATCGATGTTCTTGTCAGTCATCACAACTGTGAGTGCACGACCCATGAGAAATGATTTACGAATACAGATCACCCTCTGGCCCATAAGCAGATTCGGTAACAAGAAATTCACACCAAGATTCCGACAGAGCGTGGGAACGACTAGTTTTTTTGCAGAAGTGCGATACTCTGTCTGCTAAAAGTTCTGGGGTGTTAGTAAGCCATTTGATAGAGTTGACATCCTCACCATTCATTCATTCATCATCGATGAGATATAAGGTCTGCACGTGCTACTGTCGAGCCCTGCTACTATATCTTATATCTCTCCAGCAACCTATAATCCATGTCTTTCAAAGACTCCATGAGCTCAAAATACGGTCGCCCGCTGATGTTGAAGAGAAAAATAAGCTTCTAAAATAGACACTCTTTAATCTAACACTAGCCTGAGAATCGAGTACCCAAGTTCTATTCGATTTACCATTTTTACCAGAAGATAGCCCACCTTAATTGGATGGGCTAAATATAAGAAGTGGACACCGCAATAATTCCATGAGCAGCAGTTTGTATGATTCATAAAGAGATGTTGAAAATGAGATGTTGAAAACGAGATGTTAGAATCTATGGCAACATGACATATCTCTTTGGATCTCAAAGGATACAAATCCATATTCTAACTTTATAGATATCATGACATATAAATCCCTCCCGCAGGTCCCACTAACTCGCGAGTTCAGCTGCCCTTACAAGGGAATGTGACTACGGCTATCTCCATCCACTCGGCATTTTAGTCTCGGAATCATATAATCAAGATGCACAACTGAAAGAAGCGTTACTTTAGAGTATGTCAACCAGACATCAGAGTCGAAATGAGATACTCCAAACGGCCCGGACTATAACGAGGATTTCTTTTGAAACCGATCATGAACACCCCGAATTCTCTCTGCGTGGTCGAGTTGATCCACTGAAACACGCATGATTCAAGGTTACTCAAGTAAATACCTGAAAAAATGGTGAACGTCAAGAAACTCGGTGCAGAAAGATTGAAACTCTGATAAATCAAACGCTTCTTCAAAGTAGGAAGTCCATATAGCGCATGATTCCAGATTGACTACGAAACGAGAACGGTATACAGGAACCGCGGATCTTCAAACAGTTGCTACTTTAGCAAAGCCTAGCCAAACTACATTATATATTCTATCAAAATTATTGCAGGTACAAACTTAACTTCAGCCACAAAACTGGGAGGAAAAAGACCGGATTCTCAAAAGAACGCTACAGCAAGGAACACGCCATGAAATTGTGATGTGGAACTTACTCTTCGGAATAGGCGTGGCTTGATGTCGGATGCCAACTAAGAGATCCAAGCCCACTTTAAAAATGCATGCAACTATGCCAAGGCACCAGGGTCGTAAACAGTTGACCATGATTCTTCATGAGCTTTCCTCAAGATGTCTGATTGAACATTCCGCAAAAGGGTCTATTGTACAATTGTAAGCCATATCAAGGATCAACCGATTCACAAGCTGTTAAAGCTTTATCCATAACTGCAGCGTGAAGCCCATGAATTGTTGCACCAAATGTCATGCAGCCACATGAACACACAAGTAGTTCAGAGGAAGAAATTCACCAACGCATACTGAAGCAACATGATACAGCACCTATAAGCACCAATTCACTTCTTGCGTTCAACAATTCAACCGTTCAAGAGAACTAATTCTTGAAATTGACACAAGTTGATCCCCGAAAAAGCACTTTCTGGTGTGGAAGTGCTGTCGGTTGAATTATATATCATACAGCAGCAGGCGTGTACTGTGTCCAAACCTCGGTGAACTCAAGCGTCGGACAAGTAATGGCACAGTTCAAATTTTTTGTTTCTCAGGTGCAGGAAACAACATCAAATACAGTACCTTAAAAGCATCACTTACTCAACATGGCATGTAACCTCGACGATCAATCATTCTCCATATCTTCCTGGCAATTGTAAATATTTACAACGAGCAGTGCAAGAATCTGAACTAACCAGGAGCAGAAGCCATTGTTGATGTCAGAGGCATGTAAGCACCTCGAGGTTTGGTGATGATGAGGGCTTCACTCCCGTACTGAGAGAGAGAAACAGAAGGCGCGACTGTCACCCATACCTCAGTGAATTTCTCTTTCAGCTGCACACGAATTTGAGTTGCAGGTTCCTCCCAGTAAACAGCTTTGAAACTTTCTATCATATCTGAGACGGTCTCGCCAGTAAAATGAAAGATATCATCGCAGTCTGTTTCATTTGGCCGTCTGATACGTAGCTTGAAAGTTCTATCGGTAGAGGGCATCTTTTGAAACTGCCTGAGACAGAGACAAGCAGAAGATCAGGCTCCTTGTTGCATACCCTTGTTGCATAATTACCACTTCCAGCAACTAATAGTAGCATCGACAAAACTGGTGGCCACTTCTTCTGGGTCCACTGTCCCACTCCGTCGACATTGCTGGAGAAAAACTCAGAACGTTATTGAGCAACGTGCCTCTAATCTACCCAGATGGACAAATGCTCGAGTGCGAAATATGTGGTCCAGACACAGGTTCGCACTCTAATTTTCGAGATAATCCAGAAAAGAAAACCAAGTTTAACTGGACACACAGGGACGGGTATAACAAGGCAAGAACTAAAACTAACCCTCAACATGGCAAATTGTCGGCGTAAGAAATACGAATAGCCCAATTCAGAAATTACTGATAAACTCAAGAAGAGGCCAAGGTCAGACGTAGTGAATCTACATTTCAGCAACGAAAAGATTTGTTCCAAACAGAAGTTAGACTTTATGAAGGTGGAAGTGAGTGGTAGAAGCCGTACTGCATCAAAGGAGGCCTATCTGGCAAAGTTGACATATTGTCCGGGGTGCATGGGGGAAGTAAGTCCGCTCGAGTGCGAGAGCCTTCTGCAACAATTTCAGGAACGCTGGGATTGAAAACATACGCTCTTCTGCGCTTGCGTTTTTGTTTCGGAGGAAAAGTGGAAACCAACCGGAACTTGTTCCACGCTGCATCGTCCTCCATAGAAACCTCACCAGCCCGATCACCTGCATTGAGGTCTTTTTCATCCGGAACTAGCCCATCACCCTCAGCTTGGTCCCCGCTCATCTCAGGTTTGTCAACCCTGCCACTGCCTCCGCCATGTTCGATCATTTTCATGTTTCTAGCCCATTTGAGATCACACATTCTAGGATACCACTGCCATCTGCTGGGATGGGAATTGGTGCTCAAACTATCCTTTTCCTGGCGGAACCTCTTCTTCAGACCATCGAGCTTATTTCGGCACTGTTTGTACTCGTAGTATGGACCACCCTCGGGAGCGCAGCGTTTATTCAGACCATCCACTACCTCCATCCAGTCCTTGCCTCTTAAGTTCTTGTGCTTCACATTGCTATACTTCTCAGCAAAACAATCGAGAAACGTAGCAACTGCCACGTCTGTCCACTCTGCAGCTCCCTGACCAGGCGTTTTCACATCAGCCGAGTTCACAAGGTCCTGGAAACTCATCGTGTCTGTCGGACAAGGCTGCTGCTGCGGCTCCTGCTGTTGTTGTTGCTCCTCCTCCTCCTGCTGCTGCAAAGCAGCAACCTCTCCTGTTTCTTCCATTTCCACTAGTTCTTCCTCCAGCGTTTCAGACGTGACCAGCCTGAGCAATTCTCACCAATGAGGTCACATGTAGCTAGGATGTCTGTCGCTCGAACACAGCAGAGACAGACAAGCTAAGAAGACGAAAAACGCTCCTAACATAGCACCCAGCTTGTGCGTCACAGGAGAGACACCCGAACGCTGAAGACCGCCGACGAAAGCTCTCTTCAATTCCAGCGCTCTGATCGCACTTCCAATTGCCTCAACTCTCCCAACTTGGTCGACCAAACTTAGGTCTCCACTTCTGCCTGGAGGACGTACACCAAAGAAGGAGCAATCTGAATCCAGCACGAGTCTAGAAACAGATTACCATTTCCGAACTAAGAATTCTCTTTCCCAGAAATTCGAACTGGACCGTACAGACCAAACTACTCCACGCCTCACTCCAAACATGCAGCCAAATCCCTCGTCCCTTCGCTGCGCATTGCGAGTGAGAGGGTTCTCGTCCAAGCTGCAACCACAGAGCGCTTCAGAGTCGGTGAAGACAGAGCGAAGAAGCTACTGCTGACGTCCTTGTGAATGCGAGAGGACTTGAAAACAAGCTCGCCATGAAATGTGGCTTTCGGCTTTTCTCGTGCGCTCTTCACGCTTCTCGGCTTTGGGTAGCCCGCCTGGGCTGGACTCTGAACTCCGAACTCCGAAGCCCTTCGTCCCGACTCGACTGTACGATCCAATTCGCACAGCAGATTCCTGCACTAGCGAGTGGAATGATTGAGCCAGTGGGTGGTAGATGAGAATGTCACTGAGTCCTCCCACACTTTCGTGCCAATGCGCTGCATCTTACTGACTCTGGCTGCACATTACCAACTCCCCACTCTTGCAGGCGAATCGTGTGTCATGTAGAGCGAATATTCAAGCTCCTCGCTCGCGCTCAAGCGGCTGAAGCTGTACCTGTCGAGGGATAGACACAACCTTCCCGTTGCCGCATCAGGAGTTACTAAAGAGGAGGAACTGCACATCCGAGGCTCTGAGGCTCCGAGGCTCCGAGCGTGAGTCATGTCGTTCTCGACTAAAGCTACATCACATCTGACAAATTTTGAGTTCGCAGCCCTCGTCCCGATTTAGCAGCACAGAAACTCGGAGAATCGAGCCGTTTGGAGCACGAACGACGTGCTGAAGAATTCAGCATAAATCGTGGAGCCTTGAATATCCCCATCCCATGGACATGGAGGTATTCATGAATTAATAGCATGGTTGCTTTTGTTCACACCTCGACCTTTATCTAGAGTATGCAAGCATCGGCGGTAGTTGGAAGCAAAACGCCTGTCTCCTTTACACGCTACGCCTCCTGCTCGAGATTTCCGGTGATGAGTGTTCAAGCATCTCCGTTCAAGTAAAAGGCCGAGTCGATGTTTACTTGTACACGGAAAATCATTGTGGCGTATTGTATGCTTTAGATTTATGGATCGAACTGATTATTGCATTGAAATCATATAGAATATATTGGTTTGAAACGTCCAACTTCAAGGTAATGCCGAGTTCATTTCTAAGTGGTATGTAAAGAAAAAAATATTATGTGCTCTGTTTTTCTTATTTATTATTTAAGAAAAAATGTTATTTTAAAAAAAATCCCCATAGTGATTCTTAGTTTTCATTAATGGCATGTTTCTGATAGTAAGTCACAGAGTGTTAAAGTGAATGACGTGCTCAACAGTATAATTTCATTAAATACAAATACTTTGGTTATCCAATCCATAAGTACATGTAATGTACGTTGATACAAGTGATTCAGCCAATAATAAACGTTGGCCAAGATGAATGTTGAGTAACAGGTACGGTGTTGTGTCTCGAGGGACTGTAGTACATGTAACATTATTCAATACATCCTTGAATGCGGAAACCTTAAAAGTTCTATGTGTCCATGTGTGTACATGCATGCCCTTCAAGGGAAAACATGTGAGTGTTGCAAAATAAATCAAAGTTATGCAATTTCAACAGAAATCAGTATGCAACTAGACTTAGAAACAATCTTGGAACAAGTAACAAATATTTAGCATGAGGAACAAAATTGGCTTGTAGATTTCAATCATTTCAGATGTAAAATATCAATGACTTATATGCTGAATCACAAAACATTAGTAATACAAATGGTGATTAATCCAAACAAGAAAATAAGTAGTTATGAAAACTGCCAAGCTTTCCGCATGCATATCAGAAATGACAACATATAGGAAACGAAAACAGGATGTTTGTTCATCCTTAAAGCAAAAGGTTCATATTAAGCATGATATGTAAAATGATTTACCAACTTCTTTCAGTGAAATGATTAATTATATTCAATCAGATAAAGATTAAGTACTACCTACATTGCAAGTCACAACAATATACAACATTCACTATATGAACAATAAATAAACAACATAGACAGATGTAATATTTGTTCTTTACAATTCTCATTCTTTTTATATCGAGAAGAAATATTAATTTTCTGGTTTAAGATTGATAAGTTAATGTGGTGACCAGGTTTTTCAGTTTTAAAAAAATTGAAAGTTTTTCATCTTGAAAAATACACGAGCATAACTAGACTCTGTAATTCTAACATACACTATATGAGCTTTTATTATTTATCAGTAGTGAACAAACTAATAAAATATTCATTTAATTTTTGGAATATTTTTTCAAATTAGCAATCTAAATAGAATAAAGAATCAACAAAAATTAAAATTGAAATGAAATAAAAACGATATAATTTTAGAAAACAAACGAAAATAATTCAATGAAGATGAGTAGCTTCTATAAGTTATGCATTAACATATTATGATGTGCAATGAAATAAATAATTTAAATAAATTGATAAAATATAAGGATTAATCAAGGTTATAATGTATCAACTATCTATATATTGTTTATAAGAGAATATAAGACTTCACTTACCATGCAAACAAAACCTACAAGAATATGAAATTTTATCAAGCATATCATATGAGGGAAAAAATAACATTATGATTCATCATTTACTTGTCAAATATATCATCATTTATAGTGTGGTTTTTATAATAATATAAATCTCATTCAAAATCGAATAAATGTTATCACTAGTTTTCTTTGTCAATTTGATAATATCATATTCATGAAATAAAATATGAAGTCAGAAAAAATATGAAGATATAAAATTTTTGGATGATTTTCAAAATAATATCATGAATTTAGTAAATTCTTAATATATTTTTATTATTGAAGTACTTTATATCCATTATAAATGATTTAAGTAAGAAGTTAATTTGCATCCATGATTTGAAAGTTTGACTACAAAATTTTGTATTTCTTATATATATGAATAAAATGCACGTTTAAACTTTTGTATCTAGATAAAAAAAGAAAATTAACATATTTGATTTTTTGAAAAGAAATTAAATTTTTTTTTACCATATTTATATGAAATGAAGGTTGCAAATTGTTTTGAGATAAAATTTTTAATTAAATATAGATTTAGAGTGAAGTTTTTTTTTGGATAGAAAGTTTAGTGAATTTTTGATATAACATCGGAATAAATTATAAAGATGCCAGTCTAGAAAATTTTTGAAAAAATAACTTCTAAAATTACTTACAAAATTGATAATCATATCTTTAGACTTTAATGCATACAACTGAGTTAATGACAAGATAATCAAAATCCAGATGTTTTTTTTATTAATTTCACAATGTTTCATATTGTTTTTGTGTTTTGAGCAAAAATAAGATTCATCTTTCTTTTAAGAATTTTTTCAAAAATATTGTGGATTTCTTTGTATCACTGCAACAATGATTAATTCGAATTTCTCCGAGTTAGATTTTCAAACTGCGATATTTAGTAATTGGCATTGTAAAATCTTAATATGTAGATGATTTATGATATTTTTTATTAATTTTCCTACAATTAAATTATTGATATTTATAAATTAAAACATTGAATATAAATTAAGCTCAAATGATATTATTTTTTATTATATACCACTTAAATTTTTTTATATTTAGATCTGCATGCATTTTAATTTTATTTCACATGCATTCAAGATAACAATATGTGTAAATTGATGTGTAAATTTCAATTAATGAAGCATATTTTATTTTATTTTATTTTTTATGATAAACCTCATTTGAATGAAAATCTTAATTATATACTCAATTTCCGATATTTCCAAAAAAAAATTTATTTTATTCAACCAACACCTATTCATTCTTCAAATCCACATTGGCAAATATATAAATTTGCTATATAAAAAGTGCAACAATTAAAGTGCATCTTATCATTACAACTCATTACGAGATAGATATAAAGCTAAGCTAAATGATTTTCTCTTTGATCGTTATAACTCAACATGTAAGATGGGTTCAATCATCAAACCCTATATAATACCTGCTTCCTTGACAGTATATATTGTTCTTACAACTAACTATGGAAAAGGAGAACCTCGATTTTGATTGATGTGATAGAATGTCACAACGTTTAAGATGTGCAGGTTAAAAATAATCCAATCCGATGTCGAAAAATTACTATTCTCCTAGGCAAAAATAATCGAATCTTGAGAACGACAATTTTTAGTTTTTAAACTGTCCCATGTTCTCGCTCAAATTTTTTCTCATGCACTGACCTCCTTGTTGACCGTCTGTCCCTGTCCACGCACTGAGGCCACCGGTCTCCCTTAAGTCTTCCCGTATTTTCGATATCAACAATACGGGAAGATGGAAGTGGAAATCCGTATCATGACCGATGGAAACCCTCGTAGGTAAACATGGTGGCTGGCCTTCCTGGAATCCCACTGAAGTTGAATATACAGCTTCAATGAAGTCAACGGCATTGCCAGAAGAGGGTACATGAAAATGTGCGGTGGATCAATAGCAAAGGTTTCAGATAGAAGATAATTAGCAGATGCAAAGAAAACCACCAAGGATAATGTTCACTGAATCTCCGTTCGTTCTATGTCTGTGGTTCTCGCTGTTGCCAATCCTTGCTCATTTGTGCATTACTACAAAGGTACCTGTTTATGCTCTCGTTCTTCACGAAAGCAGCAAGTCGGTTCATAGTCGATAGTCACTTTCTTCGTGATATTTTACTTTGTGTTTGACTTTGCCGTGAGGCCCAGAAGCCCGAGAGAAAGGAGGAGTACTCACAAAAGATTATGTCGCAACGCTATTCCTGGCGGTTGTAGATACCAAGAGTCATCCGCAACTTACGCAAAGTCCACAGGCTCCGACAAGATTCCCCATTTCTGAATCTTGGGCGGCTCTCTCCCGAATTGTGCAAGAGATGGTTGTCGTCGATCAAGGACTAAAAGGGCGAGGGTGTGAAAGGTTGCTCGAATAGGGTGATCGCATTGGACACTATCAACTGTCTACTTAACAGGTTGAGTTTTCCTAACTCACATTTTCGTTTATCCCCATATTCGCCCTGAACTTTCGCTGATCTTTCCACAGATTTTAGAACCATCTCCTATATCGCATTTCTACATCCAGCCATCGCTATATCTGCTTTGTAAAACTGTCCAAACCAGTTTTGAAAATCTGCCGACATTGCTGTAGCAGTTATATCAACATCCAGCCATCGCTATCATCTGTTTTTTAAAACTGTCCAAACCAGTTTTGAAAGTCTGCCGACATTGCTGTAGCAGTTATATCAACTTGCACTGTCATGCTTTTCCACCCGCCATCTTTTCAACCTTTCCAAAGCAGAGTTGGTGGCTAACGGCCGGACATACGAGATTTGATGTACATGTAGATGTGCAACATACCTTATGCTGAAGACTTGGAAGTGGTGTACATTGAAGTCTAAAGTTTTTCTTTGTTCATTTTTGTTTTTCATAGCATTTTGGATTAGTGATGGAGATTTATATATGATAATTTATCTTGAACATTGTCTTTATTTCTATTTGTTACATGTTAGAAAATTTAACAGTAATTAGTTGAGTAGGGTAACATGCTACGTTCTTTATTTTATACTCAAACGAAACCTTTTGTCTTCAGTTAGCTAGTGATATACTTTCTGTGCTTTGTGTAATTATTCACCATATATTTTGTAAAGTAGAATAGTAAAATAATATCGACATATATGTCTAATTATGTTTTAACTGAATAAAAAATGTTCATACGTGAAAAGGTTACATTATCATTTCGTTCAAATCTAGTTTTTTCCAGTTTTAAGATTGTTTGAGTACTCAACAATAACACATACGATCATCACTTCTTTCCTTTTCCATTCAGTGAGGAAAGATCAGAGGTAATATTTCATCACAAGTGAGTTTTTGCAACTTGGTGTTTCATTTAGAAACCATAACTGGCCATTTGCATTATACGTCACGATTGTGCGTTTGTGCGCAAAATGAAATAGACAGCATGCACTACTTCTCATATTGTACATTAACCAAAAAAATGCCCAGCTACGCCAACCTTTCCGGTGGCTGACAACTCACCCCTAAAAAATTGAATTGGGAGGAAGGGCAAACTATGAGTGTAAATCTATCTACAAATTCAAAATGGTGTAAGCAATCTTCTAAGGCGAGACTAAAGTCTCCAATCATTCTATTCTGTAATTTAGTCGACCTCTTCGATCTTTGGTCCGGCGCCAGCACCAGATGGTGCGGCATCGTCGTCGTCAGCATGGCCAGTAGGAGGACCACCGGCACCACCTTGATACATCCTCGCGATAATCGGGTTGCAAATGCTTTCTAGCTCCTTCATTTTGTCATCGAACTCATCGGCTTCGGCAAGTTGATTGTTGTCCAACCATTCGATGGCGGCTTCGACGGCCTCTTCGATCTTCTTCTTGTCTGCTGCCTGCAACGAGCTTGCAATCTTCTCGTCCTTGATGGTATTCCTCATGTTGTAGGCGTAGTTCTCCAAGCTGTTCTTGGACTCGATCTTCTTCTTGTGATCCTCGTCCTCAGACTTATACCTTTCTGCGTCTTGCACCATCTTCTCAATCTCCTCCTTGCTCAGGCGACCCTTGTCGTTATTAATGGTGATCTTACTCTTCTGACCAGTAGTCTTGTCCTCAGCTGAAACATTCAATATACCGTTGGCGTCAATGTCGAAGCAGACTGTGATTTGGGGCACGCCTCTGGGTGCAGGGGGGATGCCAGACAGCTCAAATTTCCCGAGGAGGTTGTTATCCCTCGTTCTCGTCCTCTCTCCCTCGTACACTTGAATGAGCACTCCAGGTTGGTTGTCTGAGTATGTGGAGAAGACCTGTTCCTTCTTCGTGGGAATGGTGGTGTTCCTCGGAATTAGAACAGTCATTACTCCTCCGGCCGTCTCGAGACCAAGAGACAGGGGGGTGACATCCAAGAGCAACAAGTCTTGCACCTTCTCGTTACCCTCTCCAGACAGAATAGCAGCCTGCACGGCAGCTCCGTAAGCAACGGCTTCGTCGGGGTTGATGCTCTTGCAGAGCTCCTTGCCGTTGAAGAAATCTTGCAGCAATTGCTGAACCTTCGGGATACGGGTAGATCCGCCGACGAGAACGACGTCGTGAATGGAGCTCTTATCCATCTTGGCGTCTCTGAGGCATTTTTCTACGGGTTCCATACATTTCCTGAACATATCCATGTTCAGTTCTTCGAATCTAGCACGGGTGATGGTTGAGTAGAAGTCGACACCTTCGTAGAGCGAGTCAATCTCAATAGTCGTTTGAGCAGTGGACGACAAAGTCCTCTTCGCTCTCTCGGCGGCAGTTCTCAGTCTTCTAAGTGCTCGGGGGTTGCTGCTAATATCTTTCTTGTACTTCCTCTTGAACTCCTGCACAAAGTGGTTCACCAGCCTGTTGTCGAAGTCCTCACCTCCGAGATGGGTATCTCCGGCGGTAGCTTTCACTTCGAAAATACCTTCTTCGATAGTCAGCAGGGACACATCAAAAGTACCACCACCGAGGTCGAAAATTAACACATTCTTCTCACCGACGGAAGTTGCCTTCTTGTCGAGACCGTAGGCAATAGCAGCAGCAGTAGGCTCGTTAATAATTCGCATGACGTTCAACCCCGCGATGACTCCTGCATCCTTAGTAGCCTGCCTCTGAGAATCGTTGAAGTAGGCTGGCACTGTGATGACAGCGTTCTTGATGGTATTGCCGAGGAACGCTTCTGCGATTTCCTTCATCTTGATGAGCACCATGGAGGAAATTTCCTCAGCTGCAAACTCCTTCTCCTCACCCTTGTAGACAACGTGGATCATGGGCTTGTCACCTGGCCCTGGACTACACTTGAATGGCCACAGCTTGATGTCACTCTGGACAGTGGCGTCGCTGTATCGGCGACCGATCAACCTCTTGGCGTCGAACACGGTGTTGATCGGGTTCATAGCCACTTGATTCTTCGCAGCATCTCCGACGAGACGCTCTGTGTCCGTGAAGGCCACATAGGAAGGCGTCGTTCTGTTACCCTGATCGTTCGCGATGATCTCGACGCGATCATGCTGCCACACTCCAACACAACTGTACGTCGTGCCCAAATCGATACCGATGGCCGGACCTTCGCCCTTGCCCGTCATCGCAGCTCACACTCGTATGCCCCCGGTTGCGGCACTCGGAATCAAGATTTCGACGAAGCACCGATCTTCGAATCACTCACTATCTACCAGACTACTAACACAACTCCGCAGCTCCAATTTGCGCACGAAAGAACTCCCGCTCACTCCACAGATGTTCGTATTTTGCAGATTACTCGACTGACTGAGAGCACTTGGGGCGAGCCAGGAACTATATACCAGATTTCGCTTCTTCTGAAAGCGTCTGGAAGATCTAACCCTAGGCACCACGACCACGACCGTAGGCAAGAGCGAGGGAGAGCGAATTCGTCCGCTGTCATCTCTCGAAACCTCTACGGCCTGCTGCTCCTGCACTGTCACCTACCCACGTGGAATTTTCTCGTTTTTTACTCAGGAAATTTAAGAGCAGGCGCAATTTTCCTGCTAACTTTGCCGTCGATCCACACACTTCTAGCAGCATCTCTCCAGACCCTTCTGGACCTGTTCTCGCAGTTCCTCCAAGCTCCGAGTTCTTGTACCGCCGTCTGCTGGACCCGGCTCGGTCCCGCGTCGTTCTCGTAAGGAGCGGCGCTCGTTAGGGTGCGTGGCCGGATCGGACAGCGAGAAGAGAAGAGCCTGGAAGCCTTTCATTAATAGCGCAAGCAGTCTAGTTACGTTACTGTTCCCGGTCGGTCACGGGCTCACTCACGGTACTCTTCATGTTCTCTCTAGTACGTTCCGTTTCCCAGCCTGCTGCCGGCCTGACAAGCCGACAAGTCCTTTCCCGGCTGGCAGGGAAAGGCTCCCTTTTCTCTCCCCTTGCCGGTTCCCGGTTTCCGCCCACCTGCTGCAAGCGGTCGTCCGACCGGCGCTGCCCCGTGCACCATAATAAATGAGGATCGCTTCGACAAGGAAACGAAGAACGAGTGAGAGAGAGAGAGAGAGAGATGGGATCTGCTTCCATCTTCGTAACTGGCTGCAGTGTGTCTCGGTGTCGTGATCGGTGCCAGAGGGGGCTTCGAGCTTGCGAATCAGAGGCGTGGCCGTCATGATTCGTCGAGACATCTGCGTTGTCCGCTTTGCTGCTGCCATATCTCGAGCGACCGGAGATCACTGGTCCCTGACATGGTTCTCGGAACTGGTATGTGCTGTCAACCGCTTCAAGAACTTTGCTCTGCAAGCCTATGTAGCCGATCCGATCGATTAGGTAGGAATCTGAGAGTAATCGATACGTGCAGAACGAACATTGCACACGAGAGAGCTATCTCTTCATGTCGAGATCTCTCGCGTTTTTTTTTCTAGGCTGAAAATTGAATATTGCACGAAGTGCGAAAGGAACCGAACAAAATGACCAGCCACTAACGATCTCTACTTCTGATGTGAACATATATTATTGTGGATCTGAGCACAATACATGGTCTTCGAAACATTCTTGGTAAAAGTTGTGTAGTGTTCGGTTTTCTGGATGAGATAATTGCCAGTTCAGAGAGGGACTGAACGTGATCTCTAATCATCTTATTATCTAATGAAATCAAAGTAATGGATACCGTTATATTTTGATTTGTAAATGGGAGTTTATGATATCACTCTTATCAACTAGAGTTTCGATACGGTCTTTTAACCCAGCGAAATCGTCCTCAGGTTTTCACGCAAGGTTAAGAGTAGAACTAAATCATCGTACAAACACCAAGTGTATACAGTTTTTCATATAACACTGCTTGCAAGTTAGAGTAGAACCTTTGCACTTCTTCTTGAATAATGATCTTTACATTACATGACTTCAAATCGTATGATCAGATGATGTTCTAACATCCGTTTAAAAATTAGCAGATCTTTATATATTTGATATTTCTCTCTCTCTCTCTCTCTCTCTCTATACATGTATACTATAGTTAAATACTCAAGTGTATTTTAAATTTACTTATACATCCATAAGTACTTTCAAACAATTATAAAAGTTCCCTAACAAACGATTATTTAATAATAAAAATAATTTGAAGAACCAAACATATGTCCGTTGAGAACAAAAAATACCCCAAAAAGTATTTTACATTTTTTAATATTATGTTGGTATTTTTAAAAAATAGTTCATGAAAAAGTATACAAAATGAAAGAAACATCCTAAGACGAAGTTCATCAAAATTACATGATAAACTTCACAGAAATTCTTTTCACGTCAAGAGTTGAGTCTAAATACTTTTGGATAAATCCTGCATAACGAAATTGAGAAAATTATATTTCTAAAACACTAACTTTCATCGTTTGTGGGCCGTAAGGCTCAGGGCCACTTTGGCCTGGTAACATACACTGGAGACTAAGCCTAAATGGACGCTTCTAAACCGTTGTAGCTCATCATTTGAATTAATTTGTTGGTCGATTTGTTTCTTTTCTGCTAATTTTTTAGTTGCCGAGCAGTTGGTTCATTTGTTTCACAACATCAGCTTAAAATTTTTTATTCTGCCGTTATTTTAGGCAGCCTTTCGAAGGGTTCTTGTCGTGGAAGTGACACTTCTACTCACCATGGGCTGATATTTTTGTGCCTTAGGTGTGGAGTTATCCATTTCGATCACCAATCCATCTCGAACACCAAAGCTCCCCACGACTCATCAGCAGGTTCTCAAAGTGAAGTTACATGCGATTCGCCCTCGTATCAATGGCTGCCAGATTCATAGTTGTGTCTCCTACCATCGCGAAATAGTCAAATAAAGCTACCCGACACATATGATTGGCTGTCAGATTCAGTAGCCTCATGGTTGTGTCTCCTATGATCGCGAAATAGTCAAATAAAGCTACCGGGCACGTAACCGCTAATAACAAATTGGCAACAAGTAAAGCCAGCTTGAGGAGTGTAGCGCAAGAAAAAGATGTACCAAAACTGTCTTATGGAGGGAAATGGTTAGAGTAATAGAGCAATTGGAGTTGGAGCATACTATGAGTTGCAAAACCTGATCTTCCACATTATAGTTATATTTGTGGAGGTATATACACCATGATTATATTTGTAACGAAAATTCATCAAAGACTGTAGCTTATTTCAATTTTTTTGTCAATTACATAAAAAATTATGAAATTTGTTATATTTGATATCATCATCCAAGTTTACACAAGCCTTACAATTTGTATTATGTTAAACAATAAAGAATTTAAAACAAATCAATCATCTCTTTTCGTAATAATATGTTAAATTTGAATTAGTATTTATATTCAAAACAGACATTTGAAAATAGATTTGGAAAAAAATATAAAAATTAAATATTATTATTATTTAAACAATCAAATGAAGATAAATATCATGTTAATTTTAAGGATAGGCAAATCCTTCAATAAATTTTTTATATCATAATCCATCACTATTGTGATATAAGTCAAAACTTAACTCTTTAAAAATTGAATATACTCAAAGTGAAGTGGTGTCAGAGCTATAATGTAGCCAATTATACATAAATTCAATAAAAATCTAAAAATGTATAACCTTGATCAAGATTGATTAAATTTCTTATTTTATCATGCTCAATCATTATAAACAATAAGACTTAAAATAGGAAAAATGAAGAAATTGTCTCTTAAGCTACAGTGATATATGTCATTATATAAATCTAAAAAAATAAAATTGAAAACACATATCATCATATGTTTTTATTTTATATAATTTATATGAAATTATAATTCATGATAATTTATAGTCTTATTTTATTCTATTGATATATTTTTTTCCATCATCAACTGCATTCAGTAGTTTTTGTTACTTATATATGGCTCTTGACAACATCTACATCACGTTTCATTCTAAGTTTATGTTTGTCACATGATTGAATCTTGAATTTTTAATGTTGATTTGTACTCAATCCCATGGTAACGATGTATTTATCTGAATTATCTTGCTTACTCTTGGTACCCCTCATAGTAGAAGAAGTAGAATACTACAAGATACCAAAAGTAAGTAGGTAAATTCACCGCTGACATCAGATAATTACGTTGACCATCTTGTTCTTCAAGATGGATTGATAAGTGAACTCAAGCCTTGGGAGACTAACTGATTTATGGAGAACATATTCTTGAGTAGAGCATGAAAGTGTAGGACATAAAGTAATACTCTCTCTGTTCCATCATTCAAGAAAATGAAAACATTTTCCTTGCCTCGAATGGGTTGGCAACTGTCGTCGCCCAGATACCCAAACTCTTTCGATGGGAAATCTGTATATGTAACAAAGACATTTCGGTTATATGTCATGTGTTGAATGACACTCAAATCCACATACCATGCCAGATCCATCACGATTGAGGAGAGTACGAATACATACAACCACTGCTCGATCTAGAATGTGTGGAAGGATTTTTTTGCTTTTTCTTCCGACGTTCGTTAACTAAATGGACTTGCTTTTTGCAATAGAAGCATTTCATCTTTTTTTAGGAAAAGATGGTTTTGATGTAGGTTCTTGTTGTGATGAATATGAAGGACATGCCTCACCGAATCTTCTTGGTTTCAGCTTTTGCTTGGAGGGAGTCGACATTCTTCTCTATGTGGTGTAGAGCGCTGCCATTTCATTAATCATCTCTTCCTTTTTTAGGTGTGTGTCTTCATGAAGAATAATTCCTATGACAAATTGTGTAGTTAACATCTCGTTTGTTTGCATTGAGTGCACAAAGTTTTGGTATTCGATAGGAAGACTTCGAAGGAGACATCTATAAGCTTCTTCATCTAGAATGATATGTTATACAACAATCAATTGGTCGAGAAGGAGATAAAATTTTGTGATATGTTTCACCACATACTTGCTTGTCTTCAATTTTAGAAAATGCAATGATTCTTTTAGATGCAATTGCATCAGAACGTAACGCGATTCAAATACCTTTGTCAGCTTGGTCTAAACATTTGCTGCTATACTATAGCGAGCGATTAGAGGTTGTTGATGAAACTCTAGCGCATTATTCAATATTGTCAAGGAGATGTGGTTTTTATCATTCAATTCCTTTTACTTTCCAGCGCCGGACGTAGGTGTGCTGCTTGTAGATACAGATGGACTGATCGGCCGGAGCTCAATATCTTTAATAATGTCCATCAATCTTTCAACTCGAAGGATCCAACTTATATGGTTTTTTAGGAATAAAATTGCTTCCAATTAAATTTAGTATAATATTTTCATGCAATTCGGATGGAAGCTCTTGAAGTATTCATCTTACTCAAAATGTTTGCTTTGATTTACGTTCTTCATGGAGTGGTGTAGTTTGTTGACACAACTTTCAAAAATTGTTTCAAAATTTAAGATTTTGTGAAATTTTGTGCTTGAATTTCAATAATCTTTAAAATGTTGAACAAAATTTTAAACGAGAACATAAATCTTGTGTAGAACAAAATTATAAAAGCACATTTGATTTTGATTTTCGGTACGAATACAAATTGTGAAAGCATGACTTATTGATCCTTTAGTCTTTTAAAATTTGAAGCTAGAGGTGTCAGGAACGTTAGCACATGGATAACTAGCTTGTGACAACCAAACGTTCGTAACGACGTTGCTTTTTTATACTTCGATGTCAGCTCTTTCTATCATTGTGAAGTAGAATTCACCAAGTGTTGGATTGTTCACCCACCAATAAGAAACGTGAGATGGGTTTAGACCGTTCTGCAAAATTTTAAAAATTTCTTCAATTCGTGATCCTCTAGCACTTAGATCAGCACCGACAATTCTTTGGCAAATTCCGCCCGCCTAGTGCAAAGCAAAAAATCTTGAAGAGAGACATGAATTTGGTGCTTAAGAGAGTCATGGTCTTTGGTTGCCAAAATTTGGTGCTTGATTGAGTTTTGGAATCTCGTCGAATGGTATGGTAGCTCAGAGATGATTTGAAGCAATAAGTGTACTTCGTGCTTGTTTTGATTCAAGCGTCCTTGCATAAGAGTAAAACCAGCTCTAATACTACATTAGAGAAATATAACAATTCAATGGTGAGAGTCGACTCATGAATGAGGAAGTATTTGATAGATAGAGTTGTTGATAAACATAGGTACTAAGATTAGATTTAAATAGCCGATCCGAGAGAGTTCAAGGTATATGTTGGACATAGTGTAACACACATTCACCTGTAATCACGTCCTTACAATGGAACACATCCCTTGAACATAATAGTCCTAACTAAAAGTAGACTACTAATATACTTCACAAGAATTTGAATTTTATATTTTAAGTTTAATAATTACAAAAATATAACTATGATTTATGAATGATTTCATTTTTTAAAAATGAAATTTATAACACTGGGTTACAAAGTTTAGGATCTACACATTTTAATTTTATTTTGTTTTAAAATCAAGAACATTATCATTAATTGGTTAATATCAAACTTATGAGAACTTCAACAAACAAAAATCATAATATCAAATTATGTTACGATGTACATACACATTTGTTAGAATTAATGACATGGCAAAAATCACCGTGAGTTTCATCACCACACATGAAAAATCTTTACTATAGACAATGATGATACACATTTATATTATTATTAAGCTCATTTCATATGCGAATAATTACTCATGTGTATGATGTATTTATATATATTATTATTTTAAGAATGAAGTATGTATTTCTCTGAACAAATATTGTAACAGAATTGATATTAAACTGGGAAAAAATGTCCAATTATAAAAAACATGGCTCACTTATATATCTGGGAAGAAAACTTGACAAAACACGGGATTGGGTTGTTGGCCATTTACTTAGTTCTGAATTTTGTGTCAAAGATTATTTTTATACTTGAATTAGTTTTAATTTAGTATCTTATATTTAAAAATATTTTGCATCTCCATTAAACCCAGGTCTTTCGTATATATTCTTTTGATTGTTTATAGTATCAAAAATACATATGAAACTTTGATATGGTAAAAATAATATATAACAAGTGATATGTATACGTAGATATAAACTAATTGTTCATGTCATTCCACTAGAAAAGTAAGTCTATCTCATAGTGCTCCACTTCAGATAAAATGTTGTTTTAGCATGCAAAACGTAATCAATTAACTCAAAAGTAATCATTTGATTGGGAAAAATTAAGTTGTGCTGTTTGCTTTCAAATCTACACAAATTATATATAACTTCAAATGTATTGTCAAAATCATATCACGACCACAAGCTTGACATGACAAAGATTAACACTCATGGCTAGACAATAACAACAATATGTATATGTTTTACCCGCATAAATGTAGATCTATAAACACCTATGAAATATTATATAAATTCCAAGGTTCACTTATTTAACCTCATAAAGCAAATCTTAAGTTGGCCTAAAAAAGAAGCTTCCCTGTAATCCAAAGAGGAATTGATGTGTAACCTAGGTTGGACGCTGCTTATATCCGGAAAGATCACTAATTCTATTATAGGGAGTTGAATACAACAATGATCACTTGGCTAGCTTTTAACCAAGATGGGAAGAGTACATGTGTCTACCTCTAGTTTATTCCATTTCAGTTCCAAGTCTCATACAGTACTCTAAACTTTAGCTACCGACTTCAGATTAGTTATGAAAATGAATTAACCACATGCTTACACAGGTCTTATTCAGAGTCTGGTTTGAAATTATTTCTATACAGAATACTTAATCTACATTCCATATGACACAGATTTTACTAAACATACTGTTTACAGATATATAATATTAGCTCCAAGAATCAATTCAACAACAGCTTGATAGGTAGACGTAAAATCTGATAGCGTCAAAGACAGATGTAACACAGCAAACTGTCAGTCTAGTTTTTTTAACCCGATTTCTATCTTATTCAGTTACTCAGAAAAAACGCATTATTTATCATTCTTTACAATCAAGTTGAACCTATAAAAGCCCAAAATATTTGCAAATTATAGTCATATTCTATTAGAGTAAGAAACTGATGATTAATTCGATAGATGTACGAGAAAAATTATAAAGAAGGAATTATGCTTGTCGCACACATCATACAAAAAGAACAGTTTTCTGTAAAATCGGTTTTCTTTTAACCGAATTGAGTAGAAAGTTTTTGTTGATATGTTCAACCTGCGAGGTGCAAATGAAAGCATCTATTGGGAGATATATAAAGCTCAATCTAGTCATAGATCAGAAATGTGTTTCTGGAGGCTTCTGAACAATGAATTGCCCCGTGATATTTGACCCTTTGGAAACTTATGAACGTACCAAACGCTTGTCATATACAATACATAACAAACGCTGCATGCGAGACTGTGCGAACACTGAATTCCTTATGCTATAAAGATTTCACGTCTTGACATATGATCGGACGATCTCCATAGTTAGATAGTTTAATTAACTAGTTACAAGCGTCAATTTTATGAGAGGATGACCCGATTTATCTTATCTCACTCGACATGTGCTAGCCCCTACGCCTCCTCAGCACGAGTCTAGTATGTTTCAAATCATTCCCAATCACCGAAGATCACAGCAACGGATAGATATAGAAGCCTCCGAGAGGTTTTTAATCAAACTTCCTAATTCCGTGATTGTTAAGTAGCGTCAATCATAACTATCAAATAGGCCTCTGCATTTCACTACTGCATACTTAATTTGTTACTCTTAAGAAAGGCTGACATAGTGTGTAAGTCCGTCGGCTGCAGTTTTGGGTGGACCTTTACACTTGGCAGTTTGCCAACCTCAAAATCTGCTCCTTTGCTTCAAGGAGCACATTTTGCTCTATATACGCCAAGGAGCGGATTTCTGAGGTTAGCAAACTGCCAAGTGTAAAAGACCACCCAAAACTGATCAGCTGATCTCTTGATAAGTGGTTAATTGCGGGTGAACCCGCAATCGCTGATTCAGAAGGTTTAGTTGATGTCTCTAACTGCAAGATTTGAAGGTGGCCAAGTATTAAAGATACAATTATACCCTCAATGCTAGCAAGCAATCTTCTCTGTGTTGTGCATCAAAGCAATGCATTTTTTTAATATTTAAAGTAAAGGTTATCAATCATATACACAATATTTAAGGAATAATGTAAGAGGAACATCATTCTGATCGATGTCTTCAATTTACAGTGGGGCAACTTTGACCTCGAAACTGACATAGATTTTGTCGCGGAGAGTTCTCACCGCCAGAAACTTCTTGATGAACTTGACTTGCTTCGGAACATAACTGCTTACAATGAAGGGAGAAGCGAACTGATTTTCTAAGTCTGCATAAACACTCATACAAATCATCTTGTGGGAAAACTACTAGAAGAGCAAAAGTAGGAATGTCCTTCACTTCAACCTTAAAAATTTATATATTTTCCATTTGGAAACTTTGTACCCTGCACAAAATATTAGTCTCCACATCTTACTCAATCAGCAATCACAAAACTTAAAGCACTTTTTTGAATCCCCCTAGCATTTAAATGTATCTAAGAATTGCATTGTCCTTAATGCGAAGAAAGACAGGATTTGAAACAGATAATAACTAAGCACGAAACATTACCACATTTCAAAAATCTCATTTCTGCATTGCTCATTTCTAAAATGTAACAGTTAATCTATTTATTGTCATGTTATTGAAACATGGGAATTGTTGCTGAAAATTTTCAACTTTCATTATAAATGTTTATCTTTTTCAGGCTTGTGCATTTCGAGCCTAATCGGCTCAAGGGGCCGTTTTCAGGGGACCTTTGTACCGCAAAATAAACATCACTGTGAGCTTGTAAAAATGAGAAAAGGAACAATTGTGCGCAATGTGTGAAGGGCATTGGCAGACAATCAAGCAGAACCGTGAGACTTCCGTAGTAAAGCTAACCAAGTACTGAAGCACGGAGTTCCTATTTAGAACGAAGGGCTGAAGTAAGAACGAACATGATCACACAACTCGGTTAGGGTTCGGGGGAAGAAATTAGGGTTGGATTCATATACAGGGTTCATGGCTCGGTGTGCAGTTTCTATGATTAGGCGAATCTATGGAGGATTTTCATGGACGATTCGAATTACGGAATGTGGAAGCTGGATCACGAAGAAAAATCGTTGTGAGGACAGCATCTAATCAAAGTAGCCTGCGCGATCTCTCACTTTGGGACCAATGTGCCGGTGAATTTTTGAAATCTTGGTATGTCTTCTTGGCAGTGGGAGAATGCCACAGCAGGAGCTGTGGCAGGATTTGCCACAGTCGTTTCGCTACACCCTCTAGACATCGTCCGAACTCGATTCCAAGGTACTAAATTTTGTGTCAGTTTGGTGTTCTTCTCTAATCCAAACCACGCGAATCGCGCAGCGAATTGAATTATTTATTTGTTTGACTGATAGATGAATTACAGTTCTATTTTTCACTACTCGTAAATGCTCCAATATCCTTATTTGCAAACTCCAAAATGGTGAGCATAGATTCGATCACAAGAATCCTCGTTCGTACAAAGTTTGAACTAAAAAAAATTAAAGAAAATTAAACTGTATGCCTGGGATCGGTTTTCAGTGCTTCTAATCGTTGTCTAGTCAGTTAATGCGTGTGCCTTTGTTTCACGAGCTCTTATGAATGGAATGCAGGGGATGAATCTTGGACTGGTCGCAAAATAAAATCCTGGTCTTACTATTTTCTTTTTGCAGTGAACGATGGGCGTAACGCCTCAATACCCAGCTACAAAAGTACTATTCATGCTTTGTCAACCATTGGAAGAATAGAGGTTAGTTCACCTCAGGGCAACAACTAAAGTGCTGCATTGCGTCTTTGAAGGCTCGATGTGAGTGGATATGCTTTCCATTTTGAAGTCGAGTGTACTAGAGACCTCTATTTGTACACTTGTATTGCAAACCGCCGTGTTTCTCTACTCATGGGAACGACGCGCGAGAGGATATTAAATCTGTGTTCTGTATGCCTTTTTTGGTGACTGCAGGGGTTGAGAGGGCTGTATGCTGGGTTGACACCTGCACTGATCGGGTCAAGCGTTTCTTGGGGAGCATACTTTTTATTGTGAGTTTATGTACTAACTATTCAGCCATTTTCCTCAATGAATAGCCTGATTTTTCTGATGTATGAAGGTCACTTACTCATATTGTAGACCTCACACAACCATACAAATGTATCGAATCCTTTACAAGAAAGCATGATTATTTACTGGATAGTTTTGTAAACCATGTTTATTCAGCTACAGCAATGCGAAAGCTAGATACCAAGGAATGGTAAATGGCGAGTTAGGACCTGTCCTTCATCTTATCTCAGCCGTTGAAGCTGGTTCGCTAGTAAGTTTATTTACTTCGGTAAAATTTTTCTTGTTGTGCATAATTCGGATCCGGTCACTTATAAGAACAGTGTCTGATAGCCTCAGTTTTGTGATATTTGGATTTTTGTGAAAAATCCGATGCGAGATAGAGCAAGGTTTTGGCAGTTTCAGTAGAGGGCGAGGCTTTCATCTGCGTTGTGGAGATAATGTTTCGGAAGATATGACATTTTTGTTCGTTACTTAGAACTTCTCTTGATTATTTTGAATATCTGGTTGGCAGGTCTGTCTTGTTACAAACCCCCTGTGGCTAGTGAAGACACGGTTGCAGCTTCAGGCTCCGGGACATGGAACTCAGAAACCTTACACAGGTGTTGCAGGTAGGTCTATCAGTCGTACTCTCAACAATGTGGTAAATTGCGTCATTCATTTGTTGAGTTTGAGGTTTGAAGCCCGGTCAAGAACTGTACTTTGCCCACCGAGTGAAATACCTGATGTATTTTGCCTTTGTTCTCCATCAATTTCTGTCCTGATTTTATTCTTACTTTTCTCCTCATCTGCCGCAAACACGATACTTCTGTTAACCACCTACAGATGTCTTACTCTGATGCATGCGCTAAGTTTTCCCAAATTTGACCTGTCAATCTATAAACGCGAATTTGAAGGAAATTGATATTCAACTATCTGCAGATGATCTGCGTGAAAACTTACCGTCTCCTGAGTAGATGCATTACGGAGCATTGTTAGGGAGGAAGGATTGCGAGGTCTCTACAAAGGTCTTGGGCCAGGTCTACTTTTGGTAAGTACTGCGGTCTTGTGAAATTGAACTATTGGAATTTGAATCATTGGTGCACATAAGGTTAATCTAGTTTTGGAGTCTAGTTTTTTGTTTTGTTGTCTTGGATGCATGTATCTGGACGCGGTAAAGATTTAAATTACTCTTCATCTCTTCTTGAATGTGATTGCAGCAATTCATTCGCGAGTTAGTGTTTTTATAGGTACTGGGGTTGTCCTAATTCTTGATGGGACGTATTGGGGGCGTGCTCATTGTAAACATGGACATAAAGAAAGAGATTTTTCAATCTCGTGGTGAATTTAGATGGGCACGTAGAAGCTTTGACGTGCCCCTAAAGGATCTCCACATATTATCTGAGCTCATGTCTTTCTACTTATCGAACTAGAGTGAGATCGAGATTCCTTTTTATCCGTGTAATAGGTCCGTAGACATTAGCATTGGTAGCACGACACTTAACAGGTTTTTTTGGGCTTTTTGTATAGAGCAGTCAATTTATAAAATACTTCACCGGTTCACGAAACTGTCGTTTGAGACGTCCACATATTATGAGTCTACCAGAATGCTTACACGTAACAAATCTCGTCACGTGGCTGTGAGGATCCAGAACGCTCTACATAGATATATGCTCTTTTGTGATGTAAATCACAACCTTTACGTTCGACAGACTGTCCAGTTTGGTACTCACAGAAGAACTTGTGAAATGTGTTCACTTTTCTTGACGGACAACGAGGTTAACTCCCATGATGTTGCACTAGGTCTCGCACGGAGCCCTGCAGTTCATGGCTTATGAAGAGATGCAAAAGTTCCTTCTGGCCTCCCGCTCCAAACGTGTTCCAGATCATGATTCTGACGGAGCAGCTCCGAAATTGGTAAGATTCTCTACCATTGAATTGGATGTGGCCATTCTATCTGTGATCGCCTTGCACAGCGACCTCGTCGTTACAAAGTTTCTCTTGTATTCGGGAGTCAGAGTTGCCTGAAGTAATATCATGGCTAATCCATGTCCCGTATGTTAGCGTCGTTCATATATGTTCTTTCATCATTATGACTCTGGAGAAGGTCATCTCGAAAGTCAGTCTTGTACTGACAAGAAGAGTGGCTATTCTTTTGGGTATTTATAGATACTGATTACCAGATTCAGACCGCATGCGTGGACACTTCTTTTCTGAAGCCACTCATGCAATGCATGTATTTTTCAACATCAATTTAAGGAATGGTGTGAACACCGTTCATACTATTCAAGGTCTTTACATAGTATTAACGGTAATTCTAATCTGCAAAGATCTACAGGATCGTTGAGGACCAATTTCGGTGTAAAACTGACGATCAGGCTTCATGGACTTGGCAGGCATCTGTGGATTTTGCAGTTTTGGGTGCTGCATCGAAGATCTTTGCACTTTTCTGCACCTACCCTTACTCAGTACGGAGATTATTTCCTTTCATCTCTAATGACCCGTCACAGTGTTGATCCATGTTGGAAATCGCAAGTCGTAATCAAGTCGTCAGTGTTTTTTTTTTTCCGATTCAGTGCTCCTTTCTTTTTTCTACTCTATTAGTCACTGGAGCTTAGTTGGATTGCAGGCGTATCACACATCCTCCCGTATGCTTCATACGCCTGCATGGATTTGAACTGGCATAATGGAGTTTGGCTGTTCAATTCGTTATTGTTTAGTTGAAGTTTGTTTACGATTTATTCCCTCGTAACCATGCCACTGTTTGCGTGCAGGTAGTACGATCTCGGATACAACAGAGACCGGACGACAAGGGCGTGGCCAGTTATGTCGGTGGATGGCAAGCTTTGAAGAAAACCTTCAGGTACTGGTGAAAGACTATGTATAATTTTTTCTAATATCCCGGGGAAGAAGTCGTTATTAATTCATTGGACCGCCTTTGGATCAGTTCACGGACATTGTTGGTACTAAACCTGTCGTGGAAAGCTGAACTTGTTACAAGAGGAAGACTTATTTGTATTGTCTGATGGTTTTAATCAGGTATGAGGGTGTACGGGGCCTGTACAAAGGACTTTCACCAGCCTTGATTAGAACGGTTCCTTCATCATCCATCACTTTTGTGGTGTACGAATCGGTTTTGAAGTTTCTGAAATAACTTGTCACTACTTTTTGGGAACTGTATAGAGCGGCCGGAGTTGAAAAATCCCTTGGCGGTCGAATCAGGAATAATTTTATGTAAATTTGAGAAGTCTTTACTCGCAGTTTCTAAGACCGCTGTTTGGAAGGGGTTCACAAGGAAATGGATGCGCATTATTCATTTGAAGACTCTACAGATAATCTCTATTCAATTTTTTCCGAGGAAAGGTATCCCCTTAAAAATATTGCAGACTTCGGGTTTAATCGCCGAGGATTAGTATGAAACGTAGTTTCAATTCAGAGCAGGACGGGAAGATTTTGGGCACTTCGAAATTTGAGACCTGGGAAAACATGATCTGATCGAATTATTCTTTGGGCTGTATAGGATTCATATGATGACCTTTGATAGGCAATTTCTGCTTTATGGCCTGTAGAACTTAGTTGTTTTAGCTCCAGCTACGAATGTGTATAATTTATTTGACTCAGCTGAGTTGCCTGCAGTTACTCAAACTCGGACAGCGTGCTTTCGCAACGCGCGGTGCATTGGATACTCAAGCCTTTTTTCTGAGTACCTTTTGCGGAGTGAATATGACGTGAATGTGCAAGTTTGGTCTCAATGATGATTTGTGTTACAAGGATTGACAGTCAAATTAAATCAATGCTTGAAGGTGTTTGAAAGTGTTCTCTACTGTAGGCCGTCATTAGTCGTCGTTGTCCCGATTCATTGGTTAATACTTCTTCCAATTTACGCAGGAGTAAATCTGGTACATTTGAGGATTTGTATGTTGCAGGCTACTCAAAATGTGAGGTAGAAACAATTCCAGCACGCTTGAAACGTTTTACATTTCTGGCGGTGGTGAGATGATTCGCAGCCCGTGGTTCGTTCCCTTCTTTTTGTGCATGGGTCGTAATCTGCAGGTTGGAGGGAAACGACTATGTCCAGGGTGAAGATCGACTGTTTTGTAATTCGTCCAAAGAGACAACTGGACGTAAGTCTACGGTAATAATGATTACCAGCAACTTATGAGTTACAGGCATTGCAGGACGAATGAGCCACACGATTGTGATGATAATTAATGCAAGTCTTCTCTTCAAAAGTCGGCTAGAGCCGTAAACCCCGGAGCTTCTTCACTGAAAGTGGTGGCTCCCGCTCGCAATTCCGGCTGAACTCAACAAACTGTGCGAGTGACACGACACGAATTTTTGCTTAACCGAGCTCTCTCTAAACTCTGAGAGTAGTCGCATGTTGCAGTTCTGCACCTTTCATGCCCTGGTTACTCCCGTATGTCTGTTGCGGCTGATGGCATTCAGGCCATCAGCCTGAATGCCCCAGAATATGATTTACTAAAGAAACCTATTATTCTAACACCACAATTCTGCACCATGCTCAGTATTATTTAATAGACTGAAATATTCGGTCATAAGCAACCAGTATTTACATATGATATACTTATGAGTATTACTTCAAAGTCCACTGAACTCTGCAGTACAAGTTTTTACTCGTCTAGCCATTATTTTACCTTCATTATCATTGACCTTTTTAAATCATGATTGAAACTTTCTGACTCTCCATATGTGAATGAGAATATGTAAAAGAGTATTTTTTTCTTTAAAGAAGCAAATGGTCACTTTATTTCACTGCAAAGACTAACAAAACAACCACAAATGGCCTAAACAAAACACCGCACGCCGAACACACCGGGTTATGTTGGCAATACCGATTTTTTGTTTCTCCACCTGAAAAGCCTATGAACAACCTGACTACCTAAAGATAAAAGTGGCTACCTCTGGCCACTAAGAGCAGCCAGCTCGTAGTGGCTCGGAGTTCCACAGTACCTTTTCACCCCTTAGAAAAAAAAACCACTACATAGTTCCATATGACATTGAACTCCCTGATTGCATGTGGCACACCGTGTGACGGGTGCCTATAAGACCAACCCATATTAGCTGCTGCCGTCCTACCCAAGTCGATTACCGCATCCCATAAACTTGTTCCAGGAGCGCTAGTGGCCATTTGTGGTTGTGGAAGACTAACTGATTCCTCTAGATCCACAGGATCCAAAGCATCGCGCCCCCAATGAACGTCCCGGACCTGGACACTCGTTGAAGATAAAGCGGAAGCGGCTTACCGAACACATATTGCTCCCAAGAGAGGGTACGTCATGGCATGCTTGAAACTGGAGTTCCTGCAGCGGCATGCAACAATGACATTGCGAAGGTCCAAGCATGTACTGACATCCTATAGTTGAAGAAGCAATGCAATATTGATTCAGGTTCTACCTTATCACACCAAACACATAGATCGGATGTTTCTGCAAAGGCTTGATGACGCCACTGGTTCACTGCGACGGCTCGATGATAAATACTCCACAAGAATGCTGCTTCTTTTTGCGGCCGTGAGCCTGTCCACACTTTCTTCTAGTCCAACTCGAATGACGCTGGTAGCACTCCATTCCATTTCTCATGGATGGTGCGGGAGGGGTGAGTTTGCGGTTGATGAAGTTTCCGGCCCTTCTTAGCCGTGTAGAATTGGTCGCCACCTCGCCCACACCAACCTCTTGGGTCAAATATCAGCCTGCACAATAGCGCCAAGTAATACATCCGGCATGCACGTTTCTAAGTGTTGCTCGGAATCGTTATGACGCGAATGCGTTGAAGTATGCCTCTGTAGACTTGCTCCTTTGGTGCCGGTGTTTGGACCGCCAATGTGCGTCTGGAGCGCATCCCTAGATAGAACCTTGGATACCTAGCCGGCAAGATCGTATCAGTTATTCCAGTTGGAATGTAAGGAAGAAAGTGGTACGCTGCCTGAAAGATGATAGTAGGCTTCGTCGCTAGGTGATCGTGGAGCACGCCTAGCCACTCAAACTCAACAGCCTACCGAGCGGTGCGGTCGTATGTGGCAATCTCGGACTGAGGTATCAGGGTATGAAACCCTTAAATAAGCACTTGTTCAGTGGCCTACAGATCAAACTTTTATTGTAAATCCGTCCATGGACGAGGAATTATGTTGCCATCTTCAAACAACTTCCAAAGATTCAAGAGAACGCGACTAGCCAAAACACGGACCCGACACTCCGTGAACCTGAAGTTTGATACTACAAAGTGATTTGTCCACAAACTATGTGTTCAACACCTTGACTGTGTTGATAGGTTTGAATGGTTCGAGAAGTGGACTGGTTTGTCTTCATGCTTTTGTCATAGGCTCCCATATGGATGAGCATGGGGGAAGAAGATCGCTTCAAGAAGGTCTATTGGAGGCTTCAGTACCAATTACGGGAGTTAGGGAGATGTATCCCGTTGAGACGATGTCGAAGAAGAATATGCATCGGTGCATTGCCGGATGTTGAAGCTCGGATTATCTATTTGTTTGCGAGTGGGGTCAAGGCTTCATGTGGATCTATCAACCCCAATTTGCCCACCAATTTACCTGCGCAGCAATCAGTACATCGAACTTGAGCTCGGGAGTGCTCCTCATTCCCTGAACACAAAAAATTGTGAAGTGATGCGCAAATGTTGTTAAGTATGGCCTTCGATCCGCCCCATATACTGAGAATGTACCATAGTGTCGACAATAACGCAGAGTTCACGATCACTGTCCGGGCTGCCAAGAAAAGTTGAACAGTCTTCCAGTAACGTAGCTTGCGGTCGATCTTCTTAGCAAGAAAGACGTCAAAATCTGTTGTCGCTAGGGAGATGTCAAGAGGTGTTCCAAGCAGCTTAGAGAGAGAATTTGGTGGGGCAATAGCACATCCAAAATTCATTAATCACTGTGGAGCGGGCCCGCGGCCATAACAGTAAAGAGCTCCCTTCTCACAATTAATCATGAGCCTTGTTGCCGGTCCAAAATCTCAAAGCAGGTTGGAGACGACAGTGAGATTTCTCTCAGCTCCCTTAATAGAGTAAGTGGTGTCGTCGGCGAATTGCAACATCACTTGTTGAGTAACTCCATTCAGGAGCAAAATACCTTGTAGTCGGTCTGTGAGAGCTCATGGTTGGAGATCGTTGCTAGCGATTCTGCAATGATAAGAAATTGATAAGAGGAGAGGGGCATCTATGCCGACCCCTCGCGTGATCGAAAAAGCTTTAGTGCTGAGGCCGTTAATGGACACAGCTGCCTACACATCCATAAGTAGGATCTGCAGCATCTTGAAAAGTGAATCTGGAATGCCCATCTTCGTCATGACTTTGAACAGAAAGTACCAGCATACCGTGTCATAGGCCTTGCGCAAGTCCAATTTAAGCATGATGAGCTCTTGATCGGATTTCTCGGCCCAATTAATTCTTTCATTCTGCACAAGAATAACATTTAATATGTATCGCGAGGGTAAGAAGTACGCCTGTTCTTTATGGATGGCCTCAGTTAATAATGCCTGGAGTCGAAGTTGAAGTATTTTTGTCCATATTTGTATGAAGTATTCAACAACGTAATAGTTCGTCAATTTTAAATCATTTCTAGCTCTCCTTCTTTTGGCTGAAGCACCACCAACCCGATGTTCATTCTTGGTGGCAACCGCCCCTCATCGAAAGCAGTGGTCAGCATTTGGCAAAAGTCTTTTCCTATTAGTCCGTAGAATTTTAGGTAAAATTCCGTAAGGACGCAGTCAGGACTTGGATTTTCCCAGCTGCCATTTTTTTTAGCGCAGCTAGGATTTCTAGTTCCTCTGGCTTTCTGCCCAGGTCCTCAAGGACTGATCTTGGGAATCTATTAGTAAATGATTCATGGATGAGTTAGGGCCGCCTTGGTAGCTCGATGAATGTTCGTGAATACCTATTTAGCATAGAGTTCTT
Source organism: Marchantia polymorpha subsp. ruderalis (assembly GCA_037833965.1). Taxonomy (NCBI): domain Eukaryota; kingdom Viridiplantae; phylum Streptophyta; class Marchantiopsida; order Marchantiales; family Marchantiaceae; genus Marchantia; species Marchantia polymorpha. Next base: position 9,294,232 of record AP031352.1, on the reverse strand, counting down.
GGTATTATGACATGACACGCTCTTCAATTGCCTCCCGGCTTGTGACGCGAGCCTGGTGTTGATCGTAGAGGGCAATGTTTTGTGCATTGGATCCCGCTGGCATATCGCTTGGAAAACCTCTCGGCTTACGTGATCCCCTCGTTGTTTCCATCTGATTTTTGAATGAGCTTTCCGACCTGCCAACTTTCGTTCATAGACATTTGCTAGACGCGTGCATATTGCTCCACGACGTTTCATAAGCAGAACGTCTTCTGGAAAATGTTGTGCTTGTTATGTGGCTTCATCGAGCTGCGCGATTAGAACATCTTTGTCTTCACGTAGCTTCGCCGTTTGGAAGCGGCAGAATTGACGATAAAAGCAAGTGACATTTCGAATTTTTGAAAAAAAGGTCGAATGAGCGTTGGTCTAGTCAAATCCTATGGATGCCAGGTGCCGTCTCCTCCAACCAGTACGCAATCATTTTCCATTGAGTTTGCCTGGGAGTTAGCTCTGCCAACTTGATCAAAGTGAACAATGGATGATGATCCGACCTTGAAAGATTGCTTTTGATAGTGTAGTGAATAAGTGAGCGCGGTGGATCCCCTGCTTGGGCTTGAAACAAGTACAGCCTGTCTTGGCGCGCAAGTAATCTTTCTTGTTGCAGCCAATTGTTGTCCCACGAGTATTTTAAACCACTTGCTGATCGCGGGTTATCATCGACGTGAAGCGCCATTTTCATGTCTTCAAAGAGAGTCCGCAAAGTCATCATCGTGGCCCCATGACGTGATTTGTCGGCCCATCCCTCCACCATGTTGAAGTCACCTAGCTATAGCCAGCGACACGGTTGAGGTAGATCCTTCGGTAATGAATTCCACAAAAGAAACCGCTTCATCGATTCGTTAGGTGCATATATATTTTCCAGACCTATGTCGACCGTTAAATGTCTGAATCACCTATTGGAGCCTGTTGCTAAATAATGAGTCAAATTGCTTGACGTTTGTGGACAATCTCGGACTTATAAGAGTCAAGACTTCGCCACATCATGCGCCTTCCTCCTCTTCACTATGGACGTAGTCAACAGACACTTCAAGTCCATAGCACGTCGTATGTCTCCATAATTTCTAGCCTAGATGTGTAAGTGCATTGCCTTGTAGTTTATGCTCATGAATGGCTATCATATCTGGTGAGGGATGTCAATCTTGGATGTAGGCCTGCATCATGTTCACGGCCGAATCCTCATTGAGGCAGCGAACATTGATTGACATCGTCTCCAACGCGCGGGATAGTTTGTAGCTTGAATCCCCACACATCATATGTGGTAGGAGAGTGAGCGGGGGCCGTGAATTTCTGCCTGGCTAATGCGCGTAGTGAGCATACAGACAATGTGCTAGATGCTGCGGTGCAAGGAGTTTTACAAGTGTCGTTACTCACCTTAATAGCAGGTTGGAAGGACCGAGGAAGTGCCAAGGCAGCGTTGCTCTTGATCTTATCATTGTTCGGCAGCGGCATTTTAGAACATGAAACCTGGAGAGAGTTTGCGGCTGTCATCGGTGGAGATGCAGGAATGGGAAGTAGACTTGTGCTTGCATCTTTGAACTAATCTGTGTCACCTGATGTGTTGAGGAGGATGGATTGCGGCACGGGTCGTGGAGGCAGTTTGCATGTGACTTGGGGCAGAGGATTGAGATCCTTCATCAATGTCTAACATCTGAGTTACGTTGGTCTTAGACATCTCCACTTCTTCAACTACCAAAGTTGGGCTCTCTACATGACTGATTGATGTATGAGAATCAGCAGACTCTGAGAGTGAAACATGTTGAAGATCGTCTTCTGAGTCAACTTCCATCGCATCTTGGTTCAGAAGTACACGAGTCACCTCGAAGAAATCAGATGTAGTGCATATGGTGTCGGTACCACAAAAGGGATTTTTTGTAGTGTAAATCTTATCCCACCGGTTCCATCCATACTCAAGAGGTAAATGTGAGTCTCTATGTAAGTAAAGATTCATGGTGCAATCCGTGTCATTGTGCGGGTTATATAGATCCAAAGAATGTTCCTTTGGTGCCGAGTCTTCTACGTCATGCATTTGAGTATCTAGCTCCAAACTAAGCATTGGAATGGAGGACTCCACTGAACTGGACTTATGCAAAGTAGGAGTAACTTGAGGTTTCACGTTCCATCTCCTTGTCCGTATTCAAATACGTCATGTGGCCTGTGCTGGTATTGCCGATTGATTTATAGGTTGAAGTGACTCCTCGTGAACCTGCAACGGATTTGGTGGTTCAACCTGTGCTGTTGGAGTGGGGTTATCGCTTGAAACATCACAGCCGGCCTTTCTTGGATTAGAGTGTTGTGAGGTAGAAGCATACATGGTTGGAACTCCCATGGTGAGCCGGGACGGCTTGCTACATTTGCCACCCCCAACTGTATGAATCATTCGACATCTTGTTGGAGAGGCTGCCGATCCCCTGATGTACTTGGGTACGCTCGATTACGACGACTTGGTCGCTAGTGAGGGGATCGCTACAAACCTTCATGAGGAGGTTTAACTGGTTCTCCGTAGTATGACGCTTGAAAACTTTGTCCATCACGATCAATGATCACCCTCCGGCTTGAGACTGGATTTCAAGTACCAACATCGCGCTGATGCTGATTCGTCTTGCAATAACGCCAACATTGTGAGATCGAATGCGGATGATGCCTAGAGAGTCCGCATTTGAGCTTCAGGGCATAATATAGGACCGAAGTGCTTGTACTACCGCCAGTAGTATTGTATCCTACAACGGCTAAAACCCACCCTTGCTTCATGTTGACTTCAACGCAGAAGTGAAGGATCGAGCCTGATGTGCCAGTATCAGAATCACTTGAACGGCTACCTTATGCGTGAATTTTTGGTATTCCACTGGGATTTTTGGGAAGTAAATTCACATTGGCCACTGGATTACATGGTGTAAGCGCGGATTGAAGCCATAGATCCATTTTTTATAAACCACCACGACTCCCGTGAAGAAGTGGAAGACTTTTGTACGTAGTCGGTGAATGATGTCCTGTCCATTAGTTCATATGTAGAGGAAATGTGAAAAGAGTTGTCGGAAGAGGATCACTTTTCCGAGCGATGCGAGTCAACAACTCCCACCAAGTATTGAGAGCTGTGTCTTGGAGATCACCCTCTACGACACATGCTATTACAACGTATGCCGTCAAAGTGGCAATCTCCTAAATTACTGTAGCTTTTGATTACTCATCCAAGGTGAAAGAGATCGTGCCCAGTATCAGAAGACCTTGATGATTACGAAATGTTCCACAAGGTTTGAATTTCCCATCTTTACGATGAAATGGGTTCACTATACCTCTGTTGAAGGGCGCTTTGTCCAACTCTATGCGGAGAAGACTTATTCCAGCTACGGTCTCTGACTCCTGCCGTGTGTGACCCTGGAAAGTGGACTTCTGCAAAACTTCTCTGTAACTCCAACTTGATGCGGCCATGATGCCATAACCATAACACTGTTAATCCTAGTCGAATCTAACCAAGAAGCTACTCAAACTGTTCGCCATTGTGGTGCGTTGAAGAATCAGGGTTCAAACATCACAACTCTGTCTTATTGCGAGTAGGGGCTCGTCGGAAGGTGTGCATCACAACGCGCACGTCATCTTCACCTTCCTGCTCGCCTCTCAAAAACTGATTTCTTAGTCCTTTGAGAATATGTATATCCATACATAATTGATAAATTTGTAATAATTGAAGTTTTGGAACTAAATTCTTGAAGTTTGGGTAGCTTCTTGGTTAGATTCGACTTGGATTGGGAGTGTTGAGGTTAGGTCACCATGGCCGCATCCAGTGGACTTTTGCAGAAGTTCTGTAAAAGTCCACTGGCCAGGGTCACTCAGGGCAGGAGTCAGAGACCGTAGCTGAATTAAATCTCCTCCGCACAATGTTGGACAAAGCAACCTTCGACAAAGGTATATAATGTAATGTAAATAACAAAACATTTTACATTTACAGAGGTATATATTGATAAGATGATGTGAATGTAATGTAAATAACAAAACATTTTACATTTACAAAGTTATATAGTGATAAGATGATGTGAATGTAATGTAAGTAACCAAACATTTTACATTCACATAATCTTATTGATGTTATGACAAATATTTAGTGTGCAATATTGAAAAAATATTTTTTTAACTAACATTGAATATGATGATGGTTCAAAAATGACATACTAAATGTTTTCATTTTAGATTAGAGTTTTTATCAAATATACTTTTCATAAGATTGCAAATAACATGAAAATATGCATAAATCATTGCATGAATATCTTATAATCCGTTTGTAAAACTAATTTGTGATTAACATTAATTTGGTACCAATTATTTTTAGTTTTGATTTTTATATCACATTGATAATATCTTTATTGATAAAGTTGTTATCAATGTGATATAAAGGTCAAATCTAAAAGTGATTACTATAAATAAAATGAACTTTCATCATTTTGAATAGTTACCAGTTTGAAGTTTATATACACACTGAAGTAAACCCCTTTTACATATTTATTTCACAGCTCAAAAAGATCGAAACTCGGAGATATTGACAAGGAGAACTTGACAATATGTCAAAGCCTTGCAAACTCGATTTGCATAGCGTTCACTCACCCGAACAGGGAACACATAGAGGTGCCAGCTCTCTCTGTATATATATGACTTGGCTGGCGAGCAGAAACAACGACAACAGCACGGTCCGCGGTGGCCTCTCCGCTCTCCTATGTAACTCCTCCACCTGATCTTGTCTCGATGGTCGATCACTTGTCGCAAGTATGAATGCTCCACTTCTCCTTTCTACAGCTCATCGTCACCTCTTACTTCCATGTGCGAACTCTCGAAACGCTCGCAGCTTTCCCTAAGTTCCTCCCCTTCCATTTCCTTGCCACTTCTACGGCTCATTGTCACCTCTTCCTTCCATCTGTGCCTCTCGAAACGCCCCGCTTTCCCTAAGTCACTCTCGCTGTTGCTGGTTCCTCCATATTCCCTTTGTCCTCTAAACACCACTCTCTATGTTAAAGTCACATGTGTTTCCCTGGACATGGGTCTATTTTAGAGGTATATGCAATGTGTTTTGGTCCTAAGAAGGACCCAATACATATTGGGTGTTGTGTTAGGCAGGGATACATCAAGTAAATTTGAAATTGAAGTACATAAAGATTAGAGTAAAACATATTGCCAATTTCTTCTTGTCAGTATCTCCGAGCTCGGATCTTCTTCAGCTGTCCGATAAATATGTAAAAGTAGTTGACTTCAGTGTGTATATAAACATCACTAGGATGTGTATATACGAGTCCGTAGCAGATTTCCGCAGCTGCAACAGCTGTACTGACGCTGATGGGTCTCTTCACGTGTCCATAAAGGATTCCTTGAATTCAAGAAAATGTGTTTGTCTTTTACTAAGCATTAAAATATCGACAGCCTGAAAACTCTAGCTATCGCCGTCAGGGACAATATTCAGAGGAATTAGAAGGGACTAACTCTATAACTGCAATTCAATAATTGATCTTCACTCGACTTTCATTGAACAAACATTTCCATGGGGACGGGTGTAGCAACGCTTGAGTCAAGAGACCTACTTCTTCCAATCCTTCCAGAACAGGAGGAACATATCATAGCAGTCCTGTCCCAAGGAGCAGTCTTAGAAACTAACCTACCTCTGTTAAAAATACGTCCAGGACATGGTGTGAAGACACAGAGGAGATCCTGCAAACACTCCTACATGAAAAACCTGAAGTGCCCTTGTGTGAACGCCACGATAAGTTTGGCTCTTTCAGAAGCCAAACTGGTTGCAGAACAGCGTTTTGGGTCCACGCGCAGATGACAGTGGATCAGTGCACTAAACCACGTCGCTTGTACCCAATATGTACAATGTGACACTACAGATCCATCCATCACGACAATAGGTACCAAACACAAATCCTTTAGAGAGAAAACAAGGTCCAGCGCACAACTGATTCACAGGTAACGAGAATAGAATAGCTGCAAAAGCTAGCCTGGCGTCAAATTTGTGAACAGCGGAGACAATGGAAAATGCTAAGAACAGAAGCGCGGGACGACAGAGGAAGGTAGATTGCACAACATAAAGAGCTCTTTGACAAGGTCAAGGCAGCTACAAAATAAAATACAGGAAGCACACATCAAGTTAACGATCCCTTAGAAAAAGAAGTATGTTATGGTACGATTTCCTCAGGTTTCAAAAGCAATATGATAAGCCGTCTTGTGCCAGTAGCAAGAGTGTGGGACTGCGTGATACGATCTACGACCGCGCAAGCCTCATGGCCAAGATGAGTTTCTAGGATCCGGTTGTGTTGCGAGTACATCACCTTGCCCTCCAGGCCCTCCAGAACGCGAAGATGAAGCCTATACAATATAGACCATTTCTCACGAGTGAAACCATACCCACCGAATTCTCTTGGATTCATCACTGTCCAGTAAAAAAAGAACAAGAGCAGAAAATTTGGGCTCATTTCTGTGCACACTCTTACAAAATGAATGTCACGTCCCCTAACCCTAAAGTCATGTTCCGTAATCAGTGTCCAGAGAGTAATGGTCTCGGCAGCATGCGAGAAAGTTTCAGACTGATGTTGCAGTGCGACGCTGTTTACCGAAGAGTATTACCCTTGAGGCAAAATGAAATACAGGACAGCTGCTGAAGTGAAAACATTTGGATTTATTCCAACAACACACTTGAAACACCTACAGCATGATAAACATCCTTCCTCCGTTGCAATTCACCAGGGGCAAAACTGGCACCGGCTTGGACGTACTTCAGTAGAGAGACTTCGCTAAAGTACCGGGCTAATAAGAAACGCATGAGGGCAGAAATTGCTTGGTTCCAGATATTCTTTCAACGAATGAGGAACGTCTCTTCCGACGGTAGTGGAAAAATGAATAGAGAAATGCCCAAACGTGGTGTGCTTCTGTGGCTCCTTCAATATATTCCCGCAATACTTTATCCTACACAACTGTAAAATAAAAGTGAAATAAAAGTAGCGTCAGCTGAAAACGTAGGCAAATATTCACATATGCGAATGATGAAAAATAGTTCTTCCGAAGCAGATGAATGGAGATGTAGATGAAGACGTACAGAAAATTAAAAAACTGTGCACATCTTGGTCCACTCGCGTACCATTGAATACTAGCCGAATATGAGCTTCAAAACGACAGTTATAGTGTTCAAAGCCACCAGTGGCACTGAAATGACAACGACGACATGATCAGCGTACATGTGTGACTTCGGATGCTCGTGACAAGAATGATCGAACTATTTTGCGTACCAAAACAAGGCTTCTTTCATGAAAGAACGAAGATGGGGCCAAAATCTTCTGGTAAATTGGAAGGAAAATCAAGCCAGAAGGTGAAAATCGGCTGTAATTAAACAGAGTTTCAAAGAAGCAAGCGGGTTAACTGACGGATGAGCCCATTGCCAATTAACTTGGTCGCAAATCGCCCGTACCTCTCAAATACTGAACGGCATGAAGCAATCCAATGATCTGACTTTTCAGCGAGGATACCCTCCCGTTTGACATCTCAGAAAATCCCCAGCCATCTGTAATCAAAATTCTGTTAGCACTACGGCGCAAAATTCAAAGGAACTAGCTAGTGTGAAATACGACGTCCATCCCAGAAGGAACTCAAAAAAGCGACCTACATCTTGCTAGAAACACAACGATCCCTAGATGGCAGAATGAACACTGGACCAGACTCAAGAAAAGTAAAAACTCTTACGAGGAACGAGAAAGCGATCTTCATTGAGAATCGCAAGGGCATTGGTCATCATCAGCACAGCCTCCAAAAACTGCCACATACTCATGATTCTGAGCTTCGCACGCCCGCCCGCCCGCCCGCCCGCCCGCAAGCTCGCTCGATCCTCAGGCGGAGTCAGAAGACAGATATCGGGGCTCGCAGTACTCAAGAACGGGCCACGATCTCCTCCTACTCTTCAAACAGCAGGGCCAGGGTTTTACAATCCAATCCAGCTTCCGGGCAAGCGAACGATGAAGAAAGAGGACATTCTGGTTTCCTTTCGTGTTCAGTCGCACCAAATCGCAATTCGATCGGGCTCGCCCTCGACCTCGACCGATTCAATTCCCCGTGGCTCGCTTCGGCACTCGGCAGTCCACAGTCCAGACCCGGCAGCTTCACCTCGCGTCAGTTCTCCAGCCGGTCATAGCCGGTCACAACCCACCCGCCCGTCCGTCCGTCCATCCGTCCCGCCGCCTCTCTAGGACGTAGGCTGTCCAGCATTCCGAGGTTTGTCGTATTAGGACAGCTATTGAATCCATCGTTGGAAGAAATCTAGTACGCGATAGAGATGGTGTGGGGTGCCTAGTAGACAACAAAAAATAAATTATTATTATTCGCAAAGAGCCCATCATATCACGTCTACGAGTAAGAAATCGCTCGCCCGACCGTTTCAAAAATGATGAAGATCCCAAAGCACCCACAGCATCATCCGAAGGGAGTTAGTCGTGCACACATTGCAAATATATCGAAGAAAATGAATCGACATTCGCTCGGTATGTTTGATAATTTCGTTTGGAATATTCTCCAGAGAATGGAACAAAGGGGCGACGACATTCGAATAGAGGAGGAGAGAGAGAGAGAGAGTCGTAATTCCGGAAAAATACGGGCCGCAAATTGGTGAACCGGCACTGGATAACGATCCAGTGCCGGAAAAGGACAAGCGGTCTACTTGTCACGCTGCGCTGCGCATGGCATTGCATTTCGCTCGACGTTCGAAGCAATGGAGCGAAAGCGCGAAGAGTGCATGCAATTCCAGCGACGCATTCGAGCTCTCGTCTCGGTTGGTGGGAAAGAGCGGTGCAGCGAGAGCGCGATGGTTGAGCGGTGGATGAATGGGTCAGGCTCATGGGCAAGATTGTGGTGGAGTGACTCAGGAACCGGGCAGCTTTGAGTGTGATGATCGATGGTTTCGGGTTCCCATTCGGGCTCGGTGGTTTGCTTGTGTCCAGTTCCCTCTCGGGTAGCGCCAGTGCTGTCTCGCTTTTGTGCTCATTTCGCAATTTTTCTTTCGGTCTGAATGGATTTGGGCACAGCTCATTCAATGTGCATGGCTTTCACGCTGAATGCTGGTTCTAGAGAACGAGAGATGCAGACGAAGGGCTTCTAATGGATTGCCAGCGTTCTCAGAGACTGGCAATGCCGTCTGATTATTTCGTGGAACCAGAGAGGTATGGTATCAGCAACCTATCTAGAACTCAAAGCTACCTTATCAGGCTGGTGGCAGACGATGGAAGGACGATAGTGATATTTATTGGGGCCGGGTGTGTGGACATTTACACACAGGAATTTATGTAGGGCATTCTCTACAGTGATGCCCAGTTTAGCTGGTTAAGACGAGACGAGGAGGAGCGGAGGACATGTTATGTCGGCATCGAACGAGCTGAGATATGGCACAAAGAGAAGCTGCTCCTTTACCTCCACCAAGTGTTTCTTTTCTCAGTTTTTTGCAGGCGCTTGTATCCGAATACTCGGTGCATCCGATTGTCATCGGGAATTATTTTCTCCGTCTGTATCAGTTGCACTTGTCGTTGCGGTAAGTGAGTGATGTCGCCATGCACACTTGAGTTTTGCATTGTTTTGTTTTGCACACATTTGCAGGCACTTCTGCAAATGTTCTCCTCGTATCTCCACACATGCGGCCTTAGTTACAATTTGACATGCTCCATATCTGAGCCACAATTATTACACATTCTGTAGTAGGTTCCAGGTATGCTATCAACTATGTAAGTCATGATGAATAGCTCGTTTCCCTTCCTAGTCTTGGAAATTCATACAGAAATGAAATGTCATAATTGACAATCAGGGAAGAATCTAAGGACAGATAAAGTCTGAATCTGATGAAATCTCATAGATAGTTTTGGTAGTAAACAGTAATCCTCTTTCCCTTAATTTTTTTTAGACAACCGTACAACAAATGCTCTTCTGCCTGCTAACGCTCTTCCTGTTTAAGAAAGTTCGAGAGTCTGCTCAGTTGAAGCTTCATCAGGTCTATTTTGCTGTCTTTATCAAGACGGTTGAACATAACGTTTTCACACAGTATTCAGTTGTAGTATTCAGAAGGGTAGACGCAGGTCAGGTGTTGTTTGTATGTCGCTTTAGGGTCTACAGCTACTTGCCTCCAGTCTCAGGTGCTCCTCGCAGTGTATGACATTGTTGTGCGAATGGCACGTCCCCTGGCTGCATTTGAACCTGGACCTTTTTTATAAACTTCCGTTTGACTTTAGAAGTGATAACTACTTCCCTCTGGCAACCTCTTAGAATTGAAGTATAGGAGTTAATGTATCCTAGCAAAAGTTTTCTGGGTGATCAACTACAGGCGCAGTGTTTGCACGGTGATCAACGACAGCTACAACCTCGAATAATAACTAGAATATGAATTTATCAAGTCTAATCAAGAACAGATAAATCCGATGATCTATAGCTGTGGGCTATCGATAAATGAGCAAAGAAGTGTTCTAGTAAGAGTATGCTGAGTAATCAGAAGACTCTTCCAAACCTTCCAGACACACCTGAGCTGAGTAGATAGCTCAGGTGTCTGGAAGGTTGTGAGAAGGAGTTTGATTTTGTTGTTTTTCAGTTGAAGGTCAGCGAATGAAGGCTAAAGATACCTGCCGTACCTGTGGGAGAACGCTGAGATTCTGCGAGCAAATGTATGGATGTTATGAAAGTTACTAAGAAGCATGCAGATCAGATGCAGAGAACTAAATCAGAGAAGAAAGAAGCACAACGCAATCCAAGAGAAGGATATGAAGAAAGACACCTTTCGTTGACTCCATCAGCTACAATGAGAAAAATTCAACAAGTCAGTTCTAAAAGTCATGTTTAGGTTGTGATTTTTTCTTCATCGCTCTATGGTATAGGGTTCTGTTATGGTATAGAATTAGACGTTATGTTCTGTAGCGAAGCGAATGACCTGGGTCAGAATCTCTCCAAATTACCACTTTTGTCATGCTGGCTCATGCTGGCTTCTGTTTGGGTTATCCACTCACTGAAGTTATCCTGCTGGTTCAAATTTGGGTTACCCGCTTCCTTTATTATTCCTCTCACACACCTATCAAATTGTTAGCTTCTTTGAGTTTACTTTTGAAACACTCTTCATTACCAGGGTACAAGGTCAACGCTGGAGAAGGGCGTACTCGAGAGACCTTCAAGTGTGACTCTATTAGCCTCTGCTAACATGGCGTGCTGTGATAAGAAGCTGTTGTACCTTTAAAGTATTTATACGATGCTTCTTCTCTCTTTTCCTATTGCAACTCAACAAGTCTTTGAAGAGCAACAGGCAGAAACCTCTAGTTTTATCACTTGTAAGAGCGAACATTCCAGCTGAAAGTTTAGCAACTCCTGTAGGTCTCGACATGCAGTGTCGGTTAGTTAGTTATGTATCAAAAGGCAATAACAAATGCCATTAATGACCTTCCGCAGCCCGAGTCTGCACAAACAAACAACATTGTTCCATAAGCATTTTTAGTCCAGAGAAGTTAGAGTTAATTAATGTACATTCCAGAACATCAAGCCGCTGATTTCTCACTCTTGGGTTACTGGTGCCAAAAAAGCCACAACTTTGCTCTGCATTTGTTAAAAGGATTTGCAGTGCATTGTTGGGCAATAATGAGAGTCCATGTTTTGGAGGATAGATAATGGCCTAATTCATCCCCTTTACTGAGAGAGTGCAACCCTCCAGTGATTGACGTGATTTGTTTTCCTGTCAGACTGTTATTATCAGGGTGTTGCAGATTGCATCAACTGTTTATCCGGACGAGTCGAAATTGCATTCCCGACTGGGGGTCGTCACGATTTCGCGTTCGATTGAGACGCAGGATTTTCTACCTCTTGTGTGTCTAATTCTCTCCAGCGAGCACTATCGAAATTCTTACGGGGCGCAAACTAGGGGAATCATTTTGATGTACACCAGCTTTTTGTATGATGTGGCTTACAAGCCTCCTCTCGAGGGGCAAAGTCTTCGAGGTCAGAAAGCAACAGAGTCGCTATACCCAGTTACGATCCTTCTCTGATGATTTCATTGGTAACTAAGCCTATGTCGGAGGTCCAAGATGGGGCCACACTGCTCGTTCTCCTGTGTAAGTTAATGATAATCATCAGACCTTTTTTCCTCACAGAAGTTTTCAATTTAGATATATGTGTTGAGCTCTCCTTGGCAAATGACTACTGTTCTGTGCTGGTCCTGGCAAGCAAGATTACAACGTCACAGGGGATTGGGAATCTTGCGGAATTTTATTACTCTGAGAAGGAAGAAGCTTAAGATGGGCTTGCACAGAATTTTGGAACTGTTCTTCCTTCTTGGGGTCTTCAGACATCATGAATCCGCCTATCGCCCAGAACACATTGCCACATAAATGGCGCTCATTGAAAATCAGACTTTGAGATGAGCGAAGTTTGGAAAGTTAAGATTCATGGTTGTTACTTCTTACATTTTCAACCTACTCAACTGAAAACAAGTGAAGAGGGTGTTGGACAATATTCTATGTGAAGTGTAGTTAGTTATGGGTAGTGCCAAGTATCTAATACGGATCTAGGTCACTGGACGTTTTCGATAGTTAGCGCGCGGAAACCATAAAAGAAAATTGAAGTTGGGAAACCAGTGCTCGCTGTCTTGATTGATAAGGTATACTCATTGGTTCGACTTGAGCACTTGTTCCAGGTTTACAGTCCTCTCTGTAGCTGGAGCACCTTCTCTCCGTAGTGTAAGTGTAACGTTGACTAATCTGCGCTCTGCTTTTTCTATCTGTTGACTGACTCTATGCTACTGCTTACTTGGATAGTAACAATAGATTCTGAAAAAGAGGAAAGGAGTTTGAAACATTATAAGGTACTGTGAAAATGAGAAGATAGTGACAGTTGACCAAAACCTAGTTCGCCCAGTGGAGTCTAAAGTGCATATCAGAATTTCATATCCAAGATCCCAAGCTCAGAGCTGCCGTGCTGTTAAGCATATACTTTCGAGGTCCTACATCTGATTCGTTTGATGAGTTAGTGTGGAATTTTCGGATGACCGTGAAAAACACCCTTTTCATGGTCATAGTTTCCACAACAAGTATGACCCTCTTCACTCTTAAGGAGTGTTTCCTGTCTTTCTTCCTTCACTGTTCTTCTGCCCTCCTTGTGTCTCTAGCACTACGCAGCCAGGGCGGGTGGTCAGTGGTGATCAGGTATGATTGGCAAGTAAAATGGGGACACTTACTGTATCGGAGACAAGTGACGAACTGTATTTCAGGAGAAGGGAAGAGAAGAACAACTGCGAAATAATGGTCGCAAAACATCCAAGCGTGCATCTTCCGAAAACTTTTGTTTTGTCGTGTTTACCGTCTTTTTTCAATAAGCGCGACTATCTTCCTAGCCGATCTCATCTTAGATGTGAACTTAACCACTAACAGGTGTGAATCTTGGAGATATTATTATCAACTGCTCCTCTTAAATCGGAAGTACTGTTGCGTCAAATATTATGTCGTGTTTGAGAGGATACCGAAACTCCCTAACGAATGCAATTTTCTCTAGTTAGCTATCTCATTTGTCACCAAATTCTGTGAACACCTGTAACAGAAAATGGTGAAAGTATACAGTAAAATCAAGTCCTTCCACCTGAAGTTCTCTTCCAAATAACTTTCCAAAGCAGGTCTGAAGAACAGAAAGGAACCAGAACGAAACCAACATGTGCCTGTCTTCTGCTTCGTCTTGGTGAATCGAGTCATGTTTGTCAGTCAGACAGCAGTAGCCAGGCTGTATACAATTTGCGGGGACCATTATCATGGTGTAATATGTGTTGATCAAACTAATATGATGAACATCTGGTACCTTCTTTTCTATATAGGAAGTCAAGTCACAGGCAGCTGAAGAAAATCGATTTGACTACGGAAGGGGTGAATGGAGGGCTGACATATATGAAAAATTCCGAGTAAATTTAGTTCCACAATGAAACGGTGATTGGTGAAGGCAGGTGGTGATTTCTAGACTTGACCTCAGGCTCCGTGGTCGTATAATGGTTGCAGAGTTCCTCGACGATATGTCTGAAGAAGGGCATGATTTTCTGGAAAATACATACAGAGGAACGATGTCTAGCTTGGAACAGAAGCCAGAACTGTTGAGACCTAGATATCAACATCTAGGACAAGCGGAAAAGATTTTAAGGACACTTGGTGCTTAACTCGAGAACAATTACGAAATTAGATCTTTCGATGGGACGCGCTCATAGTTGTTGTGTCATGAATGCCCAGGTATAATGCTATGTGTCAATATTTTTTTGAACAACATGTCGAGTACAGATGTTAGACTTGAAGCTAAGACGACAACAGGTTGACGCGCTTAGATAATAAGTGTTTATGAACTCGAAAGCCAGGAGAAGTGGATCTAAATATAAGAACCAACTATTACATTACGACCTCCGTTTCAATGAACTCTAAGCTTGGGAGGAAGTCATATCGATAGCAGTCACGACTACGAAGGAAGTAGGCTATGTGCTTTCAATTTCTAACGCTGCACATGAAAAGAATTTCAACAACCACAGTCGCCAATCTTAGACATGTTACATATTGGACAGTGAGAAGAATATCCCAGGACCCTTGAGGCTTAACACACGGGGAATATGAAATCTAGAACGCAATACTGCTCCAGGATGTAACGTATGTTGTCATTGTGGGCTTGCACGGGGGACTCGGAAGGCTCAGGGAAGAAAGCTGGTGGAACAGGAAGAAAGGCACGGTCAGGTACCTTCACGATATACTCTTTTAATGCTGCGATTTTGGTACACTCGTAAGGGATCAGGTCTCCTACGATGCATATTGTGGCTTCTGTTGTCCCCCTCTGCCATCCTTATGTACTAAGAGTAGCCTGGGTTCATATCTCCCCTTCACCGTCCTTCATGGACTTGGCGAGATGTGTAAGATATTTCTTTGAAGTTCAATTTCTGATTTTTTTCTTACGACAGCAATTGCCCTGATGCAGGTTTTCTTCTGTTAGCTGTAACAAGTTCATGTCTTACCATCGCCTATTTTTGGAAGAGAACAAGCAGTCCTAGCCTGTATGTTATCTCATTAGTGATTATTGTTCGAGTTGTTTTTTCTGATAACAGTCAGCTGAAGATCTCGAGTGTATTGGGCTTTTCTCTAAGACACGTGGCAGATATGTCGAATTTGGCTGGAAGGGGTAGTAGTTCAAACCGGTTGAAGAGTCTTGCTTTTGATTTTACTTCCTTTCTGAGAGGTTTTTTGTCAATAAGTTTGATATGATATTGCAAAATACATGGGCAACATACTGTCGAAGATTATCAAATGAACACCACGATTTAAAGTGAGCCAATAAGCGTCTTTCATCTGAATCGTTGCATTTCCTGTTGTCGTACGTTCCATAACTACCCAGTTGAGATATCTCGAAGAGCCTCCTAGTGCCACCTTTCCCGGACATGATCACTTCGTGAGAGAAAGGAAATTCTGAGCTATCTTTATTATTCCAATGAAATGATATGCTGCAAATTACCTTTAGATA
This sequence comes from Marchantia polymorpha subsp. ruderalis, assembly GCA_037833965.1. NCBI lineage: Eukaryota > Viridiplantae > Streptophyta > Marchantiopsida > Marchantiales > Marchantiaceae > Marchantia > Marchantia polymorpha. The sequence continues at coordinate 9,278,689 of AP031352.1, read as the reverse complement.
GTCTAGGGTTTTATAAATGATTATGGATTTATTTGCACATTACTCGTAGGCAGATTCAAGGTGTCATCTTGTGACTTGTGACTTACGAAGTATATTCATCAAATTGAAGTTGAATTTGTCTTTCCCTGAGGACTGCTTGTGATTATTTGTTTGTTTCAAAAAGTCCTTTGAGAAAGTAGGAAATTATTCAAGAGAAATGCCTTCTACGACGCAGTCATTAAACCGTGTCTGGCAGGCACAGTCAAGGTCTTATGAACTAATATAATTTAACGCGTGGGGTCTACCTGTGGCGACGAACTTTTCTGCTCTCGATGTCTTTGTTGCCCTTTCTCAGCACTGTCGAACCAACATGATCTGCTCTAGATCTATGGCTCAAGCTTCACTGGGTTTCTCCGATGTGTTCATGTTTGCTTCTCCCGCCTTAGATGTCTGAAGTCGCCGTATCCAGAGAAAGGAGCGCGTGGACATAAAGTCTGGCGCCAAGAGAGTTGAGGAAGATTCAACCAGTGAATCTGTTGAAGAGATGGCAGCATTTTAGAAAACATCTGCAGTCATCTAGATATTCACCTCAATCAGAAACTTTGTTTATTAGTCTGCTATTTTACTGCGATGCCTGTGAACACCTGCCTTGAGCTGTGTCTCGCTTCTGAACGCATGAGGAGGGTTTGTGTAGCAGAAATAGAATCTAGAATGCTTTGATTGATCGAGTGATATCTACCCCGAGTGTCCTCGACGACTTTACCCCATGTGGCTGTAGCTCAATGACCTTCCTATATCATTAGCCAGCTACCTCCTCGTTGGTTTATGTGCTGCGTGAAAAAAAGGTGCCCGGTTCTGTTCTGTTGATGTGAGTATGTAATTTTCTCCTTGAAGTCGAAGGAGTAACTTTGACTTACTTTACTAACCTATCCGCTGGTTTGATTGAGTTACAGCGGTCTGTTATCTTTAGTTTGGACCTTGAGGCAAGGTCACACAGGGATATACTAAATGAGCGGTAATGACATGCATTGGACGCTGTGATATGGTGGATTGTAGATCTTGGTCCAAGAATATTCATGCATTCAAGATCTCCTTGCGAAAGAGCTGTTTCAGTTGAGATGTTGGCTAACCTATGAGTAGAACAATCCAAGTCAACTTTCCACAGTACAGACTAGTTTAATTCTGTTCACTGTCCGTAAATGTGCGCAACCTTCTTCCTAGCCTAGACCCGGCCTCGTATTTCACAGCATGCAACTAACTCAATCGTCTTTTGCTGATTGTGCCTAGAGTAGAGCTTGCCAAAAGATCTTCGATCAACAATGATTAGTTAAACACCTTGAGCAAGTCATATAACCCATTATTCGAATATGAACTCATTATTGACACAGGTGCCTCGTACCCTGGGCTTTTTCCGTAGGATGCATGTAATCTGCTTTGTCCTTACTTGGTGTGCGTATCACTGCAAGAGTAGCCGTGAATGGTCTCAAGAGGTCTCAATAATCCAGAGTTTCAACGAGCATCGTGAGGAAGAAAGCCCACCATTCTCCTGTCGTCTCATCCTAAAGGGCACGAACTTCCAACATTGTGCTGGTCTTGGCTCCAATAAGTGATTCGGACCTTTGTCTTTGACTTTTCGACAAGCTAGAAGTAGGTAATCATGCACAGAAGACACTCAAGACAGTCGGGACGTAAAGGCTGGTACTCCGACGCCCAATCAGGAATCCTCCTGTATAACTCTCTTTCAGGTACTATTTGCAACTTTTGAGCCATCGACTAAGCTTTTTTCTTAGACTCGACGTCTAGCCCTTATGATTGATGAGCCCCAGCAACATGGAACGAGTGACAAGTGGTCTAGTGTGTGAACTACTCAGTCTTTGAAGGTTCTTCAATGATTTGTTTCTACACATTCGGTCCGTATTATTTTTGTGTGGGTCTCGTGATCAATTATTTTCACCATGTGCACGAGTGGTCAAATAGTGTGGACACGAGCTTGTGCCAAATTGTCCAGATACCCAGTTCTCCCGACCACGACATTGGTTCCGTACGACTGCTCAAGTCCTCATCAGCGAGCAATCAACGAAGTCGATCGTGTCGCAGCGTTCATGTCTCAGATTGGTTCGAACCTAGGCAACCTTAGGCCCAATCGACGACCGAAATGCTGCACGAGCGACCCACGTTCAAAGCTCTTGAACCGATCGTTGCCAGCATGCGCAGCGGGAGAGAGGCGTGCCGGAAGCACAGAGCCTCAAGCCTAATGAACTTCAGGTTCCGGATGCCCGTGACCCAAGTCTCCCTGCCGAGTCACGATCCCGGCATGAATCCACCACAGCCGGCTCTGGACGAAGCACTGGAAAATGTGTACACCGTTTGTGTGGTCACGCCCCCATGATTAACAGGTTTTGACTCTAGTCAGCAGGCGATGGCATTCTCAGAATATTAGCTAGCTTTCTGTATTTCGGAGGAATTCCGGCTCGCTAAATCATTGAGCTTCATGAGCCACGAAGCTGCGTACTGAAGTGACGAAGCAGGACAAAGCAGCTGTGAGTGATGTCACTCGATGCCCAAGGTTCAGTGTCGAAGCCTGGTGAGGTTGGGTCACCAAGACTGGGGTCGATAACTGACCGTGTACACATGTGCTTTTGTGTGGAACTGTTTACCTTTTGAACTGTAAGAACTCAGAATGTGCTTGGTCTCGCCCAGAGGAAGCATCGTCCAGCATCCTTCTTATCTACGCTGCGCTGCCTAGCTGCCTGGCTGCCTGCCTGGAGTCAGGCTTTTTGTCAAAGGGAATTTGTCTGAGTGCCCAGTCCAGCACTTTTGATGCTGACATAGAACACCTACGCCGAAAGCTGAACCGGAATGAGCCTAAGGTGGGACTGAGGAGCACCTACGAGGCTCAGGATCTTAAGAACAGTGATTCGTTGCCAAAATGCGACTTCTGAGTTTCCCACCAAAATATCGGAATCTTGGGTACTTTTCGCGCATTATTTCTTGCAAGTGGAATTTTAATCCAGTCAGATTTGGCATCTGAGCGCAACTCTTGTCGTCTCGCTCAACTTGATTGGCTCCGAGATGCCGAAGTTGATATCTGGAGACAAAAATCTGAAGCTGAACTGCTCTTTGGACACTTGCAAGAATCCTTTACAGATCTCAGGGATGTTCATCTCATGTGGACCTATCAAAAGCTCGGGACTCGGTGGTTGGAGGGATCTGTCTTTCATATCGGCAGCCCGTCCAGCTTTGTTGGTTGTGCACAGATATTTTAGCGAGCTCCTGAAATCCCTCTGCGTGCCCTGCCCTGCCCAGCCCAGCCCAGTCACCTCGGGGCATATCTCCACGACCTGTTGTCCTGAGATCGACCAACTTGCGTAGTTCTTATGCTCGGTGGAGCTTTGGACGATGCTCGAAAAGTCTGGACGATTCTTCCAGAGCATTGATGTCTCGACTTCTCAGCCCTCCCAAATACTTCCGAAAAAACTAATTGGTAAATATCGTCTAACGATCTGCTTTCTGTTCACGTTCATTGACCACACGAGGGGGGCAAAGTGCCAAAGCAGCCTCCTCCTCCTTCCTCCTTCCTCCTTTGGATAATCAAATGTGAGCACTCGGCGACGGAAGAATGAATGAATGAATAAATGAATAGTTGGCACGGGCTTTGCTCGTTAACCCTCACAACACCAACGAAATCCGTGCTAAAGAACGCACTGGAAGTAAGGCTTTACACCTACCTGTATCAACCTCCATTGATTTCCGACGATAAGTTTGATTCGCAGGGAGTTGCATCGTCGTTGATGTTCAAAGCGTGCGCTTGGAGAGCTTCGGATGTGGAAAAGGGGCAGCCGTTTGGGCACATCATTCATCCATGGAGTTAAGGCTAACAGATCATTATTCAAGGCTTGACAACGACGCACAGGCCGCCCTATATTCGCTGCCATTGATGCATCGTAGATTCGTGGGAGGACGTTTTTGCGTTGCAGATTGCCAAAGGGTACTTTAAAGTACTGTGCACATGCTCTCGCCCTTGGGTCCAACGAGGATCAGGGGGAGCGGTAAGATGATACAACACATGCGAGGCTTTGTTGTCTTAATTGTAGACATGTAGCATTGAATCGAGTTGTCGACGCAACGCGAGCTCGCTCACCATTATTTGTCGTCATCGGACACTTTAGAACTCGGAACGAAAGATCCAAACGAACTTGGTACTTTAGATGCCTTGTACCGCGACTCGATTGACATCGATGATGCCGCTGCTGCTGCTGGAGAGAGTGCTTTTGAAGAGGTATCGTATGCCCACCCACCTACCGAGTGCAATCAAAATATTCAGTTTCTTCCTCTTGCTTCGCGCTGGTGCAACTTTGAGGAATCGACTCTTGAATGATTGGAGAGACATGTAGAAACACGTACTCCGCATATGACTCATGTGCAACCTCTCCTCACAAGACACGACTTCCGGGGAGGGGAGATGAGATGAGAAAGAAGGGCCTGGAGATTCTGTCCTTTTGTCTATTAAAGCTCTAGAGCTACTCTCATGCCTGCAACCTTTTTGCAGCCTCTTCCATCTCCAGCCTCCTCCCTCACCAGATGGAATATGGGCAATCAGCCGAAACCGAAGTAAATGCCTGTCTGATAGAGAGACGGGGAGAGAAAGATCGACCTCTTGCGCAATGTATGCGTACTCAGTAGGAGTAATGTGAGGTAGTAGGGACGGAGGTCCGACGACGACTATGGGAACGTGTGCGGAGGGAAAGCAGAGGCAGAGTGCTCGTCCGTTTATTCGAGAGTGAGGTCGAGAAGGGATGAAGAAACGAATCTGAGTCCGGCAAAAGGTTGCCATGCTCGAGCTAGATCGGCACATCTTCCATGCTTCCTTGCTTCCCTTTATGAAATCTGGCGTCAATGGACTTAGAAAACCATTGGCACAGAATCGGTTACGTACACGAATATGCACGTACACACGTCGACGACCTACGTAAACTCACGCGGTGTGTTGTCTGATAGGATGCCAACAACCGACGAACAGGGAGGGAGGGAGGGAGGGAGGGAGGGAGGCAGGCAGGCGGGCGGGCAATCTGAGAAGGAATATTGGACATGGTATGTAGACTAGAACAGCCTGCGCAAATCCTCGCATCTTTCTTGCAATCATCCAAGGTCTTACATCATCTCATTCCCTTTCATTCGCTGCACATCGCAGGGATGAACAGCTTTAGAGGATGGCCGGGGGTAATGATCTCACTTTGACATTCGACTTTTCTTCGCGGGCACTAAATGGACTTCCAAGGTTCATATTGTCCGAAGAAACTCCCCGCCCGCGACCTCCAGGCGGCTGCTTCTTCTGCCTGCCGCGGGTCACGCTTTAATTTAAGAGCCCTCTGCTTTTCGGCACCCAAATCGCCTACTCGCCTCCTTTTGATTACGTAGAAAATCTGCAGCCCCTTCTATAACCAATGGCGCTGCAAAGCGGGCCTCAATCATAACCTACATCTTTCGCACCCTCCTACCCTCCTACTTTGGCCCCCACCGGTTGACCTTTCATCATTTCCAGCCAAAAGAACTGCAATCCAGTCCGAAGAATCAACTGCTCCGGATGAGCAAGAGGAATGGAATGTGCAAGAGCTCCCCTCCCTCTTCTTCGCACTCCCGCACCCGCAGCTCCCAATACTTTATTTGCTATGCGCTCCTGGCCCTTGGCATTTACACCAGTGGGTCGAAATAGACGCATCCGTGTGTCACTTAAAGTGCACAATGACACTTGATCTCAGTCAGCAACATTATGTCTCCTTTACATACTACATCTTAGCCGGTGTAAAGCATCCGCTTTCAGATCGATTTTATTTGAGGAATTAGAGAGGAAAGAGGGATGGTATGGATGGTGGGACTGGAAGTAGCTAGCCATAATACGAAGAGTAGGCCCGACCTCGGTCGAGAAGAGTTTGTGCTAGTCAAAATTCCCTCGACTAAAAGCTGTAGAAGAATCCGTTGTTATCATAGCTCAGCTCAGCTCTCGCAGCTCTCATTTTGCACAATCCGAGATGGAAAGAGCCCATCCCATCGAGTCGTACGTGGGCATGAAACCTGAACGCTTTTCTCGAACGATAGCTTCCTACACTAATTTCTTTACCTTTCTCTCCGACCTCACCAAACGTGGAAATCCCTCTTGCTATCGGACTTTCGATTTGCATGCAAATGCAAGGTGTGTCTCTTTTGCGACCTACGAGTGTAGGTGCGGGTGATTGCAGCCGATGCACATTGAAGTCCAGTCCGGTCCAGTGCAGTGGGGTGGGAGCAACGTCCATTATCAAAATTTGTTCGCCTGAACTCAGGCAGGCAGGCAGGCAGGCAGTTAGTCACCGAGCATAGCAGACAGAATCAAGTCGTAGACTCCCAACTCCATGAGAGTTTGCGCCTTCTTCTCCCTGCTCATCATCCTAACTCCTCTCTCCTCCATCGAAAGGTATCCAGATTTCGACCAACTTTTCTTGGGGTTGGAGGTATTCTACGTTCCAAGTGGTCACTTTAATGACAAGAAGACAAAATGGCAAAATGGCAAAATGGCAAATAGCTCTTGCATTCGTATAAGAACTTCGCCCACCTGTTGTAACTATCGATGTGACGCCGAGGGCGGGTATCCTGTAAATATGTAAATGTGTATTTTCTATCATTTTCTCTGTCTTGCTGCCAGTGACTGTTCTGGGAATCAGAACACTCCTTACCTACCTTCGTAGATCATCATCACCGTTCCCTTCGTGATTGCCTTCGACACTTTGGTGACGCTGGCTGTGCTGCGTATGGAAATATCCGTGCTGACGTCCTCGTTTTCCCTGGGATAGTTTTTTAATTTCTTGCGGGCCTAAGTCGAAAATCGCTTGTCGAAGAAAAATATTTTTAAAAATGTCTGCAGACCGGAGAAGATACCGCAGATGACTTCAGAAAAGGTGACGCGGATGACACAATATTCTTCCAGGAATTTTTCGCGGTCAGATATTATGAATCACAAGGGTACATCAACCGAAAAAAGAATGTAACGAAAAGAAAAGAAAATCTATCCAAGAAAATTAAGAAAATCTCCGGAAAGGGAATTATTTTCTCTTAAAGAGGGGTGGGGAAGGTTGAAAAGGAAAAGATTCAAGCGCAGCCCAGGTCGCCCGCGAAAGTCCGAGATGCTGGAAAACGGGAGGATAATATTCAGCCAGGAAAATGGGTGAGGGAAAAAGGCTATAAAGCAGGGGAAAATAAATAAGAATAAACGTAGATGCCATAAACATCGAAAATCAAAAAAGGGGGGCTAAAGGGCTCGAAGAACTCGACCCATCACGATATTCCCTCTTTCCAGCGGTCCAAAGAATGCCCACGGAGAGGAGGGTGGGGGGGGGTGGGGGTAACCGCCGGACGAGGTTGTGGCCGCGCGACCGACGTCAGGCGTCGCGCAGGGGCCGTCGAGGAAGGCAGCATGCACACAGTTGGGAGGCCGACGACGACGTGGACGGCCGTTCGTCGCCAGTCGGCCGAGGAACGGACGGGCAGCGCGGACGGAAGCGGCGAGGAGGAGGAGGAGGGGGAGGCGGCAGGCATGATTACGTTGCGTGGAGGAAGGGGAGACTTTTAAGGTAGGGCCCCCTCGGGGCCGGGGTTTTCCTCGCTCCTTCGCCGCTCCCAAGGAAAGTAAGGGCCGGACAGCCCAGTCCTGTCCCTCGGAAGGAGAGGAGGAGATCAGGAGGAGCGCGAGGAGGGAAAGGGAGGTGAGTGTCCTACGCTTCGTAGGCTCTCGTACCATCGCACGTACATCGTTCTGCGCTCCCTGCGGTGCTGTGCTAGGGCTAAAAGCGAGTCCAACCCCCAGCCCTGCCCTGCCCGCGTCTGCCCGGCCCATCGCATCGCAGCCCCGCCCCGCTCAGTCCATTCCAGCCCAGCCCCAGCCCAGGCCCAGCCCCAGCCGAGCAAACCCCAGCCCACTGCCTTCGGTAACGCCTGCACAAAGTTCGAGGCTCGCGAGCAGCGGCGAGCCCCCAGAAAAGAAAAGACCGAGCAACTGAAGAAAAGTAAAGAGCGAGGAGAGCCTGCCCGGGGAAAGGAGATGGAACGAACAACTGGGCAGCACGGGCCCGGGTCGGCTGGCTGCTGGCCGGCTGTGGGCGTCGCCTTTATGCGGCTCATCTCGAGCTCCTAGTTCTTTTGGGGGGACAGGAAGCATTTGCATACTCTACTCTACTCGACCCGCGGGGCTACCTACGCTGGCGACTGGATATGTACCGACTGTCAAACGAGCTGAGACATGCGTTTGCGTCATTCGCTTTCCGCGAGGGGCCAGGGGGACGGCATTCACGGGGAGGGGATGTCGAGCGCGGTTGGCCGGGCGCCTGCCTCCAATGGCGCGCTGGCCGTTGGGCTCCACGCTGATGCCATTGCCACGCTGGCCGCCAAGCCAGCGGGCGCCCCCGGAGCTGTGAAGTGCTGCTGCAGCATCGAATATTCAGCTTCCTTCTTTCTGTACTCACACCTCTAGCGCTGCCCTAGAGCCCCTTTTCTGCTCTGCTCCTCTCTGAATCTCTGAATTGGGGATTGGGAGCCTACATCCTGAACTAGATCTGAATCCCCCCCCCCCCCCCCCGGAATCGAGATCAGTAGCGCTGGCTCAGGGCCCCCGCTGGTCGACGGGCATGTGATGTCATGTGATATGGGCGACACGGGACAGCCTCTCCGCAGTCCTGGCGCTGGCTGGGGTTGGGGGTGGGGGGGTGGGGGAAAACTCGGAAGGTCTTCGTCGCGTCCAAGCCCTCGGATCGGCGGAAACCGCATTTTTCTCGTCATCAGCCCTTCCACCTTTCATCCGTCCGTCCGTCCTTTCTCTCCCTCTCTCTCTCTCTCTCTCTCGGGGATCCGCTGGACTGCCAGACGAAATCGTGATCTCAGTAGATCTTTCGACCGGCGGAGGACATTCAGTGCACTCTATCTACGCGTCCATACACTTGACACTTCACTTCACCTCCCATTGCTTTGCTTTGCTTTTCTTTGCTTTGCTTTGGTGTGCTTTGCTGCCCTGCAGCTGGGCTTGCACTTGCGATTGCACAAGCACTAGCACCTGCACCTGCAACCTTTTTGCTTCACTTGGCGTCACTGTGGGCGCTCAGATGCTGCTGCGTCCTGCCCGCTGATGTGGAGAGTGGAAAGTCGGTACATGTCCAGGAGGGTTCGCAACTTCATTCACTCACTCACTCAGTCACTCACTCGCAACCCACGAGTACCACAACCGCAATCTGCCGGGCCGGCCTGCGTGCCTGCCTGCATATCGAAGCCCTTTCGTGGCCTTGGTCCAAACCAAAACTGTCGACAATAATTTGATCATGTTTCGTACCCTCCAAGAAAGGGGCTCCTGGGCCGGGCCATGGCGTAGAATAAATAAATGAAGCTACGCGAGCAGCCCAATCCGTGATCCATCTCATCGCTGTGATCCCATCAAGCTGTCATGAAGACAGCGCACCGGTACTGTACTGTACCGAGGGGCCTGAGGCGAGCTGCATGACATTCACGTACACTCCACACTCCTCCAGTCACCAATCCCCGTCCGGGGCCTCCACCTCTTTTCACAATCCTCGGCCCTCCGCCCCCACACATGCCAACGCTCCCCACACTCCCCCACACCCTCTCACTCGGTCAAACCGCAATCGAAAGTCGCGAAACGAAACCGGTGACCGGTGCTAAACCGTCTCTCTCCCGCACAATAAGACGAAGGACGCCTGGGGGCTGCGGCCTCGAAACCGGCCGCCCCCCGTGTCCCGTCTCGCTAAACACGGCTCTCATTGGGCTAATGGGCCGAGTTTAGAATGATGATTCGCAGTACGGCCGCGAGCCGGTCGCTCTGAAAGCGCGCCCGTTTTCCTAGCGACGTGACGGAGCGAGGGAGCGAGGGAGCGCCCCCATGATCCGCCTCAGATCTTCCCCCCCCCCCCCCACCACAACGCCACCGGAGGGACGCCCGTGCCATCCTGGGGACTAGCGGAAACAACCGCGACGCGACGGTGGCTCCGGCCCCACTCGGGCTGCTGAAAAGGCCCTGCCCGTCTGCCCCCCGTCTGCCCCCCCTTCCCTGCACGGCAGTACGCGGCAGTGGTTCAGTTCGTGTTCTGACTTGTTGACTGGATGAGCTGGTTAATGACACCTACGTCGTGGACCAAATCCGGTTGTTTGATATCTTCTGTGTCTGTGCCTGAGCCTGAGCCTGTCTGGCCTATCAGGCTGTCTGTCTACGGCGAGCCTCGGCCTACGCTGCCCTGCCCGTGAGCTTCCTCCCCGTTACATCCGAGCCTATGCGCAAGTCTGCATCCCGGCCTGCGCCCTTGCCTGCCTGCGGTGCCTCGTACCGCCTTGCCCGCCAATGGAGTGCGTGCCTGAGCTACATGCAGGCGCATAACGGACCCGCCGCCAGCCATCGCCTCTCTCGCGTCGCCTCGCCATGTGACCAGACAGATCACCAGCGGTCACCACTTTGTCCGATGAATTACATCCTCTCCGTACCGGAGACAAGTGACCTGCCTGGCCGACGACTCGCTGCTGCTGCCCGGCCCGTCCCGTCCCGTGCCGTCGTTGAACGATCGGGAAACAGAGCCATCGGAGCCTCGAGAGCGCGAGGCATGTAAGCAGGCAGGCAGCCTCCTGCGTACGTATCCAACTGGCATATAATTGTACAGTACGCTGCGATAGATCTATAGTACAGTACAGAGAAAAGGCGCAAAGAGGCAAAGGCGAGATCGGGTCGAGATTCTGGCGGATGGATTCCAGACATGTGACGCATCGGAGCGTTCCATCCGTTCGGCCCTTTGACTCACGTGCTTGTGTCTGCCTTGCCTGAGCCCCGCGGCCGGCCGCCTGACTCCCCTGCCTGCCTGCCTGCCTGCGGCCTTCTCCGTCGTCGTGTGTGGCTGGCTGGCCGGCTGGCAAGTTTAACGGTGCCCTGATTCAAAATCCATATTCCTTTTAATTTATTTATCTCGCAGACGACGGGACGAAGCTCGGGCCTTGACTTGACCCACGGCGGCAGTAGAGTAATTGCCGTAGTCTGTATTGTACTGTACTGTCCGAGGAGTCGCGACTACCGAGCCCAGCCCAGCCCAAGGCCGAGCTTAAGCCCGAGCCCGAGCCCGGGCCCGAGCGGGAGCCGAACGGGGAGTCCCGACTTGACTGGACTGGACTGGACTTGACTGGACTTGACTTGCGATTTGGTCACGCATTTGTAATCATTTGTGCATGGCCTGACATGACATGAACGAAGTGGGCAGCGGGACATGTCCAGGCTCTTCTTACTCCAGGAACGCGCACCTCAACTAGGACCTCCACGGGCGCAGCAGGACGGACGGACGGACGCAAGGAAGGAACGAAGGAAGGGTCGTCGGACCCGACCGTGGTTACCTTTGATGCGATTTGATGGCTCGCTCGCTGTGACTGGAGATGTGCAGAGAACATGCTCCTTCTGCTTCTATTGCTTCCTCGGGTCTTCGTAAAACGTGAACAGCAGCAGCGGCAGCTGCCAGCGAGCCAGCCTGAAGCCTATTCCTCAGGCAGCTAATTGTTTGTTTCTCTCTTTCTTCTCTTCTCTGGTCCCCTCTGGTCCTTGCCGTAATCCGTCTGTCTCAATGTCTTCTGCAAAACCGCATAATTAATAATAACTCACTCTCTCGATTACAAAAACGCCGGGACCTACAGCAGGACCGGGGAAGGGATTCTATCATGTATGACCACTAGTGCAGGGCATTCAAAGTGGCCAGCGCCAGCCAGGTTCGCTTTTGTTGAACCCCAAGGAAGGCTTTATCGATAAAGTCAATGGCGGAGAGATTTTGCGAATTAATTCTGCGAGAAACAGGTTAGAGATGCCTTGTCGTCGTCTCGACGTCGGTCGGTCGGTCGGTCGGTAGCGACAGTGGTATGCTGTAACTGGGGATCCGGTTGAATCTTGCGGGTTCGGGATCGGAGCGCACGGCAGTGCGGGGCGGTGGTGTCGAAGCCTTTCGCATTTCGGTGTCCAGCTGCGGGGATTTGGAAAGGGGCTGAAATGTTTGAGATTTACGAGGTCAGAAACGTGAGAATTTGGAGAATTTGAAGAAAACATTCTTGTCAGTGACTCTTCAAGTTTCGCACATGGCGACTCCTCCAGAATCTCGGAGTAGAAAAGGTCGAACTTGTCCTCAATACAGTATACAGTGGTCTAACCCGACGCGGTACAGTCATCGTGTAAGGCCACACGAAACCCTCCTCGCTCGCTCACTCACTCACATGTATTGCAAATGATGGCGAGCCTATGATTCACTGAAAGATAATCTATGCTCGTCCCTGCTCTGAGGGCGGGCAGGCTCGCAGGCTCGAAAACCTACATGCACTGTTGTTGTTGGCGTTGTATGGAATGCACATCACGGGTCTCGATCATCACTGTCTGTCTGCTCTCTGCCCCCCAGAGAAACAAAAGTGCGATCGATGGTCGCCCTGTGCACATACGCAGTTTCTGTTTCCTGCCACCATAAATGCCCAGCGCAGTATGGCCGAACTGCACTGTGTACAGCCCGGGCCGCCCTCAAGGCCCTCAAGGCCCAGGCATGCATTCTTCGTATTCGACCTCAGGCTCGAGACATGCATGGGTTCGGAGAGGAAAAGGGAAATTGCTGAGTCCTTCTCCCTCACCCCACGCCATATTCAAATTCCACCGCAGGTCGCAAGGAAGGCATGCATGGCTCGTCTTGACCGCCTCGCTGCCTGACCTGCGAACAGCGAAGGGAGTTGCTTCGTACTTGCTTACGCTTGACATATTGGCCTGGCCCGGCTGGGCTGGGCTGGTACATACCACCTTTAGAGGAGCTTGCTTCCTGTACAACCTGCCTGCAAAGAAACTGTTAATCTGTAAAAGCGGAAGACCTGCCACCGCGGTACAGTAGTCTACTCAGAGAATCAGAGATATATTTGTTCCTGTAGTAGTCTAAGAGTCATCTTTTCGTGAGAAGCAAGCAGTACGTGGGGATTGTCGTACGAAACAAAAATACCACTGAAAGGGAAAGATATACATGACCTCTAAAAGAAGCCGTTGTCTGCTTGAAGATGAGTGGCCCGATTCTGTCAGTGAGATCTTCGCTCCAGGACGCTTTCATGTGCCACGGGACTTATTGGCCCATGGAACTGCTCCTGCTGCTCCTCCTCCTGCACAATGCCAACCCATTGCCTTTTTCTTCTGCATTATCACGAGCCGCATGACTCCGGCCTCCGGCCGAATCCCTAACATCGAGTTTATCACATCACCCGCCGGATCGGATACTGATGTACGTCGTCGACGGTCGCCTTGCAGGGCGAGTCCGGCGATTCTAGCTACACTGAACGACAATGAGAGAGCATGTGACCACCTTCCACTTGCACTTTTTCTCCCCGGGCTTTCATGTACTCATCCACGAAGAACTAAAAAACTTCAAACAATATGTTTCCTGGCCTTTGGATTTCATTTTCTAAGATAGAAGTTGTGAGACATCATTCCCCTACTCTTATATTTCCAGAAGGAGGGCCTGGGCCTGGTCAATCGTCTAGGTGTTTAATGCACATTCTCTAGGCCGACGCGGATGAACATGTTCAAGCGTTATGACCCAATAGGAACATTAATGCATTATGCAGGAGCAGGTGTCACTCTAGCAGGTGCATTGTGCAGATTACATATATGACCTGAATAATTCCAACGTCCATGTCGAAGAAGGCAGGAAGATGTAAAGCAAACATTATGGTCACCAGAAGTACCTGGAGCCCCAACAACTTCTGCTCGTTGTACGTGGATAATTCCAATGAGTGAAGTCTGAAAACAAAAAGAAAAAAATTAGCAACTATTCCATGCAGTGATGTTCAACGACATGACCAATTGTCCGAAGAAGCCTCACGTTATAGACACTTTTGTAAAATATTCTTTGGGAGGGAGAATCAGAGATAATAACCAGCGAGTACATTCTAATGCATACTATCGACGACTAAAGTCCAAGTCAACTTAGTCCTCTATGCAGAAGACTGAATTGGTATCACGAACAACAACACACTGCAAACACTTTTGTGTTCGTTTATATGTGAGCGAGACCATTGCAGAACAGTGGCGATGGCAGAGGCAAGCAAGAGGTCTACGAGTGGAATGGTAGTCCCACGTTTCAGTCCCAACTCATTGTTGCAAACATCTGACTTGCGTAAACTCAGTAAAACTGGAAGAGTCATGGTTCTTGAAAATCGTTTTGCTCCTAAGCTTCTACTAACGAAATTACACGCCAACATTTCTTTACTAGGATTCGGGTAGAACAGAAACTAATGGCATTGAAGGTTCCTATCATGCAATAAGCTTTAAACGGGCGGGTAGATTCATGAACAAACGGCTCATGAGTCGTTTCCCGATGGAAACTGCATGTACTTGGACGCTTGAGGAAATGTCCCTAAGAGGTTGATAGTACTAGTCTGGGTGAGCCTATCGGTGCTAAGCAATAGATTAGAAGAATCATCTTCGAACGAAAATCTAGGAAAATGAGTGACGTTAAAAATCCTGTGTGCTTCTCTGAACGAGAAGCACACAGGAGTAGGTCTGTGAAATCTACAAATTTTCCAACTAGCTAGCCTATCCATGCCCCCAATGTAAACATTTGCACGACTAACTATTGCGGACGACGCCTACTGCATATTGATAACGTATAAAGTATGATTGACATTCCACCCTAGGGAGGAAATTACAGAAAGAATCATCATGATGTGCCTGCACAAAAGATTACAAACATTCCCGGCTCTTTTAACAGAGGACTTCTAGCGTGTCATAACCTTGCAGCTTTTCCAACACATAAGTTTCCAGTTCAAATTAGAAGAATGTGGACGTCCGATGCCACAAACTTCGAAGCCGTATAACAACGCTTTTTAGTGATCATTTTCCCAATATGTCTGACATTCTTTCTAAAGAGGTAAGCTTAAGTTATCCTAGGCCCTGCAGGGTAAACAAACCCTGTAGCAGATGTGGACGACCACCTTCAAGGTATCGGATGTACAGCTCTCCCTTTTGGCAGCAGACCTTTAATTGGCACTAACACATGCATCGAGTTCAGCTCCGTCATGCACGTAAATACAGGTATTTGTCCAAGAAAACTGAATCACAGACGCATTGAGCGTCACGAGGTGATATCAAAACTGTCGGGTCTGACTCCATTGACGAAGGTTGATCTTTAATCACAGTTGTTTTATATCCGTCGCTCGGAGTCAAAACCGCGAATGCGAATTCTTCCTTATACCTGGTTAGGGACCTGTAACACGCAGAGAATTCATTAATCTACACGAAAGGGGCGAAGTATTTTTCAGGTCCCACAGGAGACATATCACTCAAAGTTGAGACGATGCTATTCATTTCGAGTGGCGCAGGAGTCAATGAAGTAGTTGGAACTTGGCTCCAACGTAAATGAACAACACCACATCAGCTTGAAGTTGTTAATCAACATTGAAGGTCTCACTTTTCAAAAGCAACTTTCAGGAAGTTCCAAATGCTAAGAACTCCCAAGACAACTCAAACTCACTCTGATTACAAGCATATATAAAACCTGAAAAAGGAACGCATTTCCATGTGGTTCGAGAAGCCAACAATGTTGCTTCCCGCTTTTTAGCTTTGTGAGGAGAAATTAATGGCTCTAACCGACACAAATGTCCATTGTTTGACTAGGCAACGTACCCACCAAGAAAGCGACAACGCACCGCTAGGAAAAGAAGTTCAGTTTTTTCATGTATGATAACTACTCACAAGTCAATCACTGCTTTTCATTTATTTTTTGTTTCCTAAAGTGACTGATTCATGATCACCTTCCTTTAATCAATTGATATCTACACAACACTCTACCAAGAAACACATTTACTGAAGTTGAAATGATGAAGCCAATTTCCAAGCAAAGGACCACAGAAGGGGTTTCCCTTCATCGATGCCACCAACTTGTCTGCTCTCATCCTAATACCAATCGGATCCTCAGCCTTGATCCTCAAGGAAATCCGGGCTCGACTTTTTCCTGCCATGCCCATCGAAACCAACATCGTATAGCCAAACGAGTTCGATCCGATTCTTCGAGAAACGAACTGAGAGTGGATTAAAGACCACTTCAGAAAAACGGCGGCTTTGATTCGATTGTGCATGACAGAAAGGCTGCTCTAGAAGCTTCATGTTCTTGCTCCTCCACGTACTACAGGATTGACGTCTGCTCGAGGGAAAACTCGGGGAACGCTGTCGGTGCATCCTAAAGCCTCCTCACAACATCCGCTTTGTCGACCACAAAGCGGAACCGATTCTCGATGAATCGATTCCGAGAGCGGACAAGCTCATCTGATACCGAAGGCCTCGACCTACCGAACCGACCGGTCGCGCCACGGACGCACTCGCACGCACGCAGGCAGTGAGAGAGAGAGAGAGGGGCCGCGCCAAAAAGAGCCTTCGAGACTTCTGGCTGCTCGCTTCGCTTCTGTACCGCCGCCGCTGCTGAGCGACCGCTTCTTGATTCAGCCCAGCCCGTTTTGAATTTTGATTTCGAATTTTGAACTTGGGTATTGTTGTTGATTCTGATGCACGACGACGACCACACTTTCTTCCCGAAGAAAAGGTTTTAAGCTCCTCAGAGAAACGTTGAAAATCGATAATCGATAATCGATAATCGAAAGAAATTCGCCGGACGACACGAACTTCTTCAGAGCCAGAGGGAGAACCAGAGCCCTCCGTCCGTCCGTCCGTCCTTCTATCTCCCGGTCCTGTACTGCAGCCGAGGAGATTGACTAAATGAACCATGTTAATATTTTCCATCGCCAGCGATGCTTTAATCCGGAGCAACGGGATGCCACAAATCGAATTTCGATGCCATCTGTTGTATTATATGGAAGGCCAGGGGGTTTTTCTCTGATCGCGGAATTTAGGGATATGTTTTATTCTCAAGTAGCTAAGGGTCCGGTTCGGAAATCCTCGGACGGACGCCTTTGGACTCGGCGAGGAATTTTCACAAAATCGGAGGTGAGGGTTAGAACTCTTATACTCGGTCGGTTGATTTTTCAGAGTCGGAGTGAAATTTGCCAAACGCCGAAAGAAATGGAATTCCTAATTCGGAGCTTTTTGACGATAAGAACTCATTGCAATGCTCCGTACAGGAACATGACCATCTGCCATACAGAGGCATTTCCGACCATCTGCCATTCATTCGTCAATATCTGAAACCCGAAATTAAAGTACCGAATTTGATAGCTTTCGATTCAGATTCTGTTTATCAATAACATTCGAAAGAATTTTATTAATTTGATCCCAGCACAGCGCACCAAGCAAGCGAGTGTGCAATCATGGTTGTCATGTGAGTTCATCAATGAAATGTGCGAGGAATGTACATTGGAAGCTTTAGAACCTAAAGTCTCGTAGGTTCGGAAGATTGCCAGAGAGAAATGAACACCATTTGTGACGGAGTAGCCTCAAAAGTGAATGGAACATGCATTTGAAGATGTCACATGATTGATGGAAATGAATGTGGAATGTTCTACAAATAAATTGGAAGTCGAAGTTTGGTTGTACCAACTATGAAACTTCTTCATGATGATAAAAAGATACTCCGCATGTGGTAACACTTAATAGATCAGTGCTGTAATTCCAGTTACATTCGATGAGTACAAAGCATTTTGTCTAAAGTTTTGATATATTTTTTATGAGACCACTTCTTTTTCTCATCCTTATCCCACTGAAAAGCCAATCGGTAACTTGCGCTGCTCAAAATCTTAATCCAGTCATCAGGCACAAATCCACGGAAAAAGTCTCCTTTTGAAGGTTCGTAATCATGATCAAACCCAGCTGGTCTGCTCACATGGTCAAAAGGATAATATCAACGGTTTTCTTTTAATGTGGTATTCCTCTGAGAATCTAAAACAATCCATACTTGTTTCATAGGCCCAATGTATTCTAGATCCGTGTTGTCCTTACGTACCATGGGCTAACTTGCTAATAATAACTGGAAATGTATCTAACCAAATGAAAGTCTCAACAAATCCCAGATACAAAAAGGAAAACCAGATCTTTTTGTAGGAAATAAGTGACTTATCGATGAATGCAAGTTTCCTTTGATGTTTCAATTGATAAGTAAATCGTACTGTGAAGATACAATAGTTTTTTAAAGTGGGAATAGTCCTTGTACTGATGTTTTCGGGTTTGAGACTTTGCATTTGATACGATTTTGTTAGTCTTGATTATTCTGCATTCACTTGTCTTTATTTCCTCCTATGTATGTTTTGTGACAAGATGATCAATTTAAGAACTCGGTACTTCTTCTCTTAAAACTTAAACTTAAAGGAAACATAAGTTGACTACTGACGATTTCTAATTCCCTTCAAATATGTAAATACTTCAGAAAAAAGAGTTTTCAGATAGATTTGTCAACATCCATTTAGAATTTGAATATGACCACAAAGTTGTGCGAGTAGTCATCGTATCCTTGATCACATGATCAAGGAAACGATGGCTCCTCGCACTCCATTATCCAATGGAGACTAACTTCAAAAGGAACATCTTTATTCCTGTCAAAATTTAATTTCTTTTGTCCAGAAACCCCCCTCTCCATACTTGTGATTCACCACAATGAGTATACAACTCAACAATAAGTTTATAATTAAGATAAGAAAAACCCATTCAAATGCATATGTATATAGTAAATATCAATTCAAAATATGCACAATAAAAATCTGACAAAAGAATGAAGATGTGACTGAAGTACGATTACAAATGCACTAAACTCTTTCAAGTTGATATTTTCCAATCTTTGTCAATAGATGTATAAATTCTTTGCTAAAAACACAACATAATACTTCCATAACTCAAACGTTAGGAGAGAGACAATGAGTAAGATGAGGTTTTTTAAGCTTCAAACAATAATGAAAGTGTATTTTCCTCCTTTTATACCGGAGGTTACCCTTATGTAATGTGTTGATAATCTTTCAGCGATACCCATCTCCCTTTTTTAACAGATTTCTATTGTCGATATATTCTTGTAGCTCTAGTGAGACGTCTCCAGCTCCCCCAGATAAAAGTGTTCGACGTACTTCTTAAATTGTGGTTTGACCATTGCATTGGTCAGGCCTTATCTGAATATCATTCTGGGAGCAACAATCTACTCGCAGTTCGGGAAAGTGCACGCTGAGAGTCCATCAAACCAAGCAGCTGTCTTTGGAGAAAATACAAAAATCTTGCAAGATTAATTCTACATCCGGTTTAAGATTTTTGTTTTCTGGCACGATCTCACCAATCAAATATAGGATATGTAGTTCGTTTTCTTTGTTAAACTACTCCTGTACAGTACCGCTCTGTACCGCAAGATATTTACTCGGTATCGTGATAAGTAAATTTTAGGATTTGATTATATCTCGTGCATTCAATGTTTTACTCCCTCGTTCAAGGTCTACACAGTTGTGGGACCCTGCAGAGTCCTCCGTCCTGCCACATGACCGTGCCAATCCTCGATCGAGGTCCTGCCCTTACCTCACGGCCCTACCTTCCAGTGTGGGACAGACTGTCGTTTCAAGGAGTAGTTTGTTGTTTACAGTCCTACAGGTCTCCCATTTGCCGAACCTTTTCGAGGAAATAGTAAAGATCATGAGTTGTAATTGTACGTTGGGTTCAAAGGTACGAACGGATTATTGAACATAACTTGAGATGTGATGGTCTCCATTAAGAGTGTTGATCAGATTTTGGTTAAAGAAGTCCAACGCTCAGTCAGCGCCAAAAGTAACCTGCACACTCACCATGCTTGCGTCGTTAGTAATTAATCTACAGTAGCTCCTGTACATGGTAGTGGATGTCATGAAATCCAAATTGTTCTCCAATTAGTAATTTTCTTATCATTGGTTGATTGCTCTCGTTTGTAGGCTACACAAAGGAGGAGGGAAAGGCAGGAACTTTTACAAAAGACATAGATTATTTTCATGGGCTATTACAAACAGGAGTTGTATGCAAGGGCAGATCAAGTGCAAATATTTGAAAATATCAGTAAGAATTTTTTTACAAAGATACCTATTAAAGATATTTTATTCACCTATGTATATATATATATATTTGATAGTATGTTAAATTTTAATTTTTTTCGTAATAACCAAAAAGCTATAGAATTGTAAAATCATCGTAGAAGACAAAATGTTGATATCAAAATGTATTTTTTTATGATCAATTTTTTCTAAAATTTCTCAATTACATTTATTTACATCCATTATGACATGTAACTGATATGTATATTTTGTACAAAGCAATGAATCTCTTTATAAAAAATTTAAGATATTCACTACTTTTAAATCATCATTACAATCAATCAATAATTAAATTTGTGAACAATTAACTTTAAATAATTTCTATCATATAACTTTTTTGATTTTCAAGAATGAAATTTTATATAGATTGATTAAAAATTACATTGGGTAAATAACACTTGACTATAAACCAAGTTATTATTAGGCAAATCTTGCATCGATATCCTGAGTTCTTCATCATGAATTACATGTCATTTTTTATAATATTGAAAATGGAATTCTGAATGAATACCATTTTTCTAATAAATATCATATTTTTACTCATTTGAACAGCTACTTGCACTTATTCATCAATTCGAACTTTTTAAATTATTGTGGTTTAAAATTGAAATGTAAATTATGATTTATTTTTTAGCATACTTGTTGTGATTGAAATCGATATATTTGAATTTTTTTTAATAGTTAGCATGAGATATGAAAAAAATTCAATGAAAGTCAAACTTAATTATATAATCAATAAATGTAATCTTAGAAGTCCTTACAACTTTATGATCAATATAAAAAAATATGAATAAATGATAAAATTATCTTTTAAAAGGTATGTTATTTTTCATTAAAGAAAAAAATAGAAATATAATATTTTGATTATTTTATATCAACTAGTTTTATAAAAATTTTGTTGAAGCTTTTTTATTCCTATTTTCAAAATGTATCCAATGATTTTTATTCAAGGTTTAAAAATTTTAGTTCAAAAGATATCATTACAATTCAATTATGAAATTGTATTATTGAACCAAAAATGAAAAGAATTGTAGATATGATTTTTGAGTTCCAACAAAAAAAAGTTGATTATTTTATTAAACCTCCTTAACTCGTGAATAGAAAGATTATACGAGAGATCGTATGTCAAATGTATGGAGCACAATTTTGTGCTCCATACATTATCATATTTTCCAATCGAAAGTTTTCTAAGAAATTTTCAATCAAAAATCTTATCTGCAAATATTTTTTCCTTTTCTTAGAAAAAATCTGGATGTCAAACATAAGAACTTCTAAAAATGAATCTATTTTCTCAAATTTCCGTACAAGGTACATTGAGTAAAATGTGGCCATCAAAAAACAAGGAGGATGGACGTCATGGAAATAGAATGGGATACATCACACCTCACGAGACTCCGACTCCGGTCTAACGACGTGTTAGTTCTTTCGCACAATGTCACCTTCTGCTTCCTTTCCCAGGAGAAAAGGATATATATATATATATATATATATATATATAAAGCAGAGTAGGGGAAAATAGGATCACGATCTGACACGGGAGAGATTCTCGCAGCGTCGATGTACTTCGAGTTGGAAAGATGAGCGCAAGAAGTCTGCCGCAGAGTAGCCACAGACGATGCGGTTTAATCCGAGATCCGGGGGTCCCATGGTCGATCTTTTGGTGAAAGCCGCCGGCCCGCCTGACAGGAAGTCCGCCATTGGCCAGGGCCATCCATCCGTCCATCCAGGCCTCAGTCTTCCCGTCGGTGCCACTTTCGGAACCGAGATTCTGGACGCAGAGTTGGCGAGCCAGAGATCCGAGGGTCCTATTCTCGGACCTACAGAAGGAGAATCTGTCCAGCTCGGCGTTACCCATTCTTCTGCTTCTTCAACGGTTTGTGATCGGTCACCACCGGTCACCGATGGACGTGACCTCTTCTGTTCAAAGCACGGGGTTAATGATGGCGGATATTGATTAGCGTGAGCAAGACATGATTAACTGTAATGGAATGGAATGTAGCGTAATGTAATCAAATGGGGTGGCAGAACAGTCACGTGTTTATTACCCCCCCCCCCCCCCCCCCTCCCTTGCTTTGACGGTTCACCGAAGGCGTGGACCGTCTTCATTCCATTTTCCTTGTTTTCAGGAACATGTTGGTGGCTCGTCCCCCTTGACTGGGGCGTAGCTCGCGCCAGCATAGCCATGCCATGAGAGTCCATGACCTGTGGCTGCTACCGGTTTCTGATTTGCTAATTCGCCCCTGCGCAAGGATCAGTCCCGTGCCCTTCCAGATTCCGGACATTGATTCTCTGATCCTAATCTTCTTCTTACTGGGTACAGTGCATTGACTAATCGCAGGGACGAGAAAGTGGTGCTTTTCGCTGTTCCGGCTTCCGGGCCAAACGTCTGCAGACAGATGGTTCGCTGGTCGTCGACGAGGAAGAGGAGGACGAGGACGAGCACCCTTTGGCCAATTTGTTCTCGACGGAGTCAGTCGGCTACTAAGACTTATGAGGCTCAGCAGCTCTCAGCTTAAGCGGCGTCAGCATCTTTAGCGGCGAGTCATCATCCATGCGGACCGAGTGTAGATGCATTTGGAAGCGCATTGAGAAACGGAGGAGCAAGCCAACAACAGATTAGCTAGCAAACAAACAAACGAACGAACGAGCATCAGGAACGCAGGAGGAGGAATGAAGTGTCGAGAGGATCGAGCAGTACGCTGATGTACTGCAGGGGAATAAGCAAGTGAGGGGATGTAAAAATAGGCACAATGGGCGCAAAATAGGCGAATATGGGGAGAACTGCTCGACTGAGGTCTGGCTGGCAGTTGACTTGAGGAGTCAAGAATGGAGTGCATACGAGATCCTTTGTCGCAGACCTCACTCTAATCGTCGTTAGCGACTAGCATCAGATATTTTTCCGCCCATACTTCAGGCCAATGGTTTGCCAATAACCTCCTCGTCCTCCTCCTCGTCCCCTCACCCCTCCTCATGAGATATTTCGTCGGAATGCCAGCCGAGCTTGGCCAAATGCATCATGAAGCAGAGATCGGGAGCAGCCTGACTGTGTAACCTTGTAACTTCTTCGACGACTAGCGCAAATCTCTCCGTCGTCCAGAGCTCATTTTCTCTGTTGCTAGTCACAATCGACACTTGTCACATGAGCTTGTCCCTTTCCCAAAGGAAGGAGACGCCCCGAGGTCGGGGCTTCTCTCTCCTCTCTCTCCCCACAGGATGACATGGAAGGAAGGTTGACGTGAAGGTTAGCATGGATGCTACTTTGATGAAAGTAAACCATGTCACCAGTTAAAAGATGCCCGCCCGCGTCATACATTCCACGGGAATTCCGTGTCATGAACGAAGGAGCAAGTTTCGTGTGTAGGGAGCAGATGGCAATGAATGGAAAATGGGGCTGTTCCTAAGCTAACCCCTGACTCGTATTTGACTCGTTTGCGGCTTGAATGAAGTGAACGAAGATTTTAAATTCCTCGATTCAAATTTGGCCAGACCTTAAACCAATCCTCTCTCTTTCTCCCTCGGTCGCAGCGTCATCTTAAGAAGGTGAAATGACTGGTGGATTGAGTTGTTCTGCAACAGCCTTGTATCATAGAAACTGTAGTGGATAAAGGCAGATTGGAATCGTGGAGTTGATCATGATGATGAGTTGATCATCATCCTGAGCAGCAGTGGAAAGGAGAGGAGAAGAAAAGGAAGGGAAAGGAAACGGTGATGAACAGGAGCTTCGGGTGTAATGTGGGCGGTCGTGCTGATGGATGAGAATCTATGTTGAGCGAGAGCAGGCTTGGCCCAAGGTGTGGGGTGGGGTGAATGGGGGGGCTTCTGGCGCCATCCACACTCCCAACTCGAGAGGCGGGGCAGAGACCTTGTGACAATGTGGTGTCCTGTTGGAGGAGGAAACTTGAAGGTTGGTCAGCAGGGCCAGATTCCTCGTGCACGCACCGAGGGGAGGGGGTCGGTCTGTCGGTCGGTCGGTCGCATGTCGATCTAGAGGAGAGATGAGCTTCGTTCGGATCGAGAGAAGTGAAAACATTCTCTTTACGAGGGACACGATTCCTGGTGCCTTTCCGAGAAATCAATCAATCAATCAATCAGCCAGTCAGTCAGTCCGTCAGTCGATCAATCGGCGCCCGAGGATGGGGTAGCAAGCGACGGAGGCAAGAGGAAGGAGCAACAGCAGAGAAGAGGGAAGGGTGGGAGGTGGGGTGCCTAAGAGCCTGACTCACTTACTCGCCATGGTAATCATGATTAAAGCCTGGGGTGCTTTCCTTTATCATGGTATGAATGATAGACACTAAGCTAAGTAGTAGATTAGTCCTCGCCGGTGCGGATTTAAGCCTTGAGACCAGTCTAGACCAGCAGTTGTGGGACGACACGGGGTGGGGGATTAACACTGGGTGTCATCGATCGCCGTGTTTAGTAACTGCGTGTTTGCCAAGAAACCGCCTTCACCCTTTCCGAAACACTGTAATGTCCAGCTGCACTGGAAATGGGGAATAAGCGGTTTTGAGCGTCCCGAGAGAGAGAGAGAAGATTGGGGTTGTCCATGGCACCATGCCAGAGAGAGAGAGAGAGAGAGAGAGAGAGGGAATGCGTCCGATATTATCTGCACTCATGCGCCTTAAGAAGAAGAGAAGAATGTCGTTTGCATTAGAAAGGAGGTACTGGTGCTGGTCATGATGCCTTCTGTGATTTCACTTGAGAGAGCAGCAGAAGCGCAGAGCAGTTCCCGGGGCCGGGGCTAGAGCTAGAGTCGCAGAGGTGCTACGCTCGCTCGTATATGAAGACCGTCAGAGGGCCGGACGGACGGACGGTCTGACCGACCGACTGACTGACTGACAGGCTCAGAGGGTAGAAGCAGCGGCATCACTGAACTGACTGACTAACTGACTGGGTTCGGTTCGGTTCAGGGCCAAGGACCTGAGGACTGACGCACTCGTACCGTAGATCCCTCCCTGGTTATGATGCGAACGGGATCCTATATCAGTCGCAATTGTGTACACCGACGTGATCATCGATCGCTAAATTGATCACGAATTGCGCAGCAGTCCATTGGTTCGTCCGAAAGATCTTGACCGAGTCGGACACCTCCGCAGATGGAATTCTGTCATCATCATGACCTCCACTTTTCGCTTCGCGCGCGGGCAAGGATCGGCCGACGCAGGCCTTCAGGGTTTCAGAAGTGGCTGTACCCTTTGTCTCGGTGGGGACACGGACTCACTCGTCACTCTCTCCGTCCGTTTCGACGACGCGCGGCTGACGGACGGACTTGGATCCCCGGCCAGACACTGCGACGACGACGACTACGGTCTGGATTGCGTTCGTGTGCTTGCTGACGTGGCCGACCGTCGGACGGAGTCCCCCCGGGGGGTGGGGGTGGTGGCGGTGGCTGGGGGGAACTTAGAGACGGGTGATCTAGAGGATCTCACGATGCGGACGTCTGCGGCAGGCAGGCAGGCAGGGCGTGGTCAATGTGCAGGGGGGGGTGGGGGGGATGGAGGGCCGAGTATTTCCTCGAAAGAAAACACACACACACACACACTAGCGCTGGGCAATTTTCCTGCTCTCCGACTCGGCCTCTGGCTTCAGCCTCTCGCGCGCTCCTCTCTCGTTGCGAGCGCCCGTATACTGGTACATGGCGTCAGTGCATCGAGGCCGCACGGAAAGCTTGGGGTACAAGGCGAGCATTGAAGTCTCCTAGTTTATGAACAGTGGTGGAATGATCGCCCCATAATAAACGAGTCGTGACCACTTTGCATGGACGTGAACGAGGGCACACGTAAGATGCATCTGATCAAGTATATCAATCAGCTGTCAGCCAGGCAGATGTACGGTACAACATACAAAGATGCTGCGGTGAAAGTGTTATCCCAGGTTTTCAGCTGACTTCCCCGAGACTGTTGACCGGTAGCGAAACACTCAATCAAAATGCAACCACATTATATATCCTTCTGATCAAACTGAGCCAGCTCCCAGATTACGAAGAATCACAGATCACGTCCGGGACGGCCTCACTCATTCACAGATGTGCTTCATTCATTCACAGAGAGAGAGAGAGAGAGAGAGAGAGAGAGCTACACATTCCATTCCTTTCCATTCATTCCACCGAGAGGCAACAGAAGACACAGGAGTGCCAGATATGCAGAGACGCACTTCATGAATTTCGACAAACGATAAGAAGTCATAGGTAATTATCCTCCTGTACAACCAATTTCCAAATCAGCTACGCTACTCTTTGGTCCAAGCGCGCAGCAAATCTGTGCGAGGCCCAGCTATGAGATGGTCATCTTAAGTTTTTGGCGTTTTTATCTGGTCTGGGCAGGGAAGACCATAACTAGATAAAACTAAAACGTCTAGCTGCTGCAATTTGTTTCCATTTCCGCTATAGTACAGAGTAGTGCCAACACGTCGGCACGGAGTTCACCTTCACCGGCTAAAGAGCTCTGCTGGCGTGTGCTTAGGTCTTAAGAATCTACAATGGAATGTAAGTCTAGTTTGTGGTCACGACCTTCGCTACTTACATACCTTACTGTATGAAAATTGAAACCAATAAATGAATTCAAGCTAAGTAGGTAGTGTGTAGCTAGCTTAGCTTAGCTTCTAAAATAGGAAAAGGAGGAGGTTTAAAATAACGATTAAATTACGATGAATGTAAGGGAGGCAGGAGGAGTCTTATGTGTAATCAAGTCTCGAGCGTCATCTCACAGCCGACTGATCCAAACCACCCAGACCGGATCCAGTTCCGAAAGAAGAGAAGCTTGCCCCACTGTACTACTGGAACAGTCGCGGCGAGACCTTGGTAAAGTCTACAGCAGCAGCAGCAGCATCATAGTATGTGGTAACCGAACTCATAGAAAAGTGAAGTAGGACAGGAAATGCCATTAACTATAGCTCCTGGAGGCGAGTGCTAGATCAGATCGTGAGGTCGCTCGTACCGGTTAGTAGAATGATGATGACTTGCGTGATTGAGACTCCACCATACTCGTACTGGTCAGTGTTCGAACAACAGGTGGTCTCACTTGGGTGGCCATGGACAACTGTTCATGTCAGAAGTGTCCGGAGCCGAGCCCCACTCACCTGTAGGCGTCTAGAAGTTACTTCAATCTTGTGTTACATCACCGAAGAAGATCTCTATGACATTGTGTGGAGGTGGGGTCGAGCTGATGTTATGATACAGAGGCCCTGCAGGGAAGACAGGGAAGGAAAATAATTACCACACTGGCCAAAGATGAGAGATGTTTTTGAGCTTGCTCGATCTTGAGTCAAGCTCCTCTCTTAAGTTAGGTCAGCCCTCATATGGTGCGTCTTTCGCACGACTTGAATCGATTCAACCGGGCTCAGCTGAGCCTCGCTGCTGTCACTATCCAGCGGGAAAATGTCAATTATTTCTTCGGCCTCAATCAGGCTCGGAAACTCTTCCAAGTTATAAACACTTTCTCCATCCAGCTCCGTCGGATCGTGGTCTGAAGCAGTACTCTGTCCCTGCACCGTCATGTAGTTGTGATTGCGATCATCTGAAGATGCCTTTCCTTGATGCTTATTCAAGCTGCCTAAGTTCTGAGACTGTCCATCTACAACAAGCAGCTGAGCACGATTGCTGGAGGCTGCCTCCACATACGAGAAAGCGGGGACGTCTGTTCCACAAACCTCCTTGCTTGCTGCTGAGGAGGAGTTCAAAGTCCTGGAAGATGCTGAGGAGGTCAGTGCACGAGAAGATACTGTTTCAGCGGCACCTGAAACCAGATCCTCGGCTCCCCCGGACTCAGAAATGCTCTGCGGAGGGGTTACGAGACGCAAAGGTGGCGCCATTTTCTTGACTCTCAAAACCTGCAGGATGCCAGGGCCATCGACCATTATAAGGAAGGACTCGAATCTACGGATCGACATGACTGAAGTCGCATTCTCTTGCAAACCTAACCTCAACACATTTGGTGTAATCAGGACAAAGCAAGTCGGTTGACTTTTGATGATCGGCCTTCCATCAAAAGCACACACAAATTAGCATACCCAAATTCCATCACTTTGTGCCACTTTCACGTCAATCTTGTTTCCTGACTCACTTAGCGAGGGGCTAATTACAGCAAGAGTTTCATCACCGTCTGTAGAATATCTCAGAGCCTCGAAATTCGAAGATAATAAGAAATTCCTGCTTTAAGTTCAGACATTTCAGATTCATATCGCACGAAGAAAATTGGAATCTGGTAAAAGCGGTGCTTACATAGCGCGCCGGAAGTTGCCGATAAATGAGCAACAGATCGCCTTGCTGGAGACCATGATATTTGGCGAATTCCCCTGCGGTGAAAGGATGCAAATGTCAAAATCAAAGACAGGCCGGTGGTTATCAATCAAGCTATGTTGACCAACTGGCGAATTGTCGATCCACAAGCCCAATTTTCGATGTACACGCTATGATAGCCTCAAAATCCAAGGGTGGCGCGTTACGTATTTCTACTATGCAAATTTCAATTTCACAACAATAGACTTCAATCTGACACATGATATATAGCAAAAGAATAGGCTTGAAATTTACCAGTATTTTCAAGCAGATACATCCGACTTTTATTGTTGGGCCAAAACCTGCAATCATAAACATTGCCGTTGCGGCGCTAAGTTTAGAAGAAGCAAACACTCCGAGTCCATCGATTGTGGATGATTGGTTTCTCTTGTCGTCCAAGCATGTACAGATCACGATGATTGCCTCAATGTCTCGTTTCATTGAATATAGCAGACGCAACATGCCTCTTGCAAAAGCGATGACGAATTGAAGACAAGAAGGATTTAGGCACCTGTATTTCATTATCCACGTACGATCAACGTCATGATCATACAGACACATTTCAATCCCCTCTTTGTCGGGGAGATGAGGAAGATGAGTTTCGGCTTCCTTCTGCAGGCAGCCAATAGGTATAAAAAATTGTTATCGTTGATCGTGTAGACTACGTCTTGCTGTATTCTATCGCATCAAATCAGCAACTACCGGCATCACCTACTCAGAACAGTCAAGTACTGATGTACACGCCTAAGAACCTAGTTAATCTACAACTAATGCCTTGTGTACGCTTTCACCAACCATGCAGCCACAGAAAATTGGGACATTGGCCACGGCATTGCCATACGGACAAAAAAAAGTGGCAGGCAGTTGCCACGTATAGTCCCCAGCCACCCAGACATCTGATTTCTTTATACTTGTTCTTCGATGACAATCAGAAATCATTCAAAGGCAATTGAAGAGCTTATGTCAAAAAGCAGTGTACTACTTTCCGCCATACCTTCCGAATAATACACGCCATGCCGTAAAAATCTCTATCCAATTGACATCAACCGGGTCTTACACTTGAAATTGAAAGCAGATACTGAGGAGTCCAGTGATAACAGTGATACCTCACGAACAGGGACTCTGAGTCCGCCCTCAAAACCTATGTAAGACGGGCATCTCACCTTAGGTAAAATAATTCTGCCAAGAGAACCGACATCTGTAGTTGTGAGCTGCTTTTGTATCACCAATCGTAGTTGAGATTCTGAAATTGGATGAACTCTTTGAACCTGCAAATTCAGAACATGCTTGGGATGTCCCAAACTATCGAATTCAGCCCAATTCACAGAGCCGAACATGAACACAACCATGTATCTAAGTGAAATTATATTCTAGATATCAACGTGAGCAGTTTTCCGACCGTACACATGGTTTTTAATTCGCCTCACAAGGAATCGGTCGTTGTGAAAGCCCACAAACTCTAAAGGTCATAATTTGACGTACTGCTTACAAGCAGAATCACTGCATTATCTAAAGTCTCTCCTCTCTTTCTGAAAGTTCACTCAATCCTGAACATGGTAGACGGAAAAAATCGAATTTACATTCAATTCGGAAAACGAAGGCCACGTCTTAAATTGGAAGAGTTAAAGGTTGAGCTCTACCTCTCGTTCTTCCGCAGCCATTTCATGGTGATGATGATGGTGATGGTGATGATGGTGATCTAGATCGAGCAAGCTTCGCCTTGAGGACATGCCTGGAATCACACATCCAGAACTTTCCAAAGTGGGAGGAGGGAAGTTGATGAAACCTGCAGGCCATGCAGCCCTACTTCCAGTTTCCATGGATGTTGGGCGAATGGAGCAGACCTGTCCCATCGAGCCTGATTGCAGATAATCTCGACTTACGGCTGCTTGGGTCGGTCCGTCCATGAGATTCAGTGGTTTGAATCCTCCTCCCCCGGAAAGTAAAGGACCACCTCGCGCAACGCTCCTCATTCCGTTTTGCAGCTTGGTATCGACTGATGAGTAGCTATAGTCGACGAGCGGAGTTCTCGCCGAAGAAGTATCATTCGAGGAGGACTTCAGTGGCACCGATGGACTGGACACTTGATAGTTAGAAAGGCTAAGATTCTGTAATGGTATGTTGGAGGTAAAAGTCGGCCTGTCAGGCAGAGATGTTGAAAAAGAAGCCGCGGGAATCTTATAGCTGTGGTGGGCATCAATAAAGTCTGCGAGCGGTGCACCTCGCGGAGGATATGAATTCCGGTAATGGGACTCCTCGTTCAGCCGTATCGTGTCGATCTCCGCCTGAGAAAGAGGTTCAACAAAATCGTACCTTCTTGGCTTTTTCTGGGGATGAATGTGTTCGTTGACATCGCTGGGCAAGCTCTCCTGGGTCAGCACACTCGAAAAGCTCGATGATTGCTCAGGGAAAAGGTTCCGGAAATGCGGAGCCCTGTGAACCTGCTGTTGTCCTTTGGTAGCAGCGGATTGTACAACCAAGCCGCAGCCAAAGAGCTGGGCTGAACTATGTACGCCTTGACCCAAAATAAGACTCGAGAGTCCCTGCGATTCCGTTCCAAATTCTTCCTCCCTATCAGGGACTTCGTCCCTATTCACCATACTACTGAGCAAATGACCATCTAAGGAGCGTCTAATTCCTCTAACCTGTCCTTCGACACTGCAGGTGCTTGAATCCGAGCGACCGGGTCCGAACGATCGGAGGTAGTTTACAACAACTCTACCATCCATAGAATTCCGTGCGCTATCCCACTGAGGTGCTGCTGGGGCCATTACGTGCTGTTTTTGACTACTGCCAAATGGTAATCTGAAGTCAGGATCGCTGGGCTTCGGTCGACTGTTGGTGCCATTAACACCATCTCTCAGAAGCTGCCACTCGATGGGATTCAAATCCTTGTCCTCTACATCTTTGTCCTCCGACATCTCCAACGTTGCCGGTCGATTTCTACTTGTGAACATCAACACGTCGTTCAAAGTGCCTGACATACATCCAGAGGGCGCTGGCCGCCAACTCACAGTGCTGTGCATGCGTGAAGATTTTGCTACTGCAATTTGTGAGTTGTCATGACCAATGTCCTATCACCTGCAACAAACAAAAAATTTGAATATAAGAGATTGCAGCCACTGTGCTCGTTTCGGAGGTTGACCTGAGCGCATCAGAAATAGCATACAAAAGTCAAAGAAAAGAAGTATGACAGTTGTTCAGATAAACAAACAAAGGCCTTTCACGCGGACATCATTCACCCATCCTTCCTTCCTTCCTTCCATGCCTCGGGTCATGACTTTAGGGTACCAAGGAAACAATCATTCCCCCCGAAAACTTCTGCTACAGTTGCTGATGGAACTCAGCTTTGCTCCGACTCGAGCACGTTCATGGTGTTTCTATGTCAACAGTCACGAGACTCACTCATGAGATCTAGACACGATCAACAGTGCGAACACAAGAACAATCCCACGTTGTACGCCTCGCGACTTGCTTGATGCGCTCTGCGCTTGAGTTCTATAACCAGATCTTCAAGCGTCGGCGAAATTGTTGCGCGCGGATTGCAGACGGGCACGCAACGAAATAGGTCCCAGCAGTTTGCTTCGCATTCATGGGTAGCGAAGTTGAGGGAAAAATTAAACTCATTTAATACGCTTCCCATACTACCGAAAGTTCCAATTTCAAGTCCCAGGGACAACGGAGTATAGAGAACAGGCAGCGTCTGTCAAGTAGCAGCGGCGAAGCTTTGGCTTGGATTTCGCCATCTCCTCAAGGCTAATGGTGGGAATGCATTTCGTAACGCACGCCGGATGCATGCAATGCAAAGGCTGTCGCTGACATGTCCACTCTTCAATCGAGTCATTTAGCTGAGGCTATGATTGCTCGTTTAAATACAGAAAACTAGAGATTAGAATTCAAGCACCTGCCTACTTCTTCGACGCTGCGGCTCAATCTACGATTACGGGTCTGTGACCAGGTACAACAATGAGATATACTTCCCCCACGCACAACACAACAGCTAAAGATAGTGACGGAGATTGTTACTCCAAGAGTTCAGGAGTAGCGCACGTCTGTATTCCGAAAGGATGGCCACATTCGATCGAAGTGCGCGCACGTGTGCCAGCCGGGGACTTCATCATTCTCTCACACCCGGCAATAATGTGAGCTCAATATGGGACTGCAAAAGTAATGGCTCTCACTGGAGCAACTCAGCTCATGTTGAATGGTTTCGTACTGCGTTTCAATGTACCCAGAAAAAAGAAAAAATAAACCTAGACTAAATCGCACGAGAACCGTGGACAGGATGGCCGCGGTATTTTATTTTCTCGGATGAGCCCACACGAGTATGTCTGTTCCCGCACCACGCCGTAATGGCGAGGAAAGCCTTGCTGAGAGAAGATATCAGACGTGAAACACGGGAGCCTGCATCCGAAACGAAGACGAAAACACATCCTGCGATGCTTGCTCTCGTAAGGGCCTGGGACTCGCTAGCGGAGCGTCGAGGCTCCGAATCTATTTACCAGCCGGTCATGCTACCCGCGAACTACTCAGGCATTGATCAACGGGGACAGGAAGGTCACACAGGCTTACCTGATGAAGCTAGCTAGTCGAGTCGTCGAGTGGCAAAGCGATGACATAGTTCACAGATCTTGATACTCGACTGTTGACTAAAGAAGTGGCTACATGTGCAGGATCTGCACAATTGCACCAACCAGGTATGTTAGGTGATTGGCCTTGCGCATGTATCTCAGCCTACATGTCATTAATTTTATCAATTCCGAGGTCCAGCCATCGAGGTCGTCGGAGCAAGCCTTCCCACATGTTCAATTACACCCAAGTGTAGTGCTACCAATCTGCACGAATCTTCAAGTCCTTAAGATCTATCTTCTGGAAGGAAAAAATTTGACCAAGGCTTCCATTTGCTCAGAGTGAACGATCGGCGAGGGCTTTCAGGCATGATCACATACCCCGTAGAGCTGCACATGCATGCGCTTGCGGTAATGCACATTCATGTGGTAATATTGGCAGTATGCTATCCAGAAGAAATGTTGATCGAGAACAAGCGTCACAACGTCCAATCAGAGAGACAGTTGCCCACTTCGGAATCTACAAAACACATTTCATGATCAGAGTAAGTTCAAAAGCCGGTGACGCTGTCGAAGTCGCGGACTCGGACTCAAGCAGCACGATCGAGTCAGTGCGGAATGACCTGCTCATTGACATTTTTTTCTGCAATGGTGGGTTTGCAGTCGAAACAGTGGTGGTAGCAGTTTCTTCGGATTCGAAGACTGGAGTAATTCCTCCATGATGCTGACCAAGGCTTCTCAAGAAACTATGGAAGCAAGACGTGGCGGCAATTGCAACTTCTGACGGCAAGTTGACTGGCTCAGTTCCGGCCAAGTTGCAAAGAGGCAAAGAGTGTGTTTGTCTTTTGATCGTCGGGTTTCGCCAGGCACATCCGGGCGTCTTGAATACTGGACGGGGAAACTCGGAGATTGTACTGACTTTCAACACTCTTGATATGTTCGAGAACCCTAACACTAGCTGGAAGGTGGAAGTCGTGACATTCCGCGGGCAAAAAGCTTGTCCGAGGAGCGAGGAGGAGGTGGAGAAGTCCACAATTGTCTACGTGCACTGCAACAATGAAAACTCACGAAGATTGAATGAAGGAACGAAGGAAGTGCGAAGCGAGCAATTGCCAGACAAACCAGCAAGCGGGGGAACTTCAAATCCAACCTATATAAGCCACTCGCTCGTGCCGACTTCCTCCAGAGACGAGCGAGTGTTCAGAGTGCGCCAAAACAAGCTTCTGATATCGATGATAGCGCGCGAAGTCGACGAGACGCACCCGTGACTCGCCGGGGGAGCGGTTTAAGCGTCGAGAGAGAGGACGAGAGAGAGAGAGGTTTATTTTACACCACACGACGAGTGCAGTCCGACCGCAGGAGATGGACCCGGAGGGGGTCCGACTTATGTACAGAAGGTGGCTGACAGAAGCCTTTTTCTCAGATCCTACGAGAGGTGCGTCGCTTGACGGAGGTCAGACGAGCGAGACGAGCGACGAGGTGCACACGGAAGGAAGGAAGGAAGGAAGGAAGGAAGGCCAGGCCGGGGACGAGGAGGTAGAGCAACCTGTGCAGATAGGCCGTCAAGTATCCGAGCAAGCTACGCGAAGACCTCTTCTCGTCCAGTGGCCTGGGTCGAGATCCAGTCGGGCCCAGTGGCGCTACTCTTTCATCTTTTGAGCGCCCGGCCCTTGGTGGATGAGGAGGGTTCTTTTCGAGCCCAACTGCGAGCATCGACGAGCTGGTATCATGGTACCGCTCCTCGGCCTCGTGGACCCTGCCTCGGTCCCGAGCGGGCTTCTATCACTCTATCAAGCACTGTCTCTCTTCTTCCTTCTTCTTCTTCTTCTTCTTCGGCTTGCCTCGTCTGCGCTCGCGCTCAATCGATCTTTTCCTCTCGTCTCGTGCGCTATCTCACGTCTTACGTCTCGAGCTTCCGGTCCCCAATTGTCTCGTAGCAATCTAGTGGGCCTAGGATATGAATGAATGCGGAGAGGCGAGGAGAGAAGGAGAGGCGAGGACTGGACTGGACTCAAGCGGCGACGATCGCAGTTTCACAAAGCAGCAGCGAAGGCAAGGCAAGGCAAGGCAAGGCAAGGTAAGGGCAAGTCAGGAAAGGAAAGGAAGGCGAGTCCAGGCCGAGCGAGAGCCGAGCAAATTAAGCGCAGGCGCAGGCAGTAGAGAGATAGATAGATAGATACTTTAGTCCGTCTATCCAACCAACCAACCAACCGGCCACCCCGCCCGCCCGCCCGCTCGCCCTCCCTGAGCCAGTGAGCCCCCGCTTCGCTGCTGTGCTGATGATGACAGAAAAGAGAGAGAGAGAGAGAGAGAGAGAGAGGAGAGAGTGACGGAGGAGGCAAAGGAGGACGAGCCTGAGAGAGAGCTCAGGAGTAAAATTTGAGTTCGAAGGGGGGGGTGTACTTTACTCACTCGGGGGCTCCCGAGTGAGAAAGGCACAAAAAGACAAACGAAGGTAAAGGAGCGTCGCGCATCAGAAACCAGAACCGGAACGCTCCTGCTCCTGGGGCGGGGCAGGGCAGGGCGGGGCAGGCGGGCGGGCAGTACCGGAGAAGAAGGAAAGCAGCACAGGACAGGACAGGACAGAGAGGAGGACATGGCGAGCGAGCGACCGAGCGACCGAGCGACCGGGCGACCGAGGGAAGGGGAGACGAGAGATTACCAGCGGCAGAGAGCGGCGGGCGGACGGGGACGGGGGCGGGGATGGGGAGGGGTGAGGTCTGGCTGCTCCAGGGAGGGAACGGGATGGGACGATCGAAGGCTGGTTACGACAGACTGCGGGAATATTCCAGCGCCTTTCGGGGAGGGGCGAGCCATTTGACGTTGGAGGGAGCTGTCCGATGGCCGGAGGGCCAGCCCCCCGACGGCAAACTCGCGGCTGTCGACGACAACCGTCCGGTCGGTAACATCGACGGCATCATAACTCGGGTGAGCGGGCGAGGGCCGGTGGGGCCGGCCTCGTACTTCCGTCCGATAACGCTAGCTACGATACAGTAGTTCTCTGTTCCTGTACGCCGAGGCGTACAGTAGCCAGACTGTAGGCAGGCCGGAGTAAAGTGAGTCCCATTATGATGCATCATAAGAGCTTCTCGGGAGGATTATTATACACGAGGAGTAGCGATGGTACAGTGGTACCGGGCGAGTTTTTTTTCTCCCGAGGCCCCTTACGGGTACATGCATGGCCGAGGCGCCGCCGTCGCCAAGTTGAGGAGGGGGAGCCAAGTAGCGGGGAAGCCGGGTCCGCGGCCGGGGCTGGACGGGAGGCTCGCCGGCGCCGGTTCGGGGTGGCTGCGGGTGGGGCCGCGCGGATCGGGCAGTGACGGAAGAAGGGGGACGGAGGGCGAACGTCAGCGGGCGGGCAGAAGTCAGCACGGAGCAGACCGCGAGGTCAGGTCACCGGTAGAGACCGCCGAGTGGGTATACAAGCGGGTACTTGCAAGGACGACGCGTGTCCTAAATCGCAGCTTTTCCCGCCGGTTAAAGAGGATGGCCACGGTCCCCACCTTTCCACGAAGACCGTTGGTGCCGGCTGCTAGATAACGGCGGCGGAAGGGCCATCTCGGGTTACGACAGGGACCGCCTCCTGCTGCTTCGTGCGGAAGCGGGGGGCAAGAAAATTCTTCTTGCTGCCCAGGGTGTCCCGGGGCTTGTTCCGCAGCGGGCGCAGCCTTTTCAGCCTGTTACCAATACCCCTTCCCTCCCCCCCGCCCCCCTGTGTACACTTGTTCTACATGCAACTGCTCTACAACTACACTCGCACCCCCCAGTCGTGCCCAGTTCGTCCCCCCACGTCACGACGCCCCTGGCCCACCCTTCCTCTTTTGTCTTGACTCCCCGGTCTCCTTTCCGCGCTGCCCGGATGGACCGTCGCAGCGCCCCTTTGCCCCGACTGCGGGCCCCCACCCGCTGGGGCGTTCTCCAACCTGGTCTCGGCCCCAGCCCCATCCCCCCTTTTCGTTCCCGTCAGGCCCCATGCTCTGGCCTCCCGTCCGACGTGCCGCCGGTCGCATCGCCTGCGAACTTCCCGTCGATGCGTCGGCCGAACAATTTCTCTCTCTCCTTCTCTCTCCGGCGGGAGGAGGCTCTTTCCCAAATTGGACTCGGGGAAGGGGATGGAGAAGGACCTGCGAGAGCACTGATGAGTGCGGCTTGCCACTCCTGTAACTGAGGTTTCGATGAACAATTTGCGATAAAGAGGAGACTAGAGTCGAGATTGAGCGAGAGAGAGAGAGAGAGAGAGAGAGAGAGAGAGAGGCGGGCCCCAAAGAGTTGCTCGTCACGATGCCGATGGATTTTGATGATGACGATTCGTTTTTCATTTCTTTCTCTCTTCCTGTGAGGTGGGCTTGCTTCCTTCTCTCTCTACTCGTGAAGCAGCTTTTATCCTTTCGAGCAATCAATCAATCCTCTCTCTCTCTCTCTCTCTCTCTCTCTACTTCTCTCTCTCAAACAATGGCGGGGCTTGGGCAATCAGTAAGTCTCGCGCGCTCGGTAAGCCGTGTTTCATGTACAGCCTCGAGCACCAAACGGTCGCTGGAAACGAGCGCGAATTCTCCCGCACGAAGTATAAAAAAGCTCGCGGGTTCCGTCTGCGAGAGTCAGCGGGTCGGACCTGATTCGCTTCGGCCCGGGATTACTCGGCGGGACAGAGAAGAAGATGAAGATTTGCCCTCAATTCCGGTTGTCGTGTTTCTGAGTCCGTAATGAGTGGTTCGGATGTTGTTGGCGAGAGCAGAAAGACATACAGTCAGGCAGCCAGAGGCTTGAAAGGAACCGAGCAGGAGGTTGGAATGGAGTGGGTGGTGCCAAAGCAGTGTAAAAGACGGAGGGTAATAGCACCAGCACCAGCACCAGCACCAGCACGGCTGTAGCTGCGGCAGTAACAGCGACTCGCACTCTGTGGATTCTTTTGTTTGTTTGTGCTTCGGTGAATCTTGTTCATTTTCCAAGCCGAGCCAAACACGCAACGAGGGGTATGTTCTTCCTAGCTCCCTAGCTGCCCAGACACTCAGCCCATCCCACGACTTGGCCTCCTTGCCCTCCATAGCCCCTTTGATCTTCCTCCCAATTGGGCTGGTAGCACTAACAGGTAACATAAGATCTGTTTCTTGTCTTCTATTTGCGATCAACATATATCCCAATCATGGAAGATC
This sequence comes from Marchantia polymorpha subsp. ruderalis, assembly GCA_037833965.1. Classification (NCBI taxonomy): domain Eukaryota; kingdom Viridiplantae; phylum Streptophyta; class Marchantiopsida; order Marchantiales; family Marchantiaceae; genus Marchantia; species Marchantia polymorpha. The sequence goes on along the minus strand of AP031352.1, from coordinate 9,240,671 downwards.
GTAATTCATTAGATATTTATCCATAGATTCTACTTCTCTTTACTGCAGCATCCTGCCTGCCTGGCGCTTGGCTTTCCTCCCATCCCATGACTGCCCCTGGCCACCAGCTCCTGGCAACTTGTCCCAAACATGTGAAAAAACCAGTCGTCTGCCTCCATAGTAACAAACCCAATTCTCGCTGCTAACTCGACTTCGACTTGCGGTTAAACCCCTGCAGTGATTCCGAGCTAGCTAAACAGTGGTTCCAATCCGAGTAGTAGCTTCCGGCCACCACTCGAGGCCCTCATCCCCAAAACCCACCCGTCTGAACGCCCTCGGTCCCCGAATCCACGAAACAAGGGGACCTTCACCATCGGAAATTCCCTCAAGCGTATTTCCACCAGGAAAAACTGTTTGCAAATATCTCTCTATTAATGGCCTCTACTGCTCGCGTTCGCGGTTAGAATATTCACTAACTGGTGAGCTTGTGGACAAGCTCCACACACACTCTATCTTCACCAATTCCATATTTCTCTATGCACTCACACTGGACGTTATAGTTACACAGCACCGCACAGAAACTGGAATTGTTAAAACGGTTCGATGGGATTCGAGAGCATGAAATTCAACTGCCGATCGTCTTTATGGTGTATGCCTAGAAATATTCGGTTTCTTACGATACCGTGCTCTCAGCAAATTTGCAGTGAGCATATAGTGACATACAACAGCATGAGAAGAGAGAATATGGTGACACTGGTGCCATCTGCTTGAAAGTTTGTCTCCAACCTTTTTCTCGGTAATCTTATTCTACTTCTTGAGCTCGATATCAGCTGCGAGCAAGGTGACGCAGGATATTCTCGTTTATGTAGAGAGAGAGAGGGGAGCAGCTAAGGTAGAGAGTGAACTATGACGGACGAATTATGACAATAGGATGGTTGGAAGAAACCAAGGAAGACCAAAGCTTTGCTCATACACAATATGGTTCCCCAAGAGAGCGACCTGGGTGCCCACCTCAGAAGAAACTGGGGGAATGTATTCATTCTCGGACAGTTATGAGCAGAAAAATGCATCAGAACTTCTCGGAAGGAAGTATACTCTGGAAACTCAGCCCACTAGTTATGTAAATCCAGTGACGTGAAATATTCCTTTCTCGTGTAACCTGGGTGCCCACCTTCGAGAGTGTCGTTTATTTTAAACATCTGCCTCCCCGATAGGTGCAAATGAATACGTCAAAGCTTTGATGTTCGTCACACCAAATTTGTGATTTCTGTGATGCACTAGAAAATGAACCATTACTTTAACCTTCATGCCAAACGCCCACAGAAAAAGTGCAAGATAATCTTTAAATTCCAGAAATTAATCTTTTCTTTGCAAGAAAAACATTTGACTTTCAGCAGTCCCGGTTTATGACATTGAGCTCCGTGACGCAGGATATTCTTGCTTGCACTTCAATACAAGTCAGGAATGTTCCTATAGCCTACCACCTCTCGAAATACGCGTAGAAAGACAGAGAAAATTCGAAACAAGTATTTCAAATTTACTGTAATAAATGATTGTTTTGCGAATGAGACTCAGGCACACCTCATCCACATGCTTTTGCTCAGAATACATAATATCAAATCATTTGAGCCGGGAAATGCTCCAAACGCTCGAGAGGTTAAATCAATTTCGCATCTTGTGAGGTGACTAATTGCTTTACTTTCCGAGCCCGGGGAAGGCGGGGAGGGGAGATGGGGTGGGGTGGGGTGGGGGAAGTTGGGGGGAGGGGAGACATTCAGATCTCACTCGCGAACACGTGAATGGAAATCGATGAAGCCTAGAGTAAACTGCAACAATCGATCTGAACACGTGAATGTATGGAATTAATTGGAAAAGCCGTAAACAACGATTTTATGATCTAACGCGCAGCCGTTTTATTCGCAGCAGCAAATAAAAACACGAATTTATGGTTTCACGTGAAGCGGGAAACAGCTCAACACCGTAGACTCCATATTATTACGACAAAAATTCATCCGGAAAAGATTATTACGCCCGGAACAGTCAGCAGATCCTCTCTCGTGGCAAAGAAAGCACGTGGAAACATGTAAGTAACACAGACGACAAGCTTGGGAATGGGAGATGAAGCTAGTCACAACAGCATACTAATGAATACATTAAGTTACTTAACGGCAAACCAACCCCATTCCAACCACAAGCAATGAAAACCGCATTTTACAGATAATACACTCTCATTGACACATACGCATAATATAATGCACCCGACCAAAATGTTCGAAACATGTGACAACCAAAAGGGCGTGTAAGAGAATCACGTGTGTTTGTCTTAGCACAGGTGAGATTAACCCCCAATCGAACAACAACTCAGCGCCATAACAACATTTGTTTTATGTTCATTTATGAAGAATGTTTTCTAAACCTTACCCCACGAAGCACCACCCAGATTCCTCATCGCGATTCTCGAACAGAGAAACTTTTCACACACCGTCAAAAACATGTGAAAGATAGAAAATCACGCGTGCCTATGTAAGCAGCAAACGGATGTGACATTACTGACAGCAAATCAGCAGTAGGCGAGGCCTTACCTACATACATACATACGCCCGAACCACCACCACCCCCAAGCAACCAGGAATCATCATGGATCAAGCCCCGCACCGCTGGACAATGACCACAACATTCAGTACAGCTGCTCTTCTTCTCCTCCTCCGAGATTCTACCCCTCCCCCTCCCCTCCCCTCTACATCATATTTCCTCGAATTCCTTCCCGTAGAGCCACCCTGCAGTACACGCACTCCCGATCGGCCCTCGGCCCTCGGCCCTCGGCACAACTGTTTTCGCTCTCGAGCTTTAGGCGCTTGCGGCAATAAATCGCTGTCCGCTCTCGCTAGTGCGCCCAAGCCCTTCTGGAAACAGAATCCTGGATTCGAAAGCGTCCATGCTCGTGCGTGGCCCCCGCGGCCCAGCGCCCCCTTCGACCCTCGCCCGCCTGTTCTCTTGCCGCTGTCGCGGCTCGGCCCCCTCCCCCCGCTCCGCGTCGGTCTGGCTCCGACACTAGAACATGCGCTCGGATGACGGGCCCGCGATGTTGCCGCTCGGAGACGGCCAGAGAATCGCGGGCGGGCAAGCGGGCGGGCTGTTATCTGTCCCATATCTATCCGGCACATGCGACCTGGATGACGATGACCTGGATTTCCGTCGGCTCTGGCCCTCTCCCGTCGGGCCGTCTCTCCGACGGCAGTTCCAGTTCGCTGTCCAGTGCTGAACGTGAAATGCCTTGCCACCCAACACTTCACTCTCCGACCATGACCGACGGATTATATTACATCTCGCTAATTGTAATTCATTTCAAGTTTTATATCTTACCCTTCGGTCTGGTGGGCACACCATGCATTAATTCACATTCGAATGAATATTAACATTCATATATATAATACTTTTCACAAGACAGAATTGGCCTTAATTTCTACACTTTTTTTACCCTTTCGAAGCTTCACCTTTCCATTGCCACCATATGCTTTCCTTTTATTCTCGATCTCATCCATGATTTCTGATGGTGCAAGGAAAGACCGTTTGGAACCTAATTACAAGTGGAAGTACATTTGATGTAACTGACACTTCCAATTGGACAATTTGAAGTTTCAGTTACTAATCATACAACAATTTTTTATTCTTCTCCGTTTCAAGAGGAGCAGATTTCTGGAAAGAATAGATCGCTCGGAAAGGTCAATTGTAGCATTGATTTTTGGTTGAACATAAATATTTATTGTCTCTTCCTGTCATGAAAGTGATACCACAAGCGTTTTTTATCCTCTGCTCATCCCACATATATTACAAGAAACAAAGAAAAGAATGAAAGTACATCTCAGCTTTGAATTACAAGAACTTTAAAAGTTTACTGAAAGTAAATAGTAAAGTTGAAGTTGGTGTACCTTCTCTTCATACTAAGAACATCTCTTACTGTTGAGAGAAGGGACATCAGCCTGTAAGTTATGTAGTGAGAATCAAAAATGGAAAATGAAAAGTAAAATAAACTTATAATAACCAAATTCTCATTTTGAAATCATTCTTTACTCATATATCCAGGAGTAAAATATATTATCACACTAATTATCCCATGACATGAATTAAATGGTGTGAAATCTTAGATCCATAACTAGTCAAATGACATAGAATTGGATTGAATGCATTTATAAAATATTTACATTGAAATACTGAAACGATGCAAGTTTATTGAAGTTAAAGATCATTACTAAGAGATTGACATCTTGATGATGTACACATTACAAATATCAATTAAAACACAAATCAATTTATCTATTACAAACTATGAACATCACAACATTAAAAGATGAGATATTTAAACTTGTGAAGACTTGCTACTCTTTGCAACAGATATGTTAAATTTTAAGAACAAAAGCAACTTATAATGAATCTTCATTTGTCATAGTAACATCAAAAAAGTACTAATACATGATAATTAAATGAATAAATACATGATAATAAGCTGGCTTATTATCATGTATCTTCTGTAAGAATATTTTATATTTCGTGATTTTTTGGGTATTCATATCATGAGATATTTTTATTTTTTAAAAAAAATTTGGAACATTTAAGACAAAAACGTCAATTAACGTAGAATCTTAAGTTTACTAAACAATCTGAAGATACGATAAAATTTAATATAAATTCTTAATAGACTTAAAATATTTCAAAAATGACTTATTCACATAAATATTTTTACGAGTGCTAACAAGATTGATATTATATTTCAAAAAATATTTTTTTAAATTCATCTTGATATTTAGAAATAGAATTTTCACATAATTTATTTTTTGAATGAAATTTGCATAAATATCACTACAATCAAGAACAATTTTGTGAAAAATTATATATATATATACACACACACAATGGCATAACTAGTACTTTTCTAGTAGTTGACTCCCCACCAAGTATTTCTGTAAGTGAAAAAAATATTGGCTTTTAAATGGCTAATTGTGTTATTCAAATGTACTAATGCCAAAATTCCTGGTATCTATGAGAGAGAACTGAGAGAAGTAAATCCAAAATATTAAAAAAAACTGAATTTTGTTTATTAATCCAGCCGAAGGCGTCGAGTGCTAACCATCTAAATTTTTTTGATGATAAGATCAGTGGTTATTCCTTGTGCTAAGTCTTTTTCAAGAAACAAATTGAGAACATCAGCAAGGTAGCCATCGCCCATTTTGTTCCTCAACCACATTTTCACAATTGTCAATGCTGAGAACATGTGTTTTTTGAAACGGTGTTGAAATGTAAAGTTAAGATTACAATGATTTATCGGAATACAAGATGATATGTAATAGATTTCTTGAATTCAAACAGCTTGAACTCTAAAGCGGAGAAAGATCGACTAGACAAAATTTTGTTTGAACTCAACTCTATGCGGAATTGAAAAATCAAAAAAGAAAAATAAAAAAATCTACTCTTCCAACATCACCATGTCATATTGTTCAGAGTCTGGTGTATACATTTGACCCAACTCAACTAACTCTGAGATGTTTTCATGAACACAAAGGCAATTTATGCATAGATAGTCAATCTGTTTCAACAATACAAAACAAAATTCAGAAAAACGGACATCAAGTTTACTCAGTTGCGAATTGACGACGTTGAAGAGTATCTCCATGCGATAATAATGATCAAAGATTATGGTGTTATTGCAATGAAAGCATCTTATAGGCATATAACTTTATTTCATATCAAGGATAGTGATATTTATTGCAAGGCCAAAAAATTCAATGCTTCATGCATCGTCTTCTATCCTTCTTCTGATTGCATTTGAATCAAATCATATATTGTGACAACAACAAGGTTCATAGCATTGAAGATGTCTTCGTCCTTGCACTGTAAAGCTTCAAAAAGAAGAGCTGATTTGCTTAAAACTGACTTCATGATGTGTAACGTTCAAACAAAATCAAAGCAGCACATTAATTTTAACAGGTTTGACGTTTATGCTCTCAAATTTGTCACAATTGCATTTTTCACCTTAATTTCAAAGACTTTGACAACTGAGTCATATAGATCAAGCACACGAAAAATTAAATTGAAATGAGGTCTCTATCATGTCTCTCCTAGCCGCCGGAGTGACTGCTTTTGATTTTACCAATGACCTGTTATGGCTTCTCCGCCAACAATTGACTCACATATGCTGATTATCTACAATTCTTGAAATTGATTCATTCATTTACAAGAAATATTCACCTTAACACATAATGACTTCAACTCATTAAAAAATTAGCAAACTTTGATGTGGTTCTTGGTTGCTAACATCAAAGCAAGTTAGAATAAGCGTGCTAAGTAATGCATGTAGTAAGGAAATTTCTCTTTGAATGATTATTTCTAGACGGTTGATATACTCACACATATTAGATGCTTCATCATAGCCTTGATGTCGTATACGTGATAGCAAAAAACCGTTTTGGCTCAAAGTGAAAACAATGATGGCCAACATCAATTCTGAATGTGTATGGGCAACATAGATTATATTAAAAAACTTTCAAAAAATAATTTATAACTATTGACAAACCGTCTTATCAAATACATCTACTCCTTTGTTGATTCGTCTAAAGATTCATCAATCAATAAACAAAAAAAGTTGTCACTAATCTGCTTTACAATATGTTCTCGAACACATGAAACCATGATACTCAATATATATACTTCTAGATATCTAAAGATATCATCATTGCATTCTTTGGTGCACAACTGAGGCAAATATGTTGATAATTTGCACAATGCTGACTAAAAAGAGTAAGAGTTTAAAAAAAATTAGGATTGAACAAGTTTCTAGATTTGTCATGGCCACAAAAAGCAAGATCTTAATGTGCCAGAAATCACATTGTCTTGACAAAAGTTTTTGTAATCAGCTTTTTGACGATCCAATGTGAACTCAATCAAAAAATGCTCGTTGGATAATGACTTTCAAGCAGTCGCTTGCAAAGAGTGAATTGAAGTGTCTTTACCAACATGTTTTGCCAGTTTGCAGTTTTTTCTATATATATTGTTCTAGCTTGCAACATCTTGACTCACAAATTGTGTGGAAGCTTGCATATCCCACGCAAATAAATAACAAGGAAAGCAATGCACAACGTTCTTTGCAGGGTTGTATTCAAGTCAAGGATACAAAGCAAACCATTGAAGTAGAAACGATGAAATTTGCCACCTTGTTTTGTAGAGGAGTATTCCGATATTTGTAGTTGAAATAGATATCTAGGTCTTTCAAATTCTACACAACAAAATGGTTGGTTTCAAACCGGAATTGTGCTTTAGTGCATCCACAAACAAGTACTATGTACACTGAGACTTTGATGCTAGAGAGATTAACATCACAAATATATGCAAACTCGATTGCTCCAACTACAAAACAATCACAGCTAGAGACATAAGCGTGAGAAAATCAAGAAAATAAATGCTAGTGGGACATAGTCATGACATATTTTATTTTTTATATTTTGAAAATGTGTCAGGTTAGAGTTTGGATGTAATTTGAGGCAGGAGGGGGCAAGCCCTCACCCCCTCTATATATATGTATATATATATACAAATTTCTTACTTAAATGATTAAATGTTATGAGTATGTCTATAAATTAAACGTTTTTTATTGCAAGTGCATAGAAAAAAATATACTGCAGTTTTTTATCAAAGTAATTATTTTAAAAAGATTTATCACAAATATGGTGACTTAAACTCAACTTTGGAATTTTGATTTATCTGAAAAAAAAGTACACAGATTTTCAAACTAACATGAACATTTTTTTTTATTGATCCTAGTACATGTTGTCCGGGATATGCTGAATTGTCACTCCATCCGTAGACAGATTACTTGATTTATTACTTGTAGATAGATAGATATATGTATATTGAACAATTGTATTTCTATATAGAATAAAATATAAACCACTTATATATTTATTACAATATTTTTTAAGCTAGTAAAATCCACTTATGATCATATTTTGTATAACAAAAATTGATTATCATACTAACTATAATTGAATTAAAGAGAGTGTTCCAGTATTTGTATCAACTCATAAGATTTTCTAATAAAAAACTATCTACATTAATTAAAAGAGATATTCACAATAAATGGTGAGGTAGTTTTCAATATAAAAAATAATTTTTTTTCAACATGTTGCATCATTTCTACTATTAAAAATAAAACTTCACATATATCATTATTTGATACCGTCATTTGACAAATACATACGTTTGAGGTCTTACATTCATCGTTGGCTTTGTAGCGAACAGTAATTTGAAAGCATTTATCTAGGATAAATTAAAGATTTATCACCAATATGATAAAAGGAACTGAAAAAAGGAGATTTTATTTAACTTTTTAAATTTATTTCAAATATTTGAGATAAGAAATAGAAACTACCATTCATAAGTATGGGTTCAAGACGCAGAAACGATCACATATTGGCTTCGAGTATAAAACTAGGAGTTCTTTAATTGTCAAGAAACATCTAACTATATTATAGGCGATGAATATAAAGAAACACCTGAATCTGAGACAAATTCATCTCACACATGTGAAGGCACTGTACAAGAAGCTTCACATGCTTTGCATGAGCTCTGCAAATGCAACTCAACAAGTGTTTACAACTCGAGGCGCTGATGCAACAGACAGACAGACCAAACGAAGCGAAACGAAACGGTCCGAATTCGTTGGAGCGAAGGATTAATGAAACCATGACATCTCATGGCGCTGGGTTTCTGGAGTCGTATGGTATGGAATCAGGCAGACCTGCGGTCGTGGACATTTAGTTTATTTAGACATGGAGATGATACATTAAGCAGAAGCGCATTAAGCCCAAGAGGGCAAATCTGTAGGAGGAGGAGCCCGGACACGTCATCCTCAACGCGATCCGAACACCGCCCGAGATTTGGTGCCCGAAAGTGCAGGATCTGCCGGGAAACCTTCGCGGCTCGGGTCCCGGCGATGTGCGATGCCGAAAGTCTTGGTCGTCGGGAGTCGGGAACGGCGAGCGGGTAAGGGGAAACGGACCGTCGTTTTCAAGGCCTTCCAGAACAGTCTTCCCCGAGGGCCCGAGTCCCGAGAGCCGGGGGCTGGGGCTGAGTGGCTACGCGAAATGCGGCACAGTTTCCGGCTCCGCAAACCGCAAAACGGGCCCGCTTGACCAGTTCTGTCGTGGTGATTGATGAATCGAGGGAGGGGAATGCGAGAGTCAAGGGGCACTCGTGAGGTGGGATGGGTGTGAGCGAGCGGGCGAGTGTGTGTGTGTGTGTCAGGGGAGCACCGATCTGATCTGATCAGATCGACATTGGGATGGTGATGGGATGGGATGGGATGGGATGGATCCAGGGAGCCCAGCAGAAACAAACAAACTGATGCTTTTCGTTAGCTGTTTCACGCGATATTTAGATGGTGTAATATCCGATCAATCAATCAATCATTTAATCCATCCATCAGGTTATGCTGCTGCTGCTGCCTATCTCTGCTGCCCGCTGCCACTGCTGTACAGAGCTGAGATGGGATCTGTGGTGCAAAAGTTCAAGTTTGTACCGAAAGGGCCAGGCCAACCATAGCACGCCATGCCAAGCCAAGCCAGGCCAGGCCAGGCCAAGCTGAGGGGTAATGGCTGAATCCACGACCATCCCCGACCACACTCACAGCATTCACGAGTTGTTCGTGATCGCTCCCGAAAAGGTTCTATGGCCCCGAGCCCCGCCTGCCTTGTGGGATCTAAAGCTCCAGTCTATGCAAACAATAATACCATGGCAAGTGACAGGCCAAATCTCTCCTAAACTTTCGATCTCACAAGCTCTCCACATCTTCAACCGGTCCTGGTCCCTCGACTGATGCAGACGGTGCCCCGCCCTCGCTTAATTAAGAAAACAGGCCCCACGGTTTATTTATAATCGCCCGAGCGAGCATGCTGATCACACCTGTCTGATGCGTTGCCAAGGGCCTTCTGGAGCTGGAGCTGGAGCAGGAGCTAGAGCTGGAGCTGGAGCTGAAACTGGAACTGGAGCAGCATCAATGATCAGATCCTCCTCCTAGTCTAGAGACGGTGGGAGGGATTCAGACGGCGGGTTCATGCGAATATGAACAACACGTTTGAGGATTCTTCTTGGCACTGTTTGGATTAGAACAGGAAAGTGGACGGTATGAGATTGCAGCAGAGACGCAGCTTTTATGTCCAGGAGTATGAATAAGCAGGCAGGCAGGCAGGCAGGCAGCAGAATGGTTTGTTTATAGGGCCGTTACAGAAGAGCATACCAGATTGTCTTCCTCAAACAGTACCAAAAAGCACTCCTCCTTTTCCCCACAGCAATAAGTTACCGATCTAATGACACTCCCTCCCTTACTCGCTCCCTCTCTCCCTCGCTGTCTCGCCATTGTCAGCGTCGAAGCTTTTCTTCATTTCTGCTCTCTGATTCCGAGCGGATTGGACCCGACCCAGGACCAGGACCAGCTCATTCATATACATGTCTCCATTGTATACAAGAAGGAGGGAGAGGAAGCCTCATGGAGGAGGAGGAGAGGGAGAAGGAGGAGGAGGAGAAAAGAAAGCACTTTTGAAATTATAGCAGAGTAGCACCGGAATAATAAAAGCGCCCGAAGCATTAAGTTAAGCCCGCTCGTGAACAGCCTCCCTCTCGTTGATTCCTCCTGATTCTGAAATTCTGTACTAACAAAAGGGGAGGCAATCAAGTGGGTCTTCCCCATGCTCTGTGGGGCGGCTCTTCTGCTGGCCCCCCGCGCACAAGACTCACCCTTTCGGAAACAGCCACCGCTGCTGCTGCTGCTGCTGCTCCGAGTTGGCAACGACGCAAACGGAAAGGGAAACACCGCCTGCCCGTCTTTCGCCTGCGTGCATGATTCCAATCAGCACTGATTGGATCATTATTGAGGCGGGAAAATTAGAGGAGAGGCCCCGGGGAAAAGGTCTCGGAGGCTCGTGGCTCTTGAGCGCTTGGACCCGGCCAGATCTACATCGGGCCCGAGGGGCAAGTAACCTCAAGGCAAGGCGAGGGAAGGGAGGCAGGCAGGCAGGCAGGCAGGGAGGTGGAAAAGCTCTCGTGATCTCTGGCAAGCAGCTTATCCTCACTCGCTCACCAAAAAGTCATCCAGTACAGTGGAGTACGGTCGCTCGGGCCTTGAAGGTCGTTCCTCCTTCGGTTCTCGACGCACAGAAAGAGGAAGACAATGGAAAGGAAACGAAAGGCAAGGAAAGGCAAGAGGTAGCGAGTCAAGGACCGACAGACACTCTCATACGAACAGACAACACCCTCCCCCCGGAAGGAAGCAAGGAAGGAAGGAAGGATGGAAGAAGTCAACATTCTGATTCCGCACAGCCCTCCCCCATTCTCTCTCTCACACACACAAACACTCTCATTCTCATTTCAACCTCCACCTCACCAGTGGCACTCGGTTCATCTCTACTCGACTCGAGTCCATTCCATTCCATTCCGGTCTGACCCTGGGACCTGACCCGACGCGACGTGACCATTTTCTGAGAAGGTGGAATTGGAGGGAGCAGGTGCAGGAGCGCACAAGAGAAGCTCGGTGAAAGTCAGAAGTAAAAGGATGAGGGGAACGATCCCCACAGAAACTTTGGAACGTAAGTAGAAAGGGTGGTGGCATGGCATGTCATGGGGTGGGGTGGGGTGGGATGGGGCCGATGCAAGACCATCGTCGTTTACCTCTGAGTCAGAACTTGTGCCTCTCTCTCTCTCTCTCTCTCTCTCTCTCTCTCTCTCTCTCTCTCTCTGTGTTTGTCTGGTGACGAGCTCATCACAACTTCACTGTCAGCAACAAGAGAAATGGTTGCGGCAGTCAATGGGTGGTCCCAAATAGATTGATCTTGATCTTCGACAATGGGCTAGAAACTGGTCGAGGCAGCAAAGGTGATTTGACTAGATCTGGGAAGCAAACCACTAGCAGCCATCCACTCAATCGGAGCCACGCCCCGATGACTTGACAAGTTTGATCGAGTAGAAGACCAAGGGATACATCCCAAACAGCAGACAATTGATGAGAGGGAGGGACGGAGGGACGGAGAATCTAGGCTTGTCTACTAGCGAGTGCTCGACCAGCCACAACAGCGATGGCTTGGGGATGATGACGAGGAGGGAGGAGCAGGCGGAGGAGGCTGGCCTGAATTCCGTCAGAAATGAGCTTCTGCTCCAATGAACGTAGAGTCGGATGATCCAGCCACTCGAGCGCCGAGAAACGTGGGACACAACGAGATCTGCTCGCGTCCATAGGCAGTGCACCATATGGACCTCCGGAGTCCCGATTGAGAAACCTCAGCGCCCGAGCTCCTCCTCACTCCCTGCATCACTCAATCACTTAATTCTCTCCCTCGCCTCTCGAATACCGAAGTACTTACTGCTCCCACATCCACTGTCTGGAAATCCCTGTGCATCCCCCTGGTGATTGACGAATCATTCGCGGAGACTGGGAGAACTGGGAAGACTAGGGAGACCGGATTCTGATCCGTGGTCGTTGAGATGAGTGATGTAAACCAAAACATTCACTGCTCAGTGTCAACTGCGAGCGAGTCTTCAAAATTGCCGATTCAGCACAGACATTCTAGGATCTGTACCTCTTGGAAACAAGGTCCCCGAAAAGCACTTGTCCTCATCATTTATGGCCACTGGGATCTAGCAGATTCCATAGGCCCAGGGTTTAGGCCTCTGAAGGCCATATATATCATTCACTTCTGGGTAAAACCTTGCAGCTTCTGCGAGGTTCAGCGATATTAGTGGTGAGGACGATCGATCTCGGATCGGGTAGAAAATCAAGAGCCCACAGTATGGACTGCCTGCAGACAGGATCCTCACCATCATCACCATGGTTGAGAATATGACAACTGATGGCAGGTTGATATAAGTCCAAAGACGTCGAGGTAGGATCCTTCCTCTTGCTTTTGCCTCAATTCCACTATAAGACTGAAGGTGAATTTGACCTCACCGTGCAAATCCAGGGAATCATTGGCGAAGTCGTTCCCAAAATCGATAAGCTGTACAACTCGATCATTCTCCATCATTCACTTTCTGACATGGCCTCTTTTCTAGATGTTTCAAGGCCCGGAGCTCTTTTCATCGCCTCGACTTTAAAAATTGTTGTCTCTTTCTAAGATTCCCGTCAGCCGGATGATGTGCCTCGGTGTCCCTGGAGCTCATGGTTTCTTCACCGTGACTCCACTACTGAAACAGGAGTGCCATTTCCTAGTGTGGACATATTTCCTCTGATTCTCTTCGGAAACTGGCGAACAAGTTGCAGGACAGTTCCTTCCCGCAAGCAGCCAACCAGCCAGCCAGCGAGCCTCGATAGAACGGGAAAGGAGCTTTTGACGAGGCTTGTGCTTCTATCTCATTGACACAGAGTTGACCTGTTCCTCCTGTCGTCCTGCGAGCATGAGCATGAGCATGGCATCGTACCGTTTGATGGAATTAGCTCCCACGATGCTCTGACTATTATACTTCTTCATGACTTTTGACCTCCTCCAGATTTTTCTCAAACCCGTTTTCGCCTTTTCTGGGTGAGAGGCATGAGCTCATGGCGAATAAATCTCAGACACGGATGAGCCTTGATGAGCCATGCGGTTGAGCGATGCACTGGTGTAGCTGGTGTAGCTGGTGTCCACCAAAAGCATGAAACCGAGTGACCTGGAATGACAAATGCACACTCCAGAACAAAAACTTGTATCAGAAGGCTACATACACTGCAGTTTCGGCAGGCGGCTCCGTGACCGTGGTCTACGAGTCATGATTCATGAATCTGCAACATGCTTCTTCAGGTCCCGCAAGTGCACGAAAAGTCTGAGTCGTTTCTGCTCTAGACTGGAGTCAACTCTAGGAACTCAAATTATTGGATCCGAAGAGTGTAAGGGAGGAGTCAACAAATCTTGCAACTGTTGATGTATTGACCAATTGGTTTGTAGTCAATGAGACACGAACAAGGCCATGCATTGAAGCTGATGTATGTAGAACTCCCAAGGAACAAGCAATATGGTGAACAGAATATACAATCCCACTTTCTGAGATGACCTTGTCGTTTCCTTTCATTTTCAAAAATTGAATGCGCATTGACCGATTGCTGTGAACAAGAATCTGTGCAGTGTTTCTCCTGTTCGCTATCCACAGATCCAGAAGCGATCGGTGCTCTCATGCCGCTAGCGTCGCTATCTTACGCACCGACAGAGACGTAGAAAAACTTGCACATGCTCCCGGCTTCCTCATGTAGGTGGCGGAAGCTACCATTTGCCCCACACCGCAGCTCAAGTACATCCTTATAGCGCCAAAGATGCTTAGAGCTTCCGTAGAAGGGATGTCTACTTCAAGACGTTGCAAAAGATCCTCGCTATCACTGAGCCTCAACCTAGCCTACGGAAGATGATTTTCCTAGAAGACATACGACGAAGAATCTAGTCTCTGTAATCGGCTTTACCAAAGAACAAGTTCGCATGGCAAGTCTTTAATAGCTCTAGTTAGACCTTCCATCCCCTTTCTGAGTAGAGATAAGGATCTTCGAACCACGAAGTATAAGGCTGAAATCGATAGAAGCAGATTACTGTAGATTGATGACTATCTTTAAATACTCATTCGTGTCATCATACATTAAATATGGCTTTTGGAAGGTAAGGCCAGCAGGACACAAAGTCTTCCTTAACACGCTCCGTGTTAGCAAGCTTCCACTGACCGAAGGACCGCGTGTCGAATGCTGTCGGAACATAATGCATAATATGTGCTCTTACGCATAGGGCAGATGCGTGCAGTTTCGAAGAGAACCATGTGAATAGGACAATGTGAATTTCACTGAGCGAGAAATATAATAAGGACTGCAACAATAATAGGACGGGCAGGAAATACAACATTCGCATATGTAATATGCACATATGTGCAGAAGTGCGCAAAATCAGAGCAACATGCATAAAATGGAAATTAAGTACAGTACAAGAGCGAGAAGCTGGAGACTGTGAGAAGAACAACAGTGAGAAACATGAACGCCAAGCTAAGAAATTACTGAGGGATGCAATAATGTAATGATAGTTGGAGTACGACTAATCTGGAGATGGACTAATCTGTTTAGGCGAAACTAAGCCCTAAGCCCACAAAGCGTCCTCAATAACCATAAAATGGTGACCATCAAGTTTTCACCTCGAACCCAACTATGATATATTCATAGAACAATAGAAATTTAGACTCGTGGAAGCGACAATACGACCTGTGCTACAGATGTATTTCCACAAAAGATACAAAGCAGCCAAATTTACCCATGTAATTGACATGGATGTGATTAACGCAAAATTTTCGAGGACATATATCGACCTGTGCACAGGCTGGGATGTGGAGAAACCTTCCGATAGCATGAGAACATATTGTCACATGAAAATAGTCACAGATACAATACTCTGACGAACTCAGCAGTAACAAACGGCAACAAAAAACTTTCGTTGAACTCCGGCTAATCTGAACTTTATTTCACATCAACAAGCACAAAACAATATACCTCTCTCCCTTGTACCTTTCTGGAGCACAGAACTGTGCTTCAGTCTCTAAATACCAGCATTTTAACTGGACGTGACATCTGCTTAAGAAAATTACTACAAGAACTTCTCAATGCTCGTTTCTGTGCAGAATTCCACAAGGAAACACCCTACTAGCTCTCAAAGTTCCCACTTGTGTACAATCCAACAAAGACAGATGTATTGACGGGGACGGAGGCCTATCTCTCTGCAGCTTTGCCTTTCATCCTGTAAATACTCTCCCCGTCACCAAGAGTACCCTCTGTCTCTAACAAATAGCACAACATGTTGTTCACGTCATCGCCGAATATGCTACACGCCTCCATAACCTGCAAATAGCTGAACCCCATAGACAACAGCATTCGTACATTGCTCGTCAGACCACCAGAATCAGTAGCAGTCGTCGATGTAGCCGCCAGGCTCAAAGTTCGTGCTGCACCTCTGGGGCTCCCATCTGCAAGTCCACGTGATGCATATCTTAGAAAATGTTCAGCAATAGGCCAAATTAGTCTCAGGTAGTAGGGGACTAGTGCTATTACCTGTCAAGAAAACAGTAGTCCAGAAGGCTTTGCCAGAAGTAAAATATGATTGAAAGAATAACTCATTGTATCGCCAATATATGAAGAACTACTTCAAGCCTTTCCCTCAAAACCACAGATGGAATCCTGGGCCTTCGACAATTCAGATAATGGAAGATATTAGACCGCACGCTGATAACTTATTCATAGTCTTCTTACGAACAATCCAAGGTCACAAATCGACAGTAACTCAGGGTAATTTCCAATATCTAGCAAGTGAAGTCAAAACAAATCTGTCAAAACGGCCAGAGAGACGGGAATCTTACACTGTTCTGCTGTTTTCACTGGTATGCATGCAGACTTGATACAAACAAAGCAATGCCAACTTATGCCTTCCTGATAGCTTGGGCGAGACATACGCCCCACATTACGTACGCTGACCAAAACCCTGACCTAAACTAAATCTACTTAGTTCCTTCACCGTTCTTAAAGCACACGACGTGGAGAGACTCTAAGTGGGGACTACTTGACTGACATCTTAAAGCTCTCTAAAACACCCTAAGGGAGTCATTCGATCCAGTTGGCTTGGCGACACAAGGACACTACGTCCAATCATACCCTACGAAGTCCAACAGGCAGTAAAGATCTTTCAATTAGGTCTTTCAGTATCAGTTGACTCCGGTAACTTGAACAGAACCCACAAGGAAATTCCTTCTTCCTAAGCAGAGCGGGAATTTCAAGACCGAACAAAAATGCACTGTGCGCAAAACTTCCGATCTTTGTTTCTAGCTAAGGGAATCTTGAGCAAGGAATGAGCTGGGAGGATGCAAAGTTACCATATTCACTTTATCGAAGGCATGGCTATCTACTTCACGAATATACCTAGCTCACGACGTATGATTACAAACATAGGCAAGTTTTACATACGTCTCTCATAAACAACAGTCGGAGAAGTAAGTGCAGGATGTGAAGCATTCTCCATAAATCTAGCGGGAGAGAAAGATGATGGAAAATTGGCCAAAGTTGGATGGTAAGCTATGCTGGTTGTCAGAGTTGAGCTTAAGTCCTTAAAAGAATTGCGGAGGGCAGTAGTTACCGTGAACGTCATCAAATGCTAAGATGTCGAGTTACGCGGGGAGCGGGACTCGACACCGAGATGCAAGGAGACGATAACAAAGGGACAAATCAGACAAAACTAAGCCCCTTTGACCTCAGTGTCAGGACGAAGTTCCTTCACAATCGATATGCACAGATACTTCATACAGCACACAGCGTGCGCCTAGAAAGTTCATCCGAACATGTGACTTATGTTTCCTTGAGCTTTAAGTATATTACGGAAGCAAAACTGAGAAGAAAACTAGACCGAAATACGTATCTGCGGATCTGCTTCAAAATTCATCTAAGACTTGGAAATCCCAAGATCCGGCCAGCAGGTGGACCAAATTCTTGATCATCGACTACATCTATGTCCGTTCTTTTCCACCGTACTTTATTACTGCCGTCCAGTTTTGATATCCTGCTGAAGTGCCTACGGAAGGAACCATGAGTCCCAAAATTTAAGCTCTTCTAAATTTGCTATGTTCAATCCCCCGCCTCCCATCATCTACTCTCTAACCTCAACCGAAGTTTGATCAGACTTGACAACACGAGAAGTTTTACTTGAATGTCATTAACATGATATGGAGTTAGTAGTTTTAGGTCGGTCTAGGCGCCAAAAGACGGCAAATACGCAATATGAAAAGCCGAAAACAGAAAACATTATCCGAAACTTCATGTATGTGTTGACTCAGCCAAATTCTCTTTGTACAATTATACGAGTTCTTCGGATATTGTTACACCATGTTCACAAGGTTGACACATCAGATAGTGGTACATACATGACGCCCTACTCGTTATCCTGAGTAAACTAAAGACTTACTTGTGCCAGAGGAGGAGGGTTCAGCAGCGGCTGACGTAGAAGTTTCTTCGCACCAAGGAATTGGGTGGCGGTGGCTCTCCTCCTCAAAAAACTCCGCGCGGGACGCCTCAATCACCATGCGCTGTATCTCTTGCTCTGTCAACTCCAGATCCGAGTAGAAACGTCCCTCGGCCAGCAATGCCTATTAGACAGCAATTACCAACACTCTTAGAGACAACGTAATGACTGCATATCGAGCCACAACGACATATTACGACAACAGTTAATTAAGGCTTCACGATTTTATAATTCTTAAGCAAGGTGACCATCACTCTTCACAGCAGAAGTTTAGGGCCATATCAATATCTGAGGATCCCCAGCACTCGAACTGACATTTCCTCGGCAAATCAGAGATGTAAACATGACAAAGATAGCAGAAAATTTCAAAATGTTCGCCGTGCGATATGGTCAACACCGGGCGTGTAAGTCAACAAAAATTACCTTGTCTATCTGTTGATCTTGCTGTGCTTTCAAAGCAGCCTTTACTTGCTCTCTATCCACGTTTGTCTGCAAGAAATAACGAGAAACATGAAACCAGAAGTTTTAGGAGCTGCTGCTTCTCCAAACGAGTTTTTACGCACAAAGTACTGATATCCGTGATTAACGCAAAAGGCCTAGTTGTTTGCTGTAATTAACACAACTATCGTACACCAGTAACGGGAACGAGGGCTTCCGTGACTGCGGATCCCTCCGAGTCTTTCTTCTATGCCATCCAAGGTCCGCAAAAATGTTCACCGAGTGTGGTCCTTGGCAGAAAAAAAAAAAATCGAGGAGAGCTGTTCTCACCCCCCTAAGGCTGCCAAAGCCGAGCCCTGCTCCAATTGCTGGTCTGCTTGGATCTATCAAAGAGTTGTAGTGGTTTCCTCGATGATAGCTGAGGCGAATGGGTGGCAAGTCGGTTTCATAGTGACCGTGAAAAATGTTGATGGGATCTGATTTCACAGAACAGAGCCGAGCAAAGAATCAGACACTTGTAATAATAATATAGAAAAACTGTCAAGAGAGACTTCGTCATAAGAGACATCCCCGACACATTTGGCAACTAGGCCACATTATGTCCAGCAGAGTCCTAGCCAGTTGCTTTAAAACCCACCGCCATCGACTGTGTTTCTAGTACCCAACTCTAAGTATGCGTGATGTTTGACCAAATCGGCACTATCGACCATGAAAAACCATGTCTAATTGGCTATGGCCATTCAAGTAATCCCAAATCTACATTACATTAAAGACCTGCAAACCAAGCACTCAAATGAAGGAAATCTGAATAATGAATAAACAAGCTCAACTTCTCGGACCTTGCCTTGTGCCAGGTTACATGAGGTACTAGTATCAGGTATTCCCGAAAGATAAGCCGAAAAGAGACTACTACCCTACTGCCATGGAATCCATGGCCACGGAAGACCAAAAGGACCTGAATGTTGTGAATTCATACCCATGCTGTAAGAAAAGATGTGGATAGGCCGGTTGTACATCTCTGCCATAGCTTGAATTTCAAGGTTGTTACCATGAACCTTCCAAAATGACGAATGGATTGGAGAAAAGATATCAGTATCTTGGAGTTAAATCACCACTCCCTGCCTCTGCAAGAGCCTCTTCGGTGATAATAGTAAAGCGCCCTTAAGTTTCAGCAAGGTAGCTCGATCAACTTTCTACCCACAAAGTTCAACGCCGCGCTCACCTTGTCTCTTCGTTTTCTTTTGCAATACGCGGTGAAGCTCTCTGTTACAAATTGAGAAAAATGATCCCTCTCCTTTTCCTGTTGAAAACAGAAGCACAAGTTTCAGGCCACTTGCTTGATTTCACGTTGATTACATAATGAGCCCTATCCAATGACACTAACCTAAAGCTACGATACGACACGAAGGTCTTTGATTAGAAAACCACGGTAGCCTACTGAAGGTTATAAAAGTGACGTTTGAGACATCAAGCTCAGTTGCAAGATGAATTATTCTTGCTGCCTTCAAGTCTTGAGTATAAATTAAAGGGTCAATACATGTTCGTGAGACCATTCTTGGCAGGTCTCAATAATTCAAGAACATGCAATCCTCTTTACAGAAAGAATGTGAAAACATAGGAAAAGTGTACTGTGTTCACTTAGAGCCTAGAAAAGAATGAAACGTTTTACAACTTGTAAAAAAGTAAATCCATCAGTAATCAATTCTCTCCTTACAGTATCATTTTCAAGATTCATTCAAACTTCATGCCGACATGGACATGCAAGTTACTAATCCTCGACATCAAATTATTGAACACTTTCTTCACGTTTCTGTCAAAAACAGCCAGCTTAATTATGAACAGCACAGAGACACATGCTGCAATACGAGGTTCAGCCGTTTCTAGTAAGCTTTCGATCTGGGCAGGTGAAGTGCGACCAGACTCCTGAAAGATTCAAATGCACAAGAGTATGCAATTCGAGCTATTGCTGCTCGATAACAATACACATCGGAGTGGTAATCCGAAACAAAGTCCTCTCCCTGGTTTCTTAAAAAAATATGGCTAAGCATCGCAAGTTCAGCCCATGTGGTGAACCAAGCGAGAGAACTTGTAGAAAGTAACCTACCCTGAGTTCTATAAGGCAGGCAAATGCTTTACATCAGGAGGATACTGGTTTCACTCCGTATGCAGCTAGACACCAATGCATGCTATTGCCAGGAAAAACCCCATGAAACACGATGACATTTATCCTAGAGATTCACTACTTGATTCACTACTACCCTGTTACGTGTCAAAGCAGCACATATAGCACATACTTGAGGTAACCCAAAGTTTAGAGTACGGCTTGGTTTGACCTCTGAGGCTGAAATCTTTCCGTTCTGCCATGACTATACCAGGTTGTAAATCCATAACTGAGAATTAAAATGCCTTTAGAAAGCTCACAGCACCAGCCACCCTATTGTAAAAAGTCAAATAAGACTGCGGGTGGGCCTAATAAAAGGCGTCCCCGCGGTCTGTGATTGCTACAGGGTCAGAGTAATCATCGTGTAAAGGCAGGAAGAAGTAGTTGAAGCTCGAATAATATCATCAGCCACCCTCTATATCATAAGGACAATTTATAGGAAGAAATATGCGCCATTTTCCTGCTTTGATAGGTTCCAACAAGGTATTGTCTCCAAAAACATATCCTGGCGCCAACAAGAGAAAAGATAAATTCCTCAACGGAAGTGTAGGAGTTATAACTGTAAATTTCAATCACTGAAAGTGTTTTGGGCGAACAGAACATAATGATTCACATCTACTTCGTAAACCTATACTGGATCTGTATTGGGACCATGAGAGTTCACTGATCGTCGTCCCAGATATCACTACACAAGCCCTTCTTTAGTGTAAACGCTCTCAGAGCATGTAACTGTTTCAAGTGAGATGACTATCATCTCTGGAAAAATAAGCGATAATCCGTAACGAATGACAAACACTTCAGCCGAGCTTCCACAGTTCTATGAAAGGACCCGACCCTTTCATAGAACTATGGAAGCTGCATAGAAACAGCACATGTATAACGAGACACATGAAGAGACCCAAATCTATATCCCTCTTCACGTGAAAACCAGGATATGAGACCACAAGTGGTGCATCTGACGAGATACCAAGGATGAGCTTGCCTAGGGCCAAAACTCAAGTGATGTGACCCTGTTTGAGATTTGGAAAATGGAAAAGAGCCGGCGCTGTAGATTCGTTTCGCTGACCGAGTAGAATAAGAAGCAAAAGTTAAAACAAACCTTCAAGTTTCTGAGATAAACATAAAACTATGCCTTTCGAAATACGAAGGGTCGAATTTAGGCAACAAGAAGATTTTTTTCTGAAAGGCCTCCACGTTGCAGCGGGAAGCAAGTTCCAGAGATCGGCTGAAATCTAGCAGCAAAATAATATATCGAATGCAGACATATCGAAACGTTATAAAACTGAGAATACACGACTGAAGCGAGAGAATGTGAGAACGTGCCATGTAGTCTATACACATCTGCCGAGTCTCGTCATACATCTCTGCATCTCCATATACTTGATCGGCGACAGCTCTAAACAAGCAGTTACCATCTTCGGCCATGCGTCGCACCTCCAAATTTTTAGCTCGCCTAATCTCCACCTCAAACTGATGCTCTCTTTCCCCCTGTCACGGAGCAAATAACAATAACGTTACAATCTGCTTACAAGCCCATTAAATGTAGGTGATGTCAAAATCTATGTGATGGCATACACACAAGATAACTTCTTTCTAAGATCATTCAAACAGCTCCTTACTATAGCTCCGGCGACCATGAGGCTGGAAAATCAAATCTTCGAAAATAAGCCTAAAAACTTCATCCTGAAAAATTTAACTTCCTAATTTCCGGTCCGAGTATATGAACTTCGACTTGTACCCTTGTTGAAGGTCCCATGGACTAAAATCACATAGACATAAATGCCTACATGAAATCTCCAAAAGGAGGTGTGAAATAATTACGTTGTTCTCGTAACCCGCCGACCCAGAAGACCACGGAGTCTGCTCATCTGCGCTGTTGTATCCATCACCTTCTCCATACGACTTCGGAGAAGTTGGTCTTGAGCTGTTAGGAGAAATCCGTGAAGGCTTGCAGGCTCTTGGACCACGACGAGAAAAACCTCCTCGGGATGCAGCTACACCTACCCAGGTGTTTCTCCTGGATGAAGAAGAGGGTAAAGGTTGGGAGGCCGAAGAGGTCGGATTATAGGAGCAACCAACTAGTTCGGAAGGATTTTGAAAGAAATTAGGTCTGCCATGATCAGTATCGGGCCCCGTCACTGTGTCGAGTGAACTCTGAGATGGGAACGAGAGTGGAAACGCTGGCGATGAAGCAGAAGGTCCTGACAATGTCCCTGCACTGGCATGCCAAGAAGATGACGCTGGATAATGATGAGAGGAGAAGGAAGGAGGTAAAGATTGAGGTGGATGCAAAGGTTGCTCCGGTTTCCACTCATTAGAAGGTCCGGCTGAATCACAGGAAGAGGACCCTCCATCTCTATCACATTTTGAGGGAGATGGGAAGGTTTGTGCTTCCTCTCCATGCTCCTTGGCTGCCTCTGCTTGTTGCAAGCATAAAGATTCAACTATTTCGGAAGAATCCCTTCCCCCTTCCTGCCTCTGTGAATGAGATTGATTGACCTGAGCTACTCCGTCCCTCTCCACTCTCCCCTCAGTTTCCCTGATGGTAGAGGAGCTCGTAGATGCCTGATCTGAACATTCCCCATAGCCATATGTCTGTTCTCTTTCGAAACCCCTTCCTTCGTATGGGCCCTGGTGAGCTACTGCTTTGTTGATCAATTCTGTCACCAAACTCTCAGACTCCCCACCGTAGAAATTTACCGGTTCAACCTCCTTCGCTTCAAGGACTATCTCTTCCTCCGCATGGCTACCAGAGGGGGGGCTATGAGATGGTTGAACTGAAGCGTGAGACGAAGCCTGTGACGATGTGGCTGATGAGGGGGGTGTCGACGACGAGCGGTTATGAGAGGAATTTGAGGCTGCGGCGCCTCTCTGTACAACTACACGAGTCATTGTCCCCAATAATTTACCTAGCTTCTCATACACAGAAGCTCAAACATGAAGCCTCATGAACATTCTCGCATTTCCAGTTAAGAACTCCATCTCCTGATGTCCATACCTGACAGTCCGTTTAGATTACGACTTCAAATATTCTGTGCCCGGAAAATAGCACCAGCGCAGTCACCTTCACCTTTTTACAGCTAGATTCCTCAACATTCTGATCCGGACTTTTCGAATTTTATCAAACTGTTCATTACCACCTAAATACAGATGGTTCTTAAGCAGATCGACACCGAAGAAGTTATTGATTATTCTAACCCGCTAGTCTAATCCGTAGTCGAAAAGCTCATCGCTTCATTCAACTACGATGTGATCTCAAATTTCAATTCCCTTCCTCAAAGTTTCAGATTCCCTGTCGATCCCCTGGCTCATATCCGCTACGCGTAGGTCATAATAGATAATTTCTCACTCCTGGATTGCCTGCTCGCATCCCCTCCAGCCAGCTCGGAAATTCTCCATTCCTCGAGCCAAATCCCTCTTTCCTTTTTGATTTACGATCACCTTTAGTCTGTCAGAGAAATTTCCACCTGCACAAGCATTCCAATTTTGACGTTAGTGAAGGAAGATTGCGCGTAGTAACAACTTAACTGTACTAACGTCCCAGATCCTTCAGTGGATAACGTTTTGAATCGCAAGACACTATGCTGCAACCTATTTCAAAAGCTGATTGTGGACTTAATGATTAACTGATTATTAACCTGGCGTTCGTTACCCTAACTCCAAAACCTTCGGATTCACATAGAAACGAATAATCCCAAGCTATTCAAAATCGAAAATAGCTAGAGAGTCTTCTATGTCAAGATAACTTGAAAAGGTCACACATATCAAAGCAATTCTAGTTTGAAGACGTCACCTAATTCTCAACTTGCGACTGGAGCCCGTGGAAGAAATTCTGTGATCGCCGCTCCAAGGTTCCAATAAAACAAGATGCTACCAGAGACTTCCACAATTGAGGAGGGAAAACCGGATATGGCTGCAGATTGTATTCCTGTCGCAGGAAGAGAAAAGAGTCGACGGTCAGGCAAATCGCTATTCAGGTGCCAGGAGTTCACCCAGCGCGAAGGGGGGTCCATCACACAAACAATTGAGCCCAAAATCCATAGGGAAATTGCCTCCTTGTCAACGTCCTACAAGGAACGGTGCAACTCCGAATTACGTTTAGAAACTTTTCAAAACTGCATATTTCAATACGAAGTCGGTAGACGAAGGACCGACAGTCATCCCGCAAATAATTGACGACCATCCATCAAAAATTCAAAGGCACGGCCCGGTGGAGCGGGCCACAAACCCGAGAGCAACGACCCCTCTCGCATTGCTCAAAAATAATCAGAAGAGACAGAGCATCCTCTCAAACCATCTAGGTCTTCCCGCGAGAAGCCGGACAGAAACCGAAACGCTCCAAACGGCAGCAACGACGAATAAAATTGTCTGCGTCCGACGACCTCATGCAAATAACCAGATTGGCTAAATTGAGTTGCAGTGGCGGAGAACGAGACCTGAGACCCAGAATAGCACGAGCAGACAAGAGCGACTGGTCGGTCGGTCAGAGAGAGATGAGCGCTTCCATCGCCAGCCAGACGACTCAGCGAAGGACTACGACGAATGGGGTCCGTCAAGGAGCTGCAGAGCGAGCGATCACCCGGCAGTGGGAAAAGAAGACGCCTTGAGGGCCAAGGAAACGAATGCGATGCTCGACTGCGAGCGCAGCGAGACAGCAGCAGCAGCAGCAGCCGAAGCCGAAGGAGCAGATCTGTGGAATCCTCGCCAGGCGACACTTGTAGACGACGAAGGCACGCATGCGAACGAACGCCGATGACAGAATCTTCTTCCACTTTGTGCCAAGGTCCACCGACTTCAGTGGATTTCCCGGACCCTACTTCTCCTCCTTCTTCCTCTTCCTCCTCCTCCTCCTTCTCTACCGAGTACGTACGTACGAAAGAACTGAAGCTGGTCATGGTCAGACGACGACCACGACGACCACGACATGTCCTGAGCGTCCGCTCTCCTCTCTCGTACAACTCGACGAGGTCGGGCCATGATTTTTGCTATTTTACTCGGTACCCTTCCCTTCCCGTTTCACCGACATTTCACCGCCGTTCCATTCCATGCCCTCGTGGTAGCGAGGAAAATCAAAGGCACCACAACTATATCTCCTACTAGTCCACGTACCGGTCCTTCGGTACGTGGTAATCGTCAACGTCGTCCTCGCCTCGTACACCAAACCGCTGTAAGCGATAGGGACGAGGTGAACCTGGTTCGTGATTGCGGCCGGACGGAAAGGCAAAAGGCACGGAACGCCTTTCAGAAAGGCTGCTGCATCCCACCTGTCCGTCCCATTGGACGGCTAACAGACGCCCATTATAGAATGAGCTCATACGCAGACATAGTCAGCGGCACATGCGTACGGTCATGCCCTGCTCACCCAGTAGCCTTTCTCCTCCGTTTCTGGTTCGTTACGGGCTCGTCTTGATCCGATCTTTTTTCTCGAAGACTCTTCGGAGTTTTGCTTTTCCCCGTTAGCCACTGCAGAACGAGAATTCCAGGGCGAAGAACTTCGTTTCTCTACTCCATGGTCGATGTGTTTGCACTTCCCCTTCTCTTTCATGTGAATGAGTTTCAACCGACAAAGCAAAGGATAGTTGAGAACGGACCACACAAGAGCGAGGATTTCATTCCTACGTAGATCGTAAATCAAATCAACATTTCTTTCTTTCTTCTATGCATAGCATTAGTTACTCCAATGTCGAAGAGAGATGATTCATTAGCCGATACTTGGACGTTCACGCTGTTTGTAGAATATTTGGCATAAAATATTTAGACGTCTTGGATTTCATTCGATTATATGAGAGCAAGCCTCCTGTTCAATTGATTTCATCCATATAATACTTGAGGGTTGTTTTTCTACTTTTTTAATTTATTACAATCACCTTTCCGTCTTTTTCCTATTTGTCAGGAACTCAATAGATTGCCATGCAATGACGGAGGAATTAGGAGAACGCAATACATCTTGCAGTATTTAGGTATATTTCCTCTCATTTCATACATGCGAGTCATTAAAGCAGAATGTAGAAGAAAGATGTGAAATCCTACCTTTCTTTCATCTGGTCTAAGGCATTTCCTTGGTACAAAACGATATTCGTTTGCTTGTGATATCATGAATGACTAAATTTACCTCTACAGGAAAACCCTGATGTCCAAAACGTGACAGCAGGTAAAGACCAAGATAACAATATTATGAGCTAGTCGGTATGCAGAAGAATATATATATTTATATTTATTTATATGCAAAAGACAAGGTCTGGCGAGATCACTTTGGCATGAACATATTCATCCCATGTCCAACTGCTCCATGCACAGACGATCAAATAGAGATGTGATTCTCTCCATTACTTTTTTTCTACTACATGCTACTCTCCATTACTTTTTTTCTACTACATGCTACGATTGAATAATGCAGAAGCTCCAAAGGACTGTCTTTTATCAATGAAGTGCGTTAGTTATGATCATGAGTCCACAACAATAATAAATTTCTCTGCTCATGCTAAAGCATATTGAAACCTTCTTCTAGTTTTGATGTTTTTCATGCAGATGTGAAGGTTTTCGATTGATATCTAACAAACAAAGTAACAAATATAATCATTTACTGTAGAAAGCATGAGACAAATTATGTAAAAAATCCTTGACATATCAAGGCATAAGATCTTCATGCCAGTGCATCATCAAGATATCAAATATGTAATTGTTTAATTTTTTTCCTATACATAAATTCTATATTTTTTCCACTAAATTTTAGTTTTCATAAAGTGTGGAACTTCTTTTTCAAACATATTTACTAAAATCAATTTTGAATACATTTTAAAACATTCACTACAAATGGATGATACATCCATCTCAGGATGGATGTATCGTATATGAACTGATTTAATTTGTTCCTCACATGTATTTAACAACCAGTACTTATGTTTATGTTATATTTGAAATTTTATTGATAAATCAAATACCTTAAAAACCGTGATTGCATAAATTTTTTTGAAAGAATTACGTGATATAGCCAGAGTTTTAGACAACATTAACAAATTTTGAAAGAAATAGTTTTTATATAGTTAAGTCAAATATCAGAAATTTCAATTTCAATAAGGCAAAATAAAATAAATATTTTTACAAGATTTCAAATATTTATTTAAATGTACACATTTAGTGATTGCACCTCTATATTATTTTAAAATTTTAAGTTTGAAATACTTAAAGTTTAAATTTAAATATAAACTTACGTTAAAAAGGAAAAAAATATAATAATATTTTTTAAATATAAGTAAAAGTGAATTAAATATTTTAAATGTATGAAAAATAGACAAAATTTCTGTATTAAAAAATGTATAATCAGCTTAACTTCAGTCTTATAGATTTATGTAAATTTAAATAAAAAAAATTCCTTCTAGAATAATTTTCTTTTAATTGAGCATCTTACTTGTAAGAAATTATGAACAATTATATCGAAAAATAAAAATTTAGCAAAAAATTAATGAATAATATTTTTATCATATTTTTTTAATACAAAAACATATTTGAATAATTTTAAGAGGAAATGCATAAAACATGAGTAAAAAAAATTTGAATATAATTTGAATTTGTTAAATTACTTGAAAAACAATTTGTTGAAGTTTTTTTTTTAAATAAGATGTTAAATTTATAAAAAAATGCATGAAAGAATTTTCTTAAACGGAAAACGAGTAATCATTCAAGCCAAGTAGAAACACATGACACAGTCATATAATGTGGTTCACCCTTAGGGACTACGTCCATGGTTGAAACACACTAGAAGCTTTACTGAGAACTGAATACTGAATGTCTTTGTATTAAAAGCCTTGGTGTATATTTATATCCAAAGCCAGCGACACATCTAGCTATAAATAACTATAACCTGAGGTTACTACTTAACCGGAGTTAATCTCAACAATCTCCCCCTTAACTCGTGTTAAGAAAATAGTAATATATGTAACCTATATTATTACTCAACAAGAAGTTCTAGATAGAAACCTAGCACGAAAGCCCCTCTTTACACAAGAGTTAACTAGAACCAGACCGTAGTTATAACATAATACATTAATAACATAAAGAGGTAAAAAGAATATCTACTTGCATAGAAGTATAAGAGATCTCATAGTCTATATAATTAGTCAACGGAAAATTCTAGAAAGAAACTTAATACAAGCTCACTCTTTACACAAGAGTTAACTAGAGCTAAACCATAGTCATCACAAGATAGAGTAAATATATAAAGAGAAAACTAAAGTTACTATGCTAGCAAATTATACATGTGCTCCCCATGCACAACCTGCATGGTAGCACATTGTCGCCTGAAACTCTCCAAAGGAATAACTTTGATCAAAGCATCAGTTGGATTGAATTTACCGTCGATCTTGACTAGCTCAATCGTTTGATCAGACACTGCTTGTTTGATAAAATGGTACATGTTGTTGATGTGCTTCTATCTTCTATCCATGACTTGGTTTGCAACCAAATGTAAAACATTTTGGCTATCACAATGAAGATAAACCACACTTACTTCAATTCCATTTCTATGATAAGCCTATCCAACCAAATAGTTTCATTTTTCGCTTCTGCTGCTGCCACATATTCAGCTTCTGTTGTTGACTGAGTTACGCATTTCTGCAAGGTATACCTCCAACTAATGCTTCCACCGCCAAGTGTT
Organism: Marchantia polymorpha subsp. ruderalis; assembly: GCA_037833965.1. NCBI lineage: Eukaryota > Viridiplantae > Streptophyta > Marchantiopsida > Marchantiales > Marchantiaceae > Marchantia > Marchantia polymorpha. Next base: position 9,211,405 of record AP031352.1, on the reverse strand, counting down.
AACACATATTTAGTTGTGAATATACTTTTATCTAAATCATATCTATTTGTATAGTATTAACGTAACCAAACAAGGATTTGGCGTTGTCAAATAGACCATCTAACAGTAAGCCATAATCCAAAGTACTCTTCAAATATCTTATAATCCATTTCACTGCTTCCTAGTTAAGCTTTCCTGGATTCTACATGTACCTACTCACATTGCTCATTGCAAAGCCAATGTCCGGCCCAGTGCACAACATCAAATACATGAGGCTGCCTAAGGCTTGTTTTTAAGAAACACATGACATTCTTCCTTTTTGCAAAGCATTGGTAGCACATTGAAATGTGCTACCAAAGGAGTACATACTCCTTTGAAATTAACCATGTTGAACTTGTCAAATATACGACAAACATACTTGCCTTAACTCAGCCGTAGCCTCTTCTGTTCAAGATCCCTATGCATCTCTATGCCTAATATTTCTCTTTGACTCCCCATATCCTTCATCCCAAATGCATACTTCAACTTACTCTTGCATTCATCAACATCGAATTGATTTTTTGCCAAGATGAGCATGTCGTCAACGTAAAGTACTAAACATGATGATATTGAAAGTCTCATCTTTTACCTTCTTCATGTAGACACAATGATCATACACGTTCAGTAAGAAACTGTGTGACTTCATGAACTCATCAATCACGTGTTCCACTGCCTATGAGCTTTCTTCAGTCTATACAATGATTTCAACAATCTACAAGCCAACATCTCTTTGACTTTGACCTCAAACCCAACAGGTTGTCTCATGTAGATCTCTTTCTCTAAATAATTATAGAAAAGGTTGTAACCACATCCATATGATCCATAACAAGATCAAATATCACAGCCAATGCACATACCAGACGAATTGTAGCATACTTAGCTACAGGTGAGAAAACTTCGTTATAGTCCACACCCTTCTCTTGTGTGAAACCTCTAGCCATCAGCATAGCTTTGAAGATTCTTGCCTTGTCTCTTGCTGGATTGTCTTTCAGCTTATACATCCACTTGGAGTCAATCAACGTTTGATCCTTAGGAGGTTCAACCAAGTCTTATTGTAAATCAGATATTCCATCTCCCGCTCCATAGCAACATTCCATTCAAGCTTTTTGACCGAAGCTTGAGCTTCCCTATATGAAGAAGTTTCACCTTCTTCCAGAATCAACGCCATACCATCTCCATCTTTGACATCAAAGTCAAAATCTTTGAGAATGGATGAATTTGCCCATACACCAAACCTTTCAGTAGCTCTACTAACACTATGCGATCTCTTTGTAGACGTTTCTGGTTGATCTTTAGCATCTGAAACTATTGCAATAAGTTCATCAATGGTAACTCGTTCATGTTCCTCATGTTCTTGATGCATCAGTGCTACTTCTTGTAACAGATCATTAGTGATATAATGATCAAACTTTCCCACAACGACATACGTGACTGAAGATTTTCCCTTGTCAGTACGAGGAGAATTAGAATTCTCCCCCTCTTTCAATAAGTCAAGCTCATTGATGAAACATCTCTACGGACCATCATTTTACGGGCCAATGGAAATCATAGTCTGTAACCTTTCACTCCACTAGCATATCCAAGAAAACGACATTTCTTGTACATAGGGTCTAACTTAGTCATGTGCTCCTTTGATGTAAGAGAATAGCAGTACAACCAAAAACCTTCAAGCGACTGCAATACGCCATACGTTTATGCCTGAATTCAAACCGTGTGGAGAAATTGATTGCACTAGAAGTAGAGAGGTTTACCAAATAAACTGTGGTGTTGACAGCTTGGGCCCAAAATTCTCCTGGTAAACCGGATTCGCTTAGCATACTCCGCACCTTCTCCAACAATGTTTTGTTGAGTATGTCAAAAACATCGTTTTGTTGGGGAATGTTTACTGTCATGAAGTGACAAGTAATCCCCTCCTATGTACGATACCTCTAAAACTCCTCAGAAGTATATTCGCCGCCATTATCCGATCGTAAATATTTACCCTCTTGCCAGTCTGAATCTAAACTTTTGTGCGTCAAGTTTTGAAGGTGAGAAAAACCTCAAACTTGTGGGTAAGAAAATATACCCACACATACATGGAGTAATCATACATAAAATATATTAGTAGAGCTTTACTGAGAGTGATGCAATTGGAGATGGACCCCAAACGTCACTATGTACATACTCTAGTATCTATGTGGAATCATGAGTTCCAACACTAAAAGCTCGCCTATGATGTTTTCCCATGATGTAGTGTTCACAAAATGCGAAATCAACTTTACCCAAACCCGGTAACTTTTGTTTTTCATTAAGAGACAAGTATCTATCACTCATATGGTCTAGTCTTACATGCTATAAATGAGACATCTCTACGCGAGATTTAGTAAAGTTAACTTCTCCACAAATTGTGATGAACTCTAATAAGTACAAATTATTATGCTTATATTTCCTAAGTATAACCTTCTTATCACTAGATTTGACATCTAACACTACATGCCTAGAGCTCCACTCTAAGCCGTGTAAGTCTAACACTCCAAAAGAAATCAAAATATTTTTCATGTTAGATATAAATCTAACGTGTGTCAGTGTTTGTTTGACACCATCAAACATGCAGATTTTTACACATCTCACGCCCTCAATTTTACAAGGTTAATCATTCCCCATAATAACAAAATCGTTTGATTTTGAGTAAATACAGATAACTCTCTAATGTAACAAATGTGATAGGAATAAGCACTATCCAAAATCCATACATCATCAACAACTGTTGATGAAATACAAAGGGCATACTTTATATATCATAGACCTGTAAGATCAGGTGTTGCACATATGTACTAAGTCTTAGAAGTGGTCAAGTGATTAAGGATAATTAGCCAAGGCATAGCTAAGTCTAGCTAGTTATGACTAAATTAGTTAGTTATAACTAAGTTTATCTAGTCATGACTAAGTTTAGCTATGATATCTACAGTTGGCGGAAGAATTAGCGGAGTTCTAGAAGAGTGGAGTGAGCACTTCTATTTTGTCTTCTAGAAAGGAGTGAGCACTTCTATCTTATCTTTTACAAAGTTCTAGATTCCAAAGTATTAGATATTTGACTAGAAGCTTGAATTTGATTGGTTTGACTCAATATATGAAAGATGATTGGCTAGACTAAGTCTAATGTTAACTTAGTGGCTAAGAAGTTTGTAGAAGTTTAAAAGCTTCCAATGGCATGTCGCCACTTCAACCTTGGATTCCGGAAACTTCTAGAAGGTTTAGGTAGGCCAATGGCATGTTACCACATAGAGAGTGTTACTTTTACATAGGTAAAAATAAATTAGTAAAAATTACCACATGTTACTATGGTAACTTCTCAAGTAGTATAAATAGAGAGGTAGAGTAGCATCTTTCAAGCAAGTTTGGAGAGTCATGTGTGAGGACTTGTTGCATATATGAAAGAATGACAATTTTCAGTACCCTGGAGTGTCGATGTGAGTGTGAGTTAGAGTGCTACCTTGAGTGATTGTGTGAGTGAGTGTTTCAGTTATGAGTGTGAAGATGAATCCTAGTCTTCTAGAGCCATGATGCGCTACCGCAAAGCCATCAGAGGTAAACCTCGGTGAGAGTCAGCCCGGAGGTTGCAGACCGTCGGCAAACACTTCTTTCTTTTCGGAGTGAAGATGCTCCGTAACATTCGCCAGTTGAGGGAGATTTGCATCTCCTACTATCATACGACAGTTCTTCTTGATGTGGCCATTCTTGCCACATCTCCAACACACCAAGTTCTTCAAGTTCCTATTATTAGACTATGGAACCCGAAATTGAGCTTAGATATACTCACATTGAATGCTGAGCTCAATGTGAGGCTTTGTGGATGTAAAGGTTCATGTACATCCTTTTTCATTATGTATTATAATTCTAATCTACTGATATTTGACCCATATTGTAAACTATGGAAGTATTGAATACTTCTCTATCACTAACTCATTACATATACAAGAAATCACATGTTCATGTTTGTTAAACAGTTTACAACTCTCTTACATTTTAGTCAAAATTTTAATTGAATTTTATGTCGTAATATTCTTGAACCTTAACTATATCAAACTATGCTTGAAATTATGCTCAACTCAACTTTAGCATTCTTCTTGTTTTGGATGTAATTTCTTTTTGCATAAATTTTTCTGCTTCAAGTCATTACTTCAAACAACTTTCAAGTAGAATGAATTTGATTGTTCATGTTTTTTTGAAAGCTCGATAATCTTAAACAAATCTATATATTATTATGAATATTATATTTTTGAAATCATCTTACTTATAATTCATGACCGATGAAGATAGTTATATGAATAGATAGGAACATTTTTTTATGATAACATCTTGCACTATATTATGTATAAAGTGTTGCTAAGATGCATAAACATTTGGATTATTATGTAAGAAATTAAATATAAATAAAAATTAGAAATAATTAATGAATTTCATTTTAAATTATTTTTGTGATTAAAACTAATTTTTTATAATTAATATATCACATTTTGATTTCATTGCTATAAATAATTAAGATAAATAAATAAATGAAATTTTTTGAGTTGTAGTGAAAGAAAATATATCAATTTAATATTTTGTTGTCATTCAAAAAAATAGAATAAAGAAATTAATTTATCAGATTATATATATATAACACATTCATTTCTTATCAATCACATCTAATATAGAAAAAAATATAATATACAAAGTTTGTACAGTTCATGTATTTGCAACAGAAAAAATTGACTATAAATTTTAAAATAAAAATTTACATGTGTTTCTACATTTTGAAATATTAAAATTTTCTGTATAGTTGATGAAAAAATTATGTTGCACATGTTATTTAAAATTTTCTATCAAATTTATCAAAAATCCTAATATTGATGCATTGTAGTATTAGCATTTGAAAAAAATTCTCTTAATGAATTTATTTTTCATAAAATGTAAAATTTTCTATTTGAATATAATTGACATATACACATAAATAACCAAGTGTAAATTGGCTTTTAATAAATCTATCAAACTCAATGTTGATTTTTCATTTCAATAATAATCTATACATTATCATCAAAAGATTAATATTTTATATCTATAAATAAATATATTTTTTAAAATTTTCATTTTCATGATATATATATATATGATATTGATTTACATATTTCTTAATTTTAAACTTACTTTTGTACTTTCAGGATTTCAATAAGTTGAAATATTTAAGATTTTATAATTTTTATCAACAAATAAAAATTTAAATATTTTTTTGAAAATTAATATAAAAATAAAATTTGCATTAAAAAAATATAACTCGATCTGATATTCAAAAACATAACCATAAATATTACTTTTACATGTAAAATTTTAAATACATATATTATTCCATAAATATTTTTTATATGTTCGAACAAAGTGTTATTTATTATTCATGTGAAAATATTAAGAGAATATTATAATAGGGTAACTGATTATCTTAGTAATTTATGTTAAAAAAGTTAAAATGTTATAATAAACATGCAAATATAGTGGATTATAATTTATATTAATTATAAAAAATTTCAGACATATGTAGAATCAAATAAATATAATATATCAAATAATATAATTATAATATCATATAAATTTTAATATGTCATATCAAATAAATCAAAAATACATTTTTTATATATAGAAATTCTATCACATTAACCTCTATCATATTCTGTGATACAGTTTAAATTTTGCATGATATAATTTGTATTCACATATTTTAACTAAAGTAGAATTAAGTTGATTTCAAATTGATTAACATAGTAAAGTTAATAATAGAAGTTTGAAAATATGAAGACTTGAAAATATTGTTCTAAAAAGTTAGTTCAAATTTTCATTCTCAGTCTTCAATTTCCAAAATTAATGAATAAGACCTTTACAACCATAAATCATTTAGTCAGCTAATTTGAACAATGTATTCTAAAAGTTCTTATATTTGTTCTTCATTATTATCTATATTTTTTACGAAAAAGGTAATTTCACTCGATCTATAGAAGAATATAGAGTTATTATGGTCACTCGGGATGTATAAGCTTAAACAGGATAAATTCAGTAATTTACAAGAGTTTTTTATTTCACATTATGATAAGTCGTTTGTCAACATTTCCGGATAGGCACATATCTTCGAATAAAAACGTCAACGCTAAGACCTTAATTAAAAAAAGAGGACTCCCGTGCCATGTTTCAGGGCGGGAGGATATGGCGACGAGAGGAAACAAAACTCGTGAGAGATGGCAGGAATGAATGCAAGGCCCGGGAAGTGTGCGCCTTCGGGGCACACGATCACGATTCTGAGAAGGGAGGGAGAATTGAACATTGGGCGAGCAGAACATCGCCTCGGACGAAGGCAGGCGCGATGAAAATCTCGAGAAAATGCAGCGAAAATCGCATGGCAACCACGCGAAAGAAAGGAGCAGAGAGGAGAATGGAGCATGCACCTCGCCTCATGTGCCCCACCTTATCCGGAATTCCAAGGCAGACGCCGTGCTGCCGCTGCTACGGAAACAAATGAGCACACTGTAATGCCAGAGGCGCTCCAGAGTCCAGATTCCAGAGGCAGGTGTGAACCCTGTGGCCCGTTCTGACAGCCGAGCGCCGAGCAGCAGCGAGAGAGAGCAGGCAAGAAAACCAGAGGCGGCATGGAGCAGACGAGGAAGAAGAAGAAGAACAGAAAGGAAGAAAGGAAGGAATGAATAAAGGAAGGAAGGAAGGAGGGAGGGAGGGATGGATGGATTGTGCAGTGCTCTGGTCGGGCTCTGGTGGAGAGAGTGCAGGCCAGTGAAATGGCGTAGATAAGGCGAGCGAGTGTTTCGCCGGTGGAGCTGCGGCTTGGGTGTTTGCGTTGCTTTCCGCAAGTGCAGGCAGGCGGGCAGGCACGCAGGCAGAGGAGAGGCAGTGGCACGGGCCCAAGGGCCCAGACAGGCAGCGAGCAACAGCGTAACAGCACAGCAGAGGCAGCAGAGGCGAGCAGAGCAGAGCAGAGCAGGCCAGGGCCGCGCAGAGGAGATGAGAGGAGAGGAGAGGAGAGTAGAGAGAAGAGGAGCAGTTGCCTTTAACTTATCGCGATTCCGTGCTATCCTCGTCGTCCGTCGTCGCGTGCCCTCAAACACAAACAGCGACAAGCCAGCCGAGAAATCAGATTGATTCCTTTCTGTCTCTTGCTCTCTCCGCAAGAGAATAATGCCTCCAGTCGCTCAGTCGCCCGCGTCGTGAACACGGAGAGACCCGAGAGAGGGAGGAGAGGAGAGGAGAGGAGAGGCGAGAAGGAGAAGGAGAAAGAGGGAATGGAGGGAGCGAGGAAGGGGGCAGGGTCTGGATGTAGCCGTGTCTTGTTCTGCCGCAAAGAATCGAGTTGTGTCGAGTGCGGAAAGAGGTGGGGATTGGGCGGTGGAGGAGCTGTTCAAAGGACGCTGTAGAAGAGTGAAATACGGCTCAAGGGCGCAAGAACGGAAGTTGGCTGTAGCAGCCGAACAGAGCAGGTCTTGAATTTGTTCGAGGGAGCGATCGAGCGCGCGAGAGCGTGGATTGGCCTAAAGAATCCTGAAGTCGGCCGGACGACGGATCCTGTACAGAAGGCGGGTGATGGCGGTGGCGATGGCGTTGCTGCAGTGAGGAATGTGGCGCTGGAAGAGCGAGAGTTGTTGATGAGAAGGAGGTGGAGGAGAGTGGGGAGGACGGTGCACTGGTTGTTCATATTGCAAAGATTGTAGAAATCGGCGGGGATGGGGTTTATGTGGAGGAGGCGGGGAAGAGATTGATCGCGAGGAGGAGGAGGAGGTTTGAGGATTTCTGTAATTTTTGTTCTTGGGGAGGCGGAGCGGAGGAGGGGATCGGAGAAGGGGATGATGGAGAGGAGTCGCGGATGGACGTGCGCAGGAGGCAAGAGAGAGAACTGCAACGCGAGGCGCCGTCGGCCTCAGCTCCAGCATCAGCTTCAGAAGGGGACGGCGTGGGGCTCGTCAGCCTGCAGGTCAGCGGCGCAATGACCTATGGATTGGAAAGATCGCGTTCTGCGAGACGACGGGGTGGGAAGCTTGGGTTCCGCCTGCGCAAAGCGTGTCTGTGTGTGTTCTTCTCCGGGGTCTTCTGCTTCAGCATCCTGCAATGGCTTCTCTCCTTCCCTCCGCCCCTGCACAAGCGCCCTCTTGTGAACGCCTGCCCCAGCACCACAGGCGTGGACACTCCCTACCTGCTGTATGACGATGCCGTCTGCTCTCGAGCTTGCGGCAATCAGTGCTTCCCGAGGGTTCGAGGCATGTGCATCGCGCATTCCGAGGTGGCAATCTGCGACCAGTCCGACAGGCTGGGCGGACGGGGCCGAGGCAAAACGAGAACCCCCATCCCTTCGCACTTGCGCTTCGCAGGCGCAGATCCAATGACGCGCAGGCGAGTGCCCATACGACGGAAGGCGTGCAGTGGCGATTTCCGCGACAAGAAATGGATCCGAGGCACGCAGATGGTCGCCGACATGAAGATGATGCCGGCTGGGCCTCACGTAGGCCCGAACCCGCATCACGAAGCCGAGAAAATCGTACCGGCCATCCTGCTCTCGCACCTGTACGGGCTCAATAACTCCTCGCTGTACTGGTTCACGGACCCTGTACCCAGCATCACATCGCGCTGGTCAATAGGATTGATCGCTGCATTCGCTGACGGGTTGGAAGTGAAATTCATGGATGCGCCGGACGCCGGAGAGCCCGAAGTGTGTTTCGAGGACGCCATTCTCTTCTCAGGAGTGACCAATGCAGGGTACATGCCCACCGTAGCTGCCAACGACTGGCTCAGGCGAAAGGTGCTCGCCCACTGTAAGATTCCGGAGGTCAATGCCAAAAGGCCTGTCAAAGACGTCGTCGTCATTCAAAGGAACAATTCGTCCAGGACCATTGCCAATGCGGAGGAAATTGAGCGTGTATTGGAACGGGAGTTGCGCGTACCTGTGAAGCATACGGTCAGTGGACTGGGGAACTTCTGCGAACAGGCGAAGCTGGTGGCAGAGGCAGATTTTTTCGTGACTCCTCACGGTTCCCACAACATCAATTTCTTATTTGCACGCCCGGACTCCATAATTTTGGAAGCGTTTCCTCTCCTTTACTACATAGATTGGTTTCACAATTACGTCCATGCCTCGAGGGTGAATCACTACGAGCTGTATGGAACCTGGCCCACTGACCAAGGGGGAATGCCACTGCGAATGCGAATCTACGCTCTTTTTGTTGGCTGGAGGTACTGCTTTTCATTTAGACAGTGCATGAATTATACGAAGAAACAAAAAATATTTATTGATGTCGACCAACTAGAGTGGTTGTTACACGCACTCACAACCAGCTGCCGAGTTGCTGTAAAGGGTTCATGGTGTCTTTCTGCTGGCACTCAGAACGCTGCTCTTGTTCTCTAGTGTTAGGTAGTCGGAGTCTTCCAAGTTCATTGAAGACTTTTAGTTCATTCTTGTGGTTTTAGCCAGCCACACAAAGCAAGCAGCCTGTTACGTCCTGCGAAAAATTCACGGTTTCAGCAATTTACACTTGCAGAGAAAACTTGGTGTATGCAAACCTGGTGTAGAATTTTTACGGATTTTCTCCTTTTTTCTTTCTACTCCTCTTGTCTTTCAGGTTGAGGATCAATTTTGCCTTCCTTCGGGAGTCTCAAGAGCATTTGGTCATCAGAGCTGTCTTCGTCTTGACTCTGAGTTGCGCTTCTCGGATTGTTATTCTGCAACTGCACTGGATTTCTGATGTCAGGCACACACGATGTAACAGCCTGTTCAAACAACTGGGGCCTGTGACCCGCTGAATGTTGTCTTTTTGGCCTCAGAGCAACACTCCAGCAATCCATTGGCTTCCCGTGGCGGACCTGAATCTGGTCCACACGCTGAACAAACAGTACGAGCAATCCCCTGAAACGCTGCTCGTGACGGTCGGAGGGACCAGAAAATCTAGTATGACCGGGAAATTTGGTTTCTTCATGTCTAGCTAGTCGAATATAGAAGAGAGAGCTTACCCAATCGGCAAGAAGATCCTTGCCAGTATCCGTTCAGTCTTCCAGTCCTCCAGTCACTGCCACTGCAACGCCACTGCAAAATACCTGCTTCTCGAGCGAAACTTCGAAATTTGTTTGTTAGGCCATACCGTCCTGTAGCCGCAAGGCTGAATCTCAGATACATTCACAGACAGTGCAAGTTTACGTTGCACAGAGCAGTCGGGTCTTGATATTGGCTTTGTTCATAATTTTCTGAACGTAGTCTTACACTCTGTTGTGTGAAGAGGGACGAAGCTTTTTGTTCGTCAGCGCAAGACCAGTGGTATCGAATATGTATCTAGCCCCGGGTCCGAGTTGTACTCACACAAGGCTCGGCTAATCGTCCATAGCCTTTTTCGTTTTGAAACTCCTGATGTGCGAGTGGAGAATCTACAGCCAGCGGAAAATTCCAGCCGACCACTTTCTCATCATTTCATCACGTACGAGATCAGAAGTCCGGCCTCGAGGACGATGTTGTAGACGGAATTTGAAGCATTGCGCTACTCGGAGACTCGTTCACAAGAGGGTCAGTGCTTGTTCTCCAAAAGCCATAAAACGACCAATGCGAGAGCGTAAGCGATCGGTAGAGTTCGCGCTGGGGAGTTGACCACAAGAGGTGCGGATGGACTACCCCGTGTACGAAAGTCACGACTGTTGAGACTGATCCATATCCGGGTGCTGTTTGACACGTTTGGCACGTGAAGTCGAAGTGGATCGAGGGGTAAGTACTGCTCAAGTCCAAATTGCTTCTTACTACTGAGAGAAACCTTTTGAACTCCGTTAGCAGTTCAAAGTGTTACCAGAAAAGTGTATCACTCGTGTGGAAATTTTCTACCACTCTGATAGGGTTTATGATTCTTAACTCAGAAATTTTTTATTGGGTGCGGTAAAGTGCAGGAAAGATTGTAGCAGGCAGGCAGCGCATCAATCGCCAGCGAAGGACGCAGGCCCATTGCAACCGGACTCATGATTCGATGCTTTCTCCAGTTTCAGTTGACCCGACCTGTCATACTGCTGAAAAAGCACGTCCTGAAAAAACCTGTCCCGGCCCTTGTGCCTCGTTGTGCAGCTGCGAGCATACGAGGCAGTTCGTCTTGCGCGGGAAATGGGTCTTCGCATGTTACAGCTACGCGAGGCTACGTCACACGCTCTACTGAAAATACCACGTGGAGAGCATCTTTCTCTGGGCATCTAATAATAAATATAAGGGCCCATAATTTTAAGAGATATTCATGTGTACATGCAAGCCAGCGTTTCCAGGCATTTCGCGCAGGAAATACTTCATGTCCAGACATTCAAATATGTAATATCCTCAACCTGCTGCTCGACTGCGGATGAGAGAACATTAGGAAACTACAAGACATGACGTCGTTCAAAAACAGAGAAAGGTGTGAAGTAGTCTAGTAAACCATGAGACTGGAAAGCACGATGAAACTACCGTCTCTGGCCGTGTGAAGTGAGGGCATGTTATACTTGGTAAGATGGCTCTGCGTATTCGTGCAGTCAAACTGTGTATCAACCTGACTTGTAAGTGGACATCACTCGGTTTCATCGGGTGGGGGAATTGGGAAGATGTTTGTTAATGACGGGAACTTTCTCCAACATCATATCTGAAAAATTTAAAACTCTTCAAGCTCGGTTGCTTTTGAAAACCGGTTGAGAACTCCCATCATCCTCTGATGACTCTGGCTGTGGCAGCACCCTATGTGAAGGTATGATCGTGAGGCTATGAAAATGGACCATCATGAATGAATGTGATGAAAACATGAAATTTCATTGCAAAACCAAAGGTCTCTCGAATCAAGAAACAAGACGGCCCGAAGCATAAGATTGGAGAAGTCAAAATGACCGAACAGTGCTATCAGTCAGCTCTGAGCTGTAAACAGTATCAAAATAGAGAAGATTTCTGAGCATGCACGCAGACTTGATACATGTACAAGATTCTTATGCAAAGTACTCCATGGCGTGTTCTTTCGAACAGAAAGCCAGTTGCTTGTTAACCACAAGCTGGACCAATCTTTTGATCGGGCATCGTTTGGATTTTCTTCTCAAACATCATCCATGTGGTAGTGCTCAAAATGCCAACTGCTTTTGTCGACCCTTTCGGCACAGGCTTTCAGCTGCTGCTCAGGCGTCAAACCCATCCAAGCTACAGTTTCTTAAGACGACAAACTGGAGCCATCAACTTGTCGTTGTCTCAATCTAGACCAATGTCACTTGCCAGGCCAGTTGCATACAGTCCGACATAAGGATGTTTTAAATCTCTCACATACAGTTTTTTCCATTGTCCTCATAGTATGACAACTAAGAGCACAAAACAAATTGCATTCTCACAGAATACTCCTGGGTCAATAGAATTAAAATCTAAACCATAATGAGCAACATGTCAAAGCAGTGATGCAATGAAACAAAAAACATAAGAAATAATACAATCTTATCGACACAAGAAGGTGCCTGTCCTACCCTCTGGTAATAGAGCACATTACAGGGAAGCCTCACCCGCAACGATTAACTCTTCAACCCAGAGGCAATGGTATGTACAATTATTTTGGTGAGCCCCTAGGAGATTGGTACATATTATCCTTCAGAACCTTTGGTTACACTTTGTGTGACTTTCGTCAATGGTCATATAATAAATTGCCAAAATGGTCGGTAAGAGAACTCCTGGTAACACTAACGGAAGGCGCACGTGCTACCTTTCACTGGGAGATTCTTTCGGCTTGCCGCGAATTAGTCCTCTCTCCTGAAGGTGACAAGACAACAATCTGACACATCATAAAACTACTCATCTTTTGCACCTTGAGAGAAACCTCGGGAGTAATTTCTTGTCACTCCTGACCTGTTATAGATCTAATGTAAGTGAGCAATGCTCACACCATGGAAGCATCAATCACTTCAACGATAACCCGGTGTTTGAGCTGATACAAGGAAAAGCTTAATTTACAATACCTGTACTGTATTGAAGGTTTTCAGAAACACGCCTGAGATTATAATTTTAGTTAAATAATAGACGAGTAAGTTATCAGACAACAATTCGTCTAGGGAGAAACCATACGTTGAAAACCTCGAGCCTTCCTCTTGCAGATTTCAGCACATTGAATCCAAACTCCAACTAAAACCCTAATCCTATAGAACAATTAGTACTTCAATTCAAAAGCTTTTATCTTACCTGGGGATCAGCGGACGGTCTTGTTCTCTCCACATAACGATGCAAATCTGCCTCTCTCCGCAGTATAGCTCTAGCCTGAGAAAACAGATACAATTCAATTAGATTTCCTCTTCAAAAGTTTCAGAATGTACACATGCATGCAATCTAAACTCCTATATACATGCATTGTTCGATGTTTTGGAATCGCAGGAACTGGTGCAGGAAAGAAACGAATCGAAGCACTTGTTGGCATCCACGACTTCAACTGGAGCCAATTGCCACTAAATATTGTCAACCCATAATAGAATGATATGGATATAATAGATACTTCTACTTGGGAAAGCTGCAAGAAATATCGCCTTCCCCCTCTGAAAGATAGATGTAATTTTCGAGGAAACTGAGGTTCTTCCACTCCATAATATCCAGAAGGATCGGGTCGTAGAGTGTGGCGGATAGAGGAGATGAGAAACACACAAACCTCTTCTTCTCTCATGGCATCGCGTTCGGGTTTGATCCACAGGAAATACGCAGCGGTGCAAGCAACAACCCAAGCGGCCGCGTTTTGACGTCCTCTAACACCTCCCAGCGCATTTCCCACGAAAGATCCAATGTTGCCTATGATCGTACTCCTTGCCATCGTTCCTTAGCGACTCTCAGCCGGATTTGCTCCTCGTTCGTGACCAAATCAAAACCAATCCACGGTCTTCAACATGGATCTGCCTGCCCGGTCTAGTCTACTGAATCTTGCAATTCCACGCACAGCACCAGGGGAGTCTCGCGAATTTTGCCTCAATCAGGTACTCTGTCACCAAATGGTGCACGGAAAACGCACGCAGCTCGAATTTGTCATCGATCGGAATATTGGTGACTCCAGACACGACACGTCCCCGCTGCTCTGCAGTTCCTCCTGAATTTCAGTGAGCCCAAAACGAACACTCTCATGTATCTGTATATTTGATACATTTCACCGAATCATGATTTTTTAATAAAACTTTCTGATCGATCATTTTCTTTGATAACATTCTATAGTTTCGCAGAGGTAGTAATACAAAACAATGCGTCGAAATTGTACATAATTTTACAATCGATCAAAGTCAATATTTTTCTACGGGAAAAAATCTACTTTATACATAAAAAAATTCATATTTTCATGAATTAGTTTTGATAACAAAATTTCAAATGAAATTCGAAGAATAAAGTGCAGTCAAGATAATTCTTGAGATGTTTTAGATATTAATATGTAATCATTATTTCATAAACTTAATAAAATACCAACTGAAACTCTTGAAATCTGTAATCCGAATATTGTATTTACTTTGATAATTTGATATTTAATCTATTTATAATATTATTATATAAGAATGATATCTAGTAAATTAATAATATTATAATAAAATATCTAAATTCATCATTATTATTTCATTATATTACAAAAGTCTCATTTATTGATAACAGAGGTGACATATTGTATAAAAAATATATTACAATGTTTCAAATTTAAGCAAATTAAGTATGTTTTGCAGGTTTCATAAATTCTAGCAAATGCCAAGTATGTCATAATTAAGATATTTTTAGCAATTTTTTTATTTAATTTTAGCCTTATTAACCTGAACACTTTCATTTCACTATTTTTGATCCAATGTCTTGGCAATAAGCATTTTGAATTACTTTATATCCAACTCGCTAAGGAAAGAATTGGCAAGCTAATGCGAGTAGTTCTTTTCCTATTTGATGATAAAGAAGTAATTTTCAATTGATGTCGTATTTGGAAATGATGTTGCTAGTCCACTGCACAACTTAAGCAAATGCATGATGCAAACTTCAAACAATTTCATGCATCGTTGAACAAAGTCTTCTTGTCATGTTTGTCAAGGTATTTCTTCACATCCGACTTACGCGCATAGACAACAAGCACGTTATGGCGTTCACTTTTGGCCTTATCAATCATACTACTTGCTCTAATGCTTGCTCAAATGCGCAAGATATTGATGAATAGTGCATGACGCATCTTGACTAGATACCATAGCATCACGTCACGTGGACGTTTTCAATTCCTTGTCATTGTTGTTGCAACCACGCTATGTCTTAATGTGCAATTTGTTCTCTACAATGGAAAGCGAGAAATTACAAATCTACTCCAATATTTGTTGCTGTTCATTTTTTAAAAGCTCGTTATACAGATTCTGTACCCATGAACCTTGGTTGCAGATGTGCATGATAACAGAATTGTTTGTGAAAAATGAACCATCTTGCTGGAAGATTGTATTGTAGACAATTTTGTTGAGCATAACATCCGCAATAGAACAAATGTCAAAACTTACCTCGATGTCTACCATCAACTTCGACAACTCTTGATGCTTCTTAGACATGATCAATTTTGAAGAATAGATCCAGGAGATGATGTCGACAATACGTTCAAAAAGACGGAGTTAGATCTGTTGCAATGATCCACCATTGCATGAACGACGCTTAAACATGTCGCTTGTCGGCCATGTGAATCATCGATCAACGACAATGTTCTAGGAGCTTGCATGAAATATTACCGAATGCAATCCACTTTGTTTGTCAAGATGAAAACACGTTATCAAGCAATTTTTTGATGTGTCTGACATAATTTTGAGTAATGGGCTGTTCTAAGAATAAAACCAGCATGAGCTAGAATTTTTACAACACGTCATTCACGCACACGCAAATTCGCTGATCAGGAATACAAACTTTCATATGGATGTTTGCAGCAACATCTAGAAAAAATGCCAAGATCATTGAATTCATGAAAATATTGGAGTTAATCTGCAGGGTGAAGAAAAGGAGAATAATCACAAACTAATCCAATATGTCATCGTTGAAGCCGTACAGTTTCAAATTGTTGATTATGGCACGATGATGCTTAATCATCTTGGAAGTTTATCAAAATGACAATCCAACAAAAACGTGATGCATGACAAGGTGAAAATTACTTGATGATATTATATGTAATATAAAACATTTTGTGGATACATATACGTATCATTTTACCCAATATGATACATTCTAATGACCTTCAACCACCATAATCTATGTTCCAAACAAAGGTATTGTAGATATAAGGTTTATGCGATATAGTGCGAGGAGTAATTGCGATATCAAATCACTTTGGTTCAATCTTTGGCAAAGACTAATTTTGTGCCTTAGACATGTAACGAATTCTGATTTTTAGCTTCTATTAAAATTTGTATGTGTTTTTGTTTAGATGTGCAAGATAGAGACTGCAAATGCATTTCGAACCTTGTAGCAGATCAATCACATCTAGAATCTGTGTTCTGAAAATCCAAGAGACATGATTAGATCAATAATGTGACAATTTTGCTATAAAAATGAATTGTTAAGACCGATAATAATCCAATAACGTCATTGTTAGATTTTCATAACACATATCAACAATGTGTAACAAAAAGAATTATTAATGTCAATGTGCAGATTATGAGTGAAAAAAATGTTGCAACACTAGGGTTTAGAGAGAAGTTCACTCAAAGATGAAACATAAATTCTCAAGATAAGATAGTTTGAATGGTTATAATCTCCATTATATATATAGAAATTTCAAACATTTATACAAAGGCAAAGATTTTTCTCCATCATCCAATTCATTCCTAGTGGATTGATGACATGACGGATAAACCGAATGAGCACACGGATTTCTAACATGTCACATCCAATGAACAAACTAGCACACTTAATCCTTACCTAACAAGCACACAAATTGATAATGTGTCGTTTCCAACTAACTCACAAAATAGCACACAGATTGCTGACATGACACTGAAGATATTCCATTATCATCTATTCTGCTCAAGTTGAAACTAAAGTAAACTTTACTTTAGTTTCAACTTACTATAATTGGTTACAAACTATAACAAAAACTTCACCGTATTTTCTAAGATTTTGAGCAATTAATGATTTTTTGATTTTAAGTATGCATATATTGTCTACTAATATATATGTATTCAAATATGAAGTGTCAAAAAGTTGAATTTGTTTTGTGTTAGATAGCAAGCGATCCTCTATGCAACCAATATTTGTTTGCGGTCTATCTTGTCCAAATCACTTGCTAAAAGTTCTTGACTAATTTGGATCAGTGGCAATTTTTTCTTCCAACTTGGATTGTTGTTGGTGTATCCAATACCTCAATCGTTATTGAAAAATTAGGATTACAATATGTGCTGTAAATAGAGTTTTTTTGGGTAAAATTATACTTGTAAGATTCCAATATGCATGTTGTGTTATGCAAAGATTCCATCAAGTAATTTTTTTCATTTCAAAGTTTAACAAAAAATAGGTTTTAATCGTCACCACGTAAGTAACATTCTGCTACAGTTTGAACAATTTCTTTGTTGACCTTGATGATGAATATGTATGCATCGTGTTTTTCATCTTCATCCTAATGAAAAGATGAATCTCCCACGAATACATTTATAATTGCAAACCGCAAAATAAAACTGAAGAATGTCCTTGTCCGTGTCCAAATAACAATAAATGTCAAAGATATTATTTTGTCTTGAAAAAGTTGATTTTTCTCTGATGCAAAAGCAATTGAAAACTAGTTGAATCTTTAGGTTGTTGAGATTCGTTACTTTTATTGGCATTGAGACAAACAGAAATTGAAACAACTATGTGTTTTTGATTTATTTGCGCTTCACATCGTACCACTAATATTTTTGGCAATTCATTTGGACACAAAATAGATATTGAACAACTATGATGTTGCCTTCAGATTGTTGAATTGGTTGAAGATCATATTTCATTGCATGTTTGATTTGACACAATGTCTTTTAGGGTTTATGGATTTGACTCATGATAGTATGCAAATGTTTTGCTATCATTCTTAACTCTTCACTTTCACGAGATTGATTGATTGGATGTTTGACAAAGTAACGTCAGTCGTCTTGATCCCTCTATTTTAGCCAAGTAAAAATGCACAATAATGGAAATAAACATGCTACACATATGAGATTCAAGAAAAAAAGTGAAAATTTTTTGAATTGCATATTAAACCTTTTGTATTAGCCAAAAAAGACATACAATAATCAAAACAAACATGATATAGAGATGATATGAAAGAATAAAAATGGAAAAAAATATGATATGTACTTGGATCCTTCTATTTCAGTCAAGAAAAGACAAACAATGATCAAAGCAAATATGCTACAAAAATGATAGAAAAAAGTATGAAAGAAAGATATGAAATGTACTATAACTGTATATTGAAAAATCTTTTTACTTCTTTTCTGCACAACTTGCTCTCCAATGCTGACTTCCTACGACTAAGAATTTGAGCAACATACTCTGAACTTAGAAGCATGTCAAGGTTAGAACTCCATGTGGCATAGCAATTGGCAATTCATCAACCAAATCAAGCACATACAAATTACCACACTCTTGTAGAATATTCAACTGACTGCAGCTATACTGTCATTATACTTTACTTTACTTCATTTTTCTGCTCAATTACACTCATAGACTTTGTATCGTGAGCACGCTATCTTATTCTAATTCTCTCCTCTTTGTCTTTTCCTTCAAGCTCCCACATGCTTTGCAACTATAGGAATGTACAAGAATTTTTACTCCGATCTGCAGTCCTTATAACGTACGGCATATTAGGTAAATTGATTATGTTAGAATGTCCTGATCAATTTTGACAAAGTTAGCGTCAAAAAATAGATCGCCAATATTTAGGAGTCATGATGTTGTTTGATATCATTACCAACTATGAGGTTGATTAGAAAAAAATCTTTTCGAAGGATAATCATTGTTGTAGCTACAACTATCCAATTTATATGCATATGATATATTTTTTTAATATGTACAATTTTGATTGATATTGAAAATTACATATGAGTTAAAAGATTTTATATTCTTTAGATTAAAGAGTAGATTTTAGTACAAATAATGGATTTTTTAATGAAAATTTGATAATAATATAGTAAATTACATGTGATTATGCTTTTATGATTAATTCGATCATAATATATTTCAAATGAAAAATAATAAATAACAAATTTCCTTCTAACATAATGCATTGGAATTTGAATTTCAAGATATTTAAATTGATGCAAGTTCATAAAATTGATGTAATTTTAGATCATTCCAAATATTTTCATAAGAAATGATTGATAAATGTACATATATTCTCTATCATATGACATTTAGTCAATGTATGTAAAATGCATTTTTACCAACAAATGAATTTATTGATTGAAATTGTTCACAATATTGTACATCAACAAATCATTAAAGAATGAGGAAGATTTTCAAAAACGATTCAAGTCCAGTTTATTTCACATCTTTGATCAAATGGTAAAATTTCTGCTCAATGTATTCACTTCATAGATTTAAGGATTTCTCTGTATCTGCATAATACATACAAATTACTTAGAGGTGATATTAGCTATTTAATATCTATTTACTCATGTTTACTCGCGCACGACTGTATTCTATAAGTATTGATTCAAGAAGCTGAGTAAATAAGAAGACAATAAACTTAACATTATCACATGTGTTATTGAAATCGGCATGTCAACCATTATCTGCTTATATGATTAAAGTTATTTGTACCGTATTTCGACTGCACTTGTTATAAGGTATTACTTCTAAAATAGAGGATAGAAAGTACACATTTGAGAACACGTAAAGGTTTCAACACACCGACGGAGCTGGAATTTACCTAAAAGTTTTGATTGGTTTGTTGATAGTTGATTGGTGGATCTACCTTAATGGTTTTGAATATTAGGTGTAAATTGGCAAAGCAAGAAAGAAGTTCCTTTACCGAAATGATTATTCTCACATTATTCAATCAGTCAATAGATCATGCAGTAGTGAAAAATTCCTAACCGTATTAGGCTAATAACAAGATGGAATGTGCATCACATGAGAGCACATGCTTTAACATAGAACGAATTGTTGTATTTAAGTCCGACATCTAATAAATCATACGATAAGTAGTAAGCAGATGCAGATATATTCAGAAGTGGTTCATTCAGGTCAAATTTGAGCAGAGATTAAAGGCAGGGATAAGAGTAAACTGATGTTAGTTTTTACAAGGAAGATAAATTGCAATATTAATAATAGTGGCCACAAAATTTGTGAGAGGAAGAGATTCTCTAAAAAAAAATTGCAAAAGAGAGAATATGGAGAGAATACCAAAAGTATCTCTCATTCCCCAAACTCAATTAAAATCCAGATAAGGCCTAGAGTTAGGGCTACAAGGGAGTTTTACCGGAACTCAAGGTAAAACTCCCTCGTAGCCCTAGCACTAGAGCTAGAAATGTACGGTTGTTTAGTCACTGAGCACGGGAATGGTAGACGTATGTTGGGAGTAACAAGTTGAACTTGGTTTTAGTACATCTGCTTCAAAGGACATGGAGACGGTGAACTCTTTCCAAGATTTGGGATCTCTATTTCACAACCACAGACACATTGTGACCATGAACACCCGTAAATAGCGGTGTCGCACGATGGTTGATGAATCTTCTCTAACTTACACAAATGTCAAGCTTTAATCTATTCTATTCGGAAATTCTTTGCAAATTGATCTCGTAGATGACACACTTATTTTGCTATACGTTCCATAGCCTTCTTTTATAAAAAATTTGGCAATCAACTTGATTTTGAATTTTCCTTCATTCACAATGAATTTAGCATGTTGATTTTAAAGTTATTTTTTAAAAATAAAATTTTCCATGCATAATTGACTCATTGAAAAAAAAATTGATTTTTCTAATTTTTATTATTGTTTTTAGATTACAGTATGTGAGAACTAGAGATCCAAATAATCTGAATTAAAAAACAATGTTGAAATATATAAGTAACATCATGATAAATTTAAGGTTTTATGAGATATAAATAAATAAAATTACACACTCAAACTTCCCGAAGGTCGAGACTGACAATAAAGAAAATTAAAAAATCAATGAGATATGTATTTTTTTAGATTAAATTATACATTAAATTTCATTTGAATAATTTTAAAGCTGATGAGAAATAAATTTTGAATTTTTAACATGATGGTTCGCCAATTTCACAATTAAAGTTAGAAAATATAACCTAAATTTCAAATACATCTTCTAAATATCTTAATCAATTATAAAATATAATCTGTACTGACAAATATTGCTATTTTTTTATAAGCCTAGAATAATAAATGATGTAGATAATTATAAACTAGAAAAAAATGAAAATTTGAAAATAAAATTTGATTTCAAAGTTAATTACAGATTATTCTTGCTTAGAATCTTGTTGATTATCCAAAGAATTTATATTTTTTTATTTCACTTACTATCGAAATTTTGTCATGCAATAAACTATATGAAAATTTTTAGAATCGATTTAAGTAAACATTTATAATCAGATAAGAGAGAAAAGATTCAGAAATTTATTTGGAATCTTTTATTTTAAAACTTTAAAAAAATTTCAATAAAATAACCAAACATTATTTACCTTATACATGATTTTTTTCTACAAGTCGTATTTTGATCTGATTATTTAACTAAGGATTCAAGTCTTTTTTTGTAACTTTGATATCAATCTTACATTTAATTGTGTAGCCGTTTATTCAATTTTATCACTATTGACACCACACCACTAGTTCATGAAAAAATAGTAAACTTGCTCCTTCAATTTATTGCTATATTTTGAATCATTTAAAAAAAAATATCTGAAATTCTGCAAAGTGTGGCTTTAAATTCACTATATTTTATATTTTAATGATGCATATTCTTCATATCAAATTTTTGAATAAAATTTTCATTTTTCAATCCATTTTTTATATTTATTTGCAAATTAATAAGATATTAATAAAATTGATATTGTAAAATAGAATATTCAAAAAATAAAATAAAATAAAATTTTTAACTTTTTTAAAAAATATCGCATACGTCATATCAAATCAAAATTATTTTATTTTAAACACAACGTCAAATTCAAGGAACCACGACGCCGTTCATCGTAAACTATCAACAACCTCTACAAATAACTCAAATTTAATTACTGGAAACAGAATAAAAAACTTAAAATTTCAAATTCCAACATTATATAGAAATAAATTTGCCCTAATATATTAAATGTGAATTATATTTTTGAATTTAAAATTAAATTTTTTCCTAGTGATTTATCTAAGCTGAATTATTTTAGAAATTGATATACATCTATCATTTCATTAATATATTTTTTATAAAAAATACATATTTTTGAAATTTAAAATATTTTCTATATTTAATTTTTTATAGTACGAAATTTTCTTTCTGTGTAGTTTACTTAAATGCATGTTACATTTTTATTTGATTTATTTATTTTTCATAAAAAATTCAATTATCATTCTTTTGTCATATATTGCTTTTGTCAAAAGAGTAAAAAGGGAGAGAAAATGAAGGAAGAGATGGAGGGAAAGCACAAATTTTCCTGAAGTTGAAGATCTGCCCACCTCAGTCATATTTTCGGATTCTATATATCTATCTGCGTTCACTAAGGCATGGAACAGGAAAAAAGAAGAAGGAGAGAAATGGCGAATTTCCCCGAAATTGAAGATCCGCTGACCTGAGTCACAGCTTTGGGTTCAATCCATTAAATCACAACTGATACTGAAGACTACGCTGTGGATTCTGAGAGCAAAACGAGAAAAGAGATAGAAGAGGTACATTGTATCCACCAACTATATAGTTACAAGAACTCTGTATTGGAACATGGATGTCGCTGGGTTACAGGTACCTCTGAGTGGTCACATAGTAAAAAATGTAGTGTTGGATCCCAGAGAATGTTTTGCGTTGAGCATGGATATCATTAATTAATTTTCTCCGTAATCATTCAGATTTGTTACTTTCATGAAGGACTTAAAAATCACATTCCCATCAGTAACATTAGAATCTCTCCAAATAATACAAATGCTAATTGAAATGCTAAAGCTGACTTTCTTGCCAAACAACCTTTAACTCTTAGTCCTCTAGAAAAAATTGAAAGTACATATTTTTCTCACTTTCCTAACATTGTAATGAAGGCTACCGTATGCCAGTGAATTACACGTTGGGAAATATCCAGCAAAGCCCATGAACTTAAACAAGTTTGATTGCAACGACCACTCGCTCTATTCTGTCACGTTTTCTCACTGATAGTCGAACGGCTCCTTTCATTTCTCAACCTTGAACAGGTCTTTCGGCAATTGGCTCTTACTTTTGAGTTTCAACGAACCACAGTCACCGTAGTGTAGAGAATGTGTTATATCTGAGGATCATCGTAGTCACGTTTAGGGTAAAGAACTGCAACTAGAAACAAAATACAACAATACTTCTATAGCAACTCCTACCCTACTTGAAAACATAGCGAAAGTTCCTCAACTTAGGTCCAAATTTCTACAAGGTCTCTAAAAAAACAAAAACGGTTAAGATTACTCTTACTCAACCATCTAGATCTAGTCATCGACTCGTAAGATTTCGTATGGGTTTTCTATTCTCTTAACTTTTAACAGAGGATTGAATACCTCACTATTCAGCTCACTTCTTATGACCTAATTGTATTCTTTCATTCTGAAATTTGTACTGTACATTAGCTTTCACTCAACCCCTACTTTCGATACTCCTGAGTTTTTTTGCTTTCTTCTAGTTCCAGGACTCTTACTCTGAAGTCTGGCGTCGCCTCATGAAAAGAAAACCATACACTACCAAGGCAGTCACGGCTGGGTTATGGACGCTGTGAGATGTACCAATGGTTCGATGGCCGATTTTGATTGGCAGCTGGGCCCGTGGGTTAGCCGTATGATCTCGGAGAATCTGTTCCAGAGACCGCAGTTAAGATGAAAAGGTTGTGTAGCTATGATCTGATCTACGAGTTAGGAACAAACTTTATTACGGTGAAGAATACGCGTACAGTAAAGGTCTGGGTGATCATGCTCGTGAGCATGATCCAAGTCTGCACATGCGTGGCCGTCGCAGGATATGGAAGACGCGCGTCAAGGAAAATTCCCGGCGCGTGCCCCGTGCTGGAGTATGGGACAGTCGCAGCTGAAGAGAGCTCGCTCGCTCGCTGAGCTAAACCCCTGGTCAGGCCGACTTCAGTACAAAAGCAGCGAATAAAGCCGTACTGGATACCCGAGCTCCCAGTGAGTACGTGCTCGCTCTTCTCGTTTTATATTGTCGCGATCGTTCGTGATGATAAAGCTGGAGCGATTTCTGGCCGTCGACTCGTGACAGATGACGGTCTGTGTGTGATCTCGGACAGAGAATTGAAGGCTCGCCTCGGCGAGCTCTTCCGTCGCAGATTCTTATCTTCAGGATTCTGCGAAAGGCGATTCTCTCGTCCGAGATTCTTCCATCTTTTGGCAATCGAACCTCTAAAGTTGCGACCCCATGGCCCGGGTCGTATATCCGACGATGTACGAATCCAATAAGTACTCGAGGTCGTCGTGATAAAGGTGGTATTCTCTCATGACGATCTTATGACTGGCCTGCCAAAATTCAACGTTTTGACACGGTCGGATATTATCGATCGACATTAATGGGCGAGCCAGATGATTGTATGACAACGGAAATATGTACATTAATCACGTAATCATACGGTCGTATAGGCGAGGGGATAACACCGACTGTCGCTAATACTGACCGGCAGGACGAGATCCAATCGGTGGCACACGAGAAGCGGCCCGGGCCCTCTGGATATGTTCCAGCCGCAACTTTGTATTCAACTAGCCACCTTATCGACACTCAATCATCATTCTCGTGAAGGAGAGAGAGAGAGAGAGAGTTGCACACAGGACCTACATGCTACGACGAATGGGCCCAAACCTCTAATTACCCTTTGACTCCACGAGAGGGGCTCCTCTTGTCGCTTATCGCACTCACATAACCTCTCCATCCGAGATTTCCACATCGAGGCGCTTCCATTAACGCCCACCTCACCGTTTCATGGCAGAATCGTGGAGCTCATCATTAGGAAGATCAAGCCGACGATTCAGCCTTTCACTTCTCACGTCCGGTAATCTTGTAACGGGGTCGAATGGAGTTGTAACTTTCGAAACGCATACACGTTTTTTTTGTTTAAGGAGGCCAAAAATTTAGTGGACTTCGAGTGTTGAATGTACCATATGCTTTCCGGCTCTCTGCATCCACACTTCAAATTCCTGAAAGAACGAGGGCCCTTGAAGGATCAATATATCAATTATATACAAATACAAATATCATACAAATACCTCCCGAGTATAAATCTAACGCAACTTTTTTTGTTAGTGACTGTAATGCCGACCGGGTCATAGATGAAAGACATGTCCACATGTTTGTCGTTGAGTATTTTTGTTTGGTCTTCACTTTGATTTATAGTTTTTAGATCTTTCATTTTAATTTTTCCTCAACTTTTACAAAATTTGCCTAATATTGATAAATTAGGTTTAACAAAACAATTATGCTTAGAGATTCCACTCATACAAGAGTGAAGATAGATATCAAATTTTTTTTCTTCTGTAATAACCTTTCTGAGGTTTGCTGATCGAGCATCATCCATCATACACTTAAAAAACGACTGACTGATAATATTAACATCAGGAGAAGACTATTACATTATTTTATCTTCATTCTACATTAATTTTGTAAATCTCATGGACATATCAGAAAACTATAAACTATAAGATGTTTCTAATATATTATGAGCATCAAGATGTACAGACATGAATTTATATATATCAGTTTGAACTATTTGACATCTTAATCTTTAATTAAAATCACCGAATAAAATTAATTTTTTTTCTCTGAGTGATTTCCACAGTAATTCCTTCAGCACATACCGCCTATCATAGCTGAGATTTTGAATTCGATCGTTAAAATGAGTTATATTCAAGCACGCTTGTCAGATCTATAAAGATCTAAGAGATTGAAATAAAGTACCAATATTTTTAAGAGTTCGATAAATTGTACATTAGTTCTATTTACATCTTAAATCTCTATAAAAAAACCTCTGAAATTCTTATTTAAATATATGCACACACGAGTATCAGTACCATACAGCTTTCAATAGAGTACACTACATTAGATGTTACGAATTTTCCAAGATTTTGCCTTACGAAGTTGATGATAGCAACCATCAATTTAAAATATTAACCATGTAGTAAAAGAGTTTTTAGAGAAAGTTTCTTGGGGCACCATAAAATTCAAACTGACTATGCTGATACGCCCTAGTATTTGGCTTTCTTAAATATAGTAATAGTCACAGGCATGATAGCAGGATCATAATGTGATGGTGACGGTATACTTCCGTGTCAATGATTGCATACGATGACAAAGACGTATTTTTCTTATTTCCGATCCCTGTCATCGTATATGATCATTGACATGAGTATATACCTTCACCGTCGTCTCCAATCGGAAATACGAAAAAGACGGGGAAATTTGAGCCGGAGAAGGGACCCGGTTGGCTGGAGACGGGAACCAAGACCTTGAGAAAAGAGGACTGTCACATTCGAATTAATGTAGCAGATCCCAAGAATATACCCGAGCTAGCGAGGGAGGGGACTTGGGGGAAGAAGCGGCGTAGTATGTGGAAAAGGTGGAAACGAACCGGTCATGAGGTCACGGAGGTTTGGCCTGATTATCGATGTTGTGAGGACTGTGGAGTGGTTGTGGATGTATTGAATCGTGAAAGAACAACACGAAGGGGCGGAATAAATGAATGTGTGATTAAGGCTGTGGCTCGTATATAGTGCAGGGACGGGGCTACAGTGGCATTACATTCTCCTCTCGGAGCGTAAAGACGATCTCAGATTCTCAGAGACTCGAGTCAGTCGGCTTCATGGCTGACCATTTATGGAGCAAAAGATGACCAACTAGCTACTTGCACTTTCTTCCATCTCTCAGATGGCAATGGACTGTAGATGAGAAGGGCCGCCAGCTGAAGTGTCTTGCCTTTCTCGAGCACCAGTCGCTCGGTACAGAGTTCGGTACATGGGCCCATAGTTCACTACGGTATCCTGGAAAGCCTCTAGTCTCATGGTTATAGGTTTCAACTGGCAACATCTTCGTTTCGAGGTCCTGTACGGTATCGTTCAAGTCATAAGCCACGGTTGATGGTTTACCCCTTCAGCTCTAGCTAATGGTGGTGGTAGTTAGAGCATTCAATCACTGACTACCTGGACTCTGTTCAAAATCTCGTAATTTTTGCTCGAATACGCAATCAGATCGCCACAAAGCTTTTCGAAGTGTTCAATACTCCACATAATTTTAAAATACGTGAAAATAGATTACAGGGTGAAGGGCGAATTATCGGTGGGTGCGTCCGCGGGATCTGCATGTCGTAAGCTTACTTGCAGGAAAAGTTCACTGACGTGATTTAGATTAATAAAAGAAGTCAAAATAGTACATTTTGAAACCAGCTGATCGTGCATGGAACGGAATCAGTTGCATACCTGGAAGGAAAGTATGTATGCATACGACCGGTCCCCATTTCCTCTCAAGGCCAAAGAGAGGAGTAGCTCCAGCACTTTGGATTACCAATATGCAAGACAAAATGGAAGAATGCAGACCGCCAGATCCCTTCAGATGAATGGGAAGGCAAGGCAAGGGCTTGGGGTCAGAAGACGAAATGTCAAAGACAGAGAGCGTACAGAAGCAATCTGCTGAGTGACATCACTGGCTTGTTTTGGAGCCCGTACACGAATAAGACAAAAAACTTAATCGGATTATTTAGTGGGAGAAGCAGAGCGAGCTGC
This sequence comes from Marchantia polymorpha subsp. ruderalis, assembly GCA_037833965.1. Classification (NCBI taxonomy): domain Eukaryota; kingdom Viridiplantae; phylum Streptophyta; class Marchantiopsida; order Marchantiales; family Marchantiaceae; genus Marchantia; species Marchantia polymorpha. The sequence continues at coordinate 9,183,500 of AP031352.1, read as the reverse complement.
ATGCATACGCTGGTTGTAGCTCGAACTGCAGCACACAGTCAAAGAATGGTCGAAGAAAAAATCCCTAGACGGATGTAGAAGTATAGTAGAGGGGTCTGGAGCGACCTGCATCCTGATGATAGCTGCACCTGGTCTTGAGCAGTCCTTGGTTCTTGAAAGCTTCACCCACCAAAGCTTATCCATCATGCTCCCTCCCAAATCTCCTTGCTTAATGTAATCTCTCTGATGGCAGACCGAGTGGACAGACAGAGCAGACCAAGCAGCAGCAGCAGCAGCAGCAGCCTGCCTGTAGGGCAAAAGCACTGGAGGACGGCGAGGTCTCCAACTCAGCGGGGCCAGCCCCACCTACCAGGCTCGGAAACCCTTCGATAACTCTGCGCGAAGTCATCATCACAACAGCGATTAGATTTAGCCATATTATAGTACTGTGCACATGAGTAGTGGACGACACCATCATCGCCTGTCCTCACAGTCAGTCGTTCATACTCCTATACATGTTCATCGTGTACAAACACCACCATCTATCGTCGCCAGTCCGTGAAGCCATCTCACCTTCCTGTACGTATTCTCTACAGAGCAGAAGACCGTCGTTCGTCCAGTTAATGCCCCAACGACATCCACTTGGGGAAGCTCATATAATTACTGAAGGTACGGTAGATGTCACAGGAGATTCAAGAATGTCGTCGATACTTACAGCGTAAATCCCCATTAGGATGCTTTTCCACAGTTTATTCGTCCAAATAGAAGGGCTTCCTTCTCATCATGACCGCCACCCACATCCCCAAATTTTCACGGCCCCGCATTTTTCTAAGCAAGGAGGGGAAAAGGGATGATCTGCGTCAATCTATGGCACCTAAAATGGCCTATGATTCAAAGGAGTGGCTCAGGAATCTGCTGTACAATTTTTTAGAGTGGCAACTTCAGGCCCCCGGATAGGCACGGATACGAGGGAATTGCACTGATGAAGAGTTTCCACGAGCTGAAAGGGGGAAGGACGGAGCAGATGGACGCTTACAAGTGTCCTGACAGGGCCTCTCCGATATCTCGATGGTCCGATTCCTCGAATACCGAGCGAGTGCACAGGCAAGATCCCGTCATTTGGCTTCACTCACACTCTCGCCCTGTGTACAGTACAGGTCCTGGCTACGGCTTCAGTCGAGTCTCAAAAGTGCTTTCCTCGGCATCAGAACCGACACACACACTCTCTCTCTCTACCTCGCTCTGAAGCACGTCCCTCTCTTTCTCTCTCTCTCTCAGCTCACATCTTGCAGGGAGTCAGGTCTGACACCGAGCTCACTCAGCTCTGACGACGATCAGCCTCGGGCAGAAAAGTTCCCATGGCTGCAACGATGGGGCCGTGCCTACCTACGTATTACAGGATTGTATGTGTTGGGCAGCGAGGAATGGAGGTGCAGAGAGTCCACGCCAAACCCAGCGAGGCATAAGTAGCGGCGAGGCCGAAGATGCTGAGTCCAAGGCTGCGACCAAAGTTGCTCGCTCGCACACTTTCTCAGACTCTCTCTCCTCTCCTCGTTCGCTCTTCCCTCGCGCTTGCACGGGCCCGACAGGGGCCTCGGCACGTGTGGAGCGTGCGACCAGGCATTGCTGCATTCAAGAGCAAGAACTGCCCCAGGCCCCAGGCGGCTCCCGGCTCTGAGCCGAGTCTAGGAAGTGAAGTGCAGTGCAGTGAACTGAACTGAACTGAAGAGAGGCGAGCGAGGCGAGGCGAGGCGAGGCGAAGCTGTCTGTCGAGAATCCAGAAGGGAAGCGAGGACAGGCGACGAGCAGAGGAGAGGAGGGGAAGGCCAAAAGTTGTCCAACGATCTGCTCCTCGCAGCTCTTGTACTGAGGAAAGGATAGACGTGTGCATCGAAGGAGGTACAGAGTTTGCCGAGAGTGGAAACTCGAAGAGAGGAAAGAGCGAGCTGGTGAGCAAAGAGGAGAGAGAGAGAGAGAGAGGGAGAGATAGAGAGAGCAGAGAGCAGAGCAGAGGGACGGACGAATAGAAGGTAGTGCAGTGCAGGGAGGGAGGGAGGGAGGGGGAGGCCGAGATGGCTTCCAGCATTGAAAGCGGCCGTGGACTCGCAGCTCACTCCTCTCGATTGCTCATGGTCTGTTGGCTCTGCTGCGTCGCGATCTTGCATTCCGCCCAAGCTCTCGAAACGAGAATAGATGCGTTGCAGGCGGTGTGGTGCGCTCTGGACTTAGGGGAAGTGAGTTTCGGAGGCGTGAAGGAAGCCTGCCACGGTGCTATGCCGGAGAAGAAGCGATGTTGTCCCGTGCTCGCCGCGTGGGTTTACGCTGCGGATGCTCGATTGGCGTTGTCTCCTCCGGCAAACAGCGGCCGCAACAATTCTGCCACGAGCGCCGACGTCACTTCGAATTGTATCAGCAGCTTGGAATCGGCACTTCAGGCGAAAGGAGCTCTCTTCGACACCGGAAATTCCTCGTGTGATCCCGTGGTTTGCTACTGCGGCATCCACCTGACGGAGATCAACGACAACAGCTGTCCGTTCAATGACTTTCGAAGTGGCGTTGAGTCCAGAAGCCCTTCCATCGTGCGCAGCTCCCTCGAAGACAGCTGCCGAGTCTCGACTTACGAAGGCTGCACAGCTTGCGTCGACACACTCGAAAATGTGAGCTCAACCCTCACTCCTCACTCCTCACTACCCACCCGTGTGTTGCTTGCTTGCTTGCCTACATGCTTACGCAATTCGCTTAGCTCTTCGCGTATGAATCATTCACACTTTCAGACCTGTCAAGTGCTTTAGCCGAGTGAATAATTTCATCCCATCCGCCCACATTTCTTTCGCGCCACCCATAATCACACCTCGTGAGCTTTTCACGAAAACCTCTCACGTTCACGATGCTCGAAACGCCTCGCTGGACAATCGCCAAATGCCGATCGATCGACGAGCCGAGTCGCAGCGATGTCCAGGAGGTCGAATGTGTCGTGCGGGTCAGTGATTGGAACGCGATTCTCGATCGCCGTCGTCGTCCCCTGCTCTCGCGAGGAGTTCTTGCGCTTGAGATGCGCGCTGTGCGAGTGCAAGTACGTACCGCGGATACCATGCTGACCACGTTGTGCTTGGGTGCGTGCAGTCGGAGACGGCGTCGCAGTTCACCACCAACCCGTCGCTGAACGCCACGGAGGAGTACTGCAAGCTGATGGGACTCATGTGGCTGCTTTACACCAACCGGACGGCGTACATTCCCACCGTGTCGTCCGTTTTGAGGGCCATCATGTACTCGAACGACACCCACGAGGTTCCGCAGTGCAGTCCCAACTCGGAGAACATGCCGCTCGCGACGACCGGCATCCGATTCATAGCCGCGGCGTCGCAAGGCGCCAGTCATGGCGTCCGGACGCTGGTCCAGTTCATTCTCGTCCCTGGAACTCTGATCCTCATGGCGCTCATCGGGCAAGTCTCTTGACGCAGTTGTGACAGCGGACCCGTCTCGTCGCAAATCACTCAATCTCATCGGACACTCGAAGCAACCGGTCCGAGTGTTTACACTGTCCGAGCCAATTCGTCCTCGGCTTCAACTTTCATGTGAACCGGGTGTGCATAGGGAGAAATCCAATCCATCGTTGATAGTCGGGGCAGACTGCGTTACTCGCACCACATTATGCGCTTGGTGACTGCGTCCGCCGCCGATCAGCGTCAACTGTGGGCCATTGTTCATATTCCATTCAAGCGAACGTAGTTGAGTATCGAGACTCCCTCCCTCGTTGGGGAAGGGAAGAGACCCGCGCAACGTAGGCAGGCAGCGATCATTCAGTCTGTCGGTCGGTCTCTGTGTTTTAGACGCTAAGATGCGGAATTTACTCTGATTAGCTTCCTGTAGGATGGATGGCATAGCAGAGAGCAGAGCAGAGAAACGGGCTTATTGAGTTCAGTTCTCGAACGATCGAACGATCGATCAATGTATTATCCTGGCCCGGGCGGCAAGAAAAAGTATGTGCCACTCTGTACCAATGTTGCAACAATTCTGAATCGTTCCGGGATGAAATTATCTTGCAATGACAATGGCAATGGCAAGAGCAGACGCCGTAATTTTGCCGTGTTTTGGTGTGTCGTGTCGTGACGCTTGTTGCGACGTTGTGTGGATTGTTGTCTTGCCATGTGACGCGTGCGAGGACTCACCGCACCGCATCCACCCATCCGTCCATGGGGGCCGAGCGAAGGCTCGACTCCTATTTGACGGAGTAGTGTAACTCCGACATGACCATGTATGTACTCTCATGACTTCACGCCCTGTGGAGAGACAGACGGCTGGAGGGAGGATCAGGATTCAGGATCCAGAATCCAGGATTCATGTTCAGTTACGTGCACTCGCAGGAAGGGGACGTTTATTACGTGTCCTGTGATTGCTGCGCTGAAGGATCCAAGCTCCAACTGCCTACGTCACAGTCGGTCACGTCGATGATTAAAGCCAACGGATGCTTTTGTACCGAACGACCTCGCCGGCCACGCAGCGCACACTCGACGGCTGAAGGCAAGCACGTTCTGAGTTGAGCTCGCTCGCGTACGTTCGTATCGTCAGTTCTCATGTTCATGTAGCAGTAGTATTCGAGAACGACGTTCTACGCCCGGGTGAGATCTGAGCTCTTGATGCTTGACACAGGGGACCTGTGGATGTATCAAACAGGGGAATGTTTCTGAAACCACGGAGTTCGCAGTCTCGTTTGCAGCAAGCTGGACTACTGTGTGGAGTGTTTGTTGTTGCTTTAAAAAATCTTCTCTGAAAGTGTGCAGTAGAGAGAAGGGGCGTTCTTAAGTCGGGTCGGGTCGAGTCTGGTCTCTGGTCATTCATCGCCTGAGCATCCAGCTAATCAGTCAGTCTGCTGAGGTATATGAGAATGCAACAAAAAGCCTTCTGTTGCCGAGACATTGGTCTCTAGATGTCACCCCGCAGCTCTGGCTGGCACAGTAAGATTACTGCCGTCATCATACCAACGCACTGGGTTTCAGGGCAGACAGCGAGAGGAGGGAGGGAGGGAGGGACGGGGAGAGGGAGGGAGGTCTGCAGTGCTGGACCGTGGTACGCACTGAGAAAGGAATATTGCCAACTGAAAAGAATATAAGGCAGGGTCAGCTACAGGAGCTAGCTAGCGTTAGCAAGGTCCCACAAAGTGCTCAGTGGACCACGAGGCTTTCGATTTACAGGTTCAAATTTACACACCCGGCTGATGATCGCAATGGCTCGCCCAGTTCTGAATCGCCTCCTCTCTGGCTACTGGTTTTGTCTGGTGCTACCGTATTAGTAGTGTCTGTCTGTGTCAGCCCAGCAGCATCCAATCTTATCGCCTCGCTCATCGTTCGTTTCCTCCCTCACAGAAAGACAGCACCGAACTGAGCTTCGATTGCAACCTTTCGCCCGCCAAACCCACTCCTCGTCCATTTTAGCGCTCGACCTCCATCGGCTCCAATGTAGAATGCCAGCTCGGCTTCTCCCTTCGTATATCAAAGGGCTAATTGGAGAGTGAGAGCACTCTCGCTCTCCTCGTAGGCTTCTGGCAAGTACGCAAGTACTATCGCAGTTGGTGATACAGATGCGACTTCTATCACGTTGGTGCCCAACTGCTCCGAGATCGTAAAACCCGTTCCCTTTTGCGGTGGAAACTTTGGTTCCGACGCATGCTTGAGCTGCTGCGACGAGGGTCCTGTGTCCCTAAGCACCGATGGTGACATAATCATATTATTATATTTATTAGATGAGTAGTACAATCTGAACAAGAACACCATCGGTATAAGGGGTAGTTAGCAGAAGACTCAGAGTCGCGTCATGCACTTTTAACTGAATATTCGCCATGGGATTAGCTTCAATGAAAGCTAATCCCATACTTTCTACTTGGTAATAGTGTGGATACACACGTAGACACCTATGAAAGTAAAACTAGGAGTCATCAGAGTAGATAATTAATTATGCAGATAATTACAGGAACTAGATTTCCAGTGACAGAGGTGACATAGGCCTCGATGCTTTAGTAGGAGTTTAGGATACTGCTAATCATGTACAAGTAAGTGTCCCCTGTAAGTGTACAGGGGTAGAGGCCCTAGACTATCCCGGTACAGCAGACACTAAGTCAAGTAAATACTCTTACAACTCAGAATTTGTAGGTAAAATTTTAACTTTTCTTTCTGACCTTATACCTTCCTTATAAGAGGTGCGTTTTCTCAGTGGCAGATTAGTACATGTACGCAAGTGTACAGAGAAGACAGCGTACCCTACTAAAGCATGAGCAAAGTAAGATGTTATGGACAGGACTCGATGACTTGTCAGAGAATTTGTTTCATGCAAGAGTGAGCCTCTCGTAGAAGAAACCGTCCGTAGAGTTAGTGTGGAGAGTTGACAGATACTACGGAACGATCCGCGCATACAGAACGCAGGTGATGGTTGGTAGGTAAGGAAAAGACTTCCTCTTCCGGAATGAGTAGACTCATGTGAAATTAGTTTTAAGGAGACGGCGCACGGCCAAGAACAGTTGCTTCATTGGGTGGGAACTATTGCCCCTTGTGGATGGGTTTTAAAATTGTGACCTGAAATCCCTCGGTGGCTATGTGGGTGAACGTTCCCCTAATAAAATTATTCCTGTAGTCTGGGATGGAAGAAGAATGTACTTGTGGAACTAGAAAGAGGATATGTAGACGGTGCAGGTAACACATGTGATAAGTCCTTCTACTGGAGCATTAAGTTGGTAAATAGAAAGCTGATTCGGTTTCTTGATCAGATCTTGCTCCACCTCCAGTTCTGTAACTGAAAGAAACATGACGCATAATCTCAGTGCTCGACCTGATTTACGTACTGCTGAAAGCATGGATTGAGTCTTTCAGCCCTGTATTTATCAAATCTTTGCCAGAAGAATGGATTCCACCTTCTTTTTGACATGATGCGCAGTCACATGTTTTCCACTCACCCAAGTCGTCATGACTTATGTAGCTGCAGCTTTAGTTACATAAGTATGCAATGTTGTTAGGGTTTAGGGTAAACTCTATACCCTAAGACAACTTTGTTACACTTGTATTACTGGATTCATTTTTTTGGAATTATGATTTGGCATCTATTTATCTTGTAATAGGACATGTGTACGTACAAAAAAAGAGTACATGTTAAATACATTTATCATACACAAAATTTTTCATAGATTTCGATGAGCTAGCTCGTGCTTGGAATACTTCATCTACTCAATACCAACTATACAAATACTCAAAGTTATTCGGGAAGGCTTCGAGACCTCTCATTTACAGAATACGCAACGAGTTTACTCGAGAAGTAGTTGACACACTCGCACGTGCCGAAATACACTCTGTACTCCCATCCTGTCATCCCCTCCGCTGAGCACCTTAGGTCATCAGAAAAAGTAGTACTCAAAGCTGCTGAAATGAAATTTCATTCACCTGAACAAAGGCTTGGTAACAAGTATGACTATAGTATACATAGAAATTATCAAATAGCAGTAGCGAATTGTTAGTAGAAAGGGTTCATCATTTTAGAAGCTCTTTCGAAAGTATTCTGAAATATTGAGGTCCACAAATCAGCTACGTGTTGTATTTAAGTATCTACAAAATCAACGAGAAGAATCAACGTGTGTGAAGAAGAGCTAGAAGGAAGCTTATAACTAAACGCCTTTGTGTTACTGAAAGAATATTCTGTTAAAGTTCACTTTAACAGAATATTACCTACTGTAAGGTCCATGATGATCACAACAAACTCTTGTGCTCATACTTAATCAAGTGACCAAGTTGGATCACGATAATACCAAAGTGATTAGAAGTTAAAGTGCCAACACCAAACGTGATAATCACTAAATAAAGCACTTCCAACTGCAACAACTGTTCCCGAAATGTTGTGATCATAACGCATGGTACCAACAAAAAGTTAAGCTTATTAGAATTTGTGTCCGAGGCCGAGGGAAGTTGCGAGTCGTTGTCGACAGGCTCATGCCTCGTGGCCGACACACAAGTATCAGAAGGCCAGAATGATCTCGAAAGTGTACTAGCCATTTCACGAGGCGGTACGATGGACCAGCGATTGATGAACGCAACTGAGCCGTATTACAGCAGGATGACTCAGTTGGCCCTAGAGAACTAGAGGGCGTCCTTTGGAAATCTTCTTCTTCGTGAGTGAGTTTTATGTTTTATCTGTTGCTAGCCATCGTACCTACGCACTGAATCAATTCGCTTCCGCAAGGGAAAGAGTTGAACGAACAGTCCTTGGGTGCCATTCGTAAAAAAGGCACACCTGCAGCAGAATCTCGCACTTTGTTCGTCTTGGCACAAAATCAGCAAACAGTAACGAAAGCTGCTTTTGCAAAATTTGCACATCATCACATATGCAACCTCCTCGAGTCGCGACGGAGAGCACTCTGGGCCGTCTGAGCTCGAGCTGCAGAAGGAATCGAATTAGTTACAAGGCTAGTACTCGAAGTACAGACTCGACTCGTCCAGCGCTACAGTCCAGTACAGTACTTGTAGGTATGGATGCAGTCTAGACGAGATCGATCGTCGTAGAAGAAGGACCACATCGTAAGAATCGTATCGGATGTGGAAATTGCAAGTAGCTGGCAAACGAGCCACCCGTCCCCGTCACCGGCTCGGCTGGTCAAACCGGTAATTCCCCCTCTGCCTTCCAATCGTCGTCGTCTTCTTCTTCTTCCTCGTTTCCTCGAGAAGAGCACTCTTGATTCCGAGCCGTTCGATCTCTGACCGGCTGACGATGCAGATGCACGCGCCGTGCCCCGTGGCTTTCCTGACACGTGGGAGGGGGCCTTCGAGGCCGTTCGGACGCATAGCGGGCGCGGGCGGGAGGCAGCGGAGATTCAAACAAAGCTCGGCCGGAGCTCCAGCCGAGTCGAAGGGGGATCACGAGCCGGCCAAGACGAAGGAAGTACAGGGGGAGCGTATGATGTTCACGCTCGGGCTCGGAGGTCAGATTTCTCGATGTGAGAATTAAAAGTGCGGGTCACGGAGGATGCTGGTCATCGCCTCGGGCATGTTGCAAACACTCATCGTGCTCAGTTATGATTAGACAGATGTTTCGGGAGAAGGCGACTAGTTCTCCAGTGTAGACATCGATGATTCTTGAAGGGTGCGATGAGATAGATTTGATGGATGTTCGAGGTTCACCACCTGGTGGATTCATGATTTGCTCAAAGGATGGCTTGTAATGCTGCTCGTAGGTCGCGTCACTCCTAATAAAGTTTTCGGGGCCAGAAAAGAGATCATGCCGTTGGAAACTATGATGATACAATATCAGTCTGGGAGCATCATGAAACACATCGACTCGCACATTATGCACCGATTCCCCTTGTTCGTTGTTGGCATGCAAAGCGCAACATCAGGCTAGCTGCGTTCCCTAGGTGGAGGACGGGAGTCATTAACTGATCCACTGATCTTGCCCCCACCAAGTTCACCAACAACAAGAGCTATGTTGCCACACCCTTGAGACAAGAATAGACTCTAGAGAATCCCTGTCGGACTATAAAGGATGGTTGGATGGTAGACGCATAATTGAATGCAAATGCTTGCGAGCTAGCTTTACCCCACCCAGTATACAGCTTGGCGTTTACTAATAATTGAGTTCAGGCTCTGAAAGAAATCAGTAAGCACGAGCATGTTTCACTGTCACTGCAATGAGTGATAGTGAAACTTCCTACAATCAGGTTCATATTTGACATGGAGTTGTAGATTGTACCTATCTCAGCTTGTATTGAGCTCCATACCTTCCCATATTAATGCATGAAATAACTGGACACTCCATGTCCCTCGATCCGTCTCAACTCACCGTGTCTACTCCCAGCTCATGGGCGATCCACATGCGCTGAGCACAAGAGACATGGTCCAGCAACAAAAATTGTTCACGTTCAGCTTGAGCAGCATAATTGTTCCTTCTTAGTTGTTTCCCGGACCTTCCCTCCTACCTTTAACACTAAACTGAGCTTCAAAAGAGTTCCGCTAGTTTTAGATTGACTTAGCCTTCTTCCGATAAATTATTGTCTATTTCTGTCCTGACCACAGCCTTCTGTGCCAATTTCATCCCATCCGCAGAATACTCAACTTTGTCACTGTTTTTAATATATATTTCTGAATTTTTAGCATACTTGAGGTTTCAATATGCTCCTCTCTTTGCCACCAGTCATTTGAAATTATCAAATTTTTGTCTCTTAGATTTTCATTCAAGCATGCTTGGCAATAAAGATCACAAGAAGATCATCTTACCTTGATTTACTCAAGTCGTAGGGCTAACGAGTTGAGTAAAATGTGAGAATACGATATAATATCTGTATTTTTATAAGCTCATGTTATTTTCTAAATCCTGCAATGATTTTCTGAGCAGGTAATCTATCCATTCACTGCATTTTATTTAGTTTTTCACATTTTCATAATGTTTTGAAGACCCTGTTCTGACCTGTAATCTGCAAGGCAATTGTATGTCAGAATATCAGATTCAAAACTTTATTGTAATTTCAATCTACAAGCCTCTTTTGAGTGATAAAAATATAATACAAATTTATTTTTTGTAACATCAAATGTTTTGCTTAAGTTGTAACATATGAAAATATTCCAAATATAAGTCTATAAGTTTTGTTTTCGGTAATACACATTCAAGGTGATTTACACTATAAGTTCAATCCAAATAAATTTTATAGTGAAAATTAACACATTTCATTCAAATTATATAACTTCCTTATATCTTTTCAACACCTAAAGTTCATAAGAGAACATATTCTACTTATTTAATGACTTTACCTTATTTTCTTGACTGTTGTTCTTTGAATTTTATATTGAGTATAAATGAAGAAAAAGATTAGAGCAATATCTATCTTGCTATTTTTTCCAGTTTAAACTAGATACAAATTTAATGCCTACACATATTTTTGATGTTCAAATTATTAATCAATGCAATATATTTCAATATTCAAAATAATATTTATAACATTTTGAAGAATTTAGAAAAAAATTCTTTGATTTTTAATATAACAATGATTAGTATCTCCTTGATACTATACATTTTTTTACTATAGTCTTGAAACCCTTCATCAGCCGATTAAATAGAATTGTACACAAAGTCTCATGTCGACCCTTAAGCCACTCATCAATAAAACGTCAAAGATCTTACAATCATAAATAATCGTATTCTGAAGTGTAACACTAGGGTCAGAAAAAAGTTCACTCGAAGATGTAAACATAAACTCTGAAGATGAGAGATACCAATAATGGTTATACTCTCTCTTATATAGCTCTCACCAACAAATACAAGAAGATAAGATATGATCTCCATCATCCTTCCCACTCCTAGTGTATGGATGACGTGACGCTCCCAACTAACACACTAACTAACAACCAGTTCATACCTAACAAGCACACGGATCCTTGACCTGACACTCGCAACTAACATACCAACTCTCTACCTACCAAGCGCGCGGATCGCTAATGTGGCAGTTATGACTAATGCGCGCTAAAGTATCTATATCAACATTTAGAGTAAACTCTACTTTAGTTCTAACTAACTAAAGATGGTTACATGAAGTCAAACACATGAAAAACTTTGATGTTCTTGTTCAAGCACATATGACATTGCCTTGTTATATTGAAATTATATTAGGGGGTGGCTAATGATCCCTCACTTGGGACTAATTAGCCCTCACCCTACTATACGACAATCACTTATTGGTTCATTTGGACTATAGGTCTGTGTGATGAAAGTTCAACTTCGCGAGTGTCCAATCTTTTTGATCATTTAAAATCAAAGATACAGCTCCAACAATGTAGTTTGTGCTGTGAAGAGTAATTTCAAACCTGTTTGAGATTACGTAGATAGGCGAAGTTTCCATGTTATCATATTTAACTCAAGACAAGTTTTAACACGTGTCGACGAGAAGGTCGGGCGTGCAATCTCACACAAGCCCGCCATCGCAAATGTCAATTTTGATTAGAGATAGATCATACATTCATATCGACTAAACGCACACAATTCTTGCCTTTCATTAAACCGTCAACTTCACGTATGCTCAAAATCATTTTGATCTCAACCAATGTCGCGAAGTCAGATGCGAAACCTCATAAGCCTCATTGATAATACACCCAAGACTTGAGAACACGTCAAGAGTATGCTCCACCTTCGGCGCTGAATTTTTAGAACTGACTTGACACAGCATCGGCAGTGCCCTTTACTTCAGGCTGATCATAGTTACCCTCGGCGGGGAAGAATTCTCCATGGCTGAGCAGAAAATCCTTCCAATGAGCCCGTCTCCGCTGCCTGGCTTTTGACGTGGCTACTCGAACGCGGAAGTGGCAGGAAAGAAACCTCCGTGGCAAAAGCCACATAGGTATCTTTGAAAGGATCAAAAAGACTGAAACTTACGAAGTTGAACTTTCACCACATCTATAACCCGAGTGAACCAATAAGTGGGCTCCGTATAGTATAGTAAAGTGAGGGCTAATTAGCCCCATGTGAGGGATAACTAGCCGCCCCCTTATATAGGCATACATTATAACGTGTACGTCCTGGTTTCTGGAAGGCACATAGGGTACGTTTGAGATAACAGTGAGAAGTATGTCAAGAAATTGTAAAACTCAGAGATGCGCAATTTCCTGCGTTCCATAGTTCTTTCGTGATGTTATGATTGGGTATTAAACGTTTTCACTGATTATCCCTTAAGACAATAGTGTTTAAGACTTATAGCTTTAGAAAGAAAGGTATATATGACAAAAGTATGTTTCAGGAGTGAGATTATGATCAATAGCTGCCCTGAAAGAAGCCAACGTGTTTTTTTAAAACTAATGCGCAATACATATTGATCCCCTTTGTCTCCTCCAAACTCAAATCCTACTCAACTCATATTATTGTATATTCCAAATTCTATTACAGTTGTATGAATAAAAGTATGGTCGGATGCTCGACCTCCCAGACCCTTTTAAGCTCGTTATATTGTCTCCATTTACTTTGTGGAGAACATTTAGACATAGAGTTTTCATTTGAAGAATGACGACCGACGGACTTAGTTGGTGAAGCCTCTTTTTAGTTTTGAGATCAGACGAGACCATGAGCCGTGACACTGTATGAAGTCCAGCAAAGAACTCCCTCCAGAATGGCACGCGGATAAATGGTAAGTAATCAAATCGGCTAGAGTTCAAAGTCTCATAATCAGTATCTCGGCAATTGAATATGTGTCACATCTTAATTGCTGGCGGAAAACTCCTCGGAATATATAGACCAAATTAAATGAAGTAATAAACTGCTCCTTGCAACTTTTGCACAATGTAAGGTTGCAGAATGCATATAAAATCTGCGTTATGCATCACTGATGCTGTGAGGGTGAACATGTCTATTTAAATAATACAATTATCACACATGGCTAGGTGAAAGCCTGCGTTCTTTTCCTGAATATTTTGCGATATGCAAACTTTTGTGCATCTTGACATCACGTTTTGGTTAATCCTTGGTCTGGTCTTACCCGATTAAGCTGCATGTCTGCAGGTTGATATCCGCTGGATATATCCAGGTAAACTTGTCTTTAGAGGTTTTGATATATGGTATTATATGAGCTTCGAGGGATCATATTACTATGTACGTATTATCCACATTTTTTGCCTTTATTCTGCTTGTGCGACTCCTCATACGATGAACTGAGTTTGATTTCTTATCGAGTTGCATCATTTTTTGAGTAAAAGATAATACATAAAACAATGTGAAGAATTCAATCGTTTATTTTGAATGTTATTGAAAACGTTTAACGAAAAAATTTTACTCCTGATTTTATGATATGCTGTTTTTTGAAATTCCTTCTTTTATCTAAAAACAGGAGTTTATTACTCATGATATCAAGTATTGTGTAATTTTGTGATTGATTTTCACGCTTTATTTTGTATTTAATTATCATTTCGGTATCAAGAGAATCAAAATTGAAACATATTCTCCAAATATTGTCTAAAGAGGCTGAGAAAACCTACGAAGTCTGCCAATATTGATAAAACGTTCTATCACAGTTTGATGTTGATACCAAGTTATTTTATTTTGTCGATATCTAGGACGATATAGACATCTAAGAATTATATGTTATATAATACGTGCATGTGTAAACCTCAAGGTATCAATTTATTTACAAGTTCAAATGATTACAGCTAATATTTCTAAGGATCAAAACTTCCATGTCTCAAAGAAAGTGCATGATGTATCGCCGAGTTTTTCTGTTTTTATCCATACATTGTGAATATCATCTCACGGTTTCAAATGAATTAGACTGAGAAGAAGTTTTTCCACACATATTCATATAAATAATCAACGACTCGATGATCATTTGCAAGGAAGGAAGGCTGTTTTGTCTGGCATGTAAAAGGAAAGCATGTGCACTCAAACTTCAGTTATCGGAAATTGAGTTTACGGAGAATATATTGAATCGATCAGAAGGAACAGATTTCACCATAAAATCACTAGAAAGGAGAGAGGTTTGATTTTCGTAATCATCACAACGACTGTTTTTTTGTTTACTGGAATTATGTTGTACTCCGATCGGTGGTACGGACATGCAATGAAGCTGGAACCGTTGAACTCGATAGAGGAAAGAAAGAATATGTGTCGTCCAAGACCAGACCAATTTCATGACGTGCGCGATGATGATTTCACACTCGACAAGCTTTTTCACCCGGCCTAATGTGTTCACTGTACGCAGCGACGATATTCTAGAACCTGAACCAACAGAAAAATATGTCCCATAACTCTGGGAATACCCGAAAATCACAAACTGCTCGAGAGGCCACATGACCAGCGACCAGACATTAAAACCATACGCATAATGAAATATAATGATTGGAAATCAAGTTCCCACTTCAAGTCATAAAGTAGCTACGCAATGCTATTATCAAGCTCGAATCATGCTTTCCCGGGTCGAGTCCAGAATTAAAACATCGGAAATTATTACTTTCCGAAGCCATCCGAATTTGCCTCCCAGCACTCACTCACCACGTAGGTCGGACGTCCACAGTACGACGCAGTCTAGACTTCTGAACAGACGAGCGCCCTCGACGTCAGGAGACGCAAGGTGGACGTCGCAGTCACCTGATGTCCAGCGGCGTCCCACCACATCCCGTATCATTGCGGTACAGTACGCGGAAAATGTCACAGTGTACATACATTGGCAGCGGCTCGTGTCTGTACCAGGTAAGTCCGTGACCGTGCAGTTCTGAGCAGGAGATGGGTGATGATGTGGTCACCGTGGTGCAACCACGCGTGGGAAGCGTCTACGCATTGATGAGCACGAGATAGTTTTTCCCTCGCCTCTTCCCATTGAAGCACGTACGTCCCGAAACTATCATCACCCGAAGGTCTGGACTCTGGTTCGGTCCGCTTGCCCCTCTGCTCAGATCGATTGTGTTATGCGGCTGGGATTTTGGTGCTGAGATTGAGCCGTGCTTGTGACTGCGACCACGGCCTTCAGATTGTCAGGTCTGGCAGCAGGAACATTTGGTTTTGCTCGTGAAAATTCCGGACGGGTGCATGGGTACGAGACTTGACGGTCTGCGAGATCTCGTTGGATCTTCCGTGAGCTGCGTTCAGAGGTTTGAGTTGTCATCTGAGGCACTAGGATCGCACTTGAGCGCCGAGTGGAGTAGCTCTCGAAACTTCGCGTTGGGCGAGGAGAACACGTCCGCATCATCGGAGGACTCCTGAATCCTCCCTCCCTGCCTTCATTCATCCGTGTGGCTGTTCCGATGTCGGTACCATTTCTGTCGGGGAATGGTACTGCCATATGACCAGATTGATGACAACTCAGGTCCTGCGTTGTGTGGAATCCATTGGCACGAATATACTGTATTCAGAAGGTAGCTCCCGAGTATAAACCGCTCTACAATTCGACCAGGAAGCCAAAATCGTTTAATGACTAAATCTTTTACAGGATGAAATCGAACCATTCGTGCTCCACACAGTTCTGATTCCTGCGAACTGGAAATCGTCGACCTTGTGAATTATGGGGATGATCAGATTAGGACTGTTAGCTCCGCCGGCGTGCATGTGTCGTGTTTGGGTCCTCGTGTCATTAACATCTTGTTCGTGGTGCATGTGAGATCAGCCGGCGACATGAAGTACAAGATCTTGCAGTTCATTTCAGAGCACCATCTTTGATTGCTACGTTCCCACAATTGGCCACGCTCCCATCCTGCTCTTTACTTCTCCGTTGTAGCCTTTGACGATGTTCATTGGCGACAAATGTGGAGTCGTGATGATATTACATCCACATTCAAATTGGAACCTGCATCAACAGCTTAATCGGCTACTTAGCCGCTACAATTTACATAAGCTCCATACGTCACACGATGTAAGCAATGGATAAAATGTAGAAGTCAGCACGGAGGTTTCTGCCGACGTTGAGCTCGATTCTGCGGACAGGCAGTGACTAATGTTTGTAGTAAATGATGCTGGTCTTTGATGAGCAGAAACAACTCAATGTCCTTGGTCCAGATCTGGTCTTAAATGCAATCGGGTCAAAAGATCAGCAGTAGGAAGGCAACATTTCTTTGCATCGTGCGAACTGGCAATTACATAAGTTCACTTTTGCGACGTCAACAGCAACAACAGAAGTTGGTGATGGTACAAAGGCCTGACAGTACACTGAGGCGCCCATTGCACAATTTATTTCTTCCCTTCGCCTTCATAGTTCAATAAACGGGTAAGGATCCCACACGGCAGGCAAATCAGGACTATGAAGACTAGCATTAACCTTTAATTTCTTCGGACTAAAAAATCGAATTTGGTAAAGGCAAAGGTATACCGACATGAAGAGACAAACGATAACCTCTTGTGCAGTAATCGAACACTAGATTTTAGGTGTATCAATTCTTCTGAGCTGACTGAGCTTGTAGTCCTTTAAGTCTCGTCCAAAGTCGGCATCCATACACCATTTTTGAACTGAAGATAAGCCGTAAATATGCTCATGTCGCTTTCAACCACCTCATTATCGATACAGAACTCTACCATCATCGAATTGTCTTTCTATCTATCCGCATGCACAGCATCCGTTGGGGTCCTTAAATCGATCCCAAGCCTCTTGATCTGATCCCACTCAGCAGCTGCAGTCCTGGAGTTCAGCTGCACTCACCAACATAGCTGAACGAAGAATCAAGCTTTAGGAAAATGCTGCCAAATGCTCTTCTTGTGTGTGCATCATTTTCAATCCTGAGGTTGAAAGCCAGAAGAAGATCGATGTATGGAAGGTGCCACAAACGATAACAGTACTACTGGTGGTCAACATATTGGTGAATGCAACTGGCTCACAAGACCTGTCAGCAGTTTTATGTTGTGGATTCGATCTACTAGCAGACTGTCTGTCTGGAAGTATAAATCTCGATGGTGGAGCTGGGGTTGCTTTTAGAGAAATGGACACAAAAGTCCCAGCTTGCGTCTAAAAATGCTAAAACACTCAAATTTATAACCCGATTATGGATTCTAAAACGAAACTGAAGGCAACTGCCTTCTGTCATGCAGAGTGAGACTCCTCTTCTTGTTTTCTTGTCCGAATCACGATTGGAACTGGCCACCTGGTGTATCCGATCACCAAATGTCTGAACCTGTTGAATGTTCTTGATAGGATGTTCTGTCGAAGCAATTTGAAATGGATATCGAACTCAGGGGCTTCACACATACATAAGCTGTGAAGGCCTGCCAGAAATGTGCTAAGCAGACACATTTAGGAGATTCTGTTTGCTAGTTTGATTGCGCGTGCCGCATACAACTCTCTGGTCTTATGTGCATGCGCCAACTTGATCGGTCTCATAAGCTTTGGGAAGTCTTCATTAGAGCCTGGACTGTCGGGTTCTGACTCTTTTGCACCTCTTGTATAAAGCATTTAAGACCAAATAAGGACCCCATTTAGAATAGAATAACAAGGTTTGGTTTGAATATGAGATATTTGCTTGATGGGAACCATCAAGTTTCGTTTTAACCAATGAGACCCCATGGACGGTGAGCAGTCGATGAGTTCTAGTATATGTTCTAATATGAATATGTCTCGTTGCCTGTTTTTGTATTTGTTCTTTAAAAAGTATGTTCATACTTCAGAAGATCCGAGAGCCGACCCGAAAAACATTCTATGATGCTCACCGTCCACCGAGCCGATCGCTCGATTCAGCCTCAAATTTGTCGTGACGTGCAACGATATAACTCCTACACGCAACCAGTGCAACAAGGCCTTGCGGTCTGCCGACCCAATCAAACCTCCCGATCAAACCCGTCCCGACACTGAATTATCTATCGATACTCCCTCACGGCCAAAACTTCATGCTTCTCCGGATAACCTAAGATTCCATATCCGCTGCCTGACGATACCCTTCCGGCACCGTCGAATCCGAGGTGCAAGAGACGATCAATACTTCACTTCACAGCCGCAGCAGAGAGCCCAGAAATGTTGTTGCTCATGACCACCACCACCAACACAACCTTCAGCTCCACATCTGCGAGCTCCCACACTCAAGCGAGCTCGTCTCATCGCTTCTCGAGTCAGTCACCCTAGGAGGGGGAAGTGCGGTCATTTAGGGCCTTGTACTCCTTGCTGCGCTCTCCGAGCGCGAAGAGATGTTTTCGTCGAGAGGCAGCCGTTGGGTCATACTTCACGCCGTCTGTTCATACTAGAACATTCTGATTTGTACCGTCGTTGGAGTCCCATCAGGTAAAACTAAACTTGATGGGTCCCATCAACCATATATGTTCTTGATGGGGTCCCATCAAGCAAATATCTCGTTTGAATATAGACGAATCTGATTGGAATGTTTTTGTGAGTGATTTGTTGCCCAAGATATCCAAGTCGGCTTACTGGCAACTCTGGTTGGAGTACTGTAATCCTGACCCGTGTGCTAAGTCCGAGTTAGGCTCAATGACATGGAAACTTCCATCGACAAGGCCATGAGACTCGCATATAGTAGTTCCAGTGGTCTCCACCCTCGTCACTAAGGGCTCCCCACTTTGGGGGAGCGCGAGCTCTGCCCGGGAGGGCTTTTTGCCCACCCGATCCCGCTGCCAGGCGCTTCTTGGCCCGTAGCCCGACCTTCCGCGTCGACCAGGGAGTACCGCCCCGAGACTCGGGATGTCGATATTGGGATGATGTATTCTATATTTTTTTTCTACTTTCTTCACAAAATTGTGAGATGTTTGGCTCTCCACTCTTCTTGCCAAAAAAAGAGAGAAAGTAGGTACTTTCTTTTCCAAATCACTCTTTTATTCTTACTTCTCTTCAATTTCTACATTTAAGTAAGTCTATTCATGTATTATCATGACGGAGAATCATAAGTAAACTCATAATGAAGGATTACAAAAACGCAAAATTACAAAGTGATAACAAAATCAATGAAAAAACTCAAATCATAAACTTTACTTCACATAAATCTCATGGTCACAATTTTTGCAAAAAAATAGAATTTGCTCCTTCATGTAGCAAATTCTGTGTTTTTAAGCACAAATGTCACAAGTGACTTTGGGAAGCTTACAAAAAATCATACTTTTTTGCTTGGATTGTGAAAGAAGCACATGTGAAAAGCTCTTCAAAGGGGGGGGCGTGTAGCACTTGTTTCACCAACTTTCCGAAATCTTACGTTTCTTCCTATGTCCCATTCATCGTTCGCTTCACGTTCTGTTGGATGGAAGCAATAGAACCTTGACTTGTTGGAGTATCATTGATGGACCAAGTGTGGAAGAAAAGAGTAAGAAGAGAATTGGGAAAGAGGCCGAAATTTCTCACAGTTTTGCGAGGGAAGAAGCCAAAAATATAGAGTACATTACCCCAAAGAGTCTCGGGGGCGGGTATAAGTGAAGGATCGGGATGGAACGGAAGGGAACAGCAGGAACGTGCGGGAGCAGCAAAAGGTGTCGCGAGGGCGAGCTAGAGCGGGGAAGGCATTGGGCTAGGGAGGGTGGAGCATTGGAATCGGGCGGGGGAAGGGTGGATGAAGGTGGGCAGAAGGGCTCCGGGCAGAGATCGCGCTTTCCTCAAAGTGGGGGGACCTTAGTGACGAGGGGTCTCCACGATAGGATTGTGAGGGCTAGAATACAATATAATGAATGTCGATGATACATAAAGAAAATTGCCACCTGTATAGTGAAAAGTAAAATGGGAATATACATTCAAACCTTAGAAAGAAAAATATTAACGGAAAGAGTTGAGCTAGTTTGAGATCTTCATGATTATAGATACATCATACTTCGCCTATAATGTCCAAATTAGCATTTATAAAACAAAAGTATTGTCTAATTTTATTACATCTAACTTGTGTAGAAAGTTATTAAGTGTTTTTGAAACATCAATATAGATACAATAATTAAAAAAAGAAAAGTTTCCCAAGATATGAAGAAAAGTGATGTACATATTAAATGATATGATATCATCTCTCACGTGTCAAATCCTTCATTCATAGCACAAAATGATTTCAATGTTACAACTTGACTTTTATGTTACTTCTAGTCTAAAAAAAGAGCTTTTTTGAGGAAGAAGCAGGAATCCTTGACAAAGGAGTTGATGGAGAATCCCAAATCCTTTTGGAGACGGCTAGCTGTAAGGTCTTCGAAACCTCCTCTTGATCCCAAGAGTTTGATTGAATTTGCTGAAAAGCTTTATTTCTTTCCCAACGCTGCAACAATGCCTTGTTGTGAAGGAACATGAGGCTTATTTTCTGAATCAGAGGTGATGACTCAAGTTAGAAAATTAGCAAATGGTAAATCGGAGGATTTGGATGGTCTCTCTATTGAACTTTTGAAGTGGGGAGTAGATCTTATTGGACCAAGACTCACCAAAGCGTTAGAGAATGCAACTATGTATGGTTTTCCTTCAGCTTGGTCATTACGGAAGATTGTGCCTATTCACAAGTCAGGAAAGAAGGACTTGGTGACAAACTATCGCACTATCATGATGGGTAGTGTTTTTGCCAAGTTGTTTAGCAAATTGGTGGAGTCAAAGTTGAGCACATGGACTGAATCTCATCGAAAGAGAGCGTGGTTTCAAGCAGGCTTTCGCCCCATATACAACACCATTGACCATATCTTGGCTTTGCGTGTTTTATGGGAGAAGTCGAAGGGCAACAACAAAGCTTTGTTTTGCGCCTTCATTGATTTTAAGAAAGCTTTTGACACCATACCTCGTGAGCTATTATGGGAAAGGTTGCAAATTATTGGAGTACCATCAGATCTTCTAGCAGCTGTGGCCACGCTTTATCAATCTGTTCGAGCCAAGATCAACACTTCTCGAACTGAAGAGGTTTTGAGTACCATTGGAGTGATTCAAGGTTGTCCTTTCTCTCCTACTCTATTTGGAGTTTTTATAGATGATATCGAAGAGTGGTTGGAGGCATGTGATAGTGAAGGTGTCAAGCTTGAAAACTTTGTTATCAAAGCTCTCTTGTATGCAGATGATATCATATTACTAGCACGTGATGCAATTAGTTTACAGAAACACCTACACACTTTGGCTAGCTTTTGTACCCAGAATCAGATGGAGGTAAATATAGAGAAGTCCAAAGTCATGATAGTGGGCACTAGATCCAAGTTTTCCTTCTATTACCAGGATCTACAATTAGAAGAGGTGAAGAGTTATAAATATCTAGGCATTGATTTTTCTAATGATTATAGTTGGGTACTTTGTGTGCAAAAGAGAGTAGAAGGTGGTTACAAAGCTCTATATTCATTGCTAAATCGGTGTAGAAGGGCTCATCTTGTTTCTTGGAGTCTTAGGAAATTTTTATTCAGAAGCTTAGTGTTGCCGGTAGTATTGTATGGAACCCAAGTGTGGGGTCCTGGTTGTAAGAAGACAGGATGGGAGCGTGTGGAGAGGGTGCAGAAGATATTTCTACAAGAAGAATTGGGTGTGAGAAACCAAAACTCATATGCTATTCTTCTTGCGGAAACAGGTTGTTTACCTCTAGAGGCTGAAGCTCTATACTTGACCATCACTTACATCACAAGGGTGAGATCTCTTGATGCTTCTCGCCTTCCTCCTCAGGCTTTGAGTGCCACACGTGTCAAAGGATGGTTAGCGGATGTGATAACTTGGTCTTTGAGGTGGAATGTGACGGAACGCGATTGGGACCTACAACTTATAGCACTACGTGAACGTCTAAAGGAGGAGTTTTTGAACATTATTTGAAGCAAGCGCGACACCAAGATGCAGTTTTATCAACTTCATGTGAATCCTATGCTTGTTTATTGTGAACAGGATTACCTACTTGCAGGAATCTCTACGTCCTTACGTCATACTATTGCTAGGCATAGAACTGGATCTCATAGGCTTGGAATTGAGGAAGGACGTTGGCTTAATATTGATAGGAGTGAACGTATTTGTAGGCTATGTGATGGAAGAGAAGTTGAGGATGAAGAGCATGTATTTCTTACTTGTACTAGATATGCAGAGATTAGAGTGACTCATAATATAGATGTAGAGAATTTTTATTCTTTGTTGCATTTAGTTCCTTTTGATTTAGGTTGTTATATTAGGGACATTATTAGTTATCGTTCTAGTGCTCTTGGCACTAGCTAGGGTTTGGCCTTTGGGGTCTTTTCCCTTGTTTGTGGCTGTCGCTTGTATTGTGTTTTTCAGCCCTTTGACCCTTTGGGTCCCCCGGGCTTGATCTCTTACCATTTACCATTTACCATTTATATATCATACTCTTGTCATCAGCCAAAAAATTAAACTTGAAACCAAATATCTTGGATATGATATATACAATGTAGTGTTGATGATGACTTCTTTCAAATTAGGAGACGGTGACTCTTTCCAACTTGAGACTAGTAGCGATGGAGGTGCCCGTTTCAACTTCTGAATCCTAGTAGTTCTTGGGTTTGATTAGAGTATATTGTATGTAGAGAACCCCACGACATTTTTTCTCATTCAGTTGTACCTAATCTCCCAATTATCAGTACTACTTCCAATTTTAACACTTAGAGCGTTGATGTTTAACACGTAGATTTTATAATGTGTTCCTATTAACCAACACACTTAATTTACACATTAATTTCTTATCTAACAAACACATCTATTGCTCACATACTGCTATTAATTGTCACGCAAGTGACATCTATACGCAATGGTGATTCTCTCCAAATTTGAAGTCACTGGTAATGTTTTATATAGAGAATTTTGAGACATTATTCTTCACTCTAATCAACACCAATTTTATCTATTTTTCCAATTATCATAACTACTTCTGGTTTTGTCACTTTTAGGAATTATTTTGTGTTTTGCATAAGGAATATACTCAATTTTGATCTATTTTGATTTTCCTTTGAGTTATCCCCTCAATCTATTCTATTGTTCTATCATAGAGTTGCTATCGCAACAATTTGAAAAAAACGAGCTATACGTTTTGTGCTTAAAAATCTGAGGTTTTCATTTTTTGTGATCATCCCAAGAATCACAACGCACAAATTTGCTACTTCATTTGAATCTGAACTTTCAAACATATCAAATTCAAAATGATGACGCTTTGAACATCTAGATGCAGAACATACTTATCATGCTGCAACTACAACAAGAGAATGCCATCCAACAAAATGTCATCAAACAATTCTAAGTTGATTCTAGTACTCTATGTAATATGTAATGACATACTAATCTTGGCGAAGAGTCAATACGATGTTGATAAATGCAAGAACGAGTTGATGTTTACATTTAAGATGAAGGATTTAGCGAAGTCAAAGAGTATATTATGGATATATATACATAGTAATTTGAAAAAAAAAAAATTAGGGTTGAGTCAGAAAAAGTATATGTATATTGCAAATCAATGTATACTTGACACGTTCAACATGGCAATTTTTAAAAAATATGAACTCTTTTGTCAAGCACATTTCAAATTTTTTGCAGTTCAATTTCCTACTGATGCCTTTGAGATTGGAAGAATGTCATGTATTTTATATGAACAAGCTGTGAGTAGACTCATCTATTTTCACACCATCAAATAGATGATGTGAATTAGGCCTAATATTACCCTAGCAATGGGTAGGGTGAGCATGTAGATGTTAAATATAGGGAATATACACTAGAAGAAGTGAAATGAATTTTTAAGTATTTGAAGAGTACTAAGTATTAAAGCTTATTGTTTAATGGTTTATTAGACAATGCTAAATCCTTGTTAGATTATGTTTATGCTGACTATATACAAGATCTGAAACATTAAAAATGTACAACAATGTATGTGTTTACATTTGATGGTGGAAATATTAGTTGAAGATTATTTATTGCAAAAGTGCGTATCTCAGTATTCAATAAAAGTTGAGTGTATGAGGATTGTAGAAGCAAAAAAAAAATCAATTTGGTTGGACATTGTTATCATAGAGATGAGATTGAAACCGTATGTGATCTACATTCATTGTGATAATCAGAGTGCTATACATATATCTGGATGCGAATCAATTGATGGATAACATATTGAAGCACATTGACATCTGGTATCACTTTCTCAGATATACAATTTTTGATAAAAATATTGAACAAATCAAGATAAACGTTTGACTCAATCTAATTGATCAAAGTAATTTTTTTTGGAAAGTTTCAAGTGACATTGTAATATTATGCAGGTTTTGCATGATGAGTTTGCTAGCAATTTTCAGTTAATTCTTTATATTATTACTCTATGATGTTATACTTAGTTCTAGTTATAAAGAGTAGACTTTTGTTAGATTTTGCTAAAAAACTTCACGCGGAATAAATATATAACCTATAGAGGTGATTTTTTCTCTTAACATGAGTTAAGAGGAAAATTGTTGAGATTGACTCACATTTTAAGTTAAACCTAGATAGTTTGTTATTCTTAGACAACCTAAATCAAACAAGCTAATATATTATTATTCTAATATATTAAGATTGATTATAATATTTTTGCCCTTTTTGTTTCCGAACGTAAATGTATGTGAAGTTAAAGCAGTGTTTGCTGCGACCTGAATATCGTTGTACAGATAGTGTAGATGGTGGAATGATGAGATGGATGAGAGATGGTGGATCTAGAATGAGCATGATAGGATGAATCCTTCTACGTCAAGGCTCCTGCTCTATGTGGCAATCGTGTCCATGTAGCAATTGAGTGGGTTAATTTAGGACTGAACTGAATGAACTGGCTGAACCGATCGGTGTTAAAGTTCTTCTACACCCCTAAAACGAGTTGAAGTTGAAAAAACACGAAGAGTAAGTAGTATCTCATAAGACAAACAGTTCATAATTCTGGGTAGGATAGGAAACAATGTACTGACTGAAGGCAATTAAGTCGCTACTTGACTCCCTGTTAAGTTTCAAGCTTTACTTAACCCTCCTCCCGGGCATGATACTGGACTTGTAGAGGAGGTATCGGCTGAGATGTTAGTCAAGTTGAAATTATGATCTTGATTTGAATGCACTCTAACTCTCCAATTTCTTATTGTATTGTCCCTAGTAAGCTAATATTTCTTATTCTTCTTGTTGTTTACCTTGGGGTATATAAATCCCCTAGCTTTACTTTAGTATAATCATTATACATCGCAAGTTTTTCTTTGCCCGTGAACATAGCCCTGCAAGTTCTTCTTTGCCCGTGGACATAGTACTGTTCGTTGCTTCTCATGTGTTGATATTGGCAAATTCTGTTTTTCCACTGTCTACTATTGCTGCTCATCGGATAAAACTCGGCAAAATATTCATATGATGCAATACTTGTAAGTTATGTTTGAACTAATAATTACACATGATTTCATGATCTACATAATGATTTCACTTGTTAGTTAGTATATTGAAAATTCATAACTAGCCACTTTTATTTTAAAAAAAAATTAAATTTTTTTTTGAATTTCAAATGACATATCATTAAATTATTGTACGAATTGATTATACAAGTAATGCTAAAAAATCTTTGAAGAAACTATCTGAAAATTGATAAAATAAAAATTTTTATATTCAAATTTTGTAACATGTTTTTATGATACCAAAAAAATCATATGAATAGTAAAAGTGTATTTTAGATTGCAATCATTATGTTTAAGTAGATGTATTACATTTATAAATTCAGATAGTCCGTACATATCTCTTTGGTAAAAAATTAATTTTTTATCAAAGTGAAAAATGAAAATACTTATTTTATCACTTATTTTTTCTATGAAATACTTTGCAACATATATCAAATTAATTTTATATAAATTGTAGAGAAAAATTCAAACTTTTTACCACATCATAGATTGAACAATTTTAAGTATACTTTGGCTGATTACTTATGTTAAAAGTGCTAACACTTTGTAAACTATACATCATCATAAAATGTTAAAAAAAATGATTTAGATCAACAAAAATTTCCATACCTGTGTCCTTGGACGGTGATTTCCGACTATCAGAATTTTAGATTTGGGTTGTCTAAAATTCCACCTAATGATGATTACATCTTTTGAAATACAGCGTAACCAGCAGAGAAGGATTCTGATATCGTAAGTGGGAAAATCGATTATTAGATACATTATTAGCTTTGTCTATCTCCACCCGTGACAGGACAAATGCGGGTTTCAGATGGATACGAGCACATTAGCGCGTGATCCAGCACCACAGCAATCCTTCCCTCTGTTGCTGCATACCAAAGTCTCATCGAACAAATTGGACTTCCTTGCACAGTCAAGGTTTACGGAGTAAGCCACGTCACCGCACAAAGTTTCATACTGTGGTGTACTACCGAAAGATATCCCTCGATTCAGTGTGTCAGTGCCCGTTCGTAGAGCTTCTCTGGTAAAGCTTCCGGTAAAGTCTTAACAGACGGTGGTATAAGTAGAAACACGTCCTGACTAGACCTCTGGAGTGTTTAGTTACTTCGAAAGCTATGCACTTTCTGATCGCAGTTGAAGCGCTAATCGCTTTGTCCAAACAAGAAGCACGAATTTGTCGCTCCTGCATCTTTATGTTTCCTCTAAAACTAGGAAATCCAGGACTCTCTCCAATTCCTTCGCCATTCTAGCGTTACTGGCACTATGAACACCGTCCCTAAACCTTGCAGTCACGATAAACAGCGGTTTGTCTTGGAAATTGGAGAGTTAGAGTGCATTCAAATCAAGATCATAATTTCAACTTGACTAACATCTCAGCCGATACCTCCTCTACAAGTCCAGTATCATGCCCGGGAGGAGGGTTAAGTAAAGCTTGAAACTTAACAGGGAGTCAAGTAGCGACTTAATTGCCTTCAGTCAGTACATTGTTTCCTATCCTACCCAGAATTATGAACTGTTTGTCTTATGAGATACTACTTACTCTTCGTGTTTTTTCAACTTCAACTCGTTTTAGGGGTGTAGAAGAACTTTAACACCGATCGGTTCAGCCAGTTCATTCAGTTCAGTCCTAAATTAACCCACTCAATTGCTACATGGACACGATTGCCACATAGAGCAGGAGCCTTGACGTAGAAGGATTCATCCTATCATGCTCATTCTAGATCCACCATCTCTCATCCATCTCATCATTCCACCATCTACACTATCTGATATCTGTACAACGATATTCAGGTCGCAGCAAACACTGCTTTAACTTCACATACATTTACGTTCGGAAACAAAAAGGGCAAAAATATTTTACAATTCCCTTCCAAGGGTGTCTCAGTTGACACGGAAGTTCCCATGTTCATCCCAAGGCCTCGTGGAAAATGACTTTCCTACCATACTTCGCTGCTTGCTGACTGTATCATCTTCCGTTCTATACTCCGGGAAGTAATCTAAAAAGCTTTTCGTCCCGAGAGTTTTCAGCCCGTGAAATAGATAATCTTCGATGTATCTCTGAATAGTTCAGACAAAAGTAAATCAGAAAGCTTCTATTTGATCTGGGAAGGACGTGTTAAGGCCGAATACTTCAAAATACTGCAGAGCAAATGTGATATGAGGACTTGGCCTTCGCTCTGAACATTGAAAAGTATGTGACGAGAATTACCTCTGATAACTCTTCCCCATAAAGCCTTGTCAGGAGCGGCCTTCCTGGATCCTGTAAACAAGCGGATCCGAACACAACATCGTTATGATCTCCGTTATAGAATCTCGTTAAGACTCAGAAGGAATAAAATTATGTTCTTACTTACAGTGTTCTTATGATTGCTAGACACGTATTCAGGACTGGTTGGATTTTGAAGAGCTTATGCACTTCTTTCAAATAGCCAGCATACATACAAGGTCAAATACTAAGCACTCATTATAACCACTTTTAATACTTTCTACCAGTCTTCTTCTCTCCGGTGTCCCTTGCATTAATTACTGAATACATTCACCATTTTCATTTATCATAGTTAGTACTCTATCAAGACGTCACCTTACAAAATCAACAAACAGACGACGCTCACACTGAGCTAAAAGAGTATCTTAAGTTACTGAGCCTGAGACAACACGAGAAGGGGGTGCTGATTACTGCTGAACCAAGCCGGACTCTTAGCAAGTAGTTTGGCACACTTTCTATAAGGGTGAATTGCAGTTAGAATGTTCATACAAAACATGAGATCTAGAAGCTCGTTTCACACAGTCGAATAGCTAACCTTGGTAGCGCGCCAGGTAAGGTAACGATGTTGAGCTTCCTGGTTTCTTGCAATTTCCAGAGGATCAACGGTTGGTTGGGCTTTATCCAGTATGAGCAGCCAGGCCTGCAAAGGAAGCACAATCCTGTAAGACTTGAAAGCTTCAAAAGCGTAGATTGAAGCTGCTCCAAATGACCGTGTTCGCGATTTCAACACACATCACAACGTGATATCTAAAATCCAGTGCTTCCGGCTCTAACAGCAAAATTCTAGACATTTCCTCATATGCAGAATGATAATCTGCTAAATGCCACAGTAGCAGATTAGGAGTCAATTACCAGAAGATAATCCTTGAAAGCTGGATACAAGGTTTTGCTAAGGTCTTGGCCTTGAGCTTTTGTCCAGAGAACAAGTGGAGAAAAGAACTGTAACGACTCCGTGGTCAGTCTATCGCCCCAGGGAAGCACCTGCGAACGCACGTGAGGCAAACATGATCGCACGAAATTAGCAGGCATCGGATGTAATCATGACTTTTGAACTGCAGACCGTTGGAAATGCATGATGAGAAACGTTACCTCTGCGTGTTTGTTGACGAGAGGCATCAGCTCATCGTAGTATCGTTGCTTGTAAGATATGTCAATACTCGTGCTGAATAGCGGGTTGAGGTCTCTGAACAGTAAGGCAGAAATAGTTGCTTCCCAAGTATAAGCATTATAAACAATTTCCACGAGGTACAACTAGCACCAGGTCCACGTTTTGAATTTCAATGGAAAAGAAATAAAGTTTGAAGTTCCATTCAGTTGAATACAGCACTTCAAACAGAAGTGAGATTTGGTTATGTGACGCTTACAAAACGATGATGTTTCTGCTCGCTGTGGAGAAGAAATCGGCACAAAATATTGGCACGTCATACTCTGGTCTTGGCAAGCCTGCTACATTTAGCACCTATGAGCGGACAACCATTCAGTTCCTCTCCTCAGAATGCCAGCAATACTTCTACTCGAGCTATTGCCTGCAAGATTTTCTAGGAGCTGCATCTCAGATACATGCATTATAAGATATCCTTACATGTCCATCTTCTGTCCACACACATCAAATAAACCTTTGGGTTCTTTGGAAGACTTTCCAATGGCTGTAGTCATAATGATTCTCCTATTGAGTTGCTTCATGAAATGGAGAGCAGGAGACTCCAGTACGCCTCTAACAACATGCCACCAAAACATAATCACAAATGGTCCCATTGTGCTCAGATAAAGCTCTGACTAACTTGAAAAATCCTTTCAATCAACCACGACATTAAACCCACCTGCATTGAAGGGCCAGCATTTATGTAAGTGCTCCTGAAAAATCGCATCTTTGAAGACGCAAACGCTTTGTTTAAAACAGTTGTTGTACCATCTTTGGCAACCATGTTCCGAAATTCCTCCTGATCAATAAGACCTGAAGCGGATTATAACTCATGAAATCTGTCGGAAATTACCATCATAACCATCGAAGGTGGATCTCATACCAGCTCTTCCTGTAGTTTGTTTGGCTGATAAAAACTGTGACTGTAGCAACCCACAGTCTTAAATTTCTGAGAACAAACCTTTAAAAGCAAAGCGGACACATCGGGACGACTTCCAACTTCGCGGACTGCAAAATTGAAGAAAGGACGATATATGTTCCCTTCAGACTCGGAATCCTCAACTTGTTCAGGTCCGAGAAAGTCCCCTTCACCTTCCCCGGCCCCTGCGACTGCAGCACACGATCTCACAACAAGAAGTTCTGCTGCACAATTGCGCACATTCATCCGGCTCATCCTTGGACCACAATCTCCATACATGTGAGTTTGCTCGCATGTTCTTGGGAAAGAAACGCTGCTCGAGCAACAATTCTCTCGTTCCACGGAACGGACAGGCCCCGAATTCCAATGTGTCGGAGAAGAACCTACTTTCGACCAGTGATGACTGGCACCCGACGAGCTGCGACTCCAAACGCGGCCCGATTCACAACAACCCACGCTTTGACGCCCAAAGAGCAGCGCCCTCGATGGGGTATTTCTGGAACGCAGTCGTCCAGATTTTAGCGTCTTACGATTGTCATGCCCGCGGCCGACCACCTCAAGAACACGAAATTCACGAGCGACAGTGAGAGTGCTCATTTTCGCCGCGCGACAGTTCAAAGCGCCACCGCGCCAGACTCAAGTTCAACTCCAACCTTGTCTGCACATGCTCCACGAACTCTCGTCAACACATCGGCTCCGAAATCTTCGAAGCTCGCCGTCAACATCGTCGCTGTCAGTGGCGAGGGAAGCATGACGCCACTCGCACACGGTCACTCATCGCGCAAATTATTAGATTCGCTACCTACGCCGTGCAACTTCCTTCGATCACAAATTATTCACAACTCAGACCGAAATGTAGCGATAAAGGCGAAAGGTAGACGGCGAAATTTGCCATGTGCGCCTACAGGCGGAGCGGTGGGTGCGTACACTCTTTCGAATGAACGGTGGCCCCACGGGCGACAGGGATTCCTATGGCCCACAGATCGGCTGAGTTGGAGTTTTGTTCCGACGTTTGAAAAACGAGACAATCTCCAGTTTTACGTAGATGAGAATCAGTGGTACAAAGGCTTACCAAAAGAGAAGAACAAATTGGCGAGAAAAGCTCGAAGGGTGACACTAAAGATTACCAAGGTGGCCAAATGTCGATAAGGAACCAACACCACAGCTCGCTATACACCAATATAATTTCATAGCAAATACAATGTGTGATCATAAGAATATATCCATGTTGATAAATGTTTAATTTTATACTTGTCAATATAATGTCATAGCTACATGTGCGCGTAAGGAAGAACAAGGAAAAATGTTACCAACTTTTGTGAGAGAAGGGATGTTAGTTCAATCTCTTCTTTTCGTGTGGTGAACTTGCAAGAGATTTCATTTCGTCTTGCATCTATATCGCAATGATTAACAGAACTTGTTGACATTGCGATGGGTATCAATTTCTTACAACAAGAAACTTATTCTCAAGCTTGCCACAACATTTATAGTTTTTTTGGAACTTCCTTGCAAATTGGTTTGAATAAATTTTTTCTGAAAATCTTCCTTCAACAAAAAAAATCTCAATCAGTAATTTTAACAGCAATATGGAAACTTCAAAAACATACTCAAATGAAAGAAAGTTAGTTTTTTTTTGAAAAGAATATTGATCATTGATTGTTGAATTATTCTTTTTTTCATATCTTTAAAATCTAAATCTACAAATTGTTCAACATATATTAAATTATTTATACTCAATTTGTATGAAAATTAGATAATTTAATAAAAATTAGAAGTTACTTCTAAGATATAATTTTTAAATGTTTCTATCATTGAAGATATTTTTATTGAAAAATTTATAAATTGTATGAATTAACAAAACTTTCACGTCTTTCACATATCTGAAAATTTCATGACATTGAATCATAAAATATAAGATCAAGATAAGTTTTTCATACAATATTTTTGAAATCTAAAATATGTGTACGTAAGAATAGCTTCAATTGTTAATTTCATAGTTGCATAGATTGTTATAGATGAAGTTAGAATCAAAAGTGTTTAAAGAAACTATCAAAATTGAACATTGAAAATTCGGAAAATGCAATTATGTCAATTTACAGTAGATTTAATAATATGAAATTTAACATGGAGAAGAGATAATATAAGAACACAAAAACTCCAACTATGTTATTTCTGTTACTCTTTACAATCTAATCAAATTTATGAACAAACGAACCTGAGTGATTAAGTTTGCTAGCACAATTTGTAGATACATTCACCACCCACCATTGAAGTTACTATGGAGCCTCTTTCACATGAATTATGATATCAGAAGTTATAAAATATCATCATGTATTATGATAATTTCATAAATCAACAGCAAAATGTACGATTATAATGAAGATACAGATAACACTATGCATAAATAACGCAATGATGGTAAGATAGTAATGGAAAAATGTACCATCATCACATGCAATGAATAAAGTTTACACATATGATTCTTGTCTACTTGTTTTTAAGTCTAGTTTCAAAACTACATGAACTACAGCAATCTATCTCATTTACGTGTTTAAAAATCTAAATAATTCGAAGTTTAGTTCCAGTTCATCACTAGATGATTCGTAGATCTTGAAAAAGAATGATGCATGAGTAAAATTTTATATATATATATATATATATATATATATAATATCAAAACATAATGACTATTATGTATATGCCTAGCAAAAGTTTAACCAAAATTGTGAAGATTTGAAACTTTCTTGCACTTCACATTAATATTATGATGTTTGTAGACTACACTTCCTAAACCAACTTTGAATTTACTAGATCTCTTATTTATCACACTAATTTTCATTCATTGAGATTTTTCACATTTATATGTCGAGCTTGAAAAAGATCTCAACGAAGTAAAGACTGGGCTGAGCTACGGAGCTGCAGAGCACTAACCCCACGATATACAATCTGGCAATTGGCTCTCTTCAGTATCTATGACGACACAACTTTAGTCCATGTTAAACGACTGTTCCTTCAATTATCATGGCGTCAAAATGCTTTGCCCTATCCAAGCCCCATAAAAACAACTCAGAAAATCGGCTTCGATTCCGAAGTGATCATACATTCCCATACAATTTCCTCTATGGGCAGCTCCATGTCCATAAAAAATCGCATACTAACGTGCTGAGAGTATACACACCTAAAAGCAGCAATGCAGCTGTGGCAACATCTCTCATGAAATGACAACATGTCACACTTGTACACTGTTTACGTCGGTTGAGCTCGTATGATCTCAGTGTTAACCAACTTTTATACATGCAGGCCAGGGTACAAATCATTTACAACCATTTGATCGACTAGCTTGGATCAGCAGGATGGATCACTATAAGGTCTCAAAACGCTTGTATCAGACGCGTCAGAAAGACGAATTGCAGCTATTTCAGCACTACCACATGACAGAATGTCAAACGGAAGCGTCGTTCATCAACAATACCAGACGGTGAAGCACTTACACCTCTGAAGACCTGTAAAATGTAGAAAGATCAACTACCTGGAAGCAGAGGAAAATTATCCATCCGCTCAATCTGCCCGAGATCCATCCTTGTTGGTTTTCTTGTAAGGGGGCAGGTAAGGGGAAATAATGACGAAGGCCATGAAAAGAGTCACCTGTAATAAATTTGCCCCGAACTCATCAAAACTAGATCATAAACAAAACACATATTTACTCATCATTCAAGGGTGAGTACTTAAAATATATATGGAGAGTTTTGAAACAGGACGTTAAAAACACGAAATATATGTAGTTACTTGGAAGCTTACCAACAATGGAATGGTCAAGAAACCCCAGACAGGCCATAGGGCGAAGATAAACCTGCATCCAGGAACCTCTATGAGCGACTGTACGACATGCCTTGCATTTACAATGACGGGTGCTACTTGAATCAGGTGTATATGTATGTATGAAGACTTTCAATTTTAGAGTAGCTGTCAAAGTTTAGAGGCTAATGGCGGTTTGAGGGTTACTTACATCAAGAACGCAGCTACGCCCAGTATTGTCGCTGTAGGAATGGCTCCCGGAGCAATTTCTTCCCAATCGTCATCCTTTTTCTTTACATGACGTAGCCACACAGCTAAATAGAAGAATATTAGTGTGTTGATGCCTACACATATCAACCCCACAAAGAAGGGTCTCCTGCAAAAACAGATCGCAGAGGGTAAACTTATGTATAGCTCAAGCCTTCTCACACATATTCGTGTTTCACAGCCTTCGTAAACATACCCCGACAACGTAATCTCTGCCAAATGTATAGCCCGATGTACCTAGCCATCAAATGTTCGGGCAGTCGGGCATCTCTGAGGATGTGTGAGATAGCAAATAAGGAAAACCTCACTTCTTCACAGAATGAAACGATATAAACTGAAATTTGGGGCAATGGAACAATTCTTCTTCACCAACACTTCAGACAGGGAAACAAATGTCCCATGGAATCACGACAGTCTGTACTGAGTCAGCATCAGTTATGTGGTAGATACTGGACATCTCCTAGAAGAAACAACATGCAAGTGTGTCTCCTCTAGATTAGTGTTAAATTACGAGTTTGCATGTAGGTGTGAATACCAGGTACCCAACACATGCGGCCATGCTATACTGTAAGAGAATGATGGACTACACGACCAGTACGCTGAGTAGGAAGGTAAGGACCTCCGTAATTGGAAGAACCGCATGGAGATGTGATGCAGAAAACGGGGAAGAAGCTGGTACATGTACCCGAAGAACATACCTCTTATAGCCTGAATACCATAGACCCTCTACCTGTTTCTGCGGTGCTACTTTGAAGAGGCAAGGCACTCGGTGAAGACGGGTGAGAACTGGAAGGAAAACTAGAGAAACTACTTGAGAGAAAGCTGCTGTCTTGTCTTGGTATAGATGTCATGTATGAGATCAGCTTTTAGTATACAAGTATCGACCAAGAAATCCTTTTTAACAAAAGTTACAAAAGCCCCAAATGGTTTATATGATACAAGACTATGGCTTCTATATGATTTAGACGAAAGCTGGTGAATCTGATGTCTGACTGAATGCACGAGAACGAACTGGAACCCAATAGTTGAAAAGGAGCAGAATTCCTGGCGATTTCAGAACAAGAGGATTCAACTCGCTGTCATATAACGAGTAGAAAAGCCAATATTGGCAGGACTGCAAGAAAAATCACCAACTGCTGCAATCACGTCTACAAGTATCCTACTGCTGCTACGTGTTTCAACTCATCTCATAATACATACTATATAACTACTAAATTTCAAGCTTGTGGGATTATGAAACATCTTCATCGCAGTGCTTACTCACGATGAAGTGTCCAAACGTACTTTGCGGCTTCCGGCATGAACCCTAAGTAAATATTCTCAACTCAGCAACAGACATGAAAACTTGCATTCAATCTAAGTCACTCAACTGCAATGAAGCAATGTGCGCTGTCAACTGCGGGAGCTGAAGCCATCCGCAATAAAGAGATGCCGAACTGGAGGCGAATACTCATCACACACAAGACCCTCCAATTCGCAACTCTAGACGAAAAAAAGCCCCCTTCCATTTGCTTTCTCCATCGATCAAACGAAAGTTGTTGGCCGACAGTAAGAACAAAGTCAAATGAACGATCATAGAGAGCGCTGCTTGAAATACCAACCTGACTATTCGTGGATTGGAGGTGAGCACTGTGAAGAAGTTGGAGTGCGAGTCTCCGTAATACAGGATATACGATGCGGCAGACAACCAAAGGGAATTCTCCACTACACGCCTCCATTTCGGAGGCGGGGCAACTGCTCGCGGTTGGAGATCATCGATGTTTATTTCACCTCCATATTCGAGCCCATGGCGGTTCCTCCTCCGCACATCCATAGCTCCCTCACAGTCCAGAAAATGACCAAATGAGCTGCAATGCGATGTGAACTCTAAGTGTGAAAACCCCCGGAATGTGTGAGCAGGAAGGCCCTTCGTCTTCGATTCTTGCTCACGTACTGAGCTCCGGACGCTATTCAAGAGACCCCACTAAATGCCACAATAGATCGGTCGGTAGCCAGCGCCGAAAGAGAGTTCGAATTTCAATTTTCGAAGTAAACCTCATTTCAGGTTTGACAATGGTGTGAATTCAAGGGGTTCACATGAAGGAGTCGATGAAATTCCAGACTTCAAAGACGGGCATATCAGAAACGTGTATTTGCGGCAGTTTGCCTTCTATGTACCATCAATGAAGGACGTGAAGTCCTTGCTTCCGTCAGTGGCAGTAGTTTCGTTCTCTCGTCCTCTCGAATGATGGCATCGACGCCACTTAATTGACTGTTCTTAATTTCTACTCTGAATCGGTTCTCGATTCCTCTCACGTTGCAATTGCTAACTTGTTCAAGGCGATGTTGGCATAGTGCTCCTGGGTCCTGTTCGCACCCACAACCTCGGTATGGGTCATTTTCCTTGAGAGAAATTCTGATCTATTCAGTCTAGAATACTAGGGGAGAGTATCAAGAGTCCCACGGCTAACTTCGCTTTACTCCTGCCTCATGAGAAGACGTGAGGATCGCTTTGACGTAAGCAGGATACACCCAGCATGTGGGAATTACTCCCTATTGCCACTCTCTGCCGGTACGATGTTTTATATTGAGCGTCTTTTGTACTTTCCATCTTGCATCGACGTTTTTTACGCGATCACCAAAGATTTGATATTGAATCCAGGAACGATAGTTATGAAGACCGTGATAAAAGTAGTGCGGCGAGGAAGTAAACCTTCACAAATTGCGGTGGGGTTAAAAAATGAGTCATTTTTTTGACGATCAGGTATTTTTCCTACTTTTCGCTTGAGTTGAAAATAACAATCTTCCCTCGGTATTGATAACAAAGGAGTAGATGTCAGACCTCGTAAAGAGACTTCCTCCTCCAGGGATAAATGGTTGGTGGAAAATGGTAACACGAAAGGAAAGGCATTACCCTACAAATAAGAGGCACTTCCTGACCAATTTTATACCTGCCGCACACTGACTGCTTCGAAAAGTTTAGCCCAGGAGCACGCTGGCATTCTCCACTAAGAATGTCTATACTGCAGCCCTCCTCTTTGGAGCGATTTCTGCTAAAAAGATGGCCAGAGAAACAACGACATCTCCGACGGTCAAGAGCGTAAAGCTTGGGATGTTGGTGGGACATTAGCCGTCAAATTCAGTAGATGGTTGCAACATTTTCGATGAACCGTGCCAAAGACCTGCGTATTCCAAAAGTTGCTGATAGTCAGTGAGACCAGGAGCTTGAAGGCTGAGAAACTCACGTGCCCATATAATTGCATAAATGAGAGAATTTGACCACAAGACAAATACGAGACACTCTGTCGCCTGTCGTCTGTTCATGTATATCTTTGTTCTGAAAGTTCGGTATACTGTCAAAAACATGTTTGAATACCTCTGACTGGGTGTATTTGCATCCAAGTTTGAAAGCAATTTAGGGAGGAGCTAACCTGATAAGAATGCTGCAGAACCTTCGAAGCCTTGATGCTTTGCTTCCACTCTCACTTCTCACATGAAAGGTCACAGAACAAAGCTGGACCACATTTGAAGGCATTTTTCAGGTTCAGGCTTTAAGATGTGAAACTAGCAAGACTTGGGTCAGAAGAGATGATCATGCACACATAATTCAACCTTGCCTACAAGATAACGGAGGGAAATTCTTAAGATTATCGAATATCTACATACATTTCAATACCAAAATGGGTCTTGAGGGCGAGACGGCTGTTTAGGCGCCTGCGTGTAGAATGACACGTAAGGACCCCAAATGCAGGAACATGCTTGCACAGAAAGTGTACTGCATCTTTTGATCCAGAAGGCTTGCAAGCTAACTCCGTTGCTGAGCTGATAGCTATGTTTCCTTCGCATCTGCTTCTTTCATTTCTTTTATAATTCGAGCTCGCTCCGCTGCCTACAAGAAAGCAGGCAAGCCAGAAATTAGATAATTCCAAACAAAGATTCTATCAAGCTATGAACACTCCTGTACAAGAGAACAAGCGTTCAAAACAGAAGTCAACCAGTGGTTTTCTCAAAAAATTCTCTCCAGTCGATTTGTCAGTGAAGGATGCCGAGATGATGTGAATCATATCCAAAGACAAAATCGCTCCCTCGTGCCAATCAAAGGAAACCCCAACATCGAAAACTTAGAGATATCTGCCCTAAACAGCTAAGCAACTCACCTGTCTCATTTTAGTCAGAATCTCGTTCTCGAA
Organism: Marchantia polymorpha subsp. ruderalis; assembly: GCA_037833965.1. Classification (NCBI taxonomy): domain Eukaryota; kingdom Viridiplantae; phylum Streptophyta; class Marchantiopsida; order Marchantiales; family Marchantiaceae; genus Marchantia; species Marchantia polymorpha. Next base: position 9,145,257 of record AP031352.1, on the reverse strand, counting down.
AGAATGATAACCTGATCCAACAGTGCTGCTGCCTTTAGCTTGTGTAGGGGCTGGCTGAGCTAACACTGGCTCAGTGAAAGGTCCTCTAATAGGCACTGCAGGCACAACTAGCAACGGGTTCGAGAGATCCCCACATTGCATGCAAGTCGCTGCAATAGCAGCTGCCTTAGAGCCCATTACCACTAACGCAGAACCTTTCTTCTTCGATTTACTTTGACGAATCACAACATCCTCTACATCCCCAAATTCTTTGAAAATCTCTATCAATCTAGAAGCTGTGTAACCCCCGCCGCCTCCTGCTTCACAGGACCAAGAAGCCTTCAGAGTCTTTTCCATTTCCAAAGTCTGAGCAGGTGTAGAGGCCGCAGCCTGAGGTCGTGCTGATTCTTCCTTTTGATATGTTCCATTTGATTGCGCGCCGAAAGTGAAATCAAAACCACCCGGAGTAGGCTTCTTAGAACGCATAGCACGGATACGGGCAATTTCGGCTTTGAGTCGTTTCGATGCTTCTTCCTCCTCTCGTTTTTCATTCCTCTGCATTTCAAACGCTCGTTCACGATCTCGTAAATCCTGCATCATCTTTTGACGTTTATGACTCAGCTGTCTCTCTTTCTCAACGCGACTTTTCCGCAGCTTCCATAGCTCGTCGTAAGCCTTCCTGGCTTTCTCATCACCCAATACTTCGTACGCTTTTTGCAATTTGTCGAACTCAAGGGCTGTAATAGACCAAAAACACATGCTGGTCTCAGAAGTTTTCGACGATGGTAACCAAACCAACGCCGGGTCAAAAAACAACCTACTACATGCTTTATGTAAAGGGCAGTATACAGGGCCAAAGCAAATATAATTGAATGTAAATTTCTCTGAGAACAATCATGACGTACCCGCTGCAGGAGCATCCTTGCGGCGCTTGTCCGGGTGGCAAAGAAGAGCACGAGAGCGATAAGACTTTCGAACTTCAAGCTGCGAAACCTCAGGACCTCCAGACTCTATACCTAAAACCAAGTATAAGTCCTCCTCTTCCATCGTGAAACTAGAATTGACCTCTTCAACTCCCCAACAGGATAAATTGCCCCAGCTCTAGCGTAGGTGTTGACTGTATTTCAGACTTCCCGCAAATTTCTCCTTCTTGGTATATCTTCAAGAAACAATTCCAATATCAATGTCAGTCAGAAAAAGCGAATCAAGCCTTCTCTTCAAATCGACCTGGTAGTGAGTCAGGGGCAAGGATAATCAACCACTCCACATGGCTGAGATACAGGACTCAGAGAGCTTGCGAAGAGCTCGCTCTTGCAAAATGCCAGCCTCCGCTGAGCACCTGCGGAGCGGTAGAATACTGCACTGAGCACATCAAAAGCTGTCGAAACACTGGAAGCAATTCCAAACTTCACGCAGCTAGCTCTCTGAAAAGCCACCTGTGATGCAAGTGATGAACTCCAAAGATCGTTCTGTCTACTTACGGCAGAGCGCTCTAAGCGGAATTGGTCGTGTACAATCCTGCAAGCCCGGAGGAACTGTCGAGCCTGGGCGGCATGAATGTGCGCGTCGATGAAATTTGAAAGAACCGATACTCTAATGTTCGAATCGTAACATTCGAAACTTTAAATTACTGATTTCATTCTTATCAAATACGCTAGCCGCGCGAACTGATATCACGACCTCGTTGCGAGGTGGAGTGATCAGGAATGAAAGAATGAAGTCTTCCACGTGTGCCATCATTCCATCCAACTGCATTTCTCTGGGTGGCAGACAATTCTCGATACCGTAAGTGCAGGGTAGAGAACGTGTTCACCTGTGCTCGGATCTAAAGGTACAAAGTAAATTAATGTAAATGTTCGGAAGATCCGTGTAAATATATATTCTAATGACAACTGAGGTTAACCTAAATAAAAAATTTATAAGAAATTTAAGTATGATTGATGTGATTGACAGTAATAAATTACAATTCTCTAAATGTTGTCATGTAGGTTATTATCTTACATATAAAGACGAAATGCAATTTATATTTTTTTAATATTTAAAATATACCGAGGATTGGAATAAAATAAACTTAGGACAATAAAAAATTTCGCTATTTTATTATGATATCAACAATTATCTTCCACATTGTGAGATTATAAGATTGACGTTTTGATTATTCTAGTGATAAAAAATTGCAATATCCATGATGTCCAAGTATATACTGTATTTGAACATAAATTTTATAGAGCGATCATGACTTGAGATTTTAGTAATCAGATATCATTTTATTTCTTCACTAATTTCAATTTATATGTAAATTACAATGATATTCTTTACTATGAATTGCATAACACTATCATTCAAATATGTTCAATATCATAAGTATATGTTTTTTGACTTTTAAAAAGGAAATTTTGTACACAGTACTCTATAGTTTAATCACATTACATTACACACATATATGTAATTTGTAAATGAAATAAAGACTCCTAGAACAACCACTTTTTTGAATAAACCAATATTGAAATAAATGTTTCATCATTTTTATCATCATAGGAATATATAAGATAATGTAAGAAAGATGAACAAAATTACTGAAAAAAAAATTACTTCAAAGTTTTTCTAATGTCAATGCTATTGCTTAAAATCATTAAGATTTTATGTGAACTATTTAAGATTGTATTTTTGTTTCGGTAATCAAATCACAATCATTTAAACTGTTAGCTTGACATATTATTCAATTTGAAAATTAAGCTGTATATTTTTAGTTACACTGAAAATTTATTGCAAGTTTGAATTTTGAAATAAATTTCTATGATTTTAGTTGAATATTAATTATACTATTAAAAGATTAAAAATCATAAGATAAAAATATATCAATCTTGAAATACAAATAAAAACTCTATGGAATGTTAAAGTCTACTAAAAAATATCAATTTATTTTTAATTTTAGTATTATTTATTTGCATCATATCTTCATCTAATTATTATTTCTTTAAATATTAAATTTTTTATTGAGTTTTAAAGATCATGAACTTGAATACGAATTATTATGAAATATGAAGAGTAATTTTATTCTCAAATGATTACATTATCAACTTCACTAGCTTTATTCATATTTGATAGATTTAAACTTATGATTTGAATTCATTATATTAATTGATTTTTTATATTTATGTTTGAATTTTATTTTTGAATTTTTCAAGTTCTTTAATCAGATTACTATTGTATTAAATATACGAAAATTCAAAGTTGAATATTTTTATTTTCGCTAGGAGATAAATTTTTGTAAATTTTTTTAATTTGTTTGAAGTTTTGACAAATTTCATAGCTTAAATCTTTAAATTCAATAAATTAATGAAACCTATACAAGATAAAAAAAATAAAAAAATTCTCTAGGAATTTTTGGACTCTAAGATAAAATTTTAAATTATATAAATGACAATAGATTTCTTGTAAATAGATTATTATAATGTATCAAAATTTAACGATAAAATTAAAGTCTATGCACATGTATTAGTAGATTGAGATAAAGATATGAAACTTTTCAATCATCAGATTCCACCATCATAAATCTTAAAGTAGACACTTGTTTTTGAATTTTGACTAAATTGAAATAATTTGGTTTCAAAATATTATTGAAATTTGGTATGTATAATTAACATTTGAAAGATACAATTACAGATTTAGTTTGATTATTATGACACTTGTTACAAAAGTTTTATACATAAGATTATTTTTCAAGTGAAGTTTGACATTGATATCACTGTCAATTTTAAAAGTATCATAGGATTTGATAAGCAATAACGTGCACATTTATCTGTCATACATTCAATGATTGGCAAATTATTAGAAATAATCTGGAAATAAAAATTGTGTAAATAAATTTTCAATAAATCATTCAATATGGTTAAGTCAGCAGTCTATAGAAACTAATACCACAACAAATATTTCACATGAGTGGATGATTGTTTAAAATTCAAAGTCCAATAATATATGATACCATTAGAAATGAGAGCTCTGATATACAGTGTAAAATGTACAATATGTGCAAGATGAAAATGTTATGTTGTATGCTGCTATTAAATAGACAAGTAGTGTATAAGTAGTTATTTTATGTTTTCAAACATAATACTGTAATAACCATCATCCATTTTTTCAGATAAAACTAATTATGAGTATAAAATAGATATAAAATATTTTTTCTCACATATAAACCTCATATATAAACATATGCGAGGTCATATATACCTTTAGATCCGAGCACAGGTGAACACGCTCTCTACCCTGCACTCACGGTATCGAGAATTGTCTGCCACCCAGGAAAATGCAGTTGGATGGAATGATGACACACATGAAGTCTTCCATGATGGAAGACTTCATTCTTTCATTCCTGATCACTCCACCTCGCAACGAGGTCGTGATATCAATTCGCACGGCTCGCGTATTTGACAAGAACGAAATCAGTAATTTAAAGCTTCGAATGTTAAGGTTCGAACATTAGAGTATCGGTTCTGTCAAATTTCGTCGACGCGCACATTCATGCCGCCCAGGCTCGACAGTTCCTCCGGGCTTGCAGGATTGTACACGACCAATTCCAGAGCGCCTGCCGTAAATTGACAGAAGGATCTTTGGAGTTCATCACTTGCATCACAGGTGGCTGTTCAGAGAGCTAGCTGCGTGAAGTTTGGAATTGCTTCCAGTGTTTCGACAGGTTTTGATGTGCACAGCGCAGTGTTCTACCGCTCCGCAGGTGCTCAGTGGAGGCTGGCATTTTGCTAGAGCGAGCTCTTCGCAAGCTCTCTGAGTCCTGTATCTCAGCCATGTGGAGTGGTTGATTATCCTTGCCCGACTCACTACCAGGTCGTAGGTCACGGCATTGCCGTGGTGGATGCCTCTGGTTTTGGTTGACGTTAAAACCCCGTCCAACAGCTCGTGAGAGAAGCAACCTTAGAAGGAAACAAAGTTTGGGAAAAAGATAGGCAGGAGATGGCTCGACCTCGACCCAGAACTGCTTCTTACAATAGTCGATCAGATTTTGCGAATTCGCCATCGTTAGGGATAACTCCCTTGAGACCGTCCCCTGCACCGGCAACAATAATTCAGAACCTGGCCGGTAATTACGTAATATCAGAGCCTTTCCTTCTCGGTTTGCCACCGCGTCTTTCTCTGTGCGGTGACTTGCCCCGATCATGAAAGATCGGGGCAAGTCACCGCACAGAGAAATCTGCACCGTGATTGGGGTTTAGTGCCACCCAAGGAAATGTGACAATGAATTATTGCAACTCTTTAGTATACACACGCGTCACCGGACGCAAATGTTTAGTAATCTTGAGTCCCATGCTATCAACTTACTTATCCAATTGACGTTTAGGTCGGCATATGTCTTTTCAATGAACTAAAGACCTAGTGAATCCAGTAGGTCTGGGGCCATGATCTCCGATCTCCGATCAAAGAGCTACAAAGTTTTTACGATGAGTCTTGAACTGATTTGAAATGTTTGAAACGAAGGATGTTTCTGAATGCTATCACACTCGTGAGTTTTGTGGCCGAGAACCGAGTATGTTGATGCAGTACATTCTCATCAAGTTCTGTGATAAAGTATATGCTCCTAACTAGTTTTGCCGGTCATGGGAGCAGCGTCGTTGATCGGCTACCTACAGGAGGATGTACGGTGCGCCTGTCATATACAGAAAAATCTATATACTGGTGATAGTCAAGGCAAAATTCTCAAATGGACTCCTGTGGTTGGTAGCTTGACCTTACTCCCATACTATACGACGCCCAACTGAAAATTAGTTGACCAGCTATGAATTCCTGCTTGTAGGGAATTCTTCTACACATGGAAAATCAACTCTAGCTACCTGTCAAGTTCAGGCCTTCTATGTTAAGTTTGTATTTCTTGCATCGTCATCTATCTCGACTGTTTCTACTGGCTTATTCTCGAGAAAATTTTTTGCCGTTGAAACCTGGTTAGTGCGCGCCCAAAACATTTTATCAAGGAAATAATGTTTGTCAGTAAACAGTTGCGAATTAACGTTCTCGATACTCAAGCATCTCGCTGTAAATGTTCCCTCGTCAGTTGAGTCTCCGATTTTTTTGAAAGCTGCAACATGACACTTTCCTGACGTTGCTTTTCGCAGGATGCAAGCAGGGTTACATTCATGGACGGTCTTGGAGCACCAGTGAATGTGGTTGTGAGTGTTAATGAAAACAAGGATATCTGGGCAGGACTTGCAAATGGCAATATCACCATCCTCAGCTTGGAGACACAAAGCATAAAGAACCAATTAATTCATGCCCATGATGCGGCTGTGAACTGCATTGTTGCTGGAATCCAGTGTGCCTGGTCTGGTGATCACAATGTACTTGCCTGCATAATCTACATACTTTCAGTGCACTACAAGTGAGGAGTGCCCCATTAGTTCTGAGATTTAGCTTTTCCGCAAAACTCTGACGGGGTATACACTATTAAAGATCGAGGAGTACTGCCTGCCAAGTGAACAGTGGCGTAATGTTGTGCGCACCTGGCTAACAGTCAGAAAGTTCTTGCCCAATAGATATACCTTGCTTGATCCTGATCACAGAGTGGGAAAGGGTTTTAGATCACTTCTAGATATGAATGCCTGGCATTGCACCAATAATCACATATGCCGACCTCGAATTTTATTGAAGACTTGGATCAGAGGTCTTGTTATGGGCCAAACTGTCGGAAGCATTTGAGCTGCGATATCACATTGAAATCTGTCTGGTGTTATCGTAAATGTACATCACAGGCGGGGATGATTTTTTGATCAAGAAATGGAACTTGGAGGGTGTTGAACTTTTCGCTTACAATCATCATCATGGTTTCATCAAGGACCTGCTCATTTTACGCAAAGATCCTCTCGAAGTAAAGCTCTGGGGAGCCTCTAGTGATACGAGCATATCTCTGACTGCTCTACAGGACAACAGTGTACAGCATTCTTTGCTGTCTGATGTGAAGATGCTCAATGGTATGCTTCTCATCTGACAGTCTAGAACAGTTAGGGTTCTCGTGCGTCTATCCACTCTGTTGAACCATAACCCTTCAGCACATGGTCAAGGTAGATCTCCTTCATTCGAGGGTCGTGTTTCTGTCGGAGTTTCAAAATAAAACTAGGAGTTGCTCGACAACTTTACAAACAGCAACACGCAATTACTTTTGTTTCTTTTTGCTTTCAGCGATGAAGTCTTGTGACTGGCATCAATACATGTACAAACTGTGGATGCAAATAGAAGCATAGGTTCTAAAGGTCACCTGTTTGGTTTGCAGGTCACTCCAAGGGAGTCCTGGCTCTCTGTCTGGTAGGTCCGGATGCAATATGGAGCGGGTGTGAAGATGGCTCGATATATGTGTGGAGTTCCTTGGGAGTGCTGAAAAAACAGGTGCAAGCGCACAAAGGACCGGTTGGGAGCTTTGTAGTCATGGGCGCCCACGTCTGGAGTGGCTCAGGAGACCACACGGTTCTTGTCTGGGAGGCCTCCTCCTGCCAGCTACTGTTCTCACTCGGCGACCATGGCGGGTGCGTCTCCATTGTGAGGCAATTTTGAGTGCATTTCGTTGCTTCTGCATTTGGACAGCATCACGCTTGAGATCACTTTTCGCAGGAGGAATGCCCTTTTTAGATCTTCTAATGCTCGCGTGTTGTATCCCGCAGTTTCGTCAAGGCTATGGTCCGGGTGGAGTACATGTGCTGGGTCTTTGCTTCAGGGAGGAATATAAGGATATGGTGCGCACAAAGTGTTTGGGACACCTATGAACAAGAAAAGGATCGTCTATCGAAAATGATGGAGAGACTCAAGGAGTCGTTGGAAAAAGCCGATCGAGAAAAGCGAGCCCTTGAGGGTGCATACAAGAATTCAAACCAGGAACTACAACAAGCCCAGAAGCAGTTGAACGATGAACGAAGCAGTGGAGCATCTGCTGTCGACAACAAAAATGCTGAGTTAGAGAAGCTGAAAAGTGAACTTGAACGGACGGGTAAAGAACTTGAAGCAGCCAAAGACAACGCCGTGAGGAACGCAGGCAATCTGGACGAAGAGATCAAACTTATGCAGGAGAAGCTCAGTAAACTCAAGGCAGAGAAAGAATCCGGGGAGAAGGAAGCGAGATCCAAGATTCAAGGCTTGGAGAAAGATTTGGAACAAGCAAATGAGATGCAAACCAATGCTCTACGCGATGTAGCAGCTCTCAATTCAAAAGTGAAGAAAGTTGAAGATGACCTAGCAACTGCGCAGGGAGACCTGGAGAAGGCCCGTAAAAAGGAGATGGATCTGCTTTCGGAACAGAGCCTGGACAACCAAAAAGCTTCCGACTTAGAAAATTCTCTGAAAGCCGGAAATGACAGAATACAAGCATTAGAAAGTCAGTTGAGTCAGTTCATGAAAGACAAGGAGGAGGCTGAAAGAGCAAGAGTTAGTTCACAAGCGGGCCACGTAGAAGAACTCGCAGATTTGGAGCGGAAAATAAAGCAGCTGCAAGATGATTTAGACAAAGCTCACGAAAATGCAAACACTAATCTTACAGCCAAGGATGCTGAAATACAAAAACTGCAAACTGACCTGAAAAAGAAGGGGAAAGATTTGAAGAAGGCGCTAAAAGATGCCGGAGACGAGAAAAAAAAGAGTGCACGGGAGTTGGAGGAACTCAAACAAACTATTGAGCAGATGAGGAAGCACCAAGAAGATTCTTCCTCCGCTGAGGCATCCACAAATGAAAAGCTAGCGAGCCTTGCATTAGAGCTCCAGGCCGCTCGTGATGAACTTCAAAAGGCTCTGAGTGAGAGAGATCAGAGCCTAGGACAACGAGACTCGGAAATGCAAAAGATGGGTGAGGACCATGCAAAACGTATCAACGATTTTGAACAAGGCTTAAAGGATCTACAAATTGAGAATGACAAACTCAGGGACTTGGCCAAGGAGAGTGAAAAGAGTGCGGGGGCTAGTCAAGAGGCTTTAAAAGACGAGCTCAACAAAACAAGAGCTCTTTTAGATGAGGCCTTGAAAGACCGGGATGAAGCAGTGAAGAATGCTACTGGACTGACAGAGAATCTCCAACAACTGGAAAAAAGCATTGCGCAGCTTAAGGACGCGGCGACTGCAACTGACGCATCGTCAGCGGCATTATGCAAGGAGAAAGATGATCTGCAAAAGAGTTTGAACGATGCAGCTTCGGAGATACAGAAACTCAAAGACGAGCTATCAAAGCTATCTCAATCTGAAGCTAGTCAAGCTTCTGCTCTAGAAGAAATGAAAAAGGCTGGCGAAAAAGCGCTGAACGATATTCGAGATGCAGAGCAGAAGCGGGCAAGCTCGGAGAAAAGTCTCGAAGATGAACATATGGCAAACTCAGAACAAGTGGCAAAGCTTTCGAATGCTCTCAACAGTTTACAAGAGGAGAAAGCCAAGCTGGAAAGATTGCTGAATAATGCTTCTGCTGAGATTGAAAAACTGAAAGAGGGAAAAGCATCCGAGGAAGATGGCACTGCGCATTTAAACCAGGAACTAAATGAGCTAAAGAAAGACAAAGCAAAACTAGAAGACAAACTGGGACAAAAAGCAGCTGAGATCGAAAAACTAATTCAGGAACTGAATCAGTTGAAGGATGACAGTGCAATGCAGGAGAAAAAACGGATCAACTTGAACCAGGATGTCAAGGAGCTTGAAGCTGAAAAGGGTCTGCTTGAAAGAAAGCTTTCTACTGCATTACGTGAGGTCGAAGATCTCAAAAAGGTATTTCAAAATCGCAACTACCGGCAGGTAGATCACCAGATCTACCTGCCGGTATTTCGATTACAACAATTGAACAGAGGAATCTGTTGGAGCTGAGCTATAAATCTAGCATCCAAATTGGATGTGTATAACTTCTAACGAAATGGTGAAACTTGCCCAACTTCCTGTCGCAGATGGAGGTTGAGATGGAAAGACTTCGTTCCGAGAATAGACAGAAGCAAGACGAACACAGGTCTTTCGCCGCTTCTTTGCCGGAATTACATACGATCTTAGATGAAGTTACTTGAAATCGTGGACTGTAAAGTTTCCTTGCATCCAATTAGAGTAGGCTTCCAATGTCCAAAATAAGGTCCTTCTCAAATTTGCAGGTTCTCGAAGGAAAGTGCTATGGCCGCAGCTGCAGATGCTGCGCGCAGAATAGAAGATTTGCAGAGTAAGATACTGAGGTTGGAGATGAAATTGGAGGATGCAATCACCAGATCACAAGCTATGGCCTCTGCTGATGACCCTGTTTGGGCACGAATACGGGAGCTGGAGACTGCCCTAATGCAGGCCCATATGGATTATCGCCTACTGAATCAAGGTCAAGGCGTCAGATTCAGTCATATATTACCTTCATGAAGAATGATTTATAAAGAATGAATATACTCTTTTCATATTGGGTGCTGATTATTGTTCCTTGCACTTTAGAAGACCCTTTCTTTCGTGTTTATCAACGAACTCTCAAGGTACATCGTTCATTACAATCGTTCTCAATTTAAGAAAAAAACACGTTATCAAAATTCAATCTCCAGCGTGTACATGACCTTAACAGAAGTCAGGCATATGCGTGAGAGGAGAGGACGGCAAAGGAATTATCAGGCTGCTACAGCTGGAGTGCGAGCTCCTGGCCATGGAGATGGACTGGATATGGCATTGAAACTGATGCAGCCAGGATTTTGCATCGACTACACCAACATGAAAGTATCCACCGTTGACAATAACGCGAGAGAAGGGAACCAGCGGAGGATTGTGAAAACTGTTGAGGTACAGATTGTTAGTAACAAGATCATTATGCACTTACAATGACACAAGCTGTCACCTACTTCTACATTAACTGCAGAATACGTCTGATCCTGCATTCTCGACAAGTTCCATGATGCTTTCAGGATAAAAAGGTCTAGAAATTATACTTCAAACCAAATTTTGGTAGGGCCCTGAATTTTGAGTTTCTGGGGTCCACGGATTTTTTTAGTATTGTTTATATTTCGTCAATTATACAGTATTTTAGCTATAATTTTGCAGCATATTATGTTATCCATGAAAGCAAAATACAAATGTTCAGATTTTTCATCTCGGTTCAAACGTCGCCAGCCTCGGAAACAAATGCCACATGTTTACAGAGACATGATAGAAATGTACCACTTCGAGGATGGGTGCAGCATTCTCCGTTTGAAACTCTAAATAAGCCACAGAAATCACGAATCAGCTTCTCGATGTTCAGGTGCATGCGCAGACTTCAATTCCAGGAACTCCTCAAAGAATCATACCTATTCGTGCCCCAATACCACATCCGGAGACTCCTCAGAGAATCATATCAGTTCGTGTTCCTTCACCAGGTCCAGAAATGATTGAACCAGTGATAACTCCAAGACCTCATTCGAAGGAAAAAGAAAGATTCTTTCCAAGCCATGGACCTATGAGAGTTCGAAGAGGTCTCAGTCCGTAGGTATGATGCATACTTCGCTTCTTTGAGATCTCTATTTGAGATCTACTTCTTTTTCTGATCTCTATTTTCCATTTGTTGGGTGCATATAGGACTCTCATAATCTGTAATCACGTTCTGTCCTTGGATTATGACTTTGTTAGTTGTATGGATTCCCGTCCTAGGAGTTCTAGCTGAAGTAAACAGGACTGCAGTCAGCTTCCTGCAGATACAGCAGTGGTGGAGGAAATCGGCAGAGTCACCTCGGAAAGGATCGTGAGCAGAATTCTTGATGCGGATGGACATCGTCCACTTTTTGTGCAGACGGATCCGAAGAACATCCCAAGAACGGTAGTCGGAACTCGTCGGCAGTTCATATTCAGAATGCGATTAAAAATGTCCGAGTGAAAATCCAAAGTTGCCTTTAGGCCGAGATGAAGGTGTTGTCTTTTTTAAAACCATGTGCAGTCACACTATATGCAACGCTAATAACCAATTTGGCTAAGATGTGAACCTGCAAGTGTTAGGAAGTACTTTTTCCAACATCAATCTTCATGTAAATCTTATGAATACAAGCTTGAATGAATTGCTTTATACTCCAGAACACATTGGTGACAAAAGGTCACCGAAAGAGCCAGAGCACGTCATTAGAAAGATAATAGCAAGTCTTGTTCATCATACTGATAGAGAGGAGTCTAGGCAGAAGAGTAATGCTTTCAAGAAAGTACTGTTTCCATCAACTCTACCAAAGAAGAAAAAAAGGTATTATTGAAGTGACACTTGTAAGGTGCCACCCTAAATAAAAGGTGCCAATACCTCAAGGTAAAGACAAAAACCGCAGAAGAGTGGAGCATTGTAACCACTTACATCGGACTTCGACTACATATCATTGGATGTTACAAAAACTTAAAACACTATATATTTCAAAATGGTGACCATTTTAGGAAGGTCAGATAGAGATGGTTAGTCCATGCACCGGGTAGACTAGCAACACAATGATAAGTTGTAAGAGCTATGCCACCTAAAGGAAATAAATACGAGGTTGGATTTCTAGAAGAATTATGCGGAGTAAGTAGAGTTCAATGCGAAGAGAGCATAATAACATATTCTTTTGGACAAAGGAGTCCGAAGTGCATTTTGTGGCAGTTGAGAAGAGAAAGCTTTGCACCGAGCTGCTCCCTAACATGAAACGTCTTCATGAAGTGGAGGTCCAGCCGCAGCACCAATCTATTCCTTTCCAATTACAATGTTCAGAATAATTGTCTATATGACGAGGACGATTTTTTGAATACATTAGAGAAAATTATGGAGGCTATGGAGATTTTAGTGGAGTCTACGGAACAAGAGGTGTATATGGCTTTGGGTTGTGATGGTATGAAGTGACACAATTATTAAGTCTAGGACTTCAGTGGTGGCCGCCTTGCAAGAACTGGACATTCAATTCGTTTGCAAAATGACACTAGTCACAATTGAAGTTGCATGTTGAAACATGCAAATCATATTTCTAATGCATGTTTAATAACTTTTTAGTTAGACAAATAAGTCTAAAAGAAGAATTGATGTTAAGATTTCAATTTTTGAGGTTGGTATACTATACTTCATGTAGCTAAAAAGTTGAAGACAACATATAAACTCACATATTGATAAGGATTATATCTTACTGAAATCTGAAACATGATGTGAACCAAAGGACCTCTTGAAATCTAAACATGTTCTATACGACAGATAACAAACATAATAGAATGTTCAATATAAATGTTCTTACAAACTTGTTTACAACAATCAGTTTGAAGTGAAGGCTATTACCTAGTAGTATAAATATGAGTATAGGAAAAAAGCTTTTTCAACATGAACATGTTAGTCATTGCTTATGAAATATAGTCAAAATGATTTTCTATATACTTGCAAAGAGCAACCATTTTGAAGAAGCTTTGATATTGATTTTTATTCACTTGCACCTATACACACTAATCTAAACAGTAGAATGTTTTATTAAACTTCAAACAGGTAGAAATTTTTGTCAAAATCCAATAGAAAGCAATTGTTTATTTCTCTATGGCTGAAGAAGGTGGAGTAAATATATCATTATCTACATATGAAGAGTGAATTTCGATGGGTACAACAATAAACTTAAATTACTGAAAGAAGAAAAAGATCTAAAAGTCTGCTATTATTTTTCACCAAAAAAATAATAATTATCTAAATATATAATTTTTGTTTCTTAATGCGAATTTTTTTTTGGAAATCACAGCCGAATCACCTAGATTGTTCAAAAATTATTTTCTGTTCTATTTGTACAGCTTGAAAAAATTGAGTTTAAATGTAATGCTGATACATTACAAATTATGATAATAACTATCCTGTAAGTATAAATAACAGAGATGGAAGTTATCAACTGTGATGATGCAAATTCAGGTTTCCCTTTGATTATTTATAACAATATTAAATCTCAATTGTTAGAAGCTCATTTTGAAGATTGAGCTTCTAACAAGAGATTGTATCCATCTAATTTTAGTAGTAGCTATTAATTGACTTGAAGGTAGATATCTAAAAGTGACACCATTATATTCTTTGTACATCAATAAAAACATTTTGAAATAAAGAAAGTGTACTTGACACGAATTAAAAGTCAGAAGAACACCTGGGTTCCAGATCAAGAATCAAAATCATTCGTCTTGACTTGCACCATCCACAACTCTCTGCAAACTTGAAATGCGAACCAAATAGACCGCATTATTGTTCTAATGGGTTGGCTTAGACTCCTCACAGCTGCGAAGTGGCTGGTTAAAATGCGCTCAATTTTTTCTATATTGTTGAGCATGCATAGCCAGGTACTTGCTTTGAAGTCCACATGGTGTTCCCATGTTGCAGTCTTCTCGCAACTTTATTTGTGACTCATATGTAAGCATCCAGACGAATGTAAACATCAGTTCGAGAAAAATCTCAAGCACAGAGTTTCAGGGGGTTGGAAACTCCAATTACATGGTGTCGAGTTTCAATTCGAATCAAAAGATTCATACATTATGATGCGCGTTGACAGGTCTGTGTGTGCGTTTGCAGAGGTGACCATTCAAGTCATAGCGACAGAAAGAGAAATAGAACATCAAATTTGGAACGATTATCTGTTCAAAAGGACTTTCATTAAGTTGCAACTTGTCGTTGTTGCAATCAAGTTCCCGGAAGCTCGATTTGAGAGTTTGTGACCCAGCAGAAGCATGTCATGGCAATGTCTCGAGTTAATACTTCGATCCCGTACTTAAGCATATCACGACAGATGTGTTGTGCAACGGCACGGCAAGAATGGTGAAGAATGTGAGTTGCCTTGTTCGAATTTGTGTTATTTATCCGCTGACTTCGACTCGTCTGCTGAACAAGGAGTGCATGACAACGTATACTCTGGCTGAATCCAGACACAGATCTTGTCCGCCTATCGATTATGGACCCATGAGATACTCAACAGCCGAATGCATTTCAGATGACTTCTCTTTGGAAGTACAACCATCTAGTTCCATTACGCATCAGTTCAAAACATTTGAAATGTCATCTCTGTTATAACCACGACCAATACTTCCAGTGAACCGTATTCGACCAGTTCATGTCAAGCTCGCCATCGAACACAAAAGATATCTGTTTACATCTGTTTAACTGGTACTTGCCTCAACGTATCATTCCTGGAGCGAGAATTGGACTCCAACCATTGAAAACGTTCTGAAACGAGCTGTTACGATTCTTTTTCAGAAGGAATTTTGATTTTCAATTTGTTTTGCAGTTTAGACAAGGAGAGTTTGGTGTGAAGCCTCGGGCTACAGCTATAAAGAGGCAGGCTTGTGATGAATCAGTATCTTTTCAAAGATACAGCATTCATTTGCAAGTTCTATCGTTGTAGAAAGCTCGCTTTTTTATACATTGTGAAATTAGATTAGAAATTGAAATAGCAACCCTAAACAAACACTGTTGAACAGTCGTGAGTCCTCCGCCAAGTGAGAACAATGGGGTCGAGTAATAGTTCTTTATCATCATGGCTGTCACTAGCACTAGCTCTAATGGCTTTAATTGCCAATCTGGCTGCTGTGACCCAAGGCGTGGAGATACCAACCATATGACCCATGATCTCAATTGGTGGGTATCTATGCAAAGCATGTGTGCGATATATCCACTGTGAAGAGGGTAGTCAGATTTGCCAATCTTGGCGGCAGCAGGATCAACAAAAGCGAAAATGTTACAGCAGAGATTATCAGTCGTAGGAATCGAGATCAGCAAATCAAGAGTGACTCTGTTCCTATCTGTAGCTTCTTATAGCAAACGTGCTTTGCTTCCTCACAGCACGTTACATCAGTTACAAGCAAGAACCCAGCAAGAACTTTCTACTCGAATCAGTTGTAGTATTTGTAATTCACAAACTACTATTACTCTAATCTTGGCCTCTCTGCTCGAACCAGTTGTAGTATATGTAACCGAAAAACTAACATTTCACTAAATCTTGGACTTTTTGCTCATACCAGTTGTAGTATTTGTAACCTACAAACTAATATTCCACTAAATCTTGGCCTACAGTTTTTTAAGAAGATTCAAAATTGTTGTATGTTAGATAATTAATAGCGCTTTTGGACAAACTGTCCACTTTGATTAGTAAAGAGGGCAAAAGGTAGCTATGAGCAAATATGGTGGTAGCGTATGTCTCCACTGTGTTCTCAAGCTTATCCTAGTTTCTTTCTAAATTTTCATTTATAGTTGACATTCTTTAAGAGTTTAAGTCTTCTCTTCAGCATTTCTAAAAACTCGTGACCAAGGATTCTTTGCTCTAGAGCTTGTAAGTCACCAATCCTGATAGTTCATAAGGCAATACACCAGTGAATGAGTTGGAAGAGTTGGAAGAGAGATGAAGCATTTGCAATGAGGGGAGATTTCAGATGGAAGAAGGTATAGAGCCGTTGAAGTAATTAGACGCCAGAATCAACACTCACAATGATGCCGAGTGATGCATCTGTGGATTCAGTACATCTAACTTAGGCAGCACCCCGGCGAAGTGGTTATTACTCAAATACAAAAACTGCAGATTAGAGCAGTTCCATAATGTCACGGGAAAGAGTCCGCTGAGTTGATTCTCGGTGACGGACAGCAGGGAAAGAGATTCCAGTATTGCGAAATTTATGTGCGTCAGCTGACCTGTCATAGAATTGTTACTCAGTCTGATTGAACTCAGGGCGCTGCAGTTGTAACGGTTACTGGAATGCTTCCAGCGAGTTTGTTGTTATGGAGGGCGAGGTATTGCAAAGTCTGCAGCTTCCACAAATCCCGTGGAATCTCACCTCTCAGATTGTTCGTATGCAGATACAACTTGACAATATCTGTGAGGTTGCCAAACTGCTGTGGTATGGAGCCCCTAAGCTTGTTAACTCCCAAGTGAATATATTTGACATCTTGCAGGTTACCCAAGCTAGCGGGAATCTTTCACGTGAGGTCATTGTCATTCAACGCCAACGAGGACAACGTTTTCAGGTCTCCAAATTCCTCAGGAATGCCTTGATGGAACTTGTTTCCAGGTAAACTTATATCCTCGAGTTGGGTCAGATTATCTAAGGCTCTGGGGATCTTTCCAATCAGAGCATTGTTGCTGAGGTCCAGAATCTTCATTCTCGGCCACCACCTCACCATCTCCTCCGTCAGAAGTCCCGTGAATTTATTAAAGGTTGGGTGGTGATAAAAATACCAACTTCCCAGCTTCAGATATTCCAAAAGTGTTGAGTTCCTCAGCGCATCCAAAGGACCAGTGAACTTGTTGTTGTTGAGTTACAGCTCCAAGATCAAGTGAACTTGTTGTTGTTTAGTTACAGCTCCAAGATCAAGCTGATGTTTGTCAAAGATTCAGGGAGCTCTCTTCCGAACATATTGTACTCGATAAAGATGATCTTCGCACTTGACAGCCTCCCAAGGTCCGCAGGTAGATTACCACTGAAGTTGTTGAAGCTGAGATCCAACATCACCAAGTTGCGACAAGAGAGGAGGAGCTCAGGAAATGTTCCCGTAAATGAATTCCAAAATGCAGAGAACCATGATAATTCAGACCATGATGTGGAACTGACATGGACCAGGTTTCCAGTGAAAAAGTTCAACCCCACATCGAGGACGATGAGCCGGGACAGATTTGCAAGTCCCACGGGTAGATACCCTTGCAGTTTGTTGTCTCGAAAATTAAGGTACTTGCATAGGGTCAAATTCCCCAGTTGATGTGGTACAGCTCCTGTGAAATTGTTATCCTCAAAACTGAGATACTCCAGGTGTATAAGCTTTCCAAGCTCCTCTGGTATCACACCTGTAAGAAAGTAGTTGCCGTAGAAATCCAAGTACCTCAACTTAGTGCAGTTTCCCAGGGACCTGGGAATTGTGCCTGTGAGATCATTCCTTTTGCCCAATCTAAAGGAGGTATACTCCAAATCTGCGTTATTGACATCTCCGAGATTTAGAAACCGTAGTTCCAAGAGCTGCCCTAGCTCTTCTGGAATCGTTCCATTGAACCACGATCCCTGACAGCCAAGGTTTAGTACCTGCAGGCTTGTCAGATTTCCCAGGTCTTTAGGAATGCTTCCGTAGAGCCGATTGTTTTCCAGGTTCAGGATTCGTAACCTCGAGAGCCGTCCTAAGTCCGGAGGAATCTCTCTTCCCAGATAGTTTTGATCCAGATGGAGCTCTTCCAGGTATGAAAGATTGCTCAACGAAGGGCCCAACAAGCAAGTCAAATCCAGCGAAGACAAGTGGAGAGCAGTAACATGCAACTGACAAATGCAAGTGACTCTGGTCCACGAACAGTACTCTGATCGCTTGCCAGGAGTCCAATCATCCAAGGCACCCTCCGAATAGGTCCCGATCCCGTCCTTGAATGCCAGAAGGGCATCAGCTTCCCTGAAACAGAAACTTGACAGCATAACTCAATCTGAAGCAGAAATAATTATTTGGTAATACGAGGTTTCATTTGCTCATTCTCGTAAATTCGGTCACAATCTGGAAAATATCAATCGTAGAATGGAGCCGGAATCTTTCACTTACCCAAAGCTAACTTCCAGCAACGAAACTGAGTGTGAGAGCACATGGGACCTGGAGTCGGTTTCATGATCACTATCATGATCATGAACAAATCCTTCTCGAATCTGATGAATCTTTAACGGATGCAACTGTAATCGTCGATGGTATAGATGATCTAGTTCCCTTTCCCTGAACTGTGCTGCACGAAGACGCTCGCCTTTAAGGCTAGATGGGCTGAACTTTCTATCCGACTCGGAAGATGTTGATCGGTACAAGAGCGAACTACAGGCTTCTGCCTGCCAGTTCTCTCCGATAGAGGAGCCAACGAGAAAACATGCCATAAGGACAATGGAATGACCTGGGGCCATACTGGCATCAATGTTACGGTGGGATTGAAGATTGGACAGATGGGATTCAAGTCTGGCATTAATAGATGCTGCTCCCAGAGCCCAGCAGTCTCTGTTTCTCAAGCAACCGGATGATTTGTCAAGAAAGACTTTTACCTTTTAGATGTGTTCATTGACTCAGATAAGATGCACCCGCGAGCCTTTGGACTTTTGGACCAGTCTAAAATTGTAAGCATGAAGGGCAACGTAATGAAGACCCCAAGTTTTATGAGCTCAGCAGGAATACAGACTGCCAGCGCAAAGACAGTTCGGTCGGGATCCCCAATACCTCTGATTAGATCCATTGCTTGAAAAAGAAGGTCGCATTTCGTAACAGCAAAAAGATTGGAAGATGGCAGTCCTCTTTTGTTGCCTTTGAACTTCCCGAGTCTCCACCAGACTCGGAAAGTTCACTCTCGGAGCTTTTCTATCTGAGCTATCGTCGCGTTTACGTTTTGAAACATTGTGCCGAGAAAAACGTCGTGACTGTAGTATCATTATTGAAACAGTGTTAACACGTTTACTCTTTCGCAACACGCACAAATACCTAAAGACCAAATATGAAGAGCAGCGGCTAGACGGGAGAATTGTCTTGCTTTTACATACACTCCATCGACCGGCCGGGCTCGTAGCTCCCCATGAGTCTTCTCTGGCTCTTGATTCAAAGAACAGGGCCTGGTTCTAGCTACGCAGATGTGCTACGTCTATTAACAGTGCTGCAGCAGTATAGCACATGCATATACAGCATGTCAATCATCATCTCACGTCTCAGTACTAAAACCAACTTTGGAGAGGCAATGTAATATAGGACTCTTTATTTACTTCCTGTTCTGCAAGTACTGCTTTCTACGATGCTAACTTCGAGAGATGGGTGATTATAACGACAAAGTGGTAGTGGAAGAGCAAAAGGGCTTTAACTGTCAACCATACGTCGAACTTCACACTTGTAATTCCAATCTTACAGAAGTGATGTGGAAGCAATCATCCAGTCTCGAACACGACCACTATATCCAACCGCGAGTTCCAAAAGTACTTGTAGATTTTTTCAGTCGTTGGAGGACTTTTAAGTCGTAATATACACGAAAAATATTGTGTATGTCGAAACGCAGACGGTGCTACTATTAATGATAAAATATTTGGGATCGCCCATTTGAATCTCTTGAAGATGATGTAATGCGCCAGGTGGTTTATGCGTCACACCTTTCCATGTAAGGCGGTGAATTCATGGTAACTTGTTTTCTTACTTCTTTCAACGCGGTATTGGAACAGCGGGAAGCCAAAAGAGCATAGCAAAATAAAATTTCATGTATAAGAAATTTGAAGAACTTCAGAGTCCAAAAGTGGATATAAAATACCAAGTCATACAGCTGCAAGAGCACACAATTCAAACCCGAAGGTCAAGGAAACCGATGTCAAATGATTTCGAATCAGAGAAAACCCCACAAAACGTACGGAGCTCACGTCCATGAAGAAGCATAAAACATATTCTGTATCCATCTTCATACTCACTTCCACGTGATAGAGAGATGGGACAATGAGAGTACTTCCAAAGCCAAAACATGCTCTGATAAAACAACGATGAGCTGATTGCTTCCAAGCTTCTTGTGGCATCATTTGGTTGAGCTGAAGAATCAAAGGTGTGATAGCATTCGTCCGAGGCCGACGAGCAGAATTATACTCCTGGCATATGTTTTCATCTTCATCATGTTTTGCATGCATAGTTGGGTTCGCATTGAAAACTAGCATGTAGTACACGTCCTGTGAACCGTGGTGATCTTTGCTCAATGCTGCCTACCTTGTCGTGGAAAAATGTTTTTCTCGTTTGAGAAAGAACCTTGCTGAATCCATTTTTAAACATTAAAGCTTCTGGAAAAAATAAACGCAAACCTTGCATTGAACACTTCGACCGAGAGACCTATCACAATCAGATCTTGGCTTCTTCATCCTCTTTGATATTCCGATTCGGGACACTCCTCAAACTACTGCTTCGATGTTATTCAGGACAATGTGTGTCACATCCATCCTTGCTTTTGGAGCTGCAATAAATGAAGATTTCTGCTCGAAAACGTCAATTTGCAACTTCAAGAATCTAATGTTTAAGCTCTTTATTCTCTACCCGTCATCCGAGCTAAAGTTCGTAAAGCTGAACTTGGTTGAAGAAAACAACATCGCCTATTATTTTTTTCCACCGGTCACTGTGCTGGAAGAACGACTTTCATTTCCTTTTCCCGAACTCTTCCTTGAAGCTCGCGATTTCTGTCCAAAGTCATCTCCATTTGTCAAACGGAAGACAAATTATCTGTGAACTTTGGACCTGAATAGCTTTCGTAGTTAAGCTTGATGCCATAGGATTCATGTGTAGGTATCGAAAGTGGTATGATATGTAATTGCTTCACTTCGAGAAAGAGAGGATGAATCCTGCACGTCATCGACGGAGACAAAGTTCCACCCTTGCCATTGCATGGAATTCCTTTCTCTGACATAGTA
This sequence comes from Marchantia polymorpha subsp. ruderalis, assembly GCA_037833965.1. NCBI lineage: Eukaryota > Viridiplantae > Streptophyta > Marchantiopsida > Marchantiales > Marchantiaceae > Marchantia > Marchantia polymorpha. Next base: position 9,123,966 of record AP031352.1, on the reverse strand, counting down.
ACCTTTGACAGACAGCCGCAATGGGTGAAAGTTCTTGCATTATTACAGTGGGAGATTATTATTCCTCCCCAACATGGCTGTGTAGTAACATGAGCCCGGTCAAATTGCATGAATTTTAGGCAAAATGTAAAGTGCGGTTGACTCAATGAGAATTAAACTCGAGTCCAAGTATCCAATTCCGATCTCTATGTATTTAGAAGACATGTAGTTTCTATCTTATTTGGATTACAACCGTAGCGGACCATGACATGTGTGCAGTCTTATTGCTCACCGTCAATGTTACTGAAGACAACAGTACTTCTGCGATTTATCAGCAGCTTGTCCGGGTCTTGACTAATGCAAGTCAAGAAGAAACTGTTCTAGAAAAAAATGTCAATGGAGTGATTATAGCAATGTACAAGTCTGTTGACATTTGTAGATGTTGCAATCCATCACGTCAATCATTACTAGACCTCAAGTACCAATTGAAACGTTTGCTTCTGGCTGACATGGAATTCCAGCACTCGTACACGTGATCAAGGCCATTCACATAGCACTCCCTAGCAGTTCCGCCCATAAACTTTCACTTATCTGACTTGTTTGGCTTGTGCCTTTTATGGACACATGATACGCACAGCAATATCTTTGGCAGTGCACCATGCTCTCATGTACATACATTAGTCTGTCAAAAGTAAAAAAGAATCATTAGGCCTCATAGCCTCAACGACGAGAGCAGAGTATTACAACTCTTGAATGTATGCATGGCCACCTCTTTGGCCACCTCATTGGCATATTTGAATGTGATTCACTCATTCACTCATTCCTGTATGAATGAATGAATTCATTAAATCGAAACCTCTTTTGAAAAAGTGGGATCTCGATTTATGTTTCGAATGGAGAAGAAGGGAAAATGTATTTGTTGAGTTGGATCCGTAATGAATTTGTAATACTTTGTTCGAACCTGAGGATTGAAGACAAGGCCTTCGTCAGAAAGAGGCGGAATCTCCAGTTTACATATGAAGAGGACGAGCCTGGAAGAGTTTTGTCTTTTCTCCATACAACAAGAAGGCCTTAATAATAATAAGAAATTTGGCAAATTCGTCCTCTCTGTATGTTGAGCACGAATATGGTTTCCATTCGATTCACTGGTCTCGAGACTTAGCCTCTGAGAGACGAGGACCTTCTTGCGATGAACATTCATCCGTACTTATGAACTCAAATGCAGAAGTCAAATGCGGAATGTTTGGGCGTGAACAAAGGAGCGACGTATGGAATGAAGGCAAGATGGCAGAACCATTGATAAGAAACGAAAGTGACTAAATTTCCCAGTCCGCAGGGACGAGGAGAGAGACGAACTCATGATATATCTCTCCAGCCTCTCTTCTAAAATCTCCTGGATGTAAAGTCTAGGATCTGGTGGTTGTGTAGCCCATAAGGTGTGCCCCGGCAAATAGATGCATTTTTGCTGCTGATTCCACAGCCGAGGTCATTTCATACTCGTACACAATCTCCTGCGCTACGTTTACGAGAGAATTCTCACGTCCGAGAAATTTAACTCTGGAGGAGAATGAAAAGAGCCGACACACTTCAAAACATCTGCCATCTTATATATCTTCACAACCCTGCGAAACAGATCATCAAACAAATTGCTTCTCATCTTAACGCCAACACCCGGTTTATCAACGGCAGTTTTTTAATCTGAATGGTCTTCTTCAAGATGGTCATCACGTTCACGTCAAGGAAAAACATTTAGAGCCTAAATGTTTATATGATCCAAAACAATACCAACATTTGGCTATTCAACACTGGAGTGCTACCGAGCTGAGTCATTATTCATTAAAATAAATGTTTTCTTTATAACCAGCTTTACCTTATTACGCAGTATACATTCCTCCCCGCCTATAATGATACAGCCTATTGCTTGGTTTGGGATGCTCATTTCGGCAACATACACGGAAACTAGCGAAGATTATTTTTCATTTGATGGTGACGACATTTCCACTGTCAACTGCAACCGACGTCACTAGGTGGCGACTAGGCTGGCAGCCTCAGCGGGCTAAGTAGCAGGTCGTGGCCACTTGGAGTCTTCAAGCAGTCTCCCCCAAGAAGAACGTCATGCCGATGCCACCGGCTGTCGTTCGCTGCAATGTTGATTTCCTGTTCGACAGCCAAAACGAGGCTCAAAGGTCAGTTTTCGAAAGCAATGCCAGAACTCCAAACCTTCGATTTCTCATATTTTCAATCGAAAGACACTGATGCTATGATTAGTGAACCTTTAGAGTAGAAAAGCATGAAGAGAGCACTACTCCGAAGTGACGAATGAAAGCAGGCATGTTGGTTTAAATACGTCATTGCATGGGCGTGGGAGGGACAGTCCATGTCGGACGGAATGAGTTACATGTTTCTGGTCACTAGATATCAAGCACACTCTATCTATTAGTGAATTTACAATATAACAACTGCGGCTATAGATAAATTTAGAAATGACTTTATTCATAAGGTTTTGACTAATCTAAGTAACCCTCAATCTAAAACCTCGCTCAAAATTTTAGGCCAATAGAAGTGTAGAACTTGAGTTTAGTGATTTTATTCATGTTTTATATTGCATTGACCACTTCATACAACCTTGTATACAATAATTTGTTCTTTAGTTTACTGGATCTAATGAAGAAAATCTCACTCTTATATATATATCATCTGGTTTTGAGGCAAAATAGTTACTAATGTCAATTTTCAAAAAAAATGGATACAGATTTTAGATCTTAAAATTTACTACTTAAAGAATCAAATAAAATTCTAATTTTGACTGAAATGTGAATTATTAAAAGAGGATTCTTGAGACTTTTTTTTTTAACAATGCATGTTTGAAAGTTTTCAAATATGTACACGATCTAATTATGCTTTAAAACATTTCGGCATTTAGTAAATTTTTAAACTTTAATGTGAATTTTCATCAATAAAACGAAGTAACTTCACATTCTTCAAACCAATGAAATAAGTGTACTTTATTACATAAAATTAATTAATTTGGCTCTTATAATTTAATTAGGTCAAGATATTGTTCTGTATAAATAGATTCAATAATATGAAGCGCATGTTAATGTGTATAACAAAATTCAGTTTGATTAATTTTTTTAATTGGAGACTATACTTTGAAATAAATAATTTAGTCCAAAAATTCTAGAAATGCAGTTTTATGTTCTTCGCTTGCATTTACAAATCTCTTGTTTAAATGATCCACTGACATATATTAAGTGATGAATATTCCCGTTCACACCTTTGTTTGAATATTATTTGATAAACTTGGTGAGACTTCTCAAGCTTCATTTTCTTAAAAACTTCTTTAAATGTTTATGACTTTTCTAAGTTGAATTTTTCATCTGCCTCAAATTTTTATTACAAAACAATTTTCAGCTAAAAATTGATATCCAATATCATCGTTAAGAAGATATTCACAGATTTGCTCTAATTTTTGCCTGATTTGCACAAATTCTAACATTGAATAAAAAGAAAAATATTTATCTGCATTGATTAAATGTAATAAAATATTTAAGTCATATTATCCAGTTTCATTTTGTGTCAAAGATGATTGTTGGAATACTTTACATATTAAATTTTATATATGGAAAATTTATGCCATAATATTTTTTAAGAAAATGAACTAACTATAAAATAAAATGTAAAAGATGTTGTGAATTTAGTATAACGAGTTGCTTGATTTTTTTTAATTTAAATAACAACAATATTTTCTCTTATCTTGAAATATCTTTATGCTCTCTTGATGTGAAAGTATATCCTGCATGTGTAAAAGAAGATACTTGTCAACTTACCGAAAATTTCCTTTTATTAAGAGGAGTATCAAACTATGTGTTGTCTCTATTTGAATCTAGGAAAGAATTCAAGTATATAGACGTGAATAAGATCACTCAATGAATGTTATCATTAATCGTAGGGCATGACTTTATGGACCCTCACACTAAATCGAATAAATTTGAATCACAAATCATATCTTCGTGCTATTGATGCGTTGTGAGTAGAAAGATTCAGGAACTGCTCGAAGGATTGATTCACAAAAAAAATGAACCTCCACGAAGTGATATAACCCATATTTGTAAAATTAGTCAAAACAAATTTTGCTTGCATCCAACTTGATAAATCAAGATAGGGTAGTCTTGCGCTAGTCGAATCTATCCAGGTCGATGAATCTGATAGACCATGTGATCATTCTATAGAATTTGAATTTGTGCCTACCAACTCTCTTTGCGAGGTGGAGCTTATTGGGTCCTTTATATGCACACCCAAATTGCCTTGACTACACCATACGTACTTTTCACTAGCGGTAACTCTGTCTTCACCTTCAAAAGGGAATGGGGCGACAGCTGCATAGAGATTACACTTTATGTCTTGGAAAGTACAGTATATCCACTGATTGCATAGTAGGAAATATACGAGGATCTGATACGAAGTATGTAGTATGTGCACAGGGTTTGCGTTACAAATGAAGCCGGTTATAAAGTTTACAGTTCATAAGTACGAATTAAATAGTAGCTACTTTGTTTCAGGGGTGAAAAAAACCCCGATTTTCATTGAAAATATTTTCGGGTTAATCACAAAACTTTAAGAACCTAATTTCAACAATGGTTTTAATCAAATGTATTAGACTACTGTGATGAATCAAATATATCCATCTGATGAAACTCCCACTATATCATAATTTTAAATAAGAGGTTTGAAATACATCCGCTACCCAATCTCAAGAACAGGTTTCAGAGGTAGAAGGTTGTTTTTTGATGATCTGTTCAGTAAAATGCACATTTTCAGTGAGTCGCAAGAAAGTTAGAGAAATTCTCAGACAAGAAAGTCCGAATCATGTTACAGTAGTCTCCCGGTTAAGTACGCACCCGTTCAGTTGTGCATCCCGGTTAAGTACGCATTTTTTTTGCACAAAAATAAAGTTCAACCCATGACATGTCGTTCATTTGGTTTATGGTAAAAAATTGTTACTCCTTCTAGTGTTTGTCTCATATCTGATTAGAAGCGTGAACCTCTAGTGGCTGATATATACTCTTTAACATTAGAGACAAACTCTCATCATAGAGATAAAAGCAAGCCACTATCCCAAAATGAATAAAAGATTATATCATCTTTTTGAGGTTTTAGATTGTATTGGGCTATAACAATTAACGTTGCTAGAGTCCATGATAAAATTTCAAATCACTCTCCTAGAAGCAACACCTTTTACACCTCACTTGGCAATTACAAATATGTGCTGGAGTCCATATATGAAATCAATAAACTCAATGCAACATTTGTTTATTTGGCGGTGTCAATAGATGTTAGAAGAGTGAGACTACAAAGTCTTCTCTTTAACTTCATCATACAGTAACTCAATTTAGCATTGTGATTTGTTCCGTTTGTCTCATCTTCATGATCAAATCACTTGAAAGTTCAAGCTTTTCCAATAGAATCATGATTTTGCTCAGTTTCTCTATGATATCAAATAGCGCCGAGTCATTTAAGAGTGTTCATATAAAGTTCCTTTGACATTACACTCAAATCAAACGATTAGGAAGTCAATATGCTTAAATTACGCACCTCCCGGTTAAGTAAGCAGAATCTCTCCCGGGTTCAAAGTGGGTACTTAACCGGGAGACTATTGTACTGTCGATTCTAAAATTTGGTTTCGCCCTGTAACGTCGATCTGACCAACAAAAAATTGCAAAATACCAACGTACTTATTGCCGAGCAAATGACAATTACTTGGAAACCGGACAAAATCAACCAGAAACGAATATCATGATTAGCTGTCTAATATCATCTTATTCTGAGCCAATGGAACCATCTGATCTACTCTTTATGTGCGCTACGTACGGCGGTCGAGAAAGAGCGTCATCTCAGTACGGTTTTAGAGTAAGTGGTTTGCGACAGTCAACGATTGCATCGAACGGTGTTAGCAATATCTACAACCGGCATGGGATTAGGACTGTCAGAGGTTTCAAATATCTACATGCCCCAAGGATAGACTGAGAGCACACTCCATGGCGGACAAAATTCTGTACTCGAACCAGGTTTCCAAATCAAAAGATAGATACTGGACAATTTTATTGATTTCATGGATGTTCGAGAGACGAATTCACGAGTGACTTGTTCACATGTTCTGAATGGATAGACCCTCCAAGGTGAAATGGTACATAGCCCGTAAAAGTTGATTCTGCGTAATAACTCAGAAAATTCTGGCTCTCTCCGCATGAATATCATATGGTCAACAGCTGTTCCTGGTCATTGAGATATCTTTACCTCTATATACTACTGGGACTAATCATACGATTGAAGGCATAACCTCTCCAACAACAGCTGCTGATTGATATTTCTATTCACACTAACTACTACTACTGGGACTATCGATTAATAAGTTTCGTGGTCTGTAGTAGGGTTATTCACATCCGTACTGGTCTTAGATCCATATTTGTCGTGAAGAAAGGTTGTGATCGGACTAGTACATTGTACTCACGAAATTGTAGTCATCTCCACTTCGATCTAAGCTGGTTCTTCCCCCACCCTCATCTGGGAATCCAGCACAATTGCAGCCGCAATGCTCACCCTGGCGAGTCAAATTTTTCCTTCCCTCACCACTACTGCTTGAAGAGCTTTCGATAATCAGAGGTTCTATTAAAGGGCAAAGTGGCACCTATGGGGACGCCCAGAGATGCCACTGTGCACGACGTACAGTGGCATCTCTGTAGATTCCTGTAGATTATCCAACCTGGGTGCAGCTGTCGTAACCATTTTGTTCTTAGTTTTATTCTCTCAACCATCGCCCCCAGTTCTCATGGAGCTGATGGAGTCCTTGATCACGATGACCTTGTCTCACTGGAAAGCTGACTTCGTGACGATGTGGAAAGTCGAGGTTTATCGTCTGTGAACGATGGACTGGAGCAGCATAGAGAGAAATAGGAGCTCACCTTGCGCGGCCAAATTTCAAAAAAGAAATGCACAGACCAATGCTTATTTGCTTTTCATTTGAAACGAAGTTTTCAAATATGCACAGAATCTTCTGGGCCAGCAATGTTACGATGATGTTACACAAGTTGCCGAAGTCGAGCCGAGTGGATGCATTGAATTTACCACGCTCTAGGTGCACATCCTCCAGAAATTCTAAGGAGCTTGATACATGTATCACAAGAAACGAACAGTGAGGTTCTAAACTCCAATTCTATGGTGGCGAGTTTTAAATCGAATCAAATATTCAGATATTGTGATGCGCGTTGACAGGTTTGTGTTCGCATTTGCAAGGTGACCATCCGAGTCATAGCGGTAGATAGAGAAATGGGACATCGGTTTCGCAACAAATAACTTTTACGAAGGAAACTCAGTAACTTGCAAGAGGCACTGCATGCAACTTGTCGTTGTTGCAAGTATATTCCCGCTAGCTCGAGCTGAGAATTTGTAGCCGAGCAGAAGAAAATCATGACAATGTCTCGAGTCAATCCGATATTTAAGCATTGTCACGACACATCTATTGTGCAACGGCATGGCGAGAACGGTGAGAAACGTAAGTGAGGTAGTTCAAATATGCGTTATTTATCTTTTGACTTGGATTTGTCTCGAGGACAAGGAGTGGCTGCCAATGTATACTCTAGCTGAATTCACACAAGGACCTCGTCTATTTACCGATTTTGGATCCAGGAGATACCAGCAGCTGAATTCACTCCGAAGAAACAACCATCCACTTCAAGTTTTCATTGGTTCAAAACATTTGAAATCTAATCAATTTTTTAGAACGATTAGTAATTTCAATGCAGGCGTATTTTGGACCGATCCATCTCAGGCTCGCATGGGAGGATGAAGAGACATTTGTTTACGGCTAGTAGCTGTCAAACAGCAACGTATACTTCTTGCGCCAGATCTGGACTCCATGAAATCGATTGAGAGGATATCTGACGATTCTTGTTAAGGACAAATTTCAAAAGCAGTTGATTTTGCGGTTGAGAGAAGGTTACGTTGGTCTGAAGCCTCGGGTGACAGCTATAAAGAGGCAAGGTGGTGATCAATCAGTATCTTTTCAAGATACAGCATACATTTGCGGTTCTATCGTTGCCTAAAGCTCAATTTTATCAGCAAACCTGTATTATCGCATTTCTGTCAATCAGTTGTGTGTCAAAGTCATCAACACCAAGTGTACGACAGTTCGTGCATCGTCAGCCAACTGAGAACAATGGGGTCGAGCAATCGGCCCTTATCATCTTGGCTGTCACTAGCTACTCTTATTGCTACTCTGGCTGTTGTGAGCCAATGCATCGAGATGCTGGAGATGGATGCGCATGCGTCGTTGACCTTCTGCGAGACTCATGTACTTCCTCGAGGATACAATTGCAAAGAGCATGAGGTTAGTGATCTCAATTACGAATAGAGACTCTGTCGGCTCGACTCATCAGTGTTCTAAAGCAGAGTAGTGACAAATAAACTGCAACCTTCGCTTTTGCTTTGGCATGTTTTAAGAAGACATGGCTTCATTGATATTGTGAAACCAGAAGATACCTGAACATGGTCGGTGTTTGAGTGATTTGTGTACATTGGCAGGTATATTCCGAGGATGGTTACATGCTTCGTCTGCATCGTGTTATACCTCCGGGCAACCTGCACAAGTCTGTGTGGGAATGGCTGGAGCCGGAGCTCCGACATAAGCACAAGGGGCCCTTCCCTGGGTTTAAGAAACCACAGCCAGCTCCTGAGGCTGTACCCTTGTACACAAGTCCTAGCAGCAGGTCAGAAAGTCCACCATCTCCAAGTCCTCCTTCCTCCTCCTCGCCTCCAGGTGAAGGAGCATATGGAGGACCATCCCCGCCGTCGTCCTCCTACTCTCCACCTGGTGGATATGGAGGTCCCAGTCTTCCGTCCTCCTCCTCGCCTCCAAGTGAAGGCGCATACGGAGGATCATATTCGCCCTCGTCCTCCTACTCCCCGCCCGGTGGATATGGAGGTCCCACTCCTTCTGCGTTCTCCCCACCAGGCGCAAGCACATATGGAGGATCGAACTCAGCTCCATCGTCTTACTCTCCCCCGGCAGCCGCTGGTTATGGGGCACCCAGTCCCGCCGGGTCTAGGAACTCACCACCAAGTGCCGGCGCAATAGGAGGAGGATCTCCATCTCCCACGCCCTTCAACCCTCCTCCTGCCTCTGGCGGATATGGAGCAACGAGTCCTCCTGGGACGGAGCCATACGGAGGAGTATCCACGCCGCCGCCTTCATACTCTAATCCCACTCCCTCAGAATCAAACTCTCCACCAGGTGCAGGGAATTACGGAGAAGGATCGTCAGCACCATCCACATCTGCTCTCTCCCCACCACCTGGTGGATCCGGATACGGAGGCTCGCCACCATCGTCAACGAGCTCTTCACCGAATGGGTCAGTAGGATCTACTTCCAGTTCCAGTGCTGAATGTCCACCTGGCTTGTCCTCGCCGAACATTGCAAGGAGGGGACTTACTAGCAGCAATGGCCGAGAGCAACCTCGGACTCGAACCCGAAATGCAGAACTCGTCGACCGGGACCCGGTTCTGCTCATGCACCACGAGCTTCTCAACGGGGGCAGCTGGTTCACGCCCGTGGCCACTGAGAACGACACTCTACTCCCGCTCAGGCTCGTGGACCAAGGCTTCGATGTGTGGATCGATCACGAGCGGGCGACGCTCTGGAGCCACGAGCATCGGAAGCTTACTCCCAACGATGCTGTACGTGCAACACGATCCTCCCGGTTTTTCGTGATTTTCGCTTGGAAATTGACGATTCGAAGCATTTGTGTAGCGTTTTTGCAAGTATTTTCTGGCTCTTGCTAATGACTGACAGGAAGGATACGACCATGCAGGCGTACTGGAACTGGACTTGGGATCAGCGCGTAGAGCAGGACGTTCCGAAGCTGCTGGCATACATCAGCGACGAGACTGGCTCCAGAGTGCATTACGTCGGCGTCTCTCTGGTGCGTGAATGTATTCATTACGTGATTTCCTCCCTCCCTACAGGTAAGATCCACATTCGGGCTTCGAGCTCAAGCTTATTTGCCGTGACTGGATGGATGCTTGGATGGATGTATGCAGAGCGCTGCAGTCGGGGCAGCCGCAGCCACGAACGCGGGCGTCGCCAGTTTCATGAAAACTCTGACTCTGATAGCTCCCGCCTTCTATCGGGGGAAGACTTCTTCAGAGTTCCTGCAAGCCTGGGATCCTATTCTATTTCCCTCGGTGAGGCTTCCGACCGCCTTCTCCATTTCTGTTTCATAACGTCAGACTTTATAGTGCCGACAAGTGGGGATTGCAATCAAGAATCGACAATGACAGCCGCTGTATTGTGATTTCAGGCTTTTGGCACGAGCGACGACGAATGGCACGACCGCAGGCTCGGTGCGTTCAACTTTCCGAGGTGAGTATGGCATCAGCAGGCATGCTTGACTTGACGTGAAATCGACTATCTTCAATCTATCCACATCAGCAGCCATGAAATGAGTTTGGTGAAGTTAGGAAAGATCGGAAGCTAATACTGATCCGTCGTGCCCCAGGGAGTTTCATCTAGATGCCATTCCATTGACCAGCCCCGCTATTCATCTGCGGTTCGCCATCTCGGGTGACGCAACATCCCTTCTTCATTTGGTTTTTCGCAGTGATTTAGATAAATGGGCCTCGTGGGATGATTCGGTTTATCGATACCCTTCTGTCGATTGATATGTTTGTAGAATCGGATTTGAATCTGAACCGGTTTCCTTTGCTTTGTCTGCATGTACATAATAAAGGCCCCGAGTGCTGTCTGGGTCCGAGTGTGCTCTCGCTCGCCAAAAGGTGGGATGGAGTGACGTCGTACAAGAATCTCCAGCACCTCTATCAGGGTAAACTGGATGATCGATCTTCACTAGATTAGAAGGAAGGAAGGCAGGCAGGGCTAGATCGAGATTTCACATGGATTTGATACTTTCGGAGCGAAGTCTAGACTGACTTCTCACATTAGCGCGTGAATTGGTTGCTTGCAGGAATCTCCACGAATACATTTCAGCACTTCGACTACGGGTCCGCAGCCTTCAATGCCCTGGCATACGAGGGCAAAACCGACCCTCCGACTTACGAGCCGAAAGATATGCCCGGCGACCTGCCGATGTTAGTGGTGTACGGAGGGCAGGATTTATACTCGCCTCCCGAAGGTGTGCTCGAATTTATGAGCTTGACACAGACTATGCCCTAGTCAGTGTACCTGCCTCACTACGCACATTTCGACCTATCACTAGCCTGCACCGAGCGGACATTATCAATAGAACTTGCAAATGTAAGCTGTATCTTCGAAAACATACTGATTGATCTAAATCAGTATGTTTTCGAAGATACAGCTTGAACCTTTAGAGCTGTCACCCGAGGCTTCAGAGCAACGTCTCCTTCTGTCAACCGCAAAATCAACTGCTTTTGAAATTTTTCCTTAACCAGAATCGTTAGATATCCTCTCAACCGTTTTCATGAAGTCCAGATCTGGTGCAAGAAGTATACCTTGCCGTTTGACCGCTACTAGCCGTAAACAAATGTCTCTTCATCCTCCATGGCGAGCTTGAGATGGATCGGTCCAAAATAAGCCTGCATTGGAATTACTAATCGTTCTAAAACATGGATAGCATTTCAAATATTTTGAACCAAGGAAAACTTGAAATGGATGTTTGTTCCTTCAGAGTGAATTCAGCTGCTGGAATCTCCTGGATCTAAACTCGGTTTGCGGACCGAGATCCGTGTGTGAATTCAGCCAGAGTATTCATTAGCAGGCACTCCATGTCATGGAGACAAATCCAAGTCAAAGGATAAATAACGCATATTCGAATTACGCAAGTTATGTTACTCACCGTTCTCGCCATGCCGTTGCACAACAGATGTGTCGTGACAATGCTTAAATAATGGATTGACATATTGACTCGAGACATTGCCATGACATTCTTCTGCTCGGCTACAAATTCCCAGCTCGAGCTAACGGATATATACTTGCAATAACGACAAGTTGCAAGCAGTGCCCGTTGCAAGAAATGAGTTTTCCTCGTAACAGTTATTTGTTGCAAATCCGATGTCCCATTTCTCTCTCCACCGGTTTGACTCGGATGGTCACCTTGCAAATGCGAGCACAAACCTGTCAACACGGATCACAATATCTGAATATTTAATTCGATTTGAAACTCGCCAATTTGGAATTGGAGTTTACAACCTAATGGAATTCTGTGCATGAGATTTCTCTGGAACTGAAGTTTGTATTTGTCTGGATCCTTGCAAAGGAGTCATAAGTTAAAGCTGCGCGAAGACTGTAACCTGGGAAGACCGTGTGGACTTCAATGCAAGTTGCTGGCTATATGCTCAACGATATTTAATGAAATGAGCGGATTTGGAAGGGCTCCTCCTCAGTTGTGAGGAGTGTAAGCCAGACCATTTGACCAACCCTGCATCCTCTTTGGTTTGCATCCAGATGTGGATGTTGCAAGTCAAGAGTAACGAATCGAAGCTTGAAGTATTTAGATTCTTGCTATGTAACCAGGTATTCTTTTGATTTTTTATTTCTGCTCTAAATAATATCTATGTTTAAAACTTTTATTACTGATATACAAATAATATCACAGTGTCACTTTTTGATAACTATCTCGAAGTTCATAAACATCTACTCCAGAACAGAGATGATATAAATTCTTGGTAGGAGCTTAATTTATGGGAATTTGAAATGTACATCCATTTTAATGTGAATCTTGAGTTCCCATCATCAAATTTAATAACTTCTATATCTCTATTTTTTCAGTAGATTTAGTATCATACTTTCTATCAGCATTACATTTAATCTCAACTCTTATTTAGAACTAAGATTATAACATAATAGTTCTAGGGGATTCATGGTGCTTCTATCTTGGATGTTCAGTTTGCAGACAGGCAGCTGATTTGCAGCTTTGCGTGGAGAGACGACAAATTCATGTGGTGGGTTCTGTACAAAAATAGTCCTCATCGCTATGATGAGCCACTTTCCAACTGGCTTGTGAATGAGCAGGGTCTTCACTACAAGATCAAGGCTCTTGGTTTCTGCCTCGTTCGAGAATGGGAGAACTGGTAACCAGCGGAAAAACTCTTCAATTGGTGTTCTGCATCCAAAATTTTGGACTTCAGATTTCAAGGCTGCTACTTCTGGTGTAGATGCTCGGCGGGAATAATCTTGAGGTTCGTAGCTAAAGTAGCTTGTGGATCTAACCAGGAAACCTGAATCTTCTCACATTTGTCTTTGAACATTTTTACAAGTTTTCAAGGAGGGACTACTGGCTCGAGTACCGTCTCTTTCGATTCATTTGGACTTCTTTTGTCCTGGCTGGAATTAATTTAAAAAATTCCATTTTTGAATGCCAGAAATAAACTTACATCCATTAACAAGAAGATATGAATGTGTTTACTGCTGTGAAGAAAAATATTTCTCTTGCTGATTCAATTCTGATCATAAATGAAAATTTCCAACCAGAATTGAGTTTTGCCGAAAGTTCTCCGAAAAATTGGACGGACCTTCACAATTCGTCTCTTGTGATACATGTATCAAGCTCCTTAGAATTTCTGGAAGGTGTGCACTCAAAGAGCGTGGTAAACTCAAAGCATCCGCTCTGCTGGACAAAAGTGCATTGCATTCAAATTCGTCAAATGTACAAATGGGGATGATGTGAAGCTGAAAATAGATATACTTTTACATATCAGCCATTGCTAATTGTAAGTGTTAATTTGATGTTCATGGCTGCCAACTCTGAGGCAGTATATCTGAAAACGTAAGTCGTGGCGACAAGCTCAATATCCCGACTTGAATTGCACATCTACAGATGACTTTGCTCTCTTTACTTGACCGTAATCCCATAGCAAAAGCTGCACTGCTCTTCTGCTGAATTACAGGTGTGGTAGACAACAGACTTCCACATCGAACACAAATGTCCGCAGGATGATATTCTGAGCAAGTATGTAGCCGATCATGCAACAAGTACGCTGCACCATGAGCAAGTAACGAATCTCGCTCCATCTCTCCGAAACGAGTACCACCACCAAAATTTTGCCTTTAACAGGCTGTCGTGTCACAGGATTCACAGCACCAGTGGATCTCACCTAAGGACAAAATAACGGGGTGAACAGGGCATTTAGTTATGCATTTGGTACGGAAACGGACAAAACCAAGCATGACACAGAACATAGATCTATCCATTGTAAGATCCCATGATGAACTAAACAACATGACTCAGTTTCGCAAGAAGTCCAGATCTAATATTCCAAATTGCACGAACTTCTTGAGATAAAAGCCATATGATATAAGCCAAGCTTCGCGCACCTGATACTTGTCTCCAACTATATGACGAACTCTTTGATAGTACACACAGCCGATGTAAATTTCACACGTAAGTTCTGTGCCCAAGACACCACTATACATGACTTCTGTGCCATGGTAACTGAAACCGTATTCCTTTCACTGCTTTCCATACTTGTCGATAAGAGACTCATCCTTATTTTTCTGGTTGCTCTTCGACTCGGCAGCGCACTTTGGAAATGGCGTAGCATTTATAAACTTCCCTTTTAAAACGCCTACCTGAGAAAAGTTGAGCCGCTCAGAAACCTGACGTATCCTGTTTCTTCTAAACAACAAGCACCCGCATTGTTCCTCCCATACAAATAATATTCTATCTCCAAAAACGTCAGATGATTGATCATCGAATAGCACTATTACTTCGTTTCAGGAGTTACCTTGGCAGCCATTGATTACATGAGCATCCCAATCGTCATACTGAATGGAAAGGCGTGGGGATTGATAATAAGATCAGGTCGCATTCCAGTAACAGCTGAAAATGGCATGTCAATATGATGTGAGAGCACACCCTTCTGTCCATGCCGACTACTGAACCTGTCTCCAATAACAGGGTTACGACCGTATCGCATCCGAATGCTTACTTGTGAAGGTCCATACCAATTCCAAAGACAAAAAATAAGCACACCAAATTTCTCCAATAATAAAAGGTGGAGAACACAGCTACAATTTACGCATTGATACAATATTCAGATCCGGGCGTATATTTTACCTTCTGCATCGGCTCCTTGGGTCCTGTTCCGACTGCTGCCACAAAGTCCACAACAGCTCTATCTCCACCCTTGAGCTTTGACACTTTTGCGCTACCAGTAATGGTGTTCAATACACTACAGTAAGGATTATTCTCCACCACGGTCTGCATACAGGAAATAAGATTGTACTTCCAAAGTGAAGTCAGCTGCTGGTATCTCCTGCTTCGAATATTGGTAGGCCGACCAGCTCCTTTTCTGGATTCAATCAGAGAATAGCGTCTCTGTCCGTTTACGTTACACAGTCCACCTACGAGCTAGGTACCAATTGTGGATGAGCTTGCTCACAAAAAAACATTCCATTGCAAGTAAAGCCTGGTGTCCCTGACTTGGTCATAGACTGCAGAAGTTATCTCGTTGTTTAGAAAGAAAAGTGCAGGTGATCCTCAAAACGCAATATCAGACACCACACATCAGATTCACATGGTTTCCCAGGAAAGCACA
The DNA here is from genome assembly GCA_037833965.1 of Marchantia polymorpha subsp. ruderalis. Classification (NCBI taxonomy): domain Eukaryota; kingdom Viridiplantae; phylum Streptophyta; class Marchantiopsida; order Marchantiales; family Marchantiaceae; genus Marchantia; species Marchantia polymorpha. Next base: position 9,108,420 of record AP031352.1, on the reverse strand, counting down.
TATTTAGTGCTTCAAACCAGGCCTGTTGTGCATTCATTATGTCTTGTCATAATATTTACTGTGTTGGAACTTTATTTTTATCTTGAGAGTTTACTGGCGCTATGACGACCCAGCCTAAGTAAACGACTGCGATCCAGGATTTTGAGCACTGCCGGTGCGAAGTGAATCGTAAACCGATGCAAGGTATGAGCTCGAATATCAACATACACTGGAAACACAGTACGTTCGAACCTAACACAAACTAGCAAAATTCCTCCTGTTTTCTATCCAAGTACTATAGCCAAGAAGTATTGTGCCGAGCACTGAACTATGAGTTTTCGTGACGCCTTACGTTAGAGCAAATGGAAAAGAAGCGCAGTAAACAAAATCAGGCATCAGCAAGAGAGGAAGAGAAAACAAAGATACACGAGCATGACGATAGAGGAGAAAAAACTTCGGTAGATCGTGGTGATTTGACAGCAACTTGGAATATCAGACCAGGTGAGATTGAGTGTGCTAGAAGACTGCAATGTCTGGAATAGGATCATAGGATGTGCGTGTTCAGGGCCATCTGCGTGTCTCGACATGAAGGGAGTCTGTCTCAAGAAAGCTCAAATCTTCTGCACTGAATATGGCCGAAATTTATCTGACAAATGAATCACTAGAACAATTGTACGGGATCAAAACAGACAAAATGGAATGGTATTGGAGCTCATACCTTGCATCACTTTATGATTTACTTCGTATCCGCAAGGCTCAAAATCCTGGATTTCAGTTGTTTACTTCGGCTGGGTCGTCAACTCGCCACTAAACTCTCAAGAAAAAGATAAAATTCCAACACAGAAAATATTCAGACAGTACATAAATACATGCATAACAGGGCCCGATTGAGGCATTCAATATGTGCTTCTTGAGAACCATGCGAATGGGATGTAAGCTGTCTGATCTTACGTTTCTGGTACCACCTGCACTTCTCCTGTTAAACAAGTAGATATTTTCTGCAGTACATGACCAAGTCAGGAACACCAGGTTTCATTTGCCATCGCATGTATTTGTAAGCAAGGTCACCTGCAATGGGGACCGAGCTCGTAGATGGACGCGGCAACGTAAACAGACGAGACGGTTGTGACACAAAGACAGCTTTCCCAGTGAGACACGGTCATCGCTGGAAGTGCCAGAAGGATCTAGAGGAGTTCGTTTCTTTGTTCAACGTCAATGCGATTCGGCTACTTTCTCAGTGTTCTGCTCGTGCTTAACAGTTTCCTGTTTCTGTGATCTTCAGCAGACACCACCAGGAATTATTTCAAAAAAAATATTTGTTATTATGATTTAGTGGAAGTTTCATCAGATGGATATATCATTTACTGGAAAAATTAATTTATGATATGATACTCGTGTTCAGGATGTCACCAGTCAATTGAATATTTAGTATTAATTAAAGAGATCCTCAAAATCTCCTCTACTTTACCTGCTTGAAGAGTTAGAGCTTTGATGAGCATTGAGACTACAATTGTGCTGGATTCCCAGATTCGGGAAAGGGGAAGTGGGAAGAGGTGATGGATATCAGCTTGATGAGGTAGACGTCGATGAGTGTAGCCAATTTTCTCTATCATTCTTCCCGAGAAATTTATTCTCTGGGAAGACGAGGAGTGCATGCCAACGTTTACTCTGACTGAATCCATAGAAGGAGCTCGTCGGCCTACCAAGATTCGAACCAAGAGATTCAAGCAACTGACTTCACTCTGGAAGTACAATCTACTTCATTTTCTTCTCAGTTCAAAACATTTAAATGCAGTCTTTGTATTAGCACGACAAGTATATTCCAATGCAGCTATATATTTGATCAGTTCATCTAAGGCTCGCCGTCGAGAACAAAAAGACACATGTTAACATCTGTTTTACAGCTACTAGCCTCAACGTAACTTTCATGGCCAGATGTGGAGTCCAACTGTCTGATGAATCAGTGTCTTTTCAAAAAGACACATGGTTACATCTGTTTTACAGCTACTAGCCTCAACGTAACTTTCATGGCCAGATGTGGAGTCCAACAGTCTGATGAATCAGTGTCTTTTCAAAGATACAACATTAATTTGGAAATTCTATCTTTCTACAAAGCTCACTTTTATCAGCAAACCAATTTTGTAGCTCTTCTGTTAATCAGTTTCGTGTCGAAACAGCAACATACCGAGTCTTGCATCCATGACAGCGAGGCATGGACCGACATCTCACATCTGCGCCTGAACTGCATGCATGCAGCAATTTCGCCTAGCTTGCAAAGGCAATTACAGTAGGAAAATTACTGTCTTGAGTCCGAGATTAGTTCTCCCCATACACCGCACATTTATTCGATATTTTATGAAAAACTTTAACCTCGTAAGACACGTCGGCGCCTCAGTGATCCATACCCCTTCCAGACGGAACCTCATTTACCAATTTTTTCATATATATGAAGTTAGAAGGTACAAATGTGACTAAATTCCACATTTTCTCTGTCAGTATAGACGATGTGGAGAGTCGAGGTTTATCGTCCGTGACCGATGGACTGGAGCAGCGGAGAGAGAAATACGAGCTCGCCTTGCGCGGCCAAATTTCAGAGAAAAAAATGCATTGACCAGTGCTTATTCGCAGTTCATTTGGATCGAAGTTTTCAAATATGCACGAAATCTTCCGGGCCAGCAATGTTACGAAGATGTTACACAATTTGCCGAAGTCGAGCCGAGTGGATGTAGTGAATTTACCACGCTCTAGGTGCACACCTTCCAGAAATTCGAGGAGCTTGATACATGTATCACAAGAGACGAACAGTGAAGGTCCGTCCAATTTTTCGGAGAACTTTCGGCGAAACTCAATTCTGGTGAGGAAATTTTTCCTTTTAAGACCAGAATTGAATCAGCAAGAGAAATATCTTTCTTCACAGCAGTAAACACATTCATACCATCATCTTAATGGATGTAATTTAATTTCTGCCATTCGAAGATGAAATTTTTTCAATCAATTACTGCTGGGACATAAGAAGTCCAAATGAATCGAAAGAGACGGTACTCGAGCCAGTACTTCTTCCTTGAAATCTTGTAAAAATGTTCAAAGACAAATTTGAGAAGATTCAGATTTCATTGTTAGATCCACAAGCTACTTTAGCTACGAACCTCAAAATTAAAACCGTCGAGCATCTACACCAGAAGTAGCAGCCTTGAATTTTGGATGCAGAACACGAAGTGAAGAGTTTTTCCGCTGGTTACCAGTTCTCCCATTCTCGAACGAGGCAGAAACCAAGAGCCTTGGTCTTGTAGTGAAGACCCTGCTCATTCACAAGCCAGTTGGAAAGTGGCTCATCATAGCGATGAGGACTATTTTTGTACAGAACCCACCACATGAATTTGTCGTCTCTCCACGCAAAGCTGCAAATCAGCTGCCTATCTGCAAACTCATCATCCGGCAGATTCATTTGAAAGCTCGTAGATTCCAAACGCTTCAAGAACACTGCTCTGTACTCGACAGTCGAGCGACCGTACTCATAAACATTGCAATACAGCCTCACTGGGTCACTCTCCATTTTGTTTATCACCCTTGCTGTGATGATATCGGTTGCACCCGGGATCGAATGACTCTCATCCTGCTGATCACGAACTGCGGACGAGTTCTTAGTACGTTCCTCGGGATCGACCTGCACAAGATTCGAAGCACGACCATCCGCGTCAGGAATTCGGCTCGCGATGCTCTCCGAAATGATTCTGCCAATCTTCTGCACCATTGCTCTATCTGCAGGAAGCGGCCCGCGGTCCTGTTCTACGACGGCTAGAAGTCCCAGGAGGGGAAGCAATAAAACTGACAAGCTCATCGTCCTAGCACAAACGTGACTTTGGTTGTGCTTGGATTCAGGGACCGATGGAGATTTTCCAGGAGACAAATAAGTCCAAGGGAAGTGAGCGTTGCAGCATAAGCCCTTCTCCAGAATTTATTTGAGAGTTCAAGTGTTGGCCCAAATTGATAAATGAAATTATCAACGTGTGTTCGAAATGGCGAGGATGACAGTGATTGTTTTGACAAGTGTAACCATTTCCTACCGTCTCAAGTAAGTCTGAGTATGCTGTCATTGACAAGATGTAACTATTTCCTACTGTCTCAAGTAAGTCTCAGTGTGATGTCATTGACAAGACTTAACTATTTTCTACTGTCTCAAGTAAGTCTCAGTGTGATGTCATTGATAAAGACCTCATCACTCTCAGGCTTCAACTGATTTTATACAAGACGAAGGAGGAGAGAGCTAAGACTCCAAATATATCTATTCACATATAAGAGTAGTTAATGAGTAAATCGATGTCGTTTAACTCAAGCGTTTAAGTTTCTATATATATGTGTGATTATTATATAAGGGAAAAATGGATTTGTCCCTTAATTGATGACTACATATGTAAACAACGCACAACAAGCCAAAAAAACCTGAAGACTTTATTTTATGAAAACTGAAAATATTTATTTTTGTTTCTTCATACAAATGAAGACTTTATTTTATGGTCTGTCTGCAACAAGAGTTTGGATCAAGATTCCTAAGAAAAAAAATTAGTGGTAATTCATTTAAAGATCATTTTACTCCATTTGAAAATCTTGCATAATTGTGCAATATCTTCAAAAGCCTTCGGCCACGCTTCACCCCAACCTCCATCAACTTTGAGATCGAATATTAATATAAAATTCTGCTATGACATATGCTTGGCAGAAATATAATTTCTTTCAATGCACATCTGAATTGAAGTTAGATTAGCTTTCTTTTACTGATCTATATTTTTTCCAGTCATGATCAGTCATAAAAAAAAATAGCTAACATTGTTAGTCTTATAAAGCTTTAAGTGTAAAAAATAGAATGCGCTCGTTTTTAGAGAACATTTTCTTGTAAGAACTATTATAAGAGCTTTTAGAATAGGCAGAAAAAAATCTGTCGGATAAAATATTCTCGTGGTAAATTTGCAAATACATTTAAGATAATATATGTTTTAGGAGAAAAAAATAGGACATGTGGCAAAATGTAAATTAGAAAGGTATATGTCTGTAAAATCGTCATGTTTTGTTACTATTCAGTAGTCCACCAATATACTACCTACACTCAATAAGGATCTGAACTTCTATACACGAGTGGAATCAAGGAACCTTTTACGTAATTACAGCTGTAGATTCTATAGTTTCTAGAGTGCAACCTTATTTCAAAAGAAGTGTCTCAACCTTGACTCGAGCAAAGCTTATATATTGTACTTAACCTAAAGTTTACATCGTGTATCCAAAATCAGCGTTCAGGTTAAACAAGCCTAGAAACTTCTTCCTTCTCACTGAACTCAGACTCAAATTAAAACCCAGACTGACTTACACTTCTAGCCTTTGACTGACAAATTGAAAGTTTACGCCCTCGTGTAAAATCACTACGTTCTCAACAGCTGGTGATCTCGATCGGGTCGAGTGAATGCAGGGTGCTACAAGGAAGAAGAGAGTCTCAAGTTCTCCTGTCACAGCTACAATAAGAAAATGCATCTTCTAATTGCCGTTCGTGGCTCTGCAGTGCTTATCACTCACCTCCAATCGTTTTGGCTCCGAGCTCTGAGTTCGAGTAATAAGGAGGAGAAGAAAAGTCGCATATCACTAATCTGAATGAATAAACTTCTTGGGAGCAATGAGTTTTTCTGTCGTACATGCGAGGGAGGAACGTTGAAGGCATGAGTGAGATGATAAAGAGTGAATGATGATGTGAAAATCCGTTTAGATTTTAATTTTTGTGCGAACAATTTGAGCTTCATACTTAGATAATCGTTCCCAGCAAAGCCCTTGAGAGCCTCTATATGTCCCTAGAAACTATCATCTTCGCATAGCTAAGGACGCAAACCGAATGATGACTTCGATAATGGTCCCCTGTTCCCAAACTCTCAATTCTTATTCGATAAGAGGGAATTCCTGAACTTCTGTTGGGCTGCGGAATAAACGAACTGCACGGCTGGGCTGGCATAATTAAAACTGTCTGGATTTCATGGATTCGACAAGTGTTTTCCAAACACTTGCATATATTGACACTGCATATACACTTACACTTCCAGCTCCTCATCATTGGACTTGTGAATGCGTGATCGTGCTCTTGATCGACACAGGGCTGGCGAGGAAGTGTTGGAATGTCCAGACTGGATGTACAGCAGAAGATGGCAAGATCAAATGCTCGTGTTTCAGAATCATCCAGTTGCTCAACCACGTCCAGGAGTTTTCGGCACGGGCGTAGGGCAATACACTGAGCTACCCTCGAACATCATCTTCGATCTCAACTGATTGCGCTTCCACAAGATACATTACTTCGTCACGGGCTCCCACGCACCAATTGATTTTTGGATTAGTTCCTTCTCTTGCACCTTTGACTTGTAAGTAAGCGAGCCGAGCACATCAACCAACGAGTGCATGGGCAACGCCGTCTTCATTCGAAAGGTGAAGTAAAACTCTGGATCCAAGTAAATCTCAATCTCGCAGTAAGGAAGCCTCTCAACTGATGCTTCACGTGATGCAGCCGCTAGAATCTTACCTTTGTGCCCAATACATCTGAAAAAAGTATGCGACGAGCTGTCGGCCGCAAAGTTCCCATATCTCCAAACGTCGGGCTTCACATCGTAGATAAACAGCATGGCCGGACTTCATATCGGCTCACCTTCGATTGAAACTTTCTCTCAGTCGCCACGCAATGACGCCTGTATCTTTTGAAACACTTGCAAGGATCAACAAATCTGTTGGTCTTGCCATGAATGAGGGCAATTTATTACCTACCCGCCAGAAGCGGAATTTGGAGTCGTAGATTTAAGTTCCGACTCCCTTGAGAATCCATAAATACGAAAGTGAAGTACCATGTTTCGAGATTTACATCTATTCCACACAACAATTGTCCTACTTCAGGGAACTTGAGCCGTGGTCGAACGAAGTCGGCAATCTTTGGAACTGTCGTGTCAATGGGTTGGAGACGATGAGTATTGGGAGTTCCTCGTCTCATTATTCATTGGGAGGAGGAACACCCAATGAATGAATCCTCATCTTCTCCACATTTGAGTCGCGCTGCACCCTGTAACGATTGCTGAACAAAAAAATTAAGGCTGAGAATCATCCATTTACGGCGAAACCAGCTTCCCAGGATTGTGGCGAGTCGACAGAAAGAATTCAGAAGAAACGATGAGATCTTCCCACTCTCTGCATATGCAGCGGAACCTCATCAGGCTCTCGAGCGGGAGCTTGCGCAACACATTCAGTAGAATGTCGTCAGGTAACGACCTCCCCACGGAACCTGATCTCGACAACCTCGCCTATTCCTGATGACGATTCCATAGACGCCGACAGAAGGGCCTGAAGACGCGAGAGTGGAGAAGACATCTCTCTTTCCTTCCTCTGACAACCAGTTTTCATCCGTCACCACCCAAAGATTAATTCGGCGAAATCCTCCGAGAAAGCCTCCTTAAGTAGGTTTCCAGCTTCAGACTGTGCGACGGCCGTTTCCGTAACACATGGCCCTCAGAATTGAATGTCCGCTAGGGGCACGAACGTTTGACTCCTCAAATGGACGTGGACACCTAAACCTTCGCTCGCTCGCTCGCTGGGTCGTCTCACGTTCGTCTCACGATCCATAGCCGCGGAACATGAAGCCCAGATTCTGAGATTCGTCTGGGCTCTCGTGTCCACTTGAGCGGGTCCCACTCTGCCCGCTTCAAAAGGGGCTCATGTGGATGCCACTGTGGAGAAATAGGCTTCATCGAACTTGTGATCGGTCGGATCGAACCTCTCGCCAGTTGCATTCCGAGCACCCGTAAGCACGGACCTGCTCGGCATCGCCGACGCTTTGTGAACAGGCATCGCATCCTGTGCACTGGAGATGGGTTTGAATCGATCGTCAAATTTACAACAGTTTGTGCACAGGCGCCAGCATTCACTCCGGTGCCGACTCTTCAGAGCGGGCCGAACCTCCTGTGGCAGCTCTGGCCGGCCTGATCAGATGCCTGGCATCGAGATGAACACAATTATGAGGCATCAGATTATTACTGAAAGTGCCCGGTTTTCGAAGGCGGAAAGATCCGAGCTACTCTTATTTCCACCGACCTCGCATTCCGTCTCATCACGATTCGTAGTCCTTGGTTCGAAAGCAAAAGCGGAGACTCTAGGACTGGTCTAGGGTGTGTGCGGATGAGTGTGTGTGAGTGTGTGTGTGGTGCTACGTGCTTTTGACGCAGGGCTGGATTTCGTACCGACTTTTGGACTGCAGAGAAGAACCGGAAGCTACCGACCTCTCGCTGCAATTTCAGATCGATTCGCGGTGACCATGTGGTTAATTGGGCCCAACCCACAGCCCGTTACAAGCTCTATGTCTCTTTCCATGCACCATGACGGAAGTGCGCATGACCTCGTCGTGCAGGTTCGCAATAGTGGAAACTGCGGCTTAGTGGCCGTCGTATCGGAGGACTACCTTCAGTACTAGGGCTTTTCACCGATGCAGGGTGCAGAAATTCAGAGAAGCGAGCACGATGATTCGAGTTGCGATCGTGGAATTTTGTTGAAGAAGAGTGGTCGGATTGCGCTCGAATTATGAACCATCCGAAGCTGAGCTCCATGAATCTCCAGGAGGCGGTGGCGGATCTGGATCTCCACTCGTTCATCTCGAAGGTGCCTCACATTCCAGTCATAGACGTGAAGAACTGGGACAGGGAGGGATCGCAATGGAGATCCACGTTCTCGGCTCTCTCGACCGGCGACTGGCTCAAGGTGAATCGCCTGCTGAAACAGGCGGAGAGCGACCTTCTCGATGAGCCTCGAGATGGCGAGCTTCAGTGCGCCATTCTTCTCGGATCGTACTTCGGGCACATAGATCTCGTCCGGAGAATCATCACCAGCGTGCGGGATGTCCTGAGGCTGGCAGTGATCGAGACCGCCAAGACGGACGAAGGATTCACAGCCCTGCATTTGGCCTCCATGGGCGTGTTCCCCGACCCACTCCCGGAGGGGCTCGCACCGCAGCACGCCAAAGTGGTGAAACTGCTGCTCGAGAGCAGCAATTGCAACACCGAGCTCTTGACTGCCAAGACTGCGACGGGCGAGTGGACAGCGCTGCATTTGGCCGCCGGGAAGGGGCAGATCGACTCGCTGCGCGCTCTGCTGGCCGGATATCAGAGTGCAGGGCCAGCAGGGATGGGAGGCAGGGAGGAATTGGCGTATGTTCTTCGTGATGCAAACGGCATGACTCCGTTGCATCTGGCTGCGCTGGAGTCGCACGAGGAGGTGGTCAGAGAGTTGCTGCAGTGCGAGATGATGGATGTCAACGCTCTGAACAACCTGGCCCTCACGCCGCTCCACTTGGCCTCGATCAGGGGCATGGCCAAGATCGTGGAGGAGCTGGTCAGGGTCCCCCGAGTGGACGTCAACGCTGTGGACTGCTGTCTCTCCACGGCCCTGCATTGGGCTGCTCACAGTGGAGCCACCGATGTGGTGCGATGCTTCATCGATGCCTCGAAGCACCGGACCGTCCGAATGACGGAGGAGGATCTCGACGGCTCGACGGCCCTGCAAATCACGGCCGAGGATATGGTGAACCAGGAGGACATCCACAAGATGCTTCTGGAGCTGCACGAGGTGAAGGTCCATGTCGATCGGCTGTACAGGGATCGGCAGGTGTTCGTGGACGCTGCCAACGCAATGCTCGTCGGAGCTGCTCTGATCTCCAGCGTCACCTTCGGAGGATGGCTCCAACCTCCCCTGGGCTATGTCCGCTACTCCCAGTTCAGCGCCGACTACGCAGCCGTGGAGCAGCATTTGAGTGTCAGACTGTTCTGGATCTTCAACAGCTTTGCCTTCTACTTGGCCATGGCTACGGTTATTTCTGGAGCCGGGTGCGTTCTCCCGATGAACACCTTTCACATCAAAAGAGCCGTCAGGCGAATCCGCTACATGCTCAATTTCACCTCGTTTCTACTGGGCCTGTCCATTCTGTTCGTGCTTGCGGCCTTCACTGCAGCTGGGTTTGCATGCCTGCCACCGATCCAAGAGCAGCAAGCGAGAATGAGACTAACGACCTTAATCGGTCTCATTGTCTGCGCATGTGTACTAGTTTACATGACCAAAGTGACGAGCTTCAATGTCCGCTTTGACCTCAAAATTGCACAGCAATACTTGACGAAGAAATTAATTTTGTTCAAGGAAAGGATTAGCCATCGCCTGGCCAAGGACGCTCAGTCTCAGGAGCATCAAATTTTTGTCAAAATGGCCGAGCTGGCCAACATCTCCGACCTGGACAAGCGCGAGCAGCAGAAGGATGAGGTAATTGACAGATTGCAATTGTATCTCTACCTTCGAGACCTGCCGACTCTTTGGTACAGGACTAGAGCCGAGAAGGCTGTGGTAGATGCCCTCATGGCCTTCAGGAACGCAGGAGTTCTGGAAGTAGATGGCTCCAGTGGCCAGCTCCGTCGTCGCCTCCATAGCTATAGAGTCCAGGATTTAGACAGCTTGTACTGGTCGTTCAAAGTCGATGAGCACAGGCGCTTCAATGGATATCGAAGGAGGCGAAACCCTCTCATTCTTTACGATCTGAGGGGTAAAACAACTACTACCAAAGGCTCAAACTCTATACGAGACTCTTTCAAAAATCGGTAGATCAGAATCTAAATTTCACCTTATCTTATGTACATATGTAGCTTAAAGCTGAATGGACTTCAACTATGGTTGTAGATAAGCACTCAATCACCTTCAAACAATGTAAAGCCTCACCTCTCAAATACATTGACGAAAGATCCAAATTTGTGCAGTTCTGACAAGGGCTCCAAATAGTCAACATTCTTTCGTCGCCAGAGGTTTTTTCCTGTGTAACCAGAGTGTACTCAGATTTCTCCTTCTGGAAAAACTAACACCAGAATGTCTGATATTACCGCAGTTGATGGCTGTAATATCGGATCCACTACTAACTGCAAGATGAAAATTAGTTACTCACTAAGGATCTGCCAAGTATGACTCCTCGGAATCAATCCTCTCTAGCTAAGGAAAAGGTCTTGTCACAACCTTAACAAAAAGCGCCCTCAGGTCTGGTGCCCATGATTTGACACTGATTCAAATGATAGGGTGAAAAGGGAGGAGCATGGAATGGGGTTGTACTTAGATACTCGGTAGTAAACGATTGTTCAGTATCCAGTTTATAACGATATAGTAGTTGTAACTTCAGGAACAGCTTGACTTTCGCAGCTGACAGGATTCACAGATTCGACTTTGACACTCAATTCAGAGATTTGACTCTCCAGTTATGCCCTGCAGGTAGGCTTCGAATTGCCATGAACATGCAAGCTCGACTTGAGCGTCACTTCACTTCACTTTGTAGCATGCTAGACTTGAACTTGAGGACCTTCAATACGACAGCACCAGCATGTGCTTAATTGTACGCTCCATGACCACAGCGTCTCACGTGACCATACATTATCCCCATCAGGATTTCCGTCTTGGGATGAATTCCGAGCTCAGTGTTCTACATACACACGTTCTTGTGGTTTCCTGCCTGTGTACTAGACTAGGCTCCATAAAGGAGGCTCCTTGTCCTTTATAATCTGATCGAGTTGTGTTTGTTATGAGTCTCAGTTGTCATTGAGAGCGGATCTCCGCCCTATGGACATTGTTCCATGTTCATCTGCTCATCTTCCGTCCACGTCATCATTAAGAGTTTCAAAAAATGCGTCTGCCGGGAGTCGAACCCGGGTCTATTGCTTGGAAGGCAATTATCCTAACCGTTGGACTACAAACGCTAACATGACAAAATTGAGAGCCTAGTATATTAGACTTAGTCTTCTAGGAAGCATCCATAGTTCAAATACGAAGATTAGTTTATGGTAAAGTCCCATTCAAAAAAGAGGAATTTCAAATAAGCTCTTGATGCGAGTGCTTTGAAGAAAACGTGATAGCTTTGGTGTAGAAAAGAAGAGGCCTTTAGAAAAGGTCCGGTGAAAGTACGTGCCTGTAGCAAAAAAAGTATCTCGGGAGTTCTTCGTTGAAGGAGACCTTTGCAGTACTGTACTGTACTGCAGAGGATTAGAATGGAAGAGACAAAGGAAGAGCTTTTATAGTGCAGACAGAGCTTTCGAAGGCGACATGTGGAGTAGAGTAAGACACTACAGCGGAGGAAATCCAAGGAACCTTGTTGTTCAGACATGACTGTCACTGAAAAGGCAAACTGCTCGCTCTGCTTTAAATATACTGCTTCATATTGTACCAGCACAGAGATGATTCGAAGGATCCTACAGAAGATCTGACAAGATACGTAGACGAGCGTGAAAGCGAGCCGGGAGAAAAAAAATAACCAAGAGGAACTAAAAGAGGCATAAAAGTCTGCATGTGACGGATCACCCAGGTTCAAGAAAATGGTGTGCGAAGAGCTAGGACAAATTCATAAGATCCGCTACATGCAAGACAATGAATAGAGTAGTGACGCGTGTGCAAAGATATGGAAGGAGTTGGGTACAAAATTCAAATATAGCTCTTACCTGCCAACAAGCTAGGCATTGCTCAAATATCAAGAGTCAAGTCCATCTGAGTTTGGGGAGCCCACCACCACCACCTACTTATCTTCCTCGTTAATATAAGAGGCAACTACTCATTGAGGAAATCTACTCTGAAAAAGAAAGAAAAATAATTTTATTGTCACGTAATACATCAGAAGCCAAGCTGATATTGGAATTACACTTGATGCAATCCAGTTTCTTCCTGAGATAATTAATCGTGTTACTTCAGTGCACGTGTCTTAGATACTTCCAAGTTTACATTAAGCCTTCCTGCTGTCGTGGGAAGTCGATTGTGCCACCAATGTGGGCGTTTCTTTGGCATGAAACATGGTTGCTTGCTTCCCACGCGTCTTTTGTGCTGTGTTACCAGTCATTTAGTCTTTATTCTGCTGGATAGATTGCTCCTTGTCCAGAGGATGGTGATTAAATGAAATTTAAACCCCGAGGTGTCAACTTTGCTCGTTGGACTTGCTTATGGATTTGGTCACAATGGCTGCAGGTACAATATGAACAGGATAAGATGTCAGGACAGCTCAGCTGACATGATATGAAACGAGAAAAATGCTGTGAACAACGTCAGAATCTGCAAAATAGTGGAAGGATTCTTCTGTGGGATGCTGAACGAGGATTCTAAGAATTCTCTGGAACATGGAACTACAGAGTATACTTCAATATCAAACTCCAGCTCCGCCTGTAGATATCCACAGATTGAATGAATGCACCCAAAAGACAGACCCCGCAGAAGAAAAACCAGTAGGCTCATCAAATGCACTTAAAAACTCGGGAGATTACCGTGTACAGAAAACAAGTCGTGCTCAAGTCGGGCCCTGACAGTTTAAAGGTGGACAATTTACAGGAATTTCAGTTTCGACATGAACTACGAGCAAAAGCCCTGCACCTCAGGTTAGGTACAGTACAGAGTCCTGGTATCGAACATGAAAATGGCTTCGAAGACACAAGTGTACTCGATTCATAGATATCCCTTTGAAGAGGACAAAAGGGGAAAATGTGATAGTGCTGCCGATAAAATCGCGGTCTACTCTCCTGGCCATGCATGATGCGTCGAGATTTGCCATTTGTACGTTGTCAAAATTGCTAGAGGCCTTCAGCTGAGCTAGTCTATAGCAGTCTAGGACGGTGACGATCCTAGTTTTGAAATTGGCCCTCGTGCAAGTGACACTGCTTTCAAAATCGTGAGCCCTGCCGCCCCACAAGGCAGAAGAGAATCAGGCGAACTGAAGGACTGCGGCATGGATCGCATCGGCCAGTTGGGGTACGGTGCGGGTATTGAGACCAGCCATACTAATGCGGCCATCGGAAGTCATGTGGATGTGGTATTCAGTCTTCATATACTCGACTTGCTCCTTGCTAAGGCCCGAGTAAGTGAACATGCCGATCTGGTTCACGATGTGGTCCCAGGTGCCAGGAGTGGCTCTGGCTTTCAGAGCGTCGAAGAGCTGATGGCGCATGCTGATGATTCGGTCAGCCATGCCCTTGAGCTCGACTTTCCATTCCTCGTACAAGGCTTTGTTGCCGAGGATTGTACAGACGATGGCCGCCCCGAAGGTAGGAGGGCTCGAGTACATGGGTCGGATGACGAGGTTCACTTGACTCTCGATGCGAAGCGCCACGTCCGGGTCCTTGACGATGACGCTCAAGGCGCCGACTCGCTCTCCATAGAGGCCCATGTTCTTGGCGTAGCTTTGAGCGACGAGGGTTTCGCCGCCGTCGTTCACGAATTGGCGCACGGCCCATGCATCGGCATCCAAGCTTCCGCTGGCAAAGCCTTGGTAGGCACTGTCGAAGAAGGGCAGCAGCTGCTTCTCGTCGCGGACGAGGTGTTGGATCTCTGCCCACTGCTCTCGAGTGGGATCCACTCCCGTCGGATTGTGCGCGCAAGCATGGAGCAGCACCACGGCTCCGCTGGGCGCTGCTCGCAGGTCTTCCATCATGCCCTCGTAGTCCAAGCCCTTGGTTTTCGGATCGTAGTAGCGGTAGGTCCTCGCCTCCATTCCGGCATTGGGGAAGATCCTGAAGTGGTTCGTCCAGGTCGTCGCAGGGATGTAAATTATCTTCGGCCCACTGTAATGCTTCGCGAGAAATTCACCTCCCACTCTTAGACAGCCAGTCCCTGACAGACATTGAGCCGTGACGATCCTCTTCTCTGCGATGGCCGGGCAGTCCGAGCCGAGGATGAGCTGAGCACTGAGTCTGCTGAAGTGAGTGATCCCCGAGATGGGCAAGTATTCCTTGTTCCTCGATTTATCGGCCAGAAGTTGTTCTTCGGCTTTTCGAACGACATTGAGCACCAGAGGCTTACCCTCCTCGGTCCGATAAGCACCAACGCCGAGATTGACCTTCACGGGACTCGGATCCTTGAGGAAAGCATTTGTCACGCCATAAATTGGGTCCTCAGGAGCTTGCTGCACATGAGCAAATCGCGAACCCGAGCCGCAACCGGCTGTTGCTGCAGGTGCAGGTGCAAGGGAGATCGAAGCCATGGGGCCTTCCATTCTGCGCTCGATTCGAGCTCGGGAGGAAATTGCAAGACGAGCGAAGGCTGGCTGCTGTTATGCGCCCTCCCGAAACTTCTTTCATATACATACGTACACTGGCGCCCATCTCTGACAAGCACTTGTTATGTTAATCATTGTACAGCCCATACCAGAGTTGGTGACTCTGATCGTACTCTGTGCTCGTTCTCTTTTCGCTTTACCAGCACCGCACTCGTGTCCAAAGATTCGATCATTCGATCCCTGTGCAGAGAATTCGTCATGTCTACGAGGGACTGCAGATTGGGAAACGGGGCCGCCATTTCGAGCGCTGCCCGTCTGAATATTTAATTATCCTCCCCGGTAATCATCTTTCGCTGAGCTTCAGAAATAAGTTTGGATCGACATCCTCAGTAGTTTGGCATGTGCTGGCGTTGACTAAGTGAACTCAAGTTCAGGTAATCACGAGAACTTCGAACAGCAACGAGACGATAGTGTCACAGGGTGGCTGACTTTCAGCTTGCTTGGAGTTCTTACCAACACAAGGCTAATGGTCCGAAGAGAGCTCGGATCTTACTTTCGGATTGTAGACTCCATGTAGAGAGGAGTCGGTGATGAGTATGCCCTTCATCACACGCGGTTCCCACGTGCCAACCAGGTCAGGTCAGGGCCAAAACGCCGAGCTGGCTGTGGCGCTCTGTCAGCCTCTGGAACTTGCCACTTGATGAGAACTGTAGGCCATCTCGTACACCTAGGGGTAGAGTAAGTATTCTCCAATAGATTACTGAGTCACTTACATAAGCCTGCTCTATGACGGACTGGTTAGTACCTGTCACGGTTTAGCCCCGTAATAGCAACTTTCTCGGTAACAGGCATTTAGTGGTAGGTTCATTGATGCGGACGTGAGCGCGGAGGGTCGGTTTGACTTTCCAAGTCTTCAATCCTTTGAATTGCCATCGTTTGCTTCCACACGCGAAAGAAATTCTAAGTTAATTGTAGTAAGCCATCTACCTGGCGTGAAGTCCGTCATGACTAGAGCTAATTTCCCGAATATGACAGCTACCTGCGTATTGAATAGTCGACAGACGCGCAAGAGTCGTACAAAAACACCCAACCGAAAGTATGAACTACATCCAAACTAACATCTCCGCTGTACATCGAAGATAACTCAGCCTAATGCACTCAATAGCTTTCACCATTGACTCATTCATCGTACGTGCCATGCATTACAACTGAAGACCGTTGAGAACACTGAAGAAGATATGAGGTCAGGTAATACTTCAATTGCATGGCATGGACAGACAACAGGGCGTCAAAGCATGATCATGACGAGACGTCAAGAATACTCGGAAGAAGTAAAGTTGTCAAAGTTAACGATAGTATTCCTCCTCGGGCCTCAGTTTGCTATTTGCTTCTAAAGCCAATATGGAGAATGAACCTCACAATCTTCCCTAACGTCTTAACAAAAATACTTTTAGGAACCCTCGTCGTCATAGTGCTTTAACAGGTTAACTCTTATTCTCGACATCATCCAACTGGAATGCAAGTCGCATCAAACCCTCCCAAACTTAGCTATATGGGTGGGGGTATCAACACATGGCCTTTCTCGGATCACTACAGAATCAATGTAAAGTGTTTGAGTTTCACCACAAGCATAAACTTCGCCCTCAACACTTCTCCAAGGAACTCCTCGCTCGGAATTGCTTCAAAAAGGACCAACTCACAACCTGGGTCTGAGAACTAGCGCAATACGCACTCGTTCTAGTATACACAGAAATGCCTTAGTCCAGTATGGGCTGGTGTAGCATGGGCTCATTTTCATAACAACCTATTGTCGACATTATCTAACCAACCAAAAGCTTTCCTTCTTCCAGGAAACTGTACTGGGGGACCTCCAGATTGTAAGGTGCAGGACCCTTTCGAATTCGCCCTGAGATATCATAGTGACTACCGTGGCAAGGGCAGAACCAACCACCATAATCGCCGGCATTGGGTAGAGGAACACATCCCAGATGAGTGCAAACTCCAACCACAACGAGCCATTCGGGGTTCTGAACTCGGGCGGAGTCCTCTTGCGGGTCTCTCAATTCAGACATGGTGACGGTGTTGGCCAGCTTAATGTCGCTCTCTGTACGGCGTCGGATGAAAACAGGCTTGCCCCTCCACTTCACAGTGACGGTAGCACCGGGCTCGATGTTCGACAGGTTTACCTCCAAGGAAGCCAAAGCCAACACATCTCTGCTAGCTGACATACTCAGGATGAACTTGAGCAGCAAAAGACGGAGTGCGGAAGCATAGATAAATCGCCCACCAGTGAGCACGAAGTAGGTGAAGGCCCTCTTGCTAGGGTCACCGGGACTGTGCCTTTCGTGGACGGTCTCGTCATAAACGATCTGGTTGGTAGGATTCTTCAAGGCCACCACGGTTGCGGGCAATCCTCCTGTGGAAGAACCTGCACTCAGCGCATCTGAAGCAAAACCTGCAGGTTGAAAGCCCTCCCCCATCAGTAAGGACATGCAAACTATCATAGTTTGCAAACTATCTGATCACAAGGTAAATCAGAAAATCATCAGCACAAACATATGATGTTTCATATGAAGGTAACATACAATTCTACAAATGTCAACCTAAAACTCACAAGAACCCAGAGAACAAACAAGTAGCGATCAATCCGCAGGTAGGTCAATCCTCAAGTCCAATTCATCTTAATCTATACAGAATCTGACTGGAGTGCTAAACACATAGATGATTCCGATCCAAGATCGGCAATCCGTAAAGTTTCTGACAGATCCTAAGTCGTGCACTCACGCCAAACTTGAGCCCCATCAACAGGAAAAGCAGCCGGGATTAACAAGAATTAAATACTAGTTCATCGAATTCCCGGGTCATGTTCAGAACCCTAACAACTTTCCACATCATAAAATTTTCGGTCCATATGTAAGAAAAACAGTAATCGCCTCTAATCTGCGAACTCTAGATTCAACCCTAGCAGTACTCTCCAGCGAACAAATCGAACATGGAGGGCAAAGGACAACACACACTCTCTCTATCTCTCACTCCATCCACGATCAATCCAGCACAAACTGAGTAGAAGGAAAAGGGTAAAAGACCATACCCCGAGAAAAACCGGAGTAGCCGGTGAATCCCGAGCTTCTGGTGAAGCTTGCAAGCATATCATTCTTCTCATCGGCCGCTTCTCTCTCGAGGGAAGGAGCCTGAGGCCAAGAATTTCTTCCAGCCACAGATGCGACGGAGTAAGGTGAGGAAGAAGAGAGGCGGAAGAGCGAAGGCAGCTTTCGCCCCACCCCTCGGATCATCATGATTCCACCACTTTCTGTCCTGGCCTCAGCAAATTCTTCGTCGAAAACCACCACACCACCCTTCCTGCAATCAGCCCAGCAGCAACCCAACAAGCCCCGACGTAGAGCGATGCTCGACACCTCCAAAGAGAACGAAATTGAGGGGGGCGAAGAACTCGCTCAGGGTAGGAGACCTTCTTCGTACAAGAAGGAGGGCCGCAAGACGGAAACGAGCATCGGAAGGCTGGCGACCCGAAAGCTAGAGGAAGAGACAACTCTCGCCACAGTCTTGCCACTCGTCAGCCATTCTAACTATTCTGCAATCGCCACCTCCAGACCGGCGGATGCAGAAGACTTTGCCACCATATGAGTTTCGCCAACTCACTTTCTCTATCTCTACCACGCTAATGCCACCACTTAGTCAATAGCCACCAGTTTTGTCCATTCTGGGGAAGGTTCGTTGCCACCGGGCAGGAACTTCAGTTCTCCGGCGGTTGCCTGTTTCGCAATATTGTGGCAGGTAGTGTGTTAGTCCAAGAATACATTAAACAACCAAAATGTATTGGAAACCCAATAGCAATATCACCAAGGTGTATAACCTAGTATATCTAAACTGCCTCATTTTCAGTATAACGAAGTTATATCTACAACGATTATATTAAAATTTTTATTATAATAATATTTCAATAATATAGAGTTAGTTTTTGAGATCGCTAACTAAAGCTCTTAAAGAAAATTAACAAATCTATGATCATCTCTCGTTTATTTTGAATATTGAAAAAAAAAAAACATTATCATACTTAAAACTTCACACTTAGTGTCACAAACATGTCTAAGGTTTGAAAAATTAGATACTTTTTATTCTTCATGATTATTGTTATTGTGAATGATGATTGACAATCGATTATCATGAATGTATCACGTGTTGAATGTAATAACTAATCTGTCAAAGTATGGAGCTCAAATAATTCACATATCTATTCATGTAGAATTATAATATGTATATATTATAATAATATATATTAATAATGCTAAAATTTAAGTAGATACATGTATCAATTTCAAGATTTAGGTATTATTTCTTTATAAGAAATAAATAACTACTATAAATAATTAATTTTTTCTCATTTCATGTGTAAATATTAAGGATTTTTCAAAAATTTTATCAAAAATATTTAATTATAGAAAATAAGCTTCTATACCTTGATCTTTTAAATAGAAAACAATATTTTTCCTTGAAATATGTATTAATTTTTTTGAATATGATATAAAATTGTATGCAGTTTCAGTATATATACATATATCTGTTTTTTTGTTTAATGCTCTCTTGTTGCTTAATGTAGATATTCATATCCTATATTGAAAAAAAAATTGATAGTAGTTAATTAATTAATATCTAATCATATAATGATTTTAAAAATTTTCGATTATAAAATTACGAAAAATATTAAATTTTAATTTCATTCATATAAAAAATTTTGAATTGACAGAAAAATCAAAAATATTAGAATATGATCAGTATGATGAAAACTCATGTATAATATATAAAACTAAAAAATAGAATCATATAATTAAACCAGTAAGAAAAATATGTATGAGATTAAAGCTATGTTTTGATAATAACTATTAGATTTACACTTAAATAAATTATTATAAATATATCAAATCAATTAAAACAATTATCGCAAAGTGCATGTACATGCCTAAGAAAGTTATTCAATCAAAATCTCACCACATAAATGTTGATCATTATTGGAAAAAACATTTCACATATGTGAAATTTCATAAGAGTTGTAATGTACATCAAGTATTTTCTTCAAATATCAAATTTTTTTTATCTAAATGATATAGATTTGGTGTTTATAAATTATTAAGTATTTCAAAATATTTAACACATTGAATATGAAAATAGATTTGGATGAAATGAAAACAAGTTATATCTAATATATTCAAATTTGCTAACTCAAATAATCTATGATTTTATATAAAAATTCATCAAAATTGACTACTTCAAATACTTTGCATCAAAATAAATTTCATTGACAAATAATGACCATCTAATATATGATAACCAAAAAACCATATTGATATAATGTTCATTTGAGCAATAACTTATAAAAACATATTGAACTTGATATTCACATGATACGTGACAATCACCTTGCGTATGAACCTACACAGATCATGCTTGGCCAAGCAAATGGAATAGATAAGGATAGAGTTTAGGTTTTATATTCTTATAAGCACATTGAAGTTGATATTCATAGCCCAACATAATATCTAAACTAATGTAATAGCAAAAAAAAGTTATAATTTAGATAATTTTATACTTTGTGGTTTTAGTTGTTTTTGTATTATTTTAATCTCATTTAGATAAACATTGAAGCTATTCATATGAAGATATGAAATTATAAATTATATGTAAAATCTAATTCCAATTATGAATAATAAATTACTATTAAATGAATAAAATTAGATAAAAATATTGTGAATTTGAATCAAACTATTGAATCATATAATCAAATGAGTATATTATAATGCTTATATGAGTAATAAAAACATTGTTCATATTCAAAGACAAAAATTTAAAAACTAATTGTTTTAATATCACATTATTTTATTTGAAACTCATGAATTATTTATGCTCATTAATTTTAATTGAATTTAAATATCAAACCCATTTCCAATCAATCGTCAAAAAATTCCTTTGAAAATTAAGATCAAAATGTATTTAATTTTATATTTAACAATTTTTTTTAAAAATAAATCATGCAAAATCATCTTTATGTAATATTTATTCTCAATTTATCAACAAAAAATTAGACTATTTCATTGAATTTCATTTATTTTAAACTAAATTGAAGTCTTGAACTTGTATGATATATGTAAATATTCAAATTTAACATAAAAATTTGACAAACATATGTATTCATAAAAAAATAGTGAAATCAATAAATTTCGTCTATTTATGTGTGAGTTGTTAGCAAGTAGTGGCTTGGGTTAGATTTTTCCAGGATCGCCCATGTGGTTCGGGGGTAATTTACCGCCGTGGAGTCTAGCGGGTTTGACTCACGGTAGGGGAGTAAACCGACCCGAACTCTTGTAACCTCGTCCATGGAAGTTTCCCAGGCCCCGTGCCCCGCCCGGTGTGGCCACAAATAAGCTCCACTCTCATAGTCACCCGTGAAGCCTCTCCACGGATGACTATGAGAGTATGGAGCGCCTAGTTGACAATTATTCATTATTGTATAATGAGCTAAAGATGAACAACTGTAACACTAGGGTTTATAAAGAAGCTCACTCGAAGATAAAAACGTAAA
The DNA here is from genome assembly GCA_037833965.1 of Marchantia polymorpha subsp. ruderalis. Lineage (NCBI taxonomy): Eukaryota > Viridiplantae > Streptophyta > Marchantiopsida > Marchantiales > Marchantiaceae > Marchantia > Marchantia polymorpha. The sequence goes on along the minus strand of AP031352.1, from coordinate 9,086,800 downwards.
CTCTGAAGATGAGAGATCCCAACAAGTACAAGGAGATAAGACGAATCTCCACTATCCATCCCACTCATAGTGGATGGATGATGTGGCGGATAACCTTAACAAGCACACGGATCGTTGACGTGGCGCACCCAACTAACACACAAGGCATTCCAAGGATGATATCATATCGATCTAAACGAATTACTCTCCATTCAATGCTCTCCTTGTATCTACCTATGGATAATTCTACACTCTATGGTAGTGTTTCTATCACTTAAGTTTGCCCGTTTGGCAATTCAACTTCTTCACTCACGTCCTCATCAACATCAAACCTAATTTCATAGCAACACTCCTTGATAGAAAATTCTCAATTGCTCCAGGATCAATTAAAACTTTCACCTTGTGTCCTTCCATGAAACCATTAGTGACAATGAGTTGAACTTGCTTCTTACTCTTTCCATGAGCTCCCAACCATTGACTTCTTCCAACCTCACCTTTTCTTCCCTTTGTAGAACCAGTAAGGCCGCGAGGCAAGATTACTGGTGATCTTTGTTTCCCGAAGCTGCTTCCTCCACCTCTTCATACTCTATCCCCTCCATATTGTTGAACGGTCGTCGCTGCATGAGCCGTCCTCCTTGTTGTGTCGGCCGAACTCGACAAAACTTGGCTATGTGACCCATTCGTCCACATGCATAGCATTGACGATTGTCACGAACTCCAACTCCTCCTTGAACCATTCTGTTATTTGCATAACCTTCTTGCAAATTTGGAACTCTTGGTCGTCGAATCTCACCTCCAAATCTTGGTGCTGGTACTCTTGTTGGTGCCAAACCTTCTATACGTCGAAGGTTTCCCAACTCTATCGGTGTTGGACCAGATGGATCTCGAAAATTGCTCACTGGTTCACCGTGTGTGACACCTAAAGCACCCGAAATTCGTTGAGCAATTGAGATTGCTTCATTCACAGTAGATGGATTGCTTACCATCAACTACTTTCGAATTCGATCCTTCAAGCCTCGTTTGAACACATCCAAGGCTTCAGCTCCACCCATATCCATGATAGATACTTGAAGATCACAAAATTCTTCAATGTACTCATGAATACTTCCTTTCTGCTTCAGATCTCATAACTTCATTCTTGCAGTTTGCAAAAGTCCTTCATGCATTCCACTCCACGAAATGGTAGCACCTCGTTCTGAAAGCATTCTCTCCCATGTTGTGTACCATGTGAGAGCCTTATCCGTAAGATAAGATCTCATGAACATTCTTGCAATATAATCGGAAACATGCAAATGGGATAAATGAATATTCATCCTCATAATCCATCCCTCTAACACTCCCATTGCTCTACTCCATTTGTAAGCTTCCACCTTACAGGATTTTTCCATTCGAAGCAAAAGATTTGATTGATATTCAATCTCTTGAAGATCAATTAGCCTCTGCTGCATCAATAGGAGTTGGTTCTGGCTGAACTTGGGAAGCTTGAACTTGAGGTTCAACTTCCATCTCTCCAACTCTCTTTCTCTACTTTTTCACTCTCTAATGCGAAGATTTTATCTTCCATGGCTTGCTGCTTGGTATGCCCATCTACTATCGCTTTTCTCAACTCCTTCATCTTCGCCATGATTGCATTGAGAACCTCACCCATATCAATTGATGTCCCCATGTTTTCTCACACTCACTCTAATACAAAGTGAGTATAATCACAATGTGACCTCTCAAAAAAGTAGTCACAAAAGGTGCAGGTGAATCTATCACAGCTCTATAGTACTCCTCTCCATAATTCCTCATAAGAAAATCTCGCCATATACTCTTCTGTCTATATACTATTCTAATCTCTACATAAGTGTTGAATCGGACCGGGACAGGTTGTTCGCAATTCAAATCCATACAACATTCAGTATAGAATGTATATAGTACAATCTCAAGTCTCTCCATAAATAACTATTGGAAGAATAAGTGGCACTCTTGGTTCCATCACTCTAGTCATAAAATCTGCACCCCAACAAGCCACAAGGTACATCCCAAAATGATGTTTCTCCATGCAACGAAGGTGAATATCGAATAGATTATGAATTGGCCAATGCGGTACTGGATTATTGTCAATCCCGTTCATATCTGCAAAATCACAATTTCCCCCTTCCACCTCTCTCTACATGCAGATGAATGACCTCTGCCAGCCTCTATTCACTCTCAAGACTACACTCCATCATCACTCACTTGCTATTCCATGAGGGGTAATTTGCTAAGTAAAGATAGAAACGTAAACTCTAAAGATGAGATATCCCAACAAGTAAAATGAGATAAGATCTAATCCCCACCATCCATCCCACTCCTAGTGGATGGATGACGTGGCGGATAACCCTAACAAGCACACGGATCGCTGACGTGGCGCATCCAACTAACACACTCAATCCTTACCTACAAGCACACGGATTGCTGACGTGGCACTGTCAACTAACACATCCACTGTGTACCTACCAAGTGCGCGGATCGCTGACGTGGCAGCTATGATTAGTGCACACTAAAGTATCTACATCAATATTTAGAGTAACCTCTACTTTAGTTCTAACTAACTAAAGATGGTTACAGCAACAAAAGAATCATCAGAAAATAATCATCAACAACTTCTTGCGATAACAGCAGTTTAAATAAAACCTCCGGACTCAGATTACAATCAGAAAAATGAGAACACTACTTTGCCATAAGTCTGTGAATATTGTCATTGTTTTGTTCGGAATAGTGTTTGATGTCATCAGTCATCGCAAACCGTTGGAACAAGTTGGCCCTCCAACCTAGAAGAAGAAGAGCCGAACTGCAACCTCCAGGCTAACTCTCACTTAGGTTTACCTCTGATGGCTTTGCGATAGCGCATCATGGTTCTAGAAGACTAGGATTCATCCTCACACTCAAGTCCCAAACAACTTCTCTCACAAACTCTCCATGTATCACTCCAACTCACACACAACTCTCCTCACATCACTCTCGTTACATAAACGCAAACACACGTCGATACTCCAAGATACTCAAAAACTTCACTCTTTCATTCATGAAACAAGTCCTCACACATGACTCTCCAAACTTGCTTGAGAGGTGATACTCTACCCCTCTATTTATACTACTTGAGAAGTTACCATAGTAACATGTGGTAATTTCTCCTAACTTACTTTTACCTAGGTAAGTTTGACTAACACTCTCTATGTGGCAACATGCCATTGGCCCAGCTAAAACTTCTAGAAGTTTTCCGAATCCAAGATTGAGGTGGCGACATGCCATTGGAAACTTTTAAACTTCTACAAGCTTCTTAGCCACTAAGTCAACACTAGACTTAGTATAGCCAATCATCTTTCATACATTTTAATCTAACCAATCAAATCCAAGTCAAATATCTAATCCCTTGAAATCTCAAACTTTCGTATAAGACAAAATAGAAGTGTTCACCTCTCGTAAAAGACAAAATAGAAGTGCTCACTCCATTCTTCTAGAACTCTGCTAATCATTCCGCCATCTATAGACATTGTAGCTAAACTTAGTTATGACTATATAAATTTAGTTATAACTAACTAGTTTAGTCATAACTAACTAGACTTAGCTATCCCTTGGCTAATTATACTTAATCACTTGACCACTTCTTAGACTTAGTACATATGTGCAACACCCGGTCTTACATGACACATTAGCAGTTGTCATACTAGTGACATCAAAGAATCATATGCTAACAATTTATGTGATGATGAAAGAACGAGACTTACCTTGGCTGTGGCATCTCAAGCAGCCATGATGAGAATATCTGCACTTGAGTTTGCAGTTGAGATTTAGACAGAGAATCGTAGTCCTGATCTAAAGCCCGACTCAGAGCAAACGTTCTCAAACAGCACTTCGTCCGGTGAAGGATCAACATTTCAATTTCTTGTGATTCCCAAACTCGCACACGAGCACAAATAAGAGCACAATGACGAATGATCCTTGAGTCCAGCTATATAGAACGAACACATGCATAACTGAAAGAGTTGAAAATACCACTTACTTCGGAATCATCGAGGACCATCATCGTATTTGAATGCGATTTGGTTCAAAAACGATTGGAAGTCAAAGTCTGGCTATTTATCTAAAATTTTGAAGAGAAACGCCTCTCCAAGGGTGGAACAGTCCATGGTTACATACAAAATAGCATCGAACATATCTGGATCAAAGTCATTTGGATTTTAATCAACGTCAATAGAGTTTTTGAGCAAATTTTACGCTAAAGTTTATTATGAAAGTATTTACCTTTGCTTACTGTTTGCACCATCAAAAACGATTAGCAATTAACTCATGATTTTATTTAATTTTGACTAGGCTAAATTTGGTTACTTTAACAACTAACTTTGTAATATATGAGAATGATTAACTAACTTCCAAGTAACATTAGGTAGCTTTTTTTATAGTTACAACCTTAATATTTTGAGATGAATCTAAATTTTTTAAATTTTTCTTCTTTTTTTGTAATTACATTTTTTGAATACATTCAAATATACTTCTATTTTCAAGTTTTTGTTACACCAAAATTCAAAATTTTAAAAAAATTCTAAAAAACTTCTAAAATTTTGGAAATTTTAGAAAAATATTTTATATTCTATCATCTATAAATATATCTAAAATTTATTGAAAATATCTATAAAATAAAATTGAATAAAATTTGGAATAATTTTTTATGAGAATAAATTTTTGTACATTAAATATAATATGATAAATTTGATTTATTTTATAATATCAATTAATATATCAGAAAAAATCATATTTTTTATAAAAATGTATGATTTTACTTCATAAAAGTATAAAAAAAATGAAATAATAACATAAATGATTGTGTAGATTAAAAAACATTGAATAAAATAATGAAAAAATCTCTTTTCAATAACTAAATTTCTTAGAAAATTATTACAAGAATTACAATAAAAATTTTGATGTAATTTTTCAAATTTTTTTCGAAAATGCTATTATTTTTAAAATTTATCTTTGTATATAAATACTTATTTGATAATGAAATAACCGAGATTTCAATAATCTATTTAAAATCATGTTGTATATACATCTTTGAGGTTTAAAAATATTGTAATGTAGTCATTAATTTAAAATCATGAAAGTTTTATTTCTCTTGTATTTTCAAAATTATTTCAATTATTAAAATGTATCTTATATATGAGATTTAAAAATTTAACATCATTGCTTTAGCTTGTATCAATATTTCAATTCATAATGTACTCTATTTGTTTCCAACATTGCTTAAATTCATAGCTTACATTTGTCTATTTTTTATATTTAATTTTTTGAATATGAGGTAGAAAAAATTTGGTCTCAATTTTTAGTAAGATTTAAATGAAAAATTACTATAAGTATAATCCAACTATTTTGCTTCAAGTGAATAATTTTTTTAGTCTTTGTAGTACTTCAACAATAAAAATATATCATATCATATGATACATAATCATATGATCAGCTATGATATAAAAACATTGCTTAATTTTAATTTTTAATTTTTTTTTCGTTTAGACTCTCTGACAATTTCTTTAATTTTTTTTTCAAAAAATATTGTATCTAATTTCAATTTCAACTATAAATGTTACGTCATCAATTTTTAAATGTTATCAAAAGAAAAGAAAAGAAAATATCAACTATTATATTAGTTGATATGAAATTAGTCTGAGGAAAAATGAAAAAAAAATTCATCCGAATGGAATAAAACTTTTCATATGATAATTATTAATATTGTCAAGAAATTTTGAATAAACATTATAAAAATATTCTATTTTATATCTAATAATTTCTTAAAATCTAAATTTTTCATGGATCTTGACTTTAATAAAAAAAATTATGGAAAAAAATTTTCTTGTACAATTTCTGAACATATTGCTAGCTATTAACTATTTTTTGAATCATAAATGGATTATCAAAATCAGAATCAAAAAATAAAGTAAAAATTAATGATTAAATTTACAATTAAATTACTGGGAATTTATTAGAATAAAATTATTGTAATTTTATCGGAAAAAATTATAAATAATTTATTCAAATAATTTTCAAATAATTATGAAGAATTTTTTAATTTATATAATATATAAGGTATTAATTATTTTCAGCTTATAAACTGATGTTAGAATATTTATAAATAAAAAATATCAAAGATAAATTCATTGAAAAAACTTACCCTACAATTGAAAAAAGTTTCAAGTAATTGATTGAACTTTCAGTTCCATTAATCAGTAGATTATTATCCAGTAAAGTTTTTTGGTTTCAATTTTTTAAAATTATTATACCATGAAATTTATCTCATACATTTAACAAATTTTTAAGCAGTTTGAAACTGAAAATTATAATATTAAATGTTGGAAACGTAATACTGTTTTAGATTTCGTTATTTAGGACGTATAGACAGCGAGTAATCCAATGGACAGGTTAGGCCCCTGCTGTGACGCCCGTTGGGTGCATTTGATTAGAGATCGAATCCGTTTACTGTTAGTTTACTAAAGATCGTCTGGTAAAACCGCATACGAAAATTCCTTCAGGAATAATCTTTTAGATTTGTTAATAATATCTAAAGGCGGAATGAAGATGTGCAATTCACTGGAGTGGACGTGTGTGCTCAGCTGCTAGATATGAGTGCATGAGATCATTGTGCTTCAAAAAGTGCCGTGTTTCATGAGTTGCCTATCAGCTGTAGGAGACGAAATGCTTGTCGCGTGATTCATTTCAGCCCCGAATTGAATTGACGGACTGGCTTTCTAGACGATCACTGGTCCTGTTAATTGATAGATAGATGGAGTGACCGAGCTTGCTTATGTAAGCTCGTGAAACAACAAATACAAGCTGAAGGTCTCTGTTGATGAAGCTGCAGGAAATCTGGAGCTCGCGGATTTGAGTCTCCAGTGATTGTTGCCTTCTACAAATGTTTCTGCGCCCTTCGATGAAGTGATTCAGCTGCGTTTTGTTACTGACTGATCAAGCAGTCAGATTCTCAGCTTCTTCAGGTGGGACATCGCTCTGCTCATATAATTCACCAGTCCTTGTACTTGAACTTGAAGAATCTTCGTGGGTATGGCCAGATGGTGCTCCTAGCTTTTCCAGTCCTGATCATGCATCCTCTTTTCTTTCACAATTCCGTATTTCCTGCTTCATTGTGCCCATTAGACTGCCGTCAGCTGTGCGGCAGGACGGAAGTTTTTAAGTTTTGGAGTAAGACCAATATTTCTCGCTGCATAATCAGTCGCACTTATCTGTCACCTGTCCTTGTCATCTCATGTCGAGTGATTTCCAGCTATGGCTAGAAAAGTCACACAAGTTTCTGGTCTGGAAATTTGCGACGGCATGTAAGCTCAGCTTAGTGAGTCGTTGTCGATTCAGGCGTGGGTAGAGGTCGTGAATCGCCTTATGAGTTTGCTGCTTAATTTGCCATGAAGGTCGCCATTGCTTGAAATTTGGTAGGTGTTTGTTTCGGGATTGAGTTGCATGTGAAAATCAGCCATAGCCAGAGGTTTGTACTTCTAAATTAATTGTTGTCGTTTGTGTGGTCTCAGAAGCCAGCTGAATTGTTCCTGTAATCTAGGCGCATGCTGTGCAAGTGAATGTACGCTTGTAGCAGGATGGCAGGCTTAATAGCTGGTCCAGGCTGCTGCTCTGTGTCGTGGATGGCAACCAGTCAGGGGTCGTTTTCGAATTGGAGAAGGAATAAATCCGTTTTTCGAAGCCACCGTGTTCGTATCAATGCACCTCGAGTTACGCTGGGGTATCATTCGCCATTCGGTCTCACACTTGTACTAGAAATTACTCCTGAATTCTTCATTGACGTTCCTTTCCTTCTCTGTGGTCCAGTCACATAGCTGTTGTTCATGAACGCACTGCGCTAGGCATGAGGTAGTCAAGTGGACCAGCTGGTCTGTCAGTGGAATCGATTCCTGACGCCTTCTAATGTGATTGCAGAGACAAAAGCGACCTGGAAGGCCTGCAGGTTTCTGACTACAACTCACTTTTAGTGCAGCTTAGTTTGCTTGCAAACGTTGTTGATTGTTTTAAATATATTCTTGTCTTTCTAATGAGTAGGTGATGAGATCGAGTTGTATTAGTTGAATCCTCCAGCATTTCGTCCAACAAACTGCTTACTTCATGCTTCCTATGTACCACTTGTTATATGTACAGGAGGCATTCCCTATGAAAGAGAAGTGGTCAGGATCCAGTGCCAGTGATGTAATCAAGTTGTTCAACGACACTCAACAAAGTGAGTTCATATCCTGTTCTATCGTCTATTTTTAATGGGTTGAAGATATTGATGTTTTCATTTCGCAGATGTTTGCTACGGGCAGTTTACCTATCTCACGATACAACAAGGGTCTCTTTGAGCTTTCATTCAATTACTACTAGTCCGACCTCTCGTTGAATGCGCGGTCATTGTATGGTAGATGTGATAAGTTCCTGCATTTATAAGGTATCCTTAATTAAGTGCTGTTGATGCAGATATGCTCTATCTTAATAAGCAGAGGTTGAATGCTATTGAGGAGGTCCAGAAAACAAGGAGAGACAATGATTTCTTAATAGCAAGGGTAGCCCAGCTAGAAGCCGAGTATCAGGCCAGTGCCGGAGAATGTGAAGTTTTGAATAAAAAGCTCAAAGCTTTGGGGGTCGGTCTGCCAGGAGAAGACTCAGAAGGTACACGACGTTTTCAGTGGATCTCAAAGTTTTGCAACAGGGACTAGTTGAAAGTAATACAGAGATTCAAAGATTACAGAAATTTACACAAGTTTTATTAGCGGTTGAATTTGAAGGTCTGGGTACATCCATACTTGTTGGTACTCTGAACCAATTATGTCCAGGAAATGTTGTTGATTGCTCATATTCTGGTGGCAGCGGTACCAGTAGTTGAGGTCAAAAAACAACCCAATCCTTTTTCGGTATGGGGAGAGCTTCTCTTGCGCGTGGACTCAATGGCAATGACTGGGCAAATAACATTAAGTCAAGCAACTGGACTGCGAAATCTGGTTAGAAAAAGGGATGCACAAGCAGCTGATGTATATTTGAGTATGTGTGAGAAGGATGATCGCGAGCTATCCTCAAAGCTACTCCATCTTCTTGACCCGAATAAAAGGTGGAATGCACAATCTTCAACGTCTGCTCTTGGAAACAAATCTTAAAGTAACAGTTTTAGCACTTACATAGTCGATTTGAGGAGAGTTTCAATAGGTCTCTTCTTGCAAGTCTCAGTTGGATTATGATTCGTTGTTTTACAAGAATGTCAACGTCCTGAACGATTTATCACTTTTTAGAACTTTGGATCGTATGTTTGGCAGGCGTGGAATACATGTGATCCACATCTGTACAGAAATGGCTCCTATAGCCCAGGCAGGATCTCTGGCCACGTACATTACAAGCTTGTGCAGCGCACTGAGGAAAAAAGGTCATTTGGTGGAGGTAATATTGCCAAAGTATGTACGTTCACATGTCTTCTCCCTACTTGTACAGCACCTTCGTGCTTCATTTGTCTCTTACTTTTAACCCTTAACAATGTTTTCAACCTAGTGCATATTGCCAAAACCAGTTTATGCATTGCTTAGAAATGGATGAACCATGCATCAAGACTTTGCTATAAGCTGAAGACTTCATGAAGCCATCTGTTTCACATCAGTAATTGCCTGAGAAAATTCAACAGCCATGCTGCAGTGGAGATATGATGATCTGTCATGAGGTTTTCTTCCTATGCATAGTGCTTCGAATTAATCATGAAACGGGTGAATTTTTTTATTTTCCATGTCTTCAACTCATATGTCTCACGTAGTCAGATGTTTAGATGCACTCGGTAGTTTGATTTTGATCGAAGGAGCAGGAAGAACACCTTAAATGAGGCAGTGACTCTCTTTGGCTTTTAAATAAGAGCTGGATACAGGCTAATCACGCAGAGCATTCGTATTTCCGGTGTTGTGCAGATATGCGTCAGCTGATTTAAGCTGTTTGAGCAACGTGAAAGAGATAAACTCGGACTTGTATTCCTACTTTGGTGGAGAGTGGCATAAGAATAAGATCTGGACTGGGTAAATGTTCAGGTTTCCTGCAAAACATCCTCATAGGATTATAGCCACAATGATCTTGTGCCAATTGTTGCTCATTGTGCAGTTTTGCTTCATGTGCGCAGAGTCTTTAATGGAGTTGCTGTAACACTAATTGAGCCAAAGCATCCAAGCGGGTTCTTCGAAAGGGAGTTTCTCTACGATTACGACGATGATTTTGAGAGGTAAATAGGTCTTGTCAGCGAAAGCACTCTAATGAAATTGATACCGAACAAGGACTGCGAGCTGATCATCTGGTTCAAACCTTGCAAGGATTGCGCACTCAATTATCATCAAATTGAATAGTTGCGTCATGGATCATGTGAACACAATTTGCATCTTACCGTGTCACTCAGTTTGATTCACTAAGTTTCTTTACTGTATAAGGTACGAATATTCATCTCAACCATCCCAATAACGCAAATTGTGTATGTGGTTAGGTTTACGTACTTTTGTCGAGCGGCGTTAGAGCACCTACTTAAGTTGGGAAAACAGCCCAATATCCTACATATACACAACTGGCAGACTGCTGCCATTGCACCACTTTTCTGGGACCTGTATGCTAAGCAGGTAAACAACCAATGATCGCCTATCAAGCTTAATTGTCTTCATCCCATGTTTCTTGCCACTCCTTGGCATGTGGACCATGACCAGGGTGGGTCACATTTGACCTTGCCACAATCTATTCAAATTGCTTTGATGTAAATTCTAGCACCGCTCTGCCGAGGTCTTCGGAATTCTAATACTAGTCAGTACAGTTTATAGAAACTCCTGTTCAAAGCTCCTCATTCTATGATATTCTGCTGTTTCCTCAGGGGCTCCAAAATACACGGATTATGTTCACTTGCCATGACTTCAAGTACCAGGTACTGATGATTGATCTCAAACATGGTCATTGTGTCAGCCCAGTTAGTTATGGTGCTGTGTAACTTTCACCTGTAGCGGTTTTGGTTTGCGATCTAGGTTTGCCCATGCTCACATTATGGCATGTGTCTCTGCCGTTGAGACGGTTGCAAACAGTGGGACATAATTTTAGCAAGTGACATGTTGTAACCGAATGACGTTGTGATCTGGCTTTTTGTCGTGTCATCAGTGCCTGCAAGATCCCACCAAGCTCAGCCTCTGCGGTCTCAACCCTCAGGATCTACATCGTCCCGATCGACTGCAGGATAATTTTGAAATGGGCCTAGTTAACCTATTAAAGGTCAGGAAAGTATTCATTACAAGACCTTCTCATACAGTTTGCAATTTGAGCTGCAGCTGCATGAGAGTCATGTACTGACGTACATTGCTGTGATCCAGGGTGGGATCATATACTCTAATAAAGTTACCACAGTATCTCCCCTATATGCACATGATGTGTTATCGAAGGATCATGGACACGGAATTGATACAACTCTAACAAGCCAGAAGTGAGTGCTCCTCACGATGATTTTGTGTGCTTGTCTCTTTCACCTCTGGTCGACACGCGCTGGTCTCCGAGCTCGTCTAACTTGTCGGTTTGGGTGCAGGTACAAGTTTATTGGCATCCTCAATGGGATCGAAGGGTTCACGTGGAATCCAAGTACCGATCGGTTGATATATTCAAGATATTCTCGTCGAGATCTTTCAGGCAAGCTGGCTTGCAAGGAGGAGTTGCGTAGACAACTGCAGTTCCCGGACTTGGATGGCTCCACGCCACTTGTAAGTGCTAGCTAGCGTCTTGCTCGAGTGTGCAGTGACGCAGGTGAAGCAAAATTCGAATTTGGAGCAGTCTGATGACGCACTGTACGTGCCCTGACGTGTGCTCGTATCGCCACTAACGCATGCTTCTATCACCCGATTCAGGTTGGATGCATAGTTCCTCATGTAGCCGAACATGACTTGGAGCTTTTGAGGGCAGCTTTGGACTGTGCTGTGAATAAAGGAGCGCAGGCGAGTCTGATTCTTAAATTCAGAAAAGACTGTGCAATGATCGAACTTTCTAGTTTCTGCATTCAAAATTTCGTGTTCCACTTTCCTGAATCATGTCTGTATCCAGCAACTCCTGCCGACGCAGATTAGTTTACCTTGTCTCAGCTGTAAGATGTACGTATGCGCATTCTGCTGATCGTAGTCGGGCAGCGCTACCTACCATGGGATGGGATGAGATCACCTGTGAAGAAACGTGCATCACTCGCATCGAAGGAGAATCTGATGCAAGAGTTTGTTGCTATTTGCAGTTTGTGTTCGTAGGCGCAAGCAAAATCCCCCGAATTCAAGTCGTTCTGGAAGACCTTCAGCGAGAGGTATGAACGAATGAACGCTGGATACAACTCAGAAATATTGATCGTCTTTTGTCATCTGTGCAGGCGAGCATCGATTGGTTCAGTGAGGACATTGCTCGCGTTGTACCGAGAATTGAGTGTTGGTTGGATTGTGTAGAGCAAAAATGGCCACTTCGCTGTGAACTACAACGAGACCTTGGCACATCAAATCATGGCGGCTTCGGACATCCTGGTCTGCCCGTGTGTGTCTGAACCGTCCGGTCAATGGCCGGTATGTACACGCCTCTCGTGTGATGGCTTTCCTCAGTTTCCTCCGTGTTTCCATTTCCTCTTTTAATCGAAGAGTGACGGAAGAATCTCGTGTATCTTGATGATGGCAGCTGATCGCTATGCATTACGGCACCGTTCCCGTCTCGAGAGAAATCTATGGCGTCCGTGGAAGGTATTGTCATGTCGAGCATTTACTGTAAAGAATTATGGATTCTCCTCATTCGAACTTTCAAATAAATTCGTGCACCTGTGAAAGATCTGATGTCGTGTTTCATGCACTTATTACTCTGCCAGTGTGCTGGATTCGGACGACTCCTCGCTGGGAAACCCGGCAGAAGCCACAGGATACACCTTCTGCTCGAGACAAGGATCAGACTTGGCAAAGTCGTTAAGTAGAGCCATTGACCGAATGGTAGGTTATCTTCCACTCACTAGCAGCAGAAGAGAAGAAAAGCTGTCGAAATAGACATGTTAGGTTTCGGCTTCCACCAAATTCTGCACAACGATGCGAGATCAGTCGCATGTACAGATGAGAAGTGTGTAGCACGTGGTGTCGTCTGACCAGTCTGTTTTGTGCCGTGCCTTGCAGAAGAACGATCCCGAAGGATGGCACCAGCTTGTCCAAAATGGAATGGCGACTGATTATTCTTGGGACGGCAAGTGTGTAGAATCCTATGAGGCTGCATATTGGTCCATCTGTGGCTCATAGTCGAAGAGAAGCCGGTGTATAGTAGTGATTTTGCCCAAATTCAAACAAACAGTAGAGCTGTACAAATATCTTGCCTCACCACCGCCTTCATGGTTCTGTACTTGTTACAACGTGGTCGTGTCAAGCTTCAACGTGAAGATTTTGTGAGGCAACGTGATCTCCTTCTCGGCGGTTTCTTGCTCAAGTGGAATGAAACCTCGATCTTATCAGATGGTGTAAAATCTGAACCACGCGACCGTAAGATGTGGAAGCGACTGTGTAATGCGAAATGTATCGGCTTCATGCATATGCCCACACCTTCCTCGCGGGCTGTAAACTACCACACAGAAGCACACAGCAGGACGCATGAATTGGAAACTCTTGAACGATGGGCGCAAACCCCTGAGACCGACTCTGTTTCTTCGCAGCTTGCAAGTGTGACGGACAGCGAGCCACTTCGGCAGCTGGCATCTTCTGAGAGATCATACGGCTGATTGAATCATCGCACCAACTAAAGAGCAACCATCTTGATATCGAGATTTAATTGATCAAAGCCAGACTCTGATGGATGCAGCCTACCGATATCGATCTGCACAGAGAATTTTTGCCAGCAGAGTTCAAAGATCTACAACAGGGTCCCTAGAGAATGAGGAGAGAGAATCGGGTCCAAAGTCAATGGGAAATTGATCCGGTTTCAAGAGACAGACAGAGTAAGCGATTCCCTATAGACAGAAAATTGCTGTCCAGCGCACAACCAGCGAACTCATTCTGTTTTAGATGGCACCATGGAGCCATAGGGGGGATGAGCAAAAGTCAGAATCATATCAATAAGGACAGTCGTCATATGCCCTTGAACGAAGGCCGTACCTTCACACCCACCTTCACCGGTGGGCCATGTATCTCGAGAGGACTACGAGTTGTATACATGCAAACTATGAGGGCAGGTCTTCATGGGAATGTGTGGTAGATGTAACCGGCCTGCCTGCGCTAGAACGTCCCTCGTAAATGTAGTGACAACGACACGGCGTCCCTACACTGCGCAGACCCCAGTGCTGGCTACAGAAGAAATGTCAAGTCAGATACGCAGTACTGGGAATGTCCTTGAGTATTATAATTTCTGATATTCAAGGAACTGCTCTCAAAACGGATTCAGTTTATGGAGCCTTTTCAGATTCATGGTTGGAAAATAGTGTTCACCTGAGGTAAAGGCCATCGTTGATAATGGCTTTGTTCAGAAATGTGCCCAAGTGCTTGGAGATCGCCCGTCGTGGGAAGATTCGTTTGCTATCAGCTCCTCACGATGGCTCATTATAGAATGCAGTCAATTGTCTTGACTCCTGAAAACCGTAGAACATCTCGCACTTTTGAGGCGTTGTGCGTTTACCGGTATCTGCAGTGTTCTCCATCCTATGCACTCACGCCTCGACACACTTCCCCATCGGGATGCTACTGGGATGATTATTCCTTGAGATTCTATTCCCTTATTTCCCGTTTAGTCCCATTCGCGTACTGGTTGATGAGTATTATCTCATTCTCATGCAATATTAATTGGTGCTGCGTTAGGGTTATGTCGACGCGTTTTTCGGTCACCACTAGAGGTTCCCGAGCAGCCCAACAAGAGCACACTGGAAACATTACACGAGCTTCGAAAACCACGAGAAAGATGACTTCACTTGCGTCGGATGACACCGCATCACCGGCTGACCCAATTAATCACAACTAACAATGAACTCATGATCTCCGGCAATCCATAATTAGTCCGTCCTCTTAATCTCAAAAGTCGATGGCAATCTCCTGAAACCTTGTCAGGAAACGTCTCGACGACTGTGATTGTACGCTCGAGCTAGCAGTTAGGGGGCCCCGGCTTACCGCACGGCAGTAGAGTAACAACTCCGCCCCTTGCCAAAATGGAACCGCGAGGTGTGAAGCTTTGTGCGGTGTGGTGGAATCCGTCAAAGATTAGGAAGCGCAGCGTTTATAGTGCGAGGTCGATTGTTCTGGAGGAGGAGGAGGAGGAGGAAGCCCGGTTGGTAGAGTCGTGACACATCTTCCAACCCCGGGACCGAACCCTATCCACCTGTTGCTGGGTTGGGTTTTATGGACAGCCACTAACAAATCCAGGTCCCCAACACGACCAATAAGAAGGCAAGAAACCAATCTGAGCCCAGCTGTGGGCTGGGTGACGGGCGAGGAATAGAAACTATGGGTGCTATTCGCGACAGCACCCGGTGCACACAAGGTCAAGTGGAGGACCAAACACCTCGATAAACGACGGCATTCCAAAAGTGTGCGAGAATTGCGAGCCGGAGTGGGAGAGCGAGCGAGCGAGAGGTAAGGTGGGGCGGGGCGGGGCAGGGCGGTCAAGGATTCGCAGCGCGCGCGCGAGAGAGAGAGAGAGAGAGCGAAGGCGAGGGAGAGATCCGGTGGCAGTGGGACCATGAACATGAGCACCATAATCAAAACGAACTAAATTGAGAGCAGTCAAACGCAAATCGAAGTCGTCAAGGACAGGAACCCGCGCCGCCAGCCACCGACCAGTCGTCGTGAGCCTACACAAACTCGTAACATTTTTGTACCGACTACACGCGGGACGATGCGGTGCGAGGCAACTAACAAACCCGCTATGCAACAATACCCCAGCGTTTGATCCTTACTCATGCACACATTGCAGTCAAAGCTCAGGCAAGCCAGGATCTGCAGGACGAGGCACCATTACTGCCCGTCGTGCCGCTGCTACCTTCTTCCTGTCTTGATTCCCTTCCAGGTCCCGTCTTTGATTCCTCTCGACAAAAACAAAGTCTGTACGTCCTCCGATCTCCCTTCTCCCTTCTCTCCACGGCCTCCATCTCTCGGACCATGATCGCCTCCAGGCGCGACGCTCTGCGACCGGACCCGTCGCCACGGCCTCCCGGCACCCTCGAATGCCCAGAGAATCGAACCGAAATCTTGACGCCGGAGCATATTATTAGCCCTTTCCTAAATTTCATAACCAGGCAAACTGGCAATATATCCGCACGCAATGCAATGGTTTGGCTTAAACTAAACCGAATGGCATGGATTATTAGTTTCTCCGCTTCAGTCACCGCAGTATTTTATTCGGGACCGTCCTAACCGACCGATTAACAGAGTTAATGGGTCGAAATCATCACCTGCTGCACCAAAAAAACAAAAAATCATGGGATGTGATTATTTAATAATTTCGGGGTTCCTTCGGCAGCACATTCGGATTCCAAACCAGGAGTCGACCGCACGGGTCACGGTGACATTAGGCGGCAGAGGGGCAGCGTCCATCACTGTAACCTTTTCATCCAGTACAACAAAAGGTAGCAAGGACGTACGCTATGGCAAGAGCGGCCGCTGAATATCGCCGTATTTTATTGTAAGAATAGTATAAAATGCTGGCGTGCAGGAGGGAAGGGACATCAGGACTGCTTAGTCGGGGTTAAAGGTCCAAGTTGGAGGCGGGCGAGGGCGAGGACAAGCGCGGAGCTCGGCTGTTTTAGGGAAAGGGAGTTCATGGGCAAACACGTGCAAATGTCGACGTGAAATGACAAGGGAATAAGTCCCTCGAGGAAGAAGTATGGGAGGTTACACGTTCCGAACACCTAAACGAAGCTACTTCATGATTGCAACCGGGCTTCCGCGGGGCAAGGGGAATGAGAGAATATTTGCTTACCACTGCTGGTTTCATGTTGGGTCACGAGCATATTCATCCATGCAATGCAAAGTCTGTGCTCTAGGACTTCCTACATCCGCCCCGGTCTTGGAAAAAAACACTGCGCCTTCACGTCACCATTCCGAGGGCAACTTTTGCTCGAGATCCATTTCTTGGGATTTCCTACATCTACCCAAGCGCAGCACCATATCAGGCGTGTCACGTCAGCTTACGTTGCGAGAAAACAAGTATACACCAGCTCAAAAGGCCCTACGGCCAGCGAGACAATCTACCGGTCCGTTAGTGCTGCAAGCGAGAGCGGGCAGTGTCAAGAGTGAGGGAGAGGGACTCTTCCCACTCCCTCCCTCGCTCCCCACATGTGAAGTACGTTGCGCCCATGACCGCCAAGTGCAGCCCATCACCATCAGCGTGCGCTGCTTCCTGTACGCTGTTTGCCTCTTGTGCTACCATGGTCAAGCCTCCCACCCAGCCGACGCGTTTGACTCGGTTACGGAGTAGGAGTACTTCGCACGACACAGTTGGGACGATCACATTGCGCAAAGCAAAAGAACCGACTGCCGTCGAGCATGACTTTCGCTTTAGGCTTGAGCGAGTTTGGCTAAAGTTCAATCGTGAGGTATTCAGAAATTTCCTGGCCTCGAGACACCGCAGCGCCGAAGCGTTCTGGACGGTCGTATACTTTTAATCATGGGACGCATATCGGATTTACAGCGTCACCGCAAAGAAGAACGGAAAGTTGAAGAGTGTAAAACAATGGGGTGGACTTGTACTCAAGTCAAGATTCGGAGCTCCTTCACCTCTATACCGACTTCGGAGGTGGACCTTCCGTTTCAGTCTCATTTGGGAGTAAGTAAGGGTAGAATGCCTCTAGAGGTCCCTTGAGAGCACAAGCAGACAGATGTGACCCGGAGCCTTTTAGAATCCGTTAGAAAATTGCGATACCCACATGAACATGCAAATTCTTCGCCTTTTCTTCCAGAAACTCGGAGTGAATATTCCGAATGTCTTTAAGTTCGCGTTTACTGCTTTCTCTTTGGGGTGTAAAGACAGCCTTCTTTCGGAGGTGGTTTGAATGCTTGTTCGACGAACCCTTCATTCTCTTTTTGAGCCTAACGGAGTTCCTGGAGTCCTTTTATTCGGGCCTACCCCCATCTTACCGCACTTTTGTTTCATCCATGTATTCCTTGATAGGGTCTTCCCATCCTTTCGCTATATACGATCTGGTTTCTTCTCAGATATGAAGCGAGTGTATATGCTCTTGGAAATTTGAATTTTATGGGCATCCCGAGGACAATCCGAGATTCAGTGAGCCACTCAGCTGCACATTCGAAGTCTCATAATGATAGCGAAACCTTGCGGGCCCATTAAAGACTCATATAACTTCAGAAACAAAGCGGTGGGTGTTATGTTGTTCAATCATGGAATCTGAGCGAAGACTCGGCTTTTATAGTTTCGTATGTTTTATCATCTGCATGCGACATTTTTCTTTTCCATTTCACGATCTTAATCGAAGTGAATTCTGGATACGAAATATCGAGACTTAATATTTCGCCATGTCAGCGAGCGGTAGATTCGAGATTCGAAAACCAAGCAAATGAAGAAATTTTAAAGTGTACAAAGCATTGCAACGAGACATAAGGTGCAGTGGAAATCATTGAAAGGTGCACTGACAAAATTCCTCCAATATCTCTGCAGTTGCAAGAGAAAAGATCGAATGCCTCTACATAGAGGCGGTGGAAACGCATTTTGTGAAGAAAATATCTGAGTGTGTAAGTACCCATTGTAGGGATACCCACCAAGCTCTTCCAAGAGTGAAATCTAAACATGTACCTATATGTTCATGAATACTACTATATTAATCCAATAAATCAAATATTAATAATGTGAAAGGTTAGTTATATCTCAGTGTGGACTAATTATCCCTCACCTAGCCTATTGAGCATTACTTCTCCCTTTCCACTGTTCCGCGAAGACTATATCACTTAGCTCTAATAAACATAGTATAGTTCTGACCAATCATATAACTCTGTTCTGTATAATATAATAGGGTGAGTGATAGTTAGCCCAAACTCAATGATCACTAGACACTACGGTAATCATCTCATTTTGTATTTATAGATACTATATTTGCATCAAACCCTGGCTGCAAAATTTGTGTTATTTAGTCAGAGATTAATACAGCGAGATTAATTTTTAAAATCAAATCACTTGAACCTTTGCTCTCATTTTGTCTGAATTATTGTACATGAAAACAACTAGTCATCGAGTGGTTAGAGAGATGATAAAATTAACAAATTATAACATTTAAAAATTGGACAATAAACCTAAATACTCTAAAAAATTCCATCTTTACTTTGATCTTTATTGTTTTAACTCAGTGGTACACAAATGTAGAATATTAAATTTTAAAGAAATTTGTAGAGAATAAGTTTGATATATAAGTACGATCATAACATATGTATTATTTTAATTCTAATAAATCAAAGAGCTGCTACATAACAAGAATGTGTCTTCTCTCGATTTATGATAACGTTAAAGCAATTCAAGATATGTATATATTTAAGTTTATTTTTATTTTTGTAAGTCAAAAAATCTATAATATTTGAATCTATATCAAAATATTTTTCATCACATGCTTAATAATATACTGACACCTCAGAATCATTTTACTCCTAATATGATATCTAACTTGAAATGAAGTACTCTGTAACAGCGTCTAAAAAGATTCGGAATATAAGAACTTTATTTCTCATAACATATTCAAAGTTACGAATTGTCATTATTCTATAATCTATTGACTTTTGAGTAGTATTTATTTGGAGTTAAGTGTAGATTACCTCTTGCTACTTAACGTAAAGTGTGTTCAAATGCAATGACTCAATCATATGCAAATGACATTTCATTGCCATTGTGTTTGATTTCATTAAAAATTGGATCTTCATCATGGCAATTTTAAATTAGAATGAAATGCAAAATGATCGTCAATACTGTTTCATTTAAAACATACAAAAAACGATTTATCAATATTTCTTGTTAAGTAACTTTGATCCATCTAGATATGGAATCGAACAAATTATATTTAGTTTGAAATTAATGAAACTAAAAAGTTTATCAACTTTTAAAATTTAGAGCATGGTTTTCTTCAAGTGATTTTTTGTAATTCTTGATGGATATATTTATTTAAGAATAAAGTATAAAAAATAATCATGTTTTATGCACAAAAAAATTACAAAAAATATTTTATTTAGATAGTACATCACTTTACGAGATTGAAAAGAAATTTACTTGATTGGATCAGAATATAAAAAATATCTCATGAATTTATTTCTGAAAACCTAAATCAAAGGATTTAATTTGTTTAAGTTTACAATTTTTCTGAAAATTTTATTACATGATTTAAAGTTTTTTTCTGATATAGTTCAAAACATATATTTAATTTCAAATTTGAAAATTTTAAAATTATTTAAGTTGTTATTTTCTTAATGAAAAACATCTGTCATAAAAGATTGATTTTCTTCAGCATGTTTTTCATTAATTTTTTTTTTGAATAAAATTTGCTAGTATTTTTCAGTGATAGATCATAAAACTTTCTTGAAGCACAACAATTTTCAAGATATATAAAAAAAAATGAACATATAAAATCTATCACCTATAGATTGAAAAACATTAAGAATAAATTAGTTTATAGTATTAACATAGTATGTTTAAAATAATTTTTTTTGCAATTTTTTACTACTGCATATCTGTGAACAGGATATTCAAGTTAATGATCAAAAGAGAGCAATTTTTTTGAATATGTTTTTTTAACATTGATATGTTCTGTGATTTGATCTTAGTTTTCACGAATTTCTCTCATCACAAGTCATATGATTTCGATTGATTTAGATGAATGTACTAATGTTGTAGAAATATTAATCAACTTAGAGTTTTTGATTCAGTTAGAAGAAAAAATTTCCAATAATACGGAGAAGTTATGTGATATTATATTTCTTTTACTTATGTTGTAATTGTTTGAGTTCATTTGAGTAATCTTATCAGAATATCTCATTAATTTCTTGAATTTGGATATATTGGTCAGAATTGGATTATTCGCATCTCATGATATCTAAATTCTTTCTCCTCAGATGATTTTTAATAACTAAATTCTCAGTTTTTCGGTTCCTGGAATTGGTTCTTGATTCTAACTTTAAAGCATTATTTTTAGTATATCTTCTCCGGTTTCAGATTACTTGGTCTTTCGACTTACATGTTTGGGTGTTTCTCTGTAAATATTGGGTGTTATTGAGTTTATTTTGTAAAATATGAATTTTTTTTCTCATATTCACTATGCAAATTCTGTATAAAGGCAAAACCTAATGTCCTCATATGTGCTTTTTGGTTTTCTTCAAAGTTTACTGATCAAATTGTGAAATAAGACCAGGAAGTTTAATTTTGATTGACGTGGAATAGACATGTGAATAAAGTGTATTTTTCAGTTTCTACATTAAATGAGATTAGTTGTGGAGTCTGTTGTACTTCGCGATGTTCGAAGTTAGTTAGTAGGTAGATGTTCGCCTACATTCGTAGGTTTCGACGTACTTAACTGAAGATATCTGAATATCGGAAGTTCCTTCTGGGACATCCCATAAAATTGGAACGCCCTACGCGATGATGACACGCACAAATCGAGAAATGTTGAAACTTGTAGATTTTTCTGAAAAAAAAAAGAGTAAAGAAGGTCCGAGGAGGTATTTTCTGCGGAATGCACGAGTATATTTCAAGAAAAAACTGGTGCCCAAGAGTGGCGGATTGTAGATTTTTCTGAAAAAAGAAAGGTAAAGAAAAGTCCGAGGAGGTATTTTCTGCCGAATGCACGAGTATATTTCAAGAAGAAACTGGTGCCCAAGAGTGGCGGATTTTAGCGTGGCACAGTTATCAACGCTACCGATCCAAAATTAAAGTAATACCAGTCACATACCGGCTGAACAAATGCCCTAGCGGCGGCTATATGTGGAAGGGGCGAAATAACGCTCACTCGTTTGGGCATTGGAACCCACCAGATGCCGTTCTCGTTATACGGTATCAGCGGTCCTTATAACGCGGAGCGATGGATCGGTCATAAGAGAGACAACGAGGCGCTCTATTTAAGTCCTGCGATACGATAAAGGCCAGTAGCGAGGACATATTCTCGCGTCGTCGCACTTTATCGCAGCGTGGGGCGTGGGTCCCATGGGAAGAAGGCAGCCAATGGGCGAAACCCACCCCGCGCTGGGGTCGTGCGACCCGAGAAGCACCGTCGTGAGATCGAAGGCGCAGGCGCGAAACTGGCGATCGCCCGTCGCACGGACCCGTGAAGCACACGCCCCGCGTAGGCGAAATCTGTCAGGCATTATCTTCGTTATCTCAAGAAATGGGCGTCCCGGTGGCAGGCGCCACTCGAACGGTAAACTGTCCTGGATCTTTCGCGGCGGCAAATGAGAGGCGAGGAGCGAGCGGGGCCCAGAGGTGTCAGAGGCCGCGACGTCAGGCCGGAGGGCAAGCCGCGGGGCACGAACCTGGGAGTCGCGGACCGGCGAGGTCGGGCGCCGGACGGATGAGAATAATAATGGGCGATCTTCCAAGGCACCTGGAGAGACGACGAGGTGGGGGAGGGGGAAATGCGAAAAATAAAGGCACTAAATGGGGATTTGACTTGCTTGCGCTGAACTTCCGGCGCCAAACACCGCAGATCAATCACTGCCGCGCTGCCTGCCTGCGTCCGGTGGGTGCGCGGGGCTTCGGGCTCTACACCGCTGGTGGGCGGTCTGTCGTTTTGTCGAGGGCCTGTGCCGTGGGTCGCTCGGGAGCTCGTTGCTCGTCCTCCTGCTATTGTGCTCGCGGGGCGTCCCGCCTTTTCAGCGGGGCAGGCCCTTTTGGTGCTGGTCCGCTCTCCTGGCCTCACTCACTTCCCCTGCTTAGGGTTTGCGTTACCAGCGTCCCTCCTCCTCCTCTGCGTGCGTGCGTGCGTGCCTGCCTGCGACAGCGTGTTGCGTTAGTGGCGATAGAGTTTAGGTTTTCGCATCTGTTGTCTCGTGAGTATTGTCCTTTTGCTATGCTTGCCAGAGTAGAGTTCATTGCTTTCGGCTCGGTCTCGAGTGGAGGGTGAGAGAGAGAGAGAGACTCAGGGAGGGAGAGAGAGAGAGAGAGAGAGATTGAGAGGCACCGGGAGGGAGAGGCCACCTTTGGGAAGAGGAAAGAGGGAAAGAGGGAGAGAGCGAGAGAGAGTGCGGGGAGAAAGAAAGGGAGCTCGCCGAGAGGAGGGCATGGTTTTTGCACCGTGCATTTGTATCGCGCTAGCGAGTGAAGGTCGAACTAGGTCTCCCGTGGACGAGGCAGTAGGGGCTCCGGGGCGGTCTCTGCGGACGACGGGAAGCTGATTGCACCATTGAGATTTGAGTCGAGGGAGGGAGGGAGGTTTGAAGGAAGGAAGGAAGGAAGGAAGGAAGGAAGGAGTCGTGAGGGCTGTGGTCTGTGTGGCCTGGTCGAGATTAGGAACAGACGACTCTGAAACATTGTCATCCGCGAGCAGGACAAGCATGGCGCGCGTCTAGTTTTTCATCGGGGATTTTTGGGTTGCTTCCAGGATTTGGAGCGTAGGGTTTGCTCGGGGAGAGGAAGAACAGGGGAAGAGTAAGTATCGCCTGCCTCGAAAGTGCTGACAGCCCGCGGACGTTCGGGAGAGGACCCGGAAGAGGTTTCGCCTCTGAGGGAGAAGAACGTGTGTTTGCTTGCTAAGCGCAACGCCACCGCGGGTCGAAAGACGAGGCGGTACGAAGAGAGAATGCCATCAGCGTGGTCAGAGTCTCCGCCAGACTTGGCGGCTGAGCATGGATCTGCAAACAACTCAGCTGCTGGCTCGGCTACTCGACCCACAAGGTCGTCGTACGTTCCTCCACACTTGAGGAACCGACCGCAAGGAGCATCGCCATCGCCCCCTGCAGATTTGGGTCCCCATAGTCCCGGCGCTGGACCGAAACCTACACCTGGTGCTGGCGTTTTGGGTGCCACTGGGGGATCTCAAGCACCTAGACAGCCGAGTGCCTGGGGCGCAAGAGAGATTCCTGGTGCAAGCGGCGTGGGTTTAGCAGCAGGTGGGGCTGCCCCGGGGCGGGCTAACAATCGTGGAGGGGCTTGGCAGGCGGGAGGCGGTGCGAGTGCTGGACCAGGGCATACTCAAGGATGGAGTAATGGAGCCGGCGGAGGATGGGGTCAAGGCGGTGGCCGAAGTGGTTGGAGCGGAAGAGATAGGGAGGTGAATCCCTTCGCAAACGATGAGGCCGCCGAAGCAATTTTCGACCAAGAGAACACGGGTATCAATTTCGAAGCGTACGAGGATATTCCTGTTGAGACGAGCGGGGAGAATGTGCCACCCCCTGTCAACACTTTTGCAGAGATAGATTTGGGCCCTGCATTGAATGAGAACATCAGAAGATGCAAGTACGTGAGGCCCACGCCCGTGCAAAGGCATGCGATCCCAATCTCTCTTGGAGGAAGAGATTTGATGGCCTGCGCCCAGACAGGTTCTGGAAAGACTGCAGCTTTTTGTTTTCCCATTATCGCTGGGATCATGAGGAGTACCCCTCCTGGGCGCCCACGTGGAGGCCGCAAGGCACTCCCTTTGGCTTTAATTCTCTCCCCAACTCGGGAGCTCTCCTGTCAGGCAAGTCTGCTGTCCTTGTCCTCCTTGGCCCACTGATCTTTCTTCACATGGACCTATGTCCAAGTATCTGGTCAATAAGCTTATCGATTTACTATCTCAGATTTTTAAAGGGTCTAGAAACTGAGGGCCTCTAAACCTATCCATATTTAGGATCACCGTGCCGAGTTTTGAGCTACCAGTATTGATGTTTCGTCTTCGTCGGGATCTAACATTTGAGACCTCGTAAACTCTACCTAGCACACAAAATTTCAGACCCTCAGTACCTAACTCTAGGCTTGAAAAAGACCTTGTGAGGGAATTGTTTTCTTCGTATTTCGGAACGTCCTTCTTACATCTTGGATTTTGTTAATGAGATACTTGAATCTGAGAGATCTTGTCATGATGTTCTCTATCGCCAGTATTATGTTTTCTCGTCTCTACTGGCGAACAAAGGATATCAATCTACTGAATCTCTCGCGGCCAGGTTTACTGCAAAATTAAGTGTTTTCTTAGACGCGTTTTGAGCTCAATGCCCTATTGTACTGCATGCTGATTTCATTACGTTTCATGTGTTGCAGATTCATGACGAGGCCAAGAAGTTCTCCTACCAGACAGGTATTCGAGTTGTTGTTGCTTACGGTGGAGCTCCGGTGCAAAATCAGGTTAGGGACTTGAATCCTTTACGCCTTTACTTGTACCGTTTGCCCCACCCATTAAACCTTGAGGGATGTTCATGTTGCATGATGCGATGCCTTCAGCCCCTGCAGTTCCTTCCGTTAGGGTTTTGTCGTATCAATCCTTCGTAGATTCGTGCCTCGACGCGCAGTATTCAACGAAGATCTGTGATTTGTTATCACTTACAGTTTGCATCTTTCCTCTGTCCCAGCTGTATACACAGAGGGTTTTTGTCCACTTGTTAGAAAGCTTCCAATGGCACGCAGAATGTCCTGTTTCTCATCATTTTTGTATAGTGAAGTTAGAGACTGACACTATCGTTCGAAATGGCAGCTTCGGGAGATGGAGAAGGGAGTTGATATTCTTGTAGCCACTCCCGGTCGACTGGGAGATCTTTTAGAGAGGGCGAGAGTCTCTCTTTCGATGGTGAAGTATCTCGCTTTGGACGAGGCCGATCGTATGTTGGACATGGGTTTCGAACCCCAAATCCGAAGGATTGTTGAGCAGATGGACATGCCTACTGCTGGTCAAAGACAGACTATGCTTTTTAGCGCCACCTTCCCACGGGAAATTCAGGTATTGCACTCTGAGCATGCGAGTCAGATTGTGCCCAGGCTGAGGCCGAATGCTTGCAGAATTTCTCTGATTGGGAATATGTGTTTAGTTAGAACCACGAGGCGTCTACTACATTGAAGCGCTGTACATCCAGTTGTTTACTAGTACCCGGGAACGGCAGTGTGGGGCTTAGGAATTTGTCCTAAACATCGCTAATAACTTGCCTTAGCTTTAGTGTCCTTCTCGCAATGTTTGACGAAGCTTTACTTTGGTGATCTCGATTCATGTAGTGGTCAAGGTATGGATTTGTGCTTGTTCTGATACTAAAGTTTCTGCTCATCGGTACCTGCAGAGGCTCGCCGCGGATTTTCTGTCAAACTACATATTTTTGGCAGTCGGAAGGGTAGGTTCCAGCACAGATTTGATTGTGCAAAGAGTTGAGTTCGTCGCTGATTACGAGAAGAGGAGCATGCTCATGGACCTGATTCATGCACAAGCCGCGAATCAGACAACTGGGCAGGTGATGCACCATTCCATGCGACATTTTACAGTCAATCAAACTGGGATCTCTTGCCTCATTACGTATTTCCATGTTATGCACCTAGTTGTGATCTCCTTTTTCGATTTCACTGTGTTGGGAAGCTCAAAGATGTCTGAATCATGTTTGCAGGCGGCTTTGACTCTGGTCTTTGTTGAGACCAAGAGAGGCGCTGACGCTCTGGAAGATTGGCTATGTCGCATGGGTTTCCCTGCAACAACTATTCATGGAGATAGATCTCAAACTGTAAGTACAGCTGACTTCAAATTCACTCCCGCATTATTGCCACCTGAGTAGTTCATGATGGCTTCGCGTCAATGTGATTCTTACACAAATTATGGTGTGTCCCCAGGAACGTGAACAAGCCTTAAGATCTTTTCGAACAGGGCAGACCCCTATCCTTGTAGCAACGGATGTTGCTGCTCGTGGTCTGGATATCCCTCATGTGGCGCATGTTGTGAACTTTGATCTACCTAACGACATTGACGATTACGTCCATCGTATAGGACGTACTGGAAGAGCAGGAAAGAGTGGTTTAGCCACCGCGTTCTTCAATGAAAAAGACACTCCTTTAGCCCGGCCACTGTCCGAGCTGATGACCGAATCCAACCAAGAAGTGCCCAATTGGCTCGCGCAATTGGGCAGTAGGGCAGCCCTGGGTGGCGGTGGCCGTAACCGACGCTCAGGTGGTGGTTCCAGATTTGGAGGTAGGGACTACCGTAGAGAAGGAGGGGGTGGTGGTGGAAATAGGGGAGGTGGTGACCGCCATGGTGGTGGTGGCGGTTATGGAGGAAATTCAGGTGGTTATGGTGGATACGGAGGCAGCAGTAGTGCCTGGGATTAGTCTGTAGTAGCAGGAGCTTTAGGCAAAGGATGGCACGGTTCTGATTGAGGCAGTATTAGCACTGCAGCACCTTAATGACGCTTGACTTGAGGAGTTTTTCAATTTTTCCTAACCTGTACACCTGTGCATTAACTTTTGCCAAGTGTGTGGGCTACATAATTTTGCCCAGTTTCACACCACCTGCCATTTCTTTCTGGGTATGTGGAATACAGCTCCATTGTCCCCCCTGGGCTTTTGGGCATGCCCCTCCCTTGGGTAACCGTCGGCCATATGCGAAGGCAGGGAGTTTAGCATAAATGATTCCTCGGCAAACTCCGCCGGGTGTACGATAGTAGCCGCACCTGGCACAACCTATTCTTAGTAACTTAACAGCAGAGATGGGATCGGCAGTTAGCTGAGTCAGTGGTTACAGCATCCTCGAACACTACATTGTGCCAGAGCAGCTGTGGATGCGGGCCCGTATAAGAACTTCTATGCATGCAACAAGCGTCACAAAGTCCTTTGCCATAGAGCTCACCAAAGATGACTCCACGTTGCATAGAAGCGTTTTGGTTGGGTATGGTTGACATCAGCTCGGGATCATTGGGCTTGTCTGAGGCAAGGTACCATGCTGCCTGGAGGGGGACAGTGATTCTTATCAGATGGCTTTTCTTGCTTTAACTTTTGATTCTGGAAATGTATCGGTGAGGAGTGGGCCAGGGCAGCTCTTCCTGGAAGGGAGGCAATTTATGACTGATTTGTACAGTCAACAAAGTCACGGATCAGGATGTACATCATGAAATTTTTAGTTTCTTTTACCTAGTGGTCTGAGCTCACTAGTAATGCTCTGCTACCTGCTTATGGTTCAGCTCAGGCAACTGCAGAGTTTCTGGTCATCTGTCTCGGTTCTGACCGTTTTTTGACTCAGATTCCGAAAGTTCATGATCTATGTTAACTTTTCAAGACTGGCTGCCAGGTGATTCTTTACGAACGTCCGTCCATATCTGATTGTACTTGGTTGGATGGTTTGTGAAGAGGAGTAGGATTCTGCATCACCTAGTTGCCACCAATGACACTTAGCAGGAGTTTTAGACATCCAAGAATGCCATCAGGTCTAGAAGGAATTATGTAGGCAAAAGTTAGTGAAACTTTATGTGGTACACTCGTCTGTAAAGACATTGTGTTCAACATGAAATATCTTGTTGTCTCTGTTGTGTCCTATGCATGCGGTGTTGCCTGTTTGGTCTGTAGCATGGATCCGAGAAGAGATAAATGGAGTACTCTAGGACGTGAATCCTTTCTTGTTGTCTGTAAACCAATGATGACTCTTGGGCTTTAAAGCACTCACTAAATCTGCTACCTTTACTATTTCATTGCGTGAATATCTCACACGCTATGCAATTTCAATGTATGTTTTTACCATCGTATGTTCAATTTTATTGGTGAAATTTCCGCATTAATCGTCTTGAGTTACTTCACCATGTGTGTCGCACCAGTTTTCAATTGCTACTGTATTTGTTGGATAGGTGATGTGAACGTCGTGTGTGAACTTGTTGAGTCTGAATTTCATTCCTCAACGGCTGGGTGGGGCCCTCGCCAAATTTTTAAACTGAGTGAGTTAAGATGGAATCATACTTCATACGGAGAAGTAGAAGCATCGCCTCGTAAGGGTAATGGCCGGACGATTCGAATTTCATTGGCAAACTGTCCTAATCTCATTCAAACAGAGTACATCTGGGGTTTTTATGACAGGTTACTTGTTGGCTGATGTTTAGTTAGATAGGAAAGTCCCATGGCTGGAATGGGGGAGGGACATACTCTAACTGTGGGCCGAAACTGGTGGGCAGAGTTCCGATTGAAGACTGGATTCGGCTTGCAGAACATCTATTACTTAAATCTCGAATTCACAGCACAGTGTACACCTTCTGCAATTGCTAGCGAAGTCCACTCTCAACTTTGATGTTAGAACGTCTAGCACACAGCAAATGGTAAGGAAAATCTCCACTATCGAAAACACTACCGTTAAAAAGAATGCGAATATTTCATTATACACTTATATCTAGCACCGGCACGCAGTGAACACATGCATGTTTAAGCTTAACGGTAGTGGAACAAGCCATCATCAGATGATGCTAAGTCAACAATTCATATGTAGCTATACTACTGCCGGAGATCAATTCCGCCACGTAAAATTAGAATCTGTGTTAAGACCTGCGAGCAGTTAAAGGTTAGAATCCTCACCTTACCCTGGGGATGGGGGTATAACATGAAAGAAATGTGAAAATGAGCCAAGCGGCACATGCTGATTTCACCATCATCCAGGCATTTAATTCGGCTGATACCCAGCCGCCACACAGACGCAACCATCCATTAAAATGGCACTTAGAGAAATGGCACTCGATGTATAACAAACTCTATTTGAAGTGACAGTCATCAGCAGTTGTTGATTGACAGTTTATAGACCTCCTGGTATTGACGAGGATTCTGAAATGGGTGAAGTTTCATGAGATATTACATCTACGCCTCCAAAATCATTGACAAGAAACTAGCTATCATAAATCAATCACATTTAATCACATGAGATTTTACAAACAAACTACTCCATCATTTTTTCTCCATTATAGGCATTAAAAGTGACCACATTTGATCATGTAACTTAAAAAGAACTAAAAATAATTTGAGAAATAAACAACATCAATTATACACTTAAGTCGATTGATATACTCCTTGAAAATATGAAATTAAGCGAAAATTGCAAGGGATTGATTAAATCTTTCTATAAGGAATTATGATTCTTTTCGAGATTACAAAAGTATAATATATGAATTTTCAAACTTGCTTAAGAAATTCTTATGTGATGTAGAATTCTAAATTTAACGATTGGAGAACTCAACCTTCAGAAATCCACATATATATAATTCGATTTGAATTTTTATATATGAATTTTTTACGATATGATAGGATCTAATCATATAATTGACATTTTAAAGAATCAATGTAAATTATATTGAAATTTATGATGTACTTAGGTAACGTATATATGTGTAACTTTATTGATTTTGTCATGATAAAAGTTCAAAATATATTAACAAAATGTAAAATATAATCAATATCTAAAGATTATTTTTGTACATTTATCATGTTTATGTTTTTTTCATAATAAACGAATCTAATAATTTATATTAAAAAATATTTAAGGTGTTGAATATTTTTATTGTTTAGAATTTTAGACTAAATTTTTATATTGATGTATAATCAAAAAAATTTAAAATATCACATGTATTGATAAACAATAAATAGAAGTTAAAAAATATTAATTGATATAATTTTTTTGATTCTTTAAAAATTATTTAGATGAACTTTGAAATTCTTTTCAATTTTACACAAAATAATTTGATACATGTATGAGCATGAAAAGAGTTGAAATGTCATTGGTTATTTTTTGATTTGAATCAAGTTATATATGTTTATATATAATAATGCAAAAATAAACATGTCTAAAAAATATCATATTATGTCTTGATGAATTAAAATCAATTTAACATTAGTTAGTTATCGTGGTTAGTTTGTCATTATTTAAGAAAATTAATGTAAGATCTAAGTGTCATAATTATTGTTTTGACAAAAAAATTTCTTGTGTTACCATGGATAATATTTGTAAGGCAAATCAACTTTTTTTTCAAATGTCTATTGCAGTTTTTCTTGTACAAATTCTAAACAATAGTTATGAAAGCTTTGGTAGCAATAGAGTCAAGATCTGACTTCATATGGTTGAGTTTCTTAGACATGTAGCAAAGTTGCATGTTTAAGAACGTATAAGTTGTACCGTTTTTGGTGTCAATCTTCTACCTTTTTGATGAGATAATTGAACAAACAGTTGGAAAATTTGGAGTGCACTTTGAAAGATACTCTTGTTGATAAAAATTGTATGTGCTCTTTGGATTGCAATCCCAATTGAATTGAATTTCTTAATACATGTTTTGACTTCAAACACTCATCGTTAGACTTTATTATCACACCGATATGAATCAACATGTCATTTTGGGATTCAATGATTTGCTACATACTTTTTGAGAATTGAAAAATTAACTTCTAACCAAAATGTACACATTTGTAATTTTTCAATCTTTTTATGAGAATTGAAGAATTTAGTTTCCAACAAGAATGTGCACATATGTGATATTTCAATATTATAGATGAGGATTATGTTAGATTTGAAAGATAGATAGAATGTTGGACTTTGGAATATAATTTCAGCATGCTTCAAACCAGTTTTTTCACTTGTTTTTTTTTCAAAAATCTTTTAGAAGTTTGTCAATATAGTTTTCGAATATTAATCTAGTCTACACTAGTTGATTTTTCTTGTGTAAAAAGACAATTTCAAAAAAAAAATTTGGCACAAGAATGAAAATAAGTTCTCAGTTTTAGGTGTGGATTATAACAAACGTTGTCTTACATGTACCTCATCATGTTAGAATCTAAATTTCATGTGCATTTGAAATAATTTTTGGTCTAATAATAAAATAAAATAGATGTAATCACAACATCTTACTTTGAATTTTAAGAGAACAATAATATTTCTTTTAAGTACGCATCTTGATACTTAGAGTTTTGTGCCTACTTCACTAGTACATGCACACTTTAAACTCTCCATTGTCAAATCGATTGAGTTTTGCTGCAATTGATTTATCAGCCAGTGCCAGAATGAATTCTTGTGCTGTGCAGACTGTAGAGTCACAAGATAGTATTGATTTTCATGGATTTGAGTCTTTGTATAAGCAGATTTTTGATATTGAAAATCAGTTGGTTTGCACTGAAGTTCAAACAGATGTCGAAGAAGCATTTGACTATCCCAAAAAAATGTTTGAAGAATTTTAGTTTAAGTTCTAGTTGTTCTCAAAACTAGACGCAAAGTCAAAACCTGTGTTAGATGATAATGCATGATATGTTCCACTAAATTGTTGAACGCTAAAAAATTTGTCATAAAATGCGTATCTAATAAGCATACATATTTAAACAATTGCATACCTAAATGGAAGTATACTATACGTAAGACAATCAAGTGATATTGAAAAAATATATAAAGAAAATGTGATTTATAAATTATTGAAATTACGATATGCATTAAAATACATTTATTTTATCAAGGTTTGATGAATTTATTAAAGCACAAGGATTTTCACTCCATGTATATGATCCACATTTATTGATAAAAGAGTTCGATAATGAAACCTTTACAATCATTTTTTAGTGTTTTATCTTCATGACATGATCATTTTGACACAAAATGGATCAAAATTTGCATCTGAAATGAAAGATTTAAATGAATCTAAAAATCTAACGGTAAATCTCAGACTCAGCAAACCAACAACACGATAAATACAGAAGACACAAGTATAATGTGGTTCACCCTCAGGGGCTACGTCCACGGAGTAATAAGCTCGAGAGAGTTTACTGCTTGAAGTGAGAAACTTCTTATCAACCTCAAGGTATATATATCCATGGTAGTCAACCACTTTAAGATATAAATAGCTACATATGCAGTTGACCTTAGTTAACTCTTTAACCAAAGTTAACCTTAATAATCTCCCCCTTAACTCGCGTTAAGTAGTTTTAGTAAACTCTTTAGCCTATATTATTATTCAGCGGAAAGTTCTAGACAGAATCTTGACTCAAGGTATCTCTTTAAACGAGAGTTAACTAGAACTAAGCCGTAGCTATAACAAGATAGAGTAATAATATATAGAGATAATTCAACAATTTCAACTTAAGAAATTTCAGTCTACTCTCTACCCTATATTATTACTCTCATACCAAGATAGAGTAATAATACATAAAGGTAACTCAACAATCTCATCTTAATTCATGTCAAGTAATTTTAGTCACCTTTCTAACCTATATTATTTTTTTTGCGGGAAGTTCTAGACGGAAACCTACCACAAGGTGACTCCTTAAACGAGAATGAACTAAAACTAAGCCATAGCCATAGGAGGATAGAGTAATAATATACAGAGTTAACTAAAAACCATATTTCTCGTGCTTCTTATGCACAACTTGCATATTAGCACAATGTCGTTTGAAACTCTCTAAAGGAATAACTTTGGCTAACGCATCAGCTTGATTGAGTTTAACGTCAATCTTGACTAGCTCAATTGTTTTATCAGACACTGCTTAAAATCTAATCTATCTATTTAACATATCTAATAAAATGATACCTGATGTCGATTGTGCTTCACTCTGCTAGCCATGACTTGGTTCACAGCCAAATGTAAAGCACTTTAGTTATCACAATGAAGATTGACCACGCCTTGTGTTAATCCAATCTCCATGATAAGCCTATCCAACCAAATAGCTTACTTTGCTGCTTTTGCCTAATATACTCTTTGACTCTCCCATATCCTTCATTTTAAATGCAGACTTCAGTTGACTCATGCATTCATTGACATCATATTAGTTTTTTTGCCAAGATAAGCGACTTAAAGTACTAAAATGATGAGATTGAACGTCTCATCATTCCTCTTCTTCATATAAATACAAGGATCATACACGCTTCACAGAAACCTTGTGCCTTCATAAACTCATCAAAACGTGTATCCCACTACATAAGAGCTTTCTTTAGTCCAATGAGTGATTTTAGTAATCTACAGACCAATCTCTCCTGGCCTTTGACCTCAAAGCCAAATGGTTGTCTCATGTAGATCTTCTACTATAAATATCCATAAAGAAAAGCTGTAACTACATCAGTCTGATACATAACAAGATTGAATATTGCGGCTAGTGTACATACCAGACAAATTGTAGCGTATTATGCTACAGGCAAAAAAACTTCGTTATAATCCACACCCTTCTCCTGTGTGAAACCTCTAGCCATCAATCTAGCTTTGAAAATTCTTGCCTTCTCTCATACTAGATTGTTTTTTAGCTTGTACACTCACTTGAAGTCAATAAGTGTGTGATCTTTAGGAAGCTCAACTAACTCCTAAGTCTTGTTGTCAATTAGTGAATGCATCTCTCGCTTCATAGCAACATTCCATTCAAGCTTGTTGACCAAAGTTTCAGCTTCTCTGTATGAAGAGGTTTCATCTTCTTCCAAGATCAACGCCATACCATACTCATCCTTAAAATCAAGTTCACTATCTTTGAGACATGATGAGTTGATCCATACACCAAATCTCTCAAGAGCTCTACTAGATCATTGTGATCTCATAGTAGACGTTTCCGTTTGATCTCTCTGGTCTGGTATTATTGCAATAGGCTCACCAACAATAGCCTACTCTTGTAATTCTTGTTACTCAAGAACTCGCTCCACATGTATCGGTGCTTCTTCATGTGACAGATCATTAGTGATAGAATGATCAAACTCCTCCATAACAACATTCGTGAGTAAAATTTTTCCCTTGTCTATACAGAAAGCCTCCATATTTTCCCCTCTTTCAATAAGCCAAGCTATTTGAAATAAACATCTCTACTAACAACCAACTTTAACCATAGTTAGTTAGTAAGAACTAAAGTAGAGATTACTCTAAATGTTGATATAGATACTTTAGAATACACTAGTCGTAGCTGCCACGTCAGCGATCCACGTGCTTGGTAGGTAGAGAGTAGGTGTGCTAGTTGATAGCGCCATGTTAGCGATCTGTGTGCTTGTTAGGTAATGATTGAATGTGTTAGTTGGGAACGCCACGTCAGCAATCAGTGTGCTTGTTATGGTTATCTGCCACGTCATCCATCCACTAGGAGTGGGATGGATGGTGGGGATAAGATCTTATCTTACTTGTTGGTGAGAGCTATATAAGGGAGAGAAGAATCATTGTTGGTATCTCTCATCTTCAGAGTTTACGTTTCTATCTTCAAGTGAACTTCTCTCTATTCCCTAGTGTTACACCACTTTACTAGCAACTGGATCCCATAGCCTGTAATCTTTCACGCCGCATTCTACATCCAAGAAAACAACATTTCTTGGATGCAGAATCTAAATTTGTCGTTTGCTCCTTAGATATAAGAGTATAAGCAGTACAATCAAAAATTCTCAAGCGACTATAATCTATCATCTGTTTATGTTTTAGTTAAAACAATTGAGAAATTGTTGAGAACTTGATTGCACTAGAAGGAGAAAGGTTCACCAAATTAATTGTGGTGTTGACAGCTTCGACCCAAAATTTCCCTGGTAAACCTGATTTGCTTAGCATACTCCTCACTTTCTGCAACAATGTTCGATTGAGTCGTTTAGAAACAAAATTTTGTTGTGGAGTATAAACCGTCGTGAAATGGCGATTAATCCTCTACTCTTTACAATACTTCTGAAAAGTTTCACTAGTATACTCGTCATCATTATCAGATCGCAAATATTTCACCTTATGTCTAGTCTGAGTCTCAACTTGTATGCGCCAACTTTTGAAGGTTGAAAATACCTCAGACTTGTGGGTAAGAAAATGAACCCACACATACATGGAATAATCATCTATAAATGAGACATAGTACAACTTTCCAGACAGTGAGGCAACTCGAGAGGATTCCCACACGTCACTATGTAGATACTCCAGCATCTCCTTGGAACTATGAGTTCCAACGCCAAAAGTTTGCCTATGTTGTTTTCCCATGATGCAATGTTCACAAAATGACAAGTCAACTTTACCCCAACCGGGTAATACTTTTTTCTCATCAAGAAGAGACATGTTTCGATCACTCATATGACCTAATCTGGAATGTCATATATGGGACAGCTCAACGTGAGATCTGGTAAAGTGAACTTCGCCATAAATAGTGATGCTCTCTAACAAGTAAAGATTATTATGCTTGAATAGCCAAAAAATAAACTTCTTATCACACGATCTCACATCCAACACGGCCTGCATAGAATTCCATTCTAAGCCGTGTGAGTCTAACACTCCAAGAGAGATCAAATTCTGTCTCATGTTAGATATAAACCTAACATGGTTTAACGTACGGTTGACACTATTAAACATGCGGATCTTTACAGATCCAACATACTCAATTCTACAGGGTTGGTAGTTTCTCATAAGAAGTGAACCGCTTGATACGAAGAAAGTACAAAAGAACTCTCTGATGTAACAAATGTGATAAGAACAAGCAGTGTCCAAAATCCATACATCACCAACAACTTTCAGTGAATTGCAGAGGGCATACCTCTAACATCATAGGCCGTCTGTGTACAAATTGTTCGCCTCAGTATCAAGATGTTCAGCAAAGTTCGCCATTGAAGGGGAAACTATACTTGTCATTCAACAAAAACTCATGATGTGGCCTTTCTTACCATAGTTTCAATAAACGACATTCTTCTTGTCAAATGATTGAGCCATAAATTGTACTTTTCTTCGGTCAGAAGATCTTGATCTCTGCCTCTTCAATCCTCAACGCCGTGAATAGTTGGTATTTATCGGTTGTGATTGATCTCGGGCCATTATAAGTGCTATTCCATAAGTGGATGAAACTGAGGGGGATAACAAATCTTGCTCAACGACATTCGTCAGAAGGGCATTGATAACCTTGTTGTAAGTGGCTGTTGTGTTTTTTTGACGATGAAGAAGATTCTTCGATAGCTTCTAATATGTAGATGGCAGTGAGTGGAAAAGATGCATGATCTTATTTGTATCATTAAGCTCCTCCCCCCTTTTCCGAAGATCCATCAACATATTTCCATAAGCATGAATGTGGTTTTGGATGCGTGTTCCGGGTTTCATAGTAAATCATAACAATCACATGTATGTGTTCATCACAATCCTCAGATTTATCTAATGGAACCGTTGCTGAAGCGCATCAAACAACTTGGAAACTTCAAAGTACTCCTCAACCTGCTTGAGTATGGTAAGGTCTAAATATGCCAACACTGTGCAAACTGCTTGGTTTAGAGCAGCATTCCATTCAATGTCATTTATGCTAGAAGGTTTTTCTCCCAAGCATGTAATGAGATCCATGGATCGTAATTTTACTTTTACTTGCTTTTTCCAAAGCAAATAATCACCGTGGTTATCGAAAGGTAAGATGTTATATCCAAAATTGCCATCGACTTGTCAGCCTATCAACTCTACATGTTGAAAATGAGAGACAAATGCAGCTTCCGAGTCAATTTCCTCCTATTTAGTCATTGTTTAGTTTCTGAGAAGTGTTCAGATGCTTTATTCGTGTCGAGAGCTTTCCAACGATACACAATTTGACTAGTTCCGATGAAAAAAATATTTCAAATGAATATTGATGACTGAATGTTCCTTCTCCGTTATTGCTGACAGTTAACGTTGGTTGACCGTTGACTAGGTTGCCCTGTCGACCACGTTTGCCCTCCGACCACGAATGCAACCACGTTCAGCTCCAGGTAAACCGCGTGCTGCTCTAATTTGACATATGGCGGTGGCTGCGCAATTCTAAGCGTCACTGACTAAATAACGAGGGGGGGGGTGGGTTAGGTTACTCCGGCCTTACCAAAAATGCGTTGCTCCGCTCCTCTCCTTTCCCATTGGCGGTGATGGGGAGGGGGGGAGAGAAATACACTCTTGCCCTAACTACTCGGACGGAGTAGGCCTCCTACACTCCTTGCCTTTGCTGAGGGAGCTCCTTTACTCCTACTCTTCACACCTCTACTTCTGCACGAACTTGAACACTCTTTGATCGTCACTAAATCCGTCAACGACACTAAAAACTCTGTCTACAGTGAAAACCTTGCACTTTGCAGAAAACCGTCAAATATGGTTAAATAAAAAAAGTCACGTGTTAGAAAGCCGCCACAAATAACACTCTGACACAAACTCCGAACCGGAACTTGCTCTTATATTAATTCTAACGGTAAACCTCATATTGAGCAAACCAACAACACGATAAACACAAAAGATACAAGTATAACAGGGTTCATCCTCAGGGGCTACGTCCACCAGAGAATATGCTCAAAAGAGTTTACTACTTGAAGTGAGAAACTTCTTTTCACCCTCAAGTATATATACCCAAGGTAGTCAATCACTTTAAGTTATAAATAGCTACATATGCGGTTAACCTTAGTTAATTCTTTAATCAAAGTTAACCTCAAAAAATGTATGTTAAGTATGAATATGGATAAAAATATCACAAAGAAAAAAATAATCAAATCAAATAAAATACATTTCAAGTTTATTTGATAAGTTTAACCCAACAAATTTTAGAAAAATTTGAAATCCATTGAAATCAAAATTTAAAATTTTTGCATTTCATTGTCAAATTAATGCTATTTAGAGAAAAAAAATTATAAATTTGACAAGTCTAATGCATATTTGATGATATGCAATGAATCTAATATTAAATGAAGAATCAAGGATTGATGCAGATGCAAGAAGTGAAGTATGCAAAGTCAATTGTTTTCAACATTGAATTTACTTGACTAAGCAAAAATATATTATAGAAGTATAAGAAGTAACGCCTAATCAATCATAAGGCCAACCAATATACTCGATTCAAGAATTGATTGCTAATAGTGTTAACAAAAGTAAGATTGATTCTTAATACAATTAGTAACAAAACAAGAGTTTTATAATTGTCACAATTTACAACCTCTTGATACCGCTACATGTTCAACTTGTGATGTAAACTGAGCTACATTCTTTGGAATAGTAGATATTGAACTAACATAAAATTGTTTATAGATTTTTTCTTGTGTAAATTTTCTCCAAAGTTAGCCTTCACGCAATTGTAACATTATGATTTAGAGAGAAATTCATTTAAAGGTGAAATTTAAATCCTGAAGATAAGATACATTGAATGATTCTTCTTCTTTTTAAATAGATACTTCAAACACATATTTAAAGATAAAAGATTCTATCTACCATCTAATTCATTACTAGTGGATTAGTGACATGACCGATAAATCTAATGAGCACACGGATTGTTGACGTGTCGCTCCCAACTAACACACTAATTAACACATTCAATCCTTAACTAACAAACGAAGGAATTAATTTCCTTACCTAACAAACACACAAATTAATGACTTGTCGCTCTCAACTAACAAATTAATTAACATACTCAACTAGCACATGTTTGAAATAACATTATAGATTCTTACAATCATCGACTGTACTCAATTTTGAGTAATCTCTACTATAACTAACTAAAGATGATTACAACAACATCCAAATTTTTTCATTATCCAGTAAATCATCAAAAAATATATATTAATATCTTAAGACATGGTGAGGTATTGTGTTTCTAGCTAACTCTCATTCATGATCACTTCACATATCTTTTTGATAGCTCATCATCATTCTAGAAGGTTAGTATTTTTCAATGTGTCTGTAATCCAAACACACTCTCACACATACTATTCACTCATCACTCAATTGCAAACAAATTTTACTCTCATCATTCAAGTGCAAACATACATTGATAGTCAAAAGTATTGTGAAATTTAAAATTATATTGATGAAACAAGTATTCAAACAATGAACTTTCAAAACTTGATTGAGAGTCTCTTTTCTACTTATATTATTTGAAAAATTATTGTAGTATAAAATGATAATTATTATTCAACTTATTTTTACAAAGATAACCAATGATAGGTTTGATTGATTTCCGATAAATGACAATATGCGATTAATCTAATAAAAAACTTTTAAAAGTTTATCAATCTCTAGGCTGAGATGACTATATGATATTTGAGACTTTTAAACTTCTAGAACCTCCACTTGCCACTAAATCAACTTTAAACTTATTTTAATCAATGAAGTTTTCATTACTTAGTCAAACTATTCAAAATTAATCATGGAGTCAAAAGTATTTTCTCTTTGAATCTAGACTTTTACAACAGACAAAATAGGAGTGTTCACTCAATTTTTTTCAAAAATCTCATAATTATTCCACCAAGTATAGACATCATAACTAGATAAATTTAGTTATAATCAGCTAGAATTAGTAATAACTAGCTAGAATTAGTTATATCTAAAATAATCATTATCAATTTCTTAATTAATCTCTAATATTAATTCACACATACAATAACCAATTTTACACTACATAAGAATTCATAATCTTTCAATGCATATTTATTGAAATATATATATATATATATATATATATGAAAAATGTTATGCAATGAAAATCATTTTGTACATAGTTTAAGTAACATAAGATTTTATGTTCAGAAAACCTTATGGCATAAATTTTTTTATTTTACTAGCATATTCAAAAAAACAACATCTTGCATTTTGTCTTTTAGTTTGTTTTTTATTTGAATTTTAAAAAATAGATAGTTACTATATAAACTTGATTTTGCAAGATCATATTTTGCTTGCGTGACTTAAAAATCACAATCTCAATTGATTGAAATCTTCAGTTTTTATCTTGTGACATATGTATAAATGAGTATTTTTTTGCACTTATGTGAAAATACCAAGCATCAAAAATAAATCTTTAAAATTTAGAGTGGAACTATAAAATGTTAAATTTAGGCAAAATAATCTTTATATTTGAAATTTAAATTTAAACTTTAAATATTTTATGTTTCTCCTTCTTTCCAAATTACAATAACATTTCTTTGTTTCTTGTCAAATCACAAGAATGTTGCTTTGTTTGTTTATTCAAAATTAAACATACAAGAAACACGTACATTTTAAGAAATTGATATTTTTCAAGTTCTACAAATATGTATTTGATGACTTTTTTCACACTTCATTTTTTTTAAGTGTGAAGATTTCAAAGCTCATGAAAAAAATTTCATAAATAATGTTCTCAATTTTTACTCCTAAGATCTTACATATCTGTATAATGATGCATTCTAAATTTTTTTTTTATGCTCAAATTCATTGTCTAAAGCAATTTTATTTTTTAATTTATCATTGTAAAAACTTGAATCTACTTAGAGAATAAAACATTTCAACATTATTGTTCTTCAGTCACATAAAGATCATCAAGATTCAACTTAAAGTAAGCAACTTGTAAACAAAATCAACTTTTACTGCAAGTTGATTTCAATAGATTTTTGTAACTTAATGTATTTTTGTGAATATAAGAGCATTTATAAGAAATTTTGAAAGATTGAACATTCAAAAACTTAGATATATATATATATATATATATATATATTTAACCTTGCAAGTTTTGTCTTTTGGTCTTATGCGTGATATTAATTGCTTGCATGTGGTTTATTTGTCCGGTCTCCTTTCTATTCTTTAAAGCACAAAAAAAAAGTATAACTTGGAAGTATTTTATCTATTGTACAAAAATCCACAATACTTTGATCAGTATTTTATTCCTTTTTTGTCACAATGTACGTCATTCATCTCGTGCATCATGGCTTAGACCCCATGATCTCTTGAACTTCAGTTAGATTGCTGCTCATGTAATCTTTAGATTCATTGAAAGTAGCGAAGATTCTTGTGTTGGGTTTGATATTTTGCTCTCTCATAGTACTCTATTTTGCTTGTGCGTTTGTTTGACGTTTGCTTGATCTAAATCTTTGTCTATCTTATCTCCCATTCATCATATTTGTAAACCTCTAAACTCAAACTTGGTGAGTGAATTGTGGCAAGTTTGAACATCAAAACTCAAGTACAAAACAATCGAATTTTTTAATACAAATTGTTAAATCTTTTTATCATATAAAAAGTCAAACACACTCACACACACACGTGAAGATATGCATTCACAAACATAGTGCACACCACACACACATGATTCACCACAACGAATTACGTCCACAAAACATCTCAGGTTTTTTTTGGTATATACTATATTGTGTCAGTAAGAGCTCTCATGAGCTCTATTATAGTTTGACACTTTGATGAGTTTCACTAATTGGGGTAAACCTAACCAGAGTTACCAAAAGACATGACTTAACTCCTAGAAAAAAGAAGAATAAAATACAATCTGTACATTGATCTAAGATATAATTTTATAAGAGATATAATTTCTAGTAAAAAAGATTGAGGTAGTCAAAATTGATACTAAACTCAATCTAGATGATGTGTTGATCAAAGTTATTTATTTTGAAATCCAAATTAAAATTTACTAGATATATATATATAAATTATCATTTTTTATTATGAATTAGTTTTAATTAGCTTTACTATAAATAATCTCAAATGTTAGGTTTCTTTCTAAAATTTATTTCAAAATATAAATGATGAAGATTTCAAATCCCATTATATGAATTAGAGAGTAGATTCGGGTTAGCTTGACTTCAATTTATGCAGTTTAATAAATTAATATTATACAAGAGAGCGCATCAACATTATTAGAATCACTTCTAGAGTTTTCTCTTCATAAATCTTGAGGTGTTCTCGTGAACGCCACCCCTACTATTGGACCACCTGTGGGTTGTGCATATATTATTGTGTTTACATGTGTGAGTGCTTTTAACTTTTAAAAGCTCACAACAATAGATTATATTTAGTTTTTTATCATGTAGATTTATTAATCTAGCGAGTTATAAATTTATGTGACAACATACATTTCATTCATAATTATTCAAATATTGCAACAAATGCACTTACTATTGGATGGTAGCATATTTAGCTAAATATTTTTATTCTAATGTGGAACTTGCTTTCTCCTCAAACAATTTGTCACTACCTATTATTAAATACACTCTTATGTTTATAACTTTCAAATATACCTTAACTTGTACTTACGTTTTGTTATCAATAGGAGTTTGAGATACTGGAAATATCAGCAGTTTCCAAGTGTTTTTGTAAACATACCATTGCATCTCATATCATGTATTTTTGTATATATTAAATATAGCCGTTGAGCTAGAGTTACTTTTCAAGTAGGGTTTAGAGTCTACGAGGACTGTAACGTTGGACGACCGAGTGTACTCAAGCGTCGACCTGGATTCTCGAGACGAATGGGTTGGTCTTAATTTATGTATGTGTGACAATTTTGTTGTCCGTGGAGTAATCAAGACTAACATGTTTTTCAATAAGTAAAAACATGTGAATTTCAGTTATGGTACATTTGAGCCTGTAACGTTGGAATATCGAGTGTACTCAAGCGTCGACCTGGATTCTCGAGACGATTGGGTTGGTCTTGATTTATGTATGTGACAATTTTGTTGCCCGTGTGGTAATAAAACTAACATGTTTTTCAATAAATAAAAACATGTGAATATTAATTATGGTACTTTTGAGTGCGTACATTCTCGTGTTTTATATGTGTGTAAGTGAGTAACATATCAACGCTATAAAGTGTATAACCATACATATTCGCACGACATTCAAGCTGTGCGACAATGTGACAAAATTTAAACCTACCACAAATTAAAATCAAAAGTTTACTTTGGCACATACTAGATGTTGTGAGATGCCTATGAAGCACCACATGTATGTACTTGACTAACCTGAAATCTGAAAGATTGGATTGATGTGATTTGGCAAGCAGAGAAAAAGAAGTACACCATGAGAACAAGGTAGGGGGGTATACACAAGACGTGTTATTTTCTGGTGCGTTAAGACTGCACCGTTTGTTTGTGACTGCATGCTCGTGATGTGTTCAGCAGAGATGGAGGCAAAGTCGAACGCCAAGCAAATGAGGCAGAAGCAGGGCGAGCAGGTCAGTCGGAGGGTACATCGTTGGAGCCAAGATCCTACTCTGCGGTACACGATTCTCTCTGCAAGCTTGTGGGGACGAGAAAAAACAGACGAGGAGCATGAGCTTGGAGCTGAGTAGAGAGCTGCTCGGAGCAGTCAGATCAGAGGTTCGGCCGAAAGTCACACCATCTGCGTCGGAGTGCAGAGACCTCTGACTACGACGACGACTCTGATCGATCGAGCGAGAATAGTGAGTGATGGAGATGATGGGCCCGTGCAGTGCA
Source organism: Marchantia polymorpha subsp. ruderalis (assembly GCA_037833965.1). Lineage (NCBI taxonomy): Eukaryota > Viridiplantae > Streptophyta > Marchantiopsida > Marchantiales > Marchantiaceae > Marchantia > Marchantia polymorpha. The sequence continues at coordinate 9,042,837 of AP031352.1, read as the reverse complement.
GCTCTCTCGAGCTCGTGAGCTCGTCTTCTCAGTCATCGTGGCGCATCGTGCCTGCGTGCGTGCCGGGCCGACGGAGCCACGGCTAGGTTCGAGTCTTAAAATAGCAGGACTATTGACGAAAACGACGTCCCACTGCTGCTGCTGCTGCATTGGACCTTCCATGGGTAGTAGAGAAGCACCAGCGAGCTCATGAGGTGCCGGACAAGCTAAGAACCTGTTTTCTCAGCTGACTGTAATAGAGCTAAGCCGATCTGATAAGAGCAGAGCAGGTCAGGTCAGATCAAATTAGACAATACGAAGGCCGTTATTGTGCCCACTACAACTTCGGCTAACTGCTGCAGTTGCTGTCGATGTGCATAATCAGCGAGTTAGGAGAATGTCTCCTGGAGTATTCGCCGAATTTTCCAGGCATTTTCCCTGAAATCCGTCAGCTAATCCGAAAGTCGTACAGTCAGTCCGATCCGGGAAATCTGCAGCTTTAGCCTTCGTGAACAGAACAGGAAAGGAAAACAGGTCGGAGCTTGCAGGTGCTGAAGGAAGGAAGGAAGAAATTGGAAAAGGTCTCATGGTTGAAATTCAGCGCGAAGAGTGAGACTGTTCACAACTGGTTCCGCTCTTTTTGCCGAGACATTAGGCCCGCGGTGGCATGTTCATGGCATGCCCTTGACTAGCATGGATAAAGCCACTGAAGCTTGAGCTGAGCGTGGGCGCGTGCGTGCGGCCATCAGGCCTCGTCCACAGCGGTTGTCACTGGATGAAGGTGCGAGTTCGTGGGGATAGAGCACAGCAGAGCTCAGGCCGGTGAGGAGGTGGACGGTTGTTCTCTTTTTTGTTCGGTCCCCGCCGGTCGACGGATCGGGGTCGGAGCTGTGCTTAATTGTGGGTGGGTTCTAAGTGAGGACGCCTGTGGCGCCTGGATTCTGGTTACTGCTTTATCAGTAGATAAAGCAGAACAGGGGAAGCATTTGCCGGACAGTAGTTAGATGCGCCGACTGGACAGGAAGACTCGGGATCGGATTGCCTACAGTCGGCAGATTGGCCCCTCAAGTTGGTTGATCACCCCGCTTGACGGCCTGGGTTTGGATCGTTAGCCTGCTGGTCATGTTTTAGGCTGTACTGGTTGTGCTTTGAGGTTCAAGGCATTGCCCAACACCGAGTCATAGGACAGAAGTACGGGAAAGGAAAAGCAGCTGCCGCAGTTTGAGACAGAGTTGGTGATGAGGAGGAGCTTGTGATTGTTTGCTTCAAGACATTGATCGGTGGGAATTGGTGACGCTTCTCGCAAAATGAGTAACATTCAGAGAACGATTATAGGGCTGTCAGCCGTTGGACTGATCGTCCTGTTGCTGAATATGTTCGGAAATCGTCCTTCTGCCCTTGCTTATAATCGAGTTGGGGTCGATGATTCTACGGTGGGTTTACGGTCAGCGCTGTGAGAGGTTTCCTGTGACTGCTTTGTCCTTTGGTTTCGCTCGTGTCAGGTGTCAAAATATAATGATCCAAGTCATGATCCATCTACAGCGTTGTAGGATTTCTGAGGGATTCATGATGACATTTGTTTGAATGGAGGAGTCTAATTGCCTCATTTCAGTATCACCTCATCTCTTTACTTATCAGTTTCTGCTCTTGATACAGATTTTGAGCCCTTATGAGTCGCAAGCTGAGAGAGGATGGCATAATCCCAGACTAGAAGCAGTGAACCGCAAACTGGAAGCAAAGTTGTGGGGTAAACCTGGCCCAGTGCTGGAGCCCTGTTGGAGCACGGGTCTCACCAGTAAGTTTATCTATATCACAAGCAGTCATGGTTTCTCATAAGAATCAGTAGTAGCATGGAGAAATGGAAACCGGGGTAAAATGGAAGGCAATTGTGAGGTTTAGGTCTGTCTGCTAAGTCCCGTATCCGAAGCGATTAGGATCTGCCGCTGTTTGCATTCTGGTGGAATTGTCGACGACGTTGGAACCGCGCGTTGGTTAATCTCAGTTTACAGGCGTTTATTTTTTCTCAGTCCCACAGTAGCGTCTTATGGATAGGATTCATTCTGCCACTCCAGATTACAAACCTCGTGAAGTCATGTTGGTACCTCTATTCTGCTTTGATTACATGAATCCGACTCTTCAATTGAGCTTGGATGCTCTTATCTTCAAGTACATTGTTCCACGGCTCTTCACAGTCTAGCTTAAAATAGACATTTTTCTGTACGTTTCGATATTTCATTCCTTCAAATCAGTGGGCTCCGCCGAGACTTCACAGAAGGCATACACAGATGACCGACATTTTGTGTGCCTTGAAGCTTCATTTTGACATTCTTCTGAGAATGTCATGTGCCTTAGGTGTACGGTTATTGAGACGATAGCATCTGAAGTTGAGTAGCTTCCTAGAGAATTGTTAAACGCGGGCGTAAATGTCTCTCGACTTCGAACTGAATCGGAGATTTGTGTACCGATCCTCGTCTAGGATAGTCATTCAAGCGTTCTAGTCTTCGGCTTCTTTCCGATGATCTGATAGCATGCAAATGGACTTCACTGCAGCCGTTAGAGTACAAGATCAGCGAAGGATCTGTTGGATTCTGTCTGATTTGTACAACAGAATGCATGAATAAGGTCTGCAGGTTAAACCTGAAGAATGCAACATACACATGCGACCATGTTATCAGCGGCTAGGTTATTCACTTAGTTGCGCATGTCGAATGCTCAGTTGTGTTGGTGGAAGTGCAGAGCAATATGAAAAGACTTGGGGCTTCGTGGTCGTAACGTGCTCAAATGGCCCTCACAATCACCGTGCACAGGTGTGTCTCAGACTCGAGAAATGTTGCGTTTGAGCAACGACTCTCTTCCATCAAATGGCTTTGCCCGCTTACCTTAGCTTCATATTCAGATCTTCTGCTACACCTATTCTACTATCCTATTTCGCTCACTTGCATGGTCTCTTTGAACTGCTATGATTGAAGGCCTTGTGCGCTTTGCCTCGAACTGTTTTCTCAATCATATCTTCTGCTCTATGTTGTTGGAAGTTTACTTCCTACGTCTAACGTGACTGGACGTTTGATCCCAGATAGCCGACGCTGTTGTGGTAGCGACACAACTCGGAGCTACTCTTGTATTGCCGAATGTGAAGGAAGCCCAGAAAGAACCGAACAGGTTCGTTCATACTCGTAGCACGAAGAAAACAGAGTTGTGAAGCTGTCTGGACGATGAGCTCTGTGATCTCGAATCTAAAGTTCCATGTACTTTGTACATGCACGGGACCGTTGTTATTGGATTTCCATGGATTTGAGTATGCCTCGTTGTTCTGACCTCATGTGATGATTCTGACATGTCGGTTCATTCCTGTGTGCGATTCTGTGCAGCCGGTTTGATGATATCTACAACGTCAGGAATTTCATTTCCAGTTTGGAAGGAGTGGTCCGGGTTGTTGGGCAGTTGCCTAAGGACTATGCCAAAGGCAACAAAACCATCACGAGTATACCACTGAAAGTTGGTCGAGAATATATCGAACAGCATGTGCGTCCTGTATTTAAAAGGGACGGAGTAGTGTACCTTGGGAATTTCCTACCTGCGATGAAGAGCGAGAAGGAGGACCCCGAGCTGGCAGCCATTCGATGTCTTGTGATGCACAAGGCTCTGGAGTTCGTCATCCTCATACAAAAGCTGGGAAATCGCCTGCTCAACAGGATGCGAGAAGCCGCACCTAAGTCAGCTGGTAATCGGTTCGTAGCAATAGATCTGCAGGTGGATTTACTTCGCCATAAGACGTGCAACGCTACAATTGCAAAGAAGAAGAGGTGTCTGGAGCCCACTGAGGTCGGACAGTTCTTAAAAAAGCTGGGCTATCCCACCGAGACAGCTCTTTATCTGACTCAGTCACGGTGGGAGCCTATCCTGGACTCGCTTCAGCAGATGTACCCAAATGTGCACACAAAGGTAAGACATTCTCCGGATGCGTTCTCCTGATTGGTATGGGCATGGGTGTGGGCTTTTCCGAAGATGTAGGGAGCTCTAGAGGCGTAAAGGCTCCCACCTCGAGGCTTTCGCATCAGTTTGCTTGGAAAGGAATTCAACAGTCAAATCAGTCAATTTGTGGGAGATACAACCTTTTCGGATTGTACCTTCGGTTCGTAAATTCGACTTTTGAAGGTAGAAAGGTTTCTGACAACTTTTACGACATTCTCATGTCACAGGAATATAGCATGCCTTTCAATGAGGAGAACCAGTATCTTTTCTCTGGCAAGACTCAGTTTGAGCAGGCAGTTGATTTCTACATATGTTCGTGGAGCGATGTTTTTGTACCAACGGTGCCAGGAGTATTTTACGCTCACGTTTCCGGGGAGCGAATCACCGAAGGACTCAACCATATTCTGGTTCCTGCTTTGAAGAACAAGCCCGGATCGACCAAGTTACAAGTGTCTGGAGCAATCTCACCGTATGTCGAGAAAAAGAGTCACCCCGTCTACACTTGCTACTGTGAACCTCCCTCAAAAGCTGCAGCCAAGAGGAGTCAGGGCCCCTTCGCCTTATCTGAAGCGACAGTCTCGAAGCTGTCAACTAGTGCAGGGAAGAGGGAAGGTAGGAGTAAGAAGAGTGACAAGGATGTAGTGTTGTAGGATGAAATGGTAGAGCTGAAAGGAAGGGAGAGAGCATCATAATTCTTTAAAGGTACGCTTTTTGTAGCAGTCAAGGCTTAGTCTACAAATGGAGTGACTTTTCGAAACGGATGTAGGTCAACTGTAGGAGAGAGAGGAGAGAGGGAGACGATGAGAGTGGGGCTGTTGAAAAGCTTGTACAGGACGGATGGTTGAAGGTCTCGCAGAAGAGACCACTGAATCCAGAGGCTACTGGCTGATGGAAACTTCCATGTGATAGAAGCAAGGTCCCTTATTCAGCACCTTGATTGACAGGAGGTTCAGTCTGGGCCAGTGAAGGACCGGTGTCGAAGGCACCATGAGGAAGTCATGTGTTCATGATTTGAATATTTGATCTAGTGTACATTTTGGAGTCCATCCGTTTATCCATGGGCTTCAGCGAAGACCCTTTATCGAGGATTGTAGATACAGCACGTGTGGAAAAGCACGATGTATAACTCTTAATTTAACAGCAATTTTGCAACTCATGAGCTTCGTGCAGGTTTCTCCTTCATGGAAAAGAAATGTGTGCTACCTGGCTGTGATGCACTTTAGTTGAGGCGGATCATTTTAGGAATATTTTCCGCTCGGTGTTCCTTTTCTTCTGGACTGCAGAGACGTGTTTCCCGTCGCTCTCAATCTCGCTCACACGTCTGCCACTCTGCGCCTATCAATCAAAATTTTGCCATATCTACTGCCTGATCTTTTAAGACAGCTCTGTCACTCGAAGGCTTACGGTTGACCTGTCAGGAACTCACCGAGTAGCTGTAGACATCCTGGCAGCTGGATCTTGTCCGTCTTTTACACTACATCTTTATAGCAATAATAAGTGGATTCCGTACTTAAAAATTCTCCTCAGGACAGCTAGATTGATGTCAATTTCATGAGCCCTTCACATGGGTTTGTCATACTGTCAGCGAACTAACGAGCTACCCATATTACTTTACTGCAATTTTGTAGACTTCCCGCATTGCCCCACTTCTGGGTTCCATCATGCACAGACTGCCAGTGCCCATGTACTTCCCTGTCAATTTTTTCTCTCAAATCTCATTTGCTGATCTTTCTCGAGACAATAGGATTGTCCACTTCTCGGTTTTGCGATTCGTCGGTCCGTGATTCCAATCCAGGAAAAGAAAAGGAGACGCAGTTTGGATTGAATGTGCTTTGGGTTGCAGGTGTTGTGTGTAACAACAATTGTTTGGATAAGTACAACAAGGGGAAGTTAACAGTTGGAGTCTCATGTGAAACTGAAAATCTGCAACGATAATAGAGTGTCGAGGTACGACATCTTTTTTTTATCTGGTGACTGAATATCTCTTGCTTGCAGCGAAATGCATGACGGTACGACCAAAGCAAGTTGAGCCACGGAGCATTTGCTGGATGGGTCACTTTGTAGGTGGCTAAAGAAAGATGGGATTCAAGAATCAGGTACGTATTATTTGAAGAAGATAAGATGGCACGTGATAACTGGCTGGATTTTGGATACCTATGGACAATCTGAAACCGGTAAAGTGCTTACAGTAACGCTTCAGTGAATCAGCACATCGAAGGTTTTTTGGTCCGAGTTTCAGGTGGCAAGATCCTCGCCTGGCCTCTGCTGGCCAGATTCTCTCATGACGCTATACATGTACGTACAAAGGTCCCCGGTCAAAGTTTGGAACCTTTCGGCAAAGCTAACCAGCAGCTTTGCCTCTTACTACGAATCTTGAACTCGAGAGGAGGGCGGTTTTGATCATATCCAAAGTCGTACACTTATTAAAATATGGGCCGAAAAAGGTCGCTTTGTACAGTCCAGGGGAGTGTGGAGGAGATCCTGCTGGCATGAAATGAACACTTTCTTGAAAATAGATGAACTACCCAACCCATTGCTCCCTACAGCAAAACCATCGCTGCCACCTTTTCTGCCCAGGCAGCTCAACCAACATCGCTTAAACTTCCCTTTAGACACGGTTTGGCCAGATCATTATTCAGATCATTGTTCACGAAGTCAAACCGAGCTGGAATGTGAACGAATGACTCGTGTGTCCACGCACACACGAGGACACTTAAGGAACCACGCCCTTAAATGCTGCTGCTGCTGAGCGCAATACCTGATCAAGGTGCAATGATCGTAGGTTCTGTCTGTCTGATGAGAGTAGCCTAATGCCTGTGCTGTGCAGACAGGCCTTCCATCTTGCAGCGAAGGAGGTCAGCAAGGGTCCTGATAAATCTCAGACCAGAGCTGTAGTAGTGAAGAGGTAGAGCAGCAGCAGCCAGGAGCCAGCAATATTCGTACTTGCTTACTTTCGACCAAACACGGAGTCGCTTTAACTGATATCTTTAAGAGACGTCGGTGACAAGAAAGTGCTTTCGTTGGATTGAGATGAGCTTTCACACCACTGGCAACAGGTCTGGCTATTGTCCCCGTACTCCAACAGGTTGTAGCAGGCCGCTATATATAACTGGGGCTCTCAGAATGTTCGTGGCACCCCAGAATCACAATGGATGACTGTCGTCCTCATCCTCTCTTCCAGGGAGGACGAGGACGCTTGCTTGTCCAAGTGTGGTTGGGGCCAAGCAGTAACTGCCATCTACAGACCAAGAAGGTGCGAGACACATATCGCTCTTACAGTGTAATTGGAATCAGTCACATTCTTGCTTCTTCGATTTCGTTACATTTATGATCTCACTCGCTCAGTTCGTGCATGCAGTTGTGGAATGGAGTGAATGGCCTTGACCTTGTCGGAACAGAACATTCTCAGACGACCGAACGTAAGGTGAATTGGATCTTCTGTGTTTTTTTGAAAAAAAATTTGTTGGCAGAGCTGGCGAGTTGGAGCTGTGCTACGACCTGTGACAGCAGGGCGGTCGAGAAAGCCTGTCGAGTTTGTGGGTGCTGGGTATGAATGAAATCTCATGTCGGGTGCCATCATCTCTCCGAGCGTGAAATAGAACGCTCACAAGTGGCTTGCACAGCTCTGTAACGAAGATGGAATTTCCGAATTGGAATTTTCGGGTGCTCACCTTCTTTATAGTTCTCTGGAGTGCGATCGGAGGATTTGAAGTAATTGGTCTGCAGTATGCGTGCGAATCTTCGCCCGCCTCTTTTTCTTTCTGCAACATCGCGAATTCATTTGAAGAACGTGTCAAGGACCTGATTTCGGAGCTGAATTTGAGCGAAAAAATTCAGCAGCTCGGGAACACGGCACCCGGCATTCCACGGCTGAACATTCCAGCTTATCAGTGGTGGCAAGAAGCCTTGCATGGGGTCGCCAACAACAATCCAGGCGTAAATTTCGATGGTCCCATCATAGCTGCAACGAGTTTTCCCCTACCGATACTGACCGCTGCCTCCTTCAACAGCACTCTGTTCAACAGAATTGGTCAGGTACATCCACGGATCCTCATCAAACCTTTGTGCTGCGAATCAATATATTCAAAGACTGGCCTTGTTTTAGCGGAGCTCTAATTACCAAAGAGAGAATGCACAGTTTTAGATTCGTGTTTGTGGCTGCAAGCTACTGAAATCTTCAGCCTCACAGCGATCTTCTTGTTATACTTGAGTAATACGTAAGCCCGGTTTGATCACAGGTGGTGTCAACAGAAGCTCGTGCGATGTTTAATTCGGGTCAGAGTGGCTTGACCTTTTGGTCACCGAATGTGAACATTTTCCGAGATCCTAGATGGGGACGAGGGCAGGAAACTCCAGGAGAAGATCCTCTTCTGTCCAGCATTTATGCCGCTAACTTTGTAGTCGGAATGCAAGAAGGAAACGAGCTAAAAGCGCAGAGGAACGAGGATCCAAATTTTAAATTGAAGACTTCTAGTTGCTGCAAGCATTTTACTGCGTATGATCTAGAAGGTTGGGGAGGCGTGGATCGTGATCATTTTGACGCGCTGGTATGTTGTACCTCTGCGAAGGTTTCAACATCTTGTATGACGTGATGCAGTCTACTCTTAGATGTAAGTCTCATTCGGATAAGAGTTATAGGTTGCTTTGTAGCTGAAACTTTTTGAATATGTTGGAACTGCTCACTTGTGTCAGGTGACAGATCAAGACATGGAAGATACTTTCAATCCACCCTTTCAAAGCTGTATCGAACTAGCACAAGCTAGTAGTCTTATGTGCGCGTACACTCGAGTGAATGGGACGCCGGCGTGCGCACATCACAAGCTCCTCACCAAGACTGTCAGAGAAAAGTGGGATTTTCATGGGTAAAACATCTCTAACCAATCCTCAAGAAACAACCAAACTGTCTCGAGCTCAGGAGTCGTGCACTCATCGTCCCACCTAAGTGTGTTAGTTCTTGTTTTACTTCGCTCTGTTGCTTCATTCTGCGCTGTTAACAACTTGCCCGTTTGTAGAGTATGGCAGATGTGTTTCTAGCTGTTGTTATAACAGAGTGACGTTACATGTGACATCTAATTCTGCAATCAAATGTATCCTTTCAGGTACATAGTCTCAGACTGCGATGCTGTCTACGATATGATCAATGACCCCAAGTACGCATTAACTCTGGAAGATGCTGTTGCAGACGCTGTGCAGGCAGGTACTTGGAAGAAGGCCTACTCTGATGAAGTGGACAAGATAATCATAGAACCAGATTTAACTTGCATCGACAGCTTTTGACTTTTGCGCCGTTGTCTCTAGACGATTTGATTGGTTATATGAATGTTGACCCTCACACATATATCTCCTGTGAATACAATATGATAAGTTTCCTTGGTCTACTTTCTGGCTCAAATCAGGCATGGATCTCAACTGTGGAATAACAATCAGCAATCATGGAAGATTGGCTGTAGATGAAGGCAAGCTGTCGGAGGAGGAGGTTGATAGAGCACTTACTAATCTAATGTTGGTGCGGATGCGACTGGGACTTTTTGATGGTCTTTCTCAAACTCAAATTTACAGAAATATAGGCCCACAGGATGTCTGTACTCACGAGCACCAAGATCTAGCACTGGAGGCCGCACTGCAAGGCATCGTCCTCCTGAAGAATGATAATACGACCTTGCCACTCTCCAGAGAAACTGTATCGTCCTTAGCTGTTGTGGGTCCTAGCGCAGCCGATGAAGAGTTCCGAATGCTTGGCAGCTACGCTGGTGAGGTTACTGAATCACCTTCACTTTGAAAAATTATCTCTGAAAAACATGTCTCTTGAGTTGTTTGCACTCTTAAGAAAAATTAATGTCTTCTGATTTGCAGGCATTCCTTGCACGTACATCACACCAGCTCAAGGTCTGAGTATGTTTGTCAGCAACATCGACTATCAAGCAGGATGTTCTAGCATATTCTGCGAGGAAGACGATTTTAGCGATGCATCCGAAGCGGCACTTGGAGCGGATGCCGTCGTAATCGTGGTAGGACTTAGTCTGAGTGAAGAAAAAGAGGGACTCGATAGAACAAGTCTGCTGCTACCTGGTCATCAACAGGAGCTTGTTTCTTCCGTGGCCAGAGCTTCCAAAGGCCCTGTTGTGCTTGTCATCATGTCGGGTGGTCCGGTGGATGTATCTTTTGCCAAAGACGATCCAAACATTGGCAGCATTTTGTGGGTAGGTTATCCCGGGCAAGCTGGAGGGCAAGCACTTGCAGAGATCATTTTTGGAGAGCGGAATCCAGGTAAATGAAATTTCCTCTGTAGTCTGATGGTATGAAGAACTGGCCACGAGATATGCCTCTAATCATTTGATCTGACAGCATGGCATTGAATGCTTTTGTGCCTCTGCTTTTGTTATTTCATGGAATAATCGTGAATCTTTTCTGAAAGCTAAAATACTGTTTACAAATGTTTTTTTTTTGTTTGCAAAATCTGCATCTGCAACCGAAATCCTTTTAGTATCTGTAAAGGATAGAATCATGTTTGTCTTGTTTTTAGTTTTGGAACTTCACCTTGAGTTATTTTCTTCTACAGGAGGAAACCTTCCAATAACGTGGTATCCAGAGTCCTTCACCCGGGTGAATATGACAGATATGCACATGCGTCCCAACGAATCATCAGGTTATCCTGGGAGGACCTATCGCTTCTACACTGAAGAGGTTGTTTACCCTTTTGGTTCAGGGCTATCGTACACGACCTTCAGACATACAGTGAAGTCGGCTCCTGCTGTTGTTGTGGCACCCAATCTACAGCAACAAGCTTGCTACCACGAGCACAAGTTTGTTGAGAGCAATCTGATTCAATGCACAGATCATGACTTGAATAGATGTGAAGATTCGTCCTTTGAGATTCAGATCGAAGTGAAAAATGAAGGGCTCCGGAGCGGAAGTCATGTCCTCATGCTCTTTTCTACTCCTCCTGGTAGTGGCAGGGATGGCGTCCCATTAAGACAACTTATAGCCTTTGAGCGTGTTCATCTTGAGGCTGAGTCGCAGCATACTTGGAACTTGGTTATAAATGCTTGCCGTGACTTGAGTACCGTGACGTCCAGTGGGACAAAGGTACTGGGTATTGGCAAGCATGTGCTCTCGGTTGGAGACGACAAACATTCTATCATGTTTGTTGCTGGTTCTGAGAATTTTCTCGAAACTCAAGCCACGAGCAAGAATGACCAAGTTCTCTTCTCTGTTGGTTGAATAACTGCTTATTAACTGGTTTCAAGACTGAGGCAGGTGTATATATTCTTGCGTTTACGCACGATCTCGAGGATCGTATTGCTTTCTTCGATTTTGCGCAGCCGAAGCTGCAACATGAGTTGATGTTGAGAACGATCGAGGTACTCCGAAGGTGAACAAGGTGATTTGAAGAATGAATCAAGGTGAGGAGCTATCTTGGAACATCAACCTGCCTTGAGTTAAATACTCTCATAGTTCCAGCTAGCACCTTTTCTCCAATAAAATGATACTGGATGTCTATGTGGTCGCTCCGGTCATGCATCTCAACACTTCTGCACGTTTGAAAGTCTTCAAGCTTCATGCATAAAAGAGATGTAGAAATCAAACACCCCCTCCAGTAATACTTCTGCATATGCTATTATTTTTTTTTGTCATCACCCTCTAGTATGTGCTTCACTCTTAGCAGTCTTTCCCTTGTCAGTTCCTCTTACAAGTCTTATTAATCCATCTTCCTCAAACTCGAAGCCGGTCCATTGTGTACCTTTTTCCTTTGCTCTCGTCAGAAACTTAGCTCTTAACTTGGCAGTTCAAGCAACGTTCCCTTTCAGCCAGATTATTATCTGTTCAAAATGGCTGTCTACTTTTCCTTCGAGTTTCCACAAAACCACAGTGCTGGATTCCATCTGTACTCGACGTCGTGAATGCAGGTGATAATGTTCCTACCTTCTGTACTACGTAAACAGCAAATACTTTTCCCAGCTCTGCCATTATGTTGTTAAAACCAACAAACGCATGAGTGAGTAGCTTTTTACTAGACTTCAGCCAAGTGCTTTTATGCAAGATCTGAACATCATCATAGACATTCCGTGTCATTTTATTGGGCAGCAGGTTCTAGCTGGAAGTATGAGAAGTATTTTATTGCACTGGTGAAGAAAAGATATAGCTGACAAACACTGAAGAATGCACAGTTTAGGAAAGTCTCCTCCAAGTGCCATCAAGGTTTTCGATACCTTTGTAAACAGAACCAGGATTGGTTGTTGCGCCATATCCTCTTCTATGACTCCGCTATATGGCAAAGTTTCAAACGAATCCAAACGATGTTTCACCTCTACAGTAAGCTTCAGATATGTTGTTATGTTTTCAATCCTCCAGATACCTCCATGCTAAACCTAGTTTCGAGTTTGCAGCTACACAGAGGATATCTTCTCTTCTGGCAATTCATGAACATGGTACTCTGGCAATGCATGAAACGAGTGGGATGAGAGAAATGTCTAAATACTAAACGTCCAAAAAGCTGTCCGAGCATGGCCGAAGAGGGTTTCTCCCTACATCTAGCAACAATACATGTAGCATAAACGTATATATGAAAACCAGAGGTAAAATAATATAATAGAGAGCAAATAAGCACAGAATTTGTAATCTAGAATAGAACTGAAAACCAACGTAAATTTAAGATTTTACTGAATAACCGACGTTCTAGAAGGCAAGGCAAGGCAAGGGGTCAGCCAAATAACATGGAGCTTGGATCTACCAAAACGTGAAAATCGGAATGTACTCTCCAATCTCAAGCTAGAAGACACGTATATTACAAACCAGTGTCCAACTATCAAGTTACCACAGAAGACTGTTGGCACAATACTTTATCAAAGATAGAGTGGGATTAGAGGGAGATGCCGAAAAATGCATTACTACACATCAGAAGTTTGACAAACAGAACACTGCAAGTACATCTGAGCTCTCTATATGTGAGACAGCGTATACCATTCAAGCATCTCCGTTGTGTCAACGTCAAGCCAAGTTGTCTCTCTGCTCAGGAGTTCCTCGAGCGCGCTATGGCACGAATTTCGCTAAAGATTTCAATTCCGGCGGCCTTCCGGGCCTTCGATTAGTTTTCAATCAGCTCCCATCCACAAAGCAAGAGAATAAGTGAAGTGGAGTGAAGTTTACTCGACTCGCTTAGTTGCACAAACTTTTACAATCGGCCGTACTGCCAGGTGTCAGGGATCCTATGAAGGCCCTATATAGGGCCTATGTATAAGTTTGTGCAGCTAAACCCGTCCAAGTTTACTTCTTTCGTTACTCATAATTCCTTCATAAATTACGTGGAGGAGCACCCATTCTCGTGCTGAAGGAGAGTACATTAGATTTATGTCTCATGATGACAGGGCCTGCTGAAACACAAACTGCCAGATTTTTGTCATGCACTAGACGGAGTTCAAGAGAACTGGGTACAAATGACAATTTGAATAGAGTTGAGGAAAAGGGCCGAAGTGGAGCATAGAAGAGCACTACGCACACAATACTCTACCAGCCCAGCTTTGCTTTGTATCCAACATGTTTTGGACATTTAAGAGGAAATGTTGGAAATGTTTAGAAGGAGCCATGCTAGGATGGTTCTGTATCCGAGATATCTCAATATTCTACCAACCAAGCTTTGCTTTGTATCCAACATGTTTTGGACATTTAAGAGGAAATTTTGGAAATGTTTAGAAGGAGCCATGCTAGGATGGTTTTGTATCCGAGATATCTTAATATTCTACCAACCAAGCTTTGCTTTGTATGACACATGTTTTGCACACATAAGAGGAAATGCTGTAAATGTTTAGAAGGAGCCATGCTAGGATGGTTTTGTATCCGACTTATCTCGATCCGAAAGATGTTTACACTAGGAATGCAGAATATTTTCTGCACACTCCTAGTGTAAACATCTACATGCTCTCTTGCCGTATCTATCTCGAGAGTCCTGGATTTTAGGGGAAGGATATATATATAAGCAAGAAACCACTTGGTGGAGGGTTGGGGTTGGTTTGGGAGGTGGTTTCCACAAAACACTCCTTTCTCCATCACGAATTAGAAATAAGTGAGATGAAGAGTTTGATGTGAGCTTGATGAGTTGGTGCGTATCGGCACTGAACCATTTCTCATCATGTCTTTATTGTAGTAGATTCAGGCAATCACTGTGCTTAGATTGACCTTAGATCCGGGCTTCTCGTTTGGCATGAAAAATGTGCTAGTCTATCTCCACACACGAAAAAGCAAATGATGCCAACTTTTTGGTGTTTTTGTGTAGACGAGAAATAAATGGAAAGCTGGAATTCATTGAGACATTCCTGGAATCTAGTAGCGGAAGAATCGAAAGTCATTACGTATGGAAGGCACATACAAAACAGAGTCCGAGGGTGGAAAAGCCATGAAACACGGTGTGGTGACTGGTGTTCGAAACTTTAAAGCTGGAATAAGGTGAGTAGACATGCAAAGATTGAAGAAATAAATGTCCGAAGATTATGAACCAAGCAAGCCCAACTGTCTACCTCTATGTATTGAGAGCTGCAAGCACATTGAGAACAACGAAGTGGTCCAGTGTGAATTCCCATTAAAAAATAAACAAAAGCAGTGTTGTGTTCGAGTGAGCATGGTGTAAGCATGACGCTCACTTGCCTTGATATGAAAATTTGATTTTAAGCATTGATGAGCAATCCTGAACTCCTGAACCTGGATTTGAGTGACTATATACTGTTTCGTACTCTAGATCTGAAGCTGACGCCATGCCATGAACTTGTAATGGTGAACTGGGCTCAGACCTCAAGTCCACATCTATGTATCTCGCACTGTGGTAGTTTAACAATTATTTCAACTTTGCCGGCTTGCACGAAAGCTTTAATTCATGACAAGGCCGTCATTCATGTCATCCCTGTTCGTTAGCTCGAGTGAATCCTACAATCTAAACCGTAAATGTCCAGCATCAGACGATATTTTGAAAACAACGAGAGTGGAACAGATGGGTTTCTGACACTCCTCGACAAGAGTTGAGGTCTCGTGAGCGTATTCATATTTCCCTTATTTATTCAGATTTCCTAGTCCCGATAGTTCTATCAGGACTAGGAAATATGAATAAAGATTTGAAGATTCTTTTGTATTTTGGTGTAAGACCACAAGTAACTTTGGGAATTATTTTCCATATCAACCAACTGCATCCAGCTCACGGGATTGCGATGATTCTTCATTTCCTTCCTTTGAGTAGTGGTGCAGGATGGAACTGTCTGATGTAGAGGACCTACCAGAATGTGTCCACCAGCGCACACCTACTCCTCCCGGGCTCAGCACTGAACATTCAACTCTGAGATGAAAGTGCGAATTCCACATCGCCCACCAACTAGCTACCCGTCGGTGAGCAAAATCTACCGCAGTTCGCATTTCAGGTCATCGGGTCATGGTCACCGGTGATTGGCTGGCCTGTCTCTCGCTTTGCCACACGGCGCGGTTCACGGACCGGAACTGAACTCCTGCTCTTGACAGTGTACATTATATTGACATGAGCAACGGTTGTGCACATTATGGGGGACACTTTGTTTTCGAACTATGCTGGGGGAGATTTCAGTGACTTCATTAACGACTTTGTACCCTTCTTGTCAGACTCGAGAGACAATTGGCATGCACCCTTGCCTCGCATTGACTGGAGGAATGGGAAGCCCGTTGCCGGCCGTTTCCTGCGCTTTCAACAACCCCCTAGAAAGTTCTAGTTTGGTATTCAATTCAATTCCCCGACAATCCAAACGAGAAACATTACCGCTTCCGTCCGTATGCTCTATATTCCACATTCTGTGCATATAAGATATTGCAAAAGGGATGGAATAGGCCATCAACTGCATGGCTGAAATCAAAGAGGGGTAACATGAGGCTAGGGTTCTCTGGTGTATCAATGTGAACATATATGAACTATCTACTACCATATAAGCATACCAAAGTCATGATCTCTTACACATTGTATCCTGGTGATTCATGATGAATATACTTTGATCTACAATATGATCACAGAATAATGAAACATGGACAATTTTAACCAAAAAAAATTTTTAAGTAATGTTTATTCTTTCCAAATACATGTTTATCTTTATTCAAATTGAGTACATATCATACCAATATTCCATGTAAGACATGGCAATGATTCATACAAATAATCACATTTTTCATCAAATCATGATGATTATTGTTCATATTCTTAAGAGACTAGTGTTCAATTGATAAGTATTATGATCCACTGCTACATCTGGGATATAATTACGTTCACATATATGCTATGAAGATATAAGTGCATCGATTACATAAAACAGAAAATCGTTTGTCTGAGATAAAACTTCATTACTATATGATAAAAGAACTATGATTCATGGTAAAAACGATAAACATGATAGTTGCATCTTGTTTGAATAAAAAATGTTTGCAAGAACTACTAATGGAAGTAATGCCCAAATGTAACTAAAAATTCATGTGAGAATTTTTCAAATTGTTAAGAAGATATAGATAAATAGATAATATTTTATTAAATATCTTATATTTACATGTGATTTAATTATTGTGAAAAAATATTTCTATGATATCATCTTTCTGAAATAATTTTTTATAAAATTTTTTTATCCACTTATGTTGCATACACAACATAAAATATTTATATTTCTTCACAAATGATAAAAAAATTGCATTTTTTATTATATTTAATAAAAAACTTATACTTATAATACACTTATAATTCAAAATTTCAATGTTATTTCATTTTTCAAATCGAATTGTTCAAAAATTCATAACTGATAAGTTCATTTTGAATTGAACTTATCTAAGCTATAAAAAAAGCTATGTAATTTTTTTTATCAAGATCTTTAAAATTTTAAAAAAAGTCATTTTGAATTGAATTTCAAAATTTGATATCCCTTGAATTTTTCATTTTAGTACAATTTTTATTAAAAAAATAATTTTCAAGTCAAACTTATGTCATGTAAGAAACCGACTATTTTTATTTGAAATCAAGCTAGGGATAAAATTAAACCCAATGCTACAAGCTACAAAAAATATTCAATTATTAAAATGATTGAATGATTTGAAAATTTTCTATAAATTTTCTAAATTAAGGAGTATAATTTAAATAATTCCAATAATTTTGAATTTTAACTAAATGCATCGAAAATGTGAATGATCGACTATTTTTTAAAAAAAATTTAGACATAGTTATGTGACCACACAGAGGTCTTATATTTGACTAGATTGAACTTTAAACAAAAAAAAATTAACTAATTTTTTTATGTAAATTGCAACAGTTATATCCAATTACTAGATGTTAAAAAATTTTGTGAGAAAATTTAAAATTTTTAATATAGATGAGTGAGGACAAAAAATGAAATAGATGTATAATTCTGTTAGTGATTAACTCGATTGTAAGTCAATTCTAGTTAGTTTGACTAAGATAGGTTTATGAATGATTAGTTGGACTAGTTAGCTAATGCTATTTAAGAAAGCCAGAAGAAGCAAGTTTTGAGAAAATTAATGTTTAATATGTCGACGCATCCTCACTGAAGCAAACCAATTATTTATTACGTTGATTCCGTTTGAAACATTTGTCATACTGAATATAAACCAAGATTGATATTAGAAATTAATGTGAGTTAAATAACTTTTCATTGCTTATGTATCCTTGAAAAATATTTATCACATCTTCAGATTCATAACTATTTTCTTTCAAAGTTCAGAATATTACAACCAGTTTTCTTTTTAATCATGAAAAAAACTATAAATTGAGAGAGTACTATATCCATATGTCGATTTGAAAAAGGTCAATCAAACTTTGAGAGTAGAAATTGAGTTAATTTTTTCTCTAGAAATATCCATAATTTGCAATTTCAAATCAATGCCATCGAAATTAAATTAAGAATAATCCATCCCTTCTCCTTTTTGACAAGATACAACACTACAATTTGACAAACTATTCTCGGCCTCATACTCTTGGCCCTACCCTGGCGCTCACTCTACTAAACAACCATATCCTTCACTCAAGGGCCTTTTTTTCTAAGTAGAATCGAGTCAACTCAACATTAACAACTTATACAGCAGCAAAAAACGGTACTGTCTTACAACCAAGAGGGTTGCATGGATACAAAATAAAAAGACAGGATATTGATGGCTTCGCAGGATGCAGCTCAACATCTGCATTTTTTACAGAACCAAAGTACGTTACAAGTCCTCCCCCAAAATAGGCAATAAAAGACAGGATATGATAATACCCACCTCGAAGGATGCAGCTCACATCTACAATTTCTACAGCAGCAAAGTACGTTACATTTTAAATCCCCCAAGAGAGTTGCATGGATAGACTATAACAAGACAGGGTGTAATTATTACCACGTCAAAGGTTTCTTGGGTACAGGGTCTGAATTTTTCTGCTTCATATTCAGCAACATATATAGAGCATTGTATGACCAGGTGAGAACTTCCTTCTAGTTAATAATGAGGGGATATTCCAATTGTTTGTTGCTACCCACTTGTCGCCCTTTCTCTCCTAGTGAATATCGTTTTGAAAAGGATTGTAGAAGACGCTTTTGTCCTTTATATTGAAGCATGAGATCCCAAGGCAATCCATATACTGGTCATTTCGATGCTAGAAGTCTAAAGCTGGATCATATATATTGCATTCCGAGATTGGAAACATGAAAAGGAAGCTACCGATTGTAAAGTATACATCTTTCATGATTTCTGACATTAAACCTTGACATTCGGTTCAATGCAGACGAATGCTGGAGTTGGGTCCTTGATCTAAGTCTACGTAATTACCATATCTGAAAATACTGGACTCTGCAACATATTCTTAGAATGAAGAAAAAGTGTCCTGGAGAAAATGTCCTGGAAATTGCAAAACTTAATAACAGTCGAAATCTTACAATTTGAACATTCACGTTCAGTTCTAGTTAAAAGCGTGCGTTAAATTGAAGATTGTAATAACCCACTGATACATTGGAGATTGTTTGAAACTACTAGCATAAAATATAGATACATTTCTAATTGATGACCCTGAAAAATTGAACAGTCCAGAAAGAAGGCACGTACATAACTTCACAAGATATAAACTAGGAACCGGTTTATATCTTGAATAACCGGAAATCATGTGATAGTGCATTATTGTCTATGAAAAAGAACATTACGTTTTTGCATTACGACTGATTTCTCCCCTGAATGTGGTATTTGTTATGTCAGAAATCAACAACCACGTGTAAGAATATCACTTGAATATGGATAGTCTATCACATGCGGGCTATATATGTCGGGGAACAGACGACATGAAGAAATGGTAAATTTTATGAGGACATACACGTAGAAGTTAGTCATTTGTGCATAATTGAAACCATTGGCTTTTTTCTCCACATACTAATATTCTGAAATAAGGAAATACAAGATATTTCTTTGACGAATCCGATGAAAATTCAAGAAAGGGTGATACCTTAGTATTGTAAACTCAGGAAGAATCAATAACATAAATCTGTGCACCTACGGTAGCCTACTTCTAGCCATTTTAAAGTCTACCGACGAGAGTTGCGTGCATACCCTTAAAAGTGACTGGCAAAGTTTTCTTAGAACTCGATTGTACTCTCCAATCGTCGAAGTAAAATGTTCACATATTGCAATTTTGCGAGTATAATGGGTCAAAGAGAAACACGTATCGAGCTTAAAACAGAAACTTTTAAAATAGTATTGCGTGAAATGGGTAATCAATTATCAAATTTTCTTGTAAAAAGGAAAATTCTATTCAAGAAAAATCTATTTTTTGTTTCAAAATTATATTCATTTTTTCGTTTGTCACTATTTTAAACTTGTCGCCATCTGATTTATTACATCCTTCGTTGTACAGAATGCAGTCAGTCGAGTACAATGTGCAGGAATCCGTTGAATGTTACAGTCGAAGTTTAGCACATATCGTAAGTAGCCCTGCAGGTTCCAACATGCTCGTACATTGACAGCAGTTTGGAGCTGGTTGTGGTCATGAGTGCTGTCCTCGGACTTGTCTTGGCTTACTAAAACCAGCGACGGAGGGATGCGGCAAGTTCAGAATTAGTTCGATATATGTGACTTCCAGGCGCGGCGCAGAACCAGACACCAGCTCGGAAAATGTGTGTGAAGTCTAAACTCAAGCACAAAGCTGCCTCTATTTTTTTCGAGATTGACCGCCAGGACCAGGACAGCAAATAACTGAAATCCAGCCTAGGTCTGGGAATCACTAGTAATAGGATTTATTTGCATGATTACTTGCTCACATTAGAATTCCTTGACAATCTTATATACTGGGCTTGAAGTTGGAAAGCAAGTGGTCAAACTACGTGAAAGGTATCGCCACTTGATACTCCCCATTAACGCCTCATCTTGTCCACTAGAGTCGTGTGTACAGTAATTCATGCGTGTGGATTCTGGAAGTCCTGCCGTTAGAAGGAGATTTCTAGCTCATAGGCTTAGGCTCGTACACTCATAAAAAGTTTCCTATCTGCTGCATGCAAGTTCAAAGTTCCGATAGTTTTTGTTGTGGAAGTCGCAATTGTGGCGAAGATACTACATGTTGGCATGAGCAAGAACATGGTTTGGAATCAGTGAGCTTAGCTGCATCAAGATGCTCAGAATGGAGGGAATCAAGACCCAAGTGAAAGTACATTATAATTATTTTCCTAGTTTTTTGTGATAAGAGCAATATTTTGTTAGGATGATGCACTTGTGTCACGTTGAAAATTAATGATGATTGTTTTTTTAAACAGAATTATGTATGTTTTGAGGCAATATATATATATATATATATAAATAAAGAGAGGGGCAGCGGGGCTAGTTATCATCCACCCGACTGAACAGAGTTATGTTCAATGGGTCCATGTGTTTACTAAAGTTTCGCGGCACATAGAAAAGGGAAGAAGAATTGTACATTAACCTAGGGTGAGTAACAGATAGTCCAAACTGAATGATAACTAGCCGCTCTGAAATATATATGATATGATACAATCAACATGCGATCAAAAGTTCATAATAAATTATTATTATTATAATAAATTCATGACAAAACTAATTTAGATTTTTGTAAGATACTGTTATATCTAAATTATGTAGAACATGAAAAATTCAGAGCATAAAATTGGAGCATTCAGTGTCAAAAAGCAAAAAAAATTTGTTGAAGCATAATTCTCCATGGAAAAAAAGGTATGTTTTCAATTTACAACTAGTTCATTGTTCAAACCAAAAATATTACCTAACCACTATCCTAGCCCAAGTCAATGCATCTACATCTTTAATGTTCAAATGTGAAAGTATTATTATTTTCCATGCAATGAGGATACATATAACTCTTTGTTCATATGAAAACGGATATTTCATATAAAAAAACATGGTATTTTCTATGGCAAGAGAACGGATATCTCATAAGAATAAAAATGTGGTATAACCATGCTTGATACTAAACAACAAAGTTATGGTGAAAGACATGTTGGTTGTTTATCCTATATGTGTCATTGTTCCGGAAAAAGTTACATACTAGACACGGTGTTGAAACATAGGTTTGTGAGTGAATTCGAGAGTTTATCATACTAGTTGATAAACTCTCGCATTCAATCACAAAGTAGTAGTATCACTCTACTTACTCAACTAGCAACATGTTCACATTCATTGAAGACAAAACTAGACATCAATCACTTTTGTGCCTACTTCTTTGAATGCTTTTTTTTTTCAAGTATACGAAATCGGGTAAAAGTTCTTCATGTTCTCTCAATAATTTTCTTCCACAGAAATTTACCTGGGTGGTTGGGAATTTAGGGTGGTGTTTCACATGATTCCCAAAGTGTTTTATTATCGAGTCTCATCCCGAAGACACGAGTTTAGATCATTATTTTAACAGTGGATGTGATCACCTCTGTACTCTGCGTCGTTATTGGAATCCATCCATATGGGTATACGGCTGGAAGGTGGCTGGTTTCGAGGCTCGTTTGACTGTCGGGTTACCCCAATCCCGGACGGCTCTGGCTGCGCAGAGTTGCCTGCACATTTGTCGCGTCGTCTCGATTGTTCTCTCGTCATGCGAAAAGGACATGAATCAGTTTAGCTTTACAAGAGGAGGAAGTTGCATCCACAGTACGTCCGAGGTGAGGTCAATGAGGGGCAATGAACGTAGACTGTGCATGATCATGAGATGCTCTGATCCGCTGAGCGACGCCATGAGTACAGTAGGTCCGCTGAATGAATTGAGAATTTGATCGTCGGAGGCTCAGAGTCTCGGAGTGTCTGTCTTCTTCGAAAGCCCCCTCCTGCGACCGAGATTTGTCTACAATGTCCGACAGCTGTAGGGTAGGTTACAGGACCGTCGTACTGGTCTGAACCATATCTGCGAGGTTTAGAATTCTGGCTTCTGTTCAGTCCCGTGATTACATGTAGTATGCGTCCCATGTCCTAGAGGGCGTTGTACAAATGCACGACAGCTTGTGCAGCCATCAGCCCTGTACGACTCCGTGGGGTATTCCCATTTGTTATGATACTCTGTACTCGTATTCTTTCGCTATCTGACTCCCTCCTCTTGGGTTTCATCTGATTATGACACTCACAAGTACAAAGCCCATAATTCGAGACAAATTTTCACATGAGATGATGAGATTAGCAGGTGATGGGAACTTCGGAGAAAAAAACGACGAGGTTTCCTTCCTTCCTTCCTCTCTTGCTCCGCACTACTTCTCCGTGGTTAGTCTCCTCAGTTCGACATCCGAATCGGTTGAATGAAAGGTGTGCGTACGTTCGTGTGTCAGATCCGGAGTTGTCCATACCAGTGACCTACAGCAGTTAGTTGGCTCCATCTTCCTACACCAACTCTCCAGAAGCTCAGCTGTGACGCTCTCGAGTAGTCCAATTTGCACTGTTCTCCCCACCCCCCTCCCCGCCTTCTCCCCGCTTAATTTTGACACTATTGTGTCGCCAACTACCACCTGAAGTGCACAAAATCATCGCACCTTTTCTACCTCCTGCCCGCCCGCTCGCGCCCGCCGCTTGATTGAACATGCACTCCACCCGCCATCACCCACTTGAATTCAAATTCACGTCCACACTAGGTTACCTACCGCCCAAGTGTCGCTTCAAACTACACTACTGTATCTTCAAGCGTGTTCGCGGAGTCTCACACAATGATTTTCTTTCGAAAGATTTTGCTCGAAATATATGAGGCCGTCGTTAGTAGTAATATATATATATATATATATATATATATATCACTCCAAATATTTTTGTCAGCTTGCATCTGTTCGTTCACACGGAGGCGAGAGCTTCCGAATAATGAAAGGAAGATATGACTGATCGATAAAAACATCCTTCATGAATTGCAAAAAAATAACTATACTGGAAAAAGTGAAAATGAAAATAATAAATGAAAACCTCTGATTACGAAGAGGTTCCAGGCGACAAACAGAAAACATAATGCATGCTGTAGAGCAGACTACGTGACACATTTGGGGTCCTTTGGGGTCTAGCCCCATCCTAGTCCGGTGGATTGTTCCGTATGCGACTGGATGGGGTCTTCCCATCCTTTTGGCGTTTAATTTTGTTTCCTCGTAGAGTACGTAGACTAATTGAGCTACGAGGAATGTTGGAATAGTCTTTAGCTCTGAGAGAAATGCGCAGGTCGAAATTTGTCACCTACGCAGTACATGCGCGCCGGGATAACGTACGCAGTCAATGCAGGACGCGTTGTCGCTGCTGTAAACAATTGTATTTCTGGAGAATTGTGTCTACCCAATCCCAGCTCCGATCGAAATTCTCCGCGACCTTTTCTTGGCGTTAAGAAAGCGTCCAGCCGAAGGTCTTGCGAACGAAATGATTGACGGAAAACAAAGTAAAAATCTAGAAAATCTGATCTCGCTGCTCCATGAAACTCGAGTATCAGAATTAGGCTCCCGGCGGTCGTCCGGGCGGGCGTTCAAGGTCACCCGGTGGACAAAACGGTCCCCGCGCCATTTTCTTGCATCCGCCGCTGGGGTCGAGCAAGATCGACAGAGCTCCGAAGACGGTGAGTGGATCAATGCGCGCCTACATTCCTTCGTTGCGCTGCGACGAGTGCCGTAGTGCCCAGCTCCCTCGAGGCCCTGGCAAGCTCGAATGATCGAGCGGAGTTCGAAGCCCATGCAGCTCGTCGCGCAGTCCGAGCACGGGGTTTGTTGAGGTAAGCTTGAATCGAAATTGTCGAGTCGAGTTTCATGTCATCGGGCGAGATGGACTCGGAGGGAGACGCTGTTTCGTCTTCCGAGGACACCGAAGGATCAGTCGTCGTTGATTTGCCGTTCGCATTTCAAACGACGGCTCCGCCGACTTCCCGAGGAGATCGCATCCAGAGCAGGAGCAAGCGCAACTGCTGGCTGCCGTTCCCGCCTGGACCACTGAGCCCGCCCAATGGGGAAAGAAGCTTTCAGCTGAAAAATTCGAAGGTCGCGGTGGACCCATCGCCGGACAGGGTCCGAACGTACGAGATTTTCGTCAAGAATTTGTTCTACAAGTTACCGCCTCGCAGACAATCGAAGTTCGAGGGCGTGAGGGATTTCATCCAGAGATTGAGATGCGGCCCCCCGAAGGAAGACGCGCCGCCTAAGGATAAACTCGATCGCTATATTTTGAGGAATATAAACTTTGAGGCGAAGCCCGGCGAGCTTCTGGCTGTGGCAGGTCCCAGCGGTGCCGGGAAGTCGACTTTGCTCGAGGTGTTGGCGGGCCGTGTGAAACCCACGAGTCCGCCGGGATGCATCCTCGTCAACAATCAAGTGGTGAATGTGCACCAATTCCAACGAGTTTCGGGCTATGTCATGCAAGACGACGCCCTCTTCCCCTGCCTGACGGTAATGGAAACTCTTCTCTTCAGCGCGAGGCTGAGGCTCCCGGCGACGATGCCGTATGCGGAAAAGCTTGCCCGAGTCAAGACCATCATGGCCGAGCTGGGGCTGGACCATGCAGCGAACACGAGAATCGGCGACGAGCTAAATCGAGGAGTCTCGGGCGGAGAGAGGCGGCGGGTGTCCATCGGGGTGGACCTCATTCACAATCCCGCCGTGCTCTTCCTCGACGAGCCGACCTCGGGGCTCGACAGTGCAGCGGCCGTGAACATCGTGGAGATGCTCAGACTCATGGCGGAGTCCCACAGCCGCACCGTCATTCTCAGCATCCACCAGCCGAGCGTTCGCCTTCTTCAGCTCATGCACTCCGTTCTCCTCCTCGCCGACGGGATGGTGGTGCACCACGGATCGCTGGAGCTTCTGGCCGTGCGGCTCGAAGCTCAGGGCCACGAGATTCCACCCCAAGTCAATGTTCTGGAATACGCCATGGATGCCATCAATTCCAAGGAGGCCGACGCCATCAAAGCCCAGCACGCCACGGGCGTCAATCTGCCCAAACTGAAAGACTTCTTGAATGGCAACGACGAGAGCTCGGTACAAGCCTGGGACGATCTGGAATACCAGGAGTATCTGAAGCGCGCCTGGGGATCGGAAGACGACTGCGGGCCGGAGAAGGTCACGTATGCCAACTCCAGCTATCAGGAGGTGGTGGTTCTGGCGCAGCGGTTCTTCAAAAATATTCTTCGCCCCAAGGAGCTCTTCACAGCGCGGGCCGTGCAGGCTCTGTGCGCCGGCGTGTGCCTGGGGACGATTTTTCTCAAAGTGGAGAAAGATAAAGCAGGAGCTTCAGAACGATTGGGATTTCTCGCCTTCACTCTGACCTTCTTCCTGTCCGGCACCACGGAGGGGCTGCCGATTTTCCTGCAAGAACGACACATTCTCATGCGGGAGACCTCCCGGGGGGCGTACAGAGTTTCGTCGTACGTGCTGTCTAATCAGATCATTTTTGCTCCATTCTTGCTCGCGATGGGACTCATGTACAGCATTCCGGCTTATTGGCTGGTTTATCTTTACCCGACGGCCACGGCGTTCCTCTTCTTCTGCCTGGTTATGTGGCTCGTTCTACTCATGGCGAATGCCTTCGTCTCGTTCTTCGCGGCCATATCGCCGAACTTTATCATGGGAAACTCCCTCATTGGCGCGTGCATGGGAGCGTTTTTCCTCTTCTCTGGATTCTTCATCGCGAAGGACAAGATTCCCGATTACTGGATTTGGATGCATTACATTTCGCTGTTCAAATATCCATTCGATGCTCTTCTCATCAACGAGTACGAGAACCAGTTGGACACCTGTTTTGTGCCGGTCGACCCCACGACAGGGTTTTGCGCGTGGACCGGGAAGCAGGTGCTGAGAGACGCTGGTGTGGACCACATGCAAAAATGGATGGACGTGGGGATAATGATCGGCTTCGTCCTAGCTTACCGAGTGCTGTCCTACTTCTTCGTCGCTTGGAGACTCTCTCGTCGCCGGCGATGATCGAACCGACCGTGCACCAACGGCGACCATTCTTTGCTTAGTTAGTCGATACAGTAGTTGTTCTAGAGCGGGGTGGAAGAGGCGTAGCACGGCTTATCTCGCCTTCTCTCCTGATTAAAACGATTCATTTCTCTAGTGCGAGGATGTAGATTAACATAAGGCACGAACAGTTGACAGCAGCAGGCCTCTGATAGGGAAATAACGAGAATAAACGCGAATAATTACAGTCCGGCGACCCAGCTACAAATCTTATCAACCTGTGGACGAAACACGCCATTAAATACTTGACAGATTGTAAAATAGGATAATACCTCGCCGGTCGGGTTGTTCCCCAGTAGATTCACAACTAGTGCTGCTCGTACGACGCTGAGGAAGACGAATGTGCAATAGATTAAAAGATCTCTTCACTGATAGAGGATTACGAAGAACAAAGCTTCCTGAATATTTCAAAACGTTGATATGCTCATTGTATTGCTTTCCCTACAGCGAAATAAACAAAGAAGGGAACCTTCTGATGTCGTTTCTCTACTCGGTTTAATCGCCTCTTGTGTTACTTATTTTGTGAAACATGTCCCTTACCAGGATGTGCTCTAGACGTCGGATATCATTGTGCAGTTGACTTGCCTTATGCCAGTTGAGATCTGCTGTGAAGTCTGCGCCATGATGGACTTTGATTCATTGTGTAGAGTAGACCCAATTATTGGAATGTATGCAGCTCTGTAGCTGAAGCTCATGGGCTCCAATGAGTACTTGATTGTCTCGTATCCCTCATGAACGTGGAATGTATCGCAAGTCCATAGTATAGGTAGGATGGGTAGGTCCGGAACAAAGTAGGTCGAGGTTGCTGAGGACGAGTTTGAAATCCACGCTATGTGGACCTACGCAGATCTAAGAAAGAGTATGTCAAGGCTTGCCCACAGCGGTTGAAGACTTAAAATGTTAAGACTTCGCATATCTATGTGGGTACCAAATTGTGACATTCAACCGTTCCAAATATTGTGGCGGCCCACGGAAACTTTCCATGCAATGGTATCCCAAAATATGAGCAATTGATGGAGACCAGAGCCTGACAATCTCCAAGAATTCAAACTACCTCCACTACAGAAAGCTCAGTTCTCTAGATTCGTTCAGAGACTCGTTTTTTGTTTCTGTAATGAGAGTTATTACCTCGAACAAAGATGCCAAGTGGTGTGCGAAGTACTTGTTGAGACAGGAGGAGAATGCTCTCGTAATTCGTATAACAGCGAGAAGTTCTGGATTTGCTGGGACACGTTGGACTCGAAATATTTATCTGATCACAGCAATTACGCAGCCCCTGCAACAAACCTAAAGTCAAACCTTGGTAGATGTCTCACGGTACTGAATGGATTCAGCAATGCTCATTAAATTGCCGTTATCTGTCATCATTTCTACACAACAGTAACGTATCTGCTGCAACTGGGTCATACAATTGGCTCAGAGTTGGCTTTTCACCAGCGTGTGCTGGAATTGTTCGATCCACAAGGCCAATTGGGAAGAAACTGCTTCTTATTTGTGAGTAGGTGTTCAACGCGCAGAACTAACAGTAGCATCTTTATTCGGAGATGGTGCATCTGTTGCTTTTGAATAAATGGGAGACATTGAGGAATTCCACAACGATATTCTACCCAGGTCCGACTACTGTACAGCAATTGTTTCTTTGAGATCATCTCAAGCATCCGCAGGCTGGCAGTCAGGATTTCTGGCTGTGCCCATATGCGAGTGCATGCTAACCTGACAGGGACGATGACGTGCCGGGAGACGATATGAACTCTAACCGTGCTCTTAACTCCTCTGCTCCTTCCTTACCTTGCCACCAATCCACAGCCGAGATGCAGCTGAAGGGATTGTACTCATTTGGACAGATAGATCGAGAGTACGTGGCAAGTGGAAAGTAAGAAGAAGCAAGTCGGAGGTCCGAGAGTACAGGAGATGATGATACAGTTGAGTACAGCCAAGTATGGAGGAGGGAAAAGGGATTGGCGAGGTCTATTAGCAATGTATTGTTGGAGTTGAAAGCAAGGATGTGTAGGGCAGCTGGTGAGGTTGGTTTTGATGGGTGGAGGGAGACACGGAGAGAGTCCGAGAGAGGAGAGAGAGAATCACAAAGTGCACAACTGGGTCTGCACAAGAGCCATAGCAGTCTTAAACGCTCCATCAGTGCGGTCACTGCGGTGCAGCATTCTTGTTGCATGGAAGCTCTCGAAAGCAACGCGAAACATATTCTAATGCTGTGGTTGATACAGGGTCTGAGTAGTGGACATATTTCGAGGCAAAGTAACTCCTCAAATCTTCTCATGAGCACTAAATCCATGTACGGCGCCCAGATCTCCACCAACCGATGGGCCTCATCGCCCTCGTTAACGCTCCCACTCTCTGAAGGTCCGAGTGACTCTGGACCTCACTGAGCACTACGGAGCAACTGGACACACGGTTGGCATAAAGAAAATACCGAGACATCAAGTTCCTCGACCCTTCAAACTCCACAGCGTTCAATGCTGCCTCTCCTTGCCATTACTTAATGTCAGAGGGTCTGCTAGTATGCTTCCGTAGCGCCACTATTGGCTCGGCCCATGTGGAGCCTACCAGTCTTACAGACGGATGTCACACCCGTGGGATCAAAAGTTATACACACACATGAAGGGCCCGAGACAGCGGACATCGCGAAGTCCCTCCGGCTGCTTCTGCTGGAGGCTTATCGAGCTTTAGTGCATTGTTAGAACGCTTCTAAGCTCGCCTTAGGCATCACCGAGTACTTGTTAAAATTTGAAGGACTTGGTTGGAAAGCGCTGTCCTAAGGTAGGAATCCAACAACAACAACTGCTGCTGCTGCTGCTTGTGTGTTTGTTTGTGTTGATGCCGTTCATGAGCTCCCTGGTCGGTGGCTCGAGCTCGATCTATCGTTTGCCGTTTTGTCGTTGAGGGTCGGTCGAGACTGGAAAAGTCTCAAATGACTTTCCATCTAGCTCAGATTTTTTTTGGCCAACCCATGAAGCAATTTTAACAGTTGTGACATGCCTGAAATCATGCGTGCTTCCAGAAACAGCGCTGGCTGTTTGCCCCCTCGTTTTCTTCACTTTCCAAGTGCATCATAAATCTGGGTGCACGCACTCCTGCTTGTGACTTGAACGTCTTGGTCCTCATTTCTCCAGCAGGAGTCCAGCTGCCTCTACAAGGAATCAGAAATGTGCTTCAGCTACGTAATGTGCCTTTTCCATCTGAGTGGCTTAACGAGGTGCACATGTTGCCAATCCCGGTGTGTTCTCCCTGCTGCTGAGGGGTCTACCGACTCATCAACTGACTTTGCGGGTCTCTGGTGTTTTTAAGACTATTGATCTCCTAGATATTGAATGACAAAGTTCAGATAACTTTATAGTTTTGGTGGAACTTCCGTACACTTTTAAATCCCCGTTTGGTTGGTCAGGCTGACATTGTGGCTTTTGTGTTATATATGTTTGTGGCTTAGCGTGTTATATATGATACCATTTGAAAGACAGAATTCATCCAGGAATTATCGCTCTAAGTTTAGAGTGATCTAAGCATCACTAAAATTTGGAATGGAGAGTGATCATACGAAGCGTGGACATAGAACAGAGT
The DNA here is from genome assembly GCA_037833965.1 of Marchantia polymorpha subsp. ruderalis. Classification (NCBI taxonomy): domain Eukaryota; kingdom Viridiplantae; phylum Streptophyta; class Marchantiopsida; order Marchantiales; family Marchantiaceae; genus Marchantia; species Marchantia polymorpha. Next base: position 9,012,889 of record AP031352.1, on the reverse strand, counting down.
ATCACTTGGGTGGTGAAACTGACCACCGATGATGCACCCATTTCTACCAAGCTCGTCTTAGTCAAGCAATATTGATTACAAAAACCAAGCTTGAGAGCAAAGTCTGACTGTGGATCTGTCTTCTAAAAACTCATACTTCGGTGGAGTCAGCTTAACAAAGTATAAGCATTCCTGATCAACAACATTTAAAGCCTTCATAACCTACATATATGGCCCCCAGCTTTTTAGTCCTATCTACTATGTACTCTCATTAGAGATTCTTGTGTAATTTCACTCTTTTAGTAAGTCACAAATTTGAGCCAGGTGTGAACGGGTTTTCATTTCCATAGTGACATAATGCCCATGCGACATTGGTCAAGGTAGGGTTGAGTTACATCCGCAGTTACTTTACCTTCAAAGTCTTGTCATCAAAATTGTGTGCGTTGGAAACAGAAATGGGGCCTCACTTTGGCACTCTCATGTTAATTGTATCGAGTGAGGGGGAAAACCCAGAAGTAATGAGTCAGCCCAAACGTGCTTATGACGAATTGATTGTCATATGTGGGGTAGTGCTTGTAGATACGTTTAGCTAACCATGCATATAACGAAGCCGTAGACTCATTTCACGATTCTGGCAAAATAAAACTAATACAACACATGGATTATCCTATTCACAAATGTGTCCCCTTTATGATGATAATGATAGGAGACATTTACCACACTTATGCTTGTTATTCTCTTCGCAATTCTCTCTCTTTAAATATCGTTTGGTTTTAATTTGAAACAAATTTTGGACTTACAGAAAGTTAATATGGAGTTGACTTATGCTTGTCGTTTCGTTTACATTACTCTGAATTTTGAGCTGGTTTAGTCTTTCGGTGAGCATACTCCATTGATCAAGAGATTGGTTTAGTATTGGATCGTAGTTCAGGTTGTCGAATAACAAACATCATTTAAAGTACAATAACTAAAGTAGATTGAAAAGGCAAACGCAAACCCAAAAAATAGTCAAATCCCAAATTTTATAACGAAGCTAAACACAAAGAGCTAATCACTCTTGTGATAATCCAGTATCTCACCAATTGCAACTGTGACTTGCATCGAGACAAATCGTGCATGAATTTGTTCATGAAGAGACCTTTGCTCTTTCACTTTGCTCTTTGGTAACGTACAACATATTTTAGAGCTAAATTGATGCTTACATCTGATATAGACAGTTAAGCAATATCAGCCTTTACAAAATTTGTAAGGGCATGAGTATAGATTACCGAATGAACATAAATTCCACGTTACAATACTTTTCCTTTGATTTCCAAACTTTTCCGTTTATGTACAAATGTACCTAATGAGTATTATCGCCATAAGAATTATGATTAAAGCAGTCATATATAATAATTAATTTGATCACGAGACAGAGAGATATAGAGATAGATCAAATACTAATGTACAGGATGTACTTCTTCTTAGTGTCCACAGCTCAATGTAACAACAACCGAACTTATCTTCTTGAGTTTTTCAATGAATTGGATGGCAATGAACGTTTTTAGCATTGGCCGATCATTTTCAACATACGAAATGTATTGATCTTGACAAATGCAGTTGATAGAAAGATTTAAATGGACTTGTTTCATACACTATGACAAAACTCTCAGGATGAGAACATGCTTGATTTGTTCCTATCCAATTTTCTAAATTTTTGTTAATAGTCTTTTAATTAAATAATCGAAATTTGAGAGAAAATAGTCCATGCAAAATCATTTACATTCATGGATATTGGAATTACATCAATTTTTTTAGTATTAGTATTAAAATCAATACACATAAATGATTTTTAACTTACATAAATTTAAGTTTGTAAATTTTTTTTATCAAAAACCAACACAAATTTATCATACTGAAGTATTTTACTCTTAAAGTATTTAAAAGTAGATTTTGTTCTTGATCAAAGTAGGAATATATACATCTAATCACGCTTACATTGAGTTTTGAAATTGTATTTTATCAATTACTTACCTTCTGGTACAAAAAAACTTCAAATAATTATTTTTTCTAAATGCTTGTGGAGCAAATGTTAAGCTTGAACTTGAAAAAAATATTTGAATTTATATATTCATCCTAAGCTTAAATAAAAAATTATTATTCTTCATGAAGCAAGTTAAACTCAAACTATATTATAAATTATTCTTTTAATTATTTTTTTATGATCATAATCAACTAATTAACAAGAATGCTAATGTCTTACGATGATTGTTGATCATATTTCAATATATTGTATCACAACATGTTTATATTAGCTGAATTCAAACAATTTGATCATAGTCTTGGGTTTACATTGGGTTCTTTTCTTTTTCTTTGTCTTGTCATTACTATTTTGCAATGAAAGAGATAGAAATTGATAAAGTAAGGATAAAAAAACAAAAAATTCTTAAAAGTGAAATGGTCTACTTTGTTCCAATTTCAAACTGAAATAAAATAACAAGCTTTTTGTATTTAATGTATTATTATCATTATTTTAGTGTATAATGCAAGAACTAACACATTAAATCATCAAACAGTAAATTTTTCAAAATATTCATGTGGATTAAAATCATTATATATTTCTAAATTTTATTTCAATTTATTTTGACTATATTTTTATTTTTAAATCTATAGTTAAAAAATAAAGAAAATCATTCTTTTAAGTTTGTGACAATAACATAAACCCTAAATATTTTCATTGTGTTTCTTATCATCTGTGCATATCTATAATTTAACAAATCAAATCAAGATCTGATTGAAACACATATTCAGTTGTTAATTCTTAGTACATATATTTAATATTTTGAATTTTTTTTTAAAAATGTAAAATTTAATTTTTTGTATTTCCCAACTATATTTTATTAAAATCTTAATTTAAAGTAAATAAATTTTATTATCGTCAAATTTTACAAACAAATATATTTTAAATTGGAATATAAATAAATAATTAATAAATGAAATTTTCGAATGAATTTGTAATATGTGAAAACTAAGGAAGTAAATTATATAAATTCGAAATTTATTAAAAATAAATAAATTATAAATTATATAACCACTTGCGTATAACTTTTTTTTCAATTTCTCTCTTTTATCTTTTATTTTTTTGTTTCTTTACTTCTAAAATTAAATTCACTTAATTTTTCGAATAATATAAACCCGGATATATTTCTAGATCATCACATTCGAATATTAAAAAAAATACCATAGATAGAAAATAAAATAATTAAAAACTAGACTAAAAATTTATTTTTATATTTGAAAATTTGTAGTCAATGAATATACTATTTATTAGTATGCACATAGGTACACATGGATAAATTTGTCTAACTATATTCGGGTCAGCGTGATAAATCATCACGCTGATAGATATTGATTTTGTAGAGTAATTTTGAGATATGCACTACTCGACTACTTCTTCTTCTTGATTAACTTGACTTTTGGCCTAGAACTGCTTCGCCTTCAGCCCAGCCTTTGTCTACCACTATCTTTTGTTTACCCAGCCGGTCAGCCGTCACAGACGCAGCCATGAGCAAGAACAATATTCCGCACGACAGAGTGACACGCGGAGTTAGTATACAGTTATTCCAGTATACTAGACAGACCTAACTTTTTGAATACATGTCCTACTTCATTATTTAATTACTGCGTAATTGATCAATATTATAAGTAAAAATTATCCCGGCAGAAAATGCTTTCTTTTTTCCATTTTGAAATGATCCAATACAGCGGTTGTGTAAGGAATTGTTTATGACTCCAGCGTTGTGTAGATATAATCTGAACATGTTATCGTATATAAATGTATTTAATTCAGAAGCTTTACATAAGCTCACAGTCGTCAACTCTGTCGTGATGACCGATCGAGAGATCTGCAACATGAGATTAATGTTTAGTTACAGTTCGACGTTCGATCTCAGGATGGCTAATCCGCCTTCATGTCCAGTGACGTTTCTGGAGACACATATACCACAGTCAGGTGTGAGGTGTCATGTTAGTCGTAAATGCACTACAGTTTTGTCGTTCTTTTTAGTTGATATGTTAAACACAAATACCTCCTGCTGCCCTTTCTTCTGAGATAATCTTTTGACATGGACATTGAAGCTCAAGCTATGTACAACAGTATTAGTGTCAAAGAAACGAATGGGCTAATGTCCCGCATCGTGCGAGCACATGTCAGTCTTTAAATGATTTCGCCTATCAAACCACAAGTCCTTTCGGCTTCAGAATCTACATTCTCCATAACCAGACGCAGGGGCTGAGCCACAAGTGGGGGGCATGCCCCCCCCCTCTGAAAAATCCTGGCTCCGCCCCTGACCAGACGGCTTTATAGCGCAAGAAGGTCGTAACATTCAAAGCTGTCAAGGCTTGAACTAGATTAGAGATGTCTTATGGGAGATGAACGAGACAGGCTAGGAATGGTGCTGACCTTTCGTCTCTACCAGACCTAACAAGGTCTAAATTCAGACGTCCCTTCGCTTGCTCTTTGAAGACAAAATGTGATGCTCGGTGTGACACCACATTCTAGAAGCCAGCATGCTCAAAGTTCACTTGTGTTTTGTGTGTTGTGACGTGTTCTGAAGAAAAGTTTAACGCGATTGCAGATGTAAGTTGAGAGACCTGTTACAAACTGATTCTTAACTGATTCTGTGTGCTGCAGTTTCGTCCAGATCCGAAATGGTTTTTGAGAGGTACGTCCATGTTTCAAACTGAGAACACCTCATTTTATCAAAATCTCGAGGTAAGAAAGTACAGATCTGTATCTTATTGTTTTCAAATTTGATAGACGTGAAACGAGTAGTTCAATATCCAGTGATTACTTGAACTGCCTTAGTGTATAATCTGACCCATAAAATTACAGTCTTGTCAAGATTACTCCGATTCAGTCTTGAGAATCGAATGTTTTGACCTGTTCCACGCTATTTTTCTACTCTCGTTCTAAAGACTTACGTCTCGGTACCAATCCGCAACGACCCATCCAGACCTAGCAGAATATGTGTAACCCTTGGGCTATGCATATGCAATATTTCCAACCCGATCAGACTCGGCACGTCTCATCTGTTATCTCAGACGAGAAAGAGAAACCATGCTAAAAATCTAAAACAAACGACAAACGGCACCTCACCACTCTTCGTATAACAAATAGAAGGAGATCGTTGTTGGACGACTTTGGGTACCAACGTCAGCATGCTCTTCTTTGGTTTGCTCACTCAACCCGTCACTGCATTCCGGAACTGTAAAGTACATCCCCTGTCGGTTTTGCTCAGTAACAGTCGTTCGTAGCGGCTGTCTCTTCATGTTCTGCATCGGAGTTTGGGAGTTTTTGTACCCGTGTCTGTACTTCATTTTTGAAACATTTGTAGTCTGCTGTCGGCCCAAATCAAGAGCTGGACGAACTTGGCTTAGGTTCAAAGATACCTTACTCTGGCCAAACATTTTATCGTTTTCCTGCTCTCAAGCACAACCCAGAGTTCCAGTAGTTGCAAAGAGAAATCTTTCTCGCAATCTGTTGCAATCGCACTCCTTGGCGTTGTGCGCATGAAGAGATCTTCTCGATCGTGAAAACGTCTTCTTCCGAGCGAATCCGACATCTCTTCGAGTGCAACTACAGAGGAAACTCACATTCTCTCAGTAAGATGTAAACTGAGAAGTTACAGTACATGTATAAGTGTCAGAGAAGCTGGCCATGTCGTCAAACATTCCCTCGGTCAGGACATAGTAATGAAATCGAGATTTTTCGCCTTCTTGTCGGGAGACTAGCCACACCCATCCGGTGCAGAATTCTGTACTGAAAACCACCTTTCGCCCTAGAGTTTCGTGTCGCACCTCCGACTTGAGATATTAATATTTTACACAATTCAACGTTCATTTATTGAATCGTATGTATACATTGATAAATCAAAATAAAAATTTATTACATTTATTAATGACCAAATTATTTTCTTCCTATGATCATGTACAAATCAACGTTACACACAGCAATCATGTTAAATGAAAGGATATTTAAGATATGGATAAATTATAGAATTTTTTATTATATTAATATATAATTTATATTATATTTATATATGTGATATCATGAGAACTGTATACTGTTAAAGATATTCTTGATTACTAAATTATTCTGGGTTTTACTAAATATCATTTGAATTCGTTTAACAATAAATTTTAATTTATATAATTTCATAATATCTTACAAAAAATTTAATCTATAAAATTTCAATTTTCATATTAATCATCAAAATCTTATTCTCATGATATCTAATTATGGAAAAAAAATTAAACATATCATGTTTCTATACATCTCTTAGATAAAAATTTAATATGTTATCTACAAATCACATACAGGATGTACAACATTGATAGAATCTAAAATCCATACATAAAAAAAAAAATCAAAAAATCTAGACTTCTTAGATCAAAATAATATAAGCAAAACCAAAACAAATCAAACTCTTTAAGAAAAAAGTAGTTGCAAACGTAGTTTTCGTGATCATGGATATTTGATTCATGTCTATTATTATTTGCATCATATATAACTTGAGAACAAAACCTTAAATAGTATTTCAGAATATATTCATCAACGCTTCACATAAATTAAATACATTGTTAGATATTCAAAACTTATGTCTCAAATATAATCATTTTACATCAAGTTTTAATTCAAACATGTCTTTATAAAACTTTAAATACATTTTTTTATCAAACATACTTTTTTCCTCAAAAGAATAATTAACATTTATAAATAAATATGTGATTGCATAAGATATTAATTTTTGTAATATCTTTTACAAACAAGAAAGCGTACCTGAAACATATCAAATATCCAAAAAAAAATATGATTTGCATTTAGGGTAAGTTGAATGAAACATATTCAAATAAGTTTTCAAATTCAAATACATAAAAATCTATGTATAGTATAAATTGATAATTATATTAAATTCTCAGAATAGTCTCATCAATATTTGAGATAAACTCTAGCAGGTAATTAGAATCAATTGAGATTTGTAATATATATGTATATTTTTTTAAATAAATTTGATAAAAATATTTTAATTTCAAAAAATTAAAAATTTTTATGCCACTTTTGTTGGTTTTTACAAAAATCATATAAAAGTAATGATAATAAATCCAAAGTCAACACAAAGATAAATGAGAGAATAAATCAAGAGTTGATAAAGATGTAACGTGGTTCATTCTTCTCATGGCTACATTCACAGCATGGAATCGCATAGCATCTGAATAACCAAAAAAATCTTATTAATATAGAAGTTATTGGTGTTAAATACCTCGAGTCCATGTGAAACTTTCTAGCTAAGTTTAGCTAATATACTTGATCTAGCTAAACTTAGTTAGGATAGGGGATGTTGAAAAATAATCAACGCCGACTTTGCAACATAGAAGATTCCAGAAATTTCCAGATTCATCAAGAAATAGAAGCTTCCGGAAATTTCCAAGTTTATCAAGAAGACATTTCAATTAGATTTACTTCTAGGTTGCTATAGAATAATCTAGATTACTTGTAGTTGAGAAAGATCTAGAATATCTTTCTAGAATGTTGTCATGAGTATATAAATAGGTAGGTTGTGAGTTCATTTAGATATCAAGTGATCAAGTGATCATCAAGTGTTTGAGTCTTCCTTTAAGTCATAAATTGTAGTTGTTGTGCTTGAGTAAAGTTCTATAAAATTTAGTTCTATTCAGCCATTTTCTGCTCTCTACTTTTTCTAAAATTTAGGTCATTGCTTTTCGACAGAGATTACTCCTTAACATGAATTAACCTCAACAATCTTCCCCTTAACTCATGTTGAGGAAATAATAACCTCTATAACCTATATAATTATACCGCGGAAAATTCTAGAAGAAAACCTAACACAATACCTCTATTGTTAACCAGAGTTAGCTAGAACTAAGCACTAACTAACACATATTAGAGTAATTGTATAAATATATAATTGAAAATACTATATTAACAAACTCTACTTGTGATTCCTATGCAGAACTTGCATAATAGCATAATGTCGCATGAAACTCTCCAAATGAATAACTTTGATCAACGCATCAGCTCGATTGAGTTTATTGTCTATCTTGATTAGTTCAATCATGTTATGAATCATCCATAACAAGATTAAACATTGCGGCTAGTGCACATTCCATAAAAATTGTAGTATACTTTGCTACATGTGATAAAACTTTGTTGTAGTTGATACCCAATCAAAACAAACCATATAATCAAAAGTATTTTCTCTTGGAAGCAAAAGTATTTTCTTTGAAAGACTTTTATAAGAGACAAAATAGTATTACTCACTCAAAACTTCTAGAAATAACATAATTAAGAAGTTTATTTATAAGAAATTTATAAGAAGTTAATAAATGGACATCGCCTTTTTTATATATGAACATCATCCCCTTCGTCTCGTGACTACGCCACGCATTTGATGACCGTGCCACACCACTAGCCAGAAATCTTGAGAAATTAATTGCCATCAAATGCACTACTACTAGTAAAATCGTAAGATCATCCCAAAACGCAAAGAGCAAAGAGTAGAGATGCCTTCGACCGCAACACCTACATGAATGTTTGCAACAAGCGAGGAAATCATTGACTCCGTCAGAGCTTTTGCCCATAGTGAAAGCTACAAGGCGAAGATTGGTATATCAGTGAAAATTAGTATCCGCAAGAGAGGAGAAGTAAAGATGATCCATTTGTTTTGTGCTCACGACAAGAAGCCTATCCTCAAGGAGACCCGCATCCGAAGGACAACGATTAGACAAACATACTATTTCTTTGAAGTTATAGTCAGACGGCACTTGGGAGATGGAGATGCTAATGGCGGTAATGATGAAGTCACCACAGGCAGAGAGCAATGGAAAGTCAAAGGGAGAGACGGATCTCACAACCACAAACCTCATGACATTTTGGCGTACCCAACGGCCAGAAGGTTAGAGCCGGAACAAAAGTTGATGATCGATTAACTTACCCTAGCTCACCCTAGCTCGTGTTGTTTTGAAGCAGATTTTGAGCGCTCTCGCTGTTGCGGCTTCAAGTTCTGGATCTAACTCTGGCGCCCTTCATACAAGTTGTGACCTTAACAACGAACGTGCGAAACTCAAAAAGGAGAAGCTTGCTGGACGTATTTCACTTGAGGTGCTGCTTGATATGCTGATTAAGAAGAGGATTGATCATGAAATTCAACGAGATTCTGAAGAGAGAATCATTTTTTTATGATTCCAAAGAGTGCCAAAGATCTGATGAAAGAATCGACAAACTCCATTCATTTGTTTGATTGTACATACAAAGTTAACAAGTAAGTTATATGGAAACGTGATTATTTGTTCATTGCCGTCATGCATCATTAGCAAACATCTGTAAACGATTCTGTCAATCCCCAAGTACAAGATGCCGATGCTGCATGGATTGAATGTGTCGTCAACATACCAGTCGTTCTCGTTGTTTTATGCCATAATGAAGAGTGAAGAAACAGCCTACTATCTCTGGATGATGAGACAGTTCCGACGATTTTTTTCAGCTCGTTTCCAGAAGAAAAGAAATTGATATTTCTCTTCGATAAGGAAAACGCACTCATCAATGCATCCGAGATCGAGTTCCCTAAAGCCAGTTTATTACTCTGCACTTGGCACACCAACAAGTTTTTAGCTGCTCTGCGCTAACACATCAACAAAAACTAATTATTTGCCCCGGCCTTGGTCTTTGAGTTGAAATATGTTATTTTTTAATATTTCGGCCAATGTCTAAAAACACTTTCCTTGTGGTGATGATTTTGAGACCTTGATGAAGACCTGGAAACGTTATACTTTACCAACATAGAGGAAAAATTTGAAGCCATTTGATTGTTGATCAAAACATCCGTGCTTGTTGTAGTGGCGGAGTACATCAAGATCAATTGAATATCAGTGAAAGAGATTTTGGAGTGTCGGGGTCAAGAAAGTAACTTGCTTTGAACATATTGTAACTTCACATGTCAAAGAAGGTCACGCAACTTTGAAGGGATGGGTTAATGTTTCCAATAGGGATTTGCTATCGCTTTTTGAATCGCTTGAACTGCACAACACTCAACAACGAATGCTTATAAAGCAAACAATTGCAACCAACCATGCAAGGAAATTGAATCAGTTGTCGACGAATTCAATTTTCGAACATGTCTCACATAAAATTTCTCATTAAGCCTTGAACTTGGTAAATTCTGTCCGATCATTCATTTGTTCGGTTTTTAGTTTTTTTGTTTGGCTATTCTTTTATTTGTTTGCTAGTTCAAGTTGGTTGGTTCTTTTTTTGGTTTGTTTGTTTGTTGCGCTTGTTGGATTGATTTTAACATTGCTTTCTTTGTTCTTCTCTTCTACATTTTTAGACTTTGGAACAGCATTAAAAGTCGATGTCACTGTCCGAAGGTAATCACTGTACGCATATCTTATCCGTAATCAAAGGCATCCCATGTGCGCATATGTTTAAAGAGTATGGTGTTGTCTCAAACCGACAAGTTCAATTGCAAGATTTTCATCAGCAATGATGGCTTCACCAACCTGTGACTTGGGTGTCATGTATTTTTATATATTAAAAATAGACGTCAAGTTGTGGTATATTTGAGTGTGTACGCTCTCGTGTCCTATATGTGTATGTGAGTAGCATGTTAGCGATGTAGAATTTATGGCAATATATATTCGCACGACACGGGCCCCAGCATCCGTCATCTCCGGATCTGCAGATGACGCACCTGAAAGAAGCTTTGGACAGCTTATAAGCAACCTTAAGGGGAGGCACGACCACATGCTTCCTCATCAGCAACATGGTTTAAAGCGAGCTCTTGAAATGCTTGATACCGACGACTTACATGTCACCCTCGAACCTACCATCATGCGACCCAGAAGACGACGTGCTGGTGCACTGAACAAGAAAAATCGGATCAAAAATTCCATCCAACGCAATCCCTCTGCCTTTGAAAGAGAAGAGGCTGCAAGCAATCCGCCAAAGAGAAGGAAATGTGGTAGTTGTCATCAATTTGCAGAGCATAACACCAGGAGTTGCCCTCTTCAAAGAGCTCAAAATGCGAATGTGAACAGTTCGCAGAGTCAATATATATATATATATATATATTGATTGACAAATGATATCTATTCATGTTATCTTAATTCACTACTTGGTAGCAGCACATGCATATAAAATTTGTGTCAAACATTGTCAACCATACTTAGGAAACTAGACTTAATTTTTAATACAATCTACTAGATATAATCATGAACATGTAATTTAAATAATATACAAACTAACAAATTTGCGAAACAATATATATACCAAATTTATACAAATCTATGATTTATACTGAATGAAGGAAAACTGTAATTCAAATGAATTGGTTTGAGGATTGGTAAAGCCAGGTTTGCTACCTTTTATTCGTGTAAGATACAGTGAAACTTGGATGTGACCAGTACATTATTTTCACCAGATTGCCAACCTTGTGTTGAGTGACATTTCTCTCGCCTTCTAGCAAAGCAACTGCCAGGAATATTATTGATTCTCCTTCATTTGTCCCTCCTGATAAGCACATTGTACTTGGTAGTTATGCTCCAGTCCTAACGAATAGCTTCGGGTTAACACTACAAGACCCAAAGGTTTTTGTTAGAACCGTGCCGAAGGAGCGCAAACGGCTGGCCGTGGGTTTGTTCATGAGTTGCAGCTTCCAAAGCTGCTGCGACTCGAGTCTAATGACACGAACGGAGCGGAGTGGAATATTTGAAGTAGTTTCCAAGTAGAACGAGGAACGATAACCAATCGCAAAGTTAAAAGGTTGCTATCAATCTGATAAAAGGCGAATCATTCTTGAGGCCCAAGCTGAGGATCACATGCCGCGTCGTTCAGTTTGCGTAATAACCAAGCTTCTGTCATTCAACGTAGAGCGGCTGGAGACACTGGTAACACATAAATTGTGAGGTCTACTTGCGCTTTCCGCATACATCCGAGGCGGCACGTAGAGACAAAGATTGCTTATCAAAATCAAATTGCTATCCATTTTGGGATTCTCGGAAGATCAATTCGTCTTTAATCATGTAGAACGCCTCCAAAGAACCTTGTATTTGCGCCGTCAGACTTTATTTATCTGTCTGTTATTTGCATGATTTCAAAAGATACGACGGCGTCTAGCATGGTACTCTGATGCTTCTCGCGGTAGCAGTGCGCAAAAGAAGACCGAAATTTTCGGTCTTCTTCGGAGAAAATTCTCGTTGCCAGATTTGGAAGTTACATATCTGCAGCGTCTTCCGAGGTCAAAATCTTCAAGTCCACATCACATGAAGAAGTCTCATCTCTCTCCTTTGTCAGCGTCGGATCGTACTCATTTTAGGAGCAGTTTCGGGGGATGTTTTGTAGTGTCCGAATCGGGTGGATGTTGGGGCGAAATTTGCAAATTAAGTGTGAAGTAGGGGCATGGCTTGCGGCATCCTTCTGCCCAAGTCGTGGGCATTCAGATGGGAATGGAAGTGAGTGAAGTATCGGGTCTTTGTCAGGGAGAGTCATCTGGGATGCGTCGGGGTCTCCCGAACGAATAACCTGTGCAAAATTATTGAGAGGGCTCCACTGTGTCCTTATCCATCTTCAAACTTCACTGTCATCAGTTCTCTCCTGCAGTCTAATACCTGAAACCTCTGCCGGGCGAGGCGAATTCTGGACCCTGCAGTAGTTACTCGTGTAAAGCATGATTCAGGATCCGCCTTGCGAAGTCCAGCGACGTTCTTGCTGTTCCGAGCTACGCTATTTAGGTAAGTAAGTTCTATAGAAGCTCAGATTTGTGGTAATATGTTGAGTCGTGAGTGCAGTGCAGTGTTATCGGTCTTCGTGAGTCGATTTGTTCGACACCTATCACGCTTTGGTCCTCGTTCTCAGGCTGACAGAGAATGGCGATTCTTTCATCCACACTTTTTTTTCCAAGAGATATATAATGGTTTTTTGTGATATCAGGTGTCAGAACACTCGTCCTCTGAGAATTCTTCGTTATCCCAGTCTCCAGCACCAAAGAGCTTACGACTATAAGAAGCCTCTAATCTGTCAAGGCTGGACTCCCACTTGCTCTGGGAGATGACTGAGACAGGCAAGGAATGATGCTGGTCGCTCGAGACGAACAGGCGAAGAATTGTCTACACTAATCTCTCGTTCTAATCTTGACCTCATGCTCGCCTACATTCATCAGTCTGTTTCTTGTATTCCTCAGAGCCCAAGAGGTCGTTAGAAACCATGCATTGACTCAAATGAGCCTGTAATTCTTAAACAACGGGCCCTGCATGTGCAATATTCCCGGCCCGCTCCGCTTAGTGTCATCTCGTCTCGTCAATTGTGCCAATTCACAAATGCAAGCAAGTGAAACGGTGACAACCAAAGCCATCTCAGGTATCTGAGCCTACCGCAGTGAAACGAGGGAAGGAGTTTGTTCAGGTTCCAATGGCAGCCCAGACTGCTTGACTCCTGCTCGCCCGACAATGACACGGGATTTTACGTCCTTTACAATCCTTGTGAGAGACTGTCCGCATTATATTCTTCATCGAATTATTGGAGTCTTCGCTCTTTGCTCATCTTTCCGTGTTGAGGTTTCGAATCCCTCTCATCCGCTTTCGGAACTCAATCTGACTCATATCTGAAGGGATTTTCCGTGTGAAAACCTTCGTTCGGTTATTCTGCATGCCAGCAGAACCCGACGAGTGCCAGATCCTGGGAGGCGGAACAAGTTTCACGGATTCAGTCTGACGACTTGGAGGGATGCGAAGAGAGAATCTTCTGGGCTCTGGAACCGTCTCCCTCCGAGACAAAAGAGAGAATCATACTAGTGTAAAACTGGACTGGTCTAGCATTTCCTCAGCTGCTTGTGGCTTTGGCTTACATGAGTTAGGACAAGCGTCAAAGAAGCTCGCCTTCCCGTCAGAAGATATCCACATGAACGCAAGTGGGGCAATACATTGTGAATGGGATTGAATGGGACTGAGATTCTTGATGCTTTTGCACAGAGGAATCGAGCCATCTGAAGTCAGTACTCCAGTGAGCAGTGTCGAACGAGATTTGACGAACACGGCCATTCTATCGGGTAAACGATTCAATGGTATCTATTCCCCGGGCTCTTTTCGGTCAACAAAGGGTTTTTGTCCTGCGCGAATGAAATTGTCTTCTGTACATTGAGAAAATGAATCATGTCTGTTGAATCGACATTTTCTGACTTTTTCAGTCAGTCCGGACTAAAAGTCAGTACGATGTAACAAAACGAAGTAACGTTCCTATTGGACAGTGGAAAGTGCCAGTCGCGGACACTATAAATAGAACAATAATCGAGCAGAAGCACAAGTCATTTCTTTTTCATTTTAAAACTCTCAGTTGAGAGATAGAGCTGAATTGGAATCTGCCTCATATCAACGGGCAGGCATCTTTGTTGAGGAAATTCAGTACCCACATCATAAATGGGAGCACTCGCATCCTGTTCAAGCGCATTCATTTGTTTCGGAGATGGCAGAAGTAATTTTCTTAGAATCGAAAGATTTGAAATTCGTAGGGAACCAACTCAAACAGGTCTGTCGTGTCGAAATTGATCTCTAAGATCAGTCTTAAGCTCTGGGACAATCGTTTGTGATTGTGTCGTCAACGTCCTCGAGAAAGACTTATGTTCAGTACTGGAAAACGTGGGCACATATTTGTATTTAACTCTTCATCTTAATCATGGATTTTGAAACGTTTTCAGAATTGTTAAAAATTCGAAGTAGTGGCAACCAACAAGAACATCGAACCACCATAACGCTTGCGAGGGACTGTATTTCCAAGCAAGATGATTGAGGACAAAATCTAAAGAATTGTAGATTCGAAACGAAAGCCTTCAAGAACATGTGCAATCATATCGATTATAGAAGAGTGCAGCCTATTTTAGAGCTGAAGATCAAGTCAGAGTGGAGTCGGTGTACCAACGATTTCTCCATTGCAAGATGGACGTACAAGGCTAGCGAATTTACCCATTGACGATTAAGGTGTGTCAGGCAAATCAAAGACTTCAGTGATAATTAGGCAAGGTTGACGAGATGGAGAAAACCACCACTTCGTAGGGTCTGGTCTGGTCTGATCATTTGGCACCTCAGTGGGTCCTTAAGAGAATCGTGTACAGCCCCACCAGATAAAGACCTGTCCCTCTACTCGTTCGTAGCCGCTGCTTTGCTGACTCGAGCAAAACTGCACGCCTGTTGACACACATTAAACTACCAATAAATGCAGCGAAATCAAATTCTTCCGGCCAGGTAGAAACATACGGCACGTGCGTAGAAGGAAGCCATGTTACAATGCACGTTGGTCTCGTGAGAAATCGGAAACAGGCATGACGATGGCCTCGAGGGATTTCAGACGTTTCCTCGCTGGCTGGAAGGGTCAACAGCGGATTTGAGCAGGACATAAAGGAATCGACCTACTATTCTTGCAGCTCCTCGACACGGATTGGAGAATCACGTTGTCTGTCCACGAATTTCAGCAAATGAGAAATCACACGTGACCGAAATCGGTCCAGACTGGTTCCGTGGTCCCGATGAGTCTCCGGTGGCCAGATCGCAGATCTCTTTTGCGTTTGCATGTTCTAGAGCTCAATCACATCCTCGCACCGATGGGCCTATGACATCTGCGGGTCCGTCACACATCCGACCAATCTCATGTTTTACCTCTGTCTCTGCGATCGTGCCGCGTTCTGAAAAAAAAGTCTGCACACCTGCATAAAATACACATTGCAGATAGATTCACGAGACTTATCCGCAACGACAGGAGGATTTGGTCGAGGACGGGCCCAGACTGCTTTTGAGCGAAACGCGAAGCTCCACCACGCGAGCCATATCGAATTCGTCACGAACACCTGGCGGCGCGCAAAGGGATTCTGAACCTCGTGAAGGTAGGGTAGCTAGCTTGGTAGAGCGACTGCGAGCGACGATCCTCGTAAGCCCCCCTACGCTTGCGTCGTGGTGGAGGCACATTGACGCTCGCACCTTCTCTTTCTCTCGTACGTCGGTTCCATTCTTTGACTCCTGGTTGGGGCCCCCCTTCCTGGCATGCCGTCCAGGCCATAGCCCACGGAGCACGTGCGCGGACATGGTAGGAACCTACGGGACTTCGTCGAGCTCCGCAGGCATGGCTTCGAGAGCTAACGCAGGCGGGGGCATGACGCTCGGTTATGTGGCTTGCATGCTCGAAATATCCGCTGCTTTTGGATTTGTTTTTTTTTTTTTTTGGTCTGTCTTTCGAGGAAGTAGCTGTCGACCATACAGTCTCCGTGCAGGAGCTTCGAACCCCGTTGATTGGTGTTAAATACTAAAGATCGGAGTCAATGGGACAAGATTGCACTGCTTGTACAACTCATGCAGAGCCTCTGGCTACTCTGTTGTGTGTGGGGGAGTGGGAGGGAGCACGGGCATGCGTCATCTCAGGGTTTATGTTTTCACCCATGGCTTTGCGAATTATCGGTCCTCTTGGTGTGAGTCATCTGCCGGTGGCGTTCGTCTACTGCAAGGAAAAAGGAGTGCATGGTCGGCGACATGTCTTTATTTACGTTCGAATTTGACCTGGCAACCTGGGACGCAAATTGCTCGGGCAAGTATTCATGTCGAATTTATATTAATGACGCTTATTTGGGGGAAGACTAGTCTTTCGTGCTTCCGATCGTCGGGAACATCAAGATTATATCAAATGCCGGGCAATCAGAGTAGACAAGGAAGATGCATCATAATCGCGCATTTTGCCGGGCAACAGTTTGAATCTCGCCTTTCTGTACTCCTTCCAAGGCCAAGACCGAATCCAAGACTCAAGCACCGAGGTGTCAAACTAAGCTACCTTGCACTTCCTTCTTATATATGTCCCCATGTCGAAGACAACAGGTGCACATTCTGCGAGGCCTGTACTATTTCAGAATCTTCGTTTACAAGTACAGTCGACTGTCGGAATTGCACTTCCAAGCCTGATACGCATCCAGCTTTTCAAATTGTTATACGCAGTAGGAAGAAACTGGGAACATTCCGCATCGTCGTGCACACAAATGCAATATCCGTATTCGTGGGTCGAGAGGCAGAAATAAGAAAAAAATCACTGGTCAACTGTCAACTGCATGCATTGATTCGATGGTGAACCACTTCACGTGCATTTTGATAAATGTGTACAATGAGAACACACTGAACGAAACGTATATCCAAAAGCATTTGCCCATCAGGTAAAATGCTTTCGAGAACTATTTTCGATCAAAAGCGCCCAATATACTGAAATTTCCAGAGGTGAATCCGTCGACAGTGCACACACATCTCATCAGAAAGAATGTAACCACTTTTCGGAAGCAGGAAAATGATCCCGGCTGCTTTGAGTGTTATTTAACAAGCAAGCGCGTCAACAACAGAGTGTTTCAATATGTTGTCTTACAAAGTAGGTGCTTATTACCCACCAAAGCAGCGCAGACTACGTGACAGTCTAGATAAGAACGAGCTTCACGGAATTTCGTAACTAGACAGTCTCTTTTAATCTAGAAACGCAAAATTAGTATGAAAGAGATTTATAGTACAACGATCACATCCCATCAGACCTGCCTAATTTTACTGGTGACTTGTACTGCCCCAATCACACCTCTTGATCCTTATTTTACAATGGGAGAAAGCAGGGTGCTGTCCCACAGACCGGGAAGAAAGGATACTCAATAAAACACGGAAAAACTATGTATTAATGGCAGGGACGAAAATTAACGCTGAATCGCCGGACGCAGCAACAAGAAAATTGAGAGAAACATGAGAGCCACCAGGGGCCCCCGAGTGCAGAAAGGACAAGCTCGTCGTCGAGAGCGCGACTCAGTAGCGAACATATACGTGGCGCGGAAAGAATCGGGGCATGGTGAAAGACTGTCCAGTATGACACTCTTGCAACAAGGTCAGACGAATTCAGCTACTGTCTCAACTGATCCAGAGTGATCATTAGGACTTCTTTACGAACTACCTAAGTGTTTAGAGTTCGATTTACATACACGTTGCGACTGGATGTCACTGAATAAAGGAGGTTGATGGTCAGGAGGCTCTACTCGAGAAGTTTACTACTGCTACTATGTTTAGAGCATACCAAAGTTCCGTTGAATGATCACAGGCCCAAAGAATGTTCGTCTAGTGCAGAAGCTACTCAACTTTGGGGGA
Source organism: Marchantia polymorpha subsp. ruderalis (assembly GCA_037833965.1). NCBI lineage: Eukaryota > Viridiplantae > Streptophyta > Marchantiopsida > Marchantiales > Marchantiaceae > Marchantia > Marchantia polymorpha. The sequence continues at coordinate 8,994,724 of AP031352.1, read as the reverse complement.
TTTCTCCACCTCTGCAGGGGAAGCACTGCCAGTTCGTCGGTGCCTGAAATTCGTCGCTAGAGAAGGAGGAAGAGGAGGAGTCTGCATGGCACTGATGTTCTGGCTGGACAAACTTGCCGTCAGAGCAGCGATATTCTGGTTGGATTGGCTCGCAGCCAACGAGGAGATATTTTGGCTGGAACCCATCGAACTCAAGGCACCGACGTTTTGACTGGAGCGGTTGTATTTCAAGTGGCTCTTCACAAGCGTATTCGATGCCAAGGCCGACATCAATGAAATCTCTCCCGCCAAAACTGAACCAGCGACGATTCTGGCAAGTTGCTCGGCATTTGCTCCAGGCATTTCTGCGTTGGCACCCCGCACTCCAAGGAGATTCAAACATGCTGCCTGAGATGGCAACTGAGTACCTCCTCCAATTGTTCCGACCTGCAGACAACATGATTTAGGAAACGTACCACTGGAAAAAGCGAAAACAGGTCTCCACAATTCACAACAAAGTCCACTAGTAAGAGTCGTTTCTCTTCCACGTATAGATTGATAAAGAAAGGGCTACCTCGATAGATGGCATTGTGACAGAAATGTGAAGATCCCGTCCTCCATTCACGGCCTCCATCATTGTCAGGCACTGCGAGCTCTCGACATTTTGTGCGGGATCTTGACCTGTGGCTATGTATACTGCGGATACAATATTCGCCGCGTGTGCATTGAACCCTCCAAGAGCACCAGCTAGAGCAGAACCCGCGAGATTCTTAATCGTGTTCAACTCCACAAGGGCAGGCACTGACGTTTTCAGAACTTTCCGAACAACCTCCTCTTTGAGGACCGCTTCACATACCACAGACTTCCCACGACCCTCAATCCAGTTCACTGCAGTAGCCTTCTTGTCGGAGCAGAAATTACCTGGACAAGTCATGTATATCGTATAAGTACACAATCTCTTCTTCGTCAAGCTAGAAATTCAAAAACGTTTGGGAGTGCACAAGTTCTAAGACTGGTACACACAAATGCGTTGCAGGATTTTAAGACGTTCTAGAGGACTAAGAATCAATCCAAATTTTGCTCACCAGATATGCTAATGGGCTCCATGTCCGGGAACACGCTCTGCAAGTAGTTCAACACATTTTGCACACCCTTCGAAATCATGTTCATTCCCATGGCGTCACCAGTCGAAGCACTGAACCGCAGGTACACATTTCGCCCGGCAAGAACACAGTACACATCCTGCAACCGTGCGAACCTACTGGTCCTGTAAATGGAAACAACAATACAGCAGTGATAAGCTCCCATGCCATTGCAACAACTGAATTGGACATTCTCTTTCGACACTTTCCCAAATTGAGGATGTTTCGTACGTGTCGACAGCACACACATGACCCTACGTCACCTACCTAATCATGTTCCACAAAAGCGACAAGAATTGCCCCGAGAATCTAGATCCGAAATTCAGTGGTCTAGCCACCAAAACATTCGCCCAAAAGAGAACAAAGCGCGGAAGTTTCTGAGCTGACACGACGACATACACGGAGTAACGAAAATGATAAAGCAGTTACCACCACTTGTATTGGTTCACATGTTTTCGACATACCTGTTGAAGACCACTGAGAGAGTATCAAAATTGTTGGCATCTTCGACGAAGAACTTGAGTGCTGCGGCACGCTTGGCGCTTTCAAAACGAACGACGGGAGCTCTGGTCATGCCATCTCTGAGAACGACGCTTGAAGCGCCGCCTGATTGCGCGATGGCTTTGCATCCCCTGTTGGTACTGGCGACTAGACAACCTTCAGTGGTAGCCATAGGAACTGTGTATTCAAATCCGTCAAGCAACAGAGGGCCGGCAACCCCAACTGGAATTTGAACGTGGCCGATAACCATCTCGCAGCATTGTCCCAGAATCTTGGAGTAATCCATTCCTTCCAAAGGCAGACCATCCAAAGTTCTGCCAGTGGTGAGTTCGACAGCTCTTCTTCTGACGCCGGCAGCTCGCTCGCAATCTTCCAACTCAGCCTCCAGGGAGTACGATGGGGTTTCACCATTTCTCACTGCCTCTGCAATGTCCTCATTCTCATGCTCCTTCAGGGACTTGCCCTTCAGCAGAGCAGGGGAGCGAGAAATGCTGGGAGTGCAGCTCTCGGGTTGAGCCTGGCAATTCACTCCTGCCACCCTGTAATCTTCGGAATCCCAGGAACCATCAATGGATTTGTTTATAAAAGTTTGCACATAATCGATACCGAAGAAACCAATCAAATAGATGAATGAGGCCAGCTGAGCAATGATAGCCGCAATTTCTCCAAGATTGAGCATATGAAGAGGAGTGGAAGTCCTGATTTTCTCCCTCCAGCGACGCATTAAGTAATAGGACGCAGAGAAGAACAGGACCATGAAAATTTTGTTCGTCAAGCCGACGGGAAGAGGAAGCGCATCCGAGGCCAAAGGCTTGCCCTCCCTTTGCCTTTTGGAGTGTCTGTGGCCCCCATTCGGAGGAGATTGCACTCCATAAGTCTTGAGTCCATCTCCCGACTTCATCGTGGCTCTGTAAGGCGAATCGACCAAAACTACACGTTCTACGGGAGCAAAATCGAATGTATCGCCTCTTGGGCCCTTGATCACTTAAGCTGCTGCGGCCATGCCCTCGACAGACGACCACTGGCTGCCCACGAGATGTCAGGCAACTCGGGCCACCCGGACAGCAGCAGGCAGTGGGGTATGCACTAACGGCTCCGAAGCTCAACTCCTCAACCAGATCTACGACAATGCTGAAAGAAAGCAGAACAAAATCGACTGGGATCCAAGACTACGTCCTCGATCCAGCCTGTCAAATCTCCTCGACTTGGCCACCTCAAACCCCAGATTCACTCTAATCGCTCGTGAAACCCTCTAAATCTGTCACCAATAGACCCCAATCGATCACTACACCACAAATCTCCGGCACTCTGTCGCCTCGGCCTCTTCGGCTCGACTCCACTGCCTCCTCCTCCTCCTCCGCTCTCCCAAGAATGACCCCAACCTCCGACCCTCGATCGACTCGACTCGACTCGTCTTGACTCACTGGAACATGGGCGAGCACCGGAAAAAGCGCAGAATCCGCCCGATCGATCTCCGACAATTTTTGAACCAAGAGAAAGCAACTTTCCTTGCCTTCCTTGGCTCACACACTCTGCAATGAAGAAATGCCAGAGCAAGCGCTCGGGCTTTTGTACCCTCTCGACCACAGACCTAATACTACTCCGTCTTCGCTCCGGCCGCGGACTGCAGTTCCACCCTCCCCTCGCTCTCCTCTCGTGGTTCCGCTCGAGCCCGCCGGACGAAGCTGCCGTGCCACGGTCCACATCGCGCGCCCTCCAACTGCCCACCTCCAGCTATCAGTCTCCGACCTCACCACCTGGCGCGAGCCTGCCCGCGAGCCTCCGAGCCGCTGCGAAGCTCCTCCGAGCCGGCCCCTCGACTGCGGTCTCGACTACTCACACCTTCCCTTCGCTTCGACGTCGACTGGGGTCGTCCCCAGTGCGCTGCACAGTTGCCGTGTGGGCCTCCACTTGGTTGTGCTCGAATGCGCAGCAGTGAGTCGTCCAGCCCCCGCCCTTCACCGTCCGATGCAAAGTCAACAGCACGGATGCGTCCAAATTGCAAGATTTTTCTGGCACGAGGGACTAAGCAATTTCTCCTCGGAAATGGTAGTTCGTTTAAATAGCCCAATTCCGGTGGGCCCAGCGATATAACGACAACGAAGGGAAAGACCTTCCCATCTAAACTCGTTCACCACATCATTGCATCTTTGAATGCGCATTTTCTTACTAACTGCAGTGGGAGGCCTCATCTGCAGTAGAATACAGGACGACTGTACAGTTCGGTACGTGTTGAGTGAATGTGGATTCCCACGCTGGGGATCATCCGACGATGAGCAGATTCTTCGCCCCTGTACAGTACTCTGTTCGTATTGCAGATCTCCCGTTCCGTATCCGGGTTTAACTCAGCCTGGTCTTTTCAGGCGCTCCGCTGGCACACAGATGCGTCGCCTTTTCCGCCGCTAAATCTGGCGCTCTCTGCTCGTCCGCCATGACTTCAAATTCCGTCGGCCCCGCTTTTCTTTCTCCGACTGGTACACTCACTGCCACCTCACCTTACCACAGTCACGACTCCGCCTCCGCTCACGGTCCTGAGTTGTATGACGACAGCGATCCTGGATGAGTTCGGGACGTCGATCGGACGCCATGAGCTCCTGGACGGTCCGGATTACCTGATCGATGTGGGTTTCGTGGTAGAGGAGATTGACGACATGACTCAGAGACAGCTCGACGACATCTGGGGCCGACCTCTCCCACGGGCCGTGTACGTAGGCCAGGCTCATGGGCAGGGCTCCCTCTGTGGAGCAGCAGAGTGGCCTCCAACACTGTCACGAACCCCTGATGACAGGTCAGCCACTTCTAGTTCACTGAGCGTCTGTGCCTCTGCTCTCGAATCCAACCAAAGCCGGTTCCGCACGCTCCGAAGCAGGTGAGGCAAATAGTACGAAAGCGAACGACGTAGAGATGGACAACGTTGTCTCAGTAAAAAGTCTGACGACGTCTATTATTGAGAGTCACGTCGTAGATGGGGAAAATACCGTATTTTCGGCAAGAAAATAAAGTGAATGCTCTCGCTAACAGACGGATGGATTTTCACAAATCCTCTTTTCCTGCGGCCTCCAGGTTCTCTCCCAAACTGCAGAAAAAGGAGACAAGAGCATCCACATGCCAACGGGATGGCCTCTACAACGCCCGCCAAGCTTTTCCCCTTGGCCTGTAGCGAGTACTGACGGCCTCTCTGATTGAAATTTATGATTGTTCGATGCACATGACATTCTGAGGCTCAGGACCATGCATCACGACCCAGAAAAGTCTTTGACGTTGAGTGGTGGATGCCTTATTTGCATGAACTTTAACAAATGTCCTTTTCGTCTTACCTTATGTCTCAAGTTTAGCAGATCCAATTCGAATGCGAGATGTGTTGTGTATACGTTGCATGACTGCGTTCTGCAAGTCACAAGACACCTGACGGGCAGAGTTTGGTCACTGGGTATTTGCCTACACAGAACTTCTGTAAACGCGTCCTCTCGGCAGAGAATCTCTATTTACACCGACATGCAGTTCATTTTGTACGTCATCATTCTTGCGAAAATGCACAATTTTCCCAATTATTGCATAGCACGGGTCGAAAGAAGAGACAGTAAGACCCTATAAGCAATATAAGGATGAGACTTAACAGTCAACCGTGGGCTAGTTTTATCATTCTTCAAATATATGCTATCACCTCATATACTTAGAATATATCATCTCATCGAACCATCAAATTCAAAGTCCTCAAAATAAACATAATTATAGATAAAATATTTCATCCCACGTGAAAATTGTGACATGTATGACACTAATTGATGATGTTAATATAAAAAATTGACACGAGTTGATTACTAGATAATACACATAAAAAATATGGAACCATATATTTGCTAACATTTATGATAAATATGTTGCATCCACAAACATGCTCAAATTTTTAGAAATATTTATACAAGTTCAATGCTGAAATACAAAAACACCTCAATGTATTTACTTACACTTAAAACCTATGACTATTATCTTTCATTTGTGACCTATGAAGTAAGATACTCAACCAGCGTTATTCAAATTTAGAAATTTATTAATCTTGGATTGTCATGCAAAGAGTAGTCAGTTATTTATCAGGATAAAACATAGGCTAGTAAACCTGTGATCGCAAATGTAATGATGATGTCCTATCTTCATGTTCTAATCTGAAAATGAGATCAAATATTTATTTATTTATTTATTTATTTATTTATTTATTTTTATTTGTTTATTTATCACATTCCTCTCAAAGTTATTTTACAATCTGACTTATTCAAATAATTGGCAAGTGTAAATGAACGTATTTTAACAGATAATAGTATGTTAAATATTTATAATCTATCAATAAAATTTTCATTGTATGTTATACTAGATCATATAAGTACATTATATTTGAAAATGCAATATATTTTTTAGAAAATTATTTTTAATGAAAACATAAAATAAATATATATTTTTTTAGTAATAAAATATGACCAAAATAATTTTATTGTGATAAAAATCTATGATAAAAATGAAACTTTCAAGAAATAACATTAAATCAACAAGCAAAAAGTATAGAAAAAAGTTCCAAAGACGTAAAACTTAATATTCATTTTTCTTAGTAGAATATATAAAAATCATTCTCTATCGGTTCGAACAACGACTAATACATATATGATTTAAATTAACCCAACTTGTAAGATAACTTCAATCAGTTAAAAAATTTCATGCGACATATATTCGCAGTGCATAATATCCAATATTTGATTATGTATAAATTCGTAACTCTTTTCAAAGAATAACATATAATATTATTATTATATTGATTATAGTTTAATGAATATTTTCAAAGGTTTTTTTGTAATAATTTCATAAGGCTAAAATGTATAATTTTGAAAAAAATGAAAAATATCTATATTTCAGAAATTTTATTCTTCACATTGCATACCTATGGTTTCAAGCTTAAAGCATATTAAAGTTAAACTACGATATTAAAGTTAAAATATAGGACAACTTTTATGATCTGTATATGAATGAATGAATTTTTCTTTTCATATGTTTGTAAAACAAGGTTTTGCATATTACATTTTCTGAATACAGTTTTATTAAAAATTTGAACCATTATACCTTGTTCAGAATTCACACCTGAATCATTTTTCTGAGGTTTTACCAACAATTTTTTTTTTTAAAAGTCTATTATACCAATTGTGTTTTTCTGCACTGCATCAAGTGACGACAAAAAAATTCATTTGAAATTCGGCATTAAAACAATTTTTTGAAACTTAATTTTCAAAATTGACTTTGTTAAAATTATTTTTGGAAATTCAAAAACCAAAGAATTTTTTTCATAAACCAAATGCTAAAATCAAAATAATCATGTGTTTCTATAATATTTTTTCCTTGTATTCTTGCTTAATCTGTTAAAGAATTTGATTTAAAAAATTTCGAACGATTTAAAGTGCAAAATTCAAAATAGAAGTGATAAATTAACAACTTATGAATGACATTTTTTTCCAATATTAGGCATTTTTATGGCTTAACTTGTAAATTGTAATTTGGATTCTATAAAATCTTTTGATTGGCAAATTTGATCACATAAATTTGAAATTAAAAACATAGAAGATCTTAAATAGATATGTTTTGAATTATTTATTTTTTCATAATTTAATTAATTAATAATGTGCTTACGATATCTACAATGAATTACAATGAAAAGATAAACACAGTTTGTACATAAATTAAAAATAATCTGAAATTGATATGGATCTGAAGTTGATATGGAGAATTGATCAATCTGAAACATTGATCAATTCTCACAAAGTATATATTTCAATGAACCAAATTTTTTTAATCAAGAGATATTACATTCTAATTATATGGTTGTTTTGCATTATTGTCATAATTTTATTCTTTCAAATTATCTCTTTCATAAAACTCTGAATACAAATAATATTATCATCAATTTGTTCAATTTTTATGATAAAATAGATTTCTAACATAATTTCAATTATTTATTTTAAAATAAACTTAATTTCTTTTCTTTATACTTATCTGGCTCAATTGATTTGAAAGATCAACCTAAAATAGTCTGATGACAACTTTAACTTTACGTATTTTTTTGGAGTTTTATATCAAAATTAAACAGTTTTAAGATCACTTTAAATGTTAGGTAAATTTATTTCATAAATATATGCTCATAATTTCACTTCAACTGTCAAAAAATTATCAATATCAATAACTTCAATTTTTCAGTTTATGCATAAACTTTAAAATTATTTCAGTCTACAATTAGATGTATATATAAACTATGTCTTCATCTCAATTATCAACATATTTAATCCAATATGCATTTACGTTGTTTAGAGATGTATAATTGATAAATACCTAGCCATATACACATAACTAACATAAAATAACACATACATTGTAAATTTATCAATACTTATAATTTTATATGGAGTTCAAATATTAATATAATTTTCAGATACCAAAAAAAATAGTTTTGTTATCAATATTGATGTAAGTACACATTTGTAGGATTTTAAACTTTGAAGTCATGAGATCATCATAGACAAAAATTTACACAACTACATTAAAAATATGTGTTTGATAACGGGAAGCACATGTACCTAGTGTTGTCCATGTATACAACTTAGGCTTTATTGAGAAATCTAAAAGTGTTATAGAGAGCTTCTACTAGCTAATTCATATAGTGACGGAGATATAGAATTCCAAGATTTAATATGTTTTAGCTAAAACCTAGATTTAAATCACGAACTAGCTAATGTAACTTGTTAGAAGACATGAATTAATTTATAATAATATTCTCTTATATTTTTTGTTATGAGAATCATGAAATTCAAAAAAAAGTCTAACATAATTACTTTTTTAGAAGAACATAAATCTAAGTCGTAGAAAAATCAGGTAAGATAAATAAATAAATAAAACAAAATTTCTAGTAAAATCTACTTGTTTTACTCATGCAAGATCTACAAAGTCAATGCATTTGGTCAATGTATTTGCTCAATTTATTAAAAAAAAAACTGGATCTATGATAGATTGGTAGTAAATGTCAATGTGTTTCACATTGCTTTCCATATTTTGATTTGCAAGAAGATGTTATGGATTCTAATTATTACATTGAAGATTGACGACTCATATTTTAGTACATCTAAGTCAACAGATAATTCTGTCAACTGTAAATCTTTGTTGCTTCTACTGCCATTACATATTTGTATACAGTATAAATTCAAATAATGTTTTTAAGATTAAGGTTACATCAAGTGAATATACATAACCAATTGTATATTTTTTTTTGTCCATATCTTGCTCATTTTCAACATTAATCAATGTAGACGAGTGACGTTGATATTGAATTTATCAATCTCTAATTAGACACAAAAAATACCATAATCCTTATTACTTTTGAGATATCTAAAAACCAATTTTATAACTTTTCAATGCTCATAATTAAACAAATAGTAGGTCTTATGCATAACATAAAATACATGAGACGCCTCACAATTTTGTCATATTTAAATTGATGACATTTCTTCTTTTTTAATCACATTGATTGGACATTCAGTTGCAAAAAGTTTAATGTTTGTTGCCAAAGGAGTTTTCATTGTCTACTTAGCCATGAAATAAAATACCATAATACTTACTAATTTTGATATATCTAAGAACCAAATTTAAAATTTTCCAATATTTATAGGTAAAGCAATACTATGTCTTGTGCATATAATATTTATGACTTTGATTGTGAATTAATTGCAAAAAATTTGAAATCTGTTGTCAAAAATTCCAATTACTTTAAAAATACCATGTTTAATCTGTCAAGCACATATTGAATACTTTCTTTGATTTAACCATACTATTTTTGTCTTCAAACTCCTATAAACATTCATCTATATACTCTTGCATTTAATAAAATCTTTCATGTTAAACTCAGACTTTATTTGGTTTTTTCAAAGATCAAAGTTGGACTTACTTTTGGATAATCGAATAGCTATCAATATGTGAATTGCAAATTATAGGTTTTAGATTTTCTCACTTTTTAAAATTTAAACTAATGAAATATTGCAAATTATACATACGAGCTTTTTCTAACTTGTGGTAAATTCAAACAATGAGACAATGTAGTGTTCAAATCAGAGCAAAGTAGTACGATCTTACTCTAAAAATGTAACAGCGACATCTTCAACCATAATGCAAGAAGGTAGCACCTTAATCAAAATGATAAAAAAATGATCAAGATCATGATTTATATAATCTGTCATTGATGGACTATTCTCACATAGAACCTTAAGACAGTTGACAATTTTTACCTTTGTCTTTCACTTGACATCTGTGATATTAGCTTACTCAGTGTTGAAATATCATCACATGAAATCTTGAACAGCTAATAATCCTTGAATTTGTCTTTCACGAGGAGCTTTTAACGTCAATTTACTTTGAATCAAAAGTAAACTCTCTTGCAAGAAAAAATAACCAACACGTTCCAATATTCCAATTCATTATCAACAACCAAGTTAGATAGTCAGATTTTAAAACAATACTCACAACTCCAACTCAGAAAGTTAAGAACAACCAAGATTTGGCAAAAGGTTTGATAAATTGAACAAATTTTTTGAATGATAGTCATAAAACTGCTTCAAGATCTATGTCATTTCTTACTTTCTTTTCTCTTTTTTTCCGACCATGGTTCCATTATGATACTAGTTGGAACAATTCAGCAGAACTACTAATACTAAAATCAAAAATTTGTTCAATGGAATAGCTGCTTCGTATATCTAAGAAGAAATTAGAGATTGTATGATAATAAGGCTAAATGCAAATAAATGTCTTCAATTCTCTCTAATCATTGCTGAAGCTTAGTTGTTTTGACTTCACATCCTACTTTTTTCCTTTTGAACAAGTTGGAAAAGGATCAAGAGCTTCAATTCAACTTATCCAAATGTGTCTTTCCGACAAACATTGTTACAATAAATAATACTTGATCCGTAATCAAAATCAACAACCATCGCCTTCTATTATTAATGTCTCAAAGTTCGACGCCATGATAATACAAGTAACCTAACCTTTAAAGTTTCTTTTGAAATTGCAAAATCTATTAACAAAGGTGTATTCATTGTTCTATCAATATCTTGATCGCTATTATGTTAATATCTTAATTCATTTCAATTCTAATCTTTACTATGTTGTTAATTTTGTAAATAAGTTTCTACTCCTTTGGTTGAAATGCTTTGATTTTTATTCAAAAATTTTGCTAGCTTGTAAAGCTTCTCTTGTGTTGGTATTTTTCTTGAATATGTTCATTTTGATGTACTTCACTAGTTGGAAATAAAAAAAAATTCATGAACTTTGTGAACACAATGAATTAAAATTATTTAGACAATTGCTTTGACAAAAATTACAATGTAAAAAAAACATGTTTGAATGCATCCTAATATCTATCAAAAAAATAACACCATCCTATAATTATTTATTATGCTTTAATTTTTGCACAAAGCAAAACATGTAATCTAGGTTTTCACATAGAGAACACTTCATCTACATACATATAAGACAACAAACGATTCGCACCGGATCTACCTTTCAAGTTGCCTGCTCCTACCCCTCGTCATTACTCTGTCACGAAACAAAACATACTATAAACAAACTTAGCACAATCAATGTCATTGACTACACCGGTACTCTTCGAGAGATTCTCCTAACTCTCTTATATAGTGAAAGTGTTATAGAGTTTCAGTTGTAAGGTTTAGATAAATCATAATCTAGATAATGTGAGCTATCAAAAGATGTAATTCTAAAACTAACAACAATGTTCAATATGAATAGTCTTATATTTATCATAATCTAATATTAGATTAAATAAAATGTTTCCTAGTCTCAAATTCTATCAAAAAAATTTCACATCAACATAAATCACATAACTTGTTATAAAATTTTATTTACAATTGTCATAGGATTTTTTAAAAAAATTTAATATTATAATATAATATAATTTTCATTATATTATATTAAATCTTAATAAATATAGAACACACATATAATTTTTTCAAATATATAATCTGAAATTTTCGAACATGAAAAAATTAAGATTAAACATTGGAAAATTATATCACAAAGTACATCATGTGAATAAGAAAATATCAATCTTACAACATACATCAAGTTAATCATATTTATAAAAAATTGATAGATTAACATAAACCGTTCTAATTTGCAATATCATTCGATATGACTAATAACATGGGACCGTATAAATATTGATTTGCACGACAACAAAAATTCAAATAAAAAAACATGATAATTAAAATGTAACATTTGATGTTATAAGAATAATACCAAACATATCTCAATAAAACGCAATTAATTTTAAATTTTAAATACTTGCAAAATAAAATGAATATTTTTACTTAAAATGTCATAGCAAAAACATTATGCTTTTCAAGTCAATATGAATCAATTTTTTAAAATCTATGAGCTGATGATGACCATTGAGCTAGCATTTGTTACTTTACCAAATACTTTATAATATAAAAATACATATTTGAATTTTTTATATAATTTAATAAAATATAAATTTTGTGTGAAAATAAATTCTTTGATAAAGTCTCATTACTTTGATTACAATTGCTGAATTAAGATAACCACACTCTATGAAAAATACTTGTAAAACTAAATTTCATGTTTTTTCAAAGGAGATGAAATGTTAGAAATGACCAATATCCTAGACTTTCAATAAAATACTTTTGTATGATAGTGTTCTCTTATTAACTGGAGTAGTTAATACTTGATGTTAATGTATGTTTTATTTCACACTTCATAACATGAAACTATATCCAATTCACATTATTATATTTGTCTGCGTGTATATATAAATTTAAATAGCAATTTTCTATTATGAAACATATTAAATTATTTTTTGAAATTCATTATTTATCTTACAAAACTAGAATATTTTTTCCAATTGCTTAGATAAATTTCTATCTATTTTAATTAAAATATTAAAAATTTACATAAACATTAAGCATAAAATTTTTATTATATAATGATACAACTTCTTTATATTTCATATATATTTTACATACCAATTCGAGATAAAAAAAGTCAAAGTTATAATGTATCAAATGTTACATGAACAACTTCTATATAAAAATGTCCACAAATTCATAATATATTGTCTTGTGTACTTTTTTTATAAAAAATAATATAATCAATTTATATGATAAGAATAATATGTTTTGAAAAAACTCACTTTGAATTATACCGTGATTGTATAAATTACAATCACAAGGTTTAATTTCAAAATCTGCACATCAAAAACCACTAATTCAAACTAAACCCAAATCGTCATAAGTTTTTCAATCCACATTATTTATTTGCCAACATTGCTGATTAACTTTTAACTAGAGTATTAAAATTTTAGTCTTTTTCCATATGCATGCTCATCTAATTAAGAAGATACATACATAAACAAAAAATATATTGTGTTTTTTTTAAATTAAAAAACAAACAAGTGTAATTTGGGTACGATGTCAAGTATAATTTCAACTTTAATTATATGTAAAAACAGTAAATAGATTTATAATCAAGATAAATTTTATATAAAGACATAAATTAGCATTTATAATTTTTAAATTTTTAAATAATCTTTTACATTGATATTTCTATAAAATTGAAGCATGTTGTATCTTGTCTAGAATTTAAATTTTGATCATTTTCTCTTCAAATTTGAAATAATACTGAAACCTATACTAATTACAATAATTGTTATATATTTTTCTATTATTTATTTAAAATTATTATTCGTTAACATTTATAAATGACTTTATCTATTAATATTTCAAAAATAATATGATTTAATAATATGATTTATTTCATAATGAAACTTATTATTATTTTTTACAAAAGAAAAGTTATGAACAGGTTTTGTCATTACACAATGTTTTATATACTTAACAGATATTTACTAATTAATTTTTTAAAAATACAAGAAACTTTGTTTCATGACTAAAGAATTTCTACTTTATTTCTTAATGACTCTGTTTGGATGATGGGTATTGTTGTACATTGAGATGATTGATGAAAGTAGAAATACCTTAAATAATTGATGATTGAATTATTGAGTGGTATCTGAGTTTTTGCTGATCTTGAAATTTTAAAAATATTTATATAATTGTAATGTTAAATAATCAAATTATTAATTATATATATATGATATTTCTCATAATTATTTAAGTAGAAAACGAAAAATTTATCATGAAATTCATAAAGTGAAATTAGATTGATTCCGTTGATTTGGGTTATTGTTTTCTTATCAGATTAAGTATTTTCAGTTGATTTATAACAATATTTGCAAACGTCTATTCAGACGTATGAGAATTTTATTTTATTTAAAATACACCTTCACTTTGTAGTCAGCGTTATTCAAATTTACCTTTGGCATTTTAACTTCTGTAAGAATCACGAGGTGATTGTATTTGGGATGCACTCTTTTGTTCTGCTAGTGTTTATTCGCTTTCCATGCATGCTTTTGTTGAAGAGGTTGAAGTCAAAGATCTATGTGTGCTTTTTGACAATTGAAGTAAAAACAAAGCTGTTCAATCAAAGAGCGAGCTGATGTCAAAGGTTTTACGTGCAATCACTTGAACCAGATGCAGTACATATGATGATAAAACCAACTGTATATTCCAATGGATTTCATAGTTATAATACTAAATATTTTATACAACAATTTCACGTAGGCATCTGACCTTCCATTCTCACACACCGCATGTTATTTTAACAGCGATTAATCTAACTTGATTAGGTAGAGTAAGTTTGGTTTTTATAGCCTCCATAATATAATGACCGCATGTTACGGAAGAAGAGGTATTCTTGTACGGCTCAAACACAGTGATTCTCGACTCAAACACGTAGCAAGCTGTGCCACATGTAGCTACTGGAGGGTCTAGCATGCGTCGAGAGCAACATGAATTATGACTTACGACCATAAACAGCGAGTACAGAGTACAGAATAAGGGTTAACAAGAATTGATTGTAGGACAGAGTGTGCCTTACACTGGACAGAAGAACAGATATACTGTGCTCTAGTGCATAGACCCACGCACGCATGGGGAAACTTCTGCTTGACTAACCGTCGGTGGGGGTCTTTGGTCCGAGATTCGGTTTGGTCTGATTTTCTAATCAGGCGACAACTTACCATACCGTTATCGAGGAAGACGATACGGACCCTTCGATCAGCATCTGGAGCCGCCTGTTAACGCAACTGTAACCGCCCCTACGAACTACGGTTACCATTTTCCTCACCTCGGCCCTCCCGCCGCACGGGTTTTCCTTCACTCTGCTGCTCCGGTCCCTATTGTCCTTCCCTCAAGTCTGCGCTTCTCCTCTCGGCCTTGTCATCTTCTTCTCTCGTCGCCTCCTCGTTCTCACCCTCCTCCTCCGCAGTCTGCTGCTGTGGACTCGACGGACCCGCGACGAGTCCATGCACCGAGTGTGGACTCCCATTCATCTCCGTGCGTCCGCAGCAGCTCGGTCCCTTCTTCGCGTTGATTTGTTCCGATTTTGAAACCGACAAAGTCTGAGTCCGACAAGAGAGAGGCTCGAGAGCTTCGCCCGTGGAGTATAATCTGATACTCGACCTGAGAGTCCGGGCACAAACTGGAGGCTAAGGTTCGAGAAGAAGAATTCGAGTTCCTTTTTTGAACAACACGCTTCTCTTTGAAGAATAAATTGTTAGTAGGAGCGTCGGGAGGAGACTGATTTCTGCTGACTGTCTGATTGAAGGTTTAAAATTTGACTGCAGCAGAGCAGATGCTGGAATTTCTAACTGAGCTGTGCACGTTCGTTGTTCAGGGCTCTGACTGAGCACATGCCGAGCTAACAGCAACAGCAGCACGTGACTCGAACACGATTGTGTGATCTATTTCTCCACCACTTTCGGACCGAAGAGAAGAATGCAGCGTAGCCGGTGGTGAATTGTTACAAAGATGATGAGGATCATGGGATCCAGAAAGACCTTCAATGCGGTCATTCTGATCGTATTACAAATTCTCCTGCTGCTGCCGCAATCCACCGTTTCTGGTTCGTCATCAGCTTCCTCGGCCAGTCGACCGATCTAAAATAGAATTTGCGATCGAATGCTAAAACGACCACCTGCCACTGCTGGCTGGTCAATCAACACTCCCAACTAAATCTTTCATTGATAGGTGCGCACCTATCTACGGATAGGTGCGCGTATCGATCGGTCGAGACTCTCGAGCTGAACCTGGCCTGCCGAACCTACACTCGCCGACCGAAATTCTCAAAATCGAAGTCATCCGTGAGTTGGATCTCGGGTCGTCTTACTCGTTCGGGAAAGACTAAAAAATTCGTAGTGTGAGAAAAATAATCAGCACGTCCCTTCGATGCGGAACGGAGCCATGAAATTCAGTGAATCGAGAAAAAGCTGTGCATCACATTGTGCATGTGAGGTCACTTTCGAGACAGGACCCTTCTGAATGCTAAAGGGCTCTGTCCACAACTTTCAGTGACCAGCGGGTCAGTGATTGCGTGGTCCATCGCAGCTGTTTGCGATACAGCTTTTGATTGTATCGTTATCCGGTCATCCAGCCATTAAAGCTCTGACACATTGCGAAAGGCAGAACGTGTGTCCATTTGGGCACTGTGCAATCCTCTAAACTAAAGGCAAAGTACGACGTGATGCGAGTTGCTCGCTGCTCGCTCGAACCATGCAAACTACTGAGCTTTGGGAACTGTTGGTAACAATCTCGGAGCTGTGCTTCGTGATGTCCGCGTGGCGCTTGCTAGCGAACATCGCTCACTTTCGGAGGCACATTTCGCTAATCAGCGTTCCGGACTTTAAAGACCTCGGAGTTTGCGAGCTAAGCACTCATGGCTGGCAATGGTCAACCTTGCACGGGAAGCCAACACCTTGAGGACCTCGCCAGATTGAGCTTCCCGTTGTTCGCTACACTGCTTGAGCGTTTGAAAATCTTCTGTTCCGACTGGTGTGACGATCACACCTCCAGCGGATCGAAGCCGGATTAATAATTACTGGAACATTAGTCAATGCCTTAAGGAACAGTTCTATCAGCTCTAAAATGCAAAACGAGGTTACTTTTTTCTGAGCAAGTTGGAAATTGATTTGCCTGCAGAAAATGAAGGCTACGGCGAAGAGACCTATTTTACAGAGCTGCGCAGACAGGTCAGAATCTTGGACAAAAATGGAGCTTTTCCATTCGTCAGTTTTGTGCACGTTTAGTTGAAGAAGCCTTCCACGAAACGTAGTAGATCCGAAGAGATAAGGCCTGTAGCTGGCTGCAAAGCTACAAACTAGAAACTAGAACGTGCAATTACAGTGAGTGCCCAACTTGGCGCTCAAAATCTCTGACAGAATGTCTGACCGGCTGTGCAGTACTTCATGTCACCCTTTACCAGCATCAAGAGCGGGACTCGTACCCGAACCAACCATACCATGTTACCTCTGGGCTCTACAGGCCAGTGTCATGTATCCGCTAACTCGGGCGGTTCTCTCACGACCAGACCCGAACCTTATCTTCATGGTTTGCATCTCGACTTGAAACCTTTCTTGCAGGAACACTTCCAACTCCTCTCCAGAAGTTATTAGCGGCAACAACATCGCTTAACAGGACCTAGCAGCCAGGCCTCTAGCTTCAAAAGTCATCAGGAATCTGTAGTAGGTCCTGATTAGCAAAGTGAAGGTTCAATCGATCCTTCCAAGTTGAGCACACTTCTAGTTTTACTTTACTATCTTGCTCACACGTTTCAGTCCCAGACGTAAGGAGCATCTTATGTACATCAATTTACAAAACTGAAAATAAGGGAAGCGAACTAGTGAGAACATCATTTGGAGTAAATTATAATAAGTTATAACGTACACAGAAGAGGCTCAGAATTGATTGTCGATAGCTACTCAAATTTGGTCCCACAGTCTCTGTTTCAAGTTAAAATGATATCAATTTCGTTGATGTGAACTTACTAATCGTATGTTGGAAGAGAGAATTGATGTTGACAAATTCGTTTACACGAAAATTATCGTTTGCACTGTACTCAACCTGATTTACTGCATGGATATACTACAGGACTATTCAGCAAAGTAAAGAAGTACAATTGAAACAGCACTGACATACTCATTCCAGGGTTCATAGAGTTCGATGTCAGTGAACTGATCTGAGTAATTCGTACGGTCTCATGATGTGGCAGATATCGATCCAGATAGCCCACCAACCCCTCTGAGTACAGTATTGGTATGGACTGCGCTCGAGCTTGTGCAAGCACTGCTGGCTGGCAACCCAACGATCGTTGTTGCAAGAGATATTGACGTTTCCGGTTCGTACATCACCTTGAGCTTCACTCTTCATTGCCAGCTGGCTAGCACTTGAGGGAATTAATATTCAAATTTGCAAGTGAGATTGGCATTCCTGAAACTGTATGCTCTGTGGGTGTGCAATCCACTTTAAGCTGTAAAAAGAATTTATACTGTTATTGATACGTCGTGGATTATGCAGCTCTAACTCTTGTTCGTTCACCTTGTTGATTCATGAATCCAGATTCAGTGCCTCTGCCAGAAATCACGAGCAAAGTTACGATCATGGGCAACTGCTTGGGAGGGGAACCTTGCGAGTTGGATGCTAGGTGGGTAGCAAACCACTTCGTCGTGGGATTAAGTGGGTACCTGACTCTCAAAGATATCGAGCTTCGTAATGGATATTGCACACATGGAGGAGCTGTTCTTGTGTCTGGTATCGGTGCAAATCAATTTGGTGCCGGCGGGAAGTTCGTGGCCTTCCATGTTCACTTCTTCAACAATACAGCTACTGTAAGTAGCTGAAAGCCGTATTGCAATTTTTCCTTGATACTTTTGGCATCCCTTATGTTTCTCATGCCCAAACAAAGCTCGCCAACTGGCTTTGGAACTCCTTACGAAGTTAAAGAATGAAGCTTTTGCCTCCTTCAGTCCACATTTGAATCTTAAATAAATCAGTAGTTTTTTTTTTATCATAATGAGAACTCTTCGGAAGAAAAAAAAAGAGTCCTCAATTAAATACAACAGTGGTAAGGCATAAGCAGCTGTTGTTCGAAGGACTTCAAGATCCCCACTTACATTTCTGCGATTTCGAGGGCCGGAGTCCTTCAAACTGATGGTTGCGCAGCCCAGTTAGAAAGGGGCCTCATGGACATGAACCAGCATGCGTTGGTCACCTGATATTCAAACATGTCATAATACTATGAAAGAAAAGACAACATCTGTGCGGGGATACTCACCTTATCCTTATTTATGAGGCTAAAATGCACTTGTATGTACACAGTCAATACAAATATTTGACCAAAAAGCTGCTCTTGTCGTACCAGGAAGCCGGAGGAGCTGTTGCTGTTGAAACTGGTGGCTTAGCTTACTTCCACAGCAGTCTGTTTTTGATGAATACGGTAGGAAATTCGTTCTTTGAAGTTTTCTGGTAGCGAGTTTTGGAAGTGTATCGTCCAAGTACTACCACAAGGAAGAAACTCAGATGCATAAGTTGATTTGAGAACTGCTTTTCACCGACGGACATTGCTAACAACACGTGCATGTTGAAACAGATCCATGAGATGTGGCACAAGATCTACTCATAAGTTTCAGGCTTTAATTGAGAGAAACATGAGAAGAATATAGATATAAAGTCAACGGTGTTCTTCTCTTTGACGTTTATTCTATTCGATACACAAGAGAACATGCACGTCGTAAAGTCGAGTGCGTCAATGTCAAATATTTTGACATTGATTCGATGGTTTGCCTTACAGGCTCCTTTAGGAGGAGCGATATACATAGGATCTTCCGACAGTTTCCCGATGGCAGCAAGCAGAGAGATGGAAGTGGTGCCGATGGACGTCATCCCAATGATGACACCAGGTCCATCTGCTGTGAAATTGTTGGCACCAGCGCCATCCACCATGATGATGAAGGAGCCGCAAATGATGAGCCCAATGGCGGACTCACCAGCCATGAACGCTATGACGCCAGCTCCCACGCCCATGACGCCAATGATGGTCCCCATGCCCGCAGTGATGCCTTGGCAAACTGTACCAGCTCCTGCGCCAGCTCCCATGGAGGAAGCTATGCCGGGATGCAGCCTCAGCAGTTGCGCTTCATCCGTCGACAACATATTCTTGATGAACTTTGCCAATAGAGGAGGTGCTATATATGTGGATGACACTTCTCAGAGCTGCGAAGATGATGCCACCGGTGGCGCGAAGATCGATGTTCTGAACACGCGCTTCGAAAACAACTCAGCCGTGGTACTCTATCCCCTTTCCATGGCCCTACCTTACAAGTTTAAAGTTCGGGAAGCACTGTTGGAACGAGATATTGACGATGCGTTGGTTTCAAGGAACTCGGATTCTGGAATCAAATCAATCGCATTTTCTCTCTCTCTTCACGCAAGTAGTGTGAATCTCTTTTCCAGATTAGCAAACTATTTTCCTGAGCTGCTACGTGTTCCAACATACGACAAATTCCAGTTTGAACTTTATTAAAAAAAAGAGCTGGAGCTTCGTTAGGACCCAGCAGAGTGTGTGTTTGAGCTTTTACCGACTAGCACTGACTTTACTCAACGAGTTTGGTAGAAATACAACCCTTTCGTGTAGTCGTAGCTTACGACAAAAGTACGCTAACCAGTCCCTACACGGACTTGAGAAAAAAAATGGTTGACTTTGATATACTGGAAGGGACGTGCAGCTGATCAAAGAATAAGCTTTTCCATATTCTTATGAAAATGACGCTGTCATTCGGGACGATACTTTCCCCGACAGATTTTGTGTTATCACTGACGCGGAAGCGTGCGCTCTCAGGAATCTGGAGGAGCGGTTTTCCTTGGTTGGCGTACTGCTGGTGCCGTCGGACACATAAAGAGCTCGGACTTCGTGAACAACACTGCTACGGTGGGCTTTCGATAAAATTCCTTAGTCATGTGCTGAAAAGAGCTTGCTGACTGCGCCAGACTGTTCATTGCAGGATCCCTGTATCAAGCAGCTGTATGAAGGAGATAAGATAAACAATCTATTAAGCTCTACGCTGTTATCAGGTCCCAGGAACGAATGCTGATGAGAGAGTCGGTGTTTGCTGGAATGGGATACATCTAGCGCATACAAAAACAAACTAATGAGTCACTCGGAAGGCTGATAGGAAGGTTAGGAAGTGATTTTTATGACTCGGCAAATCGTTATGCTTAAACTGTCGTGCAACTGTGCAGGATGCTGGAGGAGACATTACGTTGGACAAGGCCCTGTTCAATGACACTAGGGGAGTTGAACTTCTGGCTTATGACACCCAATTTTCAGGAATGGTGTTGGGCCCGGATGGAGAACCAGTAAGTTTATCTCAAACCTACTTCGACCTACAAGGCGGAATGACACCACATCAAATCAGCAATAAGAACTACGACGAATGCATTTTCATTTAGGACAGACTCAATATAAGTTGAAACTGCATCAATGGCCTGTCCTTCAAGAGTCGAGATTACTCCACAGTGCATTTTGATGCTACAACCCAACAAATTCACTGTGCTCAAAATGCCCATATAATTCTTACAGGGGATTTTGAGTTCCTAGAGATTTCGCATACCAGAGTTGGAACTTCTCAAACTAATACTGTAAAATCCGTATGGTGTAATTGATAGGTTTCTCAATCTGTGGATGTCCAAGCACTCGCAAATGCCACTTTCAGTCGCTGCTCTTTCCCGGTATGACTTGATTGCAAACCTCTTAGCATCAAAATGCTCGTCTGCGAAAATGTTTATTTTCTGAAAAACGTAAGGAGTTGGCAGAAACTAAATATAAAATTTTTCTTGCTTAGCCTCGTTGAAAATAGGAGAATGTGATTTTGAAACTTTGACTCACTATCCTGCAGACGGCCAAGAACCCAGTTCTGTGCGGAGGTAGCTCATGTGACTTCTGCCCCAGCAAAGGTGGCATGGTAAGCTGGAACGTTGACCTTCAATCGATGACAAAACCTGAAGAAACATACCAACTAATCATCACTGGCAATCAATAAAGAACTCTTCCCTTTGGAACCTTTAGCAAGCCTACCACTAATTAATTACGGAGGTCCGGTGATCAAGTGAAGGAAAGCACAATGACTGATTCACTTATATAATTACAGATGAGTCCTCCAGCAATGGGACCCGCAATGGAACCCATGCCAATGGAAGAGTTTATCCCATTTCCAGAGCCAGGAGGGCCGATGCCTGCGGGCGCAAAGGCCCATGTAGCCCTGCCAGGGTCTTTAAAATACGAGATTTCACTACAGGAAGGTATGAGCCTCAGAAGTAGATGTAACAAACCCCCTCAACCGAAAGCACATTGCATACCTTCATCGAAAGGAAAGTGGGGGCTAAGTAGATAACAAAATTGTTAATACCTATATTGAAATGGCGCCTGCGCCGCCTGTGGCTGAAAATTAAGAAGTATGATTTCTACGTTGCTCCTGGAATCGAGATTACCTTTGGTCTAAAGCATGGGTGGTTTTTATCAAAGATATTCGAAGCTGGACAACGAGATATGTCATATCTGATGCATCTAACCATGGGGACATTCATAACCGACAGAGCTGCTTGGCTCTCAATGCAGGCAAAATTGTGAAGCGATCGTATGCGCCGCTGGGTCATTTGGATACGGAGTGTCCAGTTCCTCCATCTGGACTCTGCGGTTGGACACCGCAAGAGTGCCTGGCCTCTCCACCTCCGCCGCCTAGCCCTCCCCCGCCGCCGTCACCCCCTCCTCCATCACCCCCACCACCCAGTCCTCCGCCACCGTCACCACCTCCGCCCAGTCCTCCTCCGCCATCACCACCTCCGCCTCACTATCACACAAGGTCGCCTCCTCCACCATCGCCTCCCCCTCCACCAAGTCCTCCTCCTCCTCCTCCTCCATCTCCTCCTCCACCCAGCCCACCGCCTCCAAGTCCACCACCTCCGAGCCCTCCCCCTCCACATTCACCACCGCCGCCCAGTCCTCCTCCTCCACATTCCCCTCCACCTCCGAGTCCTCCACCTCCCAGCCCTCCACCTCCGAGTCCTCCACCTCCCAGCCCTCCGCCACCGAGTCCTCCACCTCCCAGTCCTCCTCCTCCACCCAGTCCCCCACCTCCCCCTCCTCCATCACCACCTCCGCCTCCACCTTTCCGTCCGTGCATCAATGGCCAATGTCCTCCTTGTCCGGCCAGACGACCTCACAAAGGTAGCATCAAGGGCGATCCCCATTTCATCGGTAAACATGGAGAGCGTTTCGACTTCCAGGGTAGTAGCGGCCATGATTACTGTGTGGTCTCTGACAGGAACATTCACGTCAACATGCATGTCTTCCCAGGAATCAAAAGAGGAACAACGGTAAAGCTCCTTGCCAGGCCTTTTCTCGCCCTTGTTTCTTGGCGTCAGATTTTTTAAGTGTAAATCTTACAATCAGCAGTAGTAGTATACAGGACTAGAGAACTGTACAGTGCGTTCGTGAGTCGATCGTACGCCCGAATAAATCTTCCTGACCTGTTAATCATATTCCTGACCTGACTCTAGAGTTCCACGATTTAGATAATTTCATGTCTTGTCCTGACCTACATGCGAGACCTTTGTAAAGAGTTCAAAATTCCGTCAAAGTATGCTTCGTTTCTAGAACCTGTTGTTCAGGAGTATGTAGCAGTTAGTAATGAATATCAGCCTGTAGGTCGGCATTGGCAGATTAGAAAGAACAACCTTCTTCTCAGCTGCAGTAAATTCTCATCAATTCAGTAGTCAGTATCAGTTAGGTTGCAAGGCCACAACATAATATGAATCATAGGGCGAAAACACTTGCATACTGAAGACGAGCTTAACCTGCAACCCGTTCACTCATGGGGTTGTCTGTGATGTTGCAGTTTATATCAGAGATCGGGTTTTTGTATAAAGACTCAGAGATCTTCATTGACGCACATGCGCGTACGAATGCCAGCTACTTTTCTAAGCAATGGTCGATGTTGGTGGACGATGTAAGACACTAAACTTTTCACGTCAGAAGCGACATTCTATCAAACCAGTCACGAAGTGTTCCACTGTACATATGGTTGGAGGTTATGTGCTAACGAGGCTTCAGTCTAACAACGCTATGAGATCGAAGATTGTAAATGGCCAGTAAATTATGGGCTCATGAACTGTCACCTTCGGCACTGCTGTTATGTTTCAAAGATTACACCGTGACCTTATCTGACGCACAATGCTGGACTTGACACAGGTTGAGATAGCCGAAAATGGATATGTGTCTACGAAAGATGGACTTACAGTACACCGTTCAGCTCGAGGAGCCCGCATTACAGTTCCTGGAGAGCTAGATGTGAACGTGACCATAGTGGCGCCTTCATACGGTCCACGCGGATCTGGAGCCAACTCTGTACTGTCTTACCCCTTCCATCTTTCTGTAAAGTCACTCAAGGCGATTGCAGTTCCGAGGAGTAACTTTACACTTCATTTCTCATAACTCTATATGAGAAATTCGGACACAGCTGAAGAGACAGTATCAAATTTGATCAGTAGAATGCGGGGAGTGTGAACACTGTAGATATTTTCGTTATTTTTGCGTTCCTTGCCTTGATGCTGATAATCTGTGAATATTTGATGACCATCCTACAGATCAACTTCAAGGTGGATAAGATGAAAGTAACGCCATCAGTACATGGTGTACTAGGTAAATTTAACAAAATCCTATACGTTAAAAGTTTCTTCATGAGCTTATGTGTATTGTCACTTCAGGTTACTCAATATCGTTATGGCTGTTTATCAGTGCTCGTATATTTCTTTTGAAAACTGAAATCTGATTTTCGTGCGAATACTCTTCAGGTCAAACGTATCAAGAAACGAAACAAACCTACAAGAAGCTCCATGATGCGAGAGGGAAACATGGTCACAAAGCATCCGAAGCTCTGGTTGATGGCAACATGGAGGACTATCTCACCAGCGATATCTTGACCCCAGACTGCAAATATACTCAGTTTGAGGTAACTTCTTCCCACGATTTTCAAAGCTCGTTCTTTGGATGAAATGAACCTGAAGCTCGCTTTCAGTCCAGATCATGTAGACATATGCATTCAAACAGTGGTTCCGAATTCATGGCTAAACTGTCACCGTACCCCAAATCAGACGATACCTACTGAGGATTCAAAGCTTAGTTAGATTTGAGGTGGAGCACTGACTCGCTTCAAATTTCGAGTGGGACTGATTGAATGATTGAATTAAGCTCAGACAACGTTGGTGGGATCGCAGGGACGCAAGAACATAGTGAAGAGGATACACAGGGTTCTGATGAGTACAGCTGGAGTTATTTTCTCTTCAGATGCTGGACAAGAGGAAATCGTTGACAGTTGTACTGGTTTTGGTCATGAACTGGATTGCAAGATGGATCTTGACTTCTAAGCCATTTCATAAGTCGGCAATGGTTGATTGCTATATTGCTGGACCGACACGGAGAAATATTTTGTCTTTTGCAGCATCATGGGAGGTTATGCCAAGATGCTTGAGGCTGCAACATGTACATCTACCCCACTAACCCTGGGGTCTATGTCTGTATGTTAGACGTAGTTCGTAGTTTATGTACTGGTACAGTACATGTTTGTGTACGATGAGGTTTTGTACGGTTATATTGATAGCTCTAGACAACTTTTAGACTTTTAGGTCTTTCGATTCTGACTTCTTTCCGTCCTAATTTCCTCCTTAATTAATCTGCCAAGTAAACTCTGACGGTCATGTACATGCAAGCACAGACCGGTGACACTTGTCATTGTACTTTGTACCTTTTCTTTCATGAATACAAAGTGGTTTTGATTCAGCTTGCTGGTACTTGGCTGATGGTCGGTGAGAACTGTTCAGTTCATCCAAATATCCGGCAAAAAACAGCTAGTCGTTTGATAGGAGAGAAGATTGATAAACATCATGCTTTTGATTAGAACTGTATTATTATAGGAAAAAATGTATCAAGATGTAATATTGTACATGAAAGTTAACAACCTCCCCATGGACGCTTCACCGAGGGAACGTCTGGATCCCCTGTCAACTGTCGTCAAGCGTTGCAAACGGTAAGCAGCCACTCTTGAAAGAAGTCACCGCAGCTTTCGCGATTCTTCCTTGGGAACGAGCACAAGCTCTGTGAGATCGTCAGATCCGGCTTGGCAGTGTCTGATAGTTTTGAACAACCTCTATTTCCTGAATATATCCCGACACAGACAGAGTGGTATTCAGGTAATTTATTTGATCCTGAACGGTCTAAGTTAAAATGCGTCCCCCAAAGATATTATTACAACGGCTTTTCAAAAATGCGTGGACACAGAACACCTGGGTCAAGAAATGGTGTGGAAACAAGTACTTGAAGATGCTCATGACTATATATGTTTTGCACCGACCACCATCAACAGTTAAAGCTAAAAGACAAAGGCGTTTATACTGTACCGAGGGACAGGTAGTGCATCATACTGCGAAGAGTACCAACGATGATTGACTGGCCCATTTTGGAAAAAAGTTCCTGTCATCTCCTTTACAACAGATTCGACGTTCACTAAGATTGTCCTTCAAAGGCAACTGTATATTTATCAGCGATAGGTGCTGAATATGTACAAGGTCCAATATAAGTGATATACCGTGGTCTGTGTATTCTTCTAAAGGTGTGCTTGACTTCGGATGATCCTTATGCTGATCTCCGACTCCTACGCTATTTCGTAAATACACACATCGTTCAAGACAACGAACGTACTCAAGCTCGTCGCATCACGATGTTGCTCATGTGTTTCCGACTAGGGGCAACATAAGCGAACCCATGATGAAGCATACCATCGTGCTGTCGGGCGTAGGCATAGACCAGATCCATGCTATTCTTCAAACCAGAGAGAAGTAAACCTATCCCGACATCACACAACCTACCCATCGGGTTGTCCGGCGAAGAAGTAAACTACATCAAATTAATTCTCTATAGCGAAAATTGTACTACTCCGACCTCGAAGAACTCTAACCTGAAAAGACCCTATGAACTCTATACACCTACGACGAAGTCAAGCATCAAAAAGACCAAATATCTCTGTTCGTGGAACAGTAAATACAACCTCTTCGTTGGATCATACCTGCCCCAAAGTGCCATCAACACCAAATGTAAGCGCTTCGATTTGCAATAGATCTTGCCCACACTGGCAGAGCGATACATACAAAACAATGCCTCGGAAAGGCTTCTGCATTTTATTGAATGATTGTTCCCATAGAGTAGATAAAAGTTTCAGTTAACTCACAGACAATCTGAGCTTCGGTCGCACCGAGAAAGAACCCGGGGTATTTTGCGCGAACTGGTACCTGTTCCCACAAGTAATAAATGGTCAGCTTTCTTCCACTTCGGAATTTCTCGATGGAACGTTCTCAGTTTTACAGTTCAGCTGGTTTAAATCTCCGAGCCATCGACTTTTGCTACTCTACTCCAAAAACACACTTCCCGCTCCCAGGGTTTCGATCCTCATCTTAGGACGTACACTAGGGTCTAGAGGTAGTGAATAGAATCTGTATGGTCATGAAACGTACCCGTTGGTGAGGAGGAAATTCTTCACTGCAAATGGAATTGTAGGGCCTCCTTGGCTATGAACACCGACTCCTGCAGATTGATCACAAGAGTGTTAATATTGTGACGGAGCACAAGGCTTCCAGAATGACAGGACCGTAACAATTAAACTTTGCAGAGCCAATATACCACGTAGAATTTCCTTCTTAAGCGAAATGAGAAGAACTCACCAGTGATTACTACGAGCTCCCGAGGGGCCGTGATCAAACTTTGAGTATGCTTGTGTTTCAAAACGTCCTGCTGGGCTCTTAAATTCGAAGTTTCGCCCACTTCATGTTCGATTTGTGGTACAAAAATTCCATCCCTCGTATTTGTCTGGCCAGAAGAAAGAATCTCTGATTCAATGTAGATCAGCCGGTTCTCCAGTGCTGCCACAGCTTCGCCTGTGTGCAGCCCATGCAAGTCGATGTGCCAAATATTTCTGCTGGCGTCGTTGTTTCTCTGGTTGAGAATTTCATGAGCAGCTTCCGCATTCAGTCTTTCAGCAAGTAGTCGCCTCTCTTGGGCTTGTTTGGACATAGTCTTTGCCCTCCTATGATCGCCTCGAATGTAGGCCTGTGAAGCTCCACGAGCGAATCTATCTCTCTCCCTGTAGAGTTACAACAACAGCCGCCAAGTCAAACGGGAACAAACTTCAGTATCAGATGTGCAGGATGATAAAGTGTGATCACTAAGGTTCCCAAGTTGGATCTGCTTCGACAATGAAGAATCTGTCAGACAACCTTCCAAACTACCGCTACTGGACAAAGAGCTGACTAACTGTTCATTTGGTTGATTTGAGTCCAGGCATCAGTGCTTGAGTCCCTGTTGATCCCTTAGCAACAGCCATCTGGGTCGTGTAGAGTTGGTCTCGGGAATTTTGAGACCTGGGTTGAAAAGCATTGACCATACCTGGCAGTTCGGAGGGCATCCGAGCGGTAACGAAGGTAGAGGTCATCCTCCTCCCATTCTGGTTCCATGGGGACGTAGAAAGCACTGCTCGCAGCCGTGGAGTCGCCACCATCTCTACCATGATCGTAGGCGAGAGCACCGGCTTCACCATTAGCGTCCCTCTCTGCGTCGCCGGTGGAAGACCTACAGTCGGAAACAGAGGGCCTTTCAGGTTCTCTATTCTCCGGAGCAACCGCAGTATCTCGATTCTCATTTCTCCCGCCCAAATCTCGATGGTGAAAATGGCCCTCGATATTGTGATCCAAAGCATTGCTGTGATCCCTCAAAACACTCGGCTCGGCCTCTCCGGCCCCGCCCAGCTGCGGCAGGGCCTGATCGTAAGACCCTCTTTTCACCGCAGGAACGAAAGGTGCAGCGTCCGCCGAGAGCTCCAAGGCCCGCTCGTGTTTAGAAGCCCCTGCCTCTTTCCCGCTGTGCTGCAAAACCTGATTGCTCACAACGATTCCCGAGCTGCTCGGAAAGCCAGACCCGAAAGGCCCCGGACTCAGCCCGGGGCCAGCACCAGCACCCGCTGGTTGAACCCGATTGTTGTGCGAAGCTGCGGACGAAGCTGGTGGGGATCTCGCAGACTGCCCGTGCTGATAATAATTCCCTGCAGTAGACCCGGCGGCAGCTGCTGCTGCTCCTGCACCTCCAGCACCCTGTTGACGAGGATGCCCATTTGGGCCGAAAGAATTCGAAGCGAACGAATCAGAGGACGAAGAAGACGAATCCGACCCACCGTACCCGACTCTCCGAATCCGCCGCTCGTCCGTCTCACCCACCACGACTCCTCCGTCCGCCTCGACGCCTCCTCCGGCACCGCGCCCATTGCTGGAGTAAGCGAGGCCATTTTGAATCGAGGTCGCGCCACCGGGAACAGAATTCCGACCCTGCAAATTGGAAGAGAACGAACTCGCGGACGACAAACCACCACCCCCGCTGTGCTGCGGCCGGTGAAAATCGTCCCCGAAGATTGGAGACGCCAACAGAGTATTAAACGGCCTCGAATTCTTCGAACTCTTGCTGGAAAAGCTGCACGTGGCCAGCGGTGGGAATGGATCGCGAGGAGGCGAGGAAGTTGGCGGATTGCGATGCAGTCTCGTCAACGAGGACCAACCTTGTACCTTCGACCTCCCTCCTCCTCCTCCTCCTCCTCTCCCTCCAGCAGAGGCAACCGCAGCGGCAGATGCAGCAGACGAATGTTGCTGCTGCTGCTGCTGCTGCTGCTTTCCTCCTCCTCTGCCCGGGGCCCCATGGCTCCCATCACCACCACCTCCTCCTCCTCCTCCCCCTGCACTACCATAGCCACCGAGCTCCTCCATAGTTCTGTCCTCTCAAACCCAACGTTCGTCAAAGCTCTCCGTCCTACGCAACACGGCCTTGCCCTTTCTCCTACCCTTGAAGCTCCGGTAATCCCAGGCGCTAACTTCGCATCGGACGGCGGCCCGTCCACCGGGGGCGAATCCGACGGCCCACATCTGCGCGTATTACGACTAACCCGCTGTCATTACTGCAAATCTCCATACTCGTAAAGTATGTCACTAATTGTACACTCTGTTCGGCACTGGTAACCGGGTGCCGCGCTCTGTTCACCAGGCGCCATTAATCCCATTCTTGATCACTATTCGACGGGCCCGATCGCGTCCTCCGACCTTGGAAGGCTCAGATCCCGTCTCATTAGCATCCTTAACGCTGGGATTAATTCGGTAAATTTCGCCCCTGGCTTCGCAATCCGCCCTCGCAGTGCTGCTCCTCCTCCTCCTGCTGTCCGTTGGACGTCGAAGCCAGGCTCCAATGTTCCCAGGCTCCCAGGCTCCCGTGCAATCAACGCCGACTCGGACACCCGTCCCGGGCAGCGAATTAGGAACGACAACTGGACATTGGCAACCCAGTTCGCGCCCGGGTCCGCGGCCGCAGCCCTCCGCCCTCTACCCTTGTCCGATTGGGCTCCGATCGAGCTTCAGGTGCCGAGCTGCTCTGAGTGATCAGGCCAGTGTCTGTCTGATTAGGGCTGGGCGGCGGTTAGCTGGATTCATTCAGGGACGGAAACTTAAAGTGCGGTGCGCGTTTTTTGGTTTTTTATTTTTAACATTGGCTGGAAATTGAGGGATTTGCCCTTTCCGCCGAAATTCACAGCTTTGCCTTTTTTTTTCTCGACTCGCTGAAGTGAGCGCCACATTCGAGTGCGAGTGCGAAGTCTCGAGCTGCTTCCGTTCTGTGAATGACGTAGCTTTGAAGCTGCTGTGAACTCTTCTAGCTCTGGACTCTGGAGTGCTGGTCTCCGTAACTCGCATGGGTAAGTGAGAGTTCTTCTCTCTCACTTGTGGGTGAACTTCTCGTCGGACAGGATGGTGAACCATTAGTTAATGTGCGTAAATGGCGCTCGCGTCGCTGGTCAGTGAGTGAAAGTAAATCATTATTTTAAAGGAACGGACGAGGTGCTATCGTCTACGTTTAAACTGGGAGGCTTTACAGTCCGAAGAATCACGAGGAGCGTATCGAAGTTCGATGGTGAATGACAAATTACGATTAATATATCCCAGGGACATGTAATCTTCAGAAAACCTCGAGCTTACCATGTCTCAACCGGACCACGTGTTGTCAATCTTCAAAATGAATGTCAGGGTTTAGGGTTTTAGGCATTGCACATCAGTACCCCCTGGATATCACACTTTCGGACGGTGCTGGTGGATAACAACATTCTCCTGAATTACGAACTTAACGGATTCCCCTGTAAGAATAATGATTCGGGTGTCTGGAACCGGAGTTTAATGTCGAGTCTTTCTCGGAGGGAATTTCACAGACCGGGGAGTCAAGGTTTTTTGCGACGAGGACTGACTGACCTCTGAATTGTGAGCATGTTCCTAATAAGACGTCCACATTGCTCTGAATGTAGACTTACGTCCATGAATTGATCGGAAGTCCGCCCACAATTTGAAAGCATGGACGACGAGGACGGTTCCGACTATGGCGACGAACCGATGGAGTTGGAGGAAGAGGTTCGTCTGGAGCGTGGAGATCCTGAAGATGAAGAAATGGAGACGGAACTGTCAAATGTACCCGCAGCGACTTTGGCCCTAGGTACGAGATGACTGCCCAAACATTTTGAGACTGTGAGCACCATGAAGGCGTGCCGTAGTAACATTTCTGTCGATGTGTTCCTCGTCCGCGATGCGATTGTCAGTTTTTTTCCACCTGATTTCAGTAAGTAATTTGGTTTGGCTACGCTAATGCTTCAACATTCATTTGTTGAATTGCTGATTCTCGTGGAATTGTTGGGTATCTTTTGTAGATATTTTGAATGACGAAACGACAAGACTGGCAGCTGGACTTGCATCTCAAGATGGAGACTTATTGGCAGCAATTGCAGCCATGCAAAAAGCAGTAACGGGAAAAGACGGAGAAAACGTCCTAGTCTCATACGTTCTGGCATCACCACAATGTGTAGAGCTTATGAATATATGGCAGGCGGGCTCAGGTTCTGCAACCGCTGTTCCACTTATGCAACTCCTCTATCATATGTTCAGACACACTCTAGGAAAAGTAGATGGGTATGTGGTGAACAGAGATAGCGATTCGCAGAGGAGGTTCATGATCGTGAATTTAAGACTTGACAAACTAGCTCGATCTATTGTACGCAACCGGATGAAGGATATATACTCACACTTGTCATCAAGCCAGAGAAGTAGACAAAATGCAGGCTTGCTGCTCCTGTCAGCCATGGTGCTTCGAGGTAGAACCCTTGGTACTGAGATTGCGACAACATTTGATTTTACTCTCGAAGCTTTGAAGAAGTTAGCGCGTTCTTCAAAGAATCAAAAGTCTGATTTTCAGCATGATATGATGTTCAAGCGCCCCACAAGGTATGCTTTGGTGGAATTCGCCATGTCTTTCTTGGAAGTTGGAGATCCTGGTTTACTGAGATGGATCCTTCAAAAGAGACCTCTTTATGCTGGAGTTCTGCACGGTATCTCCAAAGATCCTGAAACTATGATGGTGAAGGTGCTGGTTCTCCTTCAGGAAAAGGTTATGGATCCGCAGTTCATGGTTCCTCGTGGCCTTCAGAGCGTGCTGTTTGGAGATGCCACTCTCGAGCAGTTGGCACGCATCAGTGCTGATAAAACGCTAGAGTTGGCCAACGAATTTGCACACGACATTCTCTTGGAGCTATGCACAGACCCTTCTCATGGCCTTTGTCCAGAAAGTACTGAAGTTTGGGAGGCTCAGCCGGGGCAAACTGGGGCATTTGGAGGTGGGCAGGCTAGATTGCTTCGACTTATGAATCGCTTGAAAGTTACCGAGGTGGACAAACACAGGGATCTCTTGTTGGCTACCGGGCGAGCGAGGCCGAAGTTTGCAGCAGCCTATCTGGCTTCCATCCCATTAAGTCTGGAGCCTCGAGTTTCACGTGTTTGGTGGGCATTGACTTCACTTATATTATTCTAGCACCTTATGGCGGATCTCCTTCTTGCTTGACCTGAAGTCCTTCCGTAACTCATGTCAGTCAGTACTCAGATAAAAGTACCCTTAGCTTCGTTCTGTTGTCCTAACTCTGAAGTACAACTCATTCGTCAATTTGATCTTTTTTCAGGTTCAAAGCCATGTCTCTCGTTGCAGTGCTGATTCCCTTAGCGAGTCAGACCTCTCCTTTCGCATCTCTTGTTGGTCAGGGTCTCACGGCACCTCCACATGACGGCCCCTTAATTCGCAGCGCAATTTTAAGCTTATTACCTGCTTCCCTCTCCCGGCTGGCTCTCAATAGGGGTCTTCAACATGCTGATATCATGGTTAAGCATGCATGCTTGCGAGTGCTATATGAAGCCTTGATGGCGCTGAAACGGTTGCTCGAATCCTTGGATGTGGCGGCTGCTGCTGCTGCTACATATTCTGAGCCCATTCGAGGACCTCCAGGAATCAGTTGTACCGCGATGGAGATAAATGTTACTGCTGAAAGAGAAAGCCGTGGAGAGCCTCAAAAGGAACAGTGGCTGAAGTTATCACACTCCATTCAGGATACTATGCGTGCATATCTTCCGGACCCGAATGTTCTTTTTGGTATATTACCTTCTTTGAAAACTTCCCTAGTCTCAACGAAGATTGGAGTTGCATCCCTGTCCGATGAAGGAGCGCAAGTATCCGTAAAAAAGAGGAAGAGGACCGACTTAGGTACGGCAGATGGATCAAACGAGCAGCAAATTGCTTTAATCGATAATTACGATTATGAAGCAACCATCATCGAGCTGTGGGGATCTGATGCCATAGTTGATGCTGGCCGGAGAGAAAGTAGCGAGGTTTTGCTTCATTCCAAAGTGGTGGAAGTGTTGGCTTCTTTTCAGGTGATAATTGCGCATCAGTGTATCGTGTCTCAGAGGTGTATTTCTTGTTTAAGTCGCCTTGACGTTTGTATATTGTCATAACTAGTAGTGAGTAAAGCACAGTCTATTATCTACATTCTAAGTGTATCCTTTTTGTACTCACAGACGGTGCTACCTATTGCGTTGGCGGATACTGGCTTTGACGCCTTCAAGCTGTTGCCAGAGAACCCTGTTGCCATGCCTGTCGTCCAACAGAAGGCACTTACTTCTCTCCTTCTAGCTGTCACAGGGAGTTCTAGCACTTCCTCTTCAGAAAAAGCAGTTCGGTTTGTCGGAGAGTTCGCAGGTGTGGGCTCGGCTCATAAGAGGTTAAAACCTTTGTTATTGCTAATGCTGAGTACAGATTTGAAAGATGTGAGTGAGGCTGCATACCTCATCATTCACAGAATTATGGTCAGTACTGGAGCATTCGGTATGAATCTCGGGGAGGTTAGGCTTTGGCTTGACGCTTTGGTAGGTTGGAAGTTCGACAAATTTCAAGAACCACAGGCTACCGGAGAAAGAACGGAGCTTGATCTTAGAAACAATCTGACTTCCGATACCGTACACGGAAGCCTTATAGATTTTCTGGCTGAAGCTGTCGGGAGTATCAGTCAGAGTATTTACAAATATCTGGAAAGGCTGCACTCTACACTATCCACGTTGATGCTTGAGAGTGATGTGGGTCACACAACTTCGATCGATATGGTGTCTAAAGGTAAATTCTGATTCAGCTTGAATCTTCCGTGCCCAAAAAGAGATAATGGAAGATTTGTCTATGTCAAGAGCAGGTATTTAGATATTACAGTACTGTATGAGCCATCATCAGCGTCGGAAGAATGAATTTTTCTTGTGGAGCTTCAAAAGTATGGGTACAGGGGGTTAAACCGTGATCATTTGTTGTCAAATTTTGCTGGTTATGCAGATGTCTATGTGCCTGAGTTTGGGCCCTTCGTCATTTGTTCCCTCGAGACCTGCTTCAGATCAGCCAAGAGCAAGACTGTGCCTCAGAGGGCAGCGATTGCAACATATGTGGCAAATGCGCTTTACATGTTACTGAAGTACCAGGTTAGCACCTTCTCCACCCGGGGTTCTTTTCATCTTCTGGACCTTTAAGGGTTGTGATGAAGAGCTATCGCCTTTGATCTATTTGTATCACTAGAGATCTAAGCGTCATGAACAAACGCTGTTACACGTACATGTAAAACGATTGAGCTTTGTTTGTGTGCTGATCATGACTGTGACAAGAAACAGTGAAGGCTTCCTAGTTACGAGGCTCCTGACGATTGTGAGTATCGACGCTAATATTGTACATTTGTCTGTTGCATTTGGAATTTGCAGGTGCACCCTCAGGCCTTGGCAGCGGTTGTAAGCACAGAGCTCTCTACCGGATTTACAACATATGCACAACAACTGAAGGAGACGGCAAATCTTCAGTTGTTCGAATGGTCTTCTCTTTATTTTCTCCTCCAGCAATCTGCCCAGCTTCTACCATCCTGTGATATCGCACAGATTAGTGGCTCCAGCAGACTCAACGGTGTCGATCAAGCCCAAAACCCTGATGAGGAGAAACTTCTGGCTGTACTCAAGGCTTGTAAGAGGCAAAAGGACGTAGCTATAGAAACAAGACTAGAAACTGTAAGATCTGTGCTTCTTACCACTCCTGTCAAAGAGGTGGTTGAGACTTTTCCTCTACTAATGAGGGTTTGCGCGGATATTTTCAATGGAGATAGCTCCACGCTAGTCGCCCTTCTCGGTGTACACCAAAGCCTTCTTTCCGACGTCTCAACGGCCTGGCCTGAATTATTTGCGTTAGCGATGGAGCAAGCAGGGGCTATCAAGGACATGGATGGAGAAACCGTGGATATTATTGATCCGACGGCTTCAACTTTGAAGTCTGTACATTCAAGCAAAGGGTCTGAAGCAGTTGGGCTATGTTCCTTGTTGTTGAGGTGTCCATTCCCAGTGCTGTTCTCAGCTGCCGTTTACGGTAATAACGGAATGCTGCTGAGGAATCATGCTTTCACCCAAATTTTACTCAGATCGTCTTCCAAAGTATCCCACTCCAGTTGGTTACATGCTGTAAGATTGGTGGTTTCTGGAGTGAAGCATGTAGTCGGCATACCTACAGAAGGAGCATCACCGTTGGATGTTTGCTTTTCTCTCCTGTGTAGCTTAATCTCACCTACACATCTGAAGTCGGTCGGTGACCATTTGACGAGTTTAGCAGGCGCAGATGATGGTGACACTATGAGAGATTATCAAAATATGATTATTGATCTTCTCCATCATCCAGCACTGTACACATATTTTCTAGATTCCAATATCTTGTCCACAGCTTCTTGTCCGCTTGTGAGTGGTCTGAGGCGAGACAACAAAGATGAAAAGTTATGTGACACGAGTTTGAGACGCGTTCTAGCTTCCGCTGCTTCCAGCGTGAATGCTTTTGACGGGCACATTCTAGTACTGCTAACACGACTTTTGGAGTCAATCCAAACCCTTGGTGAGAGTGCCATTTTCCTACCTTTAGTTGACCAGGTCCGAACTCTTCAAGATCTTGTTTTTGAAGCTTGTGGATCCTTCGTTCGCAAGGCAGTGAGCATTTTTCGAAAGGAAATGGAGGAGAATCTCAGCGTTGGCGTGGTTGCATCACCATCTCTGTTCGCCGTATCTGTTCTCATTCCATATGCAGATGTACCCTCGACCGTCGATTTCTTGTTATCTTTACTCTTAGTAGGAAGCAATAAGTTCAAGAAGTCGAAGCAAGCAGTTGCTCCTCATGTTCTTGGGCTGCATTTGGCCACTGTGTTCATTGATTCATTGTCAGAGGTTAGTGGGAGACAAAGGTTTCAAACGGGTCACCCCGAGAGTTGGAATTGTGGACATCAGTTTGCGGAAGAGTCGGACTCGCAGCTTATTTTTGATTTGTTTGAAAGGGTGTTAGAGCAGGTCATCAGTTTTCCTTCAGTGATGGCTGACTTGTGCTTGCTTTCGTTCTTGCAAGCTCTCGATCCAAAGTCGGCTGTCTCTAAGAGGTCGGAAGAATTTTATCTTAGGTTTGATAAAACGAGGTTCGCAGATCTGGCGCGGTGTACTCCATTAGCGGTTCTCAGGCACTGCGTAATGCACCCAAACAAAGTCACAGGCACCATTGCCAAACTGTTAGTAGAATCCAGCTCTGTGCATTTGTCGGAGTTTGGTCGGTTGATTGTCCATGGGACTGCTAACAAAAATCAGAGTATTCTTTCCGGCCTTCGGCTCAGTTTCGCGGATAGGATGCTCGTCTCTTGTGAGAAAACTCAAAGTCTCGACTTGGCTTTATCAGATGAGGATCTTTTCTCCCTTCTACCCGCTGTTAAGGTCTACTTTGACGTAAAATCAGTGAAAGGAAGGGATGAAGACAAAGAAGTTGTGACACATATAGCAGGGGTATATGGCAGGTATCTTAGCAAACTGCTAAAGAGTTGGGACGAACTTGTGGCCAAGGAGGCCGTAGTTGAGTGGTATGTTAGCAATCGTTCGCCGGGTACCTTGTCTGGCGCATACTTCCATTCATCTGGAAGTATGGACGATTATTGTTCTTACTCCCCTCTAGGACAGGTGGTCCGTATTCTGGAGCATTGCCAGTCTTTCGATCCGCGGAGTAACAAAAAGCGGGACAGAGTTTTCAAGTCTCTACTGAGTGAAGAGAATTCGTCCTTGATTCCGTTCAGCATCCCAAAATCTGCTGACGAAGACACTCGTCAGATGGTGTGCGAGGCGGTTGCAAAGGTTCATATTCTGAGGCATTTATTGGATTCTAGTTCGAAAGTCGAATTTAGTGACCGTGAAGAAAGCCAGTCAATTGTAAAGGACAAAGTAAAGTCGGTTGATGGTGCTAAGTTGGACGGTCGGAATGACAACATGGCCATTCAGAGGTTTTTATCATGTTTGGTTTACACTCTGGGTGCTCTTTTTAAGTCTGGTGGTATGGACAGGAAAGAAGAGTCGGCTAGTGTTTCATCTGTACTCCAAGCCGGCCCAAAGAGAGGCCATTGGCTACTCTTCTTGGAACAATTCTTGCTACTTCAAGTTATTCAAACTGCTGAGCAACTGTTGGAGCTTTCTGTGGATCTTAGTAGTTACATCCCGATGTACAGATACTCGCTTGCCACACTCCTAGGCTATAGATATGCTATACCTTCTGCCATGAAGGCTGCTCGATACCTCACAATGGTGTATTTGGATTGCCTGCAAGTAAAGAACGTTGAAGGGCAAACGGTAGATGTAAATGCACTGGAACTCCTTATTTCTCATTCAAGGTTTCTTCCTTCCATGCTAGCTTGGAATCCCAAAAGGATGCAGATTCCTCATCTTTCTGGTAAGCATGCTGGCAAAGGTACGGCTTTAAACTCCCTAACCTCAGTCCTATTATTGGTTGGATCACCTCTTGTCGACCATGTGGAAGAGGAGGGAATTGAATCCTCAGACGAACCTGCAGCTTCATTAGACGTCACTGTCAAGATGCAGCCTCAAAATCAGCTGAAGGATGTCAGGAGTGATGAGGAAGATCAGAAAAAGATGGAATTGGTGAAATTGCTCAGAGTCTTCGTGGCGCTGAGACTGAAGCAATGCAACCTTGATATGACAAGTTCTGAATCCGTACCTCTTGAGCAGATTCTGTCCGTACTACTGGCTGCATATGGGGGAACTATGAGTGAGCTGGATCAGGAGCTTTTGACGTTGATGCACGAAATTGAGTCACAAGGAGGACCAGGTTTTTCAGGGCTGTCAGGGCTAGATTACCTCTGGGGTGAGGCAGCACTGAAACGGAGGAAGTCAAAGTCCGCACAATTGTTGTCTTTGAAAAGTGGACTGGACGAGGCAGATGGTTTGAGCGAGATCCGCAGACAAACCTTCAAGGAAGATCTTGTCATCGACCCACGACGATGTGGACTGACTGTGCTCTTTTTCCCTCCCAGGAGGCCGGTGGATGTCCCAGGAGTTGGGCAGTTTCAGACAGCAAAGCAATTTCTGGACGGCTGCAAGGTTTGAAACCCTGTCTGTCGGCGACTCTCTTTTAACTCAGCTGCCTTCTAGCAACAATCTTGTGAAGGTCGTGTGAGTAGGATACCTTGCCTTCTAGCGACTCCAACTGCTGGAATTTTGCTCTATAATCCTTGCAAGCACAGGACTCTGTGAGCTCGTTGGTAATGTACGCTTTACTGTTTCCAGGAGGTCCGTGGTCGGGGTATGGTTGCAGTGGAAAGAGAGCTACGTGCTGCCGCTTACGACCCCGCATTTCTTTTACCATTTTCTGTGCACGGTCTTTCCATAGGCTGCATCAGTGCTGAAGAGTTTGTAAGACTCGGTCTGCTCGCCGTTGCCTTTGCCAGCATAAGTTCAGCCAATGAGAGTATGAGGAAGGCTGGATACGAGGTTCTGGCTAAATATTATACTGTACTTGAGGTATTGACGTAATTGGAGACTATTTTGTCAACGGGATACTTTTAGTCTAAACCGTTTTTAGTTTTTATGTTTGGATTTACTTTTGCTAATCCCTTGAGTTAAAGGTGACCTTTTTGACGCTTATGAGTGGGATATTGTAGATTTACTGGGGTATCCTTTTTCTCAAGTATCAATCACTGATTTCTCTGTACAAAGATTTGTGTTCCATGCAAACCAAGAGTTAATTTGTGATTTATCTTTGTGTTTCCAGGGCTGTCCGAGTTTCAAAGGCAGAACACAAGTCCGCCTCCTGATGACATACGTTAAGAATTCAGTTGCAGACGCTTGGCAGAAACTACCTCTTGTTTTATCTGTATTTGCCGCAGAAGCCTCCTGCATTCTGATGAATCCAGAAAATCATCACTACCTTACTATAAATCGCTTCCTGCTGCGCGCACCCAACTTGGACATGGAGGTTTGATCTTTGCCTTTCCGTCGTATTTCCTCATAAGAGATTTTTTTTTCTCGGCATGTAATCTTCATCTCTCGTTCAGTAAAATTCCTTCTACTTGTTTTAAGTTTTGTTTATTGTTTTGTCCTGAAATACTCCGACTAACTGACGAGTGTGGGACTTTTTTACAGAGTATACCATTATTTCAAATAATGTTTGGGAGTGGTTCAGTCCAATACCGGAGTGATCGTTTGTGGATGCTTCGCCTCCTAGCTGCGGGATTGGGTTCATCGGTGGATGCACACATCTATCGCCGGAAGTTTGTGCTAGAACTTTTGATGAGTTTTCATGATTCAGCAATGGCAGATAGGTTTACTCGCAAATGGGTGTTACAGGTGTGACTCTCTTAATTTCGGCTAGTCGAATTTTTGTCTAGGCTGAAAACGTATTATTGTTGAAAACATATTCTTCTCCTTGTTACTTTTATTGTATCACGTACTTTCCTTACTTTTCCGACTATCGATTAGTGATGACAGTTCTGAATCTTCTGTGCGTAATTTATGATTTTACTGTCCAGTTTTTTAATGAATCCCAGCCACGTACAAGATTGTTAACTTGTTGATTACCTCTGTATATTGTCTTTATTTGATATATGCGACCTTATTATCATCGTACCTGATGCCCACTTTGAGGATACAGTAGTTGATACATTCTTGTGTTGTCCTCTCAGGTCCTGTATCAAGCAGCCAATGTCCGCTCATGTTCACTTTACTTGGTTGAACACACGGGCCTGCTGTCGTGGCTTGCCTCCGTAGCTGTGAACGATTGTTTGAGTCAATCAGGCTCGGATGGAAAGGGGACTGAGGGTGAATTAGCATCTGTGTCACTGAAGGTAGGACTTACAAGTGACATTCCTATACAGCTGTGCTGCATAAGATATTTTTCTAAATTCTGTTTATGAACTGCAACTATTTTTGTGGTCTATTGCTCTCATCGCAAGACTTCAGTAACTTCGAGAAACTTTCTACATCAGCAACTTTGAGAAACTTTTTAGATCAGCTATACCTGTTGCGTTTGATACGGAGGTCGAATTGCAGAGCTCTTGATTCTTATAATTATTTTTATTTGGCTATGTTTCTGAAATCTCCTTGTTGCTGATATCGCGATTCTCATCCTTTGCAGGTAATCGAATCGATCATGAGCTGGGGAGTTGTGCAACGTCATCTTCTCACGGATGGAACGGAAGAATTGTCCAAAGTAGCTCTTATGTTTCACCGGTTTCTTGTGCGAAACTCGACATCACACTATCAAAAGATTTTCGCGAGACCTACCATTAAAGTGATGATCTCTGTCTTGCGGATGTCGCACAGAAGGAAGAAACACCAAACCCACTTCACTCTGAATATTGTAGGGTTGCAGGAGGTGATTAACTGGATTGAAGGTGGAGCAATGCCTTTAAAGTTTGTGGGGGAAATGGAACTGAGGACCAGTGCTTTGGAAATGATCCTCCACAGTTCACCTCCGCAAGTCACATCTATTCAGGTAGATTGTAACTGCAGTGACTGCAACATACCAAAGTGTTTTGTAGTGTTCCTTCTGATACAAGTCAGTTAAGCTTGAGTAGAGTAATTGCTCTGCATGAAGATTTTATGTGTTCTTGCTTGTTTGTGGATATGAACAGTCGTGACACTTTGAGAACGCCAGGAGTTTAGGGTTTAGGGTGAAATTAAAAATAGTTATTAGTAGCTTCAAGGTGGTTTGTCCTAAGTGATGTTTCTTGAGTAATCAGTTCATATCTAAAGGTATTTTACTCCTTTGACGTGGAGTCCTATTAATGTTTGTATCTTTGAACAGGACAAAGTTGGCTTTTATAATATCGCAAGCTGGGCAGTGCAAGTTGCGCAGCAAAGCGACTTGGAGAACTCCGTAGCCAGCAATATCAT
The DNA here is from genome assembly GCA_037833965.1 of Marchantia polymorpha subsp. ruderalis. Classification (NCBI taxonomy): domain Eukaryota; kingdom Viridiplantae; phylum Streptophyta; class Marchantiopsida; order Marchantiales; family Marchantiaceae; genus Marchantia; species Marchantia polymorpha. Next base: position 8,953,395 of record AP031352.1, on the reverse strand, counting down.
GACTGTAAAGTCGTCGCAGCAGGGAAAAGCGGGGCTTCATGAATCTCTTACTCAAAAGTTGCTGCGCTGGTTAGCAGCTGCTTTAGTCCTCGGAGGTATTTCAAGGGTCAGTGAAACTGCTGACAGCAACATGAAGCTCACCACCTGTTTGTCGGTTGTCAGTGCACTGAAAAAAGTTGAATCTCTTCACGGAGTGGTCGGTCTCCCTATCGACAGGAAGTTAGCCAGACTTCTGTTATCATTGCAAGGGCATGTTAAATTACAGACTGAAGCTCCTTCCCTGGTTACAGTAATTGCTGCTGTGACAACACTGACGCCGTTTACAGGGTTTTCAATTAAAGGTAGTGTATCTAACTCTAAATCGGTCTTTAATCTGAATTGATCTTGGCACATGGAAGGTTGGGTTAGTTACTGGACGATGAGCAAATATGTAGCAGAGGGGGTCATAAGTTCAGAAACTTTATACTCACATATAATCTGACAAGTACTTTCGTCATTGAAGATGATGATGGATTTCAAACAAGTGGCGAGAAAATCAGTTCAGTTTTGGAGCTTTTGCTCACTGAGCTCCCTTGTCCCGAAGAGATCAATCCTTCCTGGTTATGGTAAGTCTGTCTGCCGAATCCTCCAAGCAAGTGATTGAGATTTGCTTTCTTTGGAAAGCTAGGCTCGTCAAGATTCATCAGGTGGCTTTACTTAACATGTTTTTGATGAATTTGTCAGGTCCTTCAGTGGTCCTTGGAGTACACATGGGAATAGCAGCCCGGGTGAGAACGCCGCCGTGGAAGTCCGCTACGTTTCTGAAGTGTGCTCCACTATCTTCACCTTCCTTCAACTCCTTTGGTCCAAACGACCGGCTAGTTTTGCTTCTTGTCTTATCAATATGGAGGCGCGTATTACAGATCCTTTTATATTCACCACAAGGGATGACGATTCATCTAGGGACAAAATTCTTAAAAAGCTTGCGTTGTTGCAAGAAAATTTTTGCCGTGCTTTGCAGAGAAGACCTCTCGAGGTTGAAGAGTGTAATAAATACCATTAACCGGACCAGACTACCTGACGGTGTGATGCTCTATATTTTGACTATGTCCACACTATAATGGGTTTTCTGTCTCCCTAACGGCCAAAGACTTTTTAACTTCCTGCAAGATGCTTAGAAATTCATTGTGAAAGGCTTGATTGATATGATTTCAAATCTACCCATCGTAATCTCGCTCACCATCCTGCTACGTGAAAGACGGAGAGAGAGTTTACCTGCTATCAATTCGTGCTCTCCTGCCCTGAGACTGCAGTTGACAGCCCTGTATTGACTATCAACTATTGTTCTTGTATGGACCTGAGAAGGACATGTGCAATGGCGATATGTCGTGACCTGTTACACTTTATTCTTGCTGATTCTTCGCAAGAGGACAAATGGAGCAGGAAATTACTTGATGGGACCCCTGGGAAACTCAAAGCTCTTGATGGGATCCAACACATTTCATTTTACCCGATGGGACCCCAATTGAAGGCCATACATCCCACTGCCTGTATTCCAGTAAAAGTCATAACCAGTGACGGGGATCATGAGTAGTAGCAATTTTATCGTTCGCGTGTCACTTACAGCACCGGTGCAGCCATCAAATATTCATACATTTAAACACGAGACAAGACCCTCGTTTGTTCGCCTGTCACTTACAGCACTGGTGCAGCCATCGAACATTCATACATATAGACACGACACAAGACCCTCGTTAATTCGCCTGTCACTTACAGCATTGGTGCAGCCATCGAACATTCATACGGTCAGAGACGAGACAAGACTAAATGCAAAATGAGAATTGTAAAGATAGACTTACTTTCGTTAGTTCTTCGCTCCCATCAATCGATCATTTAGCCATCAGGTCAGCGTCCTTACTCACGAGCATTTGTGTAGCCATCGAACATTCATACCGTCAGAGACGAGACAAGACTAGATGCCAAATAAGAGTTGTAAAGATAGATACTTTCGTTAGTTCTTCGATGATTTAGCCATCAGGTCCGCGTCCTTACTCAAGAGCTTGGGTCACCGAGGACCGGCCTGCCGATTGTCTGGCTTTCTATCCATGCACTCCTTTTCCAAAATCGGATTGAATCAGAAAGTGAATCGCGGGCTCCGATCAATTAGCTCGAAAGCGACGGGCACCATTAGTTCTTACTTCTTAGCTGCGTCTGAGAAAGCTAAATACTCCCGATGTGGTTTCGCGGGGACTTCATCTTTCTACTCGAAATAACGCTAGATCGTATAGGAACATCACTTACTATATGTGCCTTGCTTTCACGTCTCATATTGTATTTGCTTTGTAAACTTTACAGCTGATTGTCACATGCTTCAAGTAACTGTATTTTTTCCGAAGAGATAAAATGTATGTGGATGTAGATTAACAAATCCCCCCGGAAACTAAAAAGTAGAGTTTACCCTTCTTTAATTTGTACTAGATACAGACCATATTGTCAACAGGTCATTATTCTCATTCTTAGAGGAGATTATTTTTGCAGGTCTAGGTCAGTTGTACTTGTATTAGACTTATTGAAACAGTTTATTAAGGGTAGGTGCTTTAATTAATTTCTGTCCTTGTTTCACCTAAGAATCCAATCTATTCGTTGACTTAAAGTAAAGTTGAATCAATTTAGTTTGTTATACCTTAATGGTGCTTCGACTCTGCCTCAATACAGTGTAAATTGAGTCATGTTGCGCGTCCAAGATGTTCCCCACGCTAGGCGAATGCAAAACAAATGAGCAGATACAAACCTAAAAATTATCTTACCTTATGCAGATCTGAAGGTTGAAAGGAAAAAATATGATTTTACCATGACCAGCAATATAAAAATATTTCCAATGTCATACATCGATGACATATTATTCAAATTAAATGAGCATTGCATAAAATCCGAATACAAGAGCAAACCCGGGAATGCACACAACTAAATGTTCAGAACGTTCATGAAAATTTGCATTAGTCGTCTGTGCATACGAGAAGGAACCACTCACATGCATGGATAAAGCCGAAGTGTGAAGTTGATCTGGATGTAGACTGGTACACATCGCCAATGTGGCATAAATAATCGATCAGCAAGCATGGCTAGGCGAGAATGGCTGTGCAAGAGCTCCGCTTCAGGCTTGACGTAACTGGCCGTAATATGATAACGAGGGAGAGTTTTCTGCTCTGCTCTTTTGGACTTCTGTGAGTATCGTAGACTAAGTAGGAGAATTTTGCAAAGGCTTCAAGGGTTGGATGGGGATTGACCCACCACTCCACTCTGAGCAAAGCTGTAATTGTCATTTCAGGATGCATCGTCCTGTTTGATCATTGACTTGACTTGTACCGGTACCGGCGTAAACACTCTGCAATTCCATTGCTGTAGGGGGCTCATGATGACTTGTTAACGAGCAACGATCATGCACTCATTTACAAAAACAGACTCAAGACAATGGAATTTCGTGCTACGAGCTTGTCAAAGGCGCACAATTATATTCAGAGTGGCATTTCTCAATGTACGCTCAACAGCCTTTTAGTGCTCAATATCATACGTATAGCTGCAGTGTAATAGCACATAGTGATTAATAGCTGACTATACTATGCTTGAAAAGTTCAGGAAGAAAGGGACCCGGAGGGCATCAATTTGAATGTGACATTTTCCCGAAGGATTAACCTGATAGCACTTTCAGTGGCATAAAAACAGTCTCTGTTTATTCAGTTCCTATCCAACTGAAGATGTAACTTTAAACAGACTCACGTTGGTGACATTGATGAAAGTAGCTATAGTGAAACATGTACAGCTGAAATTGACATGCAATTGCCACCAAATCCTAGATACCTGATGGTGGACTCAACTAGCAGACTAAGCGAACCCACCTTCCATGCCAGAGGGCAGTGCATAGGTTTAGTCTTTCGACTCAGCCAGTTCGAAGAGCCACTTAATCAGAGATGCTGATAAACCGCTTCAGCTTCACAGAACGTGTATATTGCAGCATATGACTATTCGTAAGCATCAACGATGTTGTGTATAAAGTCCTCCAATAAAATCGTTGAGCTAAATGAGTTTTTGAGTAATTCACGACGAAACTAGCACGTTGAAGTTCTGTGCTAGCACGTTGTTGTCCTTCTAGATGAAAGCGGATTGTGCGAATGCCGCAAACTGACGTGCTAGTTTGCTACTTACTACGTTGAAGACAGATTGACATTCGTGATCGCGAGTGGAGCGTCTCGGTTACCACACCCAAGTCACCGTCACCTTGCGAACTGTTCTGCCTGAATTTGTGTCCTATAAACTCCCTGAATGTCAACTTGCAGGAAGTTCTGTCCTATTCAATCACAGCTGTGACTCGCGTGTTGTCCTTCTAGAACGAAGACTAGCACGACGAAACTAGCACAAAACTTCCTCGGCGTGCTTCACTCGAGCATATGAACCAGAATAAGATTGCAATTACGAGCGCTAACCTAAGCATCAATTTGAACCCAGAGCAAGTACTTCGGTAGCTCTGAGAGGCAATGCTCGGGTTGTGTCACAGGTACTATCGTATTCTCGTAGGCCCGTGGAATGGATGGGAACTGACTGTACGAGTTTTTTCTCTTCCCCACTAGATCACAATCATGACTCGTCGCAGTCATTGAACTCGAGGATTAGTAGTTCTGGTACATATTACAAGAATATTCCCTCTACCTGCTTGTCGTGTACATGAGGATTTGCGATACTGGGATCTGGACGGAGAGTTTCTTGGAAATTCCACCACATATGTATTATCAACATTGAGTATGTCCGAGATATGTTGGCCGCTCATGACTTCCCGTTGAGAGTCGCAAGTCACGACGAGCGATGGTGCTTTCGATCGAGCATTTGATGCATGCAAGTGGATCCTTTTCATTCTCGACGGCAGAACGCTTAGTAACTTCGAACTTTGAGAACATCTTGCAATCAATCACAGGTGTCGATTAGCGATATAGAGAACGTTCGAGGCAGTGATCCAACTCAGCACACATGCTTCGAATTCAGGTGCTGAAAAAGTACTTCACGGATTTCAAGCACTGCGGCTCTAGGCCAAACATATATGCACCTGAATCTTTGGACTGGCTTCATGTTTCTTCGAAGCATTACGTCTCCTCACGCACACACGTCAGCTAAATGTGGAGGGCCAGACAAACTTAAGCTTCGACTTGTTTGACTGGCAAGACTCGTCTACGCGTAGATCGAAATTAAGCAACAATGATTTGATGCACGCCACATGCAATTTCGATCATCGCAAGAATGAATAATTTGACCACGTTCTTATGTTCCCTGCAAATTGCTCATTCCTCATCGAGCAAGCTCGTTACCCGTGACCCCACAGAGAACTCTAGTAAATTCAAAATTAACAATAAATTCATATGTTATGCAGATATCAATATGTTTTGACAAAATATTAAGTTTAAGTTTAAAATGTTCCATTTCTAAAATAAACTCATGTTGTACTCACACAAAGATATAGTAGAGTGGGATTTTCATGTAAATGGAATTCAGCTTGGTTTCTTTAAAAAAAATTCATTTTATCAATTACACATTAAATATTGTATATGGTTTTGAATGTCAAATTCGATATATTGAATGTAATTCTTCCATGATAAATTTTTACAATAAGAGTCATCCTCACTACTCTTTAGTCTATAAAATTCTGTCATGCACAAAAGTTACTAAAATTTTATGGAATTTTCACAGATTTTTTAATTGTTTACATTAGAGCTTAATAGAATATGATAGGAAAATAGACATTTTCCCATGTCATTTTTAATATGCATACAGATCAAAGTTCTAGCAGTCTGATGTAATGATCAAGTTATAAATGAAATATAATTTTTGCATTTCATTTTTCTTGTGTAAGATGCTTCTTATCAGTCTTTTAAAGATAAAATAAAATAAAAATAAACTTTTGGAGATCATATCTTTCAATTTGATTGCATCTGATACAACCTTGAAATGTGCAAAGAACACAACATATTGTGTAAAATTGTGGAAAATTTTTTTACTAACATTATACTTAATTTGAAATAAAATCATTTGAACTTAGTTGATTTATTCTATTTTCATATATAATTTAATTGAAAAATAATTTGCTATTAATTGTAAAACTTAAATTCTATCATATGTAAATATGCTATTATTGATATAATTAAAAGGTAACATATGACAAACATTTTGAAAGTTCAAAGAAAGATTCCATAGTATTAAGATGTATATTGCATTACTTTGACATGTAACTAGAATTTCCTAAAGATAATATATATGAATATGAACCAATTAAAGTTGAAAGATGTATATAAAAATGTATTAGCTTATGATGAATGTGTGAACCCTTTGAACCAAACTATATAGAATCTTTTGATTATTTTCAACTTTCAACTTTTTGTGATTGGATTCGCTTTTCAATTACAAAAATTATACTACTTTGCTTTTCAATCTTGAATTAAATAAAAATAATAATTTTGGAATAATAAAATAAAGAGTCCAATGATTCAATTTTTTCTACAAGGGCTAAATTGAGCTTTAATGTTTGGAAAAAAAAGGTAATGTTCACACAAATGTTTTAAAGATTGTCTACATTAACCTCCCACTTAAGTACGCACCTATTTAGTTACGCATTCCGATTAAGTACTCACTTTATGAGAAAATTTACAGGGATCAACATTTTCAGTGGATTCACTGTAGATTTCAGAAATTTCAACATTTTCAAAGTTTCACTTTAAATTTCACAATCGAGATTAGACTAATGCATCATTCAATGCCATGGGGCAAGGAAAGTCAAGCGAGATATATCTAACCATAAAGGGCGGTGTTGGAAAAAGTATGAGATGCAAATATCTCGTTCCAATAATCTAGTCTTTTGCTTCTTCATATCATGACACATCTAGAGCAAAAATGATCATCTTACACCCGAAAAAAAATATGAGTATCATATGATGCATGATACCCATATTATTAAATGGCGGTGGTAGTGTAAACATCATTAGTTAGTTAGAACTAAAATAGAGGTTACTCTAAATATTGATATAGATACTTTAGCGTGCACTAGTCATAGCCATCACGTCAGCAATCCGTGCGCTCGGTAGTTAGAGAATATGTGTGCTAGTTGATCGTGTCACGTCAACGATCCATGTGCTTGTTAGGTAAAGATTGAATGTGTTAATTAGTATATTAGTTATGAGAGCCACGTAAAAAATTCATGTGCTTGTTAGTATTATCCGCCACGTCATCCATCCACTAGGAGTGGGATGGATAGTGTGGATCACATTTTCTCTCCGTGTACTTGTTGGTGATAGTTATATAAGGGAGAGATCCATTGTTGCTATTTCTCATCTTGAGAATTTAAATTTTCATCTTTGAATTAACTTCTCTCTAAACCTTATTGTTATAGGGAGATGGAAAGTAATCGCTGGAAAATAGGCAAAAAAACCACAAAAATAATGCTGCGATGCCAAATATACTAAAATTCTTTGGCACTCGCGAACGGAGGAGGGCTGAGAAAATTGTACACTAATTGCTAGATGCATCATTAATTTCATACTCACACACTAAAGCTAGTTTGCTTGGAGTATTCTACTTTCTCAGTTTTGAAATGATCTCACATATTTGGGACTTGTTAAGACACTTGATTTTCAATTTCTTGCACATTGAAGCTCTACGCAAATGATCTGGAAATAAAATTGTTAATTACGCATCTCCTGGTTATGTACGCACAGAAGTTTAGGATTCAATGTGACTACTTAAGTGGTAGACTATTGTAATTATCTTCAAAATACAATTGAAATCATTATTTCAATAAAAAATTTTAAGTTTTAAACTCTTCAAATATTTTTTTTTCTGTTTTAGATAATTACAAAAGCTACATATGTTTGAAATCAAAAATAATCTTACATACATATTGAAAAACTATTTTACTTGCAATATATATATATATATATATAAGCTATAAGATACATATAAAAATATTCTTTTCCTAAAAAATTAATATACTTCATGTAAATTTATGTAAAAACATGAGACAATTTTTTAACTTATCAGATGATTTATCCATTTCATGGTTCTCATCATGATTCATTAAATAAAAATTATTCAAAAAACTTGTAAATTGAAACAACATGCCTATGACTATGAGAATAATATTGAACCCAAAATATGTGTGTTCCGGAGATAATTTCCTTGCAAAATAGACCAACCTACTGAGCATAATCTCAAAAGTCACTGGCAACTTAAAAATGTTTCGAAATCAAATTACAAAATTTTGCAGCTAAACAGACATTTAAAATGTCTTAAATATATTATTCAAAACATTTAGGCTTTCTATTTTCCTTCGAGAGAACTAGGATGACTCAGGAGTCTCCATATTCCACATGACTATAAAACGGATAAAATATGTATTAAAAAAAACCTCTTTTATTTCAGACTTTTGAATGTCTCTGTATGTTTTTAATAAAAAACGGATGCCTCCACACTTGCTACCTCTCTATATCCGACAAAAAGTATCTCGTGTGACTCAAAAGTGAAATTAATAGAAACAACAATGATGGTAGATCGTCATTAGAATCACATGCCACTTCATAAATGAAAAACACAAATGTACTCATCATCTTCATAATAATGATCACACGATATTCCCTGTATTGTCTATGGCGAAAGTATCTCGCACAAGGTCCAGTATGTTGATGATTTAAGATATAAAACATTATGTTCATTATTTCAAATTGATAAAAACTGCACGGCAATTAGCAAATCTACATTCGTAAGAGTGGATACATTCCGATATGAAGCAACCGACCAAGAGGAGAATCTGGACAGAAAACACAACCACAGATCTTGTTATCCATATAGAGTGTAACTTGAGAGTGTCATATCAAACCGAGTGAATAATTTATAGAAGGAGTATATCTAACTGAAGGTCTGTGGGAATCTGCTACGGTAGTAATGGAAAAACGTGCCTCATATTGTATCATCGATGCAGTAATATCCTCAGCCAAGATATGCTCCGAACAAAGAGTATAAATTTTCAAGGGAGTATAAATTTTCAGTCCCAATCTAAGGAAAATAATTGCTAAATAATTTCGCGCAGGGTCCGACGCGGAATATTCTAGAACCCCGTTGTGCTTATGATCCCACGTACTGTACTTTATCTTTACAGAACTTGGTGGCGGGGCCTACAGAAGTAGATGTTCGTCGACGACGAGAACGAAATAAGGAGATGGCCGGAGATCGACGGCGGAGGCGCGGGGTCAGATGACATGCGGATGACGTGGCCGGCCTTGAGCGGTCGGAGGAAGGCCAGAGGAGCGCTGAGGCGCGCTGCAAATGTTCGGGCGACGAGGGACAGTGGAGAGCGTGAAAGATGTCGTCCCCGTCGATGTCTACAAGCCCGACGATTGTGCTCGAGCACGAGCGCGGAAGGACGGGTTCCGATTGGAGGCCGAGTCGGGAGTCGGCCAACGACCTCATATTTAGTGCCCCGACGTGAGACTCAGAGTTTCAGCATTTGTGCCCCTGCGGCGAGGTCGGACCGGCTTCTCATCAAATGGAGCTCGATCGATCGATCTGAGTGAATGCAGCTAATTGTGCGTAATCACGAGGTATCACGAAAGGGAAATGTTCAAAGTGTGCATTCCTTGCACACCGATCGGCTACATTCCTGCGTAGTTTTTCACGTATCTGGAATTCGAGTACGCTGAGCTTGAATGGAGACTGTGTTTCGCGGTAGTCGAGGCCGCCAAGTATAATTTGGATCTTGCGCCTCTTGAGGATTGACCGTCGCTGGTGTCCTTGTTAGATCGAAAGTGCAGCAGATTAGCACTTCACACCTGAAAGTGATTTGTTTGTTCGTTTCTTGTTCTTATGTTTTGTTTTTTATTGTTTTACCTTTTTATTGTTGCTCTCCTTCAAAGCTAGTTTCCTCTGCTGTGGAAGTCAGTGATAGCGCCATTGTAGTCGCGACCTGGTAATTCTCGAATTTGTTTTCCTCCCTGTGACTGTGGTCCTGTGCTGTAATCCACCCACATTGCGATGAGAAGACGGTCAGTGCAGCTGGGATGATTGGTCTTTATACACATGCCTTTGCCCCTCTACATGCCTTTGCCCCGTCCCGACAATTTTCTTGAAGGTTTTTTCATGAAATGAATGAGGGTCGGGCTTCTTTGTCGGAGTGTAAAGAGGATCCAGAGATTCGATATTCACATGCTTTTCGTTCGCACTCTCTCTAGCTATAGTTGGAATGCCATTGCCTTCGAGTTGAATGTAATTCACTCGATATATGGATCTTTGGGAGCAAGTGAAATTGCATTCTGTAATACTTATCCTAAAGCCAGAGAGTGATGAAGAGATATAGCTGTAGAGAGGTTGCAGCAGCAGTTATGCCGTGTGCCATGTGCCCGCCTGTTATATTATTGCAAGATCACCTGACCCATTTTCTTACAGATTATTCTTGTTTCTAGCAGGATAGAAGCAACTTTTCAATTTTGAATAGTTAGTTGTTAGAAGATGGCGAAAGCGCGGAGCGTCTCGGCTCAGCCGAAGAAGGATAAAGTTGAAAAGATCGAGAAAGTTCTTTCCACTAAACCTCTATCTGCCCACGCACCAATCGTCACCTATGTGTCCATGACTACGTTGCTCCTCTTGTGTCCACCATTCGTCATTGCCTTGTAAGTATTCAGCATCTGACATGATATACATTACACTTTGCAAGGAAAAACGGGTCCTCTTAATCTTAAATCTCAAAGCATTTTGCGTCATAACCACGGTAACGTGGAAGTGGTAATTGGGAATAAGCTGCGAGCTTCATCGTGAATTTAGAAAACTTATGTCATGGGAGCAGCCCTGTTTAGTGTATCATGCTCTGTAAGCTGAGATCAATACCTTACGTGGATGCGTATTTCAATGCAACAGTCATCAGATTTGGTCCTGGTATATCTGTGCCCTCAGCGCCTACTTTACTAGCCTTCATGCGTTTTCCTCTCATTATTCAGTCCATAGATTCCTCATTGGGCTTTTTAACGCTTACGCCTGTTATTGTTTTCAATTGTCCGTAGTCATGACTTGGTCGTAAGGTACTAGCAAGTAAACTTGATGAAGAATCTGGGATATTGCAGATGGTACACTATGGTAGAGGCAGACGGTTCTTTCATGAACCTGGGAAAGTTTATTGCTAAGTCCGGATTCAGCGGATTTTGGTCAATCTGGCCCAGACCAACGTGGACAGCCTGTAAAATAATTCTGGGTTTTGGCGCCTTTGAGGCGCTCCTTCAGGTGGCTCTTCCTGGTGAAGAGTATTTGGGTCCTCTTTCGCCCACGGGCCATCGTCCTGTCTACAAGGTTGGAGAATAGTCCTGCTGACTTCTACTCGTGCAGCTGGATGGTCTTTTTGCAAGTTAGTCACGAGAGTTTCGGAAGTGGTTTGATCCTCCTTCGTTTTTGTGCAGAGAAATGGATTTTCTGCTTTCATAGTAACAATGGTAACGTACTACGTTCTTTGGAGGTAAGTGGGCCTGAAAGTTTTCCATCTTTTAATTGATGTTTATAATTATCCAGCTTATTTCGGGCCACAAGCTTAAAGGTTCACTCAATAATTTTCAAAACTCAATAATAAAGTTAAAAACAACGTCCTGTTTATTTGTTTTGTTGTTGTACATGGACAAATCTTACGAAGCCGCTAGGGTTGAGAGTCACACAGACCCCTTCCGACTGCAAGGCATATTTTCCCATTGTGATAGTTCAGCCTACGTCGTTATAGCAAGAGGGAATTCGTAATCAGGCAGCAACGTCGTCCTACGGCATTATGCCAGTTGTCTCGAATTCGTGTATTTGTTAAACTTTCAGTATTTGTCTGGTTTTGTTGATCAGTTACGATTGTCTGTTTCAGGGAAAAGGTTTTTAACCCAGCCATTGTGTACGACCATCTTGGCGAGATTCTTTCAGCACTCATCTTTGGGAGCCTTGCTTTCTGTGTCCTCCTTTACATTAAGGTACGATCTCTTCGTCAATTCAAAGTGCGCATCAGTACATTGTATCTGCGCTTAGTTCGTGTGAATATCATCCTATCTGATGAACGTAATTTTGTATCTCACCACAAGATCTCCAAATATCTTCTATAGGGACACCTAGCACCATCATCTACAGATGGAGGTACTTCCGGCAACGTCCTCGTGGACTTCTACTGGGTATGGAGTTGTTTATACCTCTATCTGGTACTTTCATCTTGGGTTCCTGAGTATATAAGTGAAGCGTCTGAACAGTAAGGTGTTGAGAAGTTCGTTCTTTTAATCCTTGAAGCAGTACCGTTCGGAGCTTTTTACAATAATGATGTCGTTTTTGTCTTTGTAGGGAATGGAGTTGTACCCACGTATTGGCAAATGGTTTGATATCAAGCAGTTTACCAATTGTCGATTTGGGATGATGTCGTGGGAAGTATTGGCCCTCACGTATTGCATCAAGCAGGTAGTGTCGTACATTCAGTTTCACAGCTATGCCTTATGTGCGTCTTTATTCTCTCTAAAGCAACCGCTGCGGTGTGACGTTTCTGCCTCGGTGGAGATTATGTGCTTCTCAACTTTGATCGATAATAGAGTTGAAATCCTTTATAATCCTCTTCAATCATGAACACATGGAGTGGACCCACAACACTCTTCGGCATATCTGATTATTTTCCGTGCAGGTTGAGCTTGATGGGAAGTTGAGTGACTCCATGCTGGTCAATACAGTTCTTATGTCCGTGTACATTGCGAAGTTCTTTTGGTGGGAACCCGGCTACATGGCTTCCATGGATATTGCTCACGATCGTGGTTAGTATCTTGTCTGGCGTCTTTCCTAATTGCATAGCTAGAATACACATGACTGGATGAAGGCAGTGAAAATCTCTATACCTCAGCAATGTTTTGGGTGCAGTAAAGGAACTGTCATCTCAATATCTAGATTCTTTTGTGCCGGATTTTTCATCTAACCTCTTCCGTCGTCTTACGTGTCTGGATATGTGCAGCGGGATTCTATATCGTATGGGGTTGCTTGGTATGGGTTCCATGTATTTATACATCCCCGGGAATGTACCTCGTGAAGCACCCCGTAGAACTTGGCTGGCCTGTAAGTGTACTGTGAAGGCCTAGCGAGAGGGACTGTTTGCTGTCGAGACATAATTATCGCAGTGACGCTTGAGGATTTTAACTGCATTTCGCTTTAGTTCGGAGTCACTCCAGTTTGTCCACCAGGCACCACAGCCGTGAATTGAGATGAATGATGGCGAAAGTCGTACCCTTCATTTTCCAGACCACTTCATGTAGCTCAGACCCATGGCTGCTGCTCAGTTCAAGCTCTCGCCTGTTGTGCAGGTTGCAACTCTAATCACTTTGGCTGGGCTCACTTGTATCTACATTAATTACGAGTGTGACTATCAAAGGCAATTGTTTCGTCACACAGGAGGTACAGCAAAAATATGGGGACAAGTACCCACGAAGGTAAGAGCAGACCTTCTTACTTGGCATATGTTTCCTAGCCATGTTTTCATGCTCGGCTCATTTTGCTAGCATAGGCAAAATGCTAGCAAAATCGGTTGCTATTGAGACTGAAGAAGGTTAATGTGGTTTGACGATCAGATCGTTGCTCATTACACTACTGAAGCCGGTGAACCAAAGCAGAGTATCCTCTTAACTTCTGGCTGGTATATTCTACATGCTTCCTCTTTTGCTTATCTGACACATTTTTGTGAGATCTTTTAGACGGGATGGCATAAGTTACCGTTTCTGCTCGTTTAGCTAAGTAAGAATCTCTCTGGGTGTTCTCAGGTGGGGTGTCTCACGTCACTTCCACTACGTACCAGAAATTCTCGCTGCCTTTTTCTGGAGCTTACCTGCTCTTTTCTCAAATGTGAGCTTCTAGCCCATGCTCTTGGAACGTTTGAATCTCTACGGATGTCTCATTACTAGTTGAGGATGATAATTTACAAATCAGAGTACGCAGAGGTTTGAGTCGTATTATTTAGAACTTTGATTTGCTTAACATACGGACCTGGACTTAGGAGCCTTTCTTCTTACTGTGCATTTGCCTTACATGGTCGGTTAGTGTGATATCGGGTATTAATGCGCTTTTAACATGAGTCGAACTAATGTACTTGTTATCTGCAGTTTGCACCGTATTTTTATACTGTCTTTTTGACAATATTGCTATTTGATCGCGCGAAAAGAGACGATCAAAGATGTCGTGCCAAGTAAGTTCTGATATACTCTTCTCGAGAAATTTCGTGTGTTCCCTTAGAGTGGTTGTCAGTTGCATCCTTCCATCTATGAGATGGAAGGATTTTAGACTAAAGACATCAAACAATACCTTCAAACATTCCATCCTCAACGCCATAGCGTTTGAGTTTGCTCTGCATTTGTTGAGTTGGGTAACTAGTACTTTACAGAGAATATAGGCACACAGGAGCAGAATTTCATGGTTCAGGTTTTGCTTTTGAATATGGCTGTCAACTTTTGGGAGGTTAAGCCTGACCGTAACGTTGAACTTTTGCAGATACCAAAAGTATTGGGACCAATATTGCAAGAAAGTTAGGTATGCGATTGTTCCGGGTATTTACTGAGCTCGGATCTCAAATTGACCCAAAGTCTGTTTTTCCGTAAGGCTTCGGAGCAATCAATTTGCATCTACTGGTTAGGAGAACTTAGAGAAACTGAAGACAGACTCTCATGGCGCGATTACTGACTCTACTTTAAGTTGGAAAGAAGGGTCCTAAGAGAACCTAAACTACCGCTGGCGAGAATGTTCCTTCAAGCTTAATCGTTCTTTCATCGCATGCCTTTCAGTACCTGACTCCATAAGTAGAACTCGAATTATGGCGTAACGACGAGTTCATGGAGCTTTTAACTTCACCAAGAAAGCAGATGGTCTCACAGCTGCGCGTAGATCATCTGTACTATGCCCGGATTGATGAACAGTAGTTCTCTTTAAGTTCTACTTATTGTGGAGTGACTCTTCCGGAATTGTACAGTTAGATCGCTGTAAAGCAAGTTCGGTTGTGGAGATTGACACCGAAGGCCAAATTTTTTCTTGGCTTTTTTAGATGACTGGGAGTGTCGCCTTAATTTCATCATCCACTTTTTCTGGTACCTCGTCTTAGGACTAAAACATAAGAGGATTTAGAAATAAACAAATGTGTGGATCTAATCAATATCTTGTCGTCCTTTCAAGAGGGGTATTTCGAAGAATCTGGTTTAAAGCCAAGTTCGAAGACTTCAATCGGAGCAATTGAAGATTATTTTTTTCACTATCTTGCACTGTTGTAAACTTTCAGCCGACGATGCTAGAACGAAAATGTAGAGGTTCGAAATTTGCAGGTTTTCAAACTGTGCCAACGTTTAGACACGCCTGAGGTTCTCATTTCTTCCTGTACAACCACATCATACAGGACATATCAATTGCACTCGTGGGTCTATATGAAGCCAAATCGTGTGGCGACAAATCCGCATAACTGGAAAGGTAACCCACCCTGGGACGATTTTCTCATAATGGTTACACTTCAGAAGCTATTAAACACGAATGTTTTTGATTAGCTTGAATGGAGACAGTGTTGAATTTATGGAACAACCTAAACTGGTCCGTTAGGGTCTGGGAATTGTTTGGTGAGTTGATCACATAGATCAAGCCTATATCAGCAAGTGAATTGGTGACATGCTATGTACTCTGGCCAAGTTCTCTCTGTGTAGGAGAATATATACATATGGATTTATCCTAAGTCTAACCGCGCACACGGTGGTATGATTCGGAGACGTTAACGGCATATATCCATTATCAACGGCGCAAGGTATCAATCAAGGTTTGGCTATGGGTTATTGAGTTAAGTAATTGAGATTTTGGGTCACGTAGACATTCGTTGGGTCTGCTAGGGATTTACGTTCGGGGTCTTTTCACTTGTATTGTGTTTTTCAGCCTTTGGGTCCCTCGGGCTTGGTCTATTACCATTTACCATGTACTGGAATATTAGGTATCAGTCTGGTCCATAGTTATTCTGATTGGTATATCGTTATATGACCATGCGCACTAGTTCCATAGGCCAGTCTTTGAGCCTACACATCAGTTGTGTATGATCGAAGGAGCCATTAAATCTTAGGTCAAAGAATCATAAATCTGGGTCCAAAAACACCCCAAATTCGTACGTGTCAACGTTATCCTTTGCCCAAGCTTATATAGCGCTGCTCACAGTTGCATTGTGAGCAATCTTTCCTTACAAGCATTCATTCGAAAGGTTTCCAATGAGGTATTGCAAGTTGCACTAGCAGCTTGCAGGTAAGCATGGTTCACCCAATAGTGACCACATACCCTAACCTAGTCTAAGATACAGGAATGCCCTGTTAAATCTGATGTGGCCAATTGGGGTGCAATCGAGATGCAAAGATGTTCTTCGCGACCTTGTTCTATTTGAATTGTCATATTGAGAGCTTTCTAATGAAATCTTAATCATTCAAATCACATTGGAATATTTTAGTTATATCTTGAAGCATGTAAGCTTTATCTAAGTTATCACTGCTATGAGAATTCACAATTGTTTTGGATTCCAATGGCTTGATTCGTCATTTAGCAGAAATTGCTAGAGAACTTTGTTGCAATATAAGCGTCTTGGTTTACAACGAATGTGAAAAATGTCGTAGATGCTATTCCCTTTCATCTATACAAACGATCACCCTACCTCATTTTGAAGGATAGCCAGCCTCTTATGACCAACTTGTTTTCAGGTAGCAAATCCTTGACGTGTTATTCTTTGCTAAGTCCATTTCCTGGTTGCAATCTTTTGTTTACCTTCCGTTATCTTGATCCAAATTACTGCAAAGTAAAATTCTAAAGCACTAGTGAAACACATTTCACTGGTGCTTTAGAATTTTTGAACTTGCCTTTCAAACTTTTAACATTTTTAGAGAGAACATGCAACTCACAAACCATGTGAATTGTTTTCTGAAATTGTAGAAGTACTAGTATTTGTTTTGATTGAAATGTTTTTTGTTAATTTTTTTACTTGAAATGTTTTAACTAAATTTTATACTAGGTTAGTTTGAAGAGATTGCAGTTGGTTGGTGGAGTGGCATGGGTTTTACGAGGACCAATCATTTGTTTTTTGCAGGATCTTGAAAGTTGAAAGAGACCTTTCTCGCTTCCCTTCTCGCTTTATGACTTTCTACTTGTGAAACTTCCGAGTCTGAATTCTTCAACTACTTGGTTGTATCTACTCCTCAGCTCTTCGTCAATTCCAAGAGTTCAACACAAGAATTTGGGAGTGTAGGTATAAAAAAAGCCAGTATCTCAGTGTTTGGTATTTAGTCCATCTATGAATTTAGATTTTATTCAAAACTCAACAAATATTAAACCTTTGTCTAATTTTCCAATAGACGCTTGCACCAATAAACCTAAACTCGTCAACTCTTAACTTGAAATTCTTCTGCATCTCAAAGCTTTTTGAGTTCTGAATCAAATCGGTTCACTAAATTTTTTTGAAGTAGAGAGGCTTTCTCTACCATCTAGAGTCTTTGGCAAGGATAGGTTCCTTTGTTATCCAACCATCAATGTTGCTATTCTAGATATGAGTCTTGCTGAGTCTTGCACTCAACTTTACTCATGATCTAGATCTTGGATTCATTACTGGGTCTTGATCTAGTCATATGTCCTTTGGATTGAGTCTGATTTTTAGGTCTTGGTTTGATCATGAGACCGATAAGTGGATCTTATATCCAACATGAATCTTAGGATCATCCATGATACTTATGTTATAAAAACTCTTTAAACTCTTGATCCAAATGTAACTTAAAACCAACTTAGTGTTTCTCTCATGCATCTTGATTAGCCCGATACAATTGAACAAGATTATTGTTATTTTGCTTGGTGCATCACTCTTTTCATACGTACTTATGACTTTGCATCAATCTCTATCTTCTATAATATGTGAGAATCAGTAAAAATTTCTGTGACTAGTTAGTATTTTAGCCACAAGATTAATTATGCCTTCTTTATATAAGTCATTTGACATCATCATGATTAGATTGGAATCTCGTCCTAACTTTTCAAATTTTTATTTGAATTTTTTTTTTATTTACTTGTTCCTTAGCTCTAGTGCATTTAGTTCAGTCCAAACTTCACTTTCATACTTCAGCAAACTATGTACTTTGTAACTTTGCTGGTTTAGATTTGTTGTTTATGATTGATCAGCACATTGATAATGAACAGGTTCAATATGACAAGAAAATGTTCAATATGTTCTTGTCATTCTCAACATGTTATACAACACATCAATATTATTACACATAAAATATTTATTCACTTTAATTGCAACACTTCTTTTCTTGAAGTTTAATCTGAACTTCAGGTTATTATATATAATGATGATAAACGAGGTAAAAAAAGATGCAGAAATTTATTACATTACTTCCTACACTACACTAATATTGCTTCCAATACATTTGTTTGTGATGTCAAGTTGTATGTTAAGACTTGTTTTTCATCTTTATCACATATGATAAAATCTCATTAATTTTTATGTCTCAATTTCATTTATGTTGTTTGGTTTTAAATAAACAGCTTGAAAGAATTTAAAATTATAATCTTTCTCATCTTATTGAAATCTTTAGCAATTTTCATATTGAAATTGTTTACCAAATTTTTCGCACAATAGTTTGATATCAATAGGTGATGAAGGAGTTTTTAAAAATGTTTCTTCCAAAATGATTTTTTTATGATTAAAAAAATCAAATTTGTTTCATCTTTATTTTTAAATAAAGATAAAAAATAATTTTAAAATAATTTTTGCATGAACATATATTTCATTATAATTTGCTGTTACATTACTATGATCTTATATTTTAGCAAAAACTTAGGTCAAATCATTTAAAAAACAAAATTTACAATTGATGTATATGTTTTTTTGTTGAAAATTGTTGAATTGAAAAATTAAAATTTTCATCTTATATAAATAATAACTAGAATCCTAAATGATATGTTAATGCATGAACGATAAATATTTTTTCATCTTCTTACATTTGATGATAAAACTTAGAACATCCATAGAGCAAACAAATATATGTAACTTACATAAATCTCATTAAATTACTTACATGTTGAACATTTCAAGCTATATTTCTAACATGCTTCCTTTATATTCACAATAACATTCCATACTTGAAAATTATTACAACTTCATTTTCTATCTAAATTTATTTTTTGTTGCATCCAAATCATTCTATCTAAAAAAATTTCAAAGAAATTTAAATTTTATAACAACAGATTTGAATCTTATTGCAATAAGCAAAGCATCCAAATAATGAAGCCAAAAACTTCATATCACAACTTATTTATGTATGCGCAAATATGAAACATTTTTAAAAAAAATTTGCCATCTCATGAAAGAATCAAATTATTTATTTCTTGGTCTAGAATTTTGCTTTATATAATGCTTTTAGCAATTTTCATATCATCATTTATAATTTTTTATTTAATTCATATGTTCTTTATGAATGAAAATTTCAAATAAATTCTCATAAAAAACTATGACAACATTAGTTCCATCTAAGATGAGATTAAACAAAGTCACAAGTATTCATAACAAGCAACAAACATATAGTAACATGTTTAGTAATTCAAAAATAAATATTCTTGTGTTATGTAACTTAAACTTCCATAACACATTGGCCATTAACCAAATTTTTATTTTTAAAATTGTAGAATTTTTAAGCTTCACCAAAAACTTGTATTCTTATTAATATGCACTTAAATCTAAAACAATCAAGTTGAAACTTTAATTTAGTTTAAAGTCTAACATGAAATAAGTCTAACGGTTCAAGTGGTTTCAGTTGGAGATGGAATTGCACTTGTTTATGGACTGAACAAGATTAAAGCACGGAAATGGTTGAATTTGCCAGTGGTGTAATGACTTTAAATCTAGAAAATGAAAATGCAGGAATTGTTATATTTGGAAGTGACACTGCTATTAAAGAAGGAGATATTGTAAAGCGCACTGGATATATTCTAGATGTTCCTGTAGTAAAGGACATCTTAGGTAGCGTGCAATCAAATTGAATACTTCAAAAAAAATTAATGCTCTTGCAATCATTCAAGTTTTACTTAGAAGTTTTTCCAGTTACTTTGATCTTGCAATTCTGTGTTTATACCAACTTTTGATCATCAATTAGCTTGAAATACCTCGTAAGTAAGCTAATTGATTACGAGGTATTATCTAGATATCATTTTAATTATAATTTTAATGACTAGGTGACCATGACACTTGAAATCATGACTATTTCTTTTTAATACTTTCCATATATGCTTTACTTTATAATTGTACTCTTGCTTCAAAAAAATGACACCATACATCAATTTTTTATGACTTTCGTTTAAAATTCTCAATAAATTTTTCTGAAAAAATCTCCAATTTTTATCTTTTCACATGTCTTTTCATGCTCTATGTAACGTTTTAAAGCTTAATCATTCAACCCAACTTAGTTAATAATACATAACAAAAGCATATTTTATTTCTTCTTTTTCTTATTAAGATTTAAGCAAAATGTCTAGACATTTTCATATGAGATGAAATGAAAATGAAAATTGTGATTTTCATTTCATTTTTATATGAGATATTTTCATACAATAAAAAAATGTAATTAGATTACTTTATGAATGAGAAATAAAAAAATCTGGCTTTTCTAATTTTTTTCAATTTTTTAATTCTTCTTAAAGAAAGGGAGCTGCTAGTCACCACTCACTTTTCGCTATTCACCACTCACTCTCAACTTGCCCTCAGTTCGGTGCCTTGACTTGCCTTGTAGTTGCTTCTAAACACTTGGGAACCGGCTGCCTTGCCCTGAAAAGATCTTGACTGTATTTTTAGCTGCACCCAGATTGGGAAGAACTAGTCACCACTCACTTTTTACTTGCTCGCCTAGAGTGACATCCTTGCAAGAAGGAAAGAAGGAAGAGGAGGGGTGCTAAGGGTCATCCCACCTCGGCCCAGCCTGCCTTTGTGGGCAAGGGCTCTTTAAAATTGGGGGTGAGTGGTGAATAGTGAAAAGTGAATGGTGACTAGCGACTCACTAAAAAAATTGACAAATCCTATATCCATAAAAAAACGTTTAATCGTTTGATAGAAAAATTTCATCATCGCCTTGAACTTGAATAATTCAAGTTTAATTTTTCAGTTTGTTCAAAAAAATGAATGATTCAAGGAACAATTTTACATCGCTTTATTCGTAACATACATATGGCCTTAGCATTTCACAATTGTTGTATTCTATAGCGCTTTGAAATGTATGTAAAAATAACGATCATAAATAAACTTTCAACTCTCTTGCATTTTTTTTTTAATTTTTGATACATAAAATTAACATCATTATGCACTCCTTTTCAGTATATAATAAACATAAACATATATGTTAAGCTTCAAAAGTAGATAATGATTAAAACTTATCTCTTCATATTTCATTTTGGATTTTTTGTATTAACATTCATTGATACTATTTCATCTAGTTTTTTTGAAGTATATTTGACAATGTAGTTTTTATATATAAAAAAAAACTTATTTTATCACAAAAGTAGAATAAAAAATTCATTCAATTTAAAAATTTGGTGGTCAAATATCACAAAAAGCTCATCACATTTATTTTCTTTTTCTTTATTACTTTTTATTCAATATACAACAAGTTTTATTTCCAAATAATGTTTCCAAAATTACTGTTTTCACTTGAAAATTAGCTTTAGAATCAACACTTACAGAAAATTGTAGAATTAAAAGAAAAAACTGATTTTTTTGTAACAAAGAATTTGGAAGCTAAAATTTGATATTTTTCAATACATTTTAGTTTATCAACTGTCTAGAGTTACAAATGGAATATCAAACAACGAAATATAAATAAGAAATCTGAAACTTAATCTTCAATCATTACAATCATTGAGTATTTATTGCAAAAACTATTCTATGTCTATAATTTGTCAAAGTGAATAACATGTCAAAAAAATATTTTAACCTATCATATTGAATACTTGTCTAAAAATTCATTTTATGCTCAAATAGAACTAATATAGAAAATTTATATTAATTTTTTAAATATGTAAACTATCATAAAATTTAATTTCATGAAATGTATATAATATTCTAGTTACTCCCTGTTTACTCCTTTTCAAAAATTATCTCCGAAGAACAAATCATCTGTGATTATGTTTGAATCATAAACTGTATTCAAAAATTTATGAACTCATTATAGATCAACTTTTTTGCAACATATAAAAAATTTGATCTCCAAGCTAGCTATCATTTATATATACTTCATAAGATTTTATTCCTTGTTTATCATGAATCTAGAGCTTCATGTTACGTCCAAATGTTCTAGCCAAACAAACTTCTGCACATTGTTTGCACTCAAAATTTAATATAATATTTCATAATTGATAAAATATACTTCAAAAATATTTTTTCATTAATAAAATAAGTCTTCACTCAAGTTTTTTCAGAATTTTGCTTAGAAATAAATGTTACATAAAATATATATATCAATAAAAAAATTATTGTGATATCTAATAATAATTTTTTATATCTATTAAATAATACAGTAAGCCTGTTAAAAATTTATTATGATATCTACACCCTAAACCCCACCCATAATTATACTTATTTATTGCTATTATATTTATTTGCTCTGAATTCTTGAGTCAATAAATAAGTACTCTTGCACATAAGTATAATAATTTATACATGATGATTGTGTCAAGAACATATGCTTGATATATCTATGTGCATGACAATCTATGCTTGATATATCTATTGTGAAGCAAGGTACAGTGAATAGTTGTACGAGTTGAAATAATTCCTAACTTGCGACTATATTATGTGACCAAAAAACATATGGATGATCAGATTCGGAGTACAATCTTAAGTTAACTCAGTTTTGCTGGTTCTATTATAGTTAAAAAAACTGGAAGATGATGTTATTTTATAACGAAAGACACTTGCGACACAGTGAGAGTTTGAACCAACTTCTCAGGCGGAGTGGATTCCCCGGAATAAGACTCAAATGATCTCGCGTACCAAGTTTAGTGACACTAAATAGCTCTAGTATCAATATTCCTCCCCCTCTAGAATTAAGCATGTCATATACTATTGACGATAAAAAGAAAATGTAAATATAGCTATGTATGCGATTTATGCAAAGGGCAAAGAGATTTGAAAACTATATCATCAAAAAGTACGCTAAGATGACTTCTGAATACATTCGACATATTTTAAGATATCCGTTGAGGATAAGATATGTACGAGAAACTTAACTTGCTTTCAGAGTTATAGGGTTAGGAACCTTCTGGCACTTATACATTCAATGTGAGTAGCTAGCGAGCTCCGAGAGCTGTTGAACGCTACTCAAATGGGCACCTAAGCTGAAATTGAAAAGAAGAAGAGCGATACAAATGCTTATATGTCTCGTTTAGCATCAACCTTTCTTTCAGAACCTGTGTCATATCTTCATATCACTCTAAATTTCTGGAAACAAAAGAATTGAGGGCTCAAAATGAGATGTAATAAAATTTTCTACAAAAACGGTTTTCCTGCTCTGAAAACGGTGAAAGAAATTTCGTCCAACTTCCAATCGAACACGCATTGATTGACTCGATATGTTAATTTATGTACAAAGGGGGATGCATGGACTTCTTGAAAACGATTTCACAAAGAATTAATCATATCATATGCGAAGCACATGAAGTACTCGAGTGGGCTTCCCCGGAATAATCACGGCCAAAATTCCCAGCCAAGAAAATGACGAAAGGTCATGAAATATGATGACGGGCAGGCTGCGGTAGCGAAAGAGGTGAGGACCGGCGTGCCAGGACAAGGCCGGTTGCACAGTGAGGAGGAATCACATCTGAGCAAACCCCGCGGAGATCCGCGTTGCAGCGCATCGAGCGCGCATGAGCCACACCTTCCCACCACCGGGTTCTCTTGCTCTCGCTCGCGCCTATTCTGAGAGAACAACGCCGAGACCATAGTCGCTCGGAATCGTGCAGCAAGCCTACGTGCGTGCGTGACCCGGACCGAACTATGCGTGGCATGGGAAAGCCCCCGAAACTCGCTGCGAAGCACGCACGCCCGCACGCACGCAGTGAGTATGGGAGAACCACGGTAGGCTCATTGTAACGTTGCCATTATCGTCTCACTCCAGGCTCCAAGAACCTGTTATGAGCGTCGTCGTTAGGTGACCAGCCACGTGGTGCGGTCGGTTTCTTGCGACCAATCAGATCCGTCTTTTCCCTTGTCGGCGGCTATCACTCGCGTCTCCTCCCGTTCTGATTGGGTCCAGCTCGGATGCCTCCTTTGCAACCTCCGCGACTTCCACTTGACCTCGCACCATTACCGACGTGGTTCCGAGCCGAGTGTTGAGACATGATTGGGTTTGGGATCCGGGGCCCACCACGTCGCGAATGTCCTCCGCGTCGTCGTTCCGAGTTCCGGGAGCTCCCCTCTGTACAGTGAGGAACCCAACATTACTAAAGTTACCGAGCATCTGCAACCGGGGAGTCGCCGCCGGATGACACCCACCTCGACGCGATCATGTCCTGGCCGATACTTCCCGCTTCATCCCCAGCGTCTCAGATGTCGCCGCCTCGGGCGCTCCCGTCATGGCCTGCCCGTTCCTTGCTTCCACACCTGCCACGTGTACCCCGACCTGGGGTTGGGTTCCGTAACCTGGGTTGCCGGGGCACTGCTCGCTCCTTGTTTTCATGGACACAATAACCAGGAGGAATCATGATGGACGGAATCGCTGCGAGACAAGAATTCCAAGAATAATGGTCCGATGCAGTGCAGCATGCCAAATTGAGATTGGCAATAGAATCTCGCTTCATAGTCCTCGAGGCGACAGTACAACGAAGTCGGTGCAATAAGTGATGTGAACCTTCCCATAATGTGCAGAGAGTTGTAATGTATGACATCCCTCGAGAGACAAGGTCCTTCGCAGCGGAGAGGAGACAGCCCCGGCACCGCCGCACACGGTCCGCTACGTTCCCCAACCTCGGCTTCGGCCAACCCAGGTGCCAGACCACACGCCGTTCCCGTCGGTCGGACGGTACGACGTCGACTACGCCTGCTTTGCTTGACGGACGGTTCTCGAAGCACATACTTACTGTTAAGTGAGTCTGTGCGTCATCGTGATCCTCGGATTCAACCCTCCAACATCCAGAAAGGGACGCATGGAATAAAACCGCGATGGGAAACCATCAAATGGAGAGAGGCTATTTAATGATAACTGTTCTAATTGCTCTGGCACATAGTTCTCACCACAATTTACCGTGTCACGTTTGTTTGTTTCTTTAACCTTGATGGGTCCTCCCATGAATTTATTAATCCATTTGGCCTCCCCCTTGAATAATAATTGGCTATATCCACTGCCGACTCTTGTTTCGACTGCATGATACTCATAATTTAGTGTGGTTAAACCTTGCAAATGAGCATGCTCGAGAGGGATGGGAAAATGCCTACGACCTTCCCATCATAAGATTATTTACATAAATGGGGAATGTTCTCCATTAGGTTGACATGCACTTGAGTTTGCGATATGCTTTATACCGCTTCTCTCCCAACAGTCATCAGGCGAATAATACTGCATGATAGCTGAAGATAATTTCTCGCAGTTTATTCCAAATACTCCGGATAGGATCCAGTTGATCCAGTTTTAAGGGTCAACCGGATACAAACTCAATCTGATATGAAGACTCTAGCTTTCCTGTTCGAGCCTTTCGAGAAGGAATCCGAGTCCGCAGAAAAGAAGAAAACGAGAAGCATCAGCCGATCAGTGTCTAGGCCATTGAAGGACTCTGGATGAATCTTAGTCCACACTACACCAACATCAGTAAGTTACGTGTATTAAAAGAAGAGTGTACGTCACGTGTATTACTGAGTCCACCCCGATTGAAGAAGAGCATGTATGAACTTCGACCTTTACTGTCGTCACATGCGGAGACGTTTGACCCTGCTGTAGGCAAGCACGACTCACCTTTCAAGCCACTGCGATGACTGGATCCTCTGGTCATGCTCTCTCTCACAGAAAAAACTCCCACACACGGGCGGGGAAATTTCGAGAATATTGGAAGGTTATGGGCGCTGTCACGAGAGACTTCTTCGTCGATACAGTACAGTAACTG
Source organism: Marchantia polymorpha subsp. ruderalis (assembly GCA_037833965.1). Taxonomy (NCBI): domain Eukaryota; kingdom Viridiplantae; phylum Streptophyta; class Marchantiopsida; order Marchantiales; family Marchantiaceae; genus Marchantia; species Marchantia polymorpha. The sequence continues at coordinate 8,927,229 of AP031352.1, read as the reverse complement.
CATTTCGTCTTCCTTTCCTGGTCGCACCGTGGGCAATTGGATCCCATAGCTCAGACATTTGGGTCGATGATGCGGTTCAGTCTGTAATCGCAAGTTCTCACTCGGAACTGTTACTGCGAGGTCGGGGATCGGAGATCGGGGCCGTCTCCGGTGGCAAATAATGACGTGACGGGGCACGCCAACGTAAACACATGATGGGTGGATACGACGCGGTAAATTCGTGGCTGGGCCTCGTGAGAAGTTGGTTCGCTCGCTGGTAACTGAAACGAGATGGCGAGTTTCCCTCGAGGCCCACGTAGCCGAGGTCGGGAAGGGGTTGACCGTCGTTAGCCCGTAGCCCGTGGCGCGTGGCCGGCGGCCGACGCAGGAGAGAAGGACGAGGGCGAGAGAGAGAATTTGGGCGAATTCGCGGGGAAAAGGATCGCTGTTGATGTTGCGGGCGTGGGGCGGGGGGCGGGGGGCGAGCAGTGAAGGCGAGAAAGAAGGGAGCGAACGAGAGGAAAATGGAACAGAAGAAGGCGAGCAGGGGACAGCCAGCAGTAGTTGAAGTAGGAGCCTCTGCGACCTGAGCTAGCAGTGCACATCAGCAGCAGCAGCAGCAGTTCGTCTCCGGGTTCTATCTATGTTATGTATCTATCTACCTACCTCCTACCTTCTCGTGTAGACAGTCCGTCCCCAGCACAAAGCAGCAAGGCAAGGCAAGGCAAGCAGCTCAGCTCCTGGGGTAGTATACTGGATTACACACGCATACAGACTAACTGACAGGCATACCGCCACAGTCTGATGGACCGATAGATACGGACGATCTTGACGAGTACTAGCAAGTACCGAGGAGTCGACAAGAGAGAGAGAGGGAGAGAGAGGAGTCAGAGTCACAGGAGTCGTCGAGTGCCAAGAGCAAGGCATGCGGTTGAGGAGCAATTAATTGCAGCGGTGACTCTCGTCGTCAAGCAATAAGCACTTTTTTCTAGAACACAAAGTCTTGGACACAATAGCTATCTAGCATATGAGTACTAGTGTTATTATGTTTACTTTTCCTGCTGCTGCAGAACTCGAGCAGACTCGAGGAGTGGAGTAGTAGTGGTCGTCGTTCGTCGTTCGTCAGTGTGCTGGGTGAGTGAATTGAGGTGTGTTGTTCAATTACTACTGCATGATCGAACCGGAGATCACTGGCACGCTATCGCCTATCTGCGAGATAGGAGTTGCTGAGAGTAGTGATTCAGAAGCAGCAACGATGAAGGATAACTTCAAGAAGGGAGGTGCTGGATCGAGTTCATTCAAGGGCGTCTTTGGAGGATTGAAAGGGCGTCAGGGAGCGAGGAACTTGAATAACTTGAAAATCACATTGCTTTGCGGATTTGTTACAATCCTCGTCCTCAGGGGCACGATCGGAGTTGGCAACCTTGGCTTCCCCGGAGGCAAAGATAACGGAGGAGATGTTCGTGACAGTGCCGAGAAGCATGAACACAAGCGTTCTCTCACGCAGGTACGCACGAACAAATGACTCAGTCTCAGCTTTTCTTTTCGTCCTATTTCTAGACGTGTCACCCTTATTCCTCGCGACCAATCGGGCAATGTCAGATCGTCTGCGCACGCCGACGCACTGACCGCCCTGCATGCATGGCGTCGTTCACCTTCACGTCGACTGGCATTGCGCTGTAACACAGACCCAAAACTCATCGTGACACTTTGCAGCCGAGGGAGAGACAGTCACTGCTTGCCGTACAATTCCAGTGTTGCAAATGCTTGCGTGAAAATGTGGCAGGGGCATCATAGCAGTTTACAATTGTAAGCGAGCCGAGCGTCTGATCAGAATGAACAACATCCAATGTGTGCAGGTAGATGAGAAGAAGATGCATGAGGAGGAAGAGCCCGAGCCCGAGAGTGATCCCAACAAGCCTTACAGCCTTGGACCCGAAATCAAGGACTGGAATGAACAAAGAGCGGAGTGGCTGGAGAAGAATCCGGGCATGAAGTATGCGGCGAACGGCAAGCCTCGCATTCTTCTGGTCACTGGGTCTCAGCCGAAGCCTTGCGACAACCCGGTGGGAGATCACTATCTGCTCAAGTCCATCAAAAATAAGATTGACTACTGTCGGTTGCACAACATCGAGATTTTCTACAACATGGCTCATTTGGACCAAGAAATGGCTGGGTTTTGGGCCAAGCTGCCGCTTCTGCGCAAGCTCATGCTGGCGCATCCCGAGGTCGAATGGATCTGGTGGATGGACTCCGACGCCATGTTCACCGACATGCTGTTCGAACTGCCCATGGACAAGTACAAGGACTTCAACCTGATTCTGCACGGTTGGGACGAGCTGGTCTACAATAAGAAGAACTGGGTCGGTCTCAACACCGGAAGCTTCCTCATGAGGAACAATCAGTGGTCGCTGGATCTTTTGGACATCTGGGCTCCCATGGGTCCCAAGGGCAAGATCAGAGTGGAGGCCGGCAAGGTGCTGACTGCCACTCTGACGGGAAGACCGGAATTCGAGGCCGACGATCAGTCTGCTCTGATCTACTTGCTGGTCACCCGCCAAGCCGAGCTTCAACCGAAGGTGTTCCTGGAGAATTCTTACTATCTGCACGGATATTGGGTCATTCTGGTGGAGAAGTATGAGGAGATGATGGAGAAGTATCATCCAGGCCTGGGAGACGACAGATGGCCATTCGTCACCCATTTCGTGGGCTGCAAGCCTTGCGGAAGCTATGGTGATTACTCTGTGGACCGGTGCCTGAAACAGATGGAGAGGGCGTTCAATTTTGCCGACAACCAGGTTCTGCAACAGTACGGCCTGCAACACAGGGCTCTCGGCACGCCCAAGGTCAAGCGCATCAGGAACGATACTGCCCACCCTCTGGAGGTCCTAGGCAAAAATACCTGGCAGAGCGTTCCCATGATGACGACTTCGACCTTGCCGACGACGTCGACGACTTATTAAGTGGCACAAGGTACGAGTTTCGGATGTCTCGCCGACCCCGTCCAAACGACTGCTGTATGGCTCAACGAAAGAACTCTAGGCCTGACCCGATCGAGAACTTCTGGTTAGTTGGACGTGAACGATTTCAGCAGCCAATTGTCCAATTTTCAACAATTAGCTAGACTAAGTTAGCTTATTCGAATGAATTCTGCAGTGCGTTCCTCTGGGATACGCTCAGTTCCATTGTAAATTAAATCTAGGTCGATCTTGTTCCTGTAACTAATTCTTTGGCCGCCCAAAGTTTATCAGTTGGAATACTCATGGCTCGATCACCTTCCGGTAGTAGTCTGACTGATCGATTCCAAGGCTTGTAGACTCGACCTTCGATTCTCAACTGTAGGGACCTCTCTCCTATCGTCTTCGTGCACGGTTCACCAAGATCGAGGGAAAAGCGGAGTCCAGGTAGAGATTGGGAGCGTTAGTGAAGACGGAGGCTTACACGGCCGTCAGCTTTGTGACAGGCTCGCCGTCCTCTGAGTAATTTTATTTTTTTTGCGATGATATTCGGTTCTCTAGACATTACGAGTCTAGATTTACAATTGTTACAGTAGTCTCTGCGGTGCAGACCTCGGAATTGACAGCCCAATTAGGAGGTGTCCGGAGCTTCCAAAAGGACCTGCAGGATATGTAATCGAAGCTAGGTTGTAGACTCGCGTCCACCACTTTATTCCGATCATGTGCGACCACCATCTGCAGGTCCTTCGGTACAGCGAGTGCAGCCGTAGCGAGTAGTTTTCATAGTGAACAGCGCTCAGCTGCAGTCGCAGATAGTGGCAGTCTTAGAAGCGAAAACTGAATCAACCAGTAACGTACCACTCCGTCGAATACTTCTGTGTAATAAAGTCGAGAGGTGCGATAATATTGAGGACTTATATTTTGAACCCACTCGGGACCCTCGCATGACTGTTTCTGTCTATTCCGCATTCCATGTCGCAGCGTTTCATCCTCCAGGGTCTGGGCCTGGAGCAGCCATGGTCACCGCTGCGCCTTGTTTTTCCTCACATGCTACCGATCTGGCTTCATATTTCATAAGCCCTAGTGTCGCGTGCTCAGAGAATATCCGGGCGATCCTCTGTTGCACTTGATTGCACTTGAATTCTATGTTCCCGAAGGGACGAAAGAGTGAACGACTCTTTTCCGGACGTGAGCTTACAAGTGATGCCAGGTGTTGGTGATCCAGAGTACACTTTCCTTGCAGCTAACTCTCGAAACGTTTGACTAGACCCTGGCCCTGGGTTCTCGTGAATTTTTTATGCATGGAGGGAGGCACTTGTTGGTGAATTAGCCTTTCTTTCTTCTCGCTTTTAGTCTCCACTTGCTGACGATCACCAGGCAGGATCCATATTGGAACTTGAACCACTCAAGCGATATGAAGAAACACCATTGATTTAAAGATAAATTTGCTATATCTTGCTCGCGATTCACGGCTGAGCTCTGAAGCCTCTCCTCTGAATGTCCTGAATTGTCAGTTCTGCAGCATGATCAATTTTTAGTTCGAGCTACTCAATTGCTGTCTGTCTCATGTGGAACATTCGACGCATGTCGTTCTTGTTATAATGATGGTTGGCTTGACTAGCTTGGCAGAAGAGGATTTTCCAGTTGTATGATTGAGACCATGATTGCTTCAGTCATGATGCTCAAGATTCTTCGCATCGCGATCTTGAGAATGTTGATGGAGTCCCGACACTCAATGCGCCTATTTCTTCGATTTTGTTTTTCCCTTCGTATGATGGATGGATGCCCGTGATCTGAAACACGTATGGACAGCAGGAAAGCAAGCTCTCTTCGACTCTTGACGTCAATCGTTGGTTGCACGTGAACTAGTCTGGTGGAGTTGGTTACATTCCTGGCGCCATCTGCAGTTTGATATTCTGGGATGACCTGTCAAGAAGACGGCTGCCTGGCCGGCCACTCAACCAGCCAATTTACTACTGGATGCCATCGTTATGGATGGTCGCATTTCTTCGAACGATCGGAACGGCCAGGTTGGTGTGGCGTCCAGACCGACAACAATCGATCAATTTCAGTAGTCTTTCAAGAATCGTTTGGAGACGAAGTATCGAACCGTTTTGTAACAAGCGAGCCCAGCTCGCTCCTTCACTGTCGTCGGTGTGTGATCTTTTCTTCTCGAATCTGACCACAAGCCTCACTGGTCGATCCCTCGGACGGAACGGCTGCACACAAAGAACTGAGATCTCTCTGTCCGTCTGGACCCGACGGTGTCCATGACGACAAGCTCTCAAGGGCCAGGACTGCCCATAATCACTTTTCTTTCTTCCTCATGGACCGAGTGCGAAGTCGAGCGTGAATTCATTGTTCTCGTGACCACGGGCGGATTGGTCAATGGGTGTGGAATATTGTCGCGAGCCTGTTCAGAAGCCCCTCCGCCCGTCGTCGTAGACGATGAGACAGCAGCCGAAACCGCTGAATGGACTCGGGTGATCAGAAATCACCAAGAGCTTAAATTAGTGTTAAGTATTGCGAATCGTGCCACAGAAACGTGTCAAGTGTTTCCTGCTTAGCGCCCGCTGAGAAGAAGATGACTCGTACGTTCTGGGAACGAGGGGCTGAGTCAAACGAATGTGCGCCAATTCGATCGTAAAGGGCGATGAGAAGGAAGACCAGAGAGAAATGTAAAAAAGACGCGTCTGCAGGATGAAGCAACCGATGGAGGCCGTGTATTGGATGGACCCGGCCATCAGTCACGCTAATCTTCATGTCGTATCTACAACGTGGTGGCGCATGGCTGGTGGTCTCCGGGCAGAAGGGAATCGGACGTGTACGGGCGCAGCATTTCGGGAGGTCTGGAATAGTTCAGAAGCTTCAATGGAATCGGCAGATTCTTCAAGAGCAGTCGAATCTGATCCACGCTGCGCACCGCAGGCAGCCGGACCAGCTCATGTTTTGCTCGCAACAAGTCCCCGAGAACTCTGATTCTCTCTACCCCACCACGTTCGCGCAAAATCTCTCGTCTGATTCAAATGTCAACCCGCGTGGCTCGCTGGCACAGCCAAGCTTCGCACCCACGTCATGAACTGTGCCCTTTTCCGGACAGAATGCTCTGTGATGACTCTTGTGGACAACGGCGACGTGGAATAAAGCGGTGGATTGCTTCCTTCGCGCAGTGTCGAGTACCAGCGAGTAACGCGAAGCCAAGAAGCCGGCCGTGAGAACGGAACAGTGGCCAGAGCATGTCGTCACCCGAGCGATGGAGCATCGCCGCAGGCAGGCAGACACCAAGCGTGCCATGAGGAAGACGAATACTGTACTGGAAGCAGCAACAGGAGAGGAGGATGAGGAGGAGGAGCAGGATGAGGAGGATCCACATGATCCAAGAGAAAACGGAACCTGCCCAACAGATGATGCGATACTTTGCTGTGCTTCGCATCTCTCCATCAAACCCTCGCAACCAAACCAAACCGACCTATAATCGTACCCGATTACATAGTGCTCCTCCTCCTCCTCATCCTCCTCCCCCGTTCGGGCGATCGTTCTCAGCTCCATTTGGGGATAGAAGCAAGTGACAAGAGAGGGAGACGTGCTCCATAGTCATCTGTCGTCTCGTCTCGTCCCGTCTCACGCCTTGTCGTCCGGCGACCAGTGCCTAACTGCTACCAAGTACTACCCGATGCTGACTGTAAGTAGGTGAGCACATTTCAAAATTGTGGTGCAAAGCGTGACTTCTTCGGATTCAAACTCGCTCGCATAACTGACATGATTTTGCTTTGTTATCCAGGTCAGTATGATAGCGCCCATACACTGTCTACAAGGTAGCTTTGACTATACATCCAATTCATGCTTTCTCACAGTACAATCGAGTTTTTCATCATAAGTACAGTACAGTACATGTAGCATTAAGACATGGCTCGGACATTGGAACTGGGAGACGCATCGGAAGTAGAACATCCCAGAAATATCCAATCTATGCTACCACTAATCTTTGGGGAACCCTGATTCTTGTTGCCATTAGAGAATGGAAAGTTGTAATTTCAGAAGGTTCTATTCACTTATGTTATGTGTGCATCAATAAGTATCATATGCTTCTTTTTTCAACTTATATTTGACAATGATCAAACTTTGTCCAGATCTTGTTTAGTGTGACATGCTCGATAACGATTTCATTACTAGCTTAATAAATTTAAGCTTATGGTTTACAAGGCGAGGTTGTGACTCGCTACATTGTTCAACATGGCAATAGAACTACCTGATTTTTGAAGGAGATAATCAAGCCATGTGGACTACACAACTAAGTACAATAATATCAAATTGGATTAACATGAACATCAAACCTACATTTGATACATTCTGAATATCGATTTTTAGTTGTTGTTTAATTCTATGTAAGCAAATGTAAGTTTTTATACTAAAGTGTGCTACTAGAGTTGCATGATAAGTATGAATAGCTCTCAAATATATTTTTCTTTTGGTGATTGGAACTCTTTGCAAAACTTGAGTATCATAAAAAAAACTGACAAAAATAAAAATGTATCCATGATAACCATACAGCAGAAACAATAGTTCCAAGACTTGATTCATATCTACAAGTCGGCTTTTGGAAAAACACATAGATACCTTATTCAAATCCCATATCTTGTGTTATTGAGAGCTATGATTCGTCTAAGTAACTATAGTGTCGTGCGAATACATATCGTCATACACTCTATATCGCTGACATGCTACTCACATACACATACACACATATAAGGCGCGAGAGAGTACACACTCAAATGTCACAACTGAAAGGTACGGGATTTCCCCACTGGAAACTCGTCGGTCTGATTACCTTACTGGCAAGAAACTGTCACCGTCAAAAACATAGTCAAGCCAAACCCACTCCACACTCGGAGAGTACAGGTCGATGTTCACGGGCACTACTCCCAACTCGTTAGGTTCGTTAGGCTCGACTCGAAGAACTGACGTTCTTCGAGTCGCCTTCTTACCTATACCCTACGACCTGAAACCCTATGCGACTACTATTTTTAATAATAGACTGAATCACATGACAGCTGTCGTGCGAATACATATCGCCATACACTCTACATCGCTGACATGCTACTCCCATACACATACACACATATAAGGCGCGAGAGAGTACACACTCAAATGTCATAACTCGCCCCCCTAGCTGGCGGTCAGGTCCCTCTAACTCCCAGATAGCCCAATCTACGATTACATGTTATACACCTTCGTGGGTGCGTGAATCAGTAGGTCGGGTGCTATGTCGCCTCATCGTTAGTGGCTTATCTGCAATTCATAACATGTGAGAATCAAGTCATCTACCCCTCTGAAGTACATCGAGTACAAACCCATCGTCCAGCCGGAATAACATCGATAGGTGGAGTCATACACGACATGTGCCATCCCCTAGAACACCTATCACACACCAACATACGGGCCGCCTGACGAGCTGACCCACACAGCATGCACCTCAAGCCAACACGTATTATTGCTAAGCTTGGGTCCATAGTGCCATCTACGTTTAGGAGGTGGCATGGTGCACAATTACGCACATGATACTTCTAAACAACTCCGTCACGACCCTCCAATAGAAGAACTCCAGAAGATAACACATCTCGCACTCGCAAGATTGTGCGTCCCGCCGTCAAATCCAATGTCGTCAGTGCAGTCTGCTGTAGATAGACGTAGTCTTTCACATGGAATCTAAGAACCGATGGTCGATAACCTCCTCCTCGAATGGTTGCATATCGCAACGTATCTCTATGTTGAGCAATCGCAAGATTCTCACTCACTGCAGGCATAACTCTTCAAAAGAGCTGTGCACGTTGAGAACACACTCTCACCCACATGTTCGAGTCATCAAGGTTCACCACCTCGCTAGACTCACGATGAATCGATGTTGGCAAGTCTAGATCTCGGCCCTACAATAGAAAATATGGTGAGAAGTAAGCCAAGGATGCCTGACGACTGAACCGATATCCCATGGCCAACCATGGTAACTGAATATCCCAGTCCCCAAAATAACCTTTCTGCAGGCCATACTTGCGCAATGCCCTCTTCATCGTCTGTACAACACGTTTAGCTAAACCATCCGCCTCTACAGATCTCGCGACGTGGTCCAATGATCAATCAATGCCTTGTCACACAAGACCTGAAACTCCGTCCCCTGATCGATCAACAACTCAGCTAGTGCACCATAGTGACTAAGTACGCTGTCAAGAAAAGCATATGCTACTCCCTCACTTGCCTTGTCAGGTAATGCCTCAATCCACTCAGGTAACTCAATCCACTTGGAGAAATGCTCTACCATGACCAACACATACCGATGATGTCGTATAGTCAAAGGTAGTGGTCCAACAAAGTCCAAACTCCAACGGTAACCCAACCCCATGATGGATAATGGATGTAACTCTGGTGTCGGGGCATTGAACGATGCCCTCATCCGATCACAAACTATGCAACGTGATATTAACTGCTGTACCTGAGTATGCATACCACGCCACCAATAGTGACCAAGGAGTAAGATGTATGTACACTTCACTCCAAAATGTCCCAACTCCTCATGAGCATGCCTCACAATGCGTGCTCTCTTAGCTGGATGTGGTACTACTCGTACCCTACCCTCTTCCCACACTCGGAGAACATGTGATCCCTCCAATCGATATGTCTTCGCCCGTTAGAGAACACGATCTCGCTCCTTAGCACCCACTGTGCTTGGCACCATGCTGGTCCGTAGGAACTCCAACACCAATGCATCATCGTGAACATCAGGTTGATCCACACCACCATCCTCAACCTCAGGATCTGAAGATTGACCATCTACTCTCTGACTAGAGTAAGATGTCGGATGATACTCTTTGCTAGAGTTTCCACGTAACCAACACATGAAGACAGATGCATGCGAACCAGGCACCATCTCCTCATCAACCTCACCATGCCATCTAGCTCCAGTGTCATCTTCCTGGCTAGTGCATGGGTTCCGACTCAAACCATCTGCATCCAGGTTCACAACTCGAGGTCTATGCACTACCTGAAAGTCGTACTCTTGTAAGATGAGAGCCCATCATGCAAGCTTTCCTATGAGCTTGTCGGACTCCATCAACCACTTGAGCGGCTGATGATCAGTAACAAGGGTGAACTGCGTACCAAACAAATAACACCTGAAGTGTGCCACAGCCCACACCACTGCCAAGCACTCTCCCTCGTACGAACTATACCGCGACTCCGCTGCATTGTTCGAACGACTAGGGTACGCAACCACAAACTCCTTGCCCTCATCATCACGCTGCGTCAACACCGCAATGCAACCTCCGAGCTGACTCTCACTCAAGTTTACCTCTGATGGCTTTGCGGTAGTGCATCATGGTTCTAAAAAAATAGGATTCATCCTCACACTCATAACTCAAACACACACTCACTCAAGGTAGCACTCCAACTCACACACATCGACACTCCAAGGTACAGAAAATTGGTCACTCTTTCATATATGAAACAAGTCCTCACACATGACTCTCCAAACTCACTTGAGAGTTGCTACTCTACCTCTCTATTTATACTACTTGAGAAGTTATCATAGTAACATGTGGTAATTCCTCCTAACTTACTATTACCAAGGTAAGTTTGACTAACCCTCTCTAAGTGGCAACATGCCATTTGCCTACCTAAACCTTGTAGAAGTTTCGCAATCCAAGGTTGAGGTGGCGACATGTCATTGGAAGCTTTTAAACTTCTACAAGCTTCTTAACCACTGAGTCAACATTAGACTTAGTCTAGCTAATCATCTTTAATATATTGAGTCAAATCAATCAAATCCAAGCTTCTAGTCAAATATCTAATCCATTGGAATCGAGAACTTTGTAAAAGACAAAATAGAAATTCTCACTCCTTTCTAGAAGACAAAATAGAAGTGCTCACTATACTCTTCTAGAACTCCGCTAATTTTTCCGCCAACTATAGACATCATAGCTAAACTTAGTCATGACTAGATAAACTTAGTTATAACTAACTAGTTTAGTCATAACTAGCTAGACTTAGCTATGTCTTGGCTAATTATCCCTAATCACTTGACCACTTCTAAGACTTAGTACATATGTGCAACACCCGGTCTTACAGCTCCAAGTCCCAACATACTTCAATCAGTGTGCAACTAGTATGGACGACCTCTCATAGGTCTCTTCAAGAAATAAGCGGCCACCAACCTTGCCTTGAGCTCAACAAAAGCTCTCTCCTGCTCATCTCCCCATTGTCATTCCTGATCTGACTTCAGCAACTGGTTCAAATGCTTGGCTATAGCACTAAATCCCTTCACATACCTCCGATAGTAGTTCATCAAATCCATGAATGCACAAACTCTACTCACATCCGTGGGACGAGGAATGCGTGCAATAGCCTCCACCTTTGCTTGTGAACTCCTAAACCACCTGGATATATCACATGACCCAAGTATTCAATCTTCTCCTGGAAGTACTTACACTTCCCGGGATGTAACCTCAAACCATGAGCCCTCAACCGCTCAAACACAATCTGCAAATGTATCTGGTGTTGCTCCACAATGTCACTAAACACCAAGGTATCATCAATGTAACATCTGCCAAAATCCAGCCCCGCCACGATTCTGTCCATAACCCTCTGAAACTTGTCAGGTGCATTCTTCATCCCAAAGGGTAAGAATCGCCACTGATTCAAACAATCCTTGCCGTGGGAGTTGACGCCCCAAAACGCTCTCTTGGCCTTGTCCTCCTCCCTAATTGGCAACTGATGGTAACTTGCCCGCAGATCCAAAGTACTAAAAATCCTCGCATGTCCCACCATATCAAAGATCTCCTCAGCTGTAGGCATGGCATACTTATCAAACTTCGTCTGCCGATTGATAGTACAGTAGTCTCCACACATGCGCCTATCCGTGTAGTTGCCATGTACACCGGCATGACAGTGGCTGACGCATACTCATGTGGTGCCTAGTTTTTTCATTTTTCTTTAAAATTCATTAAAACTAAAAGATATTTGTTTAGAAAGTAGTTGTTAGAGTTAGAATGAGCAGCTACTTAGGAGAAATGATAGAATTAGTTAGAATTCGTCTACGTCCAAAGATCTTCGGATCTTCGTGTCTTCGGCGCAGCCTTTTATGGATGTACGAAGAGCTACGTCTTCGGCGAAGACATCGGAATCAATTTAAAATCATGCAACGGGCCGGACGATGTTCGCACGCGTCGGGAGTTCTACTGGGTGCGGGAGAAGTCAATGTTAGGGCTTCAAAGGTAAAGGCAGTACGAGGAGACTTCGCGCCGACATTACGATATCGAGCAAGAAAGAGCGAAAGAGAGAGGAAGTGAAATCGAGCCAGCCCGCGATTAGCGAAATGCAAATTGAAGACATGGCGCTCAAGAAGAGTGAGAAGGTGAGGAAATTGGTTCCCTTGAATGTGCCTTACGAGGAATTGAGACCCTTTAGACGCGAGTTGAGTGAACTGCGGCTTGAATTCCTTTTGTGAAATTGGAATTGCGTCTTGGCGAGTATCTGCAAGGAGGTAATGGACAAGAGCACGATCGAAGGCGAGGAGCTCCGCGGTAATCCCATGCTGTGGACTATCGAACATTGGACGAAGGTACTGGGATCCTGTGCGGGCAGCGAAGGAGATCTGCTATTTGAGAAGAATAGCGTAGGACTTAAGCGCAGCGAGGAATTCTCTTACGGGCCTCTCTTCGAGTCTGGAAGATAGGGAACAAATGGATGGAAGACTATCGATTACAAAGATTCGAAGAGAAGGGCGATCGCGTTGGGTATCATGCACATCTTACGGCCGGCGCGCACGACTTATGTGACGGTCTGGCAAGTAGAGTTCTTCGAACGCATTCTGAAGGGACAGCGAAGGATCTTTCACGATCTTGTCAAGGTGAATGCAGGCTTTCGGTGGACGGGACCTTTGACCAATCACATCACTCCCTTTTTGGTGAATTTCTATTGAGGGATGGGATTGCTTACGAGGGAGGAGGAGAAGCGATTTCCGAGAGAGCGGGAAATCCTAACAGCTGAGTCCAGTGAAGGGACCGAAGACGAGAACCAACCCCCCTCAATCCCAACACAAACGACAGCTCGAGGACCAGTTCAGGTGGACGTGGTTCAGAGACGGGAGAAGCCAGAGAGACGATTGGCAAAGAGAAAGAAGGTCGTGAGTGATGACGAGGAGGAATTGGCCCACGAGGTAAGAAGTATGGATATGGATGTAGGAGGAGCGAGGCAGCACAGAGCTCGCGCAAGACCAAAGAAGAGGGCAAATCGGAGGATGGTGATAGTTGAGGTGTCGGACAGCAGCGTGGAGAAGACGGTGGCATCAATTGTGAACACATCTGAAGTCGCAACTAGCGAGGTAATGCGGCCTGTGGAGAGAGAAGTACCTTCAGAGGTGTCAGTCGAAGTCCCAACAGACATACCGGCAGAATCTTTGAAGGAGGGAACGGAATTGGTATGTCTGATTTCTCTGTCTTCAGAGCAGACGCGGTCTGCGCGGGGCGAAGAGACACCACAGAAGAAGATGAACGAGGACCCGGAGAAGGAGTCCACTTTGAGCGAGGAGATTGTCGCACAGATAGGAGGAACGGTGGTAGAAGCCGAGGGCATTACACTGCCGACATCTCCAGTGGAAGAGGTGAGACCCGAAGAAGGGAAGAAGACTTCGGACGAAGATGTGAAGACATTAGAAATTACATTTCCTGAATTCTTGCAGGATAGTGTAGTTCCATTGTTGAAGTATTTGGATGGGAAGAGAGTGAAGTATGCTGTATCGGAGGAGCCAAGATTCTATGTACCGATGATTAGGAATAGGACGAAGCTCAAGAGAGCAATTGCAGTAAAGATGGAGTGGAATTCCGCAACTGCATTGGCACAGGAGCAAGCTGCAACCTTGTCATCCGAATGCGCGGCGGTGAAGGCGGCATTGCGGGAGCGAGAAGACTAGCTTCGGGAGAAGGAAACTAAGTGTGAAGTGTTGCAGCTGAATCTAGAGAAGGAATCCCGGCGTTGTGCAGAGTTGGAAGAGACTTGTGGAGGACTTCGTATCTCCAATGAAAATGCCCAGAAGGTAACAGTGGATTTGATGGCGGGATTGGAGAAATTCAGAGAAGCTTACGAGGCGGCAATCAAAAGATCGGAGCGGTTGATCACTACTGCGGAGAAGCGAGAGAAGAAACATGTCGAGGAACTTGCTACATTGGAAGCCCAAAGAGCCGAAGAAGCTCGTATCGCCGAAGAACTTCGGGGCAAAATCGCAAAGGCGAAGACGGCGGAGGAAGATCTTTGTGGCAAAATTTTGGAGATTGAGGCGAAGTGCGAGATGGAATTCCGACGTGCGGAGGAGCTATCAGCAAGTCTGTCGGCGGGAAACCAGAAGCATGAAGAGGAGTTAGCGGATTGGGCCAAGAAATTGGCAGATTGCGAGTCGGCCAAATCTTCGGAGGTCGAATGTAAAATAAAGGTTGAATCCTACTGTTGACGGTTACGAGATTAGTTAGGGAAGGCGGAGATGAGATCAGAAGAGTCGTAAAGGAGAATGGAAAAGGCAGAGGAGGCCTACCGTCAGCTGAGGGAGTAGTCAACCGACGTGTTGAAATTGCGGTTAGAGAAATGCCTGAATGGGTTCACGATGTGGGAACTGGACTCGGTGAAGTGGTTGAAGCTAGATCTACTCGAGCAACGGCTGATGAGCGCGAAGGGCGGCGGATCCGCAAGACACAAACAGATTGTAGAGTTAGTTAATTCATTTCAAAGGAATTGAATGAGGTGCGCCATAATGTAGAAGTAGAGATTGTAAACGTGTTGCGTAGATTAGGAGTAGAGAGTAGTTCAGACGATGTCGTAACTGTTACATCGGACAGCACAGCCCCTGAGACCGATTCGCCTCAAGCAGTTGATATTCCAGAGTTGCCATTGTGAATAAAGAGGCCCAAGGCTCTTTCCTTGGGGGGCTCATCTGTCTATTCGCTTGTCTTGATTGTGAATGTGTATCCGTTGTGTCTGTGCGATGGTGTGTGATCTAGGCCTAAGGCACGATGCGCTCCTGTTTGTCGAAGTTACCGCATCAGGAGTTGTGAGTATTCGGCTCGAATGTCCTAAGCAGTCGAGGCTCCTTGGAATTTAAGCAAATTTGGGTCTGAGTATTCGGGTCAGTGAGTTGAGATGTATGCAATGCTGGGAAGTTTTCCCCCTGAAATATAAGTGTGGAGTTGCAAGCGATTCCTACATGCGTTGTTTGGAAAAGTTTCAGGTTGTGTGTGTGGTTATGCACTACTCTGCGGGTCTTCGGCTCTAGCTGGGTAGTGTCTTCTGGGATTGGCATTGGCCTAAGAAGTGAAACTCTTTAATAGAATGCTATTCTGTGACAAATTGTGACTTTGTGGTTGTTTCTGTCCTCGTGGGAACGGATCTGTACCATTATGCTCCATTTTGGTATTTGTCTGTCATTACAACTAAGCATGCGATAACTCCACTAATCCAACCTCTAGTAAGTCCAAAATCTTACTCCGAATCAAATCCCTCTCCATCTCACTATATCGATAAGGACGACAGAAGATTGGCATATCACTAGCCAATTCTATCCGTATACCGGGTCAAATCAAAGCACCCAACTCCTTCATACTGAAAGCAAAACAATTCCTATGATCTCGTAGGAATTGTGTCAACTGTCGCCTCTCTTGTCTTGTGATCTAGGAACCAATCAATGGTTCCCATTCCTACATAGTCACACTAGAGGAAGGCGATACTTTCATTGATTGCCACGCCACATCCTCCAAAGAAGGGGTCTCTATACCCTCCTTCGTAGCAACCTCCGCATGAGAAACCTTTCCAACTGCATGGGCTGCAACTCTAGCGAGTCCTCTCGTCATGTCCCATGAACTCCAAGAATGACGAATATCTCGCCTGTCGCCCCCAGCCATTGCCACTACCGTCCCAGTAGGCAATGAGCTAACAAGTGATGTACTAACCACCAAATCAACACGCAAACGGCATTGCTCCCCCAAATCCAAGCTCACAATCCACGTCAAGCAGTTCAGGTCCATAGCTTGACCCAAAACCTAACAACACGAAGCCTCTGAAACTAAAGTAGTTGCGGTCACACCAGTCATAAATCCCATCGCATGTTCTTTCTCATCAGCGTTGGGCTCCACCAACTGATGTCATGTACTGTTTCACAGTAGTCCATGTCCATCATCACGATATGCATGTGATGTTGGATAACTGACCAACGTAGGTAAAGTCATCCGAGGCTGACCTACGAGGTTCACCAAAATCACCTGTAAACAACTCTCACTACCTGAGAGTGTCGGAAAACATCCAAGATATTGTCAACGGTGAGTGTATGATCACGCTGCACAGAATCATAGGCATGACGCAATATCTCTCGTGGCAAAAGGTTAGTCCACCATAAACGTGCACAATGAGCACGTGATCCAACCCTTGCAACATCCAATCCATGCTCGGACCTGATGGACACTCGCCATCAATTGAACTCGAGTGTCACCCAACAATGGTACATTCTCCAGAATGTATGCTAGAGAACGTGTCTGCTGCACCTGCAGATGACGTAACACTTGCATCATCTCCCAAAACATCCGAGATCTGGGATCATGCAACCCTGTCCCATGTCCAGCACGTGTGTGTCCCTGACATGGCCAGCCTGCAATCACCATATCAATATGGCCAACGCAGTCAAGGTCCGGCGCCCCCAGCAACGAAATGTCTGAAGTCAACGCCTTCTGGTATCCTCGAACAACTGATCGCGGCAATAACAAAGGAAAACACTGCATCAACTGTGCAACATGTCATGAAGAGACTTGACGTGTAGTCTCGTCCTTCCCCACATACAAGTATCTCCGTACGAGAATACCTGACTGCAACATTGCAGCCAAACCTATGCTGATCCCACCAAACAGATCCAACAAACAAACGCCCTCTGAGGAATAATCCCATGCAATAGGTGTAGTAACCAATGGTGATAGCGTGCTAGAGCCACATACTAGTCGGTCACCTGAAGCTCTCTCTGCCATTGCTGGTAAAGAGGCTTCACTCCGAGCCTTCTTCACCAACCTATCAGCCTCCAGCTATAGTGCCTGACAAGAACTCCAAAGTGGAACATCTAAGAAAGAAGGCACCACCGTTGCGAAACTCACAACCTCCTCCACATCCTCGTAGACTGAGATATCGTCGGCGGACATGTTCCCCTCTAACAAGTCATCACGCCAAGTAAGCACTCCGCTGAAACCCGCAACGGATGCTAAGACCGTAGATGAAGATCATAGAGGTCAATCCCGAGAAATAAATCTCACTTGCAGCTCGCTAACACGTCCATCGTCAGACTGCCAACTAGGTCGATAGGCAGCAGTCTCCGTCCAATAGTCCATCCAAAAACCCATTGGATATAACACAGCTCCACCAACAAGCATATCATATGACTCTTCTGATGTAACCACCACACGAACTCCAAATTGCGAGTTATCATGAGCATGATCATGCCTCAAATGCACCGATATGCTCTCCCTGGTCATAAAGTAAGACCTATCGCTGGCACCACCAAGTGAAGTCTGGATTTGGAATGGGCAAGGTTTCAACTCTGACCTCCGAATACCCAAATTAATGCATGCAGCCTTGCCCAACATCAAGGGTGTGCACCAGAATCTAGCAAAACTCTGGCTGGAACATACACCTGTCCTGTAGAGCTCACTAAGCAAAATAAGCCACTCCGGTTGTCCATCATACACACACCACGAACAAAACTCTCACGATCAATGGATGGTCGCGCTGGTAAGGACTCCATCCTTGCCGCTGCCGCCTATCAAGTCGTCTCCTCGAACAATGTAGACGTTGAGGATGATTCTTCAACTGTATACTCACGTATCTCGGCACTCGTAGCAGTGACTCTCCCACGCGCACACGACGTGGCTGCTACCCAGAATACTCAAGCCAAATCAATACCAGAGTCCATCAACTTTGTGGCTGAAAACAATGAAGATCGCAAGACTGAAGTGGCTATCCGCATCACTACACCGGATGGCACGTCCGCGTTCACAACTGATGATGTAAGAGTCTCTGTTCTACCTCCAGTGTCATTAGGCGGTGCATGTCTCATAGACGAACTCGTGCTCACCTCCGACAACAAAAAGGACTGGGGTAGTCTGGCCTGCCATCCACCCTCACCTCTCTGAGGATCCAACTCCATTGTCGCACCACGTGGCTCTGAAGAGCGAGCACCACCTCTGGTAACTGCAACTGATGCCTCCACCTGTGCTGCGCTGGCCAAATAGAAGAAATCCTTTCCCTCGTAAGATGTGGAAGTGCTCGCCTCCAGACCAACCATAGCAGCAAGCCTCTGCTCCAACTGCTCAATCCGAGCAGCCATAGCGTTCTCTGTGGCTGAAGTAGCACTCGCTGCGGTACGCTCAATGGCACCGGTACCTCTACCACCCCTACCGCATCTGCCACCTTGACCTCATGGAGCATCACCGCCACGACCTCCACCTCGAGATCTCAACTCAGGATGAAGGTCAAAACAACGCTCTCGAGGGTGACCCTGGGGACAACAATAATCACACGTCACATGTGCCGGCCGTGGCCTAGCCTGTGAAGTTTGTCCCCCTCTCTCTTGGGGACAATCCTTCCTCATATGACCACCTCCGCATGTTCAACATGATGGTCCTTGTGGCTGGCCAGAAAATGAAGGCAGTGGTGTTCGCGCACTAGGCTCTTTGTGACCTGAAGTATGTCGTGTATGAACTCCACGACTCCCACTACCACCATCCATGGGGCGAGACTGTGTTGGGCTACGTGGGATTCGCGAGGTAGTGGTCGTGTCCCTCGCAAATGTAGACGTCACCACCCTCTCCTCCACCATGTTAAGCTCAATCTTATCAAAAAGAGCAAACACATGGGCTAATGTGGGTAATGTGTTGCTCATGAGAGTAGCATCACGAACTCTCCTCCGCAACTCTCTGTCCAGAATCTGATACCAATACTAGACAACCTGTGCTTTAGTCACACCGTGAGTAACTGAGATCAGATGTCGCATACGAGTGTATGCCTCACGAAGACTCTCACCTGTCTTCCGCTCAAACTCCTTGAGGCTCCTCAACTTCTCCGTCTTCACCCCTAGATAGTTCTTCCTCAACCTCTGGAAGAACTCAGGAATGGGGCTAAACGAAGGTACGCCTCTAGCATCTCCCCTCGTGCTTCCACCAGCAATGCTAACAGTACCGCTGCTGGTACTGGTACCAGTTGCGTCAATTGCTCCACTATAACCCTCGCTGATGCTACTACTCGCACCTCCACTGATGCCGATACTCGCACCTTTACTAGTACCCACACCACCCTGGATAATGGATAAGTAGTTCAGTAACCAATGAAGTTTCCATGCATCAATCTCTGCAGCATAATCTCTCTCAAACTCATGATAATCGTCCATGGGAGGTCACTCCAAATGCTGAAATAACCCCTTCCACGCAAAGAAGGGTGTAAACAACGTGGGGTTACGCAGAAACTACATGTCACATCACGTGTCGAACTCCTGAATAAAATCATCGAGCTCGATGGTGCCCACTGCACCAGAGTACCGTTGAGGGTCCTTCACGGCCCCGTACATCCCTTCCATGTCCCAAATCAATGGGGTGGGACACTGGACGTTATCACTACAGAAGTCTCGGTGTCTGCAACACTAAGGTCTGCAACCTCCGGGCTGACTCTCACTCAGGTCTACCTCTGATGGCTTTGCGGTAGCGCATCATGGTTCTAGAAGAGTAGAATTCATCCTCACACTCATGTTCCAAACACCTTCTCTCACAAACTCTCCATGTATCACTCCAACTCACACACAAACTCTCCTCACATCACTCTCTTCACATAAACGCAAACACACATCGATACTCCAAAAACTTCACTCCTTCATTCCTGAAACAAGTCCTCACACATGACTCTCCAAACTTGCTTGAGAGGTGCTACTCTACCTCTCTACTTATATTACTTGAGAAGCTACCATAGTAACATGTGGTAATTTCTCCTAACTTACTTTTACCTAAGTAAATTTGACTAACCCACTATACGTGGCAACATGTCATTGGCCTACCTAAACCTTCTAGAATTCTCCAGAATCCGAGGTGGAGATGGCGACATGCCATTCGAAGCTTTAAAACTTCTACAAGCTTCTTAGCCACTAAGTCAACATTAGACTTAGCCTAGCCAATCATCTTTCATATATTGAGTCAAACCAATCAAATCCAAGCTTCTAGTCAAATATCTAATCCCTTGGAATCTAGAACTTTTGTATAAGACAAAATAGAAGTGCTCACTCCACTCTTCTAGAACTCCGCTGATTAATCCGCCAACTATAGACATTGTAGCCAAACTTAGTCATGACTAGATAAACTTAGTTATAACTAACTAGTTTAGTCATAACTAGCTAGACTTAGCTATGCCTTGGCTAATCGTACTTAATCACTTGACCACTTCTAGGACTTAGTACATATGTGCAATACCCGGTCTTACAGGTCCTCCTCCGCAACAACTAGTGAAATAGGTGAAGGTATCTGATATCTCAACCCACTCCATGTAAACCCACCGTGGTCCTTGACAGGACCACTAAACTACTTCGTGATGACGAAACCTCAACTGGCACCATTGCCAGATCTCGACCCAATAAACCTGTCCGCACTTGACGTCGTGTCGCACTAATCTACTCTAGTCCTACTAGCTAAGGGGTATGGGCAACCTAACTTGTCATCACCTCAAAAAGACTCTCACGATCTACCGGTCATCACTCCAGTCTCACTGTGAGAGAAACAAAGATAGGCCGGCCGGTGATCAAGTCCATCCCCCTATCGACAGCACGCAGGAGTAAAACTACTCCGGAAATCAGTGTCACCCCTACACTAGTGCGCACCAAGAAGCAAGACTGAAGAGGATCCAAACACAAGCAAACAGCTAGCAACGACTCTCAAGTCCAAAAGAAACACAGCACAAAACAAGACAACAGACACTGAACATCGCATCGTATCGCGATCCCGATTTGATCTCCATCGCGCGCTATCAACTTCGGATTCCAGCGACTGCAATATAACGTCTTTCACTCCGCCTAGGTCACACTCCACTTCAACGAACACACTAAGCACTAAAAGCTTAATATGTGTTTGACCACATCATATATACAAAAAGTACAATGCTTCCAAAACCTCACACTATAGGTGAGACCGGATACAACTCTCGGTCCCTTCAGAAATAATTTCTTCTTCTTTTTTTTTTTTTTAAGAAAGAAAGAACGGAAAATAGAAAACTTAGATATAATGGATTCTGTCTAAACTACTTTTGTGTATTGAAGCCACTAGAGGTTTTGACAATTCAGATCTCATATTAACTATAAAATGGAACACCTAAATGATTCACTGTTATTTAGGTGTACAAATGATTCACAATCATTTGTGCAACTCAAGGAGCGACCTTCTTTTTCACCATTTATACTATACCAATAGTAGGGTGAGTATTCACAGAAGTAATTTAACTGTACTTCTACGACAATGCTTACATGGAGTCTTTCATTTATTCCTTTGGTGGAGAACAAGAAAGCTTTGATTTCTCTAAATGCCCTTCTTCAATGCTCTGTCCATGCACAGTTTGAGAATATATGATATACAGCTTGTTACTCCTTAAAAGCTAAAATCAATATCTCAAACGTACTCAGTCACATATTGTTATCAACCTAACACTGTGACCAAGTCAAGCTGATGTAATTCTCTTCATCACTTAGCCTATTGATCCATCTAGCACAAGGCTGAAAGGAGAGCAATAGCAGCAAATAACGTTCGCTACAAAATCTGGAAGTCACTACTAGAATTTACAGATTCTTTAATCAGGTTAAAGCACGTTCAGACTACAGTGCTATATCCCATTTCGGAGGTTACTACAGTGGAAGAAAGAGGTACTCGGAAAGCAAATGTAATGCATTTTCCAGACTTACTTCCCACCCATGACTTCTACAAGCCTATGACAGATGGCGAGGCCCAGCCCAGTTCCACCAAACTTTCTTGTAGTACTACTATCCCCTTGAGAAAATGACTAGTCGACCTTGTTGCTCACTAGTCAAACCGATTCTAGTTAATAGTCATTTGAACTTCAAACCATATCCTTGCCTCAACAGCTTTCCTCCGCTCGGTAGCCTCCTGAGTCACTACCAGATTTACTTCAGGATCCAAGAGAGATGAGCGTCTCTATAACTCTGCCGCTACTTTCTGATTTTTGAACCTACATCTCCATCATAGAGGAAAACATGTGGTCCGAGTTACTATGTGTGAAGGGTGTGAAGTTCTCTCATCACCCTCAGGTAAGGATGTCGCAGACACACAGTTATCACAATCATTAAAGCAATCAGATGTCACCAATCCACCACATGATGAAACACGTTTCCATCTGATCCGTATCTCACCTTCTTCAGTAAACTTGATCGCATTACTCATTAAGTTGCTGAGCACCTGTCTGAGGCAATTCGTTAGGTGTGGGTTCTGCTATAGATGGTCTAGGACAGTAGACAGTGGGCCTGAGCTCTCTGCATCGGCTGCTACCGATATGAGGTAGAATCATGAGCCATAGCTCCAAAACTTAGCTGCAGCTCTGCTCACTTGTGAGCTCCAACAAACATACGTCGGACGATCTGATCCGAGCGAGACCCATACTCAATTTCGTAGCAGGAGACAGCTACAGCTGTACACTTTGCTAACCCGTCCCTGGAAGATTTTGACCCTGCAGCGTCCACTAAAAATCCTCACACCACCAAAGGAATAAATTCCTCAACAATCATACTAGAGACAGTGAGGACTGAGATGAAAATCCACCACCTCTGCTGTACAAACACTTCCTGTTTTGCGTCTTCATCAACAACACGATGTATTCGGTCTCAAGCACCTCCCGCGGGATCGATGTTTGGATCCAAAAGCTGAAACTCTCGTGGCTTCAATTCGAATTCGTTCTTCGATTCGAATTCACAGAATTCAAATTCAATTGAATTGGAATTCAATTAAATTCAATTCGTTCTCAGAAGAGTAGTTACCTTCTCTACTTTCTTGCCTTAGATTCTTCGTTAACTCGCTTCCGGCTCTCCTAAGCCATTTAACGCAACTTCAACCCCTAAACAAGAACAAAGATATGTGGAGTGGATTCGCTACGCGACGACCTCCCAAACTTGCTAACCTTTGGTGAACTTCTGCAGACCCGGTGCAATCGATCAACAAATCGAAGCCACCAACGTGAAGAAAACATTGCCTTCTGACTCGGCTGGATCGAGACTTTGCCCGCTGCAATTTTGATGAGTTCCATACAGGAGTTTACCAGAAAAATACCTCCTTCTACTAGACACTCCTCGCACTCGAACAGTGTGAACGAGTCCGGAAACGCTCGTAAAGACACGAGCTCTTAAAAACCAGTTTGCAGCATATCAAGACCTCAATTTGCTACCCCCTCTCCGCTTCTAATTCTGAGAACGACGAGCTTCCTCTGTAAACTGGTTCGTAAGAAGGAAAAAGAAAGGGCCAACAGCTAATCGATGTACTTCATCTAGTCTCCAGAAATCATCAGCCGCACACAGCTAACCCACTCGGCCAGTCGCTACTGCAAGTCCAATCAGTCCGCCTCAATTCCTCTCATCACCATCACACCCACGACGACGATTCCAACTCACTCAAATTTTATGAGCTTTTACAAAAACTTCGAATGAGAATTCAATCACATGTGCTACAGTAAGTATCACCTCCTTCACAGTTTAGTTGTCTCCAGAACCTCCTCTATACAGAATGTAGAGGCTTTGAATCTCTAGGTCTATCAATGAAATCAAATTGGACTTTTGATGAAAACCCTTAACGTCGAACTCCAAACTCCGACAAAAAAAATTTAGACTGGAAAATACCGTCACAACATCAGCACCAATCCGTACAGGAAAGAACCAAAACCTGAAAAGAACCGAAACCTGAAACGATGACAATGATCTCAAAATGCCACCAAAACGAGTTCATCGAGTGAAAAGTATGGGATTTCCTCATTGGAAACCCGTCGGTCTGATTACTTTACTGGCAAGAAACCGTCATCGTCACAAACATAGTCAAGCCAAACCCACTCCACACTCGGAGAGTACTGGTCGATGCTCAAGGGCACTACTCCCAAAGCGAGTCGCCTTCGTATCTATACCCTATGACTTGAAACCCTATGCGACTACCATTTTTAGTAATAGACGGAATCACATGACAATAGTTACAATAAATTATGTAACTAAAGTTACATGAATTACTGTAAACAAGACCTCGTTAAGTCTTAACAATATCTCCTTTGATTTACGTCTTGAGATATGAATCCTCTGTTATCAATATTATTATTCTTTTTAAAGTTATATAAGGTTTCCAAACTTATAAACCTTTCAAAGTAGAATTTAATAATATTTAAAACATATTTAATTAAAATTTTATCCAAAAAAAATTCTTAACTTTTTTAACTTTACTTGTGATTTTTACACAAAATCTGGATATTTGCAAAATGTTTTCAATAATTTTAAGTAATAACTTTTATCAAAACATCAACTAGAGCAAATTTAGCCTCAATCTTGAATAGTTCATCTTTTTAAATAAAAAACTGCAATCTCAATAAAGTGATATAATATGTCAACGCGCTTTTATACAATGATATATATGTATATTTTGCTTCAATCATATAATTTGATTCAAACTAAAGTTTTATTTTTAACTACAGTAATAAAAAGTTACAACATCTTGCTTCAATCTCAGCTAATTGATTAGTCTATAGAACAAAATAGACTGCTTTGTCACTTAATTCACTTTTTCATATTTAGCTTATTTAGTTTAATATATTTTTCACTTTTGCAAGATAAATCTCCAATGAAATGATTTGACAGAATTGCATCCCCAATTTCTGGAATTGATTAAGTTATTTCCTTCTACAAATCACTTGCGGAATTAAATCATGTTTTACAAGATCCTATATTAGCTATACATCCTCCTTGCATTTATGCGGGATACGTCGCAAGTGCGATTGGCTTTTGCTTATGTCTATCCAAAATAATAAACAGGCAGCAAAAAAGTTTGAAAAATATGTATATATTTTTTTTTCCTTTTTTGGTAAAGCCATATATCCATCTACTTCATTCTCTTGTCTATATACTGCTCATAATTATCATCAAGTTAATGTACCAAAGCATTGAGTAAGTCACATCAATTATGAAATAAAACATAATATCTTGAAACTTTCTAATTCATCTTAACTAAATTTCACATGTACGTGTTCACCTTGTTTATAATTAGAATAACGTGAGATTCATTGCATGATAATGAGATACATGAGGTCTAATATGAACATTGAAATCTAATATGCTCATATATTAATCCAAACCCAAATACACAAATATTTATTCAATGTGAGATTCATTGCATGATACTGAAATACATGATGTCTAATATGAATATTGAAATCTAATATGCTCTTGGATTTAATCCAAACCAAATACACAAATATGTATTCAATATGGATGAATTATCCAAATCCAAAAAGACAAGTATGTATATAAGATGAATGATTTATCCAAATTTCTCATCTTGCATACCCATTAAATCATGATAATTATCATTATGATCTAGTCTCGTCTAGAAGAAACATCCTTATTGAAATATATATAGAAGAAACATCCAAGAAGTATGTTCAAACGTGCTTATGTGTATTAATTATGAAAAATATAACATCAACATCAATTGTATTATTACACAACACAATGTTCACAAAACTCAAGTGAAATTTTGCTTCAACAACACAACAAGCTTGTGTTTTCAAGTAATTAGTTATCATGATTCTATACCTAAATGTTATACATCAAATAATTCAAGTCAAGGTTTAATAAAATTTATTTCTTCATTCAATATATTTTCCTCTGTAATGTATGAATTTTTTGGTTTTTGTAATCTAATCATCTATCTTAAATTCAAACATTACTTGTTTATAACTCAATTAAAATATTCTTGAATCTAATTTTCAAAGAGATAAAGTAGTATTTTTTAATATCATATATGAACACAAAAAATTCAACACCTTCAATATAATGAGTTAGATCATTTTTTTAAACTCAACTTTTCAATATTACAAAAATATAAGAAAACGCTCTAATATAAATATGATAAAAAAATACTATATAAAATCCATGCATTATCAAACTATTATAGTAAGATGCATAAAAAATAGAAAAAATATTATATTTATGTTTAAATATTTTTACATAAAATATTTAATATGTAAATTTATTTATTGAATTAATTTAAACCAAAATGTTTCATATGAATATTTAAGTTTATTTTAACATTCCAATATGGTATTAAATCAAGTTTTTGTCTAGTATTCTCAATTCTATGATAAAAAAATTACACATTGTACTATCCTTTTTGATAACATGAATACACAAAACATGGATTACATTTATTTTCATCCTTTATATGCAGGTTTGAATGTCGCAAGTAGCATGGCAGTACAGCGCATGAAACCATTAGATTTCATGATTTTGTAAATCATGAAATCAATAAATGAAAATTAGCAGGAGAGAGGGAAGGTGGGCGGGCTAAACAGAGATTTACAATGAGAGTGGTTCGAGACCTAGCTAGTCCCTTTCGCTGTTCCTTTGCCGCAAGGCTCTGTTTGGTGCTTCTTCTCGTGGTTTCGTCTCCGCCTGTGGTTTAGGGCTCTGGAAGTGGAAGTGGAGCTTAAACCCTAGCTAGACAAAGAAGTGGCGGGGTGTGCATTGTCCACTTGGTATCGCGATGTACCTCGCGCAATCGACCATGATTTGGTGGATGGGCGAAGCTTCGCGCACGTAGTCAAGCTTCTTGTGCGGTCGTAGTCTAGAATCTCATGGAGCGGCGGAATGTGGAAGTGCAGCTGCGGGATCTGCTCGATTGTAATGTGCAAGGATCTGGTCCAGGAAAATTCGAGCTCGGTTTTGGCCTGTAGAGAGAAGCCCGAGCGATCGAATTGAGTTGCGTCGATCTCTTCAACGGGGTCGCTTTGCCTTGGGCATGGGTGTTGGAGCCTTTGATTCTCAGGCGCACTTAAATTGGCGAGGTGGGCCTATCCCGCGGAACAACTGAGAGTTGTTAGTGCGGGGGAAGTCTTCGGATTTCTGTGTTCGAATGGCTATGGCTCTTCGATCTAGAGTTAGGTCCCAATTGTACACTTCTACAAAAGAGTGTAGGAGAAGCAGATGTCCATCATGGATTTTTGGAGCGCAGTCGGATTACCATTCCAACCAACTGACCGGCAGAGGGTACGTGCCTGAGTCCCAGCAGTTCTCTGGAAATGTATCTGGATCGAAATCGAGGTGTTTTGTTCAGCTCGGAAGCAAAAACATTGCCTCATCGTCGGCGGAAATCAGGCTGGCAATTCGGGAACCCCTGCAGCCCAGGCATATTTTTCAGAGGTCTTTTAGTTCAGAGACTCATGTAGATGCAAAAGCTGAGGAGGATCCAAAACAAACCGGGAAAAACGTGTGGGAATGGGAATTAGCCCCTGGCGATCTGGAAGTGCTAGAAAATAATTTGGGATCGGCGAGTTCTCCTGATGAATCAGTAGGGAATCTATATTTGAGATTAGCCTATGAGTATGTCGTAACAGGTGAAAGTCCTGAGAAGATTCTCAGGTGCGCTGAGCAAGCTCTCAAAATTTTTAACAGCAAGCCGGCGGGAGAAGGGGACTGGGAATCGGGGCGGCTGGGCTTGACCTACCATATGATCGGATTAACTTACATCAAGACAGAGGAGTTTGAGAAGGCTCTAACCTACTTGCAGAAGTCGCGTGCTATTCTGGAGGACTACATGTCGAAACAACCCCCTGCCGATCAGGGAACAGAGGAGTTGAGAATCACAAATTTCTCCAGCAGTGTATTGATAGGAGAAGCACTGTCCAGTATGGGAAAGCCTGACGAAGCTGTTACACATCTAAGAGTTGCTGTCAGGGAGCAAGAAGCTCTTCTGGGCAGCGATCATGTAAATTTGGGAAGTAGTTATCGACTAATTGCCGAAACTTTGACGAACGCGATGAAGTACGACGAGGCTTTGCCTTCTATTCAGAAGGCCATCGAAATTCATGCCAAGGCGAATGGAGATGAGTCCGTGGAGGTAGCCGTGGACAGAAGGGTCCTTGCCGTGATTTATATCGGGCTTGAACAGCATGAAGAGGCTCTAGCGCAACACAAGCTCGTGAGGAAAATCCTTGCCGGGACAGACCTCAGTAGCCAAACTGTGTTCGTTGACATTGCTACAGCCGACACGGAGATCACGTTGGGGAAGTATGATGATGCCATTGCATCACTGGAGACTGCAGTGAAACAGGTGGAACACGGTTCTGCAATGCATGCCTTGGCTCTGGTGAACCTCGCTAAAGTCCATGAACGTCAGGGTAAGAAAGATGATGCGGACAAGTACGCCCAGCAAGTAATCCAAATCTTGGAGAAGAAGGTTCTTACGAACAGCGATCCTTTGGCAGTAGCAGAAGGATACACGGAGCTTGCGGCTTTGTACGAGAGATTGACTAAGACAGAGAGAGCGATCGAGATGCTGAAGAAGGCACATTCCATCTATGCCCCTATTCCACATCAAAGGCACGCCGTTGCAGGAACACAGGCACAAATTGGTATGTTGCTTCTCTTCACAGGAAAAGTAGCGGAAGCTGTTCCTCATTTGGAAAATGCTGTGGAGACTTTAGAAGAAACCGTGGGTGAACAGAATTACGCTCTAGCAATGGTTCTCAATCAGCTGGGCGTTGCGAATTTGGAGCTCGAAAGACTGGAGGATGGCATCACACACTTCGAGCGAGCCAAAGGAATTTTTGATGAGGTCCTTGGCGCGGACCATGATGATACGATTGCTGTGGCTCGAAATCTTGTAAACGCGAACTTTCTACTTGACCGGTATGCATTTGAGTCTCGGTGGTTGTCAGCGTATCACTGATTACAGTTTGTAGCAGGCCTTCGTGTCCCACCAGCCTCATGAGATAGGTCTTTGGCAATGAGATGTAGCATCGTTTTTCGTTCATTTAAATCTTGTGTGTTATCTGACGACCTTTGACAGCAATTCGAAGCACTGGAACACCACTTAGGGGTTTCCAGTCATCTGTCATACTATCCAGGATGTGGGGTTTCCCTAAGCACTCCAAGAGTCACCACGACGTAGCTGATGCGTAGATACCTTACATTCTTTGCTCTTTCCTTCCTTACCTTTGCTTCTATCTTGCAGTCTGGACGAAGCCATCAAATACCAGGAGGAAGTTGTTCGTGCATGGGAGAAGAAGGACGACGAAGACGAGTTCAAGGGAATGCTAGGCGATGCCCGAATGGAGCTGATGCAGTTGAAAAATCAGAGACAGGAAACCTGTCAGCCGTGAATATGCCGCACCCACGGCCATTAACCTTGGACAAACCGGGTGCATTGTCAATGATAAGGCTAGCACCCACAATACTATAGAATGTGACTTGACTAACCGTGCTGGTTAGGACAACTACCAATTTTGATCTCATTGTAGCGAAGTATCTTCGACTCAAGCAGGACGAAGATTTTTGTTTAGATTCCAATAGCTTTGTAAATGACCTTCGTCTGAGCTAATAAGAATACAGAAACGTTGTGATTTGACTACCTGCTTGTTCTAAAAATTCTTCAGCTTTGAATCGAGATTCCAGCTGAATTTCAAGTGACAGAGCGCAGCATTTCGTCTGAGCTGATGAGTATACAAAAACGTTGTGATTTGTCTACCTGCTTGATCTAAAAAATCTCCCGTTTAGAAAGGAAAATCCAGCTGAATTTTAAGTGGCTGAGCGCAGAATTTCTTCACTGACTACGGCTACATCAGTTCTTCATTCCGTTCCTGATGAGAATCTGCTGTTTTTGAGATTATATTGGATGCTGATTGCATGTCCTTAACTGGAAAACTATCTCTGAAATATGGAAGTAATCCTCCCGTAAGAGAATTACTTCAGAGAACTTGGCAAAACCTGTAAGTGGAACGAGGTTTAAGAGTCAACGAAATTCGCAGTTTTGGCTCATAAATTTGACCAAAGTTGTTGGGTATCTTCTGTCATAGTCCTACCAAGGAAGATTTATATTCGTGCTGAACACAAACTCCTGCAAAAGTTTATCGGGAGGGAAATAGAAATGGAATGAAGAGGATTGTAAAAAAGTAGGCTCGTGTTTACAGTATACACATACTTTTGGAGATAAGATACAAGGAGACTCATAATTGATCCTCACTGTAAATTCCTCAACTTTCAAACACCTTAAATGTTCACAGCATATAGAGTTCACTACTTGCGATGACCTACAAATCTGAAGTAAAAGAGATTCGGGTTTCCCCTCGAAGTTGATTAACACCAGCTACTCACGAGATAAAGTCTTTTACTGTAGGTACTACGACGATATTAAAACCTGCCACACTAATTTCTGTCCTAGTAGTTTACAAAACTTGCGATTGGGTCTCTCACTTAAAAGGCTAAAGCGGTGCCCGGCACGCTCGAAAAACCTCACTTCTCATGGACTCCACTGTTGCGTGCTCATGTGTGTAGCGCTCAGGACCATAATACATTCCCGTCTTCTCCAGAAGTGCTAACCCCGCTAATCTACCAAATATCGAAGAATAAAGCTGCAAATATTCGAAGTCCTGTATTATTAAGGCAAGTCAGTCGTCTCCAAGAAACATTACAAATGAGAACTTGGTATTCGCAACGTTTCAAACCAATTCTGAAACAAACTCTCACCTGCATTCCGCTCAAAAGTCGCTCCAGGCGGACAGACGCAACTGGCACGGTGGAGCCGGGAGTGAAAACCTCGCCAGGATAATAGAGAACACCATCACCAGGCGGTAGTCCCCGCCGGAAACGGATCTGAGCCGCATATCATCCGATATTAATGCATTGAGGCTGCTGACATCTATTTCAGGGCAGGCAATTCAATATTTGGAGACTTGTGGAGTGGAACTTACCTCGGTTGATGGTGTTAGGGCTTTTTCGTAACAGTTCGCACCCCAATATAGGAATCCCGTACCACCTTCTTTCCACACACGCCACAATACTGCACGATGTTGAGTACCTCTCATTCCCAGATGCCAATTTGGATGAGGATCCGAAGGTCCCATACAAACGTACGTCCACCACTCCTACACACGAAAATAGTTCAGAATGACCCGCTCACTGAACGCAGCCATTGTACATCCAGTACTATTCATTCCACCTTAGAACAGGACACAAACCAACAACGTAGTTCCACGGTGGAAGCTAGACTTGCCTCCTTATTTTCGGGCTGCAATTCCGCCACAATGCTTTGGACCAGCTCTTCCCGGCCTCCAAGCACCCATTCACTGCCGATGCACTAGTTCAGTTACAAGCCAGCGCAGCAACCAGAAGCAGTTCTTTACATTCCATGTACTCTTGCTCCTCAAATGAAATTGTTGTGAACTTCTTGTCTTAGAGAGGCTGCTCCGTGGACTGTGTTAAGAGAAGATTCCAGATCCACAGCTTTTGGAAAGCATGGAAATATTGTTTCAATGATATAGAGCAAATGTGAGCCTGTATATATTGACTATTACACGCATTCCTCCCCTGCCCCGCCCTGCCCTGCTCGGAAGAAGCCGGGGTCCCGAGTCACGTCACACACCAGGGCAGCAGCGGGCTGCCCTGAGGTGTGTACAGACTAGAATACACTTCCGGGTCATTGTCAGGCAACTATGCTACCATGCGAGCTGGAGTCATTTGATATTCACCGTAATAATTCTTTACAAGCTTCTTGAAAAGGTATCACTTTTTTACGAGCGAACATCTATCTGTAATAGAATGAATCCGTTCACCTGGTACAGAAAATTTGAGTATGTGGTCGCAAATATGTCGGGACTTTCACAAAAGCCTCAAAACTTCCTGGAACCACTGATGCATCATTCGGTCCTGGAAAAAACCACACATTGCTTCGTCAACTTTCCCTCCTTCAAACGGTAATGCCTTCTTCATTATTGACATCCACCCGCGAGCAAGCATAGATGAACAACACCTTCATGAACTGAAAAAAAGTTCAATGGTAGATGTTGACTTCTGTGGAAAGAGGTGCTTTCGGAGGTGTTTGACAACAAAATGATTTTCACACTCCAGAAAATCGTTCTTCCATGGGGGACCTTGACTGTTGAGTGTTGATACCATCCTTTCTCAAAACAAGAAGAGCACCTATGACCAATCAATAGATAACCAAATATGGATACTATGTAATTGGTTTAGAAGACAGCGGTGATATACAGAAATAAGATTGGACCTGTGAAAAGAGATCATTCTAAGTACTACACACGAATAGAAGATAAGCAAGGCACCAAGGGTCTTTGATGCGAATAGAACTAATGAGCAGCAGCAGTAAACAGTAGATTCAACACTCGAGCTACCAGATGTCTGTGTCTTATCTAGTGCTTCACGTGTAAGAAGCTTGCTCTTCAAGACGGAAAACATACAATGACTTTCCACTGCACATATATAATGAACTAAGAGACGAAGTTCAGGCAAGAAGTTCCTGCTCTTCACAACTCCTAATGTCTACCCACCAAAACAATCCTCGAAGCCAGCTATCTAAGGCCTCAACCTTAAGCTGTAAAATGGATTACAGCTCCTTGTAAGCTGATTCTTAGGTACACCACAAATGTTGCAAGAACTACATGACGAATCCTATGTGCTTATACAGATTTGGGTGAGAAATTATCAAGGAAGGAAATTCTTGAGGTAGCCTTAACTCGCTGCTCGTAATCACGGTATCACAATAGTACTGACATACATTAGATTCCAATGCATAGATGCTCAGATCAAGGTTCTAAGAGCATAATCCATCCTGAATTCAAAACGACCAAGCTTAAGAACTCCTAGAATACTTAAAGGTTGCGTTAATTTCCAGGTTTTTGGCGTTGATCAAATTTACTTTGAAAATCCGTGAACTTACAGCACTTTGGGACTGATACTTGTGAAGTGATTGGATTCAGAAGGCCAATCGGTTCACAAAACTCTACCGCTTGTTTTGTTAGGAGTGGTCCATTTCACAAGTCTGTTATGTGCATGTGTGAGAGCCAGTATTTTGAACGATCCAGAAAGAGGAAGGGAAGGTGTCATTAACTTGGATCAGGATGGTAGGTAAAATCATGTTTCCCTTACAACTTTGCTCTCCAGGACCAAAGTCTGTACGCCATCAACTCAAAACTATATAAATTACAATACATGACACCTACAACACATAACCATGACCAGAAAGAACGTGAGAAAACTGAAATTAGGACAGCTGGAGAGAGACAAGAGGGTCAATCGGAGAAATTTGTGACAGCTTTCTTATATCGAAATGTATATTACCGCAATAGTACGTCGTCAGAACTCGCGCATCTGGAGCTGTTGACCTAATTTCTTCCGCCATTCTATGTATATGACCATACTGCTCCAGGCTAAGCGGCTGAATCCAGGAACAAAACTTTTGTTATATTGGTATCTGGAAAGCTTCACATACAATGCGTTATCAAATATAGATTAAAAAGTCAATTTGCCAATTTCTTTCTTAAGTAGTCCACACAGAGTTTACTCGAATAGAAAATCAGTAACTTACCTCATCCCACAGATAAATATACGCTTTCTTCCAGTGATCTTTAGTTCTCAAGATCTCCAGCTCTCGCTTTAGGCTTTCTTTCGCAGCATCCGAGCTGAACACATGAATCATCAGAAATATTCGTGTAGTCTACAATCTTTCAGAATATTATAGAGAAAAAGAAAAGAGATCATCCTCTATACATGACTAGCCGTTATCAGTATACCTCAATGTTGTGATTTCATCTAAGAGTCAACCCACTAGGATGTACTCTCAGTGATCAATTCCTCAGGTGTTCACACCTATGAGCTGTTGGATTACTGAGATGTGCAGGTGGTGATATCAATCTAGTTAAATGCGAGTTTGAATTTGATTCAAGGTGGTGAGTTCTAAATTGGCAAATATAGCATCAAACTCTACATGAGGGGTAAAATTGAAGCTATGGCAGGTTGAAAAGATTCCACATGACCTGCTGTGGTAGAGACATCTAGAAGTAATCCGTATGGATCACATTCACACCCTGCTTTATACAATTAAATATAGTTTCTTTGCTACATTGAACTTAGACCACACACCTAGACAGAAAGTCTCCAACTTATGGAGAGGTTATTCAGCTGGCATGATCCCAAATATCAATGGAATGAGACTCACCTATTAAGTACTGGAAGATAAGGAACTGCATAAGCAGTTAGTCTCGGATCAGAGTAATACTCTTCTGCTTTCGGGTGGTCCGCTGATAAACACCAAATTTCAAGACACATAATAAGCAAGAGACACAAGTATTTGATGCACTTCTTTAAACTAACAACTCCAAACACGTGCCACTTGCCAAAGATTCTGAGCGAGTTGCAATTTCTACTTCTGTTCTTCCAGTTATGAGTTACACAAGCTTGATCGCTTGACTCGATGTAAAGACAAAAAATCACAGCAACTGATTGATAACTTCAGTGGCCAGCCTTATTCGATATCCCATCATGGAAGACTACTATACCAGGCCAAGGACATGTGTATGCCAGGACGCGCATATTGTCTCCCCATCTGCAGAAGTAGGGGCTCAATCTATAGTGCAGCAACCATTGAAAATGCATGTCTAATGATTTGTACCAGTCAATGCTTCCATGCTCCAACCCAAACCGGTCCTCAATGACTGTCTCCGATATCTTCATTACAACTGTCAAGGGCAATAAGCTGTTGCAAAACAAAAAGCTGCATATTCTTCTGCACTCCTAAGCAATTTAATCTGAACTCTATAAAGACCAGAGAAAACTTGTTTATCAATAAAGGATACCCCAAAAACGGCCGGAAGCGTTGGAGTGACTGGAATAACATAATCCCATACTGTCAAGCTAAACTTCAACCGCACAGCAAGGGTTGTATTATATTCCTCATCAATGTCCATCTTTCCTTGCTCTCCCCTGTTGGCAGTGAGCAGGGTCGACTGCATTAGATGCCGGAGCTCTTCAGTAATAGCCTGCATCCCTTCTTGCTGCAGTCAGACAAAGTGACACCACCCCTCAGTTCAACAAGTTTCCCGAAGGTATTGAGTTTTTTGAGTTACCTGAAGCAGGGTGAGAAGGAATTCGATTTACATGTATAGTTGGAGATGCTATCCGCATTAAGCAAGAACTCTTAGATAGATTTTAGAAGCGTACGGGACTGTTTTTTTCTGGCCTTGGCCCTGGTGTGAATCTCTTCTTGACTTACATGAAGGCAGGTTGAGAAAGCATATGAAACACTTGCATGATTGAAGAGCCTATCTGACTTAAACCAAAAATTTGTGGATTATAGAGATTACGGGATTGTTTCCTCTGGCCTTGGCCCTGGTGATGATCTCTTGAATCTCCTTCTTAATTTCTAGTTTGTCACCCTCGTAAAAGTC
This sequence comes from Marchantia polymorpha subsp. ruderalis, assembly GCA_037833965.1. Taxonomy (NCBI): domain Eukaryota; kingdom Viridiplantae; phylum Streptophyta; class Marchantiopsida; order Marchantiales; family Marchantiaceae; genus Marchantia; species Marchantia polymorpha. The sequence continues at coordinate 8,891,773 of AP031352.1, read as the reverse complement.
AGCACCTTCAATCCTGCTAGAAACAAGTATGCAAGGCAGTTTATAGGCAATGAGAAACAAATCAAGCAAGTATTTATTAACTCTAGTCTAGTTAAAGTGTACCACTTTCAGAAACATGACTAGAGAATGAAAGGTCATCGCATTGGTTCTCATGCCTTACTCTGATTCGGCTCTTATGGCTAGAAAGCTTATTTCTCCCTCATAATATCCAGGTGGTTGTGTTGCAGGGACTTCTATAGAGAGCCAAAGTCCCAAGGTCTCTCTGCAGAAAGATCTCAATATTAACCAGCTGAAGAAAGAACGTGCATAACAATTCGTCTTTTGCCGTATTCAAAGACATGCTTTACGTCGGACCAACTCTTCAAAAAATCTTCTCGTCTACATGATTTCGTAGTCAGCTGTACAAAACACGACATGTTTTCTCACACACATCTCTAGGTCTAAGGAGCATGATCGCATTTAACTTACCCTGGTAGCAACCCTATCTGTGCTGATGGTAGCTCTAGAGGAACAAGAGCATCCGGCACACCCAGTATTGGCACCACACGTCGCAAGGTGATGGCTTTACCTGTTTCCAGCCTGCTGGCACACAAGAATCAGCACAAGTAAATACATGAATTTAAAAATCAGATGCGCATTCTAGGACCTGCAGCGGGTCTTCACAGTTCGAAACAGCAAATCTCAGGACATTTCCTGGAACTACGCTCGCAGTGGACAAAGATTGCTAGACTTTACTTGCTTCCAGAATTGCTGCATAAATCTGTGCACTTAATTTGAACATGGCCAATAAAACCGCCGCTTGACCACGACATTTTCGGTCGAAGAGCAATTTGTGCGCTCTCTTTCTCGTTTCTTGCTGCCAGCAGGTTGATCTGCGATAAAACATAACTCTGGTGAGTCACACTATTAAGCGGGTAAGACAACTCCAGTTAGTCATTATTTTTTTACTGTCAGCTTGGACAGATATGTCGTGAAGACCATATCTCGACTTTGGCTTCCAGTCGTGACAGTTAAGAAGCATACGCCATGATCAAGTGCAAGGATATCTTTGTGAAGGAGATATTAATCATTCCCAACAGATCCCTAAATAGAGAAAAATAAGTAAACCCCTGGTCAACTCTTGAATTATGACTTCCATGATCTGAAGCTTCACCTTTTAAGTGTTCAAGTATCAAACGTACTTGTTCCAGAGGCCGAGGATGTTCCTGATGGCCTATCGTTGCTGTACTTGGCATGGACCACACATGAAGCAGATCAGATGTAGGATGCTTGTTGACGTCAATGACGCCTGCTGTAGTGTTTAAACTCCTTGTACCGATCTCGCTCCATCCATATCCAGTCCCTCCACCTCCTACTCCTTCTACAGGTGGAGGAACGGGGTAGTCAACAGGTCCCTGCATGTTACCAAATTCTGCGAACAAGAAGAGGTGATAAACAATCAGTGGGCAAAGATCGCAGTAGACCGGTAAAAAATGTATACAGTAGTTATAGCTCACTCATTGAAGCCTGTATTTCCTTTCAAAGACTTGAGAATGAGAGCCTGGTGACCACCGGATGTACTGAATTTCAAAATTGAAGCCTTCTGCAAAGTTATTTCATGTAACTTTTTGGAGTACTATATTTGATAAATGAACGTGAATGATGTTCTGGCATTGATTCATACATGATAGGCAAGAAGTTGTACTCAGTACGAGAAGCTCACTTGCTGTCCCTCGATCTGCAATTTAACCCTGCGCAACCACTTCAAGAAATCACACGCGTAAATATGCAAGAATGGCTGACTTTTGGAAGACTATCGCGTGATATACGTTTCGTTATCACCGCAGATTTGTCAACTGCGAAACAACAATATCATGCATCACTATCAGCAAAAACTTGATGATCCTTAGTTTTCACGGTGAGAAGAAGGTCCTAAAGTCCACATAACTCTACCAGTATCGAGACATGACAGCCACAATTGAAGATGTGCGCTTGAGTTGAGTTACATTGTAAGTATATAACTCAACTAATACTCGTTCGAACAACATATCCAGATTTTTTATACATAAAATGTGAATTAGAAGTATTCCGGATGGAAAGAATCCTATTATGGACTAATCGAACCCGAGGGAAGTTGCAGTCCAGGTGACTAGTGAAGATAATAATAGTTATACCCTGAGAGAGGCCGTTGTCTCCAAGCAGTGCGTAAACCTGCGGTGACAAATTCAAACTTGTAAGAGAAAGCAACGACAATGCTGAGACCACGACTGAAGCGTCGATTAAGTCATCGCAAGTCGCATAACCTGACTATACAAATAACACAAACAATTGCAGCACTTTTCTCAGCTTCCTCACACTCCTCCGATCCATCTCATGCTTGCATTACCGTTTGGACACAGTCATTGTTGTCAATTGCCAATCCACGGCGCGTGACAGCTATGCGAGACTATCGCAGCTCACAGTCGCGATGTGTCATTCACGTCAGCATCGCCAGATTATCTAACAACGGACGACCATCGAATAAGCTACAGAAGGTCTTCCAGCCAGATAATCACTGGATCGGAACGATCCTAGCAATACGTGACGTAGCGCAGAAACTGGAGATTCTGAGCTCCCATTAAACCAATGGGAGCATCAACGAACGGGTGCATCGCTTTCACCTCGTCTTGCGCCAATCAAATTAACGGACGCCCAATATGCCACCGACTTCCGGTGGCAGAAGGACCTCGAATTGCCGATTTCAAGCGCAAGGCTGCAGAACCATCGAGCAGACGATCGCCACTCACGATCGCTGCGGACATATGAAGTTGAAACATCTATTAATGTTGTCCGACCAGTAGGTTATCGGGCACAAGCTCTGGGGATCATCCTCATCGGAATCTTGACAGAATATTAATTGATTGCATGCGCATTCATATCGTCCGTCTGGTTACCCCCATTCGAGCTCACCTTCGAAATTTCGTCCAATCGAACCCATGGAACCTGACCTTCTCATTGACAGCTTCGAACCTGCTGTAACAGGTAACGGAACCGACGAAATGTCAGAGCGCTCGAGCCGGACGGAGGATGCCATCCGTCATGGACGGAAAGGGCTCGAACTCAGAGCCTCAGAGAGAGACCAGCGAGCGCGGCTGCGCATGGCATTACGCCCAGTCAGCATGGCGACCGCCAATCTACTCGCGTTTTCTTTTCTATCCAGACACTCTGAACATTCTTCGCAAACTGTTTTCAGGGCCGTCGGATCGCCGTCCGAGTTCATCCCAATTATCTGGCTTTCATGCCCAAGGTTTCTAGCTTCCTCGCCGTTCGGTGAACGGCATCGACGGTGCATATAACTTGAGCTGCCCACGTTGTCCATTGACCGAACCAGAACCCGACAATCTGGACCGACAGGTACGTGTTCCTCCAACAGTCCCACGGGCTGCTGCCGGTATCGGAGGAACTCGGATTCACACTGAAATTTCCGCGAGTGGTGCATTTTATCTTGACCGCATGTCGTGGCCCCGCCTGTTGGTCGGCGAGCTGCGGGGGCGCGGGGATTCTACCCGTTGTTGGGTGCAGAGGATCAGGGCCGGGTGGGACCCTGTGGCAGTGACAAGACCAATGAGAACCAGAAAGTTCTCGACCAATTCGAGGCTGGAACTCTCTCTGGACCCTCCCTCAGCCTCAAGACTCACATCGGTGACGACAAATAACGTCGCAGGTATAACTCAAGGCCATAGTTTGGCCTTGAGTTATACTCATCTGCATGCAGCCGAGAAAAGTAACCGCGCAGTCTCCTGCCAAATATCAACGGGTATTCGTAATTCCAACAAAAAGCCCACATTTTCTTAATACGTGCTTTTTCCACGTCGACTTACGTTCTGTGAGTTAGCTGCATATTGTAACAACTATCTCGGCATGCGTACAGTGTTTTGTTTCGAGGTTGTGCTAGAGCCCGAAAGAAACTGCCAGGTGATATGCATCGAGACTTACTTCTTCCAGTATTATCAACTGTTGAATTCAGGTGAACCTTGAGCACGAAGTAAAGGATCCTTCGACTTGTCTTTCAAACTGTCATAATTTTATGCAACATGCTATAAAAGTCCCACGATGAAAAGGTTTTCAATTTATTTTTGTAATAATCTTGTAAATCATACACCTTGATATACGTTCTATCAAATTTTTAATGCATCCCTCGAAAACTTTTCTTGTATTATCTTTCCCGAATAATATTTTTATATTTGATAGATACCAAGATTTCAACAAAATGAACGCATTTTTTATTGCACGTGAAAATTATGCTTTCGCTCCAATTGGCAAATCTGTACGATAACATCAGATGTAAAGGTCTGTTCAGAGCCCGTTTGTACTTGCTCACACTTCTGACACACTTACACAGCTTTAGCTTTAAAACGAGTGAGTAATTAATTACTTTGCATCATATTTGAACTCCATAATTGATATAGAAAGAACGAACATTCCAATGTTTTTTTTTATTATTTGCCACTTAGAAGTATCTTTAAATCCTCAACATAATCAACTTCATGTTCCTACATGATTGGCTCAAGTCCTTGTAAGTATCATTTCAAAGCTCATCTATTATTCTGAGTTATACTCAATGAAGCTTACAAATAATTTAAATTACCCCATCCAACCATTTTCATGTATATCGTTAATTTGCTGAGGTGTTGTTCACTACATTATATAGAGTGATGCTCACCAAAATGATATATATCTAACGTTCAAGTTTCTAAGCGTTCTTCCCAACTGTCTTTCAGACGCATGACTTTGTATCACGACTTTAATTCTAATTCACTCACTTTTACTGTGATCACTTTTTCTCGTGTGAAAAAAACTAACCACGTTTTTTGATCACAGTGTAGGTTTTAAACTGCCGTCGTATTTTTTAACCTTAATGAACACGCAATTGAAAGAGTAATAACTCGCGTTCGTTTTAATTCGTGTTTTCAAAGAGTAAGCGGATCCTCAAACATCTAAGTTTTCCCCGTGAATAAATAGCTCCTCGCTCCTGTGATACCATTACATGACGTTGGAATTACCATTACCAATACCATTACAAACTTTGTATAGCATGCTATGCACAGTTTGCACTGTAAGCCAAAGACGTCGAATGGTCATCCGTCATGGGGTGCAACACAATCATCCTCATTCATTATATGTTGTTTTCTTCTAACAGCCTGGACCGCTTCATATGCACATACATTGCCAACTTTTCAAGTACCATGTCATGTCAAAATAGTCTATGAAATTATATGCAAGGATTTATATTTATCTTTACCACTTGCTATCTAGGGGTGTGTGCATGGAGTGGCAATGCTTAAATTTTACTCTAAGATACGGTAGGTGAGATAATGTTATTTCACCTGCGGGAGACTTAAGTCTCTTACAAATGCACTTATAGAACTTGAATATCCAAGTAATAAGCTCTCGTAGAATATTATTAAAGCAAAAGCGAAATTTTTTTGAAACTCAAGAGATCTAATGTGATTATAATTTTCTTTGTGCTACGGTTATAAATGAAAAGTTCTTGTACATGTTTAAGAGTAGAAAAAACTTACATTGAGTACCATCTCTTCAATCTCTCCAGACATTTTGTCATAATGTTGAAGCTTAGTCTTAATCTTGAAAAAACAAAACCGTTTTAGTTTGAAAACTAGATTTGGATGAAAATGTATGGCATTGATCTCAATACTGTATGTGAATAACAATTTCAACTTGGAATAATCAATTTTGGAGTTCTTTCTTTCACATTAGTAATTTATTAAAGACTTGCATCCTAACAATCAATCCTAAATCTGTTTGATTTCCGATCACAAAAAATAACATCTACAATCATGTTGATACACAAAGGTAAACATTAGTGCTTAATTTTGAAAAGGAAGAATTGTTTGATAATCTGTTGGCAAAAGGAGTACATTTTGTTAATCATCATGTACATAAAATATGTATATTGAAAATGTCTTTAAAAAACATGGTTTTGATTATATATTTATGATACAAATTTTTTGTAATCTGTGGATATTCAATAATGATAATTTTTTGTTGAAATATATACTGATCTCATTGGATGAAATAAAATAATTCTATGATTATGATTCATTTTTCCTGTAATCAAAACACTGAATAAAAATTTTAAAAAAACTTTTTATCAAAAGAATACTTTACATCATACCATACAACAGGGTAAACTCATATGTTATACCCTAGATTTTAAACATACTTTGAAATATGAAATGAATTAATAATTTTCTTTTTTCTTTTTTTTCATTCTATTATTTTATGTACAATAATAATTTCAAATCAAAATCCTGAGTTTTTAAAATTTTTAAAATTACTATTTCATGATATTCAATAATAATATGTTCATTTTGTTAAAAAAAATTTGATTTTTGTGCTATATGTACATTTCTAAACATACATTTTGTAAACAAATTCATTTTATTTCATTCTTACATATTGATAATATTAGACTTTTTTTTTAAATAAATTTTTTTTAAATTGATAAAATAAAATATATTTAAAATTCAATTTTATAGTTTAAATAATACATAATGCCTGTTTATCTTTATTTTAACTGAAAATAGCATCAAAACTATATAAACATTTGTTGTTTAAGAGGTGAAAAACAATGTTGCATGAATATAAAGAAATTTGATCTTTTCAATAATTCTAGAAAAATAATCACAATCATATGTTTACTTATCAAATATAAATATTCACTAAAATTTGATTTTATGGAACAAATCAACCAGAAAATTGTAGTAAAAATATCAAATGTAGTAATTAAAATATAAGATTCAAATAATGTACAATGAATTGAAATAACAGTTGTAATATTTGAAGAGAGAGAGAGAGAGATGTATATATATATATATATATTATTGATTACATAAAACGGCATATTTTGAATACTTGAGTTTCATGTATAATTCGATAACAGATTTTTAACTTAAAATTATATTACCATTACCATTTAAATCTTTCCATAAAAAAATATTTTTAAAGAAATATTTCAAAACCCTGTTAAGATGAAAGAAATTTATTTTTTAATATTGCTGATTTTGAATTATGTTGATAACTATACATATCAAAATTGATCATTGATGAAATTTATTTATATATCAGAATTACATATATATAATTAAATGTATGATTAAACTGCATTAGTGAATCATAACAATAAAAATTATTGTAAAAAATATATTTTCATTACTGACTTATAGGTTTTGTATGTTATTGATATGTATGTATGTATGTATGTATATATATATATACATACATACAAACATGATAAATCAATATTTATAATCAGAACAAAAAATGACGTATGTGTTTGACAAAAACAATAAATTATAAATCATATCTTTTGCCATCATTGAAATTTCATAATAAACCAAATTGCTGAGCACCAATTTGAAACTCTAATACAAATGTAAATCATACACATTATCTGAAATGTAAAAAGTTATTTAACATGATTATGATTTGATTTTGATTATAATTTTAAGCTTAGAATGTATTCATCATCATATTACTAGACTTTTTGACAAATACTAAATTTATTTTGTCAAATCATTATTTTTTTGTTTAATTTTTGATATATACATAATATAATTAAAATAGATTTCAAGTAAATCATCAAATTATAACATATGTCTTGAATGTGTGTAGCTTTGAGCTTTAAAGTATGTGATATATATATATATATATATATATATATATATGTTAACTTCAGTGCTAGCTATAAGTAGTAGGAAGTATGGTCAAGTCGCTACGACTGGGTATACTTAACGTTAATGAATTCATATGTAATGTGACTTTTTATCAATATATTCTCTTGCGTCTTTTGGTCGTGTACACATAGTTTTGCACCTAGGTGAAAACCCTGGGTACTAGTACACTGCTCACGGTTAATCGAGATCTCTATATCTTGGGGTAATTTAAATAACCGAAAATGAATAAAATCTCAAAAATTGAATGCATCACTGAGACGATTGGGAGCACAAGAGCACCATGATGGAGAGTAGTTGGTTTCAAGCACTAATGAAAGAGACACACTAAAACCCGACTCACACCATCTCCGATGTAGATGCGTCGGCATTACATCAGTATTCGAACTATCAAGCTAAACTCGGAGCCATGCAGAACATGCGAAGAGAACAAAGATTTAATGTCGTTCAGCGCAACGAAAAGCGTTGGCGAGGATACGAAGGAAGTGCATGATCCAGTAGCTTCGGATTACAAATCTGATTAGATTTTCCTGTGATTGGGTTTCTTGGATGAACAATGTTATATTGTGACTTCTTGTATTTGTCATTTTGAGTTTATTACATGTTAGATTGTGAGCTGAGTGTTGTTATCTTGCGTGTCTTGGTTTAATAATTGATATCAGAGTTGTGGTTTGTAAGAATCATTTTTGCCTGTTTGGAAGATTATCAAACTGTATTGAGACGTTGGAAAAAAAATTTACTATGAAAAAAAATTGAGGGGTTTTTTATGGTGAAAGAAATCTAACAGTGATGCAAATTTGAATGATAGTTTTTTTCCTCAAGACGAATTAAAGGCAAGCGGCCGGAGAAGCAAGAGCTGGCGAGTAAATTCATAGGCGCGCAAACATGCGATGTTAGTTGCAAAGACACGACTATGCGCACAGGCGCACAAATCAAACAGGCTGAGAAGTGAGGTGTTTAGAAAAATTTTAAAAGCGAACAATCTCGGTTGATAAAAAATTAGTGACAATTTTTTCTTCAAAGTAGACAAGCACAAACACGCGCAGATCAGACGTACAACGCGTGTACAAAACACGGACAGGTCGGAAAATAGACAAAATTTTATAATTTTTTTCAAAAATCAGAAGCTAACGCGGCCAAATAACGCACATTGACGAAGAGTGAAGACGCGAAACGAGCAAGATCGCGCAGGATTACGCAGATGTGGTCAATGTCGCGCCAAATCGCGCAAGTAGTGCGAGTAGTGTAACAAAGGTAGTCTCAAAAAATAGCGCAAGCGCTGACGATGATTGATCTTGCGGCAACGCGTATCGTTATTCAAGCTTGACACGTCAGATTGATACGGACTACATGTCATGCATACCTTTTGACACATCATACCTCAACCGACGCCACGTCACTACTTTACAGGCAACGTCAAGCTTCAAACGCACAATATGTTGACACGTGGCTTCGCCATGTTATCACTGACAAGCCATGCAAACGGCGAAGGTACAAGAAAGTGACATGTGGCGTGACGCGGACATGTCGCACATGTAGACACATAAATTGTCACGCTGTTGACAACGAGGTCCAAACAAATCAAATGGTTCGATCACGTTTGAGCAAGCGCATGTAGTTTCAAACAACTTATGGAAAATTTTTGCGCATGTTTTGGCAATATTATATCATAATATTATGTAATCATGAATAGTACGTCTATAATATGAACAAATTGGATATCATTGGAGAGCCCTCGGCACTAATACTGCATATAAATACTTTTGAAGAGTTGTAAAATGACGTAAAAGGAAAAAATTGCCGCAAAAATTGCCATGATCTTGGAAAATAATTATATGAATAACAAAAGTTTTTCTTATCTCTATGTTAGGAGGTTTATTAATTAAGTCTTTGTATTATTAATATATACGGTCATGACTATGGCTGAATTTTTGTTAACTTTGATTGACAAAAGATGCATTGTGTTAGGTTTCATTCTTTCATACTATAATCATCTTTAGTCAGTTAGAACTAAATTAGAGTTTACTCTATATGGAGTAGAATATATGAGAGTGACAATGAATATTGTCATGTTAGCAATCCGTGTGCTAGTTGGGAACGACACGTCATCAATCTATGTGCTTGTTAAGTAAAGATTAAGAGTGCTAGTTGATATGTTAGTTGAGAGAAACACTTCAACAATTCGTGTGCTCATTATGTATATTTGTCATGTCATCAATCCACTAAAAGTGAATTGAACAATGGAGAGAATACTTTATATTTGTGTATGTGTTTGAAGTATCTATATAAGTAAGAAGAGAACCATTCAAGATATCTTATCTTCAAAGTTTATGTTTCATCTTTGAATGAGCTTGCCATGTAAACTCTAGTGTTACACTTTGATTGACAAGAGTTGACTTCTGTTAGATTTCCTTCTAGAACTTCTCGCCGAATCATAATATAGATAAGGAGGTTTCTATTTCCTTCATATGACTTAACGTAAGATTGTTAAGGTTAGTTAATGTTAAATGATAACCTCAATCCTAGCTATATTAAGCTATGAAGGTTTGCTATGATTAGTAAACTTAAACCCAATGACTTCAAAATGTAATATGACATTTTGCCATTGATAAATATACTCTCTTGTGTGTCCGTAGCCATGCATCTGGGTGAATCTCAATATATTATGACTTCTTGTGTTTGTCATTTTGTATTCATTATTTTTTTGATTATCAACTTGTTATGGCAATATTGCGTGTCTCGGACTAAATATAAATATAAATAAATATTTATTTATTTAATTTGTTGGTTTTGCAGATCAAAATTTTTGATTGATGTAACCTTTTTTAAGCATTAAAGATATGATTTATGAAAAATTTCTATGAACAAAATTTGAAAACGATTTCATTTTTTAATTCAAAGATTAATTTGAATCAATAAATGTTTTATCATATACACATATATATTGTATGAATACTTCAGATTCATATATTTATAATACTGAATTTTTTAATAAAATCATATTTAAAATAATAATACATTTCTGATTAGTAATTCAGTTTTGTTGATAACAGATTGAAACTTAATATCACAAAAATTTTTAAATATATATATATATATTATCAATAATCTGAATTATTGTAAATTAATTATTATATATGCTAACATCTTTATGATTTTCAAGTTGTATTATTTTATTGAATAATTATTTTTGAATATGATTTCAATGAATTAATTTATTTTTATTTATATAAATATTGTGTTTAAATTTGAATTTAGATATTTTTATTGATATTTTTCTTAATATGAAATTTAAAAGTCTTGACATATTTTAAGCATAATATATTTTGAAAAAAATGTGAGAATTAGTTATTAGTTATTTCATATCACGTATACTTTTCTGGATCAATGTGAACTACATTAAATAGTATTGCTATTATATATTTGATTTTTTTTAAAAAATTAGGTTTTCATGAATTATTTTAATTTTTGATTTCTAGATTGTATAATTTTTTAAATGATAAGATATGAACAAATCATGATTGTGATTGTGTCATATTATATATTACACATGAATATGACATGTTTTTATATAGAAATTTAATTTTTGTTGAGTTAATAAGATATTTGAATATGCTAATATTGTACAAAAATCACAAATAAGAGTCACACAAGGATATATGTGGTTCATCTCCACATTAGATAAAAACCTCACTAAAGCAAAAATATTACATCACGTCTTCATAGCTCAAATCATTAGTAGAAAAAAATACGCTTGTTACCGTTGATTTCGTTCATCTCACATCAAATACTTTACTTTATTTTGTAAATTGAAGAGTTTTGATCTGAACTTTACACTTCTATTTCCATATATATAGTTGTTTCTTGTGTGAGTTGAAGATTTAAATATTACTAATCATTATTTAGTGTGTGTCATGTGATAAGAAAATAATATTATAAAAAGAGAGATCATGAAGATGGATTTTAAGGTTATTATACTTTAAGTTGGAGAAGACAAATTTACTATTGTGCATATTATGGTCATGTTTACATATATCAATGATATACTTAAATAATTTGGAACTGATTTATGAACATCCATCTTTCTTCAAGTGTAAGGTCGTGAAAATGATTAAAATCTTTCGTTCTCTAGCTCTGCAGTTTTTTTTTAGCTAGAGACATCCATTTTGACATTTGTGTGATTGTATCTAAGAAATCCTATCATATCATATTATCTGCATATCACTCTGAAACACTATCTTATGTAGTCCATTTGAGACTATAAGATAGCAATGATGCTTGTGATGCCTATGTAGTTTGCAAAGACATTGAAGATATATATATACTAGAAGGTGATTCTCTATATGCCTATGTAGTAAGTAAACAGTTTGACTTAGATCTCCGATCTGAACCGTAGGTGCCAAGGAAGAATGCAAAAAAAGCCCAAAAGAAAGCTAAAAAAACATGACTTCAGAAACAATGAAGAGAATCATGTTCATATAGTAGATGATGGTTCTTTTGGTAGTTTGGAAACTCTTTGACTCATATAATATGGATGTAGATGAAATACGAAATTTATCATTTGTGTGCTACTATTGTGTTAGCCTCCATCTCACACCTTCGGTGTCATCAGTGTAGCACTTCATGATAATCCCACGCTTGTAGCTACACATTTCTCGGTGACTTTAAAGAAAAATACAAGGCGGGCTGGGAAGCCGAATTGTACTCGGCGATTTGTATCTGTTTCCATAGAAAGGCAAGCGGAGGAGTAAGGGAGGAAAAGGCCAAAAATAAAAAAAAAGAGGCGAACGCTGTGTTCTTCTGCATCGCGTTTACTGGATTGGAGATGTGGATTGTGTACCACACCCGGCTGGCGGGCGTGTGTGGCACACAATCCATATCTTCTTCGATCCAGGATTCCTGGCACACGCGCCCAGCACCGGCTTCTCTAGACTGCACTGCCAGGTTATTTCTCTTCGAGTGACCGGCTCGAGAGAATTCTGCAGCAAGTGTTGAGGAATTCTGCAGCAGGAGCGCGAGATTTATCGAACCGGAAGCAATGGCAGCAATGGCCGTCCAAGCTTTGGCTTCCACTTCGTCCGTGTCGAGGTTGGCATCCGTCAGCAACGGCGTGAGCGCATCGTCTCGGCTGGAATTCGCGCCCTTGCGTTCGGTTACTTTGAAGAGGAGCAATGTTGTGCAAACCGTGTGCTCCGCAGCTGCTTCCGACCGCGTGCCTGATATGGGAAAGAGGCAGCTGATGAACCTGCTGTTGTTGGGTGCCATCTCCCTGCCCACCGCTGGTCTTCTGGGACCTTACCTGTACTTTTTGGTTCCTCCCGGCTCAGGAGGCGCTGGTGCTGGAGTCACCGCTAAGGATGCTTTGGGTAACGACATCACCCTTAAGGGCTGGCTGAAGACCCATCAGCCAGGTGACAGGACTCTTGCTCAGGGTTTGAAGGGAGACCCCACTTACCTCGTGGTCGAGAACGATGGTACTCTAGCGACATACGGTATCAACGCCGTGTGCACTCATCTCGGATGCGTCGTGCCTTTCAACAACGCCGAGAACAAGTTCATCTGCCCATGCCACGGTTCGCAGTACAACAACCAAGGAAAGGTTGTCCGAGGTCCTGCGCCTTTGTCTCTGGCTTTGGCTCACGTGGATGTTATTGACGAGAAGGTTGTGTTCAGCACATGGTCAGAAACTGACTTCAGGTCCGGCGAAGAGCCATGGTGGTCATAGATGACTCGCCGCTTGTATATCAGATTCTTCTGTCGCAATTGCTAATTTGGTGACATCGAATTGGAAGATTGCAATTCATTATCAGCTCGCTGTGTAAACGATATGATAGTCTTTCAACGGATTTGTAACATTTACGTTCTCTTTTAATGTGCCACGACATCTTTTTAGAAAAAAAGCATTTGGACAATGCCTTGTCAATTGATAGGTGTTGATAGGAACTCGGTATGCCCGTCCAGGTGATCGAAATCTCTAGTAGTTTGGCTCTTATTTTAAAGTCCATCTAGGCACTGCTATGAACATGTTCATTCTGTATAATGTGATGGTCAATTTCCTGTTATTCTCTTTTTCTCTTAAGTTTTCCCATCTTCGAGAGACGTGCATATTGTGGGTAGCAAAGTCATACGTCTTTTCATGAACCGATGTCACATCCAACCCCTCACCGACAGTTGGAGAATTGTTTATAGGTGCAATTTCGTATTAGATCTACCTATTCGGATCGACTAGTGAGGTAACTCTGGGAGGTTGTGGATGTTATGGCTGTTTTTTCTTCCCATTTTTACAGCGAGTAAGATGTAAAGTGTAGAGTGTGGCATTCCTTGAGGTCAGTGGACTCTCTACATAAAACAATTGACGTTTTCTAGATGTCGTTGTTGCGTGTCATGTTTTCTTACGTAGATCGTAGTGTCCTTTGTTCAATGTTTGGAACGACAAAGTAATGCAGGTTTGCTCGTCTGATTGAGCTCGCCCCTTTGCCTATCCCAATTCTCTATGGTCTTGCTGCTATCTTCTGTTCATTGCCTTTGCCTATTCATTTGCATGTGATTATTATCACGCCGAGTTCCAAATGTCTAGTATTCTTCATAGCTTCATACTGTAGTGTCGATGGTAAGGTTGGAATGGGGTTATATCAGTCAGGGATGTGAAGATCCGGATGAGTTAAGTCCGCAACTCTCGAGAAAGTTGATCAGTTGTTCGTCGTTTATATTGTGCAATTCATCTGTCTACTGTTTAGGACACCAACGGACAATAACCTGCCACAGGTTCTATGTGAAATGGTATTTAAGTTATGTGGAGAGGTATTCCACTCCGTCCGTCAAGCCGTTGTCAATTCAACCCAATGTAACGAAACAACCTCTAAACATGTTTCGTGATAGCAGTATTTCGCAGATGCTGAAAGAACGTCGTACGTGCAGCCAAGGACTCCTTTACATTAGTGAAGGAGAGGTGAAAATGAAGCGCCTTTCGGCGTTGATTATCTTGTAATTTCTGGTTATTATGATACTGTGGGTATTGAATTTTATGGGATGGAGTGATTCTCATGAAAATGAAAGCATCTGTGAAAGCGGAATCAAAGTTGGCTATCTTCCAAAATATACTGAATTTGTGCCAATCAGGATGAAAGTGTACAGTGCGAGAAGATCGTAATGGCAACGTAATATTTTTATTCCTCTACATGGAAATGAGAAACGGATGTTTAAGCAGACAAGTGCCTACTAAGCTCGATAACTATTATATAACTATTATATAGCTGATTGGCGCCAAAGCAACTTGCTCGTCAATTAAACCGTAAGCATCACACAAGATGCCGTGATGACCACAATATCTACGGTAAGATTTGCTGTTGGACGCCGAAAGAGACGAATCTGTGAGAATTGTGCCGAGGAATGCTACATGGCTAACGTGAAGTGACGCTTGTGATATTCAAATAATGCCCTGCAGTAAGAAATTAAGCTCTTGTTCGAAGAGCCGGAAGCCGAATGTGTATCTCGATTCATCGCTTCATACAAGCAGCTATATGGATCTTAACAGTAACAGATCGGAGTGTGTCGTCGCGGACTACTGCGGTTCGTACATTCATCTGTAGCCTTCGAAAATCTTCAGAAGCACAATTCGTTGAGCGAAAGGACGAAATTTCCACCGCTTATATTGAACGAACCGCGATTCTAAGTAATGTTGGTTCCTCTGTTTGTCAGTGACAGTCTGGAATTTTATTCGTGAAGATTTGGATGGCTTCTTGAATGGGCCAGGGTTACTGAGGTCACCAAACATCTCACGTATGACTCGTACATCTCGTACACCAGAGAAATAGTAGCTACGTTCTTTAACACAGTGTCTTTTAGTGCCCTCTTACAATTCGTGGAACGTTGGACAGAATCGTGAGACGTGTCTTGCCCCGTCTTACTCCTCTTGGATGCAACCATGTACGAATTGAAGCTTCTTCCCATCATTTATTGCTTATAAGAACAAAAGATTAATATATCATTGTTGGAATGAGAGAGCTGAGTGAAATTTAGATATGTGAAATATGTAATATATGCTATTTGTTTCCAAACTCAGTAGGTTTATTGACTTTACTCATTGTGTACATGCACAAGAAGATGATGGAAGATTTGGATATGATTTGGTATGTTTATACCATCATAATTCAATTTGAAACTAATAAACTTTTATGGTGTAAATCTAGAATTGTCGTCTTTCTGCATTGCAGCTTCCACTGTTGAAACATCTTGGATGAAACTCGCAAATCTTGTACACATCATTCCTTCCTGGAAACACAACATGCTCAAACGCGATGTCATGATATTGGAGCATATCCGATAGTCCGATACATTCTCTTGGTGCGAGTAGCTCCTTGGAAAGAAGTTGGAATACTTGGACTTACTTGGAAAGAAAATTACGAGTACGTCAACTCCCCTTCGGCCACGTACAATCAGTTACGTCCAAGAGTTTGAGAGGGTGAGAGTGGGACGAGGAGGTGGAATTGCCGCCACCAAAGTGTAAACCTTCTCCTTGTTGTTGCTTTCATTGTCTATTGTTGTCTTACTACTGGAGGAGCTAAACCTTTGCTCTCTTTACACCGAGGCCATGCAGCGACGCTGCGATATCACATTTTTTTTCAAAGTACAAATTGCACGGATAACACATGCAACAAAGAGACAAGAGATGTGATTGATCTCATTGAAGTTACATGGATTGACTCTAATGTGTCATATGACACTTATACAAGCTGTTTTTTTATAAGAATGTCTACTAATCCTACTTTGCATTGAACCCAAATCAACCAAGGACTAAGAATGAACCCAACATCATAGACTCGACATAAAGTGTGTCGAGTGAATCATTATCTATATTCTTGCACGATCAACAAATCGAAGTGTAGTGATTTACATCTCCAAGTACATGTATAGCTCAACTCCTTGTTACTTAACACATGAGGGTTAAAATAAATTGTGGATGCAGATTTCCACATGCTAATGAGAAAGTTCAAAAAATTCTACTTTATTAACAACAAGTAATCATTTCTATCAATAGCATATTTTGTAAGCGATCGTGAATATGATTTTCCATTTATATAAATCACAAACTTCGTACTTGAACATTCAATATTTTTTGATTATGGGATGTAGGATCCTTATGTTGTTCTGGCACAAATGATTGATATTTTAAAAAATGCAGAGATAAAATCTTGTTGTTCTAATTTTGGCGTTAAGCCTAAAATCAATTATTTCATTCTAACCCAAATGACATCTTTTTATTATTGATCTATATAGTTTATAGTGTTGATTGAAGAAAAATTATGTATCAAAATTCATATTTTTAATGCAAAGATATGCAATTTTTTTGATATTATTGAAGATTGAATTATATATATTCTTATTTTTTATTAAAATTTCTTAAAAATTATGTGAAACTCTAAGAATAGAAAATTCTTAAAGATAATCATTTTTTTAAACCGAAGATTATAATTATGTTTATGATTTTTTGGTAATTTTAAAATCTAAAATATGAGTTTAAATTCAATTTTCATCTAATAAAAAAGAACCATTAGTCAATCTTCATGAATTATTATTCCAAACATGTCATCTCTAATTCCATTTTAATAAATTTGATATATAATGATAATTTATATTAAATTTTCTTCTTAGTTTTAAATATATATGTAAAAAATCAGTATATCAATCAAAGGAGTTTTAAATAATTAAATATTGCAAAATTTCAAAAAGAGATTGTTGATGTTTATTTTACATATGATTCAAAAAATGTATACGCTCTATTAATTAATCTGTTGTATGTCTCTTGAAGTTTTATCATACTTATTTCATCTTAATGTTATTACGTTTGTTTTTTTTTTTTGGTCGCGTTTTTTTGGCACTTTTATATATCCAAGTACTAGCTATCGGTTATAAATTCCAAGATTGGAAATGATTAATCTTATCACAAACGGAAAATACGGAATAAAGAGTTTATTCTGTTAATGTTCGTTTTGCCTAATTACAGATGTAGCGAAAAGACAAAAAAGTCGTTGAAAAGCTTGACTTCGCCAGAGGCAATGAAAATGTTCGGAACTTATTTGTCAGGTTTCGCTTCTCGTCCTGCTCGCCCAGTACTTTTAGAATCTCATGTCCATGCAGAGCACAGACGAATCTTTTGTTGCGACGAATCGTTCGGGACTTGGATCGTCTCTGTTTCTTGATTTTCGGAGTCTCGAGGCTTTCCCGCGCCCGTCCTTTTACTCATGCTTTTCAATCTCTGCCTCGGCCGCTTCGAGCGAGCAGCAGAGTGCGGACTGCGGAGGGGTTATGTCCTTTCAGGCCTCTGTGCAAGCTCAGCTGCGACCATCCGAAAGAGCGATGCGGAGTTCGTCGTTGCGTCAGGCTCTGGAGACAGAGCTGTCTGCTGCCCCTCCGTTGGTTTGAACTTGAAGACTATATGAAGGCGAGGCTTCTTTCCCCGGTGATATAAAATTCAGCGACTGCGACCTCAGTCTCGTGCGTTGCGGGCTTTCAGTTTTACATTGATGACGGCTTATCTCGCGGAATTCCTCGAGTACAATGCCTCAAGCTATCTCCAACTTATTCTGAAGAGTGGAGAGTGTCAGACGCTGCTGTTGAGCTCACCGCAAGACATAGACGGGCTAGCGTAGTGAGGAAATTCATTATACTCGAGGCGAATTTTGCTCAGCAGACAGAGACCGGGTTCCGGTTTTTCGAAGTACTCGGAGACCATGTTGTAGTTTGAATTCCCTTCATCTATATTAAGATAGTATTTACCCACGTACATGAATACAAGCTCCGAAGACAAGCTAGAATCCTGAAAAGGATAGAGGACGAAGATGTCACACTCCAGTGGTGAGTGGGAATGACATTTCAGAGAGGGCTTTCAAGAGGTCGAAGAAGGACTTCATGCAACAAAGACCGATGGTTGTGGGTCGTATCAGTAGAAGCGACTTTAATCTGAAAAATAAACTTCAAAATTGCCCCAAACGGCTGGAAAAGCAATTGCAGTCGATGGAAGCCTCTATCGAGTTCTGTTGTTCTCGTGACCGCTCAGGATGCATACGTCACATGCGCAATTCGGGAATCCGAAGTGCAAAGCTCTACTGTGCTGGTAATTAGCAGGAAGCTACAGTCGTGACAGAGCAGCACAGCTTTGTCTTGTGAAAATTCCCAGCCAAATTAAAGTCGCAATGTTGTGCCCCCTGTCAGTATTGCAGGTGCTGGTAGAGCGTAGCTGACCCGTAAATCGTTCAGCGCTGAAGATTGGTGCCGCAGTAGCCAGGTACCACTCGCTTCTGAATGATGTATCTAAGGGGATCAACAGGCTATCCTTACAAGCGGAGAAAGGTCCATCCTGCTAATAGACCTGTAAATCCACTTGACGATGTACTCGAATTTCGCCTTCCTGAGTGTTCATGCCAGACCATTCCTTGTTCCAACAATCCGTCTCAATATTCGAAAACGAATCCTTCTTTCGCTGCCTGTACTAGGACCCGTCATGGCCGCAATTCGGTGCAAGCACTTCATACTGTTCGAGTGCCGAAAATATTTCTTATTGGAGCTGAGGAAGCAGAGCGTGAAAGACAATTCCTTCACCATAAGAAGAGGATTGTGGAATCTCCTTCTCAGGACGTGGACATGGATGCAACGGAAGAGGAGGACGAAGAAGAAAAAGAGGAAGAACTGGTTTTAACGAGAGACCCAACATCTCAATACTACTATTATGAGGCCTTGCCTGATCCCAACCTTGTGATCGAAACAACGGAACCATTCGTAATTCCGAAAGTAAAATTCGATCCTACAGATCTGGGCAGTTTTCCTACCAAAGCTTCTGACCTGATGTTGTTCCGTGAGGTCAAAAGGAAGCGCGTTGAGCAGATCGCCGTGGATGATCTTGAGGATGAGGAGTCAGCGCAACCTGAAAGGGAAAATCCACCTGGCGAACTGCTACCACCAGATCCTGTCCGACCTGCTCGTCACTTACGTTTGAAGTACTTTGACAACCCGACTCTGGAAATTCAACACCCGTCAGTTGTTCTGAAAGAGGTGACACTCAAGTACGCCCTCTTGTCCCCACTCCCTTGTCTTTTATGACAATCGCACCAGAATTTTATAATCCAACACCAGCAGATGATGTGCTAGATCTGTGCACAGAGCACACAATGTTTCAGCAGGCGATTGAAATAATATTGTTAGTCCCAAAAAGCATTGTACTATTAGCTGCCTGATTACATGATACTCCACCAGGTTACATGTAAGTCTCGATTCCCTGTGGCATTGATGCTTGTGGTTGTTAAAGGAGGAGAAAGAACACGGTTCCTCGTTCATCCAAGCAAAGAATATCAAACATCTCCAAATGTCTAGCATAGTTATTGCTTGAGAGGTGGCCGAATGTTTTGAAAGTTGTGAAATCTGTGCACAGTCAATGGCAGGCATCCAACCTGCCACTCTGAAGCACTAACCCGAGGTGACTTTCTGATCTTTGTGAGAAGGTGTTCGCAAAAAACGAGCCAGGTTTAAAAGCGCGATCTCGAAAGTACTCCTTGAAGACCAAGACGCTCACATGGAACCCGTGTCTTGTGGTATCATACGATGAAAAAAGTGAATTGTATTCCATTCGATGGTTCCTCGATGGGAAATTGAGTACTCAAGAAAAGCAAGTGACAAGGTAGCTAGCGTGAGACAGATAAGGAGATCAATGTGCTCTCGGTTTGTAAACAAAACTTTTGAGGACATACAGTAAAAGATTTATATAGTCTCAAATAATTAGTGGCTCGAGTCAGCATGTCTAAATCTCTTACGTTTCTTCATGCTGTAACTGCTTGAAGAGAACGAACTTGAAGCAAGAGCAGGCCAAGCAGATGTAATATAACGAAATATGTATATCTGGCAGGCTTAATCTGATCTTTGACTATGAGAGTGAGACGAGCTTCATATTAAGACGACTTCATGCTGAAGACCTGCGTGATAGTATGGAAGCTGAATTGGTAACGCCTCAGTGTGAACTGGTTCTTGGAGCACTATTCAGATCACCGCAGCTTGAGTTGATTGTATTTGTTAAGATCAGTGGACAATATTGCTCAGGATATAGCGACAGTTACAGTTATTGTCAAAAAACTTAAATAGTACGGCGAGAAAAAAAACACCTTCAGTAATTAGCTGTTTGCTTGGACCTTCTTAGCCCGTCTTAATTTCTCCAAAAAAAATCATGATTAGTCAGTGATTTAATTTGACGTCGATCTAAGGTCATTTTGCTGGTTTTGAAAACTCTATGACTGTTTGTTACAATTTTCTTACAGCGATGCTTCTGGCTGATTGAAGAACTTCCTTTCCTTAATCCCGAGCATATGGATGAGCTCATGATGACTCGAATTATGAGGGTTGCGGGATGGAATCTATGCTTTCTCCATCTCGATGTTGTAAAAGATTGCTTGGAAGAGTGTCGAGTTGACTTTCGTAGAAGTGTTAATAAATACATTCTGGAGTATGAGTTTGCCACGAACATGGATGTGAGGGAGAGACTATTGGCTCTTAAAATTTTACCAGTTGGCAAATCAAGGGCTCCTTTAGCAAGGTGAAAACTTCTACTACCGCCTCAACATACTGCATATGATCAGTTCAACTCAGGTATTTTGAAAGAAAGAAGTCATAAGTTAGGTGTTTGCATTTTGTCCTGTTGCACACATTTTACTCTAACGGCGCTCCTTTCTGTCGCGTCATGACATGGTACACAAAGTTTGAAGACTTCTGGTGAAATAAAGCTATCGTCTGAAAGGTATTGCAAGGCGCTGGTCTATATATCCCACAGTCCTGCATTCACGTCACAGAACGGTGGAAGTTCAAAGCTTCTTCAGCAATCGAGTTTTTCGAATTGTCTAGTTTCTAGGCTGATAAGCTTTTCAGCCTGTGATTCACTGGAACATACTTCTTAGATTCGTCCTCAGTTCGGCAATAAAAGGGTGGCGTATTGTAAGTGACAACTTCGTCTGAACTGCAGGCAAGGCTGTTTACCACTGGAATTTGCTCCCCAGAGTGACTATAGGCACACGAGGATCCACATGATCAGGAATCTTGTTGTTGCAGACGAAGCATTTTTGCGTGCATTGCAGCACTTCCATTCACATCTCGATATCGAGCTTTTCACTCTTGTCTGTCCGCTCTTCTACAAGCAAGAGAAACCTTGGAAGCTTAGCAAGTTTGAACGAGCACAGAAGGCACATATAGAAGACCAAACTTCCTACCTTAAATACGAGTAAGTAATATTGGCTCCTCTTAATGAATCGTTCGTGTAACTCTTCCCAGCTTTTGATGAGCCTTTTTTCTTGATTTTATGCAAAGGAATGAGTCAAGTGGGATGCAAGTCAACATCTCTTCATTTGATTTAAACAGCTGTAACTGTGATAGAACTGACTGAAGTACATAACAGTGGACGAAGAAGTACGCTCTGACATAAGTCGTGTGCTCATGTCCGCAGATGGCCTTCTAGAATTGCTGGAATGGTCGAGGACCTCGCTCCTGTAGTTGCCGAGCTTTCTGAAGTCGCCAAAGATAAGCTCATTAAGTTCGTAACTCGCTTAGATTTGACAATGTCTGAGCAGCTACAAGAATTAGTGATATCTTCTGTTGAAGAGTTCAAAACATACATCGACTTCTACAGGACGAAAAGAACAGCGATAGACGACGTCAAAGTTTACCTTGCGAAGCCCAGACTGCAATCTTTTATTGGTGAGCTACATGTAGAAGTAGGCCGATCCTCCACTTTCCGGGAAGGTGATTTTAGTGTAGGAGAAGGAAAGGTCGAGGAGGTTCCGAAGGAGCCTCTGTTCAGGTTATTTTTGATGGTGGATGACGATCGCTTGATTTATAAGCCATCACTGGAGCACGTTCTCCAAACAATGGTGGCACTGCTTGAGGATATGGTGGAATGCGTACAGTCTGTCGAAGGTCTCAAATCGAGGATACGTTCTCTTTTCACAACGTCGGAGCCAGATATTCTTCCAGCAGTTTCACTTGAGGAGCAACGAGTAGAAACAGCTCGAACAATCATAGAGGTGTCATTTGCATCTCTCTGCTTCGTTTCGTTATTTTCTTAGCGTAGGCCAAGGAATGTGCGATTTTTGAAATTCGGAGAATGAAACCAATAACCTGTTGTAGTTCGTGCTGATTTTCAAATGAAGAAACCTTTTACTGCTGTCCGGTTACAATCAGCGAATTTTCACACGCAGGAAGTTCTAGAACTAAACTTTTTGGTGCCCAAAAATTTGGAGCAAATGTATGCTGTATTTCAAGATCTTTTGGAGCTAAACGTCGATGAGTATCTGGAAAAGTATCAGGCAGATAATCACACTCTTGAAGATTATGAAGCTGAGGTCACCCGATTTCTTCAGGTTCGACAATATCTTGTCGCAATCCTCGTCGTGAACTTGATAACTGAAAGCATAAGAATTGGTGAACCTTCAAGTCGGTCGTATTTTTTTGTTTTCTGCGATTTACTACTTCTTTGGGTTTTTAATCGGTCACCAGGTTTACAGCTTCTGAAACGAGATAGACATAGGCAGGATTTGTAAGTGCAGCTAAACTTATAGTCTCTGATTTACATGTAAAGTGAGTTTGACTCTGGAGAGCAGGATGCTTTTGTTTCTGTAGGTTGCTGATCATGTGAAGCTAAGATCCGATAAAGAAACGCTTGCGAGTATGTTTCTTATTGATTGCAGCAGAGTACGTGACGTGCTTGGTAAAAAAGCAAGAAGTCTCGCCTATCAGCTCTGCACACAAGTGATGACCGAGACGGCAAAAAAGAACGAAGTCGTTCGGTGGAAATACACTACTATGGAAACAAGGATGCTCAAGTATCCCTCTCAAACCTCAAGTACTTTTAACCTTTTTTGTAGTGCGTTTTTTGCATCCTGGCTTGGATTCTGCAAAAAGGTCGTGTATATGAAGCACGAAGAAGACGTGCGAATGAGGGAAATATGTATTGAATACGCGATGCGTAAACTTTTATTCTAATTATGTACTGCAGACCCATCGATAATGCGGAAGATCTTGATAGCATGGTAAAGTATATCGCCGAAATCAGATTCGACATACCGCAGCGCAGACAAGATGTCCAGCAATCCCAACAGGTTAGCTGAGCCCTGGTTAGTTAAGCTCCAGTCCGAAATTGCTTCACAGAGAATTGGTTGCTACACGAAGTTCGTTTGAACAGATTGGTCCGGCTTTAGCTGGGTCGTCTAATCAAACATTAAGTTCAACGGTTAGCAAGCTGAAAATTTTCGATATTTGTTGTGTGTTGGCAGCTTACTATTTGTTATGACATTCTTTAAAAATGTTATATAAATTTCCCTTCAGGCAATACAACTCTTTACGGTTTAAATTTTCGGTTCCTAGTCTGATATAACCTGTATCAGAAATCAAAATTGATTCGAACCCATTTATGAGCCATGTCACGGGACCAGGTGTGGGAAATGCTCGGAAGAGCAAGGTTTATGGTACCTGAAGGCGAGGATGATGCATTTTGGCAAACTGTATCTTGGCCACAGAGAATTCAGCGAGTTGTTGATGAGGTTGAACAAAGTATCACACGCAAGAAGGTTAGGTGTTTCTTCTTTCAGCAAGGCCCCAAAATTCGTTCTTCTAGTTGAAGTAGCAAAAAACCCGCAGAAAAGAGCATTGAGATTCATTTGACCGAAAAGGGGAGGGGTTTTACTACAGTATGAGTGGACTCCTTGCACATCGCAACAGTTAACCAGGAGAAATGTTCCATACGGTATCAATTGTCTATATGTTACTGGCCCTTGAATGCAAATGCGAAATACGAATCTGCTGATTAACTTGCTGTTAAAACGATGCAGATGGCCTACTCTGCAGAGCACAATTTGAATTCCAAACAACTGATGATAGATATTAAGGCTCTAGCCGAGGTTATGAAGGAATTTATGCTGTTGGGACAAATCGAGGCCTGGGAGGAGAGAATCATTTACTGCCAAGAGATGGAGGATAAACTCAAGCGATATCTTGACCTAGCTTCTTTGTACAACAGTAGGGAGGAGGCAAGTCTCGTTTATTGCCTTTGAGCCTCAGGTTGAAGCTTCCTAAGTGACCTTTTCGATAATCGGCAATGCTTTGATGCTGCTCTGCACTGTTTTCCTGTTGAAGGCTTTTGGACTCGTTGGTGACATTTATCAGTCAGTTTGGCGAAGAGAGTAATGAATATGCTTGCTTACCCTGTCGTAAGAGAAGCATGATTTGTATATATAGTCAGTCCTGATGATGATTCTCTTATAGCAACTATCGTCCAGATTGTCTCTACTTTAGAGCTCTTGTTCTCAGGCCATCTAATTCGCTTTCTCTGCACACCTGGATACTCGCATACCAGTTTTGTTGTATCGATGTCATTTAAAGAGTTGTGGACACTACAACTTTCACAGACTTTAGCACAAAGTTATGTTCGTTTTCGTATTTGATGTTTTCACACCGTCTTTAGTTGGTCCAGAATGATCACTCTTGCCGAATTGTATTCATTTAATCCTGGTTCTCGTCTTCTTGAAGTGACCTGGACATACTGTTAGCAAGTGGTTTTCTCTTCTCTCCGGACGACTCTCGAGTTTTCAGGAAACTGAAAGTTTTTCTTACCACAGATATAGTCGCTCAAAAAGAAGCTGATGCGATTATATTTACTGCAGATCCTCGGCTTGTTTGTCACTGAATATGCCCTTATAGAGCAACTTGAAAAGGCTTTTGAGTTGCACGGTATGCTCTGGCATACCTGCAACGACTTTCTTCGCATATGGCCAGCTTGGATGGATGGCCCATTTCAAGATATAAATGGGGAAGAAATGGTTTTGAATATGGAGAAATGGTTTCGAGCTTCTGCAAAATGCGCGAAGATGATGACCAATGTTGAAACTAAAATAGTAGCAGAGGACCTGAAGAAGAGAATTACAGAGTTTCAGGTACGAGTTTCACCATCCAGGTTTCAGTTGGGTCCCAATTGTAGTATTACAGCCAGGAAGAGCTGACTCGTGCGTCGGAGTTGTTAGGTGCATTCTACCTCAGGCATTCTATTTGTTTATGCTCGATCGTCGATACACGTTCGAACATGTAGAAGTGATTGAGAAGTAGAAGTGATTAAGGTCCTTATTCACCTGAAATAAATATGTGGTAAAAAGAACAGTTGGCGCTCGTGTAGAAGTAAGCTTTTCTCTAAACAATCGAAAGCTGGGGTCAGAATTTGGCATTTGTGATAGAGTAGCAGCATTGGCTACTTAGGAGACCTGGAGTTTTAAGAACTGATGGAGCGATTTATATTCTACATGCAGGTTAATGTACCGTTCATAGCTGCTCTTCGAGCCCCTGGTATGCGGGACCGACACTGGAAGAAATTGTCTGAAATGCTCGGCTTCGAAGTATCTCTGAGCTTCTCAACTCGCAAATTCATCACACTAAAAATGCCAGAGTACACTCCCCAATGTCAGGAGGTAAGAACCTGGAGTCTCTACCAAGCTTAGCATTCTGTGGACTTCTTCCTTTTGATACAGACTGCTCAAATGGATGTTCTTTGATCCTTACTCACATTATTGAGCTGGGACGCTTGGCAGATAAGCGAGATTGCAAGTAAAGAATATGGTCTTGAACGGTCTCTCGACAAAATGCAAGGAGAATGGATGGGGATCAATTTTGATTACAAAGATTGGCATAGTACCGGTACAAGTATTTTGTGCAATATCGATGATCTCCAGACTCAGCTGGATGACCAGCTCTTGAAAACTCAGTCGATGCAAGCATCCCCTTATGTTGGACCCTTTGAGGATCGTGTCAAAATTTGGCTTGAAAAGCTAACCTTGATGAAGAAGGTAAGATTCCAGACACGGTAAGCTAAAGATTTTTACATATTCGGTTGTTCCTTGTGACGTCGATTGGATCTCTCTTTCATCTATGGTTGCCTTAGCTGCTACTAGTTATTTCTCATGACCGTGATAAATTTCCTTTATATTTCTCGACGTTAATGTTTCTCTTGATGGAATTGTGTCCGCAGATTATTGACGAGTGGCTAAAATGCCAAATGCAATGGACGTATCTTGAGCCTATCTTTACATCTGAAGATATCATGCAGCAAATGCCCACAGAAGGGCGCAGGTTCTTGCAAGTTGATAGAGTGTGGAGAAATATCATGAAGAAGCTAAAGATGAACCCGGATGCCATGTCAGTAGGTAATGATGAAGAAATATACCAGGACCTGATCCAGAATAATAAGGATCTTGATGTGATACAATCAGGCTTGAATGACTATCTGGAGACTAAACGCCTTGCCTTTCCCAGGTAAGTGGTCATCCTTCGGATGCGAGTACTAGAGAATGAGCCCTAAATATGTACAGAAGACCAGTACTTATACACATCATAAGATTCTGAAAACCTGGAGATTTTTGTTTTTTCACATACGCTGAACATTGAAAAATAGAGGATCGTCCCAGATAGCGATTTTATATACAGTAGCAGGTTTCATTCCGATGTCGCGCATGCCTTTTCAGGGTAGCTGTATAGAGGGAATAAAATACTTACATAGTAACTAAGTGTAGAGACTGTAAAATTTTTTCTCCCGTTTTTGGGTCTTGCTGCAACGTTAGGAAGTCATCGTTTTGACCTACTTGTTTTTTCTTTCAGATTTTACTTTCTGTCCAATGACGAACTACTAGAAATATTGGCGGAGACCAAAGATCCCCTTAGGGTGCAGCCGTTCCTCAAGAAGATTTTTGAAGGAATACATCTCATTGAGTTTACCCCACATCTTTTCATTGTTGCAATGCTAAGTGAGGAGGGAGAACGAGTAGAGTTCGATATGATCGTGAACCCCAAAGCTGCGAAGGGTGCGGTGGAGAAATGGTTCACGCAGGTTTGAGCTCAGTTTGCCAATCATACCAAACCTGAAGGTCTTTTGTTCTTTTGCTACAGTTTTCAGATATCTTGCCAACCATGTGCTATATTCACACGTCCATGACTGTGGCATTATCTGAATACCAAACTCGATGAAATAGACGATCTTAGATCTCTTGTGAAGCAGGAGGACCTTTTTTGTTTAGGTAATACTTATATTTTTAGAGTGTCTTTCCTAGCAGTTTTCCCGTGTACATTAACTCCCAAAGCGCCGTGGACCACCATGTGTCAACCTGCTCCTGACATGTATTGAAGACCTCGTTTCGTTATTAAAGACCTCAGAAGACCTCCTTTTCGTTATTGCAGGTGGAGCAAACAATGAGAACAAGTTTGCGCTATGTGACAACTCGTGCTTTCAAGGCATATGCAGTGAAGTCCCGGGTCGAGTGGCTGCTCGATTGGCCTGGACAGGTGGCAATATGTGTATCACAAATGTACTGGACTGCAGAGGTTATAGAAAGCATTCGCCAGAATAACTTGAGGGAGTACGAGCAAAAGTGCACTCTTCAACTTCAAGGAATAGTGAACAAGGTAATCCCAGTTTTATATGGAGGTGAGGAACACGTCATGAATCATGTGGTTTCGATCATTCGAGCTAATGTTTCCAAATTTTCATCTCAATATGAAATAAGAAAGGAGTGAAGTAGCCGGCACGCGTATAGAAGCAATCTTACTTTCACGAGTATAGAAGCAATTCTGGTTTCAGCACAGATCTTCCTTCAAGTTCATTACATCATTTCTTCCAGGTTCGTGGTAAACTCACTAAGCTCGAGAGAAAGACGATTGGGGCCCTGATTGTGCTCGATGTTCACGCACGAGACGTGGTGAAGAGTTTAGCAGACGCACAACTGAAAGATGAGACAGACTTCGATTGGATTTGCCAACTAAGGTCTTTTCTCTTCATATTAATTATGTTATTAGCATGCTGGCTGCTCAGAACGCGTTTTACAAAGAAAAACGAATTCATTCATCCAAGGGAAGTTAGTCCATTTCTTTTTTACCTTTGCGCCAGACACATATTTGATACGGCCATGCATAATGTCATCGTTGTATGTATTTTAAGCTGTACAAACGTGTCCTGATGACGTTGAGCTTAGAGGCTTAAAGTTGTGACTTCCTGAACTCAAGACTCGTGGCTTATCCGTCGAATCTGCTTAAAGGTTGACATTCTCTGTCTGGCTTTCTTCATCTGGTGGAAAAACCAAAGACAAAGGCACTTTCTTTTAGCCTGTATTCTTAATTCTAGTTCGGATCAGTTTGAGTATTCATACCGTCAATTGTGTAGGTATTACTTCGAAGAGGAAAACGTGATGGTACGGATGATTAATGCGGGCTTGCAGTATGCCTTCGAATATCTTGGCAACAGTCCACGCTTAGTTATCACCCCACTTACAGATCGATGCTACCGTACTCTTATGGGTGCTCTGCATCTCAATCTGGGTGGAGCTCCTGAAGGTCCAGCAGGTATTTTGGAACAACACGCTTCTTTCTTCTTGAAAATATCGCAGCATGGTGTGGTTCAGAAAAGTTGTTCCTAATTCCATGTGCTTGATTGCTTACTCAGGAACTGGTAAAACTGAGACCACCAAGGATCTAGCAAAAGCTATCGCGATGCAGTGTGTTGTTTTCAATTGCTCTGATGGTTTGGACTATCTTGCTATGGGAAAATTTTTCAAAGGATTGGCCAGTTCTGGTGCTTGGGCATGTTTTGATGAATTCAATCGAATTGACCTAGAGGTAAGGACCTCCTGGTACTGTTAGCAGACTCGCATCACATGCAGTCAGACCGCTTTTGATTTTAATTTCTAGCTTCAGCCAGTGGATGAGCGTGCTTCATAATATCAGCTTGTTGGCGACATAAATGTAAGCACGGAAAGGACAATGTTTCGTATCTTGTGTGTTGGTATTTACCATGCACCTCTTTGACTTGCTTCCTGTTATCTCCATGTAAAGACAGACGCAAGTTGCAGATTGGTCTCATAAGAATAGACATAAAACTTTAATGTTCAGCGCAAACTTTTCTCGGAAGGATAATCTCTGCCAGTGATCATGAGATACTAGTTTCAAACTTAAGAACGACAGTCTGTTTCTTACATGTGATCTTTTGACGTTTCTAGAAAAGGATACCACCACGAGCGTCCTGCTTTGAATGGAGGCAACTATGCAAGTATCATGAGTTCTACCCTTTCCTGACAATGTCATGTACTTTCACAGGTGCTAAGTGTCATAGCACAGCAGATTCTGACGATTCAGAGAGCTAAGGCGGCGCTCATGACATCTTTTGACTTCGAAGGCACCAGACTTACACTGAAACCTAGTTGCAGTGTGTTCATCACCATGAATCCTGGATATGCTGGACGTTCCGAGTTGCCTGATAACTTAAAGGCGTTGTTTCGAACTGTCGCTATGATGGTTCCAGATTATGCCCTAATATCTGAGATAACTCTATATTCATATGGTTATCTTGAGGCTCGTGAACTTGCAAGGAAACTTGTGGCTACATATCGTCTATGCAGGTGTGTCTCTCAAATCAACTGGCATGAGAATAGTATGTCTTCCAATGACTGTTCTCGTTTAGGCATGTGTTTCCCAACAATATTTATACGGGGGTAAAACAAGGTCTGCGAATGTAAGAGAGGGAGGTCTTCAGCTTCGTAATGATCTCACGAGGAACTGATCAAATTGATAACTTTCTTTGATAATCATGGCTTTCGCAAACTTCACGGGTCCACGGGGAAATCTATGGTTAATCAACTCGGAATCCTTGTTGACAGTGAACAACTATCCAGCCAAAATCACTATGACTACGGGATGAGAGCTGTTATTTCAGTATTGAGGGCAGCGGGTGCGGTGAAGCAGAAGTATCCAGGAGAGAGAGAGGACGTTCTGATGCTGAGATCTTTGAAGGATGTAAATTTGCCAAAGTTTCTTGCTCACGATATTCCACTTTTCGAAGGGATTCTGAAGGATTTGTTTCCAGGAGTAGCGCTTCCAGCTCCAGATTATAAGGATATGCAAGAAGCTATCGAAGCTAATTGCTTGAAGTTCAATCTCCAACCCACTTCTGTTTTTCTAGAGAAGGTATCACAACAATGGTGGCCTTTACAGACTCTTCTCTTGCAAGTACAGTGCAAGAACATAGTTTTGGCTCTGGTAAACTTGACTGGTTAGTATTGCCTTTCATGAATAACGCGACTTGGCAGAGGTGCTTACACTAAAATAATGAGGAGCGGTAAGATGGGATGAAGAGGGAAGCGGAAGAGGGAAGACTTTTTGTTTAAAATTAAGATCTCTATTACAGTGGGAAGTATTAAGAACCTCTTAGATGTGTTAAAAAGTCCTTCTATCCTCAGAAAACCTGTGCGATTGATAGTCATTGACTACATGAAAAATGTTAACATACACACTGATTTTGACTTTGTTGCAAACGAGGACTGCCTGGAATGTTTCAATATTAACCTGGAGATTAGTGATCCACCCTGTAAATTGACATTCAACTCAAGATATATGAAAATAAGAACCAGTGTAAATAACACCTTGAACTGTTCATATGGCTATTCATTATAAACATACGAGTACAATATCAGAAGTCTCTTGCTTGTACAAATCTGAACATGACATCTTAGATTATGGGACAACTTTATTAAGAAAAACTGTCCTGCCAGTGAATATGGAAAACTCGTTCATTCTTCAGGGTATTGGAAGGCAGAAATATGGTGAAAATTTAGAAGGTCTTGGATCAGTTAGTCAAGCCAGTATTTAAGGGAGCGTAGGTTCACAATGCCTGTAGAGAGTCTTTCTCAATTTTGAAACAACTTGTCCTGTACTAAACTTTCATTGTCTTGTTCTTTTTGGATGCAGATTTTTCAGCTTTATGAAATGATATTGGTTCGACATGGTTTGATGCTGGTTGGCTATTCATATGGGGCGAAAACTGAATGTTACCGTGTGCTTGCAGCTGCATTGTCAGATCTTCAAGCAAGAAATTTGGAACTGATAACGAGGTATTTTGTGCTCAATCCTAAGTCAATCTACATCGGACAGCTTTACGGGCAGTTTGATCCTGTTTCGCATGAGTGGACCGATGGCGTGCTGGCCAAAATTTTCAGAGATGCTGCAGTGGACACAACACCTGACCGCAAATGGATCATATTCGATGGTCCAGTGGATGCAGTATGATCTCACTTATCATCTGGTCCAGGCTTCAAACAATCTTTGTGAATTGTTATCGTAGCTTGATATTCTTGACCACTGTTTCACTTAGGAGAATATGAAGAGCGCCTGCCAGTTCATAGCCTCTCCGCATCTTCCGTAGTTCGTATGATATTGGTTGGCAGAATGATTCAGTAAAATTCGTGTGCAGGTGTGGATCGAGAATATGAACACAGTTCTTGATGACAACAAAAAGTTGTGCCTCATGAGTGGTGAGATTATCCAAATGACATCGGTGATGAACCTAATTTTTGAAGTGCAAGATCTGGCGGTGGCTTCTCCAGCGACTGTAAGTCGTTGTGGAATGGTTTACACAGAGCCATCTGGATTAGGGTTCTGGCCTTTAATCACATCTTGGGAGAAGAAAACAGCTGAAAATTTTCACAATCTTGAAGATGCAATGCCCATGATCCGATCGATGATAAGGTGGCTGATTGAGCCCTGTGTGGACTTTGTTCGCAAGCATTGTAAGGAGCTCATTGCAACCTCGCCCACAAATCTTGTCAACAGCTTTCTGAACATGTTTGAGAGCCAGCTGGACGAGTTCAAGGCTGCCCCTGTCAAGGAGGTTCAAAGAGGTTCAATTGTTGTGTCAGAAGAGAATTCTTTCCTTCCAGCTCCCAAGGGTAATGACCTGGACGTTTGGATTCAGTGCCTGTTTGCGATGTCTGTTGTGTGGTCCATCGGAGCAACAGTAGATAAAGAAGGAAGATCAAGATTTGATCAATTTCTTCGAAGACTGCTTAACAAAGAAGATGATCTTGGTTGTGATCTCTCAGCCGGTTTGGTCATACAGAAACCCGCTTTCACAATGGCCCTACCATATCCCGATGCTAACACAGTATATGATTACTGTTTCTGGAAAGTCGAAACATCATGGAAAGAATGGATTACGACAGTTGACACGAGGCCCCCGCATCATGAATTATCATACACTGACATTATTGTTCCGACTGGTGATACTGCCCGGTACTCGTTCCTGTTTGTGATTCTTGTTACTCATCACAAACATGTATTGTTTGGTGGACCTACTGGTACAGGTGAGAATTTTCACCAAGCGCGTCCTCACATTTTCACATCACCTATTGAAGTATCGTGAGGACAGGGACTCTGGAT
This sequence comes from Marchantia polymorpha subsp. ruderalis, assembly GCA_037833965.1. Taxonomy (NCBI): domain Eukaryota; kingdom Viridiplantae; phylum Streptophyta; class Marchantiopsida; order Marchantiales; family Marchantiaceae; genus Marchantia; species Marchantia polymorpha. The sequence continues at coordinate 8,858,798 of AP031352.1, read as the reverse complement.
ATGCTGTAGTACTTATGCCGTACACTTCCTTTTCCCCGTTATTCGTTTCTGCATTAAAGCTTAATGCAAATATTTCATATACCGACATCTGAGGAAAATGCTACAGAAGACGCTCAACTCAAATAATTTGGAAGTAAATGCAGTTATATAATAAAGGCAGAACTGAATAAGGTTTTTCCCGGTAGTTGGATCCGGAAGAATCCTGTATTTTGAGTGGTGTTCACTGGTACTTCGTGTTGACTTCGGTTTTCACCTCGATTGGTATCGTAGTTAGAAATATGAATAGCGGTGCTGACTCGAAAATTATCAGTTGAGGTAGCGTTGACCATTGAATTAAAGTCAGACGATAGCAGTATCTAAGTAACAGTGAAACGTAAATTACAACACCTGTTAGTTAATTATAGTATTTTACTTTAGGGTACATTCGTGACTGTGATGTCCAGGTTTGTCCATGATTTGTTCTGTCCAGGTTGAGGTTCTAAGCTAAGCCTGAAAGCTTTATATATCACCACTCATTTAGAAATCAGGTAATATAATGCATATTGTCAGTGATTATTCCTTATGTGTTAATCACATTTGTGAGTTCTTGATATTGAGATATGAGGTGGTGATAGCAATCTATATGATTTCGAGTTGGAGCTTGGCTCAAGGTGGGAAATAAGACATTGAGAAATCTGACCTCATGAGGTTGGGTCAAAATCTTCATAAGCTTAGATTGACTCTGAGCGAGCTATGGCAAGCGCATGAGAGTCCACAAGACCTGATGTGGTAGGAAATACATCATCCGTATAAAATCTATACAATGTTTTGAACATCATTGTGAAAGTTTTATCGATATGGATCACTTGTGGATAATGTATACACAACAGCAGATTTGTAGAGTTATAGATTCTGCTATTGGTTACTACTACCCTACTCTCCACTCGATCGGAGAATTAGCAGAAATATTGAGGTGAGAATCCTCCAACTAGTATTCCCCACACTTGACATCAGACTCGATTTCGCGAATAAGTTGAGATCCTAAGTTTCTGTATTCCAAATAACTACCAAGAGTTCCTTTCAAGTACCTCAGTAGTCTCTTGAGACATCTCCAACGTGATGGAGGTGGACAACTAATGTAGCTGGCTAGAGCTCCTATGAGTGAGCTATATCTGGTCTCGTACACACCATAGCAAACATGAGTGAACCCAGTGAACTGTGATATGGAACTGCATATCTTCAAGGTTTCTTTGCTACTTTCATCCATCTCCTTCTACAACCTGCAGCCAAGTAGAAACAGGTTTTGCATCCTCCATCCTGTTTCTATGTAGACTCCCTCAATGTACTTGGTTTGGCTCAACCTAATCCATCCTTAAGTATCTGTCAATATGGATGCATAGCAGAAACTTCACAGGACCAAAATCTGTCATGTAGAAAATGGAGCAAAGATAAGAGATTACATTCTTCACAGCTTTTATATACTTATATATATTGCTGTTAAGTTAATATAGCAATCAGGTCAGAGTACATATTGCCATGATCATCATCCCCTGAGCTGTTGGTTTATTGAGAGTTGGGGATGGTGATAGAAGTCTAGTTAGCTGAATTCGAGTTGGAACTTTATTGAAAGTGGGGAGTTCTGAGCTCAAGAGCATTGCTTAGAATCTACTTGAGGGTTGCAATGAATGTAGTCGAGTTGTGGCAGGTGCACGAGAGACCTGTTGTGGTAGAGACATTATCTGGAAACTATACATTTAAGCACATTCCTCACTCATGTTTAATACTATGAATTGTTGTACGTTGTCGTGTACTTTGTACATGACAAAGTACACCATTTGCAAGATGATCAAAAGTGCTCAAATAAAACAGTCATATTTGATGGTTTTCTACTAAGACTCATTGAACTAAATGAGAGTAGGTGTAGGCGTTGTATACCTTGAACAGCTTATTTCATTGATTCTGGTATCCTGATCTCAACTTTGTGGTATAGCGGATTTGGTCTTTGTTGGTGGTATTCAATTTTTTTTATATAGCCTCATTATTGATTATGAGGCTATTCGAAAGCTGGTAGAAGATTTTGATAAAAGTATCGAAACAATTATTAGATCTTTCATTTTGTGTGGACCTTGTTGTATTGTACAGGTAAGACTGTGTACATAAAACACGAGTTGGGCGTTACACTTGACAAAGACTTGTATCGGAGCATTTTGATGACTTTTTCTGCACAAACAAATGCCAATCAAACTCAGGTTGACACCTGGTTTTAACTCTTGCTCTAGAAACAGCCCAGAATCAATTAGTTTAATGGACAAACTGTTGGGTTTCTGCAAAGTTTCTCACCGACAATAATCTTGAAGGTGATCCTTGTCAGCAGAATATGGCGCCACGTTTTGCCTCATAAACCCCCATGAATAAAGAATATGTCCATTGTCGCTACTTGTTGCCTCAGGATATCATTGATAGCAAACTTGACAAGAGGAAAAAAGGAGTTTTCGGCCCTCCAGCCGGGAGCAGATGTGTAATCTTTATTGACGATTTGAACATGCCTGCTCTTGAGGTTTACGGTGCTCAGCCTCCGATTGAAATTTTACGCCAGTGGATGGATCATGGCGGATGGTAACGGTTATCTAACTATGTTCTCGACTGTCCTGCTTTTTGTTGCTTCTATACAGCAGTAGCATAGTCAAATCAGTTGTCTGTTCTAGTCATCTACATGCGTAGAGAGATTGTTGCAAAGGAAGTAGGACACCTGCCAGGGAAAGGAGGAGAGGATGAATTGACAGTGCAGTAATGTAACTTGCGTAGATCGATGGTCAGATGCTATTTATGACAGTGAACAGAGAAGTAGAAGAGAAATGAAAGACTCGCAAGTTGGACACTGACAAATTTTACCCTTTCTCTAGTTGAATCTCCTAGCCAAGAGAAATAGGAATGTTTATAATAAACTCTGCTTCAGTGTGAAGCTGTGCCTATGTTGTTAAGTTGATGTTTTATTAAAATTTTTCTTTTAAGAATAATTCAAATCTAATTTAATATTAGTTGGATAGATTAATTTAAGTTCAGCAAGCAACGTATGCTATTGGCAACAGTCTTGCATTTTGGTTTGCTCGTCCATTGCGGTGTGTAGTGTTGAGTTGCCTGCCTCCTAATTTCTGGGTGTAAGCGAATTGCAACCGGACTCTCTGTTTTCTATCCTACCTGAGTTACTTCGGTACTTTTGAGTCTTAGTCTCATCTGGTGCTTGGTACTGTTTGGAGCACCAAAATGCTTTGAATTTCTATTAAGAATCTTAGACCTACGTTTCTTTTCAAAGCCGCGCTGTCTAGTGTGACTTCTCGTTGTGATATGTCACAATGACCCTGGACACTGCTGGACTGTAGTCGGAATAACTCTATGACCTGCAGAGTCAAAAAGGAAATGCATGATGGTCATCTTCAGATAGGTAAGTATGTGATATTAAGCTTTGAAGTCAAAGGGAGGAGTCAATGTACCGATCAGCATCCACCGTTCTTGATAATGAACACATTTCATTTATTGCATCTGGTAGGTACAACAGGGAAGATAATACGTTTAAGGTACTTGTGGACATTCAGTTTGCAGCCGCAATGGGACCACCTGGTGGGGGCCGTAACGCTGTAACTCCTAGATATATGAGGCATTTCAATGTGCTCTCGATCCTTGATTTTGATGACTCCAGCTTGAGCAGAGTCTTCACTACTATCATGGATTGGTGGATTAGAAAGGCTCACCTGCCTCATGAGGTAATTGATCTCGCATAGACCTTGGATGTATGAGACACATGGATCTGTGGTGGCTGGAGACTATCTTTCCTCATAAACTTACCTTTTGTTACCTGTCTCCGATAAACATTCTGTTCATGTGGTTTAATTTTGATTAATGGATGGATCTTGTAATTTGCACATATTGACCGTCTTCAAATATTCAAGCTGTTTTTGGCTCAGTTCTTCAGACCGTCTATTGTCAAGTACACACCCCTTATCGGGAGTTCGAACTTGCTGGTGATTGATGAACTTATCAGAGCGAGAAAAATAACAAATTGGGTAATTTTGAAATTTGTTGGAGTACAGGTCACTTCCATAACGAACATCCTGGTGACAGTGACTATTGAAGTATATAGAGCTATACAACAGGAACTTTTACCCACTCCATCGAAGTCTCACTATCTTTACAACATGCGAGATATATCCAAGGTGTTTCAAGGTGTTTGTATGGTTGGAGTTACTGTTGGTAAAAAAGGACTAGTGCGACTATGGTGTCATGAATGTTTGCGGGTTTTCCACGACAGACTTGTTGATGATGAGGACCGATACTGGTTTCTAAACTACATGAGAAGTAAGATTGACAAGGACCTGACTCTAAGTTTAGATTATCTCTTCGGAGTCCAAGATGAAGGCACGAACATAGTCGAGGCACTCAAGAATTTGACCTTTGGAGATATAATGGATGCTACAGCAATTCCAAAGAGGTGGACTTCTTGTGTCAGTTACAGAAACTTATGAGTAACTCGAGGAGTCGTTTTCAGACCTGAAATAACAACGTGAACATGGAGGGCAGGATGAGTCAATCTTACTGGTTCAAGAAAGAAGTCAAAATAAGCCTTGGTGATGACTTTGATTGTATAAGATAACTGCATTTTTGCTAACAGATTTAGGCTTTACTTATGAATAAGTAAGATCTACAATAACCTATTCTTGATCCAATGCGTATATTAAGTAGGGAATGCTTCTCAACCTTTTTATGACGAGATATACGAGGCCTGAGAGATATCGGAACCTGACGCATAGATACTTCAGGTATGAAGATATCGAAGACCAAGAAAAGCTTCTATCGGTGATGGAGGAGGGACTGGAGGAGTACAATGCTCAAACTAGGAATACTATGTCTCTTGTCCTTTTTAGTTATGCAGCCCAACACGTTCTCCGTATAAGTCGTATAATCAGACAGCCTTATGGCAATGCTTTGCTGGTGGGCGTGGGAGGAGGCGGGAGACAATCCCTTACAAGGCTTGCAACCTTCATGGCAGGATTTGGCATTTTCCAGATCGAAATTACGAAACTATATGGCATCATGGAATGGAGAGAAGACCTCAAGGTGATTGCCATTCCAGGTTAGATTGCCTGTGGTACGTAGATAGACTGCATGATTGTGAATGTACCTGTACTGAAGATGCAAGTTCTTCCTACTGAGATAATCTGAACTGTGAGAAGACGCAATCAAAATCATCACATAACAGACAGAACTTGAACTGAAGGAGTTTTTCATTCTGGAACGTGAGATATGGATCTGAAAATGAGATGATTCTTTTTTGCTTGATCCTATCTATCAAGCTCGGTTCAAGTATTGACATAATCTTTCTCTCTGTTTACATAAACTCCTTGTCGAGTTTTCTTCTTTTAGTCTTTGATGCTTAATCTATGTTGCTTTCATAATGTTAGTATAAAGCCATCTTCGATGGGATGCTAACTTTCTAGGTCCTGGAGTGACCAAAGTATATACAGTAGAAGGTGACAGTACAGCGAGAATAACTAAGTCGAAATCTAACAGGAGACCACAGCTCATTACAAATCAGATCCTTCATACCTCTGTGAAGTAAAAACTTTGTGTCCCATCTTACTTGGGGATGACTGTTCTTGGTGCATGACTCAAATCAGCTGATCTCTGCAGACAGTATTGAAGCGAGCTGGAGGACAGAATGTGTCCACAGTTTTCTTGGTCAATGATACTCAACTGAAATTGGAGCAATTTCTTGAAGACATCAATAACATTCTGAACACAGGAGAGGTAATATTCATCCCCTAGACTTTGATATTGTACATATTTTTCTCATACACAAAATTTTCGAAATCCGAACTACTTTTGCTAAATTTGAAGCCTGATCTTCAACATCTAGCTAGGAGATACATAATTGGAAGTTTGGCTGATGTATAAAACTGAGGAGATATCAAATTTTACTGTTTATGTGCTGCAGGTTCCCAACCTTTATCCAAAAGACGAAATGATGACCATATTAGAGATACTAAAACCACGTGCAAAGAGGGCTGGCAGAGATAGCTCCATGCAAGAGTTGTACCTGTACTTCGTTGACCAGTGCCGCATTAATCTGCACTTAGTTATCTGCATGAGCCCTTTTGGAGGTGCATTTCGGACCAGGTTGCGGATGTTTCCATCCCTTGTGAATTGCTGTACAATTGATTGGTTCAGTGAGTGGCCTGAGGAGGCCCTTCGGTCTGTGGCTTCCAAATTTGTTTCGGAGGTGAGATTCAGGAGCTCTCTTCAGCTTTAGATTGACGAACTCTCAAAAGATCAAAGTAAAACTCTGATATAAACATGATTTTCTCTCATACTAGTGGAGAAACGAAGCTGATTTCTGTTGTTTATTTTGTGCGCTAAAGGTTTTGGTAGTTAAACATAAATGCTAATATCCCTTCTTTTAACAGTCCCTTCTTTCTGTATTCCAGATAGACATTGATGAAAGTCTTCACCAACATGTCAGAGATATGTGCATGATGTTTCATCAGCAATCAGCTGACTTGTCAAAATTGTATCTTCAAGAGCAGCAACGTCATTTCTATATCACGCCTACCTCGTATCTTCAACTCTTATCAACTTATAATCATCTCTTGACAGAGAGAAGATCGGAGGTTAACACTCTCAGAAATCGATACAAGGTATTTGGAGATAGAGCAGTCGACCTTGTTGGTCGTTGCTGGATGAATCGCTTTGGTTTATGCTTTGATCTCATTCCCAACTTTGATATTATCACTGCCACCATGTGTCAAGGATAAGAAGTGGCAGAAGGTAATCCACATCTGGAATCTATCTTCGGTGTGTTGTGATAATATTTATGATCGTAATTTGCGCTCTTCTAATTTATCATTTACTTCAACCCGGTCTTCAAGTCATGGGTCCTCTCTGCATTCAAATGCTTAGTTGCTCATCATCTTCTTGATATTCATATATTTAGAGTATTGAATTAAAAGCTTGCTGATAGAAAGGCATGACCTGAATGTAATCTAAACAGAAATGGTGACCATATTACAAAGTGTCTCAGATCCTCCTGCCCAACTGCTAGGGAGGCTTATGAGAATGGCATGGAACAGATTTTGGTACAATTACTTGGCACCAAGTGCGTCGTTTAAGTCGACGGTTTAGTTAACTCCATGACTAACCAGCTTACATTAGCAAACCTTGTAAAGCTCGCTTAACTTTGCACAACACATTGTACTGGTTTTCTGTTGTTCTTGCTTTCTTAATTTCTCCTCTGACTGCGAGGTATATTGTTCTGTCTACTGTACGTTTTCTCTGTGTATCATATTGCATCATCGAATTTTCATTTTTCATATCTCCACCGGGGTTTCACCTTGCTGTAAACTAGGCTTTCTTCCGTCAAATGCCACTACGGAAGAAAAGTTTGTTACATACACATGTTGCCCTCAATTTACTTTAGAGTGAAAAGTTCCCGCTGTTCAATATAGTCATTAAAATTCAAAACATGGTCTACTCTGATATATTTTCTGATCGTTATGTTGATATAAATTTGATCTTAATCTCTACCGTGGTATTTGTATCGTATCTCACCGGAGCTTATCTTTTATGCACCGACCTTGAAACAAGTTACAAAAGCAGGGGGTTTTAAACAGCCTCGTACCTTTTTATGACAGTACCTTGAAATATTTTATGGATTATAGGGGCGAAACATTACGGTTTTATAGAAACTACCCCTAATTTGAGTTGCAAGTGACATTTCCATGAAATCCTCACCTCCTCATTCTGGAAAAGTTCTTGGTTTGCCACTAGTTTAATAAAATTCCACCCTTTTTACTTTGTCATCGTATCAGCCCGTAATACGATTGTGATAGGGTGTGATGTAGAATATGGACGTGGAATTTTTATGGTTTGACGGAATGTCCGTCATTTTTTTCACAACAGTGTCTTCAAACACCATTACTTAGTCATAATTGAGAGTACCTCACCAGCCGTAGTTCATCAAAAGATCGACTCGGTTCATTCCAGCACCATCGTTAGTCGACCAGTGTGCATGGGCACTCACTAGCCGTTGGTAATTTAGCTTGAAAATAAACGTGAGGATGTGATCCACTTTGGATTACTTCTGGATGATATCTTTACCATAGTTCCTGTGGACTCCCTTGCCCTAGCTTGCCTACACTCAATCTACCCCCAAGTGGATTCTAAACCATTCTTTTGAGCTTAAGGTTTAGGGTTTAGGAATATAGCACTCCCCAACTGGATTGAGATGAGCATTGGGCTATAATCGTCACGACATCTCAGTAATCCAGCAACTCACAGGTATCTGAAGGATCTATAACAAGACGAACAGTTTGACATCATTGCTTTTTACGAACTAAAATACTATATTTACAAGTTTCAGCCTTAGCTTTAGCTTGGATACATAAACCCGAATGCTAAATCTATGGTAGCTGGCGACTCCGTATCTACAAATGTATTCCTAAATTAATTTAGGAAGAACACAAATCCAATTTATATCTTGCTGAGTTTCTCCTATGCTCTGGATCTTAGATTAGCTGACAATACTTTGTATATGCAGATGGGAATGAGCCAACTCATGGAAGCAGAAGGGCAAGTCAAGATTATGCAACATGAATTGGAAGCCTTGCAGCCTTCACTCTTAAAAACAGCAAAAGAAACAATCGAACTTTTGAAGGTGGTGGAACTGGACAGAGAAGAAGCTAAAAAAACACGCTCCCTTGTTGAATCTGAAGAAGCGGTTGCTAAGGTCAAAGCAGAGGAGGCAAATCTTATCAAGGAAGAGTGTGAAGCTGATCTCGCTGTTGTAAGATTTCGGAACCCATTCGGGGAGTTTTTCCTTTTGTCCTCGATTCAGTTTCCTGTATGTATTAAGGTCAATATCGTGGAGTGTATGTTAATTGACCTACTTTCAAAACAGCCTAATATCACTGCTATAAGAAATAGATAGAAACTGTACTACTTCAACAAGTTCCTAGTTTCACTGCAGAACCAAAGCCGCCCAATTTTCTTTTCTTTTGAGAACATCTGAAGTTTCTTACAATATTTAAATGCGAGCGGAGAGGACTATCAACAATAGTTAAATACGAGTAACTGTAATAATATGTGAACCGACTGATGCTTGTTTACGTCGATCGACTTTCATTTGTTCTATGCACACGTTTGCTTGTTGGTTTGGGTCCTATATTTTATTGCCGTTTGCTTCCCTAAAAGTATCAGCTTATTCATGCATATTTCTCAACCACAGGCTTTGCCGGCCTTGAATGCGGCTCTTGCTGCGTTGGATACGCTAACAAAAGCCGATATAACAGAAGTGAAAGCTATGAAAAATCCTCCTAAACCAGTGAAACTCGTGATGGAGGCAGTATGCATCATGAAAGAGGTGAGTTGACATAAAACCAACAGCAGACTATCGTCAAAGTCGTTGATCCAAGTTAGTGAGAGAAAGACACCTTAGTGAAACTCAAGGTTTCGCATGATTCGATGTCATCTAAGTCTTAGTCTACGGCATTGAGCATCTAATTGCAGTATATCAATAAACTATATGTGGCAATGTTTAGCTCGCAAAGACCCCACATGCCATATAGTATTGGGTGGGACAGGCTTAACATTGGCAATGTTGCAGATCAAGCCAAAGAGGATTCCAGATCCTAAGAAGCCAGGAGATAAGATCAATGACTACTGGGGACCAGCGCAAAATATGTTAACTGACACAGCGTTTCTACCTAGCCTGAAATCCTTTGATAAAGATCACATTCCAGAGCAGGTCATTAAAGTAATACAGCCATATCTTAAGCTTGATGAATTCGATCCACAAGTTGTCAAGAAAGCCTCCAAGGCAGCTTATGGTCTTTGCTGCTGGGTACGCGCCATGGACCAGTACGATAAAGTGATAAAGGTGTGTCCTGCATTGTCCTCGTATCATATCATCAAACAGTTCTTTACATACTATCTCCCTTCTGCTTCTCTGTTACAATGTTTATAAGACGATTTTCAGTTGTTGACAAATTATATTTTTGTTGATACAAATTGTCAGAACTCTCCAGAAGAATATTTGTCTTGCTCAGCTCCAGTGGATGTTACAGAATTTGTGCTTAAATACCCAGAAAATACACAGAGTTTCTATATTTTGTTTGATGTCTTGATTTTTTCACTGGATCCACTAAGTTGTCCTAGTCATCCTCTCTGATAACTACTTCGGCACTTGCATGTTGAAACTTTTTTCCAGGTCGTGGCTCCCAAGCAAGCAAAGCTAGAGGCAGCTAGTGCCGAATTCCAGACGCTTCAAGTTGCTCTCGCTAAGAAAAAGGAACTTCTCCAGAGTGTGGAACAAAAGGTGCAAAAGCTGGAAGAAAATCTCCAGCTGGTGGACAAGAAAAAAGCCCGACTTGAGGCAGAAGTACTGTATTGTCAACAGGTATCGAATTATGATCCTGTTGAAGTGCCGTGCTTAAGGCACATGAATATTGGCGAATTTTTGAAGAAGCAGAACTAGACACTAAGTGGGGGACATCAGATTGCTTTATCATGTTTTGCAATCTCTTTTGTAGGCTCTTGAAGATGAATTTTTGAAGAAACATACTTCTTGTTATTTATGATGATCTTTTTAAACAAGCTCAATCTTACAGACAAATGTCAATTTTTATTAAGAGACCACCACAGAGAGAAGCTATCGTGGAGAAGCAAAGCTGATCTCTGCTAATACGTACTTTACATCAAAGCGAAATCTTAAATAAATAACCTGTATATAGTTATAATTATCGGGTTTTTCATCTATTTGCGTCACTAGCATACACAATCTCTTACAACTTTCGTGTGGAAAGAACTACCGAGTTTGTCGGTCGTATCCTAGTGTTGGAGATACTCCGAAGATATATTTAGATGCGGTCAACGAAGTAGCCCGTCCTAACGGAAGCCGACATAAGGATACGGCCAGACTGGCCTCTTCCTCGTGTATAAACTTGTGGGCCTCAAGGATATAATTTTTTTGCTCGACTCCAACCTGCAGAAACTTGCTCGAGCGGAGAAGCTGATTGGAGGATTAGCAGGTGAGAAAGTGCGTTGGACGGATGTGATCGAGGAGTTGAGTGTAGTCTACCACAATTTAACTGGCGATACTCTCCTGGCGTCTGGTTACATTGCATACCTCGGCCCTGTCACTTTGAATTACCGAGAAAAGTTACTGAAAGGATGGTCAACAGTGTGCAAGGAATATTTTATACCCTGCTCTGAGGAATTTGTACTTTCCAAAATTCTTGGAAATCCAGTAACGATACGTGACTGGGTTATTGCTGGACTACCCAACGATGGCTTCTCTATTGACAATGCAATAGTAATGAACTTGGCGAGAAGGTGGCCGTTGTTAATTGATCCTCAAGGCCAAGCAAACAAGTTCATTAAGGTACTCCAGCTCAGAAACGCAGCTAATCCTCTGAAGCTAGCCCACTTGGAGAATTGTCCTTTTGTCAGTTCAGAAAAATATGGCTAATGACATCGGAAACAATGTGTTGACGTGTGACAACACTGTGACAACATGACTCGTGTGTTGTTGTTGTTGCTGGCTATGAGCTCTACCTATTTCAATAGTAGAGATTAGTAGAGGCGTATGTTCCACGGATCTTCTTTTAGTGCATGAAAATATGTGGGGCAGTTAAATTAATACAACTACTTTTAGAAGCTATACCACCTTTCTCCCGTTGCAAAAAAGGGACAGACCAGAAAGGAAAGAAAGATAACCGAACTTCTGGCAATTTTCATCCACAAGTGAGTAAGTAATGTTTTTCCTATTTGTGATAACCGCTGCAGAATAAGGAGAAGGAGAATAATCTACAGGTTATGAAACTTAGTGACCTGGATTTTGCAAGAAAGCTAGAAATGTGCATTTCGTTCGGGTTCCCTCTTCTCATTGAGAACATTGGGGAGGAACTGGATCCAACTCTTGAACCCTTACTGGTAAGGGCTGTCTTCAAGAGTGGTGGTCAGCTTCAAATTAGACTCGGTGACAATACAATCATTTACAACGAGAAGTTCAGACTTTACATCACTACAAAGTTGCGCAACCCTCACTATGCACCAGAGGTAAGCATCTCACGCATAGAGCAAACTTTGGCATTGTGGGGAAACTGATATGTACCAACCAGGAATATTAGCATCTATTCACTACAAAGGAGTCTAAGTCCAACTCTGGTTTTAGAAGGAGCGCATAGGGTCTAGATCCGACGTCCCTCCTCAGTATCCTGCTCAGTGTGAGCTAACGTAATTCAAATCCTGATGTCCACGACAGATTGCGGTGAAGGTCACATTGCTGAACTTCGCGATCACGCCGGAGGGTCTAGAAGATCAACTTTTGGGGGAAGCAGTGAAAAACGAGCGGCCAGATTTGGAAGAGCAGAAGACTCACCTTGTGGTGCAGGGTGCGGAAAATCAGAAACAACTAAAAAATATTGAGGACCGTATCATTGAGGTGCCTCTTTTTGCCTCATCTCTCGTTACATATGCCCCAAGATGACAGATCACCTGATCTGGGTGACGATATCATAGTCTGCGAATTAGCCCGCGCAATAATGACTTTTTACTGCTGCTGAGAGTACATGATTTCGGTTTGGAAGTTCAGTCCATTAACTCTCTCCGGTCGAGTCGTGTACAACATTGGACTCATATATGAGCCTACCTTTCCAGCTGAATGCTAGAGAACAAAAACATGTGCAGGTTCTTACAGACCAAGAAAGCAATATCTTAGAAAGCGAGAAGGCGATCGAAATCGTTTCGTCATCGAAAATTTTATCAACAGAAATAGCAGAGAAACAGAGAAGTGCAGTAAAAACCGAAGCTAAAATAGATGAAGCCCGTAAGGGCTACATTCCTGTTGCACGGCATGTCGGAGCGTTGTTTTTCACCATCTCCAGTTTGGCCTTTATTGATCCTATGTACCAGTATTCTTTGACATGGTAAGGTTCCGACCCAGATAGTCCAGCTCACTGCAAGAATGCCATTCATTCAACAACTCACTCTCAGTCCAATGTCGACTCATTAACGAAGAGTTTCAGAGAAATAGGCAACAAGGCTGCTTGTCCAAGAACTTATGGTTTTCCCCATGAAGTTGAACTGACCAAGGTTTCACTCCCTATATCGAAGTAAATTTCTAGCGAGCTTTGTGATGTACAGGTACCTGCAGCTCTTTGTGGTGGCAATGAGTGAATCTCCGAAATCCACCCAGTTGGAAGCGCGCATTGAGAGCTTGAACGACTACTTTACTTTCTTGCTATACTCTAACGTATGCCGGAGCCTTTTTGAGAAAGACAAGATGCTTCTCTCGTTTCTTATTGGGACGACTCTAGCACTGATGCAAGGGAAGATGACTGCAGAAGAACTGAGATTTTTGTCGGCTGGTCCTTTGACAGTGGACAAGAATATACCAAAAAATCCCGTACCTTGGTTTGCGAGCAAACAATGGGCAGAAATGGTTGAGGCCTCGAAAATGGAATCGTTTCAGGTGAATAGATAAGTTACTTGTATAGCTCAGTTGGAAGAGCGTTAATCTGAATATTTGAGAGTCCAGTGTTCTGTCCACGCTCTCAGCATGTCTCCTGTTTTTACTCCTTTCACACTTTTCCAACTGTTCCTAGTTAAGGCGAGCTTTAATGGAATTGGATTGATTGTTGCATCAGGGTCTGAGTGCTGATTTCATTTCAAACCCCCAAAAGTGGAAGCACATATACGACAGCCAGCAACCGTACGAGGAAGATCTTCCAGACGAATGGGGCACAAAACTCACTCCTTTTCAAAGACTTATTATAATCCGGTTGATCAGGCCAGATAAAATCGTGATGAGTACGAGCAGCTTCATACTGGAAACCATGGGTCAACGTTATGGAGAACCTCCGGGCTTTGACCTTGCTAAGGCCTATCACGACTCGAACGCACTATCTCCCCTCATCTTTCTGCTTTCCCCTGGATCAGATCCAATGGCAGCTCTCTTGAACTTTTCAGAGGAATTCGGTAGAACGGTAATAAAAATATTTGTCTCAATGATTGACATTGTTTATTGCGAAAGTTTCCTGCTGATTGTGCATTGCCTACAGACCTGAACTTGCTCCAAAGGTCGCTCCGGGGTCATTGGCTTTATCTTTTCTAGGCAGTAAAGGCTCGACTTGAATGTATACTTGGTGTGGATGTCTCGAAATGCGATGCAAAAAAACTATGCCAGATTGCCGTAGCCTTCTTTCATTTTCATTAAGTAGATTCCAGCCCACGTCTCTATTGGGTTCCCTCGGAGCTTCGGCAGGCACTAAAGTTCAAAAGATCTATGGAGTTGTTATGTTCGTGCACTCTTTTTACGGGAGCCTAGCAAATATCGGAACGTAACTGCGGAGCCGCGATTTATTCATATATATCATCCTCTTTCACATGAACAGTCTGGATCTGACAGGAGCTTTGGACACCCCTCATATCTTCTTATTGTTCAAAAAACTAAATAGATTTAAACACTAACCCAAATTGACTGAATTCGGAGTTGTGCGGTACGCTGATATTTCATTATGTCTTTCCCAGTGAAAAGACAGCTGTTCTGACTTGGTGATCTTCTAGAGTAAGAAACCTCAGTAGTATATCAAGAGCTAATTGATCATTGCAGAGTGGGGGATATGCTATCAGTCGATTTTTCAGTGAAACTGAATCCTGCATTCAGGGTCTTCTATCTCCCATCCATTGCTCTTGACAATCCGATTGTTCAGAGGTCAGGAATGCATACATGATTTGTGAGGAATCTGATCCTTCTTGTGCCTTGCTTACAGGTAAACACAATCTCTCTTGGTCAAGGACAAGGACCAAAAGCGGCAGCTCTCATCGCTGCAGCAGTTCACAGGGGCGACTGGGTCGTTCTGCAAAACTGCCATTTATCAGCGTCATGGATGCCTCATCTCGAGAGAATATGTGAGGAAATTACTCGGGAAACCACGAATGCTGCCTTCCGACTTTGGCTTACAAGCTATCCTTCAGATCAATTTCCCGTATCTCTTTTGCAGAATGGCGTTAAGATGACCAACGAAGCTCCCAAAGGGCTCCGAGCCAACATGCTGCAGGTAATGAAGAGACCTTCCAACCATACTGGAGATTGCTTGCTGATGTACCGTAACACTTATATTCCAAGTACAAGACATCACCTAGAAGCGGTGATATCGAACAGTGAAACAGTGAATCGACGACAGTGAACAGCTGCTCCTACATTCATGTCATTTTGCTCGTGTTTTTTTTGCATCCAGAGCTACCAAAGCTACCCACTGAACGACCCGAAATTCTTCAACATGGCGGGTGACAAGGGACCTGTTTGGCGAAAGATGTTATTTGGCTTATGTTTCTTCCACGCCGCAGTTCAAGAACGAGTCAAATTTGGTCCTCTTGGATGGAACATTCCTTATCAGTTCAGTGATCCGGATCTCAAAATCAGCATGCGACAACTGCAATCCTTTCTCATTGAGTTTCCAGAAAGCGTGCCCTTTAAGGTAAATGTTGGCGCCTCGTTGATGATACACACTGACACTCTTCCTCGCCCGGTAGAATACCTATTTTGTCAACATTTGATCCTAGAATTCCATCTCTCGTATGACGTTTACATATCTGCGTCTCAGACAAAGCCATGAAACTTACCGTATGGATGAAGGCTTGCGAGGGCCTTTCCGTAGGTGGATTAGAGTTGACTTACTGTTGCCATAGCCGGAACTTTGCAGGCTCTTTTGTACTTAACTGGTGAATGTAACTATGGTGGTCGAGTGACCGATGCACACGACCGAAGAACACTGAACAGCATACTCTCTATCATCTACACACCTCGAATTTTGAATGAAGACTACTGGTTGTCTCCCTCGGGAACATATTTTGCACCATCAGATGGGGAGTATTCTCATTACCTTGAGCATATCAAAGCTTTCCCTCTTATTGCGATGCCCGAGGTCTTCGGACTGCACGAGAATGCAGATATTACCAAGGATCAACAGGAATCAAACATGTTCTGTTCCGCAGTTCTATCTACTCAGGTTCGCAATTTTTCTCCTCGCCTCTAGATCTCTCCAGTGTGGAATAACCTTCACACAAATCTTTCTACAGTCCAAAGTTGTCAGTTTGGAATAACCACCCAAACAATTATTTCTATCGTCTAAGATTGTCAAATTGACGACCATCAAATTTTCTCAAGGAACTGTACCTTATTCTTGTGTGCACCAGAGTGCTACAAAAGCAGGCGCTGGTAAGAGCAGGGATCAGGTGATACTTCAATTGGCAGAGGAAATGTCATCGACTCTACCAGCAGATTTTGATGTTGAGCTGACTCGTTACAAGTACCCAGTATTGTATAAGGAGAGCATGAATTCAGTTCTTGTCCAAGAGATGGTTCGGTTCAACAGACTAACTTCGGTAACTGACACCACGCTTACTCTTGAAATATGCAATGGACAATTACTTCTTTGATGCTGGCAATAGCGAGAGAGACAAGACTAGAAGTTTCGAGATCCAAGCTTTTTTTGTGATTCGTGGGGAGCAGTAGAGTGTACCCCAGAGTGTAGTCTCCGTTATTTTAACAAACTGACGAATTTCTAAAGTTTTCAGATAGTTAAACACCCCAGTCCAGAATGGCTGTACTCCATTGTAACTCACCGTGTGGTGACCTTCGAACTTTCGTACTGGCAAGACATACCTTCCTCCGGGATCAGACCCAAAAACATTCACACAAAGACCACTAGAACAGATAACAATTGAAATAGCCACTGATACTGGCTGTCAAGACTAGCAGAATGAAATGCTATTTTTTCTTAATTGATAGCGGTCCTATGAGCACTGTAAACGGCAAGAAATGCAGTTTAGGGAAGCAAGACAGATTCTGGTCGCAATCCCAGTTTAAAACTGAACAATAGTTGGAGCCGGTGGCCTGTAGGCCAAGGTTCCACTGAACTGGATCAGTTGTCTCCCAACTCAGTATTTAATTCAACAAACGATCGAACAAACAAAACTGTTCTAATTTGCAGGTGATTCGTTCGAGCCTAATCACCCTGCAAAAGGCGTTAAAAGGTTTGGTGGTCATGTCAGCGGACATAGAAGCACTGGCTCACAGCATTTACATTGGGAAAATGCCAGCCATGTGGGCAGCAGTGTCCTATCCAACGACCAAGCCTCTGAAGAGTTACCACAAAGAACTTTTGCAAAGGCTACAGATGCTCACGGATTGGATGGACAATGGAGCGCCCACTCGATTCTGGCTCAGTGGGTTTTTCTTCACTCATGCTTTCTTGACCGGAGTGCTTCAAAACTTTGCCCGCAAGTACACTATCCCAATCGACACAGTAAGCTTTGAGTTCAGATGCCTACCCGCAGAGGGAAAATACGACACAAAACCAGAAGATGGAGTTTATGTCGAAGGGATGTTCATTGAAGGTGCACGATGGGACAAAGACAATATGCAGCTGGCTGAAAGTTTGCCAAAAGTTCTCTACTCGCCTGCCCCCATGCTCTGGTTGATGCCTGTAGAGCAGGGCAAGAAGAAGGACAAAAAATGCTACCACTGCCCTCTCTACAGGACAACCGAGAGACGAGGCGTTTTGGCCACAACCGGCCACTCCTCCAATTTTGTCTTCAACGTCGACTTGCCCACAGATACCGACCCTGAGCACTGGGTACGGCGAGGAGTGGCCATGCTGCTCTCGCTAGGCGACTAGAGAGCAACTTCATGGACGAGATGCACCCACCATGATGCATTCATGTCCAGGAATTAACGTTCGACAAGTCCCAAGGAGAGATTTCAGGTCTTCTAGCATAGCAAGACACCAATCGAGATTTAGTTTCGTTGAGGCAATTGCTTACAGAAGCCACTTGAGTCGCCAATATGAGCGCACATGTAACGATGATCTTCAGGAAATTTTGATTTTGACTGATATTTTCTCATGCAATAGAATACATTGACTAAAGGATTGAGTCTACGAATCTACAGTTTCGAGCAAGAAGAACACGGGATCTGGCCTCGTCCGTTACAAGCTCCACAAGCCGGAGCAGCCTCGGATTTGGCCCATGGAGAAGAAAAGGCCACCCGCTCTTGACCTCTCCCTCGGCATTTCTTGCACGGCAGCCTCTGCACTCCACCGCACTCTTCGCAAAGTCTCAGCGATCTGCAATCACGGTGCACCTCTCTCCAGCTGAGCTTGCCACTCACTCATGGCCCCTAGGACCGGCCAACACTCCCTAAGCTGACGTGAGCCTAAATGCAACTAAAGCAAAGCTTGGCAAAGACGAGAACCAAAACTGGCAGGCATGAGCTCGACAACGTCCAACCGACACACAGACCTGCGTTGAGCTCGAGCTATGAATGCGTCAATCCTAGGAGCAGCGATGGAGGCCGCCAGCAGAAGAGCCCCGACTCCGAACCCGGCAATCTCGCTCTCGGTAATGCTCATTTCCACTCGTACAGGTGGACACAACACAACACTCCACTCCACTGCACTGCACTGCACTGCACTGCACTACACTACACGCACGAATCTCCGGACTATGAATTCCAGATTCTCCGAAACGACCAAACGATGGAAACGTCCATGGCACAAAATTCAATTCGTCCCAGAATGCCGGCGGACGTCCACTACTGATGAATCCTTCTGGCAAGGCTGCACGCTGCTGCCAGCCGAATCACGTCGCGCGGACGAGTTCGTGAATTGCCTTCGTGAATTCTTCGGCTGAAAGTACTCGAGCATCGACGAGCTGCACGAAGTTGGATTCTCGGTGCTGATTTTCGGTGCCGGGACTTCCTTGGATGAGACGGCGGGCCCACCATCACCGTCGCCGTCGCCGTCGAAGCGTCCGGAACGAAGTTGTGTGCGTCAGTAATACTGTGCGACTTGTGATCAAGGCAGCCAAAAGGGTCAGTCCACGATCCACGTCCTTTATCCCTCGACCACGACGATGTAGTCTCCACGTGTCGGAAGGCCCTCGTGGATGTCCCTGTGACTGCGTAGCAGGAGTTGCACCGAGCACGACAGACGGAGCCGCCATTCTGGCGTGGAGTATACGCTCAGAAACCAACCATGTATCTGTCTTCCGAGCCACCAGACGAGGAATGGCCCGGCGATCATTGCAACACCCTTAATCAGAGATCCGATGTTCATATTCCGTTCACCAATCGCCAACAGAGAACTATAAGCCTCTCGGCTATTCCACATAATCCCGGTTGGAGAAGAATTCTGATGGTGATTGTCCGAACTGGGTGTGGAATTGCTCGCACTCAATCTCATGGCCAACCGTAGACCGATGAGAACTGCGATCGTTAGCTCTTAGCGTGCTGCTTGATAATATGATATACTCTACTATACGTCATTATCGATTGGTCGAACATCCTATAGTTATTACTGCATGGTACAATAAGAAAATTGTATACAGTAGAGTTATTATCGATTGGTTATATAATAAGAAAATTGTATATAATAGAGTGAAGATTAATTAACCCTAATTGAATGATAACTAACCGCTCCCTAAAATTATGGGAAATGGTAGCCGCTACCATTTACCTAAAAAGAGCTACGCGCTTGGAAATCATATTATATAGGAGGGAGCCAAACGCAAGGCCAAGAAACAAGGTGATAGAGTGAGTCTCTGGTGTGATAGATTACTATGTCTTCAGCCGCCTCTCATTTGTCCTACACGCAGAGTCGATGGTGGTGACAAGACGAGATTAGAACAAACTACTGCTACCACCACAAAATTCTTCACACGTCACAATATTATTACGTGTATAGTACGGGTAGACCGACTGGAAAATTCTGAATCTTGGAGCTTTTTCCTCTCGGAAAGTGGCGGCACCTGAGAACAAGAATTTCACACGGTGCAGAAAAGATTCATACCAGGATTACGAGCAGAACAGTATAGTGCAGTACAGTACATGTACTGTTTTTGGTATAATGGGAGGAAGAGTACTGTAGAAGGAAGTACAGTACAGAGAGATGAAGAAGGGAGGTTCTCAGGTTCGCCAACTGCACGCGAAGCTCCCCAGTCTGCAAGGTGGAGGACGCCGAGAAGCGTATGTGCCGAAGACGAGTGCTATACGGTATATCCCGGCGTCCTGAGCCCTCTACAGTCGTCTGCACGGTACTCCGACCGGTGATCGAGGTCTTCCCGGCGGTTCCCGGCATCTGCGGTACTGGGCAGGACCGACCGACCGACAGGAAGGATGGAAGGAAGAGGAAGGTCGACACGCAGATGGAATGCGGAGAGGATTGCCAGTGTGCTCTAGATCCACCCCCAAAAGTGGCGACGATCCTGGTCACGCGACGCTGGAGCTCCGGAGGGGAGACCGCGTCGTCAGGGGAGCTCCCAAGAGACTCAACTTAGAGGCCCCGCTATCTTGGAACGGAAGTGCGACACCGACCGACCGGCAGGGGCAGGAGCTAAAGCGTCTCGAAGCGGGCACAAGCTCTCGAGGGTTCTTCGCATTGTGTGCCCCGATCACTTATTTCTGTCAGCCTGCGATCGAGTCGGACGAGAGTGGGGCCTTCGCACGTCGGCGATTTGGCGCAGGAATTTGCAATTTGCGCTCCGGGAGCGAGAGTGAGAGTGAGAGAGCGAGAGCGAGAGCGAGAGAGCGATATGGGACTGACGGAGCCTTCCGATTCCGAGGCCTTGACGCCCTCCGGGCATGGGCCGGACGAGGCGAGTGAGGTGAGGTCGAGTGCTAGTTCCACGCTGATGTTCGCTCCATGGCAAAGTGCAGTGGACGAGGGCTTCTGGCACCGAATGGCATCTTTCAAGCTCGAAACTCAGCGCCTGGATGAGCATCCAGTTCCCGTTTCTGGTCAGGATTCGGTGCCTCCTTCTCCCATCCTCACTATGTTTTTGAACAGGTTCTTGGTGTTTCTGAACCGTAGGTTCCCTACGTCCAGCCTTTCTGATCCTTCCGATTGCTAGAAGATGCTCCGAGGGGTCGAATGCCCATAGTGATGACTGGATTTGATTTTATCCCGAACTCTGTTGTCAACTATGATGCAATGCCATTCTCTTGCGTGCAAGCCCATCGCCACAGTTTTTGCTCTGGCTCCCGACAGCATCCTAGATTATATCAAATTCACGAATTATTATGAATGAATCCGGCGATTGCGACTTGCAATTTTCGACCCTCTCTCTGTTGGCAACTTAAATTTCAATGTGAAAGATCGGTAGATTTTTGAAGAATTTTTTCCTCTTTCGAGGAAGTACTATGTACCAATTCTGAGCTGCCCATCAATTTTGTCGGGAGAGGCCAAACGTAAGAAATCCTTATATACATGAAGTGTCGGTCTTGGGAACTCTAGGCCCTGTTGCTAATCTTTATGTTTAAGCATAGGGAAGGTGCTGAGTCGAGCCAATGAACAATATCCTAAGTATGAAAGGGAAATTGCTAATTAGCAGCCTGCACAGGCATCCGAAATTTAACTCTCGATAGGTAACGACTGACCACTTGAAAACGATGCATTCCAAATTACCTCTAGGTGACATTTTCTACGCTGGCCTTTTGGAAGATGAAATGTTTATTGGACTAACCGACTGTTTGTGCTTTCTTGTAGGATTCTTTGCCCCATGCAGCCATCCACAAATACCTTCTCACCTCCAGCTTTTGGAAGAATCCTTGCCTCCTGATCCTGGCGGATCGAGCAGTACAAGCCATTCGGCAGTCATAGGCAATAGAAATAAATGTCCTGCACCAGGGACCCTGTACAATACCAATACATTAGAAAGCTTCACGGGAATGGACCGACCATCTTTGCTGAAAAGTGCAGCACTGCAGGTAACGACGCTTATCAGATGCTTTGCTCGAATTGCTGGGTGGTTTATGCTTTTAACCACCTCAAAGATCAAAATAGTGGAGCTTGACATCTTGCTTGTTATCAAATTGAAGACCAGGGTGATCCCTCCTCTGATTACTTTTCTGGTCTACCTGGTAGCAATCATTTATATGTAATTTTAGGCTTGTCCTCAAGTGTAAAAGGTCTAAGCCACATAGTGGAGTCCGAATCTCCTGCGACAAAGGGGTCAACCACTGGCGGTCTTTGTCATGGAGGGGATGTTGTTTGTAAAGCAAATTCTTTGGATTGTGCAGATATGGGAGGACATCCATTCCGGAAAGGCTGAAGAGGACAGCAATGTGTTGAACCGGTTTTTGTTGATATCATTCGCAGATCTAAAGAAGTGGAGTTTTCTCTATTGGTTTGCTTTTCCTGCGATCGTCCTCACACCTTCGGCCACAGTCTCCTCCTGCACACCAGTATCAATGGCTTTTTCCGAGGAGGAGGTATGCTAAATGTATGTGTGTACCATAATTACGCAACCCGTCTGTACTCCATATGGACTGTCACTTAGGAGCTTTACCTTAATCTGACATGGACAAAATATCACATGCCAGTCTACAGGTATCCGAGGAGCTTGCTCAGAGTGGCGGAGCACAGAAACAACTGCAAGTAATCTACTAGTCTTCTTCTTAATTTCCTCATCACATCCTTCTTACCATTTATATTGCTCCACTAACTTTCGATCTTATTGCTCACTGTAAAGCGGCACCCGAGGATACTTCACGGTTGTACTTTGGTTCTATATTATTCCAAGCCTTCCAGCTAACCCGTAGGTCTAGCCATGCTGTGAGGGTCTGTCGTAGATGTCAATTACGCTTTTCCTACATTTTGGTTATTTCGAGTTTATTGCCTTGTTTTGATTACATTGTTTTATGAATTGTCAGGTTCCCCTTTCTTTCTTCTGCACTTCACCTCCGATGGAGCCGTCAATGCAAGACCCATCAGAGATTGGAAAGTT
The DNA here is from genome assembly GCA_037833965.1 of Marchantia polymorpha subsp. ruderalis. Taxonomy (NCBI): domain Eukaryota; kingdom Viridiplantae; phylum Streptophyta; class Marchantiopsida; order Marchantiales; family Marchantiaceae; genus Marchantia; species Marchantia polymorpha. The sequence continues at coordinate 8,835,986 of AP031352.1, read as the reverse complement.
GCTAATGAAGAAGGCGGAAAGGTTGGGTTCTCACCAATAGTTTGTCCGGCCGAATTGCTTTTATGATGCATATAGAAATTAGTTTAAAAGTGAAGGAGTTTTTGGCAAAACTCCTCGAATTCCTGCACAGGATAGAATCATGCTTCCCGCCCTTATGCTGTGCTCGTATCCATGTCTTTCTACTCGTCGACTTATGTCCTTACGCCCGATGACTGATTTAGCCTAGTGCTATGCGTTTTGCAAAGTCCATGATCGTTCTGCTCTGTGAGTTACATCCACTAACACCGTGGTCTCGGCTTGAGAGGTCACAAGCAGAGTGGAGTGCTTCAATGACACTCTTCTGGCTGTAATGTAAATGTTAGAGATTTTGGTCACATATTTCACGTACTAATGTGTTTGTTGCTGTTCGAACTAATGCGTATAGGAGTCACAACTGGACCTGTTCATTCTTTGAATGCTTTCTTCATAAAAAATGGTGTTCCAAGTACCATGTTCAAATACAATCAGGGCAATATCTTAAAGGCTTAAATCCTGTTGACGCCAGGTGATTTCGGCGTACTATGACCCGTACAACCGCACTTATCCAGGATGGCCTCTCCGTAACTTTCTCGCTTTGGCAGTAGTTCGTTGGGAAGTTACAGAACTTCGAGTTTTGTGTTATCGAGAAAAACGTGGTTTCCTTGATCCAGAACTTTCTCTAGTTGTGGATGTTGAGCTTCCTAAAATTCCAGGTGCAGCCCTTGCATATGGCCGATTGTGTGATTACTGATATTTTTCAATGTCGAGCAAGAAAGTGCTGTAGTTTACTACTGTTGATCTGTTCTTGTTTCAACCAGCAAATAATTCATTGCTAGACAGCCATCAAAACTGCTGCGTATTATGAGATAATACTCATCCTAGAAAGAGAGTGCGGAAGAGAACGAAGTTATACAGTCTACGAGAACCTTGTTGAGTTATGACTCTTAGGGGATCTAACGAATGTTTTCCAGAATGGAAAGTTCAAGGCTTCATACCAAAAGGTGTCGGTTGGGAACTCAACAGCCGTGGAAAGGCTCGACCTCGAATTGTTCATCTGGCCGCCTCTATGGACCCGGAGAGGCAAGTCTTGTTTTTAAAACCAATTTTGTGTCCTTATTAGTCTGGATTTGCGTGCTGAGCATCAAATTTCTGAGGTTCAAGTACTACACCTCAGATCTCTGGGTTTACCACGTATCCTTTTCACATCTTCAAAAACATCGCAATCTGATAAGAAGAAATAGAAACTTGTAAGATGTGGGTGATACGCAGCTTTGAAACTCTGTGACGGTTTGTGTACTGCGTTCAGGGCAGCCAATCAAGCTGCAGACTTAAATTTAAAATTGATGAGGTGGCGACTGCTTCCATCTCTAAATATACCTCTTCTGTCCAGTACAAAGTGTCTTCTTTTAGGGGCTGGCACACTCGGTTGTCATGTGGCAAGAAATTTACTGGTAAGGATTAATGACCTTTTTAACGTCACTACGTCAATTGCCACACTTCCGGCTTGATTTAAGCTCAACGTTCAAAATTGGGTCTTATCGACATATATTCCAGCAGCTAACTTGATTTCCTGACGTCATTGATGGCAGCCTTGGGGTATACGACATATTACCTTTGTAGACTACGGTAAAGTAGCAATGTCAAATCCCTGTCGTCAATCTCTCTACAACTTGGAGGACTGTCTTAATGGCGGAAAGCCGAAGGCGGAAGCTGCTGTTGCTAGCTTGAAGCGAATCGGTCCAGTGGTAGGCGACGATACCATCTGCTTCAAATTTTGATGTTCTTGCCTCTTCACCTTCTAAGTAGTATGAAGTGCGAAAACACCTCACGCTTGCTTACTATGAATACACAGTTTACTTAAGTGGAATACAGGGACATTGACACAGTGAGTGTCTACATCATCGCGACAGGCAAAAAAGCTTGTTAGAATGTGCCTCAAATAAAGATCATCAGTTAAAGTGATTTTGCCTAGAATGTGCATTTGTAAGTTCAGGGAGTATTACCTTGATTCGAGTCACTTCAAGGACCTTGATTAGAGTGAACTTAAGACTGATCAAATCTTTTCTATATACAGGAAGCTAGAGGACTGTGCATGTCTATACCCATGCCTGGTCACAGTGTGGGACCTGCGGAGGTGGACTCAGTGCTAGCTGACTGTTCCCGTCTCAAGGAGCTTGTTGATGAGCATGACATAGTTTTCTTGTTGACGGATACCCGTGAGAGCCGCTGGTTGCCTACGCTTCTCTGTGCTGCGGCTAACAAGGTACTGCCACACTGGAAGTCGGGAAGCATGTATAAAAGAACGTTTTGAAAAGGGGAGACACCATGATAAGCGTAAAACAAGTCTCTTGATTGTTAAGGAGGTGCGATGAAGACTTTTCATCAATTTTTAGACTTTCTCATCAATCATTTAAAGAGGTCTATCTCGTCATCTTCTTGAACGGTGAAAATTTCGCAGGTAGCGATAAATGCAGCCCTAGGATTTGACTCATTCCTTGTTATGCGGCACGGGGCTGGTCCTGCCTTTCTAGAACCAGAAATTTCGAATTCAACTGAGGACGAAATTTCCGCGCCAACTTACGATGGTCGCTTGGGCTGCTACTTCTGCAACGATATTGTGGCTCCATTGGATGTGAGTTTTGTTAAGCACCTGGATTGCAAATGACTCTTCAAAATCTACAAGAGCTGCTGTCAGCCGTAGAGGATAGAATCTATACATCTCGTGCGTCCTCTACTCAAAATAACCAGCGGATATGCTTTTGAAATAGGGTGACTTACCACCGAGTGGATTTATATTCGTAGCAGAGGAACTTTTTTGTTTTCGAGCTAGCAACAGTTGACACATTTCGTGTGAGACGTTAGATTACCGCTTATTTCTGTGTGTTCATACTTGTTTGGACTGAACAATATCGAACTCTTGTTGTCCAGTCTACAGCAAATCGGACTTTAGACCAGCAGTGCACAGTCACACGACCTGGTCTGGCTCCCCTTGGAGCTGCCCTGGCCGTTGAGATGGCAGTGAGCCTGCTTCACCATCCTCGAAGGTAAAATTTTATTCGTTTCTCATTGTCTTTACTTTCCTAAGTTTAAAGCATCACATGGATTCTAAGATGGGGCATGTTACAGGATATTTGCTCCAGCAGCTCAAGCAGTGGCAATAACAGATGCAACTGTTGAAGCCCTCGGAATCTTGCCTCATCAAGTCAGGGGCTTTCTGGCACATTATACCCAACTGGTTGTTACGGGAGCAGCTTTTGACAAGTGCACGGCCTGCTCGTCAATTGTAAGCTATCTTTCTGAATTACCTCCTGCAAGTTGGCAACCTCCAGTGTGAAGTTTTCCTCCTTTTTTATCAAATGGATACTCATAAAGCTTGTATCGATTGCAGGTGGTCGATGAGTTTAAGAAAAGGGGTATGGAATTTGTTCTCGAGGTGCTAAATCGTCCAAATTATTTGGAAGATTTGACGGGCCTGACAGAGATGTTGGCTGCAACTCAGGGCTTGACCCTCGATTGGGACGATGAGGATGATGAGATGTAGAAAGTCTAGAGGAATGCACAGTTTGAAGATTCTATTGTAGAAAGGAAATCTCGGAGAAAATGCAGGGAGTTGTACAGATTTTTGCAGAGGGTTGTTCATACCTTTGCCTGTTAAGTTTACTGATGATCAGTTGGATTGTAGGTCAAATCATTGCTCCCCTCATATTGTCAAAGGCAGAAAAGATTGAGGCCTTGAGATGTATTCTACATGCAGCTTGTACCTATAAGAGTCTGAAATGTATTCTCAAACCCCTCTTAGCTCAGAGTTGGTGACCGTGCAGATCAATTGAAGTTTGTCTATAGCTTGAACAAACTTGCACAAACTTCAATCCAACCTTTGTCCTGCACTTTCAACGGTTGTCAGTTGTAAGTATCTGAAGACGCAAAACATTCACCAACGCTAGCATCTGTGTGCGACACTATGGAGCTTGTTAATCTGCTCACCCGTAACAAGATCTATTATGAACATAGTGTCTGCTGCAAGCGCAGTTGTGAGATCAATGGAGGGTCATTATGGTGGTTCATCCATTCATTCATTCATTAGAGTATGTTTTTATCGTGTGTGCACGGTGACGTGTTTTTCTCAATATACACTTGGTTTTCTAAATCATTTTCCTTGACATGTAAAGCATTCCTCATCACGTCTCGTTACTGACCTTTCCATCCTTCTAGCACAACCTTGTGGTCCCCATAGTGTTGTTAAAAGATTAGGGGTGATCAGCACCGAGGATACTGCTATTACAAGAAAGCTCACAATTATTCCTTTAAAACGGTTGAGTTGAGGTGACGACGACTTTATCAATAGAGATGAGTAGCAATTGACATCTTCATACGATGGCAACCATTTATATCAGGATCTAGACACATGTGATTAAAAATGACTTCTGCAAAACACTTCGAGAATATATTTTGGATGACACCAACCACACATTTTTCATTGGTTTGATATCCAGTGTTGTAGATGTATTATTGATTAATACCCCTCTTATATACGTAGTCAGATCTTGAGAACCATGAAGTACTAGTGTGGTTTGTGAAATATTCTAGTTTTTTACTTAACACTTGTCTAATATAATAATCTTCTCCATCACTCATAATGTCCATATTGTATGTCCATTTGGGAACACATTGTTCGTAGGCCACGTTAAGACATTGATTGAGACTACAAAATTTCCAACTTTGTCGTATGAGTCGCCCTGATCCCACCAAAAGTGTCGCAGTAAAAAATGGTTTAAATGTTCAATTGTGATTATTGTAAAAACTGCTCGTACAAATAGGGTTGAAGTGTTACAAATAGGGTTACAAAGATGTTCAAATCAATGTAAAGTTGCCAGTACAAATAGAATTTTTGCGAAAAAAGTTTGCGAAGAGTACGATGAGAATAGTGACAACAATTTAATAAGAAGATAAAAGTGTTGGAAAAATACAATTACTAAGATGTTTTATTTGGTGGAAAAAAATTGTAATGAAAAATAATTTAAAACACTTGGTTGAATAAACACTTTGTTCAATATTTACTACAATTAAACTTTAGATTATTTCAATTCTTTAGGAACTAAATGATATGGAATTTTCTATGTTGATGTTATGTGAATATTGTGATCTATACGACTTAGTGATAATCTTGTTAGATCATATGGAAATATATCTATATATAAAAATGTCATTCTAAAAACTTGAAATGTACTGTTTTTTTTTTACCTTATATTCATGATGGATATTTGAAGATTACATAATTCTTCAATGTAATCGTGGATACGTGTTTTATCCATGAGATAAGATCTCATGAACATTTATGCAATAAAATAAAACATAAAAATGCTACAAATGTATATTCATTCTTAAGATCCAATACTCAAAAACCTCCATTACCAATTCCCAATATATACTTTTCATTTCAAAGCAATAGATTGATTTGATCTTCAATCTCTTTAATTTGTATCCTATTTGTGTCTAAAATGTCAATAGACTTTAGTTACTTTTGAACTTGAGTATTTGGTACTGAAATTTCAACCTTTATCTTTCTAATTCATTTTCAGTACATTTTTTTCAATTTCCAGCACAAAATTTTTATCTTTCATGATTTATTTTTTCTATGTTTCTCTACTATTTGCTTTCATCAACTACTTCATCTCAGGTCATAATATTTAGGATCTCACCCATGTCAAGTGACGTTTTCATGCTTCCTTTCATTTATTCTAATACAAAGTAAGTATGATGATTATCAAATCTGTCACCAAAAGAGTCATAAAAGGTAAAATCACTTTTATATCAATTCTATAATAATTTTTTACTATGATTTGTCACAAAACAATATTTACACATTTTTTTTCTACTAATATATTATTGTAATTTCTACATACATATCAAATCAAACTAAAACGAATGTAGATGATTACATTCATTGAATGTAGATGATATTTTGATCTACGGGCTAATTTTATTTCAAGTTTAACTCAAATGACTTTGTGAAAACTCATCATGATCTAGAAGTTAAAAATTTCATCAACTTTTCACTCAAGTATACTTCAAATGACTTTGTGAAAATTCATCATGATTCTAGAAGGTAAAAATTCATCAACTTGTCCCGGTTTCAAATACATTTTCACACAAGCTTTTCACTCATCATTCAATTACAAACACTTATCAATTTTTCAAAAATAATATTGTAATTCAAGATTTATATTGATGAAACAAGTACTCACACAATAAAATTTTCAAATTTGTTTAAAATGTTCTCTAACTCTCTACTTAGTATTATTTGAGATTTTATTATTTTAACAAATGATAATTATAATCTAATTTACTTTTACAAAAACAAACATAGATTTTTTTTACTAATTCACAATACGTGACAACATGTCATTGACCTACCAAAATCTTCTAGAAATTATCATATACTTAAATTGAGTTATCAATTTACCATTTGAGACATTCAAAGTTCTAGAGCCTACACTTATCACTACAATTTTAGATTTAATGTAATCAATGAAATTTTCTTTACTTGATCAAACCAATCAAAACAAATGATGAAGACAAAATATTTTTTCTTGTAATCTAAACCTTTATAAGAAATAAAAGAATGACGTTCATTCAAATCTTTTAAAATTCTCTTAATTATTTTGCCAAATATAAAATAGCTAAAATTAGTCATAATTAGCTAGATTTAATTATACCTAAACTAACCATGATCAATTTCCTAGCTATTTCTAATATTATTTCGCACAAACAATAACCTATCTTACAATTAATCCCATATTCATGTGTAACCAACAATTGACAATATGAATGAAACTCTTGACTCCATCACTCTAATTATAAAATCTTCATCTCAATATGTTACCATGTATATTTAAAAATGATAATTTCATAAAATAAAGATGAATATGAAATAGATTGGAGATCTATCATTGCGATATTGGATTTGCATATATGCAACTGTCTAGTATAAATTTTAAATATTATCATAGATCTTGAGTAATATCATGAGTTTTTAACAGCTAGCAAAAATCATTGATCTGTATATAAAGAAAATTGAAAAGATAAACTTGTGGTTTTCCACATTCATTTTTGTTATTTTTGTTGGAATTTAGGTAGCTTGTAGTCAATGTTGAAATTCAGGTAGCTCGTAGTTAAGCCATTGTAAATAGTGTTTGCAATAAGGTAGAATTAGAAGGAGTAGATAAAGGAGAAAAAAAGGTAGAGAGTTGAATTATCACATGATGCACCCTAAACCCTAAACCCTAAACCTAACAACTCATTTCATTCATTATGTGAACTACTCTGTGCTCTACACTTTTTAGAACAACCTTCTCTCTATTTCTTTCAATCTCAATGATTTTTAATCTTTTCTCCTCTCTTTACATGCAGATCATTGATCTTTGCTAGCTGTTATATATTCTCAAGAATTAAAAAGTATCATCATATTCTTCCTATTCTATGAGGGTTTAATCCACACTTTGGTTTGATGTTACTCCACACTTTAATGTTACAATGATAGTAGAGCTACTTTGCTTTGATTGTTGGGGTTAATTCAAGTTTTTGGATTTAATCTGGTTGGTAACCTATACTTAGTCACATGTTGGTTTGAGCTGAAATATATAAATCCTCATTTCAGAGTTGTAATGCTCCCTGTGTGATTATTATACAGCTATACTTTATTATCACGTGAATTTAGTCCTTGACAAGGTAAACCATGTACATCATTGTGTATTGTCTTGTGTGTTGTTGCAACTGTCATTGCACTATGATTTTTTATGATCTACTTTTATTGATGATAAATCTTCAAAAATACATGAAATTAATCCATTGGTATTCAAGAGATTAATTCATTTGAAGATGCAACACAACTTTGAAGATCAAAGATACGTATAATGTTTTTCCTTATCCCTTTTATAGATATTATCAACAAGTAAAATGAGATAAGATCTCTCTACCATTCATTTCACTTCTTGCAAATTAATGACAAACATACGGATTGTTGACATGTCACTCTCAACTAACACAAGCATACAAATTATTGAAATAAGAATTATTTCAATAATTCAAAAATCTGATCCAACCTCAAACACCTCAACAAATTGGAGTTGAAGAACTTCGTAACAGAATAATAATAAAAAAGTCTTGAACAATGAGACTCGAAGCTCATCTAGCCTGGTATGTAGTGAAGCAGTTAATATAGCAACTCTTCTTGTGAACATCGATCCAACCAAAGCAAATCATGAAAAGACACCGTTCAAAATATTTCATGGTAAGAAATCCGAAGTGTCTCATCTTAAAATATTTGGAAGCATAGCTCATGTTCATATTCCAAAGGAATAACGTAGAAAAATGGACAATAAATCAATATCATGTATGTTGGTTGGGTATGACAGTGAGTCAAAACCTTATAGAGTATGTTGTCCAAAACGCAAAAAAATTATTACCACCAGAAACGTTGTTATTGATGAAAGTAGAATTGGTTTTCATGAACTGAAAATTGCTCAGACACGTGAAGACAAATTTTTTTGGCATTTACTAGAATTGATAGTGAGCAGGTTGAAGTTGAGGAAGTAATACCAAGGGCTAATTTATCTGATGAACAAGTTGAAATTGAGGATACGATGCTAAGCTCAAGTTCAACATCATGTTTGATTTTAGACGTGTTCGAAGTTCCAAACTCAAGCGACAATGATGACGAGTCTATTGATGAAGAGACTACACAGTCCGAAGCAACGGACCATGAAGTTAAATGTTCTCCAACTTTACGAGTTTATGAACAACAACATAGAAGTTTTGTACCTACAAAACATATCCTGATGAGAAAAAGTGCTCCAAACTCCGGATACAAAAATTACTTATGAACGTTGTCAACACATGAAGATCCAGTTATATTTAAACAAGCAGTGGCACATGCAGGTTGGAGACTTGTAATGAAATAGGAGGTTGAATCAATTAACAATAATCAAAGATGGGAAATAGTTCACAAAGTCCCTTTTGTATTCACTCCAATTACTGCAAAATGGGTTTATAAAACCAAAGTTGGAGCATCAAGAGAAGTTTTGAGGCTTAAAGCCAGGGTAGATGCTAGATGCAACGAACAAATAGAAAGTATAGACTTCTATGATATCTTTGCTTTGGTGATAAAGTGTTCCACAAACAATATTGTCATTAGTTGTAAATGTAAGATGGAAGATACGTCAACTTGATGTTAAAACAACCTTCATAAATGACAAGCTAGATGAGGATGTATACATGTATGTGCTAGATGGCTTTGAGGGATCTCAAGAAAACAAAGTATGTAAACTTTTGAAAGCTCTGTATGACTTTCGACAAGGACTAAAGTCTTGGTATGAGAGTATTGATACTTACTTGACACAGCATGGAGTCCAAAAGAGCACAGTCAATAGTAATATGTTTTACTCAATCGTTGATAGCAAGTATGCAATTGTAGTATTCTATGTTGATGATCTGTTGCTTGTTGGGGATAATCATGACGAACACAATAGGATCAAAAGTATTCTTACAAGGAAATTTGATATGACAATCTTGGGTGATGCAAAGTTGTATCTAGGTGCAGAATTGAAGCAAACAAATATTGGAATCTACTTGCATCAACGAAGATTTATACTAAAACTTTTAGCAAAATTTAATGTAGATACTTGTAATGCAGTTCTTCCTTCCATGGCTCTTGGATACATTGGGTTGCCGCAAAATCAATTCTGCGATATCTGAAGGGAAAGATGAATTGGGGCCTTCACTTCAAGCAACATGGAGGGTGAGATATCATACCTTTGCTGACTCTAATTATGGGAGGGATGTTGACACTAGGAGATCTACAACTGGAATAGTTCACAAACATGGAAGTACTACAATTGATTGGAATAGCAGTTGCAGTCTATGGTGACAATGTCAACTACTGAGGCTGAATATTGTGCACTTTCTGAGGTTGCAAAGAAATTATTTTTTCTTGTGCGGATTATTAGCAAAGTTAGGATTATGCGAAAACGTACCAACGTTACTTTTTAGCGACAACCATTCATGTATTAAGCTAGTAGAAAATCCTGTTCTACATGCCAGAACAAAGCCTATACAAATTGAACACCATTTTGCACGAAAAAGAGCTCAAGCAGGAGATATTGCAGCTACCTCAATATTGCATAATCTCAGAGGCTGCATAATTGAGGTTGCTCTCACTTGCAAGCCGTGACTGTGTAGATGAATGTCTGAAGCGAGCGCATCATCGGGTTCAGAACGCGATCGTACCCCGTGCGTTCGCAGGACATGCGATACGAGAGAGAGACGTTTTGAGGCTCACAAGTGCATCATAATGCATGCGAAGCTTCTCTACATGGGCGGATTTAGTATCTTCCGTATTTCAACAAAATAAGGATGATTCTCAAAACAAAATACGAAGGTTAACCCAAATATTCTTTACACAGTAACGAAGCGATTTCAGTGTTAGGAAATGAGTTGAGTAAATTTTTTCTCAATATCTGGAATAGTCTAGCTTCGCCAAAATTAGAATGAATCGACTTAAAGCAGTACGAAGAGTATGTTTTAATTTTAAAAAACCAAAAGTTGTTTGTATTTTTCTATTAATTTGTCTATCTCCTTTTATCACCAAAAATCCCAATAATATTAATATTTTAACAACTTATTGTGTTCACTATGTTAATGTTCACTTTTTCCTACGTGATATTCACTATTTCAACAACTTCTTGTGTTCACTATATGTTCACTATATTAATGTTCACTATTCACTACGTGACATTCACTACGAGCTTCAGGCAAGCTCTGGCGTGAATACCAGCGTCGAACGTAACCATCAGTCCGACCTCCTTGCCCTCCTTTCCGCTGCCGCATCGTCGAGCAGTCAGATGAATTTACACTCTCGAGATGCTCAAATTGCACACGATATAAAAGAATGTGAGTCTCGTAGCAAGCTTCGAAGTGCTGAGATGAGCTGAGCAAAGTTGGAGGGGAGCTTCTGATGCACGAGGCGTTGTCGGACAAATGGCGGCGCAGGCTTCCGGAGAGAGCAACGGTCGCACCTCGGCTTCGGCGGATGGAGAACAGAAATGGACGCACGGGACCCGAATGGACGAGGAGCTGAAGCGGGTCGCCGAGAAGATGGCGGACTCGGGAGCGGGAGGAAGGGCGGCCGTGGAGGCGACGATCATGCGAGCACCTCACGAGTTTCGGAATTTCATGCCCACAGAGATCAGATACGATCCCGTGTGCATGCACCTGGGGCTCTACAACAGGGGCGCATAGCTTGCGCCCACCGCAGCCGAGACTCGCCGAATGGCGGCGGCGATCGCCTTCGTGAACAGACTGAACGCGCGCAGACTCGAGCTCAGACTGAGCCCGATCAGCTGGCACGAGAGGTGCGCCAGAGTCCTCCCGAGTCCTGCCCGAGTGCGCTGGCTGTGGAAGGACGCGCCGTCCGACATGACGGACGACGACGTGCGGCACTTGCTGGCGATCGACGCCGTGTTCATGCTCTGCTTTTTCCAGAGTCTGGGGTGCAAGTTCCCGCAGATCCAGGCCCTGGATCCGGACGAGGCCGTGATCTGGAGACTGGAAGGTATTATGCACGACTTTCTGCTGATGGAGAACCAGATTCCTCTCGTGCTGATACAGAACGCGCTCGCTCTGGCCCTGGAGGGCGAACACAGAAAGCACGCGAAGCTCGATCGGGTGGTTGTCATAAACCCGAGCCCTGACGACGATTCATCGTCAGTGGACTCCGATGTCGATGAGAGGGTGGATCTCGTATGCGCAGAAGCTTTCCATCCGGAGGTAGATGAGCTTCTGTCCTCGGTATTAGGAACTGTTCTGGTGGATGCTGGGCTGCAGGGGTTCAGTGACAACGTCGTGCCGAGATCTCAGACCGTGAGCTCTGATCACTTGTTGGATTTGGTGTACAGAGTGGTGGCGTTCAAATTTATAACACCAGACGTGGATGGTGATGACAATCCTCGGCCTGGTAGGAATAGCACGCGCTTGGTCGGTGCATTGATCAAACAGGATAGGAGAGAAAAGTCTCTGTACTTCTTTCTGAACCTGATGATTTACCTGGGCCACCTGCAATCCATTTTCCCGAGGCGCTTTGTAGCTGCATTCCATTCCAGGTTGCAGAATTTTCGAGAAGATCGCTGGCGCAACTCTCACTTCATTCCGACAGCCTCGAAGCTGAGAAAGGCTGGCATTGCAGTCAAAGGCTTAAAGGATGCGAAGATTTGGGACTACAAAATGGAGCAGGGTCTATTCACGGACACTTTGTGCATCCCGAAGCTCGACCTCTGGTTCCAAACTGCGAACTCGCTGAGGAATTTGCTCCTAATAGAAATGAGGCACCAGTCGTTGATGAACCGTGAGTGGCAGCCGCTGATGGAGTATTTGATTCTCCTGGACCAGCTGGTGGACACGAGGGAAGACGCCGTGATTTTGTGTGATAACACAGACGACTATGTGATCTTCAACACCCTGGGCGATGCTGGCGTTGCGGCAACAAAGATCAATGATCCTTGCCAAGGCTGTCTTATAACGGGAAACTCTCCTAGATTCGTTAAGTTCTGCAGGGATGTGCAGCAGTGGTATAAACGGAGGAGGAAGCGAATATTGCGGGAGTTTGTGGAGACCCATTTGAATAAGCCCTGGAAAATAGCTTCACTCCTCGCCGCCATATTGCTGCTCGTGCTGACTGCCCTCCAGACTTTATATTCCATACTCTCCTTCTACGGCATTTAGATGCTGTCGGACTGACTCCATTTATCAAAACTGCTGCGCACCGAAGTCCGTCAGCTGTACATAATCTGCGAATTTCCACCTCTTTTCAAAATGATGTCCATGCTTCGTCATCAAATTTTGCTCCAATTCTTCAGCTCCAGCTCGTGGTCCTTCTTCCTCCAATCCATCATCTCCATCGTCTAGTCCACCTTCGGGTCCATCTCAGTTTCTACCGCCGTCTTCTTCCAATTCTTCAGCCCCAGCTCCTGGTCCTTCTTCCTCCACTCCATCATCTCCATCGTCAAGTCCACCTTCGGGTCCATCTCAGTCTCCATTGCCTTCTTCTTCCAATTCTTCAGCCCCAGCTCCGGATCCTTCTTCCTCCACTCTATCATCTCCATCATCTAGTCCACCTTCGGGTCCATCTCAGTTCCATCGCCTTCTTCTTCCAATTTTTCAGCCACAGCTCCTGGTCCTTCAACCTCACCATCAGGCTCTCCTCCATCATCGTCTAGTCCAGGTGGTTCCCCAAGTTCGAGCCCTTCAAATTCTACTCTAGCAGGCTCTCCGGGAAGCCCATCTTCGAATTCCTCAGGTTCTCTTTTTCCACCCACCCCAGGGTCTTCGGGAGCTGGAGGATCAGGGCCCGGTACAAATTCTTCCAGCCCTGGATCGCTACCATCACCGTCGCCATCTCATAACAACACGGCGAAGATCGTAGCTCCCAATTGCAGGACTGGGAAAACTTCTACTTTGCTGCGTGGGTCTCTTTTGCTTCAGAAAACGAAGGCTTCGTGACAACCAGGCGGCTGCCATTACCACGGCTCCCACATCTGCTTGATGACATGGTGAGAATTTCATTGGTGATCACTCTCATGTGTCGAGCCGAAAGTGTGACATATATATTATGTAGGAGATAGAGAGGGATTTACTTGATGGGACCCGGAGTAAAGAAAATCGCTTACTGACCCGAGGGGACCCCACTGACGGTGTGCCGTCGGGCCATGTTCTAATCAAGTTCTTCTAACTATAGTTGATGGATATAGTGCGGGGGATTTTCTGTCAGTTGAGATAGATGTATAAAGAAAGATGGGAGTACAGTTTTGCAGGTACCTGATCACATTAAAGAACCAGCTTCGGAATGTCATGACGAGGTTGGAAGTCGGATGAGCTTCTGTAAATACATGATCCTGCTCATTTGTACATTTTCAGGGACTGCTCGCCCCGCACCGCAAGTCAATCACTACTGTCTTGAATCGATGTCTCGTTAAGATTTGTAGATTGGCAGTGCTTTACATTAGAGCATATGCTTGATTTATACATAGTGTATACTAGCAAGTCTTAGATCTTCATAGAGGATCATGTATTTTTAGATTCCTTGAGAGATGAGAGGGACGGATGACGAATCCGAAGAACGTGTGAAATAACGCTTCTCCTGTGAAGATTGTACCTCCTTGTGTTGGATATACCATGATTGTTGAGTGGCCTTTATCATAATTTAGGTTAATTGAGTGGCCTTTATCATTATAAGAGTAAAGAATAGCAATTATGGTTTTGATGCATTTTCCGCGCTGGGCATTTTCAACTATTATGGGTTCTACATATCCGAAAAGATGCGTAAGTCTCTGATTTTATGCCGGAGTCAACTTGAAAATAAAGTGGAAGAATGCTTCCTCACACAAAAAGTAATTTCTGAACCTGTTTTATAACATATTTGTAAAGAAAAGGGTGATTCATTATCAGACATTTTAAAGTGGATGATCTCATCAAGTTGCACATGCATGAAACCAATGGAAGAAGATTGAACTAGGGGTGAAATCCAACAACATATCAAACATGTCGTTTGTAACTAAGATATATCAATTTCCTAGATTGACCATTCGAGCAGAAGCATCGATAAGCGTGATTGTGATCATATGAATTGCACTATCCTGTGCAATTTATGCAAAAATGAACATACTATGTATTTTGTGTGATTTAAAATAAAATAAAAAGCAATCCCTGATTTAGAAATTAGATCTTGTTGAAGAATATGGAATTTGTAAAAGAAGATATTGATTTGTTTGTAGGTTGTGAGATTTTGACAAGGAACACTTCCGTTGATGAGTAGAATGTGACTAGGTTTTTTATTGCAAGTGAGAGGGATCCAAAATAGAAAGTAAAGTATTTAGTTTATTTATTTTATGTCTTTTAAGGTACTTTGCACTGATTCATTTTTTATCGGTCTCGTCTTAAGCGAAATCAATCATGTATGATTATCAATCAATCAATCATCAATCAATCATCGAATGATTAATGAAATGGATTAAGATTCAGTGAGTTTCTACTGAGAAGAGTTTTGAAAAAAGTTCGTCAAATAGCCTCTCTGGATGAGGTTCTCGAACCTTTTTATGAGGTCATGCAAGTTGTTTTTCCTAGATGTGATCTGTCGGCACAAAATCTGTTAGAAGTATTACTATCCACTTCTTGTTCCTCTCTACACTCTGTTAAAGAACGTGTGTACTTTGTACTATAGTCATTGATTGCGACACTTAGTCACGACCACTATCATGACCCGTCGCTGTCCATTAGGGTTTAGGTCCTGTATCTTTCGGATGACCACTTTCACGAATGTGTATATTACCCCCATCCGAGTTCACTCCTAAATAACAACTTAGATATTCTCTCTAGGATTCAGTACTTGTGTCTCGACACTTTCATGCATTGCTTTACTTCATGATATGGTATCAGAGCTTGAGGGTTATGGTATAAGCTTTAGGGTTTCGAGTTCAAAGTTCGAAGACTTTCAAAGACTTACTTTGTCAAAACATGAAGCACAGAGGATAGTTCTAGTTCTGGAAGATGACTTTTCCAGGGGCTTCAACCCGAATTGCATGGAAAGATCTCGCCAAATTCAATGGGGAGCATTTCCATGTCTAGAAAAGCAAGATTAGTTTGATCCTTCGACTAGAAGGATTGATGGACATGATGGAAGGGTTGAAGTTCGGCCAACCATTCCACCGGGTTCTACAACCAGAACTCCAGAGCTAGGCGCAGGGAGCAAGCAAGAATGGGATGTTAAAAATCTCATGTCCTTAGCGGTGTTGAGTAACTCATTGGAAGACCATCAACATCCATTGATTGCTCGCCATTCTACATCAGCAAAGGCCTGGGCTGAACTAAATACACTTTTTGAATCCCATGATGTACCAATGCAGATGCACTTAAGAGATGCATTGCTTTCTTTCAAAATGAAATCACGCGAGTCCGTAGCGAAACATATCTCCAAGTTTTGTCTACTTCTTCATCAGTTGGCATCTATAGGGCAGACTATTCCATAAGGAGAAGCTTATACCTGTCTCCTTCAAAGTCTTCCTATCGAATATAGATCCTTTGTGCATTCCATGCGGACACATCAAACGTTGATCACTCAATCTGTTATTGCTAGTGTTCTTCTTGAAGAATCACACCTCCAAGAAGAAGAAGAGTTGACAGACGGAATGGCAACACTCTACACAGCAAAGAAATGAGGGTGTAGCCAAAGATGATGCATCCAAGACACTCCACTGAGGCAGTTCCTTCATCTCGACCAGAATGTCTTGCAAAACCATCTTTTCCCAGACAAAAGATGAAATACTTCTACTGCAAGAAGAAAGGTCACCTTGCCAGCGAGTGCCGGAAGAAGAAACACGACAGCGCTGCTTCACATTCTACACCAAACGATCACTAGTGGTCACTACTCTAACATCAATCGGGATGGATCCGTCTTGGTACGTGGATCTGGTGCTACTCAACACATGGCATACAACAAAAATGCCTTTGTGACATATATTAAACTACCATCAAAGGAGTTCGTATATCTAGGCGACGACAGTCGCCAACCCATTCAGGAAAAAGGTAATGTACTCATTTTGTTGAATGATGAACAAGAACGAATAATACCTAAAGTGTTACACGTTCCTGGTCTCCACAAGAATCTCTTCTCAATACATTAGCTTGTTCAGCAAAGAGGAAGTGGTCTCCACAAGAATCTCTTCTCATTACATTAGCTTGTTCAGCAAAGAGGTAATGTACTGGTTGAACCTGATTGATGCATCTTGAAGGACAAGAAGGGCAATGTCATTGCTCAGTGCATCAATGACAACAACCTGTTTAGGCTGGGAACGATTTCTTTCATGCATTGCTTTACTTCTTGATAAAATTTCATGAAGAAGTTTGTGTCACTTTTTAAATCTTAGTTGCAGTAGGACACAAGTCACATTCCGAGGCGGTAGATTTTTCCCTTTTTTGTCTGATAGTTCTTTTTTCTGGGAACATAGTCAACCAATGTGAAAAACTAACGCAGAGCAGCTAAAAACTAGGATCAAAGAAAAGATGTCACGCAAATAATTCATTAGTGCGACGACAAGCGATGTCTCATCGCCCCAAGCCTCAGGGAATGCGAGGGGGTCTGCCCACATGTATACTCAAGACCTCAGTAATGAAAAGAGTAGGCTGCATGCGTCCCTTTAGCTAATCACTGAAAAATTATTTTCTTTGCGTTTTGGGCCAGCTTTACAATTTCCGGCCTATGATAGAGGACCCTTCTTCCCTTAGGGTTCGAGCGGGTCCTTCGCGAAGTGACTAAAAGCTCTGCTTTTTTGTTCCTGCCTGATACAGGTATGATTCCCCTGTGTCTCTCGGACCCGGACTACGCGCATGGCCTCAGATAAGAAAATAATTCTCTCCCAGAACGACTCAGAGCGCAAATAAAATATATATTTTATTTGGCTGGGCAAAGCGCGATTCAATAAGTATTGGAATCAGTAAAAAAAAAAAAAGGAAAAAAAATGCCTCAACTAGATCAATTTACGTATTTGACACAATTCGTTTGGTTATGAGTGTTTTATATGACTTTTTATGTATTATTATATAATGATGGATTACCCAAAATAAGTCAAATTATCAAACTAAGAAAAAGACTGGTATCGCAGGAAAAAGTAGGCGCGGAGCAGAGCAATGACCGTGTAGAACAGGATGTGGTTTTCAAAGAATGTTTTCAAGCCAGTGCAAACTATCTGTACTCAAGTGTATCCGGAGCATCCAAGTGGTGTTAAGGAATGGTCCAACTCGCAAATACTCATAAATTGCAACGAATGAATACAGATTATGTATGTTCTTTGGGAGAGATTGGTGTATCACAAGTGATAAAAAAGAAAAGATCCAACTTACTCTTTTGATTTTCTTCATGTCAGGTATGTAGGGGTGCATCCAATATATTTGATGTTGATGTATACGGAAGGGATGGATCAAGCATAAAAATCAGTTGCTCTTCAACGATGATGGGGACGAATTTCTCGTCTTCACAGCAACATGAGCCATGTTCAATGAACGCTGTCCGAAATGATGACGATCATCGATCAAAGAATGTATTACAAAGTACAAAGTCATACAAATTTCTGCATTTCATCCAAGTTCTTAGACACTCGTGTCTAAGAACTTGGAATCCTGTAAAATTCGTGATTCACATTCGACTAAATCTGGATTTTTTTTAGTAGAAAGAAAGATAAGATACATAAGTTTGACTTTTTTTACATCATGGATTAAAATAGAAGCATGACCATGTGAGAAATACTTGACATTATTTTCAACCAAGATAGATGGATGGGAATAGGAGAGAAAACTCAGTTGTCCAATAAGTATTAGCATCAGATTCATTGTCTACCATAATGTATTACCAGCTCAATGTTATACCGATATCATTAAAAAGAAAAAAACGCTATCAATTTTCTATAACAAAACCATGAACAGCCTCATATATTTAATAATGTGCATAAAATGTAATATTGCTCTAACTATGAACAAGATAAATAGGTATATATAAAATCCAAGAAAAATGCATTAAAAAGTAATGAAATGAATTTTTGGGAGATATATGAAGATTACTAAGGATTATAGTATATTGTTTAATGGTTTATTGGAGAATACCAAAACCTTGTTAGGTTCCGTTGATGCTCACTAGAGCCAGTATTTGGACAAGAGAAAATTTAAGACTAGGTATGTGTTTACAATTTATTGATGAATGCATTAGTTGATATTTTCTATTTTGCAAAAGTACATGACGTAACTAAATATAAGGTGACAATAAATAAAATTATTTGATTATATATATTTAACACTTATAAGAGATTGAAACAAAAGGTTGTCAATTTTTATTGTGATAATCAAAATGTGTTTACATCTTGTTGCAAATCAAGTGATTGACAATATTTGTTATCAATATGTGAAACATTGACAAAAACTATCATTTATTAGATATGCAGCATGTGATAAGAGTATTGAGCTAGTCAACATTGATGATGAATTTAATCCATTTGATGCGCAGGCCAAAGTTATTTCTTTCAACAGTTTTTTTGAACATTGTGCTACCAAGCAAATTTTGCCTCAAGACTACAAGAATATTTTACTACCAACTTTTGTCAACTTTATATATTTTTACTTTATTTTATTTTGGCTACAGCCTAGTTTAAATTACATTTGAGGGTAAAAAACAACCTATGTTTAATTCTAGAATTCCTTGCAAAGTAATTATTGAGGGTATGGAGATTATATTATATGAGTTAAGGCGGGTTGGTTTGTAATGATTCAAGTCTTGGATTAAAACTTTATTTAAACCCTAACATTCATTTGAATTTAAGTTATATTTAGACTTAATAATAATTAGGATTAGATTTAGGATTTCTGCTATATTGAATAAATAAATGGACGAGACACAACTAGCACTAATCATTGTGCATATTTTAAGTAAAGATCTTGTTGTTTATGTGAAAAAAGCCGAGAGTGGTAAAATGCATGATTTACAATTCTCAATAAATCAAGTTTTTTTTAACCAGCATTGTTTTCTATTTTTGTTAATGGAAAAACATAGTTTTTGGTAACATAATGTTAAAGTTAAGATGAAAAATTTGAGATGAATGTTTATACACATTTTAAGATTATATGGCTTAATAAGTTAAAACAACTGCATTGAGTGCATGATTGACATATTGAATTTCTAATCTTTAAAAAAGATTAAACTACTATTGTAACACATTTCAAGCTTTTTTAACTTAGTGTTCAAACGAAGTTGATAAAAAAATATATATGTTATCAATTTTCTATGATAAAGATCTGGATTACCTCATGTAAGTGATAAAATACATTAAATTTTATATTTCATAAATTATGAGCAAGGTAAGGAAGTACTTGTAAAATCTAGTATAAATGCATTAGAAAACTATGAAATTGATCTTTAAGTATACTAAGGATTATAATACTTTGATGATTTATTTTAACTATTGTGAATAATAGTGAGGATCAATCAATTGTTGAAACATTAAGTTTGAATTGATTGAATTGAATTGAATAATGATTGATATTTAGAGTAATATTACTCTTTTCTATACAAATTATTTTTTAATCTTTCAAAAGTTTCAAGTATACAAGATCTCATACTTATCATCCATTTCACTCTCAATTTATTCATGACATGGCACATATAAGCACACAGATCTTATCTAACATAATGGATCTTTATTTGCCAAATTTTTCATTGCCGACATGACAATTATAGATAATTCATTATATGTTGATCTTTATTTTCAATGATATCTACTTTAGTTTTTTAGTAAGTTTAGATGATTATTTAACTTGACATCATCAAATACTTCATAGACTACCTTGATGCATTCTATGAAAAAACTTTAGAGAAAAAATATAGAACTAACTATGTTTTTTTGCACTAGACAGCTGATGCAATAGTTGGAGATCTATTTTATAGAAATGCATAACTTAGTTAATAATGAAACCAAATTTATAATAGCAAAACAAGCAGCAAAGAAAATGATTTGGTTCAAACAAATTATCAATGAGATAAAACTGATGAATGAAATAAGTAACATTGATTTCAGACTTCATCTTCATGTACTTTCAATTTTTAAATAGAAGGTTGCGCCGGTAAAGATTGACAATAAACTCAATCAGCTGAGACATTGATCAAAGTTATTCATTTGAAAACTTTTAGCAAACATTGTGATACTTTGCAAATTTCATATGAAAAAACACAAGAAAATTTTACAACCGTATATTATATATATATATATATATATATATTAGTAACTTGTGATTTTTTGGCCACAATGTAATTTTAGAGAGCTCTAGTTTAGAGATAAGTTTATTTTGAATTTGTTTACAAAATGTTTTGCAGTTAAATTACATAAATTATGAAGGCTTCAATTTTGAAAACTTGAATCAAATTCTGTTGAAGTTACATTTGATTAAGCAGTTAACTGAGGTTAATTGCATATATAGCTATTTATAGCAGAAAGTGGTTGACTACCTTGGATATATATACCCAAGGGTGGTAAGAAGTTACTTCACTTCAACCAATAAACTCTTTCGAGTGTATTCCTCTGTGGACGTAGCCCTGAGGCTGAATCTCGTTATACGTGTGTCTTCTATGTTTATTTTGTTGTTGGTTTGCTCAGTCTTACGATTACTGCAAGAATTGGTAGCAGAATAGATTCCGGTTCGGTGTATGTGTCAGACTGTTTTTTGTGAACGGCTTTCTAACACGTGACGCTTTTCTGTGACAGTTTTCTGATATGTGACAATGTTTGACGGGTTTTGCAAAGTGTAGGGTTTTCACCGCTGACGGAGCTTTTTCTGTTGCTGACGGGTTCTTTGACACTCGTGAACTCAGAAGAGAGTTCAGCTGATATATGATAGTGTTTGACGGGTTTTGCAAAGTGTAGGGTTTTCACCACAGATTGTAGAGAGATTTGTCACAAGGTGACAGGGAGAGAAGTTCAAACTCTACGTCAGAAGGTCGAGGTTGAGTTTTCTGGTAGTGAACGGTGACGATATCAGTCTTGGAGTTTGGTCAAAGAGCTAGCACTCGGGTTGACAATGTTCGTAGGAGTGTCCGATGTGAAAGCGATCTAGGTGAGCAAAGAACGGAGGCAGGTAGGAGCAGGAGGAGTATTTGCCTCCTCCAGGATCGCGCAGGAGAGAAGCGGCCGGAGTAACACTACCCCTAGCAATAGAGGAGGAGGAGCGGCAAAGGGAGCAGGAGTTGAGTATTTTTTTCGGAGCGGTCGGAGTAAGAAGTTACTTCACTTCAAGTAGTAAACTCTCTCAAGTGTATTACTCTGTGGACGTGACCCCTGAGTGTGAACTACGTTATACCTGTGTTTTTTGTGTTTATCGTGTTGTTGGTTTGCTTAGTCTGAGGTTTACTTTAAGAAATTCAAGATTGTTAATAAATAACTTAGATTTTGGTTAACTTTGATTAGCTTAATATTAGTTACTTAAGTTAGTTTGACTGTCATCATATTAAGAGAGTTTATTAAAGCTCTTACTGACAATGATTGAGATTTCTTGTTATAAAGAGACTCTCCCTACGCTCTTGTGTCCGGTCAGTTCTTTTATTTTTTATCCGGGCAGTTTTTTTTCCTTTTTTCCCTCTTATGATGTAGCCCAAAGTGATAAATCATGTATATTTTGATTTGTTTCTCAAATTTGTGTGTCTTTTTTTTCAGGTGTGTTTAAATTTCCTATGAAAAAATTATTTTATTTTGTGTGTGGTATTCTCTAGGCTGCGTTTATATTTTTTATGATATAACTGTGTTTATGAATTTATCTAGTGGTCTTGAAAATTAATTGGTCTAAATGTAAATTGTGCTTTACTTTTAGCAATTTCCATTATTTCTAGCCTTCAATGATTTAAATGACATAAAAAAAATTCTTATCTACACACTGAGTGCGTAAGGATCTGAGAATATGCTTTTATTCCATAGAGATAATACTTATTGTGTATATATTGCATGTAAATGATCATTTTGTAAGAAGGTAAGCTAAAGTAAATTTCATGTATGTTTAGAGTGACAACATGGTCCAGGATATTTAAATCATTACAGGTACACACTTAGCATGATAGTAATCCATGTAAAGTAACGTATTCAAAACAGATCAAACATAGTTTATATATTTTATGGATCACATATACATGTTTCTACTTTGCTAAGATTTTCACTTATGATGTTTGATAAAATATTTTTTGTTGTTGTTGCTAGTTGGTATGGCTATATGTTTTATTTAGTTATTTCTTCTTAATAATATTTCTCATATTAAATTGCAAATGTTAAAATGAATATTTACGTTTTTAGTTTCATCCTTGAATTACATAATTTTGATAATTCTGTATTATAGATTTATACTAATTTATGTCCTACAAACCAAATATGCATAATGTTTTTACTACTTGGACATTTTGTCTATTCAAATTATTTGTCATCGTGGATAGATCAATCCATGAGGATATGATATGGAGGGGGTTAACTTATTGTAATGTTGCGTTGGTTGAGATTTGATTTGTATTGAATTCATGAAAGATGGGAAATAACTTCTCCCATCCTTTATCCCATATTAATAGAGCAATGTCCCGGTCATCTACGCAACTTGAACCTAGAAACAATATGCATACTTAGCCGCACTTGAGAAGAATTAATCCCAAAGCTCATAAAGAAAGAAGCCTTGTCTAGAATGCGTAATTTAAAAGGAGATCAATAGTCAACCGGGAGGTTACTGTACTTGGATATAGAAAGAGATGAGAGATGAATTGTTTTGGAATCATGACCTCCCATCCCATGTTAACACCTTCTAGGATTGAGCTGGAACGTGACATCTTCACTGTTGATGTTGAAGGTTACAGTTGTCGGGTGGAGAGCAGATTTGCTGACATCGAATGTTCCAGACGAGCGCATGGGCACCTCTGATACAAGAGTATGAATAACAGAGGAACAAGGGTCCAAGAAGGCGAGAAGCAGAGCGAGCGCACACTATTACGGACTCTTCGCAATGCTGTGTCTCCAGAGTGCACTTTTGCCTCTGTTTCCGCCAATTTCTAATCGAGTCCGGACGAGGCCCAGATGGATTTCCCGAGCATCCACTCGGTGCCGTTCGTACAGCGACGTACATGATGCAGTTCCCAGCACGTATGGCGCGGAAAATGCCCAGTGGTTGTCAACTGAGCTCCAGCGTCTACGTACCAATCAGGTCCGTGGATAGGAATGTCTGCCTTGCTTTGCCTGTATACTGAATGGCACTGCGGCACGGTGTATGAGTTCATGCAAATTTGAAATCTTTGAGTTCTGTTCTGAGAGGCACGATAAGAGTGACATTCGTCAGCTCATTAGCTTTAAAATCTTCCGTTCGACGTCTATCCAGAGTCTGTTGAGAAATCGCAGTCTTTAGAATGAGTGCAGAGTAGAATAGCAAGATGTCTACTCAAAATTTTTTAATGTCTTTCCGACTGCTAGAATAAATGCACACACACGTACCTTTTACACCTGTTCTGTATTTCGTTGCATCGTGCAGATGTCTGCATTGCAGCTTAGTTTCAGCTGTACAGAGTGATCGCTGTACCAGTTTCAGGCTGCTTTACATCTGAATTTTGATCACGAGGACAGTTTTCCTTCTCTACTTCGATAGTCATCTATGACCCGAGTGGTACCATGTATATAGACGAGGTATCTTGAGTGGAATTCGGTAAAGCTAACAACCTGGTCCATGTCTTTTGTAATTGCCGGGTTAATCAGAAAAGCGAAGGAGATGGGCTTCTTTTAACTCGTGGACAGTGGTGCTGGGTTTTGCAAGACCATGACCATTATCAATTTAAAGGAGAAATGAAGTGAGTAAGAATTGTACCTAGTGTACTGTCGCTTCTCTAGGTTTCAGTTTATAGTTTCTTCGTTATAACTCGAGAGTGTTGGTAATTCAGGTTTCACAACACTACGAAGCGGTTTGAACTGTTCATACCGGAGGTTTCTGCTAAGCTGCAGCTATTGGCGAACGTATCGCTCGACTCAGTCACTTCTTCAGTCAAGGTTACCGTCCTTTATCCATCCCTGAATCCTTCATCAGTCGGACTTGCAGCCAGTGTCCAACGCTTCCAGCTTCTTTCGTCTTTACTTGAATCAAAGCATCACTCCAATGCCCACGATATTGAGGAGTAGCTATGATTTCAGAACAGTCTTTTTTTAGCTGCAGCGAAGCGCGTTCTTTAAATTTTGCAGAAACCGTCTCATCAGAACTTATTTACATATACTTGTGTTATTGTATGAATTTTATCGTATTTATGTATTCTCCGTTCTTTCCAGATCCTGCCTCGACATAAAGGTGGAAATCCCCCTCCTAGGCCAGATGGCAACTGGACTGCCTACATCACCAGGGCTGGAGAGAGTACCACTATTGAGGTAATGCTCTAACTATTTGGCTATCAGATGCGGTTGCTATTTTGTACTCATCACATCGGGTACATCCTGAATGTTCTCTTTGGTCATGAAACCACGGACCCCGTGAACACGTGATTACTTACTGAGTGTTTACCTATTCATAGTGTTCTGGTTGATTTGCTAATTATGTGTGCTAAGTCCAACATGATCTCCGGCGGTAAGGCACAGGGTGAGGCGTTCTTTGTTTAAGCGACATAGCTAAGCCATTTTCCCTTCTTTCCTTGTTACAAGTCGAAAGTTTCTTTTCCTTTACTAGTTACAATTTGCCCACCCTTTACAGGTGTTGGTGGATATAGTATCAAATAATGGCGATTCACTTACAGGTCTTCAGGTATTTACATGTGCATTTTCTTCCATATATTGACATTCTCAATTTAAACTGTAACAGAACAGCAAACTGGGTGCTTCTCTTTTATTTTTTGATGTCGGAAGAATATAATTCTAGACTCTGGTGGATATAGTATAAAATTATGTGGTTTGCCTGACAGGTCCTCAGGATGTTCATTGCGTCGTCTTTGCATTTTAGTTGAAAAAAATTGGACATGTTGGAAGATTCACAATTCTTCGTATTCATGGTACTAAAACGATGGTCATGATCTACGGTTGGAGCGTCACAGCCTACTATAAGCTGACAAAGTCGTTAGAGTTCTGTAGACAGGTGTGGTGGAAGTTGAGTACATCTCATATGGTCCACATGGCCGAACAAGACATATGCAGCATGCAGTTCTACCCCTGCATTATCCAGAGGTGTCCAGCAATAAGTTAATTTGGCGCAAGTGGGTGTTAAAACTCGTCTGAAACACAGATTTGTTTCTGAATGGTATTTCGTCATGATCAGAAGATTTTACAGCTAAAACCTCAGTTACGGCGAAGATGAACTTACCTCAACTGGTTTCGTTGGTCCGCAGAGCCGAAGGAGGAGCATTTGTTTTGCCCATCCACACACATATCCTATCACACTTGGATGATCCTTTGCAAGTTCTCCGTAAGTACGTGTGATCTCTCACCTATGTGCCTGACTTAAACTTCTTTCCTGATGTGACACCTGTTGATTCCAGATGGCATATATACATAGAATATGATTCTACATATATATATATATAATCAGTAAGGTTTCCAGTGTATATCACTCTTCTGTTTGCACAGATCGGTCTTATCGACAGCTGGACTTTTTCTCCCACTTACGTCTCTCAATCGCTTCTATGGATACTTCGTTTTCATCTGCATGTTTGCATTTATTCGTTTCCAGTCAGTTGCCACGGGTTCCGGTTCTTCGGTTTTTGTCTTCACGTTTCCCTTAGTTCTCCTCCTTCGGCCTTCGGCTCCAACTAAGTGATCTCGAATGACTAGTTTCGTTAGTTTTCACGTTTGACTTAGTTGGCTCCCGTAAGATGTACCAACTTAGTCCGAGATTCTTTGGTTCCCTTTTTTTGTGAAAGCCCCTGCGGTTGATCATGTACTATGATATGCGTAGCACTCCAGTGCAAGCATATATCTTTGAAAGCACTCGCTACAGTAGGTCACTCAGATGCAAGACGAGGGGACAAAATTAGAATATCTTTAGGCATTAATTCTGTTTCAGTAGAGAAAAACAAATCAAGCCACGTTGCCGAATTCAACCGAGATGCTGAATTAAATTTTTGGCATAGATTATCTTCTGTTCCTTTGTTTTCCAGAGGAAAACCTGGATTTAGTATTACAAACATGTTTCCTGTTGCTTTTCTGTTACCACTTTCTGAATTCTGATACCAATGTCTGGTGACGGGTGTTCTTTGTCTGCAAATGTCCCTCTGCCTGTAATTTTCAAATCTTGAAATCATTCTCGTTGACACACGTAGTCCGTTTGAATGAAATGTTCACATAGATGGCCTTAGTGAAAACACGTGAAACGTGAAATAACAGAAACATCAGTTGCAGCGGAGGTTTTCCCCATAAGTCCATTATCACGTATATTTCAGCCATGCAAGTAATACGGTGTTTCGAACAGTCAACTCTACAGGATCAGTATGCGCTGAAAGTTACTGCAATTCATACTTCTTTTGGAGTACCTCCGGTTATGACTACTCTTTATCCAGGATTACAATTGATAGTACCTGGAGATTATATGATGTTGCTAACAGGCGCTAAGTACAGGTACGTTCTGCCCCATGCTAAGGCTGGTGATGTGATTGCCATCGGTGAAACACCCCTAGCCATTATGCAAGGTACCTCATCTTCTGGTTCTGTCTTATTTCTGTTTTTTAAGAAAACGATTTTGGGCATTATAAGCACTTGTTGTTGTTGTTGTTTTTCGCCTTGGATGTTGTTTGACTAGTAATGCTCCGCAGTGTCATCTTGGTCAGTACATTTTACTGCAATACCGGTATCTGAATTAGTATGCCTGTTCCGCTCTTGCTGTGATAGGTCGGTTTAGGCATCCACAAGGTGTTCGTCCTGGAGTTCTGGCTCGCCTAGCTTGTCGCCTTTTCCATCCAACCTCTTCTCTTGCTACTGCTTGTGGGTTGCAGGTAGCAGTTAACATATGAGCGAAGTTACGACTATCTGCGGGTTTTGTCTCTTCCGTTGAGTTTGCAGTGACTAAAAAAGTTTCTATATTTCATCACAAAGTATGTGTTGAGCCTTCATAACGAAATAAAATACTTTTGTGATTCAGGTCCTAATTGACATAGCTGGACGACTCAGGGTAGTTGTCGCAGTGGTCCTCGCAGTGATCGCAAGGTGCCTCACCAGAATCCTTTTCCAGGTTTTCCATAGGGTTTTATGAGGAGGAATCTGCTTCTAATCAGTTTTTTCCTGATTCTTTTGCAGAGTGCTGGGTTCAAGGGGTATGTTCTATCGTGTTGCTGGAGATCAAGTGAGTACTAGCTACCTTTGTAGATATGAGTGATGGGTTTGTCTGTACTTTTGCAAGAAAACTGTTCACATTTTTTACGGAAGTCTTACGACTCAGTTGACTGGTTGCAGGCCAGACTTATTGACGATGTTACTGGCACGCTTCCTCCCTACGACCAGTTCATCACTCTTGGACCAGTAATTTCTCTTCAAAACTTTGATATCCCTCAGGAACAAATATATATGGATAGTAACTTATCGCGAAGTCGGTAGGCTATTTTTCTAAGTAATGCGGCTAGCTGCTCACCTGTCTTAATGAATGCTTGTGCCTGCCGTTTCAGAGTGCTTGTTTTTCCTGTACTAATTCCCGAACCTGAGGAAGATTGGTATGCCTTCCTTCTTTGTTTCCTTTCTTTGTTTCCTTTCTTTGTTTTGATGTTGAAAACTGGCTCCCAAACAACTGGATCGAACCCCAGCTCTACAACTTCCTTGAAGTGTCATGGATCGTTCCAAGGGTGGTGACGAGATACTGCAAAAATGTTTGCTAACGAGTGCAAGCTTAACGGGAAACTAATTGTATTGGCACACCGCCGCGCGTATTGCCTGCTTTTGCTTGATCCTGCTGCGTATACATATATCCAAAGGGATCATTACAAAACAATATTCGTTTCACTTGTAGTAATAGAAAGTTTCTACCTGCATAGTGCTTCCTCCTTTTCTACCAACAAGAGTCATCGAAACTGGATTGGTTTGTTTCTCGCAGGTCCGTGTCCAAGCTACTGTGGACGCCTTGAGTAGAAAAACCGGTATTTGGTCCTATGAGCTCAAGATTTACCCAAGATATCACGAATTGATGCACAAGCGATCTTGCATTCTGCAAAATCGAGTGATAAGATGGCTGATTTCTGACTAGAAGCATTTGCTTTTTTGTTTCATGAAGGTTTCGAAGTCGCTGTTGTGGATGTCAATGACTTGAAACGTGTCCAAGTGTTGGGGGTAGGGATCTAAACTCTACCTTCGCTTGATGGTTTGGCAGAGACATCTGAGTTTGTACCGGTATATTGTTTGTACCTCCTTAGATACTACTTCAAAATTATCCATGTCTCCTGTTCAAGGGCACAATTCCTGAAATCCTAAAACGTATACCCTGCTTAATGGATGCTTTGTTCGTTTGTGTAAATCGAGTGGTTTCTTTTTTCATGTAGGCCTCACAAGGTGTAAGCCACAGATGGCTGGAAGCAGCACTTCGACACAATCCTGCAGGTGAGAGCGACAGTCCGGTCTGCTGAGAGATGTGTTCACGTTACTCTTGCACTTGTTAAGGCGCAGTTTTACTTAGTGGACACAATTCGAGCTTCTTTTCAAGACTCAGGTCAACTTGGACTTTTGTTACAGGAAATGCCGATGAACAAACGCCAATTGTTCTTATACGGAAATCAGCGTAAGCTGTATATCCAGTTATCCTCATTAGTGAGGTAAACGTTCACTTCAAAATCATTCATGAGAGATATCTTTCGTGGGTCTCTATGTGCGGGTGTTTTTTCGCAAAATCTATGTGTTTGTTAGTCTGCAGTCTCCGAAAGGCACATACTAAAGAGTATTTGTTTTTGCAGTGGAAGAATGCTATCTCTGGACTTGGCGAGGTCAATCAGGAAGATCACGTTGTAGGTGATGCTGAAGAAGTTGAACTCATGAGTTTTCTGTGAAGTTTGCAATCTGGTAAATAAATGTAAGACCCGCTTGGGTTTCATCTGCATTTCTATGGCGAGGGCGTCGTATATACTGGACTTCCATGTCTGGGCTCATGGATGTTAAATGAAGCCAGCAGTCTAAACTCCAAGACAGAACGTCTGTTTCAGATTCAATACGACTATCGTCTTCAGCCTCAGCAAATTGAACGTTTTTGGAAATACTGTCAGGATTGAAAAATAGTTTAGGCAGTAATGTTCACGAGCGGTTTTAGCTAGTCAGTTGTGACATATTCGGGAGTAAAAAGTACTGTTCTTGGCTTTCCTTGCAGGAGATCACATTCACTTCTGTCCCATATATGTAATCTCCTGAAGGAAAGGTTCCCCCTAAAGAATAGACTACCTTGAGGCACAAATTTCAAAGAAATTTACACCTCTACAAAACATAAGAAACAAGAAAGCGAAATTTTTCTTCACAGGTTCTTGTGATTCATTTGAAAATGATAAGTTCAACTCCAAATAGAAAAGAAATAAATTTGTATCTTACGAAAATGATTTCACCTCAGATACAATGCCACGTGTTTGGAACATCTGTTAATTTGGATCTCAACAAAATACAATCCACATTAAATGACTTCTACTCTGCTTTCTTATACAAGTTTTGAATTATTTGCTTTTTTTTTTCCATTCTAGCTAAAATAAATACTGACTGATGAAAAATCAATAAAGATACTAATGATGTAAATGTAAGATTGGAACCATTATAAAAGCACGAAAGATTTTTATTTTATGCGTACACAAAACACATGGAAAGCTGAAAAACTTATCATGGGAAGCTGGGGATCAAGAGATATGTGGAAAATTGATAACAAGTACAATCAAGATTAACATTCAAATTGATGAGATGACATGAAATTTAGAATTGAGAATCAAAATCTTATAAAATATATCCAATGCACACATAGTACCCAATAATTCAAACTTAGCCTTTTACTGATACTTTGTAATTTCTTTCAATTATGTTTGATAAAAGTTTTAAATCAATTATTGGTGATGACATAGTATTATGAAAAATATGCAGGGTTTATGTTATAGTAACTTCTTTCCTATTACTACTATTGTTAGTCTTCTAATAGTAGTGATAGAAGACAACTATTAGAAGTAGTATTCTATTAGTAGAAGACTACTAATAAAAGTCTAATTTAGATTTCAATGTTCAAAATGACTTGACAGTTTTTTGGGAATCTTAATAGAGAGATTAAATATGAAGTTTAATATTAACATTTCATGAACATTGAGTTCTAAGGTACAAATAAACAATTTACGGTTGACATCATCTTCTACATAGATTTTATTAAATTGATATTTGTAAATATAATATCTGTTTTATACTTTCTTTACAATCGAAGTATGAAAGTATATGTTGTGGTGTTCAAGTTTTATAGATGGTAAGATAATGAACAAAATATGTTTCTAGTAATTTTCAAACAGAAAGAAACAAATATCGTACTATGAACTCATTAGAAAAAGTAAATAAAATTTCGATCTTATGTAAAATGTAAAATGAAATGAAGGCACGAGGACAGTAAACCCTGAACTTGTTTCATGATTGCTTTGTGCAAATGTATGTTTCAAAAACTTATACCAAAGTATAGAACAGTGTGGACATGTCAACGAGGGACTCTTAGTGACCGAAGTGTCATGGCCTCCGTGCGAGGTCACAAGTCGCTGTGATGGCTTCCCTCCTTGGCATGTCCCTGGATGCTCTTACAGCCGTGGAACTGATTGTTGCAGTCGGATTGGAAGAATGCTGAATTTGACGTCACAGTGTTGGGATAGGAAAGTTGGAACCGACTCCTGGGCTCGAGCGAGTGCTATTGGCTCCGAAGCAAAGGAAGAATATGCCCGTGACGGCTTTGCATAGTTCCGTACCTATCAAAGGCCTGGGGACCAGGATTTGCGGTATCCGTTGGTCTTCGGTCGGTCCTGGACGCAAGATATCTCAATTTCCCAGAATCTGGTACTTGTATAGCAAGATCCATGAGAATCCTGACCAAAGTCGATGTTGCATTCAGGATCCAAGCCACTCTGGAACAGTTGATTGCGCGTTGATTGGTCGCAGAAGCACAGCCAGACAGACGAATGTTGGCATTGTTTATGTATGCTGATGATGAGCCGGTGGGCACAGGGCACAAAGCAAGGACGAGTTTGGCATTTGCTCGCTGTGAATGGGACCTGACAGCCAGGCCGCTTTGACTCCAGCCCTCCAGCATGGAACTGAAAGTCAAAAGACTTATTCCTCGCAATGCTTCACGCTGTGCAGAATCGTACGGTCTATATATGCAACTTGGAACTAGCTCCGTCCGAAATCCTCCAACTTGAAGATATTTCTCGCCGGCAGCCGGAGCTGAACTTACTTGTCTCGATGTTACAGCAATGCAAACAGTTGTGAATGGACGAAGATCACCCTTGCAGATCTGTGAGTTTGAGTTGGTCCGATCGGCGGCTGCAGTTCTCGAGCCACAAGCTGTGCGCAAGGCGAGCACCTCACCCCCGTTAGCGTTACAGCACGCGGGGTTGAGCTCATTTTTGGAGCAACACACGTGCCTCGACTTGTCCAGGGGGCAAGTTATTTTGCTGGCTTTGCAACCGGAGGAGGCAGGTTGGAAGGCAAGGGACTGATCGTGACAGCATTCCGGTTATTCCTGCCGAGCTGCTACGAAAGACATGTTCTGTACAGCGTTACAAACATAGACATGACCAATCCTGTACTCGACTAAGTGACCTTGCAACTGACCAGCATTCTGATGAACTTGACAGATGCAGACTTTTCAGCTGCCGGTCCATTGAATTGGACGTCCCCCGAAAGTCCTTTATGAGGCATAGCCAACGGGCTTGTGGGTGGGACTCATGCCATTCGCAAGTCACGATCCTCCAGATTCTCTGACTGGGAAAGCCTGAAGCCAGTGGATTCGGATAGCTAGAAGCCAGTCAATGGACCTTGAATGTTCAGCACCTTTCGTACGAGTCTTACGTGTGATGCTATCTTATCTACGACGTTACTGGCTGGAAGGGTGATACGAGATCTTCCGCTTTCGAGTGTATGTATTCATCGGGGATTCTATCAAGACAACGTTGCAATTCCATCATACGGTTGGCAAAACCTTTAATGTAAGATCTCAAAGTTTTCAGCAAACCTCGGCGCACGTTCCATGCTTTGGCAGCCTGAACATGTGTATTGCTGCGAACATCCTCAGAATCATGACAGAACTTGCTACACCCATGCTATGACAGGATAGATTTCTACCAACGAGAACTGCGAGTCACAAGTAACACTCAGCACCCAATTGATGCAAGCAACGTCGTTGTTCATCTGCGTGGCGCGTAAACTGCGGATTGAAAACTCCTGTGCTTTCCATGTCTGGACCGAGCCCAGTTAAAGTTTCTGGCGTCGCGGACTCAAAAGCAAATGATCTCTGTTAACTATATTGGACCAGATGTAGGAGTGCCATTTTAAGAATAAAGTGCACTGACCACGGGGAATAGAGTATACATCGGGGAAGGAACCACAAATACACTGCACTGTCATTTTGGAGAACATAATTAGTCAGATGGTGTGCAGATGTCGACAGAACTTCAGCAAAGTTGCTGAGTCCTCCCACTTGTCGAAGGAGCTCATAGGATGAGAATTGGCTCGGGAAACCGAAAGGTTTCCAAGTGCAGAACATCCATTTGATATTACTGACTGGAATCAACTGAGCACGGTGAGCAAATTACATTTCAACCGTGACTGTTGCTGACCGAGCCATTGCCAAGATACATTGGGTTTGAATCTGACGGTGGCCACCGACGTGAAGGTATGAAGGCAGGAAATGTTGTATGTAAATTTTTCATGTATGTAACTGCTGCGGAGGCTGCCTGGCTTGCTCAGGTATGATTCGCGTGAGGAGGACGAGGATGTGTCTGGATTCTGAACCTCTTCTGATACACAAACTTTGTGTGTGCTCATCACTTCCAAGAGCTAGTAAAGAAATAGTCTAATATACTCTCTCATGCTGACTACTCAATAAACCAGCTGGGCAGTTTGATCATGATGCCTCGCTTTCCTGACTTGCCAGATTAGATACTGTTTTGATCCGATTTTCCGCTATCCCAAAAAATTTTGTATGTTGTCAAGTTACTCGATAGCAACTCTTCATCTCGGATGGATATTGTACTAATGCCTAAAAGACGTAGTCCCTGGAAGCAATTTTTGCCTCCCTTCCACCGTCAGTCACCGTACAGAATATCATACCAATTTCCGTGTTCTAAGGCTTGGGATGCAGTCTGCTTCTTTTTGGATCACGTGCTACAAAAGTCGGATTGTCTGTTTGGTGTTTTCCCTCGCTCAAAATCCGCTTGGATCCGTTATGAATTGGCGATGCATCTCGGACATTATCTCACGTAAACCACATCTGATCAATTGGGCTGATATTGACCATATTTTTGGTTCCATTGCATATCTAAACAATCTAGAAGATTGTCATAGGACTTTCGTTCGATTACTATCTCGCTCTCTAGTTTTTTGAGCACCTAGCACTTCATCATTTCGTGTGTATAAAATAATATTTGTTATAGAGCTATTGAAGCATGGAAGAAAACACGCATCAAATTCTTTATGTAACCTTTTTATATTCAATAAGAAAAAAAATTCCTACTCTACTGAAGGAAAAAATATATGACAGCAAACACCTACTTTCATATGAATACGTTCAAACATATTGCTCAAATTTAAGTATAATCTAACTTATATGAAGCCATTTAAAAAAAATTGTGATATTGAAAAAATAATCATATCTTTATTCAACTATTAATATTCTTCAATGGCAATCGATTTAACCAGAAGTTGCAAATAAATTTAACTATAATCAATATCACTTTGAAAACATAGGGAGTACCAGGATATCAAAGGGTCGGTAAGGCCATATGAAGAACATTTTCTAACCCTCATATTTAAACTCAATGCAGCCATTTTTTGGCTTGCTTCTTAGAATTACTTTCTCACTTAAAATTCCTTAAAAATCTATTTTTGCGTAATAAAATCATCTCATTTACTTTTACGTGTTTATGTTCATCATTACAAACTCTAAAGTATGCAACAGTCTTGGAATGTTCATGTATTGAAAGATTTTGCCAAATGTGTAAGTAACGAATTTCAATTCAAGAAAATGAAACAAAGATGTACATTGAAAAATTCTGTAAAATTGCTGGAGAAATTTGAAATGCAATTATTTTTTTTATGAAAATTTTGAACCCAAATTACTTGAAAAATCTAATTGATTGAAGTAGAGATAAAATGAAAGGAAATTAAAAAAAAAAACGCATAGATCATTATATTGTTGGTAAAATATTACCATTTGTTGAATTTTAGATTAGTTGTGTTAGATTATGTACAGATAAAAAAAACATGCATTTGAAAAACAGAATACAACATAGTCAACACAAAAAATACATAAGTAATCACTGTGGATTAAATCAACAAAATAAACTCAGCTTTACTTGTAAAAATTCTTATTGTGTCACCAATAGCTTTGATGAATCATCTTATAGATTCAAAGATTAGAAAACGGAATGAAGCTAATTTCATCAAGACCAAAGTTGATTTCTAACAATCACCCTTTAATTTATGTTTTTAAATTTTGTAAGTCATATATAAGTACTCTACAAAAAATTAGACGAAAGCTATACATATGACAATTTACAAAATAAAACTTACCAGAATTCATTCATAACCATAACAAATTATAGACATAAAAATATGTTTTAGAGCTGATAAAATTGCTACAAAGTATTAAAAAATTTCCAAAACTTTTCAAAATAAATATTTGGATCAATGCATTAGTCAGATTAAGTTTACTATCAATCTTGATTTGCTCAACCTTCTTATAAAAAATAAATTTGTTGATGTGTTTTATTGGCTATCTATCATTTGATCTGATGCAAGATGTAAGTCAAAGATGAAACACAACTCTGAAGATAAAAAATATCTAGAATGATTTTGCTTGCACTTTCTAACAAGTAAAAAACATAAAATCTTGCCTTCATCTTACATTTCACTCCTAGTGAATCAATGACATTACGGATTATCCTAATAAGTACACAGATTTCTGATGTATCATTCTCAACTAATATATACACTAACTAATAAAATGTGTTGCTATCAATTAGCACATTTATTTTTATCTAACAAATACATTTATAGCTAACTCACAAAAATAAATAATTTACTATAATATAATTATATTTCATCTTCATTAATCTTAACTTTAATTAGCTAAACATTGTTACAAAAATTATTCCGTACAAAACGCAACATCTTTGTTGTACATCAGATCAAAACTGTGAACTTTCATAAATGTATTCACTGAACTTTTAACTGGTTATCAAGTTGATTCATATGATGAATATTTATTTCATTGAATCAAATATTAAATTTTTTTAATATTTATGATCTCAAATTTTTCTTTTGAATATTTTTATTATTTCAAATTGCTCATGATCAACTATCAAGGTTGCTACATGAGTTGATGAGTTGTTCATACTAGTATATAAATACAAAGAAAATTCTAGAATTAGCTAATTGTATTAGTAATCCTATTAGTGATTAAGACTTTGGTTAATTCCTGATTTTAAAAAACTGCATGTAGATACAATTGAGAAATTTATGAAGTCATAATTATAATTGGCCTCATGTGAATCGTCTTGCTTATCATCTTAATATATAAGTTATCAAACACTTTGATAGATCATATATCAGATCCATGATGACATGTGTTCATTACTGTTTTTGAATGATAATAGATTGTAATAAACCACTTGCACTTGACTTGTTTTGTTGACAAGTTACATAACTTTGAAGTTAAGTCTTCACATACTCTTATATTTTGTATAAAGCCTTTCTTTAGTTGGTTGTATGACCTTATGTTCAAGTCACAAAGTAGCTACTAACCAAAAGTATGCATAAAAGAGTTTGTATCCAAGAATACAAGAGATACAAATAGACTTCCATACAAGAAATAGACAAATTTCAGACATCATAATCTAGGAGCAATAAATAGAGGTCTTCTAACACCATTTTGTTTCATCATTTTTATCATATATATACGAGTAAAATCAAAATCCAAAAAAATTAACCCTTTATTGATATAAATATCTATCTATTACAAGCCAAAGCAATCAAAGAAGTGTCGGTAGATCAGGCAAAAATCATGTCCATGAACAATATTTGACTATCATTGTGAGTCTTTGCAGATGTCAAGGTCAACTGTTTTTTGCACACTCCAATTCTTGGTGCTCACTCCATAAGTGTTAGTTTGATCTTGAATACTTATGCAGTTTGAAATGTTTTCCATCTAAAAATTCAGATTGGATCTCATACTTCGGATCATCACATAGCCTTCAAGTATTACATGCGATAAGTTAAAAATTATTATTATTAGTACTGTAAACGATATGTGAGTATGTATAAGACAAGTAAACAATCCTGTTACATCTTGCGGCTGTCGAGCAGCAATTTTTCCAGGAAGAAAGCAATTTTTTTTGATTAATTTTGCCTTGTGAATACTCACACATGTAGTGATAGGAGACGAAAGGAGTCGATTCAGAGTCATAGTCAACTTATATCAAAATGGGTTGTGGATGAGGTTACAATTGTAGCAATTGATAGGCTTCCGCTTTTGTATCAAAGTTGAATCATGCATGCATGGTTCATGCTTCCCAATCAACCCTAACCTTCTCTTCTTTATATTTCTGGTAAAACAATTTTAAGCACACCATTGCATCGCACTTCATAAATTGCTCACGACTTCGAATAGATTGTATTGTTTTGCTTTGCCCATTCTCACAACTCTCAGGCAATTGGTATTCCATTCCAAGCCAACTATCAGGCGAATCAATCCCATTGACGTCCATGACTACTTAGTGTCTAATTCTACCTATAATCAATTTCATAGCAGTTGGCACTCTCAACCTCTCCATCCCATTTTACTCTCCTCTCCACATTGCGGTTATTATTTGACCCACTCCCACCACAAGCAATTGGTCGAGTTCTTCTATTGCCCTTTCTCGGTCCGCCGAGACTGCTTCTTAACACGCCCATTCTTCCGTGCGCGACCCAACGAGCTGACTATATTCACACTTGACCTATTTACGTTTATATTCGTATGAGTACAATTTAATGAATACAAATAGAACATTTTCTGGCTTAAATCAATGAGTGTCCTACAAAACCTTCTTATTATAGCCCTGCAGACATACGACACAGTCTACAACTGTGCCTAATTTATACACAATTTAATCGACCAGACTAAAAGCTTGATCGTTGAGCCTGGCGTTGATTTCGTACAGAAGAGATGGGAGGACAAAGACCGAGCAAATATCTTCTCACAGGTGAAATATCTACAGCGTTACGTAAGAAGCTTGTTCGTCCTTTCACATGACCAGGTAAAAACAGGTGGATTATGAGTGAAAACAGGTGGATTATCTACACTGTACTGTTTCAAGTTGATGCTGAACATCAAATATCTTCATCGAGTTGACTGCATGTCTTGGGGGCCCTCACAGGCAAGATATAACGTCAAGAAGTAAGCGAAGGAGAGTCTGCAAAGATGAACAGAAACAGTGATTGCCATGCCAGCAAAAAAATTCAGAAGTTTGATAACTTGTACAGCAGTGCAGATCAAATCACTCACTCTCCCCGCCCCGCCCCGCCCCGCTGGATTCCCAATTTGCTGTACCGGCGTCGTTTTCAGCCCTATCGGCGATTGACGTTGCTTACAAAGCTGCAGTGAGGCTTGCGGTAGGACATTCAGTTCATTCTAACAGGCTTCGAGGGGACAGTGGAGTATGGAATGCCTTAAAATAGTATGAATTCGGGTTGTGCGAGTGTTTCACGCGCTGAAGTATCTGAAGTGAATTCTAGTTACAGCTTTGCATACTTTCACACGTATAAAAAATAATTCCCAAGAAAAGCT
The DNA here is from genome assembly GCA_037833965.1 of Marchantia polymorpha subsp. ruderalis. NCBI lineage: Eukaryota > Viridiplantae > Streptophyta > Marchantiopsida > Marchantiales > Marchantiaceae > Marchantia > Marchantia polymorpha. The sequence goes on along the minus strand of AP031352.1, from coordinate 8,797,394 downwards.
CGAGCCTATGAACGAGCTCAAAATCTCCCAAACAGTCGATCACACCGTCACCATCACGGTACGCTTTGTCCAGACCACTGTGCACAGTCAGAGAGATGAAGGCTTGACAATGCGCGATTTATCCACCCCGAAAATGAGGTCGGAAGTTGGCATTTGGGTGCACTGCATGAAAATGGCATTGGAAGTTGGCAATTGGTTGTGATATGAGTGAGACCTGACAGCTCGGGAATTCCGACCCCAGCACCGGGAAGTCAAAGACAGCGTGCGTCGGCAAACCTTGCCAAGGTTCACGCAGTTTCATAGTCGCTGTACTGGATCCGTCAGAGGAGGATCCAGTACAGTTTCCGACTTGAAGATATTTGTTCCCAGCAGCCTGTAAACTAGTTCAGCCAATGTGTTGGAACGCTGCAGTTGCAGTGCAGTGCAGCCAGTGGTAGTACTGGTGGATGAGCCAAGATCCTCTTGCAGATAAACGAGTCTGAGTCGGTGGGATCGGCAGCTGCACTGCTAAAACCAGCAACTGTGAATAACGGGAGTACCTCGGCCCAGTTGTCCCTGTGTGTAGAGCGACGCTAAGTACATGGTCAAGTTGCAATCCGTGATGGTACGAGCGTCCTTGCTGGGCTTGCCACCCAAGGATGTGGGTCTCAGAGGCCACTCACTAAGGCAAGGGACTGGCTGAACATGGTGCAGAAACGATCATGCCAGGTAATACGCGCGCTTATTCCTGCAGATCCAGAACCTCAGCTTGCATAGACATGTACAGCTGCTGTGCATTGTTATGTCTCATCGACCTTGCAATCAACTATGAACAAGTTGCAAATAACCGCGGTTTCCTGGACCTGGACAGGTGCAGACTTTTCAGCTTCCGGCCAAGGGAATTGGACCGTGCGCAAATGTGCTTGACGCAGCATTGCCGAGGGTTTTGTTGGTGGATTCGCGTCACTTGGAAGTCACGGGCCACCGGGATACGGAAGCCTGGATTCTGTATGGACCGTCTTCAAAAGTTTCTGACTACAGCATTAATTGCTGATGTTCGCTGTGTGGGATTCACATCTGTATCATTCAAAGTCAGAGCCCCTGGATGTGGAGCCGGGAATAGAGGACATGCTACAATGGTACAACCATTAGACGTGATGCTTTATCATCTACGTCGTCGATGGCTTGTGCACCATGGAAGATCTATACTAGGACTTCCGCTTTCTGAATATTCGTCGGCGAGCTTATAAAAGCAAGGCACCATACCGCTCGTCCCGGGAGCATCAACTGGTTGTGAGAAAAGTTCAGTATTCGGCCTCCAAAGTTGCAGCAATGCACCTGAACATCTAGCGGAAAGGGATAGGTTTCAGCAGGTGTCAACTCGCTCCCTCGTGATCAAATGTACAGCTGCGACCAGCCGCTGTTCTAGAAGCGAAACTGCTGAATCCATGCTGACCGTCTCGCAAACGGCAGAAAAATCAGGACATAGGTCTACTGACATGATCTTCATCATATCATCAATGCATTGCGCACACGAGGCACCGCTCCACTGGAGCTGCCGATCCGTTGAAAAGAGCAGATTTGTACATATTCTACACATTTGCGGCTCGTTTGAGTGCTCCTGCTTCTGCGAGTGTTCCTGGACTCCTTTCCTTGTTCCAAGATCAGCACAAGAGCTGGGACAAAAGCGGTCAGGACACGTGGACTTTGGATGTATGAAGTCAAAGGAATAAACTTCTCGAAGCTTGATCCATAGTATGCGCATGAGAGCCATTGCATGTACCAGGGAGGAAACAGTTGATGTACCCGAAGGAAACGAGTGCTCTCAAAATGAATTAATGTTCCAGGCTGATCCGTGTGAATTCGGATTCTGACCAGATGCCCTCACAGGGCTGCTGCAGTGAATAACCAGAGTGTTTGAGCTTATCGAAATAGCTCGCGAAACTTGACTGATTCAGAGGGTATGCAAGCTTTCTAGATAAGATTACTGCCCAAAAGCAACATGCATTGAGCAAGGTGTGCAAAGACATCGTTGATAACAGAGCTGCGAGCTGTCGAGCAAAGCTGGGCTTGAATCTGACAATGCCCACTATTGGGCGACAGAAAGGAAAGCAGAGAGATCTTGAGGGGAAGCATGTGATGTGCGGTTGAAGTTCGAAAATAACATCGGGAATTCTCAAATTCACATCGAAGATACTAATCTTGAGAGACAAGTATTCGTCCGGAGGTTGGCTTGCTCGCAATGGTATGATATGCAAAACTTTGTATTCTCCCCGTAGTCGAAATGCTACAACGAAGCGATTAAAAAGTGCTCACGCTGACTAAACACGGAATCAGCTGTGCACTAGGATCGTGATGCCACGCCCTTCGGCCTTGACAAAAAATATGTAGTTTGAAGCAGATGCGTCCCCTATCCCGAACAACACTGTTACAGTAGATACCTGGGCCTCGAAGGACCTGTAGACAAGACCCAGCATGGGGACCCTGTTGAAGCATAGCTTCCGAGTGGACAAGACTTCAGTTCAGCTCACAAGTACTGGTGGGGAACTCTAGCAAAACAAGAATCAACTTTTTGACTAGATAACTTTGGAATAAAAAGTCGTCGCAGTGTTCAGTCTACTTACATTCAGATAGTCTTGTTCTAAATTAGGATGCAGTCTTAGTCATAAGAGCAAATGCGCCGCCTATCAAAGAGCTGTGCAGCACACCATACAAAGATCTAATATTAACGGTGGGCATTTGTCCCTCGATCTATGACTTTGAAATTTTGGTCACTCTCTTCTCGCAGACTCCCGTTACTCAGATTCTAAATACAATTGGATGCCATCGAGCCCACTGGGACCTCCTGACCGGATTGTCCGCGATACTTTCGTTACAATTGAATGCACCGCACGCTTGCTCGATTAGCGTCGGACGACTTTTGTGCGGAGAAAGGCCTTCGCATAAACAATGAACCTGGAAAGTCTCGAACGATTTCGATGAAGATTCCTGTACCACCATAAACATTACGAAATCAGGATGTTGCTGCCGCTGGATGCTGATGTGATTTTTTCAATGAGTTGCAGCCTCACGTCTAATCAAAGATGCGACTTCGGAGTTCAGTATTTCTGTAATACTTTTGCAACTGAAGCATCTGGAGATCTTTTAGCTTAAGATTCTTAATATTATATGGAAGGCTATATACCAGAGACTAAGCTACCGTCCAAGTCATATAATCCACGAGAGCTGTACGTCAGCTGTTAGTTGTATGGGATGAGAGATATTTTCTAAATTGTCACCCAGCAGTTCGAGAGGTGACGGAAATATGAAGCCAGCACACTTCAGACAATGTAGAATAGCACCGTCAGCAGTTTAAGGCGCCGGATTTGACCCAGCCACGGACACAGTTATGGGCCGGGCATGGAATTAAAGATTTTTTCTCGCACAGACAAGAAATCATAAGTACATGTTTTGTTCATGCTGGCTTCCCGTGCAATTCATATGCCATGAAAGGTACCACTGTCCAGGTTTTTGAATGGAACCTTGCAAAATTCATGGGTGGATAATGTTTGGAGAGCGGAGGCAAATGACGCTCTCGACGGGGCATGCATGGCAGGTTGGCTGATATCCTCGAAATACGAAGCAAATATCCTGTAAAAGTGATTGTATACCAATTGCAGAACGTAGAATAGCGTGAATTGTCGAGTAGGAAAGCTGATCATGACCGCATATAGCTACTGCCTGGTGACGTTCATGCGCTTCTATGGAATATTATTTCTCTAATCAGTTGAGATACGAAGAGCCGCCAGTTCCTATTCCAAAACATGACAACACTGTTTATTAGCTTGCTCCTATCTTCATGACAGTAGCATGTTCAGGGATTACATACAGTAGCATGCCCCCCAAAGCGAGCCCCAGCTTACCATTGCCTTGTCACTCAGGTAATCTCAACGAAAACCCCTCCTCCAAACTAAATCCTTCTCACGAACTATTTCTCCAGTTAGGTGTCGGGTTCCTGTAGGCTCTGAAGCCCCCATGTCAGATTTGGCTTTCTATTGTTAGTGCTACAGCACTGCAGGACTGCAGGACTGGTACATCGACCGGACTAGAACATGACCTTCCTCTCGATCTACTATGCATCAACGAGGATGAAAATTGGAACAGCAACTTAGGCGCGTTGGATACGAGTTATTCCTGACTAGTGGGGAAGTGACGATGTTGAAAGACTTGTTCTTTGAGTATCATACATGACCGTCGCGAGCAAATCCAGTCACTGCAACCACTAGTGTAACAGAGGAACTGAAACTGAAGGTTTGGCTCTTCCCTGGAATCTTCCATTGCCCGGAGCTCTTCCAGTTAGATGTTAGTAAAGTACACTCCTAAGAGTCACATTTTCTTAGGACCCCAGCCCAGTTGATACATAGCGCCATTGACCAAAATGCAGAAGCAGAGACATTGCCGAACTTCTCAACAAATTGAATTGGTTGAATGATGTGGATATTTCTGAATTTGTTCTAGACATGGATAGGTCCTGGTCAGTCAATCAGATGCAAGGGTCTCAAGGTGACAAAAAGTGCACTGCTATCAATATCTTGAGTTCAGTGAGCAATGGGAAAGTCTTGAACCTGTTGATCACCTTACTTCGTCATTGTCTATATCTCAAAAGGGCTTGTGACGCTTCCAAGTAGCCCTGGGCAATGTGGGGTGATCAATCCTAGTTTGCTTTGGGGCCAATAGAGCAGTTACAAGGAACAGATGGGAGCCCTACTGGAATTGGTTGTGATGTTTACGCCTTCTTTCTCAGTAGAGTCATATGTTTTTCCTAGCAGCTCGTCAGCATTTTGTTCATCAGGCTAACTTGAGGGCATGTCCGAGCTCTCAATCAGTTCACTCTTTCGTGTAACTATTGGAACCTTGCAACACAGCCTGGCTAGACTACTGGTAGTCGATCCATGAGCAAATCTACTCTTGGACTGTACCGTCATTTTCTTTTTAATAGCACCGTCCTCAAGGGAACTGACATGGGGGAGGTAGCACTTGATTGAATTCGAAAAGTAGTAGTTTGGAGCTAGAGTGGTTTAGCTCCACTGTCCGAGACTTCTTAACAGAGCTTCATTCCGACTTTCCAGAGCTGCGAATCAGATTGCATGAACTTTAGTCCGTCAGTGGAAGAGCCATCGTTTGTGGTCCTTATAGATTCTGAGTGTAGATCACTTATCTCAACTCGTAATCTCAACTTCATGACCACTCCGCAGCCATGTTCACTTGACAAATTGCAACTAGTGCATCAGATGAAGAAACAAGTCATATGTACGCATACATCATCTTAAAAGCGCATTATGAGGAGAATAGTCGGTGAAAGCGCAGACTCGTCCCTCTCAGAGCGCGCCAGCAACAGCAAGAACGTCAACTGGCTTTAAGAGATGTGCATGGGGCGGTCCAGTCCACATGCTGTAAATCGCATCCTTTGACCAGCGCAAACAAAAGCAAAGACAGGGATCTGGATACACTATAGAGAACTGGGAGGAGCTCCCCACCATCTCCAGATGGTAGGGAGTATAGATTATGAGTTTGGATGCCCCAAGAAGCAGAGCGAATGAAGGAAAACAGATATGAGAGATGATCAAATACAATCTGCTTTAGGAAAAGAAAGTGTGTCTGTGCTGACTATTCAGAGAATATACTTTGCAGCATGCGCCCACACGCTGCCTGGCATATCATGTGCTGCTCTGCCCCGCCACTACAGGACCGGACTGGCATGGGACTTCGGCCCCATCCCTCATTGTTTGTCTAGTCTTCAAATGATAGGACCTTGCTGAAGAGGCAGATCTAGAGGCATCCGTACAGTGCAGCAGACGGACTGCATGCAGGTTAAATGTCTACCTGTTGAGGAACTATTTCACTCCTTGGGGCTGGCTGTATGGACATATAAATCACTGGTAATGTCATCAAAAGCTTCCTCAATTACAATTGCCAGCTGCATACATGATTTCTCTTATTATCTGCAGTACCTGGGAACATTCTTTGCATAAAGAGAAAATATCGTCCAGCAGTTGAGCATTGGAAACCTTGTTCGATGCAATCAGCTCTATTGGAACCCGTGTTCTCCTTCGGGCATGCATTGTGTTGACTGCCCGTTGGAGGTCTGGCTGAGGGTCGGTATAACAATTTCGGAACATGTAATCGGTGGACCTGGTATTTAAGTAAATTGAGTTACTGCTGCGATCTACTATACGTAAGCCAGAGATTCGGAACGTCTTGTAACCCTTAGGACTCAAAGTCAATGTTATGGCAGTCTTCTGGAATTATCCACATTCGTTTTCTCTTCAGTTGTTCTGAGCATCTCCAATGAAAGTTGATTTGTGGACATACGTCAAGTCACGTCGTAGCCCCTTATTTAAAAGAAATATGTGAAGTGGAGATTTGGTACAAGTTAAGTTTAGTGATGTTATCGTATATCAGATTCTTCCGAGTCTTCAACCAAAATATTTCTGCAAGTTATGACCCGATGACACGTCAAACGCGTTCCATTCATTAATATTTGAAGTTGAAGTTGGATGACAGCAAGAGCTCAGGAAAAAACCTTTGGATTGCATAGGATCAAGAATTTTTGTAACTTCAAGTTCAGAAATTTTTGAAGTAGTTGGACGACGACAACAGGATGCGTTTTTGCTGTTTCAACAAATTCGAAAATAACTCGGAATAGAGTACAATCAAACTAAGTTACAGCGAATATGCAGCCGAGGTCTGTAGTTCATGTTTCATCCCGAAACCGAGTGCTTTCCTTCTGTGTCGGATTTCGAAAGAAAATAAATATCATGTGCATCTATCGATATTCCAGAGTGCACTTGAAGCCAGCTTACTTGCACTTTTGACAGCAGTTCTGTCCCTTGTTGTCTGGAGAGGGGAATGCTAGATTGAAATTATCGAGAGGCTACACGTCTGTACAGTGATGCAATTGTAGACGTCCGACCTTACTGGGAGAACAAAGTAGGCCTCCTCAAACAACGTCGACTTTACGTCCACATATAAGAGTAATGTAAGCTCGACATTACTATTTCCTAGCTTCATTTCCTATGAAATGACGACCTTCACAAGCCTTAGGATTCACTGTACAGCAGATCTTTCCAATTATGATTGAGTCAGGCAAGAAAAATACCAAATTATACTCTCTAAGGGAGCACCGCAGAAGTGTTGTTCAATGCCATATAATACATGAAGTAGTTTAATCAATCCACTGCTCAATGCATGGAGATATTTCCAATCACTATTCCTCAACTTGTTAGAGAGACGACGTAAAAATAGAGCTAGTACAGGACTTGGCACAATCTATCACCAACATTCTAAGCGATTGGGAGGTGGTTCTTATACCTGACAGAGCACGTGGGATTTCCACACACAAATATCTGAAACGTATTAAGTGCGAGCTGCGGACCTCTCACACTCATCCGTGCTTGGATTGCAGCCATCGAATCTATTTGGTATGTTTCAGCCTCACATCCTGTTCTCAGATTACTGGCTCATGGTTATCTTGCCAGGACAAGCTAGCATGACGGATCCATGAAGCAGAAATCTTAGAAAATGAGATCCGATTTGCTACTGTGATCATGAGCACGGAGACTTTTGCTTGCTGTTCATATGACATCCTCTCCTCTCCTGTCCCGCTGCTTCATGCTTGTCTACTTCGCCAATTTTTGAGAAACTTGTCTTGGATGTCAGTGCGTGCAGACCGTCTTCTCCCCACTGATTCACCTTTTGCCGCTTTTTCAGCCCCTACCTCTCTCCACTGATAAAGGTCCAATTTGGATTGGGGTGATATTATATATAAAAAGTATCTGCCCATAAAACTAGGCTGCATGGAGACAAGTGGAAGAAGGTTCTGCATTTGAAATCTTACACAAAGCATAGACTGGAATATATCACCACCCAGTTCCCCAACAGGTTACATACGAACTTTACAACGGCTGCCGCATCTCGAAGGAATTATTTTAATAGGTATTATCCAAAATATTGCAGTGGAAGCAAGAGAATTTGAGCTGTATAATCATTGCAATAATCACAGCTGCTGTGCATCCACACAGCCAAGGCACATGCTTATTTCAGCTGTAATTAATCAATGAAACAATCTATTAATTCAGCTGTCACACACATTGCTTGCAGACTACCCTTCCACTTATGAATCTGTAAACTCTGTCGTTTGTTCGGAATCAATATAAAAATTAATGAATACAGACGACAAGAATAAATAAAGTGCTCAATCAATTGGGAATCTAACTTACAACTGACAGCAGGAAAAATTTCAATGCTGAAGGTCTGTTTCAGATCTTCATATGCTTTTCGGTAAAGTAGCATGGTTTCGTGTATGCTCACTCAAATCGAAATTCCTGCAAATCCCGTTTTAAAGCAAAGACAGGAGGTCTGTTTCCGAACAGAACTTGTCTGAGCCTGAAATCGATTCGGCTTGTATCTCTCTTAGATTAAGTTTATGAACAGCATATGAAGTTCTTTTGCTGATACGACATTCTGTGATTTATCTCCAGCTTCCCCGCCATTTAGACCACACCAAAAGAGGTTTTTGAAACCCAACAGTAACAGTTGCATTAGGTGGAAAATTTGCCGAAGATCGTTCGAAGGAAAACCTACCATAGCATTTATCTGAGAAGAGACATCGCAGAGGACAGGTTAAACCGTGGGGTGGAAAAATTCGAAAAGCGGTTGGACAGCTTGATATTTTGAAGCGCCTAGCTGCGAAAAATTCCCCTGTTTCACTTAGGGACATGGTTTGGTTGCGTTCTATACACCTACACGGGCATCATGTCTCCCGGGACCACCAGGCACCAGGCTTTAGACATTCGAAGGGACAGTCAGCCAAAATATCTGTAAAAAGAAGCACAAAAAGTTGGTCCATCTTCGAAGCTTTGAGAGAAATAGTGAAAATTATTAACATTAGCCTGCCCGCCTCCGCGCGCCCGGTAGTTACCATCCTGATATGCGGTTGGTGTCGGAGGTTTAGATTTAACGGAATCTGAAGCTACTGGAAAGTTGGGAGGTGCTCATTTCATTACCATTGCCACAATGCGTTGCTAGATTGAAAACACAAATCCTTGCTAGCCATGTCCCACACAATCATACTTTATCAGTTGCGAATGTAACTTTACGGGTTCACAAGATGAGCAACCCTGCATCTGAACTGCACCGATGTAAATCTAGGCTTGTCTCTCAATCCAGTTTTGAAGCCCGAGGTGTGCTAGAAACAGGGTCGAAGAAACAAATTTTGTGATATATGATGGTTAATTCCTTCATCACCTGTCAGTATCCTCTCATTTGTCTTAGATCGAATTGACGTAAAAGTTTCAGACTACGTGACTTCCCAGAAACTCAGATTGTTGGATATTACATCCTAAATTGAAAAACAATCAGAACCTCGCAGACCTCACATTCAACACATGGCTACTTACATGTCTTTATATGTGAATCAAAGCACATCAGACATCGAATATCATAATACACAAATTTGTATATGTCAACATATATTTATCATAATACTAATATAATCATATATTCCGAAAATATTTCAACATGTATTTATCAAAATAATAATTTGAGAATATGTTCCTAAAATGCTTCATACCCAGTATATCATATATATACTAATATCATTTGAAATACATATTCATTATACATATATATACCAAGTATATCATATACATAATAAATTCACGCAATTTTTTTTATCCTATACTAATAATGTCAAATATATAATTTTTTGTGTTTTGTGTAGATATCATAGGCAAAAAAGGTTCTTGGATAACCGTGTGATGGAAGACTATCAAGTTGAAATGAAAGTTGACCTTTTTTGAAAATTATAACACTTGCATGTATTGTCATAGATGAAACTAAAAATGAAAATAAAGTAACAAATTACCTTAATGAAATTGATATCTACATGTGTTTTTTTATTATTTCTAATTAAATATATCGATTAAATCCAAGAAACTACAAAAAACATTATCATTTATGTTTTTAAAGATTATTATAAACAAATTATTTATTTAAAAAATCGAAAATTATTATTTCACAATGAACAATAAATTATCATAAAAAAAACTTCATAAAATATTTTTCCACTTTTAAATTCTATATGATTATCAATCATATAATATATGTAAACCTTAATCTTTAAATCAATTTAATTTATTTCAGAATTGATAAAGTAATTTTAAAATTTCATGACAAAAAATTTTGCCATCCAATAATGTAATGAATTTTTTTAATGAATTTTTTCAAGCTAGTCATATCTCAATTCCTCTTGGGATAAAATTTATTTCCAAGGTAGATTTGTATAATTTTTTACTCGTTCTTTAAAAAAAATCTTATGAAAGAAATCTGATCGCAATTTTTAACAAATCACATCTATATTAAATAATCGTGAAGTGGAAAATAATAGATTTGATTTGCTCAATTTTTCAAGGTTTAAGAGTTCTCAAAAGCTTTCATGAAATCAATTTTACAGTTTAAAAGAAAGAGTTAAAATGATAGAGTAAGATCTAAACTTGAAGTTTTGAAAATAATCATTTATCAAAAAGTTTATTTGAGATTTTTATCTAGAGTTAAAAGTATTTGATGCAATTTACATATATATTGCACTTCATACTTTATTAAAACTGAATTTCATTTTAATGGGTCTTGTATTCAAAACAAAGCTTATAATTTATAGTTGTAAACGATTGTAAGTGGAATAAAATATTTATCGCTTTTGCTATTTATGAAGCTTGAGTGAGAAGTATATATTAGCAAAAATTTGGAGTTAATTATAATGAAAAGTTTATATGTATGATGACTTGGACTCGTAAAGATATCAGTTTTGCATGGTTGAATATTGCATTCAATAAATGTTCGCATTAGAATATTTTTTAATAAAAAATGAAATAAAATAAAATATTTGGGAATATGTAATATATTAAGTATAGATAAATTTTGATAGATAAATTTTGACTTCCACATTTTTTTGTGATTCAATTTTATATTTTGAAAACTCACATGTTGATTAATGGGGATTAGGAGAAAAGAATAATTACTCACACGAATGTCAGAAACTTTCTTCCAAGCATTCTTAGGTCGTAGTTACACTATTGAGACCTTATGTATCACTACCATCTAGAATTCTTCCTCCATGGTGAATATCTATATTAATTTATCAGACGAGGAAAGAGGCGTAACGATACCAAACCCACATAGAAGAAATACGCAGAATTCGGAATATGAAAAATATTAGCAGAAATGACAATACATGGGTAACAGAGGCCAACAATTTAGGTTGTATCCAGATCAGACCATAACCATCAGCGACCCATGCCCACCCATTCTATTCGAATTGCAACCATCTATTCAAAAATTGTGTAACGTGCCTACAACAAGTAAAACTTTTAGCTCAAATTGGTTTACACCCTCATCGCTCGAAATTGTTCACACTGGAAGTACGCTGCTGAAACTTCTAGCGGTTGTTGGGGTAACGATAGTTTTTTCTTCAATCAAGAACAGATACTCCTGTAGTTGGATTTAGACATTCACGTCCTGGTTTTGCTTGTAATATTCCAACTCTCACAATGTCCGTCGGATGTGGAGAGCGTTGATGGTCGAGGTTCAAGCTATAGCTGACTGATGTGTCCAGGTCTCAAGTAGTATTGATTGGCATAGTCCGGTACCCATTTGGAAGCTATGACCATCCAAACCCACCATGACGTAATAACCACCCATGGAAAATTAATGTCACCCAAAACCCATGGGCATGGGCATGGGCACCCAATGTTGGGCTCTGGTAGGAAAGTAAATCTGTGATTTATACGTCCGGAGCTGTGGGTGGGAGCATGCACGTCTATCAAATCTATGACACTTTTCTTGTTCGTGATGAAATCCTACCACAAAACGATCAAAGTGGAGTCCAGTGGAAGGCTGAACGCATTGTATTCGAGAAGTGAGTAGGATACAGATTTACAGGAGAATTCATTCACGACTTCGATGATACCTCGCAAATAAAATAGAGTGGCACACTGCAAGCTCTAGATTTTATTCAATATGGACTGCTGCGGGATACACCACGCTCGCATGAACGAACATTTCTTCACCACCGATAATTTCGCGTCCCTAACGTGTATGCAACTATCTATGAAAAGAATATGCAGAGAATTGAATCAAAGATAACTCTTTGGAAGATAAGGCAGAGGAAAGAGAGAGAGGGAGTTCCAATCTCTTGTGTTATTGACTTCAGAATGCAGAGTCTCTAACTCAACAGATCTGCAAACTGGAAAGCGTAGACGTCCGCTTTTTTAGAAACATTAAGGAGCCCTTGTTTGGGTACGATTTTGGACTAATGCTTTGGAATTTTCTCACGAAACAAAGTCAGTTGCAGAAGTAATGAACTAAACTTCAGGCAGGTCCGCTAAGGAGAGATCATGGGGTAAGATGGGGGTATGAGGGAGCCAGCCAATGCAAGATTGGGTGCGAGAGAGGTGATACCTTCCCAGAAATGGGGCTAGAACGAGATATTTAGCTCCATTGCCCACCGGGTGGGGATGCAGCATCACCGATCTCATTCATCCCGGACTGCAGCTGACCAAGTTTACCGCTCTGGGAGCTTCCGAGCTCGACGGTAATGGTGTTGTGGTAAGTTCGGGGGCCTCAGTCAGGCGTTTGTAAAGTGTGGGGGAGGCCATTATGGCCGGGCCGACGATTCACGTGATGGACGGACCTTCTCTGCCAATGGGTACCGTGGAGATTGCGATCACTAGTGCCATGTCATGGTTGTTAAATTATAGTAAGCAAGCTTGTTGGTGCAGCTGCGGAGTGCGCATGCAGCGAGGAGGCTCAAAAGTGGCCCACACAAGGCGCAACTGGTATGGCAAAGGATCAGGGGAGATTCGGGGATCGGCAAGCACCTCATCAGAAAGTTCGGATGGGATGGGCCATTGTATCATTAGGAATCGTGCAGACTGAAACAGTGAATCCCGTGTCAGAAGAAATTCCAGCACGTAGTCAAAACTCGAACATTTTGAGCGAATGACTTGGAAGGTCCACGAAGGAACTGAAGGGTCATGGGACGGGGATCAGACAATGCTCAGAGAGGCTCAGAGGCTCAGAGGCTCGGCGGACTCCATAGCCTGAGGTACATCCCGGTCATCGGTCTCCTGACATGTTGAGCGATATTCTCCGCTTACTGTTATGGCATCGGTACCTGGTTACTGTGGATACCGTGACCGGACTCCGGAGTCGCCCGACCTTTGAGACGTTCCTTTGTCCTGTTATATGTTAGGACGTTCGTAGGCAGTACACTGTGTACACATGTATCAATTCCACGTGGCTTTACATAAAACACTGATAATTTTAGTTGTAAACAAACAGTCTTTATAAAATTATGCATATCACGCAAAAGCACTCACCTTTCGTGTTTTCAAAATAATCTCACCACATCTCGTGCTAAATCTGAACTTGAAGAAATACAAGGCTGGAGAAAAGCAATTGCGTGGATGTTGATGTGGATGTATCATGCAGTCAGGAAACAAAAAAAAATCGAGATGCTAAAAAAAATGCTCATGGATGCCGGGCTCATGGATGGGGGGACAAGTGTTGCTACTCAATGGTGCAGCAGACTCTGTGCACAGGAGCGATGGCACAGCATCGGGCCAGAACATCGGGAGAAGGCCCGAATATGATATGTTTTCGCATCGCAAGCATCAAGTAATAGCATGTCATCTGCCCATTCCTCCACAGTCTGTGCTGAGAATGTTTCCGAACCTGTTATTCATATGTGCTCCATCTCTCCTGTCAGCTCCATACTTCCCTGTCACAGTGCAACGCACACGCCTATCAGACTTGTCCCCTACAGAGGTTGTTATGCTTCCTACCCATCTGATTCCTGTCTGTTGCAACCGCAGGCTCCATCAATGTCTCGTCCACACCACAAACTCTGTTGTCTCCCAGATTCAGAGGTTTCGTGTTCAATCATCTCTTGGTGGACCCTTCGAACCCCCCGCCTGAAGCCATGTCTGTTCTGAATGCTGAAGTCCCCAAACCATGCTACAGTAGCCCTCACTGATAACATTCCCCCTGCACGCTTGACAAGTACATCTGAGAGGGAGAGGCGGCTCTGGCCTCTCGACCATATTATGTGAGAATCAGATGTGCTGCTGCGTTGCCGCCTACAACGAAATAAAATTTAATGCTGCTTCATAAGAGTGTGGCCTGGAAAGGGCTGCACCGGAACACAGAAAGTTCCACCGACTGGTTCGCAGTCAGGTCGGTGGACCAGAGATTTGCTAGATCAGATTGTTCATGAACTCGTCGTCGCTCGGCAGCTCTTAGCACCTATTGGACCTATTCGACCTAGAACTGGTGTGGATCATCATTCCGCCCTGCCACACTGATCATGATTGTAAGCTTGTTTGCTTTCGTAGGCATACTGCCCTAAGCAGAAATCATGACCTGCCTTCGACGCCTTCTTCAGAACAGCGGCTCATAATGCTGCTGTACGTGAATTCGAAAGCTGGATTCCTAAAAGCCTTGCAGATGTGGTGAGGTGGCGGAGCTACCGCTAGGCCTGCCTGCCTGCCTCCCTCCCTGACATCCGAACATGAAACATCCGAATTCCCCAACCTCGGGCATGTTGGAAACGTTCCGAGTAGCGAGGGTCTGCGGTTGAAACCACACTACAAGGCAACGAACATCAGACATTCGGTACGGAGAATTTGAAGTCCGGAAGAGGAAATTACGAGCATTTGCCGAAGGCGAGTCAAGAGAAATAAATTTCAGTCCTCGCCTGGCAGTACGACACTGCAGAATTTGGAGAAATTATGGTTACCTCCAACACGCATGGAGCTCAACACTCTTGCACATCCAAGATTCGATTCGCGATCCCCTTCCCTCAAAATTCTCTGCATTCATCCAACCGAAGGCTCGTGCAGGCTCGGGGCAAAGAATCGCCGAAATCCACGAAACCAAAGCATGCGCACTAGAAATTTCCGCGTTTGACTTCAGTGCTCCCGAACGCGAACGGTATCAAATTTGCAAGCCGCGAACACATTTTTGAAGTTGCCAATCGATGGAAACCGAGCCAGCTGAAACATAATGAACCAATTCGAAGACAACAAGAGAGCGAAGAACAGAGACTCTGAAATTGGGGCATCGAGAGGATTTTATGGATTGAAAGGATCTTTACATTGAAGATCGATGAGAAACGTCTGTTATGTACATCTAAGGCCGGATAAGCTCAAGCTCACCGAGGTGCTCTAAATCTTTACATATGTGACCTATGCTACAAAAAAAATATGGAGTATAGTGTTTCTGAGCTCCCAGGAGAAAGAGAATGAGGCGCCCTTCTTGGAGTCAAAAAATATTCACTTCCCCCTTCTGACTGACAGATTGCGGGAGTGCTGTGTAGGTACTATAATTTTCAAAGTACACCGCCTGATTTTATGACTGGGTTGAGTCATTGTGTGTTCAGTTCCGGAATTCTATAGTACAAATTGCTAAGCTCTAATGTAGAGGAAATGTTATTCTGTCTACTGTGCGAATGGCTGCAGTTATTGCGATTGGGCATTCCCCCAATTTGGTGAAAAATGGCGCAGGCGATAATCTACAAGATGTATTCCACACCCACGGCAGCATGCGCCGTGGTCGTTATTGCGTGATGGCGCCCGAGGCTCCGGCGCATCGTCACTCCAGGGACTGCTTGGCCAGATCGGCCTCGCTCACGAAGGTCCCGTGGAATCCGTAGGGGACTCTGGAGGGCAATTTCACGGTGGCCAGCAGGTCCAGCGATGGCGAGCTGGCGTCCAGCACCAGAAGCTCGGATCGACCGGTTTTCTCGTTGTGCTTGAAAGTCAGCACGTAGCCGTCGTCCTCCGGCGCATTGGGGTCGGAGGTGCGCGGCACGAACACCGGCTCGGCCCCGTAGCAGCCGTCCTCGTAGAGGTGCTTGGTCACGCGAACGCCTTCCTCTGCCTGCAGATCGACGCGCGCAATGCCCGAAATCTTGGGCCAGGGCTCGGCGATCGCCAGGTACAAGAATCTGTTCTGCTGGCCGACGTACGAGCGATTGAGCTGGCCTGCCTCCAGATTGGTCTCGGCCAGAACTCTGCGCGTCGATTTGCCCGTCGTGGTGTTGAGGCGAATTTCCGAGAGCAGGCTGCGCAGCGGCTGATCAGACTCGTTGAAGATGGAATCGGCCGGCGTCATGCACGAGCCCAGAACCACCACCTCGTCGCCCTCCTCCCACGCATTCCACAGGTGAAAGCAGAAGCAGTCCGGCACCTCAATCCATTGAATTCGGCTCTCATCATTGTCGTACTTGGGCAGCAGGCCGTACCGCGCCATCTTCTCGGGGTTGTAGATGACTGGGGATCCGCCCTTGAGCATTTCTGTCATTCGGAACACCACCTGCTGGTCCGGGATCACCACGAAGCGCTTGGTGATGGCGAAATCGTGCATCATCGTCGCCTCCGGCAGCGTGATGGCCACTTCGGGCGCCTTCTTCCCGTCCGGGCCGACCCGGAAGCAGTAGAGATGCGGCGGCATGAGCGGATTGTAGCTCAGCGCGAACATTTCTCCCGTGGCCGGGTCGATCTTCGGGTGCGCAATCATCGATTTGTGATGCTGGCCGTCGAAGTCGAACTTTCTCACGGTCTCCAGATCGCCGTCCTCCTTAATGCGCACCAGGTACGGCTGATCGTCCTCCGACATGGCGAGCAGGCGCCCATTGTGGTAGATGAGTCCTGCATTTGCGACGCCCATCCCTTGGGACGAGTCGACGATTCCGGCCAAGCTGCGTGCAAAGTATAAGGCTAGACGAGCCACCCCGCCGTGGCCGTGTAACTCCCCGATGGCTTTCGGGAAGAGCGGATGCCCCTCTTCTTCCTCGACGCGCAGGCGGTACGTTTTCGTGAAGCGCGAGCAGTGACTCACAATCCCGTCTTTGAACCGCACTGCATGAATCATGCCATCCCCGTCGAAAAAATGGTGGCCGCCCTCGGGTTGGAACCGCGGATTCGCGCCATTCCTCATATATACGCCCTGCAGATTCGCCGGCAGTTTGCCCACCACTTCGAGCTCGTGCTGAACGGGGCTTTCCTCCACGGGCGAAAAATTGCCCTCCAGTTGCACGCGAGGATCCGCGGTGGAAGGAAGAGGCACTTGCGACTCGATGTGCCGCACGACCGTGCGCTCAATGTGGTCCAGGGCGGAGGCGGCCATCTGCTGGAAGAAATTCCGACGCTTGCCCGATTTCTGAGGCGCAGCCCTGTCCGGAGCCGGGAACTCGGCCCTCTGGATTCTGGACGGAGACGCCTCTGTTACGTGCGTGTCTACGGGAGGGGGAGGCAGGCTGGAAGTGCTCTGGCATTTGACGCTCATGGAATTCTTCCTGCCACCTCTGTGCTGCGCGGCGGAAGCTTTGAGCGAGATCTGTTGCGACAGGTTCCCATGACCGCCGGCTAATGCAGTGCTTTGATTGGTGATGCTTGCAAGCGACGCTGCAGAAGCACTCTTAAGACCCAACATTTTGGACCGAACTCCTCGAACAAGCTTTCAGCGCGGTCGTTCCGAGGACGACGAATACTACTAAGCGGAGATTTTTCGGAGGAACTCACTCGCGGAGCCTGCTAATAACTCGATTCCCGCCGAATCCCGCCGACAGATCTCTTGGTAACCATCCCTTGGCTCGAATCGCTAAATGGCGCAGGAACACATCACAATGGTTCTGTCTTTGGAGATTGAACGAGATTTTGTGATTTATCTCAGAGTCTGATTAGATTACTCTCTGACTTGGGAAAGGCAAGTGCGGCCACGGACGAAGTGGCAGACGCGGCTCGAGCGGAGGAATTTGACAGGCGTTGAGGATTCTGAGGCTAAAGCTGGACAATGGAGGAGGACAGAGGAATTCAGGTCAGGAGGAGAAGGGGAGGCGAATTCGACAGAGCGAACGAACAGAATGAGAAGAGGGAGGGGATGAGTGGAGTCAGAGACACGAGTATATAGAGGAGGCTAGACGGCTCCAATGCAGGTAGTCCAGGACGCGAGCAGCTTGGCGCACAAGTCCGCACGACGAGAAGCTAAGGCTCGAAACTGGTAGTTTGAGACGACGAGGATATCAGGTGGAGCTCGTAGAACAACACTGGCTGGCAGTCGCAATTGCTCTCGATGAGGAGAAAGAGGCGGACACATTGCCTAATATAGTCTGCGGAAAGGCCACGCGGCCTCATCCCCGGAGCCTAGAACCCCACTGCGCCTAACCTCCTAGAGTTAGTCTCGACCGGGCCCGGGGACACGGACCGTCGGAGTCGGTCGGACCCTACCCCTGCTCCGGCTCAGTCCGGCCCCGGGACGAGGGGGATACCGGATCTGGGACTCTGAGGCCATTCCTCCGGGAAGCATGGGCAGGGGCAGGGGCAGCAGTTGCTGGTCAGGCCTGCAGGAGCATCTGCAGCCCGGACGTCCGTCTGTCGCCGCAATGCGAACTCGGCCGTGTTCCATGTCCTTGCGAGCGCTTCGCATCTGGAGCACCACAGTCTGCGCAGTAGCAGCAGTAGCAGCAGTAGGGGGTGCTCGGGCATTTGCCCAGATGCCTTATCTTCCAGACAAGTGCACCGTGAACCGGGTTGGTGTCTGAAGTTCACCGTGAGGTCAGCGAGGTTGACCGGTGAATGCCTGTTTTCCCAACTGACTGCGTGATGCGCGTGTTGGAGCAAAGGCGGCGGGCATTGTGGAATTGCTCTGATAACGTGGCGCAAGATGATTATGGACAGGGTAAAACTGGGTATATGCTCCTTTTTTCGATCGTGGAGATTAACGGTCGATTGACTACACTCTGCGCTACGTCCAAACGCGCGAGCGCGAGCCATCTCTCCCGGTCCCCGGCCTATTTCCTCCAACCACCGTTTCGACCTCCCGGCATGGTGATTGCCGATGTTCCGCCAACGCTCCCCCGCTCCCCCGATTTACCGCCGCACCACGCAGTCAGGCGCGTACTGTGGTTGTTCTGATGCCATGCGACCGAATGGACGTTTCAGGAAGGGGGCTCGTTGGGGGCGTGGCTCGCTGGTTTGGCAAGCGCCTCTGTTGCACTACAGTGCTGCCATGAAAAGAAAACTGCATCGTCCACATAGACTTGGATAAGAAAAACTTACTCTTGATTGACGGGGAGAAAACGAGTGATGAGGGTTGGAGATTCTTCAATATTTGCAACAGCGCTTTCCAAGATTTTGCTTTTGTTGCGAGCATCTGAGAGAAAAATGCTGTTCCCTTCGTGTCGATGAACAAGGAATTCATGAGAGAACCAAAGAACAGCACCCAAAAGGTGTACCTCGAAAGTGGGACACAAATTTTGGGAAGACACGTGAATGGAAGAGGTTATTGACGTGATTGGAAGAAATTATTGTGGGCGCTCAAATTGTTGGTGGAGGAACTTGTCACTGAGAATCTCTAACCCCAAGGCTACCAATGCTACTCGTCGGATTGTACCCATCTTGAGTAAACAATCATCAGGACCATTTTGGCAACAGTAATGCTGTTAACTTCTCTTCACTTAGCCTAAATCTATATCCTCCTTATCTTACTATATCCTTTGCGGGAAAAAACATTTATCTCAAGACTCCCATCCTTCCGATATGCTGCAACGAGATGAAACATTGGCACCTAATGAACCGTGTTTTTGGCATTGTGTGCTAAATTCTCTTCACCTAGCCTCGTGTTATATAATATATTCATTTCATGGTAGGTGTTTGCCCTATGACTATGATACGATGTACCTCAATTGAAAGTTATTGCACAAGAAAACATAGAACCTACTCTCTATCGTAGAACGAGAACAACATCTGTTCTTTGCTGTAAATCTTATTGTATTCTTCCACAAAATCCTTGTCATGTGGCCTTTTATAATCTCTGGTATCTTCTCACTACTTTTCAAATTCCATGATATGTAGTACGCATGATATATCACTTTGCATACATTTGCATGGAAAGTTCATTCGAAGATCTAAGTTCTAGACGTCATACGGTCAACATAGAGCATGTAATCATTACAAATCATCGTCAAAGCTCCAACTTATGAATCTAAAATTGGTATGTTGTTATGATATATGTCGTACAGTTAGGCTCAAGGTCAGATACATATTATAACTACTTTAGATGTAAATACAAAACATGAAAGAAACGTATGTTTATTAGTAGGAGAGCACTCATCGCAACTTGATCATTGTATAACTTCGTGGACTTCAGGTTCATTACTATTGAGGTAGTCACATTCACATTGATATGAACCAGACTAATCTGACTAAGGGGAGCCTAAGAATGGTTCATACTTAACTTGAACTTGCTAGTTTCAGACCTTGTTCCCTTGACAGGTCTGATTCCTGGCAGAAGAAATTGAAGGGATGCATGCATTCTCTTCTGCGACTTTAATACTCTTTCAACCAAATATCTGATATATAACATTGACATTCGAGCAGAAATGGGCAATGGACATCATTAGCTACAGTGATGGACTTACATGTTCGACAGATGGTGGATTTGAAGGAACATTCTTCATGGAAAGTAAGCACATGCACAAAGAATACTGGGGCATGTGTAAGACAGATTCAACCAAAAAATATAGAAAATTTTCTTATTGTACATATTCTTCTAAGTGAGAGCACACAAAAAAATTCTAATAAAACTAATCTGAAGAAACTATTTACGTTGATGATAAAGGTAAGCAGAGAAATTTTTAACTATAAAATCGGTTATACTGACATCCACTCCTAAGACATATATCGTAGTGTGGTATATATGCAAAAGTCAAGCGATCTGACTTTGTTCTATCATCGCAAAATCAAGGATTGTGTCTTCTTCACTGACACATGCATGAGAGAATCTTGCATGTGTTAGCATCTACCAAGATCTGCTGACCTAAAATAATGCCAACTTCCTAGTATTTCTTGCATTCAAAAGAGTTTCGATGATGGAAGTGGTCTCAATCGTCATGGATGGTCATGCTTCATGTGGAGAGAGCCCAAAGGAAGAGACCTGAGTGGATAGTGTACTGTTCCTCTATATAAGAGCGTAGAAACACCAAACCCCTTGGAATACAGGATGTAACGTTTAACATATATCACTGTAGACCATTGACACGTGTGGGACTGGCTTTTGATCTTACTGGACTCAGATGGATGGAACAATCACATACCAGTCAAATTCAGATGAATGAGATTCCTCACATATTGGTCGAAATTCATATCTTTCAATCTTTCTTCATATGGTAGAATTCAAGTGGTGTCTCTTTTCTCGTGGAATATACATGGCGACCAGAATAAAATGATGATATGTCTTGGGTTTGAGAGACAATGTACCTACAGTGTAGGTATTTTCTGAGGAAGACGATCACCAATATCGAGGATTATTGACCGGTCGTGACTCTATTGCCTTCGAAACAAGCGACGTGGATGTAACTCCAGGTACACCACAAGAAACATCCATCAAAGGTCTCTTAGATTCGTATCTTTAAACATGGGATAATACTCTTATTTCTAACCAGGCCGATCTTCGTCTTAACACCCAAGCGAGAATGTGATCCATTATCTCCTGTCCTGTTATCTCAGATTCTCAAGTTGGGTCAATATCCAATTTGGATGATTTCTTTGTCATTTAACACAAAAATTTTCTCATGTCATTCATACCATGTCAATTTTACAATATATAGTCTTGTATAACTCTAAGATAGTTGTACCAGAATGATATGTTTAGACCTTTAATTTTGATGTTGGATCAATTTTTCCTGGCCTTTGAAAAGCATTTCAATATAATGATTCTCAAATTATGTTTGTCATGTGAACAAGAATGTGATTTGAAGATCAATACTTCTACCTTCAACCTTTCATGTGAAACTAAAGTCCATTGTACTGCAGAAATATTGCAAGTTTTATGGAAATCATGAGAAAGAATCAGATCTAATGGGTTGATGGATTTAGAATAAGACTAGTCACAAGTCTCTAGCACAAGTCATGGAATCAGACTTCTTACAGGTTCCAAACACAAAATAAAACACTAATTTGACATGTACATCATTACTTGTTGCGGCTGTGACACTAATGACAATATGTCTGACAAAATCCACATAGCTTGCAGTATGAAGAATACCATGCTTCTTTCAGCATCATTTTCAGATTCAAAATACATGTTATAGACCTGAATGGACATGTTCTGACAACAATGACTCTCCTTTCTTACAGGACGAAAGAGTCACCCAGAATTCCACAACATCATTTTCAGTCTAAAACAACATGATATAGACTTAAGGGGATACATTTATTATGACAATTCTCTCCTTCCTTACGGTATAACAATCACCCTGATTCTTCCAACATTATTTCAGCTTCAAAAACGTTACATAGACCTGAGTGGATTGATATGTCCTGACAATTAATTATATTTTCCTCCTTACCATATGATGAATCAAACTGTTTCCTTCAACATAAATAGAAAAATGCCTGAAATAGACCTGGGTGGACATGGTCTCCGTTATAACTTTAGCATCATTTTCAGTTTCAAGTAAGATGATAGAGACCTCATTGTGACGCTTTTAATCTCAGAGTGGCATAGACCCGGGTGGATAAAATCCGAAGTGTACTTCTGTATTGTCTTCATTTTTAAACAGAATTTCAAGTTTTTAAGTTGATATGAATATCATGATTATTCAAGATCACACTATCACCTTTGAAAAATGTGAGAAAGCCCTGATTTGATGTAACTGCCACGAAATCCTTCAACATCATTGTTTCATATTTCAAAATATAAGATAAAATTATTTGTGGATACTTGTAATCAAATTTCAGGGAGT
This sequence comes from Marchantia polymorpha subsp. ruderalis, assembly GCA_037833965.1. Lineage (NCBI taxonomy): Eukaryota > Viridiplantae > Streptophyta > Marchantiopsida > Marchantiales > Marchantiaceae > Marchantia > Marchantia polymorpha. Next base: position 8,774,575 of record AP031352.1, on the reverse strand, counting down.
ATGATGACGACCTGAGTGCATATGCTCAGTCACGGGTCATTTGAACAACTTGCAAAAATGCATAAACTAAGGCTATAAGAATAAATATTTAGGATTATAACACTTAGGCTTTACACATAGAAACTTGCTCATCTTATATAACAACTGAATATAGAAGGTGGTGTAGAAATGTACCAGAATCAAGTTTGATGTTTTTATACATAATTATAACTGCCTATTATGATATGAGGTAGATCAAAGATCTTAGCACTGATCATTTTGCTAACTCACATTAAAATACTCTCTATGATTAATTATTCACATTATTTAAGTTAAAGTTGTGGAGCTTATGATTTGGGTTTAGGGTGAGAGAGGGTGTAGTTATGCTTTGCAATCAAGGTAGACGATAGTTCTGGGGATGTTCAAAATTATTCTGATCTGGTTGATATACACAGTTTAAAAGTGTTGCAGAAAGATTTATTCCTATTGTGATTATGTAATACCTAGCCCTATCGTAATCAGTTGGTGTATCGTAATACTTCTTTTTAAAATTTATGGCTCATCTTATATTTTAAGTTAAAGTTTTTAAATTACCACATTGTTTTCGTATGCAGGTATACTTGGAGTATTAAGTATCGAATCTTCATTGCATAAATTGCTAAACAATATGAAAGTTAGAGTTTCCACTTTCACAAGGTAATATACTTGAGAGCAATGAGAGCACTACCAGATATTTGAACCACACGCCATCTTGCTTTGACCACCAAGATCCTCACATCTTCTCTTGCGCACTATTATGAGTTTTGCAGAGGAATCCATTTATTTAATTTCCGAATGTCAAAGATTTATATGCACTGTTCCTGGACTTTGTTTTTCCTGGTCAACTTTTTGACTCTGTACACATGCAAGTGTACACACTATCTTCAGGAGTGAGAAACTCAAAACAAATCCAAGGAGTGTGCATACAAAGTATATTATATCCATGATGAATCTGGACAAAACAAGGTAAGAAGAAATTTCTGCTTGCAAATAAATGATTCGAATCATATTTTAGACTAAATATCATAATCGGAATATAATCTGTATGATATGTGATTGAACAATACTTTAATCGGGTGTCAATTTGTCCTTGTTCATGTCGCTAGATAAAATCGATAACCTTGTACCAAAAGTTATGGAGAGGGAGTGATTTTTTCTCCTGTGTTGTATTTAAAGAGACACCGGGCAGATCTCAAAAGACCCACTTTCAGGTTACCGGGGAGGCTGGTTTCCGGGAGACAGATGCGCAACGGCGACGACTGATCGGAAATGTGGTAATTCGGTGATTGTCAAGGAAGGGCGGGCTGAGCTTGTTTCATTTTCCTTTTTGCGACATATTCTATGCGAGCGGATATTAGCGGGGATAATTAATGCTCAACATTATGTTCAATAGTTTCTTCACCTATCCATTCAAAGTTATCATGTGTGAAAATATATCAGAGGCATGAGTATTAAGTGTTTAAGTTCACCGGATTAGTTTATACACTTCTTAGATGAAGAACGACGACAAAATTCTAAGTAGACCTTTGATACTCTCGACATTACATTCTTAGAAAATTCTCGAAATGGGATAATACTTTTCTCCCTAAGTAAACGCTTTGTATCGTCCAAAGGTTATATAGGTAGAACATATTGACGAAACATATCAAAGATTTCTGCAATTATATTATAGAGCACCCTTCACATCGCAATTGAAGGCTTTAATAGATCATATAGAAGATCTCAAATCAAATCTCGTGTCACTTCGATAGTTTGCATCACCTTTCAAACTGTCAAACATATCTTCATGAGCTCTATAGTTTTATTCACATGAGGTTTTTTACTGTCGAACTTTGTAATAATATGGAAGAATATGAATATTGGGCAACTTGTTGTCACTTACGTCATAGTTTTATTCATAGTTTGATCTTCTCCGCTGATCTACGATTGAGTAAGTATCGAAAATAGAACTCACCTTTTCATAATGACTTCGACAACGGGTTACAAATCAGGTACATAACCCTAACAAGGGATTCTGAATGTATGTGCACACCTATTAGGAGTTGGGCAAGTGATATAGAGTTATGTGAGCGTGGAGTTATGAAGCAAACGTAGTGAAATATTTGACTAGCTATAGTTGCTCAGGATACTGTATGTTATGTTGAATGCCCGTACGTTGACTCCCAGATTATCTCGTTCATGAGTGCCCACCTCTACAAGTTTTTCTAAAAGTTCGAGCTTAAATTATTCAGCCTAGTATTACTGGTGACATATAAGATTTAACACAGTTCTCGTTCAATTTTTATTAAAGTAAAGGAAAAGTCAATTCTTAAAAAAGATATTTGACATTCTCTTTCATAGTTTACAGGCCAGGATAAATTCTATCAGAGATATGAAATTTGGAACAGAAACAGAAATTTTTCACTGCATGAAAGAGGAAATTGAAATTTCCATAAGAAAGTAGTAATGACTATACTACGTTGCACAGTTGTGAACAAAAATGTTGATCCAGTCCGAATTGAGAAAGAGAGATATATCCCCAAAGACAAAAGAAAATGTTTATACTTCGGTTCTTCACTATACTGTACTCTGAGTTGAAAGTCAGATGTGACGAACAAATCGCTCACGAAATAGGTTGCCTCTTAGTACTGAAAGAAATTCTCCTACGAGGTCATGAAACTGAAATAAGGATAAAGTCTGAACTGCAGACTGATCAAGATATGTTTTTCCTGGGACGATGGAATGAATATGTATCGTTCGAATGGAATATTGTTTACAAAACCATGGCAAAATTTTGTGTTCTCTACGAAGTCGGTTTCTCCATGTGCTTCACACTTGCAAGGGTGCATTCGGAAGGACAGATTGACAGCACGGACCAGACTTGCAAATTGAAGTACAGCGATGACCAAGCACCCACACAGTTGGACTCCGAAGACCAGAATCCCAAATGGGTGGAGTTGGAGGGATATATAATGGGTGGGAAATCTAAGAAAAGTCTTCATTTGTCTCCAACAATTTCTTCCAACCCAAATGGACAGGATCGTATCTGATGGACACATTGCCAGGTTGACATTCCTACCTTTCCAGCTTGATATGAAAGAAGGGAGCGAAAACGCTTTTCATAGAACTCAGCACCATGTTTGCATCCTAGATGGAAATGGAAATGGGTCTAAGTGCGCTCACATTTGTTTCAAAACTGACCCGTTTAGCTTGGTTATATCCCATTCTTCATCTGGGCAAATGACGTGCTTGAACACTGGAACACCTTGAACCCTTCCATAAATATCTTTGATATTCTTTATAGAGTTGAATTACTTGCACAGCAGCGTAGACTATTCCAAACTCATGCGATATCTCTCGAACGTGACATTTAAGTGCATATTATATCTATCACTGACCATCGATCCTGTACATGTACGTTACTTCAAACGAATCCGATCATATTGAATGAATCTTCCTGCGATGGCACACATGTATTTTCAAGCACTTGTTCGGAACTTGCAGGATGCCATGAGAAACATGGGTTTTGCCAACCTCCTGCAAAAATAGACGCCAAGTGGTGGAATGAGTGACCCAGTTGTGTCCACTGAAGTGTCCCCGCTCCCTGTTTGCTGTTTTACCGTCACGCCTCGTTAACACCTCAATTCCGAGACGGAAACACAATGGAGCGAGAAACACGTGCTCGCATGGTATTGTCTGATGGGACTTTGACTTGACCATAAGCAAATGAGAATTTTACACGAAAACTCGGCAGAATAAGAGGACACACAACATTACGTATGTTGAAACTCATCTGCACTTTGCCGCCGAGGATAATGAAACACTTCTGGAGCATGCTTAGAAGGTTTTGATGTGTTTACAAATATGGATAATGAAGCTGTGGAGGAGTACTGGGATGGATTATCGGTAAAGTGCAGGGAATATGCCACATCATCCACATAGATGGTTTCATTTGCTACGACACTGCGTTCCGGACACGCACTATTCAACCATGTCTGCATTAGTCTCATCGTGGAGTTTGAGAGTGACTTGGCAAAACCGTTCCAAACCGATATTTCTTCCTCGTTCGAACCGGTAATCAATTGCTCGTGTGTCGATTATTTCATGAACCTTATCCATTTGACTTTTGCATTTTATGTTGACACAAGAGCCTTATCCCTATAGGAGTAAGTCATGATTCAGGATGTGAAGATGCTCCCATCAATCATCATCTCATAATGCATTCGCCGTTACGTGCAAAACGCATTGTGCTTCATCAACATGCATTTATAGTTTATCGCCGTGAAAGATGCCGAGAGAAATGCGTTGTATGGATCGGATCTACAAGTCGTGAGGAAACAAAGTTAATCACGTAACGAGAAAGATCTGACAAGGAAAACCTCATACATCAGTATTGTCGTCCATAGCATTTCGATCTGTTGAGCTGTAAGTCGGTCACTATAACTTGCTTTCGACGGATAAGACCGAAACGGATTCGTTGGAATTTGGCACCAGGAAGACCCTGCAACTCTCTGCCATCCCATGTCTGGATAAGAAAACAGGTAAGGAACTCATGTGCTCACCCACCGCTTTCATGGAAGAATACCTTCAAATGTCTACATTTCTCCTAGAGAAGCTTCTCTAAGTGACATAATGGTCAAAAGTTGAGACGTACTCTTGGGAGACACAAGGAGATGTCAATGGAAAGTAAAAATATCTTACGCAAACTTTCCACATGCACTTCCATGTCCGACTCAGAATTCGCCTCCTCCCTGCACCACAAGTATCTACTCTGACAAGTTGTGCAGAAGATGCACCAAATCGTAACAAGTGACTGAACTTCCATATCAACAGGCATCAAACGATTTCTGCAGACAAGGATCTCAGGAACGAGCTTTTGACTTTAAAGGAGTGACTGATATGCGTAATAAATCTTGTAATTCAAGTCACATTCAAAAGGCTGGCAGAAGCTTCAAGTTGAGAGCTACTATCAGCAACTATCGACCTTAGCATCACAGTCCCTTGTAAATCCCAACTGACCCCCAATTACATATATACGTATGCAGAAAATTCCCTAAAAGTATACTACGAGCGCCTTCCTCGTTTTGTAGCGTCAACCACCTGATCCGTCCCATTCATGTTTTATTTTATAATCAGTGTATATGACACAGTGACCGGAGATACATCTTAATAACCTACTGAAAGCTCCTATGAGATACCTAACCAATGAGTGAAATTCATTTGTTCATCGGCCTTGCATAGTATGGGCACGGATGCTAGAGTGTTTCGGATTTTTCGATGTACATCTCCACACGTGACAGAGCACCATTAAGCCTCGCCGGAAACTACAAACTACATTTTAGTAAGTAAATTCTTGTACACCAAATAATATAGGTTGAAAGTTCTCCAAACCAAAAATAGATGAATCCAACGCTAATCATGAGTGTTCCACATTGAATTGTAGAACTCGATTATTGTGTAGAATATATCTATCTAAAAAATTACATATTTATTAACTTTAATCTAAATAAATGTATCCATGTCAAGTAGAATTTTGAAATTTTTTAAATTTTCTCACAAATCTGTTAAAAAAACAATCCATAATTTATATGACTATAAAGCTAGAACAACAAAGTCACAGACTTTGTTGTGTCATATAGTCATGCATGCTTATATGAATCACTCGTTTAAATTAGTTTAATTTATTTTCATCAAAAAAATTAACCCAAACGAAAAGAGATCTCAATTTGAATTAGTGGGATTTTGAAGCGACTTGGACAATCATTTTTTCTTTCCTTTGCCAATTGGCATGAAACGGTGATCAAAAACTCTTCACTAGGTGATGTCAGTATCGCTTCCACCTTCGAAGTTACTTCAGTTCAGGTCTCGCAATGGTGCTGTATATTCGCACATTGACTGCATGCTTATCGTCAATAGGTTTTGATGTGGATGTGCTAAACTTGACTTTTAGTTGATGGTTTGGAGATGATAATAGAATTTTGGAGGAAAGTAGCTTCAATAAACATGCAGCGGAGAAGGTAATAGGATACATCTAGCTTAAAAACTTGCTTTGTTACACCTAGCTTAAAAAATTGTTAAATCAAGGGCAAGTGTATGAAGCAATTACTTATCATAAATTGCTCCCGTTTCATAGGAAGCTAGCGCATAATCCAACTTATGAATGCCAAATAAATTCCACATAGAAAGAAACGATAAAATTGCGTACATTGCAAATTTTCTTCCATTATCGTTTTTTGTATTATGTCCAACAAAATTACTCTATTCATCATCTTCTGAAAGTACAGAAGATGATTTTAGAGACTTCTATCAAGTTGATAGTTTGGTTTTGGATAGACAATCCAAACTGGATTACATGGTATTGTATATCATGTAATCGGGACTCGTTCTATATGGTAAGTATCATCTTGTAGAGTTGTGTTTTGGGAGTGTTCAAGACTATATGGTAAGTATCATCTTGTAGAGTTGTGTTTTGGGAGTGTTCAAGACTAGGCCTCAGTAAGGTAAGGTATAAGGTTATCGAGTAATGCATGGGCCTTTACTTTTACTTAACCCGCATCATTACTATCTACTTTTACCTTTACATAATGGTAATTTATCTTGTACACATTCTCTAATGTGTATCACAATTGTGATGTAATGAGTATCACAATTGTGATTTACCTGTACATTACTATGAGGTACAGTCTTGACTTCGAACCCGAGGTTGATACAACCTGTTTATCCGTGGCCATACTAGTATTTTAGTTGTGTGTTTGCAGAATTAACTTATCAGGTCTCGATAAGTTGATACAAATCGTGGCCCAATTGTGACTGAATTTTGCAATGGTCAAGGGTTGGGTTCATCCATTCAGCTTTATCTTTACTCTATCCATTATCTTACCTATAGTCTAGCTTTTAGCTTTTAACTTTATCTTTTATTGAGTAATCTTAAAAGGTTACCTTATCTTGCCGAGTCATATTTGTGACTTTGATCATTGCATGATATTCTTATTGGTGAATTGTAGCAAGTTAACTCTCTTGAAAAATTGTGTATGGTTTTTTCCTACCGATCCTATCTTAAGTCGTTCGAGCCACAACTGCACACTTTTGATCGCAATTCTTCGAGGTGGTTCTTCCATGAGTATCTGCTCCTGCATATGATCTCCATCTCGCCATTACTCGCAATTGCTTCCTACTGATTACAATTTTGCAAAGCCACGTTGCCGTTAATAGATCTTGGTGTTCACTCCACGTTCGTCTTCTCTAAGCCCCTCGCATGTTCTCGGCTTTACCACCAGCACCATCTTGACCATCTTTGAATTGGAGTACATTTTTTTGCAACTAACGGCGTCTAGATGATGCGTTTCCATGGGTTGTACACCCACATCAATTAGACATCAAAACGTTTCCTAATTTAGTTAATTAAGTTTGCTTTCCTAAACATGCTTTCATGTTGTTCATTTTACATTTTTTTGCTCATACTTCAATTGCTCATCAAGATTCACATTTTTTAAATTAATATTTTTTTAATATTTTGTTGAATTCAAATGAAGTTTAAGAAATTAGGCGAGAAGATTTTACAAAGATGTGACAATGATGTTAGATTTTTGCATTATATAGATGTGTTTAAAAATAGAATATGTGTTAATTTTTTTCAAGAAATTTATAGTAATGATTAATAAAAAAACATAAGTTTCTTTTAATATAAAAATTTAGGATTCATTGCAAGTGTGTTGAAAGAAAGAAATAAAACTACTTAAATAAAGATAAATGAAAGATGACAATTTTCCATTCTAAATGCTTAAAAAATTGGGAAAATTGAGTAAATAATTCTTATGTTTTTCATGTGAACTTTCCATGATAAATTTCTCAATAGTACATACAAACATCAAAATCATATGTATGTATATATATGAGATTTATATAATTTATATAATTTGATATTAAAAAAAATAATTTCAGCATATTTGAAGTTGTAAAATCAAGCTATTTTCATGAAAATTTCTTGCAAATTATTTTCAAAATACTTGATTTATAAAAACATAAGTACCTTGATAGGTAAATGATATGCAGTCAATATCTTTCATATTAAATATATTAAGTTCAAAAGAAGTAAATTTTGTAATCTAATGCCAAATTGAAAAAGCAATAAAAATTAGACTTATTGATAAATGTTTGCATGAGATGTAAAGTTTTTATTTCATTTATTTTGCATCTTATGAATGAAACGTATGAAATGTTTTCTTACATAACATTATGGCGTAACCAAATAAAACTCTTTTTTTTTCTATCTAGGTCTTTTATTATGGCCCAAATTGCATTGTTCTTGCTTGTGTTCTTCAAAATTCACATTGGGCTAACATGTTTTCCAGGAGCGTAATAACTATACCGCTTGAGATATACATCAATTTCAACTCAAATATCACAACACGTCAGATGTAAAATGTCTACATAATTGTTTAAAAAAAGAGATTTTCATAAAAATTGAAGATAAAATATTTTTATCTAATGTAAATATTAAACTTATATAATAAAATAAATTAATTGAATCATAGTATCACCAAGATTTCAAAAACTAACATACTTTAAATTTACACATACATGTGTTTGTTGAGGTTAACTCCGATTAAGGAGTAACCTCTAGACCTAGCTATTTATAGCTGAGACGTCGCCTGGACTTTAGGTCAAATACCCTAGCTACTACCTTGTACATTCAGTCGTTCTCGACAGACCTTGAGTAAAAGGTGTATCCGTGTTCTGGTGGACGTAGCCCTCCTCCCGCGAGGGTGAACCACGTTACATGTGTCTCTCATGATGGGTTGATGAGTTTCAGATTTTACGTCTACAGTGTTTAAACATGGTGAAAACATAAAATTATCAAAATTCTATATTTGTGCAACAATTAAAAACATCAAATATGATTGATGCAAAGTATCATATCTCATTTTATTATATGATTGATTTTGAGAACAATACTAACTTATATTTTAACTTGCTCAATAATCATATTTTTCTAAAAATTATAATACTAGTTTAAAATAAACCAAATTAATATCAATACTAAATTTAAAAGAATGCATACATCAAGATTATTGGTGTTCAAAACTCATTTAAACTTCAAACAACTCAAAATAAATAATTTAATTTAATTTCATACATAACCTTCATATAAAAAAACCAGATAAATAAACAACATTTTTGATAAGGTTAACTTCGATTAAGGAGTTAACTCCGATTAACCTCATATGTAGCTATTTATAACGTAGAATGGTCGCCTACCTTGGATATATATACCCTAAGGGTGGTAAAAAGTCTCTCACTTCAAGCAGTTAACTCTCTCGAGTGTATTCCTCCTCGGACCTAGCCCTTGAGGTTCAACCACGTTTTGCGTGTGTCTTTTGTGTTTATCGTGTTGTTGGTTTGCTCAGTCTGAGATTTACCGTAAGAATCGGTATCAGAGCAAGTTCTGGTTTGATGTCTGTGTCAGAGTGTTTTTTGTGACGGCTTTCTAACATGTGATGTTTTTTCTATGACAGTTTTCTGACATATGATCGTATTAGGCGGGTTTCCGCAAAGTGTAGGGTTTTCACTTTAGATGGAGCTTTTTTTGTTGCTGACGGGTTCTTTAACACTTGAGTCTCACAGTTTGATTTGAAGGTTCATGGTCACTGATGAAGATCACATCGATTCTCTCTCTATTTTGTTCTCTTTTCGCTACTGCTGCAGGCACAGGCTACGCAGGCCCCACCTGGAATGTGTTATGAAATTCTGCTTCTCGCAAACTATGTTTTTCTACAACCAGGAAGGATGGAAGGTCAAACTGACCGCATATCTTCTAGGCGATCATACGTGTGGGCACCCGTTGACTGAGTGCAGACCTCCTCGTCCTCAAGGTTCCAGTCGTTGGCAGGCCAACGCAAGCCAGTTTTGGGGTTTAGGGTTTAGCATCTCAACACTTCTCAAGAACTGAACGATGACTCAAAAGGAGAAAATTGACTCGGAAGCACCCATTGTCTTTCATTTTTTACGTGCAGAGTTGATAGGACGACAGGTCGGTGGCAATTTTGGATATAACATAATACCTTTCGATGGCCACGGTGATTATTTGCTTTGAGAAAAGCAAATAAAAGTGAAATTACAATCCATGGATCTCACAATATGCTTGGGAGAAAAACCTTCTAGCATAAATGAGATAGAATGGATTGTTGTTTAGGACCAGGCAGTTTGCACGGTGTTGGCATATCTAGACCCTATCATACTCAAGCAGGTTGAGGAGTACTCTAAAGTATCAAAGTTGCTTGATGTGTTTCAGAAACGGTTCCATTAGAAGAATCCGACGATTGTCGTGAATACTTACATGCGATTGTTACGATTTGCTATGAAGCCCGACACAAAATTCCAAGACCACATTCATACCTATAGAAATCTATTGATGGATCTTTGGAATATGGGAGAGTAGCTTACTGACACAAAGAATGCAATGTATCTTCTCCACTCATTGACGTCTACCTATCAAACGTTATCAAAGATTCTTCTTTATCGTCAGAACAAAACAATCATTTACAACGAGGTTGTAAGTGCCCTTCTGACGGATGCAGTTGAGCAGGATTTGTTATCCTCCTCAGTTCCATCCACTTCTAGGATAACACTTATTATGATCCGAGATCAATCACAACTGAGGGATACCAACGATTCACGATTGAAGAGGTAGATATCAAGATCTCCAGACTTAAGGAAAGTGCAGTTTATGGCTCAATCATTTGAAAAGAAGAATGTTATTTGTTGGAGATGTGGTAAGAAAAGTCACATCATGAAGTTTTGTTGGATGACAAGTACGACCTCCCCTTAAGTGGCGAATGTTGCTGAGCATCTTGACATTGAGGCCAACGAATTGTACACAAACGGCCTATGATGCTAGAGGTATGCTATAACCATCTTTAGTTAGTTAAAACTAAAGTAGAGGTTACTCTAGAATTTGGTTTGTAATTTGATGAAATCACTGTATAGACTGAAGCAAGCTCATAGGTAGTGGAATACACGTTTTGATGAATTTATGAAGGCACAAGGTTTTGTACAAAACATGTATGATCTTTGTGTCTATATGAAGAAGGTGAATGATGAGACGTTCAATCTCATCATTTTAGTACTATACGTCGACGACATGCTTATCTTGGCAAAAAACCAATACGATGTCAATGAATGCAAGAGTCAACTGAAATCTGCATTTAAGATGAAGGATATGGAGGAGTCAAAGAGGATATTAGGCATGGATATTTATAGGGATATTGAACAAAAGAAACTATGGTTGAGTCAGAGCAAGTATGTTTGCCGTATACTTGATAGATTCAACATGGCCGATTTGAAAGGAGTATGGACTCCTCTGCCATCACATTTTTAACTCTCCACAGCCCAATGTACTACAAATGCTGTGAAGAAAGGAAGAATGTCATGTGTTCACTATGAATAAGCTGTAGTCAGCCTCATGTATTTAATGGTGTGCACTAGGCCTGATATTGCTCTAGCAATGAGGAAGGTGAGCAAGTATATGTCAAATCCAAGAAAAATTCACTAGGAAGCAATGAAATGGATTTTGAGATATCTGAAGAATACTTTGTATTATAGTTTATTGTTTAATAGATTATTAGACAATGTCAAGTCCTTGTTTGGCTACGTTGATGCTGACTACAGACAAGATTTAGACAAAAGGAGATCTACAACTGGATATGTGTTTACACTTGGCGGTGAAAGCATTAGTTGAAGATGTATCTTGCAGAAGTGTGTAGCTCAGTCAACAACAGAAACTAAGTATGTGGCACCAGCAGAAGCGGAAAAGGAAGCTATTTGTTTGGATAGGCTTATCATGGAGATGGGATTAACACAAGCCGTGATCAATCTTCATTATGATAGTCAATGTGCTTTACATCTGGCTGCGAACCAAGTCATGGATAGCAGAGTGAAGCACATCGACATCATGTATCACTTTATTAAACAAACAGTGTTTAATAAAACAATTGAGCTAGTCAAGATTGACGGTAAATTCAATCCAGCCGATGCGTTGACCAAAGTTATTCCTTTGGAGAGTTTCAGGCGAAAATGTGCTACTATGCAAATTGTGCATAGGGAGCACAAGAAATATTATTTTTTGGTTAACTCTTTATATTATTACTCTATACATTTATGGCTACGGCTTAGTTTTAGTTAACTCTCGTTTAAAGATGGACCTTGTGGTAGATTTTCATGTAGAACTTCCCGCGGAGAAATAATATAGGTTCGAGAGGTGATTGAAATTTCTTAACATGAATTAAGAGTGAGATTGTAGAGTGAACTCTGTATCTTATTACTCTATCAGGTTATGGGAGTAATAATATAGGTTACAGAGGTGACTAAGATTACTAAACATGAGTCAAGTATGGTATTGTAGAGTTATCTTTGTATAATATTACTCTATCATGTTATGGGAGCAATAATATAGGTTAGAGAGGTGACTAAGATTACTAAACATGAGTGTAGTATGGGATTGTAGAGTTAACTCTGTATAATATTACTCTATCATGTTATTGGAGTAATAATATAGGTTAGAGTAGTGACTAAGATTCCTTAACATGAGTCAAGAGTGAGATCGTTGAGTTACCTTTGTATGTTATTACTTTATTCTATTATGGAAGTAATAATATAGGTTAGAAAGGTGCCTGATATTCCTTAACAGAAGTTAAGATGAGATTGTTGAGTTAACTCAGTATATTATTACTCTTTCTTGTTATGGCTACGGCTTAGTTCTAGTTACTCTTGTTTAAAGATGGGCCTTGTGTCAGGATTCCGTCTAGAACTTCCCGCTGAGTAATAATATAGGTTAGAGGGATTACTAAGACTCACGCAAGTTAAGGGGGAAATTGTTGAGTTTAACTCCGGTTAACTTCATATGTAACGATATACAATGGTCGCCTACCTTGGTTATATATATATTCTAAGGGTGGTAAGAAGTCTCTCACTTCAAGCATTAAACTCTCTCGAGTGTATTACTCCGTGGATTAACCCTTGAGGATGAACCACGTTATACGTATGTCTTTTGTGTTTATCGTGTTGTTGGTTTGCTCCGTCTGAGATTTACTGTAAGAATTTCATGCAATTACGTGACTTTTGATCAAGATTTATAGATAGATTTGATGATATTATGTATTTTTTTAAAAGTAAAAACATCTTTATTTAATTTCCATTATCCTAAATTTTTTTCTCAAATATTTATAATACATGATTTACATTTCTTCAATCATTTTAAACTTTTATATTGTTATTAATTTTTTTCAATGAACATTAAAAGCTTTACCTTAGATTAAAACTCATCAAAAGTGAGATAATTTTTTTTCAAATCTTAAAAAATATATTCATTGCTTGAAAAATAAATAATTTTAAAATAAATATATTTTAATTAGATTTATCTTGTGGAGCTAATAAATATTCATACACAAGTTTAAGATTTTCCTCTTAAATAAAGATGAAATTCATCATAAATGATAAAAAAAATTATTTCAAAATTAATATTGCTAAAGAAACTAGAAAAATGAAATAATAATATAATAATGTTAATATCATACATGAAATGAAGCTGATGAGCTGGATATCAGATCAATTTTCTTGACATAGTATAAAGATGAATGATTACACTAAGCACTCTTATGAAACATTCAACAGAAAAGTTTCATTTACTCTTACATTCACTCTTACACTCAAATGTATGCATAGTTTAGAGCATATTGCAAAGAGACTAGATGTATAACTTAATATTTATATGAGTTCTCAAATTGAAAAAGAGATAATTATAGAAGTATTAAATAAGCTCGTTTTCATTAAATCTCTATCTTTTTGTTTATGCAACAAAAAAGCTTATAAGGGGTTTTTATATATGCATATATACATTGAAAAATATGATGAATACAAAAATCACATATTTTAAGAGCTATGTGAAAAACTTCAATACATATTGCTAGTGTCAAAGATCTTAACAATTTTGTTTGCAATTAGATTATAACAATTTGAATGAAAAAAAGTTTGACATATATTTTGATCATTTTCAATTTAGACAATATGTGTCACTATTAAGTTAAAAATTCATTCAGCTTCGCATGATAAAAAAAAGGTGAAGTTATTCTTGAGATTTTATAAATGTATGATGAAATTTTAAAAAAATTGATGGATTGACAGATTTCTGTATGTACTTATGAGGATTAAACATGTGATAAACATGTGAGGTATGCCATTGGTTCTTGTGAAATAAATCAAATCATGAAATATTTTATTTCATTGTACACAAGTCAAAGATACAATTTCAAATTTCATGTTATATCTAATATTGATTACTAAAATTGATCATTATTCAACCTTTATATCTAAATGTTGAAATTTTCAAATGTAGAGCTTAAATTGAATATTTTGTAATTTTCACAAAAAATATTTTTTTAATAATTATTGGAAAGTAATTTTCATTCAATCAAAAATTAAAAAATTAAAAAAATTTTCGAGCTCAAAAATTTACAACTTCATAATGAAAGTTTTCCAACTTGAATTGAAGTAAATCTCAATTTACATAATTATTTATTCAAATAGAAATAAGAAAAATCAATTTACTTGAAAATCTCATTTATTGAGTATGATTATATTAAAATTTTCAAACGTATGAACGTTATAAAATAGATTTATTGTGTGAATTTATTAATATTACTCTTAAATTGATATTGAGATGAAAAATGGAATTATGATAATGATATCAAATCATAAAATTTGCGAGTAAAGATTATATTTTATGAATTAAACTCTATTTAATCTTATTTTGTGGGTGTTAAATATAATAAATGATAAGTATCCGTGAATAATTTTTTTGTAATAATATATATTGATAACAAAAATAGTAAAATTTGAGAATGTAAGACAAACAATTTCATTCATAGGACTTATTAGAAATTTGAACTTTTTTAAACTAACTATTATTATTTTTTATCAGATATATAAATATATCATATGGAAAATTCATTTACTTATGATTGTACATTAAAGTTGTATATATGTCACATTCTATACTTGAACTATGTTTTGATCAATTTTGAATCAAGTATTAGCTCAAGTACTAACTATGGTTAGTGTGATACTAATCTAAATTAAGTTAAGGATTTTTAAGTTTTTTCCTATCCACTATATAGAAGTGCTACCCATATGTAGTGTCAAAATTAGTTTTAAGTCTTGATAAAACACAATAGTTATGTATAGGTAGTGCGGCAATGATGAACTATGTACCTGTATTTTTGTGGTACCCCACTTTTAGTATTTTTGAGGAATTTAAAACATTTTTGGAAAACTGTACCGCGACAGCAGTGTAAATAGCCACCGGTGCATCAAAATAGAGTGAAACTGGAGGATCTCGGAGAATCTCGAAAGATCTCGTAGAATCCAGGAGTTGGGCGCAACGTCTGGGACAGGCATCGCCCTAGATACGGGCTCTGAAGGAGTAACCCCTTCGGCGCAAGGCGCGAAATCCGCCTTCGGCGCTAGTAGAATCCTTCAGAACCTGGCCAATTCCCAAACGCCTCGACTTGGTTAGGGTCTCGTTGGAAAGAGCTCAACGCGCTGATTCCAACGAGCTCAAGAACGCCACGAACGGATGAGGACTCCGGGAGTTATGAAGGTCGCAAGCCACTCAGCTTCTCGTCACCGAGGAGGCGAGGAAAGTTTGTCCTATGCGCGGACGAGGGAAGTCCGCCTACGCGTAGGCGAAATGGGGTTTGACGTCGGCAGGATGTCCGCCGCGAATGTCGCCTACTCGTAGGCGGGGAGGACTAACACCTATGCAAAGGCGGACGAGCGAAGGCCGCCTACGCACAGGCGCTTCGGCGTCGGCGGGAAATCCGCCTTCGGCCCTAGAAATGCGCCTTCGGGGTTGGAACTTGTACGGCGCCTTCGGCGCCAGCGCAACAGCGCGGACGGGCGAGGACCCAACGGAGTAGTAAAATCCGTACGGACCGTACGGACGAGTGCGCCTTCTTCCGGTCGGGGTTACGGAGACCGGAGCGCCGACGGAGAGGCGAGAGAAATGGACAGACTGTACGGAGTCCGTTGACCGCGGTCAACGCCTTCGGCACAGCCGCCTTCGGCGCTGCGCCTACGGCGAGGGACCTGCGCGGACGAACGTCTGCTACGCGGACGGAATCCGCCTACGCGTAGGCGAGCGCCTACGCACAGGCAGATGAAGTTCCGCGGCGGCGAAGATTCCGCCGGGGGTATCCGCCTACGCAGAAGGGAGTCGATTTTTGTCCGATGCGCGGACGATCGCCTTCGGCGTAGCGAGACTGGCCAAAGATAAGTACGAACGAGTGTAGCGCGCAAGGCGAGAAAGACGCCTTCGGCGCTACGCACCTATGTCCGCGGCGTAGTACGCTAGCGGAGTTCAAATTGCCAATTCGAGCGTGTGAGTTAAGTCGGCGTCGGCGGAGCGTGAAGCCGCGCGTGAGAGAGGAGGCCGTTATAGCGCGGAGCCGGCGCGGCCATCAAGTGATTCGACCTTCACGACCGAGAGCCGACCATGACCTTCGACAAGGAGACGGAGGACGCCCCATTCTTGAATTCGCGATTTCACTTTCTAGTGCGAGCTGCGCGCGTCCACCTGCTAGCTGTTAGACACTCTAGACATCGCCACGCGGAGAATTACTTGGTGGCTGAGCGAGAATTGAGTGCGCGCAAGTTGAAGTTGAGAGATATTAGAGTTGGCAGAGGAAGCAAGAAACTCGAGCAGAGCAGAGAGAGAGTTGTTGCGCAAGCAAACTTCAAGAACGCAATGTCGAGGGTGAACAGGCTGCGGATGATGCCGCTCCGGCTTCCACAGAACGGGTTGCGTGCTTTCGGGGAGCGGCTGATTGCAAGAAAACTTGATTTCTTGCTGTGGGGGTGGAATTACATATGTGTAGACATGGTGCGCGAATGGCTGGACGCGGAGCGACAACCTACGCGCGGATTGCGTTCGCACGTAGATAGGTGGATCGTCCACGATTGGGCGCAGGCATTGGAGAGGTGTGCCGGCAACGAAGGGTACCTCCTATTTGATAGTGAGAGCGTCAAGGTGTCGAAGCAGGACGAAGCGCAATTCGTGGAATTGTTCAAGCGGGGGAGGTCTTCCAAGAACGGGTACAAGACCCGCGACTACAAAGATCGTTTCCGCCGAACTGTAGCGGCGGCGCTGCTGCAATTGCTGCAGCCGCACCGCACCTCGTACATCACTTTGTGGTAGGTGTCTTTTGTGGAGCTCGCCTTACCCGGAGCTCCAGTTCACTAGGCGCATATCCTACATAGGGTGATGCGACAGCACGCATATGAGGAGAAGGGGGGAACTCTCAATCACCTCTCCCCTTTCTTGATAAACTTTTATCGACAGAGGAACTGTTTGATCACGGCGGAGCTTGCTCGCTTTCCACCATTGTCCGTCGACCATCCCGGGAAGTATGTGCGGGATAACGAAGTCGACACCGACGCGGAGGATTCGCCAACTTCTACTCCACCGACTCAGCGGGACGAGGGAAGAAGCACACCCACAGCAAGAGTGCCGGGGAAACGAAGATGGAGAGAGGAACCAGAGGAGGAGCAACATCGAGAACCCACTGCTCCCATACAGCAGCGGCCACTGCACGAAGTGTGTAGCCGGCCGAAGCGGAAGGCGCGCAGGCTTGTGTTACCAGCCAGCAGCGCGGACACGGCGACGATCGCCACGGAGAAGGGAAATGCGTCCCCGGAGAAGGACGGGAGTGCGCGGACGTCCGCAGGAGCGGTGGACCACGCTACACCTCCGGCGGACGAGAGACGGCCTTCGGGTCAACGGCCTTCGGGTCAGGAGTTACCACGTGCGGTGCGGACGAGTGTGCCGCCTACGCACAGGCAACTCCCAGCGGATATGCGACCTCGTGCAGACGCGGACCTCTGCCTACGCGTAGGCAGAGAAAGTCCGCCTACGCACAGGCGGCCGCCTACGAGTAGGGAGGATTCACCCCCGGTACAACGTAGGAAGGGGAAGGAGCCGGCGGAAAATCCGCCTTCGGGTGAAGGGCCTTCGGGGCAAGGCCCTCCGACGTACAACGCGCCGAGATTTGCGCCTTCGGCGCCAAGGCCTTCGGGCCAACGAGTAACCAGCAGGCAGCGCGCGGACGTCGCACCTTCGGCGGGGAATCCGCCGGAAGATGCGCCTTCGGCGGAAGGGCTTTCGGGCCAAGGTACATCGGGCGGGCGGCCTTCGGCTCTATCGCCTTCGGTGATAGACGCCTTCGGCGCTGCGCCTGCGGCGGATAATGCGCCGGAAATTGCGCCTACGCGTAGGCCAGACGCACCCCTCGCTCAGGACCGATCGAGGAAGCAGGACCTAACGGAGGAGCGGATTGTCTGTCCGCGGGACGAAATTCGAGTGCGCGATGCACATTCGAGTGCGCGATGCAGACACATTCCGCTCGATCACCTTCAGCGGCGGACGTCGGCGGCAAAGAAGCGACGATCGACCCACGACAGGCGGATGCTGGGGATGTGGCACGGCCGCATTCACCCACCGCCTTGGACATTTTAGCGGGGAGCAGCGAAGCTGCAGGAGTGCCATCGGCGGCATAACCCGCAGACCACTCGCAGCCCCACTCAGGCCAGTCGCCAACGCAATCAATGGCGACCGAGATCCTTCCTTCGGATGATGACGAAGGAGGATCCACGGAAGCAGTGTCGGGATCGGGAGACACCGAGGAGGAGGAGGAAGAAATCGTTGGAGCGCCGGCGGCGGCGCTCTGTGAGCAGGTAGTACCTCTGCTGAGGTACTTGGATCGCAAAATTGATAAATACGCGGATCCTCGCCAGCCTGGGTCCTACGTCGAGTTAGTGCGCAGGCGAACTCGCACTAAAGTCCACACCAGCAAGCTGCTAGCTCGGGTGGACCGGGAACTTAAGGAGTTGTGGGAGCAGTATGACTGCTTGTGGGGACAGTACAATCTCGTGCGGAAGTCGCACACCCACTGCGACAAGTTGAAGAAGGAGAGACTGGAAGAGCTCAGCAAGGATCTGGTGCAGACCACAGAAGAACTGATTTCTAAGAAGACTCAGAATCAGGTTCCGTCAGAGGAGCTCGTGCGACAGACGCGGTTGTTGGCGGAGTGTCAGCTCGCACGACAGGCGGATGAGGATTTAATCCGCAGGCTGCAGTCGGAGTGCGGAGAATTGAGAGCTCAGCGTGCGGAGGCCGAATCGCAATTGGTGGTAATTGAAGACGATCGCAGGCGAGAGGCAGATCGCACGAAGGAAGAGATGGCGAGGCGAGTCGCCCACTGTCTCAAGGGCTAAGCCCACTGGGAAGTGGCGGCGCAGGAGAAACTCATACTGCGTGAGTTAGAGCTTCGTGCAGCCGGGTTGTTGGCAGGTGACAGTCGGAGTCGGCGGCGGGTAGCGAAGAAGCTAGATTCTTTTCTGTCGAAGGCGCGGGATACCATGTTCACCCTTGAGACGGAGGTGTTCGCGGCGTTGCAGCGATTGGAACTGCGCAGTCGAGCGGAAGACTGGCAGGGTAGGGAGTTAGTGCGCGGCAGTCCGTCGCGCAGGAGGCGAAGCACAGGTTCCGCGGAGTGTAGTGTAGCGTGGTTCCGTGCCGGCGTGTAGCGTAGTGCAGTGTAGTGCTAGTTAGGACTTAGAAGGTATAAAGTAGTTCAAGGCGTCTTGCCTTGCGATCTTTCCCAACATCAGAAGTGCAGATCAGGAACTCATTTTCTCTGCGTGTTTGTGTCCTTAGTTCTGTCACCACGCACGAGGAGCTACACCTTAGCGGTCCGCATTGTGTAGCTGAAGGCCTTTGGCCGAATGTTCAGAGCTGGTACATTGGTTAGAGACTTGAGTAGTTCAAATCTACGTCCGCGGGCGATGTCCGATGCTCAGAGCCAGTGACGAGTAGCTACTTGAATAGTTTCGCCCCTACACTTTCGAGTGGTTGTTCCTGATTGTACTCTTTCGGGATTTTTCCCCTGAATGCCAAAGTGAAGTTTTGCTACTTCGTGCAAGCCTTGGTTGTAAATTCAGGTTACGCTGCAGCAGGTGCCTTTGGGGTAACCCCTGTAGTATTTCTAGGAATGACAAGTGCCTAAGAATTCAAACTCTTCAATAGACTGTTGTGGTGTTACTGGAATGTTTCTCAGTGAGTCCTTCTGTGTGGACCTGTGTTCTCTGCGCGTTTAGTGAGTTGAGAGTGTTGTTCACCGCGTATGAGTAACTTCGATCCGAAGTAGGAAGTCCAAACCGGGTTCCCTACGCTAGCAGACAGCTAGTGGAAGGGTTGTAAAAGCCGGAGTTGGGAGTCACTACCCGCAGCTTCGCTGAGTGTGCTCGCGAGAGACTTCCCCCCTGAAATCTTGAGTAGAGGTCCTAACGGATCTCTGGGTTGTGTTTCTGCAGTTTCAGGAGTGTGTGTGTGTTACGCTGCACTGTGCGCCCTCCGAGTGCGCTCCGAGTGGACACTTGGAGTATTTCTGGGAGTGACAGTCGCCTGAGAATTCAAACTCCTCAATAGTCTATTAAACGTGACACTTTGTACCCTGTGTGTTCCTCTGTCCCTGTGGGTTCGACCTTTCTACCACTATATTGCAGTTTTAGCCTTTAGTGGGTTATTACAATTTTGATGCCTCTGTTATGTTTATTCTTGCATTTTTTAATGTTAACTTTATTGTTGATTGAAAAATTTTCATTTTTGATACAAAAAGGCATAATAATATTCAAATATCACATTCTTGTTTTAAAATTCAAAGTGGATGTATATATATTCATTTAATTTTTTACTTAAGTAATAATTATAAATAAAAAATAATCTAAATTCATATTTCAAAATTTTTCATGAAATCTTTGATGAATAATCTATGTTTATAAAGTCCAATTATTTTTTCAAAAAAAATAAAAATATATTGAATTTTTTTGATTAGATACACATGATAATTTATTTTCATTTGAGTACAGTAGAACCTTCCTAAAGCAATACTGACTTAACTCATAAATTCTCCAAATTGCTAAATATTTCTGGTCCCAACTACGTCCTTATATGGGAAGAAATAAATCACAATAATCTACTCTTCGTTAAACTTGATCCGGTTCCACAACTTTTGTAGACTATATAGCCCACATATGTGCTATTTAAACTCGGGCAAAGTAACTCCGAATTCCCTTCTGTACCATCTACCGAGCCCTAATCTTGTCCCTCATCTGGTGCAATGTTCTCATGATGTGATCATCTATATTTGCTTACTGTATCCATTAGGTTTCGAGCATCTGAATCATCTGTTGTGCCTCAACGGCCGAAATCGGAGTAATCATTGTAGTCTTTGTTCACAGCTCCATTGTTAGCCTCTGTGAAAAGGTGATCTTGATTGATCTCGTTTAGGCCCGGTAGGTATGTGACCTTCAAAAATTGAGATGATTCTGGATATTCATTGAATTGATATAATGAAATTGTCAGATATATGACTTTAGATCTTTGATGACCTCCGGATCCACAAGATACTCTTCAGCAACAAGGTCTTCCGCAACGACGACCTTCTCTTGAGTGATTAACAGTTGCTGATTTTCCCCTGGAACAGGAATCACACTCCGGATCCAACAATGTCTGAAGCAGTTGGCAGTTGTTGTGGGTTTGACCTCATCCTTCCATGCTGGAACGGCGAGTCTGATGGCATGCAGATGCTCAACTTGTCAAAATCGAACATCTTGTCTTCTATTTGCTGCCTGCAAAGGCAGTTAAAGGACTACCAATAGTAGGTTTTCAAAAACCTGATGATCCCAGTATCGTAAAACTACAGTCTTGATGTGTGTTTGATGAAAAGTAGAAAACTGTTGTGTTTTGCATGTGAATGCGATCAAGAAGCTCAACCTGAGAAACATGAGCACTGCAATTGTTCATGATGATAAGAACTTTTCTGTTAGCCATCCACAGGTCAAATGACTTGAGCCATTCAAGGAAAACAATCTGTGTCATCCAAGCCTTTGCATAGTTGCAATAGATGCAACCAGGTTGTTGAGACTAATGTTTTTAAAGTAGCGTGGATCCTTGGATTTTCCAATGATCCACAACGAAAGCTTGTCATAACCATCGTCGTTGCAGCAAACAGCGAGCGTGAGGTGCTCCTTGTGTTGCACTCAGACTTTCAACTGCTTGGTCGCAAGGGAATGATTGGCTTGATAACAGAAGCCTTGGTTATACTTAGAACAATTGAGAGTCATGTTTCTTTGAGACAACAATTATATAGAAGTTCAAAACGCACTTGCATCTTATAGAAGAGTCTCGTTTCATCCATGTTGTAGATGTTTGCAAGCTCGTACTTGCAGGACCTCTTGAATTTTTGACCTTTCATCCTCAATCAGGATATTGAATTTGGAGAGATTGAATTTGAGCTCCATGTTCACAGATCCAATCTCTCCAAAGCGGCTATATGAACGAATTTTGTGACGTGTCTTGAACGATTGAAGCTTGCTTGTTAGAAAATTCAAAGTGAGCATGCCCAGGATATAGACAGTTGAGGATATTCTTCGCGCTCTTTTTGAGCAGATCTTTGCTCTTCTTGACGCGATCTAGATTTGCATGGAATCACTCTACTAAAGTCGCCTCCAACTAAGGATACTTTACAGTGCGCTGGCATTTCAAATTGAGATTGACGTTGTCTGCAATTTGGAGCAGCTTAGCAAAGCGTTTGATGGTGTCTAAAATGGTTGATTGAGCAATCTTCTTTTTGTGTTCTTCCTCAAGCCATGTCGTAAGTACTTTCTACGTGACTTTGTTGTTGTATCTTTTGTACATGCATAGAGCAATGCGGACTTCATCTGTCATAAACGTGTGCTGAACATCACGCTACGACATCTTTTGCATGTATTGTGGTGGTGATGGGGTGTGTTGGTTGTAGTGCGGATGTCAATGTGTGTTGCAGTTGCTGAGATTAATTTTAGTATTCAAGTGTTGTGCGTGATTGCTAATCTGGTTTTTTTAGCTCTTTTTACTGCTACTCAAATCAATTTCATGATGTTACCCGCAACAACCAAAACGTATGGCTGTTGGGCAGTTACTGCAAATCTGGCTTAACTAATAACCTCTATTAACCAATAAAAACCTCCGGTCCCAAGAATATCAGTTTAGATTGGTTCTACTGTATTTGAAATTTTTTATTACATCAACAAATTATGTCTAGATTAAAATCAAATGCATATTTCTTTTAAATCATTATAAAATGTTTGATTTCAACATAAAAAAGATAATTATACATTTTTTAAGCATCATCAAACATATGATCTTGAGGAATAAATTTTTTATTTTTATTGCATATATATATATGCAATAAAAAAATGCAAAGTAATTTTTTTCAAAAAAATATATTGAAGGTTTGATTGTGTGTCTTAACATTTCACAATTCATAATTTTAATTATTCTTATGTAATAAATTCATATATATATATATATATATATTTGTTATGAAATTATTAACCAGTTAATTCTTAAAACTAATAAAAAAAATTTATTTTGTATATTATAATTTGATATTTATGAAAAACTTTTATATGTGTCAAACATTAAAAATGAAGAATTTATATATTATTAATTAAGTATCTACAACAATATTTTGAATTTATTCCTACAAGTGGTTCAATGTGGATTTCAAAATATTGAAATTAAAAAAAATTAGAAATTTAAGGATTTCATCATATAAAAAACTAAAATTCAAATGAATTATTGAGAAAATTTATGCAAAGTTATATATAAGAATGATTAATCTATGTTTTTAAAATTTCAATTACTTATTAAAATATTTTAAGTTAATTCATGTGCTTTAATAACTCAGATTAGATTTATTCTAGTTATTAAAACTATTTAAATTTCTACAATATAAGAGCGTATAAAAGTATAAAAGTGATGTTTTTAGGATTCCTCAGGAAAAACCAATATGTTTAGTGAATGTAATCTGCAATATAGAACCACATATATATGACTTGGATGTGTATATGACTTTGATGTGTATATACCTTCTTGTGTTGACATGTGTTCATGCTTTTAATTTTTCTAAAGATGAAAATTCTAATAATCCATATTGATGTTTCATCCTTGCATTGTGCTAATCTAACTCGCAGCAAGTTAGTTACATGGTTTGACTTTTAAGGCCTATAAATTTGCTAAACTAAAAAAATGACATATATATATATATATATATATATATACACTAATCAAGTGTAAATATGGAAATAGATGCATAAGTAGAGAAGAGTCATGCAACACAAGGATCTTTGTTATTTGCAAAATATTGAAAAAATTAAGTAACATCAATTTGATGGAAGTTTGACGGTGAATTCTCACGACTTGTGAGTAAATTTTGCAAATAGCTCACATTAGACAACACGAAGAGTTAGATTGATAGATGCACAAACTTCCAAGGAGTTTGAAGCAATGAATGGAAAAAAAAACATAGAGTTGAAGAGAAAAGATTTTGATTTTGATTTATAAATTTTTTCTTCTTGATTGTTGATTGCACATTTGTTTGGTGTGTTAGTACATGAAAGTTCAAAACTAAGAGTATTCGGAAACAATGAGTGCAATAAACAATGATTGTGTTGAAGTGCTTCATTTCATTTCACTTACAAATTGCTTGTAAGTTATTGTATGACTATTATGATTGTCTTGTATGCACTTAGATATTCCTATCTGAAAAAAAAAATGAAATTTGAATTATTTCATCAAATCTTTGTTTGCGGAGTATCAAAAAAAATTCAATTTGTTTGAATGAGCATGATTAGTGTAAGTCAAATTTTGATGAAGAAAATGGAAGTGTATACATGACTTAAATACAAGAGAATGAGTAAAATAGTGATTTGGCAGAAAGCAGAAAAGCTTATTCATGACTTGGCAAAAAATTAAGGAAACAAATATTGATTGTTAGATTACAGATTATATTTTTTTTAATCTAAAGCCTTAATTTTTACATTAAATCCTGGCATTATGACTTTGATTTTTCATGAAAGTGATCAAAAAATTTATTCAAACAAACGGCAAAAAAGTAAAACAATCTTCAAGTATCTAAAAGAGAAGATGGTGTCATAAAGTTTTAAATAGTTTTAATTTGAAATTGTTAAATAGCATAGATGTGATGGCTACTTACTCTAAAAAAATGTATTAAAATCAAGCTTAAGAACTCAAATATGAATAAAATGTTAAGATCTAAATGTACATCTTCAACAATAAAAATTATAAATATCCTCAAGAACAAGTTGTGAGTATCATTGTATTTTGATTACAATATGAATATGATGATTATTATTTTGCTGTTTGAGTATCTTAAACTATGATTATATTGGTGTATTGTTCTCAAACATGTTTTATGTGTTTTTGAAGCTAATGATTTTCAAAATAAAAACATTCAATATGAAAATCAAGATCAACTTGATATTTTTTGTTTAATTAAAATATCTTGGAAATTATGTAAGTGATTAGAAAAAATTACTTGTTCTTTGAGAAAAATTATTTGCATCTTATTGATCATTATCTCGTGTGTTGTTTCATCAATAAAACACTTACAACAGAAAAATAATGCTTTATTGATAGATGATTTACAATGTAAATGGAAAAGCAATTTCCTTCATATTAATCATTTAGTATGATAGTTAGTGTGACTTGAGATTGATAATATTTATGCAATAACAGAAATGATTCATGTTTTATTTCTAGAGGTAGATTCAAGTCTAGAATTAATTTTTTAAAACAGAAAATTTGTAATATGTTATAATGATAAAAGTGATTATATTGAAGACAATCATAGTGTATATATGGCCAATACGGCTAAAAAGTTTCATTTCAAGAAGTATGACTTGTTCAAGAATATGTTATGATGCTAGAATTATGTCTTGATTAAAAATGAGACGGATATAGACACAATATGACAAATCTACATATTGCTATTTGCTATGAGTATAACTATGCAAATTTTTAAGAAATTGCAAAGAGTAGTGCATCACTTGTAATCTCATCATGGTTCATATTCTGCAACAAAAAATGTTATTTTTGATAAACTCAAGCAAAAAATGTTAAATTAGATACATAGTATGCTCAATCAATTAAATAAATCATATGAAATTTGAGCTGAAATTTTCAATCTTGTAATGTATTTAGTATAATTTTTTTATAAGATTCATTTAATTAAGAATTGAATTAAAGCATAAATAAATGAATGATAAGTATTGTTTGAAAATTTTTTATTCAAATGTTTATACATGTATCGTAAAAAAAATATGAAGTTGGATTTTATATCCAAAAAATATGAATTTCATCTTTGCTAATAATATGAAGAAAAATAGTTCATTTGTTTGTTAAGGTTATAAGTAGTAGGATTGTTTTTCTCAAAAAGCTCAAGTAGTTTAAAGAGTGCAAAATTTTTCACGATTCTCATATTAACAACAATAATTTTTTACTCTTAGATGCTGTTGAGACAGAATGATCATTTCAAATTTTAAGGATGTGAAAAAAAGTTATAGTTTAAACATAGCAAGTATCTCATAACCAGGAATATTAAAAAAATTATTGTTAGAGTTTAAAGAGTAATCATAATTTTTATTTTGAATATAATTACAATGGATTATTAGAACTCCAATAAAATATAGATTATAAAACTATTCATTCAAATTGGAAGATCATGATATTGATATTAGGAATTATGAATGAAATGCATTGATCTTGGAAGATAAATAATAATGTTGTTTTTTTAGAAAAATATAAGTCATTGTCAATAAACTTGAATGAAACATAATAAGAAATCTAGTGAATTTTACAAGTAAACAATCTTTGGTTGATAGCAATAAATGTATAAGCTAAAGTACAATCTAATAGATCACCCAAAAAAATCTTCAATGTCAAGTTAGTGTCTAATGATTTTCTACAAGAAATTGGTACCCAATACACATAGTATTATCACTTGTAGCAAAGTATGCCACAAATTAACTAGCATTTGCACTTGCTAAAATATTCAATCCACTTATATGATGAAAGTGAAAACATACTTTTTTTTATGCATCATTGAAGTAAAAAGTTTAAATTACTTCGTCATTTGGCTTTGAGTAGAGTTATTTACTAAAGTTGGTTTATAGATTATTGAAATCATTATATGAATTGAATCAAGATCCTATGCAATAAAACAAAAGATGTGATGAATTTATGAAAGTATAAGAATTTCACAAACTATGCATAATCCATGAATCTACATGAAATGAAAGAGATAAATAATGAGATCTTTAATATCACCATTATAAAATTTTATGTGGATAAAATGTTAATTTTGATAAGAAAATTAATATAAAGTTGATAAATGCAAGAATCAACACAAATTTGCATTCAAAATGAAAAATTTGGATTGATTCAAAAAAATCTTATGGATATATGTTCATAGAAATTGAAAGCAATAAAAAACATGGTTTAATCAATACAACTTTATGTAATGTGTGATTCACATGCTTAATATTATACACTTTAAAGCAACTTATTTTATGCATGTTTATTATCAAATGCCAAAATCTTGCTAGCCTACGTTGATGCTAAGTAGATTCAAGTAATATAAACAAAAAATCTACAATTTCACAACATGTTTACACTTTGTGATTGATGCATTTATTTTGCAAAATTGTTTTGCTTAATCTATAACAAAAGCTGAATATGAAGTTGTAAAGTAAGCTACTTTTTTGAATAGTTTTAATAGTGATGGGACTAAAATATGACAATTTTAATCTTCATTGTGATTGTGTTACATCTTGCTTCAAATCAAATAAAATGTAGCACAATAACACACATCAAAATTTGATATTATTTTATCAAAGATAAAAAGTTAAAAAAAATTTAAGTTAGTCAACATTTAGGATGTATACACTCTAGCTAATGCATTGATCAAAGTGTTTTATTTTCAAATCAACATTGTGTTACTTTGCAAGTTTTGCATGTGGAATACCAAGTAGAGTCAATATCATTATCTTGATATATATATATATATATATATATATATATATATATATTTACTCTATATAATACACATTAATAATTTCTTCTTATCAATTTCAAAAACAAGAAGAATGAAATTTTTTAGAAATTTTTTGTGTTAGACTTTATTCTAAATTTTTTTGTAAAATAATCATATGAAATATTGTTTTTATTTTTAAAGTAGAAGATCAATATGAGTTTATTTACGAAAAAAATCTCCGTGGAGTTTCAATGATGCAACATTGTAGCAAAACCAAGAAATCAAACTGCTCTGAATAAGCTTGAAGACATGTTTTACATTTCAATTGACATGAGTTTGTGTCAATTATCATGTTTTGTTAGATATTACTAAAGTAAAAAATATTGCATTAAATATATTGATTACAAAAATAAACATCAATGCATTTTGACAATGCCTAAGACAATTTAGAGGGTATAAAAAGTTGCAAAAAATGATGTTTAACAAAAATCTAATCCTAGATGAAATTTGCTGATTTGAGTTTTAAACAACATCTATGCATAATTGTCAAACACGAGTTTTTAAAGAATTTTGACGATAGTAATATTTTTTTCTTCAATCAACACACAATTTCTAGTTTCCAATATGTACATACCAAATATTTTAAAAAAATACAAAGATCTATATTTGCTTATCCTTTGCACCAAAATTATAAAAATTCAAAAAATTTCTTGCATATTGATTTTTAAATCAAAAGCATCTATTTCTATCAAGCATCATCAAATATTTTTAAAAAATTTCAGTCAAGCTAGATATTTGAATGAAAATAAAACATGTTGAAAGTGATTTAACAAAAAAATTTGAAATATCGGACTTTAAATTCTTTGACAATGATCTTTGACACTTTGAGACTTTTGAACGTGAAAATGTTCGAATTATTGTTTTACTTCAAATTGCAAAATTTGAATATTGCTGCTTTGAATAGAAAATTTCAATATCTTATCTAAAGTATGTTCATGACTTTCATGAATTGGATGATGAAGCCAAACTTCAAAGGAAAATGTAAATGTTGAGATTGCAACGCAGTGCTATGGAAATTGCATAAAAAAATCCAATCAACGTTAAGAAGCTCTATGAACAATGCATCTATCAAGTTGAAAAAAATTGGCATTAAAAGCCAATCAATAAGTAATAAACAAGATTAAAGGTTTAGGGATCAAAGCTGCCCAAGCTACTGCAGCTTTAAATATTTTTGTTCTACAAACTAGCTTGGAGATTTGTTTATGTTCACAATAAAAAGTGTGAATAATCTGCAAATGCAACTTCGAAGAGGCTGAAGAGCTTTTGAAAAGGATGAAGATTACCAAGAATATTTGGATGATAGAAATGATGATGAAAAATTTAACACTCAATTGTATGTTTGTGATAGAAAGTATCTGTTACTATGATCCAGAAAGTAACTTAGAAAAATTTGATGAACTTAGAAAATTCTTTGAATCATTTCAAAGTAAGGTAGAAGGTGTCATCTTGATAGGCAGACACAAAAGTCTTCAAAACTTGCTCCAAATAATAAATGAAGCATGTTTGAATTAAAAAAATTTAAATACTTTTTTATATATAAAGTGCGTACATAGGCAGGAGTCTTCTTTAATAATAAATTATTAAATATATTTATATCTCTATAAATACATAATAGATTGTAGACTTTTGTTTTAAACTTTAGAAAAAAAATCATAGTAATTTTAACAACCTTGAAATTATTACATATATTTGAAATGATAATTTTGTTTCAAATCATTATGAATATCATACATAATAATTTTCTGAACCTAGAGCAATATATTTACAAATTTTGAGAGGAAGATATTTATGTTATATACATATGATGCATATAAATATTTCTAGATGCTGTCAAAACAATTTATGATTATGAAAAAATATAATAAGCAGCCATAGCACGCTAGTTTCCTTAAAATCCGACAAATTTTATTTTTATTGAGATCGTTCAACACACATCATATATATTTTCAAAATGAAGCTTTTAACTTTCGGCTTGGATTATTGTAGATGTTTAAATAAGAAGCTAACTATATGCATAAAATAAAAAATGAATTTTCTGAGATTTTTTCGATTTAGTTTGTTGATTTCGCTTACGTCGTATGCGAATATACATATTCATATATATGAAATCTACGTGAATTTGTTAGTATCTCGTCTCTTCTACATTACCAAAAAGTAGAGTTGAGATTCATTCGTGGATATATGCATAGCAAATATGTACCTCCGGACAGTCTGCGGAGGTAGATGACCAGAATCCTGGGAAAGAAGAAGGATAAAGTGTATCTCAAGACTTGCAGTCAAAGCGGGTAATAATCTAAGCTCCAGGTAAAGTGCCAGATCTGGTGGTTTCACTCGTACGTACTTTCTGATCAGCAATTGGTCCCGAAACCCTAAAATGCGAACGAGAGGTGATCCCGTTGGAAAGGACGATAAATCGAAGGAACGAAATCCGGAAGAGCCAACCGCGGACGAGGACTATTGGGCGCTCAGAGCTACATGGGAACGCAAGTTCAAACGCGGAAAGATTGAAGAACAAGTTTACGAGCGGAGCATGGATCGGAAGAGATCCGTACAGTTCTGGGGCTTTTGCCAGATTCCAGATTTGGAGGGAGGACCGGAGGAGCGTGCCATCAGTGCCAGGTACTGTACGAAAAGATGATGATGATGGTGGGATCAGGTCAAATCATGTCCTCCTTGAGGAAGGGAGGGGAAACATGTATGGGATGACGATGGCACCCTTTGTCAACCTCTACATGGGCATAGGACGCTCATGGGGTTTGTCCCATTGGACTGCATGGCGTTCGAAGCATAATCGCGGGCCACGTGGTCGAATCCAGCTTCATGGGATGCGTGGAACTCAAACACCTACGTTAAATATGACCCCATCCCCCGACACGAAATCGCCACATGTCCCGGAGCGAAGGACTCCGATCTCCTTCCACAGGAACGCCCGCACGCAGTTAGCCTCGGCTGTCGTTGGCGTCGCCCCGCAGTTCCCACGCCGCAAGGCAGGAAGGAAGGAACGAAGGAAGGAAGTCCAGGACGAGAGCACGCAGTACGCTTATGTCAATGACGACGCGGTTACGGCGCGGTCTGGCTACCGGGGAGTTGCGTTGCGTAGTGACATTCGCCAAGCACCACGCGGCTATATATGGCGGCCTTTTCCTTCGCTCGTGGCGATGCTGCACGTCAATCGCCACGTAACAGGGCGCGAACTCGACGATGCGAAAAAGCAGACCCACGTTGCCGAGCCCGAGCACGAGCACGAGCCGGACCGGTGGAAAATGGCTCGCGCTCGAGGCCGACCCGGTTTGTTGGATGTTTCATCGCCAATCCACAGATAAGTGTCGTGGCTAGACTGCATGATCGTCGTGGCGAAATCGGCTTCTCTCTCCCAAAGAGTTTCGCCACGTTCCTACATCCCTCCCCCGGTCCACGGAGCGCTGTGCCGCTCGGTGCAGTGCCAAGGCAAGATTCTCCTACGTGACGCCGGCCCACATAGTTAGGTATGGAGGGCAGGTTCAGCAGGGCGTGAGTCAGGCTTTCAGGTGGTCCGTTATTAAGAACCTCGATACTGCGCGCCGCCTGTTCAATTGCATGCACAACGTGTGCGTCTGTCTTCCTTCTCGGACTGCTGCTGCTGCTGCTTTGCTGCGCTCGAGAGAGAGAGAGAGAGAGAGAGAGAGAGAGAAAGAGAGAGACAGAGTTACGAGCTCGCCTTTTGTCCCATGCCCTTCTCCGACCGTAAAAAGGATTTTACTGTCGTTTGTATGTTCGGGCCCTGGGCATCGCTCCTCTTCCCCCGCAGTAAAAGAAGTCGCGCCACTCGAGGCCCATTTACGTAGATAACTGTCTTAACATCGTACTCTGTGAACGCGAGCATATTACACTGCGGAGCCTCGGGAATCTTGCGTCTTTTTGAAAAGGAATAAATCTGTTTATCGCCCTGTTCGCAAGGAGGACCTCGCGCACAAAATAATATGTTATTTTTCCTGGCGAGATGCAAACGAGTGCATCATCCGTCGCTCTGTTCAATGTCCCTGCATGAATGCATGAACATGAGCGCGTAGACTCGGCCGCCCGGCACATACTGCCCGTGCCCTTCACTTCGCCTTCACATTTTGTATTTCTTCAAAAGTCGTCTGGAACGTACCCGAAAAGACATCAGAGTCAGACATTGGGATGTTGGAACCCCTTGGGCCCTAGTGAGTCCCCCATCCCATCTTGATGCGACTTGGACCTTCGAGAAAAGTATTGCCTGGTTCGCGAGGTATCCTGTACCCGATAAGACGTTCATGTTTGTTGCCGTTCGTGGGTTCAGCACAGCGATCGGAAACCACGCACGGCAACTGGTTTGCAAGAGACATTCTTTCAGTGGACAGATGCTGAACATCGTGAATGCCTTAAGCCATTGATCTCAGACTCAGAAGCCTACACGTTCATAGAAACTCCCGTGTTCTAACGAGCAGTTGCCATGAGCCATCTCATCTTTGAGAAAACGTTAGATGTAGTAAAGGTGGCCCGAAATCACCGACCCATTTAATGTAATCAATCGTGTTGAGCAGCCAAGCACCCTAGAAGCAATCTACTTTGCACTGTGGTTATTTGCTTGATCCTCATAATATCTTTACATCTGCTCAAAAAGTGCAGAAAATTTGTCGTTTTTGCACAACATTAATAAAGCAACTTTTGTCATTCATATTCAATTGAACATGAAATGCCAAATTAGATGAGATATTTGCTTGATCGTACCCGTGCAAAGACAAGCTACTTGTTTTTTTTCTCAACATTCTTCAAGAGAGATAAATCCAAAATTGAACGAAATTCAGTTGTGGCTAGCACCTTTTACTTGGTTTTCTGATTCCAACTTTCCGTTTATTTCCCAGCAGTCTTAAACTTCCTCCGAGAAGTGGCAAACCGAGGGCCCTATCCTTCACATGCCATCAGGGTCCTCCTTTAATAGGAATGAAGAGTGGCTGTGGAGGTGAAGACCTCTCCACAGGCCCATAATCCGCACATACGAAAGATACAAGGATACAGAAAAAACATCTGAATGATATCCACTGTCTCGTTCAAAGAATGCATGCAGATATCGATCCGACGAGGGGGTTGAGATCTGAATCCGAACAATGCGCTCACTGTGTCACGGTTTGGTCCACCACGATGTATGATGATATAAGCGAGAAGAAAGTGTTAGAGAGACGTCTGCACATGGTCTAGAGCCCGTATGTTGCCCTTGCACCTTCCCTTCCCCGGACCAGGGCGAGATGGCTCCCCCGCGTTGGAATAGCCTGCCGGTACAGTGCAAGAGTATTGCCATCTACGCATTTGCACTTACTTGGGACCTCGGACTCATTAGCCTAGATTGGTAATCCTTCCGATTAGTCGGGTCGAGTTGCATCATTGCATGGCAGAGGCTGCCAGGTCCCAGCGACGGCACTCAGATCAACGTCCACGATATCACTTTCGGTCATGAACTTTCGCATAACCATCACAGTGAGAGTGAGCGAAGGAGGAGAGTACAGAGTGGAGCTCGTCGCTGACAGAGCGCGAATGAGGCTATTTCATACACGAAGGGTGGTAACTCATCCATCAGTCTAACGCTTACCAACCGATACAACACGTGTAGAGTTTTCGTTTTAACATCGTACAAAGCTGTGCAAATTTCGTAAATTTAGGACGAGCGAGGGGAGCACATGTGCTTGCGACCTCACTGTTGTCATCTACAGTACTTGCAACTTTGTTTTAGATGGAGTGCTCGATCGTCTCACTTCCGCCAGACAATTTTGTGTTCTGTAGGCTAGGCTGGACCACCTACGGAAGAAACGATAGATCTGCTCCAGGAGGGCCGCAGGAGGGCTGTGCTAGCTTGTAACTCGAGCAACGCCGTTTCGTCCCCCTCCCCCTTCCCCCTTGGACCGCTTGATCTTCAGGACAGGTCAAGCGAGAGTCAAGGCTCTGTCCTGACTAACGAACTGGTTGGCGCCAGTAACTGCCGTGGGATAAACCCGCTTGCGCTGCGACCGGCACATTCTGAAATTCACCGACATAATTGTTGAGCTCGCGGATCAACAACCCGTAGCTGTCACCTTAGATCCGACTTCTGAGAGAATCAAACGGGAGATTCTTCCGGACCGGTTACGAGTACCGGTTGAAGACCGGCTAGCCTGGAACATCTGCGCCCGGTTAATCTGGATATTTATCTCAGCAGATTAATATTATGTTGGCCCTCGTGTCCGGTAGGGACGCTGCAATTTATCAATTCCCAGGCCCACCGAGATGCTTCTCTGGCTACTATTGAGTCGGGAGTCTTAACTTAAGCTTCTCAGCTCCTCAGCTCCTCAGCTCCTCAGATGCTGACTTGCCCGGATCACGCTCGTGCCATGAAGATAACATGATCGTCGAGACAAGTTCGGTCAAGCGGAGCAGAATCTGAAGGTCAATCTTGGAGTCCGGACTCCTGGACCCCGGGGCCTTAAGCCCCAGTGCACTTTCTGGCTCTCGGAGTGGAGACGACTGCTGTACGTGGATGCCACCGGTCCTGCCCGGAGAACTTCCTCGGAGACCGGGACGGAACTGGTTCGTGCCGAAGAGCGAGCTTGGGGTGGAGCGTACGGTGTACGGCCCAGTGAGTCACCGGTTCAATCCAGGCTCGTCGCAGACCATGCTGCGAACATGACGCGCAAGCGCTTCACCGGCCGACCGGTCGGTGACCGGGGGTTCGGACACCGGTAGACCGAGTGGCCACGTCAATTCGTGTTCCGAATGGCCTGAGGGGACGACTTCGTTGGCGCCCGAAGACGCGTGAAGGTGTAAGGAGGAAAGGTTGTCACGGCAATTCCGGACAAAGGAAAAGTACATGCGCGCAATTATGAAATCCTGAATTATGGGTTTCGGGTGTCATCTCAGACATTCGCAACTTTGTGTCAAACCGAAGGGCGGTAGAAGTCGGCCACCAGTGAGCCACACTGACATCAGGAATATATGACTTTTGCCGTCCAATATGTGCCCCGAACTGATCACTTAGAACCGAAAAGAGGCACCTCTACAGTCGTTAGCCGCCCAGTATAAGATTTACAAGTGCGTCAGTCGAATGAAAGAAAAGATGAGTTACAAAGTTTGATTCCCTAAATAACTTCCAAGCTGACTCGCGGAATACACTTTTGTATTGTTAGTCCAGACAAGCAGAGCCGATTCACCGTATCTGGAGTTCCAATCCGCGACTGGATCCATCATATATGAAGTACAAAAGAATCAGACGTGGATGATGAAACATTCTGTACTTTAGAAACTTCTCACTCGTGCGTAGATATAGAAAGTAGAGCTCATTGTTCTGCTCAAGGAATCCTCACCATTCTGAAAAGTTGATCGTATCATTGAATATCTGTACTGGAGGCTCTTTGGAACCTGTAGTGTGTCGATCCTGTACGCACTACTGCACACCAATTTCAATGTGTCTCGTGTACGAGGACTTTCATCTCATTAGACGCCAGACCTGAGACTTGCAGAATAGTGTTCTATCAGTCATTGCGGACAGACTGCAAGTTGTCGTTTATTTCGCCATGTCACATGTGCATGTTGACAATGTTAATAGTGACCAGCGATGGAATCCTACTGCGAGATTTGTCATAACGTTCTCTCTAATGCGTGCTCCCATGCGTGCTTAGAGATAGACTTCGGTGCGCGAGAGAACTCTGAACGTTGTCTTCTTTCAGTTTGTCACATGCACACTGGTCTCAAACGATCTGTAATCTCACGACCTGCAACTCCGATCGGTTGCGTGTCAATCTCCTAGACTGAGTTTGACAAAACTCTCATGGGGAGATTGGATTTTTGCACAGATATTCCTCTAGTTTTTCTCGTTCATCTTGGCTCTGGATGCTCTTTAAGACAACTGCGAGTCCCAGAGCGTCCATATGTACGGCGACTCTCTGTTGAACATGAGTGAAACTAGCGATGCTGTTGACCCACGTTTGATGCTTTGATTCATCTTACGTCCATAACATGTTCTACGATTTGAATTTCGTTTGGTTCATCTTCCCTTGAATCTCATCAAGACGGATGGTACGTTGTTGCGTCTAGAGCGCGCTAGTCGGAAATCTCGGAAATGTGGGATCTGCAATTCCATATGATATGGAGCTTTGAAATGGTCAATGCTTCGTTACTGTTTGGGATAATATCAGCTTTCATACTTCGCCGGGTCTAATACAATGCACATTTCGTCGATGGAGTTAAAAACGTTTACTACAATAAGCAGCAGAGCTCTGCAACTCTTCGACATTTATCAGACGTCATGATGTCAGACAAGGAACGAGTACTAATTCGTACTCCTCGCTCCCTCCCCACAACATCATATTCTCGTCTGATCTGCAGGTCTTCACTCCACTCTGAAATGTATAACACTCTGCAACAGTTCAGCAACGTCAACTTCAACTTCAGACTTCAGACCTCTCACTCGGTGCTTCGTCCTTAAGAAGGAAATAAATTGCGTTTATCAGCGACGGTGTCTCCGAAGCCTGTTGTGTGTCGTCCTTCCTCTTTAAAGAGAAGTTTATGTAACATGTTACTTTTGGCGCTTCGCTTTCAAAGGCAAACGAACCACAATATGACAAAGGTGCGAAGTATAATTAGCAGATAATCCAATCTGAAGGACACGGAGACCTGCGTCCAAAGTTAAGACAGTAATCCAGAAGTGTCAGAGTGTAGTACTTAGGACCATAGAATCCCAAGAAAGTGGCAGTTTGAAGGTCGCTCTAGACAGAGCTGTCTGGACTCTGAAGACCAAATTCAGTTAACTTTATGTACTGGAAACATCATTATTCAGATTGGGCAGAAGAACATTAACCAAAAGTACATGGGTGCAAAAAACCACGAGCGATAATACAATGGTAAATCCGGAGAAGCTAATAATTACCTTGGTGCTAGACCAGAATCCAGGCCCAAATCTGCCTACTAACTAACAGCAACCAATGGTAGCACAAAAAGGTCGAACCGACAAGGAAATATATGAAGGAAAAGGAAAGCCCAAAAATCACTCCAACATGAAGCTTCCTTGACCAAATTTGTGCAACACTTAATTAATGCAAAACTTAATGTTTCAATGGAAAAAATACTCCCACCGCCTACGATTGTTTAAAAATAACCTAAATTATCACAAGAATTTTATTCATGATAGCCACATCAAACCCATGTAAATCCATGCATGTATTACTAGTCTTACCTTCTCTTTACTTCATTATCTGGTCTCGAATATAGGTGTATAGCCCTGATTGATGAATTTGATTATATGTCACGAAATAGAAATTTTCTTTATTTCATGTCTCAGTAATGGACAAAGTATCATATGCATTCATGTTCAATAATGTCCTTTTACATTTCACAGAAAAATGATAAATTTTGTTATTTTTATCAAAAACTTAATTCTAATTTAATTTCACAAACTATTGAGCTTCTTGAATGATTTACAATTGACTAAGTATCATTGAACTATATCATTTCACATTCTATGATAAAGTAATATAAATATCTATGTTGAAAACTAATGAACGAGATCAAAATTTCAAAAAATGCAGGATTAATTAATCTATGCGTATCTACAATCAATGTTAAATTTTTTTCATTTCACAATATCTTGAGTTCTTTTTTAAAAATTTTATTTCTATCATTTCATCAAGTTAATTTATTATTGATTTATTTATTTATTATCAAACCATAGATTAAGTTTGAATAAAATTGTAAGTTACTGTGTTTACGTTCACTTTTTTTTAAATAATCTTTATTTTTTTAAAGATTCTCTTTAAAATTTTCTTTAGAAATAAATTTAAAATTTAGAATTTCATTAAAATAAATATAGATTTATAAAAAAAATTGAGAATGTTTTTTTTTTTGAAATTTTACTTCTCAAAATATTTTTGAGATATTTTTTCACTCCATGAAAAATACCCAATAAAAATTTTTGTTCATATTTAGGATATTGTTTATTTCCACATAAGCAATAATTTATTAGACCAGATATAGCTTCGCAAAAGAAGATAATTGCTAAATACTTCCATGGATTGAATGTATAGTTCTATAAATATAAAATCTTTCATGTTTTAAAACTATTATTTCTTTCTCATGTATCATTGCAATCGTCACTTTATTTTGCATTAGGAAAAAAAAGTTTAAATATCTTCATAGCGTTGAAATTCTAATTTAGATTATATGACTTTTATTTGAAAATTTTCGGATTAATGTCTACTGTAATGTTATATGGTTAATTACTACACAATCGATATTATTTTCTTTTCTTTTGATAAAAATTGGTTAAAAGATGCAAAACTTGAAGAACAGGGGTAATCAATAAAATTACTTTTTCTATATCAAACCAAGTTCTCATTTACTAAATTATGGGACTAAAATTTCAATTGAAGTGAGTATAATGAAATATTGAAGATACATCTACATCATTGAAAACTGGAACATCTACCTTGATCATGAGATGAAATTCTAGATCACACGGTTATAATCTAGATTTGAAATGGGTATCAATTAAATTAATTTTACATTTGAAAATCATGATGCAAATTTAAAGTGAATCATCTTTGAATTCAATCAAAGAATTTAATCTTTCTGCAAGATTTCAGCTCTTTACTATTTAAGCTCAATCTTTTTTATAAAGTAATCTCTATATAGTTGTCTTAGATGTGCTAAGAATCCCATGTAAGAAATTTAAAAAAACGTCTAATTTTCAAAAGTTCTCATTCGAGTGGCCAATCAGTGACAACGTCGTAACATCTGCTCTCATAGCAGGTGTTAGGAGAAAACAAAATTGTATTTGTAAACAAGACGTTCGAGAAGTAATAGAAAGAGGAGACCAATCCTCCAGACATAAGGTTCACCCAAGGTCAGGCTATGACTCTTTCAAGGAGAAGTGAAAGAAAAGATGGTACATATGATATTCATCTCATCTCCAGACTCAGCTGAGTCTGGTCCGAATATGAAGACAGGAGTCCATGCAACTCTCTTCCGCGTAACGTTCGAAAAGTGCCACGAAGATCGTTGGATGAAAGACATATTGCACGCCCAAGGCACGGGCAAAAAGCGATCCGTTACTCTTACAGAAATAGGTAACGCATGTTTCCTATAACAACAACTTCATGTCTAGCTCTGGGTCGGGTCGACGGCTCACACCCTCTTCGTTGTACTCGTCTCTCGTGTGGAATACATGGGCGCGCATAATTCCACCCATGGCTACAAGGTTCACTTGGAGCGTCGGACTTGACTCGAATGGAACTCGGGAGCTCCAGTTCTGGATAAGGGGCGAAGAGCATGGGATCTGTCCTCGTTGCAAGTCCCTGTCAGGACCGTGCAGGGAAAGGTTTCGAGCGTAGTCCATGGTTGGCATCTGAGAAACTGTAATTTATGTTGTGAGCCGGACAGAGCAGACGAGACGAGGATAAGTAGCAGGTCCAAGGAGTAGGCCGAGCGTGGTAACAGGGGGCTGATTATATATAGGAAGCACTCCAGGGACTTGATTAAATATAGAAAGGGGAACATGTAAGTCTTCGTAAATGGTAAGGGTCATGATGATGATGATGATGATAATGATGATGAACATTCTTATGAAATACTGTGAGCGATCTCATTGTTGTGGGTGTGCGCGAGCGTGAGAGAGAGAGAGAGATCGGTTTGCACAGTGAGCATCTTGGCCATGTGGCGTCAAAACCCAGAGCAATGAAGGAGTGGTGTGCGTGGAGAGCAGATTCTCCATCTTGCGAGCCAGTCGAGTGAGTGTGGGAGGAGGGTCGAGCACGAGTGTGTCGTATGGGTATGTCGTCTTCAGACTCTCGGGAGGAGACGCTTGTGGGAAGCAAGGAGCAGCGATGGAGGACCCGAAGGGGAAAAACGGCACAAAACTCCAAACCCTCGCCTCCGCGATGCTCGCAGCGCGGCGTGACTTACGGCCGGCCTGCCTGGTTACGGACAGCGCCACCAGTTAAAGGCCGGATGCCTCGTTGCAAGGCACGCATTGCATGGTCCGCGAAGGCGAAGGGGACGAAAGAGCATATCCTCGCTCATAATCTCGGCCGAATATCGCTCCTTGTTCCCTTGCTCATTACTCCGCTGCCACTGTTGGCCTGTACGTGTACGCATACTACTGAGTCGTCGATGCTCCTCCCATCGTCGCCACCTCCGCACACAGTAGCTCTTCTCGCCTCTCCCCTGCTCTCGCGTCTCGAGAGCCGCGACGCACGGCAGCAGCAGCAGCAGCACGAGTGCACAATCTGAGGCCAAACGCTGCCTCGCTCTCCTGAGTCCCTAAGTGCCCTCCCCGCGCTTTCCTGCGCTCCCAACTGGTTCTCACTCGCTCCCTCGCCGCAGCAGCAGCTCCGCTCGGGCCTCGATGCGCGAGCTCGCCCCCCGGCCAATCCGTGCACGGCCTTACCGTTTACCTTGCCCGCTTTCGCTCTTGCCTCGCTCCCTCCGCAATGCCCGCATGCACCTATTTTCTCGGCTCCGGGGTCAGCCCATTGGCTCTGTTCTTACAGAAATGTCACGCAGATTCACAGTCGCGCCCTTGAAAATGTCCGGGCCGGGGAAAAGCGTCGGATTTGGCTGCTGCAACGTGGACTCATCGAGACATGATGGCGGACACTTGGCCTGCATCGCGGCCCGCGCCTGGGTAACACATCAATCCGCGAATACCGTAAAGCGCGCGGGGACAAGGAGCAGGTTCGGCCCCACACCGAGGGCGCCCTTTCTCCCCCCGGCGGACTATGATGATGTTGTAAAATCACGGGACATTCAGCGGTCATCGCTGTAGCGATACCGGCTCATGGACGATTTGCCGCCAGGTTACATCGCCACTACAGTGCGCAGGCCACAGTGATTCTCACCCGTCGAGCCTCGTTTGTGTGCGTTGCCATCTCGTCTGCCTTATCTACATGCCTGCTTTCCCATGGCGCTGCTACAGCGTCGCCGTTCGGTTCCATCCCTGTACGACGTGACTTGATGGCGGGGTTCATTCTTTTGGTTATTTTATTGTGTCTCCTTCGAGTCCAAATCTACATGCTCCGTTTCGGTCACTTGCCAAATAATTTCGCGGGGCAGTTGTCTGGCGCGGTGGGCCCGGCGCCGGGCGGTGGGCCCTTTCGTGTTTGGTCGCAGGGTCGTGTTTTTAGGCGCTCGCAACACTCGCCCCTACCGAGTTCGCACGGGCTGGCATCAGCACGGACCCGAGCGAGCCCCTGACGTCAGGCCTGACACTGGATAAAAATGCTCTTCTTGCGGAAAATCTTCTCGTGCGATCTTGTGCCTGACGATCACATGACTAGCAAACAACTTTGGGACTCTGGCGGCTGCTTGTGGGGTCTGCCGGATGGTGTTCTTTTCGCAGTTTCGAGCAGTGTCCGTCGCCTTTTTCGGCAGCTTCCGTCCATGCTCTGTGACGGAAGAGTTTCTTCGGCAGCTGAAAGTGCACAAGTGTTCCAAGAGCAAAAACAAAAGAATCCCAGAAGCAACCGGCGAAGTAATGAAGAAGCAAACAAAATGAGAATACAGAAATAGCTGCATGAAGTGCGAACCTCAGTCCGGCGGTGAGTCATTGAATATGTGCAACATATTATTGTCTTCTACACCACTGCAATGAAAATCAAAATCTAAGAGCTAGATCTCCCAGTAAAGTGAACCACGAACCAAAAATATACATGACTGCATATTCCCCACGTGGATTGCTGGGTGAAGTCGAAGTGACTGTAACAGATTTTGAAAATCCAGAGAGCTCTTTTTTCTTCTTCTTTTTTCAGAGATTTGGACCTCTTGGCCGAAAAGACTTCCTCCTTCCGAGGTGGAAAGGAGAAGAACCAAGCCAGTATATTCGACTCACACAGCCAAGTGCTTTTTCAAGCGTTATCATAGGGGCTTTGCCCTCGGGAATGAACTTGCTTCCTCCCGGTACGAAGAGGTTAGGGCACAGAGGCATAAGTAGTTTAAAAAAAGCGAGGGACCAAGCAATCTGGCCAAAAGGATTTGAGGATCCCTCAAGCCGTGGAGAGGGTTATGAATAGAAGGACTCGTTTAGAGAAGGACACCAGATAAACAAAAGGCGTTATTTTGCTTTATTTTAAACTGATTTATTTATAGGATGCACTGGACATTGTTTTGGCAGCTTATGACTCGTGAGTATAAGTCGCTATTCTTTTTGTAACCTGTGAGCACCAGTCAACTTTCGCATTTATGGTGTTCTCTCAAAAAATGCCCCGTTGCATGATGGACGGAAAATTACGTCGAAAAAACAAGAGCGGGAAAAAGTGATGTGAGTGAAGATGGACTACGTGACTTTTATGGTCTTCGCATCCTTTGTCTATATTACTTGGTCCCCCTTTGCACTTTTACAATTAGAACCCTGTAGATAAGAACAAACTGACGCAGATGGTGTCATGCCATGCCGTATATCTCGACAGAAATCGCCCGATGCGTCCAAGAGCTCTGTCCGGTGACTCCAGCGACCGAGTCACCTTGATCCGCACCCCTGTCCATGGGATCAAGCTGGCCTCTTCTGCCGGAGTGCACAGAGTAGAGCCAGAAGGGGGATTCCCATCTTACCCGTTTGGTATCTTCTTCCCATTCTTTTGTTACTTTCCCATGTCCTCCTAGAGGGACTCAATGGTTCACTTGGGTAAAAAGGTTGTTTTCGAGGCAGACAATGTCACATCCTGCAGTAAGGAAGAAGGACTACTATGTACAGTAACTTGATACAACGATAAACAAGGCCTAATTGAAAGGTACAACGTTCAATTAGAAACATGTTAGAGCAGGTGACACACAATCACAAAAACATACCAGGACAAGGTACAACTTGAGTGTTCGGAGGTGCTTCGTACATGGTTTTCTGCATGAGTAATATAGCAAAGAGTATGAACCCATCATGTTGCATCTCAACGAAAGCAATAGTTATGATTCAAATACATGGAAATGCTAGTAATTGATTTTTTAACCTAGCCTAATGCTCCCATGCCGTGCACATATTACATAAATCTCTACAAAATAGTTCCTAATGTTATTTCCACTAGTGTCTTGATTATCAAAATTAATGTGTTTTAAAAGAAAGTTTCACTTCTCATGTGTATGTCTAGGCCAGTGTTTGTATCTTCACCTCCTTCAGTTGCCTGGTGTAGTTAAAGGGGGAGAAAGGGCTTTGGTCATAAGGCAAGCGCCCCTTACATTCATGGAGGCTCTGGAGTTTCGATCTAATT
Organism: Marchantia polymorpha subsp. ruderalis; assembly: GCA_037833965.1. Taxonomy (NCBI): domain Eukaryota; kingdom Viridiplantae; phylum Streptophyta; class Marchantiopsida; order Marchantiales; family Marchantiaceae; genus Marchantia; species Marchantia polymorpha. Next base: position 8,731,317 of record AP031352.1, on the reverse strand, counting down.
TGCTGCCGAGAGCAAAATTATCCGAATACTCTGCCTGGTCAAGGCGATCAAGATCCATGTGAAATTCTCCTGAACTAGAGCGAAGTAGTCGGAGTGTGCACTGCGTCCGCCTCGCTGACGGCGATGGACCTGTGGTCGCCAACTGTACTGTGCACAACTGTAGTATAGTCTCTGGATTCTGGAAATAGCTCACACATGCTTCCAACTATTTTCACGAGGACAAGGTCGGACTCGAGCTACGCTGTTAGCTTGTGATTATATCTACTCTTGTCAAGCTTAAATTTCCAAGATGAGGGTTTATGGTACTGCTGTCACTATGAGATAACTGTAGGTATTACTTGGTACACCTGTGACTAGGAAATGACAATCTTATAAATCTTTGTAAAGTAACATCTAGAAAATAAAAAAATAAAAATTTGTAATACTTTGCAAAGACCAGATGAGATGTTATTAGATTTCATTTCTTAAGGCAAAATTTCAACTACAGTCACACACCACTTAACATCGACAGATGTGAAAATCATCATACCGATATGCTTCTGTAATGTGCTGACCCTTACATGATTCGCATTGTGTGTTTTGATGGGTCCTAGGGCCTCATCCTTTGGTTTTTTATTTCTTACTTCTCTCTTACGGATGTCGTTATCACAACTCGAGACACTAACAGCCCGCTTGGCAATTGAATGCCCGCTAAACCCGGCATTCAATTGGTACATAGGTAATCCAAAGGGGCTGCTATGTGGTGGGGTGGGGGGTGCAGGGCAAAGACAACACTCTACTGTATGTACGGTGGTGGAGTTGTGATGCAATCACGTAGAAGACTGTACTATATTGTAATATCTACTGGACTGTACGAAAAGAAGCAAAGAGGCAGCGAATGAGGAATTAGGTTGGATATCTGAGGAGTGAGGACTACGTACAGCCCCGAAAGGAACCGTGTGTATGAGCAAAGCACGATGATGTCGGGAAGAAGAGGAAGAAGACCCAAGCTCGCAGTCGAGAGCGAGAGGTGGCTGCTGGCAGTCAGGCAGGCTGGGAGCTGAGGGCTGAGGCACTTGGCCCTCAGCAAGAGATCGTAGGTCGTTCGATCTTCGAAAATGCTGTCGTCGGTCAGAGGCGCATCGCAAGAGTCTAAGGAACCCATGACATTCCTGACATGTATTTCTGTGCACATATGAGTCCACGTAGTGACGACATGCTTCCAATATTCTCGTGCTCGCTTTTTCCTCTCATGCACCGCTGAGAGACTCGGCCAATTGTTTATAGTGCATATCGATCGAAAGCAGACATGATTGTTCTCGAGACCCCTCGCTCACATAAGGAACTAGGCAGCGCGAGTATTGTTTAATCATTTCGCCGTGTCATATGGTTGGACAGCACACGGATCCACAAATTGCATGAGATCACAATTCACCCCATTCCCCACCAGAACATTCATGTGATGAATATAGGCTCGAATGGCTTACTTGCACTTTCCTTGGATGTGAGCCTTTCGATATCGCCAGCCTCTCTTTTGGCAACATCTACTTTATTCTATTCATATGGTGTGTGCGTGCGTGCGTGCGTGCCTCGGTCACTCGCAGTCTCGTCCATCCGGGATACCTCTCCAGCAAAGGGCAGAGCGACGCACCATACGTTCTCAGGGCCGTGACAGGTGTACCCGGGGCCTTGCGATTTCTACATCCCTTCCCAACTTCACGGAGGCGCTCGCTCGGTTCATCTTATCCGGCTGCTCGGAGAAGTGTCAATGTCAGGTTGAGCACATGCATATTCGGTCGATGCGTCAATTTGTCTCAATCCGGCAGATGCCGCTCGGTTAGTGAGGCCGAACTCAGCCAAACAGTGGACTTGCAAAAGCAGTCGAGCGAATCTGCCGGGGCGCGAGCTTTCTCACGGAGCGACGGATTTGCGAGGACCCGAAGCGAAGGAGAGGCGGCCCGACCCATGGCTCCGGGAAATCCGTTTCGCTTTTGCATCCATACGTGTTGTGGTACATTTGTCTCACTTTCGGTCGACGACGAGCTCGGGCGACGCAAGCGAGAAGCGTCGCCATAGGCCGACCAGCCAGCAGCAAACAACACAGCGGAGTCCGGAGAAAAGGTCTTTCGGTCTTGCAGCACGGAAGATTCTTTCTTGGCCAGAAGGGACTCTGGAGTCCCGGATCTCGATCGCACCACCTCTCAGCCCCAACAGGACTGCCTGCTCCTGCTCCTGCCCCTGCTCCTGAGAGGCTTCTGTGAGGCGACCACCTTTACGCTTGCTTTATATTATTCCACAGGCTTTAGCGAGCTCCAGCATCAGCACCACACCACCGCCGCGAAGGCCGTCCGAAGGCCACAGGGTGAGACCTGGCCTGTCAGCTCGCCTCCCCTGCATATGCTCCCGCCATTCGTGAGATCCCGTATCTTCATCGTCCGCCTTCTAAATTCCCACCTCGGATTTGATGGTTTTCTTCAACTTTCCTCTTGCCAGCCGGTGGACCACGACGTATCACCGATCTGCGGCTTTCCTTCCTCTCTAAGCAAAGTCAAGGACAGCAAAGCAATGCTGGCTCGTACGAATGTGGCCATGTGCGAATTGAGAGCGTGTGAGCGGATCCCGCATTTCGAACCAGCCTGAGTCCAGCGTCCACGGTCCACGGATAGAGTTTGCATCTCTCTTCCGGTGCTCCTCCATAGGTCCGTGCATTTTCTCAATTCGCGACGCATGCTTCGACTCGGACCTACTCTCACTTAGTACCTCAGTCGGCGGAAGCAAGCATGTCGTTCTTTCCTTTCAAGCCTCCCACAGCCTCCAAAGTTCCACTCTTCCAAACTCTGCGGGAAGTAGTTTCGAACGTATCATACCACAACGCAAATTATTCATTCTTGTAGACATGCTCGAGGTTTTGCAAATGCTCTTCAAATTATGTCGTGTACATGTATCCTGTGGTATAATTGCCCACTGACAGAACCAATCAACCAAACTTTCAGTTAATGGTCCAATTTCACAGCAGACAATACAACGTTCGAAGACTTGTCTTGAGTACATCCGAAAAGGCTTCATCCACATCCACTGTAAAGTTCGCGGTGGTAGTTCCATTCAAGAACTCTTAACAAGGAAGTGTCGGTGCAGTACCACTTCAAAGTACATGGAAGGAAGTGATTCTAGTGATTCTGGTAATGACGAGTGTCTGTCTATCTTCGTTAGTAGGGACAAATGAAATTATTATCAAGTTTCCAGTTGTAAACCGTCTGCAAACCAGCCACTTACAGAGAAGTCTGGTGATTCTCCAGGAGATCTTCATAGGTTGAAATGATAACCACATAAGACGGGTGTGGTGCTAGAGACAATATTATTGATAATCTTACGCTTGCAAACGCTTTCTGGAATGAAAGTCAATGGTGGCCTTCTTAGAGAAAGCTTTTCGAAAACTGAAAAGCAAAGAGAGGCGTTTGCTACATTATTGTTTGGAGAGCATAGTAAATTCAGAAACAGTGTTGTATGTGAACGTATGTACTGATTCAAAACCTTCTCAAAAAAAAACTGCACGTTCCTTGTGATGACACCAGTAGCCTCAAGAAGAAAGTCTAAGGGCTGTTCAGAGAGTAACCCACGAGGGAAGGGACCAAATCCAGGAACTTATCCGACGCAGTATCAGGTGTCGTCAAGGCAAGACACCTGTTGAGAACTCATCTGACCTCCTTTGGCTGATGAGATGTAGACCAGGAGCATGTGGTGGTTGTACTTCCGAAGCATGTGTATTCACTACTTCCATGCATGCGTTTCAACGTACAGAATTGATTTGCTCATAACTTAACCAGAAAAAGCAAGTTCTTCTGTTCCGGGTCGAGATGCAAAATACCACCGGAACTGAGGCGAGGATCGGATCTTAATTCCGAGTGGACTATTCTGATAGAAACATGAGCGCACTGTTTTGAGAGTAGACTGGACGATTGAATCATTGACACTGCACCACTTCAGACACAGACATTTGTACACTACCCATCAGCCCATCATGTGAAGGCAGACATCCTGTAAACCTAAACCACAAACTATTCCGAGTTCGTTGAGGACGATACGGCTCTTGGCAGGGCAGGGCAGAGCAGAGTAGAATGTTCGGACCGTCTGCACACCTTCACATCGTTCGTCATCCGGGTATATCCTAAGCGCCTTACAATGGTCACACATAATCTGACAACTGCCAAACGCTGGTGTTTTCAGATCGTGTGGAAGACCACATTCTGTTTCAACACAGCTGGTTTCATATGCGTCGGACTGCATTGGCTGCCTTCCGGCTGGGAGGCGTTTCACTGTTTAGAAGCGTTCGGCATAAGCTTCTTGTGGCTGACACCTGCGTTCGGTGTTCAGTCACCGAACGCGTCTGGCTAGCCGCGCATGAATTTGCCTGTCATTCTATCGACCCGTAGATTCTATATTCATGTTTACATCATTCACGTTCTCTCGAATCCTAGTCATGAGCTGCTGCGGCTTCAGCTGCATAAACCGCACTTAGACATTCCTTGACATACAAAAACTGGTCCCGTAATCATGGCAAAGCAGACAATCGTCAGCTTTAGCATTGCAGAGTTCTAACCGGGCATTGAAGTGATCCTGGTGTGGCCGGAAGAAACCCAAGTTTGCCACTGAAAAAGATGAAGAGGATTTCAAAAGAGGATGGCAAATGTGTGCCAATCGAGCTCAAGACGAATAGACCGCTTTTTCTGGAAAGTAGAAGGCTGGTGGGAGGGACCCAACGTTTTCTCCGTGTATCCACAGTGACCGACCTTGCAGAAAGAGTCGTGTCCACCAGAATCCGTGTTCCGGCCAATGTGGGTAAACTTCATCGGGATTGTTCTGAGTGCCAATCTTGAATCCATCTCCAGAAAACTTCAGGTGTTCTCGGTAGATAAACCTTGTAAGCGTAGCTATTGTTGCAGTACGCGTGCAGGAATGCGTCTTAGCTGCCAGCGACAGTGCTGTGTGCACGATTCCCTTGAAACAACGGAACAAAATCGAACTTAACGGAATATGTTGGTTGTAAGGAGATAATGACATTGTTAAAAACGTTCAGCTATTGCAGGTTTTGACGTTTCACAACAATATTCATATTTACTCAAAACATCCCAGATTTCAACCCAAGTGGAGTGAAAATTCGAGTAAACTGTTAAACGTCACTATTATAAACTTTCTCTTTACGATATAGCGTGGTCTCTGATGGAGGTCCAAATCCGAGTCTTCAGCTAGGAGTTTTGTCGGAATTGTCCTTTATGGGTGGTAAATTGCAGATTGGTGAGCACGATGATGCCTTCGGCTTAAAAAGCGTAAATGTGATTCTCCTCATCTCCGTTGGACCATATGCTTCCGTTACAAACATCACCTACATCCAACAGTACAACTGGTGTAAGGCCATCGGCTATATCTCGTATTGCTGGGGTTGTGAGATAGTTTCACCAATGCTCTTCTCCTCTGAGACTATGATCGAGTGCATGCGGCATTTTCCAGGTTATGGATAGCTATGAACCTTGAATGTGCGGAGCAAAGGATTAAGTCATACTCTCGAGTGGTGACCACTTACAAGTTACATGACGACCAGACATGACACAGTTCATTACCTTACATTCCTTCCATCCAATCAGATACATCTCTGCCTCTTCACACACTGCCAGGGTCGACATCGGATTGAAAAGGCCCTAGCAGATGATCAAAATTCTCATGATGTGTACTGCGGTGTGAATCCGAGACGTAACAGAGGGTCTTAAGTGGATGACGGAGTACAACTATCACCAAAGTGGGAATGGAGCTTTGGTATTTCGGCTCCAAGACTTTGATGGCTCATGCAGCGTCTCACGACCATACCCATTTCAAGTCTTCAGCAAGCAAAGCCGTGAGAGCAGCTCGAGAGAGGAGGCATTGAATGTCGCATGAATCTCGATGTCCTAAAATGAGTCTTGCACCGCCTTGATTGGCAAGAACAACGACAAAAACCTGAACGGCCTCTGGCGGCTGCTTCGAACAGGTGTGTTGTCAGACCGTCATCGACTGGAGTGTGGCTTACAGCCTCGCGCTCAGGGGGTCAGAAGAAGCAAGACTTCCGAAACATTCGGGAAACTGATGAGCGAAATGGGAACGACACAGCTGTAGCAGGAGGCAAAGAGGGACCCTGTACAATTCCAAACCATTAGAAGAACCACTCACACCAGTCCCTCAAACCTGCGGAAGATTTGCAACTAGCTTCGTGGCATAACATTTAGACCGACGATATTCGGGAGAGCTTTACAAGACTTCCGAAATGTGGTTGTATGCTACACAAGAGTGTCCGTGGGTTCAATTGGCTTTATTGGATTCAAATAATGAATAGACATGTGGCTGATCGGTCGGTCGGTGCGATGGTTAGAAGGGTAGGAGGACGTCGTCGGTCGGTCCGGGGGGAGGGGGCGTTGGCTGATGTTCAAAGAGTGAATATGGCAGGCATTCTGATGAGACAACAAAAGAATGGTCCCGACTTCTAACAATTGAGGAAAAAATGATGTTAAATGGGGGCTTCCCAACTCTACGCTCTCGATCTCTCGTTCTCGTTACCGCTCTTCAGGAGTCCGCGATGCGGTCACGACTTCTCGCAGGGGAAGCGACCCAGAATGCTCAAGGGGGCCCGAGCCCTTGGAGCCTTTCTCAAAGCTGCTGGAGGAGTGCGGCGTGATGACCACGGGAGCGGCCGTCACGTCCAGCGACGATTCGCCGACCATTTGCGGGCGCCCGTAGCCTTCGTCGTCCGACGAGTTGTCAGACAGCGAGTCGTCCGTGTAGCCGTGCTCCTCGGCCGCGCCGACGCGCGACGGCGCGCTGGAGCTGTGCTTGCGCCGCGACGCGCCGCCGCCTTGGCCCAGGTTGCTGGGCACGGGCGACGAGATTTCCAGCCCGGGGTCGGCGGTGGTGGCCTCCTCTTGCTTCCTCCAGCGCGGGAAGCTGGCCTTGGCGAGCTCCCGCAGCATTTTGAGCTCGCTCGACTTCGGGTCGGCCTTCACGCCGCGGGTCGACCGCTTGCCCTCCATGGACCGCGACCGGTTCCACTGGCTGCTCCAGGCCGGCTTGTCCTGCCGCGCCATGGCCATGTCTGCTTTGATCTCCCCGCTCGTCACGGCCTGCTCGGTCGCGGCGTTCCGCGGGTCCACGAACGCCGGCGACCCGGGATCGTAACCGGGGATCGCCGGCTCCGGGCCGGTGGCAATGAGCGGGCTCCCTTGCTGCACCGACGTGCTCCGCCGTGCTCGCTCCAGATCCGGTTCCGGGCTCATGGGCACGACCGGGACGAGGCCTGTGCGAGGCTGCGGCGGCTGCGGGCTGATGAAGCGCGACCAGTGCTTGCGCGGGATGAAGGGGATGACGAGGCCACGGCCGAGCAGCTTGAGGCCGAGCTTGAGAGATGGCTCCTGCGACGGCGAGAGGCGCAGCAGTTGCTTCATCAGCGCGTACCATTCGTTCACTAGTTGTGCGACGAAGCTGAGCAGCAGCAGGGCCAGCAAAAATATGCCCAGGCCCAGGTAGTCATCGGCAGGATGACCCAGGGCGAGCAGGGCGACGGCGGTGGCGAACAGGCCCGTCTCGCACAGCAGCGAGATGCTCTCGACGACCTGCACGCCCCGTTTGATGAAGGGCTTCAGCGTGACGAGGTAGACCAGCTGGAACACGGTGACGCCCAGCGCGATGGACACTTGGACCCACGACTCGTCCGATCGCGCGAATGCGCCGAAGATCACGCCGAGCGTGATCCGTCTCGCAATGTCGACGATGAAGTAGGACGCTTGCGCTCCTCCGAGCAACTTCTTGTACCAGGACACCGCGACTTCTTCGCTTTCGTCGTCCGAGTTCACGGCTCTCATGCGCCCGATTCCGTTACTTCCGCTCTCGACCCACTTGGGAAAGCTTCCGCTCTGGTCTCCGTCCAGGACGATCAACTTCGGCGGCCCCTTGCGATCCTCGAAAAAAATTCCATACCTCGGTACAAATGTGGGCGCCAGGCCATCCTTGCGAACCCATTTGAATATCACGTTCGGGCCAGCCACAAGCTCCACCAGCTTGCTCCGCCACGAACGAGCCTCGTCCTCGCCTCTCGGTCTCACCACCTCCTTATATTGCACAAGTGATCCCATGAAAACTGCTATAATGAGAAAGAGGACGATGGACAGAAGATAGGCTGCGGGTATTGCCAACAGCAACACCCCGATAATGATCCCCAGAATCGTGCCACCTGCGGTCGACCACAACTCGACTGGGTTAGGGACGTCTTTCACGAGCCTTCGATTGATGGACATATACTAATGGAAGAATGTGGCTTGCAAGAGTCCGACGGAGACGCAGACACGGACACGAGAGGATCATGAGCGTCACACAAGAGCGTCATGACGTCCCGAGTCGAAGGGGCGACCTTACCTCGGATGATGAAGGCCGAAGCTTGACACATGCAAGGAATTGCCAGAACCAGTAGGAAGAGTTCGAATCTGGGAACTGTCAGCGCTCCCCTGACGGAGGTCTTCGTCCTCCATCTCAGAAACAGCAGCAGGAGTACGTGCAAGAGTATGAGACCGCCTCCTACAGCGCCCAGCCAAAACATGTTCCTTGCGAAGTCCCGCCACCTGAGTTGTGAACCTCAAGTATTCAGGATCCTCAGACAAATAGCGTCGGAAACCGCAAAATTATTCAGCATTGTCATTGTGGTCGAACTTCTATACAAATGAAAGCGTTGAGTCTCTCCGATTTCTTACCCTGTGTACTTCGTCTCATTGAAGATGGCATCCAATTCGTTGTTTGACACTCCACTCTGCAGAAGGGAAACAGAGCCACACTCGGTTCCGTGAGTTTGTCCAGCTACAAGAATCACTGACAATAGCACAGTGACGATTACGTCCTTCCGTCATACAACTAGACATCCCAGGGTCATGGAGATCGAAGTCTACCTCGAAATACAGAGAATACTCGCTGGGCGTAAGAGCAGGCCCGAAAAGAGTCATGTTGGTGCCGAGGCGTCTTCTTCCGCTGCGACTACGGTCAATGCAACTGGCGACAGCCCTCGTCTCGTTCCAAAAGGAGGGGGAAATCTGCCCACCTCGGAGGTGGCCGGGGACCGTTTTTTTCCTACAATGTGATGGGAACCGGGAGCCCAAGCACTCCGACAGTTCGGTGGTATGGAATCGGGCGTTCCCTCCAAGCAACGAATTCTCGACTATTTTGGCACTTTCATACTCTGCTTGCAACCGGACAAATTCCCCATCGGACAGCAATGTACGTCTTGCTCTGACGCTCGCCCGCATCATTGGAGTTTGTGGCTGAAGTTGACGCTCGAACAGCGGGTTTCTCACTGACGTATAATTGTGCTGGCTTTGCCAAGGTGGATTCACATGAGGTATGAGCCACCTCAGGCCCCTCGTCGTTTCTCTGTATTCGACCGGCAAGCTTACTGCTAGCCAGTCAGAAAGAGCAAACACTTGAAGATGAGTTGCCATACCCTGCATTCAGAGGTCGAAGTGAAGAAGCGAAGTCAGAAGGTGCTGGAGACAGAGCCAGGAGTAATCATGGAATGCAGTGCGCAGGACTCGGACAAGTAATTTCCAGTCTGCTTACCAAGAGATTTCTTGATGCGTCGGCACCGACGTACCCCGTGGATCGACTGGTCAGAGCGCCTGCTGCAGCGAGAGTTGCTTGAGATATGGAAAGGGCTCCAGAGACCAAAATCGTAGCGATGAGACCAGCGGTGGTGAAGGAAGAAAGAGCAACGGCGGCGGCCGGAACCGTGTCTGAACACGCATTCCACATGGTAACCGCAGTTAGGCCTGACGATTAGCATCCAAGTAAAGTGACGTCGATGAACTGATGATAAAAGAGCAGTAACGACGCTCCTGTGACTGGCGATGACGGTCCAACTCTCACATTGCACAAAATCTGATCGAGCAAGCAATGAGACTTACAGTGCCTCACACGCAGAACGTTGGATGGCAGATTTGGGTTCACAGAAATATCGTAAGTGACATTCTCGCCCACGCTGACTGAGACAACGTCGTCGTTGTCGATATAAACCTCCAAAGCGTACGTACTTTTAGAGACCTCATCAAATCTGCAGGAGTTCCAGAGTGTCATCGTTCGTTAGGGAAGTCAGGCTAGGAGCAAATCCGTGACGATGACTCCCCAGGACAGAACAAAAGTACTTCTCTGTCCGCCTTGCGTGAACTCTACCCCCAAGCTACAAGATTCGTTGAGAAACTGATGAAACGGAAGGACGGCGAGTGCTAGTAAGACCGAGGAAGCCTCTGAAAAAAAATTGACACGAGAAGCAGAAGATCATCCACCTCGTCAAATTGCCGCCAGATATTGTGACATTGGTTAAGCCGAAGACAAACACGGGTTTGGAAAATTGTATCAAGACAGGAACGAGCTGGTTCTTGGTTTTCGCGAGGGAAGTTGTGCTGACTGTCACCTCGGGACGCAGACTGTCTGAAAGTAGGTACATGCAACAGACAGAAAATCAATGGACCAAATCAGAAAAGTTGATTAGCAAATCAGCCCTCCCACCCGCACTAGTATACGAAATGTAAAGAAGCTATTTAAGAGTAGCAAAAAGTACAGCATGCTTTCGAAGGTACGCAATGCCACAGCTGCGGCCTTCATATAACCACATCTAAAAAGTGAGATGTACCATATAAGAATGTGACGTTCACCGTCGACACCACCGGTGAACCAAATCTGCTGAACGAGGAGTTCGCAGGGAGAGTTACGGTAATAATCGATACACTGGAGACGTTACTAATCTGCAAGACATGAAACAGAGCCCTCGTAAGGCAGCTAGCCATAGATCCACCAGAACCCCTCCCATTTGCCACTAACTCTGATTATCTTCAAGGGAATTCGTTATCAATTCGCGGTCTAACTCGGCAGTGATGATAATGAGACAGGTGTGAAGTTTCAGAAACCTAAGATCATCCCCGTGAGGTCCTCAACTCAAATGAATGTGTCACGGAGCATCAAGACATCATAGCTCTGACCGTGGGGTTACGGATGAGCATAGATGTCGCATATCCCAAACTCTTCTGACATCCTGAGACTTAAATGGCTGTCAGAAAAAGCCAAAGGTGAGATGTGATAGCCAGGAGGTCACGAGCGCATACCAGAAAACCAAATCGTCTATTTCCGCGACTTTTGCGATTAGTAGAGCTTAGAACACCGTCTGTAGTTTGAAGTAAATTCAGCAGCTGCGCAGTAGTGGTAACCATAGATTCAGAAAAGTCAAGATAGACAATAAGATCTTCAGATCTGTTGGTTGATGAAATAGTCCTGTACTCATTATTAATCTGCACTTGCGCATCTTGGATGGGTGTCCACATGTTGACAGTAGGAATCGACCGGTCTGCATGGACAAAGGTCCGGTTAGAATAGAAGGAATAGACGACTCTTCTCATATAGAGTACCAGTCCAATTGTATCACAACGGTATCATTAAGCGAATCCAACGAGAAAGAGCCTTGAAACGGATGAGCAGAGAGGAACAGAAGCATCAAAGGTACTTGGATCGCCGCCTACTATTTCAGCATTACAGCAGGATTCCAAAGAAAGTGGTATCACCTCCCAATTCTACATCAACAAATGAGCTACGACATTCCACAAATTTCATCACATACCAAATCGGATAGTGAAGCTGGAATTCTCGTTTCTCTGAAACACGTTGCCCGCGACATCAGTACAAAAGTCTCGCTGCATTGTAACAAGCACTTTCCCAGAAATCTGTTCACTGGACAGTGCTACTGTGAGGGTGTAGAGGAGTCCAGGATTAAGGGTTCTCAAGGTGGAAGGTAGTACAGCCCCTGGCCCCCCAACGTAAACCTGATAAGACCATAAACAGCGAACTACCATTAGTCTCTTTCCCTACACTATTTATAAAAAAATCTCGTGTGAAAACAACGCATGAAAAAAAAGAGTTCCATGTCCTTCGACGACCACGCTACTCCGTGGTCGGAAAGAGAAAGATGATGAGTGGGTTAGAGAGTTGACAACTCTCCACGACATAGGAATATGAGTGGCAGGATTGCTACATGATATAAGTAAGGAAACAGAAGCTCCAGAATCTAATATGCTGCAGGATGAGAAGTTGAACGCTGAACTGGAACCATGTCATTGCAGACCTGAATGGACCCTCGCAAGGTAGATAGTAAGCATTACAACCGACAGACTTCGTCGAGAACAAAAATATTTAAGCGGTTTGCACATTTTCGCTGGGTAGCAGTTTTCGAAGTACTTCCTTACGACGAGTACCAGATAAATGATTCAGACAAAACGGCGTGCAGAAATGAAGATTCAGCAAAAAATCGAAGCAAGGAAGGAGACATCGTCAGACTCATTCATGGAGGCAATGCTAAACACTCACCGAACAATTCGATACATCGCTACACTGAAAGCCACCATTTCCGGTGCAAGGCTCGCTGAACTCGATGGCCACAGAAACGTTGATGGCATTCGTGAAAGCCGGGCCAGCCTCGATGGAAGCCGTCGGGGGTACGGTATCTGAACAATACAGGAGACAAGGTGAGACGACCGGAATGACATGGATCTCCTCATCGGGCCAGAGAAGAGCCTACATGGCCTTTGAGGGCCGTAGATGAAGACAGCCTTCAAATTGAGACGTGAAGCTTAAACAAAAGAAAAAGGACAGTGAAGGACTCACCGACTGTCCAAAACTGCTTGTTAGTGTAGAAAACTCCCTTCGAGGTGCTCGCAAATATGGTAAATACATGGTCCCCATCGGAGAGGTTGGAATAAACGCGGACACGGTCCGCGCAATCGACGAACGGAGCATCATCCAGCTGCAGGCAAGGACCTTGCCGTATGAGAGAGGTTCAATTGAGTCCAAAAAACCAGAGACAGCTATAAAGTTTCTTAAACCTTCGGAATAAAGTTCACTGAAAAACGCAATGGCCGACCGGGAATCTTTAGCACTCCCAGCGGCAATCATATGCATCATAAATGCTTTCCGTGCGTACCTCGCATTGCACAGCACAGTCTGCTCCACAAGGATTGCTGCCGTTTGGGGCCACGAGGGCAAACCTGAAAGTAGCTGTCGTATTGGAAGTTACATTAGGAGGTCTCTCCGAAAATATGAAAGCAGGAGTGTCCTGCCCTTCAACTCCACTGAGGCAGCAGAGGAGGGCCAATACCACTACCAAACCGGAACAAAGGAGACCTCCTGTACGGAGATCCATGCAATTGAGAAGCCACCGTTCGCTTTTCTTCATTTCAAAACTTTACCATTAATACCAGAATCTGTTCCCAATGTAATGTACATTCTGCAACCTGGACTAACATTTTTGGTTGCGCCGATTGCTCGGTCTATATGGAACAATATCGGCCTTGACTTGAACAAAGGGGTAGAAATGGGACCTCAAACACTCATCTACAACCGACATTGATCCCGCTGACACTCCACGCTCGTCCCGAGCGCCAGCAACTTCCACCTTTCCCTCATTGACCAGCCAACCGCTACAGAGGTAACACTGTCGAATCGTTGCAATTTCCACGTTCGTATTGGTAGAGGAAAAAAAAGGCAGAGTCTCCCTTTGCTCCTGTCAGTCCTTCTAAACCTCTGAAGCACTCAGCACTTCTACCAAGTCCCCGCCTGTGACTGTCACTGTCGGTGTCAGCCACTGCAATGCAAGGCACTGGTCTCGAAACTACTGCATATAGTTCCAGCAATGCGGGACTTATCTCTAACGCCTTTCTGTCCATCGTACCCGTCCCATTCACCTGTTGCAGTGCGCTGCCCTCACAGCCCAGAAAATGGAGCTCATTGTCGTTTCCTCAAAACCTTTCAACTACTAGCGCATCATGCCCCATTCCCCGACCCTGCGATATCCACTGCTGCCAACGCCGCCTGGATTCCCCTCCACCTCTGCTGCACGCTCTCTACTCGACACACCGACGGGGAACACCTGTAACCATCGAACAAGCCTGGAGATCGCAGAAAGATGGTGCTCTCGAGCGCGCAGACAGGATCCAGTTCCGGGCGATCTCGAGACCAACCCAGACCGACCCTCAAGGAGGATGGGCTTTATTCGTTGGTGTTATTGTCGTTCCTCGAGCTGTTGCTGGTGCTGGTGCTGACGCTGGTTGCGTACTCGTGCAGCAGAGCTAGCAAACCGTCGCAACTTTCTACTACGTTCTCTTCTCGTCCGCTCTAGCTCCTCTCGAGTTTGGAGCCCAGAAGAAGTGGGAGAACCTCGGCTGACCGGCATGCGGGTGCAGCAGCAGCAGCAGCAGGCGGACAACGGAGGGCGAGCACGCAAGCTCGAAAGGGCCAGAGGGCAAGCGCTTGACGTTGGCGCTTGTTGTCACATGCTCCCTCCACACCCCTCCCTCCCTCCCTTCTCCTCCTCGTCTTCAAACTAACATAAAAATGCACCGTCGCCCGCTGCAACTCCAACGCTCCTCTCTTCCCACCCTTCCCTCCCTTCCTCCCTCCGCAATGTCGGCTCCGCAAACAGGACAGAGGATCAACAGCTCCTACTTACTTGCTTCCTTCCTTCCTTCCGTCCCTCTCTGGACTTCCTTCCTTCTCTCTCTCTCTCTCTCTCTCTCTCTCTCTCTCTGAGCTTCTCCGTCCCTCTCTGGACTTCCTTCCTTCTCTCTCTCTCTCTCTCTCTCTCTCTGAGCTTCTGCGCTCTCACGTCAGCTGCAACCAAAACACACTGTGGCTACACAACAAGCGCGAACAGAACAGAGCACAACGTCACGTCACATCACATCTCATCCCATGAGCCAGCGGCCCACCATCCATCACCCGATCGCGGCCTCGGGTCCTTATTCCACTATACAGCACTAGGCCACATCCTCCTCCTCCTCCTCGCGATTCAAATTCGCTGCGTTGTTTGCCCCTCCTCAACATTTGGAAATGCCAACTGTTGCTGCTCGTCTCGCTGACTCCCACCGGACCGACCTCCTCCCTCCGTCTATCGTCCCAGTTCGGTTCCTCCCGTCCAGTCCCTATCTGCAGTGGATGTATGTCGTAGCTGAGCCCACCGGGACGGGACTGGAATCGACCTGGAGCCCCAGCAGGCTAGATCAGTAGCTAGCACAACAACAACAACAACAGAGGAACTGCATCTGATGCACCGAAGATCCTCTCTCCCGCAGCGCAGCCAAGCCCAAAAAGCCACAGCCTCAGCCAATGCCAGACCACCTGTGGCCGACCCTGTCCTCCGCCGCTGACTGGGTACTGGTCACCGACTGGCCCATGAGGTGAAAGTCAGAGCGAGCGAGATGCAGATGTGAGAGCACTGCCCTGCCCGCCCGCCCGCCCGCCCGAGGGACCGTGCTCCTTCATGCCGCTCGCTCGCTCGGGGTTCCGGTGGGGCCGCCGGGCTCAGCATCCGAGCAACCCGCGACCGCAATGACATTTCTCGGTCACCCATGTCTTCGACGGCAGCCTGGAATCTCACCGATCGGCGCTGCGCCGGGCGGGCTCCGCGTGAGCTCGTCGGTGGCACGGCGGGCCGGATACCGGGCACGTACTGTCAGCGGGGATTTTTTTGGCGCGTGGCAGGATGCGAGTGGATCGAACCTCAGAGGGCAGCCTGGGTCAACTGGCCGAGACCGCTGGATGGATGGATGATGGATAATCGAATGTTGAGGTGGGTGGCCGGACTGGACTCAGAACTCTGACTGACTCCCTGACGCACTGCCCTGGCCTGCGATAAGACGAGGCTGCGTCGTGGACGGGAATGTTAACGCCGAGATCGATTGAGGCATCGGGACGTCTAAAGAAAGCAGTCCCCGTCCCCGTCTTGGCTCCGGTGGGCCCGGCCCCGGTCCATTTACGGTACGGTGAGGTTTAGGCTCGTTGGCCATCCGCCGGAGAGCCAGGAGATTTGTCTGAACACATTATTGCAGTCGCAAGAGACGAATTGCCAGTTCACGCGACGCTAAGAGACGACGTAAATAGGCGATTCAGACCATTTTCAAATCGAGATGTGTTCGGAGTGCAATATTCACAGATGCCTTCGTTCGCATAAATGTGGTTGGATTCGAGTGCCTGCGCTCATATCACGAGCAAGCTAGCTCGAGTCCGTAGGTTCCTTTCCCGGGATTGGTACGGGGGATATGCATCATACGCATGGGAGCAGCGAAAGGAGCAGTTTCAATTCTCCACGGCCATGGCCATGGCCGTCGGGCCTTTAGCTCTTGATTCTTCGCCTTCTGGATTCTTCTCTTCCTCGCTCTCATAATGTTCGTGTTTTGAATGCTCGCCCTCGTTTACCACTGGCCTTACCGTCTCGACGAATCCTTTGAAAAGCGAACTGCCCATGCTCTTTCGTGAGGAGGGGCACTTGGGGTGGGTCTCGTGACGCCCAGAGTTGCATAACAGACACGAGTGCCGACGAGCTCGTCGCGCGGAGAGAATCGGCACGAAGCGTCGAACGTCCGCATCGCAGCACATCGAGCTCGAAGTCAAACGCTGAATCTTTCAACGGGCCATGCGAAATTCGGAAAGCGGGAACCGGATGCTGCTCTCCTCGAACAAAGTCATAGATCTCGGACCCGAACGTGCCCAACGAATTCCCCAGTTCCAACTCCTAAATTCGGACATCAGCCGCAACAAATCCGATCTGCCGCTGGAAAAGGGCCCCAGCCGACTTATGGGACGCCCTTGAGTGTCCCACCGGCCTTGCACGGTTCCGCTTTCCTGCCCCTGTGCAGTGACCCCTGAATCGGACGAACCCATCCAGACGCACACACAGACATCGGTGCACGTACGTCCAAAGCCATCCCGAAAGGGAGTCAAAGCCCGCGTCGATTGCGGTCAAAGCTCGAGACGTCGGATGGTTCTGTACTACGTTACGGCCCGCCTCCCCCAACCATGTTCATCCAACAGTCCCAGCTCAGGGCATCGGTAGATTCGGCATTGTCCTCTCCCGGAAACACTGTGTACACGGAGCCGGCCCGTCCCGGTCCAGGTCCAGTCCATCCAGTGATTACAGTCCCGACTCGGTCGACACAGTCGAACCCCGAACAAGGCTCGAGATGACCTGTCGCCCAGCCCTCCAGGCCCCCAGGAGGAGGCGTCCTCCAACCCGTGACTCTGTACGTACACACGAAGGTGCTGTAAACTAAGCGAGCAGCACCGGGGACGGAGTGTGCCAGCCCTTGTCTCGGAGGCCGACATATTCTTCAGACTCGACTGTATACGTTTCGAGGAGTAGCGTCCTGGAAAGTAAACGTCGCGACGTGACGAGAATTGTTTATGTGGCCTTTTGCTGCGTGCAGTAAGTAAGTAGCACGGAGAAAACTGGGCAGTGATTCAGTGAAGAGAGAGGGCGAGAGGGAGAGAGTTCCATTCCCTTGCAGCTACAGAAAAGTACACACTACACTACATTACACAACACCGGAGCGGACCGTACTGGAGGGTGATGCGGAGGGTTCTGTAGTGGAGTAGTCAAATGTAGGAGAAGGAGTAGCGCTGGGCTTCTATCCGAATGGCGATGGGGATGGGGGGTTGATAACGCAGACAGGTACCGGGAGCGAGTACCAAAAGGCATTAGTACTTTGGACCCATGTGAGCGCAACTTATTAATACGTCGCGCAAAGGGTCGGGGCGGCCTTAGCGTGGAATTGATGAAGCGCATTCATTTGCTCGGCCTGCAAATCTCCAGAGTGGGCCATGGTTCATGATCCCTCTGGCTCGCCGTACCTGGACCGTTGGTTTGGCGCCAATCTTTTAAATGGCGTCATTAGTGCCTGCACGAACATTATGTGCAAAACCCATGCACTTGTGAAGCCGGGCTCACGGTGCGCTCGAGCCAGACTCTGTTGCATCAACTTCCCTGGCGACTTAAAGCGGGAGCCTCCAAAATGCCACCGCTGCTAGTTCAACGGGGAATGACTCCAGAGTCCAGAATGCCGACTGCGGTCGTGTTGCACCTCCCATCAATTCGCGGCAGTCTTGAGTCCAGGCTATCTCTCCACGACTGCCGGTCTCTTAATGGCCAGGCGACGGACGCCACCCACACTGCAGCCAAAATGGCACCATCGCGGCACCTCCAAAGCTCCGAGCGACTGACCCAACGCTGGATGATGAGCTAGGCTGCGAGCAGATTGTGGTCAAAAGCGAAAGTGGCCCCTGCCACGAGTTCCTGGCCGCAGGACGAGCTCCGGATCCGGAGTGCTGCTGGAGTGCTGAGGCAGCGGAGTAGGACGCACGCACATGATGCTCCGAAATACTGCCTACCTGAGCATGCAGCATTGCAGATCTCCCCACATCTTTCTCGCGTCGATCCACAATTCATTCGGTTCCCATTTATGTGACCTTGTCTCACTCCCCGGTCTCAGGACGGGCCGAGCTTGACAGCAGACTCCATCACCTGTCCTCCGAGCACCACGTACCCGGTTGCGTTTTTCGAATCACTCGTCGCAAATCATCCACAGTTCTTCCTTCCTGGACAGTCCGTACTGGCACTTGCTACTGCGATTCGCGCTGTCACACTGCAAGAGTATTGATCACCGTATTATGCGCCATGCGGGACACAACAGGCGCAGGCGCAGGCTCATCTCCTCCTCGGTTTACTCATGAGTAACTCTGCTCGCACAGTCATGTGCACCCGCTTTTATGTACTGTAGTTCCGATTCAATCAATTCGACCTCATGTCATATAATGTTCTTGGCCTCTACCTACCACGTTACAGTCTAAGTAACGCGCAGCAGAGTTGGGCTCGTCCAGGCTCGGGATTGCAATGTAGCACGCAAGAACGAGACCCCCTGGAGGGCGTTCTTTTGCTTAACGATTGCGAGCTTGAGACTGATTGCCATCGAGCTGGAGAATCATTGCATTGCGTTCATTTGCAATCTGTTGCCAGCCTGAAAGCATTGCAGTTCTTCTGGGATCCGGGACAGAGAGTTGCAGATTATTCTCTGCCACTGATTGCAATCTGCACCCGATCTTACCCAGCCACGAACCAATGACATTCGCGCAGTGAGTACTAGCCCACAGCTGTAGAACTAGGATGACTCTTGCATACCGTCTCCCTCATATTCTGTCGACCTGCGGACGGATGGATACTCCCGATCGGCGGATCCCAGCACGCGATTTTGAAACTCAAATTGTGATTCCAGTGGAAATTTCTCCACTAATTTTGCTCACGATTAGCATCCCGTCACTGCTTAATGGGCGAATTCATATGCAAATCCAAAGTCCAAATCTACAGCGTACACCTCCCTTAAGTGCTTCGCACTGTCAATCTTCCAACAGTTAAAGGGCCCGAGTACAGCCACGCCTCTGCCAAAGTCTATACGCCTCTGCTGGTCGTTTTGGCTAACTCGCACGAAATCAGTTGCCCATCACTAGACCACAGTGTATAATCCAGACTAAATATTTCACTCTGATAGTTCTTTATTTGCAGCATTTTTATTGCATTTACAGCGCATTTTGCTAACGTCTTTTCCAACAGTATGAGAACTGTTCAATAAAAATCAAAAATAAAAAGTACGAGAGCTGCAGGACTCTGGTCTTCGGACCAAAGTAGAACCATAGAGGCACCATTCCAGGCTATCCAGTACTGTACTTAACCAACCGAGGTAGATTCATGTGGTACGGTAGCGTGTACTAATAATGTTGGACAGTAGTACAGTACACATATTTCCACTTGTCCCTCAAGAGTGTCTCACCAACCGCGACCGAGGTCTCAGTAGTGACTCACGAATTGCAGGAATAAATGCTGTCAACTTAACAGATTCTATTTTTGCCATTGGATGACATGCTCAATACGTGTTTTTGTACATTCTGTTTATTTCATTCGTATGGAAAACCGTAACAGCACAATAAGATATCTTCTTTTTATGTAGATGATCTTACGATAATAAACCAGCAATGTGTTCAAATCTCATGGGTCTAAAATTATATGTTGGGTGTGTGTATATCGTAGGAGGACTTTGAAAATTCTTGGTTCAGCATTTTCAGAATGCACTACGATAGTTTATCTTCAACTTTATATTCTTCAGCATTAATCTGATATTCTGGAAAATAATAAAACAGTTCCGTGAATATCGATTTGAATGGCAAAAACATAGAAGAGCGAAAACTGTATCGGAGAAAAACTTAATTTTCGTAAGACTGCTCAATGTGGAGAATAAATCCGGTATCCATATGAGCCATGTTATGTCATTGTTTTGGGTGCTGTTCTAGACAAGAAACTCGCGAATGAGAGCAGATGATTTTCTTATGCTCGGAACTTCACCTGTTCTCTTTACATCAGACGCGAAAATACATACCCAAACACGTGCATTTCGTTCCATTTTAGCAATGTATATTGATTTTGACTCAAACAAACCAGAATTGATTCTGATTCTAGGAAATTTGCGCTTCTGAGCAGACCTAGAACTATCTTGAATACCTCTTTCACATTGTCACCCAAAATTCGTTCAGATGTACAGTAGCCTTACGTCGTTTCCGTGAAAAGCTTCATTGAGGTAAAATCAAACTTGATACATTAGTTTCTCTATTTGTCATAGGTTTTGTGATTTAGAAATTATATATATAGATATATATATGAAGAAATACAATTCAGATCAATCAATACATATGCGAGACAATTGAATTTGAATTACTATTGAATAACAATGTTAGATTCGCTTGAATTATTTAGAAAAAAGATTTAAACGCCTATATTGAACACAAAATAAAACATATATGATCTTTGACTAGTTAAAATTTACCAAGTTGGATTCATATTAGCTTGCATTTCCAAAATTCACTGAAACAGTCATTTCTCTTTTTTCTCCAGAAAGAAAACTTAAGATAAACTCACAAAGATAATGTTTCAATTTCAATGTAATCCTAATTGTGTCATACATAGTATTATTTTATAGTAAATGAGTTTAGTGTTCTGCTTTAAGTATGGAGTTCTTACTTTTATTTATTTATTTATTTATTTATTTGTAATCGTAAATGGAAGATAACCAGCATCTCACTGAAAAATTAATAATAATTGGTAGGAAAGTCGATATTATTGCTAGAAATTAAAATGAATATCAAATTCAATGATGATTATCAATGATGATTTTAATTTCTAGCAATAATATCGACTTTCCTACCAATTATTATTAATTTTTCAGTGAGATGCTGGTTATCTTCCATTTACGATTACTAATATATATATATGTATATATATATAAAAGTAAGAACTCCGTACTTAAAGCAGAACACTAAACTCATTTACTATAAAATAATACTATATATCATTATTGACTTTTTAAAATGACTGATAATGATCCATCCTGAACAATTTGAAGTTGTTCCCAATGTAATTTTTGTGACAAAATGGCCAAACTTTTGTTGATTATTAAATTAGATACTAAATGCTGAAATGTTCTTTAACTTTGAATAAAATGATGATAAAACTTTATGAATACAAATTTGAGATACTTGAAAACGAAATTTTACGAGAAAAAAATACCAATTGAATAGTTGACAAAGCTGAATTTGAAGATAAAATATAATTTTTAAAATTTAGAATAAATTTTCTAATTAGTTTTAATGAAATATATTTGCTTAACTACAACATGTAATCATAAAAGATATGTGCATAAAATTTTTGTATAATTTTTCCATTAAACCAAACACACTTATATAAATTTTGAATGAATTTAAATAATTTGATTTATAAAATCATTACATTGATTCTAAAAAATCCAAATTGAAATATTTTTTACACTTAAAAAATACATATATACAATGAACACATAATTTATCTTTAGAAATAATTTTCTAAAAAATCTAAAAAATTAAGTGATCACAATAGCCAAAAACCTCTAGAAATCCAAAATAGTTACTCATTTAAATAATTGTACATAAATCTCAGAAGATGAACAGAACTTACATAAATGAAAAGCTACTTTCTTTCTGGAAGGGAGATATTGACCTTTTCATCTGCTCGAACAGTGCAGTCCCAAATATTCTGTAAGCAGTTCTTACAATATCGGAATACGATTGTTTCTAAATTTACGATAATTTGAACACTACATTCTATTTGAAATTCATACAATAAAACTGATTCATTCCCATGATGATTTCTTCTATATAAAAGGATGTATAAGTTCTAAGTTTTGAGAAACTTGAGAGCTTTACTATAACACAACACTAAGACAAAAAAATGTATTCAAAGTACCAGAATTTATGTACTGGGTTTATTTCTACTCTACCGAATCTTGTTTAAAACCCTGTAAGTTTTTAATCCTTTCGACTCTGGAATATTTTTGGTTTTAATTCATGTTTTCATGATTTAGCAAAATAAAGTTAAAAGCCTGAACCCGTTTAGCGTGAGCACATGCTTGTCCACATGTATGGGTTTATCCGTAAACTTTGCAAGACATTTGCTACTTTGTCAACTGCAGGTTGAATAAAGATATTCCTCTACTTTACAACTGATTTTTTATTGTTTTTCTTCTGAGTTAAGGTGCTTGACATGTTACCCCAGTATGTGCAAATTGACTGCAGAAGATTTCACGGACAGTATAAAACTCAACCTCAGATATTGGACACTATTCTTGACTGACGAACTCGGGCAATGGACTCAACAGCACGGGGAGCCCTGAATTGAGAGATTCCAATACATAGTAACGTGCATTGGGCATGGAGGTTACTACGCAGAAATTACCTCAAGGGAGGTACTTTTGAGCGGGTCCCGGCTACTCTCATGTCCTGCAGTAGCCTTTATGGCTGGGAGGAACAAATGTTCTCCTGAGTTGGTATCGAATCGCTCGTATGTTCCCCGGTATGCGTCCTTCGTAATCTAACAAATACTGTTCGCAGCTGCATTCATGTGTCGAAATCGGAAGCCACTGTGTGCAACTCGTCAATAATGTCGATGAGGGAACACTGTGGTCCATTTATTCACGTAGAAAGGTTGGTGTCGATTAAAGGTATGGTATCAGGAGCGGTAGGTGACGGTTGCACGGGAGACTAATGACTATGAACAGAAGGAACAGGCTCAGGGTGAAGACAGAGGTGAAGTGGCAAGTCATGGACTCATGGTGCAGTTGCTCGTTGATTGCTCCTTCGCACAAGAAAAGGTGGAGGCTGGTTAACGCCAGGGGTTTGTTAGGGGTCGATCCCACACGTAGACATGAAAGACCGTCGTGGGCGACAAGACATATGAAAAAGCCGAAGGAAGACCAACCCTCACCTACATGCGGACTGTACAAGGACCAACCGGGAAAATGCCTCCCAAGACGGTTGCAATGCTAGAGGGGGGGGGGGGGGGGGGGGGGGGGGTCTACTGAGATACGGTGTCTGGCAATGATTTTCTCGTCGACCCTCGTATGAATCTCTTCCTTACGTTACAGGATTTTCGTCACGAGATTCCAGCGCTGCGGCGAGCTTGACACACTTCTTTTGTTTGCTTTCGGTGAATGAGGTACATTTGAGCTCTGCCTTTTGAAAGAGTCCCAAAGGACGAAAACAAGCTCCTTCCCCATTTAGAACTTCGAAAAACCGGCTGCTCTGATTCCCGTAAGCAGCCTGGTGACCTTTGGATGCTCTGCACCGGATCTCACTCAACGTAGACTGCAGCCATTTCCATGAGAGTCAAAGGCAGTATTTGGCACATGATTTGTGGGGTTTGTCATTCGGCTTGGATTTTGCGGCTTTGCTCCTGATGCTGAGCCTCCAAGTCTTCTTCCACTTTCTCTTTCCGACAATCTTTGCTTCGAATCTTTGGGAGTGGCTTGTTTATTCACAACAGACGGGTGACATACGGCCAAACATACCGATCCGTGGGCGCGAACTTTTCACACTAAAGTGCATCGGGAGAACATTCTGCGACTACAGGAGAAACTCTCAACGTCGCAATTGTTACGTTACATAGGTCGAGTGGGTGTAGTTCTTCATATTCTAAGCAGACGAATCTGAAAGGTACAGATGCTAAGACCACTAGAACCCATAATGCGCACCCTGCAAGATGTCTTTTGTGACCAAGATCCATTTTCAGATGATTCTGAGAACTAGCATGTGCCTCAGGCCCAACGACGAAAGGAGAAGTGAATCTGAATAACATGACTGGAAAATGCAAGGGTAGCTTGTGTCACGAGGATGCAGACCATATGTGAGTATCGATCGATGAGGACGAGAACAAAGTCAACCGACCATAAAGTGTAACAAGGCTCGAAGCGAACGAGGCTAGGTTCCAATAGCGTCACAATGAACATTCTGTTTTCCGTCACTCAAAATTATCAAACTATTTCCTTCTAGTAATGTACACACATAAATAAAGCATACACAAAAAATTCTCTAATGAGAAATTTTATTTTCATACCACTAGCCATCGCTCTTTGTAAGCAACGGTAATATGTTGACTCTATCATGATATAGAATGAGCCAAACTAAGATAATCAATGCCTGCAGTATTGCAGTATCTTGCACACTCCATAAAAAGCATGTCAAAGTCCGCATCTATATTTCTCTATACATTTAAATCCAGAAGAGTTCACCCCTCTTCGTATGATACACTCGAAGGCGTTGATTTTTACCACTACATCCAATCATCCAGGAGATGATGTGATCATCATGGATAGGCTCTTTCTCTAATACAGCATAAGTCATGTCAACATTACTTCAATTTAACCTTTCCAATTACGTTTTCTCCATACCAAGCAGTGTCTCCCCTAAAGACATCATGGATATCTATGTTATTTTTTCAAATAAATAAACAGTCTTACATAAACACAAATTACATTAAAAGCTGAATAACCTATATATAAAAAGATATAAATACAAGTATCAAGCTTATACAAAACCTCAATATCTAAAAAAACGTTTTCACGTGTTATTGGAAAAAAGCCAATGCATGTTGTAGAGTCTTATGAGAAAGTCATTCCAAAATAGTAACCTTGTCACAGGACGAGCATATACAAATTTTATTTTATTGTAAATGGAAAAATGTAAGCAAAAGAAGAAGAGAATTAAGCTGCAAGAGCTTCAGTTGCAATTGGAAAGTCATATATTTTATAAATTGCAAACAAATGATCAAAAGAGTTCAAATTGACATGCACAAACTATGTACGCATTTATAAAAAATTCTTATATGCAATCACAGATCGAAAATATAACAAAGGAGCATATAGTGAATAACAAGCAAAAAGTGTTTTATGTGAGATCTTTTATCTACAGCTCAAGATATTTGACAAAGATTATTGCTTATGTAGCCAGATTACAAGTCACATATCAAATACATTCTTTCTTGTGATATTAGAGAATAGTTACATGATAATTCTATTAGATGCTACTTTTAAATGATGAATGAATATCACAGGCGTTCAAAAAAATTTAATTATCTAAAAAAGCAATGTTAAGTTAAGATAAACCAAAATGTACATGAAACAATATGTTGATTTGAAAGAAAATTATTCATGGCTAGTGCATCATAAATATTTTATGCAATAAAATTACACATCTTACTAAGACTTCAAGAATGAAAAAATGCATGTGAAATTTAGAATTCTACATTATTCAAAGAAAACTAGCTCTGAGTGATTGAATTTTGAATTGAATCACTTTGAACCCTAAGCCTAGAAGATGTACCTTGGTTATGTTTTAGATATAAAACATGTTATGTTGTATTATTTCACCGGATTCATGTGTTGCATACAAAAGATATATTTTCAACTAAACACATCCATTGTAATACAAAAGGCTAACAATATGATTTTTTTAACAAAGAAGTTTCTAAATTATCTACCTTTTGGAATCTGTTGATTGAATTATAGTTATTTTAATGAACAATAAAAAATAATTTTTGTCAAAAAATTTATACGTTGTAGAAAATTTGAATTAAATTTATAATACCTAATATGAGTAAAAAGATTAAAACATACAATACACACACTTTTGAAGCATTATTTACATCCACATACAAGATAACTTAATCTAGATGAATATTTGATACATCTAATATTACTTATAACCACCTTACAACCTTTTGATATGGCAGTTTCAACTTCATGAAGAGTACTATTTTAGTAAAACTAAAATCAATCTTGTTATAATGAGCTAAACTCAATACGAGTTCTTTACAAAAAAAATTTAATATCTTTTATGCAATTTTATCCTATAGAAATTCTTTTCATTTTCCAACACTTGAAAAATTTACAACAAAATTACAGCAATAAAATGAATGTTGCAAATTATAAATAAAACAAACAATTATTTTTTGATAATATTTTTGTGACAAGATTGTCATATGTCTATTATAATGGGTTTTTTAGGATCAACTTTAGGATATGCATGTAAAATGAGCAAAACATTTTTTAATGTTAACATTTCAAGATATTGATATATTTTTCCTTTTTCTTTGATAGATTTAAAATTTTCAAAAACTTAGTTTATTATTTTATTAAAATTTCGTATGAAAGAAAATTAAATATCTTAACACTATTGCTATAATCTCCATTTTTCAAAGATTCTATATAATCAAAAAAGAATTATCGAAAAATCCTAGTTAAATCCAAAACCAAGCGTGTGTGGTTTGTATGCTATTTATAATTGAACCTCAATTCTAAGGTTGGAATCTTTAAAAGTCTAGGTTTGATCTCTCTATGTCTAGCACTACATTCTGGAAAAACAAAAAATACCGTAAAAAATCAAGCTAACCCCTTCAGGTAGTAACACACTACCAAATCAAAGAATAAATAAAAAGAAAATCCAGTCTTGTAATGAAGTGGACAAGAAAGCCTATGAAATAAATGCAGATGTTAAAATCTTGTCTCACAGAAATTAAAGTAAAAAATGCATGAGATGCTGATTAGATTCAAAATTATTCTATATCCAACAAAAATATTGACAAAACTGCATTTCATTTAGTTTCGAATGTCAAATAAGTGAAGTGTCTAGCTCATATCTTAACCTTAGTGCATGATTGTTTCATGGACAATCATACTTACGAGGTAATATTATCAGAATATATCTAGTAGTGTATTATGCACCGCACTATGTGGTAGTATTAGAGAAATGAGTCTACAGCTTCTAAACTAAATAAAGATCAAACAAGTGTACACTGCACTCCATCGTATATCTTCTTACAACTTCATTAAAAAAATTCTATGACAGCCCATTTCACGTGGAAAATGTGACTATGAAAACCATATATTATGTATATATTTATACATTTTTATTTAGATCTTAGTAATCTTCCAACAAGTTCTCTCTAGATTCAAAGGAAGAAAAGAAATAAATTTAAAAAAAATAAAGCAAACTCATAAGTAGCATTGAAAGAAAAATCACAAAAATAATTATTTCACTGATATCTCCATAAACCATCTTCCAATAAAATATAAAAATTTCCATTATGGAGAACCAAAAGAGTTTTGCATTCGACGTGCATGCAGGACAAAGAAAAACGCTAAAAAAAGAAGATCTCGGCCTTCTTCCCCCTCTCTTCTGTCCTTTCCGCCCAGAAGCAAAGTCCCGCTCTAGTAGTTGCAGTCATGTCAGATACATTTAGATTGAATCTAGAGTCTAGTTCCGAGGTCTGTTATGCGCATTGTGTTCGCTCGTACCAATATCCTGTGGGATACTGCGAGGATGACTATGGGCTTTCATAAAAACTAAATGTGGCTGGAGAACTGTATTGTGATGTAATCATATAGACGGCAGAGCTGGAGAAACGTCAACCTCGAGTACAGTAGGCAGTACATCATCCAGTTTATGACCTGCCATCATGTATCTTCGACCATCCTGCTTCGATAATGATGCAAAAGTAATAGACTTGGAAAAACATTCAGACTTGACCAGCATAACTTTCGAAATCGCATATCACAGTGAAGGCACCTGTACTGCCTGGACTGGCGACTGTGTTTGATTTCGAGCATTGCCCGAGCCGATGACCGGGAATTTGCATCTCCCGGCCAGTCTTCCTTGGCGGCTCAAGAAACTGGTTTTCTAAAGGCCTTCCTTTCTTTCATTTACAATATTCAATCCTCCAAATTTGGCAGTTTTGCCCGAGCTTCGGACTTAGGCCTTTGTGATCGGAGGGGACATGGAAAGGACCAAAAAATTAATTTGTAAAATAAGAAGATGAATAAACGAAAGAAACAGAAGAAAACCTACTGACAAAAATGCCAACAATAAAGCAACTCGAAACAAACCATCCAGATACGGACTAATAGAGCCTAAATCAGAAAACTCCAGAAACTTGTAACTAATATATGAGAGAGAATGTCCAGCAAGGAAGCCAGAGCGGACGAAAGCAGTTCTTGCAGAGGAGTTCGGACGAAAACAGTAGACAAATGCCAGCAAAAATGTGCGGCAGAAGTTTCTGATCTAGAGATGAGAGAGGAGGGTAACGGTAGTGATCAAATGATAAAGGGCTCGACTACTCAGTAGCGTGAACACAATATGCGCACCGAAGTCATTGAGGCCTTCTTTAGCGCTAGCCCCATGTAACCTGTTTGGTTTCATCCCTGTTCGACTTTATGGTCTTCTCATCTCATCTTATTTGTTTCAACCGAGTCAGACCCCGATTTGTTTGACCCAAAATACATGTGGTAGGCTTGGAAAGTTTCTATTTACTGAAAGGTCAATTCCGATGCTTCATACGAGCATAAATATTGGGCTAACGTGACACTTGGATAAAACAAGGAAAACACAACACGAAAGTAAATGTTGTGATCAAAAGCACACTGTGTTTGGACATTAAAATAGAAATGTACCGGGAGCCTAAGAAGATGCAAATCTCGCGAAGTCTCTGCCAAGTCCAAATGAATAGATTACTGGCTGGCGCACAAGTATAGAAAGTCAAACGTGGCGACTGCAGTTGAAACACAAGTAGTAAAAAAAAATAGCGGGTCAAACAAATGGCAGAGTACTCTGTTCATTAACACCATGAAAAGCTACATAGCCCCTGAACGACACAAAGCAAGAAATCAACTTGTAAACTTCTCAGGTCTCCAACCAACTTTCAATCCTTTTATTTTATTGCTAGGCTAAATAACAATGGTTGCGAAACCTAGTAAGTAGTTACTGCTCGTCAAATGTGTGGTACATTTAGATCATCATCAAAACGTAGGAGACTATTTCCCATGCTGAATAAGTGCACCGTATTTTTATTTTCAGTGAATCTTACTCATTTAACAAGCCCTGAGCAACAGGAAAAAAGAAGTTAATTGAATTCACTTTAAATCTAATCATCCAGTCCAATCTAGAGGAATTTCACTTTATGAACGATCTTGACAAAAACTTGCAAAAGTTGCAATTTCTAAGGAGTTTTCACATAGTATTATAGAGTCATCACTTGGAGACATTGATACTTAATTCAAACGAATTTTGTAAGAAAATAAAATTTTTCATTATTATTTTGGCCAAAGATTGAATTTATTCCATTTTCAAAAACATGTTTATGATCTTTAAAATAAAGTTTTCAAAATATATGAAGATTTATTTAAAAATATTTTAATTTAAAACTTTAAAAATAATCAAATAATTACATCTTTATTATTAAATCACGTTTTCTATATCTAAATAATCAACATAGATGTTGAATTCTAATGGTAAATTCCTCAAGATTGTTGAATATGACATAATCTTGTAAAAATTTGCACACATTTCACAAACACCAAGTTTTAATAAAAGTCTGAATAGTGTCAAAATGTTATATTTTATACAAAAACTAAAAATATAATAAATTTTGTAAGAATATATCATATATGCAGAGTTAATCTGCGTTTTGTTGACCATAGTTAGATTTGACCTTTAGTTAGTGTTTGGGTTACTTAGGAATTAGGCTTTGTTCTCATACCAGTTAGGGTTCCTGGCCCTTGAATGAGCACATTTCAGTTCATTTTCATTTGTACACTTGATGGAAAGAGAGAGATAGTCAAAAGCTTGGGTATAGAGCCGAAATTTAATATTCTTGCTTTAGTGAATCTTCTATCTCGGTCTCATGTGGAGTTGAATCACGTAAATGTGTGTGTGATTTTTTTGGCAATGGACCTACAATGTACACAAGATTGGCATTTTAACAAATATTCCAATATCTACATAAATTTATTGTCATCTTAAGTAGTTGTTATTCTTCACATTAGATTTTAAACACATTACAATTGTATCATTTACAAATAATGATTTTATGATTTAAATACTCTTGACTTTTTTACTTGATTTACAAAATAAGATTTTTCCATAAATTTTATTCTTATTAATATTATTTGGTCAGTAAAAAATTTTGAAGTTTGTATTTCTGAATATCATAAATTTTTTGTAAAAAGTTAATTTATACGTAATTAGTTTGTATTTTATTGAAGCTAAATAGTTAATTGAAATGATCACACAAAATTCTTGTGCGAAAAAAGAAATTAATGATGATCAAATTTCAATATATCACATGTAAAAGTCTACATTAAAATTCATTGTTTCAATTTAAAAATTTAGAATGGATAAATTATGTGATTAATATTAATTCAATTCATCATATAGTCATGTGTTGTAAATACGTCAATCTAATGCTTCATGATTCTCGATTGATTTATATTGAATGTTGAAAGTTCAAAATTAAGTTTTGAATCTTTTAAACGATAAATTTTAAACTTAATTTTGATAAAAAAAATATAATTTTTTTTAAATTTTACACTTATTTAAATTTCAAGCTTTATATGTCCAAAATTATTTACATGACTTTCTTTTTCATAGTCTATATAAACATAAAAATCAATATCCTTTACTTCAAAAAAGTTAAAAATTAGTCAACTTAATTTTTAAATAATAACCTTTTTAAATAATAATAAAATTCTAATCTCATATAGGTCAATGTTGTTAGTGATAATTAAACCCGGCTGGTTATCCAAATAACCTGAGTTTAGGTATCATTGCTCTGGACTTCATAATAGGGCAAAATGTAGCTTGTACCCAACATTGGTTTAGTTATTTCAAATCTCTTATATTTTTGTGAAAGTAGCCCGGAGTCAAATCACATACATGTTAGAGTTGAGTATGCGTGCATCATTTGGCTCTGTTTTTTAATATTTTTGTGATTTTCCTCGTAACAATTGTCAAATGAGATAAATATTTAGATGATTGATGAATTTCGTATCATATCTAAAAACAATCATAGAAATTTTTTTTGATATGATCATTTTATCATGATCTTAGCACATGTCCAAATAGATCAATATAATAAATTTCAATTCAAATGATATTTGTCAACTCATATAAAAACTTAATGTATAAATGAGAAAAGCATTGATAAAAATTTGATAAATAGTGTCATATATGTAATGTGTGTGTGTGTATGTATGTATGTATATATATATATATATATATATATATATATAAAATTTTAAGTACAATTTAGTATATGAAAATTTTAATGAATTTATAAATAATCATAATAGATGATTGATGAATTTCGTATCATATCTAAAAACAATCATAGAAATTTTTTTTGATATGATCATTTTATCATGATCTTAGCACATGTCCAAATAGATCAATATAATAAATTTCAATTCAAATGATATTTGTCAACTCATATAAAAACTTAATGTATAAATGAGAAAAGCATTGATAAAAATTTGATAAATAGTGTCATATATGTAATGTGTGTATGTATGTATGTATATATATATATATATATATAAAAAATTTTAAGTACAATTTATTTATATGAAAATTTTAATGAATTTATAAATAATCATAATAAATATCATAAAATAATAATAATTTAAAGCTATGATGTGTTAAAAGTAGTTGCGATTAAATATAAATAACAATCTATAAATGAGTAATATAGGTATGAATTATAGCTATACTTAATCATGATTCTCATATATTAAAGGTTTTTCAAAAATATTATGAATTTTTGGTTTAAATTATTGTTATTTTTTCATAAAATAATATGAAATAACAAAAATAAAGATAAAAATGATTTTTTTAAATGTTGAAATATAGATTGTTGAGGTTTACTCAGGTTAAGGAGTAACCTTATGTGTAACTATTTATAGTTGAGATTGATTGCTTGTGTTGGATATATATATACCCTGATTCTTGAGGAGCTGCAAGCATTCGGTGTTGTGCTTTCAACTGAGGATTAAAGTTTATCGCGTGTATTACTTCGTGGACGTAGACCTTGGGGATGAACCACATTAAACATTGATCTGTCGTGTTGATGGTTTGGTTGTTGGCTTGAGGGCGTCACTTAGTTTCTAGGTTTTAGGATTACGTAGATCAATAATTTTTATTTTTATATCATACAAACAAAAAATTTCAACAATCTTCTTATATCACAGATTAGAATCTGCAAATCATATGCTTAATAGTAGTATACAATTCAAAGTGCAATAAAAGTTATAAAATTTTTAGGAAGCGGTTAGTCATATCTCAGTTTAAGCTAATTATCCTCATCCTACTATACTCTAGCAAAGATAGTTAAGATGCAAAGACATGAATGGGACTGGTACAAAATGGTTCAAAGGCGTCAAAGTAATGTCATCGAATAAGGTTTTTGGAATCTCGTTGCTCATAGACCACATTATGTGAGTCAGGCCAGTCTTACAATTGACTCGGACATTTAGATAAGCAGTAGTTGAAAAAATTGTCATGAGAGTGAACCTTCCAAACAATAACCGTCGTAGTTCACGTCGCAAACCATAGGCATGATTAGAAGCAAGGAAGACTTGTAACGAAGATCAGAGAATTTTTAGTTAACATGAAAAAAAGCAACAATATCATGAAGAAGATGGGCTTGATGATACGCGTTTCGAGTAGCCAAGTACATGTTCAAGAATCATTGAAATGTTTGTGCGTAGTAATTTTTTTTTAAGGTTAAATTGCTAATTTCCAATTTTCAGCTAGCAACACCATTTGAAGTTCTGTCATGTGAGGATATCTTACAACTCATCTACACCATTGGAAACGTTGCTCATGAGTTTTTTTTGAAAATGATGAGACTTCAGATCACATTGTTCTAGCTAGCTTTGCTTAGTTTAACTTCTAATGCTCAGTACATGTTTTTAACATGTACTGAACATTGTAGTAGGGTTTTTTGTGTTGAATTCTTTACCATAAAGAGGTTTTAGTCGTATGGAAGTTTTGTGTGTAGGTACACAGAATGAAAAGAATGATGTGTATGCCATATCATGTTCCCGCAAAAACTATATCCACGTTCTATCACTATCCTTAGATTTGACCTTTGATCAATCACAGACCTCTCCTCTATAGAGGAAAGATCTACATTGGCTATTCATACTCAAGATTTGAACAGTACCCGCCGATTCGATGGGTGTGGGTCGGGTTTGAACCAAGTAAGGAAAGATTTGGTTTGGATCCGGGTTGGACTTTTTGTAAGATGGTTTCGAGTGAAGTTAGGTTTAAAAATGGATTATTAGTACTACTTAGTAAATTGGTAGTGGAGGATTTTCTGACTTCTTGCTCACTGCACAGAGTGTTGATTGCACTTGTTATCATCATCCGTCACTTTCGACGCTTGTCATAGCTGATGATGAAAATTGAGATAAGGTCCAAAGATATGCTCAACTTGAAGATAAAAATCACCCCAGATTTGCAGAACGAAAAAGGTCCATATTATTGAGCGAAAAATTGTAAAACTAGGGCGGATGTCTGGTCATCATTTTGGTTTATTGCGATGAAAGAGACTGGCAAACATCTTTCTTATAGTGATAATAGTTTTGCATGCTGTAACAAATGTCTCACTAATTATCGATGCAAATTAGCCAATGGAACCATCGCCATGTCCAAACACTCATGTCAGCTTGCAGAGACCAACCAAGTGATGATGAGATGACAACGAGCCACAATTCGACTACAACTAAGAAGAAACTCATCATCGTAGCATTAATGGACATGTGCGCCGTTGACATGCGTCCATTTCATATTGTAAAGGGCAGCAATTTCAGGAATTGTACGCAAACCATCCTCAACATTGTCGTCAACTCGAAGGTGATATGCTTGTGGATGATATTTTTCCTAATTCAACCACAATCAGTAGAATATGTAGATACAACTAGTGGTAGACAGGAGGCATTGACTGCCGCCTTGAATACATATACGGCGAAAGTAATTTGGATTGGCAGCACAATCAATATTTAGACCTATGACATCAACAAGATCTATTTTCCATTGGTCACTGCGCATCTCATCGATCACGAGTGCATTCTGCATCAGCGTAATTTGGTAAGAAATCCGCTTCCTTCTATGAGTTTTACGATCTAATCATTCAGTTGTTTGATACTATTGATCAGGTCAAAGTTTTTGCGACATATGTCAAACAAGCAAATCTTCAAGATGAGATTGGAAAGATACTCAACCAGGAAAATGCGATGAGATGAAATTTTGCTCTTCATTGCATGATTAGCGTTGTTGACGCAATTCGCGAGTTGATCGAGATATTACGTGCATGAGGTCACGGACTGGATTTCAAGATCACCAAGATTAATCACGAGCATCTTAAGGTGTTCATCGCTTTTTCTAGTGCCTTTTCAAGAGGCAACCCTAGCTCTGGAGTTGTTTGCAAAGCCTACGCTACACCATGTGCTCTGCTTCTAGCAAAATCTCCTAAAACATTGCTTGATTGTTATGACGGATATCACCACCAAGAAGAAAGATGTCACGATAATTAAATTGAAGAAAAATTCTCTCGCATTCATTACCTTGAAGCCAAAATCTGCTGAACTGATCTGACAAAAGTTTGTTTGGAGCGACATTCATGTCATTGCCACCCTACTCAATCCTAAAACCAAGTGTTGTCTCGACAAGTGTGACATCGACTCTGCCAATATTGAGCTTGGAAAAAAAATCTAGAAAATATGATGATAGATCATATGATTCGTTCTCACATCAGCATGGACAATGTGCAATTCCATAAGAAGTAGAAACATGACAAAAACGTGTCAGAAACATGACAGAAACGTGTTGTGCGTCGACTTGTCAAATATAGTTATGAAATTGATAGTGTCATTGACGAAAAAACTCTCGCTGATGACATGCAGCTTGATTTGGTTTTGATGATAAAACTCAACAACTATATTGGTCACAAGTGTATTGACGATGAAAACACACCCTTATCTAAATACGGAATTTTATTTTGGTGGAAGATCCATCAAAACGTATCCCTTGTACTTTCTCGACTAGCCCGCTCTTTGTTGACCATTCCACCATTTAGCGCAAAATATGAGTATAAATTCTTGGACGCAAGTAACACAATGAACAAAAAATGCAACCAGATGAGTCCTTCCAAGCTCGATGATCTGACATTTCTGCTCTCAATGCTACTATTGTCTAGTGTCCATGTTACGATTTCATCAAAAAACCAAAAGCTAAATAAAAAATTGATGGATTTTTTCCATCTATTCGGATTCAAGTCGGATATCATCTCGAAGATGACTTGGGTGTGGGTCAGATATCGGTTTTGTCTCTTCGGATATGGGTACCACAAGCGCAGATTTCGTGGGCATGGATCGGGTTGGGGTATGATTATTAGGTGTGATGCAGGTCTCGACTATAGAGTATAGTAGGGTGAGGGATGATTTGTCTAAATTGAGTGATAACTAGCTGCTCAGAAATTCAATCATTCTAATCATTAAGATAATAGGATAGATAAAATTTCAATAACTACTATTTGTATCTTTTGATTCTATGATTAGATATATAGATGTGCAGTATTTTTTATATTTGATAAATTAATGCATGTTAAGTTGAGTTTAGATATGTGAACCTATAATATTTCATTGATCATGTGTTCACACTTTATTTCATTCAAGAATATATTCGATTTTTTAAGCACCATGTACGTGACACATTACTTAGAAATTGATATTTAGTAACAAAATTTTTTGTAATAAGTTGGAAGTTCCTGCTAAGATACTCATTAAATACTTCCATTTATCTCTGAGTAATGCTACATTGGCAACTTAAAGTAATTTTAACATAAAATTCAGTGTATATGTTTGAGTTGCTACTCATTATTTCATAGTTTTTATGGAACATTAAAGCTTATACATCTGGTTTTTTCTGTGTACAATTCAGACATACTTAATTTTCTTATATTCTCAAGCTAGTCTTGATACTATCTAAAGAGACTAAGCAAGCTTTGAACATTTGCTTGTGAAATAATTCAGCATATCTTGAATTGCAGTTGATCTATTTTTTTTTATCCTAGCATCTATGAATACAAATATCATATAGATCGGATGTATGCAAGCCTGGTTATTTTAGATGACCTTATATCGAGCCGTCTAGATTGCCTAAATTGATGTTATCTCTGTCGCCTAAATTAACCGGAGGATGTAGACTGTGATTGGTTCATATTTGGAAAGTAGGAGATTGGAGACATTGAGTTGTGATGATTGTTAATCAATTAATTAGCAAATCAGTCTCATAAAATTCGTAATCCGCAGTTGTAGAATACATTTTTGCTCGAAGCCAAGCCCCGCGTGATGATCTATCTCTCCCTTAACCTCCGAAGCTCTCATCCACTCTCAACGCAACTTTCAGCACAAAAGCGTCTAAATTAACTTTCTTGATGCTATTGAATTAAGGTAATTTAAGCTACAACTAATATAACCATACCTGGATATATGTCATCCAAAGCGGAAAACTCATCTTTCATTGACTAATGGCTGGAAGCTCTCCTAGTGTTCATATTGGAATCTCTCATCAAAACCTCGGACATTGAGAAACGATTAGGAAGCGTTAGTACTTACCACAATAGATTCATTTGAATAATTTGAGATTTGACTTCTATATAGTTGGAAATCCAACACTCATCTTCCTCTTTGCTCCTTCCAGTCAACGAGAGCAATCACCTTAAAAGAGTACGACTGTGTGTTGCAAAGATAACCTTACTCTGATGATACGTAGAAATTAAATGTTGTATCACATGTTTGAGAATGTGAGAGTATTAAGAATTTGATGGAGTATTTCCACCCTTTCACCCGTTTGGCGATTTGAGAAACTAAAACCGGTAGAGCAAGTCAGGATACTCATGACATGTCGACAGAGGTTCCGAATCCTCGTCCGCATCTGAGTTCCCGAGAAGCGACGAATACGGCGTCGAAAGGGACTAGGGAGCATAAAAGCTCATGGAAAAGTATTGGCATGGGTGATGGGCAATGATGATGTCAGGAGTTGCGGGAGAGCAATTCCCAGCGGCATTTGGAATCGTTAAGCGGAACATAGACAGGTCTGTCGGAAGTGATTCCTTCATACAAGTTTGGTGGAGGATTGGTCGTCGCCGGCAGCATGCTCGACTTCTATCAAGCTCGTAGGGCGTCCGTGGTGCTCATTCGATCTTGATCCGTGTGTTGCCTAGAGTAAGTTCAGCAATTCAGCAGTTTGTGAATTTCGATTCACCAGTATGCTTGAAAGTTCGTTCCAGTACCTTCCATCGTATCCACGCCTTCAGGTAACGGAGTCCGAAAGCTATCCTCGAAATACCTTCAAAGTTATCCTTCGATGTTGAAGTTGGGACCAGATCGATTGTTGTGAAAGCGCCTCAGCACTCAACGAAGATACACTTCGAATGATCAACATACAGATACTTCTAGACCTCACCCACGGTACAAAAACCACCGCTGGTGAAACGGCCGGATTTTTGGATTGATTGTTATCTCGTCAGATAGACAGAGCTTTCACATGACCAATACCACCTTCAATCACTGGCAATCGGCTCGTGCTGTACAGACGAAAAATCACGGTCACCAGAAGATTGAACCGTTCAATTGAACCTATCGAAGCGAAGCGGAATCGAAAGGTTTCGAAAATTGCAATGAATGACGTCGGCGTTCGAAGTTTTGAGCTGCACGCAGGTACATCTCAAGGTGACAGATGCAGAGATTGTACACGCTTCACGTACGACTGTTTCGTCATGTAACCTTCGTCGACATGTAACGTAGAAACGCAGAAACGAAGAAGGGGCAAGACTCCGAAACGAAACAACAACGAAGCGAATCATCAGTGTCCTAATTGTTGGTGGCAGAGGTGACGAACACGAGACAGATTCCAAGAACTGAAATCACAATGTCATCGAGCGGCTCAGCGTCTTGGAGTAGAAGAGATAGTGCGCACTCACAAGATTGACTTCAGAGGCCTTCGCTCCAACTGCACTGTCCTGCCCTGCCACATCAGCTGCGGCGACATTCCCAGGATCGTTCCAGTGCTCGCGGAGGGAAAAAGGCCCCTCTTCAACATGAGCGCGGACCTTTCGACAGAAAGTGGCGATGAGGCCAGGCGCAGGAGTTCGAGGACCAAAGAACGAAAAGTAGAGTGGGCAAGAGAGCCATTATATTGTCGATGACATCAAGAAACAATTCCTGTGCGGTACGTAGATGATTTGCGAGCACTCTGACACGTTCTACCAGATAATAAAGCGTGGATTCATCATGACACGGTATTTCCAAGCGAGCAGAACACGGCGCGATCTGAGAGGCCAGTACCGTCGAGTACTGCAGGGAACAGGTGACAGTCATCTCATAAAACTAAACAGAACAGAAACATTCGGTGATCTCAAAGCTCTGCCCACAGGCGAAAGAGCGTTTGCTCGTAGAATTCAACTACCTTATACCTTGGAACATCGAACCAGCACAGTACCCTCACTGGTAGTCGAGGTGAGGAGAGTGGAACCAGAAAATTAATCACCTGGGCTTAAACATTCCAAAAGGGAGTCCTCTATGGACATCCCCTCCAAGGAATTTGCAATAATGTACGGTGTGTTTCCATCTTAAATTCGCATCCTCCATCGTCCGCCTATCTCAGGTGATTAGTTTCATCAGATGAGAGTGCGCGAATGCCGCGAACGAGGCGTCTGGAAATACATAACCGTGTTCATGGAACCAAACAGAAAGGTGCTCGAAATGAGCTCTCTTCGATGGACTGGGTGACAGGATTGGTGCTTTTCTCGACACTTGGCGACTACCTCGGCCTAGCCTGCGGTTTCGAGACCGGCGAGCCTGTTTCACGACATCGGATGCTCCAAGTGCTGGTCAGTCTTAAATCGTCCGCGTCATGTGCCCACCCCGGCTAGTGCTTGCGAGGGATCCATAGAGCAGGGGATCCTCAATCGTACAGCCCAAAAGCCTGAGACACAGCGGAAAAGTGGCTGAAGTCGAATAGACCTGAGGCACCCGACCTTCACTCTACGTACGGTACGTGACCCTGTCAGGAAGTGGTTATCGCCGGTGCGCGTAGCCTAGCAGCGGATCGCTTTTCTCTTGAGGATCACGTGCGCCAGGGCGTGCAAGTTGAGCCAGACACTTCGGGTGTGCAGTTTAGTCGACCAATCTTCTTTCCTGCGGCGGCTGACGAGCCTACACACTGCGAGGCTCACACAGAGAACCTTATGCTAACGATGCTGTCTGGTATGGAGAAACACGCAATGGGTTTCGATGACCTCTGACTCGATGCATGAGACGATTTCCTCGCCCAAACTAGTCGTTGGCTCTCGAGGTGTGATGATCGACGAGTTCTCTTTACAGTACTTCGCTTTTCAGTTTTGCAATTGATGTGTTACCGAAGCTCCTATTAAGAACGCCACCAACTTGAGGAAGAGTATCGAGAGTCAGGTTCATATTCACTTCTGTAAACAGCTCCCTCTCTCCTGCGATAATTGGTTGCGAAGAGCCATGCTTTGATGAAACTCTCTACCCAGCCATCGACCTCTCTTGGCAGCACAAAATTGCTTGGAGAGATTCAGACCTGTTTCCGACTTCCGGGCTAGGCACAGTGAAGGTGGAGGCAACCGAGTCCCGAGTCAAAGAGGGGATTTCCAGTTGACCACATACATCATCCAAGAGGAGAAATTCCTTCCGCACTCGAAGGCTACGGAGGAGGTATTAGTCCAGCGTCAAAGGCCGATAGATTGCAAGAAATAAGCCAAGAAAGGTAAAGCTTGCTACCAGGCTGATAAGTACCAGGGCCGGATGCAGTAAGTCCGACATTTTGTGAAATTGACGCGCGCAATGTTAATGCCAGCGTCCATCATAGCGAAGGGATTTCAGTATCCCTCAATCAAATTTCGACCTCCCATTACTTTCCTCGTAAGTATGGCCATGAAGCCATCCGGACGGTCCGACAATGTCTGTTAGATTGCGCCGAGCGATGTTCAGCAGTATTGCAATTACTATCCTGCAAGTCGAGTCTGAAAGTTGAAGAAGTTATATGCGACCATACATCACGAACCGTTCTCAATGACATATGAGAGTCGACGCCACAGAGACTGCATACTTGACTCGCAATACGGATATTTTCCGTCTTTTCTTTGATATGAGAACCAATCTGTTTAGTTATTTTGAGCAGGCCTCCACCCAGGTTTAGGTACAGTACACATCACAAACTTTCCCTCCAGAGATTAAGTGAGCGAATTTAGAGATTGACCCAGAGCCTACGCCAGTAGCTAGTGATTAAGATAAACTCCAGAGGATCAATGAGCGAATTTCAGTA
Organism: Marchantia polymorpha subsp. ruderalis; assembly: GCA_037833965.1. Classification (NCBI taxonomy): domain Eukaryota; kingdom Viridiplantae; phylum Streptophyta; class Marchantiopsida; order Marchantiales; family Marchantiaceae; genus Marchantia; species Marchantia polymorpha. Next base: position 8,690,880 of record AP031352.1, on the reverse strand, counting down.
TCAGTGGGAGGAAGGGTTCTTTCTACAAACGACAAAATAACAGATCGAGACTGCAGACGGGCAGACGGATTCGAAGGAGACCATTATAGTTGACATGCCAGCCGCCTCTTTTGAAGGCTGGAAGGTGACTTTCGATTCTGGAGCAGATCGTCCATTTCCATATCATCTACCATGGCCTCATTCGGGTGCAAAGAACAATTACTCACATACGCTCATTAGAGTTGACGCTAAACTGCCTGGCGATCAGACAATCATCTTCGGGCGCGTCGTCCAAGATCCTCTTCAAAGCACTGGCGCACGTCATCAACTGATAGGTACAAGTCATTTTCGGGATACGTGCTTCCAGAGAGACAGACAGCTCTGACACACTAAACCTCTGCACTTAAGTTTAGAGGTTTAGTTCCGTAGACAGTTAAGAAGTCACCTTGCAAGTTCTATATGCAAACCACCTCTGCTCTTTTGTATCACTTCAGCAGTCGAATGTAACATTGGTGAGTGTGGTTCACAACTCAAGCTCAATGTGACTACAATCGTTGTTTCTGACTTTACTTCAGCTTTGGAAAAGAGGGTTTCTCGATGAGGTTTGTTGTCCTTACCACGAACGAACCCTTCACAATTTTGGGAGCAATGAAGGATGAATACCTTACTGCACTTCTGCCTTTCTTGACCTTGTCCTCCGAACAGTTTTCGTTACTGCTTTCCTATTCTCAAGTGCATCAACAGGGTCGGACTTTTTCCGCCTCTTGGAAGGCTTTTCGTGCACAATTGCTCTCACTGCCTCACCCTCCGCAAATACATTAGATCCTGCCTTTCTTGACCCTGTCCTCCGTACAATTTTGGTTACTGCTTTCCTACTCTCAAGTGCATCACCAGGGTCCGACTTTTTCCGCCTCTTGGAAGGCTTTTCGTGCACAATTGCTCTCGCTGCCTCACTCTCTGCAAATACATTAGATTCTGTTTTTCTCTCTTCAAGAATAACCTCGTCTTTAGTATCGCAAATTTTGGCCTTCCTGCTTTTCCTGGAGGTTTGCACGCTAGATCTTGCTTTCAAGACTTTCTCGATAGCCAGCTTGCAGCCATCCAAAGTCTTCTCTTTTCTGGATGATTTTTTGGATGTTGTGAAGAACATCGGTGTCTGGAGAGCTGGTACATAAGCAGAAGTCTGGTGAATGCAACAAGCCAGGGTAATGAATGTTTGTTCTCGTTGTCGATCATGCTTGGGACAACGACAAAATCGACGTACACATCCCTTTCGAATTCAAGCTATGAGGTACTAAGCTCTTATGCTTGAAATCGATCACTTCCAGGCAATATAAATGACATTTTGGGCCTGCGATGGTACTCACCCGTCCTCCGACTTTGATGAAGTCTATTTTGTTTCCTGCGTTCACACAACATAGCTGCTCATATCAAATACAAGCATTCACTAGAGAGCACGTTGTGTTCTCTCTCTCTCAAAATAAAAATTAATACTAAACGATATGTCAACACCAGGCTATTAGGAAAATATATGTCTGCTAAGAAAGTAGAAACAACCGTTCTTTAGATTGAGGCACTTTACCGTCCAAAGAGCCAGGCCTTTTGTTCCACCGCAGATGAAACAGCCAGTGCTTCGGAAAGTTTTCGTGGTCGGCATTTGCTGTGACTGAGAAATACACTACCTGCAAGGGTGGAGTTTCAATTTGGTTGACCGCCGTGGACTCGATGCAGGCTACGAGCTTAGTGAAATCTCTAGCTGGGAGTAGTACAGTGAAAATTGGTGGATGTTTGTACTCTTCTTGACGGGGCACTGCAGCTAGATATAAATAACTGATACCGCAGCTAATAGAAGACGAATGAATTCTGGCCTTGAAAATAGGCTTGCAAAGCATTTGGACTATACCTCTTGAATAGCTCTGTGCAGTCTTCCGCAATCTTCAGAAGTCATGTTGGAAGCTAGTGTTTCTGGATGTATCCGAGCCTGAACGACACATACGCCCGAAGCAGGGAGAAAACATTTGCGAGCACGTCAAGGGAACCCAGTGCAAGAAGGCAAGGTTGCAAACAGAAACATTAAAAAGCGCTGACATTCGTAAGAAGAATAAATAGATCAACAGAACTGGCCTGGATTCATTAAGAACCAAGGAATGAACAGTAAGAGATCTAAACTGACGACAGCAAGAACTTGAACCAGAAAAAAGCCCAGCGAACCAAGTGTGACGAGCTCAAAGTCTACGACGACGACTGCGTGGGGATGGCAACGAAGGTGACACAGAGGTAGGAAGAAGGTTCTCTGAAAGCAATAGAAACAGCAAGTTTCTTCTTTTCTTCTTGACCCTCCAGCCTCTTAGCAGAACTGAGAAAAACTCTCAGCTTCACCTATGATCATACCGAGCCAGAAATAAAAGGAAGGCACCATAGGCTTTATCGAAAATCTCACCTGATATAGAACCTCATCTGCTATCCAGTTCCCTATGCCCGCCAGGAAACTCTAGAATCAACCACCCCCAAGTTCATATTACTTAGCGGAACAAGACGTGACAAAAATGCAATGTTCTGACAGCTTTCGGCTGTGTCACAGCAGCAACATAGATGAGAAGAAAATGTAAACCACTTCCTGACATCCAGTCACAGCTGGCAGAACAAGAGAATCCATCAAATACACTTCTGAAGTACCTGATCAAGAATAACACCTTTTATCGATCCTTTCCTTAACTGGACAGCCTGTCTGAACGCGTCATTGTCTGGAAGCTCCAAATAGGCATCTGGACCCAATTCTGATATAGGTGACTCTGTTGGGGGCTGCATTAACGAGATGGAAGTTACTGCCAAAAAAGAGTCGTCACTACTCATATCCCTGCCTAAGGGTCGTGTGGTGACACAACCCTTAGTAAATACCTTAATGGCGTTTCCATAAGTTGTAGTCCCAACGTAACAAATTCTGGACAAAGTAATCAGATACGCGACTCACATCTTGAAGTAGGCGAATTCTCGCAAAGCGCCGACTATCGGTGAAGGCCATCTGCACTCCGTTTCCCAACTGCAGCAGAGAAGTCAATGGCGTAGAAGAAGGGACGAAAAGACGAAAAGCTAGACACTCGTGCAGGACGGTAGCTGTGGTTTCAGTCCATCCTTGGCCTCTACAAACAGTAATTGGCCACAGCACTGCCTTTCCGTTGAGCTCCATACGAGCGGCTCAGAGCCTCAACCTAATCTCGAGAAAACTCAGTCGTGCGCAATCCTCAGGGTTCAGACCAGCGTGATAGACAATTGTTTTGATTCATGCTCACGGTCAAACACAATCCTAAATTTCGTCACGTGCATCAATACAACCTTTCTTGCATGAAATTGTACCTCGGAGCGTCGGAATCTATAAGACAAGATGGACTCGTGGTGGGACACATACCTCCACGAGCACCTTCGCATATTTTGAGGGCCATTCTTCTTCGTCATTGGCAGCAGACCTGGTACGAAGGCTAAAAATGTGAGTAAAGGGGAAGATCATGTACGCAGGACAGTGCAGTCCGATGAAGAGTTCTCGAAGAAAGTCCCATGAAATGTCCTGGTGCTTGTAGCACATGCCGCTGGCTTCTTCTATTAACAGCTCAACTTCTGAGCGTTCGCAGGTAAGAAGTACCAGAATGGAACAACGTGGATATTAATTAGAGCAGGGAAGAATGGAAAGCATAGAAGCAGTATCCTTTCCAACGTTGAGTAGATACAGTGTCAATTACCGCTTGTAACAAACACCTTTAAAATTTTTAATCAAAATTGCACCCGTCATTCCTGCAGACAGAAACCGAGCTCATTAGTGGTGGCTCTGGAGTAGACCACACCCATGCCATGCTGCCAAGGCACTCAGCAAAAGTTTGGAGGGACGAGGTGAATCAGAACGTAAAACCTCAACTCATGACGACAAATGAGAAGGAAGATATTTGGTGCAATCAATAAAGCAGAAGAATCGATTTCGCTAGAGAGTTCGGGTTTTAGCAGTGGACTAGAAACTACAGTGCTTCTTCAAACTTGGCTTTCCGAGCACAAGAACGTACATACCAAATTGGAAAACGGGCCAAGGACGTTGGTCCAGCTCCAACCACAAGTGCTTTCCTTTACGTCCAGCCCGGACTATGGTCCTGCCAGTAAGAGCTTCTTCAAGAGCCTGCGCGCTCACATTGCACAGAACTTTGGTGTCACTTTGAACTTCGGCCCTCACTATGGGCTGGCCGAGGCAGTGGTCCTCGACGAATTTGCGCGAAGCTTCGACCTCCGGCAGTTCTGGCATCTTCGCCGATTCAAACTCTCTTCTCCTCAAAACATTCTCGAACAACACATCAGCCAGTCATATGCTTTGCTTTGCTTTGCCTTGCCGCACCTAACAACACTCACGAACTGAGCCAATTCTGCAGCTACCCGAGTCAAATCTAAAGATGCAGGTCCAGTCTTGGCTCTCGGTGCCAAGAGTCCTTCTCGCTGATGAAATCCATCAGCATCAGCATCTGCTCTTCCTGCTCTTCCCGGTATCGTATTGTACTGCGAGCATAGTAGATTCTACGGGCCTTCTCGGTCCCATCAAACGGCGCTCGGTTCACTTCTGAAGGTGTATCGGCACATCTTTACACCTTTGATTCCCTCTCGTTAAATGCACATCCCATTTAAATTCTTACGTGGCTTTGACACGCGACAAGCTTAATGATTATTGGCAGGAATATGTCCCAGTTTTGTTTAATTCCGTTCAACAACTCAGTCTGCATCTTCATTAGTCGCGATTGGTCTTGTCACATAAGCATGTCGAATGCGGCCTGTCTGTCTGCTCTCAATGGACCAAGGTAGGCGATACTCTAACGCTTCACACGCTTCAGTTTCTTTGATCTGAGCTTACGACAAAACGCTCCTTCCAATATGATATCCTACAAACACTCGCAAGACAATTCGCACTAAAACGAGCACTGGTTCGTTAATTAAAAGCCAATCGATATACGAGATCTGCACCTCAGTGGTCCATATCACTCTTTGCTCGTTCAAGTATACAAGAGTATGGAAGTCCCACATGGAGTCACCATTGAGATGATTTTTTCCCGACTTGCCTTGTACTCAATCTATACATATCAGGTTCTCATCGGGTGTTCTATCAGCTTGCTGGATATTCCCCTAAGTGTTCATCTAGTCTTGAAATTAAAGAAAACTGTTTTCACATGTTTAAGAGATTAACGACAGCCTACAAAATTGCAAGAGATGTTGATTTTATTTCTATAGTATGTTATGTATATGAAACGGCATCATTACTTCATAAAGTTCGTCAGTTGGTGCAATCCGTTATATGATCACGTAAATTATTATGTCTACGGGGTTTTTTTATCAAATCTTTATTATACATTTTTCATCAATCAATACGTATGTTTCATGTTTGCTTTTTTATCTATGTACGGATTAAATATATAAATTATTTATATTCCTTTTAATTTTCTTAAGAATGAACTCTTCAAAGTAAAATAAATAATATAGCAACAATAATGAAAATATATCATCGACTTGTGTGTGGATGAACATATGAATGATTTTGTGGACTTATATAAGTTCAAGATGATATGCATATTATAACATGATGAAGATGTGTATGTGCGTAAAAAATTTCTATTTATTGAACTATGAAAAGAGCATTTCATAATGAATATAAGATTTGTATTTTATATGTGCATATTTAAAATACACATGTACGTTGTTGAACAATGCATTTCTTGAATCATTTTAGAATCTTTTGAATGTCATCTGGATAGCAAAAGAATTAGATATCTCGTCAAGTTGTACAAATTTGAAATTCAACAGAAAATTCAATATTATTTTTTGGTAGTAACATGGTAGAAAAATATGTATATAAAACTTAAAATATCAAACTATCAAGATGGGAAAGGTTTAGGTACAAGTGATTTTCTATGTGAAGCATTTGCTGTTAAGCAATGAAATCGCATTGATTAGACTAAATTACGAATTGGGCCTTAAAAAAGCGACTCTTTACCGCTTATCATGCTACGTTAGCACACACTTTCTTATAAACCTATCAAAATTGGATCACAATTCTATACCAGTGAATCAAGAAGTTGAATCCTATGTATATTTATGTATGTGGAGGTTGCAGGTGTATGTTGCTGTTTATAAAAATATCGATGATTATTTATTCTAATGATTTGTCTTGTGTAACATCAATGACCATAATGTTTGCCACTGTAAATTAATATTCATCCCAATATGGGTGTGCCAAACCCAAGTCGATTTCCTCTTATACGAACATTCATTCTCAACGAATTATCCATTCTCACAAGCACCAAATCCCTAATGGTATCTTGATAGATACCTACAACCATTAAAATACCAATGCATTATAAAATTGTATGTTGGAACTTTCAATGAACAATTCCACATTATCACTAACAATGTTGTTTAAGAATGAACCATGTTGAAACATGCCAACGAATATTTGAACATTCTCAAGAAGGTTTTATTCCAATGAAGTAAACTTGGATTCTTGACTTAATCAAAACACTTCGTTCCCTTATATACGCACTCTTGCGCATCCCCGGCGGCCTCTCGTCCACAAAAAAGAGGATGAATTGAGGCGTGCAGTCCTAACGATTTAAGCCAATCGATTCCGATTTACCGTTGCAGAATCGAGATCAGTCTCACAGTGCGGCTTCTGTGGTCCTAGGTCCTCACTGTCACCAGAGTCGTCAATCCGGGATTCATTCATCTTGCCAGAGACAGAAGGTCGAATGAAGTTTTCATGGCTTGACCGAAAACACTGCGGACGACCGAGCCTCCAGTTGCCTGGATGTGTTCGGTGAGCGGATCCTGAGGACCAGGGCCAGGCTGATACGGGTCTGACATCGTCGGCCGGGCCTTGACATGACCAATAATGGTGTCAGATCGACGTGTCATGGACGATTGCGTTCTGGTGATCTGTCCTAACAGGTAGAAAATTCTAAATACAGCACAGAGCTCCTTCCCACAGCCCTTGCTGTTGCGGTTGAGCTCCTGCATTGGACCTGCATGTTTCTCTCGGACTTCACGGCGCGTTGCCCAGAGACCAGGAGGCGGATTCTAATTTGGTCGAACATTCCACGAAATCGAGGATGACTTCGGTCGTCCTCGACTTGACTACTCGGACCCGAGCCACCGAGCTCCAGCTCTCGGCTTCCGTCCAGTATCGGGTTGTCATGTTCGATTGCTAGAGGGAGAAAGAACGGCGACGATGCAGCAGTTTGTGAAATGAAGTGTTTTGTAAGGTTGGTCTTTTCCGAACGAAGCGTTGGATCTTGTCTCCAAGTCGAGTCTCATGTCAGGATCCATCTCCGGGGATGGACGACAGGAGTAGGGAAAAGCTGTTGACAAATCCGAATTCCAACACGGAGTGACTGACGCCTGAATGTGGGCCTGGGGTTGGGTTCGCATCCCAGCAACGAGGTTGTTTTCGTACAGAGAGTCGAATGCGAATTTGGGCTGGCTATGGCACTAAATACTCGAGATTAAGGCCAAGATCGCGACCCTGACCTCATCCACCCTCTCAGTCTGGAGAAAACACCTTTCTGCGAGTGGAGATCGTCCTTGCTCGACTCGAAACTCCAGGTCGTATCCCAAAAAGCAAGTAATATCTCCTGTCCACATTCAGATGGAAAGGATGAAGAGTGTAATCGGAGTCAGCCTAGACGGGAGAATCATCGTCCCCCCCTGCCCATCTCTCCAGTCTGGATGAACGGGTGCTCGGTTAGTTAGGTGGAAAGAATGAAAGGATCGAAGATGGTGGCCTGAGAACAAAAGACTTTTTAGGAACCCACGAAGTTTGTCTCCCTTTTCAAGCAGGGCAATGGCCGGGGATGGTAGAGTTTTCGTCATCCCCTATCTATCTTTATCACTTTATATCTTCATCCGTGGACTCGTGCCCTGGTAAGATGTGCAAAGAGGGATCGACAGATGCGTCTGGGTTATCTTCCCGTGTCTCAGTTCACATTATTTATATTGATCTTACTCTTAGCCACGTCCGAAGTGGGAGTTGCAGCCTTGACGGGTCGACTCGGCTTTGTCGACAAAGCTTCGCTTGCAGATTTCGATTCGGTCCTCGGAAGTTCATCGTCGGTTCTTACCTGGTGCAGTATGTGCTCGGATGAGACCCTTTTGCAAAGTCAGGTTAGTTGTGCGTCAGTCTCGCAAGCATTCACTCGTCATACAGAGGAATAATCAATCCGACGCTCAAAATGAAGGAGTCTGGAAGTGGTGAAAGCAAAATCCAAGATGCGAATGAAATCTTCTCCGGAAGAAGGGAAGGGAAGGGAAGGGAAGGGAAGGGAATGGAAAGGAAAGGACAAGAAAGCTTGGTCACGGCGAGACAGACACGAAAAGCGGAAGAAGTGAAGCAAGTGAAGTGGAGAAGAGTGAAGGAGTAGGACGAGCAGCAGGAGGATGAGGAAGCGGAAGTGGAAGTGGAAGAGGAAGAGGAAGCGGGGGAGCCAAGGCCCGCAAAGGCTCCATGGCCTGCGTGCCAACTGCCAGTCCAGGCCATGCCATTGCATTCCGTGTGCAGACAGAACAGTGGCAGAGGGCGAGTGAGGTGGAGGTGGAGGCGAGCGCTTTATGGGGCGAATAGCGCTGACGTGGGCTGGACCACGGGACGGGAGTCGGGAGTCGGGAGGCGGGAGGGGGAGTCGCTGCTGCTGCTGCGCCTTTTTCTTGGAGCTCAGGACCAGCAGCGCCGGTCCCTTTTCTCTCTTCTGTCTGTCATGAGGTGCTGCGAGGCGCGGCCAGGCGGAGGAGGAGGAGGAAACCAGGTCGCCTTATGAGCCAGGGGATCGGAGCGAGCGAGAGGACGACGAGCGAGGCGAGGCGAGGGGGCGGAGGAGGAGCCACACGGCCAGGGGAGGGGACGCGCAGGAAGGAGAGGAGAGGCGAGGCGAGGCGAGGGTAGGACGGGACGGGAAGGGAAGGCAAGGGCCAGGGCAGCAGCCCCGGGGCGAGCAGGAGCAGGAGCAGGAGGAGGGGCGAGGGGCCGCGAGGGGCTGGAACTGGGACGCATCGTCAGGGATGGCCGTGGATTGGAGCGTCTGTGAAGCGGGCGAGGGCGATAGAATGGTGGATTGCGCAATCGTTCCAGTTTCTGCCGGATCAATTTGCGAGTTTGCACATCCCCGTCATCTGCCGCAGCTTCGCGTGTCTGCTGCGGCTATTTCTTATTTTTGGTAATTTTTTCGATTTCTGCATCAGCAGCAGCAGCAGCAGCAACCGGAGGAGGAGGAGAAGGAGGAGCAACACCAGCAGCAGCAGCAGCTAGACAGTGAGTGAGTGAGCGAGTGAGTGAGTAGGTCAGTGAGTCAGTCTGTCGCCCCGGCAACCTGCCTGCTTGCCAGCAAAGTCAGGAAGCAAGCTAAGGTGTCGACCCGTATGCTGGCGTGCACGTGTGTGTCCTGCCATTCGTTGAGCTGAGAAGAGAAGGAACACATTTTTCTCTCACCATCACAATTAATCAAGTGTGTGGTGCCAACAAACAACGAGCATTAAATCTAGAGGCATATCACATCGTGCCTGTCCGCTGCGGTGCCGCTTGCGTTGTGGTGGTTTCAGCAGTTCCATCTTGGTTCCAAGATCTGTTTTCTGCACTTCCGTGAAGTGCTGTGTACTGTTATTCAGCCCATATCGTTTGCTGCCCTTCGTACTCTCAACGCAACGTCTCCTGGAGTCTGGAGTGAGAGGATGGGCTAGTAATGGTGTGCTTTTTGGTTGTTGCATCCTTTCTCGACATGGCGGCCTTCTCTCCCACTTTCACAGTAAGTCGGCCACTGTCTTGTTACAATTCGAATTCTGAACTAGCGTTACACTTGCCGTAGTCTCATGAACATTGCAACATTGTCAATCGGCTCCGAGCTCGGATGCTGCAAGAAGTTACCATGGTTAGAATCTCCGGACTCGAGATCTAGGGCCGAGATCAGGGAAGCAATCCCGGAGGAGTGTGGAATTGGCACACCTTCAGGCGGCAGGAATTGGCCGGGGAGATTCATTGTGGGATACAGGATGCGTTGACTCTTGGGGATCCCAACTCTAGCCAATACTCTTTGTTGGATTACGACGAAATTGGAGATTGGGGCAAGAGCACCCTTCACTAGCTACTGCCGTTGACCTCTTGATTTCAAGTTTTCGAGTAACTGTGTGCGGATATCTACGGCAATCTTCTCACTGGGTCTTGCATGGGTGACATGTGTTCCCCGAGGGATCAAGACCATTTTCGTATGCTGCATTATGCTTTTGACGGACAAACCCCTATATTTGCAATCTGTTGGTGCTAGATGGGTTTTTCACAAGTGGTATCTGTGACGGCCCATTTGCACGTAACGAGAATGTGCAGAGAGCATAATACATCTATCGTAGGTCTGGAGCTTTTCTTGAATTCAGTTTTTTTGTTCTTAATGTGCGTGCCATGACTCTTCACAGGTAGAAAGGTTCAACCAGCTTTGGAAATCTTGAGAAAGGAGTCCAATTTTTATATTTTGGCGCTAGTATGTAAGTCCTCAGTGTTTATCCCATAGAACCCGTCTCAAAATTGTGGACTTCGACCAAAAGGCTTGGAAATCGCTTGGCTTTAGAGGTCCACCACTTTTTCGATATCTAGGGAATGACCTGGACGAGCCGCTTCTAGATAGAAGCGACATTCGCTTACCATGTTCGCATTTGAATTCTTCAAGGTGGTCAACAGGGTTTTCTCCCAACATCTTTGTCTACTATTCCCTTAATATTTAAACTGTTCCTCTTTCTATGACAGGTTTGGAGCATTTTGAGCTTTTGAGAGGAGAATGTTGCTGTCTGGGGAGAATATAGGAGCAGCCTTCTATAATGCTATGGCTTTCTTATTGAATTGCTGTGGATCGAAAAGTCCCCGACGGCGGACTGGCTTAGAAGATGCTGAAGTCATTGCTCGTGATACCGTTTGTATGCCCTCATTCCCCCGGCTTTTATTTTTTTATCACTAGATGGATGTTCATGGGAATGACCCATTGACGGAACCCAAATTTTGTTTATTCACCGTTATATATGTTCCCGGTGGTTGGAATCTCTGGGCAACTACAGTTTGAAAACACGTCGTGATTTGATGACTGAGGGACTCTTCTGGTGTTTCCATTCGAATTCCTAACCAAGTTGACGGCCGTGAACGATTGTACAGCACATGAAATCTAGCCCTTTTTCGGTGCAAGTTTGCTAGATCTCGAAAAGTAGGCGGATCAGCTGAACAGTGATTTGTATTCATGGCCCGACAGTTTCTCGATAGTGATGAAGGCCTTTTCCGTGTCTTCTTCTTTACAACTTCGCCTGTGTTGCCTGGTTTGCAGTTAGTGTAAGTGAGGTGGAGGCACTTTACGAGCTCTTTAAGAAAATAAGCAGTGCTGTCATAGACGACGGCCTTATTAACAAGGTACAAGAATGTTCGTGCTAAGTTTCCGGATAGAGTGCCGACAAATTGCAGACAAATTCATGTATATTTGTATCTCACGTTAATCGCTTTCTGTAGGGCATGTGCTTTGTTGTTTGTAAACTAACTGAGGAAATATTCTGATGTCCTGCAGGAAGAGTTTCAAATGGCCTTATTTAAATCGAAAAGTAAAAAGGAGAGCTTATTCGCAGACCGAGTAAGAGCACGTTGAGTCTAAATGTATTGCGATGAGCTTACGTACTTACGGCTTTTGCAACTTTTTCAGTTGTCTTCCGTGTTTGTTTGTGTGCGCGCTGCTCAGTCTGCTAGAGTTTGATCTTCTTTGATCAAAAAGACAGAACGTGTCCTGTATAATACAGGGAACTCCTACTTTGTGTACTTCCACCGATGAGACTCCGTCTTTAGCTCATGTGTCTGTATTCTTCTAGGTCTTCAACTTATTTGACGTGAAGAATGATGGGCTACTAGAGTTTGGGGAATTTGCGCGCTCCATTTCAGTTTTTCACCCCAATGCTCCGACGGAGGACAAAATTGATTGTGAGTGCCTTCTAACGATGAAACTCCCTGCTCAGCTTGTGGATTTGAAGCAGTTGAAATTTTGGAATATGCTGATTCGCACGAACCAATGACCTGGTAGTTCACATCCGAGGTCTTCTGAACCAGGATATCTCCGGCATTTGGACACGCGCATGCTTGAAGTATTATAATGTAATGATTGTTCTGGGATGTGGCCTTTGCAGTTTCCTTCCGACTGTACGACTTACAGCAGCAAGGATACATTGAGCGGAAAGAGGTAGGTTCTTTAGGAGTACTTCTTGTTGGGTGTGTTGAATATGACTGAAGGAGTTGAATATGCTTGCGGTGTTGTGTGTAATCATGTATCAGGGAGTGGAATCGAGCTATGCTGATATAATTGTTGACTTTCTGAATGAATGGAGCCCGCCCCTTCATCTACTCACTCGAGGTTGTGTTGATCGTATGAATAAACTCGGTGTTTGGAAATTGGATACAGGTGAAACGGATGGTGGTGGCCATGCTCGCGGAATCTGGTCTGAATCTTTCAGATGAAGTGATTGAGAACATTATTGACAAGGTACAGGTTCATTTCTTTAATCTTATGTTGACGTTTGAATTTGGAGGTTGTGATCTTTTTTCATTCTTATTATACGTTGGTTTTGGAAGTTGTCATAGTCGTGTGCCTAAACGAGCACGTATTGCCCAAGTCATGGTCTCGGTTAAAGTAAATGAAGGAACAAAATGACGAAATAAAGGCTTGGTAGCAGAATGTAACATTCCTGCTACCATGCCTGTATTGACATACCACTCTTTGTGTTCTTAAATGCTGCTGCCTCACGAGTGTCTAGTTTCCTCAATGTTGAAGATTTGGAGCTATATGATCATTAATCGCTAGTGAACTGAACCAGCGACTTTTCGCTCTTGTAGACATTTGAAGAAGCAGATACCAAGCATGATGGGAAGATCGATAAAGACGAGTGGCGAACTCTGGTTCAGCAGCATCCCTCTCTCTTGAAGAACATGACTCTTCCTTACCTCAAGTACATCCTCTTATCTCCAGAGTCAGAAACTGTAGAATTTCATGTACTTGTTTGCGGAGTGAGTGTCTGAGGTCAGAGAGGAAGGAAGAAATTAGTCTTTGTTATTCAAGTCTAGGTCAAGGAATGCTCTTAGTAAGATCTACCGGAGCCGGAGTTGTACTCTTTGTGTGCATTATTATCAGCATTTGCAGTTCGATAATGTGAAAGCTATAGTTAAGAGTGGAGGCTTTGTCTCGTTCGTGAAGGTCGCCGCCGCAGAGTTACACAAACATCACTTCAGGCTCTGGAATCGTTTATGCTCTCTCAGAACTATCCCTCGTTTGAGGATCTTCGTTTAAAGCGCAAAGACATCACGAAATTGTACGCAAACATGTAGTGTGCAGGCAGTTGTAATAGTTTTCACAAGAACACAAGCAGGGAAAGAACACAAGAAGCTATAGAAATGATAGACGTGTCTGTCTGAGAAGTCTGTCGCAATCCAACGCTTGGAACCTGAGGAACGTCACATGTGTAGCAATTTCCTTGTACCAAACTATCGCTCGCTATCATTTGCCGATCGAATTCCCGGAAGGCTTCTCATCGGGTCTTGAAGGACTTGATGTGTAGTGTTTCCAGTGAACTAGGGTAACTAGCTTGTCACAGAGCAGAGTCCTTGTGTCAGGGGCTGACACGCCAGCTCGCAGCTTTCAGATGGGTAATGAGACTAGACGCCGAGGCCCGATAGCGAATAGAGCGAGTTCTGTGTCTTCGAAGCATCCAAATTTATAAATATGTAGTATCAATTTATCCATAATATATATAGCCTAATGCATATTTTGTACTACCTCCCTCCTTGGTGAGATTGTCGTTATGAGTTGGCAGTCTTGGGTTTGAAAACCCTACCGCAGACGACTGAGTGCGAGTTACTTTTGCCACTTGCGAGTTGTAAAATCCCTTGGCTATCACAAGCGATTGATCATCAAATGTCTTTTCGTGTGACAGGGACATAACGACTTCATTCCCAAGTTTTGTCTTCCATTCACAGGTGGAGGATACGTCATAACCACCAAATCCGGCCTCCACCCGCTCTGATAGCAGAGTTAGTTCTTTGCAGGGATGTTCTCCTTATCTGTAGATTTACCACGAGAGAATGCGAGGGCGGATACGATGAGATTCAAGGCCTGTTACAAAGGCTTTCTTGCACAATTGTCTTTTATCGCGCAGGTCCGCTTGAATCCATGAAGAGTTCATTGGCCATTTTCAGACGACTCGCATCCGGTATAAATTCTATCGGGAATGATTGGGGACTGGTGGCAGAATCGTAGATCAGGTTGTTTGCTGGAGTGCTTAAGCGAGAACGGATGCATGCCCTATAAAGGAGTTTGGGGCACATTCGTCAAGTCTAGATTTAGGAAGCTCGATATTGCTGATTTCACTGAAATTTCATTCCGTCAACCGTGAGGCCACTTGCTGGTGGCGCTCACACGATAGCAAGTTCTTCCAGGCAAGTTCCACGCTGCCGGTTGCAGCTCGCTATTCTCGTCGAGTGCTACGTACTATCGTAGGTTCCATCCGTCTGTAATAGAGTATTTTACGTTAACTTCTAAGTCTCTCAGACTTGTGTATTATTGGACTAATTGTTCATACGTTTCTTAATCTACAAGGCTGATTGAGTTTGAACGAGCCAGAAAATCTGAATTTGGCTCCTTTTTCCGTGTGCGTGTGCTGCATCTTGTCCCTTGTCCGTTGCCTGGGCTGTATGTACACACACACACACTCACTCACTCACTCACAGAGTATCGTACATTCGGTCGAGCCCGCGGATTGCCGGACCACCGAACTCACCGAACTCACCGAACTCAGATGTTTGTACGAGTCCAGTACGAAGACGATAGCTGGCAGGCAGGCTTGCAAGAGACGTGTACTGTACTTGATGCCGAGCTCTGCTGGGCAGTGTGGCGGATCTCAAGCTTACTTGTGCGCCGAACGCGAAGCCGGAATGAAGGTTGGCCCGGGGCTGATTTTATGCCCAGTTTTCATCGGAGGCGAAACGCGGATCCGCGGTCATACGCTGCACTCGGAAGGATAATGTGGAGAGTGAAAACTCTTGAAGCTACTGCAGCTCAGCACGATTCAGATTCACATTCAGCTCTGCTCGGCGCGCTGGTCATTGACATTCTGAGGTCAACTCTCGTTCGCATCGCGAAGCATCTACTGCCCTCCCCGTAAAAGTTGGATTGTGTCGTAGTAATTGTTCCGTGACGCTCAAGGGAAGCTCCCGCAGTATATCCCGTATCATGCCCCAGCCCCCAGCTGTGTCAGCAAAGAAATCCAGTTGTGCATGCGGAGGGCCTAAGCTCGGATTTTAATCTCTGCGCATATCTCCTGCAGCGGTTCGTAGCCATCCAAACATCGCGAGAGGACCTACCAGACTGAAATGCTTATTCCTCCGACGACAGTACACGGCTTGGAGTGTCTCCCGATCGTGGACAGATTTCTTTTGTATTTTATTCCGGAGCCCATGGGATGGGATGATGAGGCCTAGGGCTTGCTCATTGGCCTGGGATGACCCCTCGAGCCGCATGCATTGTCATTTTCGTGTTTTGAAATAGATCTAGACTCACTTCGGTACGAGTGGACCTCGTCCCTAGGGAACCGGACAGCTTCGAAGGGCTACGGAATGTCCATGAGCTCTACCACGCTCAGGCTCATGACCAGGCGTCCGATTCTCACACCTGCCCGCCTGCCTTCCAACTGCACGGGGGAGGAATTGATGCAAACTGGGTGAAATTCAAATCGGTGTGCGTGGAAACAGGCCACTACCGTGCTCCATACACGAGAATAATCTTATAGACTGGAACGTCAGATGCGTTCCAGGCTTTCTGTACGTGTCAACTCCATCGATGTTTCTTGCTTTGCATCACTTAGCCATTAAAGCTTTAAGCTCCTCCTCCTCCTCCTCGCTCCCTGAGCCGAGTTTCAGCCACAGTGTTGTATTGTACTGCAGTCCCGCGGAAAGGAGATAAGATTTGGGGCCCTACCTTTGACCGCAGTTCGAGAAGATTGACGCTGACAGCATTTGGCGAGGACGTGACAAACTGAAAGCGCATCGGACATCCATGTTTGTACGCATTAGTTCCCAAAGGGACAGACGGGTGCATGTCGTTGAGTGTTGGGGACACTACCGAACAAAAAGCGACCGATATCATTTCGCCGGAGACGAGAAGAGACGGGAGGAGAACTTCGTGTCATGTCAGCCAGCACGAGAAATCAGAACGGAGAAGCCCGGGATGATGTCCTTCGCAAGAAGGCCCGAGGGGCAAACGAGAACGGAGAGCTCATGAGTGGAATCCAGCGAGTGAGGAGCTTGTTCCGACCCGATCGATCTGCTCACAGCTCCCAGGTCTGAATGCACTATGCCACCACGTGGCCTGGCCTTTGTAGAGTTTCAAGCACTTAAAGCGCATCTGCGCAAGCTTCGAAGCTTCCGCTTCTGTTTCTAGTTGCATCGACGACTTGCGAGGCGTAAAGCGTTGCCTTCGCTGAATTAAATCACTGTGACATTCGCTTCGGACCTGAATGCTATGCTGCACAGCAATGACGCAGCTTCTCTCATATTTGGGACACATGGGGCAGGTACTTTACCGAAAGTATGGGGTCAAATCAATCGACTTGTCATGACAATGTATATTCTATGACACTCGTTGTATCCAAAATTATAATTTGGATATGGGGCATGTTTTATACAATATGAATTCAAGAAGATAGTAATCATGTGTTATAATTTTAACTCCTTTTTTTATTATATTTCGAACGTTTCTAATTGTATGTTGATGATTATAACATTAGGAAAACAAGCTCTGATCGTTTTAGTACTTCTATAGTTTAAAAGACTATGTTCAAAAAGCTAAATTAATTATATATATATATATATAATATTAATCAAATGTGAAACATATAGAGATTTGTTTAATATTACACAATATACAAGGTCACATTCTTCAAAAGAACGATGAATTCGAAAAATTCAACAAATCATGTATATCTAAACCGATAAATCGTGTATCTGTGATTCATCAAGTAAGGTTTACATTGCTTGACGCGGATAATCGAGTAACTCCTACTGTGATATCGGCAACCATTCGTTCGGGTCTCAAAGGTTTCGGTGTATACAGAGTTTCACCTCCCAGTAGTGACGCATACCGGTCCTACACTTAAGGGTCACTACTTGGAGGTGTCACTTAGAGTAGGTTTCGTAGCTTCAGGGTTTGAACTATAGAGTTACACGTGTCCGACATTAAAGTGGTCCACGTGTACCACAAACTTCTTCAAGTTCATTGCCTGGCGCGTTTTTTCTCCACCAAAAGAACCTTAAGACAGACCTTCTCTTCCTTATGCTCGACCGGGCGGAATAGAAACTCTGCAGACATCCCTAACACACGAGACAATTTCATGGATACAGATTTCACAGCCCTTAGTGAGCCTTGACATTCACGAATTTCAAACCTTAATCTGACATGAAAGTTTCAGAACGTACAAGGAAATATTTACATTTACATGTTGCTACAAAGAGAAAAAGAGAAAGAAAGAGTTATGTGATGGCATAACATCTGGCTCTGAACTGACGCACTGACATGAGATTTCTTGGTGAGTACATCTAGATCGTGAAGAATGCTCTGGAATTTTCTTACGAAGCTCTGTTATGAATTCTGTTACGAGGTTTGACGTTGAGTACATCTCGTTCGTGAAGAATGCTCGGAAGTTTTACTACGAACTCTGTCGAATAATTTTGTTGAAAATGTAGAAACACGTGCCACGGACGGTCACTATTTGAGATATTATGTCACTATTTCCTAATAGTGATGTAACGTTCTTATTTGATAGATTTTCAAACTAGTACCTAATGGTTCTTCGCTTTTAAGTCACTATTGGGAGGTGAAACTCTGTAGTCAAGTCCAAACACACTGTCCCTGACCGCAGCCCTTCGTACTTTGGCCCCTCGCTATTGGCCTTCGTTCCCTCCACAAAGCGGCCGGAACTCTTCCGGCAACATTGTACAGCGGACTCATTCGTTGACTCTGAGGGCGAACTGGTATACTCTCAGCGGAGTGTGAACGATACTGATCTTTGGGTTCGAGAGTATCTAGCCTGCGGCATGCCAGCCAACAAAGCTCAACGTCCGGCCTCCGGAATGCATTACTGCTGGGACATTGGTGTTCATGCAGGGAATGCATTCGACTTAGCGTGTTGAATCAGCACGAAGAGTAATGGTGGGAAAGTAGTTGAACATTCCAGATGCGGCGCCTTTCTGAAGATTTCCTTCAACAGAAGCCCTGAGTCAAAGACTCAATCTTCTTCCTGACAGTTGAGCAATCATGGACGATGTCCACGAGAAATGTCCACGTGGGGCTGTGTACGACAAACACCCCACGGGCAAGATTTGTAACACGTAGTACTGCAGTGTATGAGTTTTAGAGCAAGAGCTGATTAGTGCGAATGAAGACATTGATCTCCAATAGTACAATGCTCTGGGCTCAGAACTTTCTACGCTTTTGACGAAAGCAATGTAGTCAGACGTGCAAATCGGTGCCCATGCGCGGTGGGAACAGATTTCAGATCATGTTTGACAGGATCAGGACGTTATTCAAAAATAGCGATATGTAAACGAATCATAATGGGAGCAAGTTTTCCGACCGCCATCACTCCATTTGCACAGTAACCGCCCATTCGCAGCTAGCGTACGCAGGAACAAAGTATGAGCATCCACCGTACAGTACATATTCAGACGTGGATAAATTTGTTCCCTTTTATGTAATCAAGACTCCTCGTGAAGGAAGTAACGGAAGACATGTCCACCGAGATATCTTGACCCAAGATATTCCTCTTGTTCCTGATAAGCCCCTCCGTCTGGCGAACCTGCCTTGCATAGCTGCCCACTTTTTTTACAGTAAGAACGACGAATAAGAAATCCTACGACCACCTAGCAAAACTTGACAGACTAGTTTCTATGGGTCCAACTACGTGAAACCTTTCTAACTATGAACGAGTATATCGACACCCTGGGGCTGGCAAACGGACCAGCCAGCACAAGGGACAATGAACAATCAGGAAGGAGGAAGGAGTCCAATCATTCGTAGAAGATGCCCCCGCCTCGACATTTACTCGGTGCGGACTATGAGTCTACAACGGCCAATGCAGCGTGCCTCCATGGATTCTGGCCCAAAGCGGGTGGGCTGGCTGTCAAGCCAATCGGGATGCTTGTAAGTTGATGTGTCCGAGGACCACTTGCAAACCACACCGGCATCTTCATCTGGAACTGCCACTAGCTTTCTCTCAACGGTTGCCTACGATGACCAGTTGAAGAAGTCTGGACCACCTCTGGCCTTGAGCTCTTCCCCGGCATCTTTTCCCACTGCAATCATGTCGTCGTACGAGAAAGCACACTCGCGAGACGTCTCCAACACTGCAGGAATGAAAATAGAATCAGTCTCGGCAGGAGCTGGAATCACGCACACACACTGGATTGCCGAATCCATTGGGATGAGGTAAAGTGGGGGGATGTAAAGAGGATCATTAAATAGTATATACAGGGGAGTGGGCCTACTCACTGAGCTCAAGCCAGGTACTAAAAACTATTTGACAATCCCCTTAAGAGGATGCAGGAATACAATGCCCACTGGGTTACAAAGATCTCTCATCAGGGTTCACTAGCTTTCCCCCGGCATGTACTCCTAATAAGATGTGTAATATGTCCTAATCAAAGGCTCACCCACCTCTTCAACGCTCATCTATTTTCTGCAATATGGCACGATCACAAGCGTATCTGATCTCTTCTTCAAAAATCAGCGTTTCCGGTGATCTAGAAAACTGATGGAGTCTACCATAATCTTTGACGAGTCAAGCTCCTGACGTATGCATACAAGCATACACACTTACGGCATACACAAGACTTGGGGTGGCTGTTACCTAGCAGAAATTTCTCATCAAACCAGGAGCAAAAGCTAACTGTGGCCCTTCTCTTTTGCAAACTTTTTCGCTATAGTCGGTAAGGAGTGATGAATTTCGCAGATTACAGAGTAATGAAGGCACTGACCTTTGGTTCCATCTGGCGACGCGACGAGACCACGGAAGGTACAAGTGCCATTCCCGTTGCGGAAAGCAAGACCAGCTATTGGCGTTCGGCATGATCCGTCAAGAGCCGCTAAGAAGGATCTCTCGCATGATATAGCCAGCCGAGTGTCTTCGTGATTCAAAGAACTGAGATATTTCACCTGATCCATGCAAACATTCATGTTAGATCCAAATGTGAATATTCCCCAACGTTTTGTACGAGCATCGACACAATAGTAAGCACGACACACCCAGGCAGATAAGTTACGTGCTCGTTGACTCTCTTCGCGCGGTTGGAAGTTCAAAGGTGTTAACTGTATGCTACATAATACATTGCCACCCAGTGTGACCATTCAAAGTAGTACAAAAAGTGCCCTAGCAATCGTCTTAAGAGAATTTCGACACAGCCTGAGGGAGAGGGTTAAAGGAAATCCGGAAGTTTTCCCATATAAAGTCGTGCACACATGAATATGTAAAGGTCTCCACGTGTTGCACACGGTGAAAACCCTTCGACGTGCCACTGAGACATGATGCAATTCCGGTACCTACTCACGAAATTAAACTGAAAGCATTCGTTGTCAATGGACAAATCTCCCAGTCTCTTATCTCTTTCGGCGGAGCACTGAATCTTTGACAAAATAAGACCTCTTGACAACACATAACGATGACTTCTGAAGCTCAATCTCACGACTTTGAACAGCTTTCAAGTTTGAAAAAGTGAAGCATAAAACCATGAATTGCGTTCCAACCTCCCGTACTCCGGCTCAAAAGTCGGAAGGGAATGTGAAGAGACACTCGTGGTTCACGAGAGTAAGGTGCAATAAATGCAAAGACAGAGAGAGCAACATTAAAGCCCTTGAGAGAGCTGCACCCACAGAGACTTTTAAAGGCTGACAAGGTCTTACCATGGTGTCGTCATCTGATCGGCAAGCGATCCCGATGGCACCTTGAGCAATAGCAGGCAACATCTCCTCTGTGGAGAGAATGGCTGTAATGTGTTGGGTCATGTCCAACCGCTTTAGCCCGGCCAGAGCCAGAAGTGTGGCTTGGACTGTACCTTCGCCCAGCTTCCTGAGTCGAGTTTGAACATTGCCTCTGAAATTCACACACTGCACATGGAAGACGTCGATCAGCATTGAATACGCAACTGTGCTCTGCCTGCTCACTGAAAACATTAAAAACTTCCCAATCTGAAAAAGGAGAAAATCCGCCCGAAGTAGGGATTAGTACCTTTAGAGAGGGGTACTTGTTCAGAAGCTGTGACTGACGTCTGAGAGAAGCTGTGCCGACCACGCTTCCAGCTGGGAGCTCGGCAAGTGACGCATATCCAGGACAAATGAAAGCATCCCGGACATCCTCTCTGGGCAGATTGCAGGGCAAAATTGTCCCCTCCGGCAAATAAGTGGGAACGTCTTTCATGGAGTGCACAGCGATATCTATCGATCCCCCCAACAAAGCATCGTCGATTTCCTTGGTGAACAGACCCTTTCCTCCGATGTCTGCCAAGGGCTGGTTCAAAATCTTGTCACCTGTGGTTTTGATGATGACTATCTCCAATGCGCCTTCCTCGCACAGCTCCGGGTGGGCTTCTTTTAATTTATCGCGCGTTTGGTAAGCTTGCGCAAGCGCCAGAGGGCTGTAATTCCCAGAACAATTTAAACTCGTTCAAGCCACAGTTCGAGTGTGAAGTATGGAATTCCTTACTCACACATTACCCAACTCTCGCAATGTGTGCAACGCTCACGGGGCCTCGAGAAATGCCAGACGGGATCAAATTCTATACCACAATGTTAACGCAATTAAACCCTTGAAATGGAGCTAGAGCCGGAGCGGGCGCCTTACCTTCCCCTGGTTCCAATTCGAACGAGGGCAGTGCGGACGCCTGTGCCTGCTTCGGAGCTGACTGCAGCAGTAGCCCTGATGAAGACAGAAGTGCTTCTACCATTCCTCCTCCTGTAACAAATGGGGTCTAAAACCACAGCCTGAGCCCCGAAGGTGCCTTCCCTGTTCGAAGCCTCGCATCCCCAGAAACTACTCCGACCTCCAGAGACAACCAACCGCGACGAACAGCCTCGGCTTTTGCTGCTGATATCCACACTCGAGAAAGCGGCGGCAGCAGCAGATGCTACTTGCGCTTGCATGGTCGCCATTGCAACTGCAAGTGCTGCTGCTCGGCCTTCACCACCTCAAATGTGAAGACTCAAAACCCCACCAACTTTCCGTTGCCCACGAGAGAGTATTGGCTACCTCGCTGCCTCTCAATCAATCACTCTACTGGGAAAAGCTCGCTCGGGGGCCGGAGGGCGGAGTAATGTGGCAAGGGGTAAAGGGAGACCGATTCTGTGCCTGTTTGCGCTCGGCCTGTGAGTGGTCAGTGGGCGCTTCATTCATCCGATCTGGTGCGATCCGGTTGCATCGAGCGGCCCCGGGGTCCGAGCAGAGAATTTGGATAGCGTCTGCTCATTTCCCCCAGACAGGACAGGGCGAAGCTGGATTGTCCCTGGTCCCGTTATCCATCTCCATCTCGTTTGACGTCCTCCGTGCCCGTCAAGCGTCCCCAGTCCAGTCCGGTCCTGTCTGGAGGACTCCCGAAGGCTCCTCCTCTGGTCCTGTCCGTTCCAAGGGCAGAAGGAAGCTGTCAACGCTGGGTTTTCCTCCGGGCCCTGCCGGAGGACTGACCTGGCACCCCCGTTCTAGGAGCGGGTCAAGACTCGCAGACGTCGCAGCTCTGCGAGGAATTGAAGTTTTCGAGCGGCCTCCTCCGTCAGCCGAAAGACCACGCGAACCAGGCTCAGAATCCTTCTGGGAACCTTTCGGCATCGCAACTTTCGGGAAAAACTCTGAACCTTTTTTTAAACAACATTTGTTGTGACTGATCCAAAGTTCAGAGTTATCTTCTGCGGCTTTGGTAACTTGAAATCTGAACGTTCCGCCTATCAGAAACGTACAAGTCACCACATCTATCATTGATTAAGCTCGCTTGCCCTCCTTTCCGTTGGCACACGGTAAGCGATTGGCTACAGAATTCGGTGTTGAACACGTCATATCAACTGGCCTGGAAAAAAACTTTATATAAGCAAAAGAGAATGGGAATAGCCTAGAAGCTCTCCATTTCCACACCAAAGCAGACACATGAGGCTGGACACAGATAACATCACGATGGAAAATCTGTACAGTTACCCCTAAGATAAAATTAGCGTTCTAAGTCAAACTCTATATAGTTCAAAAGAGTATTCAAATAATGAACACTTGACTACGTTGTTTCTACCATAATCTCCGGCTAGTGCTTTTTCTAGATACATGGTGACTAACCAATACTACGAAATAATGCAAAAAGCTTGACAACCCCTCTCGTATAGTATGGTAGGCTGTCTTTTCCTAGGATATGCTTTGACAAACACATCAAAGCAGATGTTTATATTTATATCAGTAAGGTTATATTATATAACTCCAAAGTGAAATCATAATATGATTACACATCTTTCCACTTCACATCTCGGTTGATGCTGCTCTATTACCCAACTCTCCAAGAGGGCTAAATATACATTCCTTCAAATAGTAACATTTGTAAAAGCAGCTTCAACCCTTAACAAAACGTAGATATATTTTGATTGAAGTAAGATATAGAGCATTAAGTTTAATTGTTTTGTGTTAGAGAAAATTTCTTATATGTAATGGCATCATGGATAGTTATTCTGTGTATTTTGATGTGCATTATATCATATATATCCATGATACATTGAAAATTCATACTTTAACAATAAAAATGGAACTGAGTGGATCAACCATATGAAAACCTAGTTGCTATAAAAATATAGTTTGAGTTCAAAAGCTAACAACATATTGACACCATGAGTCATTGCATACTCTGAGTGGTCATATTCAAAATTTGCGAGCACACAACTTTTGCAGCAAGAACTAGACAAGGTTGTCTAATACAATATATTGATTTTCATTGTATTAGACAAAGAAACTTCTGCGAAGATAAATGGAAAACTACTTCAAACAAAGTAATAGAGATATTTTACATTTAAATCTTTAAGTCACTCAAGTCCAAATTGTGAACAAACAGAAGGAAATATCAGCTTACGATGTATTTTTATTATGATAGCTTACTCTTGCATCTACTCTTATGCATATTAATTCAGGTTAGCCTATAAGTATGAGAGAAGTTGTGAATGTTGTCTTTCACACATTACCGTTCAATTAACTTTCTTACTTGTGTTTCTCTAAACATAACTTGAAGGAGATACACCATATATCTCTTTCTACATTTTTTGAGGAATGATCTTCATTTTTCTTTCGCGTTTTGGACATGAGCATTACATTCAAACAGAAATGGGGGATGGGTTGAATTTAAATAAAACACATGGCTAATATTGCAAATTTCACATCCTTCATATTTTGAAGTACCACATTCTTATATTATATGAAGAGAATATAATTGTTATTTTTTATTACTTTTATTGCTGTTCATAAACCATACAATAACGCTTGCTAAAAAAAGATATATCAAGATACAAATTTATCAGTAATCTTAAATGAACGTTAAAAAAATACTTGAGAATGAATTGAAAAAATATAATAAAACAATACTTTAAAAAATCAAGATTTATTTTTATAAAAAATAATTGCATTCATTATAAAACTTGAAATTCTAATGATTAATATTATTCAATACTGTAGATCATTGCTTGTTTTGGGTATATATATATATATATATATATTTCAAAAATATTTTTAAACAAAATATCATAAGTTTTTTAAACAAAGATGACAAATTCAGAAATCAATTATATAGAATGAAACTTCTATATAATAGTTAAGAAGCATATTTTTAAAGTGAAAAAAAATTATTCATAATTCTTAAAAGTCTAGAAAAAGATTAAACCTATTCATAAATCAAATATATCTAATCAAGACATTGAAAAAATAATAAAATATGAAAAAAATTAATATTAAAGTGAAATGTATTTGAACCCTTTATTCTTGATAAAACCAAAAAAAACATATGTATAAAGATAGAAATATTTTTTAAATATTTTGAATAATATGATTAAAATTATTTTTATTCAACAATCATGAAAAAAAATTCAAAGTTCAAATGAAATACAAAAAGTGATATGACTCAAATATGTATTTTTTTATATAATTTTTTTAAAAAAATTAGAAAAAATAAATTACACATTATCATGATTAAAATATTAAAATAATTTTAATATTTAATGCAACATAAATGTGAAAAAAAATCAAATTCTCATAATCAAGAAATTTTTAAAATATTTCAAAATACATGGAACGTTTATATTGAAAAGAATCCTTAATAATATCTTTATATGAAAAGACAAAACATAATATTTTCAAAGTAATTAGGTTTTTGCAGAATGCAAAATTGTAATTTCTTGTTTTAAGATATCTCTGTATCTGTGAATGAAAAATAACTGAAACTGTTCGTACTTGGAATATGTATAGAATTGATAAATGAATAAGAAAATTTTGATATTTTAGTCAAATATTGCTAAATCAACTTTAAACCATGTTCATTTGAATTTAAATTACGAAACTTATAATTCTTATCATCTTAATATTTATTCTTCTAACTTAACGAATTTCTGTATATTTTATTATTAAAATTTTCATTTGAAATTCAAATTACAACTTAATGAAATAATTGAACTAATTTCAGTCAGTTTTTCAAAATTATATAACTACTTATTCTGTATTCTTTCTAAATTATGCTTTTCATGTTTGGAATGAATCAGTCAAAATATTCTGAAATTCAATATCAACACATTTTTGAATAATTTTGAAATTTTGTTTTTATATTTGAACTTAAATATTTTTAAAGTTTTAAAATATCTTGAAATTTTTCATTATAAAAATTAGGATATAAAAAAATAAATGAAATTATCAGTATTTCATGTCAAATTCAAGGAGTTTCTGTTTCATGAATTATTAAATTTATGAATTTTTTTCTTAAATAATTAATTTTTTCCAAAATTTATTTTTTTATCATAAATTATTAAATAAATATAATCACATTAACATAGTATTTTAAAATTCTTTTTATATTTTAATTTCAAAAGATTCATTAAATGAATTTCTGTTCAAAATATATGGTTGGAGGAAAAATTTTTAATTGTAGATGTGACAAAAAAAGAATAAGATAATGATAATTGATTTTCTAAATAGTTTATTTCTATGAAGTATAATAATATTTTTTCTTATTTATTGAAATGATATCATAACATGTTTTTTCATCTAATTTATTAAATTTGAAACTATGTGTTCAAATTTTGAAAATTAAATCTGAAAATATAGTTTTAAAAAAATACACTAAGTTCGAATGGTGTTCATTCTCACTTAAAATAATTTTTTTAAAATTTAAAATTTTTTTTGTTTGTGTTTTCTTGCTTTAAATTTTTTATTTTTTCTAAGTCTAGTTAGTGTTAGACGATAATTGTAGATACAATCATGCAATCATGGGAAAATTCACTTACATAATATTCCACGGGAATGTTTACATTGTTTGAGTTTATGGTATTTGAGGCAATGAGATCTTGTTTTGCACCTCTGTGACTTCCAATGATATAACCATTAAAAGTCGTAGATTTCATACCTTAAATCCACTGTCACTTACAACACGTAATCGACTCATCGCTATCACCGACAAGGATTAAATCTTATTTTAATAATAAATCAATACTATCAAATAGCATCCTTTGTAGCTTTTGTTACAGCTACATACTTAGTTTCAATTGTAGATTGAACTACGCATTAGTGCAAGGTAGATCATCAATTAATGCATTTATCACCAAGTGTAAATACATATCCACTTGTAGATTTAACTTGGTCCAAATCTTGTCTTGTAATATTAGTTGTTGTATGTGTGAATAAGTTGTTAAAAGTAACTAAGAAGTTGATCATTGTTAGCTTAGCTATGACTAAATCTAGCTAATCATGATTAAATCTAACTAGTTTTAATTAAGTTTATCTAGTTATGACTAAATTTAGTTATTATATATATACTTGGCAAAATAATTAAAGTTTCTCTAGAAGTTTTGAATGAGCATTATTATTTTGTCTCTTGCAAAAGTCTAGATTCAAAGAGAAAAAAACTTTGATTACATGATTATTTTTGATTGGTTTGACTATGTAATGAAAATTTCATTGCTTAGATTAAGTCCAAAGTTGTCTTAGTGGTAAGTGGAGGTTCTAGAAGTTTGAGAGTCTTAAATCTCATGTCGTTATCTCAACCTAGGTATTAGAAAACTTCTAGAAGCTTTAGGTAGACTAATGACATATAGCCACGTATTGAAAATCAATCAAACTTACCATGATTTATATTTGTAAAAGTAAATTACATAATAAGTACAATTTGTTATTGCGATAATTTTTCAATTAGTAGAAATAGAGAGGTAGAAAAAACACTCTCAAACAAGTTTGAAGAGTTCATTGTGTGAATACTCGTTTCATCAATATAAGTTGAGTTACACAATCTCTTATGTAGAGCTTGTGTAAGAGTATGTGTGAAACACAAGCAAGTTGATGTATCTTTAACTTCTAAAATGATGATGATTTTTTTTAAAGTCATCTTAGATAAACCTAAGCACAATCCATAATCAGCATTAATGTACACTATCATAGATTTAACATTGTCTAATAAATCATAATCATTATATTTCCAATGCAACTTTATTGATTTTGACATATATCTACTCAATTTGTCCATCAATAAAGTAATATTAGACCTTGTGCATATCATCCAATACATGAAACTGTTCACAATTTTGTCATAAGAAACACATGACATCTTTTTCTTCTCAGTGATATCAATTGAACATTGAGATGCAGAAAGTTTGAAATGTGATGTCAAAGAAGTTTACTTTAAAGTCTATTTTGTTATATTTGTCAATCACACGTTGAATGTATTTGCCTTGACTAAATCATACACTCTTTTTCATCAAGTTGTTATGAATATTCATTCTTAATTTATTCTTGAACTTAAATAAATACGTCATATCAAATGAAAATTTCAATTGATTTTTGCATCTGTCAAAGTATGATTGATTTTTTGCCAAGATAAACATGTGATTCACGTAAAATACTAGAATAATAAGATTAAAAATCTCATTATTCACTTTCTTCATGTATATACAAAGGTCATACACACTCTGTGAAAAATCTTGTACTTTCATGAATTCATGAACTTGCTTCAATTCATATAATTATCTCAAAAGTCTATAGATTAGTTTCTCTTGAACTTTCTTATGAAAGTCAATTAATTTTCTCACGTAGATTTGCTCTTTTAGAGATCAATAACAATTTGTTGTAATTACGTCCATCTGATTCATAACAAGATAAAATATTGCAACAAAATACTAAACAATATTAAACCTATTAAACCAATTGTAGAAAATTTGGCTACGGATAAGAAGAATTTATTTTAATTCATATGTTTTGATTGTGTGAAATCTCTAGCCACTACCGTGATTCTAAAGGTTATCTTCTCCCCATGTTAAACACTCACTTGCAATCAATCAAAGTTTGATTTCTTGGTAGCTTCACTAGCTCCTAGATCTTATTATCTACTATTGATTCCATCACATGCTCCAAAGCAGCATTCCACTCAAGCTTATTGACAAAGTTTTGAGCTTCTTTATTTTAAAAAAGTTTTTTTTCCAAGATTAAAGCAATATAATCACCATCTTTTGTATCAATATGACGATCTTCAATAATGAATGAATCAGCTCATAATCCATACTTTGTAGAAGTTCTATTAATATGATTCAATGGTTTTCATAATAGAAGATTTTGGTTGATTTTTATCATTTGGTGCAAATACTTGAGGTTCATCAACAAAAACATGATTCTTTAATTCATTCCGTTTAGAAATTTGTTTCATATGTGTTGAAATTTCTTCTTGTGTTACATCATTATTCACATAATGATCAATCTTTCCCTCAACAACATCTATGAATGAATATCTTTAATTGTAAATACAAGGTGACTACATTTTTTTTCTCTTTTTCAATGATTTATGCTCATTGAAAGAAACTTCACTACTAACAATAACTTTAGAAAATATTAGATTCCACAATCTATAATACTTCACATCCATAATATATCTCAGAAAAACACTTGTTGGATGTAGGATGTAACATGATCCTATATTTCCTTGGATATAAAAGGATAAATTTTACAAACAAAATTTTCAAACGAGCATAATCAATCATCCATTTGTTTGTGAGTTCAAATGGTGTTTGGAAATTGATTGTATTAAAAAGAGAAAGATGCATTAAGTACATTATTTTATTTGATACATATTTGAAGGTTTTATGGTATAGCTCCAAAATACCTAAGAAATATACTCTTTGTGATTATCTATATGTGAATATACCACTTTGTGTCCAATTTGAATATCAACTTAAGCTTTCCAACTTTTGAAAGTTGTAAACACCTTAAACTTGTATATTAAAAAATTAACTCACACACATCTTGAATAATCATCAGTAAATGATACACAGTAAAACTTCCCCAAAAGATACTCTTTGAAAGATTATACTCCCACGTCACTATTTACATGCTCATATAACTTCCTAGAACAGTGAATTTCAACACCAAAGATTTGCATATGATACTTGCTCATGAAACAATATTTGCAAAACTTTAAGTCAAATTTACAATGCCAAGTAACAATTTTCTCTCGCCTAGGAGTCACAAGTATTGATTACTCATGTGTTTAATCTAGATAGTCACACATGAGACATTTTAAATCAATATTTTGCAAAAGTTAATGTTCAATATATGATAATATACTCTAACAAGTATAGAATTTTATGTCTATGAACTCTAAGATAAATTTCTCATGTACTCTAATTTCAAGCACTTCTTTCTTAAAGTTGCACTCAAGGTATTTTGACTCTAATATTCTAAAAAGTATCAATTTTTTTCCATATCAAGTATAAACCTAACATGAATCAATGTAGGTTGTAGTTCATCAAACATTCAATTTTTAACAATTCTAATATACTCAATATTAAAATGTTGATCATTGATCATAAAAACTGAATCGTTTGACATTGATAAAGTACAAAAAAACTTTCTAACGTAAATACATGTGATAAATACAATTACTATCTAAGATCCATATATCATCAATAATCTTTGATGAATTGCGTAAAACATACTTTTGGCATCATAATTCATCTTCCAACAAGTCATACTTCTTAGCTGCAAACTCTAGAGCCACATTGTTCAACAAAATATTATCATCTTTAGTCTTCACACAATAGTTTTTTTTTAATTTGATCACTCTTGCCACATTTCCAACATATCACAAATTTTCTCTCTAGAAATTTATTCCTAGACTTGAATATACCATTTGATCTAAAATGCTTACCATCCTTGTGATTCACTGAATGTTACAAATTTCAAATCACATTAAGTGCCATAACAAAAGAACAGTATGACATCATCTTAAACTGTAAATCATCAGTCAACAAAGCAATTACAAGCTTGTTGCAATTAAAAATTTGCTTATCACATTGAAGTAAAACACGTGATAGTGATTGATAAGATGCAAGTAGTGAATTCAAAATATTGTAGAGTTTTTTTTCTCATCAGAAATCTTTGCTCTAAGGTTTTAAAAACCAATAAAAAAATAACTAAATGCATCGATGTGATCTTGAATCTTTGTGCTATAATTATTCATCTTGAAACTTATCAGCTTCAAAAAGTCATACAACTTGTTTGATAGCTCTTTATAATGAAATCGATGATCAAGAGTTTCAAATAGCAGAATACATTCTTCACTTATTCACTTGCTTCAAGATTAAAGATTGCAAATGAAGTATGACAATGGTCACAGCTTGTTATTATGATTCTCTTCAATAGTTGCTGTTATAGTTGAATGGTTTTGACATCAATGTCACCCTGAATGGAAACACCTGTCTTTCTCAGAGCAGATAATCACTATGTATGTTGCGTTTGACGATGTCGTATCCTCCTCCCTTGGAATAAGGGACCATCAATTGTTACGTTGAATGCTTGAAGCTCTATCTTATACCTTTGAAGTGAAAAATAGTTCATTTCACTCATTGACACATTTTCAAATTATCTTTCATCATTTTTCACTCATTTTCAATCTTAGATTTTACACTAGCAGCTTGCACTAAAGTTTCTAAATTAGAAAGTAAAAAATGTGCAATAATCTATATGTTAATATTAAATTTTAAAGGTGAAAACAAATAAATTTTCAATTTATTACATTCCAATAACAATAATGTAGGAATTATCTGCAATATAGAATTTTAGTTGAAAAATCTTTTGTCAATAGACTATCACATCAAATAGAATTTTATATTAAGGTGAAATATCTTATTGAGCTAATAAGGTCAAACTGTTCTACTTTCTTTGTAATTCTACGCATGTCTGTTTTAAATCAAATTTTTATTTTTTTTCAATATTTAGTATTCTTTTATTTCTAGTCATCTTATTGCCACTTTTCGATTCCACTTGTCTCTTCTGCTCTAATCCTTGTCTTATCACTTTGTCCTGTCCTCGTTTGCGATCCACGCTTGGTTACACCATGACGTTTCAACTTTTTTTTTGAAAAGCCTGAGGACAAAGAGATCGATCACGTAAGTCATATTGTAAAAGTATCATTCGTCAAAAAATGTAAAGCTTTCGTGAGCTTGACCGTTGATGATATGATTTGAAGAAGCTGCAGACTTATTCATTGCAAATCATAAATTTGTTCTAACACTTATTTGCGAACGAAGGAGACTTGGGATTTGAATGATATGTCTAAGTTTATATATTTTTGAACCATGCACGCGGTGGAGTTGGGCTTGAGACAGGATGAAAACGACTAATGCCCTTCCTCACACAAGGACTTGACATTCACGAGGGATTTGTAGATTGTGAACTGTGATGTTGAGTACGGTTGATCTGATACAACCGAGGTAGTAGCACAAGATTCAATAGACCGTCAAATTTGTTTTTTTTTTGAAACAAAATTCATGCATTGAAAGATGGAAATAACATCGATGCAACCTTACAATGCAAGATATCTCACAACCTCTTCAATTTATTTTGATCTGGATCTCATGTTTTGCTCCTGTCTGCGTGCGTGTGCTGAAGTTCAAAACAAGACCAACTTGTTAATTGCTTGCATTTTCATTCAGTTGACGATCACACACTTCTTCATTGCTACAAATCTCCAAAGGTGACTTCAAAACAAAGTTGTAGTAGCAAAGCAGATTGGAAGAATGAATATGCTTGATGGACTAATTGATTGATAGATTGATTAATGAAGCAAGTGTGAATTCGCTGCTTCCTTTTCCCGGATATCAATTTTGTTACAACATCTTTTGTCATTGGAGTCTTGATCTAAAGCTTGGTGTATGAAAAATTGTGATCTCTCTCCCACTTGTTAAAAGTGACGCAATCGTCAAACAAATCTATAAGCCTGGCCAACTCCAACGTGATAGCTAATTTTTTTTAAGTTCACAACTAAAACTCTCTGCTATCAACAACTTTTACTAGAAATTCATACTCAAACAAAAGATAACGAATCACTCTAATATCAATTGTTGGGCAATATTTGTAGAGTTAGTCAAACAAACATACAAAAAATCATTCACGTTTTATTTCACAAAAACATTTATTGTGTTTGAGGCAATGAGATCATGCTTTCAGTCTTAAATAAGCCATTACCATTGAAAGCTAAAGATCCGATATCTTGAACCCACCGTCATTGACAGCATGTCACAAACAATGATGATACTTAATACTTGGAAACCATAAGATTTGTGTTAACTTTCAAAATGTTCATGAAAAATAAATCTAAGATAAAAATTCTAATTAAAACAGATAACTCTATATCATAATAAATTTTTTTAATAGTATAAAAACTCAAAGAATCTATTAAATATATACAAAATGCCAAATTTATTTCATGTGTTTAGCTATCTCTCAAACTAAATTATAAATATGAATTTTATAATTCAAAATTATTACAAATATTATATGTTCATAATCTGATGTTGATTTTATTTTCAAATGTATGATATCATATCAAGTATAACTTCATCATGAATCATATATTTCACAATAATAAAATATTTCAAAAAAATAACATTTAAATTTTATATATACATATAATCATCAATTGAATATCATATCTTTATAAAATTTTCAAATTTGATCACATTTGACATATATCTGCTCAATGGTATGCTTTTTACCACAACTTTTATATTAAAATACATATCTCCTTGAAAAGAAAATATAAGATATATTATTTATTGTTAATATTTTTTTATTTAAATATGATTGTGTTTAAAATTTTTGTGTTTTTTAACATGTTTAGAATGGTTTTACTAAATTTACAATTTGAATTTTTCATCTGAGAGATCTCACAATTCAATATCTATGTTTTGAAAATGTTACATATCATGTTTTATTAACAAATTAAAAATGTATGTTTTGATAAACAAGAATTACACTATTGCATAAAAGAATAATATAATTTTATTTATTTTCAAAAATATCATATATTGTGATTAAAATAATATTCGATAAAAATTGATTATTTTTTCCCTTTAGTCTTAATCTATTGAAATTTTTTGTGCATTGGGCTGAATGTAATAGTAAAATGATATATTTTTCATCTTATTTGCATGATGAATGATCTTATATGATGATAGAATAATGGTAAAAAATAGAGTGCAGATTTTTTTTGCATAATTTTTAACATCTAGACATTAATTTTATTGTGACTGGTATAAAATTTATATTGGAGAAAAAATCTGATGTCATGTTATATCAATATTACATTTTTTTGTAATAATTTATTGTACATGATACCCATCATGGCTTTAGAGTTTCAAATCGCTCTCATTGTCTTTGTATAGTGATATTTTATAAAATAGAATTAAACCTAATTTTTTATAATTTTTTTGAGACATTGATATAAGTTGAAATATTTAAAAAACAAATACTTAGCGTGTTCAGCATTCATAACATAACTTCTCTTTTTTGTGGTGAAAACACATTGCTACAATGTTGTTTGACATTCTGTTTGATTTTAGTATTAGTCTATACATATTCATTATAGTAAATAGATCAAGCCCATTGGACCCAAAGGATCAAAAGGCTGAAAAACCACAAACAAGGTAACCTAAAGATCAATCCCTAGCTAGTGCCAATAGCACTAGAGGGATGACGTCACTAATTATAAGCTCAAAAATTCAACCCTGAAGCGTATACAACTGGAGGGGTATAAATTCCAGATGTGAAGAACTTCAGTTTGAAGCAATGCTTAGTCTTGTAGGATTTGGAGAAGATAGAACTAGAGTCCAACTCTTTTAAAGCTTTTTTTTTTTTTATTAAAAAAACTGCGCTTTTAACCGTTCAAGGCTCGTGAGGGATCTATATGGAGAAGCCTTTTACCAGGAGGTCCGAATTTACATTCTATTTTCCTAGAGAACCTTGCAGATACAACCCAACTTGGAAAAGTCAAATAACCTGAGGAGAGACTGGATGCTGAACATGATGTCTCTAAGCAACCCATCCTGACTGAGTTCTTCGTTGCAGGCTCAAATCGAGTGAAATGGAGTCTGACGTAATAGGAATTTACATTCTCACAAAAAAATTATACATCCAGCTAATTGGTCCTCAAATTTTTCTTAGAATGAAGGATGTGAAGTGGTGTTAAAACTTTCAATCAGCGAAGTTTCTTTAAAACCCTTAATAATTAGAATCAAACACCGTAATAAATAGTCAAGAGGATTGGAGACAAAGAGGATATATGGATAAATGATAGTAAATTTCTCACTGCGCTGGAGCTACTACAGTAGCTTGTTTGGTCATCTCGGCTGCAAGTGTATGTCGGTGATATAGAAGAATAACAGATCATGGAGCAAGATTCAGCATAACAAGTTTAACTGGGATAAATTAGAAAACTAAAGATTACATGGTGAAAAGCACAAGCATACAGGACAACGCATTACACACAACTCTGAAACGGGTCAAGAGTTGTACAGATGTCTCTCATTCAGCTTTAGGGGTGATAGCATTATCTGATAAGGCCAAATTATATGCAAAGTATGTCATGGTAGTCGAAGCAAAGCTCGACGGTGTTTTTAGAGATTGTACCCTATGTAGCGGCCAGGTCACTGATGTTACTTCCAGGAAGTTGAAGAAAAGCTCTGGCTAAGGTCATTAAAGTCAATGAAGTTGGCCACAAGAGGAAACGAATAATACTTTGATTCTACGGAAGTGCTTATATGGTATTAAACATGTGGAGGTTTAATGTTTAAAACGTGGAGGTTCCAAGAAGGGAGCAGCGAGTGTAAAAATTCTAGTCTTCAGCTATGTTCGTGAATCTATCTTTCGTTAACATGTATAGTAAAGAAGTCCTCGGCTAAGCTCCATGTCTGTCATAATATTAGATAAATTACATGAATACCAAATATTGAATAAGATTGACATTCATCCAGTATTACAAAAGTAATTGAAAAACAGGATTATTGGTAGAGGAGAGTCAACACATCGTTTTGAACGACCTCACATCAAAGGACGATAAGGTAAAACGATGCGACTAGCACTAACCGTGTAAGTTGTAATGACATTGAACTAGTTATTTCAAAACTATGTAAGAATCTGACAACAATACTGCATTTATCTTTGTGATAATGTATACAACGCGAATGTGGGAGATGGTTTTGAAACATGTAGAACTCCAGAATGAGGCGATGCTGTCAACTTGAAGCTTCTGAACTGGGAGGAAATCATGGTATACTTAAAGTGTGTTCATTCTCATTCGCAAAGCATGTTCGTGACTCGATATTAATATCTTTGTATTATGTTTGGGGGTTGTCGGGTTATGTTATTGGGTTTTGCAATTCTCGCCAAAGAATGTAAAATTCGCAACATTTGGAATAAATGTAGAAGGCTATCGGAGTCTATAGAACGTGCAAGTAGAGGTTCATCATTCCACCCATCATTCAGTGAGGCCACCCGAAGTTTGGAAACGATCGATTAAACTTGGATGAATGAAGCAGCCTTGAAGACGAGCATATCTCATAGAGCTCAAGTTGACATGGGACCAAACTCAAAACCGAACGAAAGTAGGCGATGGAAGCAGCGACTTTTGCTGGAATCAAACCCGAGCAGGTCAAATTTAGAAGCAGGCACATTTTGAAGGTGAAGACGAGATGAGGACACGGAGAAGTCTTTATCATGATACGGCACACGGACTTCCATCCGTCGCTTTCCCCAGATACCAGTTGCGCCGCATTCATTCAGTCATTCATACGTTGACATTCATCCAGAGATTACAGTCGCAGTGCAGTTCAATGTATGCGATGGGATGGGGACGGAGGGAGGGGGGTGGCCATGTGGTGGGTAGAGACTAAAGAGGCTCGAGTTCGAATTACAGCTTGAAATGCTATGAGCAGGAAGTCGTACCCAGTGGGGTCTCCTGGGCTAGGACCCGTCTCCGTCCGTTGAATAGGAAGCCTTCGTAGGGGGCGAGCCGCGAATGTGCTGCGTTGGGCTCGAGTCTATCTGAGAGCCCTGTCATAGACACCAACGGATTGGCCGAGCGAATGGAACGTAGGTCATGCAAGTTGACATACCGTATCAGGAACCAGGACAACAAGGGAACGGCAGGTCTTTGGACGTGAATCTTTGCTCCTGTCCACTAGTGCAAAATGGATAGAAAGCATCGAAGAGTTTGAGAGAGGGCCAGGCGCCCCGAGAGCATAAGTGAAAATTTGGCAGGAGGAGGAGGAGGAGGAGGTCGGAACACGAAAGAACATAACAGGTCAAGGTATGGCTGGCGGCCCGTTCCTGAGGGTCGGGAACTTCGAAAAAATCCCCGGTTTTAAACCGCCTGCAATGTCGAGTCGTGCAATGTGATAACACACCACCCCTTGCCCCTCGTCAACCTCCTCGAGCGCCAAATATAGCGAGACCACATACATGTGTGTCCGGACAGACGATGGATGGATGATGCGCCGAGGCGAACGAGGGCCAAACCTTGACTAATTCAGATGCCCTGGAGAAATCCGCTGCCACGGTCTTCAGAGAAGCTGGACAGCGATTGGAATACGTCTCTGGGACGGGAGACGCAGGCAGGCGACGGTACGGTTGAATCGAGTCAGTCGGGCCAGCGACAGCTATGGCGGCGGCTGCAGTCGTCACCGGCAGCGGATCGGATGATACGAGCGCTGAGTTGGAGCTGATGGAGGGCTCGCGCAGCGAGGACGCTCCGAATGCCGCCGCGAGGACGGAGCCCAGGCGCCCATCGCCCGTCGGCCTCCCCCGCTTGCTCCCGCGGTGGGCGATCCGCGCCTGCCGGACCGAATCACGCCCGCGGCGGGACTCCAGGACCGGCCGGGCGGCAGCGCTGGAATTCGTACGTACGTGTGTTGGGCGGACCGATAGACGGTGCGCATCGACACACGCACGCAGTGCAGCGGCAGGCGTGTAGAAGGGGCCGCGGTGACGGAGGGCGCCGCATGCAGTGCAGTGCCGAGATGCGGATGCCGCATCGCCGAGATGTATGTTTCTGTACGCCTGGGACTTTTTCCAGACCTTTCCGACGCCCGGAGCGACGAGTCTGCGCAACGCAACGTCGGGAGCTGGCGCTGGCGCGAGCTCGCGGCGAGCGACGGAGCAGGGAAGGGAAGCGGACGGGGTTCATGCCAGCATCCGGAAGCGGCAAGTGCCATGAGTCCGGGCGGTCTTGCAGGGCGATCTGAGCTTGCAGTGTGGAGTGGAGCGCAGGAGGAAAAAGTGAGCCTCGGCATGAAGTAGTGTGCAGCAAGCTACGTGTTCCGCAGCCGCTTCCTTGATCGTCACACTTCTCTCACGACCGGCCCCACCGAGCAGCGCCGGTCTCTCTTGCAATTATAGTAAACGTCGTTCTTCGTTCCTCGGCTCCAGTCCGTCCGCATTCCTGGCCCGGACTCCGCTCCCTTGTGCGAGCCAGCGCCCTCCTCCGGCTTCGACTCCTTTGGTCTGAGCCGCTTCTTTTGCCCCTGCCCCCATTCCGTCCCCTCTCCACTGCCACTTCCATCTTTCTCGAATCTGGCCCTCGAGCCTCGAACAGCCCCAGTACATAAGCAGGCCTGCAGGGCGGCTTTCCATCTGTCTGTAGTCTGCCAGGCTCCGCATCGTCACGACCGGCTTTCTCTCCTTCTTTGTTTCCTCCCGACTGTGTCCGAGAGAGAGAGAGAGAGTGTGTGTGTCTTCGTGTGAGGGTCTGACTGTGGGCGCGGGCGTGCACGGAGCACGACGAGAGGTGTCAAACCCAGTCTAGAACTAGTACCAGCACTAGCGCGTACGGACCTGGTCCGATTTCATCATCATCATCATCTTCTTCTTCTTCTTCATCTTCTTCTTCTGCTTCATCTTCATCATCGTCGTCATTTTCTGTCGTTGTCGTCGTAGATCGACATTCAATTGCCTGCGAGGCTAGAGGGAACCCAGTTCAGTTGGGGAAGACTCAAGTTACCGATACTCACGATCGAAGGTCTACGAAGCTCCAGAGATTTCGTTTCTGAATCAGTACTTTGCGTTGCTCAGCTTGCCCGGCAGTTTTTCTCGAGAGAAAGAGAGAGAGAGAGAGAGAGCTCGAGAGCGATAGAGTGAGACTTGTCTTTCTACAGGAAGTCTGAGGAACAGATTCCGGCGACTGCAACTGTCCAACCCCTCCCTTTTGCCCCCACTTCAGTCGAAAATATCGTCGAAGACAGAAGAACATATTCATCCGGGGCGAGTGTCACATCGACATCCGCTTGCTCTCTGTCCTCGTGTCTGTATGTGTGCTCGTTTGTACATGTATATATGATTTCCCACTCCTCAGCTCCCTTGACCACCGACCGATAGGATTCGTCAACCATCAATCATCATCATCTGCATCCG
The DNA here is from genome assembly GCA_037833965.1 of Marchantia polymorpha subsp. ruderalis. Lineage (NCBI taxonomy): Eukaryota > Viridiplantae > Streptophyta > Marchantiopsida > Marchantiales > Marchantiaceae > Marchantia > Marchantia polymorpha. The sequence continues at coordinate 8,651,856 of AP031352.1, read as the reverse complement.
CGAGCTCTGTACCATATACTCCATACTTATACATATATATACACATAGCATATATGTATCTCCCGTATACCTTAACCCGAATAAACAAACTATTGGATTTGTATATACTCAGCCACATCAATTATCAGTAGGTCGTGCCGTGCCTTCGCTCGGAGGAAGGTGGAAGGAGGCCCTTGTATGTGCTCGGGTCTGAGCCAAGTGTGTGCGAGCGTGAACTGTTGATATAGATCCAGCGAGCGGCACTAGTGAGTGCAGCAGGACGGCGTCATCTGCTACCAGTGTAACCAGAAGCAGCGGGCCACGATGCCGGATGACATAGCGAACTATAATTTTCAGGATTTCTGTACTATACCGAAGGTGGAGGTGGTGGACGAGCGCGATGACGGCAGCATCATGGGGTCACGACTGCCACCGGGTTTCCGATTCCATCCGACGGACTTTGAGCTGGTGGATTACTATTTGACGATTAAGGTCAAGAACAACCAGTGCCATTTCGAGGCGATCGATGAGGTGAACTTGAACAAATGCGAGCCCTGGGATCTGCCCGCCAAGGCCAAGGTGGGCGAGAACACCTGGTACTTCTTCAGTCTGCGCGATCGCAAGTACCCCACAGGAATGCGCACGAATCGGGCAACCGATGCCGGCTACTGGAAAGCCACGGGAAAGGATCGGGAGGTCATGACACCAAACAACGACAGGCTCGTGGGCATGAAGAAAACTCTGGTTTTCTACACAGGCCGTGCTCCCAAGGGCGAGAAGACGAATTGGATCATGCACGAGTACAGAATCGAGGGCGAATCGTCTCCTGTCACGGAGTGGGTTGTGTGTCGAGTGTTCAAGAAGAACGCTGCTTGCCGCAAGAGCGCCATGGAATGCCATCCTGGTGGGTCTAACTACCAGCTGGAACTCGATGAGCCCGAGGGCAATTTCGATCATCAGGCGGGCACGTATCTGCCAGCTCTTTTGGACTCTCCGGGCCATCATCATTCCCAGCAGGTTCCGAGTTCTCACAAGCCCGGTTACGGAGGCTTCAGCGGCACTCCTAGCTCTGCCGAGTACCATCAAGGAGGCGGAGCTACCTATCATGCTCATCATGAGTTTGAACAGCAGCAGCAGCAGCACGACTTAGGACAGAAATTGCAGAAATCGAAAAGCTTTAGTCTCGCCGATTTCAGCACTTTCACCAACTGGGCTGTGAGGAGGGACATGCAAGTCGCTGACACTCTCGAGAATCTGGTGGGAAACTGGGACGCAGCAGGACCGGAGTCGTCAAATAATTCGGAGGAGTGGATCTGGGATCCTCCAGCAGGTTAAAACCTCTTGTACATTTGTAAAAAAAACTTTGCCCTCCTATCTGCATGAAAAGTCATGATTCAAGGCTTGATCCAAAAACCTCTCACCACGTCGTCTCTGACGACCGGCCCACTCAGCCCAGGCCATGCCATCTGCAGCTCTGGGTGCATGATCGTTGCTGTCAGGACGTCGGCTGCGATTCAAGATGTTGTTGTTCAGGATCAAACAACGATCGAGTTCATCGAGAACAACTCTTGGATTCTATTGTTTCTGCGGCCTAACTTCCTTTCTGGCATGGTGGCTTGCACGTGCTACGCGGGGGATCGATAGGCTCTGAAGGCCCTCAAAGGGAGATGAATTGGTGTCAACGCTTGCCACCATATCATCTCATGGTGAGATCTTGGACGGTTTATTTCTTTGTACATTTAGCAGCAGCTCGAGGCCGAAAGGGATCAGTAATGAGCAGCTGTTCGGTCACGCGTGTTCACGCGTTGACTACTCAGGAATGCATATCAGCGGTTCGGTTCGCTCGACGGCTGCAAACACGAGCTTCAGCAGAACTGGCCTAAGATCTACAGGACACCTGCCTTGACAATTTCTTCGTTTCCCACACTGCCCTGCACTTCACAGCACGCTACGGCTCCCTTGCGAGTCAGTTCAACCACTTGTGCTCAATGACGAACGTGGTTTGAAAGGATTTCACACTGGACGATCTTTTCATGAAAAGATCAGAAGGCTTAGTGCTGGATTTCAATTTCTCGATCGTGCGTTGATTGTTCGTGGACTGGTCATGCAATGTCGACGGCCGGGCGCCACCAGTCTTTCTCCAACTCTCGACTTACTTCATTTGATGATACAGTGTACATAAAATTGGATTTATTCATTATCCGGATCAAAGCAGGTCTGCTGCGATCCAGGCTCCTTCCATTAGATAGTCAGCACTACTCACCTAGCCAGCCAGATTCAGTGTCTCAGATTCATAGATAGGTAGATAGTTAAATGTACAATTGACGCTGTCGCCCGGCGTGTTCACATAGATTGTTCAGCCCGGAACCAAATGGTCTTCATGTAGGTAATTATAGACGACACCCAACTGCTGGCTAGGCGCTTACTGCTTGTAGATACTTTGCTTTGCCTTTTGTACACACTTTGACACAGTGACGATCACCTTTTCCATGGTTCTCCGGAGAATAACTAGTACAGTTTGGATTGAAGATCCCGCACCGACTTTCCAATCCTAACTTTTACTCCATTTGTCTATAGAGAGTCTGCTGCAATGATGCTGCAGATTTCTTCAGCTCTGGTATATTAATATCACAGAATATATTGACCTACGTATGTTTCTATATAAATAAACTGCCGATCTCCACAGTTTCATACCTGATGGTACATCTGGCCAGCCGTATTTAAGTTTATTTTATTGTGACGTCCAATGTTTGATTGTATGGATAATTCGTTAAGTTTTCTGTCTTGTGCCTAGCGAGGCATTGCGATTATGCTATATGCTATATCTTTCAGGATTTTTCGCACTAGATCTCTCTCCTTCTGTGGATCTGAAGGATTGCCAGGTCCGAAGATATATCTTATCTGGGTGCTTTAAGAAATTGCGAGTGCGATCATTCATCGATACCAGCATATCGACGATTTTGTTCGAGTCGACTACCTCGAAATCACATCGATGGAAATGTTGGCTGACCCCAGAACCTCATGAGATACGTTCGATTTTCTCATTGTCACCTGATTGAGAGAATTCCTGATGTTTTCATGATCACGACGTAATTATGGATCACAGAGATTTGAATGCAGGCAAGTCAGTTGATGATACATCATCGCCTAGCGCAATACACACCTGCAAAATCACAGTCGATCCCCTAATGCATTCGTTCGTTCCTTACACCATGAAACAGGCAAATCTTCTTTGGTCTGCACATGTTCAGAATGTCATTTATCGGCCAAGATTAGCGTGACAATCCAAGCACCGGGTTCAGCCATGCAGTTGCGCTGTAATCGGCCGGGGTCCGATGCTCGCTCACTGCCTCACGTGTCTGCAAGTGCTTGGTTGCTAATTTTTGACAGTTTCATGCTTCATCTCGATCTTACAAGCCTATTTTGAGCGCATCGTTGTCAGCAAGACCTCTCATCAACGCAGCAGCAATTAAGAAGCCGAAGTGTGCACACAAGCTGCTTCGTAGGCGATTTTCAGTGTCCGGCTGCGTAAGCTTTCTTCTTGGCACTGTAGGCCTGCCGTATGGAGTACTGTATCGGTGGCTCCAGGTACTTCTTTGCGCAGGCCTTAGTGGGGAAAACCTTCGTCTTCAGCAAACTCGTTCTTCAGCTCAAGTCATCTAACTTGCCTGGTGGGTCAGCTCAGACACTGTCTCGGTCACGCACTGGTGAGGCCAACTCAGCAATACAGCTTCCCGGAGAGACCCCGTCCATGGTTTCTATTAAGGGCTAAATCAAATGCTGAAACCTCGTCTCTCCTGTGAGCGACTACGTCGGATTACGGAGACCACGCAGTCAGAACCGCAAAAGTCTTAACCACGTTTTGAACGGAAATTTTCCTCTAAACTCGCCCATGACCCGTATGCCGTTCACATCGAAGAGCAGCAGCAACTGCAGCTTCCTACTTTTCGCTATTATTAAATTGTACCGAGATTGATTCCTGTTGAAGAGTACCGGTTGAGGAGACTCGGCTGTAGAGTCTGCTTTACTCTGGTTAGGATGTGGTTTGGTACGTAAAGGTTTTCTCTTTTTCAACGGCAAGGCCGTTAATGGCAAAGTTGACCTTCTGCTCCAAAACATAAATATGTCGACCACAAAGTAAGATTCCTGGTGCACAATCCGCTGCAATTTGCCGAGTGGAATATACTGGACCTAAGCACTAGGCCTCGACTTGGACATTTGTGCAATGAATGAATGAATGAATGACTGAATGAATGAATCATCCAATCACCGGAGCATTGTGCTGAGATTGGCCCAGTCCCTCTGAAGGTGCAGTATGGTCCGGGCTTGCCTGAGAAAGAACAACTAGATGCCCCGAGATACGCAAGCCCTCGGTGCTCTCAACGCCAAACTTGGGTCGACAATGAAACTCATTCTTTTCACTACCGCCTTGATATGATGGACCCAGACTGAAGAACTTGGTAGCGAACTCCAAACCTCGGGTTGATCGGCTGTTATCAATCCTCTTATAATCTGCAGGTGAACCCTGTTTGAAGCTTTCTCGTGGATTAAAAAAAAGAAGAAGAAAAGGTTTAGGCCCTTTTCTTCCGAATCACATGTGAGTGATGGACTCGAGCTATATCCAAAGAGGGGATTGTGCTGTACAGAAAATTGAAAAGGAAAGTAACGGGTCCAAACGACTTCGAGATGAGAGCCCCGGACTCAGGTGCCTTGCATGTGAACGGTTTGTGAGTCCGACTCCTTTGTGGCCTCTTTACCCTTTCTTTTGAAACGGTACGTGACTCTCTTCAGTAGCATTGGGGAGCACGCACAGGCGAGTCGCCGATCACAAAGAGCTGGAAGCTGGTTAATATAATGGTTCCAAGATAAATGTCAGGTCTAGAAGATGCTGGAGAAGGCAGTAGATTTGCCATCAGCATCCCGGACGAGGGAGCACCCGGATTTCAAATAATCGTGGAGATGCTCGTAGACACGACAAGTGCGCATTCGCACGAGGTTTTTACCTCGACGGAAGAGGAATCCCCGAGGGTCTTCTGGTCTTGTCTGGTCTTGGTGCGCAAGGGTTCCTCCTCCCCCCCCCCCCCCCCCCCCCCCCCTCCTCCTCCTCCTCCACATAGCGGAGCTCATGCAAGTCGACCTTCAAGCGAAGGTCGATAAGTGGATGGGTTCATGCGCATATCACATCACAATCGGGTCGGGATATCACAGTAAGGTTCGACGTCCAGTCGTCGTCCATCGTCTTTTCTATTGTTTGATACTCGCTAGAGTCTTTTTAGCATCACACAATCCTCGCGATGAAAATCACTATACCAGCACCTTCAGCAGCAGCAGCAGCAGCACTGTCTAGGATCAGTGAACGTTGATCGGGAACTCGTTCCCTCGACCACCAGCCTCCTCCTCCTCCTCCTCCATGTCTCCATCGGCCTTTGGCCCAGGGACCAGAACTGCGCGGTTAGTCGGGACGTACTGTACAGGGATGGACCTACGGTGGCGGTGCTGTAGGCAGGACGAAGAAGACAGTCGCAGTACAGTACAGGAAGTAGCGTGCACTGCGGAGGGGCAGCACCGGGTCCGGAGGAGGAGCCCGGCCGAGCCCGGCCCGGCCCGGTCCGGCCAGCGACCGGGGGTACCGTTACTGTAGAACGGGTCCGTCTGGGTCACGTTCGTTCGAACTCCGAGGCTGCGAGCTGCTTTCTGCATGTCTTCCACCGAAGAACCAGATCTGTGTACGCAAAGAGGCGTCGAGGGAGCGGCGGAATGTGGCGATGGCGAACAAGCGACCGAAGGCCGGGCGAGCGCGGGCGATGCTGGGGTCAGCCTGCACGAGCCGGAGCCGCGCGGCCAGGTCGGATCGGAGGCCCCAGAGCGGGCGAGATAAGATGCTCACGCTAAGCATCTCATCTCATCTCATCGCATCGCATCTCGTCGCGTCGGCAGGCCACCTTCAGGCCACCGGCAGCAATGCGTCGAGCCGCGCAGCTGCTGCCCACAGAGCGCTGAACGAGGCTGAGACTCAGGCGAAACTTGGTCAAGGGCGCGGGGGAAAACATTCAAAATCCTTCGGGCCGGTTGTTCTAAATTCTTCGCGCTCCGGGTCAACCTCTAAGATCTGGTACGTACTGCGTCCCAGGACGCACTACGTACTATTGCCAGCTGTGGTGAATATGAAATTCGGGGCATACGATCCCGATCGAAGCCCGGCATGATTGCCCAATCCATAGAATAGCAGCACAACATGTGGCACAAAGCAGCAACTGTGAAGCCCCATGGCGACTAAACTGGGCAGGGCCGGGCGGGCAGGGCGGGCAGGGCCGAAAGTCGCAAGGTTTAGTGCTGGAATAGTGAGGCCGCGAACTTCAGCAGCCGAAGAGTGAGACAAGCGACGAGGGATCCCGGCAGGCCTCGAGCGAGGCCTGGCCCTGCAGCAGGAATTCTCGCCAACAGGCGCATCTGATCGGCCAACACGACAAACGCCCATCGCCCAGCATGTGGACCGGCAGCTGCAGGCACCCGGCGCTAGTGCGGCTGGCCGCAAAACGTGTCGTGGGTCTTGCAAACTGGGCGTGAATCTTTGGACCTGCGCACAATTTGTGAATCCTCCTCAGGCTATCCGCTCGCGAACTGTTGCAGATAGACCAGGCCGGGACTGTGCGCCTCGTTCCGCCGGTCATCGATGCCGTCGTCCGGCGCATCCTGTAGGCGGTGTAGATGTTCCTCTTCCAAGGACCTCGGGGAGCGACGACCCAATTGCATCACCATATCTACTGCTTCGAGCATCTCGGCGCTTCAGAGCGCGCCAGGCAGCAGCTTACGCCCTTGTTTTCCTGACGGGATCCCGCATCGCCCAAGGTCTCAGGCGTAATTGCCTCGGAGACGAGCGTCTCCGCAGCTTCGACCCTCAGAATTTGCTGCGGAGGCCCTCGTACATGTGGCTCCCTCAACAGTGGGTAAATATAGGCGCTCTAGCCGATCATCGTCATGATTAGAGGCTCTGGGGCTAACGTGAACGCGGTCAAGGATCCGGGGTCAAGGGTCAATGGCCGGGCTCCCGAGCAGCGGCATACTTAGCACATGATTAAGTTGATTTCATGTCCTGGACGACCCGATGGATGGATCGCTCGGCCTCAAGCTGCTGCTGCTGCTGCTGCTACTACTTCGACGTGGCAATGCAATGGCTACCTGGTTCTTCCAAAGGATGCTGGCCTGGATGGTCTGGACTAATGCTTGAACACCTGAAGTAACGGGGACCCGACCCGACCCGACCTGGGACCACAGCACCCATCAAAAGCAACAATCTCACAGGAACTTCCATTGACGAGCTCATGGTGGTCAAGAGCAGGAGCAAGAGCCCGAGTCGACCTCGGGTCCCAGGCTATGTAGCTGTCCTTTCCAGAAGTAGTCGTTGGATATTACTGCCCAGGCAAACTTCAGACTGACTTGTGTCATGGGCACAAACAATGACCATGAAATTAGCCGAGTCTAACAGCTGTCGACAGACCAGTTAGCACGAACTGCAGCCACACCATCCTTGGCTTCAGAATAACAGCAGTCGCGAAATAAAATCTTAGGATGCAAATCTCTCGATCCGGAACCATCCAGAATCGGCATTTAGTTCGTCCGATCCTGAATGAGATTTGCGAGCTGATGCTGCTCGGGCGCAGAAACCTCAACTGTCCACAGACAAAACAAAGGCTTCCACCGGGCCAAAGCCACGAACTTGGTCTGGTAATCCGAAGCGCTTGCAACTGCGCCACGTTCTGTACGGGGACTCTACATTGACACAAGCAATGTGATTTTTTCACTCGGATCCAGTTTACCATTTTACCTCCAGATCTACCTCCTTCGGACAGAACCATCCGTCGAGCCCAATTGTAACGATCGATTTTCAGTACATTAATTACTAAAGCAGGTGAAGTCATCGCTGTAAGCCAGGCGTTCATATTCAGACTATATCATTTTCGGAGGACTCGACGCACTCAACGGAAGCTCGAAGGACTGTCGCATCTCAGTCTGGACTTCCCTTGTGCAGGTTACATGAACTGTCACACACCGCTCGCAGGTTTGGCCTGCAGGGGTTCTAGCGGAGAACCCCATCACCATTTTGGGTCCCTGGCACTGGTTACTACATCCTGAAGCTTTTGCACGAGAAGTGTCCTACCATTACACGCATTTCCATGTGGTGTGAACAACCGTATTGGTTCCAAGCGTTAACGTATGAGGAGAATCAAGTCAAGTGACATCTATTTTTGCAAACTGATATTATTTCGATCCACATCCGTTTCCACGTGCTGGGAAATTTCTCTCTTGACCTGAGGCCCGAGGGCCGGGAGTTGGATAGGTATGATTGTCAGAGTTGTCAAACTTTTTCATCGAAGCAACGCTAGCAACTCCACAGTGGCCTAAGCCCAGCCGCACAGGAAGTGTGAATGTAAGCGAGTACATACTATAATCTCGCTCAGAAGATTCGTCCGCGGACCTAGAAAGTCTAGCTACCGCTGCATAGATGCGTCAAACGTGCGGTCTCGAAAGTTGCTGGTCTAGAAGGGTGGAGAATTCAGATCGACCCACAAATCTGTTGCAAAATTTCAATAGTGAGTTCCTCGGGCCCTGAAAATAGCAAAGTGTACAAGTTCAGTGGAGTCGCACACTGCTACGACTCAAAAAGCAGCTGCACCAGAGAACCCGGGAGCGCATGAATCCGTCTTCTCATGGGCAAAACATCGATCAAGACAGGTACATGTTGAATAGATTTCTAGATTGATTGAGACTGTAGCTCTAATGTTCCGGGCTGGAACTGCTACAACCACACTGCCTTCTCTTCCTGAACTTGATGACTCGCCACTGCCCACTGACGACTGACATAGTGCTCTCACCGAATACTTTTTATGCAGATATGCTCATCTCACGATTTCGTACCACAGTCATTCTAGATCTCCCACTGCTCTCATATATATGTATATTATATAAATATGCTGATCTCACGAGTCCGCAGCAATGCTTTTCAAGATCTTACTAACTCTACGATCCTGCCCATTCCTCTCCGCAGAATTCCCACGAAGTAACTGTACATGTTGAATGTCTGGTCCAGAAATCTGAGCATCTCTGCTTTACTTACAACCTTCTTCCACGTGATAATCATTGCATTGCGAAACTGTTGTCTTGACCTTAGAGGCGAAAGTTCTGGTATGATTAGCGACAAGTTAAAAAGAGATGGTATCAGGATAATGCATTAATTCAATTCAGTCCGAACGCAAACCCACAATTTTATTGATATTTTCGTAGGACTTGAAGTCCAATGTGTTCTTTTCCATATTTTCAAGCTTCAGGCGAGGGAACTGTCACAACACTTCAGAAAAATATCTGCGGCAATATGCTTGTGCAACTTAGGGTACGACAAATTTGAGATTCCCTTGAAGGTGTGATTGATCCTCGGAGACTAGTTGATCTAATGAAGACATTCTCTCTATTCTTAGATAGAGTGACTGTCCTCAGAAAAAGATTGGATGATCGAGAATTTAAAACGCAGATGAAGACTGGTCAGTGTCTGTGAAGGGCATTGTCAAGTGGGAGAAAAGTCCAGTTAGCGTAGCCTGTTCCAGCGAGTCACGTCGCTCACTCCAATTCCACTCGACCGGGACCATGACTGCTGTACGCTTGAGGCGGAATCAAATCAGCGATCTCGGAGGCTTTGTACTGACTTAGCCTTCGAAGCCAGACAGTACCAGTAAGGTGCGATAAGATTTGACTTTGAAGCACAAGAACTCGCGCGACGCTGTTCCTTGGGAATGTCAAAAAGCCAAGATACAGAGAACAGGTTGAAAATATAAAACAATGGCAAGAATTTCTTTGACTCGCCCAGCTACACAAAAAACGCAAAACATGGGGGATAACCATCTGAAAGTCGACCGCAGCAGCGGCAGCGGCAGCGGATTCAGAACCCACTGATCTTAACTTAACTTGTCATGTCAACGAAGTGGAGAGGATAAATCTCCCGGATTCGAGGTGCTGCGTGCCCAGGTTAAAGCTGGCCGGCACGCTGGCTGGAACGGGGCCGGGGCTGGGGTGTGCTATACTTCTCTTGCAAAACAGCTCCGAATCTCTACCTATAGGCTGCGGGATTTTGATCTGCGCCCGATGGTTGATAATATCTTTGGCCCGATCGATCACGCGGCCTCAGATACTTTCCGGGGATCTCACGGACGAGCTGAAACTCAGTTCTCAAAAGGCCTCCAAAAGCACTCCCAGTATTATCGGGGCCGGATGTAGATAGATATTTGTATAGTTCACCTCCCGGGCTATCCAACTAATCTCACGTGGCGAGATCTGTGTTGAGGCCATCGTTTGATCATGACGCTCCCCGCACTCGCCCACTTTCCATGCCATCGCTGACAACCAGTCATGGCGTGTGAATATTCATGACATTAGAGTATCCAACTCCTTTCCTTTGTATGGGATCGCACAGCATTGCCCTCACTGCCCATGCCATGCCATGGATGCACCCTCCCGGTCCCTGAGCCTGAGTTCAGCATCTGAGCTTGTTGCCAAATCTCCTTACACGGTAACACCTCGCACCAACCGCTCGACCATACATGCACCGCGTGGACCAGTCGATCGACCAGATCTGGACCTACTTAGCACGTGAGTGAGTCGACCGCCACACCTGCACTCCTGTACTCCGCGCTGGTTGCGATCCAGGTGCTAAAACCGGAGAGCAGATGATGTCGAGCAAGATGCGACGGTCATGCCTCATTTGAGAGCTTCTCTCCCCGTCAATACTTGAACGACGGACCCTTGCTTACTCCAGACCGTGCTCGAGCTCATAGCTCGCATCGAGAGGACCGAGATCCGACGAATCTCACGCGCGCCGAACAATAACGAAATCTCCGTCCTCTAATCATTTTCATGACATTGCACTCACCGGTCTAAATTTTGTGTGGCCTTTCTTGTACTGCGGCACAAGCGCGTACTTCAGTGTAGGTTCATTGATATGGTGCTCACATGACATCCTTCATTCAATTCAACTGAAACACTCCCACGGAACGACTCGTGGTTCTGGGCTTCGACAAATCTGAACCGCCAGTTGTAAACCCAGAAGCGGACGCCTTGAGCTGACATTGGAATCGTAGCTTATTTTTAGGAGGAACATTCGCGTGAGCGCGCACGAGTTATGGAGCTAAAAGCCTGTATTGCAATACAGCTGAGCAAACCCTGCTCATGGTCGGTCTTCAGAGAAAACGTCGTTGCATCTCTTGTGGCATCCACTGGCAATAGTACTCGTCTTCCGGAATTTTCTGATCCTTTGGTTACTCGTCAATCTTGACGAGTAATGACGGATGAATTAGCTAATCAAGCAGCGAAATCCCAAGCTCGTGAAGATACTGAGTCTTATCGAAGCTTAGCTCAATGAGAAGCCGTGAGAAGGCCTTGGAAAAGTTCACCTCCGATTGTCAACACAGCTTTTCACCATGAGACTTGCGATATTACGATGGCATCGCATGCTTCGTGCTCAACAGTTTACGCACCAATTCCAAGGCGCAGCATTATCGTCAATAGAGCTGTTGCAATTGCCGCCTTCTAAGCCATTGTACCCGAAGCACCCGAAGAGCGATCGAACTGAAGAGACGAGAAACGAAGGCTGTTGGCCGCTCGGTCATGGATGAACAGGCGGCCTCAGCGTTCACTGCGCCATGTGTTGGCATAGCGCTGAAATCTTCATGTACTGTACCGTCCTGTATAGTGCATGTGAAGATCGCAGCTTCAGAGAGACAGTCAAACGAACCATTAGCATTGGCAAAGGCTATGGACTTCACACTGCACTCAGTTGCGCTATTCGAGCTTAGGCACCCTGTAGGTGGCTAGCCCTCACAACCAACCTCATGCTTGTACTGACGTACCAAAACTTCTGAAGTGTTAGCTAGGCAAGAGCTCGGCGCTGGACGATGAACTTTGGCCAAGTGCACAGTTGACTTCTGTGCCACTCTGCACTGGTGAAGGGTCGGTATCCTTCACCAGTCCTAGATTTGAGTGAGGGTCCAATCCAAGCCTTCGTTCTGTATGAAGACCGAAGACCGGCTAGGGAATAAGAAGAACGACTGTGTAAATCAGTACAGAATGGGATCCGATCGCGAACGAGAGCGTTCATGGAACAATCATGAAAAATGAATTGGGGAGTTGATAGTGCCGTTCGATCTGTGAAGTTGGGATCCCGACAAGATGATGTCCAAAGCGACAAGCCTGATTACGTAATCGTCCCTCGCTCCTGGAGAGTGGATATCTATCAAGCTGTGCAAGTACCTCTGTCTCTAATTTACATCTCTGGGAGAACCGGAAAACCAAGCAGAACTTTGAGATTGGGCTTGCTTGTCATAGTAGCGAATTTGGGAAGGATTGGCAGCTCGAATTTGGCAGCAAGCTGCGATTTAGCTCTGATGGAAACAAAATTGTGAAACCGTTGGGGAAAATGGATAAGCCCTCGCAGAGCCGATGTCTAGATACATTGAGTGGATGAGCAGTGGAGTGTGCGTTACATAATGTGTGATATGCAGCCCGCTTGCGAAAATGTCTAGCATTCGGAAATTGAAGTATCTCGGGATAATGTAGAGCATAGAAGCAGGAGTGGGAACCACGTTCATTCACGATGGAATCTGATCAACATCGCCCATTCCAATGAACCGGGAAAAGATTTCGTCACAGATGTCGAGTCGTCAGGTCTTCATGCATGTGGATCCAGCAGTATGCATGCACACAAATTCACCGTTTTACTGGATCAATCGGGGGTGGGGTGTGAATGTGCACACTTTTCAGGACAATAACGCAGCAGACAAGAGCTCATGCACATACAGGTCTCAACGCAAAATGTCCATTTGGATCGGATGAAGGGCAGGTGTGCCTTGTACATGTGCCCAAATATCGGAACCATCACTCCAGGAGACACACGTAGATGGACCCAGGTCGAAGATGAATCCCTGTGAATTTCGCCTGTGGATCAAGTGAGTCAAGTGAGTCAAGTGACGTGTACAAACCCACTCAGAGGCTCGGAACAATCATTGGTAGCAGCCAAACATTAATGTGTGTGCGTGTGCTCGAGGGTTTCGAGGCAGGTCATAAGTTTTGTGCCGGAGAGGCCTAAAAGCATTTCTGATGTTCCACGTGAATGCATCGACGGAATATAATCCAGCAACAGTCCCAAGCGGCTTTTATTAGTGGTAGTTGACACCACCACACTCAAGGTAGAAGGGCTAGGCTATGGCGTACGTACATAGCCGTGCAGAGCATGAGAGGACCTCAAAACTGGGCTACTGACGATGATCCATCGACTGAATAATGCCTTCAGCCGAGAGAGAGACTAGAGAGAGAGAGAGAGAGAGAGAGAGAGACGCGAAGCCCGGCTACATCTAGAAAAGTGTACAGAGCAGGGCAGAAAGCCATCTTTCGTTCTGTCGTTCGGTCCTAGGGGTTCTATCTGAAACTGCATGCTACAATCCTAATCCTACTCCTGCGCTACAAAAGAGAAAAGAGGATCTACATCTAGGCACCAGTCTCTGCATGCGCCTGGACCACAGTCGCGATTCATGTCTGCGAGCCCGAGGGCCACCGGGTGACATGGGGATTACGTGCGCATGGGCACGAGGGATCGGATCAGCTTTTGCCCTCGCAAGCAAGAGTCGCCGGATTCCACATGTACGGGACGAGAAACTTCCACCGCTTAAACCCTTTCACGTTGTAGCTGGCGCCCGTCATGGCGTCGACCAGCACGCGGCCGGGGTTGCCCGCGTACGCGCCCGCGCCGAAGGCCCCCGTGCAGGCGCCCGCGGCCTCCAGCGCCACGGACTGGTCGCCCTGGTAGTACCCGCTGCCGAACGGGTTGGTGGCCGCGCCCGCCAGCAGCTTGGCCAGCGTGATGACCATGCCGTCCACGCCCACGCCGTTGGGCGCTTTCAGCACCGGGCCCGGCGTCTTGCCCAGCATGGCCGACTGCGCGAAGGGCCAGGCGCAGAAGCCCGGGCACTGTGACGCCGCGTTGCCCACCCACGCGAACGGCAGCATGTGGTCGCCCGTGGCCGGCGTCGGGAATGTGAAGCTGTGCTGCCCGCAGCGCTCCGAGCAGAAGCCCTCCACCGTCACGTCGGCCGCCGTGAGCACCAGGTAGATGGCCCGCGGGTCGGTGGGGAACGCGCCGTCGCGCACGCCCTCCACCACCAGGTCGTAGATGTCGGCCTTCGTCAGGCTCTTGCCCTTGGCGCAGGCCTCGTCGCTGCGCTCCTTCGCCAGCTCGAGCTTCTGCGCCACCGCTGCGCCGAACATGTCCGTGTACCCGCGCGTCAGCGCCCACCACCGCGCCACGGTCGGCACGGGCGCCTCCGCGCCCTTCTTCTCCCGCCCGGCCTTCCGCGGCCCCGGCGCGGCCGCCGGCGCCATCGAGGCGAGAAACGCGCGGATGGTGGCCTTCTCATAGCGCGAGAACTGCCCGTAGAACGTCAGGTACACTTTGATCGGCTCCTCGCCCGACAGCAGCGGCCCGTTGTGATAGTTGAGGATCAGCGGCGGCCCGCGGAACAATCTCCCCTCGGTCGCCGGGATGATCATGGCGCCCCATATCACACAACATGCCAATGCCGCGCCCGCGATGGACATTCTTTGCCCCTTGCGTCCTTTCTTGGCTCAGCACTCGATCGTGCCTTCAAGCTCGTCCTTCTTCGGGTGTCGGAGGATGGTGACTGCTTGCGATCGGCTCCAATGTCTCCTCCCTCGCTCCTTCTGGATTCAAAGATCGCTTGCTGCGGTCCTCAATCACAAATATATCTATACACTTGTTGTATGTACCTTCTTCACAGTCTCAGATTCATGCGGCCGAGAAAACTAATTCTCGTCGCGTCGACTTCAAATCGTGCAAGACAAAGAATAAATAATCGGCCAGCTATACAGCTGAAGGGGAGGAGGGTATTTGAATGTACAAGAAAGGAGTTATGTCTCCATGCAAGACGCGGAACGTAGTGAAGTCTTTACGACATCTCAGAAGAAGATTATCGACGGGAAGAGGTGTCTTCGCAGGCCGAGGATGGCTGGCGAGCCCGTCGAGAAAATCGTGGAGGAAGAAGGAGAGGATTTGATTTGTTGTCTCGACAGGATCGTGTGCGACCCTTTTCACTTTCACCTCAGCAAGAGAAATTCGCGAGACGCGATCGGTCGCGGAAAGGAGATCAAAATATCTTTGGGGAAGGCAGAAAGCTCAGAGGAGATGATTCGGAAGAGGAGAAGGAAGACGAAGCAAGGCCAATGTCGTTCGACGCTTGATCGATCGCGTCTCGCCTCGAATTGAGGAAATCGAGAGCAGAAGAGACGAGAGGAGAAGAGAGGAAAGGAGGTGCTGCACTCCGCAGACGGTGCAAGAGGTCTTAAGTAAGGGGGAAAGGAGAGGGAAGGATAGAAGAAATCAAAATCTGTTCGCTGCAGAACAGAATTCTAGTAAATGGAGCGGATGGAAGCGCGTAGAAAGGCACTGCTGTCGATGACAAGTTACGCTGAACAGAACAGAACAGAACTGCTCTCGAGCAGTTCAAAGAATGATCAAGGCTCCAGCTGTAGCGACGAGGTGGGCAGCGAGCGAGCGAGCCAGCCTGCCTGCCTGCCCCCCAGCGCGCAAGAACCGAAAGCCAAGATAGTTGCCACCCCATCCCACCGCTTGGACGTTTGTTCGTTCGTTCGTTCGTTTCGGCCATGGGAGTGTGGGTTTTGCTCTTCCGCAAAACAACGATTGTTTCGTTGTTTTGTCCAATTCAACCCTTCGAACGCTCGAGAAACCGGACGACCAAAACCCCTCCCTCGCCCTCCACTTCGACCCACCAGAAGACGCGCCCTGCAGCGCAAGGCCCTCTGGTCGGGACCTTTGGTCTGGTCTGTCTCTGTCTCCGTGTCGGGGTCTGCCACCGAGCGACCGTCCGTCGTCGACTGGACTCCACTCCCCTCGCCTCCCCTCATCTGCCGTCTGCCATCGTACGCGGTACATCCCGCATACGGTCCCCGGCAAATCATTTGAATGAATGCTCCTCCCCATCGCTGCAACGCCATTGACCGGTCTCCGCCACTCCTCTCTCTCCACGTGTGTTGACCGTAACCGCCACGTTTTTCTCTCATCTTCTCCTTCTTCTCCCGTCACGGTCAACTGCGTGACCTCGCCTCCTCTCTCTCGACTGCGTCGGATTTCCTCCGCTTCGCAATACTTCCTTGTCTTTTGTATTTCAGAACACCTCTCTTCCTACATGACTGCTTGTAAATGTTGCACCATCAACGAACACACTAATTCAACCTCGGAGCATGAATATGGTGGCATGAACATTGTTTGTCGAAAGACACTTTGCTTTGAACTTCAACATCTTATGAGTATGACTACTAGAAAAGACTACTCCGAACAGCAACGAAAACTTATCTCATCCATTGGTCCTGCTGACTTCATTGTTGAGTGATATCATAACATTGTCATGCATTGTCAATTTCCATTCAACTTCTATTTGTTTTAGCTCAAGCAAATGATTCTATTTAGAATTCCTGATATTTTCCAGCATCACTAATGCACATACTTTACGGCTTCACTCCATAGGAAGTCGAAAAGAACTCATTCTTAGCGATTAGTATCACGATCAGAATAGTTACAAGTAAATAGGAGAGACATGAAGCACTTGACTACTAGACTATCATCACACACAATAATCAAAATTGCGTTTATAATGGAGAGACCCCACCAAGCCATGCAAGGATCAAACCCAAAAAAATGGTTTGATCTAGGCTTCGACTAAATGATATAATATCCAGGATATTACAACTATCTATATCGTACAAGGTGAAACAAGATAGTCATATTTTGGACTTTTGCTCTAGTATAGATCAATGGATCAACGTTCTATGTGAAACAATAATCATACTGTAATAAAAATGTGATATTCACGCATTGGCTTCCATATACTCTCTCATCAACATTTGGCATTTATAGCTCCATATAAATAAATAAAAATAAAAAAACAAAGAGTCAACTTCTATGCATATCTCCATAGATGGAGAGTTTGAGTATCGTTCTTGCATTCTTTATCTATCCAAGAAGATTTATTCTTTCGAAATTGTCTTTGTAGCCACAACATACACAGCAATAACAGGGTTTCTAGAGAACTTCGTATCTCTCAAACCATGCATTTATCTTACCTCTTATGTCATGCATAGATAAAAATGACTTTGAAAGTTGTCTCCAAAAGTTCTAGAAGATAACCTGATAACTATTTTCAGACTAGATCAATATAACATGTAGAATCAACAAAGTAATCAATGAATAGTGTAATCTGAAATTTAATTTCTAATTATCCTGTTCAATGCAACTATATACTTAGTTTTCTAGCAAAACGCTGAAGATACATCAAACATTTTGTACCATACACATGTCTATGTGCCTCAGCTAATGAAGATGTAATCATAATAGACACAAAAGATTCAAACACAACTACTTCATCATATAATCAAAATTTCACAGCATTAAACAATTCCAAATGACTTGATTTATTTTAATTTCAAAATTATAGTGTGTCATGTATTTTTATATATACTAAATATAGCTATCAGGCCACGGTTTCTTTTCACGTAGGTAGATTCGAAGAACTGACGTTCTTCGAGTCGAGCCTATAGCATTGGACGAGTGAGTGTACTCAAGCGTCAACCTTGCTTCTCGAGACGAGTGGATTGGGCTCGACTTATGTATGTGTGACGGTTTTGTTACCATTGGGATAATCAAGATTGACATGTTTGCTGGTGGGAAAAAACACGTTAATTTCACTCGAAAAACTCGTTTTTGTGGCATTTTGCGATCTTCGATTGTTATAGTTTCAAGTTTTGGTTCTTTGCTGTTTGAATTCGTGCCGATTCTGCGAGAGTATTTTCAAGTCGGGAAGAGCGTGACGAGGACGTGTAACGCGCGGGTGCATGAGAGCTCGGGGGCAGGACAAAATTTCGAATTTTGAAATTCTGTCGGAATTCGACGTCAGTGTTTGAGTTCAGGGATTTTGTCAAATTTTCAATTTGATTTCGTCCATATACCTAGAGATTCGATGCCTCTGCGGGTTTCACAGAGGAGGTCTTGGAGAAAACAGAACTATAGACGTAGAAGTACTTACTATAGGCACGTAGGCTTTATATCTAGTTGTGGTACATTTGAGTGTATACGCTCTCGTGTCCTATGTGTGTGTATGTGAGTATCATGTTAGCGATGTAGAATGTATGGCAATATATATTCGCACGACAAATTCTATATTCTTTAAATTTTTAATCATCATATTTTAAACTTCATATTAGTATGAATAAGTCAAACTTTTCTAAGAAAATACAAAAAGTAAAATTTTTAGATGTATTAATAAAAATGCAGAAATAATTAAAAATAATCACATAATATATATTATGAACCATTTATATAGAAAAAAATTTGATAATTATGATTTATGAGTTTATTTAGGTCTCTTAGATTAAATATGTATGTGCAAAAATAATCAATTATCTAAAATCTTTTACCAAAAAGTTGAAATAGAACAAGTTTTAGTCTTCAAAATTTCAAAATTTTTGAATTAAAATCAATCAAAAATGAAAAATAAATTATTCAAATCAAAATAGAGAAAAAAAATTAAAAAATTTTTTTATTTTATTTTTAAATATTTAGAATCTAAAATATTTTTAAAATTTAGAATCTAAAAACCTAAAAACTTGATTTCTAATAAAAAAAATTATAGTTATTTGAAGTCATAATGCTAATGATATATCAGTAGTCTTCACAAATTCTTGTATAGAGTTATAGCAAATAGTTTAATAACTTCATACAAACTAACTAAAATATTTACAATGTGATTTGATTGTTGACATTCTTCTCTTAATTCATTTGTTGTCAAATTTTTTTTATCTTTAGCCTACTATGTGAACATTTTAAAATTAAATAAATTTAAAAAATAGTTTTTCATCCAATTAATGTTGAGGGTAACTCGTGTTACGGAGTAACCTCGGTTCCTAGCTAAAGATAGCTAGGAGGATCGCCGGAGCTCAGGTATTTGCTATCAAGTTTTCTTTTTTGTATTACTATGACTTTTAGTACACTCTCATGCTTGTGAACATTCTCGTTGTGAACGTAGTACTCTAAAGGATGAACCATGTTACACTTTACGTCCATCTTGCTTTCTTGACTTGTTGTGTTGTGTTGTTACTTTTGCTGTCACTTGTGAATTATTGACATTAATTGGTATCAGAGTTAATGGTGCATGTTTTTGTTTGTGACATTGAGATCATTAAGTTGAGCTTGACGCAAAGACAGTGTGCTTGTTTTATCTTATGGAGATTGTTAAGAGACGGATCAGGTTGAAGTTTGTGTAGAAATGTGATTCTAGAAGATGAGCAAATTGCTCGTGAGAAAATGAAGAGATCACTATTTGTAGAGCTAAAG
The DNA here is from genome assembly GCA_037833965.1 of Marchantia polymorpha subsp. ruderalis. NCBI lineage: Eukaryota > Viridiplantae > Streptophyta > Marchantiopsida > Marchantiales > Marchantiaceae > Marchantia > Marchantia polymorpha. The sequence continues at coordinate 8,632,418 of AP031352.1, read as the reverse complement.
ATTTGTAGTCTCCTCTAATTGTTGTGCATATGTTCCAAATCCAATGAAAAGCTTTGTGCATACAACTGCAGCCAAGGCTTGAGGAGGCATCTGGACTCAATGCAACAAATGATGAAGGTTTCAAACTCAAGCACGTAGACATCTTTAGGCACCATATCTACTGAAGTGACCCACATCACTCTCAAACGTCAACCTCGGTTGTGTAGAGTGCAGCTTTTTCAAATATTTGTAAATACTTTGACTTATACTCCCAACAACTTTGGTGAGAAAATCTATAAGGCTTCAGTGTATTGTATCAAAGATCAGATTGTTTCTAAACAATGGCAATAACAAAGATTTTATGATATCTGTATGATCTAAGCCCACACTTGCGAACATTCCAACAAATTCAAGCAATTTAGGGGATTGCAATAAAATCTTTCGAGGCAAAAAGTGACAGAATTCATTGAGGTCAGATCAAAGCACAGTGACGACGAACTTGAATGAGTAATTTGCGAGTTGGAAATTCACGCGTAGGCAACTTGACACTGCACGACAAGCGTGCAATCGGACGCGCATGAGCAAGCGTTCAATAGATTCAACAGATTCGACAAAAATCCATTGAATTCTTGACAAATTTTTTATCGCTCGAAGACAATGACGCATGAACATTAGCATGATCTGACGCGCACGATCGCACGCAGCAAAACGATGGTCAAACGCAACAGTTGTATACACTGCCAGGAGTGCGGGACAACTAAGGCGAGCGATGCGGTGATCCTTCTCCTCAAGGCGACACATGGCACCACATTTGGTACTAGCAATTTGCACGTGCAAACATGCGGCGGGTAGATGATGCTCGGGAAAACACAACAGGGTGAGATGTGACGAGCTGGTTGGAGAGTTTTGAACATTCTCAAGCAAGATCGGGCAAACGTGATCGGCTTCCAAAAACATTCAACTTAAATATTCCATCCGTTTGGCAGATTTTTTTAAAAAATATTCTATTCAAACAAATATGCATCAAACAAAATCTTTGTCAAAATATAGGCAAATTGTGTATCATCAAAAAATTCTTGACACGAATAGTGCATCTTGACATTTTTCAAGAACTAACAGATGATCCACAAGGAGAAAATTGCTACAAAAGCTACCATTGTTTCTAATTTTTGTTGGACGTTAATCCCATCAAGAAAGATTAGAGTCTCAAAGTATAACATTGTACCCTTTGATGGACAAGGTGATTATCTCCTTTGGGATTAGCATGTAAAAGAGATTTAACAACTATGTATCTTGTTATGTTGTTGAGAGAAATCTATTAACGTCAGGGATATCAAATAGAAAAATTCACAAATATATGAATATCATACACTATTAATGATAATCCTCCAAGATATCACTTACAACGAGGTTGTAAGTGTTTTTTGGTAGACGAAGTTGAACAAGAGATGTCATCATCTTGCCCATACACTTCCAGGATGGCACCAATTGTGACCAGAGATTAGTCATGTTTGAGGGGAAATAACAGTTGGCGGATTGTTGAATCTAAGATGACAATATTATTGTGCATGAATCCGTCTCATGAGAGGAAGACGATGGTTTGTTTGAAGTGTGGAAAGAGTGGCCACATCAAGAAAGAGTATCATAAAATGGCCAAAGCCACAGTTCTTACTCTATTCGTAATGATGCAAAGAACTTTGAACCCGAGAACAATCTTCTAGATGACAATCTATGACTTCAGAGGGCGTACATGTTATGGAATCTAGTAGTACATGTTACGTACATGTTATGGAATCCTAACGTATAAATTAATTTGAATGAACTCCCACGAACTTCCGGCCTTCCTGCCCCTCCCTAAAGCTCAAACAGCGGAATTCTCAAACTATAAAGCAGCTCTTGGCCAAATCTATCTTTTCTGTTTAGGTTGGTAAACTCGATCAAGGCTTCAGAGAGAGGGGTTTTGGCTCCCCGGTATTTTCATGGAAATACTGGTAAAGGATTAAAAATCTCATATCGTCTGACTGACCGAATCCGAGGCTGATCGCATACTTCGGTTTCCCAAACTTACATGCCCTTCAATTCCTGAAATAGCTTAGGAACAGGTTTCTCAACCTATTGAGATGACTCAAGAATTTCAATATTTTGATTTTGCAAGTTCTTGGAAACAACTTGTTTAAGTATCTCAGTTAACCTAGCCCCACGATTTAATAAATACTGAGTCGCAGCATCAAGGTCAGAACCAAATTGAGCAAAAGCGGCTACTTCACGATATTCTGCCAATTCTAGTTTTAAGCTGTAAGGTTCTTATCACTATGGATGTTTCTTTCAATGAGTCCAGATCATTGAAAGAGAGTAAGAGTTCTCAAGCTCTTCATACTAACAAAGAAAAATCTCCACTCCTCGATATAATAGTGAGAAAATTTGATCATTATCTGATTAATGATCAAGAAAGAGCACCTTTAGTTGTGAAGTTTCTAAGGATTAAGAACGAGAGGAGCATATTATTATTGGTGAGCTGCATGTATCTCCACACACTATGGAGATCACCCAAAAACTTCTATTAGAAGATCATATAGTCATGCTAGTAGAGTTCATAAAAGAAGTGGACGCTTCTTTGTACAATGGAGCTTAAGCTTAGATGAATAAGCTTGAGGAAAATTTTGCGATGAAGCACAAAATGCATTTTTTGTGTGAATAACAAGACGTGAAAGTTGGTTAAGCTTCCTTGGAATCATGCGTTAATTGATTTCAAGTGGCTGTACAAGCTGAAATACAATCCAGAAATTGACAAGACAAGAATACTCAAAGCCAAGTTGGTGGCTAGAGGTTTCACATAGAAAAAGGGTGTGGACTACAATAAAGTTTTTTTTTCTCGTAACAAAGTATGCTATAGTTTGTCTAATATGTGCACTAGTCGTGATATTTAGTCTTGTTATGAATCATATGGATGTGGTTACAGTTTTTTTTCTTCGGATTTTTAAAAAAGTAGATTACATGAAACAATTGGTTGGCTTTGAGTTTAATGGGTAGAAGAGGTTGCTTTGTAGATTGCTAAAATTGTGGTATGGATTGACAAGCTCCTATGTAATGAAACACGCATTTTTTTGATGTGGCCAACAAGTTCCTTTTGCTAACATAATATCTTCAGTTTTCTTTATATAATAAATCTATCATGTGATGGCTAGGACTTAATTCTAGTTACTTCAGTTGAAAAGAGGGATTTTGTATCAGATTTCTATCTTGAAATTCTTGTGAAGTAATTATATAGATTATAGAGGTTTTTGTTCCCTCTATGCTAGTAGGTATTTTAGTTTTTTCTTTATATTATTACTCTATCATGTTATGGATATGGCTTAATTTAAAAGAAGAATTGGTTAACAAGAAGAACCTAGTGTTAAAAATCTGACTAGATTTATCGCCGAGTAATAATATAGAATACAAAGGTTACTATGCTTGAACACGTGGCAATAAAGTAAACTATTTGGATGGACACTCTTATCATGGAGATGAAAATGACAAAAGGCGTGGTCAACCTTCATTTGAGAGCCAAAATGTTCTTTATTTGAATATCAATTACATTATGAACAACAAAGTGAAGTTCATTGACATCAGCTATCATTTTATCAGACAAGCAGCATTTGATAAAACAATTGAGCTAGTCAAAATAGACAGTAAACTCAATTTGGGTGATGCATTGATCAAAATTAATCCTTTGAGAGTTTCAGTCAACACTGTGTTACTATGCAGGTTGTGCATGGGAGGTAGAATTAGAGATTGCTAGCATAATATCTTCACTTATCTCTTTATATAAGAACTCTATCATGTGATGATTACGGCTTAGTTCTAGTTAAATTTTATCGTAAAAAGTAGTCTTGTATTAGGTTTCTTTCTAAAAAAATTTGCGGAGTTAGTATATAAGTTATCAAGGTTTTTGTTTTCTCTATGCTAGTAGGTTTTTTGGTAACCTCTTTATATTATTTTCTATCATGTTGTGGATATGTTTTAGTTCTAGTTAATTCTAATTAACAAGAGGCACATTGTGTTGGATTTTATCTTGAACTTACCGCGGAGTAATAGTATAATTACATAGGATTCTGAAACTTTAACATGAGTTAATGCGGAGATTGTTGAGGTTAAATTCTATTAAGAAGTAATCATGATTGTTAGCTAAAGATAGCTAAAAGGGTCGCCGGTGCTTGGATATTTAATCCCAAGGTCTATGTTTTCCTGCAATACTTTTAATACACTCTCACGAGTGTGAGTTTTTTTTCTGTCAACGTAGTACTCTGAAGTTCAAGTCACATTACATCCCGCATACATCTTTTTTTTTTACTTGTTGTGTTGTTACTTTTACTGTCACTTTGTGAATTACTGTCATCAATTGATAGATAATTTCAATAAAATTTTACAATATTGAATGTGTTAAACATATACAAAGATTAGGAGATTATACTTATTCATATATGCAAAATATGCAAATTATGTCATTCATATTAAAATGATCTAAAATACTAAAGTTGATGAATGCATTACAATGAGTTTACAATAAATCTTCACATTTTTTATCGAAAAACCAAAAAAAATTTATTGGAATCTGAAGAAAGAAGAAATTTATTTTCAAATCTGAGATATGTTATGATACTTAGTTGATGTATAATTGATGCTATCAAACATTTATATGTTCAAAAGCTTAAAATTTTGAAACCGATGGAATGATTATTTCATAAAAAATCAAACATAACACTACAACATAATACATGTGATAAGAATAATCAACAACCAAAACCTGTACATCAAATATGTACTTCATTGATTAACTTTCAGCATTCTGATTTCATAATTGATCAGCAATTATTTTCTCTCTTCATCAGAATTTTAAACCAAATTGATAAAAGAAGAATTAATTTTTTGCAAATTTATGTTTTTTAACAATGATAATCTCTCTCATATTTTGAATAAGAAATTTCTTATCTTTTCTTATCATATTACACTTGGATCCAATTCTGAATTCAAATTATTTCTTCTAAGCTTTTAACTAATCTTTTATATAATGATATGAATGTGATTAACTAACTTTAGTAAAAATTACTTTAATTAATCTGTTTAAAGATAATAGGATGTTCAAATTTCATAATCTTTACAAGCGTACTTTATGAAGTGCATTAAGTGCTTATATGATATTGTATTACATTCACAATTTTACTTTTTTCAAGAAATAATTTACATCAGAGTTTAATACATATAATCTGTTGTGTGATAAAATTTATTATCTTGCAATAAATAAGAAATTCAGTGAAAAAATATATACATATTATGATTTAACTTACTTTAAATGTTCAAGTAATCAAATCAGATCTATCATAACTAAAATCGCTTAAATTATACTAAATTATGTTATTGATCTTTTGATCATATACATCAAACTTTATGAGTGTTAAATATTCTAGTAAAATTGAAATTAAACTATTTTAGAGATAAAGGTAATATGTTTAATTTTTATTAAAAAAATTCATGAGCTCTATGATCTCATAGACAAGCTAAACTTTTGTTACTTCAGAATCTATACAACATTATTTGCATTACATTACGTTACATAGTGCTAGACATATGAAGATGACAACTATACAACAACATATCTATGCTAGACATTAAAGTACATTGTATGAACAATATGTTTAGTAGGTTTCATGATAAATTGTCGAAAAAATTACCATGCTTAACACAAACATATTACTGAGACCCATCACATATCGTTTAATCCAATCAGATCCCACGAACGCCACATGTCATCCATGTTCTAAAACATGTTGGGACTTGCTGAGAAGAGTGTATATGACCAATAAACATATTGGGTGTTGATAAATGAATATGATTGAAAGCTTTTTGGAACAACAGAAGTTGTACTTGAAGAGAAGGATATATTCATTGGATACAATAGTACAATATCCAAATACTTTTGGTGTCCACAAATGTGAAAAATTGCAAAAAATTATGCCTCAACATGTAACACTTACTCTAAATCCAAGATACCTTGTCATCAATCATACGGTTTATTTCAGCCACTTTTAATTGCCAAAATCTCATGGACTTCCTTTAGGAACTTTCAAAGTTCAAATTTTTTTACAATTTTTGTTGTAATGTATCTTTTGGCAAATATGTTAAATTTAGTGTCTTACAACAAGAGTATCAAACTACTTTTTTTTTTAATGTGTTTAAATATTATGAACATTCAACAACATCATCTTCAATCGTGAACATCAATTCACAATTATGTTTTGACAATTTTGTTCAAGATCTTAGAAACAAAGATCAATCTATCATTGGCCTATCATCTTCAAACATATGCATAAATCGAACAAGTGAATCAAATATTAGAGCAATAATTAAGATGCTTCATCAAGTACCATCAAGATAATTGTATCAATCTACTTCTAGTCAAAGAGTTTGTTTACTACAAAACATTTCAAGAGTTCATTCATCAAATTTTTTAGATAAAGATGTTTAGAATGGAACCAAATGTGTTATGTTGGGCTTGTTTTTGATATATCTAGTGTTGGGACATGTGGTAGATGATGAAGGGGGTATGAAGAAAAATAATATCTACATTGAAACCTAGTTTTATAGATGAAAACATCATTAGATTGAAAATAAAGAATTGAGCCAAAAATAACATGTCAAAAACTATATATAAACACTTGTAAGAGAGACGTAGTACAATTCTCCTTGTCCGATATTGAAAATTCTTTATAGTTAAAGAATATTAGTTTTGATTTCAAAATTTAAAATCAATTCAATTCGGACTGGTCTAAAATGAATATACGAGAGGGGTTGGTAATGGTAGGACCTAATTACTCTCAATTTGAAAGATCTGACACTTAAGATTTTGAAATTGTAACGATTAGTGATTTTGAAATGAAAAAGAAAGAAAAAAAGAAAAATCTAGATAAAGACACCTATGAAATGATCGTTTTGATGACACCAATTTTTTCGTTTGAAAATTATAGTTATCAGACACGATTTGAATCTTTAAACTTGAGATTAACAAAAATACTTTTGCACAAGATTTTGTCATCAAACATTTGGACATCCACAAAAACATAAAGTTGAGGCTTGTAGAAGCTCAATAGATGTAGAAGAAAAATGTAAAAAAATTCTCAAAACATAATCCAAATATCTCAGAGAGATGTTTGGATGCGTCGCAATTAAAAAACTTGCTAACTTAGCGACAAACTTCACTATTGTAATCTTGTACTTTTTTTGTGAGTATCAACAATATAACATACAAGTTGTACATGCCATCATTTATGAAAGTTCATCCAATATTTCATGTTTCTTTGCTTGATCCGTGTAGAAAATTAACTATTCCAAGAGATTTGCCATCAACTTTGGCATCAATCAAGATTAAATTTAAATAAATTTGAAGTTTCTGAAATACTTAACTCCCTCATCAATGAAAAATAATTAAAACATCTTTTTCATGGGCACATCTATGATGTTAGCAAATAAACTTGAGAACCTCTTGCTAATGGTTCCAAAATGATTAATAATCTCATCGTCAATATTTGACAAAACCAAGTATCAAAATATCAAAGATAATTAAATTCAACATGTTTGGACCAAGATCAGCACCGAATCTATGTAATTATCACATGAACTTCTTCTAATAGATTTTTTGTTTCTTTTTTGATAAAATAAATAGAACAAATTGTGGAACTTGTTGTTTGAAAGGAGTAAATTGTCACGGACGTGACATAACAGTGGTAGTGACTCTTTCCAACTTTGAACTAGTAGCGATGGCGGTGACATTTTCCAACTTAGACTGATTCTGGGTCATAGTAGTAGTCTCATGGTATTATATATAGAGAGTATCAAAAAATTGTCACTCACTCTTGTGAACACCAATGGAACCTTCCTTATTTGTTATGTTCAGATAAATAATAATAAAAATTCATGTTCTTATTCTTTATTTCCCTTTCGGGGACATTGCTTTTAGTTCCAACCGTGAGGATGGGTTATAGGCCAACCGTCACGGCAGGGCTTACTCCTTTATATACTTTATTACCTATATTTTTCTATTTTTCATTAAATTTTTATTTATTTATTTATTTTGCCGCTGGGCATTTCTTACTCTTTTTTTACTCAACACTATTAATTTTGTTTTTTTACTTTGAGCGTTATTCGAGTAACTTTTTGCTGATTTATTTTGATCTTATTTTGAAAGAAAATTTCAATCTAAATTTTTGTTATTTCATAGAATGTATTGTACTATATTTCATTTTTTTTATGTATTAATATACAATTCATATGTATCAAAAATTTGAAATAAATTATTTTCTCATTTAATATAAGATCATGAATATTACATAATGATGAATCCATATATGTATATTGCTTCAATGTTATTTAATACCCAAACTAACATTTATATTTACTCTTGTTCTGTAATGTACTATGTACTTGACCACGCTCTGCAATTTCAAGGTTGAAATGTTGTTCTTAGAACGTGTAATTAGATATTTATAATACCACTATGTTGAAAATCAAGAAATAATCATTCTCATTTTAAAACAACAGTCAAACTTTAAAGGTATCTATCAGTTACATAATTTTGCATTTCAACATGCTCTACAGATTTCACGCATTGATTTGACTTTAATTCTAGTTGTGAGCTCATTTAAAAAATCAACTGAGAATTTCAAAATACTCTACGCTTGTATTAGGAGATTACAGTATACAATATATTTGAGTACTTTCTATCAAAAGACATTAAAAAACATATAGACTGTATTGGCAAATAAGTAAAAAAATGTTTACGCTTAGAGTATTCTATTCTCCCTTCCATTTGACATGATTTCTTATGTTTGTTTTTAAGTTCATTCGAAAGATAACTACTCAAGATACCAATAGCAGTATTGTGTTTGATACAAAATTTAGTATTGAGAATATATGTTTCACATAAAGAAACTGTCCATTCAAAACTTCACTTGTTCCTTGTTTACGATATTTTAATGAAACTTTGAGAATTATATAGTATGGTTTGACTAAACATTGGTATGCATTCTAGTTGATTGCATGTTTTAAAAAATAAAAATTATATGAAATTACATTAAATGTATTTAAAAATTAATGGTATATAAATTGTGAACTTGTAAAAACAAAAAAATTCAGCCTTAACCATGTACACTTAATTTTTTCACACAAGATTTCCTGATGTAACTTTTAAAATGTATATTGTAGGCTATCTAATATCTAAAAGGTGACATCATGAATTTATAATATTACGTTTCAAGCATGTCAATTTCCTATGAAACAAATAAGATGGTAGTGCTATGCTATATACATCATGTTCATGGTTATTTGGATGATGCGAAGATGTATGCATAATGCTCAGTCACAATAAAGGGTTCCGAGCAAAGATAGTTGAGATATTTTAGGTGCATACCATTCTCAAGAGTGATGCTGCCGGGGCAAGGGCTTCCCATCTTCCCATTCTTCCCATCCACATTAAAACGTTACTTCGGGAAACCAAAGTTGTTGGCTAGAGTGCGCGAAGTGTTTTGCAGAGAGACAGTTTTGAATCCACTAGCAGTTTGAACCGCTTGTGTTCATAAAGCTACAGCAAAAGTGCTGTAAAAAGTCATATCTCGTCGTGGCCTTCTCGTGGAGATAGACGTCTTCGAACATCAGCGTCCGCATCGGCGATTGTGTCCGTTCTGCTAGCCGTTTGACGGAATTGATGCAATTGTAAGGTCAGTGTAGAAACACTCATCTGCTCGTTACATCTTCCACGATCACCAGACAGAGACCTCTCACACATGATTCGAACGAACAGAGATCCTAAACAATGAGCTGCTGAAGCGGAGGGTACTGCATTGGGCAGATATATTACATAAGCACGTAGTACTAATTCAGTGAACTCAGCCACAGACAGGCACGCCTATCCTCCACAACACCTACTGCCTCCTGCGCTGCTGAACTTCCAGCTGATACAGAACATAGCGTCTTTAAGCGGCAGCACAGATATAATCGGTGAAACGTGGGGAAGATCTGCAGATGGGGAAACAACATGACGGGTATTGGGCATCGTCTTGCCGACTCTTTAAATGCGCCATCTATCTCTATCTAGCATACTATATACCTATTTTTTCGGCACGGAGCCAAAGAAACTAACAGTTTATGCCGCATGCCTGCAAGTTTGGTCCCTTCGTCCTTGCCAGAAATGGATCTATCCGCACCCAGAGAAGGGAGAAGATGGACGCCAAAAGAATCGACCAAACTATAACGATGGTCGGAGTTCGATTTTGGCGTCCCATCAAACCCTTCAAGAAAGGATACAAATGCACGATGACCCAGAAGGCAAAAAACAGCTTTCCAAATAGAGGACCCCATGATTGGTAGCCATTATTAATGGCGTCTGATATACCTGCGACTATACCTACAAGGTTGATAACTATCAAAGTGGTGGGAGGAATCAACAACGTCGTCCACTTAAATTCATAGAGCTCTCCGAAAGTATCATCCTCGGAGGCCTTGGCGGTCACAGTAAAATTGGTGTCAATGCCAGCTAAAACCTTCAACAGTCCTTGAAATAGGGCAAACAAGTGGGATGAGACACCTCCAATGACCCAAAATTGCTCATTCCGCCACCATTCATCAATTCCAACCCCGCTCCATCGCATCTCAAGAATACCGGTAGCGAAGATCGAAAGAAACAAAGAGATAAACCAGAGGCTCGCAAAATTGCTAATCTGCAGTTTCACATCGAGAGGTACGAGTTAGTCAGGCTTGATATAAACATAAACCTAAGCACTCCAAGGAGCCAAGTACAGATGAAAAGAGTTGGATTAAAACGTACCGTAGGAATGATAAACTTTCCTGTGAGCAAACATACAGCTGGCAGACTACAGTAAGCAACAAGAGGTAGAGATGTCAACGGATAGACGGTAGTGTTGATATACGCTAGCCTCTCCAAACACTTGAGCCGCCCTCCAAATCCATACCAAAGAGGGCAGTGGCGACTGAGCAAAATCTCAACTGATCCTAAGGCCCAACGCAGCACTTGATGCAACCTATCCGAAAGATTGATTGGTGCAGATCCTTTAAATGCAGGCCGTCTCGGCATGCAGTATATCGAACGCCACCCTCGACAGTGCATCTTAAATCCTGTCAAAATATCTTCTGTCACTGAACCATAAATCCACCCAATCTGGCAGAAACAACCCAACACGCAGTTGTAAGTAGTATAGCCGATAACTTACTTAAAAAAAGAATGTCAAAACTTTAAGGCGAAGTATAACTATCAAGAAAAATAGTCAGGACAATAATGGACGTCGCAGAAACACGGAGCCGCTATGCCATTCTGATATACTTACCTCCTTACCCCACTCGGTTTTGTCCTCATATCCACAGCTGATAACATGTATAGCTTCTTTCAACAAGCAACCTGGGTTCGCAGCATGCGCAACGCCTCCATTCTCCTGTAGGGAGGACTGTATCAGCACCGGGGACTGGCCAAACCTTTTCTCAAAGTTTGTTCCATACCAGCTCATAAGCTTTGACCTCTCATCCTCCATGCCTGCAAAATACCGGAGGTGCTTGAGTTCAGAAACCAATTCAGGATAGCAGTACATTAATAGCTAGTATGATCCTTGAAGGACGAAAATATGGTACATTAGGATTTCAATTTAGGAAATTTTATATCACTTTCTGAAATGAGAACAATGACCGAGCTTCTATTTAACGAGCAAGAAAAGTTTATCTCACCCTCCACACCTTCCTCTATGTCGTCCATACTGTACAGTGGCAGTTGTTGTCCCTTTAGTTTCTTAGAATTTTTCTTGTTCTTTGTAGTCTTCGTCGAGGCAACCATTTTGTTTTTCTTCTCTTTTCGAGGTCCACAACACCAGTCTAAACACGATCTCTTGTTTACTTTAGGCTTCAAGGGGGGCTCGTAGCCATATAAAGCTTGCCTTTTGAAAACACAACCAGTCCCAACATAACAAGGACCTTGTATTCCGTCCAGACCTTTCAAGTTAATCTGCATAGGGGATAATATACCACCAAATAATTTTAGAGAGAAGTTCGTCCTGATGGTTCTCCAATTCTTCGTAATTAATGTCGAGAAGAATACATATAAATTTCACTGGAAAAACTGAACTTTAAAATCATGGTCACTTACATCGAAGAAAACGGTGTTGTGATTCGCGTATCGATCGTTTCGATCGATTCCATCAAACCTCTGCGGAAACTGAACAAAGCAGACCTTCTTTCCAGCAACAGGGTCCATTAGAAAACACATAGCCTCTCTGATCGCCTTACTGTTGTTGATGTAGTGGTCACAATCCAGATTGAGAAGGTACGGCGCGTTTGTTAAAACTGCAGATACCCGCACCTAAGAAAGGGCTGTCTGTCAGACGCGACGAGAAGCCCATTGCCGTAACTAGAAAGGAAATATTCACGAAAAATACATTCGATACTGTACAAGGTATGGCAAAAACTTACCAAAGCATTCATTGCGCCAGCTTTTTTGTGATGATTAAAGCCATGCCTCTTCTCCCGAGATACGTACACCAGACGCGGGAGCTCGTTTCCATCAACGTCGTGACCACCACTGTGACCCAAAAACACCTGCGACCAAAAGCAGTGTGTTCACAGCCAGCACTTAACGTTGCACTGATTATAATGAAAACTAGGGAGATTTTGAATGCGTTGCTGGCTATGATCCGAAGAGAACACCTACAGAATGTCATAGTCATCGATGTCAATCATTGATGATGCATATAAGAGTAAAGGACACCTATGGGTTTCACCTGAATCATCCCTGGGTGATCTCGTATATTGTTCCCGGGCCAAGGAGTGCCATCTTGCATTGTCCAGCCCTCTTCCGGAACTTTCTGAGCTTTTGCCACTAAAGCATTGACACGAACTTTGAACTCTTCATACTCTCTCTGCGGTAATTCATATACATCCACGCTCACTGTGCTCAGTAGATTGACTTCAATCATTTACAAAAAAGTCTCATACTGATAGGCAGTATCATCTCCATTATGTTCACAACGTATGCACCCATACTTACCTTCATTGCTCGACGCTCCTTCACGAATGTAGGTTGAATTTTGTCCTTCAAATAATCCATTTTCTGAGCGAAATACACCTCAGGAGCACGAGGTTCAATGTTGAATTTTTTGCAGAAGGGCACCCACTTTCGAGCAAACTCAGAAGTCTCCGATAGAGCTTCAAAGGTTAACATAGCTGCACCATCATCTGATACGTAGCACGAGACCTTTTCCACGGGATAATCAACCGACAGAATTGATAAAACCGTGTTGGCTGTGACGAGAGGTGGTTCTTTGGAAGGATCCACTGTGCTAACATATACGTCGACTGGATCCAGGCGAGATGGTTCACCTTCGGGCTCATACCTGGATCGCAATAAATTTGTCAGCGACGTCACATGAAGGCATGCACGTAATTTTGCACGTAGATACAAGGAGGCCTCCTTTCGAGGTTAGCTGGGAATGGAAGTAAAAGGGCAAGCCAGATTGAGTGAGTTGGCACCTCAGCGATAATCTGTCGAGATACGTCTCACGACCGACTGGAAGCCACTTTGGAAACTGATCCAAGATCCACGATATAGCAAACCAGACCTCACATACAACCGATGTGAGCCAGAGACCATATGCACCTTCTACAGGGTTCGTTAGGCGGTATCGAAAGAAGAAACCCAGCACAATAAGGCGAACAATGATGAGCATTCTGTAAGGATTGATCAAACTTGATGCAAGTGGAACTTTCCGTGACAAAGGCTGCCTTGATTCATCCATCCTGCCAGTCATTTCATTAGAAAATATCAGTCAATGCTTTCTATAAGTAACTCAGACAGAAGCATCCCGTCACCTGTTAGATGCACTGGCTCCTTGCCAAGTGCTATTGAAAGCAGGCAGTTTCATGTTTCTGCATATGTAAGCGTTCAACGCGAGTGTAACTTACGAGGGCAAATCTGGGCCATCTCCAAAGTCTGAGTCGTCCGCTTTACCAGTAACCTGAGTCCCTTCTGTCAAGGACACCTGCATTTTTTCCTGCTTTTGTCTCCAACTATCCAATCTTTCCTTCCATGCAACGCTACCATAACCATAAGCGGCTAAATCCTTCGTTGGGTCCATAGATCTTGATGACTGAACTGCAATTTGAGAAGGGAAGATGTTTTAAGAACAAAAAGAGACTATTCTGCGACAAACTTTGAAAGAAAGTTTCATCAATTGCCCACAAACTTATATTCCGCGTCTTAGGCTACATTAACGTCAAGATTATCTTTGAATATTGCACACTATTTTATTACACTGGCTAAGACCTCCACCACGAGTGTAGGAAACACACGATTAGACTTAGTGAAATCGTGTTATTGAGCTCCCAGCCGATCATCACTGACAAATGGAGGAGAAGTTTGTGAATATAAGACATTTAACAAAGATTGATCAGCATCGTTGAACACTCGCGGAAACATGCAACTAGTAAAATTGTGAATAGGTTTTAGTTTTGCTGACTATCCATCTACACAGGATGACAACGAAAACGTTCTATGTGAACAATTTGGGAGAGCATACAGCGTTTATACTCAGAACCTGATTTTCTTACCTGTAGATGTTTCTGTTGAGTAGGGAAAAGGATGCACGCGCTTTCCTCCACCTGTCATGGAAGGGGGAGGAACTATGAGGGCTCGGCGATCTGGTGGAGGATCAATCGTATCAGCCTGCATGAACATTCGAAAGAGCAGTGTATGCTGTAAGTAACATCTTCTTTGCTTGTACGGTGATGAGATTGGGACTTCACTTGGCGAACGGCTAGTTTCCTACATTACTACATACTACGAGTAGTTTAAGTGCCAATATTGTATATCGGCTTACGAGATTGCTGCTCGCTGGTGGACTTACTGAAATTTAGAGGCAGACGGCAAACTCCCAGAAATTGTACAGTGGCCGGAAAATACAAACCTCTGGCCCATTTGTAAGCAATGGAAACTGCGTCTCCATGGGACGAAATTGGTGGCGAGGGGGCGAATCTTCGTCATTAGAGGGACCAGAGTTGATACGATCGTGAAGTTCTTCCTCAGTTTCACGGAGGTAATTTCCTCTGACTCTCCCAACAATTTGGAACTCATTTTCTAAATCATCCACGTCGTCTTCTTCTTCATCCCCGTCAACTCGTGGACTTCCTAAGGAAAAAATTGCGATTGCAGTCGGTGCCACGAGAATCGGTCAGACTTGGAGAATATAAGCAACCACGTTGCTACTAAAAGAATCGAATATATTAAATACAAGCCATCTCGAAGAGAGAAGCCGAGCGCAGTGAGAAAATTAGGGGCCACAATACTTCGTAAATGCATTCAATTAGTGAGAGAAGCCAGCCAACCTTTATGCCGATGATATATAGTTTTACATTGTGGGCAGCACTGATTGCCATCCTTGCGTTCATACTCGTAACAAGGCCTGCAAACGGGAAATCCACATTCGTTGCAGGCCACGAATAGCTCACCGTCGTACGAAGTTCCCACATCGTCACCACAAATATGACAATCTCGCCCGTTCATCTCATTCAACGGTCGTGGCTGCGACCATCGTACATGATAAAGCTGGTTAGATGAAACAATGGTAAAGTCCTAGAGTTGTAACGAACTAGCTATCTATAGATGTCCATCGATTTCAGCGGACTTCTTGATAGCTACAGCGTTTAGACTGAATCTCGCGGACTCGAAACTCTATTACCGTCAAGTCTTTCAAAGCGAGTCGCCTGCGTGGATTCGAAACATTTTTCGCCAAGCCTCCAGAGAGAACATGTCAACTCATGGCTCCTTTAGCTCATTTCGAGAAAAAGTTCGAATCCACGACGGCGAATAGCTCGCAGCAAATCTCGACCCAGTCTCAAGAACGACACTACAGGCAGGCACCCCCATGAAGAGAATATGTAGCGTAAGACCTGACAAACTAAAAAGTTTGCGAGTCACATTAGGCGTGAGGTATTGCTGTACCTCACTTTCCGGGCGTATAAGAACTAGTTCGTTCCTCTTATGCGAGCCTGCCACAAGTCCTGCATTCGCTTCCATTTACTATAGCTGCTTCAACTGGTCAGAAACTTCTGGCAACTACCAAGTCCCACCGTCTGGTTTGCGCGCATTATCATTTTCCCCCCATCACCTCCTCTGCTTCTAGACACGTGAGTATTATCGTCTCAGCACGTCAGCTCTGATGTGAGAATGGGCCCCGTCGCGAAAACCTTGAGTTGGTGGTTTTTGCATCAACATCGAATGCAGCACTGAAAAGCCGGGCAACCCAGCAATTGACTCTCGGACCTGCTACCAAGAAAATTCATTTCATCACCTCGGGGCGCCAACAAAGGAGCGAAACAACTATGGATGATATACAGCTACTTAAAAGCTGCACATGAGCTTGCAGCGCAACTCAGCCACCTTGCGCATGCACCTTACGTGACGTGACTCGACTCTGCTCCCCGACCCACCCGGTCAGAATCAGACACAATTTTGCGCCTCCCACTCGAACAATCCGCATTAGTGACAAGCCTGCGCCCCTAATCAACAGACCGTGGTAGATGAAGGGCGATCGCCGACGACAAGCTCCCCTGCGCTGCCCTCGCTCGCCCTTTCAGCGAGCCGTCTGGAGTCGTCTCCTCTCGAGCAGGAAAGAAATCGGCCTCCTGGATTCGACGAGCGATGGAGCGAGGCCCATGAAATGTGCTCCGGCACATTTACACCAGACGAGAGCTAATGTTGCGCATGCGGCCTCTCCTCCTTCATGAGCAGCGGGAGGGCGATGCTTGTAGAGGAAGTCGTCGCGCCGGGCCTGGGCCTCTGGACGTTCCTCTGCCGGTTCGCGTTGATTGGCGTTCGGACCAAAAAGCCCACGAAGTTATTGCCGACGGAGCCAGGCGTTCGGAATACCCTCGAATTCCCCAAACAGAGCCAATTGGCCAGTCCATTCGCCTATTCGCGTAAAGACGTTGGGGGGCTATGCCCGCGCTGCTGCCACGCGGCAGTCGTGTGCCAGCGTGGGCCCCGTTCATTCTCGTTCCGTTGCCCTCGGTCAAAAGCGCAGCGGCCCGGAGCAGACAAGTTCGGAAGGCGCGCACCGCTTCTCTCGCGTTCAATTTGAGGGCTTCGCTTTTGGCAGTTTTTACCGACGGGTCCCGCTCGGTTTGAATATGAAAGCCTTCGGCGTCGTCGTCGCTGTCACCCTGCCCCTGCCACATCAGCCTCGGCCCCGCCTTTTCAGGCCCTTTCTCTTTGACTCCGAGCGTATACCGTACTGGGCTGCTGGCCTCGACTACTACCCGTTGCAGCAGCCCGAAAATGGCCAGCAGATTTTGAAAGTTTAGTGCCCCTCCAGGTTGAAGGCTTGAGAAGCGGCCAACGTTGCAGAGGTGGCAGTTCCCTCGTCGGTCGTGGCTGCTCTCCTTTCAGAAGCAGTATGGGTGACGCCGGACATGCATACAGTAGTACCCCAGACCCATCGTGTTGACTCGGAATGTCTGGTACCGCAATGTGGATAGAAAAGCAACACCATGATATACCTTGGCTATGTAATCTCGGTCAACAAAATCCTCATGCCACGATGTATCAAATTTATTTTATTTTTAGAGGCCACTTTACCTCTTATTATAGCGCAGAATGGCCTGGACTATTTCCGTGTCTAATCCAAGGTTGCTATGGCGACACCCCTGGAAAGCCCTCCGGTGGTGGCTGCACTTTTGTTCACCTGGTGGTATGACGGACAATACTGGTGAGCATTTGGCGACGAATTCTGGGTTTCCATTTTAGGCATCTTCATATCCGAGCAAACGCTCACATACGAAATCGGACTGCTTATCGCAACTGTACTTGCATTGAATGTGATTTTACTTTTGGTGTGTTTGTAACTGTTGCACTGTTCATTTCCTACACTTTACCCGGCCAGTACTTTCAAAATGGCATGCAAGATGTCTTTCTTCTTTCCGGATCGATCTGGTCGACAACTTTGTCCCATTCGGTGCTTTTAATGTCGCGTTCATTTAATGTAACTAGAATTGCCTCACGGAATTCTCTCATTAAGATTGCTCAAATACCTTCTATTATGAATAAATCGGAACAGTACAATAGAGCTTCTCATCAGCTAATACCTCTAGCTCTTAGACAGATGAATCCACCTTCGAATTCTTCCATATTCCATATTAAAAGCTCATGTATGCATTCAAGAACCGCTTAGGCAGTAGCACATTACTCAAGCATTCTTTCAACATTCAAGTGCGTGAGAGTATGAAGTAAATCACTGTCATCGATCCCGAGATGAAAGTTTTTATCCAAAATCCACAAGTGCGAAATAATTGCAAATTGCTCATCCTACAGAAAAGAAATTATCTTTCGAATAGATATACTTTCCAACTTCTGATACAAAAGAAAACCATATATATATATATATATATGTATATATAATTTTTATACTAAACTCTAGGGATTTTCCTTTTCAGGAATACACATGAATCAAGGCAAGGGATTGGAATATCTCATGTATCTTTTAAATCTTTTCGAAATTATTCTTAAAACTTATTCATTGATCATTTCAAGAATAAATTTTTCATAATAGAAATTTAAATTTAAATTGATGAGTTTTGATGACTGTGTTATAAAAAAACATTTCAATGTATTTTATTCCAGGTTTCAAATTTTAAATAAGAAATATCAAGAAAGACCGTGATTTAAAGAAGTGTGAATCTCATTTCTACATAGACTCTGATAATTATTACTGAACTGGGATGAAAATATCATAAATCATGAAATTATTATTTTGGTTCAATGATATTATTTTCTTATTTCTGATAAATTCAAGAATATTTTGAGTCTAAAGTAAATATTGGAAATAATAGGAATCATAGAAATATTTTGTAAATATTTTTTTGAAAGTGTAAATTAACATATTAATAATTTAAATATGCCATAGTATTCTAAATCATCTAGAGTGACGTTTGTGCAACATTATATCTATCTGCCTTCCAGCCAGAGGATATGAGTAAATTGTTCATATATAATATATTATCGAAGGATCAATTATGTTTTCAATTATAGTCGCACATTTGGACTTACTAAGTATTGATGATATTCTATTTTAAAAGTACACACCTGAATGAAAAGTTGTCAAGATCTGATGCTAAAATTTCCGAATTTTAAACTGAATGATTTTTTTGACATAATTTTAAAATGGACCATAGTTGATTTTTTTAACTACGAATAGATATATAAATATATTTTTCATAAAAAAATAGATTCTTAACGGTTTTTAAATTGATGCGAAATTTCTTAAACAATCCTGAAAGTTTTCTGTCATATCTACTAATTTAGCGAAGAGTTTAAAAAAACAAACCTTCTAATTTATTAAGGCTCATTGTCTTGAAACTTTTCATACAAATGACTGAAGTATTCGGAGATATTACGATCATTTAAAATACTGAGTATAAAATGTTTTGCATTATGTCATATAATCTACATAATTTCCAGATTCATCGGATAGATGTGAAGATATGATAAAAAGTACTCGCCTTTTCAAGATCCAATTTTAAAGTCCAAAACTAATGATGAAGAAAAGATAAAAAATAATTCTACTCTATGAGATCAATGATATGTGAAATCAACATTTTACTGTTTTTTTTATGTGGAGCATTTGTAAATCTGAAAGAGTTTGAATGCATAACAATTCCTGTCATTTCCACAATAATGGGGTGAATAGTTTGCGAATCCCGATGAAGAACAGTATCCCAGATCTTGGAGATCAAGCGAAAGCAAGAAGCAATAGCTCTTAAGATGTGAGTATACTGAGTGCAAGTAATTGTTGCAGTTGACTGGATATCTGAAGACGAATAAGAGGATGGGATGCATGCACAACATACTACACAAAAAGAAAAGTGAAAGTTTTTTGTAATGCGCTCAAACATCTACTCATCAACGGTTAGAAGGGCGGGATGTTCCGAACTCATTTCTTTATTGAGCGTTTCGGTAAAGTTTCGCCATCCCATGAGAAATTTCGTTTCATTCTCTCGGAAGAAATCCAGGCCGTAATTTCGGTTCCTCTTGAACCGTTGGGCCTCGCACCGCTGCCGGGATTTCCTTTACTGCTACTGTTTATGACAGCGCCTATTACACATTCGGACGTTCGTGCTGTCATGACGACTTACTCGTTACCCGACCCCGGGCTGACACCATCTGACATGTTGGACGCTGTGTATCATTTTGGGGTGACGATCACACAGTCCATGTGTCCTGTCTGCGGGCTCATCATTTGTAATGTGTTCTTATGATTGTGGAGAGTTTGTAAATCGATGCGAGACTGTGGATCCAGTTCTGTGTGATATGTCTGAACAATCCTTCACCCCTTCACACCAAAACAAATAACTGTACTCATGATCTCGTAAGATACACGCTTTGTATGATGCATTCCAATAGTTTGATGCGAAACAGTCAATGTTGTACGTCCCCAATTATTACTCGATGGTACATATCGATTGATAGACATCACGTTGGCAGATTCGGCGAAATGACGGTTGGCGAACACTCGCAAAGCTTTCTGCTACTCAGGATGAGTGTGACACAGTTTCCTTCCGATGCCATCATCTTCTTAGTGATGGGTCCACAAACACATAGGGCCTCTGAAGAAGTGGCATGGAAATGAGAGAAAGACCGTCTGTTACTTCCTGAAGTTGTGGGCTCCCACATAGTGCAGTCATCACGTTTGATAGCCGGTCCAACGTTTTGGTGTATTAGATTGGCACATAACACCGACGTTTTTCTCCGATCACAGGAGTAGACAAGGGTCTGTCACTCACCATCATCACACAACTGTGTCTATAGATGTAGCTTTGGCAGAAGAGACCTTGGAAACAATTTCTCGAATTCGCCGATCAAGTGTTGAAGCTTTTTATTACGATTAGTTTTGTGTTGAGCCCTGAACATATTGATGTACTATGTACAACCTGAAACATACGACGAATCTATCAATAAATTTGCTTTTATTGTCGGCCGGCCGTATAAACTCAAGGCTTTCAATTTATTTAATGAAATGTTGATGGCCCTTGAAGCATACTGGTTGATGTCGTTTTGCAGAGGACATTGCGTAGAAAGTCGTAGCCTATTGACCATCCGTCCATGCTTATGACTTAAAATAACTGAACAGAAGGGAATTCCACGTTACCATTGACCGGCCTGGCACTGAATCTGCTCCTGCTCATAATCTTTAAACGCTGTCGCTCCAAACGGTGTACAACGGCTGATGGATTTAGATTAAATCAGTCCACTTTTGGTAAATATGTGCTGGTCACCAAGGTAGTCTGTCATAAATGGACGTCTTCAAATACAACAAAGTCTGGAACAGTCACTTACGGATTTAGATATGAGAAATTTGGAGAAAATTTGACTTTCCTGTAGAGCCATGCACGTGAAGATGGGCACCCTGCCTAGTAGGTCCTTGATTTGAATTATTAAAATGTGGGCAAATGTACATGAAACCTTTTAGATACAGTTTGGGGTCATCTGGAAATAAATTATAACCAAGGAGGGACGTGTCAAGGAACTGAGTTGATAAATGAAAAACTGGAATAAGTAACATGTGTCTTCCAAGAGCAGTGGGAGTCAAGATTGAAGATATGGTCAAGACCATGAGTGTAAGGCTCTCCTGTTGTTCTAAGTATTAGTATGGGAATGAAGAGCAATCTCAACTTTGAGATTGCTCATCATTGCTCGCCCTCTGAATACATAGGCCATTTGAGAAGCAAGTTGCCAGCAAGCTTAAGTAGCAACTGTTCTAAACAGCGAGGGTGGAAAGATGTGACTACCTGTAAAACCAATTCGTATAGTATCAAAATTCACAGCACTTGTATGGTAGAATGTGACAGATTGGTTAACACCAACATGATAAAACTAAAAATGCAGCAGTGTCAAAGATGGATAACCTGACGAGCCTGACAAACTGATAACAAGCAAGTTGTGTCAAACAAAGTATTTGAACCACTTTAGCCAATGCAGCACCCAACTTGTGAAATGAGAACTTACCGGAAATGGATAATTCCATACAGCTTTCTGAAACAGGTGTTCCTTAAGCCTGACAGCATCGACTTAGATGTGACTGGCTTTCTCAACCTTGGCCTGTAACTTATCACTTCGCGCACATTCTTCCTGCCAGTCCAGTACCATTTCCAGTTTTCAGAAACATAAATCTAAAGAATAGTACTTCAATGCACCCAGCCAGTAGATGAAATACCTCGTCCAAACAATCTGCTATTACTCTCTTCGACATTTGCAGAACAACTTTGGTTAAGGAAGGGACCTTACATGCAAGCTGCTCAAATAAGTTACTTCAACAGTAATAATAAAACTGGAAAATTGGTGATACTGACTTCAAGATACTTCTACCTATCCTCTAGCTTTTGAAGAAAAATCTTTAACAACCAGACAAAGTATCCACCCCGAAAACCACAAACGTCACGTGAAATCAAGATGAACGCCTACTTGAAATAGTTTGACCAGGGCGTAGTATTGTCTTTGTGCAGTCACTGCAGCAGTGTGCTTTTCCTTCAAAGCATTGAAAGTGCTCTGCTCTGATTCAAATCGTCTCTCTATTTGGTCTAGTTTCTGCGAATACGAAGTCCACATTTGGAAAGATGAGTATGATTCTCACAGAGAGCCGGAACTAAAGGTGAGCAGAAGCCCATGCAAGGCGTGTAAGGTGTCAAGATGTTGGAATCTAGGTTCATTTGCTCAATATAATCATGCTCCAGTACATGGTGAGTAGCCTTACCTGCTGCACCCCGTTAGCAATGCCTTCCATTGATGACACGAATTTAGCCCGCCCACCAGGAGTCATCATTGCTACTTCAAACTGAAGCACAATCGTCAATAACAATAAGTCTTCCTCAAAACCCATCGAAGACAATCACATTTCTTCCAGCTGTTTTGCTCACCTATAACATCATATCTCATTGCTACAAGAACGAACTGAATGAGCAGGAAACGTGTACATGTTATCGCTTCTAGAGCTCATGAATCTCTTCTCCTAAATACATGTACTAACTTATGCTTTTCACAGTTCTGCATCCATACTTCTTCGGCGTCTTGAATCTTCAGCGTACAGCTTGTAATACATGGTTGTAGACCATTGTCTACAAGCGTTCGACAAGATACATTGTCAAGTCCAATCACTCTAGGTAGAGTTGCATGCATCATGAGAGGAATGATCACCTGACTATGGATGGAGTTAAGAAGTGATAACTCCTTGACAGTCAACTCGTTTGCCTCCGCAAGAGCATTGTACGTCGCAAAATATTTCCTAGTTTCCCTTAGTTTTCTCTGGAATTGTCAAAACAAGCACAGATACATCAAAACATTTTGCCTAAATGCATAGGGGCAAACGGTACAAAAGGAAAACGATAGAAGTTTCCACATTAGCTACCTGGATATGCAGGTAGAGCTCCACAAACCGGCGCTCGTATCTGGAACCGAAGGTAAACAAGTCAAGGGTTATGAAGTAGAATCCTTGAATTCACAGAATCTATCTATTTACTCAATCTAATTGTAATTGTAATCCCAAGCTACTTCTGAATTGAGTAATAACTCTAAATCTCTAAACTAGATTCTAATTTCTTACTGGATATAGAAAGAGAGATAGAGCAGATAAAGCAATGTTGCTTGAAACACGTACTGCATGAGTTCAGTTTGTGAAGGTATTTCCCCGAGCCGTCTTTGAAGCAATGTAATTGCACGATTCTTCTTCGAAAGCTCCTGGTGAGAAGGAAATTCACAATGGACTTGGAAATACAGTTGCCATTTTTGGATTTATTCATAAGCAACTGAAATGATTCTCAACGTCAGAGTTTCAACATCTTCAACACTAAATATAAAGAACTTCTCAAGAGCCATCAAAACGAACAGCACTGAAGGCAAGTTTGAACTTATTACACTTCGCAAAAGTTTCCACTTTTGAAGATCAGCATTGTATGCATTGTTGATTTCAGCTCCACGCTCGTCATCTTCGGCAGGAAGCACACTCGGGTCGTGGAGTTGCTTGATATGTAGCTGCATTTCTGATCGTTTCCGGCGACACTCTGAACGAAAATCAGACTCTTTCTTTTCAAGAATCTGTTCTTGAAGGGATTACAAAGACACATACTTCAAAGAGCGCGTTAGCACACGAACAACAGCGTGAAGTGAGACTAATATCTTAGCTGTAATCATTTCAGCCATCAGCATTCTGTCTAGGTCAATTTTAGTCCTTGGCGATATGGTACAAAACTATTCACATTACATATGAAATCTCGAACATTAGGTTCTCACACTCTATACGAAATGTATTCGCAGGTTTTACAATAATGACTTAAGTTATAGTCTAGAAGAAAAGGACGGCGATTCTTTCCTCTTTACCTGAGAACGCTCCAACAGTCCCATAAGTTTCTGTACCACTGATTCTGCGCCTGCTACTTCAGCAGCAAACTGCAACTCTTGTATAGCTGATTGTGCACTTGCAATACGATGGTTCTGGAAGTGTATATTCAGATAAACTTTATCAAGAAGGAACATCAACACAAAGCTGTGAAGCCCAAACACACTAATTCGAAATTAAGGGCGAGCACCTTGAAGTTACCTGGTGGATGATGGTCTCGTCCATCTCCTTTAGAGATTGCAAAGTAGCACTAGCTTTCGTCTGCAGCTGGTTAATGCGCATGTCTTGACCTCCAATTTTTTTCTCCAAGTTAAGCACCTAGACAACAGAGATGAATGTATGAAGAGTGCGCAAAATCAGCTTTCTATTAAAAGATTGATAGCAGAGAATACTAGTTTCTTTCACCAGACCAAAAAACGACAAACCCGATTGGCACCGCTTCCTACGATATATGCAAGGTAACTTTACCTCTATAGTGTGATCGACGTTTGTCTTCTTGTCTCTGCCAACAAGATAACAATAGTTGTAAGATTGGATCCCAAACTCCCACAACTTATACTCCTTAAACGATAAGAACGTGAAATTTTTCAAAAAACTAAAGAGTAAACTACCAGCTACAGGTTTTGGAAGTACAGTGTGTGGTTTGCATAAACGTAATGACTCTCACCCTTTTGAGGCTTGGACGACGTCAGATCGAGCAATTGCTGAGAAATGGTCACCCTGGTTAACAAAAGAAATCAAAACAAGCACAGAAAATGAGAGATATTAGTAGGAAATAGACTTGAGTTATTTGAAACAATCTTAGGATCTTGGTAGACCTCAGGATCTATCCAAAATCTCAAGCACACGACATCTCATACATCTAATTATACCAAAGTCCACTGTCTGTAATGTACGACAAAAACAATTAAGGCTTGAGCTCACACGCATATACAATCGGTAGTATTGTACTTCAAACACATTCAATCAGACATGTTATCATATCCCAAAGATCAGAGGCATGAGATGACTACACTGCGGGATGAAGTTAGTTGATCGAGCTCCGCTTTAGATGTCGGTATATCCTGAAGGGAAGATTGTGCATTCACTCTACAGAAATATCCGCACAAAAGATATTCAGAACTTGGGTTTATTGATGAGCTTAACATCAAACGGAATCATGTGAATTGATAAAACACAGATTCTCTTCAAAAATGCCCAGTATATACGCTAAGACAGAAGATGTAACCAACCGCCGAGTATACCTAACAAGAGTGCACTAAATTATAGAGCTTCGAATCTTATAGTTTAGATTCGCCATACCTTGCAAGTTGATATAGCTGCCGCACAGACTGCTGGCTGGATGCTTGTACAACAGCTTCGATCTTCTCCTGCATTCGGACAAAAGAAATTATTCATTGTACTGACCAGAGGTGAGACCTTTTGCAGTAACCCAAGAAGAAGTTGTG
This sequence comes from Marchantia polymorpha subsp. ruderalis, assembly GCA_037833965.1. Lineage (NCBI taxonomy): Eukaryota > Viridiplantae > Streptophyta > Marchantiopsida > Marchantiales > Marchantiaceae > Marchantia > Marchantia polymorpha. The sequence goes on along the minus strand of AP031352.1, from coordinate 8,606,527 downwards.
CTCACAAAATTGTCATATAGTCGACAAACAATTCTGAAAACAAGACTCATTAGTGGACAGCAAATAAACTGTAAACATTCCAATTCCTTTACAGTGGAGGCCTGCACACTTCTTATAAGCAGGACTACTTCGGGGATCACCAGACGAGCTTGTTGGAGAGATCTTTCATCTGGTAGCTTGTAATTTTCCTGGTATCGCAAGTGTGCGTATCTTCGTGCCTGTGAAAATTCAAAGAAGTCAACTGTAGCGCAGAGATATCAACAACATCCACAAGGTGTTACTTGATCCGTTACTTCTGTAGCCTTGATGGAAGACGAAGATAATTCTTCATTGTCTGTAATTTGAATTTGATCTACACACAAATTCAGATGAAAATGACCAGCTATACCTGATCACCAAACTCTTCGAGTGTAGCGAGCACTCGCTTCACAAGCCATTTGACGACAGGGAGAACAGCTTGATAATCAAGGCCCTGGATTTGGTGTGCTTGAAGGGGATGGGGACAGCCCATTCTTTGAAGTGCTTCCTCAATGGCTTCTCCAACTTTGCTGTCAATTTAGCTTCCAACAAGTTAATACGGAAAATCGCTACAAGCAGAGCAGACAACTCACGGTCCTCTGCATGGCATTCTTCTTCAGACTAACAAACCCGGAAACTCGGACAAAAATTTGTAAAACTGAGGAACTCCTAGTAGTCATAAGTTAGTGTAATATACAACGGTTCCATTACCAAATCAATGGCGAAGAAGTCACCACGACAATGAACAACCTTCAGCCTGTCTTGGAAGACAAAGTTAGCCCGTAACAACGACCCAGGCTGAACATAGATAAGGTGAAATGTAGATTACTCACGAGTAATCTGAATTTGAATTCCATGATTATTGAAAGATGAAGTGAAAGTTTAGGCATGCCCTTGAGAGTTCATTTCTCTTTCTCATCAAATGAGGTAACAATTAGATTAAAACAATGACGTATAGAGTGTCAAAAGTTGTGTTCATAATACTACCAAAGATCGAGAACTCAATCAACGTCCATCGAGGCGTGGAATGTCTGAGTTGGCTGTAAACCTAAACCGTGCTATACTATGAGGCCGAGATAGCTCCTAATGCGGTCACTCATCATCACTCCTGCAACACAACTTGCGAGTAGACCTCTCAAACTACACAATCTTTAAATCTAAGTAATTTTAGAAAGCATATTAGCTACCACTCAATTTCGACGATTAAGAAATAAAACCCGTTTCCTTATTCTTATTTAGCGCATGAAACCGACTTGAATTTTTTATGGCCATTTAAAGTTACCAGCCTTGATCACTGAGCTTTTCCTCAACTCACACTCCACACAGCTTGTGTGATGGATGACACAGGGTGTCTACAGCATTACAATACTTTTGGACTTTACTTGGAACGTGACAACACAAGGATACATGATTAAGCTGAATTTTTCAGCTTTACTCTCTATTACACTCGAAAGTGGAGCCAAAACTTACATCTTGTAATAAAGTGTGGCATCATCGTCATAAAATATGTCAAAATCCACGTCCACTTTGCTGAACGTTATGCACCATGCCAATCCACCTGTAAGCTTGTCAAACACAGACAGTGCGGATATGCGAGCACGAAAATAGCCTCCTGCCAAGAGTAAATCCAGAATCTTCTGGAGCAATTGTGTCCTCTCTCCATCGTCCTCCATTTCTTGTATCAACCTTTGAAATGTCTATGCCCTCAAGATCCGAACTTTGACCGACTTTCTTCAGGGCCCGACTCCTGAATTAATCTCGACCTACCAGTTGATAACATTTGAGCCGGATGCCCTCTCCAACGTTCTGACACCGGCATCCCAGCAGTCACATGGACAAACAGATTCTAAATTAACCAAATTGCCGATCAGCTTCAAAACTCCCCCACCTATCCACGGATCCTTCCCTCCATAAGAAACACAAATCATATCCAAACCCCTTAATTAATTCCGGGTGTCATCTGTGTGAGCGCTTCCCAGTGCGAATCATCATGTTGATAAAATCAGCATACCTCGCAGACGCTTACAGTTGAAAAATCCGATTCAGCATTCAGGAATCCGAACCATGTGGCATGGATCTTTCGCATGTACGTGAACACAGGTTACTGCACGATGGATCCACCTTTCGAAATTACAAAAATCTGAAAGAGGATCCTTGCGATTTCCGCACATACAAGCTTCTGTAATTCCCGTCGTGGCTACGCCTGTCCGGAAGATTTGTGGCAACTCTGTTGACTGTATTCTGCAGCCGGAAACGTTTACGTGTCGGTCACGGTAGAATGCCGGAAACTGAGACCCAAAATCTGAATAGCGGCCATATGGTTCCGGTTGAGAAAGCGGACAAATTCATGTTGGCGGGCGAGGTTCAGATCAGGGGCTTGGGCACAGTGTTTGCAAATTTGTCGTGGTGGTCCTTCAGGAGTCACGTTCTGCAGCGAAGATTTTTCATGCTCATCCATGATAATTGGAGTTCCACGCGTGCATGTGATCTTTCGCAGGTAAATGAGGTCACTAACCTAGGGTTAGGGTTTTAGTGACGGAACGCATGGGCATTCTGTGATAGCGGATTCAGCATTCTCAGTTTTCCTGGTCCGGACAGATGGTTACTGCTCTTTGAATGGTGGTGCAGGTTTCATATCAAGACCTCGAGGATTCGGAGAGAATTTCGTCCGGAGGTTCTAGGCCACTGATACGGTTTTTGCTGTGAGCTATGGAGGTGTTGTCGAAAGCAGTGGTGCAGCCTGCCCCTGTGTCTTCGAATTTCTCGAAGTCTGGAATTGCCGGCGGCAAGCAGCATCTTGGATGTAGACTGGCATGGCCAAAATCTGTGTGCACGTCCCGAAACGTCTTCCCCAACGCCTGTGAGACCTCGTTGGTGTCTGCTAAGTCGGCTTTGTCCCAAGCGCAGCAGGAGACAGCTACAGGTGTGTACGGGCATTGAACGACTGAAAGTAATGGAATTCTGCTATTTGCTTCATGCCGAATTCGCTCTTTCACCAAAATCCAGAAGTATCTTCCAATTTTGAAGAAAATGCTGGCGAATATATGAGGGCTTGAATATACCATAATCCCTTTTAGATAGAATACCATCAGTTGCAGTATCGGCAAGCTTCGGGGATAAATATGTGGAGCACCGAGTAAATTTGTAAATAGCATGGGATGATCCCAATAAAGAAAAACACAGTGGCAGACCTTAATTTCGCTTGCTGCAGGACGTCGAATGTTCACAATTGGTCTGAATTCGACCAGGAAGCATCCCTATTTGTACTATCTAGTTACTCCGACTTTGATCCCTGTCGAGTTTTAGGAGAAATGAAAAATGAGTCTGATTACTCACCACCTGATCAGTGTTACAGGATTGCCTGAATGGAATTTTTTAGCCTAGTGCCTTCCTGTTCCTCATGGTGTCTGAGAACTTCCTCAGCTACACCGTCTTAGTCTCACCGCGAAGAACATGATCGAACTTGGCAGGCTCTTTTTGAACCCTTTATGTGGAACTTGACTGAATTGTGTCACTTGGACGAGCTCTTCCTCATTCGTGACTTCTGAATGATTAGCGTCTAATTTCAAGTTTGCTTGGCTCGTTTCCAGCTGTACACTTTGCTGACCCATCCCTGGAAGATTTTGACCCTGAAATTCACTCCATAATCGAACATGAGAAACGGCGGCAGTTTCGGGGACTTGAGCTCATTGCCTCGGAGAATTTCACTTCTCGGGCAGTAATGGAAGCAGTCGGATCCTGTCTTACCAATAAATACTCGGAGGGTCTACCTGGAAAGAGGTGAGCATAGGTTTCTCTACGTGGCCTCATCAGTTCCTGTTTCAATTGTTTTTAGCTTTCATAGTACAGTATGTTTTCTGGTCTCTAATTTCGAATTTACAGGTACTACGGCGGTAATGAATTCATCGACCAAAGTGAAATACTCTGTCAAAAGAGGGCTTTAGCGGCATTTAATTTGGATGCTTCGACCTGGGGTGTCAATGTTCAACCTCTGTCTGGATCACCAGCAAATTTTGCTGTGTACACCGCTCTTCTTCAGCCACACGACCGAATTATGGTAAGGTCCTGTTGATGTGACGCTTTGCATCCACGGTCTGAATGAGTCGTATGTTGTCCATGACCTGTGGGTGCAATTGCTGGTGAGGCAAGATTGTTTACATTCTAGGATTTTCAGTGAGAAAATGACTGGAGCTTGTCTAACCTCCGCAGGGTCTAGACCTTCCACACGGAGGGCATTTGTCTCACGGATTCATGACGCCGAAAAGACGTGTTTCTGCCACTTCTGTTTACTTCGAATCCATGCCTTATCGCCTCGACGAATCTACAGGTGCTGGACTGACTTTTATTCTTCACCTACTTCTGACCTCTGGTATCATGCGGGTTAAGATCGTCTTTATCTAAGTCTCTCACACAGGTGACGCAAGCATCTGCCTGCCTTAGATTGTCGAAGCCACCCAATTCCTCGAATTTCGTGTAGTGGATGTGGACTACTTTCAAGAATATGTCATAACTTTTGTAAATAACCAGGTCTGGTTGACTATGACAAACTCGAGGAAACTGCCGCATTATTTCGACCCAAGCTACTCATAGCCGGTGCGAGTGCTTACCCGCGAGACTTTGATTACCCGAGGATGCGGAAGGTGAACGACTTTCCATCTCTTGCTACTTTCAAGCAACAAGGTTCCCAATCTGAAAATTTTGTGAATCCGAGAATGGTTTAAATTTCAATTGCCACTCGATTTTGGCCCGGAAGGAATAAAGTTGTCCATGTTCTAGAGGTATGAATGAAATTCTCCCTCTTTCGCTTCTGTTCACATTCTCATATGATTCGCGTCTGTCGTTCCTTGACTGCAGATTGCCGACAGTGTTGGTGCTTTCCTGATGATGGATATGGCACACATCAGTGGTTTAGTGGCCGCTGGGGTGATTGGAAACCCTTTCGACTTTTGTGATATCGTCACCACCACAACTCACAAGGTTTCAACAATTTACCCTACCGTCTTCAGTCTAACACTTAAGTTGTTGGCCAGATTTAGGGAACGGGATTACTACAAGTAGGTTGCTTCCTTGTATGTATCGTAAGTTGATTCCATGTCCGGATGTCCGGAGGGTGGTGGAATTTAGAAAGGATATTGTTGGGTAGGCTTATTTTGACAAGTATCTTTGTCAGTAAGGTTTGGTTACTTCATCGACAGTCCTAGCAATTTACGTCGCAAAAATTTCACGTTATCTGAATGATGTTATTTGTGTGCAGTCCTTGAGAGGCCCACGCGGAGGAATGATATTCTACAAGAAAGCAGCAGTCTTGGGTGTAGACTTAGAGACTTCTATCAACAACGCTGTATTTCCTGGATTACAGGTGTCTCCTTCTTTCCACGATTGATCTCACGTCCGAATTTGTTATCGTTTTGAGAACCTTTAGTTCTAAGTACTATCTGTTGGTATTTAAAGAGAGGGCAATTGTTGCTCCTTGGTGCTACAATCTATCATATCTGTGGCTTCATATAAGTAGAACCTCGCAGTTACATATATCAGTGTATTCGAGGACTCTGATGATGATGATTTCTGTTGCTCTGTTCCAGCGATAGCGTCTTCTACTTGTAGCGAACTGTAGTATAGTAAAAGTCAAAGCCCAGATGTCCAGCGCATTCGACGTTTTCCTTCTACTGTGAGTATGTACAATTGACATGATGTCCAACTGTGCATTCGGACTTTCAATTTCAGGGGGGTCCTCACAACCACACGATCGGAGGGTTAGCTGTATGTTTGAAGCAAGTAGCATCGCCAGAGTTCAAGGCGTATCAGCAGCAGGTAGTAAACGATTCACTTTGAAACGGAGAGTTGAGACAAACTACTCTAGCTTGGTTGATGTTTAACTGGAAGTTTTGACTTATTTTTCAGCACTTTTATGCAAGAATGTATGGAAAGACTTCCACTAATGTATTTTACCGGACGTGCTATTCTTGCAGATTATCAACAACTGTCAAGCACTTGCTGGAAGACTGAAAGAGTTGGGTTACACCTTGGTCTCCGGTGGAACTGACAATCACCTTGTTCTTGTCGACTTGCGTCCCCTGGTCTGTAATTTCTTTCTGTTTGCCTGGTTTGCTGTTTTTCTTAACTTCAGCAGGAATTTTTCCGGTCATAAGGAACCAGGAATACGTTACTCTTAGTGAAGCTGACGTATCTTGGCGGGCCATTGGTGCCGTCGTGAAGGAATGTGCTCGCGGGTGTTTGGTCTGTTCTGTGAAACTTGGAGGATGAAGCTTTCTTTGGGAAAACAAGGCCACGGCATATCTTATATGTCTTTTAATCGTTGTGTCAGGGAATTGATGGAGCACGAGCTGAGAGAGTTCTCGATCTAGCGTCTATCACTCTAAACAAAAATTCTGTACCTGGTAATGTTTCACAGACGACTGCTTTCAACTAACACCTTAATACTCTTTTCACATGCTTATCAACATGCAAGGAAGACCAGAAGCAGTATCGTTCAAGTCTACTTTCGTATGTTGTGGATTCAGATTTCTCAAAGCGCCTCATGTCACTTGCTGGCTGCAGGGGATAAAAGTGCCGTTGTTCCAGGGGGTGTACGTATCGGTTCTCCTGCTTTAACAACTCGTGGTTTTATGGAGGAGGATTTCGTCAAAGTTGCCGATTTTATCCATGAAGCCGTTGGGCTTGCAAAGAAAGCAAAGGGTCAAGTGGAAGGCACAAAATTGAAGGACTATCTAGAGTACGTTCAGTCTCCTGGGTGTGGCATTAAGAAGGACATAGAAGACCTCCGAGAGCGAGTTGAGAAGTTTGCTACACAATTTCCTATTCCTGGAGTCGACACAGACGTTCTGTATAGGTAGACAGTGAGAAATCAATTTTGTTCAAACTGCAGCCTTTGGATAAAGAGGCCAGGGAGACTGTAATCATAGAGCAATGGCCACTCAAAGATTGGGGAGAAGTGTGTCCCCGACCTTGACGGCCAATGTCAATAACGGGGTTGGGTTAGAAGATAGCAAGGAGACAGTTTTGAGATATCCTCACAGCATAGGGTTATCTCTGAATTCCTGTGTTAGTTAGAGCATAGGACTCGAAGCTCAAGCCACTGCAGGGTCCATCATGTAAACTTAGCACTGGACAAAACACGTTACGTCATTATTGTAAGTTGGAATGCAAGCATTGGTCTGGGTTGTGAAATGACATGTTTACAATTCTACCCGCCACACACAGGGTATGTGAAATAAATCTGGCATGGCATGTTCCGAACATCTTACATCTTGACCGTTCTATATTTAAACTGACTGACAGCAGCTGCAGGCACCTATCAACCTTCAAGCAAACGTTCTTGGGTCTTGAATCCGTTTCTGAAGTCCTACACCTCCTTGTTTCAATACAATACCCGGTGCAAGACGAAGAAGATTTGGTCTTATTTTTTTATCGTTTCACAGCAAACTTTGAAGGCTTCCGGTATGTCTTGTAATGATGATTTTCCTGCAACGTCCTGTGTACCGCGGACACGAGTGGTTCCCTTCATTCTTACAGGATTAGATTACAGAGCTTAGCAACTATCTAGGTGAAGTTTCTTCACTTTCAACACCATGTCAGCCCCTCTAAAGGCCATGTGTCTTCGACGATGTTTTCTTGTCAGGTTGAGGCCTTTCGCTAGATGCGGATGAGCCCCAAGTCCTCCGGGAGACTTTTGGCAATATCCACTTTGACTGAGATCGTCGGTGACGTCATTTCGATCCACTGTCCGTCAGATCTAAGATGCCAAGCTCGTTAATCCTTTTCGAAGCTACAACGATATTCCCACCTCGGTAGTAGACTCTAATTGCAACACATGCCACATGAAACTTGAGGTTTTGCGCAAGTTTCGAAACGAAAGTATATGCCTCGATACTTTCCTTTTTTCCATGGCAAGCGAGGAATGAAGGGATACTACAGATGATTCCACTCAGACCAACTTTTGTTCCTTATGTCAGCATTTGTCATATTCACTGTATCAACTTGTGCGAGTTATGAGATGAGAAATATTTTTTTGTTCGGTAGAAAATCAAAGGATTCACTGTTGATGGACAAGGCTTTTTTGGGCATCTTCGTAAGATATTGCCTCAACTGCAGCTTCAGCTGAAGAAGTTCACAAACGGTTATCTTCAGGAAGCAGTCATTGATAGGGAATTTGTAGAACTCGCAAGATGACAGACTTGGAGAAGAAGTTGGGCAGAGAAGGATTTACGTGGGGATGTATAAAGTTGGTCATATCGTTAGTATACTGTTTGTTGTAGCTGTTGCAAGCGGAGTGACCCAAGGGATAGACCGACTTGCTTCAACATTACTGTGTTGCTGGTTATAATCTAAATCTACTTGTGATTTTTTCTTATTTCTCACAGTAGCTCCATGCCTTCCACATAGTCAAGGTTTGCAGTTGAAAGTATTGCAGTTATCTCAGCCCGAATTTTCGTGAGAATTGTCGCAAAAGTTACGCCCTTCCTCGTCACTTACTCGTTGACTAGTTCTCTTAGGTAGAAACGTCAAAATAATAAACTTGATAAACTTCCTCCATAATAGTTGGCAGCTATTCATAAGTTTATTAAATATGAGAAATGGTGATTCGGTACAAAGCTAAACCGCAAGAGCAAAAACCGGAGTGATGAGAATGGCGCTACAAGATTTAAAAAACATTTTAAAAAATGGTAAAAGCTTGAGAAAGTATGTCATGGTCTCATTGAGGCCGAAAGACAACATAACTGGCGGCCAACGTACGCCGAGAGTGGGCCGAATCTGCTGTATGATGTGGATAGATACTACAGTGAACTATGAGGCAAGTACGGCTTGATGGGTCTTCCTATACTTTTGGTTATATTAATTGGGACCCTATGAGGTTGTTTTGTAGGTTTTTGAGACATGAAACTTTTCATAGAACAAAGAATGAAAAGAAACAAAAGAATATTAATGATGCTATTTTGTTTGTCTCCACCCTCTTTCCACTGAATCCTAACTTTAAAATTTTTAATCAGATTTTGTAGAAAATGAATTTATCTGTACGGCTCATATCTTCAGAGTGCTATTATTTTATCTTGTGCCAGTAAACATAATGACTTTCACTTTTTACAAACAAGAAGAAACTACTGCTTTAGTTTTGAGATAAATTATCTTCACATCTCAACGTTGTGAAAACTTCAAGAAAGGTATGATTATGATCAAAAACTGATTAGAAGATGTATAACTCAAATTTTTGATAGATTGAGAATATTAGGCACTATAATTTATTTTTATTTCATTCTAGAATTGAAATTCCCAATTTTAAAATTTCTACAATAATAGCTTGATGATCGCTTCATTGCAGACATATATAATCTGTCAGAAAATTTGAATCTAAATTAAACATTCATCTATGAACTTGGTTTGAGTTATAAAAATTAAAGACATCTATTTGATTTGAAACAAACTGGGAAAAAAATTTATGCCTATCAAACATTCTCTTATCTTTTAAAAGTAAAATGAAATGAATTTAATTAAAATTTATTTTAGAAGGAAGGAGAATTGAATAGAAATACTGGAAAAAAATTGAAAAGGTGAGCTCATAGAAAGATGCATCTCTCCATGAGCTCCAAATAAAGAGGAGTATTGGAACATTCATTCTTATTTGAAGTTAATTAAGAGGTGTATTTGATTGATGTGAAGTCAGTCTTGTAGATGCTTAGTCATCAATTTTGACATAAAATTTGAAAATAGATGTGAGTAAATTCATAAATATTAGGAAAAAAACCAATAAAACGCAAGAACTATCAGATGATATTGCAAGAAATTTTAAAGGAATTTGCTTTCAGGTATAGATATAACAAGAATAAAGAGAAGCAGTTTACTCGTTGAAAATAAACATTGTTAGAGGATAAAGGATCCATGCTTCTCAATTATTAATTCTAGCCTATTCAAGTATCTAAATTTGTGATAACCAAACTACATCATAATTATCATTTGGTTGGATTTGATAGTTCATTTGTGTGGCTCGTACATACTAATCATACACAAAAATATACCAAATCTAGTGCATAATTTTGAGCTTTCACTCTCCTATGTAGAGCTTGATATTTTTTTATGTATGATAAGTAGATTCGCGGATTAAACCAAAACTTTGCAAGCTTGACAATAGTTACAAATTTCACCCTATCAAGCGGTATGTAAAAACTCTTCTATTTTTCCTTTAAATCGCAAAGGAAGTCGTTATTATAAACGTGAACACAATTCCTTTATGATAATTAATTTATTATAATATAGATCTTTTAAGGATGATAATATAATACTGAATAATTATCGTAAATTTATGGAATGCAATCTTTGCATATGGAAAAGGTAAACAGAATATTTTTTTCGTTATCATTTTCTGATTAGTATACACTTATCATAAAAAAATATACATAAACATGATCAGTAGATGAAATGTAAATGTTAAAGTTTTGAGGAACGAGCACTTTCTGCATTTATATCAATGAACAGTTTTGATTTCAATGCTTTATTGAGACCTCGAAAATGAAGGTATTATTGTATATAATAGACATACACAATAGAATGCATGCAGTTTAGAGCAATACGAGAAATATTGTGTGTAAGCACCTAATAAAAATGCACGTAACATATGAATATATTTCTTGAAAATCCCGATATGTCACATAGAATATCACTAGCTTTCTCATACAGTAGTCTAATTAACCAGACAATTTACTATAGTATCAGGACTTGAAATAACTCTTGATAAAATCCAATGTGGTATTCATGTTTACTAAAATATAATAACCGTTGTGATATGAATAAATAATAGAGTTGAACTCAACCAAGATCCGAGGAGTCATAGCTCCATTACTAAAAATGGAAAGTGCTAACATGGTTTTAAGTATAATCTTAATGAACAAATCCATCATGAATCTGTTGTCATAGCTTGGTCATTCCTTTCATATAATCCAGCTTCGCAAGTAAAATATGTACGATATGTACGATATAGGTCTCACATCCTTCCCTACCTTTGGCTTCTTCCAAGACGGGAAGGCATCTTCCCATCATTTTGGCTATATGAATGGGGCTCCTTGCAATAACGTATGGCTATAAAATCACCGCAATCACAACTTAAAGGGACCTGCATGCTCCAAATTTAACTCTTCTGCGTATCGATTCCACTTCATCATGGACTAAAATACAGCATGCGGCAGGCACTTCCACAAAATTTGTCAATCAAACGATGAATTTGAACAGTCGAAGGGGTCGCCCCTCAGTCAACTCGCCCGCACGTCGGGTCTTCTTGAGGGCGGCTGCAATGGCCGTTGCAGGCACCAGGAATTCCTGAACTCGTGAGGAAATCTCAACAGACGCAACAGAAATACAGAAAAAACATGAATGAAATGGGAGTATAAGAGCTAAGATGGGCCCGAGAACACGACAATTAAGAAATATATGATATTCCGAGCCATGGACATGAACACATTAACACACGAAGAATAAGCATTAGCTATCGTGATGGACAGGTAATGATCGAGATATCTTGCGCTTCACATGTCACCCTACGGCCTTCACGCCGAGCCGAGCCGAGCCGAGCAGAGCTCGGTGAACAAGAGATTCGCCGCCACATCACCCCCTGCCGCGGCGCCGATGTACACGTGTACTGCGCACAGGAGGAGAAGGCAGGCTTTACGTTCAGCGACGAGCTGTACTGTATTATACATCGCTGTTGCACTCGTAGGGATGGACGGATGGGTGGGTGGAAGGAAGGAAGGAAGGAAGGAATGAAGGATGGATGGATGTCCAGCTGGCCGCGTGCGGTAAAGCCAAGTTAACGGTAATTTCGAATGGGATGTATGGGCGAGGGCGTAGAGAGAGCAGGGAGACGAAGCAAGCGGAGGATCGAGCAGACATCCGGCCGAGTCAAGAGCGCGTGAAGGAGCGGGCACGTCAGGGCGGAGCGAGAGGAGGGACTGTGGGAGAACCGAGTCAGGGAGGGGAGGGAGTGTGAGAGTCAAGCGCTTGCTGGGTCCGGGGGGAGGCGCGGGGCGCGGGGGCGGGGGCGGAGACCGTATGTGTATGTAGGTAGAGCAGCGAGGGCGAGGAGCCGAAGAATGGGGGAGCAATGCTCGAGCGATTGCGATGGTGGAGGGACTGGAGTAGGTGCCAGAGCAATTGGAGTTTGATTTGCGTGGTGGTGACAGCGGTGGGACGAGGTGAAGGCGACGCAGGAGACGGTCGTTGTTGTTGTTGGGCGAAGGTGGACCGTCTTCGTCGAGTGTGATGTGAAGGCCGCAACGACGGCAGACCCCGAGGCCGGAGAGGTGACGAGGGGGGAGGGGCGGTGGCGACGATGTGACAGGAGGCGCGATGTGAATGCGGGCGGCGTTGGGAAGCAGCTAATGCGGAACCCGCGAGGGGCCATGCGGGGCTGCTTCCTGCGTGCTCTGGTTCCGCTCTTGCTTTTCTTCCTCCTGCTGCCGTATTTTTTCCAGTCATTATCGTATTCGCGAGTCCCCCCTCGTTCCTTCACCTTGGAGCCCGCAGCTGAGCCCGTGTGTTCGCAGCAGTCCTCCTCGACTTTGTTGTTGGACAACAGCTCGTTCTGCACCGGTGCATGTAAAGAAGATTGCTTTCCGCGAGTTCGCGATATATGCTTCTCTGCCAACAAGGTACTAGCCCGTCACAATGCCGAAAGTTGCTGCAACTTCCTGCCATGAAGTGTCGCCATTCCGAGGTTGAGCGTGTTCGATCTCCCAACTTTTTGGTGCTTGCCGATTGTTTGGGCCAGAAGCGCCGATTGGCGACTTCGTGAGCTCGTCGGGTGATCGCTCCATTGCCTCCGTATTATCCTTCTGAAGGATATCTCTCTGTAAATTCCAACTAGACATAGATTTTGGTCGCGGATTGTAATGTCTGCCTTCGTGTTTGTATCTTCAAATGTGGATGCGAGCTTCGCTGTCGGGCTCTCCAAGATGAACCCCCAACTTGCCGCCACGTTGGGCAGTGAGTCGGTCCTAGTTTGGAACCGCACATCTAATTTCTGCGGGAATCTTAACTGCAATGGTTATGTTGTATCCTGTTCGTCATCTGCAAATGTCGGGAGTTTCATGATCGCCCTTACTCTTAACCTATTTGTGGGCAGGGAGCTAGCAAATGGTCGGCATGATCGAGCTCGTACTTACATTGTGTTTATGCTTCTCAGGTGAGGCTTTGTAATAGGGAGACGAGGAGCCTTCGAACCAACAAACTAGGGAAGAGGCATTCACCTCCTGGCGAGTCACCTGTGCCCCACTTTATGCGATTTCAAGGGGAGAGACTCACCGTCGGAGTGGAGTATTCGGAATGTGACGAGGATTGGTCTTGGACCGATGGCCTTACGGCAGTAGCAGATCAGCGCTTTTTACCCTACAACAAACCTAACCCACATCACGAGGCTGAGAAAATTATACCAGCCGTTCTTCTGGCCAGACAATTTCATACGAAACTGCACTGGTTTTCTAATCAAGCGGAGGTTTCCAAATGGGCCACGGGTTTCTTGGAAGCGGTGAATATGACGAAGGATGTTGTCTATTTGAATCTTCCAGCAAAGCGAGATGTTCCCATCTGTTTTCACGATGCGGTTCTTTTGTCTTCTCCAACGAATCTGCGGTATGTGCCCGACGAGAGCACAAATGAGTGGTTGAGAAATCAGGTTTTGGAATTCTGTAATCTCACACGAGAGAATTCCTCATGGCCGATCACCAATGCCCTCATCCTCGATCGTACCGGTGGACCCCGTCGACTCGGCAACAAACCGGACATTGCAAGGGTAGTAGAAGACACGCTACAGGTACCTGTCGTTGACGAGCTGAGTGGAATGGGATCATTCTGCGAGCAAGTAGAACCGGTTACTAAGGCGGATTTATTTGTTGTACCGCATGGTTCTCAGAACGTAGTTTTTCTGTTTGCTCGACCAGGGGCTTTTATCATCGAGGTTTTTCCGTTTCTGTTTTACTCAACAGCTTTCAGGAACTACACTCATGCAGCCCAGTTACATGTTTACTCCCTGTTGGGGCTGCTACCTCCCGGTGACTGGCAGTTGAGGTTTTTCTCCATTTTTGGCTGGGATTTTTGCTTCGATAAATTGCGGTGGTGTAAGAATCATGCTCGGGGTCAGAAGATCTATGCCGACCTGAATGAGCTAGAGAAGGCTTTGTCGATGATTAGTCGTACGAACGGTTCTTTCACCTGACTGGAGTGAGCTTGGCATACAACAGATCCAGTAGGTTTGATATTCTTTTGTACTGAGCAATAAGGTGTTCTCACAACGATGATTCAGGTATTTGATGCAAGAGCACTTAGTTGTGTGAATTGCAGCTATTGTAATTGTGCGAGCCGATTTGCTCGGTGTTGTTAAAAGCTTGCGTGTCCAGCGTGACCATCTTACGAGCAGCAAGAGGCAGAGGTTAGGCTAGGTTAGTTTAGAACATTCAATGCCACGGAGAAACCCATACAAGAGGCAAACTTAGTAGATTGTAAATTAGCTCCTCACCATTGTATTGGATGACACATTTTAAATCAAAATTAATACACCCCCACCCTAGTGCGGGTGTTCGAAGACCAAGTTTCATGGCATTTTTCGTGTCCACAAGTAGAATGTTTTGTGATGCGTGATATATTCAAGTGGTGTGTCTGCATTCCGCGCAATGGAACCTTCGGCCCCTTGGGCTTGAGGTCAAATTCCTGCATTCTCGTAGAAACTTGTGAGGATACCGCAGAACACAATGCGTTTTGCAACACGCAGTTTCAATACTTTTAAGCTTTGGGCTCAAAAGACTTTAACTGGGATCAGATCGGGGAGGAGATGCCGAAGATAGTACAGAGGCCGAGAAAGTGATCGGCAGGATGTACAGTCAGATTCGGCAAGCCTTGCCCCGTATGTGAAACTCCATTTCCAACAGACACATGAGGAGAAGAGTTTGTACTACCACGGATGCAACCCGAGTTGTACCGCCAGTGTCCACAGTTGAACAATAGAGAAGGCGGGTACGAGATGGGAGCTCGTGGAAGCGAGGAATACTTCGCTTCATCATGGACGGTCTATCTTCGAACTGTAAGGTGAGTTGTCGTGCGCGGAGCAAAGTATGTTCCGCTTCCTGGAGTCGCAAGTTTGTCATGGATCTTTTTTTTACCCTTCTGATGTCGTTCCCAAACGATGCAGATTTCGGATTTGGGAGAAAATCTTCCCAGGAATGGTTCCAGGCATTCTCATGGAGACGGTGACCTAGACCGATCGTACGATCGAATGGTCGACCAGTGACGGTGTCAGGGCGAGCAAGTGCTGTGCATTGTGTGCAGTGAAATGTGACGTTCGATCGCTCCGGGAGGTTGAGCCTGGAGGGATGGATTATGTTCACCTTTTCATATGCTTTACGGCTGACAGAAACAGCGGATCAACAATTTCCACCACTCTTTTGCAGAGTTTAAGAACTCGCCTGGATCTATCGTCGTGATCGTATCTCGCCTCATCGAGCGATGTGCTCGTATTGAACGGACGTGGACGGAGAGCAACGTCCGATCAGGTTCACGGAAAGAGCAAAAGGCAGGCCATCTGGAGCGCACCAGACATCCGCTCGAGGCCCTCGACCCCTACGCACACGAGGTCCTCATTGTCACCGAGATGTACGTCAGCTTTCCACGATGTGTCCATCCGACCCCAGCGACAAGAATCTCCGAACAGCGACCGGGTGGGCCGAAGGACAGGACAGTCCTCATAGCTGCCAATTCCTCGAGGCCCGCCTGTCAGCAACGATCGCATTCCAGGCGCCAGGCCCGCACATCCACGCCGTCGTCGCCGTCGTCGCCCCCATATCCACTCTCATCACCTCGGCAGGTAGCCAGCGGCCAGCGCCGGCGACCGGAGGGCAACGGGGAGTCTGTGCGCCAGAGCGAAAGATTCGAAGAATATTACATGTGCATTCACAGCCACTATTGTATTATACTTGCACTGTGATCCATGGACGGACTAATTTCAGGAACCATGTTAATGTGCGGATTTTGTTCGAGAACGACTAACAATCGTGCGTACATTACGTGTAATTTCGATCATTTAGTGGATTTGATACTCTTCAGCTGCAAGTGGTTGTTAGAAAAGATGAAAAAACTGGCATGAGATCATCCTGGCTGCTGCTCCGTGCGCTTCACTCTCAAGTGATGCACTGGACCACGTGAACCGCTAAGAAGGGGAGCCCTCCTCAGATGTGAGAGAAGAGCACATCGACGATGGTCGAGTCGGCGCTTTGAGCTTGTCATGGCTCGGTTCTGGAAGCCCGATGAGACTGTACGTTGGTGGAGCGAGCAACAGTCGGGATCCAGCAGTCCAGATCGGACGGTGTCTGAAGACTGGAGGGTACTGGTGAAATCTTTTGGAAGGAGGGGAAAGAACCGGGAGCTTTGTCTGTGTGCACGAGCCAGTGGCCATGTTCGGAACCTGAAATGAAGGAAGGAAGGCTGGAGCCTGGAGCCCGGAGCCTGTCCCCAGCCTGCCATGTGTGAGCTGTTCGGTCGTGCCGTACGTTGGGCACCACGCACTTGGCAGTTTCGGAGAAGTGGGCCGAGTGGCAGCGGAACAAGCGCCACCGGACCTACTTTTTCCAGTTGGCCGCTTCCCGACCGCTTCGGCCGCGCTTCCTCCTCCGGTTGCACCCAGTCGCCTAGTGTATCGGCCCCGCCACGATTTCCTCCCTTTTCAGGCCCACAATGTCGACGCTGCGTCCTTTTCTCTCTTACATGTATTCATCTTGCAATTTGTTTTTCGCGCTTTTTTCCGTCTGTAAGCGGACTCCCCCTTCCCTGTCAAGTTTTACCTTCGCACTTTCCTTTAGTTGCTCGACCCATCACGGCAAGGAGGGCTTTTTTTCTCCAACTGCCGTCACCAGTTTTATCTCTTATGGGGTTCAATCTTTCACAGTTTCAATCTGACCACCAGTACTGTTTCCAGGGTATGTGGATTAATATCTTTGAGCATATGGGTTTGTTACGGTTTGTTTCGAGCTTCTACTCTACCGGTAGAATTTAATCTGTGACAGTAAAGTTTGAAAATATTTCCGCAACAATTAATTTTCGCATTCTGGAAGCAATATAACTTACATTTAAATCAGAAAGAAAAATCAGAGACAGAAAGATAAACAATGGGTGAACTATGATGAATTATGTAGTTATTAGAAATCAGAACGGAATGAGATTATTGGCTACCTTGTGTTGAATGTGTAGGATGGCATGTGGTCGTTAGTCTGAGTTAGAGTCACATCCCCCTCAAAACTAAAAGTCATGTTTACTTCCAATGTAGACATCCTTGGGAAGTCCTTACTATTATAATAGTCCTTCCATCTTGTTAAAGTGAGCACCACACCAAAAGAAAGGAAAAAACCTGTTTGCTGTGCAAATCGGTCACTTTGAGTACTTATAAAAGTTCCTAGCGAAAAGCAGTTAATGATTGTTTAAAGGGATGCAATACTCATTAAAAAAATTTATCAACCGCTTATGTGGCACTTACATCGCCATTCTAAAATGTGACACAGCCAATGTTTTACATTGTCTCTACTCTCGCTTAAAGGTGTTAAAATAAATCATCCACCACTTGAAGTAATCGTTTGTGTAATGGTGATTTGGCATGGACTAGAAATGTGTGATAAACCATTAGATTCTCACAACAAGTTTTGAGAAGTATATATTATTCAAATGATTACAGCCTTTGTGTATCCCACACATTATTATATTAAATATATTCATCTATCTTTTCAATTCTATCTATCATCAAAGTAACTTTATCCATGCATATCTTCCAAAGTCATCTACATTTGGAAAATCTTTAAGTATTTTCCAATATTGTATTTACATTATTTGTTCTAGCATTTGATTCCATGAAGTGTCATTTCAGATCTACTTTCAATCATCTACAATCAAGATATATATGTTATATTTTTGTATTTACTTGAATTTTAAGATAATCAGTTTCTTTTGACAAGCATATACAAAGACTTGGTGAAGTCTAAGAAACGAGTTTTATTAAGACTGAAAGTAGAATCCTTGATAAAGTACTTGATGAAGTATCCCAAGTCCTTTTGAAGACGATTAGCTACATCATCGTCAAAACCTTCTCTTGATTCCAAGTCTTTGGTAGCTTCTACCGAAAAGATTTATTTCTTTCCTGAAGCTACATCTATGTCATATTGCGAAGCAACACTTGGATTATTTTCGAAAGGAGAGGTGATGACTATACTCCAAAAATTAGCAAATGGCAAATGTGAGGATTTAGATGGTTTGTCCATTGAACTTATTAAGTGAGTAGGAGATTGTATTGGACTATTCTCACTAAGGTTTTGGAAGATGTTTCGGTTCATGATTTTCTATCAACTTGATCCATGTGGAAGATTGTTCTTATTCATAAATCAGTAAGAAATGACGTGGTGAGAAACTATCGCACTATCATCGTTGGTAGTGTTTTTGCCAAGTTGTTGGGAAAGTTGGTAAAATTAAAGTTGAACACATGAATAGATGGTTTTCCATAGAGAGCAAAGGTCCAAGCTGATTTTTGCCCTACATAAAACACTATTGATTATATTTTGGCCTTGACTGTTTTATAGGAGAAATCCATGGGCAATGGTAAAGTTTTATTTTGTGACTTCATCGATTTGAAGAAAGTTTTTGATATTGTTCCTCGTAAGATTTTATGGGAAAAACTACAAGATATTGGAGTACCGACTAATTTTCTTGGAAACATGGCCACTTTATACACTTCAGTTCAAGCTAAGATTGATGTATCTCAATCTCAAGATATCTTGAGCAACATTGGAGTTATTCAAATTATCATCTCTCCCTTACTCTATTTGGAATTTTCATAGATGAAATAGAAAGATGGTTGGATGATTGTGAGTGTGAAGGAGTCAAACTTGGAAACTTTGTCATCAAAGCTATTGTGTATGCAGATGATATCATATTGCTAGCATGTGATACAATTAGTTTACAAAATTAACTTGATACTTTGGCTAGTTTTTGTACTCAAAATCATATAGAATTCAATTTGGAAAATTCAAAAATCTTTTTTGTTGTCACTAATTCAAATTTTTTCTTTTTTATTAAGTACTAGAATTGGAAACATGAAATGTTTGTAATGTTTTACTTTTTTTTAATCTTGTGTAAAGATGTTAAAATGATTGTGGTATATGACTTATCATACATCATTTGAAGTAATTGTTTGTGTAATGTTGATTTGACATGAATAAGAAATGTGTGATAAACCATTCAATTTTCACAATATGATTTATCATAATACTAGATTGCATGAGGTGGTTGAAACCTTTTGATTTGAAAAATCAAATCTTACGCTTAAGTTGTAGAAGATGTTTTATTTTATTTTTCAAGAACAAGAAATTGAAAAATCCAATCAATTTACGTGTAGAAAAAATGTTAAAATTTCATGTTTATATGAAATAGAAAATAAAGATGTCAAAAGTGTTATCATCAATTTTTTTGTGAAACACTTCATATTTCCAATATACATAATAGTGTGTTAACACTATACTATAGTTTAAAATCATTTGGATATTTGTAATCGATACCAGCCACGAGGTTATAATTGAGATCAAAAGATTTATTGGAAATATGAAATGTATAACCAAAAAAATTGATGACAAAACTTTTGATATCTTCATTCTCTATTTCAGATAAATATGAAATTCACACATTTTTCTTACGCGCAAATTGATTGAATTTTTTAATTTCTTGTTCTTGAAAAAATAATGAATAATCTTTGTAGCTTCAACGAAAAATTTTATTTTCAAATCTAAGCTTTCTACCATCTCATGCAATCTAGTACTATCTGCATTTGTCGATTGAGAACATACCTTCCCTTGGATATCATTGAACAAATGTACTTGAACATCTACTCTACACACTTATGTAATCACTTTAACTCTCGAATTTGAGTGTTTGCAAGAGTTAAAGCAACCGTTTACCTCTTGAACTCATGTCAAAATTACTTCAATTATTCAAAAATCGTTTGCAAAAGTTAAAAAACATCATCTTGAACAGTCGTATTATATCAACTTGATATAACTTAGCAGTTTGTCCAAACTTCTTTGATCTCACCCGAATGCCAAAAAGTGAAGAAATCATTGAATTTTGGCCTTGCAACTCCGTACAAGAGGAAAGTTTCCAAACCTGTACATTATTCTCAATTTTCTCAGTCCACAAACTTTCAATTTCAATTCATGCTACGTCTCAAAGATACAACTTTTTGATTATTTTGATTACCATACAAACAGTGGATTAAAGAAAATATTTCAAAAATTCCATAACTTTGGAATCTATCATACATTCAGATTCAAACTTTGCAAGTTAATGCTCACCACTGGTCTCCCAGTCCTTACAAAGTTTCAGATCATGTCATGTTCCGTCTCCAAGATATAATTTTCTGAAGATTTTGATTACAACACAAAGATTCAAAATTCAAAGTCAAAATTCCAAAAATCACGTAATTTTGTATTTCAACATCCATTTAACATCAAACTTTGCAATCTACAACACACTATTGGTCTCCCGATCACTATAAAATTTTAACATCAATTCATGTTACATCTACAGGATATAACTTTCTGAAAATTTTAATTAACACCCAAAGATTCCAAAAAAATATAACTTTTCGACAATAAATTGCTATCTATATACTTGTAGGCTGTTATACAGATATACTATTGAACTCTATAAACAAAATGCATATTGTATGATAATATGTCCGATCAGTTTTAAACTCACACTATTGTATATTCATGTGTTTGTTTCATTAATATTTGTGCAGATTTTTTCATTACAATTTAGTGTCCATGGATGTACATCAGAGTAAATCATGAAAACCACTTATAAAGGTTCAAAGTAATATCATGAATTTTAATTTTAACACTATATTATATGTTAAAATCACCTTGATATTCTTAGTCGATACCACCTACGGGAGTATAACCGAAATCAAAAAGGTGCAGATTCGAGTTGTACCTGCAGATTACAGAATGGACATGCAAGAATGCAAAAGAAATTGGATGGCGATGTCTGTAGGTAAGAGAAACGCCAGATAACAATCCACGAAAGACAACATTCAAGAGTGGAAACAGAAGAGAATGATTAGCAGGTACCGCGGAGGGATGACCTAGCTTGGTTGCTATGGATACGGAATAGAATCCAGAGGGTGCAGTAAACGCAGAAGTGAAAGTGTATCAAGTCACACTTGTTCTGTATATCTAGCAATACTGAGTACAAGTATTCAGTGCGAGCTCATGTTACGAGGCATGCTAAAACCTGAACTGACTGATACCCTAACAGGAGAACATGAATAGTGGTGAAAGCTTAAAGGCTTCGGCAGAGTCCATTTGGTCAAGAAACACCTAGAGCTACTGACAAGGAAAGACTTCAAAATTGTATATAAAGTGCATACATTAGAGCAGCAGAAGCAGAACAAGTTGTTGCTAGAGTAGTTTAGTCCCGTATACAGGAGAAGAGTACATCTTATCATTCAAAAATCAGCTTATAGCTCTAAGTTTCAATCCAGTTGACCCGAACCTCGTACTTTACTGATTTGCACCTCGGCTAACCGATTAACTCCGATTAACCGAATCGGCTAACCGATTTTGATTGGTCACCTCTGTTAACCTGTGAAATTGTTTAAATAAACTCTAAGTGACAAGAAAGTAAAGAAAGATCGTGTACATGTGAGTTCATAGGACATAAACGCAGCTTTCAAGCCAAACTAAGTCATAATTACTTAGTATATAACCGTTGTTGTCTTTCTATTTGCATAGATTGTAAGTGATTGTAACACACAACATTGACTTAATCAAATGTCATATTACTGACCAATCATTGTGACTCATACGTCAGAATCTTCAGTGTACTAATAGCGAACCCAAAATCAAGTTCAAGGAGCTTCTGAAAACCAATTCATAACATCTTGATTAAGAGCGACTCCTTGCTCTAGTCTAGGAGTTGCTCTTATCTACGTCAGTTTCGAACAAAATAGGTGATAAGAGATATTGATAGATTTACACTGAATGAAGACATAAAAGGAAAGGAGAAATAATTATGAGAATTCATTTTAAATTTTTAAGAAAACGTTTCCTCTTCAAGGATTCCATCATAAACAATCAAACAAACAATTACATGTCTGCCGTACTCTTCTCATCATTAAACTTAGCCGGCAGGGAGCCACACAACTGCAACAAGTAGAACATATAGCACAAAATGCTTCAATTTACACCAAGCTTGACACACTGACTAAAAGCAACCAAGACATTACACATCCCTTAAGCAACAAAAGAAAGTGTAAGGAAGTGTCGCCATAGTGCAAATTGTAAGAAAAAGACACATTTTAGAAATGTACAGAATGTTAGAATACATTGAAAGTATGAAATATGTGTGTATCTCGATGAAGACGAATAACCATTGGGTGTTGCGGGACATGTATCATATTTTTTTTATGAAATACAAAAACATGTATTTTGACGTATATGAAAGTTAGAATTATACAATGTACAGCTAGTAGGTCTTCTTTTACTGAGTATGCGCAGCGCATAATTCCACGGCATAAGTGAAAGAAAGCCAGGGCTAGGAATGTGTCGGTATTGTACACATCTTAAGAAAGGAACCCCTTTGAAAAAGACTGTGAGTCTTCAGTTGGAGCAGGGTGAAAGCGCGCTCTGTATTTCCATTTACAGTAATGACCAATTTTGCACACACATAAATAAATTGTGGGAATAAGAAGTGACTTGACTTTGTTCAAAAAGACAGGTGACACGAAACAAATGAGTATATCGATAAGTTAGAGAAGCAAATGTTCTTGTGGCAGGTGGTTATTCTCTCCAACCTAACAAACTTCGACGCCTTCTCTAACTGGTATACTGGTTGTCAGGGCATTTGCCTGTCCACATTCTCATCGTGATCTTCAACAAAGACTGCTGCAAGCTAATTCTAAGAACACTCCACCTAGTAGCTGCAGAGAAAGTTGTAGTATCAGGATTGGGAGTCTGAGAACTAATATGACTAGACGTTGGATAGATAAAATCGAGGTAAAATATAATCACTCTGGGTCTATATTCCAGGAAGTTGGCCACTGACCACTGAGATGAGACTCTAACGTGTGCGAAAACTAAGGGACATGAGTACTCTGCGTCACGAGGACCCATTTTGTATGACTGCAACACACTGATCTTCCCAACAGCTTGCAAAATTCGTAGCTATACGGCTAACGCTTAGCAGAGAAGACGAAAAGGTTCAGTCCACACAGAGATCGATAAACTGGTTCACATATTCGTTAATATGACTGCAAATAGTTATCTTCCAAACAATTTGCAGAATGTACAGAAATACGGCCAACACTTGGCAGAAAAGTCGGTAAGGTTAAGTCCTTACAAAGGTTTACAGATTGGTGCTCCTATTCGTTAGTTGGCGAAGAAATGCAGAGGCAGGAATTCCATATCATGATTCTTTCCACCAATCGTAAAATCACATCGAGGACTGATCAACTGGTATACATCAGAGCTCTTTGCTAAATTGTGAAACATCATGACCATTTAAAGACTCTCTCACACATAGAAAAAAGACAAATGCAATCCAATATATCGACACGATCGAATTGCAGCGAAGAGGTATACAGAGGGTTTCCCGACTAAATGTGCAACTAGCTATGTACATAGAAAGTCAGACATCAGGGAGGGCCTGCAATCATGCTTCTCCTCCTTTCATTCCTGGCATCATCAGATTCAGAAACACATTTTAATGATAAACCTATAACCACACCAAAAAAAAACTCAAAAAAATATTCGAAAACATTATACAGAAGAGTTAATGCACTCGTTTCACACCTATACATATTGGACGTTCTCCGGATACAAGTGGTTCAGTGTAGAGAGAAATTCACCTTGATGCTGAGAGTCTAGTCCCTGGCCGAGGCAGACGAAGACAGTGAATTGCTACTAAAGCACTGCCTCGGCTTGACAGACAATTCTCCGTTCAAGATTGCAGCATGCTCGTCCGTGTTGGAATGCCAGGCATAATTTTATCACTTACTCACGAAACCTCGCAAGAATTTTATAGATTTATTGACGGGTGAATTTGCAGCCATAGAACTGTAGAGTGCATTCTCGAGGTCAGCAGAGTCGGGCCTTCGCTTCAGACTGCTCACACATTTATAAGTTTCTCCTTCTTTGACAAATATAAGCCAAGGTCTTCCAGCTGGGGCTCCGCTTTTGACATGCTTTAAAATTGCTCCCTCCGTTGTACTAAAGAAGCCCTTAATGGCTAAGGGGGTGAAGGAGTACGCAACCTCAAACGATGATAGTAGAGAGCCCCATCTTTGATCCCCTTCTTCCTCCCCAGACCACTCTCCATTGAGGACAACTATCGGCCTGTGTCCGGCGCTTCTTGATATCGAATCAAGGGCTGCAGCGTGAGTGAATTTGGGTGCAACAATTATAGCCACCGCTGTATCGTAAGGTACTCCTTCTTCGCTCTCCAAAGAAAAAAACCGTGATGCAAGGACTTTGCTGGCATTGACGAGGTCCGTGGGGACGACTTCGAGCAACGTGGAAGGAAAGTATACGGCAACCGAGCCGAAGACTTTCTTGTCGCCGAGGAACGACTCAATTAAATCCAATGTTAAAGAAAAGAGTGCTTGAGGCGACTCGTCCAGAACCGGAATGTCAACTCGAAGTCTTTGTTGCCGCAGCGACTTCCGCTGCTTCACAGTAGTAGGCCCTGAAGCTTTCAAAGCTTTCTCCAACAAGGACGATAAAGAGCCCCCGGCCTGCTCTACGGTCTCCTCCCTACTCCGCGGCGGAAGATCATCACCAACTCCGCCTTCGGCAAGCTTTGAGGAGATTCGAAAACGACTCCCACTTCTCCTCCGACTTCCCGCACCTGAGAATCGCTCGACGCGTTGCGAGATTCCTCTCCCCCTCGACGACAAATCCTGCAAGTCAACAGACAAATAATTTCTTGGACGCGCGGTCACTCTACTGATCCTCGAGGCATATGTAGAAATCGTTGACGCACACACCACGGGCGCACCAAAACTCAAGGCAATGCAACACGAAATGGCACCCGCCATTGCGGCACCCTTGTGTGAAATGCAGGTTTGAATCCCAAATCCACTCCCCCACCTCCTCTTTCTGCTCGTCGTGCCGTGGACCTCGTTGTACTGTAATCTTCTTCGTCATTCTCGCAACCCTCTTTCCCTGGCTACGAGACAGATCATGCAAGTCGCGGTCGTACTTTCCTATAAAAGGCAGCGGCTCAGGAGCCAGAACAGGATCCCAATTTCTTGGGACTCGGAACCTCCTTCGCTCCTGTCCCCTGATGCACCACTGTCTGTCCTTCGGTTCTGTCTGCCTCTATAACAGCTTTCTAATTTGACCGCTGTAACTGCGAAATCGACTCCGTTACGTGTACGCTACTATAGTATCCCACATCTGTACGAAAAAATGACATTTTCTCCTCTTTGCACACTAATGTACGGCTATCGTTCTTAAGTATAAAGGCAAAGAATTCATTTATTCTCCTAGCTATACAACTACGACGTTAATCAATCACGACGCCAATTTTCCTTCTGCATGGCTTCGAACTTCTAACATCCTTTATATAATAATTGAAGCATAATTCAATCAACTGGAATTAATCAAAAACCATGTAATATATTTTTTTTATCTTTATTCATATTTATCTAACTATATTATTATATGATTCTTGGTAAGGTGCTAGCATAAAGAATAAAGTCTGAATAGAAATGTACTTTTACCTGATTTTTTAATCCACTATCTATTTTGAAACGTGTAACCTCCACCAGATATGAACCTGCTTCATCTCTCTTATATCAACTTCATAAACTTATAAAGGCTCAACAAATTTAATCCTGCATAGATCCTTGGATCCCCAACCCCACTATTCAACCCAGAAAATACTTATTCTCATGCACATCTGAATAGTAAATAAATAATCGTTTTACTCCAAGTGAAAGTTGATTTTAACAAAATATTGACGATTGACTCTATCAATAGAGTTCAAATAGTACTTTACAACTATAATTTTTTTTTAAAAAAAACAATAGTTAACTCTTCTTATCTGAATGATTTAAAGGAATGAATAAAATTTAGGTAGGTGGAACAGATTGTTTATCATATCTATCAAAACTTATAGCAAATTTTTAAGACATTCTGCCGTGTCATTAAGGTATTTGCACTTAATAAATTTTAAAAAAATTTAATAAAAAACACAAACTGTTATAAATTTTCATGTCATCATAAATTAAAATATGTTGTATGCACATTATCTTATAATTACTATATATATTGGATTCTTCATTCTAATTTACTTTTAATCATATAATTATTTGATATAATTGATTTGATGTATATATTACCAAATGAATTAAGTACTATCATATGAATATAAAATTTCCGACTTCAAACACGAATAATCCACTTCACTTATTTTGTAGTTGGTTAAAAGAATATCCAGATAATTGAAAAAAACTAAAATTAAATTTTTATGTTTATTTTTATTAGTCATTAAAGTGTTTCCAAAAAAGGTCACACTGTTTGATTCTTTGATTTATCATGAATATTTGCCAACAATCAAGTTTATCAAAAAACCATACGTATATCCTACTCATCAATTTTTGCATAATATGCAATTAAGCAAAAAAATGCATAAATTTCAATTTCTTTAAAACTAATTCTCTAACCAGTATCAAATTTCACAATAATATGATTTTTGATTATAATTAATTCAAAATTTTAAATTTATAAAAAAAATTGTTTATTTTCTAAAAAAATAATTATAAAAAATGCAATGATGTTATTATAGAATAAAAGTTAAGTTTCATGTGTTATTACGCATTTTAAAAAAATTATTGACTCCAAAGTCACATAAAAAAGAAAATTTGATCATGATTCTTAAATAAAAAAATCGTGATAATTTGAAATTTATATGGCAATTTTTACCACTAATTTGTAAATTTTTTACTTTAATATCATATAAAAATTTGAATTTTTTCATAATTTATAAAATTTGAATTTTAAACTTATGAGGAACAATCATTATGAAGATTCTAATACTCTCATGTATATGTCATTTGAAAATTTTATCAAAACAAAGTTTTTCAATGAAGTTATCAATAAGTAAAAAACGAGTTTATTTATTAAAATAAAAGATATCAATTTTTATCTCTTATAAAAGAAAATCAACACTAGTTTTACTTAGATGTTCAATTGTAATCTGTATTAATAATTATGATAAAAATATTTGATTGGAGTTCAATTCAAGTACAAAAGAAGAATTTTAAACTTGCAAGTTTAAATGAAATCACAAAGTTAAATATGCAATACATCATTAAAAAAAATTATTTATCTCCAAAATTTGTTTATTTATAGTTTTTCATATATGATAAATTGAATTTTCAAAATATCTTGATACAACAAAATTCATGTTAAGTTTTGTTTTCTCAATATGAAGTAAATATTTATATCGTAATTTCAAAACTATGATGTAAAAGACAATAAACATATTGAATTTTCATTAGATTAATCATTTTTTTCAAAAACACTACACTAATATAAAAAAAATAGCTGAATTGGAAAATTTTGATATGAAAAGTATCAATCCAATAATTATGATGAATGTATCATAAGATGTGATCATTTAAAGCTTTATATTTGTTAGATTTTTCATTGCAAAGAAAAAGAAATTTTCTTAATACACACGTCATATGCATAGACATGACTTTGATTAACATTCAACATACGCAATTTATCATTGTGTAGTTTTTATATGAAAATATTGCATACTATAATAAGAAAAATCATAAAAATGTCACAACATTTTGTTTGAATTTTTATTCAGTTGATGTTTGACTTGCACTAATTCAAATCAACATAAACTGAATTATGAGTAGATATGTATTGATGTATGAGATATGAACATTTAAAATCTAATAGTTTAATCTCATTTGAATCACAAATTTGCTCAAATTTTGTTTGCCAATCTTGTTGTTTTTTGTTAAGTATTGAACTACGCAATTTTGCAAATAAAAACTAATTGATTCATCCATCATTAAATGTAAACACATACTTATATGTAAATATAATTATATATAGATTTTGTTTATTATCAACTTAACATGTCAAAGGTTTGGCATTGTTCAATTAGCCATGAATAATAGTTTTACACACATGAATACTTTTGATATATCTAAAAGTTTAAACATCTTTTAAATGCATTTATTTTAAATTGGATATAAATATATTCACCTTGACCTTTTCAAGCGCAATATAAAATAATACACATATCATAAGTTGCATAATGCTTTGTCATCATTAATCTATAACATCTTTTCTTTCTCAACGACATCAAATAAACATTGAGCTCCAAGACACTTGAAGTTTGGTAACAAAAGAAAACACATTTACTTACATTTTAAAATTTTAATTTGTTTCAAATATAATGAATCATTTTGAATTAATATATGCATATCAAATTTTTTAAAAATTATATGAAGATACATTTTCAATATAATAGAGTATTTCTCTAAACTATTCATTTTCAATGTACATTTCAATTGATTTTTGCAAATATCAACATTAAATTAATTCATTTCCATAATAAGCATGTTGTTCATGTGAATAATAATAATAATAAAATTATTTATTTATTATTCATTTTCATTTAATTAGATACATGTATGATCAACAATTTGTAATATTATATATATATTAATGAAATTATCAAACATTGCATTTAACCATTCAAAAGTTTTTATATTTAACCAACATGACATATAAAAATAATTGTGAAGTCGGTGGCATTAACAATATTTTGACTATCAAATGTAATAAAATTGACATATACAATCAATTTTGAAGATAATGTCAGTGATTTGACAACCAAATGTTATAAACATGACATACACAACTAATTTTATATGCAACGGCGACTTGAAGTGTGTATAGCGGTGATAGTGTCTTCAATTTGTTTGAAGTATATATTGAGAGTCTCAAATCATTGTACTTTACTCGTGTCAATACAAATTGCATCATACTTCTTCTTTTTTTATTGCAACATATTTTGTTGACTTCTATATTTACTTCAACTTTGTTTTTATTTTGATTTGAGGTGTCTCTTTAGTTCTAATTTCTGTTTGGATCAAGAGTTGCGTTTAATCAATACACTGATTTTAGTTTTTTTGTTAAAAAATTTGAAATAACATTTTTGAAATTAAAGTAATTAAAAATATTTCAATGTCACAAATGTGATAAGTTTAAATATAATCTAAAATTTCTTCATCATTAATATTTTTTTGCATGTTGCAAAGTGCAACTACTAACATCATAATTCATTGTCAAACATCGAACTTAAAACTTTTTAATCATTTAAGCTGAAACATTATCGTTAACTTTGATTTTCACACAACGATATTTTTAAAAGTGACAATTCTTGACTTATTTCCAATATAATTATTTTTTAAGAATATTCAACTCAATTTATATTAGAGCAATTAACCAATTAGAGCAGAGAATCCACATAGATTCCAAATCTGAGCTGCTATCCGATAGCAAGCAATTAGTGGCATTATTCAACATTGCCAAGGATATATGATATCTTTCGTCACATTGCTTTTTACTCTTTGCGTCGGACGCAGGTGTGTTGGTTGTAGAACAAAGTGGAGTGATCGTTCGGACTTTGGTACCTTCAATGAGGTACATCAATCCTTCAACTCGAAGGATCCAACTTATATGATATTTCCAGAAGTGAAAGTGCTTCCCATCAAGTTTGGGAAGATCTTTTTATGCAACTCCGATGAAAGTCCATGGAGAACTCATCTTTCTCAAAATGTTTGTTATTCTTCATGTTGGTCATGATGTGGTGTAAAATGCTGATACCACTTTCATTACTTTCATAACTATCGCAAAATCTGAAATTTTGTGCTTGAATTTCATGAATCTTTAAAATTTCGAGCAAATTTTTTAAAATATTCTAAATTCGGACTCCCCTAGTGCTTCAGATCAGCACTGACAGTTATTCAACAAATTTGTCGGTCAAATTTGGAGCCGAAATTTAAAACCTGAATGGATACGGTAATTGCTATGTATCTACGGTAATTGCTCTATCAGTTAGCATATAGGTGGTTCAAAGTTAGAAGCATACTCCTAGTTTTTATTGATTCAAGCGTACTTGAATAAGAGTAGAACTTGCTTTGATACCATATTAGATGAATAGAGCAATGAGAGTTGAAAATTCACACAGAGTTTGAGAAAGTATTGAATAGATAATTGTTTATGAACAGAAGTACCCGGATTGGATTTAAATACCCAATTCAAGTGAGACAAAGGGAAGCAATGCACACAGAATATCACACCTCCACAGTGGGATCATACACCTTACATTGATACACACCCATATCATGGGACATATCACTATGAATGATCGCATCCCCTGAAGTTAACAATCATAAGTAGTAAATGAAGACTAATCACTACATCTCAGACCTAACAATTATGACTCTAATTGTACTATTCCGAACACATGGAAGTTATAATGAGTAACTGTATTCTAACCATTTATATATATCTCAAGATCCAAAACGGTTGTTACTTTTGTCATTTTGGGATTAGGATTTATCTCAAATCACATTCAATTATATATTGGTTTTGAAATGAAATTTATGGAAAAAATAACACCATCATTTTTATAATTAAATTTTAGTTATCAAAGCACTTATAACTTTATTATCAATCTATTGCTATGAATAAATACATTAAAATATATATATATATAAAGCACATAATAAATATTTAAATAAATATTATAAATTTAAATTTAAGTTTAAATTATTTAATATTTTATCATCATATTACAAACATCACTAACCAGATTTTAAGATACAAATTGTGAATTAGAGTACACCGTGATATTTTGTATTAAACTATTAGTTATCAAAAAAATATAACTTTTTTTAAAGTTATCATTCAAACTATTATAATAAAGCAACACACTTCAAAATGCCTTATACAAAACATATAATATATAAAAAAAAATTCTAAATATATTTAATATTTCAAAGTATTTAACAATTAATTATCACATAAAATGACATATTTTATTTTATGTTTTGATTGAATAATAACATTCTCATGTTAAACTAAAATTATCTTGCATGTTCATCACTTATGCATTGATGTCTTTAAACTTGAAAATTCATTATGTACAAAGATGGATTTAAAGCTAATGTATTGCAAATAATTGAATTAAACTTAAGTTGCTTTCAACTGATTTTTTTATAAAATTGACGCTGGATCTTGCTTTGCTTCTGTAGTGAAGTTGATTATATCAAATTTTGAATCAAATTTGCGTAGAATTACTACATTATGGTATCTTGAATATTGTTATTACATAATTGCAAATGCAAGTCATGTATATAGTTATTCATTGCATCTTCATATTCTAAATCATGTTGAGTCTTGATTTTAATGCAAACGTGTGACATAATGATAATGTATTTTTAGGATATAATTTTCTTCTTGCTTTAATTTGTATGTTGATTCACATCATCAAGAACACGAACTAAAATTGATAAATTAAATTTTGTGATATAATTTAGATTTTGAAAACTTCAATTTGTTTTATATCTAAACCGTCATACTTCCACATCAATTTAATTTCTTAAAATGCATGTATCATCTTGATTTCTAAATCTAACATGTCTCATATCTCAATCTTTTTTTACCATGCTATTACAACCTTTTGTAACTTTTTCATTTCTTATCTCAAATACATTGATATTATAATTGTTTTATTATAAAATCTTCAAATTCAATTCAATTGCCAAACTACAATATTTCAGACATTTGAATTTATTTCAACTTTGATATCATTGGTTACAAATCTATAAGATCATTCATATAATACTTATATTATTATTTTTTAAATAATATTCTTCTTTCATGATTTTACAAGCATAATTATCAATCAAACTTACAAATTTTTTATCATTCAAGCTTTAAACTTAGATTTCATCTCATTCCATGTTATGAGAAAGATCAATTTGAAGCTTAAAATCAATCACTTCTTATGTTATGTAGATGAAAAATCTTGTAAGTTGATCACTCAAGATATTTTTACAAGATAATGTAAAATAAAATGCTACAGTAACGCGAGAATGTGGATGATGTACCTTGCAAGTTGATAATTCAAAATGTTATTAAATTTTATTCATTAATGAAATTTCCAAAATTATTAAATTTATTTTCTACTTTTCATGATTGATTTACTCATGTTATGATCGTTATTGACGATTGTCCAATCAAAAGTAAGTTTCATTGTTAGCTGATATTCAGTACTAAATTATATATCATAATTAACATTCACTTGTAACTTTGTAGATTCTTTCATTGCAACAACTACATCTTGATCAATTACATTGCTTTAAAGTGTCTGAAAATATCATCACATGTATGAAATCATTTATTAAAATATGTTCACGTCTTGTTTTGTATTTTTTTGTCATAAACGAAATCATGATTAGATAACATTTAAAAAAAATTAAGTGTAATATTTAAACACAAATGTACAAACATTTCATATTCTTATTTCATGCTCTAATATTAATTGACATATAAACTTGAACTCCAAATTCACAAAACCAACATATGAATACATTAAAAAAACATCAATATGAATAGAGCTGATTTGTACGGTTAAGTATACATTCATATTGACATATGTTATTTCATAATAAATCCTAAATTTATATTGCAACGATATCAAGTCACACCAGTAGTGAATTTATTGTATAGTGATGTATAATTAGCTAATTTGAAGATCAAGATACCAAAAGTTAATCAAGTTTTAAATGATCGATTAACTTGTTGAGGTTAACTCCGGTTAAGCAGTAACCTCTAGACCTAGCTATTTGTAGCTGATACGACGTCTAGACTTTGGGTGAAATACCCCAGCTTCTGCCTTGTACATTGTCTTGTTTTCGACAAACCTTGAGTAAAAGGTGTATCATTGTTCCTGGTTGACGTAGCCCACCGTACGAAGGTACGGTGAACCATCTACGGCGGGTCTTAATTGATTCTCAGATTTAAAGAGAATGTTCATTTAAAACTTGATTAACTTTTGGTATCTTGATCTTCAAATTAGCTAATTATACATCATTATACAAGAAATTCTTCCTGTTACATCTTCCCCCAGGGTGAACCACGTGTCTCTTGTGATCGTTTGATGATTCTCAGATTTTACGTCTACATAAATTTCAAAATAAATAATATATATATATATAATCATGTTGAGATTATGAGATTGAATAAATTCGCAAATCTCATTCTAATGAAACCATCTGACATGAATTAAATATAATAAAATTTAAATATCAAATCAAATATAGCAATTTTTTGTGCCAAACATTAAATTTAGATTTTTTTGAATGCACAGTTTGAATGCAAGTTATAAAATGTATTTATAATCTTCTTCTTTTTTAACCTACAAGCTTAACATTTATAAAAGCAAAATAAGTGAACTATTTGTAGATATCCATATATATGTCTTCATAAATTAAATGAAATATCAACATTTTATTTATTTATATTTTATTTTATATTTTTCATTCATTCACTTATATGAAATTTCATTTCTATGACATATTTTCATGTATAAACAAATAAAAATTCAATTACGTGTGTATATATATATATATACACACGTAATTGAATTTTATATATTTTATAATTGAATATATATATATATATATATATATATATCTATAATTGATACAATTAAATTACTGATTTATTTATTTCTGCTTCAAAAATATCATGTGTGAAAAGTAATATTTATTTTTTATATGGAATTTAATATATATATATATATATATCCATATGATTGCTAAATAAAGTAATTTCTATATTAATATACATACGTATGATAAATCGGGTTTTTTTCATAAGATCAAATCAATAAGATAACAAATATGAACGGATTATTATTATTTTTAAATATGCATTCTGAAGAGTGTGAAATTTAGTGTTATTTTATAATAATATTAAAAATGATAAGTAATATTAAATTTTAATCAATTATTTGTGTAATTTGAATAATATTATTGAAGTGTAATGATAATAATTATTAATTTAATATTTTTTGCAAATAAAATAATGAGAAGAATTGTTTACTTTTTGGTTCAAATATTTTACTTTTTTTTTTAGTAAAAATAATAAATATCTTTCTTTGTTTTAAATTGATTTATTCTTTATTGATTTTGATGACATACAATCAATTTGTTATTCACTTTTGCTTATGTTGAATTTAAAGAAACTTATTTCATCCAATCGACCACATTTTTCTAATGTCTCTTTCAATATTTGTCAATGTCAGGTTGAAATAATCTGCATGTGAATTGTTGTATGATATAAGAATGTTTTGTATCTTTTATGAAATTATTCTAATCATTTAATTATTATAATTTTTAGAAATTATTTTTCTATAATATAAGTAAAACAAGTATATATTATTATATAACATATGATCAAGCATGTACCACTCTAAATACATAAAGTTTTTGAGTTTTTGAGACATAATACTACAACATTTTTGCGACTATTTATACAATCAAACCTTACTTTAGTTTTCAATCTTAGAGCAAACTTCATAAATTAGCAAACAACATTATTTTTCATATTTCATAAAAAATAGGAGATTTTTTGTCTACTAAAAAGAAATAATTTTATTTTTTTTGCATGAACAAAAATTTGACATGAAAATAAAGCTTGATTTATATTTTAATGTGATTATATTTCTTGATTATAATAATTAAGAAAAATACCAACAAATGATAGTAAAAAATAACAGCATTTGTGTTTTGAAATACATTAAAAACCTACGAAACCAACTCATTTTGGACTAGAACTATGCAAGTTTTTTGTAAGTAAACAGTAGATTTTTTTAGCAATTCATTCATATGATATGTTGTTACATCTTTGCACATCAATATGTTGAACGTACCAGACTTATTATGTTCAAAAATTAAAAAAATGCTTTCATGATATAAGTTATTGCTATCTTTAATGCTTGATGGATTTATTAAATTCACAATGATGGAGTTAAATTTTGATTTCCATGTTTCATTGTTTCACATCATGTAGATTATCTATTAAATTCTACATGTTGATTGTTTTTCCATCAAGTAAAATAACCGACTTTCATATTGATTATGTAAAGTACACCCAAATGTTCAATTTTGTACATATTGTTCAAATCTAAATTTTAATATGTTTTATTAACATAATTATACTTGATGTATGTTGAAAATCAGTTGAAGTGATTCATAGTCGACTAATACATTGTATGTGGATATTTTTGTATGATGAAAATTACATAATTAATTGCATTCGGTTACTTAGGATATGTACGGTGTTATAATATATAGTTTCAAGTGTGATGCAATTGAAATGTAGACCATACTATTCGTTGAAATTTTGTGTTGGTAAGCCTTTCCATTATTACAATTGATTTTTATCTTGGTTCCTTGAACATTATTTGATACACATGTTACTCAATCATTTTTACTTTTATCAAAACTTAAGCGTTAAAATTTACAAACTCAATATGCTACACATGAACATTCTCCAAGTTATGAAAAATAGTCATTTTTCATTTCATGCTGACCATTAGTTTTCATAAACATGTGTTTTAAAAGCACAATCATGATTCAGAAATTTCATATTAATGGTCTATGTATATCACGATAACAAAAGATCAAGATACTGCATGAAACTTGATTGAAAAGAGTAACCGATTGGATAGCATATCACACAAACATACAAGAATTTCATCACTTTATATATAGATGAGTGGAGAACATGAAGCTATGTGCATACACATCACAACGAAGAAGATGCATTGCATACAGATATTCAGACTAAGATGTCAAATAGTCTACTTACAATAGGAGTATATAAAAAGTCACAAGTTAACTTGATAACTCTCGTAAGGACAAAACCAACTAGTTGTATACACGTTGATTTATACATGTTATAATAATTAACTAAAGAAATTGAAATTCTTGTTCTAAAGTACGACACACTATCTAACAAAATTTGAATGTGGGTGTCCATAGATTCTAAAGCAAAAGTGTTAGGACGTTGAGATGAATTGTCATGAGCGTGACGTTACTCTTCACGCTCATAGAAGAAAAAGTAATTTTTTTATGTCGCATGATGGTTAGAAGATGTTGGCAGAGTCAGTCAAACATATACTTAGTTCGTTTGTATCAAGTAAATGAATGGGGCTAGTACATGTATGCACTTAAATCCAAATCTAATGCAGGACATACGAATGTTTACTCCATATGATATATCCATTCTATAGTTTCTTAACAAACAAAACAAAGTCATAACAATATGGATAGCTATCTCATTGTTTTAATATATCTCATTGTTTGCTCCGGTAATACAGTTTTAATACTGTAAACTCTAACCCCCTGCAGCTAATAATAAAGAGTTACAATTCTATTGTTGCATACCTTAGCGAGATACACAACAACACAACCGGACAGCTCATCAAAGAACGACTCTACAGGTCCAGTTTCTAGATTACGATCAAGTGGTTTGGTAATCGTGGCAAAGGGCAGAGGAAGTATTCTTTCTGAAGTTTGAACACTCGCCAACTGACTGTAATCTCTTCTCTTCACCTCGGCTACATCAGTCCTCGGGTGAGATTCGCGTGGAGAGTGGCCTTTTTTAGTGTTTCGTGCGCGTGCGGAAAGCTGACCCCAAAAAACAAGAAAGAAAAGAAAGATTGCTGACCCATTCGTCAAGTCATGAAGAAGGCTTGGGATGTTCCAAAAAACACTTCCTTATCTTTTTCGGTGGGACTGAAATCAAGATTAGGGCATTGATTAAAAGAAACATGTGCCGTTCGGGCGTTGAAATATTTGGCACGTTGACGTTTGCTGCCACAGGTGTGCACTTCCGCGTATCAACCCGTTGATCCGTTGATGTCCCCGTTCAATCTAGAAGCTCGGGGCTCGGATTGTGGAAATGGGCCGATTCTCGTCAAATGTAACCGAGCGGTCTGACTTCTGTCGCCTCGATACGAACAGAAGTACGGTCACATCCGTTCATCGCGTGGCAGCGCTCAGCGATTCGTGACCGAAGCCGAACGGACTGCAAAAGTCGGAACGTGAAGATTTGCAAGGCAGAGACGGCGGACGAGCCTAATCCGACGTCGTCAGCTCTGAGGAGGAGGATAATGTGACGAAGGACAGTGTCGAAAAGCGTGATTAGCGGCACAATCGTAGCTGGCAGCGAGGGATTAGGCCCATACAGCGTACGTACCATCTACGGTAAACAGGAGAAGCAAAAGATCGGGTGAGGAGCAGGCAGGACAGCTTTGACTGACGAAGCAGAGTTTGACTCTGCTGCTGTCGGGAGCTGGGACCGGAGAGGAGCGGAGCGCGGAAGGGAAGAGGAGGGGGATGAGGAGGAGCGGGTGGGTCTGGGGGAGGGCGCGCGGGCGGTGGAGTGGAGTCGCTGGAATTTTCGCTGCAGCTTTTGGGAGCGTACAGTAGTTTGTTGGAAGCAAGGGGAAGAGTAGCGGCACGAGCAGAGGTAAAAAAGTCCTCGGCTGGCCCGGCAGTGGAGCCGAGCCGAGTCGTGTACTTGCCTGCAGCAGTATTCGAGAGGGGTGGTGGCGAGGGAGGGCGCGAGGGAGCGCGCGGGCAGAGAGTCAGATCACGATAGAAAATCGCTACAAAAGTCCATTGGGGAGAGCGGGGACGGGGCCCGTGTGTGTGTGATAATATTCCACCGGGAGTCGGGGAATTGAGGGTCGACCCTGCCGCGACGAATGTTCAGACGGAGCTGGTTGCTTGACATTTTGACCAGACCCGTGAGCTAGGGAGGCCAGCCCCTTCAGGAAGAAGAGGCTTTTGAGCAGTGTTGCTCAGTGGGTGGAAGGTTTTGTCCCGGAGACGCGCGACGGAATAAGAGCTGGCTCATGGCAAGTGACGGTGTGTGAATGATCGGGAGTGATTCTGGCAGTGGTTGAACTCTGAAGCGAACCAAATGACGAAGAATCCTAAGCTCCGAGTGACTGTTCCCCGACAGGAAACGCAAATCTCCGATTTCTTGTGAGTGCTGTACACTTGTTTGGACATGATAGATGACGCGATGTAAATTTAGGTCTGTGACCTTTCCTGAAACATTTGAGCTGGACTCGCAGTCGAAGATCATCGACTGCGAGCTGAATGAACAAGGTTAAGGTACTTGGGCTGATTGTGAAGCCAACTTTGCATGCATTATCTTTCTGTTCGTTGGCAGATATTGTATGTATTGTCGAAGCTGCGAATTGGACTGGTTGACTACTTTGTTCCTACCTTTGAGATTTGTGGAGTTTATCCTGAATCGAAAAGAAAGGTCAAATCGTTCCATATCTGACCTTGAACAAGGTGCATCTAATCTAAGCCAGTCCTAGTTCTTGTTACCAATTTCATGATCGGTATTAGATTCGTCGGGAGTCTGCTATTAAAACTTCCTCGGAGTTCCTGTTCGAGGCCATGATGGTCTAAGGGTCCCCTCAGATTCGAACGTACATTGAAGCCATGTTGGTCATATTTTTTGGTCTAACCGTACACTTGGTTTGCATATGTTACTTAATATGAGTGGCCGATTCTACGGGTGTTTCCCTCACTTCACAACGAGCGAGACTTTTGATATAGGGACCGAATCTCTGTTAGTAGGCATGCGGATTGTGTGATACTCACTCTCTTTCTCTCTCTCATTTTTCTTGCCATTAATCGCATCACATTTGTGGTATCTTTGGAGATTGGAATCTCATCACTCTCTGAACTTGTTGACCTATGTTTTAATTTTAAGTTTTGCATGTCTTTAGCTGTTCTGCTATGCGATCCTAACCACGAGGATAAATTTGCTCAGATTTATGGAAATAATAAAGAGGCGATTACAGTACTCACATTTTTGATCCTGGAATGCCGATGATGGTCTATGACAGTCGTGTATGTATGACTTTCTGTCACGAGATCAGATTGCTGGTCGTAAAATTCTGGCCGTTCTTTTTGTCTTTTCATATTATCTTTGTAATGAATCCGATGTCCTGCATGGTCTGGAGTATCCAGCAAACGAATTGGGACAAGGCCTTGCAGTATTTCCCCGTATTAACACATGTATCATATTGGACTACAGGACGGCTAGTGGGACATTTCAGGATGGCGACATTTTGTTGAACAGATCAGGACTACGGCTTGCAAATCCCTCTGCCGCAGCAGAGCCTACTCCTACGGTAGGTTACGTTGTCTTTGTGAATAATCGTCTGAACCTCCTGTTAAATCGCCTATCGGTTATTTGCTTCCTCCGTCTTTGTGTCGCTTTGGCGTGAACTGTTAAAAGCTAGAACATTGTTTTGTAGTATTATATGGTCTCTCACCCAGGATTTGTGCTGCTCTTCATGTAGTTTTTCCGATTTTCTGATACCTTACCAGGCTCCCGTTGTCTAGCTGTTCTTCTCATTTGGAACTTATTGCACAGGCTGCCTCAGATGGCCAAATGTTATTGGAAGATCTGGAAACTGTGAAAGTGATTGGCAAGGGAAGCAGTGGTGTGGTTCAGTTAGTACGTCATAAATGGACGAACCAAATTTTTGCTTTGAAGGTTTGTATGAGTTACAGCACTTCTTTGTGATGAATATATGTTTTTTATTCACTTGTGAGTAAGGTGCCACGACGTTTCCATTTCACTTTTGCTTCTTGGCCGCTCTTTAAAAGTATTCGATAGTCAATTAGATTCTGGAAACGATAATAGTCTCTGTTTGTGGCGGATTGTGTTGGTAAATTTATTTTTTTGGCGCAAATGATTGACAGTACGTAGATGGGAGATGTGAAGTAGCACTTATTTACGTCGGAGAGTTTTGTTTACAACTCCTGATGGCCGAGGCTGTGTGTCCATGCTTTCAGATCATCCAAATGAATATCCAAGAAACTGTCCGCAGACAGATTGTGCAGGAACTTAGAATCAACCAGTCTGCTCAGTGTCAGTATGTCGTTGTATACTATGATGCGTTCTACAACAATGGAGTAATATCAATCTTGTTGGAGTACATGGATGGAGGGTCTCTGGCAGATATAGTCAGGAGATCTCAAGTCCCAGAACCGTATCTGGCTGTCATCAGTAAGCAGGTGCGTAATTACTTTCATCTCATTCTGTGAAAGTGAACTTTAATCGTTGGTGTACAAATGTCACGTTGATGACGTGCCAATGAGTTATTTAGACACCATTTTTAGATCTCCCGGATCTTATTGTTGTTTACTACATCCACAGGTCCTGCAGGGATTGATTTACCTGCATCATAATCGTCACATCATTCACCGGGACATCAAACCATCTAACCTTCTCGTTAACCACAACGGCGACGTTAAGATTTCTGATTTTGGCGTGAGTGCCGATTTGGCCAACTCCATGGGACAACGAGACACCTTTGTCGGTACATGTACTTATATGTCTGTAAGTTGTTCAATCCAGCTTCTCACATATTATAATGATATATACTCGTCAGATGTTCGTGTTGCAGAGCTTTGTTATGTATTTGTCTGGTCTTTAGTGGAAGTGACAATTGCTTCGGGAGTTTTTAGTGCTTTTTTAGTAAAGCGTTCAGGTTTCTTCTCGAAGTGACCCAGCACAGAAACAGTTTCACTGGTTCAAAGCCTTTGTAATGGTTGGAGGTGTGTTGAATTGCAGCCAGAAAGAATTAGCGGGAGCACATATGGATTTGACAGTGATATTTGGAGCTTAGGATTGACCTTACTGGAATGCGCTCTCGGTCGCTTTCCCTACCAGCCCCCTGGAAATGAGGAGGGATGGAGCAACTTTTATGAGCTTTTACAAACCATTGTTGAACAACCACCACCTGTTGCTCCACCCGGTCGATTTTCTCCTGAATTTTGCTCTTTTATCGCCGCTTGGTAAGTATATTAGCGTTCCGTCATTCATTCTTCCAGTGAAAGTCATCTTCTGCTAGTGCTAGATCAGAGAAATTCCGAAATCGGTTCTCATTGTATTCGTTGTCTATCATCTTTGGTCGGAGTAACAAGTCCAGCTGGATCGGAGCTTGCTTGTCTCAGCTCAGTTCCTGCTATTTGCTCAAAATTAGTTGAAACTGGTTGAATATCTATGATTATTTGAGAGTTTCTACGTTTGGGGTTTTTGTTTCAGCATGCAGAAGGAGCCGCGAGAGCGAATGTCGGCAGCAGATCTCCTGGTTAGAAATCCTCCTAATAACTTTTGTTTTTTCTCTGGCGTGAGGATGTACTTCTTATATTAACTCCTATAGAGTGACGTGTGGACGTTAATACAAAGTCTGCAAGAGAAGGGAAGAGTCTATGTTGGATTGTCATGTACCTAGTCCTGTGACTAAAAATATCTCACGTCTACACTCCCTGCTGGAAAATGGGCAATAGTTTGTAGCCCCTTACATATTTTTGTAATAGAGCTTTCTGCCCTAGCATATATTAGTAGAACGTCTGATTACAAGGAACTAGATACAGGAAAGTTTGATGTGATGGTTTCTGACAATGGTTGACTCTGCTGCGCAGAACCATCCTTTTCTGAGGAGATACGAAAACGAGGAAGTCAATTTGGCAAGCTTGATACCAGAGATGTCAACTTCTACATAGTTGCTAACTATTGCGCCGCTTCTGCTTTATTTCTTAGAAGATGATGAAATCTACAAGTAGATGGTTGGTTTCGAGAACCTAAAAGCTTAAGCTGTCCTACCTGTTCACGAGCTCCTTAGCCGTTTCAGCTACCAAATCCAATGTCACTGTTTTATCTTATATTCCAGAAGTGTTGGCTGGTAGTATGGATCTGCGTTGCTATCCGTGCTTCTTAACAATGTCAGATGATTGCATCTGAATTGGGTTTGGATTGATGAAGGTAGGTAGAATTTTTACACTGCCCGAAGATATATTCTAGGTCTAGCGAATTTGGTTTTTAGTAATCCGAGACCAACAGACAAGGGGTGGTTTTAAATTCTGGATTTAGTCAGGTGGAATGGGGAATTGACTCCAGCAAATAGAGTTAAGTCGTGGAGGAATGGGGTAGGATTTTTCGGTTTTAATGTTTTCAATACGTGTATAGTTGAGTACTTTCCGTCTTCACTTCTCTTCACCTGGGTACAGTTCTTCGTACGTCAGTTGCAGCGGTGTATTGCTATTGGACATTTGAATGTCTTGTACTCGATGCCATTGTAGTAAACTCATATTCCAGTAGATCTGTTATGCCATATGTGGATATATGATTAGATGTTGGCACATGTTTTTTTCTGCATCATTACGAGCCATGGAGTTTTATTGCATAAATCAATGGATATTGACCATGTCATGAAACATGTGAAACACTTAGCCTCATGTTCCATGTTTCAATATTCTTATCTACTTTAAGCTACATTAGCACCAACTATTGGAGTTCATACGGAGATGAATCTTGATCCGCACCTAGATTGCGCAAA
This sequence comes from Marchantia polymorpha subsp. ruderalis, assembly GCA_037833965.1. NCBI lineage: Eukaryota > Viridiplantae > Streptophyta > Marchantiopsida > Marchantiales > Marchantiaceae > Marchantia > Marchantia polymorpha. The sequence continues at coordinate 8,563,933 of AP031352.1, read as the reverse complement.
TCTTTTCTTGACTGGGCGTCTAGTATATCTCTACAGAGTCACATCGTACGTTTAGTCTCACCATGTCTGTCCATCAGCGTAACGATTTGTCGTGTGCTTGGGATGGAATCATTATCTCTCCAGCGTTCAACTTTCATAAATTATAATATAAGGCATTGCGATATTTTAATCATCATAATGTGAACCGGATTAGATATTGTTTTGTTATGTCCTGTGGGCTTTCGTAGAGTATCGAAAGTGACTGTAGCTATTGCTGCCGTCCTGGGCTTTAAAGTTTGAAAGCTTGTTGAGATTTGTGATCAACAATGGAGGGAGTAAACATTGTACCCTCGGTTCTTGTCACCGAACTTTTACATATTTTTCAGCCGACAACCATCGCATGCTTCAATGATGAATCAGTGGAAAGTTCGCAGAGAGAATGAGTTTTGTCTCACGACCCTTTAGAATACTAAAGATAACAGACACTTGCACTTACAGTTAACAGCATGGGCTACTCAAATTTCGGCTGAATATTAAAGGTTAGGTCCATCAACACCCATCGTTGACACGTAGCAGTAAATTGGTAATTTGGTCTTTGAAATCGCTGAGTCCTCTCGATAGGACACATGAATAGTACAACTGATGGTTACCTTGCCAATCGGTTCTAGTCACTTATGATCTGTAGGAATCCATGCGCACTTCACTCCTAATTGTGGCTACATCGACCCTCAGTTCTTTTTAATTCACTTCAACACGTGGTTCTGTTGTGCATGGGCCACGTGAAACAGATGTGGGAAACCGAGGTATTTAGTGGAGAAGATGGGACAACCCCTTCGTAGTAAACAGGAAGCCTTATATAACATTATAAGGCTTAGTTGCACAAACTCGCTTATATTGCCTTCGGTCTAGGGAGCTCAAGATTTGAACACTAAAAGTGCCCCTGCGTTCTCCGCAGCGAGAAAAACACGTAGCGCAACATCAAACCTTTTTGAAGCCGCGTCCCTAAAAAAGGCTGACACATATTACATATTTTCCAATTCTTCAATCTGAACAACTGCAACGTGTACGATCGTATCTTGTAATCATTTTTTAAAACTAAACTGCAGGTGATATTTGAACTTGATCAATAATGTCAGAATTTAACATAAGGGTGGTTCAACCAGATGTATCTTAATTGATGTTTGACTTACAACTTCTGTCCATCTTTAGTAAATTCTTTCGACGCTTTTTATCCATTTTTGTAATTTCTGTTCCTTAAGGAATATAGTAAATCTTCCAGAAGTCCTGTTCAATTCAAAAATAAAGTGGCAGATGATGAGTAAGATGCAAGATATATATCAAGCTATACTAGAAAAAGACGTATGAATAATAAAGACTTATTTTTTAAGAAGATATGATATCTAGTTCATTAATTGATTACATTCGTTACCATTCACTATTAATTAATAACCTGCATATACGGCTATAAATAGTTTATAAATTATCTCACGTCTATAAATAGATTCCAATCCAGGTAATTGTTTTTCCCCATACCCCCTCCATCATATAACACATGTTCCAACACTAGACATATCAAAAAGAAGCCCAACATAACAAATTTGACTCTATTCTAAACATCTAATTCTACCAGTATTAAACGAACCGTTGGATCATATTGCAATTTATTCCTGGTGTTGAAAACTATATTTTAGAAGGATTCAAAGGTTTAGATCATAGTTTTCATTAAAGGTTAATTTTATATTAATTTCACAAATTTCCGGCTGCCTTTTAAATTTTAGATAGAAAGAAATGATTTTAATCGGATTTCAAGTTTCAAAATTACTTCAATATGGATGTGACATCCATCCAAATGCTAAAATTCATTTTTCAGGTGGTTCATGTCTAAGATTTATATCTTTGAGTACATCAAGGTTTAAGTACATTGAAAATATTATCTCGTCATCTTCAATTTGTGATTTTGAAATATCTTTCATAGCCTTATGTTTTATTGTAATTTATCAACCCTTCAAATTATACAATTTAATTCTTGAAATTTTTTTCTTCAAAAAACTTCATTATTCTATTTTAAATATGAATTATATCCTCAAGGTATCATTTTCTGCCAAATAATATTTGGATATTTTTCTTTTTTCTTCTTATATATATCCAAATGCTAAAACTATTTTTTTTATATAATTCATATATAAACTTTCTAACTTTGAAAGCATCAAGGTTTATTTGGGTTGAAAATATTATATGCTCATCTTCAAATTGTGATTTCTAAATTTTTTTGATAACTTTATCTTTTGTTATAATTTATAGGCTCCTCAAATTATCCAATTTTCATTTAAATATATTCTTCTCTAAATAAAGTTATTATTCTATTTTAAATATGAATTATATGTTTCAAGGTTTCAATTTCTGCCAATTAGTTCTTGGATATTTTTCTTCTTTTATATTCAATGTATGAAAATTATCGGGATTGTTCTTTCATTTCACCCTTTTAAAAAATTATTTTTCATTTTTATTTTTTGAAATATAGTTTTAAATTGAAAAAATATTTTTTAATTATCAAGAAATATATTATTCATAATTTGGATGGTGTCAAAATATAAAAACTATATGCAAATCGAGTGAAAATATAAGAAATGGGATTAAAACAATCCATCTATTTAAAAAATAATCCATTAACTGTACAATGTAAATTATATGTCATCAATGGTTTCAGATGTGTTATAATATTTAGATGAAAATTACTGATTAATTTGATATTATGTGTATTTATTATGACTTTATTTGCTTATCCTTAGTTATATATTCTTCCACTAGTTTAGATGTGTGTGCTTTGGAAAAGATGAGAGACTGTCCCCTGTCTTTGAACTGAACCATGTTTTGACTAGGACCACAGACGTATCTCGTCTACTTTTGAATGTCGAAGGTTAGGCTGCAAAACCCTAGTACAGTATATGCAGAACATCTTATTTGCACGGTGCATCCACATCTCCGGAAACGATTTCCGGGTCGTGGTTTAAGCTTCGTGACGCACAGTGCGGTACTGGGGCACGCAAAGGAATCAGCCTTTGACAATTGTTGAAGCACTTCTCGACATTGTGACGAGGCGAGTAACCCTTCAGCCTATTATCCTTACGCTTCCAATGTCGATCGGGAGAAATCAAGAATTCATATTCAGATCGAAAAGTCGAATTATGTCTTCTGCGGAAGCTGGCTGACGTGTTTCGGATTGGTGTTCACAGCCTTCTGATTGAGTTCTTTGGGAACTTTTCCTCACCGTCTAGACTCACGAAGTTTCTTTAGTTTTGTTTTTTGTGCGGGGCAGCTGGTCGTAGAGGTGACGATATAACTGAAATTGATTACTTAGACGTATAATCTTGAATACATTTCGAGCTTGCTTTCAAGCGAAGCTGTCGTTTCTTGACTTACTCACTGGAATTCCTTGTAGCTGATTTGGTTGTCGTTTTCAAATCTAGCGTTCTCAATTTGGTCTGGAATGTAATGTTTGATTTAATTGACGATATGTAACACTGAATTCTAATCTAAGCCAGATCACATCCACATTCATTTCGCTAAAGAAATCGAGAAAATTTTGATTTTTTCGATTCTTTTATACTGTGTCATCGAAAAGAGTGACGAGCATTCTATATTAGGATTTAAGAAGAGTATCTGTGAGACACATCATGTCCAGCTCTCATCTGAAACCTCCTCTGTACAAACTTCATATTCATAGGGTCATTGGATGTTTGTAGAGTTGTGATTTTGAGTGAAGTCCACGTAGACTTCAAAGGTTGACAGGCCGTGAAATTATGAAGTTAAGGTCATTTTAATTTTACTGGCTGGAGGATTCCTCAACTCCTGCATACGTGATTCTCACTTTCTGTATAACTGGATGCAAACTTTTCAGACAGCGCCGGTTCTTCGAGGATTTTCGCGCTGGAACAATATCTCTTCAGGGTGTGAGTAGTCATGGATCCCTTTGGAGCACCTCCTTCTTCACTGTCAGGAACTCAAGCCTCAAACGAGCATATGATGGGCCAGCTAAAACAGCAACTTGCGCAAGCCTATGCCGAGGAGTTTTTTTCGGTAGGTCTTGAAGTGTGCAGTTCTAAACAGTCCTACGCTTCTTGACCGGGAGTATCTTCCTGTCATGAAGTATACAACGGTGGCTAAGTGCAGCTTGTTTGTTGATGCCAAGCTTTAGAGGAGTTTCTATCTTGGCGTGGACGGCTCGAGTGATCCTTACGAGCTTAGGTGTGCAGTTTACATTCTGTAGTAGTAATGTGGTGTTGAAAAGCCGGAGTATTTCAGGGCACACAGCTTCCAGCAGTAACATATATTGTATGTGTCTTATGAGTTGCAGACTGTCCGAGACAAATGCTTCACAAAATGTGTACCAAAGCCCAGTACCAGTCTGAGTGGGAGCGAGAGTAGCTGTATCACCAAATGTGTCGAACGTTACATCGAGGCCACAGGTATCGTGAGCCGAGCTGTCTTCACTGCCCTTCCGCGATAGATTATAGACCCCCACCTGATATTTGTGTGGGGGATGGATTTATAAGCATTCAATTTACCTCCCATACCTTGGTTGCACCGATGTTGAGTTGCAACATTTCTCAAAGCCCGTATGCAGAATACGAGAACGTAGAGTATATAGCTCAATACGCGTCTTTCGATGGGTTCAAATGACATTTTTACAGAAAAAAAAACCGTGCAAATTTTTTTTATTCCGTTCATTTGAAGTGAGCCATAAGGGTGTGTAACCAACATTCAATATTTTCCTCCAAGAGTGCCTAAGCTTACCTTCTCCTACAAATATGACTGAAAGAACTCACACTGCTGTCATGTTTACTGCACATATCTATCTGAATTTCATATCTGTTGTTACTTCTAATCCGTGGTCACTGGTTTGAGAGGGACGAACTATTCTGAACAGAATTGGAAATTGATTCATTATATCTTGGCCTAGTATTTTCCATGGTATGATTGGTTCAAAGAGCCGCACTAGTGACCAGCTGGGAAAATTGACAGAAGTATTTTTTCCTTGCTCTGAGGTGGCTCAATCATATGACATGCACCGCTCTAAATATCATTCTTTTCAACGTAACAGCATTTGGAACACGTTACTTTTTTACAATTGACTGCCGTACTGTCTACGACGAACTTACTGCTGTCTTTTATGCTGACATACTTCTATTTTAATTCCTGTTTCCTTATATTGTTGCCTACAACGGAGTGTCCCATACATAGAGATTATCGCTTTCGACTTCATGTTTACATTCTATGACAAGAACTTATGTCTGAGTCCAAGTTAATAAGCCCGAATGAAGCTAGAAGAGCCTGGTCGGATCAGGTTCAGTAGATCGGGAAGACAGCAAAGCTGCCCTTAGTACCTTAACCTTAGGGAACAGGAGGCCTTCTTTCACAGGTCCGAGGAGACATGCATGGCACCCCGACTGACGTCCAAGTTTTGACAAATTGACGAAGTTTTTGGAACTCCTACAACGATGGATAGTGGAGCAACGGATCTGGGTGAAATTCGCATTTCATTTTATTACGCGGTGCAGGAGAGGAGTGCTATTGCAGACTAACAGATCCAGACGCGTTTACACGTTATATAATCTCTAATGACGAAAGCCGTCGTCATCGTGGTACTCGAATTCTAGCGCAAAAAAATTGGAGAAACACTGTCTAAAGGATTGGAGCTGCCTGCACAAACACCTTCGTGGAGGTACCTTGATACTGATTTCGGTGGGCACCCGCACTTCCTACTTCAAGCGCCTCGTGTCCGACATATATCAACAACTTTTACCGTCGAGGAGCTGTTTACCCTAGCTATGAACCTAGTTATGAACCTAGCTACATTATTCTCAAATGTCGCATGATGTGGGATACCAATTGCTCTGCCTATCAAGTTTGAATATCACACGCCTAGAATATGTTTGCCTGAGGTGTTCGAAGGTACCCACGACATTTGTACGCAATCTCATGACACTCCATTGGAGTAGTATCTCAAGGAAGCATATTGACTTCAAAAACTATAAATTGGGAAGAATGTAGTATCCGACGATTCCCCTGAGAGACGAGGAGGAGAGAGAGAGGAGAAATAACAGGGATGTACTAAACTTGGCAAGCCACATTATTCTTACTTCTTTTACGATAATGAGTATGTGTAGGGACCATTTACAAACCTGATAACACTACTACTGATAGTGAATACAAAAGGTAAATTCTAACAACGAGAAGAGATGGGTAAAGTTACGCATCTAATGACATGACTTCTTTCTATTGTAGTCAAAATATGTTGGAAAAGAAAGACATGCACTCAAATAAAAAATACATTTCATAGAACACTTAAGGATTAAATTTATTTACTGTATATCTTCAATGATGACAAATTTTAAGTGTAACAGGTGTGAGAATCTGTCCAAGTGGGATTACACATTCAAAGTATATGTCATGTGAGCAAATTGGTGATATGACATAATGTTTTGGTTAACGATTATGCAGGCCTCATAAAATTTGATGTTCTATTTTTAGATTCCAGATTTTCCAGTATTAATTTGGCCACTTTGCCAGAATCAATATGGCCAAATTGCCACAGGGGCCACCAGAGCTCCTGCGCACGCCCATAGTTGCAAAGAATTTGGATGCTCGAAGGGAAAGTCATTAAGGGGAGGAGGGTAGGAGATTTCGACGAAACCCGTCGTGAACTGCTTCATGGCAAGAAGCCTCCGTGCTTTCGAGTCCGATTCTGGCAAATCGGGAGTCGTGAATTGCTTCATGGCGAAAAGTCTTCTTAATTTCGAGTTTGGTTTGAGCAAATAGGGAGTGCAATGCGTTTGAAAATGGAGTATAATGAAATAACGTGATTGAAAATCGTGAGGTGGTCTCGGCAAATCGGGACTGCAAATAAAGACGTCTGCCGCACCAACCTGACAAACCTTTCTTTTATTCATGAAAATTAATTTGAAATTCTCAAATCAATTATCTCCAATCCATTGGACGAAACATAGTGAATTGAAAACGTTCAAGTCAATTATTTTCGTCCAATATATGATTTCTAATCATAGACTGGAAACATGAATTTTTCATGATCCAATTCATCTTTGTTTATGCCACTAACCATCAATTTAGTATTGCTTTTAGTTCATTTTGTCACATTTGATTGAAATTGCAAAGATCGAAGAACAACCGAGTCAAATTCACTCCGATCAAAACACATATGAAAGTTCTATGGAATCATCAGAATAGAGCTATCCTAATTCAGTCAAATGCCAAAAATAATTTAATTCTTGCAAACCTGGCATTTTCCAGAATTTATTAGGCCTGCAATTATGACGAGTATTTTCATTGTTTCACAAATGTACATATCTTTTTAATTCAGCTGATCATAATTGGTTGAAATGCAGTCATTTAGTTTTGATAAACACCGCATCTCATTATCTTTTCATCTTTTTCCAAAAAACAAAGTCATGAAGGTTAAGTCCTTCCTTGCTTTAGCACTCCATAAGGTAGATAAATTTTATTTTCTTTTGTATTACTTGGAGCACATAGCTGTAAGATTTGGATGAATTCTTCTATAAAATTTTTATTAGATCTAGTTTGAAAATTTGTTATTTCTAACCAAAATTGTATTTTTCTATTCTCATCTTCTTTTAATATTCATATTTACAATGGAAATTGAATATATCTATTGAATACATTTTGATGATAATAAAATTGTAAAATCTTATAATTAAGAACATATTAGGAAATGTATGATGTATGTGAAAAAGAAATGTATAAGTTAATCAATCTTAAACTGAATCCAAGTCTCACAAAATTGATAATGTGAAGAATAGTGAGCGCAACAAATAATGCAAAAGCGTGTGAGAACATGACAAATACATTTGATTGGATTTTGTATTTTTATGAATTAATCACTACATTTGACATTAACTTCTCATTCTATTTCACATGTAGTAGTCCAAATGTCATTCATGGTTTGCTAAAATTCATTAGTTAGTATATGTGATTTGGAGTGAGTATATTTTGATTTGCCACCAACATTTACAAAGTCTTTCGGCGATTTAACTGTAATATTTACATGTGTTTTATTCCTTTCAAGTACTTTATTTACCTTCAAGAATACATAAAGGAAGAAACAGTGGAGCATGTCTACCAAAAAGATCAGATTTATAACTGAGGAGATATTCCATTTAAGTCCGTTTTCAACTTTCTTGGTGTTGATTAGACGACATTTTGACCGTTTTATACATCCCTTAGAATTGACAAACTCTCTTGCAATGTGAGTCGGAGATATAAGTAGAATTTATTGTGAGCGAACTTATGAAATATCCTAGCAAACTATGTTAGTATTTCTAATCACTACACTTTACTAGAAAATGTAAGTTTCCAGTTACAAGAAAAACAATTGGTTTATACCTTTGACATCCTACCAATCCTTGGTTTCTCATTATGTTCATCATTCATTTGATACTTCATAGGATATGGAAATTGTAGATTGTGCACCGCGCCAGTTTGTCCCCTGTCAATGCTCCTTGATCCAATCTAGAAGGATTAAACTGTTTAACTTGTGTGCGATGTTTTAACAATAAACTATAAATCTGAATGTATCTTGGTAACTTGAGCAAAACTTCAGAAAGTTTTTCAGCTATATGGAATGACTCATGCTATGACCTTCCAATCAGAGACTCAGCAGTTCTACAAATTACTTCACTGTTTGCCTTGTATCCGATCAGACGGGCTTGCCTTTCCTTTTGTAATATATAGATGCTGGGTGGATCTTGGCAAAGTCGCTGCCGCTATTCCGGGTGGCCAAATATGACAGTTAATAAGCTCCGGCTCTTATCCCGGGAGCCCAGCGCTCAGGAAGCGAAAGTGGCCGCAGCTGTTCCGGGTGGCGAAATATGACACTTAATAAGCTCCGGCTCTTATCCCGGGAGCCCAGCGCTCAGGAAGCGAAAGTGGCCGCAGTTGCGTCACCGATTTATTACGTCAGAATTCATTCTTCGTACATGTTAGACCTTCCAATCGAAGAACTTTTCGCCCCGATTTGCGGGGCAGTGTTTTCCCTCTCTCTTATGCCCCAGGGTGGGTTTACGTCAACTCGTCTTCTTCCAAGGTTGTTTAGTGTTTTTTATAACTTAGCTGTAGACCGCATGGATGGACCACCTTCCTCAAATACAATGACACAAGGACCACCGTAAATGGGGTCACGTGTAGATTCAAAAAACATCAAAATTATTCAAGTAGAGAACTTCCAATTCTACCCTACGTACAAGAATACTTTTTATCTCTATCTTTTGGCCTGAAGATGTGGGTTTATCATCATGGGGTAGATAGATGCTATAACATTATTGACATTAGATGGTCACTCTTGGCTCTTTTTTATCATACCTTCCATGTGTGATGCATATGGCTGCATCTTGTAATGTGTAAAAGTGACATATGGATAAGAGGTAAATGAGAAATTATCATTCTATAGTAATATGACAAGAGTTCACATCTCCTCTTCTTCTGTTGGCCCATAGATTCTGCCTACAATCTACGCAGTACTTTTGAAAATATTATCATTCTTCCCACTGCTATGTTTTAATTTATAGTACCATTGTTTGTGTTAATATGGACTGATTTGTTTCTTGTTTTAACAAACTTATCGATCTTTTAACTCACATCATCTATATGTTTCAACAAGAGCATGAGTTTCCAATCATATGTAAATAAGCAATGTGATTGTATACTACCTTGCATGAAAAAGGTGTTCATTTAAGTTGCATATTTTTTAGAGTGAAGATAGATAGTCTTCATACCATTAGATATAGATTGATATAACACATTACATACAAGTGGGTTTTTATATCAACTTATTTTGCTGGTTTTAAGTCTGTTCTATCCAATTATCAAAGGTGAATAAAATTTTGCTTGACGTAGTGCACAAGAACTTATCAATAGATGGAGGATGAAATTTGACTTTATTAACTCTATAGATCTTTTGGAATTTTTAATAGAACATTACATCATCACCAATCAATCTAGCACTAAGATATGAAAATAAAATTATGATAGTTTTGTTTTATCAAACTCAATTTAATTTGAAGATTAACAATACAATTCATTGGGTTTAGCAATAGTTTTAGATGATCAATCTAAAGTTATTGTTCATCGTCATTTCAGTTTTCTCATAGCTGCATTGGAAGACATGTGCTTTGAAGCACATTGACTGCTGATGGAGAAGAATTTGATGTGGAAAGGTCTGCTGCGATGAAGCTTTTGTTATTTAAGAAAAAATTTCAGCTCTCTGAGCCACAATTTGTGAAGTACTTCCAATCAGAATGAAAACTTTATATAGGTAAGTGTAAGTTTGTAACATATGCATCCTATATGGAGTTATTACATTTTGGAAGTCGTTTTTTGCTTAATGGTATTCCACAAGTAGATCTAACTTACTATTTTTGAATTCAGGTTAGTGTATTCGTGATGAACGTGGAGAAAGACATGCCGTAACAATCAAGATACCAACAACGCTATGGAATCAATGCATGGACACATGAAGGATTTTCTTTATGGCAGGCGCAGGAATACACATGAGCAACGTTTGAATCATACAGTATATGGTCTACTAGGGGATTTTGTAATAAGAATTTGGTACAAAGATCAGAAGAAGCTACTTGGCTTTATTCCAAATAAGCAAAAAGATTTGCGTGTGATTGTTGTGATCATGAAGACAAGATCTATGCTAAATGTCCCTGTTACTTGGACTCATGGCTATGCAGGCCATGCATTAGTGGGCTCTACATCAAAGCCAATTAGAATGAATCTTGTGAATTGGAGACGAGAAAAGTATGCATGCGAGTGCTTCAGATCACTCCAAGGCAATTTTCGCAAACATCAAGTACACCTCAGATTGCAATTCTCTCTTCGATTGCATATATTACATATATTGGTTGCATCTGTATATTTGATTAACACAACTTGTTTCATGTGTGTCTAGATTCTTATTCTATGAAGGAATAAATATTCTAAGATCAACATCCGCATTTGTTTGGCCATACGCTTTGATGGATATGAGATGGATTTAAAGAGCTTTTTGATAAAGGTATTTCATCACAAATATATGATTTAAATGAGGATTTAGTCAGTTCAAGAGAAGTTGCACATATTGAAGTAAAAGATGATCACCATGACACTTTCAACCATACAAAAGATACTTCAAACTATGATTTCAATGTCACGAGTGCAATTTGCGTGGCCATGCAACTTTGTAAAGCTATCTAACCGTACACGTTCTTTGTGTTATTTGATAAGCACAGCCCTGTAGAAAAAGCAACAAAGCCAACAGATTTGGAGGAGTAAAAAAAGGCCAAGTGTGCTCTTCATACTCAATCAGTATGAATGAAGGACTTTTTTGATGAAAGCCCTAGTATGATCAAAGTGGGAGAACTAGAGCTCCGGCATTGCATTGGACGTATCAAGGAGTCTCACCAAGCATAAAGTAGTGGTAGAATAATTTCTGTTGCACACAAGTGGCGTACAACCAAGCTAGATAAGCCCAACTCATCATTCAAGAAATTAACTTGGCTTGAAAAATTAACAGGCACTAAACGTCGTAAGCCACAGAGGACTTGAAACATGAGAAAGATTTAGAGCCCCAACCGCAGATTTAGAAAAGATATAAGAAGGTGCTTTGCAGCTCAGACTGCGAAAGGGGAGGCAGAAGGCCAAAAAAACTTGAAGTCTGATCAAGCAATTCCTTTAGACAAGTGCAAATAGGGACAATCGCAAACAGAAAAAAGTTGAATTCCTAGGAGAGACGATCTGCAACCTCCGGGCTGACTCTCACTAAGGTTTACCTCTGATGGCTTTGTGGTAGGGCATCATGGTTCTAGAAGACTAGGATTCATCCTCTCACTCATGTCCCAAACACCTTCTCTCACAAACTCTCCATGTATCACTCCAACTCACACACAAACTCTACTCACATCACTCTCTTCACATAAACGCAAACACACGTCGATACTCCAAGATACTCAAAAACTTCACTCCTTCATTATTGAAACAAGTCCTCACACATGACTCTCCAAACTTGCTTGAGAGGTGCTACTCTACCTCTCTATTTATACTACTTGAGAACTTACCATAGTAACATGTGGTAATTTCTCCTAACTTACTTTTACCTAGGTAAGTTTGACTAACCCTCTCTACGTGGCAACATGCCATTGATCTACCTAAACCTTCTAGAAGCTGCCGGAATCCAAGGTTGAGGTGACGACATGCCATTGGAAGCTTTTAAACTTTTACAAGCTTTCTAGCCACTAAGTCAACATTAGACTTAGTCTAGCCAATCATCTTTCATACATTTAGTCAAACCAATCAAATCCAGGCTTCTAGTCAAATATCTAATCACTTGGAATCTAGAACTTTTGTATAAGACAAAATAGAATTGCTCACTCCTTATAAAAGACAAAATAGAAGTGCTCACTCCATTCTTCTAGAACTCCGCTAATTATTCTGCCAACTATAGACATTGTAGCTAAACTTAGTCATGACTAGATAAACTTAGTTATAACTAACTAGTTTAGTCATAACTAGCTAGTCTTAGCTATGCCTTGGCTAATCATCCTTAATCACTTGACCACTTCTAAGACTTAGTACATATGTGCAACACCCGATCTTACAGATCGACTTGACTCTTTCTCCCTAATTTGTCTGCTCGTGATGAATGAATGTTGTTTTAATATTCTAGTGAAATAAAACCATTTGATTCAATTCCACATTGAACGTCACTATGCGCAGATTACAAAATGGAGGTCACATACACTCCATTTGTTCTACTTCTTTTAATACACACATCTCTAGCACTATATTACTTGAACCTTGCTGAAAATAAGTACACTCATACTACAAGTAATATTTGTATTATAGTTGTTCTTATTGCATGATAGAATAGATCAAGTCTGGATAGCAAAGTCTAGATACTCAAGACCAACAATTATCCCTTTTGCAAGGATATTATACGGTCTTCCTGAAGTGTGAACGCATAAATGAAAGAGAGCACTTTCATATAGCTATGCGCACTACCCTCCCAAAACTGGAATGCTAACTCTGTTTCAATACCACAACTTCTTTAGTCCAAATTGTAATGTTGGTATACTTATGAGATGCAAATAAAACAAGTACTTGTGACATTGAAAGAAGTTTCTTTAAATGTTGGAGTAGTTTTTATTGTACTAAAAGGTTTTGAATTAGCTACTTCTGATTGAAGTGTTCCTGAAATGAAAGAAAAAATAAGTAATTTTCTTTTTCAACCTTATAATAATGATTAGAAATATATGTTTGTACTAGGCTCAATTCTAGGGCAAAAATTTAGTGAAATGGTTTTTCCAATTCTTTCTCCAGATCGAGCTACTAACAATGAAGCTCATTTTTTAAAATATCCAACTTATGTTGGTGGTAATAGAGAGAGATGAAAAATTTATCGTGATGAAAGTAAAAGTAATAATACATATTATAATGCTTCAATTCCGACAAAAGTAAATAAAACTTTTGTAAAGACAAAGATGGGTATGAAATCATAATTGATGATATTTCAGATGATCATAAAGTTGTTAATATTTTGTGTGTAGAACTACAATTTACTATTTCAGGAATATCATATCTAAAATGCTATGAATGAAATCTTAGATTGGGCTATGAAACCCATGAAGCTTGTATAAAAGGCCAAAAATTAATTTGTGCTCAAATCAAATGGCTAACAAAGATTGATTGAAGGTGATGTTAAAGTTCCAATCCGTAGGTGAATATTCTAACACCGCTTTCTGAATGTCTTCTCGTCCGCATCAGCACTTGAGAGAGTTTGGACAACTTCAAATTTGAATTTGAAGTGCTTTTGTTTGACATGTGCCAGAAGTTTGATGCCATTGAGATTTTCTATTTGATATTTTCCATTGAATTTGAATTTGTGATGCTTTTTTTTTTAGGTTTTAGATGGAAAGAATGTGGAAAGCAATGAACTAACATAGTTCCTCAACAAGTATTCTCAACGACTTACTCAAAACATGTTGGAGTTATTTGATTTTGATTTTGATTTCGTCTTACTGCCATTTAATCGCATATCTGATCTGCATAGGTACTTGATCTTTCCAAGCAGAGGCTCAACAGATGTGGGGCATTGTTCCGTGTTCGTGCTAAATTTATGACATTGAAATGATGCTACATTCAAACTTTGTTGTCAAGACGACTGTAACTGTTGAGTTCCAAAAACATCGGTCATTGTTTCTTTGATAGTGTTGTTTTTCACAAAAGAGTCCATGAAGATGAATCAAAAATGCGATGCAATCTAAGCATATCGACATGACCACATTGGAGGAAAGTTGACACTCTAATGTGTCACATACCCTTGATTCTCATGGACATCTTTAATGCAACCCAAGCGCAATTCGAACATGATTTGTGTGAATATTTCCATGCTACAACCATTTTCATGTCAGATTCATTGCTATTCGTCTCGTTGTACTTCATCAGTTAATGCTTATCATAGTGACAGTGATGGCAGAGTAACTTTTCATTTTCTGTAAGTAGGCAGGGCAGTATCCCCTCCACCCTTACCCCCACGCGTGGTGGGGCTTGGGGGACGGCCCCTCCCCCGAAACGTCTCTAAGCCCCCGCTTCGGAAGGGGGCCTAGAGACGTACAGCTTGTGCTCCTAAGACCCGCCACGTGGGCCTCCTAAGACCCACGTGGCGGGGATGTGCGGGCGTTCGAACGTCCGCGCATCCCCTCCACCCTTACCCCCACGCGTGGTGGGGCTTGGGGGACGGCCCCTCCCCCGAAACGTCTCTAAGCCCCCGCTTCGGGAGGGGGCCTAGAGACGTTTCGGGGGGCAAGTGTCGGAACTTCTTTCCATGTGCCACGAGGTCCAGAATTATGTACAAATATAATTTTGGACCTCGTGGCACATGGAGTGAACTGCAGCATGAGTGTGATTCGAACCTGAAATGTGAAAATATGTTGCCTCCGAAGCCAGTAGATCGCCACTTCGCACGGTTTGATATCACAGAACGGAAGTTCTGTGTTATCACACCTCTCCAACCGCAGCTCGTAGACTAGCACTAGCACTCACGAGCTCTCTACAGATTTGAACTACAGCTCTCGGGAGACTACGAAACTGTTGAGCCATGATTGATTCGACTCCAGCAGATACCAACTTCTCACAGGAATATCAGTTGATGCGCACTTCACTTATTCTCCCAATTTCAGGCGATTTCGGGAGAGGGTGACATTTCGAGGAGACTGCATCAAAATATCACCGTCTCACACAATCCTCTTCTGAATGCTTGTGCGTTTGAAACTCTATACATCATAATAGCAAAACAAAAGGGGTAGCAGTTAGTCAATTACGAGCTGACATCTGTAATATCTGTGGAGGCTGGCTACAGAAATCTGGACGAGGGAAGAATGGATCTGAGAACTTTGATCAGAAAGTCAAGAGGTAAGGTTTCCTATGGATCGCCAGGTCGACTCTATTCCGTTTCGAGTACAATTGCAATATGCATCAGCTGAGAAGGGGTAGATGTAACACTAGGGTTTAGAGAGAAGTTCACTCGAAGATAGAAACGTAAACTCTGAAGATGAGAGATACCAACAATGGTTATCCTCTCCCTTATATAGCTCTCACCAACAAGTACAAGGTGATAAGATCTAATCCCCACCATCCATACCTCTCATAGTGGATGGATGACGTGGCGGATAACCCTAACAAGCACACGGATCGCTGACGTGGCGCACCTAACTAACACACTAACTAACACACTCAATCCTTAGCTACAAGCACACGGATTGCTGACGTGGCACTGTCAACTAACACATCCACTCTGTACCTACCAAGTGCGCGGATCGCTGACGTGGCAGCTATGACTAGTGCACACTAAAGTATCTACATCAATATTCAGAGTAACCTCTACTTTAGTTCTAACTAACTAAAGATGGTTACAAACCTCCCTCCTTTTAAGATGCAACGTCCTCGTTGCACATACGTTCAAACTCCTGAACTATCAAAGGTGCATTTGCTAAATTTTTAGCTGGTTCCCAAGTTGATTCATACGATGGATAGCCTTTCCATTGAATCAAATACTCTACTTTGGGATATTTATGACCTCGAATACGTTTCTTGAGTATCTTTTCTACCTCAAACTCCTCATGATCTGCTATCAAGGTTGGAAGAGGAGGTGGTGCTGGTTGGTTGGTGAATTGTTTTGGTCGTGGTACATGTTTTCGCAATCGTGACACATGAAATACTGGATGTATTTTCATATGTGACGGAAGTTCCAACTTGTATGACACTTCACCAACACGCTTCAAAACCAAAAATGGACCAATGAACCTAGGGTTTAACTTTGATGTTCCTACAAGAGACAAATTCGTTGTAGATAACCAAACATGATCTCCAACCTCAAAAATCACTTCTCTACGATGAGCATCGGCATGCTGCTTTTGCCGATTTTGAGCTATCACCAACTTCTCCTTGGCCTGATGTAGTCCTCGGTGAATATGCTCCACGAATTCGTTGACTGCTGCAACTTTGGTCGAAAACTCCTCTCCTTTCGGAAGTCTTATCAAACTTGAAGGAGTTATCGGATGAGCTCCATACATAAGAAAAAATGGAGACGCTTTTGTGGATGCATTAACAGAATTGTTATATGCAAATTCCACAAGTGGCAAAAGGTTGTCCCACTCTTCTTGCTCTTCTAATGTGAATGCTCGTAGCATATCCTCTATGGTTCTATTTGCCCTCTCAGTTTGTCCATCAGTTTGAGGGTGATAGGCCGTTGACATTGCTAGTTTTGTTTTGAAAAAACTAAACAAAGTTTTCCAAAATAAACTAGTGAAGTGAGTACCTCTATCCGTGATTAACACTTTGCTTAAGCCATGATTCACAAAAACTGCATCTAGATACAATTGAGCTAGTTGTGGAGCTGTTACTGTTTTTGTGGTTGGCCTGATGTGAATCATCTTGCTCAATTTGTCCACAAAAACCACCACTGAATCATGTCCTAACGAAGTCCTTGGTAACTCACATACAAGATCCATGGTGACATGTTCCCACCGCTGTTCGGGAATAGGAAGAGGTTGTAATAAACCCGCTGGTTTTTGATTACTTGCCTTGTTTTGTTGACAAGCAACACAACTTCGAACGTAAGACTCCACATCCTCACGTATTTTGGGCCAATAGTACACTCGTTGTATACTCTCCACGGTTTTCTCCACTCCCACATGACCTGCAATGGCTGTATCATGACTTTCTGCCAAAATCATTGTGCGCAAATCCTGATCTTGTGGAATCCATATACGCTGATTGTAAAACGCCAAACCTCGAGATTTCTCTGCCTTTCCAGTTTGTAGTGCTCGAGTGATCTCTTCATCCTCCTTTGTGGCTTGTGACATCTTGCTCCACCAATCCGCCTGAATTTTCACTTCTGCAACATGATTCAAACAAGGCATGCGTGTGAGAGCATCTGCAAGTTGCTTCTTTCCCTCCACGTACACAATCTTCATGTTGAAGCGTTGACGCCACTCTGCCCATCGAATTTGTCGTTTGGACAGATCCTTCTGAGTTTCCAAATAAACCAAGGGTTTATGATCAGTCTCCACCACAAACTCCTTATCACCCAAATAATGCTTCCAATGTTTGGTTGCCAACACGATAGCTAACTCCTCCCGTTCTGTCGTGTGATAATTTTGTTCCGCCGCCACCAACTTTCGAGAATAGAAAGCAACTGGATGCCATCCATCCTCCCATTCTTGTTGAAGTATGCCACCTACTGTTGTACCTGATGCGTCAGTGGCCAACTTGATAGAACGGTTAGGATCATACCACTTGAGAATAGGTGCGTGTAACAAAGCATCTTTCAATGCTTGAAAAGCTAACTCTTGAGCTGTTCCCCATCTCCACTTTTGACCTTTCCCTAACATGGAAGTCAAGGCCTGAGCTAGTCGAGCAAAACCTTTCACAAATCTACGATAGAATCCAGTGAGCCCTAGAAAACTCTTCAATTGAGTTTGATCCTCAGGTGCTATCCAATTCTGAATGGCATCTATCTTCTCACTCATCACTTGGATTCCTGTAGCTGTAACTCTATGACCCAAGTAATCTACTTCTGACTTGCCAAATTCACATTTTGAAGCTTTGGCATACAATTGATTGTCTCTTAAAACTTGAAGTACCTCTCGTAAATGACTTCTATGATCATTCAAAGTTTTGCTATACACCAATATATCATCTAGAAAAACAATGACAGATTTATCTAGATAAGGGCGAAAGATATCGTTCATCAATCCCATGAATGTAGCTGGTGCATTAGTGAGACCAAAAGGCATCACCAGATACTCAAAGTGTCCATACCTAGTACGAAAAGCTGTCTTGTGAACATCTTCATCTGCAATTCGAATTTGATTGTAGCCGCTTCTCAAATCTAGCTTGGTGAAGTACTTCGCTCCTTGAAGTTGATCAAACAAATCATCCATACGAGGTAATGGATATTTGTTTTTCACCGTTTGCTGATTCAACCCGCGATAATCAATACATAGTCTCATGGATCCATCCTTCTTCTTCACAAAGAGTACTGGAGCTCCATAAGGTGAAACACTTGGTTGAATGAATCCCTTGCTCAACATCTCCTCCACTTGAGCCTTGCATTCTTCCAATTCGTTTGGAGCCAAACGATATGGAGCTTTGCAAGTTGGTGTACTTCCAGGTATCACCTCAATCTTGTGATCAACTCGCCTCTTTGGTGGTAATCCTGCAGGTAGATCATCTGGAAAAACATCTTTATACTCCATAAAAATGTCGTTCAAGGACTCCGGGATGTAAGGTTTGTCCGTGGACCCAATATCTCTTATAAGTCCAAGGAAACATACATCATCTCTAGAAATGGATGCTGTACCCATCACAAAGAGGGGTAAATTCCTATTCTGAGATCTAATTCTATCTCCATAGATCTTCCATCCACTACTTGTAATCACTTTTCTTCTCCAATCTACCTTCGGATTATATTGTTCCATCCATGGCATTCCAAGGATGACATCATACCGAGCTAAACGAATTACTCTCCATTCAATGCTCTCCTTGTATCTACCTATGGATAATTCTACACTCCGTGGTAGTGTTTCTATCACTTCAGTTTGCCCGTTTGGCAATTCAACTTCTTCACTCACGTCCTTCATCAACATCAAACCTAACTTCATAGCAACACTCCTTGATAGAAAATTCTCAGTTGCTCCAGGATCAATTAAAACTCTCACCTTGTGTCCTTCCATGAAACCATCAGTGACAATGAGTTGAGCTTGCTTCTTACTCCTTCCATGAGCTCCCAACCATTGCTTTCTTCCAACCTCGCCTTTTCTTCGCTTTGTAGAACCAGTAAGGCCGCGAGGCAAGATTACTGGTGATCTTCGTTTCCCGAAACTGCTTCCTCCACCTCTTCATACTCTATCCCCTCCATATTGTTGAACGGTCGTCGCTGCATGGGCCGTCCTCCTTGTTGTGTCGGCCGAACTCGACAAAACTTGGCTATGTGGCCCATTCGTCCACATGCATAGCATTGGCGATTGTCACGAACTCCAGCTCCTCCTCGAACCATTCCATTATTTGCATAACCTTCTTGCAAATTTGGAACTCCTGGTCGCCTAATCTCACCTCCAAATCTTGGTGGTGGTCCTCTTGTTGGTGCAAAACCTTCTCTACGTCGAAGGTTTCCCAACTCCATCGGTGTTGGACCAGATGGATCTCTAAAATTGCTCACTGGCTCACCGTGTGTGACACCAAAAGCACCTGAAATTCGTTGAGCAATTGCGATTGCTTCATTCACAGTAGATGGATTGCTTACCATCACCTCCTTTCGAATTCGATCTTTCAAGCCTCGTTTGAACACGTCCAAGGCTTCAGCTCCACTCATATCCATGATAGATACTTGAAGATCACGAAATTCTTCAATGTACTCATGAATACCTCCTTTCTGCTTCAGATCCCACAACTTCATTCTTGCAGTTTGAAGAGAATCCACCGCTTGAAAATTTTGCAGAAGTCCTTCCTGCATTCCACTCCACGAAATGGTAGCACCTCGTTCTGAAAGCATTCTCTCCCATGTTGTGTACCATGTGAGAGCCTTATCCGTAAGATAAGATCTCATGAACATTCCTGCAATATAATCAGAAACATGAAAATGGGATAAATGAATATTCATCCTCATAATCCATCCCTCTAACACTCCCATTGCTCTACTCCCTTTGTAAGCTTCCACCTTACAGGATTTTCCCATTCGAAGCAAAAGATTTGCTTGATCTTCAATCTCTTGAAGACGTCTCCTATTTGCCTCTGCTGCATCAATAGGAGTTGGTTCTGGCTGAACTTGGGAAGCTTGAACTTGAGGTTCAACTTCCATCTCTCCAACTCTCTCTCTCTCTACTTTCTCACTCTCTAATGCAAAGATTTTATCTTCCATGGCTTGCTGCTTGGTATGCCCATCTACTATCGCTTTTCTCAACTCCTTCATCTCTGCCATGATTGCATTGAGAACCTCACCCATATCAATTGATGTTCCCATGCTTTTTCACACTCCCTCTAATACAAAGTGAGTATAATCACTATGTGACCTCTCAACAAAGGAGTCACAAAAGGTGCAGGTGACTCTATCACAGCTCTATAGTACTCCTCTCCATAATTCCTCACAAGAAAATCTCTCCATATCCTCTTCTGTCTATATACTGTTCTAATCTCTACATAAGTGCTGAATCGAACCGGGACAGGTGGTTCGCGATTCAAATCCATGAAACAATCAGTATAGAATGTATATAGTACAATCCCAAGTCTCTCCATAAGTAACTATTGGAAGAATCAGTGGCACTCTTGACTCCATCACTCTAGTCATAAAATCTGCACCCCAACAAGCCACAAGGTACATCCGAAAATGATGTTTCTCCATGCAACGAAGGTGAATATCGAATAGGTTAGGAATTGGCCAGTGCGGTACTGGATTCCTGTCAATCCCGTCCATATCTGCAAAAACACAATGTCCCCCTTCCACCTCTCTCTACATGCAGATGAATGACCTCTGCCAGCCTCTATACACTCTCAAGACTACACTCCATCATCACTCACTTGCTATTCCATGAGGGGTAATCCACACTCAAGGAAAGAGCAAGGTCGCTCTGATACCATTGTAACACTAGGGTTTAGAGAGAAGTTCACTCGAAGATAGAAACGTAAACTCTGAAGATGAGAGATACCAACAATGGTTATCCTCTCCCTTATATAGCTCTCACCAACAAGTACAAGGTGATAAGATCTAATCCCCACCATCCATACCTCTCATAGTGGATGGATGACGTGGCGGATAACCCTAACAAGCACACGGATCGCTGACGTGGCGCACCTAACTAACACACTAACTAACACACTCAATCCTTAGCTACAAGCACACGGATTGCTGACGTGGCACTGTCAACTAACACATCCACTCTGTACCTACCAAGTGCGCGGATCGCTGACGTGGCAGCTATGACTAGTGCACACTAAAGTATCTACATCAATATTCAGAGTAACCTCTACTTTAGTTCTAACTAACTAAAGATGGTTACAGTAGAAGTCAGTAGTCACAGCAGCCTGTGCAAAGTACACTTGAACAATTGCAAATGAGGACAGACTATGCAGCTTGTGAGCACGCACAGAAATCAAAGTAGTACAAGCAAACCGGTACACTAATTACAACTCTTGAAACAAGCGTCTTCATCTTCATAGTGCACGAGAAATTTTTTCTATTTTATTTCGGTCAGTAGTTCAAGATTGCAGTCATCGTTCATTGATCTTCATCCTTAGTAGAGTCTTGTTAGGTTGAGACTATCCATCATATCTCGCCTCAAATCTAACCATTTTCTAATTATGTTAATCTATGCTGAACATTGTGTTCGATCTACGTTAAGCTTCATTTACACATTATGCAGAGTTACAAGACGACGGAGCACAAAATCAAGAGAGAGTTTGAGGCTTATGATCCAATAAAGCGGGTAGGTCGATTGGTTGGTTTTCAAGGTGTTTATGACTCATTACTGCTCTTAGTAAGAAGTAATTGTTTCGCACTCGTGGCGAGTGCTAAAGCAAAAAGGCTACCAAAGGTTCATATGCACTAATGTGTAGGCTGAAAACTATTGTGGTTTATCTTAAGATAGTAACTAAAGATTAAAAACTAACTAAAGTTTAAAAAGTCAACATATTTATATAGCTTCTTTAGCTAGTCATAGTTGCTATGTCAGTGATCCACGTGCTTGGTAGTTTGAGAGTAAGTGTGTTAGTTGACAACGCCACGTCAACTATTCGTGTGCTTGTTAGCGCAATCCGGTACGTCATCCATCCACTAGGAGTGGGATGGATGGTGGGGATAAGATCTTATCTCCTTATACTTGTTGGGAAGAGCTATATAAGAGTAGTACCATTGTTGGTATATCTTATATTTAGAGTTTATGTTTCCATTTTCTTGTGAACTTATCTCTAAACCTTAGTGTTATAATGGTATCAGAGCAACTTTGCTCTTTCCTTAAATGTGGATTTCTCTCATGGAATAGCAAGTGTATGATGATGGAGTGCAATTTTAAGATTGTATAGAGGTTGACAGAGGTCATTGATCTACATGTAGAGAGAGGGGGAAAGCGAGAAATTGTGATTACATAGATATGGACGGACTTAACAATAATCGAGTATCGCACTAGCCGATTTCTAACCTATATGATATTCAACTTTGTTACATGAAAAAACATCATTTTTGGATGTATCTTGTGGTTTGTTTGGATGCAAATTTTATGACTAGAGTGATAGAGTTGAAAGTGCCTTTAATTTTTCCAATAGTTAATTATTGAGAGACTTGAGATTGTACCATATCCATTATATACTGAATGTTTCATAGATTTAAAAAACGAACATTGGCCTGATTCAATTCAACACTTATGTAGAGATTAATATACGAACATAAGAGATTGTGAAGAGATTTTCTTGTGAAAAATTATGGAATATAATACTTTAGAAATGTGATAGAATCATCTATACTTTTTGTGACTTTTTTTTAGAGGTTAGATATAAATTATACTCACTTTGTATTAGAGTGAATGTGAGAAAGCATGGGGACATCAATTGATATGAGTGAGGTTCTCAACGCAATCATGGCTGAGATGAAGGAGTTGAGAAAAGCGATAGTAGATTGACATACCAAGCAACAAGTCATGAAAGATAAAATCTTTACATTGGAGAGTGAGAAACTAGAAAGAAAAAGAGTTGGAGAGATGAAAATTGAACCTCAAGTTCAACCTTCCTAGCCTTTTATTTCTAGTATGATCCATTTTGCCATTGTTGTATGTTGCAGATTCCATCACACGTTAGTGAAACTATAAGTGTGAGTTGATTTATAAATACCCTCATACTTCTCTTCTTTCTTCCAATCGACATAATCCACAAACACGTAGATCAATGCAAAAATCAGATAACTAGTGTCTACGGCCATGATTTTGAACTTAACAACAATATAGTAACCAAATGTATCTATCTCAGTCATGAAAGTATGTTTAGAAATTATTTTTGGTTTGAACAAAAGTATTCAAGTACATTTTATATTATTATTTACTTCTTTAATCTCATATCATTTGTATGTTATGTTTATTTTTATCATTATGAATCTTTTTTCTCAATCTTGACTTATTAGAAAAGGTTGGCATTTAGATCTGACCTTTGAATTCTAGCAAGTACTTATCTCTTTGATAGGTTAAACTTTGCAAGTACAGCTATCTTTTTACCTGCATGAACTCAATGCAATCTACTATTTACCTCCGTTCTATTGCAAAAAATGGTCTGCACGATTCTAGATCTAGTCCAAGTGTGCTAGCAAAGTTTATTATCCTAAGATCAAGTTTCGCGAAAGTATATAATGCTCAAAGAAAGAGCACTACTCACATTAGTCTTTCTAAGGCCTGACATTTGTTTCAAACATAGCCACCATGGGTGTTAGTGTAGTATCCAGCTAGTGGAGCGAAGGGCTGTGCGTTAACTAATACGTCATACTCGTTTTCATCTTGATGCCAAGGAGCTGATCACACATGCTTGTCGTTACTGCTCCGAAGAGTGAGCACTGGAGTGTATGCTGGCGCTTGTGTGCATAAACTATTCCGATCTCCGGTACACTAATACTCAATGATGCCAAGCAGTTTTTTTGTGTAGCGAGACTAGCGATTCAATTCAGTTCAACTTTAACAAACTCATATTGATGCATTAGAGGCAAATAGAAAACGTCTTCAATAGATTGAAGATCAAGCAAATCCATTACTAATAAATTGGATGGTGGGGATAAGATCTTAACTCTTTATACTTGTTTTAAGAGCTATATAAGGTAGACTATAACCATTGTTTGTATATTTTATTTTAAGAGTTTATATTTTCATTTTCGAGTGATCTTTTGTTTAAATCTTAGTGTTACAATTGTAGAGATGAAAACTATATACAAAATTAATATACACTCGAATATCACAACGAGATCTATATATTAAAATAAAATTAAAACTTTGTACATGTTTGCATTTGAAAATTAATGCAAAGTCAAATATATGTATTGTAGAAAGTTATTATTAGATACAACGAGGAAGTAGAGTTTGTAGCAAAAGTACAAGATCTAGATTAGAAGAAAAAATGGCTAAATAAGCTTGCTAGAGATGTGACATCTCATTAAGAGTATTTCATATGATTATCAAACCATTTTATTTTTAGTTTGAATCAAAGGATGATTAATCTGTAATATAGATAAATTTCATTTAAAATTGCACATATATGGTGAGAGGATTAAGATTGAAGATGTAATATGATCTATTTATGTCTATACTAAAGATATTTCTCAAAACACTAATTTTAACACATTGTAACATCTTGCATATGTTATTATATCAATTAAGCAAATTACAAGTTATGAATCAACAGAGAGAAAATTAATAATTTTTTAAAATTCTTTTTTTAAGAACTTGCACACTTTTTTGACATTATGGCTTTGATGAACCAAACTTTTCCTCACATAAATTACAATCTCATGCTTATATTCAAAATATTGTATTATTCAGTATATTTCAAATTGAAGAATGATAAAATTGAAAAAAATGATAAATATATGGGTTGAAAATACTTTAATTTCATCTCTACTTGAAAACAAGATGAAATCTTCAACTTGATGTTTAGTTTTTATTTTCCCCAACCTTGCTTACAATTAAAAGTCGAAGTGTTTTTAAAATTTTCATTTGTCTAAGTTGACACTTGCTTGAAAAAGTGAAAATAGTGTTTATCATTTAGAAACTCTATTGTAACCATTGCCGAACATATGATATTAGTCTTTACGATTCATATGATTGATCTAATTCTTGTATCGTTAATTATAAGATCTTATATATATATATATATATATATATATATAAATTTTATCTGGATAAGTCCTATATTATATATTTAGTAAGACATATGACATTTCTAAGACCTATACTCATATTCTTGATTTTGTTTCATGCATGTGATATTGATTTCATTTTGCTATATTATTTGGTACACAGATTAATTTGTAGAACATGGGTATCACTTTTCGTGACACGCTCCCGAGCAGATGTCTATTAACAAAAGACCAACTACTTTCATTTATGTCATATTTCTTTGTGCTTTTGGGATTTCAGTGTCGGATGAATAAATTAACTCGGTTGAAGCTATCAGGTAGCTTATTATTTACCACCTCTGGTTTATGTGGGCCCCGAGTCGAAGATGTCCCTCGCTCAGGCGTAGTAGTTCTGCCGTGGCACTCAGCACTGCAATTCTCTCTTACAATCATCGTACTCAGGATATTTGACTAATTTTGACCTTTTACTTCTCCTCTCAAAAAGCTATCCACTGGAACATTTCCATTAGAATGCGAGCCCCCCCATCGTCCAAAAAGACATCGAACCATTTGTCGTATTGCACCAGTTGTCCTCGTTGGCAACTTTGACGAAAAGCAAGTTTCTCGACAGAGCAGGTGCATAGCTGAATGGCGCATGGGGTTGGACACTCGGGCGATGCGGGCGAATGTCCAACCCAATCAAGAGGGTACCCTCCTCGGATATCCGTGGGATCTACTTCCGCGAAATTTTTAGGGGATTTCAGGGAACTTGATGGGAAGAATGGCGGCCCCATGTTGCACTTCAAAGACGGTTCAAGACAACTGGTGTTTCCTGCAGCTCTTCTGACTGAGAAACGAAGAGGTGATACGAGCGTACAAAGACCGGCCAAACCGGGACCCCAGCTCGGGAAGCCCGGGGCAGAGTGCGGTGAGATTCAAGTCCGTCAAGTAACTCAAGCTACGACGTTAGGGATGTTACCATACCTTCAAATCGGTCAGCCCAGTTGAACGGGAGCCGTTGGATGGTGGCCCACTGAGGGGCGGCCATATCTTCAGTCACCGGTTAAGAGATTAGTCCAGCCGATTGTCGCTGACCTGAGGGCAGGGAGTGGAATGGGCCGAAATGTGATTTGGAACTCATGTGCAACCTCCTGCCGGAGATGAGAGATTTTTAGCCAGATCGACGGTCGGGAGGAAGCTCTGGACGGTTAAGGATGACCAAGTGGAAATGCGGCACAATGATGCGACATGACAAGCGGAGCCTGGCCAGGCTGCCCCTCTTCCTATCTCTTGCTTTAGACAGACTCCTCCGCCTTTGCTTCGTTCCGCTCTCACCGCCCGCTCTCTCATGGAGGCCTGAGTTCTCGACGTCGGGCCTTTCCAAGCCATTCTTCGTCGCTCCTTCCGATCCCTGTCAGTGGGATTTTTGCCGCTCTCTTGCTCTTCACTTCGCTCTTACGCTCTCTTACACGGTCTTGAATTTCCTGTCAAGGCCACCACCACCACCACCACTATCATCGATTGTCCTTCAACTTCTCTCGATACTGTACATCGATTCCGGAGATTGCTAGGTCTTTTTTGAAACCTTTCGCCGTTTCTTGGAGTGTTCACTTCTACTACCGCTGCTGCTACCGCAACTACTTAGGGGATTTTATCGGACTCGTGTCGACGGTTACCACGTGCTTGGGATTTGGATTCTGGGGATATTGTCACTGGTGTGTTTGCTGTTGCTTCTGCTCTCGAGGTGGAGGTCGCTTCGAGTTTGGGTGACGTTCCTGCTGCTGGTACTGAGACTACTTTTGGCGTCACCACTCGCTACTTTTGGTTTATACAAGTGTCTGCTGCTGCTTCTTCGCGTTCTTCATGTATTGGATTTCTTCTGCCATCGCTGCTGCACGAGACGGAAAGTGCAACAGTGGTTGCGGGTTTCGGCCTGAAAAGATTTGGACATTGGAGTGTTTCTAGCAAAGGTTGTCGGATTCTGTTACTGTTCACTCGACTTCGCTATCCCGAACGACATTCTGATTGTTGTAAGGGGTTTCTTTTAGGTTTCCAACGACCGCTCGAGGAAGTACGTCATCGAGGCTCTGATTTCTTGGGACTAGGTTTCCACGAAAAGGATAGATAGGACACGAAGAAAATGACCAGCGCGTTAGACATGTCTCTTGACGACTTGATCAAGACCAACAAGCAGGTTGGGCGTGGGGGTGGAAGAGGAGGGAAGACTCCGAGTCGCAGAGGTGCGAGCAACGCATCTGCGGGAGGTGGTTACAGCGGCGGCAAGACATCCGGACCTGCACGGAGACAAACAAATCGCACTAGTGCTCGACCTAATCCTTACGCCACTGCTAAGGCAAGCAAGCGGCATTCCCTAATGCATCTCCTCATTGGCAATGCCAGACAGCGTGTAGAGCGTTCCTTCCCTTGTGGATAAGTTATGTAAAGACAGTGAAGTAGCTCATGGTCGTTTCTTCAGGCACACCATGCTCAGAGAGTCCACACCGTTTTTTTAAGCCTTTATATATGTGTGGGACGGTGCTCTATGAAGACCTATGGTGTACTCGGGAGCGGGTTTGCTTTTGTGCCAAATATGGATGGAAATGAAGGGCAAATATCTGGAGATATCTGGTGGTGCATGCTCTGCCGCGGCTCTCCTTTTTGACGCTCACTTTAGTTCATCCTCGGCTGCACCGCTGCTTCTCATGAGAGGTGGCGAGCGCTCTTACATATGGCTGATTTTACCTGACACACATCCTGGGAGGAGGTATCACATCTACAGTTCCCAGGATGTGGCATCTCCCTCTGCATCATCATTGACAAATAGTAACCTTGCTCCATGTATTGTTCTGTGGTTATGAGTGTATTGTATGGATATCTGTGCTATTGCTGATGACGAGTGTGATGGTGCACGCCTTGTGTACTCTGTCGGAACAGTCTATTCGCCGGGCTCCAGAGACCACCTGGCAGCATGATCTCTTTGAAGATGGTACAGGTGCTGGGGTTGCTCCCGGTGGCCGGGGTATGGGGATTGAAACAGGTACCAAATTGTACATCTCTAATCTCGACTATGGTGTGTCCAACGACGACATTAAGGTACTATCAACTCGCATTTTCACTTGCAGTGTCTGTTGTTGTTTTTCACTGTGCCCATTGTAGTTGAAGCGTAGATACAGTCCTGTTCGTTTGTGAAATCTTTAAACATCCTCCTGCCAGTCTTAATGGGATGGTTCAAATTTATTTAGGGACATCTCGCCAGACTTTGTGTTTGTTTTTAAATCCTCGAAATTCCAAGGACATATCATCTGATTATTATTCACTTCTGATCCTTTAGGAATTATTTTCTGAGGTGGGTGATCTGAAGCGCTGCTCGATACACTACGACAGGAGCGGCCGATCGAAGGTGAAATTCGTCGTCACTTTGATGATCACCTGAATGTTGAAAGCTACCAAGTCTTGCAATCTTAGACGGTGACGATTTACAGAGTCCCGGTCTTCTGGTTTGTTCAAACGTTCAGTTAATTATGTAAATGACAAAGCCATCTTGAAATTTAGCCTCTGAATAACAGTTTTGAGTTTTGACCACATGTTTCTCGCAAATTTTGCACGCGAAATTTGTAAGACTTTTAGGTTTTTAGGCGTTTTTATTGTAAATAATGTCAAGGCGATCTTTTGGATTTTGATTGATGTCCTTGTCTTGTGATTGCTAAGGTGCCATGCTTGGTATTATGAAATCTGCTTATATCTAGGTGGCCTGCTCTTCCCGGTTTCTACGGCATGTGTGGCTTAATGTTTCGTTTCAATCTTCGTGGTTGACAGGGCACTGCAGAGGTTGTCTTTTCGAGAAGAGCGGACGCCGTAGCAGCGTTGAAAAGATACAACAATGTACAGTTAGATGGCAAACCAATGAAGATTGAGCTAATTGGGACAAATTTAACCACGGCTGCACCTCCGAGGGTTACTAATGGAGCTGTGGTGGCCGGCGCCGGAGGAAGGGGCAGGACGGTTGTAATGACGTAAGTAGCACGAGCTCCTAGTTGGAAGACTCAGTAATGTGCAGATTTTAAGCATTTGATTTTTTGCTTCTTCACACACTTCTGAATATGCAGTTGTTAGGATTAGTGGAAGCGTGTTGGTCCTTGTCCACATGCTCCGACTTAGGAGATCATACCTTGAGACTGTTTACGTCCTCATTTTACTGAAGTCAACTTCTCCTGGAGCGTTTTTGAATTATATACTTAACTCTGTCAGGCTGCTCATGTTTTTAAACTTTTCGACATCTTAGTCTACCACTGCTTACGTGCACTAGACGTTATTGTGAGTGCACCTACTACACCTCAGATACAGTTATTTGTTATTAACCCTTCATGGCAAATAGATATCCCTCAGATCGAAATTTTGTAGGGGTTGGTGAGAGTATAGCCAGCGTATACGTTGTTAATGGAGCTTTGATTTTAACTCCAGTATGTATATACTGTTTCCTCTGTAATTGCAGCCCTGGTTTTGCACGAGCTGCGGCTGCAGCCTCTTTGGAGAGGAGGGTCGTTGCTAGGTAGGGTTTGGCATTAAATACATAGTATAACAATCTGTCGTTCTCAATGTGCCACTATTTTAGAAGGGGAGGAAGGAAGATTCTGTTGTGAATCCTGAAGGCACTGTGTAGGATACCTTACGTGTAAACAGGCTATCTGTGTCTTGAATGTTGGAACCGGAGCTGATCATTCTTTTCGTGCCGTGACAGTCCTAGCAGTCGAGGAGGCAGGGGAGCTCCCGGAGGAGGGAGGCGGGGTGCGGGCAGCTTCAGAGGGAGGGGAAGAGGAGGACGAGGGACCTCAGCCGGCCGCGGTAAAGGAGGCCCTGTTGTCGAGAAGACTGCTGAGGACCTCGATGCTGAGTTGGAGTCATATCACGCAGAGGCTATGCAGACTTCTTAATCTAACTTTCTTTCTATTAGATTAAATTTTTGGTGGGTCCTTTAGCAGATGTAGAAAACGCTGAATCTACGCATACATTTACAGAAGCTTTGCAGAAAGAGGTTCTGTGTTGGATTAGCCAGTAGTTTTGAATCAGACAATTTCTTCTGTTTTTGGCGTCCGTTTGGATCGCACATCTCCTTCAATGGATGGGAGAGTAGTTGATAGAGACAAGTGTCTCTCATAAAGACATGTCCTTTTTCTGGGCTTCTCAGCGCTGTACAGTAAAATGTTTATGCCGCTCGTTTGGGTTGTTCAGATGAAAGCTATCCATTCATAAATGGTACATTCATACAGAATTGTCTACTCTCTTTACTTTTGTCTCTTTCACTTCTTCTCTACATTGTACGCAACTATTGTGTTCGTTGTTACTCGCTGCGCCTACATGGATGAGTTATGCGATCATAGTGAGAAATTGCCCACTGCAGTTGGTGTGGTTCTTTCTACATCCCCAAGTTTCGTGGTCCGGGGGATCTCACATTGTACACACACACACGTGATTGCGTTGAGCTTTTTACTCTGTCGATGAAATGGACTACTTACTTCTTACTAGCATCAAAAAGTTTCAAGAAACGTCGACGTGATGGAAATTCTCGATAATAACTTTGAACCATAAGTTCAATCTGAAATGGAACGTTTTCACGGAATAGCTCGAGCACTGTATTCGAGTAGGTCCTACCGTCCACAGGGGCACAGAATTGTATGCTTAAGACGTCTGATCATGTTCGAAAGTCAAAACGGTTTGTACAAAGAAGATAAGAGAAAATCTAAATGTATGATCGTACAGGGTGTCATTTGTACTTATTAAAGTGGGTATAGTTAGGCTAAATGTGACCAATACGCACTTTCCTCTTGAAGAGAATTGTGTGGTGGCCGAGAATATAGAAGACTCGTTGCTGATGCGTAACTCGTAATCTGTATATCTGACGAAATCAACCGTAATATGCTCTGCAAAGTAGTGTCGAGGTAGGAGCAAGCTTCCTCACGTATATAAATCTGCGCGGTATTCGCTGAAGATTCCATTCTTGCATGCATTGTTCCGAACTCATGAACTTTAAGTCTGGGTATGCAATGTCGAGATACTGTGGGAATGAAGTGTTAACAACCTGAGAAGGAATGGTTGTAGATATGAAAAACACGCAATTATGATGGATTCATTTCAAGGAACAGTCTGGGTACCAGTATTACACGCAACAGTAGTACGGAAGAACTAGAAACGTTCAATTTTACCCGAATATGAAGTACCCTTTATAGCCTGAATATCTGTAATGTATAAGGTTGATTTGAATTGCATGGGACGTGGACTTAACTCAAAAGTTCCTTGTCTCTCAAATTAGAGTGGTCGAAGTCCCGGTTACCTCACTTAGAAGTAGCAGGGAATTCCGACACTCCAGTTTCCTATCAATTCGATTTAGGACTTAAATGGCCGACAGCTTGTCTCACATGAATTGGATCCGAGATATAGATCTTCCGTTAAAGAATGCTCATGTAATTTAGACACACCCTATGTTAACCTAGAGTAGTTATTGGTAATTGGAGATAACTCATATAAACAAGAGAAAGTTTAACCTTAGAAGATAAACGATTTAGTTTCTACTGATCAATCGCGTCTATCACAGTTCAAACGTTTTGAAGTTAATAGGTATATTCAAGAGATAAACACGAGAATTCTTCTTGAGCACTGTGATGTAACTTTGAAGCCTAAGGCGGATAGTAACCAAAACCAAACATATGAAGCCTCGAAGTAGAAAAACCATGCTCTACAAAGCCCCTAAACTGGTCGCAGCATATTTCGGAAATATATTTGGCCAGTTCCACATTGTTATGATTGATTTTATCTAATATGATAATGTCTTCTTCCTTACCTATTTATTCACTTCACATGCATCCACACAACAATGACATCATTTAAATGAATCAAAGTCCCATGGTTTGATGTTTAAAATGATCAGGTTAGTGTAGCAGAGGTTGTGATTATAAATCGTACACATGGTAGTTTTGATTGATAATAAGCCATATGCTTCAGTACTCATCGAATGAAACAGCAAGATGTTTAAGTGTAGTGATAAATTGATTGGTGGTCTTTTATATTGTAGCTTTTAATGTTTATGCAGCTTTGGAGGATATTTAGTATACATTTTCAAGACTACGAGAACTAGATTTGGTGTTTGATGACCCATGTCTAAGGATCTACTTGTAGAGATTTACAAGCTGCCTCAGAGTGAATGCATTGGTTTAGGCATGACTTCTTCCGGTAGCTCTAGCAATATCTAGATTGCTATCTTCCGGATTTTTCAATGTGGCATGACGAATGTTTATTTGGATGAGTTAATATATCGTCTGTTCACAACTATCTTTTCGTAATTCTCAATTGTCATGTTTTAATCAAAGGTATATGCTTCTTGTTAAATCTAATCAGTTTTCTTATCCTGAACGATTTCATAAGGTGAATTATTGTTTCGTGGGGTACATTCATAAATTCTTGTACTTTTCACGAACTATGTAATAGTTGGACGAAGTTATTGACATGTAAAGGTTTGAGTTTGGAGTGTAATAGAGGTTGTGTGAGCTTTCACATATGTGAAATCCATGCATAATAGTGATATATGTGAAAGAATGTTCACATATACTGCTAATGATTACTAATCATGATATCACTTCTTTCTTATGTGTAATCATTTTAAAGATCAACAACATTACATTGTCAGAATCTATCTGAAAGATGTGCAGTTACAACAACAAAGGCTCAAATCTGTGACACTTCCTAATAATACAGAACGGATTTCTTCAAATCGTACTTCTCATGTAACATTAGAATGAACGTCGTAAGTGTGTTGAGTAGTGGCAACAGATTTCAACATGCGCTGGTCGAAAATGAGACGGTCATCAAAAGCTCTACAGCTAGCTAGCTATATAGGAGGCTTGCCATGCCATGACATGGCTACGGCCAGGCCATTTGGTTCTTCTACATCAAGAACCAAATCAGACGCTACGCTACAAGCTTGTCTTGATAAAAATACACAAATTTACAACTACTTATAAGCTGCGAAAATTGACGTTCGACCCTATTTGGATGTTGTGAGAGCTGCTGACATACTTGTAGCTAAATGCGTTTGTCCGAACTTTTTACAAGGCTGTTGCACTTGCAGTATTCTGCTTTACATCTTCGAGACAGGAGCTGCCACTTGGAGTCCTGGAAAATGAAAAATAGCAGGTGGTCATTACATACTTGCAGACCTGACAAAGACCCCAGAAAAACACAGACAGACACATTTGCAGTGCAGAACAAAACAGGTAGTGTAGCAGCACGGAGATCGATGTAATCTCGGTGATACGCGCGACAGCAAAGCACCTCTCGAGAAACTCGGCAGTATGCAAGAAGCGTAGTTTGAAAGCAAAAAGCATTTTTTCCATCTAATTTAACGATGAAAAGTATGTAGGATCACTTCCGCTTACCCAAGACTTTCGCGTTCACTATACTGGGGCAAGCTTTGGGAGCGGGTGAGTTTTCATCCAAGAAAGGGAGAACCATGTTGGAGTTGTGCCAGACAGGGAACCCTTGTAATTTACCCTGTTTCACAGAATCCGGCAAGACATTTCATAAATTAAGACCTCTTTACGGATTCGGAACATGACATCAATGCAAGACGATACAAAGTGTTTCTTCAAAACAGAGAGGAATGCAAGGATAAATCCGCAAGATCATAAGTTCGCACAATCAACAAGGTGAAGCTTTGTAAAGAACTGTACTGACCGCAACGTTCAAGGCAGCTAATGTCGCCATTCCTTCTCTTGTCCACTGCACATGACGTGATGAAGTTCAAAAAGATTCACGAGATGCACACAGAACGTCTTTTCAATACATGCTACATCCCTAGTTTCTCTTCCAGCGATCTCATCGTAATAAAAGATCTTCAGAAGCGAGCAAAGATGTTTTCCTCTTATATTTAGCTCTGTGCTTTTACAACACCAATAGTCCGGAGACAGACTAGAAGAAACCTTCAAAAGCTTCAAGTGCCCAAGTAAAACATGATGACATAGTTCACTATTGAGAATTCTGCATCGCGTTGCACATGAACAAATGAGCTCCTGAAGTGAAATGCAGTTATGATAGAATGTTGTGATTTGTTACTGAAAGTAATGATAACAGAGGAGTACATGTACGGTGGTACGGAGTGTAACTCAAACGAACAACATGACCTTCGGCATTTTTACCTTAGATGCTGAGGCAATGTGGGGTACCACAACTGCGTTCGGCAGTTCTCCTAGCCCTGGCTTCATGTAAGGTTCATCCTGTGTTATCATTACAAGAGTGGGTGAGTCAGCTCGCAGGCACTGACTTTCCCACGCCTGCTCCATACAAGTAGCACGTAGAAGGCAAAAGCTGACAGTAGAATATATTGTAATTCTACTTTCCAGTTATCTTGCGGTAAATTGGAGATAATATCGGCAGTATGCGATGACATCCGCCAGCTGATCAAACTGAAGTTTGTAAGTATGTGAAAGTGCGAAAGTTGCTGCGCATACCTCGAAGACATCGAGTCCAACTCTGAACATTGGATTTACTTTCAAGTGTTCCACCAATGCTACTTCGTCGATGACTGGTCCTCTACTGGCGTTTACCAGAACGGCTTCCTGCAGTTTACAGGTAAAGACGGATCCTTGGTAAGCTATTCACTGGGAGCAAAGCATCGACGGCTGGAAAAGAACTCTATCCATACCCGTAGTGTACTAGCCTTCTACCCTTGAGGTGCTTTAAGTTGTGAGCGAGTCCTCAATATAATAGTTGCATTTACCTTTTTCATCATGGACAACCTTTCCTTGTTGATCAGATGATACGTGGTCTTGTCAAGAACAGGATGTAGACTCACCTGAACCATGGCCAAGATCATTCACACTGTTTGCTTTAGTACATCGTTAAATTATCGAAAGTTGAAAAACTTGAAGGCCCTCAGAAAAGCATTCCGCCAATCATAGATTCATCTTCTTCTGCATAATAGACATATTAAGCGCTCATACGCTTCCAGATAGGCACCTTCCAATGACGTTAATGTATGCATAGTATTTTGATTGTATTTGAAGAAAGCAGTAAGTTTTGGATCAGCTTAGCAAAGAGTTAGTTGAAGACTAGTACCACGTCGGCTTCTCTGAGCACTTCCTCGGCCGAGGACGCTCGTTTCCACGTCACAGGGGTCTCTCCTTGAGACTTCAAGAAGTTTCCGTACGCTTTAGCACAGAACAATATCAAAGTTTTGTTAGAGTGCAGCTAGCATTAAGCTTCTAGAAAGAAGTATTATTTCATGCGACAAGGCCGGTAAGAATGCTTCAAAAGGCTGAAAACAATGCCTGCAATATGACTTGTGAACTTTAGCCTGCAATGTAAATCTCAATGAATCAACTCTGAATTCTGCATCTGCAGGTTTTCTTCGCTGATTTCTTCTTCCCATGCAGAGTAAGAGGGGACAAAGCGTGAACTGTGCGTTACCTGTGACAAAGTTCTCAAGAAACTTAGATTGGTACAAATCGTAGTAAATGACATTCATCTTGAAACCCTCCACCTGCAGCCAGACCCAATGACCAAGACATGTCAAGGCGAGCACTGAGTTTCTCAACCGTAGAAAGGGGTAAAAACCCAACCTTGGGTTTCCATCAACCGTTGTGAAATTGAACTTAGCTGGGGTCTAACTGATTTAGGATACAACCGCATATCGCAAATCACTATCAGGCACATTTCAAGCTTCATCTCAACGTAGGACGTACCATCATCCGTGCGTAGGCTGATCCAATGCGTCCAGCACCGATGATACCAACAGTTTGCCCCTTCAGCAAATTACCAACAAATCTGCACGAAACGCACAATGAAGTCGCAGCATCCATGTCATTGAAATATGATTATCAAACAAAAGGCGAGAGATATCGTGGGAGGCCGTCAACACAACATACGGTACTCATGATGAACACCAAGAAACAAAAAAGATCGTCTCTTAAGCTTGAAGAAGTGAACTTACAAGTTAGGAAGCCATCCATCGTATTTGCCAGCACGCATGAAGTCATCAGCTTCGACGACCCTTCGGGCTGCAGAAAGAGTCAACGCTGCAGCCAGCTCTGCTGTTGTCTCAGTCAAGACACCCTACAAATGTCCAGCGAACCACATTACAGGAGTAAACCACATAATCCCCAATTCCTACTACGGCAATGAATTGAAGAGCTCTTCCATGTACCCTAAGGTTACAACTGTCGACAGTCATCTCTATCCTTTGTGACGTCTCCGATTCCGCCTCTTTCAACGCAGACTTGTGCAGAACCGCATTTAACGGCGAAATTGAACTTCCAGCAGGACGAAAACTTTCGGCCCAGCTGGGAACATGTGAAAGGCACTTGGTAACCTACTGTTTGTACGGGAACGAGGTTGAAGGCAACATCGTAAATAAAGAACATGATGCTAAAGTCACAAAGAAACTTCGTCAGTGTTCTGATCTTAAGCAGTGACTGTTAAGAGTGACTTACAGGAGTGTTGCCAACAGCTATGCCATGCTTATTGGCAGCTTCCACGTCCACATTATTGTAACCGACAGCCATATTACTGAAAGCATGACCCCCTGCCTTCTTCAGGGCCGAAAATAATGTCTCACCCCATTCTTCAGTCAACTGTGGGAGTGTGCAACGAGATTTAATCAATACATTCAAAGAGCGAAAGAAGTAAAAAATAAATCGAAAACATACCCTTCATTTGACCCCGATATACGGATCTTACCTGTCCGATGACACCATCACACCTGGAGCCAATCAGAGAAAGGATGTCTTCGACACTCAAGATTGTCTTCTGCGATGTGCAAACCTGCGGAACAAATG
The DNA here is from genome assembly GCA_037833965.1 of Marchantia polymorpha subsp. ruderalis. Taxonomy (NCBI): domain Eukaryota; kingdom Viridiplantae; phylum Streptophyta; class Marchantiopsida; order Marchantiales; family Marchantiaceae; genus Marchantia; species Marchantia polymorpha. Next base: position 8,526,703 of record AP031352.1, on the reverse strand, counting down.
GAACCATTCATCTCAGTACCGACTCGTTGATGTGTGACCGCAACTAATAAATACTCACTCTGTTTCTCCAGTCCGAGGAATACAAACTGGGCGTCGAGCGAGAAACATGTCTTGTGCTTCAACCTTCGGCATTGAGACCTGATTGCGCTTGGCGCGATCAGTAATTACAACTTCCCTCGGGAAATAGCTCATGACCGTTTTTGTGGGAACAGTTTAAGTTGAATGCTCCTACAGGAGTCAAAATTGGGCACTACAATGTTTACTGGGAGAAAGCTGCCTATGGAAGCTGCCTGCCACAATGCTGGTCACCGACTGTGTGTGAGAAGCGGTCCGAGTGTGAGTAACAAGACTTAATTTTGAGTCGACCACCGCCGATGGTAAGGTCTGAATTGCTGTATGCCTTCTCTAGGCTACCTCAGCGGAGACACGCTGCAAGTTAAGTTGAAAGTACCAATGGCCTGAAGACTACGCTGTCAAGCACTTCTCCACAATTGGAAGATTTGGTCGTGTTTTGGGCCAGGAGCGGATAAGTACAGCTCGTCTTGACATTGAGTGCAGCAAATTTGATTACATACATATCTGAAACGCTACTGGTGGTACCATCAGCAAGAGCTTAACGAGGGAGATACCGCCTCGGCTGACCAACACTGCAGTATGTAGTGAGACGTAAACAGTTGAACCTTTTGCTTCGTCAGGCACAGGCAGTTTGAAAGATCGCAAGTACCTCATAGAATCACACTTTGCACAAGACTGGAATGCAAATCTATCAAAATTCAGGCCCCGAAGAAATTGAGCTACATTGCTCACGAAAAGACTGACGAGCAAGTCACAAAAGGGGTCAGAGAGACCGACAGCGACAGAGAGAAATTCGGGATATTCGAGACGGTCGATGTCATAAAGGCTAGGACCACAAATCTCCCGAATTCAAATGCACGAGAAGATCATCGCGTCCCCCGGACGTCTTCAGCTCCCCCTCATCGTCACGTGGACGTGGGAAGCAAACACAACGAGCATTCCGACCAGGCTGATGGCAAACCAGAAACCGCGAGTACAAATTGAATCTCACCTCGACGCGACAGCCGGCGTTCACAAGAGCTTGAATCCACTGATTCCCGGGCATGGGCTTGGTGCTGACGACGCGGAACTTCCCTCCGGCGTTGAACACCTGCACAGAGTAGGCAGCCATCTCGTCGGCGGAGGGTCGCGCTGTCCGGAGGACTTGGACTGGGCGAAGCGAGCTGCACTGCAATTCAATGCAGAATTCACTTTCGCTGCAGCACTGAAGCTCTCTTCGCTTCGCTGCGCTACACTTCAACTGCACACTGTCCACACTCCGGACTCTAGAAGAGAAGCGATCGACATTTTCCGTCCACTTACTTCGAGAATTCTTGTCGTTCACAAGTCATAGATATGTGAAAATCGCGTCGCGCTTCCACGTACAACGATCCGGGAGATCGAGAGCAGAACCGGGGGTTTTGCATCCAACCGCTGGATCCGCCGGACGAGCAGAACGACCCAAAAGTTCGTGGGATCCTCCAACGGCTGGCGTGTCTGTGGCCCGATGGTCTCGTGGGCCCACCGGTCATGGCAAGCATGAACCCGCAGTGGAGATCATGTATCCGAGCTTCTCAGCTCCGAAGGACCATCAGTTCCGACTACTTCTCCCGACTTCCCTTTATCCCGTATCATTGGACGTGAAGGCTTGCGGTGGTGGGCCCGCCTTCCGCTTCATGCATGCATGTTCTTCCATTTCTTTCTCGATTCGTCTCCTCATTTTCTCTTCTGCCTCGCTCTGTGGCTACAAACAAACCTCTCCCCGAACGCTTCCGCACATCATTTTTCAGCTCAGAATCGATCATACTCCCACTGGCTTCAGAGTTCCAGAACTACATTTTCGTGTGTTTTACTCTTTCACCACCATACCTCTTTTCACTTTCATCTATTTTTCGGACTGTATGATTATGATCATTTCAAGGTTTCTTTTCACTCTGTATTTTTTTCATTTCTGCTTTCATTGCGTGTTTTTTAATTTTCTCGAAAGCTCCCCATATGTGGCTTTCTTTATGTGAAACCCTGTTATGTAAATATATGAGTTATGGGCAAGGGATTTCAATGGTTCACGTTTAACGACGTGAGAAATAACGACTTATGTGTGTGCTGGGTGATCCCCGAACACCCAAAAACAAATAAAAAAACTAACAAAATTTTTTATCCTGATTTCAATCTATTACCTTCAGATTTATGTCTTATTTTGGAGTTTTGAACAACCGTGATCTATGAAATAAGGAAATATTTGCTTTACCACTTCCACCAAAATCTATCTACAATCATTCATAAAACATACATTCGAACATGACTTTATATTTTATTAAAATATAAGTGTTTTCTTCCTTTTACAATATTTATTCAAATATCAGTTTTTGAAGCATACTATGTTCTAGTCACAAACCACTTTCCGAAAGAACAATTAATTTTATTTATAAGTAATATAACTTATTATATTATATAATAAAACATAAATGATTCAAATTTTAATATCAACAAAAAGTATTGAGTGATAAAGAATAAAGAAGATATTTTGGTATAAACATTATTTATCTATAGTTTAACTTGCATTTTTGTAAGTTTGAAATTTGAAATGATTGCATATAAAATAATATACTATCATGTTACAACTTTAATATCTTGGATCACTCACTTACATGTTAAAATAATTTCAATATTTTATGCATAAAATCAAAAATAAAATTTATTTTCTGTTTTTATGATCAATATTATGAAGGTAGGGGTGATATTTTTTGTAAGAATTATAATTTCTTAATTTGATTTTTATTTGAAAGAATGAATCATTCTCATTTTTGCATTTAAATTTTAATTATAGAGTGATATAAGATAGAATATACAAATCATATTTCTCAAAAACATTTAAGACTACCGAAAAGTAAAGTTATAATACTTCTATCTTGTTATGTGCTATAGTGTTTTCTATGCTTAACATCACTGCTCATTACTTGCACTTTTGTTAGATGACATCAGAATTATAAGAAACATTTATCTATTCGTTCCCTGTACCCACTTTAAAAGCTGCAAGGGTCTAAATTCACACCGAGTTCAATCTAATTAAATGCTCAATCATTTTTAATTTCACAATACAAGATAAAAAAGATACTTATTTTAGAACTAAGTCAATCCCAAATTTTCAAACGTTCAAAGAATATGGTTGATTTTACGTCGTAAAAATAAATTAAAAATTGAATGCAAATTTATAAATATACCTTCTTAATAAATAAATAATAAAAATTTGAGATTTTTCTGTATGTATTTACTTCTTGATTTTCTTTACTACATAATCGCCATATAGCAAAACACGTTTCACCATTTACAATAAACATACAAGAGTTTTATAACGGCTAATGTATGGATGATAGATTATTATTTTAAATAACATATCAAAAAATCAATGTAAAAAATAATTATAATTATAATTATAATAATTAATTTAAAAAATACTTGCAAATTACATTAGTATTGTTTTTAAAAACTATAATTTGATGAATAAATGATCAAATATATAAAAATAGATACAAATTGAATCATCCATGAAAAAAAAGTGACTTCTTTGTGGAAAAAATTTAATTAAATATTTTTTCAAGTTTAATCATGTTATCAACTAAAAAATGTCAGTTGGTCAATATTACCTTTTTGAAACATATGAATTTAAATTAAAATGTACAAAAAAGAGCCCTTGCTTTTTCATATCGCTTAAATGTTATTGAGAAATAAAAAAAATCCAACAAAATTTACAATTTTTTATTTGAGTCTTAACTTCAAAAAGTATGTTCTTGGAATGGAATGGCATGAAATAAAAAGCAGGCACATGCATTCATTTAAAAACAACCATTATTTCTGTTTGAATATCAATACTTCAATTTGATTTTATGCATGCACTTTAGGTTTTGATGCATGCATGAATGGTCTTGTTGAGATACGAGTTTTTCCATTTCCCATTGTTGCTGTATAACATAATTATATAATAATGATACAATTAAAAAAATTAGAAAAATACTGATGTTTAGAATAAGTGATGTAACAAATGTTATACGGGGCTCTATTTATGACTTTTCAGGGTTCCTGTATGTACAAAATATAAGGGAATTGCTGTCTTAGACTAGTAAAGTGTTAGTTTCCTGTCCATGGGTTCTCGTCTGCATCCAAGCCTCTGAGTCACTCTAAACCTCATGTATAATCAGAAGACCCACCTTTTAGTTTCCTCATTGTCAAATCGTGTGTCGTGCCTTTCCTTTCCTTTTTGAGTAATTGTTCAGCAGCTGAGTTTGTCAGTGCTTTTTGATTGATGACCGGAATGTAAACTTGCGGTGTATATTCATAACGGTGCTCAATTGAAGTGACAAAAGAAGTTGTTTACCTGAAGAGGAGGTGATGAAGTACAGGCTGATGTCGTTCATCTCTGATAATCCAAAAGAATGTGCACTTTCTGATGGGTTGCAGAACTTAATCCAACTTACTTGTACGTCCAACAAGTTGTAGCAGAAGTAGAAAAGCAGTGTACAAGACTAATTCCTACCGAATGCAAGTGCGATAAGCTATTTGTAAGCTCTGTTTTGATTCCCTTTTAGAATTCTTGTAAACCACTGTTAAGTTGCACCTAATGTAGGTCTGTCTTGTCACTCTATGTGTGTTCAGAAATACGTGATAGCAGGAGCATTGAACTTTGCCCTTGAAAATCAGCAAGTGAACTGCAGATACGGTTGCAGCGTCGTTTTCGTAGATCGTTGATGAGGATTCTAAGTTGACGTGGCCTTTCTATTGGGCAGTCTGGACCACATTGGGCATCCCAGACTCATACTCAAGCTGCAATATCAAGTGTTTGGAAGAATCCTCATACCTCTGTATCTCAGGCATGTGCTTACTCCTGACAGACAGAGAGAAGGTTCATGTGCCGTGTTCATCCATACGTCTAGGATCGGTCACCGTGCCTGCCTTTTACATTCTGGTCTGTTACTATCTTCAGTCATGTTGATGTTTTTGACATGCTCATTAGCTCCTTGTTTTCGTATGCACCAGATTCTTTGCTGCTGAATGTAGATTAATACTGTTTTCCATCAAAATCTTAATATTATATATAAATAATATTTATATATTATTAAATATGGTTAATGTAATAAATAGGTAATACTTTTGTCATGTACAACATAGTGAGAGTAATTTTCAATGTTTCATATGTATACAATATTGAAATAAAATTTATAGCTTGAATACATGAAGAATAGAGATGTGGAAAAGATGAAAAAATCATATGTTTTTGAAAATATATGTTTAATATATAATTGATATAAAATCTGTTCAAATATATTTTGTAATATTAAGTAAAAAAATATGTTAAATTTAAACATATGCTTGTTTTTGTCCAATTCAAATACTAATGTTATCTTGCTTAAAATACATCACCTTTAGATGATTTTTTTATTCATTAATTTTTTTCAAAAAACTCATTATCACGGGAAATTGTTTCCAAATATTTAATGATTTCATTTTAGGTGTACTTCTTGCTCTTTTTTGTACAAATATAACTGAGAAATGTCAATTTTTTTGCAAGTACATGTTTTATGATCGAGTGTTTTCAACTTGCCAAATTTTTCAACTATATTAAAATTGATCTAAGATGTATCAAATATATTGAACACCAATGATGTAGATTCTTTTCATCAATTTGCGATGTCATAATTACAGAAAGTAGTTCTCAAATTTTGTAGCTATATCTGTATATATGTATATATATGTATTTCTTTCAAATACAATTGTATTCTTGAAATTAAGTTACTGCCGTGTCTATATTATGTGTGATTATTATGTAAATATTTAAATGAATTAATTAATTCAAATGAATTGTTTCCTATAAACTATCATTTTATTTATTTCTGCATATTAATTTTAAATTAAATTTGAGATGTTATTTTACATGTAATACTTATAAAAGTAATTGAAAATAACAAGTATGCTCAGTGATTTCAATATTTACATGTAATTACCTACCACTTTTCTAGCTTTCTTGTGATATCATATTATTTGTATAAAAACGATGCAATTCAAAAATTGTTTTCAATCTTAATACATTTTTATTAAGTCCAGTTTGTAAAATATTGTTGTGGAATTATTATAATATTCAAGTTTTTTTAAGAAATTTAATAATATTTCATCTCTTTTATGACATCATGTTGCACTGAATGCCACACAGTTTATTTATTGTTGTGTATTTCTTTTGCATGTGAGTATACACAATCATTGTGTAAATTAACCTCATTAAGTTCTATTCGATAAAGAATAACAAATGTGACAATAGTAAAAGTAAATTAGAGTGTGTGTCTCTTCTGACATAAATCAATGTGTATGAAGTTTATTTATGAACATTGTAATACATGATGAAGTGCATTGCTCTGTACATAAAATTTAAAATTGATTTTTGACAAATTGATAAAAATATGGAAATTACATGTTTATAATAAACAACCCACCTTGTCGCTTCATTCATTTTGTGTTGAAGATATCCATTATTTTATTTTCTTTACATGTAAATTTACACAGTGTTTGTGTGATCGCCTTCTTAACGTTATAATGTATAAAAAAGTGAGAAACAATCTCCAAGATTTATGTTTATTGACGTTGATGATTATTAGCACATGAGAATATCGATCTAAAACATGTTTAAAGGATTATCAAATATCAGTAAAAAGCAGATGATAATTAAATACTTGTTCCAGATTATTACTGACAAATTGTGTTCATAAATGAGTTAAAGAGTTATTTAAAAATATATATTTTTAAACATAAATTTTTCTATTAAGAAGAAAATATGTACTCTCACAACCTGAATGACACGCATGATATGTAGATAATGACACACATGAAATGTAGAAAAAACGCATCACTGGTACCAGATCTTGAACATTTAGATCTAGAGACCAAAGGTGGAAGTACCATTTGAAGATTTTTCGTTTCAAGTTCCGTCATATGATGGTTTGAGATTCATAAGCCTGGCCCGTATACAATGATTGGTGTATACGAAACATAATGGTCAGAGAGTACGTAATAGGGTTTGAGGCCCTATTTGGGTACGCTGGGCTTAATCTGGATTTAAGCATTTCGCCTTTACAAAAGGCCTGACTTTTCCGGACCGGATCAATTTGAGTTCTTAATCGTCCTCCGTCGTTTAGTCTGTCCTACCGTCTACCACCGACTCCTTGAGGCATCGCTTTCGCTACGCTAATCTCAGACGTAGTCTGGAGTTTTCTGATCCAGCTTTGTGGGACTAGTTCGGATGGGCAGGGGGGATAGTTGTAGCGAAGAAGACGCGTTCTGAGAGTGCATAGACGGTGAACTCGAGAAGGTGACATAGACGGAAAGGTGAAGCAGAGCAGACTACAGGAAGAAGCAATATAAGCGGAGAGGTAAATGCACGAGGCGTCGGATTGCGGAGGTGGAAAATTTCTGGGCACTTTTTGTGGTAGATCGCTCAGATTGAGGATGTTATGGAGGTCGAGGATGTCATTTCGACTGGAATCGCCGAGGTTTAGAACTGTGTGTTCGGAAGCTTGAGGGATAAAGCAGATTGCAGTTTTCGTAGTCTGTAGTTGGGGGCACGGAAGCTCAAGTGCCCTCACATTGCCCGCGTGGAGAGCGTTTGAACTCGGAAACCTAAGGAGGAGCTGTGGCCTTTTTTGCAATTGACGCGAGGCAATAATTTTGGTTTTGCCGGCGTTGGGTCCTCGTTGTTTTTGTGCAGGTCTGTGCTGTTGGTTGAACCCTTCTGAGTTGCGCGAGGCGGGAGAGCCCATTGGCAGTGCTCTTTATCCAAATTCCAATTTTTCATCTACCGAAGAACGACAAGTACTGCACACCATTCGATGAGATATTTTCCACCTTGAATGCTTGGTTAGATGCGGGCGTGGTGTCTTTCCGAGAGTAGAGGCGAGACTAAACGGTTAACAGAGGATCAGGTGATCGATAGTCCGGAGTTGTCAGGAGGGCAGCCATGAGCCCTGTTGATGTCGGGCATACACGTTCGAAGGGCCGAAAGCAGCGGCAGAATGGTGCTTCCGATGTTTACGGTCAAATTTTAAGGTGTGAACAACAATTTTAAGCTGCCGTACCACCTGAGGAATCTCGCAAATTGCATTCAGAGTGTAGAATATGGGAAAATTGTGTCATTTGCGTTGGAAATTCGTGGCGATGAGAGTTAAATGCTTGTAAAGTAAGTGACCTTGGAAGATTGCCACTGTAACCAAAATGCCGAACTTTCACAGCTGCATCATTCATTCCATCCGAAGTTACACTCGTTAGCTGATAAAACTTCATGGGAAGAAGGCCTTTGTATGTTCCATCAATTACGCTTTCTTTTGGAACGAGCATGACTGAAGGTGTTTACTGTTCTTGTAAATAGTCCTACATGGCTTTCTGAGACAGAAACCATTTCCCCTTTAATTGACAATCTCCTATGTTATGTGGAGTTCTTGGTCGGGCTTTTTTGGAATATTTTGGGATGACATTTGTTTCAGTAACGTTTTTCCTATTTCTAACGGGGAATCACAAGTCGAAGTCATCATTTGTGCTACATTATCAAGCTCCACGCAGCTCACATGCGAAGAATCCATAGCGAGTTTTACTAAATTTTGTTCAGTTCGGAGGACGTAGCGTGTTTTTTTCGAAGCCAGGGTTCGTAAATTTTCTGGGCTTTCTCTGTTTCAAAAGAAGAGTCGTACTACGTTTCAATGATCTCAGTTTTTAGTCTTTCGACTTTGGAGAAACGGATAATAAAGAACAACTCTGTTTATTTAGGCTTCTGATTTTCATCTCCAGTAGAGATCGCAGTCAGCTGGTATTCTTGGGTAGGCATTGACAGTATTCATACAAGTACGTAACGTATTTTCATGACTCCTTTCTATCTCGCAGTTCTTATCTTGATTTGTGATTGTTTGAGTTTGAGTAGCCTACACTACAGTGGTTATCGGGTTGTAAAGAAGTGAAGTACCAGGTGGTGTATCATCTCGGGTGATCTTGTCCACTGTCAAAGAAAGCATCAGGAGTGTTGGTTGGAGTATTTTTCTAGGCAGCCATGTTCAAATAGGGTTCTTTTGAGTAAAAATGTTTTTGTGTGTGTGTGTAATATGAAACTTTCGTCTATTTTTTCTTACGTTATAGTGTGCTGTGCAAGGCAGGCGCATCAACTCAACTCAGCGTATCGACAAAAATGACATCAATCAGTTGTATCATCTGGACAAACCACTGTGTCAAGGGTGCAGAGGAAATTCCAAGGATTCTCCAAACTGTTTCTGTGGTCTGGTTCCACCTCTTAATGGTTCTCGCAAACAAGGGTTATGGCAGAAATTGTCAGACACCCTGGACGAACTCGGTCCAGACCCTTCTGAGTCTCTCCGGGCCTCTGAACACTCTCCCTCTGGATTGACAAATCTCGGCGCAACTTGCTATGTGAACAGTGTTCTTCAGTGTCTTTACATGAACACTTCTTTCCGCAAGGGTGTGTTTGCTGCGGACGAGGACCTCGTCAGGAAACAACCTATTCTTCATGAACTCAGTCGTCTGTTTGCGCAATTGCATTCCGGGATAAAAGTTGCTGTTGACTCAGCTCCTTTTGCTAATACATTGGAGTTAGACAATGCGGTACAGCAAGACGGACAAGAATTCTTGAAATTGTTGCTGGCGTTGCTAGAAAGAGTGCTTGGGCTGTCAAGAAACCCCACAGCTCGTAATGTGGTCCAGAACGTGTTCCGTGGAACCTTTTCTTACGTTACAAAGTGAGTTCATTTTTCTGGTCGTTTGCAGCCAGTGTGTTCTCCTTGTTGTTGTTCTTTTTACGGAGTCGTTTGAAGGTGTTCAGTCTAACTTAATGAATACGTTCTCGTACTTTTGAAGATGCTGCAAATGCGGTCAAGAATCAGAGGCATCCAAGGATGCTGTCGATTTTTACGAACTCGAGTTAAATGTGAAGGGCTTTTCAAGTCTGGATGAGAGTCTCAATGATTACCTCAATGAAGAGAATCTGCAAGGAGAGAACCAGTACATGTGTGAGTCTTGTAAGACTCGTGTTGATGCGACACACAGCACAAAGCTGCGCTCTCTTCCCCCAGTTCTAAACTTTCAACTCAAACGATTTGTCTTTAACGCTAAGGTAACGTCCTTTCGCAATCTTTACCCTTAGTTAATGGAAGGGGTGTGCTCGCTGCTTCGGGCAGGCCATGCTGTAATTGATTTTTGCTCCAGTAATCATCTACACGTTTTTTCACATAATTGTACATATGTTAGTCGGCAGGGTGTACATAAGCGTTCTGGCTAGGTCCGCTAGAACGTTGATTACAAGAAGCTTTGATTATCTGACAATCTGCGGTCCATGGGTGTTGGACAATGAGGCTAAGAAACATAAGTAGGAAAATTTTTGTATTTCTACTTTCTCAAAGATCCTGTGTGGAGATTGCCGACCTCAAGGTGTATAGACTTCATGCCGAAAGGCTGGTTAGAGTCTCACATTTAAGAAGGTTACGTCTCCTTTTTGGTCACCAATTAACGGACGAAAGTTGTAGTCTTTGCATTTCTCTTTCGTGCGATCAAAATTGTAATAATTGTATTCACGACAAGTTGCAGACAGTCAATAGCTTGTACATTATCAGCGCTGTCGGACTCGTTAGCCTAAACTCGGAATTCGTTTGTCTTATTGGTGGTTCAGGATTTGCTTCTTTCATGCTTGAGGCTTACACGTTGTCTGACACTTTCTTTCCTGCCTTTCTCAGACAGCCACGAAGAAAAAGGTCACCTCCAAGTTCAGTTTCCCCAGAAGCCTGGATATGGGTCCACGCCTCAGTGCGCAATCAGCGGATAGGAGTGCTGATGCAGCTCATTCAGCAGTCTATGATCTTTCCGCAATATTAGTGCATAAGGGAAGTATGGTCAACAGTGGGCATTATGTAGCTCATATAAAAGACGAAGAAACAGGGGAATGGTGGCAATTTGATGATGAAAAAGTCTCGAGTTTGGGTTACCATCCCCTTGGAGAGGCCTCTGGTGCAGTTTCCAGTAAGGAAACAAGTCCTGGTGATGCCGAGCAGCTGTCAAGACAAGTAGACACTAGCAGGGAAGGTTCTGGGGAGGAGCAAGTGCCGTTTTTTCTAGGTGCTGAGCCTTCTCCTATAGCAGAGACTTCTAAATCGTCGGTGTTAAATGATTTGGACGTGCTAACCTCAGCTGATGCCTACATGCTCATGTATAAGCGCAGGGAGCAGCAAGTAGGCCAGTGGGATAATGTCAACTCGTCAGATTCACGATCTGTGCAGTCCTCAAGTAGTGACTTGGATAGAAGATCAACTCCTGTTCCAGAATTCACACTTCCTGATCAATTTAGAATAGAAGTGGAAGATATGAACCTTGAGTTCAAGAACATGTGTTGGGAATATATTCAGCGCAAGGAGAAGGAGGTGTCCAAGATAACAGAACGAAGAGCGGAGGTGCGGAAAGTGCTCGCGGAAGCTCCTGTGAAAAGGCTGGAAGATCCCTTTTTCTGGATTTCAATTGACTGGTTACGGTCCTGGGCAGATACCGTGGACCAACCGTGAGTTCCCTCCCTTTCACGCTTTTGCCATTGTTAGCTGTGGAATAATCAAGTGCTTAGATAGTCCCTACATATCGCAAAAGCAAGGCGTTCCACTGTTTTACAGAGCATTTTGTTCTGATTTACACTTCGAAGGGATGATAAGAAACAACGTCTTTGAGGTTCATCGTATGGTCTTAGTATTCGACACTGAACACGGGCATTGTTTCTTATGGTTGTATTCCTGTACCAATCATACGTAATCATTGTGTAGGGTCGGGTCCGGTCGTGATCACGGGCAAGAGACATGCTGAAGACATCGTCTCTTGTATGACTTGAAACTTAGTGCAACCTTTATATTTAGCTTTGGACTGCAACATCCGAATGCAGATCGAGATTAGCTAATTGCAGACAACTCATCAAGAATTGTCCAAAAGTTCTTGCAGTTTGATATTTTAGAAAATCCTTCGCTACAAATTCAACGAAGGCACAAGCTTTAATATACCATTCCAAGATAATATCTCTTAGGTCACTATCTGTGACGTAGAACCACACGGTTGTAAGTAAAGAAAAAACGGGGAGTCATGGACCCAGCACAGGGCGTAATACAGGTCGAAAAAGATATACTTCTGTAGTACTGGATGATACCGGGATGCATGTATGTAGATTTTGCTTCTTGCGAGCAATCCATTTTACCATATTATGAGGTACTTATAAATTGTTCTTTTGTCTGACTTAGGTCTGCTATACATAACAGCTTACTGTTGTGTCAACATCAAAAAGTTTCTCCACGAAAAATTAACCTAATGAAGCGAATATCTCAATCAGCCTGGAGTTATTTATATGCCAAGGTTGGTAGATATCTTCACTTCAAGCTATCTGCTCTGCGCTCGTTGGACCACCATGTGGTGTATGGTTTAGTTATGGAGTTGTTAATTCGCAATTAGAGTTTGTGATGCTTTGGTCTTTGTTTTCCATCTTGCGTATTGGGCTGGAAGTACCGAGCAAGAACATGTCGAAAGTGTTACTGTGTTCTTATTTGTGTGAGAAATAAGATGTCTGGTTGATTGTAGCAATTTGTTCAGGCTTCAAGGTTAAGTTTCAGTTGTGGCTGAAGGCAATGGGCATTGGAATCTATGTTATGTCACCTCACACTAACAAGATTGATTTATGTGCAGTATGGAGGAGGCCCTGTCTTGTCTGAAAATGACCACTGTGATGACTGCATCTTCGAGGATGCGAAAATTGCTGCATCAGCTGACAGTTATCGGGACCAAAGAGCTGACATGCGAGAACTTGTAGATAACGTATTAAGTGGTCGTGGTGAACATGAAGCTGTCGGGAATCAATTCTACGTTTCCAGGACCTGGTATTGATTCGCTGCACTACCAAGGAGGAGTGTAGTCTATGAACAGAGCGTTATTTTTGCGTAAATTTCAAGTACATGGTTTTGATCATTGAGCCAGACTGTTGTAAATGCTTGCCGAGTGTTAGAAGCGTTGGAGAGGGCTATATAAGAATTTGACGTTACCTTTCAAATATGTTTGTACGATAGATACCATAGATACCATTTGTACGTACGATACAATAGATGTTTGTTGATAGCTCCTACTAGCTCCTATTTTCGATTAGGACCATCATATCACCGTACAACTCGGTCGGTGGTCCAAGCTAGGGTTTCTTTCTTTGGTTTAGGATGTTCCTATATGTGTGGGGATTAATGTTAGGCGCAGGATGTAGAGGAGGTCATAAAGTTTATGGGCTTATAGTTTACGTTACCAGATATGATGAAGAAGAGAGGCTATTTGAAACTTTAGTTTCGGAAGCCATAACCGGAGTCTTGAGGAACAGAACATGGAGGAAGCAAATTGTAAGTCTGACCTCACCTCGTCCGCGATATACCGGAACCCTGAACCCTGAAGCCGTGTCCCTCAAGCAATATCTTCTGAGATTTTCGTGCCTCGGCAGATGCCTAAAGTTCAAGTACGGATAGAGTAATCTTTCTCAACCACAAAATGAGCAAGATGGGAAACCACACCTTAAGATGCAAACGGTTTTGTATAGAGGACAAAATCTCTCTCCCTACCCTGGTTATGTGTGTATATGTATATAAATAACCTACAACAGAATGAGTGCGACATCAAAGCACAACCTTGCTCAGCTGGCGGAAGCAGAAACTAATTTTGAAATTTCCAAGTTCAAAGCTGGTGATGTGTGAGTCGGAATTTTTGGATGCAACAACTTACAGTTGAATGAGTTTGTAAAAGGTTTCCTGGCTGTCACCCTGAAGAACGAACCTCACTGGTTGAAAGTCGACGAAAAGAGAGACTGTCATCACTTTTAAATAGTAGTCACGAATCCGCCTCCATCGTCATTTTATCTTGCTTGCTCTTCTTCTTCTCAGTTGTTACTATTATCCGCGCGCAGGCTGCGCGCGGGGCCCATGATCTTGTGGCCAGGAGAAGCAAATACTCATGAAATACAGTATTTTTTGGGTCCATTTAAAATATTTTACCGAGTCTTAACGAATTATGTGGAGCTGGAAGTTTTTCTTCGAAGAGTTTTGATGTTTATCCGTTTCTATTGACCTCTTTGTAAACAATCTTCTATAGCAGCCTCACTTTAGGGCACAAGGTATGTGGTCAGAACGCCATATGCGGCACACTATTGGTGCCATATCTCACAATGTGTCGTTGGAATTACAGGTTAACGCAGTGGTACCGTCGTAAAGCTGCCGATGCACCTTGCGAAGCAGATGCCGGGCCTACAGCAGGCTTGCGTTGTCCTCACGGGGGTTTACTCCCAGAGCAGGCAACTGGCGCAAAACGGCAGCTGGTGCCTGAAAGGGCTTGGGATTATTTTCGTAAAAACGCTGTTCAAGTGGAAGGAGCAGATCCTCGTGGACATTCCCCCTTCAGTGGAAATACAGATTCTTGCAAGATATGTCAGTCTGAAATAGATAAGGTCGCATCCAAGCGCGAAGGCCTAAGGTATCATCCTATGTTCAATCCTTACCTACACTTGTACTGTCAACGGTTAGAGGGATTTTAGTTGGCCCTCAGTGGCTAGTTGGGTTGAATAAATATTGTCAGTGGTCTTCTATGTTCTTTTTGTGTCCTGCCTCCGGAATGGCACGTTTCTCCTTTGCTATGGTTATTGTACGTTGCTTTTGTTCTTTTAGTTGATTTAGCTCGTGTGTTTCTAGTCATGCTAGCCTCCAGCTGAAAAAGGTCTGTGCAGGCGGCCCAGGCTTGTCCCCATGACATTCGCTGGGCCCTGCCTGGTAGCCTGCAGATGCATCTTGGTGATGCAAACTGCGGTCCTACCCCCGGCGATTACGGGCAGAAACTTATGCACCTTGGTAAACACTGATGAAACCGAAGGTTCTGTGATGGCAAGGTGATGCTTGTCATTCATCTGTGATAGTTACTGATCCACGGATTGCACCTCTCTTGGCAGCCCAAGCCGCAGGTTTTTTTTTTTTTATACAAAAAATTCAAAGTATTGATCTTGGTTTTCTTTCTCCAGTGTTCCTGACTTCTGAATGCTCGACTTATCAAACATATTAGAATGTTAAGTGCATCCCAAGTGCACATCCTAATGTGCACTTGGGATGCTTTGATATGTCAAGATCCCTTGTTGTTTGTCTTAAATTCCTTCAATTTACGGTACCAGCCTCTCTAGGTTTTCCTTATGGCATGTTGGGTATGCTCCTGTTTCATGTACATTCTAATGCATGTTAATAAGATGTTATCTCAATATATTTTTATCACCAATGTAATCTCTATCCTGAAACATTTTGTCCTCGCTATGTCAAAGTTTTCCTGGTATTTTTTCCTCGACAGATGCATGATGATTCATGAATTGAGAATATACTCGTTCTGTGTCCATGCGTGCTGTGATGGTGACTTTTCAATTGCTATCCGTTGAGTTGCTCATACGTAGTGATCCTCGTCATGGAAATACATATTTTCTGCGCCGTGGACACTTGTATTCCCTCGAGCTGTGCGAGCTTATGTTGTGGTCATACGCTGTTTCTGTGCTTGAAAATGACTTACGTTGATGCTAGATCAACGTAAGTCAACGCGCCGCATACAATGCTTAGCTGTAAATTGGTTCATGTTAATAGTTTGTATCCTTCCCTGTGTTTCCTGTAATAGTCAGAACGTAAGAGCAGTGATCGTTCGAACATTTCACTACTATAATTCTAAGCCCTGCTAGCACCGCGCAGTCGGCCGCGGTTCTATTTTCTCCAGACACAAATGCAATTCAGAATAATATTTGTCAATATTTTAGATTGGTACAGAACGGTTTCCATGGATGTCGATATTACAATAAGCTTAGATACTGACGAGGAGTGATAGAAATTCATGAAGATAAGTACTAGCTTTTCTACCCAGCCTACTTCGAGTCGGTATAGAAGCTGAACTTTATTCTGTGTTTTCTTACAGCAGTATGCTTAGTTAAGTTAGTCTGGTCCATGTAATTTTTTAGTTAGCAGTATAATGAAAATGGATTCTTCACAAGTGAAGTATGCACTTCACGAGTTCCCGCGCTCAGAGCTCAGGCATGACACAGAAATCTGATTTTGTCAATCCTGTTCAGAGCCACCAAAATCGAACAGAGGGCGAAGCATGAAGCTTTGTATGCTGGAAGAACTGTTGTGGTGTCTCCCGGAGCTGTATATTTCTTGGTCCCATCCGTCTGGCTTAATCGTTGGAGATCATATTTGGGAGCCAGTGGCAAAAACGTGTTGGCTGTCGATGAGCCAGATGGACTGGAGGGGTTCATCCTGTCTCTGCTCTGTCCAAAGGTATGGTTCTATATTTACGAGATTTTTAACTTCATCACTAAATCATCAGTTTGGCCTTCGTAAGATATGTATGACGAAGTTTAATGGTTGCACCGTTTTCTCTGCAGCACGAGGGTATGTTATTCAAGCCTCCTACACTGATCAGGACTCGACGCGGAGAGCTCATGCAAAGAACCGGGAATGTAAGTTGAGAGGAGGTTAACACTTCTTGCACATTGAGCATTCATGTCCACCTCTTTTGGAATCTCGACTAGACTTTGTCCTTTCAGCTTGTCCAATATTTCAGTTTTATATCAGCTACACGCGCTTTACTAATTAATAGCCTTGAATCAAAATGCGGGTAAACTTTTCGACTCCAGTTTCAAACGGGAAACAGTGTACTGTGTAAGCATTGTGAGAACCATTTATCGTGTCATTCGTATTGTCAACACATTTATTGACTTGCGCAGGACGACATATTCACAGTTGTCACAGAAGATGATTGGCTGGGCCTTTGCCATCAATGGGATGTAGATCCTCAGAGAGGTATCAAAGCCTGTCTTGAGATTGGGTCTGATATGAACCACAAGATAACAATGGCAGTCTCTGAAAACTACCGCGCAATCAATGATTGCAATGGAAGCAAGGGTGGACTCAGGGACATGGCTTTGGCAGACTCTGATGCGATCGGAATATTTGCTGATGATATAGACTGTAAACCTGAAGTTGTTCCTGTACTTCAAACGCAACCAGAGGTCGGTTTGGTTACGCACATGTGGCTTTGCTTAAAACAAAGAGTTTCTAAACTTTTTAACATGCAGGGGACCCACACCCATGAGTATCGTATCCTCGAATGTTCATAAGCTACAAGCTTCGAAATTTTTAGTTGAGAATTGCACCTACTTTTTGCAAGCTGGAACTAGTTGGCTAGCGTCAAGATAACATACTTTGTATCTTTGAAGGATGTTTTTATGATTGCCCTGCACGTAGAAGGGCAGGATTTATATTTGTTCTCATCTTACTGTTCATACGCTTACCACGATTCCTTTGTGTGTAACAGGTTTGTAAAGAATGTATTGAAGAAAGAGAAGTTCACGAGTTGCTAAGCAAGTTGCATTATACATGTGGGGAAATTTCTGTTGATCTTGTGCGTGGCAAAGGACCCCCTCCATCTCTCCTTGCTGCCAGTGGAGTGGTTGAATCTGAGCGCCGCACTTCAAAGCGTGCTCGTCGTGCATCTGCAACTTCAGGCGGACGGGTCTTGTTGAAAGTGTCTGGTGAAACCACGGTCTTTCAACTTAAATTGCAAATTTGGGAATCTTTGGCGGTAAGAGGTTTGAAGTGGCTTTGTTTTCGATATTCATCTGTGTGGAACTGAGTGGAATGCATCGGTGTTCGTACTTCGATCGTCTGTAAAGCATAATGACCAAAGTAGGGCCAGTATGTGTCGATCGAAACATGAGTATGCTTGTTGTTTTTTTATTACACCAAAATGGATTTGCTGCAAAGTTGTAGATGATCTACACCCAAGAATAGCAGTAACGTCATTGTGCCTGACCTGGCATGTTCCTATGCATCTAGTTACGTGGTGGACAGTGTTACTCTTTGAATGTCTAAAATTGTCAAACTAGACCTTGAATAATATTCCTTTATTGTTCGAAACAGATTATAAGAGAGAACCAAAAAGTGCACTTTGGTAAAACCGAGCTGTTGGATGATTCAGCTACATTGGCTGATCTCAACATTCTACCAGGGTCACAATTGTGGGTTATGGATACAGGACAACATGAGAACCGGGACATTGCAGGTACATAGAGTTTCTTTACTGTTAGAATGTAGGCTATGCGGACGACTTGTTTGTCTCAGGACTTATCTCGTGGTCAGAAACCTATCAACAGTAATTTTTGCTTGACCGTTAGTGTAAGTATGGTGCTAATTTATGCTGTCTTGTGCAGAAGAGTTGCCGGCTGCTGAGTTGGGCCGAGCGGAAACCGAGGAGGGTTTCAGAGGAACCCGGTTGTTGATGGGATTGCCCAGTATATTAGAGTCTCTGTCAGCCTGTATGCAACAAGTGCCTCAATCTCTGCCGAACAGGGACAGTAGTGGAGAAGAAAGAATTGCGCTTGCGAAGGACGCAGAGGCCATGAGTTCCACATTACTTGCAGATGAGTTGAAAGCCCAAGAAGATGGGGAGGGTGCTGAACAAGGTGGAGCTGTGGATGGTGCCCGCCTCTCAGAGACAGCGGATGTTATAATGAGTGAGGGAAGGGACAGTGAAGGTGATATAAATTCGACAACTATGTGCCCAAGTGATGTATGCTGTTCACTGAAGAGTTTGAGGGAGTCTGTTTATATATAAGGGATATTGCTGTCTTAGTCTAGCTGAGTGTTAGTTTCATGTTTATCGGTTCTTGTTTGCATCCAAGCCTCTGAATCACTCTAAATGTCATGTATATTCAGAAGACCCACCTTTTGCTTTCCTACTTGTCAGATTCTGTGTCGTGTATTTTCTTTCCGTTTTGAGTAATTGTCCAGCAGCTGAGACTTGTCAGCACTTGTTGATTGATGAATATAAACTTGCGGCGTATATTCATTACGGTACTCAAGTTTAGTGATAAAGAAGTTGTTTATATGAAGAGGAGGTGATGAACTACATGCTGATGCCGTTCATCTCCGATAACCCAACAGAAAGTGCACTACCTGATGGGCTGCAGAACTCAGTATTTGTACGTCCAACAAGTTGTAGCAGAAGTAGAAAAGCAGTGTACAAGACTGATTCCAACCGAGCAGAGATTGAGGGAAAGTGTATGGTGAGATATGCAGATAGTATATAGGAAGCAGAGAGTAACGAAAATGAGCAAGATGTTGCTTTTTTCCTTGTCTCTTCCTTTAATCTTGATAAGACTGTAGGTTCGTGTAGGACTCGAAGTGTATAATTCGCTTTTTTTTTTATCATACTCAGGGTTCGTGCTTCAGGAGTACTGTTAAGTTGTCTGTTTGGTCGAGTGTGTGAAGGACACTCTGTGCCGAAATGGCAGAGAAAGACGTGACTTATTTCTTCTCATGACCTTAGTACAGCTTTATCCAGACTGTGGAAATGTCTTTCTCTGATGTTCCCTATTTGATCTAGATGATCAGAGACATGCTAGATTAGTCTCGTGACTTTTTTTCCGTTATTTTTTCAAACCAACTTTAAACCTTTATTGCTCCTCATATTTTAAATTATGCTTTATGAGTACGTTCTTACTTTGGACTTATAGTTGCTTTGTTGGAAAAGTGAATATGGATATTGTCCGCTTTCTTTACATATGACAACAGGTTCCTAGGGTTTAGGCTACATGTTTAGGGTCCTTGTATATATGTACCTACCAATGAACCACCAGGAGGTGGTTCATTGGTATATATATATTGGTGCTTGTCGTTTCTCCTGCCTGTTCACTCTTCAATATGTTGTCCTCTATCAGCTTTCGTGTTTCTGTCCAGTATTTCTTTGTACTGATTTGCAATCCAGAGAAGGTGTTTTATGCTTTCGCGACCATTCTTCACCTCAACTTTGGATAGTTGGTCTTCTTAAAGTGGATACAAACCTAGCGTGACAACCTCTAGAGCCGGTTGCTCTTGTACAAGTGATTTCCTAGTGAAACTGGCGACGTCTTGGGAAGTAGCAAGAGCTGGTTGATGGATGCTTATTCTCCTACTTTGATTGTAGCCTCTGGATTACTCAACCATAGCATCGAAGCTTGCACATCCCTTCCATGGGCACGTCCATGGCTCTGTGAAGAATGTCTGTACCGATTCGTCCATGGCTCTGTGAAGAATGTTTGTACCGATTCGCTGGTCGAGACTTTGCCCAGTCCTTCTCAATGCGACTTCTCTCACTTCGACCTGGACTGCTTTGGATCGGGTCAGTTGAAGCTTGATAAAAGTAGATGTTCTTCCCTCTGGTTTTGTTTACATGTAAGATAAATTTCAATCAAGTTTGACTGTGCAGGTCAGACTTTGACTTCAGTGTACTGGCACACATCTTAAAATCATATCTTACGCCGCATATAGATACTCGATTTTGTGAAATATAAATCACACTCCGACCCAAAAATTTGGGTCGTTGTACAACAGCATCGGGCACAGCGCTACATTACGTGTGTGATGCTTCTCCCGGTGATTTGGGTCTTATCTCTGTGTAAGGTTGAGACTTGAATACTTAGCTGGTGACCTGTGTACTTGCTGTCATCCATCATGCAAGAAATGAGAACGAGGTCATCGCTATCTTCTTTGCGCTAAAGTACTGGACTCTTTCCTGTGCGTTTCAAGCTCTCAAGTTTGTCTTACCTCATCGAGAGGCGCTGTGAGACTCATCGTGAGTCAGGCTGTTGTAAGTATCCATATTGTCGATCTTGTTTTCTCATCGGACACTGACACTTTGAGACCTCTGTCCATTACTCAAAACCTAGTGGCAAAAGTGAATAATGCTCGCCGCTTTCCCACAATGGCTTTGCCTTCTCCTCAAGTTGCATATAGAAATTAGGATAACATTCCGTCCAGTCAGTGACAGTACCTTATTCTTTCCTCTCACATTATGGGAACGCCAACTCCGCTGGCAAGACAGTGCTCTGGGTAACACGGTATAGGTATTCGACATGTTCCCTCTTTTACCTTTAATGCCTGCTCTGCACAGGTTCTATGATAGCTTTTGTACAACAGGTGTTTACCTGTTGGCTTTAGTCGCGGCTTCACACATTCTCGCAGTGTCTATCGATCTCAGCATTCTCTGCTGGGATGGATAGACACGCTCTGAGAATAAATGACCCATCAACTACAAGCAACTCGTGTTCAGGCGCAATGTCATTATTTTTTCTTTTCTTCTTTTTCTAATTTATTGTTTGCACTCTTTGCTAGTAGGTGTTGTCGCCTTGGAAGAGCTAGAGTTCTTTGAACTCAAGGTCCTCACCTTGTTATCGTAGTTTCTGAAGTTTTCTGTATCTTCAGAATTTACCAGTTTTTTTCCCTCTGATGTGTAATTCTTTGTAAGAGTAGAATATGCTCTATCAGTGGGCTGACACGTGTGCCATATAAGGTAGCTGTCTTTTAGGAACGTAGACTCTGCTGCACTTCCATCCTAAGTACCATGATTAAATTGGCTTGGGATCCTGGATCAGAACTATTGGTTGTAAGTAGTTTTTTTTTCTTAGTCATTGGTTGTAATGTAATTTTTTGTCGATATCTTCGAACGTGCAATCTTACGTCTTCCTTTTTCTGATTGGTAAATTTGGGGTTTCTTGTGTTGTTTTTCAGTAGCTTGATTAATTCTAATGTGAGCTGCGTACGCTTACAATCAATTGATCTACAAGAGGGTAATATCCTTGTGTGCACATTTCCTACAAGGGGAAGATGAGGTGCTTCCTCACATTTTGAGGGCTCAGCCTGGTTGTGCACTAGGATTTACGGTTCACTGAGTGGCTGCTAGCGAAGGAGCTCTTAAGTGGAGGCATGCCCGACCTACCCTTTATAACGATTAAACGTATTGGTGATCATATTTTTGCTTCCTTTGTTAAATAGTGCCTCCACATATGTAAATGCACCGTGATTTCATGTCAAGTCAGTACCTATATGGTCAGAGGGTTAGTCAGCCGTGATCACAAAGCTTCGAGGAGCATGTGTTGAAACATGCCCCCATTGCAGTATACGCAATGAGTTTCAGTTGAAGGTTTGTAGGCTGCAGTCACATTGCTGTTGTAGTATACTGTCGTGTTTTGTTATCTCATGTTTCTCAGGCACTCGTTATTTCATTTTGTAAGGTTGACGATGCCCTTCAAGATGGAAGTACACATATATTACCGCTTTCAATCTATATGTTCATAGATGAACGAGGTTTATGTTGACCATTATGTGTGTTTATTTACGTTCTCGCCCTGGTGCTAATGTAAGCCACTTCTTTCTGTATATAAACGTTGTGGATTCGTTTATCCTGCGCAGGTGACTTGCCTGTTGTGAAGTCCAAGGGAATTACACGAGGGACGCGAGTTTTGAGGAGTGTTGAGAGAAGAAGGGCTTCTCCATCAGTAACTTCCAGGAATGGTGTAGACCCTCCAGTATGTCGAACCTTGGCTGAGCAGAGGAGTTCCTCAGTCTCAAATGTAAATACTAAGACCACAGGTGTGAGAGAACCTACAAGTTGTATATCTGCCAAGGATAAGCCTTTTTTATCAGAGGATGACATAGATGTTAAATGCGTGTGTGTTGCGGAGGCCTCCACTCCAAGTGTTCTTCTGCAGCTGCAGCAAACTTATGATATTGAAATGGAAGAAAGATCTGAAGATGGGGACCGTAGACCTACTCAAAAGGATAACCCTCAGGAAGTTTTTTGAACCCCGAGAAGACGTGAGATAGTTCTCTAGTTTGGGCACGGTAGGAATCCCTAGTCCAGTTCATAATTCTATCACATTTACGATGTGAGCTTGTAGAGTCGACCAACCGAAAGGTGGGCTTAACTTGTTCAGCTTCACCTATCACTTGTAACTTACTCGAGGCTAAAATTTTGAAAAGGAATTATCAAATGGTTTTATATAAGAGGTTTTACGCCCTTTCGGATAATTTCATTTGTGTCCACGATATTACATCAGTAATTGTGCAAATACTGGACAACTTTGATTAGAACACACTTCTCAAACGAGGGTGCCAGTGAATAAGCTAACTATAAGCTCTTCTCTTAAAACTCAAGTCTACTAAGCAACTTGTTCGGTTGTCCACAACATGTCACACTAACTACTGCTGGATTCTTGGACATACCCAGCAATGGAACACTTCCGTGACGGACAATCTTTGAGAGGTTTGTTACTGAGATTTACTGAAAATGTCGACTCACATTTGGAGGAAAGAGGAGTCTCGAAGTACTAGTGCCATACGTATGCTAGCATGTCCCAAGAACTACGTAGGGAGTGTGAGAATGGTAGCGAAGCGAGAAGACTAATTCTCAGAATGCGGTTTTTCTTAACAGCCGAAAGTCACATTAGATTAGGACGATAAATCTGTAGCTGCTCCTGTACTACGATTTAGTCTAGTTATGGCTCGTCAAAATTTCTTCCATGTGATATTTTAATGAAGATATTGTAATATAAAAATCATGAAGTACTTCATGAACGCGAGTATTTCTTCCATGTGATATTTTAATGAAGATATTGTAATTTAAAACTCATGAAGTACTTCATGAACGCGAGTATTCCTGTGGACAGGTTGAAGGTAAGCAGGTAGTTTGATAAAAGGCAAACTACCTTTTATCTATTTCTAATCCAGAACCATCTGAGGTCAAAGGACAGGTACTAGACATAGGAACTTGGTTATAGTTCTGAACATCAATTCAACCAACCCAAGGGTTTAACATTTTGTGGGTATAACTTTTAACATCATATGTTGATAATTGCACACTCTCCTACATTTTGAGATTGAGAGTCCAAAATAAAACTTTATAGGGAGTATAAACCGTGATGAGATGAAGAGTAATATATTTTCTTTGTAATAATTTTGAAACTAATCAAAATTATATTCTTGCTATTATTCGTATGTACATATCTCACTTTGTATTCAATTTTAATTTCAACTTGGGTTTTGACTAAGAAAATAAATCTACACAAATATTGATTACATATCAAATAATATACATAATATAACTTCTCATAGAATGATAACTTTGGAAAGTTACCCATGCGTCATTTGTGAATATTCGATTAACTGCTCGGAATCGTGAGTTACAACACTACAAGATTTTAGATGATGTTTGCATGTAGCATAATGTGCATAAAATTCTGAGTTAATATTAACTAACCCGATAACAATCTTTTATTGTCAAGGGGTGTCAAGTACATATTACTTATGGTTCCTTGTCTAGAATAGGGCTTTGATCGGGTTTGTCTTCAACCCGACTTGAAAAACCAGGTCGGATTCGGATCGATTTGGGTAGAATCCAAAAAAAATTGTGGACAAAAACGAGTTTTGCGATTTATTAATTGTAAATCATTTCAAAACAAGTTTTTCAAACATCTTTTTACGTAAAGTCGCGGAAGCTAGAAAATGCCGTCGCATAACAATCACATCGCGCCCGCAATTGAAAATACACTCAATGGCTACTAAATAACATGGTATAGAAAGAGAATACTTTGCAATTACACTGATAAGGAGAAATTGATTTTCATGAATTTTCCAGTATTCGAGCAAATCGACGGTAAGATCTTGAAATTGTAAGAAAGTATATGTTGAACTCATCTTTTTTTTCATTATCCTCATTGCAATGAGTAAACATGCCCAAAAATACAGTTGACTGTTGGGATTTATGTGAGACTATCATTTGGACGGAATTGATCTCATCTACGCCACAAAACATTTTCATCTCATTCACCAACTTTTTCAACATATTGATAGTAGCAATGATCAATTCTGAACAAATAGTACTTGAAAAAAACTTGGAAAATAGACAAAGAGTCTTTCATTGGTTACAGATTTTCAAGAATAGCCACATGTAATTCAATATATGAGAATAATTCAGCAAACACAAGCATTACAAAGGAGAACGTTGGGTACTTTTCCCTTGACATTAATCTTGATGCATCTTCAAACTTTTTCAGTTGATCATTGATGTTTTTAAACTTTCGTTATTTATCATCACTAAATTGCAACTGATCTAACTTGATGCTTCTGATTTGAGAATCGATACGGAGCTAGTTTTTGAGGTCGTTTTGAACTTTAACAGCTATTTCAACCATGTAATATGTTGATTTCCAATGGGCTGAGACATTTAAGATCAGCATCAGATTTTCACAATTTGCAAGATTTCACTGCTCATGAAATTGGTTTATTTGCTAAGGATTTGAGCGTAACTTTTTCAATATAAAATGTAGACTTTGGAGAAGGTTAGAGGCTTTATTGGTTAGAATTTTGTTGTAGATTAGAGTATCTTAGATTTTTTCCAAAGATTTCAAAAACGCTTTCTCTAAAAAATTGATAATGTGTTGCACACATTGGATACTTAAATCATCTACATTCCGAGTCTTAGATATTCCTTCGCGAATGCAATAATCATGAATATAGTATTGCAGAGTTGACATTAGAGTGTCGTTGTTTGAGGCATTGAAACATCCAACACGTTCAAAAAATTCAAATTTCTTCAATGTTTGATGTACGATTTTTGTTAGTTCTTATCCCACTGTGATGAATCGTGTTTGTAAAAGCCAGAAGCTTTTCATGAAGAAACTAGTTATAACATAGTAAAACCGGATGTTATATGTGTGAAATGAAACTAGAAGTGGCCAAAAGTTAATCATGATTAGATTAGTTGTGACTTAATTTAGCTTGTTATGACTAAGTCTAGCTAGTTATAATTAAGTTTATCAAGTTGTAACTATTTTTAGTTATGATGTCTATATTTAGAAAAATAACTAGAGAATTTCTAGAATATTTGAGTGAGGATTTTTATTTGTCTTGTACAAAAATCTATATTCCAAGAGAAAATACTTTTGACTTCATGTTTAGTTTTGATTGGTTAGACTAAGTTATGAGTATTTTGTTGGCAATATTAAATCTAATGTTGAATTAGTGTCAAGTGGAGGTTCTAGAAGTTATAAAGTCACAAATGGCGTGTCGCCACCTCAATCTAGGGATTAATAAACATCTAGAAGGTTTAGAAGTCAAATCTCTTGTTGCTACGTATTAACAACTTGTCAAACTTGATGTGGTTTATCTTTGTAAAAGTAAGTTAGATAAAAATTAAGATTTGCTACTATGATAATTTTTTAAGTAGTATATATAGAGAGGTAGGGAAATACTGTAAAAGAAGTTTGGAGACTTTATGTGTACAAACTTGTTTCATATATGAAAGAGTGATGTTTTTCAACATCTTGAAAAGTTGATGTGTGTGTGAATTTGAGTAATGAATTGGATTAATGTGTGAGAGGTGTTTGGTACATGATCATGAGGTATAATCCTAGTCTTCTAGAACCATGATGAACTACTGCAAAGTCATCTAAGATAAACTTTAGGAAGAGTCAGACGAGAAGTTATAGAACCGACAAGATGGACAATTGTTTCCAAAAAAGAGAATTGGTTTGGAGATGTTCACAATTTCAATGAAATATGTACGGCATAATCACTTTTAGATAGTTACTTTTTAAGCTTAACTTTCATCTTCTCGGCTCTTTTCAATATCTGTTCAAAGGGCATAAGCTTTTGGATGATCACATTGTCGCGTTTGCATTTGAATAGTATTTTCAAAAGTGTTATGAATGACTTCGATTCAATGATGATGAACATTTTGGCCTCAAACAACACAAAATTTTCAATTGACACACAAATAAAATTGTTAGAAATATCAAAAGTTATTGTAATTTTCTTCTCCAGAGCTGAGATATTTTGGAGATATTAGTTCATTGGTTCCAACAATGCGTTGCTATTTCCAGAATTTTGACTTTTATGATAGCTTTTCACATGTTTCATCTAATTTGTTGTGTTTGATCCAATGTTTTTTAAGACATCCTCAGAAAAGCACCATGACTTTGTGCAGTATTTATAGTATAACAACACCTTATCATATTTGTCTAGACGATTGATGTGTTCATAAACTGTACCTTTTGATTTTGTTACAAATATTTTTGTTGAAGATGGCGAGTATTATAAATCTATTGACTTTCGACCATGTATCAAATCACTATCATCCAATAAAATTGCAATCTTGTCATTGCTAGAAAAAATCACATGTTCATTTTAAAATTTTAACAAGAATTAGATTATCCGAGCCAACAATCTGATTAATTAGAGTTAGGTTATGGGCAATTTTTTTTCCTCTATTGTTGAACCGTGGTTGGAATGCTGACAACAAAAACGACTGATTTGCTGGAATCTTCATCGTTGACATCGATCAAATGTGGCACATTCAAATGTTCTTATGTATCTTGCCAACCAAACAGTAGGACGAGATGATAAAAGCAATGTACAAAGTTGTCCAAACGGTTCAATTGTTAGGGGAGTTTTATCCAAAGTAACGTAGCTTGCTGACATTGCTTACAAAGGCATTGTCGGCCTCGGCGTAAGATGACTTTCTTGGAGTAGGAGCAAGCAAATATGAAAGTCAAGAATGAGCATGATTTATCAATAAAAATTTATTAACGAGCTTGGATAGAATCAGAGATTAATGATACATGTGAAAGCATACTCACATTAGTCGACGAGTACATGACTCATTTTCAATAAATTGACTTCATCAAAGATAATAATGCCCTCTAACATGTTTATGATGTTGTGCTTGTGTCATGTTTACATAAATCATCATCCATTCTCACCTTGAGCACTTTTTTTCTAGAATTTTACTCAAGTATTTTTGAATCTAGCATTCAAAGAGAGATAATATTATTTTTATATCAAATATAACTTTGACTTGAATCAATGTAGACTTCATCAGAATTTAAATTTTAAAAGATCCAATATTTTTAAATCTAAAATCTTGATAATCTTGCATAAACACTAAAACATTTGATATTGATTATTTTTTTCAAAATTATCTAATGTAAGAAAAAATACATTACATCACTAATATTCTTTGATGAGCTTTATAAATCATATATCTAGCATCATAATTCATCATCAAGTAAGTTTTATTTCTTGCTATCAAAGTATTGAGCTATATTGTCTAAAATAGTTTCAACATCTTTTGTCTTCACATAATATTTTTTGACATTATCGATCTTGTCACAATTCTAATATTTCTTTTTATAAATTTGTCCTTAGACTTAGATACATCTCTAGATTTAAAATGCTTGACATATTTGTACTTTTTTGAATATGATCAACCTTGAATCACAGTGTCAAACCAAGAGATAATATTTTCTTATGAGTCATCGTTCAAGAAAGCAATAACTATTTTGTTGTAAGTGATTGTCTGCTTATCATGATGAAAAATCACTCATAAGATGCAAGCAATGAACTTTAGAGCTGAAAAGTTTTATTCTCTCAAAGATTTTAAAAATCAATAATGGGATCACCACATACATAAATATGATATTGTATTTTTGTGCTAGATTTTTTCACCTTGAAGCTCATTAGCTTTTAAAAAACATCTAATATGTTTGACATTTTTTTGAAATAAGATTGTCGATTAAGAGTTTCAAACAACATAATAAGAGTTTCAAACAACATAATACAATCATCATATTTAACCAATTGCTTCAAAATCAAAGGTTGCAAATGAAGTATAACGATATATAGAGTGTTTCTTAGAAGTGTGTTTCAACTCTAGAAGATACTTTCAATAGTTGTCATTGTAGATGGCCAGTTAAGACTTCATCTTGCATAGATCCATAATCTTCAACTTGACTTTGATGTGTATCTTCTAGAGCTGATGGACATCATGTACATTATATTTGACTATGCCATATCTTGACTCTCCAGGGTTCATAACCGCTTTCTTGTTTTGTCAAATCCTAGATGTATTTTCTTGCCTTGTGTGAAAAAAAGATTCTTCCTTTTGAATTTTATGAAAAATGCTAATACTTTTTAGACAGCTGGTCTAGCAATTGTTGACTTGTCTACTTATTACAAAAATCACATATCCATATCCAAGTTCAAACTACATCTGAAGCTAAGTGTTTTGAATCTTTTAATACTTAGCTCATGAATCTAAATGAGTGTTGTCTTCACAAGTTGGATGATTTTGACAATATAAGCAAGAATGCAACAAAAAAATTTCATCATACCTCTAGCACTAACCTATTGGGAGCTTTATACTACATTGAGTAAATTCCACCTCTTGGATCCAAAGATCATTCAAGACTATGCGGCCTTAGACTCCGATCTTCATCATTACATGGCCTTATAGAGCAAGAGTAAATGCAAAACATTGATACGAGCATCATTGATTTTTCTGGCTTTGATATTGTCAAATATCTGAATGTGATGACTATTCACTGTTAAGACAAATTAAAAGTAAAGATTATAGTAAAGGTCATTAGAAAGTTTTACTTTCAATGCCAAAAATGAGAAGCTATTTGAAACTCAAGCTATGAATATTGCTAATTTGTATTTACAACCTTTTACGTTTGAAACTTATGAATTAATTTGAGAATTTTATCTTGAAATCAAACCAAAATCTTTGAACAAATAACAATTGTATCTAGTTATGAAATAAGCTTCACAAGCTGATGGGTTTTATAAAAATAAATATTACGTTAATTAAAAAATATCACATTGATACATTAAGCAATTTGATTATTTATTATTAAAATTTAAAAAATAGATGATTTTTGAATTTTTTTTCATCTTTTTCTTCATAAATCATAAAAAAACACTAATATATTAAATTGAAACTTTTCAATGTCCGGAAAAAGTTAATTTACAAAATTTATTAAGCCAATTGCATAAATCACAATTTTTTTATGTCTTATTTGATTATAACAAGAAGTTGCCAATTGAAAACTATGAATGTCAAATATAATATTCAGATTATTTGTCTTGATTTATCAAGTAGTCGGATTTTTCCATTATAATGATTTAGCTTTTGTTTAGAAGATTACAATTAACTTATATTAGATTCTGTATAATTTGAAAATAATAGGTAAATTTTCAAAATAATTTCTTAGCAACCCAATTCAAATACAAAGCAGAAAAATATATTGGTAGCAATCTAATTATGTTTCTTGTAAAATCTATTTGTAAATCCCTTTGATCCATAGTATTCATATGAATAAAAGAATTAAGTCATGTAAAATTAGATAAGTTCTAATGAAATCATTGTGATAAGTTCAATTAGTAAAATAAAATCTATAAACTATTGTACACCGACTGCTCTACGGTCATGGGAACACATGAGATATTCTCATGTGTCGCGGATATTCTCATGAGACTCAAAAGTTGCTCGGAAAATTTACTTCGCCACACGACGGAATATATGATATCCAGGACTCAGGATCTTGAAGAATCAACTCAGACATTCTGGGGCTTAAATGCAATAACATGGCAGCAACAGCTTCGGACTGGGGATTGAGGAGGCATAAGATAAGCCAAAAAAAATTCCGGAATCTTGTGTAAAAAGCATGGGGTGATGAGCAATGGGATGCCAAATCCGATGTCATGAGCGTAGAAGTTTGCAAATCGGATCCATGTGGTCAGTCCAATTTGTAGAACAGTCGGGCAACTCTCGGGGTTCTCTGAGCGAAGAAGTAGTCTGAGACTCAGACTTTTTCTTCTGCAAGCGTGCATGAGTGGTGGCTATCCAGCGATGCTCGGCCGTGTCGGCGTTCAGGTCGAGAATAGACTCGTGTATTTGAAGGCAAACAACATCTCGCAAAGTTCAGCTCCCGTCAGGACCGGAGGCAACACTATCACAAACATGTTACCGATAGCGGTGGATTGCACCTTCGCTTCCTTGCTTCCACTGGAAAGCTGAAATATACCTTCTCGCTGTCGGTCATGTGTTCATGGACGACCGATAGCCTCAAGAAGCATTGCCACATATGAGTCAAGATGCATTCGTTAGTCGTTCTGGCAGCTCCAGGCTCTCTGGAGCCTGCCATTATTCGCCTTCCGTTGCAGCCTCTCAACCTCGTCCGGATGTATTTGGTGGCACTTACTTAACGATCGATATGGAGTACTCCGGAAGCGCCGAAAGCTCGGATACGCGTTTGCCAACACATCGTCCACGGTATTCATGTTTGGACTTAATCCGAACATATGCGCTCGGTCAAAAAATGTGGGCAACGATGATAGACCAAAATTTGGCTTCATGGACGTGTGCCTGATGGCTGCAATTTTAGACCAAACATTAAAAAACCAATCAAAGTCAAATCCATCCGTGAACATGTGGTTATTGGTTACATAGTAGTTGAGATAACCATAAGTGTTGAGATACTAGTTAAAGATAAGTATGAAGGAGTTTAGGATTTAGGGTGAGTGATGAAGCACTAAGCGCTTGTGGTAGACAAGTAGGAGGTGTTGTTGGAGCTAGTGGTTGTGGGAGCAAGGATGTAGTGCAAAAGGCTTGGAGTTTGATGAGGTGGATAGAGAGTACTTTCCATGTTTCCAAGCCTTGTCTACTTTATTCGTTGGCGTTAATTTTGTAGCAGAAAGTCTTTGAGGTACGAGCAAGCAACTGGACATCCATTCACGAGCAATATCCGTTACTCTCATACAATTGGCTCAAAAATCTGACCGCCTTGTGAATGTGATCCAGAATGATGACAATGGTTTGAACCAATATCCTCAAAATTTCTTGTCAACAACGGACATTTCATCTGCGCTGCTACTGCAAGATTGCTTCTAGCTTGTTCATCTTGCAGGATGAATATCCATGTGTAATATCCTAACGTTTTTGAGTACCAAGTATTTGTTAGTATCAATCATTAGATACTAATGATCAAGGAGACCACCGCTTAAGTTTAGTGATGGGCGAAATGAGAAATTCTAAGAACGTAGTTTGACAACCTCGGGCAAAAAACCTTCAAAGTGATAGATCGTGAGATGTTGAGAACCTTATGCAGAAAAGTTATATGGCTTTTGTGTTACAAGTGAATGATGTGATTGAAGATGTTATAGGATTTTGTATGGTGGCCAAGTTTAGGCACTATTTGACAATCCTATGTGGATACCAAGCTTGCTAAAAAAACATATCTCTAAAGAGTGATAAAATGAGAAAAGAAGTACGTAATAGAGCAAGAATGATTCTTGATTCATCGCGTATGAAAAAACTTTAAAGCTCTAAGAAAGTTAAAATTGAGAGGATTGGTACGGATTAATCGGCTATTGATAGGAGTAATGAGCGGAGAGTTGACATAAAAGTCAAATGGAAAGATGAAAAAAAGTCGTGGAAAAGAAAGATGATAATACTATTGTTGAAGTTTTTGATCAAGCTAGACAAACCTATGACGCCAACGACAACGAAGAGATAGATGAAGATAAGAGAAGACGTAAAGAAAAAGAAAAAGAAAATTTAAAGTGAAGAGAAATAATAAACGTAGAGTGATTTGGACAAACTTCTTTATTGAAAAAATTGGTAGGTTAGAACCTTTGAAGCAGAGGATTGACATTTGTCATCAACAAAACGGCACAGGGAAGGAAATGAGTGATGATGGAGGTGTTGACCACCAACAACTTCTGATGTTTAAGGTAAAAAACTCCTCAATCAAATGTCGTTGATGGATAGAGATAACATCAATCTTAAATATATTTCAAAGCCTAGAAAAATGGCAGAAATAGGTAGGTTCAAAGGAGGTTACACCATCGCAGAAAGACAAGAAAAGAGATTTATGATTCAAGATTGTGTGTTATGATTGATAAATGGATGTGAAAAGGATAAAATAAATAGTTGCAAGGGCAACGGAGGCAAAAGCAAGGATTGCATTTGCGTTAAAAGATGTGATCAAAGATGTTGGAGACGCAACAACTAATCTTGTCAAGCTGGCAATAACACACGCACTTGCAACTGTACCTGGAGATGACGCCTCTATTGACAAAAGATGCAAAGTTTATAGCCGCAACTATTGTGAACGTTGCCGGAGACATTAATGTCAAGTCATGCACAAAAATTGCAGCAATAACATATCTTGATCACAAAATAAAGATTGTTGAGTAAATTGCTAAGACAAAGAATAATAAATGTGAACAATAAGAGAAAAGAGTGTGTGGTGTAGAAGTGAAATTCTTGACAACTTTGAAAGAACTCTACTTTGTGTTAAAAAGACAAGGAGTACCTAAAAGTATTGAAACATATTGTCTATGAAATAGAAGTGGATTCACTGAATCAATTCAGTCTCAATGAGGACGGTATTGAATGTGAAAAAAATTGTTTCACCTCTTCAAGCAATTTGCAACTTCATATCTTGGAAGTGATGAACGTAATGGCATCTCAAGCATGAGGAAGCCACATATGCTTCAAGCAATTGTATCCAAAATCTGCAAATTATGAAAGTTCTAAGCCTAGAAAGAAGAATTTCTTATGATACTTTCATTTTAACATAGGAAGAAATCATTGTGTTTGATCATGCTTTCCGTAGATAATACGCGGGCTTATACATTATAAAGTACAGATATAGATTCTCTTTGCATCAAGTACTATATGTTTGCTAAGTTTTCATGATGAAGATGATGATTCAAAGTTTGTCTAAACTTCTTGAAAATTAAAAATTTATAAGTAATCACCTTAAAGATGCTTCATTGCTATGGATGGTTGCACCAAGTACAACGTATTCACGTTGTACTTGGATGAATTATTGGATTAAGTAAAGAGTTGAAATATGACAACCTCATATGCTTTTAAGCAGATTTTTTTAATTTTCCTAGAAGAGCACATTGAAGTTAGCAGTATTGTTATAGGGCTCATCATTCGACCTAAAAAAGCACATTGAAGTTAGTAATATTGTTAAAAGATTTATCATTAGACTGTGTATCTGAGATCTATAGTAGATTCTTGATGTTGGCAAGTTGATGTGATATACTAATAGAGCGTAGAGTTTCTTGATTCAATTCGTGGGAAATGTGTTGAACAACTTGGTCACTAAGTGAGAAGTGAGAAGATAACCATGTGTTTGATGAAAAAGTGACAAAGTTGTGTTTTCATTATTTTTATTTGTAAATTGTGATCTACTTTTTTCTTCATCAATGAGTTATATATTTAATTTAGTGAATTTTTCTTAGTCTACTACAAAATCCTATGCATACAAAAAAAAGTAATCCGTAGATTTTTGAGAAAGAAGAAGCTTCAAAATTTACATTGTCTATATGATTGAAAGTGATCATTGTATATTTGTTATCTATCTTTGAAACGATACATCTACATATGAGACAATCAGTTGTCTTTGAGAAATAATTTCAAGATTAGTTAATTAATATATTATTGAAATCATTATATGAATTAAAGAAAAATCATAGATAATGAAATAAAATATTTAATGGATTCATGATAGCATTAAAATGTTCATGAAGCGTGTATATATGTATGTATGTATATATATATATATATATATATATATATATATGAAAATTGTGAACTATGAAAATTTTAATATAATTTGTTCTAGTATTGTATTTGACATGTTCATTTTGACAAGAGTTAATTTGATGTGAATACATGCAAAAAATTTACTATTAACAAATTATTTGATGGAGTTTGCATTCAAGATGAAAAATTTTACTAAATCCAACATATTGTCAAAAATGTGTATTTATGAGGATTTGAACAATAATTAGCCTTAAAATTATTCAATTATAATAAACGCAAGTTAGACAAATTTCAATTGTTGCAATCCAAAGAAGTTTTCTTTGTTAGCACATTTTAAACTCTTTTCACACAATCTTTAATTGATGTTTTTGACAAAGTAAAAATGTCATCAATATACTATTTTATGATAAATCAGTGGATAAACTCATGTTGATTGATATGCATTAGATCTAATTATGCTATACAAAGAAGCAATATGAGCTAGTTATGTCAAAATCATTGAAGATGTACTATGATACTGTAAAGTGAATTCTCAACTAGCTCCAAAGTGTAGAATATTACAGTTTTTTGAATGATGATAGATACTTATTAGTTTTGATTGATGTTGATTACTAATTGAATTTGGAGAAGAAGAAATGTGAAATTTTATATTTGTTTAGATGGATAAAAAAAACTACTGTGCTCAATGCATATCCAAGTCAACTACATAAGCCTACTATGTTGTAATAGAGTCAACAAATAAAGCTATTAAGATAAATAATTTTATCATAAAGATCAAATTAAAGTAGAAGTTTATATAATCTTTATCATGATGATTAGAATGCATGCAATCTTCTTGCAAATCAAATGAAGAATAGCAAAATAAATTGTATTGACATCAAATATCATATTCTAAGAGATGCATTTTTCAAAAGAAATATATGTTAGTCAAGATTGATGATTTACCTAATCCATCTCATGCTTTGATTAAAGTTATTTTCTTGGAGAGTTTGAGCATACACGGTTATATTTTGTAGATTTTGTATAAAGAGCAGAAGTAAATTTATTAGCAGATTTTTATCCTTATGCATATGTATAAAATTGTTTCTTCTACAATATTTTCAAATTAAAACTTTTAAATGAAAATTTTAATTAATGTATATGTCATATTTCTAAAATTTTTGCAAAAAAATTATAGAAAATATGCATGTAAGTATATCCAAAACATTTGTTCAATTTTTTTTGGAATTAATAAGAGTCTCAATTTGATTTGATTGAAAAGAACACTTCTATGAAAGAAGTGCTGAAGCGTTCGGCATGAAGATCCGATAGAGGAGAGGCCGAACTTAAACTTGATTAGTTAATTTAATTAGTCTGTAATCATATAAAAATGCTCATTGAAAATCTAGATGATACAAGTATAGACTTTTTTAATAAAAAACTTGTGTTGTGGTACAAGTATATACTTTTGTAATAAAAAACTTGTGTTTTTGTTGATGTAGCTTCTAGTGATAAACACATTTTTTTATATATATTTTGCATCAAAGTTTGTGCTGAATGCATGTCATTTTGTAAACACTAAATTAATCTAATGAGTCTTAATTACATAATTTAAAAAAAGAATTTTTTGGTGATAGATAATGAAGTCATAGATGTATCTTGTGCATCTATCCAAGTTCATTGATGATGTGTGAAGTTTGATGATGCTAAATGTTATTTTACTATTATATTTGTATATTTTATGAATATCAACCGATTAAAGTTACATTTAAAAAAAATTTGAGTCATCTTGTCAAAATTATATTAATGAATCAAATTTTTGATAAAAATTTAAGATACATTAATTAAGGTCAAATTTATATTTTGAAATACATAAAAAAATATATTCTCCAAAATATTTGATTAATCAATCTTGATTGAAGATTTTGACAGTGGATGCTTGAATTGACATTGCTATTATGAAAATGTTCAAGCATCAAAATTTATACACTTGAATGTAATATCATGTATGAGGAATACATTTTTTTATTTTTTTATTTTACATGATTTGTGTTTGATATTCTAAGGTGCGACACATAAATGACAATTGATTGAAATTTGTAAAGAAATATACCGTAAATTTAAATGGTTGAAAATTTTATTTTTCTAAAAAATATTATTCATTTTTCAAGTTGATTCTAAGATTCAATAGAAAAATTAGAAATTTTTCCAAGAAAAATTATTACACTTCTCAAATTATCTTTTAATTTTAAATTTCATTATTATTTGAATAGTCAAATATGATATTGATGAATAATTAATTTTATAATGATGATATATTACATCCTTGATTCTGATGTAATAATACGTATTCTCATGTGATATTGTGTGCAAAATGTTTCAAGTTTAGCTAATCGAATACTTCATAATTTCAAAAATGTCTTCTAAGACAAATATATAAATCACAATTTTCTTATATCACATTGGTT
Source organism: Marchantia polymorpha subsp. ruderalis (assembly GCA_037833965.1). Lineage (NCBI taxonomy): Eukaryota > Viridiplantae > Streptophyta > Marchantiopsida > Marchantiales > Marchantiaceae > Marchantia > Marchantia polymorpha. Next base: position 8,489,885 of record AP031352.1, on the reverse strand, counting down.
TGGGTAAAAGAAATTACTCATCAAAAATTGTTAACATGAAATGTAATATTCAAAGTGTTCAGATGTTTTACAATATATGATGATTATGAAATATCATTCATTATCAACTATATGATATGTGATGTTATTAGAAGATTACAATTTTTTACATTATATTACATATATTTGCAGAATAATGTAAACATGTTTGTATTATAAATTTTGGCAACCAATTCAAGCATAATTTAGAAAATTCTTTTATGAACAATGTATTTGCAATTTTTACTTATGAAAATTCATCGATCCCTACTATAAAACAAAATAGTAAAACTAGATCGGTTCGGATTTGATCGGATCATTGTCATAAGTTCAACAATTTGAAGACATTTATGAAATCATGGAAACCAACTGCTCTACAGCTATGGAATTACATGCGTGGAACTATACCGGCATCACATAAGATACTTACCGGTCGTATACATTCCCATGAGACTCGAAAGTCGCTCGGGAAATTTACTTCGCGTCACAGATCGGCTTATGAGACTAGATCCAGGAATTCCGGATCTTTAAGAATCAACTCAGACATCCTTGGGCTTAAACGCAAGAACATATCAGCAACAACTCCGGACTGGGGACGAGGAGTCATAAGATAACCCATCGTAAATTCCGGAATCGTGTAGAAAAAGCATGGGGTGACGCGCAATGGGATGCCAAATCCGAAGTCCAGAGCGTAGAAGTTTGTAAATCGGATCCATGAGGTCAGTCCACTTTGCAGAGCAGTCGGGCAGCCCTCGGGGTTCTCAGACTGTTTCTTCTGCAAGCGTGCATGAGTGGTGTCTGTCCAGCGGTCCTCGGCCGAGTCGGCGTTCAGATCGAGAATAGACTCGTGGACTTTGCATGCTGCGAAGGCAAACGACTTCTCGCGAAGCTCAGCGCCCGTCAGGACCGGGGGCGACACTATCAGAACCATGTTACCGACAAAGTCTTCCGTTAACGGTGGTTTGCACGTTCGCTTCCTTGCTTCGGCTGGAAAGCTGAAATATACCTTCTCGCTGCCGGTCATGTGTTCATGGACGACCGGTAGCCTCGAGAAGCATCGCCACATCTGAGTCGAGATGCATTCAAAATTCGTGAATCGTTCCGGCAGCTCCAGGCTCTCTGAGGCCTGGCCTTCCTTCGCCTTCCGGCGCAGCCTCTCGACGGCGTCCGGATGGATCTGGTAGCACTTACTTACGGACCGATATGGACTACTGCGGAAGCTCCGCGCAGTAGTATGAGTCCTGAACGCGTTTGCCAGCACATCGTCCACGTTCTTCATGTCCGGACTCAATCCGAACATTTGCGCTTTATCGAATAATGTGGGCAACGAGGATCGATCGAAATTGGGCTTCATGGACGTGTGCCCGGTGGCTGCAATTTCTGACCAAGCCTTCAAACACCGATCGAAGGCAAACCCATCCATGAGCATGTGGTTATAGGTTACGACGAGGGCAACTCCCCCACACTTGAAGCCGGTCACCTGCACATCCAAACGTTCAGTTTTACGTAAGTCATGCCATGACTTCACATCCGCAACTTCGGGCAGATATCGAACAATTGAGGTGTCTACAAGGATGCGAGCAGAATCCGTTCAATTGAGCAGCAATTAGCTCGCTGGTAATGTCAGTTTATGTTCCACTGACCTGAATAATCAAATTGGGCCACTCTTTATTCAGCGGCATCTTGTGCGCATCTTCAGCACAGAATCCGGGAATAGCAAATTCTCCGAACAGCTCATTGGGAGGGTTGAAGTCGTGGACGAAGTCAAAATATTTATCCATCTCGTCGTCAACCGTCGCCTCCACGAACACTGCTCCTTCATCGTTGCAGAGCAGTTTCCGGATGTACAAATCTTCTGCTACAACCCACTTCCCCGCCAGCGGATAATACAAGCTCTGAAGCTTGCTCAGAGAGTCCTTCACGTTGTGGATGAAGGCCGAGAAAGCCGACAAAAGAGTATTGTCCAATCGGTACAGGCTAACGATGGGTATGTAAGTATCGAAAACGAACAAGTCGTAGACACTCGGATAAATGACTTCGGCATGCTCCGTGGTGGAGCTCGGTGCAACTTTGCTGACGACCACAGTTTTCAAAATCCCAACATTAGGTCCTAGACCTGGCATGGTGGTATCCTCTGCCATCTGCAATAATTTGCTTCCTACGTGAGTCTGATTCCAGGTGCAGGACTGCAGCCGCAGAGATGCACGTCGATGGCTTGAGCTGCATTCTGTTGCACAGACCGAGGTTTTATCTTCGTCAATTGGGCTTCATGGACGTGTGCCCGGACGGTGTCTCTGAGATACGACAACATTTCAGACTATTTGTCCGACATGCGTTTATTATAACATGTCTCTGAGATACTTCAACATTTCAGATTATTTGTCCAACATGCGTTTATTATAACATGTCTCTGAGATACTTCAACATGTATTTCAGAAGCTATCTTTCTACCACGAGGACGGGAATTATGGAAGTTACATCGAAACAATTACCCTCTTCTTGCACGCAGCTACGAGGTTCAGTATGAATATTGTTACTGAAACCACTTGTGTAGGTGCGAGTCAAGTCTTAGCTCCATCTTCCTCCATTGGTTTCATCCATTTATTGGGTCTTCCGTTCCTGTTTGCTATACCAAAGGGTCAGAATGATTTGGATGTAGTTTCCACAATTTCCCGTCCTCGTGGTAGAAAGATAGCTTCTGACATCCATGTTGAAGAATCTTCAACATGAGATACTTCAACATGTCTCGAATTTGAAGTATCTCAAACTTCAACTTGAGATACTTCAAGTATCTCAAGTTGTCAGTGGACGTGGACAGTATTGTAAATACGTCCACTACCCTTTTCTCATTAGAATCCGATCTTACATGATCTTCAAACTTGTTTGATTGATGGCTCATGATCTGAAATTGAGCTTGTAGAAATTCATCTTTATCAAGTGATCCATCTTTTATCTTCTATTGTCAATGTTATTTATATGCTGAGCCTACAATATTTACGCAATCATTACTTTGGGTTTTTTTTAACCAAATTCAAAATGGTGGAAATTTGTTTTGAAATTTCATGATTATCTTAAGCTGAACATAGAAAAACATGCAAGTTTCTCTAATGATTTGTGATGGATGGTGTTAGGGTCTATATCGAATGTTGTTGAATGATATCATGAAATCTTTAACGTTAATTTTATGCAAGCATCTAGATAAATTTTCCATCCAGGAGTCTTTAAGAAACTACAACGAAGCTATGGATTAAAATATTTTTGAAGATTTGACAGTCTTAACAACATTGGAGATTCTTTGATACGTGTTTTTAAAGAACTTGTATACGTTTACATTCATATTTTCAACCTGTTTGCAAATGAGGATGACGTAATTTGAAATCTGACCCCATCATGATGTAGAAAACATGAGTTAAAATTTGTCATGAGGCTTTATCATTGTGTTATCGTGAGGAGAATTCAGTTAATTTTACTAACAGTTAGTTCATCTAGATGATTATGATTTTTTCAGGTCTATCTTAAGATAGACCTGGGTGATAATATGTCATGATTTATTATTAACAACAAATTGTATTGCCATGGCATTAAACATGTCATGGACTCTTTTTAACCCCATGATAATATGAGGTAAGAATACACGCGCTTCGGTCAAAATGTCTAATTTTAGTGACCAGATAAATTTAACATACTCTGTTGATGTGAAATACTTGGAGCATTGTTTGAGTTGTAACGTAGAAATTTGTATCACATTTCTTCCGAAAATTCTCAACAACATTCAACTACGTGTCTTCTCTAATCAATAATTTCCACCTCTGGATTCCCACTTTCAATAAAACTTCCGCTGGAAGAGTTCATTTTCGTTGGTGTTCTACAATCATGACAATTACCAGCCAGAAGAAATGATGAGTAATAGATATTAGAAGAAAAATTATTTTGAAAATGGATTAGAAGTTGTAATCCTTATCACTGAGAATTGTCATTTCACGTCGAATTACTCATGTGTTAAACGAACTTTCTTCATTTTTCTCAAGGAACAAACACCCCTGGGTTGTTTATCTGAATTGTGTCAAAGAAATCACAAGAATAATGTCTAGATTCAGAGCAAGCGAAATTGAGGAATGCCCGTGGACCAAGATGCTCAGCGCGATTGTGGCCACGGATCAGCAACCAACTAAACGTGTCATGCTCGTTAAGCTCGGATCCAATTGACTTAATTCGCACGCGGCAACAATCAGTGAGTGAAGAAGGATAGAACCAATGCGTTCCTGAGAAATCCGTCTTTTCAGGCTGAACACCACCTGCTTTCAAACTGTTGCGAAATTGATTTCGCTGGGCTGTATTATATCAGCATCAGTAGTCTACTTACGTTCTCAACCGACAGATGGGTAATTTACATTCTTGTCCTGGACCGTTCATGATTTATTGATCCGGGCAACTTCAGTCGGATGTAATCTACTCTCTGATGTTGAGTTAGATCAGAAGAAAACGAGATACAGTTTAGTTTCGACAGCAAGTCAGAAATGTCACAACGTGAGTGACACTTAGTGATAGTGATAGCTTTGACCCGAGTGTCAGAACTGTCACAATAATTTAGAGCTTCCACCTCAACTACTATCTAGTGTCAGAACTGTCACAACAGTTTAGAGCTTCGACCTTGAACTACTGTCTAGTGTCAGTACTGTCACAATAGTTTAGAGCTTCAACCTTCAACCAAACCTCAACTACTGTCTAGTTCAGGGACAGATCTCCCTCAAGCTGTCCTTGTCATTGAAGTTTTTAAATTATTAAAAAAAATCTGAAGCCTCGTTTCTAGTCCAACTAGCTCTCTCAGTATTGTTTAGCTCAAAACATCCGGCAGGCTTCACGGACTCGCACAAGAAATCTGATGATTTTTCACGATGGTCCGAAGATTTTAGCAGGATTTGAGTCACTATGTATAGACTCTGAGTCCTTCCAACCTTAAGCACTGAGAGAGAAGATAGTAAGCCAAGCAACCGGGTCCGAAAATTCCATGGTCTCCTGCACACGTGAAGTGTGGTCGACTTCAAATCGATCTTGATCCCCTAGTCTTCTGACAAGCTCGCAAGGCATATTACTTTACTGCTTACACATCAGAAATCAGCTAGAGTGCCTGTTCTAGCTGATCGATCTTCACTGACAAGCGGACTTTCCTCGGTGGCTGTAAATCTGTGCGTCGTGAAAAAAGGTCAGCAACTTCCATCACCGTGCAGGAACTCACATTTGAGCGTCAAGAGACGACGAGGTTCCGAGGTATTCCAGGTCTCTAGGTTGCACAGATTCCTGGATCTTGGCTTGAACACACGTCGTAGCCTCAACCGCCGTGCAATGCAGGGGTAGAAGTTATCCCAAAATCTGAAATAATTCGCGAGGTCTTTGTAGTATACGCTGACAAACTCTAACCACAGTGTCAGGCGCAATATTCCTCTGGACTGTCCACGATGTGAGAATTTTGACATATTCGATGGAGTAAGTGGTATATAAGCTCAAGCTGAGGTTGTTGAAGCATCAATCTGTGTCAGTTCTTTGAAAACACAAAGAGCTGAATCTGAGTCCCGATGCAGAAGCAGAAGGAGAAACAGCTCCTTTTCCAATAAAAAGTACCCATAATACTCATGGACACGAAGTCGATTCTTCTTCTCTTCCTGGCGATAACAAACATACTGAGTTCTCTTAGCACATTTTTCTCTTAATCTGGAATATTAAGTCCTATCAATTAAATACGTGCGTGATATGTATTCGAAACATGATGTATTATATCATTTGCATTGTGCATTCCGAGCTTGCTAAAAACGGTTAGACTAGACAGGCTGAGGGTTCATTTTGCCATGACATGTTCCCTTTTGACACAGAACATTGGGCCAACTACGCTTAGCTTTTGATACACTAACGAAAAATATGTGAATCCTCAAGTGATTTCGAAAGCGAATTTTACTTACTCGAGAATAAGTCAAGAGGAGCACTTGTGTGGTTGAAAATTATCCATCGTACATAAAGTGTAAATTGTGGGACCATGAGGCTTCATTCTTCTTTTTCGACATCTTTTTTCTTCAGCATGTAGCTCATAGTTCACACCTCTCTACTCAGGGGTGACTGAGAGTAGTAAATGCTAAACTAGTGGACTTTGTTTTGCTAATATCGCATTGCTACGTGACAGCCTGATTTACATTCTCACAAATTTAACGTGCGTTGATACCGTCTTCCAGAACTATTATAAGCATTCGGGAATTCTGTCCCTAACAGTAAAAACATTCTATATTTTCCGAACAGTAAGTTGTGTCGTTATCCTCTCTCTGTGCTCCCATCTTTAATTGAGCAAAGTATGTGCTCACAGATTTGATTGAGCAAAGTATGCTTCTCTCAGTAGCATGGTGAAACCTTCTGCCAATCATGTTAACACGGTGTATTCGCAACATGAGGTTCGTGCAACTGTTGTTTACCTGCTGGTCAGCGCCTCTAATAGCGTCTCTCGCTTGGTGAAATTACCCTTTACTTCAGGGTTGTTGAAGGAAGTCTGAAACTTATGCTAGCTTCTCGAAGTTCAGTGTCTTGAATTTTTTTAAGAGCTTGGTCTTTAAGTGATTTCTGGCTGATACATATGTGCCTTCAGAATAGATGCTTCGAGGCAAACACTGTTGTTACAAACAAAGGGCAAATGAATCGCTGTCTACTCCTTACAATAGACAGCGAAATAAAGGGCACCATCTGCAACTGCACTTTTCCGTAAGATTCATCTGCATCCTGAGCGTGGCAGCCAGGATGGTTGTCGGTTTTCAGGAGCCATTCAGGAGGCTAGTAAATGCTGGTGACAACAAACCTTCACGTTTCCGGACTCCCTATTACCGTGCCTCACTTCCAGTGAATTCTCTCGGGAGATTTACATTGCAAAAAGTTCCGTCAAAACTTATTACCTTGAGCACAAAACTAAATCCATTACACTGAAACTATTGGGAACCCAGAACGTCGCGTACTGGCCTCAGCCACCTAAACCTAAAGCATGACTAACATTTTTTACTTGATTGACGCTGAAATCTCATTTAGGTTGCGCTGTGCTAAAGTACTACTTGCCTCTAATCGCAGAGGAAGACCTCACGTGGAAAACTCTGATGAATATATACGACGCCAGTAGTCAAAGCTATCACTTGTTTAGCCAGAAATCATTTGTCTAAGGTATTCCTTGGAATCTATCGACTTTAGATTTCATAGATTCTCTTCTGGCGGAGGCTACTTTATTTGTAGGGTCGAGTTGCAAGGCTTGTTCATAAGCCTGAAGTGCCTTGGCGAAGTCTTTTTGATTCTCATATGCATCTGCCAAGTTGTTCCAAGCAGTTACATACCCTGGCTGCAGCTGAACGGCCTTCTCGTACTGCGCAATAGCTTTTTCTAACTTACCATCACTGAAGTAGCTGAATCCGAGTGCATTGTACACCTGCACGAAGTGAGAGGGTAGCCATCAGCGGCGTGCATTCTCTCAGCCGGTACAGATCAAGGCCACTTCGAAAGCGTAGGTAAGATGGTAGAAAATGTTCCTGGTAACGGAAATTACCTGAGCAAGGTCCTGCTCTGAGCCATCCCACTTCTTTATTGCCTGGTCTAGATATTTGTTTGCCAGTTGGTAATATTTCTTTCGTAGCATCACGGCACCGAGTTCAAAGTATTCCAATGAGGAAGCTTCCCCGCTCCGCACTCGATCCTGGTTCAACCAAGACAAAGTTGACATCCAGTTGTCAACAGATGATTTTGAAGCTTTCAGCCTCTTCAGAGAGAACATGACATGAGTACCTTCTCCATGAAAAGGCTCTCAGATTAGTAACCAGAAAGATAAGTGACTTGTATGAAACTGTGACATGGGGTGAGGCCGATCCAATTCAAGCAGCAAAGCACTTTCTCAACTCATCAACCTTGCGCTGGAACACTCGTATACCTGGAGGTCTTTGGCGGCAGTTTCAAGCTCCCGTTTGATCAGCACTTGACGGACCACTAGGAAACTACCAACCCCCAACAGAATGAGCAATGCTCCCAGGTAGATCAGCTGTACTCCGGCTTCCAGTAAAGCTCCAACATCTGCGTACGCGGGGTTTAATGTGTTCGCGTTCGCAGAGTCTGGATAGAGCGTGGAGGCTACTAGGGCCACGGCCAAGGCAGGCACACTAGAGTCTGTAACCCTCTCCCCTGGCACTGCAGAAGAGTAAAAACATAAGCAACTAAAATCGTTAGTCGAAAAATCTTTAACCCACGAACATGAAATCGAGTTACAAGCAATCGAGAGCCATGCGGAATCGACGAAATAATTTCAAATTACGTTGCTTCTAAAGTTGACCGAGCAAGCACAAGATTACAACCCACAAAAGGAGGAAGACAACTTGCACAGACAGTCGAATATAAGAGACATTTGAATTTGCCATAAGACCGAGACTGCATAATCTAGAATATTTTAGCGGTAAATGTGGCACGAACAGGGTCGGAAGGATGAAAGCAGCATTTTCAGCATGAAAAATAAGCGTGATATAGGATTTAAAGGTAGATACCAACTTCCAGCGAGCTGAACTCTGAGCTGAGGCCATTCGATACCGGAAGACGGCCCGCGTTTGCCCCAATGACTCTTGCAAGTTCTTTCCTCGAGCAGAACACATTTGAGCCAAGAGCGAGCTGTCTGGGGAGACGAGTAGCCTAAAAAGTACCAAGAAAATTAAATACAGCACTCGGAAGGGAGGCACGGGACAATCAGAAAATAAAATACTGGCAGACCGGCAGAAGGACGAAAATGCGTCTCAGAAATCTCCTGTTCCTCGCCTCTGATGCCCAGTTAAAATATGAGACTACAGTCCACCCTCAATGAGAAGGAACTCTAAGACGGGCTACTTATTGTGAAAGAACTCCGCCACTGATCCCCAAAACCTTTCTGACGCAAAGAGAACCGAGCATTGTGAGTACGGCGAAATCCAGGCACTTTCCTGAAGTGAGCAAGTTCTGTACCTGTGAATTCGATGACCCACATGGCACCCGATGCCATAATCTATTGCTCTCCTTTCCAACTGATCCAAAATCCTTGCGCGCCAAAACGAGCCCGCGACCGGCTCCTAAACCTGCGGGAGCCCCTGAATTCCTACAGCCTTCGATCCACACGCCACGGACCGCAGCAACGGGGCTCCACAATCCGCTCGTGCAACAAATGGACGCCATATCGATGCAGCCGACCACCTGTACAAACAAAATCAAGAAGCAAATTCACTGCAAACTCAGCGCTCCACGGCTTCTCAAGAAGACAAAGAACCGAGCAATTTCGAAACCCGAACCACCCGTCCACGCCATCACAGCTCCATCAGGGAGAGCAAGAAAGCCACGACCAGCGGGAGGCTCGCGAGCTGCGAGAAAAACCATAAACCCAACTTGAGGCAGTGAGGCCGGACGAATTCGCCCGCGCTGAAGTTCTGAAAGAGCGAGCTCTCACCTCAAAGGCCACGCTGACTGGCGCCGTCGGTCGCAACGCGATCGAGAAGAGGAACACGCGATGGCATACCCGGGCAGGGACTACCAGAAAACGCACGCCACAGGCCGATGCTCCATGACACTCCGCCCCGCCAGCCCGTCGACGACGAGAGCTTTCGGTCAAATTCGCTCGGCCTTCCGCCTCGTGCAGGTTCGGGTGCCCAAGATCGTCGTCGGCGCTGTGGAGGAGGTGGGGGGATGCCGTATCTCATCCGCCCAGAGATTGCCAACTGCCAGTGACTCTCGGGGGGTGCCGTTTGGCTCCGGACTGTCGCCGGTCGCTGGAGATGGCCACATTTTCGCCAATTTGCTTCGTATCCGTTATCAAATCGCTAGCACCAATGATCGTGCTTCGTAGACTCCACGTCGGCCTGCTCACGTGGCACGGCTCCCTCTGCGTAGAAAGGAAATATCTCCGTGGTCCAAAACTCCCCGTCCAGCAGCCCCCCGTTCGCCATCCTGCTCCAGAATCTCGCTCTTGGCCTACTTGTCGGCTCGAGCTCGTCGTCCGGGGAATGGTGCGCGAGGTTGCGGTCCTGAAGACGAGAGTTTAGGTTTGCGCGGTGCGGTCGGTGTGTCTGGGAATGGCGAACAGACCTGGGCCCGTGAGAGGGGCATTGCGACTGGTGGGCACAGCGGGAGCTGTCGTCGGCGGTGGGCTTCTCGCTGTGTCGTTCGTTTCTTCGGCTTGTCTGGGAGCGTTCCAATCTTTGGTGGAGGCCAACAGAGTCAGTGCTGGCATGAAAACTTTTATTTTCGGAGTCTGTGTGCGTGTGGCGAACGTTTGATTCACCTCTCACCATCCTTATGGCAGATTTCTGTTGCCATCGTAGTTTGTTTCAGTTTCCTTCCTTCCGAACGGGGAATGAAGACCCACACTTCTCGAGCCGCATGTACATTGCAATTTTCGCCACTCCATGTAGCGCCGCGATGTTCTTTGGAGGCGAACGAATTCGATTCGCTTGAAGATCTGTCTTGGCTGCAATCGAATGCTGCTTGGACTGCCAATGTTTAATCTCTTCATGACTGCTCTCAAATTGGGGCTCTTAGTGAGTCTAGAATTCCTACTCTGAATGTGGTTATTTCAGTAGTAGATGGCCAAGATGCTCGCCGATCTGACAGCCTTATGATTTGACTTATTTACTTCCAGTAAAAATGTCGGCTTTTTGCAGAAAAAAACAGCTCCTGATTGCAGTATATGCAAAGGCCGAGGATTCACAGAATGCAGACTGTGCAATGGGAGTTCTGTAATTAGCTGGTCGCCTCTGCTCGATCCGGCTGTAATTAAGCCTTGTCTGTGTCCGACGTGCGATGGCAACAAGTATGAACAAAACTCTCCACCGTAGCACAGCTTCGTGCCTATTTTCACGTCGTCATCTGCTTTTCTTGACCGAAGGCTGCTGTGCAGTAGACCAACTTGACTCCATTTATTATGCAGGGTACAGCGATGCTTGAATTGCGTTGGGAGGGGTTATGTCTGACAATGGCATTAGGCTGAGTGAATGACGGTCGACATTATTCACTACAGCTTTCACTAAGTGGAACAATCTGCAGCAGTATGTTCGTTCTTTTACAATCTGTCTACTGCAAGGATATTCGGGGAGCTGAATAGCATAGATTGATAACTTTGTCGCAAGGAACTTGTGGATTATTTCCATCACTGCGCGCATTATTAACCTACACGGAACTTCAGTGGCACTTGGATACTGCGAGATGCAGATTCCATTAGTTCAAAAAGTGTCCGAGTTTGGGAATTCACTGGAAGTCACCGTCGCACGCCACCTCGACTTCACTTGCGTGCCAAGCCTGATGTTTTTCCAGCTCCGTCGAATTGATTCTCTGGAGAAGATGATATACTTCAAGTTTTCAGCTTAAGACACTGACCAGTGGCTAGTAATCCGAGACGTGACGTCCGAGATTACTTTTCGGCTACTACCTTCTGCCTGCTACTCTCTGTCCAGCCACAAGGAAATGATGAAGAAAGGTCGAATATGAATTGATGATTTATGTAAATGATCTTCGACGAGGTATAATTAGTAAGAGATCAAATATCTTATCAATATATTAGATAAGAGAAACTGAGGAGAGATGAATAAGGAATTAATATCACAAAATATGCTATAATAGTTGATATAATACCATGTTCATTTCAACGTGGCAAAAAGTATACATGGAGGAAAGAACAACTATAATTATGTTTTTTTTTTCAAGTTATAATTGCATTAACCAACTAACTGTTTGACAAAGTACTATGAAAAAATTTTACTGTGACTTTTCACTGCATGCAAAATTGAACATACAAAATTCACTATTATTTTTCTTCATTTACCAAGAAAACGTACATTTACACCAGAATAAATTATCGCACATACTCATTTCGTTTCTCTGCGACACACTCCCCCTTACTTGGGCCGGACCAATATACAAATTATGTACTTTCTGAGATTACTAGTGCGCCGAATTCTATCATACAGAATTCTGACAGCAACCAGTGGCAATGATGGTGTATTACAGGCCTGTAATTGATTCTTGTATACATCGTTCGTTGTGGGCATCTACGAGCAGATTGATTTCAACCTCCTCGGTTGCAACATACATTCACTTCTTTTTCTTACCTGAAACAGTTTTTTTAACAGCCCCTGTTGACACAAGGAAATTATCTAGAGATGACAGGGTTTTCATATCGGCCGTGGGGTATGTCACAGCAGCTGCAGCTCTACCAAAGAATCCAACTAGTGAGGACAACGGAGACTCGGAACTTCCTGATTTCTCTTCTACAAGGTCACTGAGGAAAGCAAAAGCTGCTTTGAATACTCGTGCATCCGCAGCTACTGGACCCGAAAAGTGGCATGGTATGATTTGCTTGAATTTCCAGTCCCTTGCAATGCTGTCTACCCAAATCTTAACCTGCGAAATGAAGAGCCACAAAGTCAGCCAGCTGCAAATGTAAGTCGATGAACAGAAGAGTTTCACACGACTCGGCTTCCAGATTGTGCGAGTTCCTCACTTTCATGTTCAGAGCAATCGATAACTTACAGCGTTACCATCAATTATCAAAACGAGCATGCTTTCACATTCCACTGCCTAACGAAGGTCACACGGTAAAGCTAGACTCCAGATTGCAGGTAGTTAGACTGATGTAGTCTGTGGAGAATTTCTACAATACCTTATCTGGAACTTTATTGTACACGAGTGTCTTAACTATGGGAGAAACAATGAGCTTCTTAGACATCTGCCTGAAACTTTGTGTGGGCTCCAGCAGATTTGACGGGCCCAAGAACAGAATCTGCAGGACCATCCTCTCCCAACCTGCACGAACGGAAACAAACTTACCCCTGAGTGAGTCATGTGACAGAGTGAAGTGACTTGACAGATGAAAGCTGAGTTAGCCTCGAGTGGGTTGAGTCTCGAACTTGCTGACAATGACGAATATACGGGACCAGCCAGCAGCGGAGAGTTTGAAGAAGCACTTGCCTCTCTGACGATTCTCCTCGTTGTCGACAATTGGATCATCAGGTACCTCTTTTCCAGCGCTCAAAACTTTCACTGCGAGTCCGTTCCTTGCTGCGTCTAGAAGGGCTTCCTTGCTAACTACGGATGGTGGTTTGTCTGGTACAAAGATAACAGCATCTGTTACAAGTAGGCTTCGCGATGCCTTGTGGTAAAAAGCCACTTCCACATAGGGTCCAATTCCTGCAGGAACGATGCCAGCAAAGCAAGGTCAGACTAGCTTCACTGGCTGAAGCAAAACTTGAACTGTTGGTTGACAAACATCAATGTACGTGTGACGACTGAATTTGCTCAGTGATAAGCAACCCTTCGCAGACTGCAAAGTATGACTGAAGAGAGCATCTAGGACGCAGCAAGAGAACTTACCGACTTCAGGACAGCTTAGGATTTTATGCTCGATTTCATCCGCCCACGGAGTGACGAGTTCATCGTCCTTCAGGACTTTGGCTCCAAAGATTCCCAGAAAGGGGAGCGGTAGATTCAAAGGCCAGCTCCACTGCCTTGGTGCCACCCACACCTGGGCCTTGGGAAAGGCTCTAGAAAAAGGTCCGACGAAGATCTTGTGCTCATAAGCAAATGTAGGTAGAACAATGTACTCGATTGGGAGCTCCAACTCCTTCAGAAGCTGTCACCCTCCACACACCACCAAAGTCACCGAAAGCTTTAATTCCCTTGAAAAAGCTAACTCATCGGCTCTCCGGTAGTAATCAAATATATAAATCCACAGAGGATATTCAAGCAGACTGCTTCATACGAATCGTCCCACGTCCAACTTCGTTTTAAGCTTAAAATGTACTCTTAACTACAATACTTTGGAATTCTGAGAATCCTACACACGGAACATTTGGAAAGGTACCTGGATGCACTCATCCGTCGGACCGATTGGTGCATGCACCCATAAACCCCCGGACTTGAGTTTTATGACCGTCATGCGAGTGTTCGTTGTAACACTACTAAACCCGAGTGCTTGTTCTTGCTCGAACAACCAGATGCTTCCTCTCTGCATCTGTCAAGTCAGCAAGCCAGTTAGGAGTGGAGCGTGCAGCATGTTGAAACGTCCATCTGACCCAAAATGTCATATCTCTTGGCAAGAACTGATCACATCTGCAGGCTAGAAAAGACATCCCAGTTCACCCGCTAAGCTTTGGTAGCACTCGACTCACGACTCAAGTAGCTGCTACCAGAACCGACAGTTGCAACTGGTTCGGGGCTGTGGGATCTGCACGATGTTTCGGCTCTTTACGTCCTTTGCTTTGGACGGCATGGTTTCAAAGCTGAAAGCTTGATTCACGGGCACATTCATGCTCTAAACCAAGACTGAGACGAGAGCTAATCAAAAAAGGTGAAAGTAAATCATGTCGAGAAAATACCCTTCCCACAAGATGCAGAGATTTGACCAGCTCCACCGCCTTAAATGACATCGGCAAAATCGCGCGCATGTGAGCAGGGAGTTAAGAGGAGACAGAAAATTGAGAACAAAAGTGGACGAGCTTACTTCTGTCCGAATGGTCCGTCGGCTAAGAAACGGTCCCAGGGGAAATGGAAATCCAGTGACATTGAAGTAGAATCGGCCTCCGGATTTGCTCTTGCCAGTTTCCTCCACGGCAGAGGCCAACACTCGCCCAGAAGCCCTACTTCCTCGTCGTACCGTCGAGTTCAAGATGGACACACGCGAGGATGGAGAGCACAGCTCCCCTGCGGAAGACGCTCTGCAGAAAAACTCGCACTCCGCAGACGCAGCACTTAAATTGCAATCGAAAAATCCATTTCTCCCGTAAACAACGCCGGAGCTCGAATTGGGTGCCACGAGCTTGGCATTGAAACTCGAACCGAGCACGCTCGCATGCAGCGGGGTCTCGCGCATCGCGGCAGCTCCAGGCACTCTGGCCATTCTGGGCTATGGCTTCGAGCCAAGCCCGAGACACCAAATCCGCAGACGAGAAGGAAACGAAATTGTGCTGAAACAGCCTGCGCTCGCGGTGCAGCTGATGCTTTGCGTCAACCGGTCAACCGGTCAAGCGTGTGGTAGGAGACCGACGACGTTCATGTTGTTCACTGTTGGATCCAGCGTGTGGCTTTGAGGTCCGGTGCCTCCGGTCACCGGTGGGCCCAGCCAGATAGAACTCGAAGATCCACACATACTTTCAGCAAGAGCGTGGGCCCAATTCCACAGCACAGAGGATGGGCATGCTCTGGTTAGCTTCTGTTCTTCCACTCTTCGAGCTTTCCTCGCAAAATCTAGTTCCCAAATGCCAAGCGGGTAGCTTTGGCGTTTTGGATATTGTTAGTAGAAAGTTTGAATTACCGTAATTATGACAACAAATGCTGATGCTATTGCAAATTCCATCCATGTTACTTTTTTTATTCCATGTTTTCTAATCTCATGTTACGTTCCTAAACATAGAATCTTAAAGTTTTCTTGCCTGCAAGAATTTGATTTTATTTTTCAGATTTGATGGCATTATTGAAAAATTATATTAAGAAATAAATACTATATAATACTTGGAATAGAAAAGAATATTGCATTATCCGACATTTAAGGTGATTGCATGAATTTCTTCATAAAAATGAATTAATTGTGCATTTTTGGCTCAAAATAAGCCATTATATTCAAATAGTCCAATGTTTTTTTATTATTCTTATTCCTTGTTAACTATACTTCTCACTTTTGTACGACATATTTTTGTTTGAAGCCTTGTCGCTCCACATGCTTTTTCACCCTTGGATTCAGCACAAATTCGAGTATATATAGCATGAGTATAATTTCCCCCAGCAAACACTTCGTAGCCTAAAAACAGACGCCCATATGCTTGTATTCCACGAATAATGTCCACGCTCTGATTTTTAATAATCCTTATATGGAACGTTACAATATTTGTTTTGGTGGCTACAGGTCTTTATTTCAAAATCAGTTTTTAACCTTCGACTTGATAATCATTTTTAGGAGAGATGTTTTTTACAAACTAGATATAAAGTGAAGGCATAACTTGAATAGAGATTAAGTTGTTTCGGAGAAGCACTAAGAATTTAGCCTATATAGAAAATTTTACAGTTTTTTCAATTCAGATTTAATCTATAAAAATTTCATATTTAATCATGACAAATATATTTATTTATACAATTAAAAAAATGTGGTAAGAAATTTTTGTTATAATATTGGAAGAAAATTTCATTACATTCTTCTCTCTATATTGTTGATGTAATGCTACGGGGATGACTATGAGATTTTATCATCATTGACACTTCACAGTTTGTTAGATTATTTCAGTAGATTTAAGTATAAGAGCTCTTAACACTAGTTTACAGAAACATGAAAGTCTAGATAAAGATTCAAAACTATATTTAACAAAATTATCGTCTTATATTTAGGTTTTAAAACATAAAGAAGAATCATATTGAAGAAAGCATATCATAATTTATTTTATTAATATCCTAATATTGAAATAATAACTATCAAGAGTGTTTATTATAGTATAATTTCATTAAAAAGGAACCCGGATGTATGAGCAGCATAAAGCATAGCACGTTAAGTGTCACAAGAAAAGATGACTTAAGAATGGACGAGAGGGCAATCCCGTCCATTCTTAAGTCAGAACATTAGCCTCCTTCCAGAGTAGCGTCGACACCTGAACCTGGTTTGCTCTTCCTCCAAGTGTAAGAAGAATGTTGAGTTCCGCCTCTTTCAACGGCTTTCCGATGATTCTTGGTGGAAGAGCATCTAGAAAGTTCACATTCTCATCCTCCTGTAAGCCTCGATCACCCACTTGTTCAAACTGAGACGCCTCCGATTGGTTCTCAGTGTCTAATGTGGTGGGAGCAACTGGCTTGTACTGCTTCTTTTCTACCTTTCTAGCTTTCTTGTTCAAAGGAGCTTCTCCTCCGACATCACCGTCAGTACCTCTAAGGCAGTCAGATCATGAGCCGAGCTAAGGTGTGGCGGACTTCTTCAGTTAGGAATGATTAAACCGTTAGGATCTGTGAAGTGTCTCCATAGTGGTTAAAATACGACTCGCTTAGAATAGAGCTGGGTTAGAAATAGAGCTGAAGGACTGTAGTCTCATTATTTTTGGTATCCTGGAGAAGTTAGAGTTCAATCCTGAACTCTAACTTCTTAAATGACTGGATGAGATGGATTACTAAGTGCACAAATAAGGAGAAATTGAAATTTTGATATAAAACAAACATAACAAGTGTCCAATTTTATCGGGTCGAACGTTCTATACTCTGGAAACTATTCACGTCGGATTATATGTATTTATTTTGAGATGTAACAATTCAAGCATCACAGTATTCTACAAAAAGTGTTAAGGCGTTCCAAGTATTTGGGACCTGGATAGCGTTGCCATCTACTACAAGATATTGTATCTTTGTGAAATCTGATCTGCCTGACGAAAGGATATATCAATATGTAATATGGCATTGAAATGCACTCCCATGATTGTGATTGTGACCAGTTTAGTTTGACTGAATTTAACTCAACAGCGTCAAGACATATTGAGTTCACACAGGTCATGTGAGGAAAAATCTTAACATGTGAGAGAATGTGCAGAAATGAGTCACCAAATTAGTTTGTTATTATTTTTCGTTGTTTTATGGCATTTTTCAGCCTACTTACTTGGGCTCTCATGGGCATTGCTTACCCTTGCTAACTTAGTTGTCTTATCATGAAAAAGATACAGTGGACTCTCCGTAGAATAATCAACTCGGATCTCACAATGCTCCTATGTTTCAGTATTACACATGTAACAAATTAGAATTGAGTGACGCGAATTGGAAATATATTTTATGTTGGGGGAATTATCGATATTAGAGATCATCGAAGATTTCCATATGTTTGTTGCTTGACCTTGTATGTGATCATATGACTTGTGTCACCAACTACGTGACAACAAGGAGGTCTTACTGTACATCGTGTGTGGTTGTTTTCCCAGTCCTTCCTTCGAGATTTACAAAACCCACGGGCATTAAACATAATATACAACAATTGCTTGCACCATTGAAGACATTTGCAATAGTCGTGCTTCATTCGTGTGGAAGCAAACGCCGCACTGATAGAGTTCAAATGCCAGAATTGAAACATGTGTTAGGCAGTCGCAACTTCATGTCAACTACCGTCGTGCTTGAAGTTATGGTCGATCCATCCACAACCTACAAGTGAAGTTTGCTGTAAGCCTGTTACAATTTCGTACCGAAAATGCTGCAGGAGTGTTGACTGGCATCAGTTCAGTTCTCTGGCACAGACCTCGGACAGAGCTTGTGATTTCCGCTTGTCACGGCTCGTATGGTTTTCAAAGCATCGTGTGGATGTCAGTCACAGCCTCCGTATAATTTACTATGAACACACTGCTGAAGAAATGAGTTTCAGAGGAACAAGTCTAATCTGGGCACAAAGGGTAAGAAGGTGTCATCTAAGAAAGCCTCGCATTGACCTACGTTCTCGTATACAACATGCCAACGGCCCGTCGGAACATGACAGGCGATTCGATGGCACGAGTGTCGAAGATCCGAGAACAGCGCGCAGTCGATCGGATGCGAGGCCGTCGTGGACGACGTCCTGGCTTCGGAGTTCTCGTCGTGATTGTTGTTACAGTTGTTGGTGTGACAGACGCAATTCGTGCTGCTGCTCTCCGGGTACTCAAAACAAAATCTGAGGGTGATGAATTCGCCGACTGCGTCGTTGAGCTGAGACAGGTCGGGGAACCTGCCGTTCACCTTGCCCGCAGACTCGACCAAGGACTCGTGCAGCCCTTTGGGCATGGTCGAGAACCGCTCCCACGCCAGCGTGCTGTGATCGAGCTTCCAGATCTGGGTCTGCACTTCTTCATGGAACGAGGTCACGCCGAAGATTTCTCGATCGTCGAGCTCCAACACGCTCAGCTCGAGCTCCAACGCATCGGTCCCCCACTTGTCCGGGGACACGATCGAGGGCCAGGGGAATTCCAGGCTGCCGGTCCTCAGAAGCTTGCCGTCCTCGAGACTGTGCGTCGTCACGAACTGGCCCCGATCGTGGAACAGGTACAGCATGCCGCAGCAGAAGTACAAGGCCACCCAGATGGTGGCTTTGGACGTGGGAATCGTGTCGACCATGGGGATGCACTTCCAGTCATCCGAGAGCGACGAGTACACGAAGACCAGCAGTCTGCCCGTGCCGGTGTCGTAGAATGCATAGCGGACGGTGAATTCGAGCTGCAAATTCTCGTTGCACTTGTTGACGACTTCGAGTTTAAGGTGAGTATCTTCGGCCGCGATCCACAGATTCTCCAGCAGGAGTTTGGGCAGAATGCGCCAAGTTCTCGTCATGGGGTTCAGCACGCACGTGCCGACCTCGTTCGACTTCCTGTAATTGTAGTACCACAGGCCATCGGCGCACAAGTAGTGATCCAGATCCCAGGGGCTGTCGTAGAGCTCTGCGGGCAGGAACGATAAGTCCAGCTCGTGATTCTTCCAGATCGTACATCTGGCTGCGTCCTCGACGTTTATGTCTGCGAGGGTGTCGCTGGTCTCATTTCCCAGCAGGATGCGGTGGTCCAGTCCGCATAACATCGGAGGTGCTGAGCTCGGAGCACTGGACGAAGCGCTGAGCCGAAGGAACTCCACGCTCGAGAGCCGAGCGCGCCATTCCTTGGACACGGCACGAAGTCGGAACTGGGTCACAGGAGGCAGCTGCATCAGCACCTTCTCGAGCACTTCTTTCGGAAGACGGCTCCACAACGAGCTATTCATCGATCTGGAATTGCTGCTGCGCGACTCGGTGGATCCTTGCTGCTCCTGTAAACTGCCTAGTAGCATCCACAGATTCATCTGGACTTTCGGCACGCTCGCCATCTCGAGATCCGATCGATCCACCACCGATGGTCAATTGTGGCCAAGGATTCTGTCAGTGATCGACGATTTTACTCTACGGACAATGTGGTGTGGCCTTGATGATGACGCTGTGGATGCAGAGAAGTTCCAGCCAACGGAATGTACGCACAGCTAGAAATCGAGGGTGTATGCTGCAGATGAACAAATCCATGGCCATGTTGGGGAGCTGAGCTTGGATTTGTGAACCAATCGCTGAGGATTTCAAAGAGCAACCACATGCCTATTCCTAAAAAAAGGATGGACCCCAGACCACAAGCTAGATGAAAGTACATGGGACCGGCTGACCAGTGACTATCCCCTCACTCCAGCACTGGAATGACACTTGACTCCGAAAGCCTGTCACATGAATGAAATGGGCGAGAGAGTTGCTGAAATTCCCTATCCGTCATCGACCGAATCAATATATAAGGGCTGGAACCAGAGGCGTGAGTCGCCCATTCATCGCACACGGAAACGACAGTTTATGCTCCTGGATTCCCATCTGGATTCCTGCTGCACATGCAGAGTGCCTCGAACAGTGATGGTCCAGCAGTAGTGCTGAACATGTCGAGCAAATGAAGGACGGACTGGAAGAAGACGAAATGAGCTCCGGCAACAGAAGCGTTCACAATAGTACTTTACTATAAAGTATATAATACCACGAGCTTTTTATGACTGGCACAGTTTCTGACATAGCTGTCCCCGGAACACCGATTTGATCCCATGGACACTGTGCGCGTTCAATGGGTCATGGGACATAAGCTCAAGAACAGTTGCAACTGCCAGTTATCAGCTTCCAAAACTCGAAATGAGAAACCGAGCTCGACAAGTATAAATCTTCATAGTAGTTACAAGAATCGTGTAACCCACAAACGCGGAGCGTCGTGCAATCTGTTTCACACTCTATCGAGATCGTAAACCCTTGCAGATTCCTTACGATCGCTGGTCCGTATTGTTTCACTGTGGAGTCGATCTGCCACATGTCTCTATTGACTCTGCCTGCCTCCACGGTCTTCTTACAACTCCGATCCAATTCCCGTCGAGTTCATTGGACGAGGATGATGAGGTCAATACCTTCTCCTTGGCTCGTTCGTTCTTCCGTTTGGCAGAGAGCAATTGCTTGGTATATAAATCCTCACGGCATCCAGATGGAATCCTTTTCCGCTCACCACATGGCTCGCTGTTCATGGCCTGAGCTCGACGAGGGATCAGAGAATGTATGCTTCGCATCCTGTGCAGAGATATGGACAGCTGGTTCTGGGACAGTTTCTGAGGATTATTGTAATAATGTCATTGTGACTGCCATGCGCGATGGAGTGAGTACAACTTCATAGGCTGGGTCGGCCCCTTCGTTGCTTGTTAAGTGAAACTGGCTCTCAATATTCTACTTCATATAAATACATCCATGCTGAATATCATTATTGTTTTCGCACAGATTCTAGGGTGAAAAATCCACTCTATCCATCTTCAACAAGCACATCCACCTCGGTTTTATTTCTACAAAGCAAAGGGAAACTTTGTTTTATTACGTAATCTCAAATTATTACGCAAATTTTCTTTCCAGGAAAGATATAGATTTCTGTTGGATCAAAAGCCACATGATGCTGGAGATCTGAAGGTCCAGCGTAATATCATTCATATATTTCATTTTCATAAATTTTTGCATAGCATCTAAGATTGCAAACATTCAAAACCTATGCATGGTACACAACCACAAAGTTGATAGTGTGGTTTGAATATAGGCATATCATTTGGGTGAACATAATTTCGTAAGGAGCTATCAATATCATTATTGAATAACCTTGTTGGAAGCTACAATATTAAAGAAAGAAAAAAACTTCTTTCATTGTAAAAACTCTTGTTAAAGCACAATCTTGGACAAGAGTATTAAAAAAGTTTCTTAAGTTTTTAGATTATCAAACACTTTATATTTTCCCAAGATCAAACATTATAATACACTTGCAAGATAGACATGATAATGGTAAAGAACAATCTATGTAGAATTCAACACGAATTCTGAAAAACACGTCCAAAGATGGCTCGAGAAAAGAAGTTTCTGTTGAACAATTGAGAAAACTCCCACAAGGAGAAAACTCCCACAAGTGAAATTTGTATCACGTTTTGAACTAATTTGTATCATTTGAAATAACAATGTTAAAAAAACATCCGTCTTTTAAATCAAAACATTAATTTCATGACAAGAAACATTCGAGAAGTGGCAAAGTTGCTGAAACTTTTATCCTCTATGCCTTGAAACATCCAATTCAGGAATGAAAATTATTGATGAAATTTAAATCAAGTGACTCTTGAATCACTGATTTTGCTTCTCTGGTTGTGACTTCACTTTAGGTTTTTGACATTAATTCAATGCATTTAGAAAAAAAAATATCTAAATACTGTTATGAGTGTGTCACTAGGGTGGATGCTCTTCCTAGAAGATGTGAGCAGTATAATACATATTTAGCTAAAAATGAACACTAAATTCACAAGATAGGAAGAAATGAAGACCACTTTAAAACTCATGTCATGATTGTGATAAACATTTAAAATCATTGAACATTGTACATGAAGAATATTTCATTCTGTTCAACTTCTGGATTACATTCTTAAAGACATAAATGAAAAGAATGCATATTTCTATTCATATATTTTGAAAAAGTTCAAGATCTGAAATTTTTTTAGTGATATAGTTTGGAGCATTGACGACATTGAACATGTCGTTTTTCAGATATTAAAATCATAGAGACAACATTTAACACTATTACTAGTTGAAAATCTTGCAAAATTTACGAGAGAAGTAACAAGGCATGTCAGCTTAGGAGAATGATCTCTGATCCAAAGTAGAGTTTGGGGTTCTCTGCCCTTCTTCATGTGGGCTCCAACATTATAAATGGTAAGTGAATCAAAAATTTGGAATCAGAGGGTCGAAAACACATAATAAATCATTCATTCATGATCTGGAAAAAATTCTTAAATTTATTCTCCAAGATACTGCTGCAAATCACACAAGTCTAAAAATACTACCTGAAGCTTCAAAACTGGAAGCAGTAACACTAGAAATGAGAAAACTGGAAATCGTATTGATACTGGAAAAGTAGGTACAACTAATGTTGACTAGAGAGAGTCTTAGTACAAGTTCCAAGATTTTTTCCTTGTATTGCTAATACGCTACTAAAAACCTTATTAAGTTGAAAAGTTGGTACTCTCTGCAAAGCTGAAAAAAGTTGGCTATTGTCTGTAACCTAACATTGCTTTTGTCACATCCGTGACATCATACTTCCTTCAAGAAGCGAGCTTCCATAAATTATTCTATTTATCTTATTTTTAAAAAATAAAATATCAACAACAAGTAGTGCATGTAATACTCACATGGTTACAACCTAATTCGGATCTCGTGTTAGTGCAAACGTGTTGAATTCATATATCTTTGGCACTTGGTTTTGAAAATTTTTTTAATCATTTTGGAAGCGTTAGCCAGATTAGTAGTAGGATTTCAACTTTGCTTGCTTACTTCAAAGCCTTGCTAATATACAAGATATTCTAATCTCATTTGATTAATGCAAAAATCAATGATCTTATAGAATTCCATTTTTTTCTTCTTCGTTAATCTTGATTTATGGCGGAAGTGCTGACGCCTATCCCGAAATAGTCAAATATTTTGTATTGTTCAAGCAAGAAAAAATGAAACACTAGATAAAATTTTATATAAGAATGATAGATGAATTTTTTATTTATGGCAGGTTCAACCTGTATGTTACTTCGTTGACCAGTTTAGTCTCGCAAAAAGATTAAATACAATAATAGTCAAGTTTGTTGCTAGATTGGCAAGTTTTAAATTGTGATTCAAAAGCCAGATTTTATCTTCAACGAAGATGTTCAATTTTTGCTTTGAAGATTTGTATGTATTTCTTTTCTGTTGGTCTTAAGCTTCTACAAGCCTTGCGTTGATATCTTTGTGCACTTTCAAAAGTCTGATGACAATATTTTGGACAGCCGGATTTTTTGCCAAACTTAAGTTCAAAGAATCAAATTGTGGATGATATATATAATTTTCAGAGAACTAAATTTGGTGGATGAATTCTTCATTGATTGATCAAAATTCAACTAGTGGAAATAGATCCACTAAATTGTCTTGATGATAGTTGATGGAGCACTTTAAATATTGGTCCAATAATTGTTAGATTTGTTGTAATAACCCACCAAAGGCTAAAACTACAGTATAGCAGCAAAAAGTTCGAACCCACAGGGACAGATCAACACACAGAGTACTAAATGTCACGTTTTAACAGACTATTGAAGAGTTTGAATTCTCATGCGACTGTCACTCCCAAAAATACTGCAAGTGCTCAACTCGGAGGTCACTCGGAGGACGCAATGTGCAGCGTAGTTCACCTCAACACACACCTGAAACTGGAAAAGCACAACTAAGAGGCCGATTAGGACCTCCACTCAAGGTTCAGGGGGGAAGTTTCTCAAGAGTACATTCAGAGGGTCTGCAGGTAGTGTTCCCCAACTCCGGATTGTTAACTCTGACTGCTAGAGCAGAGCACCCTGGTTGGACTTCCTACTTCGGATGCGGTACCTTCGTCAAACCGAAGTCACTCACACGCGGCGAACAACACACTCGACTCACAAAACGCGCAGAGAATACAGGAACCGAACTGAGAAACTCAGCTGAGAGAAGATCCAGTGTCACACCATAACAGTCTATTGACGAGTTTGAATTCTAAGGCACTAGTCATTCCCAGAAATACTATGGAGGCTACCCCCAAAGGCGCCTCAAGCAGCGTACAACCTGAATTGTTAACCAAGGTTTACTCGAAGTAACAAAACTTTACTTTGACATTCAGGGGGAAAAATCCCGAAGGAGTACAAACAGGAACAATCACCCAAAGATGTAAGTCCGAACTGCTCAAGTATCTAACCAGTCTACACTAGCTCTGAGCATTCAACAATCACCCAAAGGTGTAAGTCCGAACTGCTCAAGTATCTAACCAGTCCACACTAGCTCTGAGCATTCCGGCGAAGGCCTTTAGCTACAAAATGCGGTAACTTCGTCAAGCTGTAGCTCCTCTTGCGCGATGACAAAACTAAGACACAAACACGCAGAGAAAATGAGTTCTTGAACTGCACTTCCAAAACTGGAAAAATCCCCAAGGCAAAACGTGTGGTACCCCACTTTTGGCAATTTTGAGGAAATTAAAACATTTTTTGGAAAACTGTACCCTGGCAGCATTGTAAATAGCCTTCGGTACATCAAAACGGAGTGAATCCGGAAGATCGCGGGGATTCTCGAGGGATCTTGTAGAATCTAGGATTTGGGGTGCAGCAGTAAGGACAGGCACCACCCTCCCTGCGAGCTCTGCAGTTAGGATCCCTACGACGCAAGGCGCAAAACCCGCCTTCGGAGGTTGCGTCCGCGGCGGTAGGGAAATCCTTCATAATTAGGTCAACCCTCGGGCGCCTTGACCGAGTTAGGGTCTCGTTGGAAAGAGCTCGACGCACTGATTCCAACGAGTCCAAGAACGCTTGAAACGGATGAGGACTTAGGGAGTTATCATTATTGGAAGATACGGAGACGGTCGCCTTCGGCAGAAGGGGTTCGCCACCGGCGGGAATTCCGCCTACGCGGAAGGGGGAATCAAGTTTTGTCCTATGCGCGGACGAAGGAAGTTCGCCTGTGCACAGGCGAAGTAGGGTTTGGGGAGGCGCGAAGTCCGCCTACGCACAGGCGTTCGCCTGTGCACAGGCGCTTCGGCGTCGGCGGAAAATCCGCCTTGGGCCCTAGGAATGCGCCTTGTGAGGTAGAAAGTGTACGGCGCCTTCTGCCCCAGCGCGGCGCCGCGGACGAGCAAGGAGCCGCCAGAGTAATCAAATCCGTACGGACCATGCGGACGGGACGGGTGGATGCGCTCTTGGACGGACGGAGTTGCGGCGGCGGAAGCGCCGACGAAGAGACAAGGAACGGACAGACTGGACGGAGACGGCTGACCACGGTCAACGCCTTCCGCGCCAGCGCGACGCCGCGCACGGAATTCGCCTGCGCACAGGCGAGCGCCTGTGCACAGGAGGATGAAGTTCCGCGCCGGCAGAGAATCCGCCGAGGAGTCTGCCTGCGCACAGGCAGGAGTTGAACTTTTGTCCGACATGCGGACACACGCGTCAAGGCAGAAGGGGATTAGCCGAGGGGCGGTACGAACAAGTGTACCGCGCAAGGCGGAAAACTCGCCTTCGGCGCTACGCTCCCATGTCCGCGGGGTAATACGCTCGCGGAGTTCAAATCCGCCAATTCGAGCGTGAGAGTTTAATCGGCGACGGCGGAGCGTGAAGCGGCGGAGACCGTTCCAGCGTAGAGCCGGCGCGGCCATCAAGTGAGACGTCCTCCACGAGCAAGAGCCGACCATGACCTTCGACCGGGCGGCGGAGAGCGTCCCATTCTTGAATTCGCGATTCCAATCTCTTGTGCGCGCTGCGCGCATCCATCTGCTGGCTGCTAAACATTCTCGACGTCGCCGCACAGGGGATTTCTTGGTGATTGAGGGAGAAGTGAGTGCGCGGGATTTGGAATTGAGGGCGATTAGAGGTTGCCGAGAGAGAAAGGAGCTCGGGCGGTGCGGAAGAAGAATGAGCGGGCGAGCGAACTCCAGGAACGCAATGACGAGACCGGGCAGATTGCGGATGGTGCCACTTCGCCTACCACAGAACGGGCTGCGCGCTTTCGAGGAGCGCTTAATAGCAAGAAAGCTCGATTTCTTGCTATGGGGATGGAACTACATCTGTGCGAATATGGTGCGCGAGTGGCTAGAGCCACAGGGACCACCCTCGCGCGGATTGCGTCCGCATGTTGATCGGTGGACAGTCCAAGATTGGGCGCAGGCATTGGGAAGATGTGCCGGCATGCCAGGGCATCTCCTTTTCGACAGTGAGAGCATCAAGGTGACCAAGCAGGAAGAGGCGCAATTTGTGGAGCTGTTCAAGACCGGGAGGTCTACCAAGAATGGGTACAGGACCCGTGATTACAAGGATCGATTTCGCCGGACTTTGTCCGCGGCGCTGATGCAATTACTGCAGCCACACCGCGCCTGCTACATCACATTGTGGCAGGTCTTTTTTGTGGAGTGCGTCATCGAGGGAACTCCAATTCACTGGGCGAGCATCCTGCACAGGGTGATGCGACAGCACGCTTTTGAGGAGAAGGGGGGAACTCTAAACCATCTCTCTCCTTTCCTCATCAATTTTTATCGACAGCGGAATTGTTTGACAGCGGCGGAGCTTGAGCATTTTCCGCCGTTGTCCGTCGACCATCCCGGGAAGTATGTGCGGGAGAATGAGGTCGACACTGATGCAGAGGAGTCACCGACTTCTACCCCATCAAGGCGGAGGGACGAAGGGAGAAACACTCCTGCAGCACGAGTGCCGCGGAAGCGGCGATGGAGAGAAGAGTCCGAAGAGGAGCAGCATCAAGAACCCTCTGCTCCCATTCGACCGCGGCCGTTGTACGAGTCATACAGCCGGCCGAAGCAGAAGGCACGCAGACTGGTGTTACCAGCCAACAGTGCGGACACGGCGACGATTGCGACGGAGAAAGGAAGTGCGTCGCCAGAGAAGCATGAGGAAGCGCGGACGACCGCAGGAGCAACGGACCACGCTGCAGCCTCGACGGGCGAGAGGCCGCCTACGGGCCAAGGGCCTCCGGAGTTACCACGTGCGTTGCGGACAGATGTTCCGTTTGCGCACAGACGAGACTCCGCGGACGGACGAGCCTCTGCGGACAGGCGATCACAAGTGGACGTAGATCTACGCTTACGCGTGGGAAGGAGCAGTCCGCCTGTGCACAGGCGCTCGCCTGTGCACAGGTCGCCTGTGCACAGGTCACCTCCACACGTGCCGCCTGTGCACAGGCAGGAATCACCCCCGTTCCAACGTAGGAAGGGGAAGGAGCCGGCGGAAGAGCCGCCTACGAGACACCGGCCCTCGGGGCCAGACCCTCCGGCGCACCACGCGCCGCAATTTGCGCCTTCGGCGCCAGGGCCTTCGAGCCGCGGAGATACGAGCAGGGAGTGTACGGAGACCACGCTATCGGCGGGTAATCCGCCGGTAGATGCGCCTTCGGCGGTAGGGCCTCAGGGCCAAGGGACATCGGGCGAGCGGCCCCCGGCCATGTCGCCTTTGGCGGTGGACGTCCGCGGCGCTACGCCTGCGGCGGACAAGGCGCCGGCATTTGCGCCTGCGCACAGGCCAAGCACAGCCCCCACGGACCGATCAAGGGAGCAGCAACAGACGGAGGAGCGGAGTGACTGTCCGCGGGATGAAATTTCGATGCGCAATGTGCAATCAAACCCCGCGCAGCCACCC
Source organism: Marchantia polymorpha subsp. ruderalis (assembly GCA_037833965.1). Taxonomy (NCBI): domain Eukaryota; kingdom Viridiplantae; phylum Streptophyta; class Marchantiopsida; order Marchantiales; family Marchantiaceae; genus Marchantia; species Marchantia polymorpha. The sequence goes on along the minus strand of AP031352.1, from coordinate 8,461,655 downwards.
TCCGCTCGATCGCCTTCGGCGGCGGGCGTCGGCGGCAGAGAGGACACGGTAGACGACCAACAAGCGAGCGGTGGGGATGCCGCACGGGCACATTCGCCTACCGCCTTAGACATTTTGGCAAAGAGCAGCGCGGCTGCAGCCGTGCCTTCGCAGGCAGCACACGTCGACGACGTGCAGCCCCACTCGGGTCAGTCGCCGACGCAATCAATGGCGACTGAAATTCTCCACTCGGATGATGACGACGGAGGCTCCACCGAAGAAATGTCAGGAGCAGAGGACACCGAGGAGGAGGAGGAGGAAATTGTTGGAGCGCCGGCGGCGGCGCTCTCTGAGCAGGTGATTCCGTTGCTGAGGTACTTGGATCGCAAGGTCGATAAATACGCCGACCCACTTCAGCCGGGATCTTACATCGAGTTAGTGCGCAGGCGGACTCGCACTAAAGTCCACACCAGCAAGCTATTAGCTAGAGTGGACCAGGAGTTGAGGGAATTGAAGGAGAAGCATGCATGCTTGTGGGGTCAGTATAAACTTAATCAGAAATTCTACAAGTACTCCGAGAAGGTGAAGGATGAGAAACTGGACGAGCTCACCAAGGAGCAGGTGAAGGTCAAGGAAGCACTAATTTCTGAGCAGGCCCAGAATCGGATTTTGTCAGAGGAGCTCGTGCGACAGACGCGGTTGTTGGAACAATGTCAGCTCGCACGGCAGGCGGATGAGGAGTTAATCCGCAGGTTACAGTCAGAGTGTGGCGAATTGAGAGCGCAACGTGCTGAGGCCGAATCGCAATTAGTGATAATTGAAGAGGATCTCAGAAAGGAGGCAGATCGCACGAAGGTGGAGGCGGCGAGGCGTGTCGCCCACTGTCTCAAGGGCTACGCCCACTGGGAAGTGAAGGCGCAGGAGAAACTCACACTGCGTGAGTTTGAACTGCGCGCAGCCGGGTTGTTGTCAGGCGACAGTAGGAGTCGGCGGAAGGTAGCAAAGAAGCTCGATGCTTTTCTGTCGAAGGCGCAGGATACTATGTCCGCCCTCGAAGTACAGGTGTCCGCGGCGTTGCAGCGTTTGGGACTGCGCAGTCGAGCGGAAGATTGGCAGGGTAGGGAGTTAGTGCGCGGCAGTCCGCCGCGCAGGAGACGTAGCACAGGTTCTGCGGAGTGTAGTGTAGCGTGGTTCCGTGCAGGCGTGTAGCGTAGTGCAGTGTAGTGCTAGGTAGGACTTAGAAGGTATAAAATAGTTCCAGGCGTTTTGCCTGGGGTTCTTTCCCAAACTCAGAAGTATAGATCAGGAACCCATTTCCTTTGCGTGTTTGTGTCCTTGAGTTCTGTCACCACGCATGAGGAGTTACAACTTAGCGTTCCGCATTTTGTAGCTGAAGGCCTTCGGCCGAATGTTCAGAGCTAGTACATTGGTTAGAGACTTGAGTAGTTCGGATCTGCACCTGCGGGTGACTGCCGATGCTCAGAGCCAGTGACTAGTTAGATACTTGAACAGTTTCGCCCCTACCCCTTCGAGTGTTTCTTTCTGATTGTACTCCTTTGGGATTTTTCCCCTGAATGCCAAAGTGAAGTTTTGCTACTTCGTGTAAGCCTTGGTTGTAAATTCAGGTTACGCTGCAGCAGGTGTCTTGAGGGTAACCCCTGTAGCATTTCTGGGAATGACAAGTGCCTGAGAATTCAAACTCTTCAATAGACTGTTGTTGTGTTACTGGAATGTTTCTCAGTGAGTCCTTCAGTGCGGACCTGTGTTCTCTGCGCGTTTTGTGAGTTGAGAGTGTTGTTCACCGCGTATGAGTGACTTCGATCCGAAGTAGGCAGTCCAAACCGGGTTCCCTACACTAGCAGCAAGCTAGTGGAAGTGTTGTAAAAGCCGGAGTTGGAAGTCACTACCCGCAGCTTCGCTGAGTGTACTCTTGAGAGACTTCCCCCCTGAAATCTTGAGTAGAGGTCCTAACGGATCTCTGGGTTGTGTTTCTGTAGTTTCAGGAGTGTGTGTGTGTGTGTGTACGCTGCACTGTGCGACCTCCGAGTGCGCTCCGAGTGGACACTTGCAGTATTTCTGGGAGTGACAGTTGCCTGAGAATTCAAACTCCTCAATAGTCTGTTAAAACGTGACACTTTGTACCCTGTGTGTTCCTCTGTCCCTGTGGGTTCGACCTTTCTACCACTATATTGCAGTTTTAGCCTTTAGTGGGTTATTACAAAACGCCTTGAACTACTTTATACCTTCTAGGTCCTAACTACCTAACACTCTACTCTACGCTACACTCCATGTCATCTGCTATGCCTCCTGTGCGAAGGCCGACCGCGCATTGCATTCCTACCAGACTAGTCATCTGCTCTACTGCGCAATCCCAGCCGCCGCAACACCGCGGTCACCTCTGCCTCGAGGTTCGCAATGGCGTCTCGCGACCTCGCCAGGAAGACATCTAACCGCTACGTCACTCGCCGCCAGCTCCGACTGTCACCCGACATCAAGGCCGCCGCACGAATCTCTAACTCGCGCAAGGTGACTCTCTCCCGCGCTGCCACCTCCTAGAAAGTGTAACCTCTTAGACACTGGTTCACTCACGCGACCAACCTCTCTCGCGTGCGATCTGTCGCGCGCCGGTTGTCACCTTCAAACTCCACTAACTGCAGCTCCGCATCCACACGCTGCGCTCTCAATTCGTCACACAACGATTGCAAGCGACGCAGTAACTCTTCATCTGCCTTGCGTGTGATCTGACACTGCTCCAACAACCGCGTCTGCCGCACGAGCTTCTCTGCCAAGGTGCTATTCTTAATTCGCTCCGAATGGAGCTCCGCCTCAATCGTTGCACTCAGCTTCTCAAATTCGCTCTGGGCCTTAGCTACTATGTCATCGCGCAGCTGTAGTACTGCCTTCTGCAGTTTCCGCAAGAGTGTGAGATGTCTGTGCAGGGTATCGTTCTTCTCCTCCAACTCTCTGTACTTGTTGTCCAGGGAATCAGTACAGGAGTCATCGCGACTTTGATTCGCGTCCGATTCCGCACCAATTTGACGTAGGATCCCTGATGGCGGGGATCGACATACTTCGCCGCCTTGCGATCAAGGTACCGCAGTAGTGGTATCACCTGCTCGCACAATACTCTTGTCGGCGTGCCTTGCACCGACTCCACTTCTTGCCCTTCTAAACCTGAGTCTTCGTCCTCTGAGTCGAGGGTCTCTGTCGCCACAGAAATCCTCGGCGATTCCCTAGAACTAGGTCGCGTGGCTTCTGCTGTTGCGACCGCCACTTCACTCCCGGCCAAGATCTCCAACGCGGTGGGAGATCTGGCTTCCGACGGGCCCGCTTCTCCTGCCCGATCTGCTACCGCCGAATGCACACGTGTCTCCTCCTTCCGGCCTTCGTCCTTGGTCGATTCCTCAAGTTCCGCCGAAGGCATTTGACCCGAAGTCCTTTGAGCCGAAGGCTCCTCCCCTCTCTTCTCATGCGCCGAAGGCTCTTGACTCAAAGTCGAGTCGTCGAACGGTACTTGCTCCGAGGCAAAGCACCTGTCCGTCGCTAGCACACTCGTCTGTGCCGCATGACGTTTTTCTTGGCCCAAAGGCCTTCTCGCTTCCTCCGAAGGCGTCCGTCTCTTCGGTGCAGGGAGGTCCGATGTCCTCCCGCTAGCTCGTGCACTCGCATCCTCCCCCGAGGATGGCGAGTTTCTCTTCTCCGCGGCTCGTCCGGTGTCGCTGCTTGCCTGCAGAACGAGCATGCGAGCTTTCTGCTTGGGACGACTGGAGAGCTCCTAAATCGCCCGACTTCGGGCGGGAGCAGCAGAAGCTTCTCTCTGACTCTGCTCCGCCTCTCCATCCCACTTCCGCTTTTGCGACACTCGTGCTGCTCGCGGTCGAGCTAGTGGTGTGCATGCGGACGTCTCGTCCTCGTCGGTGTCGACTTCGACATCCTTCACATACCTGCCCAAACTGCTGCGTGACAACAAGGGAAACTGCACTCGCTCCATGGCTGTCAAGCACCCCATTGACCGATAGAAATTAATCAAGAAGGGCGAGAGATGATTGATCGATCCCCCTTCTCCTCCTGTGCGTGCTGTCGCGTTGCCTTCCAGAGAATCCGAGCCCAATGGATCGGAGCTCCAGACAACGCCAGCTCCACAAACCCCACCTGCCAAGAAGTCATGTAGGTGGTCCGATGCGGCTGCAAAATTTGGAGTAGTGCTACCGCGACATTCCTCTGCAAGCGATCCTTGTAGTCACGGGTCTTGTACCCGTTCTTGCTAGACTTGATGTTCTTGAATAGGGCCCCGAAGGAAATCTCTTCCTCCTTCGTGACCTGCACACTCTCACATTCGAAAAGAAGATGACCTTCTTCTCCCGCGCACCTTCCCAACACTTGCTCCCAATTGCTGACCTGCCATCTCTCCGGATGGGGTCGGAATCCGTGCGGAGGTTGGTTCCTCTCCCGCAGCCATTCGCATACCATCTCCAAACACACCCAATTCCATCCCCATAGGAGGAAATCAAGCTTCACCGCAGTCAGCTCGCTCTGAAGTGCGCGCAGACCAATCTGCGGCACTTCCAGTGGAACCATCCGCAGCTGGGTGTACCAAGCCATCAAACTTCTTGCAAGTTCCTGCACACTCCTTCTCTCTGCCTACGCAAACTTTCTTGCTTCTCTCTGCGCGTCAGGAGCTCGAGCGAACTCGCTGTGATTGCTCTCTACACTTCTTGCGCACTCCCGCAATCTCTCCGTGCAAGTTCTTCGCGAGCTACTGCGATTGCACACTCTCCTCACACTCAGCGATCACTCCGCAAGTCCTCCGCGAATTCTCCACAAAACTCCCGCAAGATTCTACTTCTGCACACTCGATTGTTGCGCGCTCCTCCCACTCCTCACTCTCAGAATTCTCTCCGCAAGATTGCTGCGAATTACACCGCTGCGCGTCGAGAGCTCAGGTGAACACGAAATCAAAAATGGGAGAATCAGGGAGCGGCGAGGTCTTTCCTACCTTCGACGATCAAGATCATCCAACGTTCAACACTTGGACTGGCCGCAGCTCGCTTGAATGCGATGCCGGCGCGGAGGCGTAACGGCCCAATTCGCACGCTCGAATTCACGCTCCGCCGTTGCACGAACTCCCACGCGTGTACGTTCAATCTTGATTCCGCCGATTTTTGCCGAAGCTGTTCTCCGCTCGCGTATCGCCGAAGGCGCTTGCGGCAAAGACACGTCTATCGCCAAAGGCGCTTGCGGCAAAGACACATCTTCCGCCGACTTCTGTGTTCTTTCTGCTTCCGCCGAAGGCGCTACGCCGGAGGCATTGCGGCGAAGCTTCTCGCTCCGTACGGTTTCTCTTTCATTTTTTGCGCATCGTCGAGGGCATTCCGCCGAAGGCATTTTACCTTCCGCCGAAGGCGCATTGCCGAAGGCGTACGGCCGAAGTCATTGCATCTCGTCGTTGTCTGTGTCGACTCTTCTTCCGCCGAAGGCGCTCTCACCGTAGATGTTTCCTTCCACCGAGGGCGCATGTTTCCACCGAAGTCTCTTCCGGAAGGCGAAGGTCTGACCTTCCGCCGAAGGCAAAACCTAACATCGAAGGCGCTTGCGCCGAAGGCGCTAAGGCAAAGAAGTCTACCGCCAAAGGCGTAGTCTAGCGACGAAGTCGCTTTCCCTTGACGAAGGCGCATTCGTCCCAGGCCTCGTACGTCGTCAGCGAAAGCTCTTCTTTAGGGGTCTGAGCAAAAGGCGCTCGCTCCTGCTTGCGCCGAAGGCGCTTCAGCCGAAGACCCCTAAACAAGAAAGGATTTGCCAAAGGCGCTCCACTAAGTAGGAACCATCCGTTCCGTCCAAGGCGCTTGTCCTCGACATTGCGCCAAACTCCGTGATTCTCCGTGACCCGTGATCTTCCATTTTTACTCTATTTTCGTGTACCGATTACTATTTACAGTTGCGGCTACGGTACTTGTTTTACAAAAATGTTTGAATGCCGCACAAAAACAAAAAGTGGGTTACCACATTTGTACATCTGTCTTAAGATGATATGTCAATAATAGATTGATCTTCACTTGTAAGATCTTAACCAAGGATAGCCAAAACTTGGACGTAAATGGAGTATCACAATCAAAGCTCATGTAGTTGGACGTCCATGATATTTTTACACATAGTGATTATTTTTTCACTTGTGATAATTTTGTTGTAAGGCACAAAGTGCAACATCTCTGTCAAACGGTACACCACAACAAAAACTTAATTAAAATATTTGGATTTTGGAAGATTGACAATGAATTTCATGGATATGTTTGCTCATAAAACTTTTGATATTGATAGTAATTGAAATAACCCGTCTGGCCAATGACAAAGGAATTTATCTCCAAAGCAAGTATCGCATATTGTGACATAATATTTCACGGAGATTTATATTTTTGGCCTCAAAGAATCTCTTGATATCAACTTCATTATCTTATTGTTATCAAAATACTTTGCTGATGAAAAGTCGTGTCGACATTACATGGACCTTAGAGACATAAAATGATACCCTAGTACATTGAACAATCTAATAATAAGTTTAACACTTGATTTGATACACCCTATAATACATTATTTTGATAAATGATGTAGAGTCAAGATATAGTATACCTAATAGAGCTCTATTAGATAGTATGTAATATTTTTTTCCTATGGACCTCTAAAGAGATAGTAGAATTAGAATATGTTGCAAGTATGAGATCTTTCATTATTTTTGATTCCCTCACCAAGGTTTGCAAGCCGTATTTTTCATAGGATAGTTAGCGGATGTGGTGATTTGGTATTCAAAGTAAAATTTGGCAGAACGCAATTGGGATTTTAAAACCTATGGCACTCTGCAAGCATCTAGAGTAGCGATACCTCCACATTAGTTAAAAAAAATTTGAAAAACACACAAACACAAAAGTGAAGTTTTATCAACTTCACGTTAATCATATGTTTGTATATTGTGAAAAAGTATACCTACTTTTGTAAATTTTCACATTCTAATGTTATATTATTGCGTTACCTAGATTTGAATTTCATATACTAGGTATTGAGGAAGTACAATGATTTAATATTGATAAAATTGAGAAAAAATTTGTAAAGCATATAACAAATTAACTATTGAAGATGATGATAATTATTACATATTCAAATAATGAAAATATTACACTAGCTCATAATATAAATGTGAAGAATGTCTATTGTTTAATACAACTAGTGTTTCATTATTTAGATTATAGATCAAGTGCTCTAGGATTAATCAATTTTTCTCCAACTTCGGAGTTGATGACGGAAAGGATGAGTTGGGATGAGGAAGCATTATATATAGTCTTTGAGTTTAAATGTGTAGTTTGAAGTACCAGATGAAATCAATATCTAAAATCCAACTTGAATCATTGTTGATATTTAAGTGGTGGCATGCATGATGTCTACTCTATATATTACAAGTGTGAGGTTTCATTGTATGTAGTTACTCTCACTTGTGTACGACAATTTAAAGCATTCAATAAAAGCACAATTTGCAACTTGGAATGTAATGACTTGTGTGTGGCATACACATAATCATTTCATCTCCCTAATTGAAATGAAAATGAACAAATTATTAAAAGCATGCCAATTAGTCACTTTGGACAAGACAATCATATTTCGAAGAGATAATGGATGCCCAAGAATAAGACATCCCTTTTTGAAAAGTTGTGTAGTACAATTGAAGAAAAAAAAATATTACAAAGAAAAATTTATGTTTTTGTAGTATCTGAAGAGATTCCCCGTTTGTTTTGATATTTTCACTATCTGAGGAGATAGTAAAATTATCAGAACATTAAGTGAGAGTCTTCATATTTGCACCTAGATGTTAAACATTAGACAAACATTCAGAATATCATGCAGGAATATGTTTCAGAATGGCAATTTCATTTACAAGTAGTATATTCAAAGTTTAAGGCTACAAATAGTGGAGTTGCCTTGAAGCTTGACTAGCATGTTTATATCTGAATTTTGTTAGCTAAATCATTTTTGATCTAAGGAAGCTCATAATGATCAATCTTATCAGGGCTTTTAAGGAGAATGTGCAATAATTTTTGGATATAGTTTCTTGATGGGATCCCATCAAAACGTAAATTGCTTGATGGGACCCATCAAGTTACAATTTACCCGATGGGACCCCACAGACGGTCCACGTCACATGGTTCTAGTATAAACTAACTGTGTAATGCGTGTGGGAGTCTCACTTTGTGTTTCGTTTGGCAGGTGATACTTCGTTTCGCCCTTGGCATCGCTGCGCCTCGCCTCCTCGACGAAACTCGTCCGCTCATCTCGCGTGCATCGTCCAAAGGGAGGAAGAATTGCATCCCTCTGACAGATAGCTAGCCCTGTCGATAGGTGAATCCAACACATGTGATTCCAAACAACTATCCTTCCTCGTACATACAAGGCTCTCCGCTTCTGTTTTGTTAAGGGATACATACATATCCAATTGCCCACCTCTTGAAAATCGTAGATTTTTGCAATTCAGCACTTAGGGCACGAAAAACTCGGAGGCAGACTTCGATCACCGCGATCGAGCAAGCAAAAAACTTAACCCTACTCATGCAAAAGAGGGTTCAGTTCATGAGTTCACAAGAACATACCCATACTAGAACAGCTATTAGAACTCACCGACGGTGTGTCGTTGATGGGGCCCATCAGGTAATTTGAAACTTGATGGGTCTCGTCAAGCAATTTAAATTTTGATGGGGTTCCATCAAGCAAATATGATATAATTTTTGAAAGTGGGAATGATGTGTTTGATTCGTTGTCAATTATCACTCCATATTGATTTGATCTTAAGATGTCTTCACATCCTAAGCAATTACTAACTCACTTCTGAAACTTCTCACCTACATGCTACAATATACCTTGAGCTTTCAAATTACTCAAAGAGATGTTACTCCTTGGTATACATGATTCTTACACTTCCATCTTATAGTAAAGAGTAACAAAAACTTGCAAAATTATCATATGTTCTTTCTAAAAACATTTTACTTTGGATTTTTGAGTTTCATCTTTTACTTCTTAAGCTACCAAATAATCTAACTTTCACATTTTTTCTTCAAATAAGTAAAAAAGATGTAGAATAAGTTAAATAATATAAGTTAAAATTTTTTCATGGAAAATCATATTTTAATATTTTAATATTCTAACTATTTTTTAACTATTTTTTCCCTCAATCATTTTTTTCTCAAAAATCCAAAAAAAACCACATACATCAAGTAGAATATGTTTTTTTTTTGCTTTCAAACATATATATTATAACAACACGATAATAAAATATCTATCTTAAGAAGTTGGGCATTCCTGACGAATGATTTTAGCATCAAACACATAGCCACATATAGCTCTGAAAAAGTCATCTCTGTATAGTCAGTACTCTATTCTTTGATTAAATAATTAAATTTTGAATGAAATTCATCATGAAATGAATGGAGAATTTTGCATATTAAAAAATAAAATCTAAATCGATGAAGCATCCAAAAATTATAGTACTTAACATTAGTCATAATTGCAAGATGACCTAAAGGTTATTCGTTTTGCTTTAAGATGCTTTGACTAGATGCATTTCTTCATTGTTATAAGTTTTGATATATCTAGTGTTGAAACCTCTGCTAGATAATGTATGGTTAAGGAAGAAACATAGTTACATGGATTGAAAATTAACTCTATTGTTTGCAATATTGTAAGAATGAAAAGATGGATTGAGACAAACTTGATCAATGAAGAACTATAAGTTAAATACCTATAATAAAAAAGTATACTAAATTTTTTCACTATCATAAAATGAACAAGATTTTGAAATAGATAATATTGAAGTTAAAATCATAACTATTCTTTAATGATTATAATTTTAAAAAAAATTAAATGATATTTTAAAATTAATTTATTTTATAAAATATTTTTTATAAAATATTTTTTATAAAAAATTCAAATATATATATATTATTTTTAAATATATATAAATAACAGTATTTTATTAATTTATATATATTAAATTAAATTAAAAATGCTAAGTGATCCTTATTTTAGAAGATTATAATACTTTTATATTTATATAAATATGTTTACTATAAAAAGAAATCATTGGAATTTTTTAATACATTTGAAATATTCTAAATTAAAAAACAAAGAAATTTTTTTGAATATACTTAATATTCCTAAATACGTATCAAATGTACAAATTTTGAAATTTTACCCAAGTTGTATTTATATTAATTTATGGAAAGAGTGAAATTTTTAATTTTTTACATAACCATTTAATTAATTGATGTAAAAGTTATATATATAGTTCTTACGTTCAATGATATATATAGTTCTTATAATTCAAAATGTATGAATCTATCAAACATGAAACAAAAATATCTATTATTTTGAATTTCACGAGCATCTTGAAAAGATATTTTATATCTTGTAAGAACTATGATTTCATGATATCTTGGTAGATGAGTTTGATAAATTCTTTATTGTTTGTTGTAATAATTTTAAGTTTATCAATGATAATTAGCTACTCAAAAATGTTTTCTTCAAGATTGTACTTCATATGAATTTGAAGTTCTCCTTGTGTCAAATTTTTGTTCAACTACAATTCTGAATGGAGATTTATTTGATGGAAAATCTGTTTTTTTTTTTTCAATGATCTAAATCATCAAAAAGAAACATCCTGAGTTTTAGTATTTTTTTGAACAAGGGGGGAAATTATCCCAAAAATAAAAATAAAATGATAAAAAACTTCCTAAGAATTACTTTTAACTTTGTTAGGTTGTTGTTATCTTACACGCTACAACTCTATAACTTTTTCTTCATCAATGAACTAAAAAATTATTGAAAATGAATCTAGTAACTAACTATGATACACTCATCTCTATACTTAGATATGAGACAATAAGTCATACAACCAAATATTTCAAACAATTAAGTTTGATCATTTTTTTATGATCAATTCAAACTATGTGAGAACATTGCAAGACAAATTCATTAAACATATTACAATAATAACTTCAGCCCATAATTCATATGATGATCTTGATTAGTTCAATATATCATGCAACGTCTTCAATATTGTTAAATTTCAAAAACAGAATTATTTTGTGGTGTATAAATTGTGAGGAGATAGCAAATGATAATATATTCTTTGCAATAAACTTTAAACTTCTCAAAATATAATCTCTGCCGGTGTCTAAACTATATGTCTTATATTGTGTTCAATCTGAGTCTCAACTTGAATTTTTTAACTTTTGAATATTATAAAAATTTCAAACTTTTATGTGAAAAAATAAATCTTGAATAATGTTCAATAAATGATATATAATATAAAATTTTCTAGGAATGAAATTCTAGGATAGACTATCCAAATCTACAAACTTAAATAATTCTTTTCAACAATAAGGTTCAACATCAAAAGCTGTTCTTTAATGTTTATGAATAACATCATGTTTACAAAACTCTAATTCAATTTTACCTATGTTAATTAACAACCTCATATCACAAAACAATGTCAAACATGTATTACTTCTGTATCTAAGGCTAGAATGTCATGAATCATCTCAACTTAAGTTCTAAAAATCTGATTTCTCCAAAAAAAAGGTATTGATCTGTAGCATATATTGTTCTATGGTTGTCTAATTTTTAACAGTTTCTCATCACGTATATCCACTAGAATGATTTTTGTTTGAATTTCATTCGAGAACTTTTGAATCTAGTTTAATAAATCATAGTTTTGGTTTTCAAACTATAATGATTATGAAAGTGATCATTTTTGTCACATTTTAAATTATGTTCAAAAAAATATACCAAGATTAAGATCTATCTGAAGATTAAAATCTTTTGTTATCTTAAATATTTTATGCATATGATCGTCCTTGAATCATATTAATTTTCGTATTAAATGACGATGGGTGAGATGACATCATCATCTTCTACTGTAAATTATGAATATACTTACAATAAAATTATATGTGTTTTCATCGAATATGCACCTTACATATTGATTTAGAAAAAATAAAATTAATTGTACCTTGCTTCACAATCAAATATCACATTTGATTTGCTAATCTGACTCATAAATAGATATTCACCATTATTGCCAATATTCATGAGAAGATGTTCATTCAGATCCTCAGCACTTTATATATATAGCTTTATGAACTTTTCTTATATTTTGGAATTCAATTTCAATTAGTTCATCATACTCTACCACTTCAGAGTGTTATTTTCTGAATATATCTTAATGTTGCTTTCGATTATGTAAAACAAAAGTCTTTTGCTTTAACCAAAGTATTTCTTTAGATCCCAATGTGATGAGGTCTGAATACATTACTTGAAGATGTGGAACCCTTTGATCCAAAAACAAGTATTGGAAATAGAAGTCAATAATCTTATGGTGTAGGTGAAGTAACATTTGGTGAAGTATCCTTTTGACGTAATTGGTCTAGAGATCTGAATAAGTATAAGTTGTCGAGATCGTCTCAACAGTCATTCTGAAATCTCATTTGAAGGAAATAGTTTGCAAAATAGTTATGCTGCATAGTGCATGAAAGTTCTTTCCTTCCACGATGGTTTCAGTAAAGTTAAATGTAAAAAGCACATGGAAACAACTATTATAGTTTTCTCTCTGGAGGGATGGCTCCTTCTCAGATAACGAACTTACGAGGAATCAGATCTATCTAAAATTACGCAGAAATATTAAGCTGACCTTGGGAAATGTCCCATGTTCCTCCTTATAGTTTAGGGTAGTATAGTAAGTTGCGCAGTTGCAGTCCAGGTTCAGGATACAGTCGTAAACCTGACTCAGTACGTGACTAACCTTTACGTTACTTAGGCAACAATCAGTAGCAAGCTGTCTTCTTGAGGAGTTCGAACTACATATATAGTTTGTGGATGTGACCGGAGATTTCGACAAACTTCATATCCAATGTGGGTAAGAAACTGGACTCTGCTATAATTTTACTTAGAGGCTGAAATGTCGTTAATCATTGTACTTATTGTATTGAAAGGATTCTCCAGGTCATACGAAACCCGTTAGTGCAGCATATGTCACTGGTATCATACCGGTATTATGTTACCGGCAAATTGTGATGTGGATCGGAAGTCCTCGAAGCCAACTACAGCATCTAATGAGCATATGCACAGCTTCAGAACCACACTTATACGACACACAAATCATGTGATAACGCTGGAAAGACAGATGTAGACGAGAACCACACCGATGCCGTCGTCATGGACTCAAGATCCCAAGCCCATGCATGCGAATATGCTTTAAGAGCAACACCTTTTATTCAGCATTCGTAGCATTCCAAATGTCCTGCCTCCAGGGGATGGACTCTACGCATGGACTTATTGTCATATTCACCCTTCTTCGAATTCTAGTACATTCATGCGTTTGCTCGAGGGCTGAGTTCAAGGGCTGAGCTGCAAAAGGTACTATACAAGTCATACTACACAAGCCGAAGGAGAACTACAGGAGCTTCCTTACGATGGAGCTTCGTTAACGAGGTACTGGCATACATCAGGGTGTGAGTGTCTGGAAGTGAGTGTTTGTGAAACTTCATGGCACAGCTCCACTTTCATGCGGTTCCATGCTCTAGGCCCACCCCGAACACTTTATTATACATCACCACGTGATAGCATGTCCATCAGACGAAGTCCCCTGATGTATTACTGCGTGTGCCCGAGGTCTTCGAAGGAAAGTTGAGCGTGTCCGCCCACCCTGGATGCGACCAGCTCTAGGACCGGCGAGTAGAATGCCTTGGAGCTGCGTGGTAGAGAGACGGCACAAGTGATCAGACTACCGACATACAGATCAGATCAGATCAAAAGGAGTTCAACTACGTGATGAGGTAAGCCATTATGCAGGCACTTGAGATTAAGCTCGGCGAATCCAGTTTGCATGTTGTTTCGGTAGAATTGTACTCACCTTGTGCTCGTCTCGAATGAGAAGGAGGGCTCGCACTCCTTGCAACTGGAGCTGGCATGATCAAGACATATATGTGAGCTCAACATGTTGATGAATTGTTCAGAAGTAGAATATTAGAGGATGCAGCGCACTGAAGAGGCATACTTGTCACAAGGTGTACGCAAATTGTCAGTGTCTACTTAAGAGATGGGATTTGAACGAAGCTATACAGAAATCGAAGACCCTAACGAGCAGGCTGAGAAACTCACTCGCAGTTGCCTCCATTGCTGGTCTTCCTGTCGCAGTCGCAGCTCGACATGGCGATGGCTAGTGGTCACGGAGACAAAGGTAATGTGCAAAGTAGAGCGAGTGGTTCTCGGCAGGAGCTGCGAGGCGCAGATTTTCGCTTTCTATCACAATTTGAATCTCTCACCGAAGCATATGCTTATATAGTTATGCAAACAAACCTCTACACTGCATAGCTTTTGCTTTTAGTGGAAGTTCAAAGCTCGTCATCGGTGGGCCATGCCAACGCCATCACGGGCGGCAATAGTGAGCCGTGTCAGTCGTCCACTGAGTGATCACATCTCGACGTGCAAATGACAATCTCTGATTGCTTCTGCCTACACAGTATTCCAAAGGCCAACACTCGCTCACCACAAATATTGGCATCGTTTCCCAGTAGCTACTCTAGTATGAAAACCTTACCCAACTCATCAACGTTTTCTGCGAAAATCCTTTCAATAACTCACGTCATCATCTGTTCGTCGCCTTCGCTTCAATTTGTACAGTAAAAGGGTGATCATGGCCAGGTTTTGAAAGTCACAAGGATGATACTCCAATGAATTGTCTGTGATCATAAGCCAGCTAGGTTCATGCCCGGAACTGCCTTTTTCTTTCACTCCCTTGTTAGTGATTCGGAACTCACCAGGTATTTTAATTATAGTCAGACATTGCTCAATTTCGGCAGAACCAACTGCATGTGGTTCCGAGATTTCAGAGAAATTTCAGAGACACTGAAATCTTGGGTGCTTATGTTATCTGGCTTTTCAATTGATGCATGCTATGTGCAGAAGAAAGTCTTGGAAATTCTTTCCTGATATTCTCACAATAACAGATTCATCATATTAATGGGCACAAAAAGCACAGAAGGACACAAAAATGATCTACCAGAGGACAGATTGGATATATATATAAGAAAAATTGTGGCTTGGGTGCAAGGGGACTCTCCAAACCTCACGCTGGGTTTGACATAGTGCAAAAGCAACTTCAAATATTGCCCCCGTGACCTCAAGCTACCCAAATTAAGCTTCTCCTGGCAAGTACATGAGTGCTATTCCGTGAAGGAACACGAAACCGACAACTGATCTAGCAGATCTCTTTAGATTTCATCAATTCAACCTAGGCAGAGGATCACGTGGATCAATGAAAAGAAGCAAAATTTTCCATACCGTAATAGGGGCCAACTTGATTACGTTACAGCCTAGAACCGAGAGTTTGGAGAGCCTGCTGCAGCAAAAACTGAACGGAAGGGGCTTCTGTGGGCCGGGATGGTCACCGCTAGACGAGATCACCTCACCAGGATCGTTCAGTTGCAGAGGAACCGGAACACGGATTCTGGTCTCTGCTGAAGCTGGGCCCCAGCCACTGGGGACCGGTTCGGATCCCAGGTCGCAACGAACGTGGTAGACCGAAGTCACCAACCTGCAAACTACACGCTTTTGAAGAATATCTGCTTTGCTGAACTCAGTCCGAAGCACTCTAACCATTCCACACGAGCACGTCAACGTTGAGAAGCGTTCATTCTGGCTACCGTGGGGCTGACTGCAACTGAGTTGTGCTAAAGTTGCATCCGACGGCCTACACGGCTTCAGCAGGAACGCTATCCTTGAGTCGACCACGTTCCTACTCGGGAGGGAACCCAAGAGGTCAGGATTCCTGAGCCTGGTGATGTGCACATGCCGTTGTTGAGTGTGATTTCGAAGCTAGCTTCTAGATTTCAGTGTTGCTGAACTGAAGTGAATGCGACAACGAGCAGATAAGTCTGCAGCCTGGATGATTGCGTTTCCTTGGACATATTATCAGTGGCTAGCTGAGCATTTGAGGGCTTGCAGTACATCTCCAAGGACGCTTGGCCTTTGACATGCACTTCCTGTTTTTTAGACAAGTGACAAAGATAAGGCCCTTCTGTAACTAGAACCTCGTGATCAGATGCATATCCGCATCGGAAAGGTCTTGTACCGTTGGCCTGGCCCACCGATCATGATGCGTGCTGACCGCCAGTTTCGGCGTGATTTTGATCGTTTCTAAGCTCGCTGGGGCTATAAGACAGCGACGTTCAGGTCTCAGAGCATTGCTTGCTTGAAAGCTAAATTTGAGTCTTCCGAGTCATTCGAATTTAGAGCTTCAAGATGTCGAGCTGCGACTGCGACAGGAAGACCAGCAACGGAGGAAACTGCGAGTAAGTTGTGTGAACAACTGTCTTGTCTCAGATGCAGATATACGAACAGAGGGGTTGCAAGCATCTGCATGCCTTTGTTCAGAAGTTTACTGCTGTCATTGTAACGATATAATCATCTGACACCAGAATACTCGAGAATTCACTGTGTCGATAACAGAAGACATCTTCTCGGTTTTGATATGAACAATTTCAACAGTTCGCGGTTCCTGTGACAAAAGTCAGTTACTAATTGAGGAGTTATCCAATAGCATGATTGTACCGCAGATAGAATAACTCCTGGACCTGTTGATCTGATTGCCTTGTCACAGCTCCAGTTGCAAGGAATGCGAACCCGTGTTCATATTCGAGACAATTTCAAGGTTCGTGCACTAGGCCAGTATTATTTCGATTATTAGATAAGAAATAATATTTTATTACTCTCGTACAAACAAAACCGTTTTCAAGTTTAGACTTGAAGTTTTTAAGTCTAACTGAACCACGACTTTGAATTTCTCACTGCCTGCACAGCCTCACGTTGCTGTATGCCCCTGTGGTGGTTGCCGCTAAGGCTGCTGGTATGGAGACCGTCGAGCTGTTCGACTCGGGCATTGGTCAGTGACGTGCAACCAAAACTGGTTAAGGAGAAACCAGAATAAGTTTTCCAACATGGGCTTTTCATGCTCGGTGTACTCTAGTGGTCACCAACCGGCCGAATCAGGCGCTGAAACTTGGATCTGGTGTCTTAATCATGTCAGATGAAGCTGTGTCAAGCTTTTGTAAATGTTCATATAGTCAAATAAAGTAGTAAAAAAAATTGGGCTTTCCAACAAGAGTCTCGCCTGTTGCCGGTGGTTCGACTGCAGTAAAAGTACGTTGAGAAAAGATATCTGGGCTTTAAACACGTCATATAAATGGTTTGTTTTACATAAGAGTAATGAGCATCTCCATGCAAATTGAGAAACCATTTATCGGATTCACAACCTCGAGTGTTATCTACTACAGTTTAATGTATTGCACAAGCTGAAGGACACTCAGGGTACCTTAGAAGAAGACTACAAGTCCTTACTAGGTACTGAAAGTACCTTAGAAGACCTAAAAAAGGTTATATTCCATACGAAATCATGGCTATGCTATAAAAACCGACGCCCCAAAGCTTCGACATTATTCCTCATTTTTCATCGATTAGTAAATACAAGTGGTTAAAGGCAGCAAGGTATTTGCATCTACTTTCTTTCCTTTGTAACATGCTTCTTTTGGGCGGGGAAGTGGTACTTTTGCCTCCGTTTACATCTTTCCGATCAATCTTTGGAAACTTTTCAGACTTTTCCTATTGTTTCTCGCTGTCAGAATCTACGTTTTTATTGTCAAAACACCATCCTATAATTGACCATAGGACCTCAGCTTTACAGGAAACATTTCCATGAGTTGAGGCATCGTGATAATGTTCATCATAAAACTGAACTTGAGTTTCACTCACAATTGCTACCTAACATCTGGATGAAAGAGGGTGAAAAGAAGAAAATGGACATTGAGATATCTTTTGAAGTCTACTACACTAATTGAAAATTGAGTTCTGATACTACATTAGAAGAATTCTGTGTGCACTGCACTGTGAACTTAGTGTCAAATATCTGGTCCTGATAGTGCCAATTGCATACCTCACAAAACCAAGGAATTACATATTATATCCTTGATTTAAATGAAAGCCTCTGGAATATGGCAAGAGAGAATGCTCAAGAAACTTACACGAGAAGACTTGTTTATTTTAGGTTCTTTGCAAGCCGTGATTCAATATGATTTATCCCGTCCCGAGAAAACTATCCGACCGTGCCTACGTAGCATAGAGAATATTCTAAAATAAAAACTTGCAAGAAAAAGTCATTGTAGAAAATTCATGTTTTGGGACCCTATATGATCATTTTACAGGCAAGGAGGAACTCGACGAGAGTTCTTAAATTGATCGCTATCTAGCTTCTCGTTTTGTTCATTGAAGATGTTGGTAGATCGAGAATTCTTTCAGTCATGGTGTTGTTATTCTTTAATAGAGACACGTTATCATTCAAACCCGTACATCAAAGAGACACCAAATCAGATCAACAACTAAATGTTCCTAGGATGCGAGATGATCAGTTACAGATAAAAGTACAGCTTTACAATTATTTATCACAAATCAGGCGCGCTTTGTGCTCGGATCACAAATTCAGGATAGCCTACGTACCACAGATTACCTCTACAGACCAGAATATCCGGTTGCTATTTTTAAATGGCCTACATGCCACGGATTATCTTTACAAACCAGAACATTCGGTTGCTCCTTTGGTTCCGACCACTAATGCAATTGAGCATCAACTTTGCGGAGCATTTTATAAGGATCTGCAACTTGTGATCTCCTCTCGCATGCCCACAGCTGAGAACCTTCCATATTACTGCCCGATGTCAGTTGAGAAAGCCACGACGGATTCCACTCCTGCTGCCTTGGAAGTGAACACTACCGGGCTGTAGACCATCTTGGGGCTGTGAACACGTATCACACAATCGATTAAGCTTTTACATCTTCTGCCCACGGTACAACTCACGAGCTAGCTTCTAATTATGATACATATGATTTTCTTACGAGGCATGACTGCTATGACCTGCATAGGGTAAAGAAAACAGGGTCCGACACTGACAGAGGAGAGCACGAAACACGATATTCCGTGCGCTACTTTTAGTATTTAGCCAAGAATATGTATATATAAAAGAACCTCGGAGGTCATCGATTTCACGATGATAAAGAATAAACAAACAGTGGGTCGAGTCCACCAACTCGGAATGGCTCGAAGTCTCCCGACCCGTGATCGCGATTTCTCGCTATCAAACCCGGAGCAGAGGGCAACTAGATGAACTAGATGACCGGAACATGTTGAACTAGACTATTATAGAACTAGATGCAGCATACGATAGAGAAAAAATCATGTAAGTCCAGAAAATCCGTGAGCAACAACTTAGAATTGATAGGCAGACCTTGAGCTGGTTTCGAAGACGAAAGTTGGCTCGCACTCCTTGCAGCTGGAGCTGTCATGATCAAAAATAGACAAAAAGCTGCAGTCAGTTTATGCGAGCTAATCAACGTACTACAAAGTAAGATGTATGTATTCGAGAATTGATGGAGCAAATTGCTTCGAGGTTCAGACTCTTGATGTAACTATTGCAAACACGAGTCCGAATGTGATGAGCCGTGAACCGCCAACTGAGATCGAGATCCTAACATATCACCGGATTGAATTCCGAGGAGCTCTAGAGCCCATCCAGAGAGTCACAACTTCAAGAATTGCCGTGCGGAAAACAGGCGGAGAAAGGCCTTACTCGCAGTTTCCTCCATTGCTGGTCTTCCTGTCACAGTCGCAGCTCGACATGGTGATGAGTGGAGGTGAAACGGACGAAGGATGTGCGAATGAGTGAGGGAGGAAGAAGCTGCTGGTGCTGAATGAGAGATGCTTACTTGAGCTCGACACACTGAGCTGAGTCCCAAATGCTGCTACTTATACCCGAGGGATCGAGATTCGCGCAAACGGTTGCGGTGATCGGTCGTCAGCAGTGGGGCCGGCTTACGAGACATGGGCAAACAGTGCACACAATATCAACCTCGGCCCTTCACCGCGAGTAATTAATTCTCGTGCGGCAACCAAACCGGAGCGATCGATCCTTGCGTAGACGCCGTGGCGCCGGCGTCGCATCGCAGGGCCGTCGATCCATCTCAGGCTCTGTCGCATGCGCTTTGCACAAAAGGGCTCGACGCGATTCTGAGTGTCGGGGAAAAGTGGAGGCCGGTTGTGTCATTGGCCTGCGATGCAGCGGCCAATGGCAGGCTCAGCAACCACGTGTTCGTGCCCCCTCGGAATCTGATCACGCTGCTCCGCCATCGTCTGATTTGCTTTAGGTGGAGTACACTGCAGTACTTCGATGTGGCCATCTTCGTCTTCGTCTTCGTCTTTTCTCAAATTTGGAGAATCAATCTCTCCGCGACCCCTTTGGATGCATGAATCTCGTGACGAGCATGTCCGATCCAGTTCCGGTTCCCTTCTCTTCTCTTCTCTTCTCTTCTCTTCTCTCCACTTCTCTCCTCTTCTCGTCTCCTCTGCTGCTGCAATCGACGGGGTCTTTACCGCTATCATGATCTGACCTTTGGTCTGTCGATGAGCTTATTATCCTCCTGCATAACCTTGGCCTGGTCCTGGTGGTGACAAAACTTGGATTTTACTCAAGTGTTTAGACTTTTGTGGCCGAAGGAACATCACTCACTAGCCAACATGTATATCGGTTGTTGTGCTTTTTCATTCACGTGTGTTGGAGGCAGGCAGTCGAGCATGCTAAGCTGAGACAAGTGGAATCGGAAAGGCTGGGCACTTGGAACTCGAGTTGCCCTTGCTCGCCACCGAATTTTGTCGTGAACAGCATGAATTTTGGACACAGTGAAAACCTCAGCGAACGTCCTGACGGGAAACACAATCTACTCATCACACAACCATTCCAACAGTCAAAGCCTCTCAGCAGGAGCTGGAAGAGAGTCTCGTATGTGCCTGTGGTCGGATCGAGTCTGTGATTTGCAGTACCAGGTAGAAATAACTACATGCAGCATTAAATGATTCCCTGGTAAATGCGGGCTTTTGTGTTCCAAAATACGCCGAGTCGACGACTCTTATTGATCATTGTGCACTGGTTAAAAGATTACTCCCAGATTATTTTCTACCTTCTTTGGACAGTGCAGTGTTGTACAGAAGCGATCATGGTCAGTTGGACGTATTGTTGAATGTCGCAGATTCTCATAGTGTAGTTTCACCAGCCTGAGTTTCCTCCTGCTGAATAAGAGTGTGCGGATTCAGTGACTCAAGCAACCCATGCTGTTCCTACGAGTCGGCAGCTCTGCCTTCCGTCTGCGCTATAGTCTTTCGCTATCAGCGTCCATATCGTTCTTCCTTCGCCTCTGCCTTGCTTGCCCTGACAATAAAAACTATTCCTTCGGTTAACCTCGTGGATTCTCTGAAGAGCTGCTAGCTGCAGGTGACGCATTCATGCTCATTGTCCCATTCAAAATTTCGTTATTCGTAGATTGTCTCGATGATTTTTCGAGGGTGGGCACTCACTCGATGCTTTTTGTTGGGTCAGACCGTTACGTGTTGACGAAGGTTTTGTTGAACTTCATGCATATACATCTGTGAAGAATCAGGCCGATGGTAACGGCCTATTCCTTGCATGGCAACAACGATCGCCTTGCAGAATTGTTCTATTTCCTTCATCACTTTTGACTACGTCTACGGTTCTTCCTTCGATCTCTGACTTGTGAACTTTTAGAATGTTCCCTGGTATTAATTTTCTTCACTTATTACACGCTTGGGGCGTTGTATTTGCTTTTCCTCTAGCTTCCGATCGATGCACGGCAGTCGTCCTATTGAAGGTGATGTATGGCTTCTTTTATACTTGAGTTGATCCAAGATTCTGCTTGGTGAGGTCCAAATAGTTGGAAAGATCATACCCTACGAAATATCAAGGGCGGCATCGCACTCCACGAATGTCACCAGGTGTCAGTAGAAAATCTCAAAATGCGTTGTTGAGATTTCTTTGACTAGTGAGTGGTATGATGACCTGACTGACTAGAAGACCTTCTTCAGCTCTGAGCGGTCACAGACTCAGTGAAAGTACATGTTACATGTACCTATCGAGATATCGCATCGTTTTAACTGTCACGATCGAACAGATCCTGCATTAGCAGTGTCGCCATCTGCCGTCGTGTGGGTTCAGATCACTGGCCTGAGGTGAATGCTCCGAGAACCCGAGGATCGGCATACCAACCAACCATCCAGACAACGTAACGAGGAGTTTCTTTGAGAGACGTCACTCCAAAAGAAAGTGCTATGTATTCTTTTGTTTTCATTTATTTATTTCTATACTTTTTATTTAGCGTAATCAAGGGAAAAATCCTAAACTTGCATATCCATGATCAACTTTACTTTTTTCTTTGTAATCAGGAAGGTACATAAGAAACCTATAAAATTTAATACACTTTATTACTTAAATGCTGAAGATATTTTTGGTGAACCGTGAGATTTCCCTTAAGTTTACACTGGAAATTTGTTCCATACGGATGATCATGAGAGTCCTTTTGCATCACGCTAGCATCTCATGATATAAATCGTAAAAGGTTGTTATCTAGAGCCGCGTACTATGATGCTTCGATAAGTCGTCCAAACACTTTGGAAAGTTCCCACTAAATTAAATTCTATTTTGAACTCTATGCATCGTCATTTACATACTGCTAGTAGTCGGATGCGAACGCTCAGGATGTTTTCTCTTATTTCCTGTACAATCATTCGTCCATAGTTACCGCTAAAACTCAGACTGAGTGAGACTAGCGTCAGTACTTTCAACTCCGGCGCCCTTAGAAGCAAGCACTACTGGTCCGAACACCATGCTGGGGCTGCAAAACAGTACATAGTCACCCTTCAATGTATAAAATCGGTGTTCGTAAATTGGATGTCGATTCTAGAGCTTTAAGAATGATCGTGCCTGAACCATACAGAATGATGACATACAGAATCGAATGGAACCCATGATAGCTAATTGCATAATCTACTGCAGGATTAAAATGTTTATGGCAGGAGAAGACCGTCTGCAAAAAATTGTTTTGCGGAGGATCGGCAGCAAAAGATCTGATCTAGATTTCAAGCATTCTCGTGCATTTATCAGATGAATTCACGCCGTTGGAACGAAGTTCAGTCTTCAGACCCGAAATCAAAGCAGGGCTTGGATGGATATACATGATCTGTGATGTGAGGTCCGAAAGCTTCACACAACCGCATGCTATGAAGCGAGTCAATATGAAGCTATGCAAATTTCCTACACTGATAAACCTTGATTAACTCTGAAGAAAAATCGACACTCGATGTGAACGCTGACCTTGGGCTCATCTCGACGAAGGAAGCAGTTTCATTCTCCTTGCAGGAAGAGCTGTTATCGACGTTTCCACACAGAAGCAAGTGTCAGAGAAGAGAAGAGATTAGAATGAATATCATGCATGACTGCAGCGTGAAAAGGATTTGAGAGCGTTTTCAGTGCTTCCGCTGATCTAACGCATATTTCTGAAACACCATTAGGACAACTCACTCGCAGTTTCCCCCATTTGTGGCCTTCTTCTCGCAGTCACAGCTCGACATGGTGCGAGGGTTGGCTTTCAACCGGAGTTGGATGTCAAAAATCGAGCAAGAGTGGACAGAACCGGTTGCTTGAATTCAACACGATTGTGCAAGCCGAACATGAAACCCATTTATGCATTAGAGAACCATGGAAAGCTTGGATTCCCTACAATCAGACCGCCATGCCTTTAGTCATTGTGGGGGCCCGCCTGCTTTCCTTCAGAATCTGTCCTTTATGAAAAATATAAACTTATCTCGATGGCCGGTCTTATGATATTTGGTTTAGAATTTTGTCTCCTGCGCATTTCAAGATGCTTCACCACGACATTGACTTGAATTACAAAATCCAGATGCTCTTCATTCCAAGCAAGATCTCGTTTACTCCAGAAAGTCTACCTACATCAACGTAATCCTGCCCGCGATGGCATCGTGTGCGATTAGTGTTGGGGTGCAGACGACCTTAAGCTGTGTTTTACACTAGAGGTTTGGGGGTGGGAGCCCCTAGACCTTTAATCTTGTTTACTCCTTAAAAGATCACTTTCACAGCGAAGAATGCATTCTCTTCTAACGCTATAGAAACAAACTCCCCACTATGATTGGTGGGGAGTTTGTTTCGATAGCCGTTAGGGGAGAAACAACGCTGGTGCTGACGGTGTCGACCTCGATCGTAGAACGAAGGGATTCAGACTTTAAATTGGGAGAGGTAGTGTCGAGATGGCAGGGGGGCCATTGTAAGGTTGGCATTTTAGGGTAATTGTAGCCGTTTCAGGGTTGGCGTTCTAGGGTTGACAGAGCCGTCTTAGGGTGCGCGCTTTAGGATTATCGTAGCCGTTTTAGGGTTGGTGTTCTAGGGCTACCGTAGCCGGCTTAGGGTGAGCGTTCTATAAACTTGCCCAGTGAAACAGAATAGGGGTTTCCCCCACAACACTCTTGATTGTGTTCCCCTTGAGCATGAGCATACCGCAATACAGAAAGGGCCGTATCTTTGTAGCGAGTTGTTTCAAATCAGTTTAGACTAAAGAATAAACATTGGTACATGGAGACAAATTTGGCGGAACACACTGCGGGCATTACATATTTCTCAGTTAGTTTCGAGACATTTGACGTTCGACTTCATGGAAGAGAACGTAGAAACGAGTTCACAAGGATCACCTTCGCCAAGCTAGCAATCACAGGGTTTCGGCTTCTACTTCAAATTATCCGGACGACTATTCTACCCTCCGCCGCTGTTGAAAACTATGACATGATTGATTTCCGACCTTCACAAGCTAGAAACATTTTGATTTTGTCAAAATACTCAAACTATCTGAATGTCAGTCGGGGTTATCCGTTCATGGCTTAGGGCAGTTTAAACCAAAGTTCACAAACGGGGAAAAAAAGTAAAGGAATCATTGAGATGCACGTAGTTTTGGCAGCTTTTGCTGTGGATACCTTCTCCACGAGTTAATTCTTCATTCTTGCAAGTGGTTACCACGACGAAGACATAACATGTCCGTAACGAAGTACATCACAGAGACTAAGTTGGAAGAGAACAATTTCCTCGAGGATATATAGACTAATATTCATATTATATTTATATTTATAAATATACTCTCCCAACTACACTGAACACCGTCAATGGCTACCCAGAACGTGTTCCCAAGGTTATAGCCACCTCCTTGACAATCTTCTTCATAAACCATGTCAGGAATCACTCATCCTTCCCTTCTAGCAGATTTACAAAGTGATGGGAAAAGGTAGTCCCAAAAAGTCCTCTCGGTTTTGAACCAAGATGTTGCTTTGATCGCTAGGCAGACACAGAAACGCAGAGTAGGAGTCAATCCCCCATTCCCCATAGGCAAAAAAAGGATATGCACATGTCTGTTAGAGAGCTTAGCTTGCAATTTCATGAGAAATTGGACTATCGAGTCAGTAGTAGACACGGTGATCACAATCTCTCTACTGCCAACCAAAATTGATTGTACTCTTAGCGTACTGATTTGCATGCCGTAGCCATTCGACCATTGAACCCGCGCCCTGAAAGGTTGGACCATGCTAGAAAACTGACAACAAAGAGAACAACAGGAGCAAGTACAGGAATGAATCAGCATGTACAGATGGACTTCCTCAAAATTCGGTAAAATCATTCTGCTTGGGGTGGGTACAAACTCGAGAACGTTCTTACTTTTGAAACTCTGGACAACTTGAAATATAAAGATGTAGACTACGTAAGGATGAAAGTATGTACAAGAAATAGCAGCTGCTGGTTGTTGGCTGGCTAGACAAAACATCTTCCTCTCCTTACATCTGCAAATCAATCATCAGAATTGAACTCCTACTCGTACATATGCATACAAGGGTAACTCAAACGCTCAAGAAGAACGTCAATATTCACGATCATCAACATG
The DNA here is from genome assembly GCA_037833965.1 of Marchantia polymorpha subsp. ruderalis. Taxonomy (NCBI): domain Eukaryota; kingdom Viridiplantae; phylum Streptophyta; class Marchantiopsida; order Marchantiales; family Marchantiaceae; genus Marchantia; species Marchantia polymorpha. The sequence continues at coordinate 8,435,759 of AP031352.1, read as the reverse complement.
AGTTTTAAACTATGATTCCACGGAATAGCAAAAAGCAAATAAAGTAAAGATGTATGACAGTAGTATTTAGTGCATGCCAATTGCCTTGTCACTGAGTAGCAGCATCATATCGTCATCCACTTTTTCCTCACCGTCAAAATGCCCCCCATTGACCATAACGTCTCCTTCTTCCAGCACCTCGATATCAGACGCTATTGTATTCATGAGCATCTGTTGTTCAACAGCCATCAACAAATGAAACACTTCTTCCTACAGACGCTCAAATTGCCAGTTTTTTTTGGTTTTCGGTCCACGATCCAAATATAGTTCGCAAATCTACAACAATACAAAAAATTCGAAGCTATGCAGGGAAAATCATTTCTTTGATGTGGCATCCGAGGATTTAGTCAAGGGTTCGCAAGTATATCCAGTGCAGGTTCTAACCTTCAGCTCTTTCTCGTGTCGGCTCAACCGCTCCGAGCTATCCTTCGCTTGTAATATTACTCTTTGCATCTGCCAAGCTCAAAATATGTCATTCACTTGTGCACGGTGTGTCCGACTTTAGGAGCATGCCTAGCTGCAACAAAAATGCTATTTGTGTGTTAATAATTAAGGTTAGGCGCTTTTAGAGGAAACAAAGATAGAGGCGAGAGAAAACGCATCTCAGAGAGATTATGAGTAGACTTGCACTCTTTGATCGATTCATAGTAGACTGGTGAGGCTCCTGTGGTTTTCCTTGCGTTTGAGGTTTTCCTTGTATATCTTGTAACTCGTATTTTTCCTTCCGGTTGTTTTATTACATATATGATTGTTCGTTTGGTGATCTGTTGAGGTTTACCACGTATATCTTGTAACTCGTTTTTTTTTCCGGTTTTTTTATTATGTATTTGAATGTTGTTTGTTTGGTGATCTGTTGTTCCCAAGATCCGCAGGGTTAAGAAAATATTAACAATTGATATCAGAGTAGTTGGGAAAAACCACGGTAGCCGCACCAATCCACTATGAACCGATCAAAGAGTACAAGACTTTTCGCAATCTCTGAGATGCGTTTTCTTGCTACTCTCTCTCTGTTTTCTTTGAAAGCGTTTAACGTCAATTATTAACACACGGAGGTCCCTCAAATTAGCATTTTCTCCGCAGTTTAATACACTCCTAAAGTTGCACACACGAACTGACGGACACGCGTGTCACTGGGAGCTCCTGCTGCTGTAGGTTGTCTGCATCCCAACAATTAGTTTTAAGTGCTTAGCTTAGACGGCCTGAAGCTTGCTGGGGATTCTTTGATACTGAATCGCTAACCACCTACCGTCTTGCATTTGCCATTGAAGACTTTGTAATCAAACTCTCTTACGTATTTCCACAAGTGCATGAACTCTCCATGTCGAATCCAGCTTCCAGTAAGATCTCAAAAGAACTTGTTGACTAGCACAGAAAACTTTCATCCAATCCACATTGGGCCAAAGTTTAGCTGGTGTAAAATCAGCCAGACGAAGGGATGGGACGTTACAGAAATCATATCCAGAATGAGTCTAGCCTCCAGGTTCTTCACATATACGTCAATGCTACCGCTTGAGTTTCCTGCAAGTTTCGTCGAACCCACTGCAGGCACACAGAATCGACAGAAAAGGGGTGTCCAAATCTGATTTTGTACTCATCCGGAAGACCCGAAAACACTATCCGAGACTCCAGCACGTCCGGGAGGTTCCAACCGTATTTTCCCCTTGACTCCAGGTGGATATTCTGTGCAGTCTGCGGACCCAACGTTTCCGTACACTTCCGAAGCAGTGACTTTGTGGGAAAAAGCTCAGAAGTGCTCCGCAATGTTCCATTTTGCATTCTCCCAGAGGCTGCCGGATAGCGATGGACCGCAGTTACTGAGACGTTGCCCCATCTTGGGTTGCTGCTCTCAATCCTCCGGTTTGCAGTTCACATACAATTCCACTATCAGGTACGACCTTCTTGCAGCGAATCGCACCTTGGACTTGTCGTCAATCATCGATATTCTTTTCACAAAACCCAAATGTTAAACGTCTTTTGTCTGGAAATAGCAATTTCTCTTACAGGAAACCTCATCACTTTGCCCATAGTGTTAGAACTATGGAGAAAATCACGATTATCCTCACAAAATATATCGTATAGATTATTTATATATCCTTATTTACCTACCGTGCGGGTGCATCACACTGATCAGTTATTTGATTATCTGGAAACAAAGAGAGAGAGAGAGATACATTTCCCGAGAAGATGAAGTTCAAGTCTGGTACGAAAGGATAAGGGACAGAGCGGAGAAGCAATCGACTGGGCCTCATACCGGACGCAATGTTCAGGCTCGAAGCGATTGCTTTTTCTCAAGCTAATAATCTTCGAACGATAGAAGTGCGGAAACAGCAGCACTAGGGGGAAATTTGGGGGACTTTGTGGACATAGAACTGAGTCTCCCGATGCAGTCAGTGGTGGGACCTCAGCTGAGACGGAGGACAAGTGTATTCCCCTCTCCCTTTCGTGCTGACTGATGCACCGAAGAGGTGCCCGACAGTCCTGTGCCTCAGGCTTAAACGGTTTTCTGTCCATTCCTTTGAACTATTTTAACCTCTGTAGACTAAGATTCACCGCAAACCAACCACAGAGGGCGACGTAAAGGCGAAGGAGGCCTCAGCCTGTGCAGCGATTCGAGCTCTCACATAGTCTGTGTCGAACCCGGGACTCAGTGCCAGGCCCTCTAGATGAAAACGCTAGATACTTCCCAAACTTCGTGCCAATCGTTTGTGGCTCAGCAAGAAAACGCTAAATTGGAAGGTTGGCAATAGACCACGAAGACCGAGAGGACACTACATCGAGCCAGGAACCTTCCTTTGCGGACACTTTTGAGCCCTCACTCAATCAACCACCGCTTCCTCGGTCCTCGTAGTCGACTGACATGTTTCACCTCGCGGCGGCGAACTCATCTGACTTCATCCAAGATTCCAGATCTGCAGGACCACCCTTTGTCCAGGATTGTTGCACGTACTTCCAATTTTCGCATGGGGGCGATTCGCTCATGACTAGATCTGTTGACCTGGAACCTACTTCAATTCCACCAGTTTGACTCCGTCGAATGTATTGGTCGAGTGAAAGACACATATCGTTGTCATGGGTGCAATCAGGCTCGAGAAATTTGCTTGCAAGCTTTCCGAAATTCGTTTCTGAACATTGACTTGACTTAACATTGACACGAATATGACGTTATTTCCTGGACCCTTCGGTACCGTACGGCATTGTGATATCAATCATCGAGATGGCCTATAAATTCCAATGAATATTTTTTTTAGTTTTATATTATTTCTAAGTTTGTTTTCGCAACATAGAGTTTACTCTGCAGTTTTGTGTATATATCTATATCTTATTAAACGCCCCCTTCTTAAACACAAATTCGTTCACATGACTCCTTGTACAAGTGTGTTTAAAATCCCATGTTGCTATCAAGAATCTGGTGCTTGTTGTTGAGCATGAATTATAAAATAGAATTCCGTCCTAGCAGCATTAAGTAGGATTGAGCTTAAGTATGTATTGCATTCTACTAGAATGAGAACATCTTCATTCTTGGTATTACAATATCATGTGATTTGGAGAATGTATTATCATTATTGATTTTACACATGTCACATTTTTGCAATAAATAAAATGAAAGCATTCTGAATATGCTGGCATCACAAAAAGTCATCAAAGAAACATTTTTTTAATAATAACTATAATAACACATGAACACACCAACAATTTGATAAACCGCTAATGTGTAACACATAGCTTTTTCCGTCTTCTTACAAATTAATCTTTTCTAACTGACTAAATTACTCAATTTATAGATCAATTCTTCACAAATTTCAAACTCTATGTTCATAAATACAACACGATAGTGAAAAATAGAGATGAAAATATTTCAATATAATGGCAGGCGTATAGATATAAGAAAAATCTATAAGCTTTATATTTAGTATATGTTGGCTTTGAGATATATGTTGACATATATTTACTCAAGGAAATGGCTAGTTATACCTCACTTTAGGCTAATCATCCCTCACCCTAGTATACAGTCTACCAAGATTGGTCCAAGGTTATAGATGACATTGGATTTAGTTTATGGCTCTTCTAACATAGCTGGACTAGTCAAACTACGGTGACCGACTGCCTACGGTTGCCGCTAGCCTGAATGTGGATCGCTGCAATGTGATGGGCTATGTGTGAGCTAACGGAGTTAAGGAGAGAGGGGCGAAGTAGGAAGGAAGGAACAGGTTTGAGGCCTTCGGTACTTATCGAGACGAGTCCTCTACTTGGTAGATAAAGGTTGACCAAGGATCCAGCGAGAGCCAAACCTTCGACCGGAGAGCTTGTCGATTGATTCACTCGCTCATTCACTTAGCTGCAGTAGCCAGCAGGAAGGGCAAACATTTTCTTCGCGGTTACATATTCCGGAACTTATCACATGGCGCACATATGGAGCTTTCTGAAGGCGTCACTGCGATTGGAACGAGCGACCTATGCGCCTGCTCCATGATCTGAGCTTAATATTATTTGAAACCAAACTGTGCACAACAATTCAGTCAGTCATAACCTTATTACTCCTTCCTACTTCGCTCCTCTCCCTCCCTCCCTCCTCAACTACGTTGGCTCACGCATCCATCCATCACCTCGTCCTAGTGCCGTGAGTCCAACCCACCACATTGTCAGGATCCACATTGAGGCCAACGGCAGCCGCAGCAGGAGGCATTCAATCAAATCAGATCAGCAGGAGTACGAGTCGAGCCCGGTTGAACTGCTGCAAGGGCTTGAAGTGCCAGCGGGTTGCGGGCAGTCCATAGCAGCGGAGTACGATGACCACTTTAGTTTGTTTGCGAGGAGTCTAGCCATGTTAGAAGACCCATAAACTAAATCCACTGACACCTATAACCTTGGATCAATCATGGTCGATCGTATATTAGGGTGAGGGATGACTAGCCCAAAGTGGGGGAAAACTAGCACTCCCTTACTGAATCATAATAAAATAATTTAATTTAATTTAATTTTTTTCAACACATTTATGTCAAATTTGAGTTGTATATTTTTAACACATAACAATATCTAAAAATTCATACTTCTAACTATTAGAATATTTTGAGTTTTTATTATGACATAAAAAATTAAGATATAAACAAATAATAAAAAATGGTTTTTATAATTAATTTTATCTTTTGTAAATTTGTAATCATAGTATTGATGATGTATCATACATTTTAAAATTTAAATTTTCATACATTAGAATAAACATATATTTAATATTTGAAATTAATTAAGGTATTGAAAAAATAGAAAAAAATTTACCTAGTATTATTCAGGATTTTTATGTTTTGATTCAAAAATATTATATTATATATTCCTGTTTATTCTTTATTATTTATTTTTTTATAGTAACATATATTTTATGCTTATTCATTAATTATAATATTCTGATCATAATATCATGATATAAACCGTAAATTGATTATTTATATTAAAAATTATTTTATTATTTGAAAAAATATGTAATTAATAATTTATAAGTAATTAATAAAATCATGAAAAAGATTAGATTTTTTTTCAATTTTAATTTATTATGAGACTGTTTGTTGTAAAGACAAACTTGAATAGCAATTCAAAATGGTAGTTTGAAATAGCTAAGTCCAAGATTCAATTTGATCTAGAAATCTCTGCGTGAGATTATGCAGCATTTTCAAATTGAGAGTGTGAGACTCATAGGAGCCATCTGTAGAAATTTGAAAGGTAAAGAAAGAGCAGTCGAGGACAAGAAGCACCACTTATGATGTTCATGCAATTGGGAGGCGGGGGTGACGCATTACTAGCTATTTAATAAGAACTTTTGACTTCTTTCGTATCAATCTATCGTAACTCATTTCCACTTTGTGTTGAATTCAGTTCTAGGGAGTAGAACATGAAACAAAAGTCTACCGTGTATTTTGATGTCGTATATGATAAACCCATACTCCACTAATATTTTTCCTCGATAATAGAACAATGAAGTTGTGGGTGTTCTTTTACCACACTTTTGATCTTTCCAAAATTCTAACATCTAGTTACTTGTTCAATGTTTTCTTTGCGGCTACCTTGACATTGTATTACATTTGATTTCACAATTTTTAAATTTAATTTTCAAATTTAATTAATGAAACTTTGGATTTTTATGTAACTTAATCATCAATATATTATGAATTAAAAAAATTTATTAATATTTTATATAATTTTATTTGATTTTTAAATTTTTTATTGTTTTTAGTATTTTTTTCACAATTTCATGTACGAGAATCATCAAAATCACACACCAAAAGTCACAAAGTAGAATCATACACTGATGTACGCGGATCACATCCACATGAGATTACGTTCACGGTCCAAATAAAAATTTCATTAAAGCAGGAATGTTACATCAGATCTTTATAACTTAGCTCTCCATTATCTCTCTCGGATGTGTACATGTGACACTACATTGAAACGTCCTCATCCTAGTATTAAGTATATCAAACCCTAACTAGAGGCCACGTCTACAGTCAACATGACGTGAATTAACTTTCATTTCAAAGAAAAATATAAAAATATATCATTTGATTATATTTACTTTATTAAAACATAGAATTAGCTAATTTACATAACAAAGTACATAATATAGAAGTGTATTGTAAATTTTAAATTATTTTAATATAAATGTAAGTAAAAAATTTGAATAGATATATCGCAATCATGATTTTTTTCTTTACATTATGATGATATGTATAACATATGATATCTTGTCATCAATTGAAAATTAAAGTAAAATTACATACAATATATTCGTCATCATATTTTAACTCAATCTACTATTTTTATGCAGCCATTATTAAATTATAATTTAATGAAAAATGATTTTATAAAAATATTTTTTAGTTCTAATAATTTAATTAAAAAATAATTTCAATAATATATTTAAATTGCATCATAATATATTTCATCATTTCAAAAAAAAAAATTTATCATTGTAATTTTTAAATTAAATAATTTTTTATAAACTTATTATTTTATAAGTATTATGTATTCAATTTGATTGTAATACTACTTTTTTAAACTCCATGGAAAGTTTACAATTATCAACCATGTATTTAATTCAAAAAAAAAACAAACAAATAGCATCAACTTTTAACTTAAAACTTTATATATAGATGAAAATTTTTTTCCATAAACAGAGATACATTAGTAAACGAAATTTTTCTCAAAATTATAGATCTTCTTGATCTTAAATCTTGTTTTTTTAAAATTATTTTTTTCTTTATTAAAACAATGTCAACAATTTTTAAGTGCAATTTTTCTTAATTCATCAAATTTTCCATCTCTTCAAGAAAGCCTGTGTCACTTCTTTGCATTAAAAAAGAACACTTTTATGAAAAAAAAATTAATATTCAATGAATGGACTGTTTGAATGTTTTACTCTCACGAACACACAAATTGGCACTAATCTAAAGGTACAACGTATGTGATCAGATTCTCTTGGAATCTGTAGATGTTGTAATACCAGGAGAGAAGACTACTTTTGAAGACGCTAAAGCAACGAGGTAATTGGGGGATGAAATTTCGTTTTGTCCCGCCGAAACTCAGATCACAATGACGGCCATGACCATTTACTGGACCACAAGTGTAAAATGTCTTGTGAACTCTATCCGCTATCGCGATCGTCGCATAAAGTGTAATAACTAGATTCTTCCCTTGTCTTGAATCGGGACAACAACTCATCAGAAGCAACGGTGACTTTCATCATATAATTCAGATTTATAGCCAGGTGCAAGGCCATATAGCGCCTTCAATACTCTGCTTGCTGGAGGACGGACATAGGTTCAACGCAGCAACTTAGAAGTCGCTTTAACAAATAGAGTTGGATTTGACGCACAAAATTATTCTTTTCTATAAAGAGACTGTACTATTTAGAGATCTGATTTTGTCCTGCACGGCCATAGCAACAAGAATCTTTGTGCTGGTTTGGCAAGTGCTAAACTAGCAAGTGGCTTGCAGTCCGCAAAACGCGGTTACAGCTTTTTGGCCACCGTGCTCATTGTCATCCATGAACAACGATCGTCAATACATGGATGGTAATACAGAGACGTTGTTCGGATTCTCAACGTGCATTGTCATCCCACTTTCTCATATACCTACTAACCCAGGACCGATGGTGGTGTCTTGAAAAACAAAAAGCACTAGTTTGTCCCTTGATCAACTTGTGTCGGCGTCGCCCACATACATTAGTTTTAAACATACCTTGATGAAGTGTTCTTGCAGCATGTCGATTGACAAAGTGGATCATTCTCTATCCCAAATTTAGAATTCATTTTTATCTGACTCATTCCGTGCTTGCCGATAACGTCGAAGCATACTAGGACGAAAGGTGTACTGCACATACCTCCCGGTTTAAAGAACTCGTCACTTTCAATCGTCGACCACTTCCAAGCATAATGTTGGGTTCCAAGAATTCGCCCCGATTTTGCCAACTCGATCATTATGAACGTAGCATTTCTTCTCAGGTTGAAACCAATCTGGTTTGTATCATGCCCTTCATTACCCTCTTCCTACTTTCTTTGAACTGACAGGGCCAATGACATCTTCGTGACATTGTCCCTGTCAGTTCAAAGAAAGTAGGTTGTCGCTAGATGTCGCTATGTACCTTGGCAGGCCTTGGCCTCAGATATGGTTTTGCTGATCTATTTCTTTTACCAAATTTTGATGCGATAAGTTGAGTGATGTCTGTACATCTGTGATTGTTTTTCAAAAGTTGCAAGTAGAGTCTTTATCATATGAATCCTCAAACCCTTTGTCCTTAAATTACCCATAGTCCCAAAGTGATCCTTGCGTCAAGGCTTCCATCACCGAAGGAAGAAGGTCTAGAGCCCTAGGAGTTTCCTGGAGGTCCTCCAGCCTGCCCAATAATCCAATTCACGAGTTTAACAAACTCGCAAAAAAAAAAATTTGTTGTTCAACAGTCAAAGCAACTTCGTCACTTTCTGAGGTCTATCCATTTGAGCGTAGATGTATGTGTTCGTCATTTCCTTAATACCTTTACTGCAACAACCATCTTTCGACCACTGTTTACAAATCACAACCTTTGCTCGGTGCTCCTTAGTTGAACGGGAACAGAGTCCAAGTTGATGGAAAAAAAGGTTGGGAAGAGTCAACCAAGCTACTCAATCACAACCTGTGCTCAGGGCTACTTAGTTGAGCAGGGAACGGGGAGGCCAAGTAGATTAAAAAGAAGGATCGAAAGAGCCCATCAAGCTACTTAGTTAACCGGTGCATGTGAACTTACCTCTCTTAGCAAATGCGCTTAGAGTTAAGCGTCTGCAGTTCGTTCGTTAGACAAAGCCGTAGGAAGAAACTCGAAGAAATAACAGTACTCTTTCATGCGCTTTAAATGTACGGCTATTCCTTCAACAAAGGATTTTTCTCTTGCTAATTTGACAGCAACAACTGACAAACTACACATCGATACAAGAGACTCAAAATGATTTCGCGACATTATCATAGTGATACTTCTTCATAATTCAAGGTGACCAGGTTGCTAATCATACATGATAAGTAATACCTCCCGTGGAGGCAATAAGCGTAGAGTTCCAGTTTAACGGGTAACTTCTTGTCTTGCTGTCAGTTTATAGGTCTTCCAACGAGTGCTGACAACGCGCGCAATCTTCTACGCTTGTCTTAGTCCACAGAAGCCGTTCTCACCGAACAAACCGGAGCAAGATTTAATAACAGGAATAAGTAGTGTTAACGAAAGCATGAATGATTACAAACAAAAACTTTTTGTCAACCAGTCAGTTGATCCTTCACTTCTGTTCGCCTCAATGAGAAGAGACAATAGTACTGTTTTCTAGGTCCACCGGCTGCGACTGGGAACAAATGAAGAACCACAACCTTCGAATGCCTGGCCGAATGCCATACATCATTCGCTCCAGCAATACCTGTCCCAACTCAATCAATAGATGTCAACATGAAGAGGTTTTCTCTTGGCCTGAGCTCAACTAATACAAACCAGTAAGTCTAGATTATACTTCCATGACATAGTCATTCAACAGCAGACATTCATTCAATTTGAAAATTCAGACTCCCTTTGGAGAGTACTCTGAAAATATTCAAGATCAACATGCATCCACGTAGCCACACTCGTCAAGCACACATGCGTAAAGCCATCTCTTCTGACTTATATTTACAAGAAGGTGTTTCGATAAAAATCATGCACATAAAGTATCTCTACAGCAACTGAATAACTACATGTAACTCATGATCCCAAACGAGTTGAATTTTACCAAGTTTATATCCACTAAACCACCCATGTATATCCAAAGGTATGATATAAGCTCGTTGTTCAGCTCTGGCGAGTTCGTCGGACTCGTGACACACCTGCAAGAAACACCCAAACAAAGGAATAGACTAAGCACTCAGCCGCTTGCACTCAACTACTCATCCACGCCTTGAAAGACCATTTATGATCTGCGAGATGGTCTTATCTACATCTTACATCTACAAGCTAAACAACCCACATTAAATATTTTTTAAACTTGAACCTGAGGATTCCACTAACTTAACGTAGAAAAAACCGTTTACATTATAGAAGCGTCTTAGATAAAGATTCCTTAACAACCCAGTTATTCAGATCCTCCAGGTTAATAAAAATACAGACAAATTCTTTCAACAGCATTTTGACAGCTAAGAATTTTCAGGCTCATATTACAGTTACAAATAAACTGAAACTACAACTCAGCATAACTGACCACAAAAAGAACTGATTCACTTGGCTCTAGTTCAGATTTGAATCTACAAATTGCTTTCCGCAACACTCCTATAGTTCCTCAAAAGACCTGAATTACAACCTTGATGACGTTCTGAATGAACAAGCTTATAATGATAAGGATGATAAGACACTTCACACATGCAGAAATGTTGTGGGAACTACCTGTGTCTTCAGTCCTGTCAGAAGATCTCCCACTACTTCTTCCCGGAAATGACCGTTGACGCAACAAACCTTTTTCCATCGATGAGAAGCTCTACAAGTTGTCTCTTAAGATGAAAGGCCATCGTATTTTCAGTTGACAGTTTTGGGCTGATCCAAAGACGTTAACGACAAACGAGAAGCCCTGTTAGGATTCAACCAGAATAACAACGTCTATATTCAAGTTAAAAGAAAGAAGTCTATGTTGACAGTCAATCGTTTGCCTGCACCATAATGCACAAGCCAGATAGAGAAACCGTGAGAGAAAGGTTTAAAATACCTTCCCAATACGATAAAGCGCAAAGAGGCACCATCCAGGAGGTGTTGGAACACATCGTCAGAGAGCTTTGGACATTGGTTCATGCTAAGGTACCGCAACCTCGGAGCCTTTTGGCATAGAGCCCGGACACACGGGTTAGAGAGAAGTTTACACCCATCTAACTGTACTTTCATTAGTTGTGAGCAGCCTTCTGCCAATGCGATGACCCCTGCATCTGTAATACGTTCACAATAGCTGAACGACACGAAACGCAGTTGGGGACACCTGAGACAACATCATGATGGGATGATTATGATATGTACGAGTATGCGTACAATAAACAAGTTGAAACAGAATTCCCTCTCGAGAATGGCCTCTTTGTTCAAAGAAGAGAAGGCACAATGCAATGACAAAACGTCTATGGCCAATTTGTTTAAACGAACCCTTTGGCAATCACGTTAAGGCCGACATTCGTGATCCTGTTGCACTCATGAATTGCAAGCCCCTGCATGTGATGGCACATGGAAATGTGCTTCAACGCATTGTCTGTCAGCGGAGCAAAACTAAGTACCTGCGACGCCGATCACGCATCAACCAACAACAAAATTATAAGAATTCGAACGGTGCTCTCGAGCGCATTTCCAACTATGATTGCAATAAATATTCCGAGAGAAAGCGGTAAACACAACTGCGAGGTAAACTTCTCACGAACTCATGTTGAACAACATCTACTAACATTATATAATCCTCTAGTTACACATAATCTATCAACTGGACACTGGCAGGCAACTGGGTGGCGAGTCGAGCCATAACAGCGACTTCGTAAATCAGCTCTTCGCAAATGCACTCGCAACGTACCAAGGTGTCCTCGAGTTTAATATTACCAGAAGGTGTAGTTAGGACCGCTTTGCAAAGATACAACTGAAGAGAGAGACAAACAGGAAGAAAAATACATGCAGAACTTCACACTTCAAGATCATTATTTGATAGAAGTTGAAGCTGCTTACAAGAATTTTGAGGTTCGGATTTCCGGAGCAGATCGTTGAAATTACTGAATCCGAAAACCCTGATGCCGATCCTGCATTGAGTACTTCGAGTGATCCACAGAGCTCCAATGCTCGCAACCCTCTGGATGTCAGCTGTCCATATCAACATAAAAATGCTCAATCAAGCTGAAGGTAATCGATGAAAGGGATTTACATGAGCAGTTAAAGCGAGTTTTAGACTTTCGAATACACAACAATGTCATCGTTAGCAACAGCTTGATAAATCTCGACTTAAAGCACAAGAATACTTCCAACTATTCTTCAGAACTTTTTGGAAGGAGAGCATACCAATCGACAACCCTTCACACGCACGGTACGGATCCCTTTGCAATGTTCCGAGAGGAGTTCAAGAGTTGCATCGGTAATTGAGCTGTAACTGAAATCCACCTCCACTAACCTTGGGCATCTCTGTTGCACCGTTATTAATACATAAGTATATACACAACTTCCCACAGTGATAATCTGACATCATATTTCGATTTACAGGCAGTATCTTCTTGCTTGAAACATCAAGAATCTATTAGACAACCTGAATAAGCTCATACGCTGGTGGGTCGCTCAGCCGCTTGAAATTAATCAACTCCACGTGAGTAAGCTTGCCGCAAAGACTCGCCACTGCCAGGTCCATTCAACCATCAGTTCTTACTTAGTATTAGCCGATGACGCTGCATGAAGCTGGATGCCTACATTAACTTTCCAAGTACAACAGATTGCAACAATGCATGCGTGTATCGCATTGGACCGACAGCAATCACACGAGTAACTGCATCCAGTGTACTATCAAAGGGCAGGCTTCAATTGCATGAAGTATTCCTACATTCCATCACGGCAACTTCCGAGCATAGCTCAGCAACTTCAGGGCGGGCCAGCTTCAGTTTCAATTTCCGCAATGTGGCTGCTCTTTCAGCCAACACGAGCAATCCCGTGTCCGTCAGAAAATTCTACAAATCACAAAATATGTGAGCATTCGTGGATTTCAGCTTACACGTCAACCGGCGGCCTACACCACACTGGCAAGGCTGAAGTTCTCTTATGAAGTCATCATCAGGAGTCGACAGGAAAATGATCTCTGAACTTTCTCACTTATTTCTCCAGTTTGCGGGTAGTCGATAAGAGTGAATTTCCTTCAATGCCTTCTAAATGCTTCTGAAGGCGTACCTCCACTCCAGTAGGCAGAAAACATTCGTCGACAAGATTGAGTTCTTCAAGACTTGGGCACATCAGCGTTATCGTAACTAAGGATGCATCGGTTATCCCCATTGATGAACCCAGAGTCCTTTTGTGTCGCAATTTCTTCAGCTGAGTTCCACGTTGCTTGATGTAGGAAAAGGTTTCCTGCAAAATATACACATTGGTCATAATTTACTGTAATGGCCAAAGATTTTGCGGCAAAACGATAAAAGTTTGATTAAAATGCTGACTATTAACGAATTTAACCGATGTTTAGTCCACGCACATAACAAAGTGTTCTGTCACAAATGTACCACATTCAGGGTTTTCTTGAAACAATATGCACATATCAACGCGGAAAGAAAAACGAGGAGAAACTTGAACGTTGATTTCTTCGACCTCATACAGCGGAAGATGGAACAATTCTCAACCACATCGTGAAGTATACATTTCTTCACAGAGACATCACTACTTGAGTGGACAGCACTCAAGCAAATTTTTGAAAGGAATTACAACCACCCTGAATTCTGGGAGAACTCACCATGGTTAAATCGAAGGCACTCAAATCATTCACAAAAGGACACAAATCTGCCATAGCACGAACAACTACGTTGACGTCGATGTTTTGAATCAGGCTGTCAATCCTGAAAGATGTCAGATTCCTGCTATGTCCAAGAACACACAAAGTGCCCTCGGTCAGATCTTTTCACATAAAAAGACATGGAATCTTATCTCACGTTTGATATACCAAAGTTTGTATCGCAATAATGCCTCACGGCTCTATATGTTCTATCTAATAGGCTCTGTGAGAACTAGAGCGCAGCCTGCAGAAACGAATCTTGAATCTTGAATCTTCAGCTGACATCTATAGATTTGAGATATTAGAGATGCTTACGGTGAGTTGAATAAAAGCCGCTCGAAGGCACCTGCTGATGGAGTACATCCAAAGCCTGACCAGGCGAAGCGACGTAGACTCCCACGAGTGCTATCAATGACATTGCTGATGATTCTACTGGTATGAAGATCACATCCACAGAGAGCAAGTTCTTCGAGCCCTTTGGGCAGATTTTTGAGTGAGTCCTCGGAGAGATGCCAACAATCCTGTGCCAGAAAATCGACCCGGAGGAAATATTCAGAGTCGAAGAAACGGGAAATACACATCAAACATTTCAACGCAGCCCAATGAACGTCCAAAAATTAACTAGAAAATTAATCGTCGAGACAAAACTTCACAATCTTTCGTGAATCAAGGGTGAAGACTCCTCTCCTAGTCGAAAAGGAATGTACCACATCTAGGCTTTTTAGATTTGGCCCTAGTTTCTTGGACAATTTGGAGAATGTAAAATCATCCAAATTAGCTCCCACGTTTTTCAGATCCAAATGAGTAAGCGTTCCTATCACTCTGCACAAGTTAACATTAGCTATCAGCGATCAGAAAACTGGAGCTAAATTACGAGATTTCCTCGTATTCCAGATACTCGACGACTGAAAAGGAAACGAGGAAAAGAAACAAAATTTCGGCGTGAAATAAGATGACATCGAGCATTTGTCAGTCCTGCAAAATTACTCAATAAATGAAGTGAATCTGACGTCTCCCGACGTCCACTATCGATTTCGGTATATACCGAGTATCCAATATCGTCGTAGCCGACAGAAACAATAATGAGTGAATTTGGAGGTACATATGCACAATGTGAAACTCGCGAAACTTATACCTATAACTATTCCGAACATTGGAAATATTGAACAACAGAGATGGCATAACCAGCACATCCGGGTTCTCTTCATTGCAGAACTGGAAAGTAAGATGTCCGGCAAGAATATTCACCTGTCGCAGGCATCACTGAGAGCTTTACATGCTTGAGCAGCTCTAGTTAAGTCATGAGTACGTATCAAGCTCAGGATCCGAGTCAAAATCTGCAGTCCGACCACCATTGATGAAAGAATAATCGTATCATGCTCGTGAACACAGTAGTTTCAATTCTTGATGATTCCATCCTGCTCGCTGGCTTTCTTGTTAATAATCACTAATTACGCACAATACTCGCCAAGTTTCAGATACTCAGCTTTACTCAGCAAGATGACTGCAGAGAATTTTCAAACCTTACGTCTTTTGAAGTGAATTAGAATATTATCCACTAGAAAGAGCAGAATGTTTAAGTCTTGCATCCTCCACCGTCCACGATGAGGAAACAAAGCATGCGTGGTGTACCTCGATTGGCAGTAATTCAAGAGACGCGCTCACACCTATACCAGGTCCATGAGAGTTCACAGCTGGGCCCATTGTCCAAACTTTGCTGGGGCGGTTGAATTGCCCACATGTACTCAATTTGGAATGACACTCAGGGTCACAACCCTGAGAGCGGGAACTGAGACGAGAACAATCCACCGTGGAGAAAAGACCCTACATGGTGGGCCAAGAACACGTTGCAAGTTATGAGGGATAGCTAATCAGATCAAATTGTTACCCATTCCGACCTACACACTTCGCAAAACAGGCCATGGGGATGAGCTGCCCTTACAGACCAGAGAAACTACACTGCGGTTGGCAGGCGCAGACGAAAAACGACCAATTTTACTGTCAACGTTCGGATGGCATGTGTCGTCTTTCAGTTGGACAAAACATCCTCGAGTTAGCTTCACAAAATTGCCAATTGCACGACACTAAGACTGCTGTACTGACTTCAAGGATACCAATGTTGGAACAGAACGACCTTCCAATGGGCTAGTGCTGGACACCGCTATTCAAAGATGGTCCGAACTTTGTCAACATTTGTCTATTCTTCATAAGTAAAACACACCTGTCATGAACGCCCTCCGAGAGCGCAAATAGCGACACCCAGACAGGAGACACATCAGCTTTTGGTGGGCGTCGTCGTTGAACAGAAATGGAAATGGCGAGCGAGCCTTCACCGTGTGACAAGTCTCAGTTATTTTCAGAGTAAATCAAAGAAGGTCAATGGAGACCACTACGAACTCCGACTCGAAACTCCATCCCATTTCAGTGGATCTTCCTGTGATTCTTTCTCCACAGGCGGGGCGGGTCGCAGGGTGACACGGCGGCAGTACTTATCTCCCCACCACCCCGGACATTGGAGCTCCTTTTCGCAAATTTCCTCCTCCCCTTACTCGGCTGCCGCAAACAGCGCCACGATTGTCTCGCTTTCGATACGTCAATTGCGGGTTGGTCGACATAGTCTTATTACGAACAATGGCGGTGCCTTCGATACGAAGTGGGGAAATCGGAGACGTGGAATACAGACCAAGATACAGTAGATACATTCAAAGTACACCCTCTCGAACATGTGACAGGTCTAGTACCAAAAGTAGACACTTCGGGGTTACTCATAGGCTCCATTTGGAGTAATGTGCAAGCGAAAACAAAAGACTCACTCCACGGGATTTGAGGAGATAGACAGAGAACATAATTTCCATTATCTGGCCAGATGCACTCTACATCTAAAAGCATGTATCACACCACCCAGTCAATAATCTCGTTCTCTAGAGTTGACAGTGGACATTGTGAATGTGTATTATGGACCAAACATATAGCATAATTACAATATCTTGTTGTCTGCAACATTCTATTGTAAGAAACTATTATTCATTGACATGTTTCATTCGATAAATCATCATTTTCATGTCAATTCACTGAACGGAGTGATGAATTTTTTACATATGGTTATCTTGCTTACAGTCATTTAGAGATGATATCAAATATGTCACGATCGACATGTAAATTTAGAGATAAACTTCAATAAATTATAATTAATGAGATTCAATATATTCACAAAAAACATTACGAACATAATCAATCTTATAATCTGGATATTTTGGTTATTATATATGGTCATAAACTAGATCTCAATATTGACAAGTTATATTATCAACTGATTTGATGCCAATCTTGAGGAATTCGAGAATGTCAATGTAATGCTACAGTATTTGGATACTGTGAAAAAAGGAATGGATGACACTCTGAGAAACTTGGGTTTCCTGAATATCATAAAAAATATCATAAAATTATATGCTTGTTATAATAACTTTGTATTTGATTGGTGTGATTTGCAAATGATGTGGTTATATATTTTTGTTTCAAATTTCTAACTTGAAAATGACGGTAAGAGCATCATTTATCAATTCACCATTATCGTAAATGTAGACAATTATGTAAAAGGATTAGGTTATATATTTAAATATTATTGATATTTATAATAATTTCGTATTAAATGTACCACGTATTTCATATCAACAATATTTTCCTTGAATGTAAGAAATCAAATAAAATAAAATTTAGTGTTCGATGTCAACTATCCAAAGCAAACTATATGTAGATCCTTATATTTTTTCAATTCAAATAAAATTGTCATTTAAATTGTTGAAATTCATGAAGGTTCAATTAGAAATCATAGACACGTTTAGAAAAAAAATTTAATTGTGTAATATAATCATAATTAATGTATCAAAGTTTATTCACATAATTCTCGATTAAAAAGTTTCTATATATTCAAATATTTGTTGGAAATAAACTTAATTTCATTTATCATAAAATTTCAGTATTTTTAATGGCTAAGAAAAAATATTAAAAAATTAAGAGTATACCTCAAATGTGGAATTTAAGATAGATAAATCAGAAAATATTTTAAATTTCAAAAATTTGATTGAAATTAAATTAAAGCTGAGTATTAATTTTTTATCTTTAATTCAGTGTGAATTTTATATAGTAAAAAATAACTGGTAATACAAATAAACTATTAAAAAAATATAATTAAATCATTAATATAACAATAATGAAAATAATCGATATAAAAATAATTTTTGAATTGTTTTTCCCAATTTGTCAAAATATTTGTACTTAGCATAATTACCTTTGACTCATAGGTGATTATGCTAAGAAGCTCATAGGCTATGAGCTTTAAAACTAATATTTCGCTGTTTTTTCCAGTGATAAAAAGTTATATTATAAAGCTTATATCATTCTTATATATATACACACTATTAGAAGATAATATTTGTAAAAACATTAACATTTATATCAACTACATATATGTATAAATCATAAAAAAAATCCTCATTATAAGCTTTTAAACTCCGGAATTCAGGTGTATATATATATATATATATATATATGAATCTTTGAATTGATATTTGAATTATTCATGAGATTAGCTATAGCTAACATGATATTGACATTTTAATAAAGCATCTAAAGTATTTTGATGGTTTTTAAAATATTTTTTACATATTCTTCTTTTAATGCTTATGTAGATCCCTGTGTTGTTTAATTGTGATTGATATCATAGATATGAAATTTGATTTACAAAAAAATTAACACACAATTTATATATGTCGAGCAAAATGCATATATCGTAAACTTGTTTCATAATGATTAAATTAATCAATCTCGTTTTCTTACATGAAAAGAATGTTTTTTATTTTTAAATTTAAAATCAATATTCTTATATGTAATGTAATTACTGGTTGTATATTTTGAAAAATGGTTCTTAGCTATATTTATGCATCCGAAATTTCAATTCTGTACATAAGTGATAACGTCTACCCAAACAAATCTATTTTACCATAGCTATATATGTAATAATTATTAAAATCATTTGAATTAACATATATACAAAAAAGGTTCGATCATTTTTATTACACTAAGTACCATGATATACCATAAAAAATTTATACATGACTAAGCATTGAAACAAAACTGAATGAATTTTCTGGCAATTTTCATTAAAATAGTAGTATTTGAATTCAAGAAAATTTGAAGTCAGTTAAATTGTACTCTTTCTTATGGTACAATGCTATATACAACCTATCATACCACAAACATACTATATTAGAATAACAAAACGTTCTGACTTTTTACTTGCATAAATCATAGCAAGAAATGTTCATAAGTAAAATCAATTATCAATACCGTCCATATATATATATTCTTATGAACATTTCATTCTTTGATTTATGCAAGAAAAAATTCTGACAATTTTTTATTCTATTAATAAAATATGAATAAGAAAAATTAAATTACATGTTTAAAAATTGTGAAGTAATCTATCCTAAATTTGATCAATCTTATGTTAAATTTAAACATACTTTTATAACATTCAACTTGTTAAATTTCAATGTCTTAAGTTTTAAATGACATGAATTCCAAATCTGTTTACGTGTTAAATTAAAAAATCTATCTATTCTACTTGTTCTGTTTTTTTGTTGAGTTCAACAGATTTTTTTTCTTACATATATGTGAAAATATTGAAAATAATATTATATAAGAAATTTACATTTTCATAAATTACCTCCTGAATTTCTATAAAACTACATACCTTACAATAATGATAAATATAAATAAATTCTATGATAAATTGAACATTTTATGTTGTATGCAATGAAATAACAAAGTTAAAAATAACGTAGAAGATACTTATATGATATCAACAATTGCAAAGTAATTAAATTTTGATAAAAAAATGTATTTGAGATTGAAAGGGCAATCAAGTAATTACAAATGATTTTTAATTAAAATCAATGAATCTGATAACAATATTAACAAAAAATTAGCTCAAGGATATTATGGGTTGTGCTTGTAAATGCTTGGATCAATTCAATCCATCTTGCAAGTTGAAGTGTATATGAATTTTTAAAGTTATCTAAAAGTTTAACTCAAAGTTTGTCTGAACAATTGCAACTATCAGATATAAAATTCTATCAAGAAGTCAATGAGTTAGATCTGATGGTATTATTTGAATCAAATTTAGTAAAATTTATAATTATTAGAAATTGAAAATGTCATGTTTTGGGGACACCCTGATACCCATCATTCAATTACGTCAATTTAGATAAGTATGATGATGTTAGGAATGAGAACTAGGTTGCATCATTCACTTTAGATAAATGGATTTATATAATTTGGAATTATAAATCTACAGTTAATATTTCCTGAACACTAGAAAGTGTTTTACGTATAGTTAAATTTCAGCATACAATTTCTGAAGAATTTTATTATAATTTGGACTTTAAAGATGTATTATCTTATTTCGAATGAAATCTGTTGTTTGTGTAATGAGCTTTGTCTTATAGTGCAGTTTGTAAAGAATTTAGTCTGAATAGTATAAAAAGGAAACCTGACGTATTTCAAATTTTAAATAAAGAAAAAATTAAGAATATCAAGATAAAATTAAATGATCTCATTTGACTGTTATAGTGTCCGAATCTTATAAAACAATATTTCTAATTGAATATAGTACATATACAATATACATGCTTGTTTGCAGTTTTGCAAACCTTCAATTCTCTGTGATAGTGTCCATTCTTAAAACCATTCATACTTCAAATTTCAAGTCTCACTTTAACTAATGCAAGTTATTGATCATATGTACACATACAACAATGTTCAAATGATATATATCATGGACCCTTTCAGATATTACATTATTTTTATCTAATATATAAACTCATTTTCATTTTATAATTTTTTAATATGAAAAATTTTCTTTGGTTTTTATTTTCATGCATCAAATTATATATTTCTTTCACAAATCATGTGAGATATAGACTGATGTATTCAAAGCAAAACTATGAAGACTTTAAGATTTAACTCTTGAAGATTTTAATACCTTTGAGTGAACGGAGAGATAACCTTGTATACTTAGAACTTTCGAGAATTGTATTTCTCTATGATCCAGTATATTGAGTTGTACTTTGAACAAAAAAGTAAACTGAAAGACAAGTTTTGTATTTTAAATGCTAGTGAATAAGACGTTAACGCTTTAATTCGGATTGGGATAGTGGCCTCGGGGGAGAAGTCGGATGGTGACGGGTGAATGAAGAGAAGGATGCGGGCAAAAGGTATACACCGGAATTGAGTGATGGGGAAGAGCAGTATAGGGGAAAATGTGTGACTTAGTGAAGGATTGGAGCCCTCTTTGGTATGTGACATGCCGTGAATGGAGGCATGAGTTAATGCAATGAAGAAGCCGAGCCCCAGCCAAGAAAGCATGAGGGCATAAAGTAGTTAATGTAAAATGTGTTTTTATATGTTAGAAAGATTTTCATCACTATAAGGCGGGGGGCGGCGGTAGCAAGAAAGATGCGCTTACCCAAAGAAGAGTAATTCTTAATCAATAGTACTTTAAATCGTTTGCAAGCGAAAATTACCCAAATAGAGTTAAATTTAGCTTGCCACTATGACTTTCTAAGACCTTGGCTTTCCTTCATCACAATTCAAGTGGTATACATGACAAGAACAGGATCTTCAAAGGTGGCGGTCAGAAGAATATGTACGTAGAAAACATTAGAAGTAATCTGTTCATATGCAACGGCAAAAAATCGTAAATGAACATGCCTGTAGATATTAACTTTTCAAAAGAAATATTCAAAGAAAAAAAACTGTCAAGATTGAAATATGATTTGGTCTTTCAATAAATGTATGAGGATGAGCATATGGAAGAATCTATAACACAAAAAATGCATCAAAGCCCAACACTGCCGATGATGCGGCCAATGACACTGTAGGGAAAGTCCTCTCAAAAGAGGACCACAAGAAGTGGCAAAAAGGGAGGAGGAGACTCGTCGAAATCCGCCAATGCTGACTGGTTCAGCTGCGCAATAATGGATCGTTATATATAAAGTGTCGTGCTTAAGGAGTGATGGGCCTGGACGACGAGGGAAGCCAAAATATAAAACCGTAGGTGCCTCGATGGGACAGGGAAGCAGGTAGAGCAAGGGAAGAAAGACGGGGAAGGAAATCGTATTAAATGCGAGGCTTAATACAGTATGTAGAGGACGGGGCACAGAATCATGTGGATTGCATGGCATGATGGGCTGCGATGCGATGGTATGGCGCGACATAATGGATGTCACAAGAAGACGCGCTCTTTTCTGGCAGCGCCTGCGCTTGCTCCGCGCTCGTCCCTCCTCATCCATCGTCTCGGCGGCCCCAGCCTCCCGCTTCCCGCTCCGCGCTCCCGCTCCCGCTGCCATCCCCTCCCCTCCCCTCCCCTCCCCTGCGCTCTCTGTTCTCATTCTCGCCTCGCGTCGCGTCGCCCTGACTCCCCGATTTAGTTTTAGCTTCGGTCTGGCCCGCGGCGTCCTCATCGTGCTGCTTGCGCTCGTGCTTGTGCTCGTCGCCTTCGTCTGGCGTGTGCGTCTTCTTTTCTTCCCTTCTTCTTCTCCTTCCTCTCTTGTTCCTGGGGTCACAGCGCGCTTCTCGATCGCCCCGCCCTCTCCCGCCCTCTCGACGGCTCTCTGCGTGTCTGTCTGTCTGTCTGGCTGTCCCTTACTGCCCTCTCATTCTCTCATGCGTTTCGCACGGTCTGGTCTTCGATCGGATCTCGTCTCGCCTCGCCTCGCCTCGTCTCGTCTCGGCTGATCGATCGCTCGTGGTGACTTGCCGTGCAGTTGCGGTTTCTTGCACAACGGATGCGCTGTGCGCTGGTCTGCGTTGTCGGGTGCCTTGGGTCGTTCCTTCCGCGGGTCGGGATCTGTTACTCGTTAGGCGGGCTGCGTGTCTCGCTGCCGCGTTTGTGAAGGCTTTCCTCGTCGTGCCCACATCTTTTGATGTCTCTGTGAGTGCTGAATAGGTCGGTGGAGGAAGTTGGGCGTTGTTCGTTGGGGATGCCCCGGAGAGGACAGGTCGGTGCAATGGCTTAGGGATTACAGGATCCGGACGGTGTCACGAGTGGCCGTGGATCGGATTTCGTTGCTTCGAGTCTGCCGTGGAGAAGGTTGAGGGCAGGAAGTCACGGAGGTTGGATGATGATGATGAGAAGGAGGACGAGTTAAGATCTCGGATCTAGGTCGCGTGCACGGATGGCTTTGGGGCTTCACGAATCACTTCCCTATGATTTGTACGTGCATGCGGAATTGACGAGGATGTGTGGAAAGGTTGCTTGTAAAGCATTGGAGAACTGTCACAATCACTTTCTTTGTTGAAGTATCGAGGAGTTCGAATATTACTTGTCGGAGAAGACCGAACCAGGGGATCGAAGGCTACTAATTCATCGACGAGCATTGACTTGTGGAACGGCGGTCATTTCTGTAGGGTCTAATTGAACACCTAGCAAAAGGCAGTAGCTTTGTGGACTGATTCCTCTAAGAACCTACTTCTTTTCTTGCCAGATCAGTCTAACTTCTATCGGGAACTCGGGCATACAAAGTTTGGGAACTATCGAAGCACAGTATCTTTTCGGTACCATTCGGACGAGTGAATCTGTGTAGGTCGTGGTGGGTTCCCTAGAAATCAACTTGAAGCTGCGAAGGACAGGACTTGCCTTCGGCTGCACCGACCAGGCATTCGTGCCGTATTTGCATTGGACGGTAAAGGCTGGACATCAAAGGAACTATGAATGAAACATCAATTGAGGAGGGGAACGATGAGACTGTGGAGTGGAAGCAGATACCCGAGGTGACCCTTTCTGGCAAGGAAATTTTGGACTTAGAGAAAAGTGCGAAGCGTGTGTTCGTTGGAGCAGGGGCGCGCGTGCTGTTTTACCCCACATTGCTTTACAATGTAGTTCGGAATAAGCTTCAGTCGGAATTTCGGTGGTGGGATCAGATTCATCAGGTATCTTCTCCACTATTTTCCTTCTTTTATTGTAGAAAGAGACAAAGCTCGTAGTCGCCAGATTGATCTGGCGTCAGCTTTTGAACCGCTCGGTCATCAGATGTTCCCCGGAGTTTTCTCCGGAGTGTTCCCAGGATTCATCCTTCGTTTGTATCCGCGTTCTTAATGGATAACAAAGGCTTGAAGATTTTCCTCACACCATCTAGGCATTCTTGCTATGGCTCCGCCAGTTTCAAAGCAACTGAGGTGATTCTTCAGTTTGCAGGTAGATCAATTGCTTCGTGACATATCTAGGATTCTGTTTTTGAACGATCTGCCTGGATGGATGTTATTCAAGACTGAAGAGAAACCGCAACTCGCTAACATGTGACCCCCATGTTGGTATCGTGTAGTATGTGCTCCTAGGTGCCGTTCCGTTCCCTGGTGATGTGCCGCGCCTGAAGTCGCAAGGTGTTCGAGGTGTCGTTACTCTCAATGAATCCTACGAAACTCTCGTACCTACGTCGCTGTATCAGGTGCATTTTATATTTACAATCTTGATCTGTTGTCTTTGACAGACTGTTCAATACTTGCCAGGGCAAGGCGAGTTAGCGGGTTTTGACATCAGTGAGTTGATTTCGTCATGTCTGGTATTGACGTTCGGCTCGTACTGCAGAAACATGGCATCGATCATCTTGTCATTCCAACCCGGGACTATCTGTTTGCTCCTTCACTTGGAGATATACGCC
This sequence comes from Marchantia polymorpha subsp. ruderalis, assembly GCA_037833965.1. Classification (NCBI taxonomy): domain Eukaryota; kingdom Viridiplantae; phylum Streptophyta; class Marchantiopsida; order Marchantiales; family Marchantiaceae; genus Marchantia; species Marchantia polymorpha. The sequence goes on along the minus strand of AP031352.1, from coordinate 8,410,999 downwards.
GAGCCGTTGCATTTATCCATGGTTAGCTTCAATCCCAAAACTCGAACAAAGCGTTGGACCCTGTTGGACCAGAGCCTTTTAGTTTTAGCTTTTCCCAAATTGGTTGATATTAACTTGCACCTTCGCCCAATTTCAATTGTGAAAAGGCTCACTACTCATCCTGCGACCATTCTGCCTTTGGATTTTCAAACCTATCGGCAGTGTATTGCTTGTTGCCGATTTCTATTGGAGAGCCCCATTTCATTTTAACATGGTTGCACATCCGGTAATGGATGCATTGACTACGATGACGCCAGTTGAGGGTTTTATATGGATGCATTGATCTCTTCATGAAATCCAGTCCGTTCTTACTCTGTCGATTAACAAGCATGCCCCGCCTCTATTTTCAGATCACGTGCAACGTGGTGAGACCACCTATGTCCACTGCAAAGCCGGGCGAGGTCGAAGTACGACCGTTGTTCTTTGCTACTTGGTATGTTCAATATAAGTGCAGAAGCGAAATTAGCTAGCTGTTCTTTGTGAAAGATCTTCTGAATAGTTTTTCTTCCACTATCTCTTCATTTACTGGTGTAAGCATTTGTTACTAGTTTTCAAAGTAGTTGCAGCACGAGACTGACGAGATTCCTATATCGACATGTCAAAGGTGGAGCATCAAGGCATGACCCCAATGGACGCGTTCCAGTATGTAAGAGCCAAGAGACCCCGCGTACTGTTGGCAACCGCCCAGTGGCAGGTATACAACTGAATTTGAGCTTGTTGGACACCTTTTCCTCCTCCTCTTTGGCGCTTTAGTAGCTAGTACACAGGACTAAATTATTGTGAAAGCTCTGCAGACAAGATTGCAAAATGTCTGAATCGCTGCTTTGAACTCCGTTGACCTGACAATATGAAGTTTATTTGGGATATTTTTTAGCGAAATCTAATCTTTCTTGTTTATGGTCTATTCTGGACAAGTTTCTCCCAAGAGCTTATTAGTTGCCTCGGTCCTATGGGGCTTAGGGCAGTGCACGAGCGTGAGAACAGGCCCGAGCGACTGACGCGTGTGGTAGATTTAGCTCGGCTATCTTTCCATAATATCTAAAGCCTTGATACCGATGTATTGGCTTTTTGGTTGCTTGTGCAGGCTGTCCAGGAGTACAGCAAGCAGGTTGGTTCAAGCTTTGACCCTCAGTTGTCTCCGCTTGGTCCAACCATTCATCCTCAGATGTCCCTACTTCGTCCAAGGATTATCCCTCTACTTGGTTCAATATTTGGCCCTGATATGTCTGTACTTGGTCTAAGCTCAGGGCAGGCTCAGGTTCCACCAACGCGTCTAAGATTACCGTCATTTTTTACAGAAGAGAAGCATTCTTTGGGTATGATCAATAGAGTCTTGACGATCACCACCGGGAATAATACAACTAAAGAAGAGACAAGTAACGATGAGAGTTTGGATCGCTCAAAAGGAGAGGATAATGATGTCGGAAGTTCGGATCCAATAGACGAGTTGCCTGTGGTGGTGACCAGCCTTGATTTGGCTGGATACAGAAGCATTGAGGATGCGGGAATGATAGGGAACGATCTTTGGCAAGTCGGATTGTACTATCGAGTACGCTTGATTGCAGCCCGCAACGTTGTAAACGCAGCCGGAGCGGCAAAAGCCTCCATGGACTGGGCCCGCCTCTCATGTCTATTTCTAGGTTGTCAAGCCGAGAGCAGTCGGGTGCTGGCTGTCGACAGTTACCATCCTTCTGACGTGCCTCACACCAATCCCCTGGCGGTTCCTAGCCTGTTACACGATCAGCTTTCTATGGCGAGGCTTAGTTTACCCCTTTGTCAGTCAGGTATGGTCAATGGTTGAGTCTGAAAAGCCAAATTCAAGCGTTTCTTGGTCACATTCAGCTAAGGGGACTGACTTCACTTACTCCGCTTTACTCACAACAGTTTTCTGTATATAGTGAATCTGGGGTTTGAACAACAGTTTCGGGAGGTTTGTTTGTATAATTCATAAGGAAATCTCTGTATTTTACTGTGGATATCGCCTGTGAGCTTCTTTTCTTCTGTACCTTTTGTGCAGCTAGTTTGATATTTCAAATTCACTTACCAGTACATGGTCAGTTGCAAATACATTTTTAGGACACTCTTTGCAGCAGGTTGTAGCACAGTCATCAGCCTCACAAGTTGCTAGAATAACAGTTGGGGAATCTTGGTAGAGTTTTCCGCCCCACGCGAATCAAGGGAGTCATCCTTGCTGTCCATAGCAGACCCTGCATAGGGGCTTGTATCAGTTTAATTTTTTACATATCCTTACTATTTAGAACTCTGTTCTGCCTCATCATTTTGACTATTGGACTCAAGAAGGTACAATAGCTGAAACTAGCCTTTTAGTTCCTCATAGAACTGTATCTACATCCTAGTTGTGAACTTCCTGGTCTGGGTGTAATAGGCGTGCACTAAAACTGTGTGCAGAATGTGTACAAAATTTCTTCCCGGGGGCATGGGAAAGTGAAGTCCACACTCTACGTTGTACTCAGAACCCTTATATCAGCGAAGGCAATGAACGTAAGAATTGATTTGAGGTGTCGAGGTTACCGGAATGTTTTGTGAAGTGCATGTTGGTCGAATGAATTATCCGCGTTTATTTTGTGTGTTGAGTGCACTGTTCATTGTACTCAACCGTACAATGATATGCGTGTCAGAAATTCTGGTGAGACTACAGGGAATCACCGTAGTTGTTTGACGACGAGGGTCTCAGATTTCTATCTCATGGAATGGATCTCATAGAATCTGGGCACACTCCGTTGCAGTAGTGTCATATGCACATAGCGTCGAAAATCATGGCATTGTGTTTCTTGTTAAGATGTGCAGCGCGACTTCTTGATTGTTCACATGTGAACTTTCTGAGGCGAGAAAGTCTGACACCTGTGTACTGGACCTAGGCTCTTAATGTTGCAAGTCGACATGTATGGAATGAAAGCTTAAATGGTGTGTTCGATTATCAAATGAGGGCTAGCAGATTTTCACAAATGACAGATTCGTACGAAATTTTACAGGTCATGCCGCCATGATTCTCACAGAAAATGGCAGGGAGCGTACTGATGAAGTACTTACATATATACGCTCTTTTCCCACTAGCTTCTGGACCACCCTTGAATCCTCTACTTATCGTCTTACTTGCTTCTTTTCGTGCCAGAAAGTCGACGTACTTAGGTACTAACACGTGTTCGAAAACAAATTTACAGTTCCTTTGCTTACCTTGATAATTATCAAGGAATATTAGTATACTGAAGGACTAAACATAATGTATTCTCACATCTCATTTCCAAATCAAAACCATGGGCAAGTGGTTAGAAAAGGGCGGGTCGTACAGGGAAGATTTGAGAAGGTTGTCAGTTCTTTGTCCAAAAGCAAATGTGAAAATCATGCTAAAAAACAGTCAACCTAATTTTACCTGTGTCGTAATAATATACTCGGATTATTGATTTGTCCATCTCTGCACGGTTACATATAATGAGTGCACTGCAATGATAAAACTAGACATCATGACCTTAATGATTGTGAAGTACTGCAATAAAGAAGAAGTAACCATAGATGTGAAGTACTGAATTCTATATATACTGCTTTGAAACTGTATACTGGCATAAGTGGAACGAATTTTTATTAAGGTGGCACATATATTTGTTGGCATGTTCATTTGTGCTGAGAACTATAGTGCTTGTGTACGAGAATGTGACTTGCATTCTATTCATTATGAAGTAGTTTTAGATGACTTTCCACTTTATTTACATATGCTAACAACATTTGAGATTTATTTTTTCATGTGTATAACATATCAGCTAAAGCGATAAATGATTTATGTTCAACATGTTCACGATTTTATAAAGTTTTATATGAAATTTTGTTAACTGAGTATGATATGATTTCCTTGCTTTTAAATAAATCGAAAGCAGTTTTTAACATTCCGTGAAATAATAGTAATTTATTAAAAACAAGAAAAAAAATCTGGAAATACTAGACGTATATTTTTTGTTCTTATTTTCATTTTAATCGTATATTTTTTTCAATGTTGAAATATTCATTTTTATATTAAATAAATATATTTTAGTGCTAATAACTTCTTTACAATAACTATGTAATAATCTTTTTCCTACCATTAACAATTTGTCCCACTCTCATATTGTTGATACGTTTGGACATTGTGTATATCTCATTTCAAAACTCGTATTGGGTCATTATGTTCATAAGTCAACTTTTCTGAGTTGCACTAGTGTTGAATAAAGGTAGAGTTAAATTTACTAAACTATAATGTCAAAACTAAAATCTTCTGCACGTGGGGTTTCCGACAAATGTTATGACAACATCTTAGAGTTGCATACACTAGCAATCACATATTCAATGCATGTTCTGACCTCATGTTCAAATTTAAATTAGCGTTTCACAGACCAGATTTTAAAACTTGTAATTAGTATATATTTTTGTTTTTCACAGTAAATAAAAACAAAAAATCTGTGATAATAGAACGTATTCAAGCAGTGCATATAGAAATCTTTTGGAAATTATGTTCACAGTTAGCAGAATCAGTAATTTATTTCTTAATTTCACAGATATATCCTTCTCATTGTAATTGTAAAAATATTGTTGAAAATATTTTTTGGATCTTAGATATTTGATTTTTATGAAATAAAATATATTTAATTGAAAATAAGATGCGATGAAAATCTAAATTATTTTCTTCTTGTATAAGCGTAGATAAAATCTTTGTTAGAAAGAAACTTTAATCATAGGCAGTTAGTGCGGTTAACATGTTACTATATAAGAAACTTGATCTTAGTTTCAATAACAAAAATAGGATTTTAATATAATAGTATCATGTTTCCAGGAGATTTATCACGAATCTTATGTTTTGTTAGTACCTTCTTCATTGCAAAAAAATTTCTTTTTAAACACATTGATATGATTACAAAATGAAGTTAAACAACAGATATGAATTAAGATATTTATTTAAAAAAATATTTAAAATTTAATATCATCCATCTGAAAAATTCAACACAATTTTCAATGATGGTTCCTGTATGATTTTTCAAATTGTATCTATTCATCTATGTTATGTATTTGAGTGATTTTGACACATTCAAAAATAACTCAAATATATACACGTTTCTATTAGATTAGGTATTATTAGATTCGTTCGCAATTAATAAAAACAAGAAAATAAAATTGACTTGCATCAAATAAATTTTTGTTATATAAGCTTATGATTTTGTGTTGTGATTTCGATAAGAAAAAATTATTCAATAAATAATATGATATTAAGATCTATAATATACAGAAGTCGCATTTGAAATTTGAAGAATAATATGAAAATTTATGATAAAAAATTTTAAGATTAGTTACTTTAAAATCTTGGTCTTGAATTTTTTCATTTTCAATGTGAGAATTATATAAAAAACCACGCATCATCAAGATGCAAATAATGGTTCACATCACCGTTTTTCCTGTACATAAATTATTTTATGAAAAAAAATTAATTTTTATTACGTATAGTGTTTGCTTGTAGTTTTATGTTACAGTAGTTACTTCATCAAAACTAAGTGGAGGTTTCAAAACTTGACATGACTACAGAATTTTTATGCAAGTATTTATTTCATACTAGAATAATTGTAAGGATATACGAGATTTAGATGAAGTAAAATAGATTGAAAAAAAAACAATTTTCATACTCACAAATTGTGAAAAAAAAATACTAACACAGAAGTGTTTCATCTTTCATACGTCAAGATTACTTAAAACATGTTTCTAGGTTTGTAAATTGTTTAATTATGTGAATGAAGATTTGAATTGATGAGTAATCAATGATGATAATGATGATAAAAACAAGTTTGATACATTTTCTTGATATTTGATTGTATATTAGAAAATATGATATATTTTGTGAACTTTAGAATTAAAACGATGCTAAAGATGAACATTTAACCAGAGTGGTTTTTAAAACATGAGAATATATATGAAAACAGTGTGGAACATAGATTAATTATAAATGTAAAATCATAACAATAATCAAATTTTGAAATATTTCCTGGTGCTATATACTTACATGGTGGTACTTATATGTAGCCATGGGGCTACACAAAAGCCTTAGTGCATCTTTCTCTTTAATTTATTGCATAGCGTACTCGAGACGTAGCGTCGATGCAATCACCATAATTAATCCGTCTTCACATGCGCTGCTGTTAGTAGACTGTTTGAATCATATAAATTACGCGTATTCATCATTTTGATGCTATAGGTTACTGGTCCCATGTTAAGCTTTTGGTTTCTTCACTGTTAGACCAGATGGGGTCTCTCCATCATCAATGCCAAATTACTCGGTGCCCTGTCTCGCCTTGCTACTATTTCCCAAGACGACGATTTCCAAATAGGTCGGCAATGTGCCCCATGGACAGAGCCTCGGTGCTCTGCTAGTCCCCGGGCCCGCAGCTGCTCGCAAGGATTACGAAGGATTATCCTCGGAAGATGAATTCTTGCTCTCTGCTTGCCGGAGATCGTGACTCGGATCTGTGAACTGTTTGTTTGGCTTGTCGAAGCACTATGCTATCCAGTCTCCGGAAGGTCTCAATCTCACACGGTCCTCGTAACAGCGACGCATAGTACATGCACCTGTGATAACAGTTTTGGAAAGCTTGTGGCCACTGCCATCAAAATTGTGAATCGTGACCTCATGCTGGACGCTCGACTTCTGCTTACGTCGCGCGTTCGTTCGGAGGAACATTCTTAAGTTCTTCTCCCAGCATGGCCTGGCATGGCTACTCCTCGACGACAGTCTTACTCAGACGGTTCTGGCCAGCTCAGGTTTGGAGTTCACGTGGACATGGGGAATCTGAGTTTCATCCACATCTTCCTTCGACTCACCTCGCAGATATTTGTCTGAATCCGCAATCAATTACTTACATCTCGCCAAGAGGGATATACCATGTTCTATGAGCATACAATGTTTGCATGTATTTTTGTTGGCACGCGCTATCATACGAACTGGGGCAATGTGCAACGCGATCAACAGACAAGGAGTTCGATTGGAAGATTCTCTTGGCGCATCGAGTATCCCCCGTCTCAAAAGCGGGAATCAATATCTCATCGAGCGTACGAGTTGAATGAACTGCATGTATCATTGAGGTGCAGGAACGACGATGGTGACAGGCGACCGAGCAGTGGCGACAGACATCCCACATTTCAGAGAATCTCGCATGTCTTCACGGCTTTCGAGCACTAGAGGTCAGTCGGTTTTAGAACTGTGCGGCAACAGTAGCTACATTCCCGCACCGTCAGAACGACCATAGCCATCGGTTTCTTAACGGTGCCATGAGAAGTCGGTTGCGCCGTCAGTCGGTCAGTCAGTGGGTCAGTGCGCAGAAAAGTTAGGCTGCCGACTCCGTGACAATCACCGAGCTGTTGAAGCCATGTCAATCAATTCCATGGACGCATCACGGGAACATCAACTTCTACTACTGGAATCACCCAGTCGGTCAACGCGATCCCTCCTAAAGACAATCTCAACCTGATTCTCGAAGCTCTGCGGATCAGGTCCTCGAATCCTTTCACTGTGAGACTAGTTCCGTGTCGATGATGTCCGGAACGCGTCATGTCAACCAACTGACTCGAGTCCCACTCAATTCTCGACGTACCGGCGATGGCGAGATGGCCGGTGCCGTCCAAAATGCCCGAGGTTAGTGGTTAGCAACTGAGGCCGACAGGAGGCCGTGGCGGAATGCGCCATGTGGAGAAGCTTGATGCGATCGATGATATCCGCGTCCCGATTGGCAGTGATGGCAACCTGCTGTCCTTTGGCTTGAGAGTGAAGGAGGCCAGCTCAGAAGTTTGCCTCTTGTGCTTGTTCAAAGACCTGAGAGAGCTTTTCATCGATGCTTCGTCGCCGTGAGTACGGCCACCGGATTGGTTTGGATTGGATTGGATCGGAGAGGAAGAACAAGAGTCCGAAGCCACGGAGTTTCGAAGCAAATCGCCCTGAGATGGACGAGCCGAACAATTCAAGCAGAAGGCGAGAGAAGAAGTGGGACTGAAGGAACAAAGATTCTTGGTTCGATCGTTCTCGTCTCGCTTCCCCTTCTTCGTCCTCCTCCAGTTCTGGCTTACTTTAGCTGTCGTCTGTCGGGCTTGTCCGGTGCGCTGTCTGAACAGGAGAGGAATCGATGAATTCTGTGCTCGGTGCTGGTGAGTCAGGCGGAGGCGAGGCGGGCCGAGGATCAAGGCCCGACGAGCTGGGGCTGGATTCATGAAGTGAAGAACGGAGAACGACGCGCTTCGGTTCTGATGGTCTATCGCATACGCCAAGAGGCCCGAGGTCTGCAGAAGATGATGAAGGCGATGAAGGATGGAATGGGGACGAGATTCATCCGAGAGCATGCGAGGGGAGGAGGAGGAGGAGGAGGAGGAGGAGGAGGAGGAGGAAGGGGGGAGGGCCGGTGGAGGGACCCAGGGAGGGCATGGTGGAGTGCGGAATAGGGATCGCATGGTCCAGAGCACTAGAGACACAGTGTTGAACATCGCAGTCGCAGGAGCAGGAGCAGCAGCAGCCGCAGCAGCTGTGCTCGGGAAGGAAGTCGGGGCCCGCCTGTCATGCTAGAAAGTGCCTTGTCCTCCCTCGTCTTTCGCTCCATACGCCTGACGATTCGCCCCCAGCTCCACCTTTTCCCGATGCGCCCCGGCGTCATGGACCAGACTCCTGACCTGGCCGGGCTCTCGTACTCCATCCTGGCGACGCTGTTTCTCTCTCTCCCTGTCCTGTCCCTCTCTCTCTCGCGCCCCCCCGTTCGCGTTTGCGTTTGCGCGTGGCCTCGACTTTCGCCCCGTCTCCTCGCGCAAGTTCTCCCCGGTCGGTCCTTATCTGAGCCTCGCGAAAGCTCGCTGACTTGGCCGCCTACCTCCACCCTCCCCGCTTGAAATTTGCCATCGATCTCGTTCCTCGCCTCCAGATTCACAATTCATTCCGCGCACGCCTTTCCACCATTTGACCCTGAGCCCCGAGCCCCGAGCTATCGGTCTGTTGGGTTCCCACCCTCCCCTCGCTTCGGTCGGTGTCATCAGCGTCGAGATGGCGTTGGCGAACGTGAATTGGTGAACAGTCGCTGAACCCACTTTCTGGTCGGACTCGGAATTTGATTTGATTGATCGCATTCACTGATTGCGAGAGTGATCGAGTGATAGAGTCGGTGCGTGAGTGCATGGTTGGTGGGAGCGGGGTCGAGGCGCGAGTCGAATTTCATAATTCAATGCGATACGGATTAGGACTGGGAGGAGGAGGAGGAGGAGGCGGCGGCGGAGACAGCTATGGGGAACCCGGACTATTGCATGAAGCTGCTGCTGATCGGGGATAGCGGAGTTGGCAAGAGCTGCCTGCTGTTACGACTCTGCGACGACTCATTCTCGAAGAGTTTCATCACCACCATCGGCATCGACTTCAAGGTGAAGACCATAGATTTAGAGGGCAAGCGCGTGCGGCTGCAGATCTGGGACACGGCCGGGCAAGAGCGCTTCCGGACCATCACCACGGCGTATTATCGGGGGGCGATGGGAATCCTGCTGGTCTACGACATCACGGACCAAGCCTCGTTCTCCAACATCCGCAATTGGATTGGCAGCATCGCCGAGTACGCGTCCGAGAATGTGAACGTGATTCTGGTCGGCAACAAGGTGGACATGGACGAGACCAACCGCAAGGTCGAGACCGCCGAAGGCCAGGCCCTGGCCGACGAGTTCCAGATTAAGTTCTTCGAAACGAGCGCCAAGACGAACACGAACGTGCACGAGGTGTTCGCCTCCATCGCTCTGGATATTAAGCAACGCCTCGAGCCCCAAACGAACCAGCCGAGAACCCATTCCGACTATAGCAGGCAATTCGAGCCGAGGCAGGTGCAGCAATCCTCTGGCTGCTGCGGTGCCTCGTAAGCCAGCCAGCCAGCCAGCCAGCCGGCCAGACAAACAAACGAACGAACACAGATGCTTGGCTTTTGGGCGGCAGCCTTGATTTGGATGTTTAGGTATGTGTAAAGCTTCGAGAAATTCCAGAGGATGGAAATTCCGCTGGGATGCTCGGACAGTCATCGAGGAGGAGCAGGAGGAGGAGGAGGACGACGACGATGAAGAAGATGTTGCTGAGATCGGACCGGGCTAAAGTTAGGCTGGTCGCTGCCGGGCCATAGACAGAGGCAAATTGCAGATCCGGAGAAGGCGAGGACGAGGACGAGATGAAGGGTCGCACATATCGTATAATCAGGTAATCTCATCCCGGGTCTCTGAATATTTTCCACCGAGGTGCTCACCATCGCGATGGTGATGTGAAAGCTTGACGAACGCGAGGACTCGAATTTCACGCGGCTACATAGAATTACACCGACTCCCGTTGCCTCCATATTGCTTCTGCAGAAATGCAGAAGATCGGACGAAAGAGAATATTTTCTGTAAGTGAAGCGCTTTAAGATTCCGAAGAGATGCTTTGACGCCTCTTCTCTTGTTCTCTAACGAAGTCCAGCCTTTGCATGTCCAGGAATGGATCTGAATTTCATCCTCTTTGTGCCTTGTATGTCGATGTTTGTGCCATGATTCTCCATAACTCCACCCTCCTCGGGCCAACAGATCAGGTCCACTTTCGGCAGTAGTAGACGCGGTCTGAATGGTACCAGCTGCTCGAAGTAGAATCCATCTACCAAAGTACAAACAATAGAAACAAATGCTGGGCTAGGCCCATGCATGCTAGAGTAGTAATGCGAGTTCCGACGGTGCTGGTGTTGTACGCCCTTGAAGATTAAATGTACAACAGGAATCTGAACAGGGGAGCCAACTTCTACAACACGCGGAAAGCATGGATCGGCGGTACCTGGTGCTTAGGAACAGTCTTGACGAGCAGTAACGTGAGTCGCTCTGGGCATGTGATGCAGAAGCTCTGTAAAATCCTGAAACTGCAATTGCCAATAGTACAACGCTGGAAATCGTCTCGCTCGTACCTCTCACGAGTTTCGTCAGACAAGCATGTCCCTGGGCCCTCTGGAAGATTGGATGTCGCAAATTGTTTTCGAATAAGCGAGTTCTGTGCGCGGCCAGTCGCTGTCGTACAGTCCACCTTTTCCGTGTACGGCAGGAAACGTCACAGAAGAGCACAAGCTGTAGATCAGATTTCCACAAAAGCAGTACGAAGCCTTTTAGGACTGCGGAGTTGCACAATGCTGAACACTGTCCTGTACTCAAGAAACTCCTTTAACTCCCGCGTTGGCAACTCAGCAAATCCGAATGGTCGCAGCAGCAGCAGCTTCGCTGAAGCTATACACAGTGTGACCAACATAAAATATTGCTTATTCGGAGACATATTGCGAGATTTCAGCATTTAAAAGCCACAGGTCCTTCCACATGGTGTCCTTGAAACCTGAAATCTACCCACCAAATAGTATTGCCCACATGTCCAGTCGGATGAGTTCTTCCCCTCCGTGTATGGACACAGAGTCCTGTCCTGGATTCAGCTGAGCGTTGGGAATGGCGCAAAGCCTCGCAGCAACGTCGAAATTCCTCCAGAAGAAGGCACATCTGAGCTGCTCATGGAGATGCAGCGGACTTAAACTGCAGTGCCCATTCTTTCTTGAGGGTGGGCTGTCTAGCTTTAGCGGAAACGCAGACTTTGAAATGTCATTCCATGAGAGAATGGTTCGTTTCTACTCAAGGATTGAGGAAAAATTTGGATTTCGCCTGAGTCTCTGACTCGATCGGCTGCCACATCGTAGACTCTTACATATATCTTTCCATGTCAACTGGCTTCATTGGACTCCGGCCCCTCGACGTTTCTTTTCTAGGCGAACGCGCATGGCCTAGAGGTCCTCTCAAGTGGACCAGTGTCTGTCCCTCTATCTAGAAGAGCACGCCTGCTGTTCTGACATTTCTCAAATTCTCTCTCGGATCATATAGTTTAGATTTTAACAATCATAACTCGTACTCGTGAGCATTTCTGATTCTTCAAGCTTACTGGTAGGTACGGTTTCAGCCAGTTTTGAGACGATCTCTGTCTATGGAATCAGAAGTCCACAGAGGCACAAGGAAAGCATGGCGAATCTGATGGTCTTTGCAGTTCGAGTTTGTTCTTGGAACTAAGCTAAAGGGGACCCGCCGGGACACGCTCATCCATTTTCATGATTTGAAGAGTGCCGTAATAGAGTCAGTCATACTTGGTGCTCACGTATTCCGATGATCGTTTCTAGTCAATACCTTTAATGACTGACGACCTCAATTTTCTTCCTTCCTTGGAGTTGACCCAGTAAAGCATGAAAACATGGAGACTCTACGGTGCCTAGGCTGTAGGTCGGTTAGATCACTGGTGAGAAGAACTTCGAAGAAAGGGATTGGAAGTTTGGTGGCAACGGAAGTACAGAGTGAAATCCTGTACATGCAGAAAGAGACGTATCGATCTCGATTGTCGAACAGCGTTACACGGTTTAACCTCGAGCGAGCGACAAACTTGTACCCTTGCACTGACGGAAATGATGTCATCGATGACTGCAGCGAGCGCTTGCCTACCCTTTCTTGTCTTGTACACGAGCGAACGAGCGGTCGGAAGACGCAATGTTTTTGGAACATCGCTCTAAGGATATGGATGAAGTGTATCAATATGTCTCTTACACACTCAAGGAATTTTCGCATGAGTTATCCAATTTCAAGTGTGGAAATGAGTTTTCCATCTCCAGAAATCCGGTGCTCCCACCTTTCGGGATTAAACTAACGAGTCTGAAACCTCGAAATGTGGAAACTCTTGAGAAATATAATCCCACCCGACGCAAACATACGCGGAATTGTAAGAATACTTTTCACTTTTCCGAGCGAAATACAACTACTCCAACTCCGAGTAGCTGCAGACAGTTTCTAATAGCAGTTTCTCGATATCTACATGTATTATGATGCAGAAAACTACACATATGTCAAAAATTATATTCCAGCTCATGTGGGTCGACACTTGATGAACAGAATGATCTGAGGACTCGTACACATGCAAAGGCTTCAGATTAAGTATCCTGTACTCGAAGGCCATGGATGTGCCCCCGAGAGTCGGCTTGGACTGCCACAAGAGGGATCCCAGCAACTTGTTCACATGTTTCAGGACTCTAATCTAGGAGACGTACTCTGGTGGAATGTTAGCAGGCATGATGCGGTGAAACTTCATTTGAATGCACAGCTCCTCATGGAAGTTCACGCAGGATGATGACGAGCGTTCCAATATTGTCAGAAGCGCGTGCGCGGGACCTTGCTTGGGAGCATTTGAACTCGAATGTTCATGACTAGATAGCAACGGCGTCAATTTCCAAGATTTCTGCTAAATCTCTTGGTGCATTTGAGGAAAATCAACAGTAAAGTGCGATGTAGAGATGTAATGTCCACGCTGACATAACTGACCTCACCAGGCAGAGTGTTGTGGTTGTGTTGTTAGTGTCCGAGCGGGGCTAACAGTAGCATTATGTTTATGATGCTAACCTTATGCATCTATTTAATGTTGATGTCTCTTCAATAAACTATACTTATCTCACAACATGGTATCATAGCCTTCTTTCGATCCTCTTGCGGATGATGATAGTGCGTCCTTCCAGCCGCCAGCCAGCCTTCTGCTTTCACGTTACACCCTGAGGAGAAACTCACTTGGGTGACTCAACTACATGAATTGTTCCATCCGTTTGAAGACGATGCTGAGGTACAAAGGAGTATATGAAGAGACTGTTCTTGATTCGGTTTTCCTTGGTGGTACTGACGATGTTGCTATTCAACACTGACGAATTAAGTCCATTGCAATGATCCAGGATAGTGTATCACTTGATATCCTTTCATCTATTGCTGAATATGAGAACAATCCCTTTGAGTTGTGGGTTTATCTGCGCACTCTCTATCAGTCTAATAATGCTCAACTATGCCTTATGCTAACTGAGAAATTGGCTAATGCCAAGCTTCGTGCTCCTGTTACAGTCGATGTCTATCTTCAGAACATTCAGATTCTCAAAACACAGCTTGCCGCAATTGAACATTTTCCCTCTGATATTGATCTTATTCCCTATACTCTTAAGGGGTTCCCCTTGTCTTGAGCTCCATTCGTCTCGAATTTCAATAGCGATCTTTCCCGCGATCCACCACCAGGCTTTACTGACCTTGTGCAGCGTTTGCTGACTAACAGTACTTGGATTAACGGTCACGAGGAGGAAGAATCTGCTGATGCAGTCTATTGATTCTCCCGCAAGCCGTGACTTTCAAGGCCATATTCCCAACAAAGTACCACACAATATTTTTGAACTAGAGGGAGTAACTCTAACGGGTCAACTTAATCAAATGATTGATGTAACTACTGTGGCAGATTCAATATTGGGAACAAGAATGAGATCTTAAAAACTTGACGAGCAGATTTTGTAGCTCCAACTTAGGGCCTCCAACATGCGGCGCATGAAGGTACAAGCTTATGCTGTTCGATAGTGGAGATGAATAGTGCGATAGTGGAGATGACTCGGCTGACCGAATATCAACAGACTTAGAAGCCAAAATGGCAATTAGAAAATCGTGAGGTTATTTCTTAGATTCAAGTGCAAGTCGTCATGCGATTGGTGATAAAACTACTCTTAGTTTCTTTCAACCTCGATCCGGGTTTCTCGATCCGGACTTTCCACCGCCAATGAAGCTAGTCCAGATGTTGTTGGCAGAGGTACACTACGTGTTGACGCAAATAAAGAGATAAATCCTATCCTTTATGTGCCTTATCTTACCATGAACTTGCTATCCGTTGGTAAACTCACCGATTTGGAGCATTTTGTGCTTTTCACTACTGCTTATTGCTTTATTATCGATAAAACCAATCTCAGTAACATCTACTTATATGGCCGACGTGACCCACACACCAAACTGTACAGACTACTTCCCAAACTTCATAAAGTCAACGTGCAATCACTCTGATCATTGCTTAAGCTCCTCTTGTTGCAGAAGGTGACACCCGACATATCTACGGATCCCACCTTTGTGGCTATCTAGTAGAAGATAGCTATGAGTCAAAGAGTACATCTTCTTGTGCCACTAATTTGTGGCACAAGCGTTTGTGTTGTATTCGACACCAGAAGGTCGATCACATGGCTTCTAAGAGTTTTGTTCATGGCCTCTCTCCGCTCGCCGTAGGCAAAGATAATAAGTGTGAAACATGTGTGCTCACAAAGCATAACAAGTTTTGAAGATCCAAATAAAGCAAGAAAAAAACTACACGGTCTTTGAAACTTATTCACAACGATTTAAGTGGTTCATTCAAAGCGAATACTGATTTCAAGTACCTTTTGACCTTCACTAACGATTATGCTTGATTTATTTGGGTTCGTTTTCTTCGCTTAAAAAGTGAAACTTATTATCACTTTAAGTAACATGTCTTACTTGTGGAAAATCTTTATCTGCATAAAGTTGCTGCTGTGTGGCACAACAAACACAATTAATCACCACAACTCTCGTCTTTTTAAAGTGATAGAGGAGGTGAATACCTTTCTAAGGATTTTAAAAGCTATTGTCGACAAAAGGGTATTGCTCGACAACTAACTACAACATCAACTCCCCACCAAAACAACATTTCTAAGCGTAAGAATTAAACTCTTTAAGAAGCAGCTCGTTGTATCTTCAATACTTATAAGTTTCCAGCTCATCTTTGGATGTAGTTTTTGAGAGCTATTAATTATGTGCTAAATTATTGTGCATTAAATTTGACTATGCCATATGAAAGATTATGGCGTTTCACTTGATTTAACACGACTTTGAGTAATCGGGTGCATTGCATATGTGCACATTCCCTCTAAATAAGCGGACGAAACTTCAGCCCAAGGCAAAAAAATGTGTGCTAGTTGGCTACGATGACGAATCCAAAGCTTATAGATGCAGGGACCTGTTAGCTCGTCGCATTGTTACTACAAACGATGTTACATTGTTTGAGCACATTCATGGAAATTTTGATGATGTCCACAATTTTGTGTATCTCTTCAGCAGCTTTGATGAAGAGGATGAACTTCTTGATTTGACATTACTATTAGAGGGGGTTGTTACTTCAGATGGCAATTTTGAGATGTCTGACGACCTCGGGATACTCGACGCACCACTACACAAACATGAGGCACACGTTGGTAACTCTACAAACGACAGTTTACTGCCTAACTCTCCTTATACTAGTCTAGTCCGATGGGCTCCTCCACAGGGTCCCAGGATAAACCCTCCACAAGCAGATCGTCAATTACCACAATTACTTGGAGACAACTATCACATACCTTCATTAATTTGTTGGGACTACAAGACCAGTGAACGGTCAAATAATTGTCACTCAAGCATTTCAAAATCCACTTTGAAGGAAAAAAATGCAAGAGTAATTCAACTTTGTCATTGCCAACCTTACCTGGAAATTCGTGACACTCCCATAAGGTAAACATGCTTTATTTTCAAAATGGATCTTTAAGGCCAAACCTCAATTATATCTAAAGTCTCTATGCTTGAAAGTTTGTTTGATTGCGCGTGGCTTGGAACAAAAGTTTGATATTGATTATACTTAAACCTCGGTTGTTTGCTGATCATCCCTACTTGTGTTAATCTCACTTTCAGTAGCACTTGGATGGAAATTGCATCGTATGAATGTAGTTACAACGTTTTTTAATGGAAAATTGAGGAAACTCATTTACATGAAACAAGCTTTCGGGTTTGAGTTTAAATGCAAGGAAGACCTAGTTGTTTTTTTAATAGATCAATTTATGGACTAAAGCAATCCCTGAGGCAATGGTATGAAGAAATCAACAACCATCTTACATCTATTAATTGGAGTTGAAGTCAACTCGACCTCAACATGTAATTCCTTAGTGGGGCATCATCATTACAGTGCTTCTGTTGATGTCAATGATTTACTACTGCTTGATAACAGTTCTGCCAAAATAAAAACTCAACTTCTTTATCGGTACAAGATGAAAGATCTTGGCCCTATCTTACGTTAGCTCAGTGTGGTTTCCTATCGCGCAACTGATAAGAACATGTTTTTTCATCAATAATAATATATTGCACAGCTCTTTGAGGAATGCAAAGTTGATCTACTATGATTGAGTACTTGCTTCTCCTAGTGGGTCACATCCTTGAAGCTGACATTGGTACCCCATTAGTCATTGTCTTGGCTTTCTGTCATATCGTAAAAAAATTAATTCTTTTATGCCACACTAGGCCAGATCTGTCTTACGCAGTTGCTATGATCAATTGATACATGCATTCACCTCAACGAGCCCACAGGGACTCTATTTATCACATCAACTTCATCCAAGACTTTGATACACTCTAAAAGCGCCAAAGTTCAACTTCTCTTCACGGATGCTGACTACCTAGCTGTCGCAACACTCGCCAATCAATTGGTTCTTACTTATTCAAGCTGGTTGATGGTTCCATGTCTTGGTCCTCAAAGCAGCAACCTATCTACCTCTCAGACAATAGAACAGAATTTGAATACAAGTCAAAGCAAAGGGGCAACTAAAGAGAGCTTTTACATGTGACGATTGATGACAGACCTCCAAGTCAATACTCTAGCTTCAATGACCATTGCATGTCACGACTCTGAAATACAAGCTAACCTGAAGCACGCCAACACTCAAACATCAGCTGATTTATATTTTTCTTGTGACAATCAAGGTGCAGTAAAACTTGCTCACAACCTTATTTTTCACGCAAAGACAAAACATATTGAGCCCAAGCATCACTTTGTGAGAGAACAAGTTTTAGAGGAGGAAATTCAACTTGATTACATACAGAAGACAATCCCGCGAACCTTCTCACAAAGACTCTACCGCGCCATAAGTTTGAAAAGCATAGAGAATCTATTGGGTTCTGTTCATTAGCTGAAGTACAAGCAAGTGTTACAACCTAATATTTATTGTTACGAGCTCTAACTCTAGATATGACCTGAAAGATTGTTTAGATATCTCTGACATATCGTGATGCTAATGTTCCCCTCGAGAGGAGGTTTTGTAAGATGCAGTTAGTATCTGAGCGAGGCTAATATTAGCATTAGGTTTAGGATGCTCACCTTATCGTCTTCTTGTTTCGATTAGTTCATGATGTTAATCCAAGACGTACGTTTTAGGTCAAGTGCATAACTGAACTCCTCATGTTACTTCGAGCAACAATTTAATGATGCTGTCCCTTCAGTAAAGTATACTGTCTGTATCTCACAACATGTGTCTCCTCGCTCTCAGTTGTCGAGGAACCTCAACATGTGAAAGAATTTCCTGAGTTGTTGTTGAGTAACGAGGAGGAACAGAGAAGCCATGTGCCATGCTTACGTTGAAGTACTTCTCTTTGTGATAAAAATCCTGTATCCGTGCTGTATTTTCTAAGAAAAAGTCTCGTCGATAGTCTTTACCTTAAAATTGTCCATTGCTCTAGTACTCTGCTTTCTAACACAAGCCTTCGATTACAGAAATGACAGCAGCGACGGAGGCATGTATACTTCCACTATGATGAAAAGGATTTCAGAGATTTGCGAGACACTTTCCAATCCGAAGACATTCAGGGTCAACCTGTCTCGCAGGCCTTTGACTCCAAGTACAAGTAACGATTTGTAATATTGCTGATATCCAGGAGCCTTGATTATTGTTGCGGCGCTTCATGGATACACAATTACGCGTTACAAGCTCCTCTGGAGCACATTGAGCCTACTGCGAATGAGACTGCGGTCACTTATCATGATATAGAGTGAAGATGTTTCCAGCGAGTAGGCAATCATGAAATACGTCATACTTTTTTCCGCAGACCTGTGGCCTGTACGACCATGAATTGCTCTTTATTCCTGTTTCTTGAACTTATGCCAATCAATTTTTCTTGCGGGAAAATTCCACTTAATATTAAACGCTATCCTGTGATCCTTGCTCTAAATAGTTATTTGCGTATCTCTAATATGTCAATTTTTTTGCACTTAAAAAAATATATTAATATCATATGTGTGGATAGATCCTTAAAATAAGAAACCTAGTTTGAAAACAGAAACCTCAATTTGTTATTATTGAGAAAAATTTATTCTTAAAATTTATCAATTTCACTGATATGAAAAACGATGATTGTACGTCCCTCCAACCAAATTGCATTTGTTGGAGCGCAATAATCTCAAAAATGATAAATATGTTGGTTCTCAATCAAATAATTACTTTTTCTTTTGGATAAATTCAAGTAAATTGGTTAAAAATTCAATGCATAACTTCCACTTCATAAAATAGAAAACGAAATAAAATTCTAAATATGCATAAAAAAACAACTGAATAAGTAGGTAAGAATATTTATAGTATACATTTTGGAAAGTGAAAAATCAGGAATTAGAGTGTATGCTTTATGAATAATTTCATTGGTTTTTAGTGAAATAAAGGATTTTTCTAAAATTATACATGATTACAAATATTTCAATGAAAAATAATTGGATATTATGAAACCATTTCTTTTGTTTATCAATGTCGTAATAAATGATTTTGATATTAGAATCGTCTACTATGAATTTTATAAACTTATTTTGATAACAAATTCATTTAGTAAGACTTGATAAATTAATTTTAAAAATGAAAAAAAAATAAATCGATATATGAATAAATAAATTAATGACACTGAAAAATTTAAAATTTAAATTTAACTTATGAAAGTTTTTGTAAAAATACTATGACATCATAGAATCTTGTGGTAACCCACTTTTTGTTTTTCGTCGGAATTAGAACATTTTTGATTAGTAAGTACCGTGGTAGCAGCTGTAAATAGTAATCGGTACGCAAAGCCAGAGTAAAAAGAGGATCGAGGACAGTCGAGGGGTTTTGGGCTTAGGCCACAGTGGAACGCTTGGAATGGAACGGGCGGTTCACGCTGCAGGACTCGCTTCGAGCACCTTCGGCGGTAGATCACTCATAACTTCCTAAATTCTTAACGCCTTGAGTTACTTAGGGTCTCGTTGGAAAGAGCTCAACGCGCTCGTTCTAACGAGACCAAGAACGCCTGGAACGGATGAGGACTCAGGGAGTTGTGACTGTCGGAAGATGCGAAGGAGAACGCCTACGGATAGGCGGAAGGAGTTCGTCGTTAGCAGAATATCCACCTTCGGCCCTAGATGTTCGCCTTCGGCGACGGACGTCTTCGTGTCAACTTCAAGTCGGCAAACTCGGAGTCGGCAAACTTGAGGTCGGCGAACTCGAGGTCGGAGAACTCGAGGTCGGAAAACTTGAGGTCGGCGAACTCGAGGTCAAAGAACTTCAAGTCAGCAAACTCGGAGTCGGCAAACTTGAGGTCGGCGAACTCGAGGTCGAAGAACTCGAGGTCGGAAAACTCGAGGTCGGAGAACTTGAGGTCGGCAAACTCGAGGTCGGCGAACTTCAAGTCAGCAAACTCGGAGTCGGCAAACTTGAGGTTGGCAAACTCGAGGTCAAAGAACTTCAAGTCAGCAAACTCGGAGTCGGCGAACTTGAGGTCGGCGAACTCGAGGTCGGCGAACTTCAAGTCAGCGAACTCGAGGTCGGCAAACTTGAGGTCAGAGAACTCGGAGTCGGCGAAACATCGTGCGGGCGCCTTCGGCGATAACAGATAACAAGCCTTTGACAGTGTGCCTTCGGCCAAGGATAAAACCGGCATAACTCTTTCAACTCGTAACGGTTTGACTCAATTAGGGTCTCGTTAGAAAGAGCTCGACGCGCTCGTTCCAACGAGCCCAAGAACTCTTGAAACGGATCAAGGATCTGTGAGTTATGGGTGTCGGGAGTGACTGTTACAAATAGGCAAAGATGCGGAAGTGCGTCTTCGGCGGTCAACGCCTTCGGAGAACTCGGAGTCGGCGAACTCGAGGTCGGCGAACTTCAAGTCGGCAAACTCGGAGTCGGCGAACTCAAGGTCGGCAAACCGGATGCGGTTCAGAGATCTTGCGGAGTCCATATCTTTGCGATGGACGGTCGGATGGATCTGAAATTTGGTGGGACCGTTGATCTCGGTCGGCCACGCATGCCTGCACATATTCAGCCTCAGATCTCGGATGTAAAGACGCTGGCGGCTCTGTACAGTAGGCTTAGGATTTAAATTTAGGGTTAGGGTTAGATTTAGGTTGTAAGTTAGAGGGGAAGGTAGCCGCCGACTTCTCAGGTGTAGGATCTGTTGCGGCTCGCACCCTAGCGGGTAGTGTAGTGTTAGTTAGGACCTTAGAAGGTATAAAGTAGTTCAAGGCGTTTTGCCTTTTGACTCTTCCAGTTTCGGAAGTGCAGATCAGGAACTCACTTTCTTGGCGTGTTTGTGCGTTTTGGTCCTGGCACCACGTAGAGAAGCTGCAGCATAGCGAAGTTACCGTATGTTGTAGTTGAAGGCCTTCGGCTGAATGTTCAGAGCTAGTACCCGGTTAGAGACTTGAGTAGTGCGGATCTGCACCTGCGGGTGATTTCTGATACTCAGAGCCGGCTGCGAGTTAGATACTTGAACAGTTCCCCCTTACTCCTTCGAGTGACATATCCTGATTGTACTCCTACGGGAAGTTTCCCCTGAATGCCAATGTGAAGTTTCATTACTTCGTGTAAACCTTGGTTTGTAATTCAGGTTGTGTGTGTGTTACTGGATCGTGTTTTCAGTAAGTTCTCAGTCGGGTCTGCACTCCCTGCGTTTTGTGTGATAGTCGAGGGTGACGTCCACGGCGTACGTAGAGGCTTCGTTCCGAAGTGAGAAGTCCAGTCCGGGTACCCCCGCTAGTTCCTGGCGGAAGGGCAGTAAAAGCCGGAGTGGGAGGCACTTCCTGCAGAACCTCTGAGTGAACTTGCGAGACACTTTCCTCCTGAAATCCGAAGCGGAGGTCCTGACCGACCTCCGAGTTGTGCTTTTTGCCAGTTTCAGGTGTGTGTGTGTGTGTTGAGTGACCAAGCTGTACCGTGCATCCTCCGAGCATCCTCCGAGTTGAGATCCTCCTCCGAGTCGAGCCTCCGAGTCGAGCACTGCAGTATTTCTGGGAGTGACAGTCGCCTAGAATTCAAACTCTACCAAAAGTCTGTTAAATGTGACACTTTTACTCTGTGTGTTGCCTCTGTCCCTGTGGGTTCGATCTTTTTACCACCATACTGCAGTTTTAGCCTTTGGTGGGTTATTACATAAGGAGCCGACAACTTCTTTTTGCAAAAAGAAGTTGTCCTGAATCTAACCCTAAATCTACCAACAACCTAAATCTAACCCTAACCCTAAATCTAAATCCTAAGCCTACTGTACAGAGCCGCCAGCGTCTTTACATCCGAGATCTGAGGCTGAATATGTGCAGGCATGCGTGGCCGACCGAGATCAACGGTCCCACCAAATTTCAGATCCATCCGACCGTCCATCGCAAAGATATGGACTCCGCAAGATCTCTGAACCGCATCCGGTTTGCCGACCTTGAGTTCGCCGACTCCGAGTTTGCCGACTTGAAGTTCGCCGACCTCGAGTTCGCCGACTCCGAGTTCTCCGAAGGCGTTGACCGCCGAAGACGCACTTCCGCATCTTTGCCTATTTGTAACAGTCACTCCCGACACCCATAACTCACAGATCCTTGATCCGTTTCAAGAGTTCTTGGGCTCGTTGGAACGAGCGCGTCGAGCTCTTTCTAACGAGACCCTAATTGAGTCAAACCGTTACGAGTTGAAAGAGTTATGCCGGTTTTATCCTTGGCCGAAGGCACACTGTCAAAGGCTTGTTATCTGTTATCGCCGAAGGCGCCCGCACGATGTTTCGCCGACTCCGAGTTCTCTGACCTCAAGTTTGCCGACCTCGAGTTCGCTGACTTGAAGTTCGCCGACCTCGAGTTCGCCGACCTCAAGTTCGCCGACTCCGAGTTTGCTGACTTGAAGTTCTTTGACCTCGAGTTTGCCAACCTCAAGTTTGCCGACTCCGAGTTTGCTGACTTGAAGTTCGCCGACCTCGAGTTTGCCGACCTCAAGTTCTCCGACCTCGAGTTTTCCGACCTCGAGTTCTTCGACCTCGAGTTCGCCGACCTCAAGTTTGCCGACTCCGAGTTTGCTGACTTGAAGTTCTTTGACCTCGAGTTCGCCGACCTCAAGTTTTCCGACCTCGAGTTCTCCGACCTCGAGTTCGCCGACCTCAAGTTTGCCGACTCCGAGTTTGCCGACTTGAAGTTGACACGAAGACGTCCGTCGCCGAAGGCGAACATCTAGGGCCGAAGGTGGATATTCTGCTAACGACGAACTCCTTCCGCCTATCCGTAGGCGTTCTCCTTCGCATCTTCCGACAGTCACAACTCCCTGAGTCCTCATCCGTTCCAGGCGTTCTTGGTCTCGTTAGAACGAGCGCGTTGAGCTCTTTCCAACGAGACCCTAAGTAACTCAAGGCGTTAAGAATTTAGGAAGTTATGAGTGATCTACCGCCGAAGGTGCTCGAAGCGAGTCCTGCAGCGTGAACCGCCCGTTCCATTCCAAGCGTTCCACTGTGGCCTAAGCCCAAAACCCCTCGACTGTCCTCGATCCTCTTTTTACTCTGGCTTTGCGTACCGATTACTATTTACAGCTGCTACCACGGTACTTACTAATCAAAAATGTTCTAATTCCGACGAAAAACAAAAAGTGGGTTACCACAAATCTATATTAATTTTTTTTATTTTTGAATTAAATAGAAAGTTATCATTCAAAAAAATTGAAGTAAAACGGTGTTCATCGATACATTTGATTATATATTGAGTTATATCACAGAAAAAACATTTTCAGAAATACATCTGTTTGAAATTTATTCTTAAGGTTTATAAATATAATCGTGTTGAAAAATTTAAGTGTTTTTCAATCAATCTATCCAAATAAAAATTCCAAAAAAATATGAATGCTGTATCTTCGAAAAGATACTGATTCATCACAAGCCTACCTCTTTATACCTGTAGCCCGAGGCTTCACACCAAAATCTCCTTTTCTTAACCGTCAAATGAATTGAATTTGAAACAATTTCCTTCTTCAAAAGAATCATAACAACTCGTTTCAGAACTTTTTTAATGGTT
Organism: Marchantia polymorpha subsp. ruderalis; assembly: GCA_037833965.1. Lineage (NCBI taxonomy): Eukaryota > Viridiplantae > Streptophyta > Marchantiopsida > Marchantiales > Marchantiaceae > Marchantia > Marchantia polymorpha. Next base: position 8,386,986 of record AP031352.1, on the reverse strand, counting down.
GGAGTCCAATTCTCGATCCAGGAATGATACGTGGGGGCGAGTACCAGTTAAACAGATGTAGACAGATATCTTTTTGTGCTCGATGGCGAGCTTGAGATTAACTGGTCGAATACGGTTCACTGGAACTATTGGTCGTGGTTATAAACAGAGATGAAATTTCAAATATTTTGAGCTTACACGTAATGGAATTAGATGGTTGTACATCCAAGGAGAAGTCATCTGAAATGCATTCGGCTGTTGAGTATCTCATGGGTCCAATCGGTAGGCGGACAAGGTCCGTGTCTGGATTCAGCCCAGAGTAGACATTGTCATGCAATCCTTGTTCTGCAGACGAGTCGAAGTCAGCGGATAAATAACACAAATTGACTAATGCAAGTCACATTGTTCACCGTTCTTGCCATGCCATGCCGTTGCACAACACATCTGTCGTGACACGCTTGAGTACGGGATCGAAGTATTTACTCGAGACATTGACATGACATGCTTCTGTTGGGTCACAAACTCCCAGATCGAGCTACCGGGAACTTGATTGCAACAACGACAAGTTGCAAGTTAAGGAAAGTCCTTCTGAACAGATAAACGTTCCAAACTGGTTGTTCTATTTCTCTTTCTGTCGCTATGACTCGAATGGTCACCTCTGCAAACGCACACACATACCTGTCAACGCGCATCATAATATCTGAATCTTTCAATTCGATTTGAAACTCGACACCATGTAATTGGAGCTCACAACCTCCTGAAACTCCGTGCATAAGCTTTTTCAATGGCACTCAAACTTTGAGTCATTTATCACTAAAGAGTTGAGTCATTCCTTACTTCAGAAGACTGCAACATAGAAAGACCATGTGGAATTCGATGCATTCAACTGGCTGTCCATTCTCAACGGTATAAAGAGAATTGAAATTTCTTACGAAGACTGGTTCTGGACCGGCCAGTCGGCAGTCGTGAGGAGTGGAAACCAACTATTTCAACAGTCTTGTAAGCTGATTAGTTTACATTTCAGCTCATAAGAACTGAATTGTGCAGTGTTCTGATTCAATGCTATGGAATCACAACTGATCGTTCGATTTTTGATTTGTATCATTTGATCTTTAGAATACTTTTAACATCAGATTTCACTACCTTGATCATAAGATTTTTCAAAGTTACCCAAAAACACTACACTAGCATTAATAAGTTTGATGTGATTCTAAAAACTTTAAGTTTCTAGTTTCTCTGTATAATTTGTTCTTATGTGAGTTCATAGAAGGTACATAGACATAAGAAATTATGAAACTCACTCTGTACTATTTTATGTGGAAGAAATTGTGTGGTCATTCACAAGTAATAATGACTTGAAGTAGGTAGACAACTTTCACATTCTATAAGAAGGTTTTGTGAAACCCATGTTTGTACTATGTTTAACACGAAAGCGAGAGTATTTCATTACATTCTGTAAACAATCACATTAGAACTTGTCTACTAAGTGCATTAGCTTTGATCCGAAATTTCAGCAACCTCACTTTGGACTTTTAGTCAATGAAGCATTTGTACCCCTCATTTATTCTAGTCTCTCAGAACTATCGAGGTAAAAAACACTGATTTTCACTTTCCATAAATCTCTACCTTTTTCGGAAATAAGAACAGAGTAGAATTGAAATTCTCCTCTGTCGGAGCTCCATCAAGTTCAGTTTGAATTATATCAAAGCTCTACCCCTTCAAAGAAGTAAATTAGAGAAGGTTTTAGGCTCTCTTAAACAAAGAATCAATATTAATTGACTAGCGACATTTTGAACAGAGTTTATATATCATAAATTATTTTTGTGATTAGAGAACCTATAAATCTAATAGAATTTATAATATATTATTATAAGAATTTTTTCTTGTAAGGATCCGCTACCCAATCTAAAAAACGGCTTTGAGATGAAAGAATCTCTTTTCTACTGATAAGTTCAAATAAGATGCATATCTACCTATTCATATTTCAAATGATTCTGGACTGTTTTATACAAGCAGCAAAACTTTTCAAATTAATTTTTGTTTGTTTCAATCGTTTCCCTTTTCCATACCATAAATTGCTTCGCATATACAAATATGCATATATAAATACATGCGATATAAATACATATCACTTTGAAGAATCAGCCTTTCGGCCCCAGAGTCTGTCCTAATTTGTCCTTCCAGAAATGGTAAGTTTAGATTTCAGAACGCTACAGAAGTTCATGGATTATCGGAGAATGTTTGAGTTATCAGTCGATAGGATTTCGTCACAAGTGTCTCTCGGTCATTAAATCCGATGCAATTCAACGTGACCTGTCAGATGTTAACGTAGCCATGACGATGTGGATAGAGGCCAGGTGCGACGGGCGCAACGGATGAGTGCTGGCGAATTTGGAGAAGGACAGGTGCGTCTAATCTCCCACTTATGCAACACGAATAGGCTGCGATCGTTAGGAGTCATCCCCGTTTATATCGACCGCACAGAAAATTCGGCGTCGGATTTCTTACCGGGCATGATCTCCAGATTATTGCAGGTGACTTGGAGAAATCAGAAAGTCTTCATCTATGACCAGAAAACCCTTCTCCCTGTGAGTATGCTTTGGGATCTCTTTGGAGGGAATGGGCAAGTAGTGGTTCCTTGTGGTCAGTATAGAGCAAAGTCTGCATTCCTCGGGAGATTTGTTTCGGACACTTCTCCGCGCCTCGTAGTAAAGGATTATGGTTGAAACGGTTAAAAGCCAAAGCCAGTCCTTCCTGGGCGACAAGGATAGACCGAGCCGGAAGTCGTCGGTCATAGTCAAGTAAACGCTCTGTGTCGTTCTTAAGAGAAGGTATGATCGATAGAAGCTGCAAACGGATCTCAGCTCGAACAGACTGTTCCTGAATCCGAGAGTTTTTATGTGCAAGTGGTATCTGTGCAGAAGGGTCAGAGATCTCATCACATGACAGATGGATGGGGCCTAACTACCAGTGACGAACACATCATAGGCAGTGATGGAACAGCCAAACTCTACTTTGAAGGTCCGGACGTTTCATTATTAGGCAATTCCATCAACGTAGGTCTAGATTATGTGTACAAGGGCGACATTTGGAAGAAAACTAGAGCCACTGGTTGTTATGTCTGCTCTATCAATGTTGGTTGCTGATGTTGGAGTTGGCTTTCATTTTCTCTTGAACGCCAGAATACTCTCAAGTGCATCGCCGTGTGTCTAACCATGTGGATCTAGGCATCTCTAGCACCAACAAGTTCAAGCTTTCCAAACGGATGTGTAGACTCAAGTTTGCCCACTAACGGAGGAAAGGTCTTTGGTGCATGCAGACGTGAAGGTCTTGACAATTAAGGATGAAGATAAAGAAGTGGGATGGCTCAACGAACTTGAGTTTGTGAATGGGGAAATTTGGGCAAATATATGGCAGCTGTGTATTGTCTCAGGAATTTGACGCCAAGGATTGTGCGATCGATCATTTTCGAAGTGTCAGATGATAAAGGGATCAAACTTGTTTAAGTACTGTTGTTGCGGTGGATCGGCTGTGCACCGAAGAATAATGAGTATTTAGTTCTTGGAATGAAAGGATTTGCATGTACTACATAGCTCCTGTTCTACCATTCCAGCATTCACGGCAGATCTTGAAAGGTCATATATACTGTCTGAAGATGTGGTTTGTGGTTATTCAGGGAGAATGCATTGCGCGCATTTCACCTGACAACGGAAAAGCTACTGGCTGGATTCTTCTACAGGGTTTGAGGTAGGTCCTAAACCTCCCAGTTTTTGTAGGTTCTTGATATTTTCAGAAGCATATGACCAGGCAAGCTAGCCTCTTCAGTCCGAGAGGTAAACTTGGAAAAGCCTTTCCACCAAGGTCTCCAATTCCACTGTCATTCGCAGGAGAGAGAAAGCAACGTTTAGCAATAGGACTTTCATTAGTGCAGCACCGCGTCAATTTTGTTCTTTTTTTGAAAGCATGCGGTCAGACAGTGCTCCGCCCTCCGGGCATGCCCCCCCGCATGTTTCGCTCACTTCACCAGTACGAAGGGTCAATTTCTTATCCTACTAGGACTTTGCCCTTGATCATCATCTCTATTATTGTAGTTTTTATTATCTGTATTTTATAGCCACTGTTTTATTGTGATATTGGCACGAGAAATATTATCTTGGCCAAAGGATGTTTCTGATGATTTGTTGAATGGATTGCAGAAGTTCGCTTCTAGCTAGGGGTGCTCAGGTAAAATCTTCAATCGACCCCTCAGTGTCCTGTATTTGCAAGAATCACAAGTTCTGTATGCGAGATTGTTATTTACATGTATCCTTGCGGTCTCGAGAATGTCAAGACTGAAACCTCTCTTGTATCACAACAGAACATGGACGTGCTGAATGGTATCGCTTGGGACAAAGAAGGAGACAAGTTGTATGGTGAGTGAATTTTCTTCCTGATGGTTTGTCAACTGCCTCATTGAGACTTTTGCTGTGCTTCGGTATTTGTTTATCTACACATGATTTATTGCTTTCGCATTAATGCATACTTGATATAGGTTTTTGTTTGCACATGAGGGTTCATATAATAATAGCTCAAATGGGTTCTCGATCTCAAACGTTACCGAGTGCTCATTAGAGAAATAGAGGCTGCTCCAAGGATCTTACGTCTCCAGTTGTGATGTTTGCACCGCATCAAAGTATGTGATAGTGGTGGTGTAAACTGCAGATGTACAGTAATTCAACATCAGGGTGTACTTATATAATGAGCAATAAATTACTTTTGTCTTCTGCAGTTACGGGAAAGATGTGGCCGAAGCTTTTCGAGATAAAATTACTTTACAAGACGCACAACACAAACGGCAGCCTAGAGTCTGTTAGGACTTTATGCAATATCGGGCACAAGGGATTCACTTACTTTGTATTCTTTTGTATCTGGATGTCGCCAGCGCAGACATCTCCTCCGAACTATGCAGACAGGTTTGGGTCAGAGGAGGTTTTGTAGATTAGATTTGTACTTTCCAATTTCCATTACATTGCATTGGTGGATGGTTGTCGACCAAATGAAGAACTGCTCTTTCTCATAAACGTTATTTCATTCCGAATAGATTGACCAACGAACGAGAATGAACGTATTGAGCATATTGCCATCTGGTCATGTTGGGTCATAATGGAGAATATTTTACTGCGCTTTGCTGCTATCAATCAATGTTTCTCAGCTCGAGAAAGTATAAAATGTCTGAAGATTTCCCTTGGAGTTACTGCTTAAAAAATGTGATCGGATCGCTTACGGACTTTCTATGCAAACATAACTTGTATTCAGCTTTAGGATTAAGTTCTCCGAGAAACGTATAAAATGTCTGAAGGTTTTTCTTGGAGTTACTGCTTAAAAGATGTGATCGGATCGCTAACGGACTTTCTATGCAAACATAACTTGTATTCAGCTTGAGGATTAAGTTCTCCGAGAAACGTATAAAATGTCTGAAGGTTTTTCTTGGAGTTACTGCTTAAAAAATGTGATCGGATTGCGAACGGACTTTCTATGCAAACATAACTTGTATTCAGCTCGTAACCAAAAGAGGATTAAGTTCTCCTCCTGTAACTTTGGACATGGAGTCCGCTGGATCAAGTCCTCGTTCCGGGCCGATTCGCACACTGACGCCTAATCCACAGCTTTCCAAATCCATCAAATGCACCGGTGCTTTGGCTAAAAGCTAGTGCCAGCTGCTTCGCTCCCACTAGAGTGGCTAAGGACTTGACATTGTTCCAGGGGATAACTTATTTCGAATTTCTAAAAAAATTCGCGCTTGCGTCTTCCACTCTGTGCAAACCAGCTGACGAGCATAAATCTGGTTGAAATCATCGATATACCCCGTTCACGTGGTTTGCTTCCACAAAACCTACAGAGCATTTTTCAGGACGTAAGCCTATCGAGGCCGCACGTGACGTCTTTGCGGTTTCTAGGAAAGAACGCACCGCATGCTTGTATTCATCTGTATGCCTTCTGAAGTGATCTGCAGCATATCCAAGATAACTCAGTCAAGCCTCCATAGTGTAGCAAAACTGGAAACTCACAGAAAATCCCAACCGTGTTCTTGTCTGAAGCCTTTTTTCACAGAGACAGTATGTCCAGCTACTGAAGAGACATCTCGTGATGAAGAAATGACCCACAAGAGGTTCCTCATTATATAATGATAATGGATTCCTTTTCTTCACGAAAGTGAGAAGAGTGATCCATAGAGCAAGTTGAAGGCAAGAACATAAACCCCTAGCGTTGTAAAATTTGAAATCTTGAAGATGCGCAAATACGAGTGGCTTCGTCTTACCGACATGAGCCGACTTCTCCCACGCAATCATCGTTACTTTGCAACCAAGATCAGTCATCCTTGAGCAAAAATCTTCAATGATGTTGAATGGATGAATGTCATCATCCTTGGAGCACAGAACCATGATAGGACCCATTTCCTGGCAAGCTTCACTTCTTCAATGCAAGTCCCTGGTAAAATCTATAAAGAGCACAATAAACGCGCATACTTGTTTTTCTAAGTTTCTCAGTCCTTCTATGAAGCAGTGTCAAAGCATATAGTGTGAGTTTCAAAGGTATACCCCAGATTTGTAGAGCGTAGTCCACAGCTCCTTGTTCTGTGCCTCAAATCTCTTCAGCCAGATAAAGTCCATCAATTTCGCAGTAGCATGAGCAGCCCAAGTCACGACTGCCACTCTCTTCCGAGTGTTCAGAACTGATGGGTGACTGGCCATATTTGCTCCGATCTTGCTATTAAAATCTGCTGGACTTGAATCATGTATTTGACCAGCATAGCATTTCCTTACGGTTTTGTACTTTTCCTACACCATAGCTTATTGCAACTGAAATGTTAGACCGCGTAAGCCATCTTGATAACACCATCAACACCAACTGCGGAATAAAGAATCTGACGAAATACCAGTTAATGTCAGGATATCATTATCTTGACACTTGTTAAAGTGTCAAGATAATAATATCCTGACATAACCTGGCCATCTTGGATACAACTCTGGATAACGAGTCTGGCTGTGCTAACGATATCTAGCACGCAAATTGCAAATCAAGTCTGTCCAAGAAGTCTACTTCAATGTTCAAAACGACAACAGCTTCTGCCATCGCAGATATGGATCGGTGAACGCACCAACGTGCAATCTACATCCACGCACGTACCCTGAAGTATCTGCAGACGAGATCGTCCAGAATTTTCAGAATAGGGGCCAAAGAGTGATTCATGATCAGTTTTCTGTTGCCTTGATTAAATAATGCCACATCTAAATGAGTTTGGAATGCTGAGATGCGTAATTAGTTATTAGCTTCTCGACTGTTACCTCCTACTCCTAAACTATTTGTATAAAATGTAAAGATCTTTTCAATCACCTGGAAAATCTTCCACAAGCAGGTCATGTACCCGCCAGAGAATGTAGCGAAAACAACAGGTCTCGGCCTCTTCTCGAGCTCCTGTTTGAAAATGTAGGATAAAGCTATTGTTAGTTGAAAATTTCGTAAGCTCCCGACCCTGGACAATTTTAGTGAGCAACCGACCGGGCTGAGTTGGATCTTACAACGCACACGCACGTGTGCGTTTCATGGCGAAATCGTAAAGGCGGCTGTTTCACAAAGTTATGGAGAAAGTGAAGAACTAAGAAGGCAAGGACTTTCTGACCTGAGCCAATTCATCGAGCACTTGTAGAGCTAAGTTCTTGGCCAACTCTGGAAACCAGCTGTAAAATATGGGACGATCACCATGTAAATCAGCTGCTGAAAGTCCCTTAGCCTAACAACGCAGACAAGGAAAAGCAGCTTGACTACGCTATCAATGGAGCCATGTAGACATGAGCCGAATTTTTGTTCGCGAAACGCTGGCACATGAATTCCTCCGTTATCTGGCGTCTGATATCAGGAAAGATTTCCCACAAGCAAAAATTTGAAAAACCAGGGACCATTCACTTATTCTAAAATTCTAATTGATTGATGCATTCTGAACGAGGAAATCGAAGAGAATGGAGCAAGTAAAGTCGGGGATTGAAACGAACAGGTTGAAGACTTTCGGATGGCTAATGAGAGAATCCCACTTGCTTGAAGCATAAGAGCGAGAGTAGTGCTCCAGCTGCCGGGGCTTCGAAAAAACCCAGGCCGTAACTACTACAATGCCATCCGACTCTGAGGACTTGGCACGCGTCCAGAACAAAGGCTGGTCGCCACGGGCAACTGAACCAGCACCTTGCACCACCATCTCGCCGTTCTGTCTCGCTGAAGCCAAACTTCTCGCTGGATTTTCTCACACTTGATCTCTTCGTTGTCGCTCTTCGATCTCTACGAACGATAGCGAGCACGAGCACGAAAATCCGCCACAACGTCCATCAAAACTTCGACAAAGTTTCACTCACTGGCTAGCCTCTGCACCTTGACCCAAATGTCCTCAAGTGCTGAGAACATAAAACTTTCCTCGAGCAAAGGAAACGAGCACATGAATCTCAGTCAGAATCCAAAGTTCCACAGTTCCAAGTAAAGAAGTGCAAGGTATTGGGATCTCTTAAAGTTCCTCGAACTCTGCATATGGTCGTTGCCGGCCTCGAGCACAACCAGAAGAAATGACTTTCTGGGCAAGCTCTGACTACATGGGAACAAACCTGGGTAACCAAAGATCGCTACTGCCTCAAAATGACTCGCCTCGCCTGGTGTCCTCCTCACAGGAGCCGTGCTGACCCTCAAAAGAGCAGCTTCGTAGACACTCTGCACTCTACCGACTCTTCGGTCTCTTTCCCGCTGCAACGAAGAGTTTATTGACTACTTTAATTCGATCAGAGCGGGAGTTCATTGAAGTAACAATAATGTGCAGACGGCGACAAGTTTATGGACTAAACGAGTCATTTCTGAAGAAGACAACAATCTCTTTCTCTAAATTTGGTTTGGACTGTAGCGAAGTTCACATGTAGAGACTCAATCATAGCACTACTCGATCCGTTGCTTAGCGGAGTCATATATTAAATCAAACCTCTGACTTTGTAGCCAAAATATTTGTCAAAGTTCTCAAGTGTCCTTGACATTAAAGTTCAAGCTATATTCACGTGCTTTCAGGCTCAAATTATCCCTCCACCGCGTTTCGTTCTTATATCTTCTGTCGAGCATGGAATGGACCTCGGAGGGCTTCCTAACACAACGCTCAGCTACTGCAGTCGAGTACCGACTGCGGGACTAAAACCTCAGCAATAAACTCCTCGCCTCATGTCTGCTGGGCCGTTCAAGTCAATCAGAAGTTTCCGATTTTGATTTGAGTGTTGCGTCTCTGAAGTTCATCACATTGTGAGAGACCCCGAGAGTTGTATATTTTTGACACTTATTCCACTTCACAAAAATGATAACTGGCCATGGCCTAAAAGCCTCCAAGGAAAAGTCTTGGCCGACCTGGCCTCACTTGCCATATTCGAATTTCGGTGCCTTCTATCTAAGTACATGGTCGTCTGGCAGCCTTGCACGTAATCAAGAAATCAAAGGCGGGGTCTTCCTCCGGGCCTTGCGACAAATTTTCTGGTATAAAGTGGGTTCAGATTCAGCGAAATCGGCATGACACCCAATCAAGCCGTACACGGGTGAAACCAAAGGAGTAAGATGGGGCTAGGCCCAAATCAGTCCGGTCAAGATGGTGCTTGCATGAAGTTCCCGAACTCATCTTCATCACCACCAACGCCAGACTCGGATGAAGTCGGGATTAATTTCATTCTCGGAAGTGGTATGTTGAAATTGACACCTTGTTCTTGTTCATATCTATGAGGTGTGGAGCTCGTGGGCTTCTCCTGCACAATAGATTGTGAGATAGCCACGATCAGAGCAACACTATTGAGCAGAGAAAACTGCGAAAACACAGATTCCAAAGACCACGAGATCATACACTAGAAAGATCCAAGTCCTTCTGACAGCAATTCTTCATGGACACACAAGTCGCTTCTGTACTAACTGTACTCATCAGTATTTGCCCGTATGAGTTTCTCATATGAAGAGAAAATCAACTATATCAAACACAATTCTCCACAAGTGAGACATTTCTGGATCCCTTCTGCAAATGAACAGGTTTAGTTGGACATTCAAACTGCCATGTAAAATCAGATGCCCACCGGAAGCTCAGGAACGCTTGGGGCGGTGAGTCCCGAGGACAATACAGTTTCTTCTCGTACTTGTCGCGTATCCACTTCTCTACCTCCTCATTAGTGGATTTCGGACTTGGACGAATATAACCATCAGGCACCTGGCCTGTTAATCAAACATACATCATTTCTGTATGCTTCTCCTAATCGCAAATCTCAAGGCGAGTTCCTCAACCTCATGTTATGAATGGATAGATAACATAAATGCAAATCACTTGAGATCAGCAAAATCTGCTCTTCCTACGGAAACACATCGTTTATGATATTTCATTGATAAATGTGCACTAGCTCTTGTCTGATTACGAAGACATTCTATATCCCCACGAGAATTACCACAGTTTCATCGGCATAACATTCAGTATGATAAGATTTTGCAAATTATGATAATGATACGCGGTCATGCCAGTGTCCATATTATCTCATCCATCCTCTGCTGCCCATTAAATCTGGATATCATTTTGCTGATTACTAATCCAGCTCCCATATTTTCGATAATTCTCTGCAGATTTCGACCTACTAACAAGAAATGGGTAAAAATAGTTGACTAGGCAAGAGTTAAGCAAGTTAAATGCCCATATCCCCATCCTGAAACAGCAACACGTTGTCCGCCATTCTCTAGTTCTGCACCTATAACCAGAATGGCATGCAGCAACATCAGTGATCTGTGTTTTTTCTGTAAACCTCAACACAGACGTAGCAACAGTTTCTACACTCTCGAAATGAGATCAAATGAACCTAATGATGACCAACGAGGTTACTACATTTCACTATTAAGAATCATAAGCAAGACGCCAAATCGTCTGATGTTATGACAAGAGTCACATAAACCAGAGGTAAAACTGCAGGGGATGATGGAGCTGATTGAAAAGTATGCAATCAGCTTCCGAGTTGGTACTGTAAGACAAAATAAGTAAGTAAGCAAGGAGGCGATAAGTTCTGAGGGAGAAAAATACCTTCCCAGTACGAAGCAGCACGCTCATTGCCGATGGATTTCATCCTGTGCAGCTCCTGAGTAGACCAACTGTCGAGTCCGACACACTTAGTCCGGGTGACATGCGCTCCAACATTGCGGTGTATCCCGTAGCAGTGATTGCAAAGCCAAATTCCTAACGTGATATTTGCATATCGTGGCCTGCTTGCTTTGCAATCTGCACAGTATTGTGCAACCGCTGACATTACGGCGCTATCCATATGCAAGCTTTTCCACAACTTCAGAATCTTCCAGTTTACTCCAAAGCTTCAACTCTACTCGAATGAATGTGTCATGAAAACCCAAACAACTGAAAGAACTGCGTTCTCCTCACGACGGTGGAACTGGAGTACAAAGCATGAAGAAGTACGATAAACGATGAAAAGCCATGGAAAGAAACTAGAGGGCAAACAAACACCATCAATCAACCGATAGTGATGCTCGTATTTTCCTTCCCTTCACATGCCTTGCATGTCTTGCTGGGACAGAATCTTGAATCTTGAAACTCAGCCGAAAGCCCTATAAGCTCTAAGCCATTACTGTAGTTGCGACGACTAAGCTCGTAGAATTATTCCAAATTTTGCGTCAAGGTGCGCGCGGTGGTCATGTCTTAAATCCCATGAAGCCAGCAACAAGGGGAACTCGCTGGATAGACATTGCCTAAACTCCCTGTGCCTAAAAATTTCACTCTCTTGATCATAAGATTTATCAAAATTACCCAAAAACACTACACTAGCATTAATTAGTTTAATGTGATTTTAAAAACTTTAAGTTTCTATGTAATAATCCACTAAAGGCTAAAACTGCAATATAGCAGCAAAAAGGTCGAACCCACAGGGATAGAGTCAACACAAAGAGTACTAAATGTCACGTTTTAACAGACTATTGAAGAGTTCAAATTCTCAGGCGACTGTCACTCCCAGAAATACTGCAAGTGCTTAACTCGGAGGTCACTTGGAGGACGCATAGTGCAGCGTAGTTCACTCCAACACACACCTGAAACTATAAAAACACATCTCAGATGTCTGTTAGGACCTCTACTTAAGATTCAAGGGGAAAGTTTTTCACGAGTACATTCAGAGGATCTACAAGTAGTGTTCTCCAACTCCGGATTGTTAACTCTGACGGCTAGTGCAGAGCACCCGGGTTAGACTTCCTATTTCGGATGCGGTACCTTCGTCAAACCGAATTCACTCTCACACAGTGAACAACACACTCAACTCACAAAACGTGCAGAGAATGCAGGACCCGAACTGAGAAACTCAATGGAGAAAAGATCAAGTGTCACAACTTAACAATCTATTGACGAGTTTGAATTCTCAGACACTAGTCATTCCCAGAAATACTGCGGAGGCTACACCGAAGGCGCCTCAAGCAGTCTACAACCTGAATTGCTAACCAAGATTAACTCAAAGTAACAAAACTTCACTTTGGCATTTAGGGGGAAAAATACCGAAAGAGTACAAATAGGAACAATCAGCCAAAGGTGTAAGTCCGAACTGCTCAGGTTCTAACCAGACTACACTAGCTCAGAGCATTCGGTCGAAGACCTTCAGCTACAAAATGCGGTAACTTCGTCAAGCTATAGCTCCTCTTGCGCGGTGACAAAACTAAGGACACAAACGCGCAGAGAACATGAGTTCCTGAACTGCTCTTCCGAAACTGGAAAATCCCCAAGGCGAAACGCCTTGAACTACTTTATACCTTATAAGTCATAACTACCTAACACTCTACTCTATGCTACCCTACATGGCATCTGCTATGCCTTCTGTGCGAAGGTCGACCGCGCAATGTCTCCCTATCCGATCAGTCTTCTGCTCTACTGCGCAATCCTAGCCGCCGCAAGACCACGGTCACCTCTGCCTCGAGGTTCGCAATGGCGTCTCGCAACCTCGCCAAGAAGGAATCTAACCGCTTCGACACTCGCCGTCGGCTCCGACTGTCACCCGACATCAAGGCCGCCGCACGAATCTCTAATTCGCGCAAGGTCATTCTTTCTTGCACTGCCATCTCCCAAAGAGTGTAACCTCTCAGACACTGATTCACGTGCGCGACTAACTCCTCTCGCGTGCGATCTGTCGCGCGCCGATTGTCGCCTTCAAATTCCACTAACTGCAGCTCCGCATCCGCAGGCTGCGGTCTCAATTCATCGCACTGCGATTGCAGGAGACGCAGTAACTCTTCATCTGCCTTGCGTGCCATCTGACACTGCTCCAACAATCGTGTTTGTCGCATGAGCACCTCTGCCAAGGTGCTATTCTAAATTCGCTCCGAATGAAGCTCCGCCTCGATCTGTGCGCGCTGCTTCGCGAATTCGCGCTGGGCTTCAGCTGCTGCGTCATCGCGCAGCAACAGTACTGCCTTTTGCAGTTTCCGCAAGAGTGTAAGATGTCCGTGCAGGACATCGTTCTTCTCCTCCAACTCTCTGTACTTGCGGTCCAGGGAAATCAGTACGGGATTCGTCGTGACTTTGATTCGCGTCCGATTCCTCACCAACTCGACGTAGGATCCCCGATGGCGGGGATCAGCATACTTCACCACCTTGCAATCAAGGTGCCGCAATAGTGGTACCACCTGCTCGCACAACACTCCTGTCGGCGTGCCTTGCACCGACTCAACTTCCTGCCATTCCGAACTCGACTCGTCCTCTGAGTCGAGGATCTCTGTCGCCACAGAAATCCTCGGCGATTCCCTGGAACTGGATCGCGTGGCTCTTTCTGCTGCGACCGCCGCTCCACTCCCTGCTAAGATCTCCAACGCTGGCACATTGGTCGATGCCGCATGCCGTCTTCCTTGGCCCGAAGGCCTTCTTGCTTCCTCCGAAGGCGTCCGTGCCTTCGGTGCAAGGAGGTCCGCTGTCCTCCCGCTAACTCGTGCACTCGCATCCTCCCCTGAGGATGGCGAGTTTCTTCTCTCCGCGGCTCGTCCGGTGTCCGCGCTGCTTGCCGGCAGAACGAACTTGCGAGCTTTTTGCTTCGGCCGACTAGAGGGCTCCTGAATCGCCCAACTTCGGGCGGGAGCAGCAGAAGCTTCTCGTTGACTCTGCTCCGCCTCTCCATCCCACTTCCGCTCCATCAAGTGCAGTTTGAACTTCATCAAAATTCTACCCCTTCAAGGAAGTAGATTAGAGAAGGTTTTAGGCACTCTCAAACAAAGAATCAATATTAATTGACTAGCTACATTTTGAACACAGTTTGTATGTCATAAATTATGTTTGTGAATAGTAAAATTATAAATCTAATAGAATTTCTAATATTTTATTATAAGAAATTTCTTTTGTAAGGATCCGCTACCCAATCTTAAAAACTGTTTTCAGATGAGAAAACCTCTTTTCTACTGATAAGTTCAAATAAGATGCATATCTACCTATTCATATTTCAAATTATTCTAGACTCTTTATATACAAGCAGCAAAATTTTTCAAATCATATTATTTTTGTTTCAATCGTTTCCCTTTTCCACTTGGACCATACTTACACTTATCTCATTTAAAAAAAAAGTATTTCTGTATACATATACTACGGACTTATGAAACCTTTGATGTAGAATCACACTGTTAGAAAAAGAATTTCAGTGAAAGTTGGTCTATAAAATACTGTACGTGCAATTGTTCCACTTTTGTAAAAAGGTAATAAATTTTCAGTTTATTTACAAATGAAGGAATTTTACCTTAAAAGTAGAAGCATTATAAGTAATAGAGTTGTTTTGATTAAAAAAGTTCCTTTGTCTACATATGAGATCTATAAAGTGAAGGAAAAAATAACAAGTTGCAAATTTTCACAAAAATAATATAATCAATCATGATTCGATCAAACTAGTACTGATGTAGTCGTCATTCATGCGAATCTCGGATGTTTTCCTCGGACAAAAGAGACAAAGGTTGATAAAACCACTAGCACTAGTTCTCAAGAGTAGTATAAATAAGTGTATACCAGTTCAGATCAATAAAGTGACTGTGGGCTCAAACAGAAATTCCGAGGACATTCCGGAACTCTTTACAAGAATTTTTCAAAATGTAGTATAATTGATGTTATACTGGTTCAAATCAAGAAACACATAGCAGCGATCCAACAGGATAATTTTGAGTTCAATCACATCTCTGGGATAGATACTGGACATTTATATTAATTTTATGATGGTTCAAAAGGCACAAGTGCACTGTTTACATGTGGTTGTACGTAAAGTAACTGAAGCTATATACTACTACTCGGACTAATAGTCCAATTCCATGGAAGCGTTAAGCCTCCAGCAACTGATGGTTGAGATGTATCTATTACAGGTTACTATTACATTACTAATGGGACTATCGTCGGATAGATAAATCGGTTTCATCATCAGTAGTCGGGTTCTTCATGTCCGTATTGGTCCGCGGTGGTGGGCCCGTACACATCCGCCCGGTACTAGTATATAGCCGTATGTGTATATATAGTATATAGTATTTTTCATATTCATGTGGAGATAGCCACATTTTACTTGTTTACTTTACGTAAAATCATGCTGTCACGGGTCATGTACAGTATACACTCGCTTAAGTTCGCACCCACATAAATCCGCATCCCTAAGTCCATATTTTTCAAACAAAATTTAAAGTATAAAAGTTCTAGAGGTTATTATCAACAGAAGTCAAACTTTTGATTAATGATGATGCATGTATGAGGCAACATGGTGGTTTCTCATTAGAGATTAGATCTCTCTCCCTTTTGGCCCTCAGGTTGGATCTTTTAATCACTGCTTGTATCTGAGTCTACTGGTTTTCATCCTACTTCCTATTCGATGTGTCTTACACCCAATTTCATTCTTGATAATGCTTCACTCATATCAATCTCTACAGACTTACCAGTATCTGAAATATATTGTCTCGGTTATTAACTATATCGCCATGAGTTCGTTGTAGAAGGTGTTGAGAAAGAACAGCACAAACTAGTTGAGTTGAGTAAGATATTAGCAATCCTTTCCTTAACAATTGCAATACAAGTTAAGTTACAATACTATTAAACTAATTGTAATAAGAGTTGAATCAGATATTAGCAATACTTTTCCTTAACAATTGCAATACAAGGACTATTAAACTAATTGTAATAAGCGTTGAGTCAGATATTAGCAATACAAGGACTATTAGTAATGCCAATGTTAACCTCTAAGCACAGGGTTAATAGTTTTCTGGGATGAAGTGAAGTGTGGTACGAAGTATCACTACGTCTGGAAAATCATTGGAATGTTGTCGGAGACTTTTCTCGTCATTGAGACCCTTTGACAATAGTTAGTTAACATAGAAAGACCGCGAAAAAATTAAAATCACAAGATGAGATATTACTAAAGTCCGCATCTCAGATAAGTGTAATAACCCACCAAAGGCTAAAACTGCAGTATGGTGGTAAAAAGATCGAACCCACAGGGACAAAGGCAACACACAGAGTAAAAGTGTCACGTTTAACAGACTTTTGTAGAGTTTGAATTCTAGGCGACTGTCACTCCCAGAAATACTGCAGTGCTCGACTCGGAGGAGGATCTCGACTCGGAGGATGCTCGGAGGATGCACGGTACAGCGTGGTCACTCAACACACACACACACACCTGAAACTGGCGAAAAGCACAACTCGGAGGTCAGTCAGGACCTCCGCTTCGGATTTCAGGAGGAAAGTGTCTCACAAGTTCACTCAGAGGTTCTGCAGGTAGTGCCTCCCACTCCGGCTTTTACTGCCCTTCCGCCAGGAACTAGCGGGGGTACCCGGACTGGACTTCCCACTTCGGAACGAAGCCTCTACATACGCCGTGGACGTCACCCTCGACTATCACACCGAACGCAGGGAGTGCAGACCCAACTGAGAACTTACTGCAAACACGATCCAGTAACACACACACAACCTGAATTACAAACCAAGGTTTACACGAAGTAATGAAACTTCACATTGGCATTCAGGGGAAACTTCCCGTAGGAGTACAATCAGGATATGTCACTCGAAGGAGTAAGGGGGAACTGTTCAAGTATCTAACTCGCAGCCGGCTCTGAGCATCAGAAATCACCCGCAGGTGCAGATCCGCACTACTCAAGTCTCTAACCGGGTGCTAGCTCTGAACATTCAGCCGAAGGCCTTCAACTACAACATACGGTAACTTCGCTATGCTGCAGCTTCTCTACGTGGTGCCAGGACCAAATGCACAAACACGCCAAGAAAGTGAGTTCCTGATCTGCACTTCCGAAACTGGAAGAGTCCCAAGGCAAAACGCCTTGATCTACTTTATACTCTCAAAAGATCCTAACTAGCACTACACTATCCTATCTACCACTCGCAGCATCTGCGCGAAACCAAACTACTCTACTGCACTCAGCAGATCCGGTGCTGCGCCTCCTGCGCGCCGGACTGCTCCGCTTACTATCTCTACCTTGCCAGTCTTCCGACCGGCTGCGTAACCCCAGGCGTCGGAGCGCTGTGGTGACTTCCGACTGTAAGTGCGCCATAGTGTCGCGCGCACCCGACAAGAAGGTTTCTAATTTTCTTGCCACTCGCCGCCGACTCCGACTGTCACCTTCCGTCAATGCCGCCGCCCGAAGCTCGAACTCCCGGAGTGTAATCCTCTCTTGAGCGGCCACCTCCCAATGGGCGTATCCTTTTAGACAACGAGTCACCCGTGCCGCCAACTCTCCTCGCGCCCTGCAGCTGCTCTCCACCTCGGCCAGCTGCATTTCTAATCCTGCACGTTGTGCCCTCAATTCCGAGCACTCAGATTGCAAGTTGCACAACAACTCCTCATCCTCCTTGCGGGCTCTTTGACTTTCTTCTAAGGCGCGCGTCTGGCGCGCAAGCTCGGCTGCTAGGACTTTGTTCTGTCTCCGCTCCTCCTGCAATTCCGACTCGATCTTTGCCCGTATTAGTTCGGCATCCGCCTGACTCTTCGTCGCCGCATCCTCCTTCTGCTGCTGCAAGGCTTGGTATAGCTTCTGGGTGACCGCCAGGTGTTGTCGGAGGGCGGTGTTCCTATCCACATATACTTGGCACCTAGAGGCCCACCTTGCCACCTTGCTCCTCGTCCTTCGCCTGATTGTCTCCACATAAGACTGCGGTTTTAAGGCACTTGCGTATTTGGATGTCTTGCGATCCAGATATCGCAGGAGTGGAACTATTTGTTCGCACAGCACCCCTGTTGGCGTTTTCTGCACCGAATCCGCTTCCTGCTCTTCCGAGCTCGTATCATCCTCAGTCTCGAGGATTTCAGTCGCCACCGAATCCCTTGGCGACTCCCTGGAACTGTGGCGCGCAGCAGCTTCCGCTGCGACTGCTGCTCCACTGCCTGCTAAAATATCCAGGGCAGTGGGAGATCCCACTGCTTGAGCCCCTGTTCCGGCTCGATCTTCGGTTTGTGTAATAACCCACCAAAGGCTAAAACTGCAGTATGGTGGTAAAAAGATCGAACCCACAGGGACAGAGGCAACACACAGAGTAAAAGTGTCACATTTAACAGACTTTTGGTAGAGTTTGAATTCTAGGCGACTGTCACTCCCAGAAATACTGCAGTGCTCGACTCGGAGGCTCGACTCGGAGGAGGAACTCAACTCGGAGGATGCTCGGAGGATGCACGGTACAGCTTGGTCACTCAACACACACACACACACCTGAAACTGGCAAAAAGCACAACTCGGAGGTCGGTCAGGACCTCCGCTTCGGATTTCAGGAGGAAAGTGTCTCGTAAGTTCACTCAGAGGTTCTGCAGGAAGTGCCTCCCACTCCGGCTTTTACTGCCCTTCCGCCAGGAACTAGCGGGGGTACCCGGACTGGACTTCTCACTTCGGAACGAAGCCTCTACGTACGCCGTGGACGTCACCCTCGACTATCGCACAAAACGCAGGGAGTGCAGACCCGACTGAGAACTTACTGAAAACACGATCCAGTAACACACACACAACCTGAATTACAAACCAAGGTTTACACGAAGTAATGAAACTTCACATTGGCATTCAGGGGAAACTTCCCGTAGGAGTACAATCAGGATATGTCACTCGAAGGAGTAAGGGGGAACTGTTCAAGTATCTAACTCGCAGCCGGCTCTGAGCATCAGAAATCACCCGCAGGTGCAGATCCGCACTACTCAAGTCTCTAACCGGGTGCTAGCTCTGAACATTCAGCCGAAGGCCTTCAACTACAACATACGGTAACTTCGCTATGCTGCAGCTTCTCTACGTGGTGCCAGGACCAAAATGCACAAACACGCCAAGAAAGTGAGTTCCTGATCTGCACTTCCGAAACTGGAAGAGTCCCAAGGCAAAACGCCTTGATCTACTTTATACTCTCAAAAGATCCTAACTAGCACTACGCTATCCTATCTACCACTCGCAGCATCTGCGCGAAACCAAACTACTCTACTGCACTCAGCAGATCCGGTGCTGCGCCTCCTGCGCGCCGGACTGCTCCGCGTACTATCTCTACCTTGCCAGTCTTCCGACCGGCTGCGTAACCCCAGGCGTCGGAGTGCTGCAGTGACTTCCGACTGCAAGTGCGCCATAGTGTCGCGCGCACCCGACAAGAAAGTTTCTAATTTTCTTGCCACTCGCCGCCGACTCCGACTGTCACCTTCCGTCAATGCCGCCGCCCGAAGCTCGAACTCCCGGAGTGTAACCCTCTCTTGAGCTGCCACCTCCCAATGGGTGTATCCGTTTAGACAACGAGTCACCCGTGCCGCCAACTCTCCTCGTGCCCTGCAGCTGCTCTCCACCTCTGCCAGCTGCATTTCTAAATCCGCACGTTGTGTCCTCAAATCCGAGCACTCGGTTTGCAAGTTGCACAACAACTCCTCATCCTCCTTCCGGGCTCTTTGACTTTCCTCTAAGGCGCGCGTCTGGCGCGCAAGCTCGGCTGCTAGGACTTCGTTCTGTCTCCGCTCCTCCTGCAGTTCCGACTCGATCTTTGCCCGTATTAGTTCGGCCTCCGCCTGACTCTTCGTCGCCGCATCCTCCTTCTGCTGCTGCAAGGCTTGGTACAGCTTCTGGGTGACCGCCAGGTGTTGTCGGAGGGCGGTGTTCCTATCCACATATACTCCGCATCTAGAGGCCCACCTTGCCACCTTGCTCCTCGTCCTTCGCCTGATTGTCTCCACATAAGACTGCGGTTTTAAGGCACTTGCGTATTTGGATGTCTTGCGATCCAGATATCGCAGGAGTGGAACTATCTGTTCGCACAGCACCCCTGTTGGCGTTTTCTGCACCGAATCCTCTTCTTGCTCTTCCGAGCTCGTCTCATCCTCAGTCTCGAGGATCTCAGTCGCCACCGAATCCCTTGGCGACTCCCTGGAACTGTGGCGCGCAGCAGCTTCTGCTGCGACTGCTGCTCCACTGCCTGCTAAAATATCCAGGGCAGTGGGAGATCCCACTGCTTGAGCCCCTGTTCCGGCTCGATCTTCGGTTTGTGAAGGGGTCGACGCCGCAGTGACTTTTGTCACTCTTGCACCGCCCGCTTCTGCTGCCTGTCCTTCCGGCGCAATCTGCGCGGAAGGTGTCCTTGCTGAAGGTGCGTCCGCCGAAGGCGTCCGCACACTGGTCGTTGGCCCCATCCGTCTCGCAGTCGGCGAATCCGGCTGACTCTCTGTTGTCCGACTCGCAGTCGGCCGACCAGCAGTTGTCCGACTGGGAGTCGGATACACCCTGCGCGTCTTGACTCCACTTGGCCTGCTTGTTGGGGGCGTTCTTCCAGAAGTGCCTTCCGCCGAAGACGACCCTCTGAGGATTGTTGGCTCGTCAGCCAAACTCTCTTCCGTTTCCGGCCTGCTGTCCGGTTCAACGCGCCGTTCAGTTGGCCTTCCTTCCGTCTGTCGACCTTCAGTCATCCGACTCGCAGTCGGCCGGCTGTCAGTCCGTCCATCTCCTCCCGAAGGCCGTGGTGCCTTCTGTGCAGAGGTTTCTGCCGTCTTCCCTAGAACCTGAGCGATTATCTCTTCCTGTGTGAGATTCCGCCGGGTCGGAGTTCGCCTGGTCTCCTCAGTAACAGTTGGCATCCTGCGTGCCCTCTGTTTTGGTCGACTATGAGGCTCGGGGGTGGGCCGACCACGAGTCGGCGCAGCTGGTACTTCCGGCTGCCTGTCCTCAGGTCTCTCATCCCACTTCCGCTTGCGCGGAATGCGCTCACTTCGACGTTCTTCTGCTGCTCTGGCTGGAGCCGGAGCCGGAGGCGTACTGGCAGGTTCCTCGTCCGGATCCGTGTCTACTTCGGCCTCCCTCGAATATCTACCTGGATAAGACCGGCTCAGCTGCGGAAACCGAGTTTTCTCAGCATTCGTCAAACATCCCATCGCCCGGTAAAACACGATTAAGTAAGGCGATAGATGATTGAGCGTTCCTCCCCTCTCTTCTTGCGCATGTTGGCGCGTCACCTTCCACAGGAGCCGTGCCCAATGCACCGGAGCTCCTGACGACACTAGCTCCACGAACTCTACCTGCCAACCATGCATGTAAGCGGTCTTGGTCGGCTGCAATATCTGCAGCAATGCTGTCGCGACATTTCTCCGCAATCGATCCTTGTAATCCCGAGTCCGGAAACCGTTCTTGGGATGTCTGGCCACTTTGAAGAGCTCATTGTAAGAGACTTCTTCCTCCGGGGACACCTTCACGCTATCGGCCTCGAAGAGGAGATCCCCTTCCTCGCCGGCACACCTGCCCAACACCTGCGCCCAATTGCAAATTTCCCATCTCTCTGGGTGTGGGCGAAATCCGCGAGAAGGCTTGTGTCTCTCTTGCAGATACTCGCGCACCATCTCCGGACACGTCCAATTCCACCCCCAGAGGAGAAAATCGAGCTTCAGCCTCGTCAGCACATCTTGAAATGCGCGTAGACCGATCTGCGGCACCCTGAGTGGAGACACTCGCAGTTGGGGAACCTTCGACATTGCGTTGCCTGCACACACAAACGTTCTCCCTTTCGCTCACTCTCTCACAATCGCCACTGCGCGTCGGCCACTCAAGCACTGACTGCTCACTCTCTCTGCGCTCGTTCAAGATCGCTACTCCCAATTCTTTCGAGGTCCGCCAAGATCCTTGTGCAACTCGTCTCCGCACTCTCTACTCTCACTGCAGGTCGCTCCGCCCTTGCGCGTAATCTTGGAACTGGAAATTGCAAAGTCAAGAATGAGAGAATGAGACTGGAGCGCAGTCTTTTCTTCTCCGATTTCAAGAACGTCCA
The DNA here is from genome assembly GCA_037833965.1 of Marchantia polymorpha subsp. ruderalis. NCBI lineage: Eukaryota > Viridiplantae > Streptophyta > Marchantiopsida > Marchantiales > Marchantiaceae > Marchantia > Marchantia polymorpha. Next base: position 8,364,734 of record AP031352.1, on the reverse strand, counting down.
ACGTTCTTACTGGTTGCAACGTACGCAGCCGGCTATACGGCTTAACGGTTCGCCCTTTGCATGCGCGAATTCACGTCTCCACCTTGCGCGCATTCGCATGCTTAAACGTTGAATTCTCCCGCCGCCGCCACCTTCCGGACTCGAGTCCGCTGCAGGGTATACGTCGGCCCTGTTGTCTTTTCCTAACCCGCCCTTCTCCGGAGGCGTGTCGCCGCTGGTGCGTTCATTATCCGTCGGCGCCTTGCTGGAGGCGCACATCCAGCCGGAGCGAATTACGCCGGCGCGCAGTCGTACCGCCTATTTTGTCCTTTATGCCTCGTCCGTTGCTGCCAGCGCATATCCGTCAGCGCAACTCGTGCCAGCGCATCCGGCCGTCAGCGCCACGTCGGAGGCGTACATCCGACCGGCGCTTTCCTTCCATGAACAGCCGCCAAAGGCGCTTCCGACTCTGAGTTGGTTTCCTCCTGTGAGCGCGTGATTCCGCCGAAGGCGCATCGCCGAGGGCGTACGGGAATCCTTTCCGGCTGTGAACCCTAGCGCGAACGGCGCATGTCCGGCTACGAGTTTTCCGACGCTCATAACTTCTCCATTCCTGATCCATCTCCGGCGCTCTTGGGCTCGTTAGAACGAGCGTCCCGAGCTCTTTCTAATGCAACTTCAACCAACTGGATCTACCGTGTATCCCGATTGTTATGAAGGTTTTCCCTTTCCGCGCTAGCGGCGCTTCGCCGAAGGCGCACTCATGGTCGGATGCCTTTAGAGGTCCGGGCCCTTCTCCTGACGTCTTTAGCAAAACCTCCTCCTGAGGTGTCTGCGCCGGAAGCGTAGCTTCCTTGTACGCTAGAGGCGCGTGAGTAGAGACACCTCAAAAAGAAGCCTTTGCCGAAGGCGCCGAAGACGTTGGCGTTGGTACATCCGACTACGTGATTCTTTGTGCCCTCGTGACGATCTCATCAATCCACTCTATTTAGCGTACCCTTCTCTAGCTACAAACACTGCTTTGGTACTAGTTTTCTAAAATTGTTTAAATTCTGCAAAAAAACAAAAAGTGTGTTACCACAGTTTGTGAAGGGGTCGACGCCGCAGTGACTTTTGTCACTCTTGCACCGCCCGCTTCTGCTGCCTGTCCTTCCGGCGCAATCTGCGCGGAAGGTGTCCTTGCTGAAGGTGCGTCCGCCGAAGGCGTCCGCACACTGGTCGTTGGCCCCATCCGTCTCGCAGTCGGCGAATCCGGCTGACTCTCTGTTGTCCGACTCGCAGTCGGCCGACCAGCAGTTGTCCGACTGGGAGTCGGATACACCCTGCGCGTCTTGACTCCACTTGGCCTGCTTGCTGGTGGCGTTCTTCCGGAAGTGCCTTCCGCCGAAGACGACCCTCTGAGGATTGTTGGCTCGTCAGCCAAACTCTCTTCCGCTTCCGGCCTGCTATCCGGTTCACCGCGCCGTTCAGTTGGCCTCCCTTCCGTTTGTCGACCTTCAGTCATCCGACTCGCAGTCGGCCGACTGTCAGTCCGTCCATCTCCTCCCGAAGGCCGTGGTGCCTTCTGAGTAGAGGTATCTGCCGTCTTCCCTAGGATCTGCGCTATTATCTCTTCCTGTGTGGGATTCCGCCGGGTCGGAGTTCGCCTGGTCTCCTCAGTAACAGTTGGCATTTTGCGTGCCCTCTGTTTTGGTGGACTGTGAGGCTCGGGGGTGGGCCGACCACGAGTCGGCGCAGCTGGCACTTCCGGCTGCCTGTCCTCAGGTCTCTCATCCCACTTCCGCTTTCGCGGAATGCGCTCACTTCGACGTTCTTCTGCTGCTCTTGCTGGAGCCGGAGCCGGAGGCGTACTGGCAGGTTCCTCGTCCGGATCCGTGTCTACTTCGGCCTCCCTCGAATATCTACCTGGATAAGTCCGGGTCAGCTGCGGAAACCGTGTTTTCTCAGCATTTGTCAAACATCCCATCGCCCGGTAAAACACGATTAAGTAAGGCGATAGATGATTGAGGGTTCCTCCCTTCTCTTCTTGCGCATGTTGGCGCGTCACCTTCCACAGGAGCCGTGCCCAATGCACCGGAGCTCCTGACAACACTAGCTCCACGAACTCTACCTGCCAACCATGCATGTAAGCGGTCTTGGTCGGCTGCAATATCTGTAGCAATGCCGTCGCGACATTTCTCCGCAATCGATCCTTGTAATCCCGTGTCCGGAAACCGTTCTTGGGATGTCTGGGAACTTTGAAGAGCTCATTGTAAGAGACTTCTTCCTCCTGGGACACCTTCACGCTATCGGCCTCGAAGAGGAGATCCCCTTCCTCGCCGACACACCTGCCCAACACCTGCGCCCAATTGCAAATGTCCCATCTCTCTGGGTGCGGGCGAAATCCGCGAGAAGGCTTGTGTCTCTCCTGCAGATACTCGCGCACCATCTCCGGACATGTCCAATTCCACCCCCATAGGAGGAAATCGAGCTTCAGCCTCAACAGCACATCTTGAAATGCGCGTAGACCGATCTGCGGCACCCTGAGTGGAGACACTCGCAGCTGGGGAACCTTCGACATTGCGTTGCCTGCACACACACAAACGTTCTCCCTTTCGCTCGCTCTCTCACAATCGCCACTGCGCGTCGGCCACTCAAGCACTGACTGCTCACCCTCTCTGCGCTCGTCCAAGATCGCTACTCACAATTCTTTCAAGGTCCGCCAAGATCCTTGCGCAACTCGTCTCCGCACTCTCTACTCTCACTGCAGGTCGCTCCGCCCTTGCGCGTAATCTTGGAAACTGGAAATCGCAAAGTCAAGAATGAGAGAATGAGACTGGAGCGCAGTCTTTTCTTCTCCGATTCCAAGAACGTCCAACGTTCTTACTGGTTGCAGCGTACGCAGCCGGCTATACGGCTTAACGGTTCACCCCTTGCATGCGCGAATTCACGTCTCCGCACTGCGCGCATTCGCATGCTTAAACGTTGAATTCTCCCGCCGCCGCCTCCTTCCGGACTCGAGTCCGCTGCAGGGTATACGTCGGCCCTGGCGTGTCGCCGCTGGTGCGTTCATTATCCGTCGGCGCCTTGCTGGAGGCGCACATCCAGCCGGAGCGAATCACGCCGGCGCGCAGTCGTACCGCCTATTTTGTCCTTTATGCCTCGTCCATTGCTGCCGGCGCATATCTGTCGGCGCAACTCATGCCAGCGCATCCGGCCGTCAGCGCCACGTCGGAGGCGTACATCCGACCGGCGCTTTCCTTCCATGAACAGCCGCCAAAGGCGCTTCCGACTCTGAGTTGGTTTCCTCCTATGAGCGCGTGATTCCACCGAAGGCGCATCGCCGAGGGCGTACGGGAATCCTTTCCGGCTGTGAATCCTAGCGCGAACGGCGCATGTCCGGCTACGAGTTTTCCGACGCTCATAACTTGTCCATTCCTGATCCATCTCCGACGCTCTTGGGCTCGTTAGAACGAGCGTCCCGAGCTCTTTCTAATGCAACTTCAACCAACTGGATCTACCGTGTATCTCGATTGTTATGAAGGCTTCCCCTTTCCGCGCTAGCGGCGCTTCGCCGAAGGCGCACTCATGGTCGGACGCCTTAGAGGTCCGGGCCCTTCTCCTGACGTCTTTAGCAAAACCTCCTCCTGAGGTGTCTGCGCCGGAAGCGTAGCTTCCTTATACGCTGGAGGCGCGTGAGTAGAGACACCTCAAAAAGGAGCTTTTGCCGAAGGCGTTGAAGACGTTGGCGTTGGTACATCCGACTACGTGATTCTTTGTGCCCTCGTGACGCTCTCATCAATCCACTCTATTTAGCGTACCCTTCTCTAGCTACAAACACTGCTTTGGTACTAGTTTTCTAAAATTGTTTAAATTCTGCAAAAAAACAAAAAAGTGTGTTACCACAATAAGTCTTCACCAACCTTCTCAGATCAAAATGCGGACTTAACCGAGGTTAGACTGCACCAATTCACATTGGTGGGTGTATACGGTCAGAGCACGTAAACAATTAACTTGTGCACTCGTCCTTGAACCTTCATGAAATTAATATAAATGTCAAGTATCTACCTTTCAGATGTGATTGAACATAGAGGATTGTCAAAGTGCGCGTAGTGAGGAGGGTACACCGATGAATTCGTCAAGCTGATAAATTCCAGCACACCGTCGGGAGGCGAGTATAAATCCTGCTCACCGTAAACCACCAACATGGGCAAGTCGCTGGGGATATGTTTCGGGTCGTAAGTCGGAGGGGGAAACCGACCCTCCCACTTACGAGACGAAACATATCCCCAGCGACTCGGTTTTCCCGTCGTATGCTAGCGCATTCAAGGCTGCCGACCTGTAGTCGAAGAGCTGAAAGGAAGCCGTCGAAATTCTTGTATGCAAGCAGTTCACGCGATGATGTGAGAAGTGGGTCCATGCTTCGCTCAGAAAAGAATTAATTCCATGTGAAAACTCGATCCTGCCTTCTGATGTATTCGAGATCGATCGTCAAGCTTACCCTGACGGAGGTGCTCGAGATTCTTGTACGACGCCACTCCATCCCACACGTGATCGAGCGAGAGCACATTGGGACCTAGGATGCAATCGGGCATTCATTGTGTACATGCAGGCAAAGCAAAAGGCACAGGGTCAGATGCCATTCCGATACCGCAAAGGATACATCGATGGAAGGCTATTGATCCATCGATTCTTTCCACTAGCCCATAGTTCTAAAGCTCTGGGGAGAATCAAATGAAGAGGTCGAACCACAGACGAGACGCCGGCCCGTAAAAGGAATGGCATCTACATGGAACTCCCTGCGACGCCACGAATCTGTATTAGTTCCCGCTCTTTCCTAACTTCACCGAACTCATCTCATCGCTGCAGACCTGACAGTGTACAGATTGAAGATACTCGAATTCACGTCAATTCATGCAACCGTCCGTCGCCTCGAGCGTGCTGCTGCCTTACTGCTGGAGTACGACGATTGGCACGAAAGCAGGCTCAAACCATTCTCTCATGCCCGACGCCTGTAATTGCAAATAAGCGTCTGGTCATAAACATTACCTTGCATCGTCGATTGTCTAATTGCAATCCAATCCCGTATGTGTCATTAACCATTAACAGCCAACAATGGGGGAAGGCGGTAGGAGGCCTCAACACTGGGAGAGTACGAGGACTTGGGAGCAGATGATCCTCCATCTCCATCTATAAATTCACCGGGAGGCCGCGAGGAGGAGGAAACAGGACTCGGAGTCTCATATTTATCGGCTGCGGGGGAGAGTATGACAATGGAGTTGAAGTCGATCTTCCTTTACTGACTGTGCCTGGTGGGGAGCAGGAGGAAGACGGAGCTCCATATCCACCAGGAGGAGAGTAGGAGGAGGATGGCGGAGATGGTGTACTCTTGGAGCTGCTCGTAGGAGTGCTTGCGTAACTTTGTTCTAGAATCCATCGCCAGTTCCTGAGGCTGTACCCAGTTACAGCCTAAGGAACTTGCAGTGGATTCTTGAACAAGGGGAACGGACTCTTAGGTTTGCGCTGCAGTTTAATAATCGGCTCCAGCTCTTCCCACACAGACTTGTCCATGCTGTCCCGGGTATAACCCGATGCAGACGAAGCATTTAACTATCGTCCGAATACACCTGCCAGTGTAGACAAATTACACATACACCGTCCAAGTTCAGCTATCTTCTCGTTGCAGAATCTGATTGGCCCTATGGCTTCTTAAACCATGCCAAACAAAAGCGAAGGTTGAGGAATATTTTTGCCACTATTCTGATTTAGAAGACTCATGAGTAGGGCCGACACAGTAGCAAGTAGCGATTGAGATGACTTACCTCATGTTCTTTGCAATCGTATCCTCTTGGGATAACGTGAAGCTCGGAGAAGATTTTCGACGCATGCAAATACATGGTCGGTATCTCCACGCCTCGCTCACAGCAAGAGTGGCAATTAAAGCAATCAGAGCTCGTGTTAGTGACAGCCATGATAAAGGCCGATTGCTCGATCCCATTATCTCACTTGGCTGAGGATGCACAACTGTCATACACTCTATGTTGCTGTACAGATTGTGTACCTATCTTTTCGAAGATAGGTACACAATTATTCATTTGCAAGGTCTATCGTTGTAGAAAGCTCGCTTTTTATCTGCAGACAAATTTTTTATCTATTCTGAAATTAGTTCAGAAATCTAAAACAGCAACAAACACTGTGTGACAGTCGTGCATCCTCAGATACTGATTCATCACAACCCTGCTCCTTTGAACCTGTAGCCCGAGGTTTCACGCCAAAATCTCCTTGTCTCAACCGAAAAATAAATTGAATTTGAAATTTCCGTCTGAAAAAGAATCGTAACAGGTCGTTTCAGAACGCATGGAACGTTCAAAACGTTCCTCGTAAGCGATTATGGAGGGTAACCTTCGTAGTTAGATACAGAAGCTCGCTCATGTATTCCCTTTGGTTGACATGGCATTCTGGAAATTGCGCTTACTATAGCAAACAGTGATTGCTTACTGTTCAGATAACGTGTTGACGTATCGCCCCACTAGTACTCATGATCCTTCGCCATACGAAGTCAATATTTGTCGGGTTGCTCTTATTCGGAAAAAGATCACAGACCAGTGTAATAATGTACGGCTATACAATAGACAGAATGAGTAGAAAAGACCGGCCTGTATTGATCCGATATCCGGATCCGTTGTTGACGCTCAATTAAATCTATTTACATAGAAAATGAACCTATGATTGAGGTTTGTGGATTTAGTCTATACATATCCGTAATGATTTTGCTAATTTTCTAAAGTGAAAGTATTATAACAATGTGAAAATTTTAGATGTACCAGTTTGTCTTTCATATAACGTGTTTTGAAAAGAAGTAGAAATGAAACTGACAAGAAAATTTTGTTTAATTTAATTTTCTTTTAATGTTCTAGCTATTTATTACATGAAAAATTTGATGTAAATTTAAAGTAGTTGGAAAATTGTAAACTGCTCTTTCACAAATTTCTTCATAAATGAATGAACTTAAAAGAAGCTATAAATTTATGTTTATTTCTCAAACAATTGTTAAAAACATATTTACAAACTTAGACGGTTCATTTGCTCAAAGAATTCAATAGGTGGAAATAGATAATGACTAAAATTATTTAGCTGAACTTATGATAAAAATGAAAATTGAATGAATACTATTAGAAATCAAATGACAAATTTTTTTTTACATCAAAAACAACATATATTATTTCATTGAAGACACAATATTTGATAACCAATTTTAACTATTGAACATTGAACGTAAATTTCATTCAGTTATTTGGATGAATTTTACATATTCAATTGCAATGCATATTTAACATGAATTAATTTAATCTTGAGACTATATGTATACAATAAAAAATAAAATTTTAAGTGAACATCTAAGTTTTCATTAAATTTTATGATAATTTATATACAATTTTTTTTGTAGAATTATGCAAAAATCTAATGTGTATTGAACTGAAAATTTCAAGGTTTAAATTTCAAAAAAATAAAATTAATTTCTTTAGAAAACTAGGAATTTAAAGTTTATAAAACCACATCAAACTAATTGATGCTAATGTAATGTTTTTGGACAATTCTGATAGATCTTATGATTAAGATAGTGAAATTTGATGTTAAAAATATACTTATGTAGTTAAGTAATACAAATCAAAAGTCTTAACATCATTTATGGTTTCAATAGCATTGAATCGGAACACTGCAAGTTGCAGTTCCTATTTCCACAACTTTATGAATATTTGAAATGTGAACCAATCAGCTTATAGTTGGCTTCCACTACTCACGACTGGCCGGTCCAAAACCAGTCTTCGGAAGAAATTTCAATTCTCTTTATACCGTTGAACAGGCAGTTCAATGCATCGAAGTCCACATGGTCTTTTTAGGTTGCAGTATTCTGAAGTAAGGAATGACTCAACTCTTAGTGATGAATAAATCAAAATTTCCTTAAACATGCTTTAAAAGCATGTTTAAGGAGTTTGTGAGCTCCAATTACATAGTGTCGAGTTTCAAATCGAATTAAAAGATTCAGATATTATGATGCGCGATGACAGGTCTGTGTGTGCGTTTGCAGAGGTGACCATTCGAGTCATAGCGACAGAAAGAGAAATAGAACAACCGGTTTGGAACGATTATCTGTTCAGAAGGACTTTCCTTAACTTGCAACTTGTCGTTGTTGCAATCAAGTTCCCGGTAGCTCGATCTGGGAGTTTGTGACCCAACAGAAGCATGTCATGTCAATGTCTCGAGTAAATACTTCGATCCCGTACTCAAACGTGTCACGACAGATGTGTTGTGCAACGGCATGGCATGGCAAGAACGGTGAACAATGTGAGTTGCATTTGTCGAATTTGTGTTATTTATCCGCTGACTTCGACTCGTCTGCAGGACAAGGACTGCATGACAATGTATACCCTGGGCTGAATCCAGACACGGACCTTGTCCGCCTACCGATTTGACCCATGAGATACTCAACAGCTGAATGCATTTCAGATGATTTCACTTTGGAAGTATAACCATCTAATTCCATTACGCATCAGTTCAAAAACTTTGAAATTTCATCTGTCATAACCACGACCAATACTTCGAGTGAACCGTATTCGACGAGCTGAAACGAGCTGTTACGATTCTTTTTTCACAAGGAAATTTCAAATACAATTTATTTTGCGGTTGAGACAAGGAGATTTTGGTGTGAAGCCTCGGGCTACAGGTACAAAGAGGCATGCTTGTGATTCATCACAAGCTTGTGAAGAATCAGTATCTTTTCCAAGATACAGCATTGATTTGCAAGTTCTATTGTTGTAAAAAGCTAGCTTTTTGCAACGTTAAAAAGCGTTAGTTTGCCGATAAAAAGCTAGCTTTTTGCAACGTTAAAAAGCGTTAGTTTGCCGATAAAAAGCTAGCTTTTTATCAGCAAACGAACTTTTTATCCATTGTGAAAGTAGTTCAAAACTCGAAAACAGCAACAAACAGTGTATGAAAGTCGTGCATCCTTAGCCAAGTGAGAAAAATGGGGTCGAGCAATTTGCCTTTATTATCATGGCTGTCACTATCACTATCTCTGATTGCCTTTATTACTACTCTTGCTGCTGTGAGCCAAGGCGTTGTCATACCGACCAAAACTAAGACAGAGTACATATAGATGAACGAATGCTCTCCGTTGAGAACTAATGTCCAACAAAGAAACAGGATATAAAACGTTTGAGAATTGGAGGTAACAAACATGGATAGTCTAGTAGACTTGCAGATAATAGAGTAGAATTGGTTGTAACTTGGAATTTGATGTAGCTAAGCAATCACTGACAAGAAGATGCTCAGATGCAGCTTGATTTCTTGCTTTTAAATGTGAAATTTAAGTGGCTTCTTGTATTGACATCCAGATACAATGTGCTGAGTCTCTGCGATCATGAGAGCGAAGAAAAAACAGCAGTTTCAAACACTAAAATAGTTGTTCGCATCTACTTGATCAGATGACATCCCAGTGTAAAAGCACGACCTCTAAGAATTGTGATAAACGAGTATTTGAGCCGGTAATTCTCCGGTACAGTGGGCAACTCATTGGGCCTAAAGAAATTTTTGGGGAATCCTGGCGTTTATTGCTGTCATTGAAGGTAGGCCGGGTGGGGATTTTCGGTATTGAAATGTATGACAATGAGCGTTTACACGAGCGTTTTCTAAAAGACCGAGCTCTTGACCAAAAAAAAGAAGAGCTTGTCCAACATGAGAAAAAGCTGTCACAAAATGAGAAAAAGTATGAGCAGGATAAAGGAAAAGTCGACTTTTCCTTTGAGTACGAAAAGTCGACTTTTCGTACTCAACGCCCCGCGTCCGGAGGATGCACAGTAAGCATTTCCTTAAAAGACTGGAGGGCTTTTAGCCGGAGTCAGTTTTGATTAAAATTTCAGTCTAACTCTATGAAGAATTGCTTTCAGCACTTTTGTTATGTTCAACGAGTTTTTCATTTGAAATTGAAACCGAATTTATGTGCACAATTTTATATGAAAAACTTAACATAACAAGATCTTAACAATTGATTTCAAACTTCATATGAACATGCATTGAAATTCAAAGTTTAACAAAATTAAACATTTTTTTGAGCAAGTTTTTAAATAAAAATGAGATCTATAGCATGCAAAATTGAACGAACAATGCGACTACATTTGATGCAATTCTATAACACAAAAAATGTATACAAAGTTCTAGTTAACATCTTTTTTGGAATCATAACATTTTTTCTGTTCAGAGAAAATCTTTCAATTTTTTTCATAACATCATCAGTATCAATCATAAAAAATGTCTAATTGTCTAAAAACTGATTTTATATTTGAATTTTGAAAAATACAAAAAGTTATAATATTACAATAATTTTATTTTCCATATATTGCGTGTTTAGCTCGTTGAGGTTTTAGTCTTTTTTTATTATTTGTATAAAATTTAAAAGACTAAAATATATTTAGTTAGTTTCTCTCAAAATTATGTGAATTTCGATTTTTTGTGATGATTTTTATTCTTTTGATATATTTTTATACAAAATTTGTTGCACAAATATTTGCTTTAACTTGTAACTTCCACCTTTCATTATTTTACATCTTTTATTATGTTTAAGTTACACTGAGTTCATTTGTGTTGTTAACTTAAAATAATAGCGCAATCGCTAATTGAAAATGGAAAAACATGTTATTTTCAAACTCGTCCAATTAATGACTTATTAAAATGCAGAAGAGCAACTGACGAAATTCTGATTATTGACACAATGTTTGACAAAGTGCGAAACACTTAAAGTACAAAAATTTCAAACATTACAATAGAGGTTGAGAGTGAAACACAAAAAATAAAATAAAATTTGGAATAACATCTTTTTTAAGAACATATAATGCTGAATTACCTATATAAGTAAAGATTTGAAATAATGACAATGGAAAAAATGCAAAAATGTCAAATTGTTAAAAAATACACGTTGTGTATTTTTTGTCAACATGCTTTAATGTATGTAATAACTATATGAGTTGTATCAAATCTATTGAAATTCTTGTTATAATTGAAATGTTTGTAAACTTAATTCAAAAGTGAATTATTATTATCTTATCCATGCCTAAGCTACTTTTGATTATATTTAGCTACTAATTTTATACATAAATTTTTACGTAAAATATATTTTACGTAATTTGTAAATAGATTTTCTAAAAAGATTTTTTTTTCTTGAAATTCAAAGTTTTGAAGTGCCAAAATAATCAAATTGCTATTAATAAAATCTTTGAAAATAGCAAAGTGACAAAAAATGTTAAATTTACACATTAATAAAATGAAATAAAAATTAATATCTATCGTACTAATAGGTAAATTTAGTGAATCAGAATAAAATTTGAAGTTGATTATTTTAGATTTGGATTTGAAAAAAATATTCTGTCAAGTGTGAATTTGGTTTGAGAAATTGTATGAAAACTATAATAAATGTTATACAAACTTGTATGCAAATTGATTTTTAATTGATTTGATAATTTGAAAAGTAATGATAGAGGTTACAACTTAATAATTGGAATTCATTTTTAAAAAATTAAAAATACTTAAAACACATTTCAATAAATTTTTTTGTGAAGTTTGAATAAGAATGCATTATCCTATTATAATATTTTACAATTATTATGTGATACAATTAAAAAAATTTAAACAACACAAAATTTTTTGATTATACCTGTTGAAATCGATGAGACACACAAAAAACTGAAAGAAAAGCTTTAATCTGTGCATTGACTAATACAATGCGATATCAACACAATACTGTATCTTTTATTCATTTTCATCATTTGTAGAATTCCTCATTATTGTTTTTGACAACGTTGCATTTTTTCAAAGTTGTAAATTTACATTTTTTGATGCTTTCATTTCTTTGCATTTTAAATTTTCACCGCTTTGATGCATTCGATGCTTTGACAACTTTTTTCATTTGGACAATTTTTGTCATTTAACCTATTTGTTATTTTGACTATTTTAATATTTTTTTTTGGCATTACAACTTTTTTAAATCATAGATTTTTAAGTGTTTGCTATCTTTGATTCTTTTTGCTTTAGAACCAATTATATATATTTAACTCTCTTGCATAAAGATTTTTTTTCATCATTTCAATATTATACTTTTGTTAAGACGAACGTGCAAATATTTTATATTTCATCTTTTATACAAAGATGATATTGCATGATATTAATGCTCGTAATTTATAACAACGAAATAGTTTGTTTTTTTGCAATCAAGTTACTAATTATTTAACTAGAGTAAGAAATTAAAGTACAAATAATGTAGTAGTAAATTGTTAGATTTACTTGACGTAGTAAAGAGTGAAAATCTAAAATGTAAAATCTAACAACATACATCTAGATTGAATATTATGACAAAAAGGTTTTCGCCAGAAGTAATAATTTGATTCATAATATCGCAGATATATTCTCTTTATTATCGCATATACTTCTCTTTACGAATATCTTATCAGAAAATCTCGACACGTTTATATTGACCACTGTAGTACGTTCATAAATAGTCCGTTCAAAAGGTACGAACGCAGCCGCCCATGTTGGTGGACTGGTGGATGGGAGATCAACTATCCTGAAGAGTATGGATAGCGGGCCCGATGCCCTACCGTAAGAAGTAATGAGTATCCTAATTATGGCGCCAGCTGATGAATGCAGTGCTGTTAAATACACATGTTAGTGTACTCAACAGAGCACTGCCTCTCATTTATTTATAATATATGTGTCGTGCCGTTGACTATGTCTCTTCGGGACTCGGAAAGCTGTTGGAATCGGGTGATACTTCGCTCTGGACATGTCGTGAACGTCAACTCGGGACTGACCGAGACAGGGTGATTGGAAAACTTGATGGTATATAACGCGGCTTAGATGGGCTCATTCTCAGATCGTTTCATGCTCCGCTTTCCTGCATAGAAGTGCACCTCACCAGGACTGCAACGACAAACACTCGAGTTAGATAGCTCACCAGTTCTAAAATGAGTCCACAGCAAAACTTTGGAGATGACGAAGCTGGGATGCTGCAAGCTTTGCAGATGTCTGTGATGGTTACCCTCCCATTCACTTTGAAAGCTGCTATAAATTTAGGTGTACCAAAAATCTTGATGGACGCAGGTCCTGGAGCTGAGCTCACTGCTGAAGAGATTGCGACGTCCATTGCCAAGGTCTCGGACTGCCGTGCAGATTCCAAAAATTTGGATCGCATCTTGAGAATTTTGGCATCTCACAACGTCGTGACGGAGATTGTATCGAAGGATGCCAATGACTCTGACTCTGCTCAAAGAAGTTGTGGACCCACTTCCACACTCAAGTACTTCACTGATAACGAAGATGGAGTTTCCCTAGTTCCATTCGTTTTTATGCACATTGATCCTGTTTTTCTAGCATCCTATCAAAACCTTCACTTGCCAGTTCTGGATGTGAATGTGGAGCCTCATACGCTTGATCATGGGATGAACTTGTTTGAGTATATTGCAACAGATGCTAAGCTTGACAAGCTGTTTAACAAAGCCATGCATGATCATTCCAACATAAAGATGTCAGCGTTACTGAAGACTTACAGAGGCTTTGAGACCTTGACCTCATTAGTAGATGTGGGCGGTGGGTTGGGTTCTACTTTGGCCATGATCCTGTCCAAGTACCCCAATTTACGCGGAATCAATTTCGACCAGCCACATGTTGTAGCCAATGGGCTGCAAGTGCCAAGTACGGTTCTCTCTGAGTCCCTTTCTCGCTCCATATTGTAGACATATAATATACACCATTATCTACAGCTCTATATCCACAAAAGTCGACTCAGCTCACTGTACATTACGGACTTTCAATATGTGTTGCAGATTTGGAACACGTTGGTGGAGACTTCTTTGCCAGTGTGCCTGAAGCCGATGCTGTATTCATGAAGGTCTGTATCTTGCTCTTGCCTTGAAGATGTATTGTTTCTCGAGTAGAAGTTGTGATTGCACAGAATGAGTTTTCACGTTTTTCTCTCTCTAATTTTGTGTGGAATTGCAAACCCTCGAATGCAAGAAGTATTTTTAGAGGAAATTGGTTCTCAGGGTGATTCTGGATTGCATGGTCGGCGATCTAAGTCCATCTTTGTTTGTGGGATGGGGACAGTGGATTTTGCATGATTGGGATGACGAACGATGTGTGAAGATACTGAAAAACGTCTGGAGAGCCTTACCTCCTCATGGCAAGGTCATCAACCTGGACGCACTGATGTCAGACATCTCAGATCCATCCCCTGCAACAAAGATCTCCTTGTACATGGATATGATCATGATGGCATGCACTCCAAGTGGAAGGGAACGTACACTGTCCCAGTTCAAGAAACTTGCAGCTGATGCGGGATTTAAAAGAGTTGAACTTGTTGCAAAAACAAGTCATATGTCAATCCTGGAGTTTTACAAAAATTAATTATTTTTATTTGGATCCGAACTTTATTAAAAAAAAGAAGAAGCTTTTCTTAGCGATAAAACCAACGTTGTGCTAATTCTGATCCAGACATTATCCACTTATAGAAGCTGCCACTGAAAACCACAACCGTACCTTCAATTATTGCAGGTACATATGTATAGTTCTTAGAAAAATCACAAGGTCCAGGTTGTTATCAATGGTTACCATTTACATTACCATGTACAAACCCACCATAATACAAACCCACCCCGGAAGGATCTCGGACCAGCCGCTTGTTAGCTAGCGTTAGCCCAGCCGCTTTAGCGAAGCTCTCAGACAAGAGACTTGTTTGGAGTTTAAGAAGTGTAATACGTCTTCCCAAATTGGTAAGCATTCCGTTGTTACCGTGATCATGAAGTGTTTATGCTGGTATAATTGTCAAGTTGCATCGAGTCCATGACAGGAATCGGTAGTTGTTGAACTAGTTCTATCCTGAGAGATATGATGTGTAGTGCTGGTACTGTGTTGGATACATGTATTGATGGCGTATCCCCATGATTTTGTCATATATCTCTTATTTGCATTCAAGAATTAGGCGTGCACCACACATAGAAGCTGCAGTAAGAATTTTGCAAGGAAAGCTTCACACACAGTGCTCGCTTTTAGCTTGAATTTCTTCCGTGGTTTACGACGAGGCGGACAGAGTTGCTTTGCAGCTTCTTTTCTGCTAGAAAGAAAGCTGATATTTTTTCCAAAAGGTCAAGGTTGCAAAGGGAAAAAACGTGCGGGCCCTCGGTTATTGTTGAGGGTTATTAATCCAGAGGCTACTGCTAACCCTTTTAAATTCTTCCTGTAGACTACATTGCATGAGATTATCTATCTTCATGGAACAATTGCTAAACCAATTGTGGGAAGAGGTGTAAGGTTGAGCCCTCGTGCAAGGAATATAGTAGTATTTGGAGCATCGATCTCATGAACGTCATGACTTGTTCACTAGTTTCACGTGCATGACAAGTCCTGTAGCTTGTAGTTGTAACACCAGTGACATGATTCGTTCACATTTCGGACCACTTAGCATGAGTTCGTGACACTGCCGTAGTCGCTAATTGGCAACGAAGGTTCATTTGGGTTATTATAGTTCGAATTTTACTTCATCCGATCACATACGTCGTTTCACGTAATGAAATTCTTGACTTGTTCTGAAGGACTGCAATTCTGACGGCCAAGAAAGGAGACCATATTGTTTTCACTCGGTTACCAAACCATTCACTTCATCTTAGGTCAGTGCAGCCAAAACTATTATCGTGGGCTGGCACCATTGACGACAACCTAGACCTTGTGCTGTCTTTCTTGATCGGACTTCAAAATGTTTAATGATTGCTCTTAGTCTACGCTCGAATCAACAGAATCCAAGTAACTCTTGTCTTCGTATTTCGGATGATATCGCGGGATGATGATTTGATGTTGATTTTGCTAGCAATCTTCTCTCTTCCTGTCGTCTCATCGAAAAGAGTCCTCTTTGTTTCAGACCATGGAAGCGTTCTTTAAAAGTTGGTTATTGTGTCAGATTTGAAACCAAGGCTATCTACATATGATGTGCAGGAACGTATGAGACAACTCCAGGAGTCTAAGTTGTATTTTATTGATAGCTTAACTGATGACAACAGCCACATTGCTAAGGGGATGAGTAATTTCTGACTAGAGATCAGAGTCGCTACCCGAGACCTCAATACGAGGTCTCTTAAATTGCTACCAGCTGTACTTGCAATAATTAGAACTAAGGAAGTTTACAGTGTCAGCTTTTACAAGTGGGTAAAGTCCATATAAGGAATAGCAAAAATTTGATCTATGGGGAAGAAAATTTTTATAATGAATAAAGTCCGGTTCAATTAGCGATAATCAATTCTTGTAAAACTCAAGAAGTGACAGATCATCTATTTGTGCAACACATTCAATTCTTCTGAATCCTGCATCAGCTGCAAGCCTCTTGAACTGGGCAAGAGTACGTTCCCTTCCATTTGAGTTGACTGCCATCATTGAAATATCTGTGCATAAGGAGATCTTGGTTGCAGGGGATGGATCTGAGTTGTCTGACAACACGTAGTCGAGGTTGATGACCTTGCCATGAGGAGGTAAAGCTCTCCAGACGTTTTTCAGTATCTTGACACATTGTTCGTCATCCCAATCATGCAAAATCCACTGTCCCCGTCCCACAAAGAAAGATGAACTTAGATCACCGACCATGCAATCCAGAATCACCTTCAGAAGCATTTAAAAAAAAAAGAATTCTTCTTGCTTTCGACAATTGCAAATTCACACAATAGAGAGAGAAAAACGTGGCAACCCCTTCTGTGCAATCATTGTTCCTACTAAAGAAACAATTTTATTGCAGATCTAATACATCTTCAAAGCAAGAGCAAGATACAGACCTTCATGAATACAGCATCGGCTTCAGGCACACTGGCAAAGAAGTCTCCACCAACGAGTTCCAAATCTACAACACATATCGAAAGGCCAGAATGTAGAGAAAGCTGAGTTCATTCCTGTGGAAATAGAGCTGTAGATAACAGTGCATACTATATGTCTGCAGTATGTAATGAGCGAGGAAGGGAGAGACAACCGTACTTGGCACTTGCAGCCCGTCGGCTACAACATGTGGTTGGTCGAAATTGATTCCGCGTATTTTCGGATACTTGGACAGAATCATGGCCAATGTAGCACCCAACCCACCGCCGACATCGACTAATGAGGTCAAGGTCTCAAAGCCTCTGTACTTCTTCAGTAATGCCGACATTTCTATGTGTGTGTGATCATGCATGGCTTTATTAAACAGCTTGTCAAATCTAGCATCGGTTGCAGCGTACTCGAAGGATTCATCCCATGAACAAGAACGTGAGGTTCCATATTCACATCCAGAACTGGCAAGTGAAGGTATTGAAAGGTTGGTAGGATAACAGTATCAGTGGCCATAAGAAGAAATGGAGCTAGCGAAACTCCATCTTCGTTATCAGTGAAATACTTGAGAGTTGAAGTGGGTCCATAACTCCTCTGAGGACAGTCGGAGTCATTGCCATTCTTCGATACAATCTCTGTCAAGACGTTGTGCGATGCCAAAACTCTCAAGATGCGGTCCAAATTTGTGGCATCTGCACAGCGGTCCAAGAGCTTGGCAATGGACGTCGCAATGTCTTCAGCTGTAAGGTCAGCTCCAGAACCTGCGTCCACCAAAATTTTGGGTACACCTAAATTCACAGCAGCTTTCAAACTGAATGGGAGGGCAAGCATCATAGCTATCTGCAAAGCTTTCAGCCTCCCAGCTTCGTCATCTCCCAGGTTCTGCTGTGGACTCATTTTTAGAACTGGTGACATATCGAACTCGAGTGTTGGTCGTTGCAGTTGTGGTCAGGTGCACTTCTATGCAGTAAATCGGAGCTTCAAGTGATCTGAGAAGGAGCCCACTCAAACCGCCTTATATCATCCGAATTCGCAATCACCTTGTATCAGTAAATCTCGAGCTTACTTACAGGCCATGACGTATCCAAGGCAAAGGATCAACCGAAGATGCTATGTTCTGCAATGTTCTTCACAGCACTCCGGGTCCCGGATGAGATACAGTGAAGGGGACCTGGAAAGCACAATATAATATGTGCAATATTATATCTGTTTACTATAAAGTTTAGGCGAAATCATGTATTTCCAATCCTGAATTTCAAGATAAGGCAGTGATTCAGAAGGTTAGCCGGGCTGTATTGGTAGAATCGCCTTCGAGATTGTGAAGAAGCTAAGCAAGCAGGGATTTTGTCTCTTAATTGAAAATTCTCTAAAGCGTCTGCCACTCCTACAAGTGATATTTCCAACTAATATCTCAAATCGAATTTTACAGACGACGAATTTCAAGAGCATTCTGGAGAGAGCTTTAGTGGCCGATACCGTTGAAGACTGTGAAAGTATACCCGCCATTGAGCAATCCGAGCCTTCGTTATCAGATTGATTTCACTATTCTACTTTTAGGTTCTTTATTGAGAAGTGCGACGCACAGAAGTAGAATGTCATGTGTTCACTCGCAGTAAAGTCTATCCCCCACTAAGGCATGGAAGTCAATCGCAGTTTGCAACATTTACAGCTTCACGTGCTTTTGTTCTTGTTGCATGTTCCTGTACAAGCTGAAATGGTGGAGTCGAGGGTGCCAGCTGGAGGTTTACACTGTGGGTACAAACACGGGTCACACCAGGGCAGGGGAGGATAGGTGCGACCGTGGATCTACCTTTGGAACGGATCCGATATTGAAGTACTTAATGTCGAGACTTGACGGGTGACAGACTCCTACAGACTTAAATCTGGGTCTGTGAGAGAACAAAGAAAAGCTCACGGAGTTGGTCCGTTTTTGCTCTTCGTTTTTGTGGGAACTTGGAAGCCTCGGTTTGATTCGTTTCCAATTCATCAATGGCAGACCTCCGCGAACGGCAAGAGCTCAGCCGGATGGTGTCTTGACACGATCGCCAATTTAACTTGTCGGGAATGCAAACCCTTTGATGTGGTTGGAGGTAGAGATTAGGCCCAGGCCTCGTCATTGCTGAGAAGCATGCACGTACGAGCATCCAGGATTATGATGATTATGATTCGGAAGGGTCGCATGTCAAAGCTTCCAAGTCTTCGGAAGTGGCACTTTTTGTCAAAGGAAGCGTTTCCGACGGTGGTTCGGTCACCACCATTCACGCAAAGTACTTTCGTCCCGAAGTCTCTTTGACAAGAAGCGGTAACTTCCCGGTCCTGGAAGACGAAACCATCATGTCAAAAGTTCGAACGAGAAGAATTCTAAATATTTATACATATCTATAATTACCTTATATTATATACCTTTAAAAAAATATTTTGGGTGTTAATGAACGAATGATCTCAGACGGTCGCTCGCAGGCTCTATATATGCGAACTGAGCAAAATATCATTTTTCTCGGATTATATTCCAGACCATCCCAACACACGCTTTAACATTTCGGAAGCTTTTGTGGATCTTGTGAGCGGGTATTTTTAGATAACATAATAGAATTTTCTAATAATAATTATTAGAATGATTTAGATCAGATTAATGGTATTGAACATTAAATTTGTAATTTTCGTTTCAAATAATAACTATTAGAATGACATAGAATAAATAAATGGTGAAAAAAACAAGAATTGTTTAAATTTTTTTCAAAGATTTTTATCAGAACGATATATATTAGATTAATGGTAAGGAAAACTTGATTTGTCTAATTTTTTCAAAGAATAGCTATTAGAATGACATATATTAGATTAATGGTAGAAAAAACTTAATTTGTATGTTTTTTTAAAAATATAACTATTAGAATGACATATAATAGATTAATGATAGAAAAAACTTGATTTGTATATTTTTTTTTCAAAAAATAACTTTTAAAATAACATAAATTAGATTAATGATAGGGAAAGCCAAATTTTTAATTTTTTTTTCAAATAAATAACTATTGAAATAACATAAATTAAGTTAATGGTAGAGAAAGGCAGATTTGTATAATTTATTTTGAAAAAATAACTATTAGAATAACTCAGATTATATTAATGGTAGGAAAAGCCAGGTTTGTATCGTTGATTCAATTTTGGCCTCCAGACTATGTTGCATATTAAGTTGGACAGCAGTTTAGGTTTTCTTCCCCTAGGATGATCGTTGTCGACAAACACAGGGTGGCGCAGCCAAGTGCGTCTTCAAGTGATGGAATCAATTAGCAGCTGCAGCAGCTTGGAAACGCTAGACATATAAGATATTTATTGCATCATATGTCCAGGTTCACTAGTATGAGTGGGAGATAGTTTTGAGAGATTTCAGTTCCAGCAGCGTTCTACTACAGATGAGAATTGGCAAACTAACATGGAGTTCCTAAGCGAAAATGGAGAGCTTGGGTTTAGAGCTGGAGTTAATTTTTAAAATTTTGAATTTTGATTTGACATATACTTGCAGATGTTATGTGGTAAATTCAGAGATAGACACCTTGTGCTTGATGTTTACTGAACAGAAAATAGACACAGAAGGGAGAACATGAGAGTGAGGATGGAGAGGAAGTTCAAGAGCATAGAAGAGCCAATGTTCTACATCGCAAGTCTAAACACCGCAGAATAAAAAAACCAGAGAATTATACACCTCCAAAAGTGTTTCCCACCAAGCAAGCGGTTCTCTCTACAAGGAAATTGAAGCAAGTTTTGATCACGAATGGAAGAATTTTGATAGATTATCAAATATCAGATTGCCCGGTACTGATAGCATCGAGCAACTCAAACTTCTTGACAAGGAGAACAAAATTCTTAGTTTCCGCATGCGTGGAGGAGAGTATAGATTGCTCAACTGACAGGACCTAAGTCAATGGAACTCAAGATTTTTTGGTAATTGAATCCTACATCGTCCACATACCGGATGGGAATACGGGTGATCAAACTGTCGCAATGTTCAACACTCTCATCAGAATCCATATGCTTTCACTAGACATAATTCCAACCATGCAGCAGCGGGAGTCATTCTAGCCCATGATTCAAAGCTCTCATGGCAACCGAAGAAATATGGAAGGTAGTTTTTCGATGAATGGAATATCTTAAGAAACTTCGGTTTTAAATAGACTGCATTTATATTTAGATTGCGAAGGTTTGTTAAAGAAATATGGAAGCAATTACATTTATATTTAGATTGAAAAGGTTTTTTAATGAAATATGGAAGCAATTGCTCTGATGCTTGAGTGGAACACAAGTATCAATAGCTTGTCTTTGTCTTTATCTCGGAATAGTCTAAGAATCACTAAGAAATCAAGGAGGAGTTGAGGTAACTGACGAGGCTCTTGCAAGTGAACCTGACTCTCAAGGAAATAGATTGCTCTGAGGCTCTATGAAAATTGAGGAAAATGTCAAGTGACCAAGGGATGAAATCATCGAGAAGTACTCGTTCTGCAAGGAAGAAGACACAAAGAAAGAATAATTCCACAATGGAATGGAGTGAATGCTTAGGAAGTGACGGCATTTCTAAGTTAAACTTGGCTTTTTGATGACGAAATCAAATCTATCGATTGTAAGTTACAATATAAAAGAGTTTTCTAGCATGGATAAGCTTTTTTTTTTTTTATCTCAAGGAGTATCCTTCTAGTAGAACCGGTTACATGACGACGTAATAAACACCAAGTAGAGCGTAAGTGGTTTTTACCTCCCAGACAAGTTCTTGACAAATTTTATTTTTTCTGGTTGTAAGTTTGTTCTTTAAGAGACTTGATAATTTTTGTTTATTTGTGTTTTAGTACTTAAAATTATAGTTCAGATAGGGAGATTCTTTTTAGCTCGACTGGAAACCTATATCTTGTCAAGAGAAGTCCAACGAGACTCGATCATTCTCTTATCAATCTTGAGCCTTACAATCTTCTTTAGTGATAACTATGGTTAGGAAACTTAATTGTTGTTAAATTAACTAAAATGTGCACCTTATTTCTTCTTGTATAGAAGAGAGAAGCAACCGTGCAATACCTACAGTTTAGAGTTGCACTTTGGGAGTGAATAGTAAGGATGAGAGCTTGACTATGGAGGCTCTCTATACACTTGTACTCAAGTGAAGATTTTACTCTTGACCGTGGACATACATTACAAGATTTGTTTTTTTAAAATCATATATTATTTTATGTATTCAAACCATAACATATGTGTAAAATCTTTATATATAAGAATAATGTTGTCAGATTTGAAAATTATTCTTCACATACATAAGTTGTAATTACTACCTCATTTCTCCTTTAACCTAGGTTAGTTTAAATCTAGTTAAATTTTAGATTGTATTGTCACTAACAAAGATAAATAGCGAAATTTTTCAATGATATTTTAAGATTTTCATCAGTAAAAGCTTTATGTGTCCATAATAACCAACCACATACTTTATTGTTTGCGGGTAGAGGGATGCACTTGTGTTTTTGGTGTTTATTCATGAAAGATTGTAACAATTGATGTTAAAATGTGACAATTTTAATCGATGGATTCTTTAGTTTTCTTCAATATGGCATCGGACAAAATCATTTGATGTGTTTATATCTGTTTCTTGTGAAAAATCGTAAGAATTGATATCAGAGCGTGATATTTCTATCATCTTGGTTCTTTGGATTTCTTGAACATGACGGCAGACGAAAAGATTTTCATGTGCCAAAGCTGAGAGTACACATCGTAGAGTGATGATCAGAATTTGAAGTGTCAGACATGTCGCACGCGAACAAAGTGAAGGAGAGAGTGTTGCTCTGTCTTATATTATACTGCATTACGATCTCATATGTATTGTGATAAAATGTACTTGATTTGACTACATTGGACAGATATTATATGAAAATAAATTTCTTTTTATGTAATGTGTGCTCATATAAAGTTGTAGATATGGGATGTATTTAGAAAATTCTAGCTTAAATTGTTCTGCACAATTTTATATAATTCTAATTTTGATTGTTTGAAAAGATGTAATATCTTTATCAATTTAGATTTGTTGATCACATAATGAAATTATCTCTCAGACTACTATAAATTATTGTAGAATTATAACTTTTTGTTTTTGAAAATTAGCAGCAATTAAAAAAATGTACTGACGAAATTATAAACAAAATTTTTAGGATAGATTATGTAGATATATATCTAGTTATTTTCCAAAATAAGTCTTGAAAAATAATCTAGTACAACATAGAAATTGTTTGATTTAATATATAATATACACCAAACCATCCAATGTATAAACGGTGATAAATACCACATATAGATTTTTGACAATTCTAAGTATTTTTTTGTAAGATATATGAGAAATTTTTTATAAAATGATAATTCAAAGATTTAACTTCATTTGATAATCTTCCGATTTTGGTCCAAAAAAATATATTTTTCCAAGATTTTTTCTTAAGAATAATTATTATATTTCTTTCTGTATTTTTTTTGACAATGATTACAAATGTCATTGTTTGAAAAATGTTAAAGGTGTTAGACTACTGCGGCTGCGGCTGGAAATACCACTGAGGCTAAAATTAATTTCAAGGTGTTAGACTGGCAAAAGTAAACAACAAGATTTTGCCCTTTGTGCAAACTAATATATGACTAACAAAAATACAATTGACTGTATTTTATATGTAGAGGTAGAGTGAAAATTTTGTGTGTGGATAGTTTTATATATTCATAGCACTCATTTTTATCTATGAAAATCCATATAGTTTTCCATGGAGACCATTTTGCTTTTATTATGTCTCAGGATTTAAGTATAAAGTATTTTTATGAGTTTCTTGTGTGAATGACTATTTATTTTTTTCTCTCATTGTGCTCCATTGAGTTGTTCTAAATTTTAAAAAATCCACCTCGCAAAGTGTATAATATCCACTAATTGAATGATTAGTTTCAGCCAAATTTCATAAACAATTGGCCACTCATTTTCAGTCAGATGCAAGGGAAGCACCCGGTGGTGGATCTGCCGCTAGAGCCGGTAATTCTGCGGTGCAGTGGGCAGCTGATTGAGGGTAGTAAAATTTTTGGGGAATCCTGGCGTCTATTGCTGTCATTGTAGGTGGGGCAGGGATTTGCTGTATTTAAATATATGACAATGAGCGTTTTTTAAAGTATCTAGCTCTGGACCAAAAAGATGAAGAGCTTGTCCATAATGAGAAAAAGTATGAGCTGGATAAAGGAGAGTTTGAGTGCGAAAAGTAGAAAAAAGATCTTGAAGTACCAACTCCGGAGGATGCTCAGTAAGCATTTATTCAAAAGCCTACAGGGCTTTCAGCGGGAGTCAGATTAATTTTTAGTCAAATTCTATAAAGAATTGCTTTGAGCACTTTTGCTATGTTCAACGAGTTTTTCAGAATGTTAAAATTTTTAAACTTGATGTATATGCACAATTTTCTATACAAAACGTAACAATTGACTTCACATTTCATATCAACACGCATTGACATTCAAAGTTTAACTAAATTAGATATTATTTTGAGCAAGCTTTTGTAAATAAATTTGAGATCTATAGCATGCAAGATTGCACTAACAACGTGATTACAATTGATGCAATTTTGTAGCACAAGAGTTGTATACAAAGTTCTACTTTACATCTTCATTTGAATCATAAATTGAATGCGCATGAAAAATAACAAAAAATTAGTTTTTTTAGTTGCATGCAAGTTACTATTCATTTAAGAAGAGTAACAAATCAAAGTACCAATAACGTAATATTAAATTACTAGATTCATTTGAGTAGTAGAAAGTTCATATACGAAATTTAAAATCTAACAATAATATTCATATCTACAATATGTCAAAATATTTATCTAGATTGATTATTATGACAAAAACCTTTTTGCCAGAGGTAATAGTCTGATTCATATTATCCAGATATTTCTCTTTGTTATCGCATATATTTCTCTTTACGAGTATTTTATCAGTAAATCTCGACAAGTTTAATTTACCCACTGTAGTACGTGCATGTCTAGTCCGTTCAAAAGATACGTAAGCAGCCTCCCATGTTGGTTAAGCGGTGGATGGGATGATCAGTATTTCCTTAGAATATGGATAGCGGGCCCTAGGCCCTACCGTAAGAAGTAATGATTATCGAAAGTATGGCGCCAGTTGATGAATGCAGTGATGTTAAATACACATGTTAGTGTACTCAATAGAGCACTGCCTTTCATTAATTTATTATATTGTCGTGCATGTGCCGTTGACTACGTCTCTTCGGGTTTCTTCGGGTCTTGGAAGGCTGTTGGAATCGGTTGAACCTTGCTTTCGACATGTCGTGAACGTGAACTCGGGAGCACTGAGACAAGGTGATTGGAAAATTCGATGGTATATAAGGCGGCTTAGATGGGATCATTCTCAGATCCTTTCATGCTCCGCTTTCCTGCATAGAAGTGCACCTCACGAGGACTTCAACGACAAACACTCGTGTTAGATATAGATAGCTCACCAGTTCTAAAATGAGTCCACAGCAAAACTTTGGAGATGACGAAGCTGGGATGCTGCAAGCTTTGCAGATGTCTGTGATGGTTACCCTCCCATTCACTTTGAAAGCTGCCATAAATTTAGGTGTACCAAAAATCTTGGTGGACGCAGGTCCTGGAGCTGAGCTCACAGCTGAAGAGATTGCGACGTCCATTGCCAAGGTCTCGAACTGCTGTGCAGATCCCAAAAATTTGGATCGCATCTTGAGAGTCTTGGCATCGAACAACATCGTGACAGAGATTGTATCGAAGAATGGCAATGACTCCGACTGTACTCAGAGGAGTTATGGACCCACTTCAACTCTCAAGTATTTCACTGATAACGAAGATGGAGTTTCGCTAGCTCCATTTCTTCTTCTGTCTACTGATCCTGTTTTCGTACCAACCTTTCAAAACCTTCACTTGCCAGTTCTGGATGTGAATGCGGAGCCTCATACGCTTGATCATGGGATGAACTTGTTTGAGTATATTGCAACAGATGCTAAGCTTGACAAGCTGTTTAACAAAGCCATGCATGATCATTCCAACATAAAGATCTCGGCGTTACTGAAGAATTACAGAGGCTTTGAGACCTTGACCTCATTAGTAGATGTGGGCGGTGGGTTGGGTGCAACTTTGGCCATGATCCTGCCCAAGTACCCGAATTTACGCGGAATCAATTTCGACCAACCACATGTAGTAGCCGACGGGCTGCAAGTGCCAAGTACGGTTGTCTCTCCCTTCCTCGCTCATTACATACTGCAGACATATAGTATGCACTGTTATCTACAGCTCTATTTCCACAGGAATTGTGGTAACACACTTTTTGTTTTTTTGCAGAATTTAAACAATTTTAGAAAACTAGTACCAAAGCAGTGTTTGTAGCTAGAGAAGGGTACGCTAAATAGAGTGGATTGATGAGATCGTCACGAGGGCACAAAGAATCACGTAGTCGGATGTACCAACGCCAACGTCTTCGGCGCCTTCGGCAAAGGCTTCTTTTTGAGGTGTCTCTACTCACGCGCCTCTAGCGTACAAGGAAGCTACGCTTCCGGCGCAGACACCTCAGGAGGAGGTTTTGCTAAAGACGTCAGGAGAAGGGCCCGGACCTCTAAAGGCATCCGACCATGAGTGCGCCTTCGGCGAAGCGCCGCTAGCGCGGAAAGGGAAAACCTTCATAACAATCGGGATACACGGTAGATCCAGTTGGTTGAAGTTGCATTAGAAAGAGCTCGGGACGCTCGTTCTAACGAGCCCAAGAGCGCCGGAGATGGATCAGGAATGGAGAAGTTATGAGCGTCGGAAAACTCGTAGCCGGACATGCGCCGTTCGCGCTAGGGTTCACAGCCGGAAAGGATTCCCGTACGCCCTCGGCGATGCGCCTTCGGCGGAATCACGCGCTCACAGGAGGAAACCAACTCAGAGTCGGAAGCGCCTTTGGCGGCTGTTCATGGAAGGAAAGCGCCGGTCGGATGTACGCCTCCGACGTGGCGCTGACGGCCGGATGCGCTGGCACGAGTTGCGCTGACGGATATGCGCTGGCAGCAACGGACGAGGCATAAAGGACAAAATAGGCGGTACGACTGCGCGCCGGCGTAATTCGCTCCGGCTGGATGTGCGCCTCCAGCAAGGCGCCGACGGATAATGAACGCACCAGCGGCGACACGCCTCCGGAGAAGGGCGGGTTAGGAAAAGACAACAGGGCCGACGTATACCCTGCAGCGGACTCGAGTCCGGAAGGTGGCGGCGGCGGGAGAATTCAACGTTTAAGCATGCGAATGCGCGCAAGGTGGAGACGTGAATTCGCGCATGCAAAGGGCGAACCGTTAAGCCGTATAGCCGGCTGCGTACGTTGCAACCAGTAAGAACGTTGGACGTTCTTGAAATCGGAGAAGAAAAGACTGCGCTCCAGTCTCATTCTCTCATTCTTGACTTTGCAATTTCCAGTTCCAAGATTACGCGCAAGGGCGGAGCGACCTGCAGTGAGAGTAGAGAGTGCGGAGACGAGTTGCACAAGGATCTTGGCGGACCTCGAAAGAATTGGGAGTAGCGATCTTGAACGAGCGCAGAGAGAGTGAGCAGTCAGTGCTTGAGTGGCCGACGCGCAGTGGCGATTGTGAGAGAGTGAGCGAAAGGGAGAACGTTTGTGTGTGCAGGCAACGCAATGTCGAAGGTTCCCCAACTGCGAGTGTCTCCACTCAGGGTGCCGCAGATCGGTCTACGCGCATTTCAAGATGTGCTGACGAGGCTGAAGCTCGATTTTCTCCTCTGGGGGTGGAATTGGACGTGTCCGGAGATGGTGCGCGAGTATCTGCAAGAGAGACACAAGCCTTCTCGCGGATTTCGCCCACACCCAGAGAGATGGGAAATTTGCAATTGGGCGCAGGTGTTGGGCAGGTGTGCCGGCGAGGAAGGGGATCTCCTCTTCGAGGCCGATAGCGTGAAGGTGTCCCAGGAGGAAGAAGTCTCTTACAATGAGCTCTTCAAAGTGGCCAGACATCCCAAGAACGGTTTCCGGACTCGGGATTACAAGGATCGATTGCGGAGAAATGTCGCGACAGCATTGCTGCAGATATTGCAGCCGACCAAGACCGCTTACATGCATGGTTGGCAGGTAGAGTTCGTGGAGCTAGTGTTGTCAGGAGCTCCGGTGCATTGGGCACGGCTCCTGTGGAAGGTGACGCGCCAACATGCGCAAGAAGAGAGGGGAGGAACGCTCAATCATCTATCGCCTTACTTAATCGTGTTTTACCGGGCGATGGGATGTTTGACGAATGCTGAGAAAACTCGGTTTCCGCAGCTGAGCCGGTCTTATCCAGGTAGATATTCGAGGGAGGCCGAAGTAGACACGGATCCGGACGAGGAACCTGCCAGTACGCCTCCGGCTCCGGCTCCAGCCAGAGCAGCAGAAGAACGTCGAAGTGAGCGCATTCCGCGCAAGCGGAAGTGGGATGAGAGACCTGAGGACAGGCAGCCGGAAGTACCAGCTGCGCCGACTCGTGGTCGGCCCACCCCCGAGCCTCATAGTCGACCAAAACAGAGGGCACGCAGGATGCCAACTGTTACTGAGGAGACCAGGCGAACTCCGACCCGGCGGAATCTCACACAGGAAGAGATAATCGCTCAGGTTCTAGGGAAGACGGCAGAAACCTCTGCACAGAAGGCACCACGGCCTTCGGGAGGAGATGGACGGACTGACAGCCGGCCGACTGCGAGTCGGATGACTGAAGGTCGACAGACGGAAGGAAGGCCAACTGAACGGCGCGTTGAACCGGACAGCAGGCCGGAAACGGAAGAGAGTTTGGCTGACGAGCCAACAATCCTCAGAGGGTCGTCTTCGGCGGAAGGCACTTCTGGAAGAACGCCCCCAACAAGCAGGCCAAGTGGAGTCAAGACGCGCAGGGTGTATCCGACTCCCAGTCGGACAACTGCTGGTCGGCCGACTGCGAGTCGGACAACAGAGAGTCAGCCGGATTCGCCGACTGCGAGACGGATGGGGCCAACGACCAGTGTGCGGACGCCTTCGGCGGACGCACCTTCAGCAAGGACACCTTCCGCGCAGATTGCGCCGGAAGGACAGGCAGCAGAAGCGGGCGGTGCAAGAGTGACAAAAGTCACTGCGGCGTCGACCCCTTCACAAACCGAAGATCGAGCCGGAACAGGGGCTCAAGCAGTGGGATCTCCCACTGCCCTGGATATTTTAGCAGGCAGTGGAGCAGCAGTCGCAGCAGAAGCTGCTGCGCGCCACAGTTCCAGGGAGTCGCCAAGGGATTCGGTGGCGACTGAGATCCTCGAGACTGAGGATGAGACGAGCTCGGAAGAGCAAGAAGAGGATTCGGTGCAGAAAACGCCAACAGGGGTGCTGTGCGAACAGATAGTTCCACTCCTGCGATATCTGGATCGCAAGACATCCAAATACGCAAGTGCCTTAAAACCGCAGTCTTATGTGGAGACAATCAGGCGAAGGACGAGGAGCAAGGTGGCAAGGTGGGCCTCTAGATGCGGAGTATATGTGGATAGGAACACCGCCCTCCGACAACACCTGGCGGTCACCCAGAAGCTGTACCAAGCCTTGCAGCAGCAGAAGGAGGATGCGGCGACGAAGAGTCAGGCGGAGGCCGAACTAATACGGGCAAAGATCGAGTCGGAACTGCAGGAGGAGCGGAGACAGAACGAAGTCCTAGCAGCCGAGCTTGCGCGCCAGACGCGCGCCTTAGAGGAAAGTCAAAGAGCCCGGAAGGAGGATGAGGAGTTGTTGTGCAACTTGCAAACCGAGTGCTCGGATTTGAGGACACAACGTGCGGATTTAGAAATGCAGCTGGCAGAGGTGGAGAGCAGCTGCAGGGCACGAGGAGAGTTGGCGGCACGGGTGACTCGTTGTCTAAACGGATACACCCATTGGGAGGTGGCAGCTCAAGAGAGGGTTACACTCCGGGAGTTCGAGCTTCGGGCGGCGGCATTGACGGAAGGTGACAGTCGGAGTCGGCGGCGAGTGGCAAGAAAATTAGAAACTTTCTTGTCGGGTGCGCGCGACACTATGGCGCACTTGCAGTCGGAAGTCACTGCAGCACTCCGACGCCTGGGGTTACGCAGCCGGTCGGAAGACTGGCAAGGTAGAGATAGTACGCGGAGCAGTCCGGCGCGCAGGAGGCGCAGCACCGGATCTGCTGAGTGCAGTAGAGTAGTTTGGTTTCGCGCAGATGCTGCGAGTGGTAGATAGGATAGCGTAGTGCTAGTTAGGATCTTTTGAGAGTATAAAGTAGATCAAGGCGTTTTGCCTTGGGACTCTTCCAGTTTCGGAAGTGCAGATCAGGAACTCACTTTCTTGGCGTGTTTGTGCATTTTGGTCCTGGCACCACGTAGAGAAGCTGCAGCATAGCGAAGTTACCGTATGTTGTAGTTGAAGGCCTTCGGCTGAATGTTCAGAGCTAGTACCCGGTTAGAGACTTGAGTAGTGCGGATCTGCACCTGCGGGTGATTTCTGATACTCAGAGCCGGCTGCGAGTTAGATACTTGAACAGTTCCCCCTTACTCCTTCGAGTGACATATCCTGATTGTACTCCTACGGGAAGTTTCCCCTGAATGCCAATGTGAAGTTTCATTACTTCGTGTAAACCTTGGTTTGTAATTCAGGTTGTGTGTGTGTTACTGGATCGTGTTTTCAGTAAGTTCTCAGTCGGGTCTGCACTCCCTGCGTTTTGTGTGATAGTCGAGGGTGACGTCCACGGCGTACGTAGAGGCTTCGTTCCGAAGTGAGAAGTCCAGTCCGGGTACCCCCGCTAGTTCCTGGCGGAAGGGCAGTAAAAGCCGGAGTGGGAGGCACTTCCTGCAGAACCTCTGAGTGAACTTGCGAGACACTTTCCTCCTGAAATCCGAAGCGGAGGTCCTGACCGACCTCCGAGTTGTGCTTTTTGCCAGTTTCAGGTGTGTGTGTGTGTGTTGAGTGACCAAGCTGTACCGTGCATCCTCCGAGCATCCTCCGAGTTGAGATCCTCCTCCGAGTCGAGCCTCCGAGTCGAGCACTGCAGTATTTCTGGGAGTGACAGTCGCCTAGAATTCAAACTCTACCAAAAGTCTGTTAAATGTGACACTTTTACTCTGTGTGTTGCCTCTGTCCCTGTGGGTTCGATCTTTTTACCACCATACTGCAGTTTTAGCCTTTGGTGGGTTATTACATAAGGAGCCGACAACTTCTTTTTGGCGCCGCTGCCGGGGACAGTGCGTCAACACCAGAAACCTTGAGCAGCAATGCTCGGTGAATGTCGACGAGCGATAGTGTGGGAAACCTGAGTGCGAGAGCCACACGGAAACTCCGTCGAGATTCAGAAAAAGCCGTGGAAACAAAACGGCGAACTAAAAAGAAGACTCCCGGTGAGGACTCTGCAGAAAGATCGCCATCACCGACTACTGGAAGACAAAGGTGTTCCAGTTCACCTACCGAGAGCATTGAGCTAACGATTCTATTGGACATCCCTCCGACAGGAACTCTTCCTGAGTTTGGCCAACCTAGGATCAGTCCGTCGACAGGATCACCGATGGCAGAACATCAAGCCAATCTCCGCCAGGTGTTTTCCCAACCTACCACCAAACATTCGTATCCAAGATACACGGGAACGGGCGACGACGATGATGCAGATTCATACATAAAGCTCTTCGAGTCTGTCTCCATCGCCAATCGTGAGACCAGTGATGAAGACAGATTACGAATCTTTCCTAGCCTGCTACGCAAACGAGCGCGTAGCTGGTACAACCATGAGAGCACCGACCCCACTGGCATCCGGACCTGGGCTCAGCTCAAGGAAAAGTTTCTGAAGCGGTTCCGCGAACTCGGATATGACAGTCGAGTTCTGACCCGGCTTCGAAATCTTCGACGCGAGCGGAAGGAGAATCTTCGAGACTACACTGAGAGATTCCAAGACCTCCTAGATCGAATTCCGAAGACAGGCCCGGGAGAACCGTATTCGGTACAACAGGCAGTGGATTGGTATGTGACAGGGCTCCCAAGAGAAATGGAGACCTTCTGTAGGAGAGGCAAGACTGACACAATCCAAGATGTGATAGCTTCCGCGGAGACCTTTGAGACGTCAACCCTTGACACTCGAAGACGCGACCGACGGTCGACGAAGAAGAAGTCGCAAGGCGGACGTCGGAAGAGAAGGAACTCGCCTTCCTCGACAGAAGAATCAAGCTCCTCCGAATCAAGTTCTTCCTCGGAAGAGGAAGAGGACTCGTCATCTTCAGAAGAAGAAAGACGGAAGAAGAAACGCAGTGCGATCAAGAAGAAGGATCGAGGTAAGGGAATCCCAGTGAAGACTCAAGGGGACATCGCAGCCAAGGTAGACAACCTGGTGAAGAATTTTGCGGACCTGAAAGTTCATGTAGTGGGAGGCCAAGACCGACGTAAATCACCTGCAAGACAACGAGCGAATCTCTGGTGTACTACGTGCGGACAGGTGGGACATGCCAACACGGAGTGCATGTCCGCGAGGCCATCTTACCCAGTGAATGCGGTCGAATGGGCACCACAGTGGGAGAACCCCATGTATTATGCTGAGCCGCCTATGTATTATGCTGAGCAGGTGGAGGACACCGCCTACTCGGTACAGACAGCTCCAGCTACAACTCCGAACCCACCGGTGCATATACCGCGCTTTGTTCCGAGGGAAATGGCGGGTACACTCCCACCAAGACGCATGGCACCTCCAGGAAATCACACAGGAAATCACCGACCTCGACCACAATTCGATGGTTGCTACAACTGCGGAGACATGGGGCATTACGCGCCAAGTTGTCCCCACCCGAGGAAGCCAATGGGGTATGCACCATTGTGCAGCAATTGCAAGAAGTCCGGACATACAGCAGCTGAATGTGACCAGCCCCAAATCCCTAGGCCAGCCGTGCGTTTCGTATCAACACCTGGCAAGGAAGAGGTGCAGGTCAACCAGGTAGAACTGAGTCTGGACCCAGCTGAAGGAGACGAAGTATGGCCAGAGGAAGAAGTAATGTGCGGCCGGGTAGAAACCCGAAGTTCGAAGAGGAGAGGAGAAGGCCATGAGGACACTCGCCGCCTCGAGCGTAGGGAAGAGAGGAGGAAGTCTAAAGAAGTTAGAGAAGGCCAAAGGAGAACGCCAAGTACACCTCCGGCTATGAGAAACACCCAGCCGGAGCAGAACTCAGAAAAGGCGGACAGGTATTCAGAAGAGTTCCGGACTCGAGATTACCTTCCGGACATCAAAGATGAGGTGAGTCACCTCATCAAGGAAGCACTGGGCGCCGGAATGACATCCGACGACCGGAAGGCAGTTAGGCCCCCTACACCCCTTCCGACCGCGAGTACAGGGAAACTTCCGGCCGTGACTTCCAGCACTCCCTACGACATAGTGAAAGACATGGGGAGCCAGAGGGCAAATATTTCCTTCCACCAGTTGTTGGAAGACAATAAGACGTACAGGAGGATGCTGATGCTTTCGTTGCGCCGACCACGCAAACCCCGAAAAGAGAAACTTCCGGCTGTGTACAGAGTGGAAGGAGGAGACCTGGGACCTCCAGAGATCGAAGTAGAGATCGGAGGCTGCGTCATTCAGAAGGTACCAGTGGACTCCGGCTCGGGCGTGAATATCATGACCGAGGAGACAGCGAACTCCTTGGGGTTCCAGACCTTCGAGCCTACATCCCGAGTATTGCGACTGGCCGATCAAACACGCAGAATGCCACTAGGAATGTTGAGCAATGTGAGAACCAACATTGGAGGAGTGGACTTTCAACTGTCCTACATAATACTGCAACCTCTGATGAAGAAAGGTTATGATGTGCTGCTTGGCAGACCGTGGCTATACGAAGCCAAAGCAAGGTGTGACTGGAGTAGGAAGAGATTACAGTTCCGTAGCCCTGCGGACCCTCCGACTGTCATTACCGTACCGTGGACCAAGGTACCCCATGAGGGCGAAACACCTTCCACCACCTCCGGTTACACAACCGGAGGGGAGACCAGCTCAACATGCACTTCAGAGACCGAAACGTCGGAAGACTTTGTGGGCTACGTCACTTGCTGCTCCATTGAGGAGGAAAGAGACGAGGTGTATCCGGATGAGGAATAGCAACTAGCAGCCGGACTGGGCAGAAGCGAAATCAGTCACACAGAGGGGATTGTTGACCCGAGTGATTGCTGCGAACTGCAGCTCAGTCCAGGTAAAGGCTTGAAGGTGTCAAGCCAGGTACAAGGAGAAGAGTTGAACAGGATACAGGCGTTTCTTCGCCAGTATGAGGATGTCTTCGCATGGAAGATTGAAGACATGAAAGGCATACCTGCAAGGTATGGAGAGCACAGGATCGACTTGTTGGACGAGGCAGTTCCGGTTCGCCAACGCCAATACAGGCTCAACCCAAAATATTCATTATTGGTGAAGGACGAAATCGATAAGTACCTGAGCGCAGGAATCATCTACCCGGTACTTAGTAGCGAGTGGGTGTCGCCTATCGTGATCGTGCCCAAGAAACTGACGGGTAAGATCCGGGTGTGCCAGGACTTTCGAAAGCTGAACGCAGCAACGAGGAAGGACCATCACCCTCTTCCTTTCACGGACTCTATTTTAGACCATGTAGCAGGGCATGAATGCTACAGTTTCCTAGACGGATTTTCCGGCTACAACCAGGTGTCCATCAGGGAACAGGACAAGGACAAAACAACCTTCACAACCGACTGGGGAACCTATGCTTATCACAAGATGCCGTTCGGTCTGTGCAACGCGCCAGCGACGTTCCAGCGGATGATGACAAACATCTTCCAAGAGCACCTGAGGAAGTTCCTAGAAATTTTCATCGACGACTTTTGTGTCTTCGGTAAGAGGTCGGAGCACCTTAACCATCTTCGGCAAACGTTCGACAGGTGTAGGGAAAGCAGCTTGTCCTTACACCCTGAGAAATGTTTTTTCTTCATGACCAGCGGAATCCTGCTGGGGCACCGAGTTTCGTCCGATGGCATTGCAGTGGATGTAGAGAAGGTGAAGATTATTCTCGAACTGCAGCCGCCAACGAATCTGCGTGAGTTGAGGGCCTTCCTTGGCCATGTAGGTTATTACAGAAGGTTCATAAATATGTATGCCATCTTGGCAGCCGATCTGACGAAGCTGCTTAAGAAGGATGAACCCTATGTGTGGGGCAAGGAGCAACAGCTGGCCTTTGAAACGCTCAAAGCCAAACTGACGACTGCTCCGGTTCTGAGAAGTCCGGATTGGAACAGACCTTTCCATGTCTATGTAGACACGTCGGCGTTTGCAATCGGGGTGGTTCTCAGTCAGAAGGACGACAACAAGAAAGACTACCCGATTTACTTCGCGAGTCGTCAGTTGTCAGCAGCAGAGAAGAAGTACACGACAACTGAGAGGGAGGCGTTGGGAATGGTGTACTCCTGTAAGAAGTTCCGACATTATTTGATCTGCTATGAGTTCGTGTTTCATGTAGATCATTACGCCTTACAGCACCTAGTGAAGAAGGCGGATCTGTCCGGACGAATTGCCAGGTGGGTACTACTGCTGCAGGAATTCACCTACACTGTACAGACACGGAAAGGCGTTCACCATGAGAACGCGGACTACCTCTCCCGACTATGGACCGAACCCATAGAGGAGGAAGTAGTGGATGATTTTCCCGACGAACAACTTTTTCAGTTGTCCGCCAGCCACGAGTCCAGGTACGCGGACTTATACAGGTTTCTGCTCACACTCCAATGTCCGGAAGGATTGGATGCGGAGCAGCGCACAGTCTTCGTTCATAAAGCGGGACCTTACCAGCTCCAACAAGGGGTCTTGTTCAAGAAAATGGCAGACGAGAGGTTGTGCAGATGTCTAGAGGAGTCTGAAGTACCGCGAGTTGTCAAAGCCATGCACACAGAAGACGCTGGTGGTCACTACGCCACCAGAAACACAGTGACCAAAATTGTGAATGCAGGATACTGGTGGCCGACGATGTTCAAAGATGTACACGACTACGTTCGCAAATGCGACAGCTGCCAGAGGACGGGAAGGCCGACTCCGACCACGAGATGGCCTCTTACACCAATAATGCCATTGGCACCATTTGAAAAGTGGGGGATCGACTTCGTGGGACCAATACAACCTGTCACTAAAGGCACGCGCAGGCGCTACATATTGGTAGCAACAGACTATGCGACCAAGATGGTGGAGGCAGAAGCCACAAGGCACGACGACGCAGCCGCAGTAGCACGGTTCCTATTCGAATCCATCATCACCCGCTACGGGTGCCCACTAGAAATAGTCAGTGACAGAGGAACGCACTTTCTGAATCAGGTGATAGAAAGTTTGACACGGCACTTCCAGATTAAGCATCGGAAGACTACTCCATACAACCCCAAGGCAAATGGTCTGACAGAGAAGTCCAATGGATTACTCTGTAAGATACTCCTCAAAGTGACTGTAAACCATGCTCATGACTGGGATACCAAGCTACCGGCCGCCTTATGGGCATATAGAACGGCAGAAAAAGTCACCACCAGGCAAACACCTTACTTCCTAGTTTATGGGCAGCATCCGATCTTACCCATCGAATTCGAGATACCTACCAAGAGGACCTTAGATCAGAGAAGGCTGGACGCGGAAGAAAGTCAGGCATATCGACTGCAAGAGGTAATGGCACTGGAGGAAAGACGTCAAGAGGCCGAAGATCGGACAAAGCAATTACAACTCAGGCGGAAGGAGAAGTACGATCGAAGGCTCAAACCAGTACTGCTGGAGAAGGGCGATTTGGCTCTGCTATACGATAGCAGACATGCTAGATTTCCAGGCAAGCTCCACTTGAGGTGGATGGGACCTTACAAGGTGATAGAAGTTTTTCCAAATGGATCCATCCAACTCGCAGAACTGACGGGAGAATGGTTAGGCACCCGCGTGAACGGATGGCGTCTGAAGAAATACCACGTGTAAATGTTCGCGTGGGCGCTCACAATTGAGGAGGGGGGCATGTGGTAACACACTTTTTGTTTTTTTGCAGAATTTAAACAATTTTAGAAAACTAGTACCAAAGCAGTGTTTGTAGCTAGAGAAGGGTACGCTAAATAGAGTGGATTGATGAGATCGTCACGAGGGCACAAAGAATCACGTAGTCGGATGTACCAACGCCAACGTCTTCGGCGCCTTCGGCAAAGGCTTCTTTTTGAGGTGTCTCTACTCACGCGCCTCTAGCGTACAAGGAAGCTACGCTTCCGGCGCAGACACCTCAGGAGGAGGTTTTGCTAAAGACGTCAGGAGAAGGGCCCGGACCTCTAAAGGCATCCGACCATGAGTGCGCCTTCGGCGAAGCGCCGCTAGCGCGGAAAGGGAAAACCTTCATAACAATCGGGATACACGGTAGATCCAGTTGGTTGA
Organism: Marchantia polymorpha subsp. ruderalis; assembly: GCA_037833965.1. Classification (NCBI taxonomy): domain Eukaryota; kingdom Viridiplantae; phylum Streptophyta; class Marchantiopsida; order Marchantiales; family Marchantiaceae; genus Marchantia; species Marchantia polymorpha. The sequence goes on along the minus strand of AP031352.1, from coordinate 8,327,506 downwards.
AGTTGCATTAGAAAGAGCTCGGGACGCTCGTTCTAACGAGCCCAAGAGCGCCGGAGATGGATCAGGAATGGAGAAGTTATGAGCGTCGGAAAACTCGTAGCCGGACATGCGCCGTTCGCGCTAGGGTTCACAGCCGGAAAGGATTCCCGTACGCCCTCGGCGATGCGCCTTCGGCGGAATCACGCGCTCACAGGAGGAAACCAACTCAGAGTCGGAAGCGCCTTTGGCGGCTGTTCATGGAAGGAAAGCGCCGGTCGGATGTACGCCTCCGACGTGGCGCTGACGGCCGGATGCGCTGGCACGAGTTGCGCTGACGGATATGCGCTGGCAGCAACGGACGAGGCATAAAGGACAAAATAGGCGGTACGACTGCGCGCCGGCGTAATTCGCTCCGGCTGGATGTGCGCCTCCAGCAAGGCGCCGACGGATAATGAACGCACCAGCGGCGACACGCCTCCGGAGAAGGGCGGGTTAGGAAAAGACAACAGGGCCGACGTATACCCTGCAGCGGACTCGAGTCCGGAAGGTGGCGGCGGCGGGAGAATTCAACGTTTAAGCATGCGAATGCGCGCAAGGTGGAGACGTGAATTCGCGCATGCAAAGGGCGAACCGTTAAGCCGTATAGCCGGCTGCGTACGTTGCAACCAGTAAGAACGTTGGACGTTCTTGAAATCGGAGAAGAAAAGACTGCGCTCCAGTCTCATTCTCTCATTCTTGACTTTGCAATTTCCAGTTCCAAGATTACGCGCAAGGGCGGAGCGACCTGCAGTGAGAGTAGAGAGTGCGGAGACGAGTTGCACAAGGATCTTGGCGGACCTCGAAAGAATTGGGAGTAGCGATCTTGAACGAGCGCAGAGAGAGTGAGCAGTCAGTGCTTGAGTGGCCGACGCGCAGTGGCGATTGTGAGAGAGTGAGCGAAAGGGAGAACGTTTGTGTGTGCAGGCAACGCAATGTCGAAGGTTCCCCAACTGCGAGTGTCTCCACTCAGGGTGCCGCAGATCGGTCTACGCGCATTTCAAGATGTGCTGACGAGGCTGAAGCTCGATTTTCTCCTCTGGGGGTGGAATTGGACGTGTCCGGAGATGGTGCGCGAGTATCTGCAAGAGAGACACAAGCCTTCTCGCGGATTTCGCCCACACCCAGAGAGATGGGAAATTTGCAATTGGGCGCAGGTGTTGGGCAGGTGTGCCGGCGAGGAAGGGGATCTCCTCTTCGAGGCCGATAGCGTGAAGGTGTCCCAGGAGGAAGAAGTCTCTTACAATGAGCTCTTCAAAGTGGCCAGACATCCCAAGAACGGTTTCCGGACTCGGGATTACAAGGATCGATTGCGGAGAAATGTCGCGACAGCATTGCTGCAGATATTGCAGCCGACCAAGACCGCTTACATGCATGGTTGGCAGGTAGAGTTCGTGGAGCTAGTGTTGTCAGGAGCTCCGGTGCATTGGGCACGGCTCCTGTGGAAGGTGACGCGCCAACATGCGCAAGAAGAGAGGGGAGGAACGCTCAATCATCTATCGCCTTACTTAATCGTGTTTTACCGGGCGATGGGATGTTTGACGAATGCTGAGAAAACTCGGTTTCCGCAGCTGAGCCGGTCTTATCCAGGTAGATATTCGAGGGAGGCCGAAGTAGACACGGATCCGGACGAGGAACCTGCCAGTACGCCTCCGGCTCCGGCTCCAGCCAGAGCAGCAGAAGAACGTCGAAGTGAGCGCATTCCGCGCAAGCGGAAGTGGGATGAGAGACCTGAGGACAGGCAGCCGGAAGTACCAGCTGCGCCGACTCGTGGTCGGCCCACCCCCGAGCCTCATAGTCGACCAAAACAGAGGGCACGCAGGATGCCAACTGTTACTGAGGAGACCAGGCGAACTCCGACCCGGCGGAATCTCACACAGGAAGAGATAATCGCTCAGGTTCTAGGGAAGACGGCAGAAACCTCTGCACAGAAGGCACCACGGCCTTCGGGAGGAGATGGACGGACTGACAGCCGGCCGACTGCGAGTCGGATGACTGAAGGTCGACAGACGGAAGGAAGGCCAACTGAACGGCGCGTTGAACCGGACAGCAGGCCGGAAACGGAAGAGAGTTTGGCTGACGAGCCAACAATCCTCAGAGGGTCGTCTTCGGCGGAAGGCACTTCTGGAAGAACGCCCCCAACAAGCAGGCCAAGTGGAGTCAAGACGCGCAGGGTGTATCCGACTCCCAGTCGGACAACTGCTGGTCGGCCGACTGCGAGTCGGACAACAGAGAGTCAGCCGGATTCGCCGACTGCGAGACGGATGGGGCCAACGACCAGTGTGCGGACGCCTTCGGCGGACGCACCTTCAGCAAGGACACCTTCCGCGCAGATTGCGCCGGAAGGACAGGCAGCAGAAGCGGGCGGTGCAAGAGTGACAAAAGTCACTGCGGCGTCGACCCCTTCACAAACCGAAGATCGAGCCGGAACAGGGGCTCAAGCAGTGGGATCTCCCACTGCCCTGGATATTTTAGCAGGCAGTGGAGCAGCAGTCGCAGCAGAAGCTGCTGCGCGCCACAGTTCCAGGGAGTCGCCAAGGGATTCGGTGGCGACTGAGATCCTCGAGACTGAGGATGAGACGAGCTCGGAAGAGCAAGAAGAGGATTCGGTGCAGAAAACGCCAACAGGGGTGCTGTGCGAACAGATAGTTCCACTCCTGCGATATCTGGATCGCAAGACATCCAAATACGCAAGTGCCTTAAAACCGCAGTCTTATGTGGAGACAATCAGGCGAAGGACGAGGAGCAAGGTGGCAAGGTGGGCCTCTAGATGCGGAGTATATGTGGATAGGAACACCGCCCTCCGACAACACCTGGCGGTCACCCAGAAGCTGTACCAAGCCTTGCAGCAGCAGAAGGAGGATGCGGCGACGAAGAGTCAGGCGGAGGCCGAACTAATACGGGCAAAGATCGAGTCGGAACTGCAGGAGGAGCGGAGACAGAACGAAGTCCTAGCAGCCGAGCTTGCGCGCCAGACGCGCGCCTTAGAGGAAAGTCAAAGAGCCCGGAAGGAGGATGAGGAGTTGTTGTGCAACTTGCAAACCGAGTGCTCGGATTTGAGGACACAACGTGCGGATTTAGAAATGCAGCTGGCAGAGGTGGAGAGCAGCTGCAGGGCACGAGGAGAGTTGGCGGCACGGGTGACTCGTTGTCTAAACGGATACACCCATTGGGAGGTGGCAGCTCAAGAGAGGGTTACACTCCGGGAGTTCGAGCTTCGGGCGGCGGCATTGACGGAAGGTGACAGTCGGAGTCGGCGGCGAGTGGCAAGAAAATTAGAAACTTTCTTGTCGGGTGCGCGCGACACTATGGCGCACTTGCAGTCGGAAGTCACTGCAGCACTCCGACGCCTGGGGTTACGCAGCCGGTCGGAAGACTGGCAAGGTAGAGATAGTACGCGGAGCAGTCCGGCGCGCAGGAGGCGCAGCACCGGATCTGCTGAGTGCAGTAGAGTAGTTTGGTTTCGCGCAGATGCTGCGAGTGGTAGATAGGATAGCGTAGTGCTAGTTAGGATCTTTTGAGAGTATAAAGTAGATCAAGGCGTTTTGCCTTGGGACTCTTCCAGTTTCGGAAGTGCAGATCAGGAACTCACTTTCTTGGCGTGTTTGTGCATTTTGGTCCTGGCACCACGTAGAGAAGCTGCAGCATAGCGAAGTTACCGTATGTTGTAGTTGAAGGCCTTCGGCTGAATGTTCAGAGCTAGTACCCGGTTAGAGACTTGAGTAGTGCGGATCTGCACCTGCGGGTGATTTCTGATACTCAGAGCCGGCTGCGAGTTAGATACTTGAACAGTTCCCCCTTACTCCTTCGAGTGACATATCCTGATTGTACTCCTACGGGAAGTTTCCCCTGAATGCCAATGTGAAGTTTCATTACTTCGTGTAAACCTTGGTTTGTAATTCAGGTTGTGTGTGTGTTACTGGATCGTGTTTTCAGTAAGTTCTCAGTCGGGTCTGCACTCCCTGCGTTTTGTGTGATAGTCGAGGGTGACGTCCACGGCGTACGTAGAGGCTTCGTTCCGAAGTGAGAAGTCCAGTCCGGGTACCCCCGCTAGTTCCTGGCGGAAGGGCAGTAAAAGCCGGAGTGGGAGGCACTTCCTGCAGAACCTCTGAGTGAACTTGCGAGACACTTTCCTCCTGAAATCCGAAGCAGAGGTCCTGACCGACCTCCGAGTTGTGCTTTTTGCCAGTTTCAGGTGTGTGTGTGTGTGTTGAGTGACCAAGCTGTACCGTGCATCCTCCGAGCATCCTCCGAGTTGAGATCCTCCTCCGAGTCGAGCCTCCGAGTCGAGCACTGCAGTATTTCTGGGAGTGACAGTCGCCTAGAATTCAAACTCTACCAAAAGTCTGTTAAATGTGACACTTTTACTCTGTGTGTTGCCTCTGTCCCTGTGGGTTCGATCTTTTTACCACCATACTGCAGTTTTAGCCTTTGGTGGGTTATTACAGGAATCAACTCAGCTTTCTCTACATTCTGGCCTTTCGATATGTGTTGCAGATTTGGAACACGTTGGTGGAGACTTCTTTGCCAGTGTGCCTGAAGCTGATGCTGTATTCATGAAGGTCTGTATCTTGCTTTTGCCAAGAAAATTTATTGTTTCCCGGGTAGAAGTTCTGATTGCACAGAATGGGTTGTCACGTTTTTCTCTCTCTATTTTTGTGTGGATTTGCAAACCCTCGAAAAGAAGTATTTTTAGAGGAAATTGGTTCTCAGGGAGATTCTGGATTGCATGGTCGGCGATCTAATTCCATCTTTGTTTGTGGGATGGGGATAGTGGATTTTGCATGATTGGGATGACGAACGATGTGTCAAGATACTGAAAAACGTCTGGAGAGCCTTACCTCCTCATGGCAAGGTCATCAACCTCGACGCACTGATGTCAGACATCTCAGATCCATCCCCTGCAACAAAGATCTCCTTGTACATGGATATGATCATGATGGCATTCAGTCCAAGTGGAAGGGAACGTACACTGTCCCAGTTCAAGAAACTTGCAGCTGATGCGGGATTTAAAAGAGTTGAACTTGTTGCAAAAACAAGTAATATGTCACTCCTGGAGTTTTACAAGAATTAATTATCGCTAATTGGATCCGAACTTTATTGAAAAAAGAAGAGCTTTTCTTGGCCATAAAACCAACGTTGTGCTAATTCTGATCCAGACATTATTGTAATAACCCACTAAAGGCTAAAACTGCAATATAGTGGTAGAAAGGTCGAACCCACAGGGACAGAGGAACACACAGGGTACAAAGTGTCACATTTAACAGACTATTGATGAGTTTGAATTCTCAGGCGACTGTCACTCCCAGAAATACTGCAAGTGTCCACTCGGAGCGCACTCGGAGGTCGCACAGTGCAGCGTAACACACACACACACACACCTGAAACTACAGAAATACAACCCAGAGATCCGTTAGGACCTCTACTTCAAGATTTCAGGGGGAAAGTCTCTCGCGAGCACACTCGGCAAAGCTGCGGGCAGTGACTTCCAACTCCGGCTTTTACAACACTTCCACTAGCTTGCTGCTAGTGTAGGAAACCCGGTTTGGACTGCCTACTTCGGATCGAAGTCACTCCTACGCGGTGAACAACACTCTCAACTCACAAAACGCGCAGAGAACACAGGTCCGCACTGAAGGACTCACTGTGAAACATTCCAGTAACACAACAACAGTCTATTGAAGAGTTTGAATTCTCAGGCACTTGTCATTCCCAGAAATACTACAGGGGTTACCCTCAAGGCACCTGCTGCAGCGTAGCCTGAATTTACAACCAAGGCTTACACGAAGTAACAAAACTTCACTTTGGCATTCAGGGGAAAAATCCCAAGGGAGTACAATCAGAAAGAAACACTCGAAGGTGTAGGGGCGAAACTGTTCAAGTATCTAACTAGTCACTGGCTCTGAGCATCGGCAGTCACCCGCAGGTGCAATTCCGAACTACTCAAGTCTCTAACCAATGGACTAGCTCTGAACATTCGGCCGAAGGCCTTCAGTTACAAAATGCGGAACGCTAAGTTGTAACTCCTCGTGCGTGGTGACAGAACTCAAGGACACAAACACGCAAAGGAAATGGGTTCCTGATCTGCACTTCTGATGGGAAAGAACCCCAGGCAAAACGCCTGGAACTATTTTATACCTTCTAAGTCCTAACTAGCACTACACTGCACTACGCTACACGCCTGCGCGGAACCACGCTACACTACACTCCGCGGAACCTGTGCTACGTCTCCTGCGCGGCGGACTGCCGCGCACTAATTCCCTACCCTGCCAATCTTCCGCTCGACTGCGCAGTCCCAATCGCTGCAACGCCGCGGACACCTCCACTTCGAGGGCGGACATGGTATCCTGCGCCTTCGACAGAAAAGCATCGAGCTTCTTTGCTACCTTCCGCCGACTCCTACTGTCGCCTAACAACAACCCGGCTGCGCGAAGTTCAAACTCACGCAGTGTGAGTTTCTCCTGCGCCTTCACTTCCCAGTGGGCGTAGCCCTTGAGACAGTGGGCGACACGCCTCGCCGTCTCCACCTTTGTGCGATCTGCCTCCTTCCTGCGATCCTCTTCAACTATCACTAATTGCGATTCGGCCTCAGCACGTTGCGCTCTCAATTCGCCACACTCTGACTGTAGCCTGCGGATTACCCCCTCATCCGCCTGCCGTGCGAGCTGACACTGTTCCAACAACCGCGTCTGTCGCACGAGCTCCTCTGACAAAATCCGATTCTGGGCCTGCTCAGAAATTAGTGCTTCCGTGACCTTCACCTGCTCCTTGGTGAGCTCTTCCAGTTTCCCATCCCTCACCTTCTCGGAGTACTTGTAGAATTTCTGATTAAGTTTATACTGACCCCACAAGCATTCATGCTTCTCCTTCAATTCCCTCAACTCCTGGTCCACTCTAGCTAATAGCTTGCTGGTGTGGACTTTAGTGCGAGTCCGCCTGCGCACTAACTCGATGTAAGATCCCGGCTGAAGTGGGTCGGCGTATTTATCGACTTTGCGATCCAAGTACCTCAGCAACGGAATCACCTGCTCAGAGAGCGCCGCCGCCGGCGCTCCAACAATTTCCTCCTCCTCCTCCTCGGTGTCCTCTGCTCCTGACATTTCTTTGGTGGAGCCTCCGTCGTCATCATCCGAGTGGAGAATTTCAGTCGCCATTGATTGCGTCGGCGACTGACCCGAGTGGGGCTGCACGTCGTCGACGTGTGCTGCCTGCGAAGGCACGGCTGCAGCCGCGCTGCTCTTCGCCAAAATGTCTAAGGCGGTAGGCGAATGTGCCCGTGCGGCATCCCCGCCGCTCGCTTGTTGGTCGTCTACCGTGTCCTCTCTGCCGCCGACGCCCGCCGCCGAAGGCGATCGAGCGGAGGGTGGCTGCGCTGGGTTTGATTGCGCATCGCGCATCGAAATTTCATCCCGCGGACAGTCACTCCGCTCCTCCGTCTGTTGCTGCTCCCTTGATCGGTCCGCGGGGGCTGTGCTTGGCTTGTGCGCAGGCGCAAATGCCGGCGCCTTGTCCGCCGCAGGCGTAGCGCCGCGGACGTCCATCACAAAAGGCGACATGGCCGGGGGCCGCTCGCCCGATGTCCCTTGGCCCTGAGGCCCTACCGCCGAAGGCGCATCTACCGGCGGATTACCCGCCGATAGTGTGGCCTCCCCACACTCCCTGCTCGTATCTCCTCGGCTCGAAGGCCTTGGCGCCGAAGGCGCAAATTGCGGCGCGTGGTGCGCCGGAGGGTCTGGCCCCGAGGGCCGGTGTCTCGTAGGCGGCTCTTCCGCCGGCTCCTTCCCCTTCCTTCGTTGGAACGGGGGTGATTCCTGCCTGTGCACAGGCGGCACGTGTGGAGGTGACCTGTGCACAGGTGACCTGTGCACAGGCGAGCGCCTGTGCACAGGCGGACTGCTCCTTCCCACGCGTAAGCGTAGATCTACGTCCGCTTGTGATCGCCTGTCCGCGGAGGCTCGTCCGTCTGCGGAGTCTCGTCTGTGCGCAAACGGAACATCTGTCCGCAACGCACGTGGTAACTCCGGAGGCCCTTGGCCCGTAGGCGGCCTCTCGCCCGTCGAGGCTGCAGCGTGGTCCGTTGCTCCTGCGGTCGTCCGCGCTTCCTCATGCTTCTCTGGCGACGCACTTCCTTTCTCCGTCGCAATCGTCGCCGTGTCCGCACTGTTGGCTGGTAACACCAGTCTGCGTGCCTTCTGCTTCGGCCGGCTGTATGACTCGTACAACGGCCGCGGTCGAATGGGAGCAGAGGGTTCTTGATGCTGTTCCTCTTCGGACTCTTCTCTCCATCGCCGTTTCCGCGGCACTCGTGCTGCAGGAGTGTTTCTCCCTTCGTCCCTCCGCCTTGATGGGGTAGAAGTCGGTGACTCCTCTGCATCAGTGTCGACCTCATTCTCCCGTACATACTTCCCGGGATGGTCGACGGACAACGGCGGAAAATGCTCAAGCTCCGCCGCTGTCAAACAATTCCGCTGTCGATAAAAATTGATGAGGAAAGGAGAGAGATGGTTTAGAGTTCCCCCCTTCTCCTCAAAAGCGTGCTGTCGCATCACCCTGTGCAGGATGCTCGCCCAGTGAATTGGAGTTCCCTCGATGACGCACTCCACAAAAGAGACCTGCCACAATGTGATGTAGCAGGCGCGGTGTGGCTGCAGTAATTGCATCAGCGCCGCGGACAAAGTCCGGCGAAATCGATCCTTGTAATCACGGGTCCTGTACCCATTCTTGGTAGACCTCCCGGTCTTGAACAGCTCCACAAATTGCGCCTCTTCCTGCTTGGTCACCTTGATGCTCTCACTGTCGAAAAGGAGATGCCCTGGCATGCCGGCACATCTTCCCAATGCCTGCGCCCAATCTTGGACTGTCCACCGATCAACATGCGGACGCAATCCGCGCGAGGGTGGTCCCTGTGGCTCTAGCCACTCGCGCACCATATTCGCACAGATGTAGTTCCATCCCCATAGCAAGAAATCGAGCTTTCTTGCTATTAAGCGCTCCTCGAAAGCGCGCAGCCCGTTCTGTGGTAGGCGAAGTGGCACCATCCGCAATCTGCCCGGTCTCGTCATTGCGTTCCTGGAGTTCGCTCGCCCGCTCATTCTACTTCCGCACCGTCCGAGCTCCTTTCTCTCTCGGCAAACTCTAATCGCCCTCAATTCCAAATCCCGCGCACTCACTTCTCCCTCAATCACCAAGAAATCCCCTGTGCGGCGACGTCGAGAATGTTTAGCAGCCAGCAGATGGATGCGCGCAGCGCGCACAAGAGATTGGAATCGCGAATTCAAGAATGGGACGTTCTCCGCCGTCCGGTCGAAGGTCATGGTCGGCTCTTGCTCGTGGAGAACGTCTCACTTGATGGCCGCGCTGGCTCTACGCTGGAACGGTCTCCGCTCTCACGCGCGGCTTCACGCTCCGCCGTCGCCGATTAAACTCTCACGCTCGAATTGGCGGATTTGAACTCCGTGAGCGTATTACCCTGCGGACATGGGAGCGCAGCGCCGAAGGCGAGTTTTCCGCCTTGCGCGGTACACTTGTTCGTACCGCCCCTCGGCCAATCCCCTTCTGCCTTGACGCGTGTGTCCGCATGTCGGACAAAAGTTCAACCCCTGCCTGTGCGCAGGCGGACTCCTCGGCGGATTCTCCGCCGGCGCGGAACTTCATTCTCCTGTGCACAGGTGCTCACCTGTGCGCAGGCGAACTCCGTGCGCGGCGTCGCGCTGGCGCGGAAGGCGTTGACCGTGGTCAGCCGTCTCCGTCCAGTCTGTCCGTTCCTTGTCTCTTCGTCGGCGCTTCCGCCGCCGCAACTCCGTCCGTCCAAGAGCGCATCCACCCGTCCCGTCCGCATGGTCCGTACGGATTTGATTCCTCTGGCGGCTCCTTGCTCGTCCGCGGCGCCGCGCTGGCGCAGAAGGCGCCGTACACTTTCTACCTCACAAGGCGCATTTCTAGAGCCCAAGGCGGATTTTCCGCCGACGCCGAAGCGCCTGTGCACAGGCGAACGCCTGTGCGTAGGCGGACTTCGCGCCTCCCCAAACCCTACTTCGCCTGTGCACAGGCGAACGCCTTCGTCCGCGCATAGGACAAAACTTGATTCCCCCTTCCGCGTAGGCGGAATTCCCGCCGGTGGCGAACTCCTTCCGCCGAAGGCGACCGTCTCCGTATGTTCCAATAGTGATAACTCCCTAAGTCCTCATCCGTTCCAAGCGTTCTTGGACTCGTTGGAATCAGTGCGTCGAGCTCTTTCCAACGAGACCCTAACTCGGTCAAGGCGCCCGAGGGTTGACCTAATTATGGAGGATTTCCCTACCGCCGCGGACACCTCCAAAGGCGGGTTTTGCGCCTTGCGTCGCAGGGATCCTAACTGCAGAGCTCGCAGGGAGGGTGGTGCCTGTCCTTACTGCTGCACCCCAAATCCTAGATTCTACAAGATCCCTCGAGAATCCCCGCGATCTTCCGGATTCACTCCGTTTTGATGTACCGAAGGCTATTTACAATGTTGCCAGGGTACAGTTTTCCAAAAATGTTTTAATTTCCTCAAAATTGCCAAAAGTGGGGTACCACATGCTCCCCTCCTCAATTGTGAGCGCCCACGCGAACACTCACATGTGGTATTTCTTCAACCGCCACCCGTTCACTCAGGTGCCTAACAAATCGCCGGCCAGGTCCGCAAGTTGGATGGATCCATTCGAGAAGACTTCGACAACCCTGTAAGGTCCCATCCATCTTAGGTGCAGTTTGCCTGGGAATCTGGCATGCCTGCTGTCGTAGAGCAATGCCAAATCACCCGCCTGCAGGAGTACAGGTTTGATCTTTTTATCGTATCTCTCCTTCCGGCGGAGCTGGATTTTCCTGGTGCGATCTTCGGCGTCTCGTCTCCTCTCATCTAGCAGCGTGACCTCCTGTAACCTGTAGAGCTGACTCTCCTCTGCGCCCATCCTCTGCAAATCCAACGTTCGTTGGGTGGGTACTTCAAATTCGATCGGGAGGATCGGGTGTTGCCCATACACCAGAAAGTATGGTGTCTGTTTGGTCGTGATCTTCTCAGCTGTCCGGTACGCCCATAGTGCGGCTGCTAGCTTCGTATCCCAGTCGTGAGCGTGATTCACCGTGACCTTGAGTAGTATTTTACACAGCAGACCATTGGACTTCTCCGTCAGTCCATTCGCCTTGGGATTGTATGGAGTAGTCTTCCGGTGCTGGATGTGGAAATACCGTGTCAGATCTTCGATGATCTGATTCAGAAAATGCGTGCCCCGGTCGCTGACTAGCTCTAAGGGACATCCGTAGCGTGTGATAATCGACTCAAACAAGAAGGCTGCCACTGTGGCAGCATCATCCCTTTTGGTGGCCCTGGCCTCCACCATTTTGGTGGCGTAGTCCGTTGCTACCAGAATGTAGCGCCTTCGTGTGCTTCTAGTCACTGGTTGTATCGGCCCTACAAAGTCAATGCCCCACTTTTCGAAAGGTGCTAGAGGCATGATGGGAGTCAGGGGCCAGCGTGTTGTAGGCGTTGGTCTCCCCGTCCTCTGGCAACTGTCGCACTTGCGGATGTAATCGAGAACATCCTTAAACATGGTCGGCCACCAATACCCCGCATTTAGAATCTTTGTGACCGTGTTCCTCGTGGCATAGTGTCCACCCGCCTCCTCTGTATGCATCGCACTCACTATTCTTGGTACCTCTGATTCCTCCAGGCATCTGCATAAGCGCTCATCTGCCATCTTCTTGAACAAAACCCCCTGCTGGAGTTGGTACGGGCCTGCCTTATGAATAAAGACAGTTCGCTGTTCCAAATCCATGCCTACGGGACACTGGAGGGTTAGCAGATATCGATACAGGTCGGCATAGCGGGACTCATGCCCCGCAGACAACTGAAATAACTCTTCATCTGGAAAATCGTCCACCAATTCCTCCTCTGTCGGCTGGGTCCATAATCGGGACAAGTAATCCGCATTTTCGTGGTGCACCCCTTTCCTGGTCTGGACTGTGTAGGTGAACTCTTGTAGCAACAACACCCACCTGGCGATCCGACCGGATAGGTCGGCTTTCTTGACTAGGTGTTGCAATGCGTAGTGGTCCACATGGAACACAAACTCGTAGCAGATTAGGTAGTGACGGAACTTTTTACAGGAGTACACCATCCCCAACGCTTCTCTCTCCGTTGTGGTGTACTTCCGCTCTGCTAGAGACAGCTGTCGGCTCGCGAAATAGATCGGGTAGTCCTTTTTGTTGTCATCCTTTTGACTCAGTACTACACCGATGGCGAATGCAGATGTGTCAACGTAAACATGGAATGGTCGATTCCAGTCTGGACTCCTTAGCACGGGAGCAGTCGTGAGTTTCGCTTTAAGAGCCTCAAATGTTGACTGCTGGTTCGCACCCCAGGCATAAGGCTCGTCCTTCTTCAACAACTTGGTCAGGTCCGCCGCCAGTATTGCATACAGGTGTATGAATCTTCGGTAGTAGCCCACATGACCCAGGAATGCTCGCAGCTCTCTTAGATTCGTGGGTGGCTCAAGCTCGAGTATAACCTTGACCTTCTCGATGTCCACCGCAATGCCGTCTGCCGAGACCCGATGACCCAACAAGATCCCACTAGTCATAAAGAAAAAGCACTTCTCGGGATGCAGCGATAAACTGCTCTCTCTACATTTATCGAAGGTCTGCTTCAAGTGACTTAGGTGTTCAGACCGCTTCCCAAAGACACAGAAGTCATCTATGAATATTTCCAGGAACTTCCTCAGTTGCTCCTGGAAGATATTGGTCATCATCCGTTGAAAGGTGGCAGGCGCGTTGCACAGACCGAAGGGCATCTTGTGGTATGCGTAAGTTCCCCAGTCGGTTGTGAACGTAGTTTTATCCTTGTCCTGTTCCCGGATAGACACCTGATTGTAACCTGAGAACCCGTCCAGGAAGCTATAGCATTCATGTCCTGCGACATGGTCTAGAATGGCATCCGTGAACGGCAACGGGTGATGATCCTTGCGTGTTGCTGCATTCAACTTTCGGAAATCCTAACACACTCGTATCTTACCCGTCAACTTCTTGGGTACGATAACAATCGGCGACACCCATTCACTGCTGAGCACTGGGTAAATAATACCAGCACTCAAGTACTTATCTATCTTCTCCTTAACTAGCAAGGAGTATTTTGGGTTGAGGCGATACTGGCGCTGTCGTATGGGTACTGAGTCGTCCAGTAAATCGATACGGTGTTCCCCATACCGTGCAGGTATCCCCTTCATGTCTTCGATCTTCCAGGCGAAGACGTCGACATAATGGCTAAGGAATGCCTGTACTTTCCTTAGCTCGTCTCCTCTCACTGTGCTTGATACCTTCAAGCACTTGTCGGGACTGAGTTGTACTTCATGACAGTCATTAGGGTCGACAATGCCCTCGGTGTGACTCGTCTCACTCCTTCCCAGTCCCACCGTTAATTGCTATTCGTCTTCCGGCGGAATAGCTTCCGGCTCTCCTTCTTCTCCTACCGAACAGCAGGCAACGAATCCCACGAAATAATCGGATTCGGTACCACTGGAATCCGATCGCGCGGTCGACTCACTGTCCCCGCCCGATGTGTAACCTGCACTTGTCGATGGGGTCTCTCCTTCGTGTCTGACCCTATTCCAGGGCACCGTAATGGTCTTGGTCGGTTCCGAAGGATGGGGAAACTTAAGGCGATGCCTTCGCCAATCACATCTGACTTGTGCGCCATTTAGCCATGGTCGCCCGAGCAGAACGTCATAGCCCTGCTTCATCATCGGTTGAAGGATGATATACGTCAACCGAAAGTCCGCACCACCGATGATTGTTTTGACATTGCGCAACATACCTGCAGGCATTCTCCGCGTCTGATCCGCTAATCTCAACACACGCTTCGAGGGTTCGTATTGACTGAACCCCAAGGCTCTCGCGGTATCCTCCGTCATTATGTTGACTCCTGACCCAGAGTCGATTGGTACCCTGCGTACACAACACCCTGCTATTTCCACATCGATCTCTGGTGGCCCTAGGTCTTCGCTCTCCACTTGATATACTTGAGAGGATGTGGATGCGCGCGGCTTCCGCGGACGTCGTAGCGAAAGCATCAACATTCTTCGATACGTCTTGTTGTCCTCCAGGAGCTGCTTGAACGTGATGTTCACTTTCCGACTCCCGAGATCTTCGACCAAGTCATAGTGGGCGCGTTGGGTCGCCGGGGTCGGCGGCGACGCTCTGCGAGGTTCCACGGTGGCTGCCAACTTCGCCCCAAGGAAGGATGGCAAGTCTGGCCGCTGTGGGTCCTTTTGAGTGCGGATCGCTTCCTTCAACAGGTTGGTTACCTCGTTGCGGATATCCGGAGCATAGTCCCGTTTCAGCAAGCGTACTGGCTCATCCTCGACTGCTGTCTGGGGGCGCACTGCTGGTGCCTCTCGCGTAACCGAAGACTTCCGTGCAGGTCGCAAGTCGGACTTGCTGGGTGTCTTCTCCTTCCCTTTTCCCGTCCGGTCGTCGGTTCTCCGTTCGTGCTTGCGGGTGTCCCGCTCTTGCTCCTTCGATTTCTTGGAACTACGAGTTTCGACCCGTGCGCACATAACCTCTTCCGCCGGCCATTCTTCGTCTTCGTCATCCCCGTCTGAACCTACTTCGACCTGGTTAACTTGGACGTCCTCCTTGGCAGGAGGGTTCACAAATCGTACCGCTGGCCGAGGAACTGGTGGCTGATCACACTCTGGCGCAGTATGTCCGGTCTTCTTGCAATTACTACATGTCGGAACATAATCGTTTCGCCTTTTTGGATGGGGACACTGCGGTGAGAAGTGTCCAACTTCCCCGCAATTATAACAAGCTCGCGGTGGCGGTGGGTCAAACGTCCCTGGAGGTGCTCTCCGCCTCACGGGTACTGTAGTGGCCCGATCCACCGGATGATATCGTGGGACTTGCATTGCTGAAACTGCAGTGGGGGTGGGAACCGACTGGACGGCGTAGGCTGTCTCTTCGCTAGCCTCTCCATAGTACTGGGGGTGCTCTCCATAGTACGGTTGTGCCCACTCTACTGCGTTGACTGGATATGACGGACGGGTGGTAAGGCACTCGGTGTTTGCATGTCCCACCGCTCCGCACGTTGTACACCATAAGTTCGCTCGCACTCTCCCGGGTGATTTTCGGCGATCATGCCCGCCTACCACTTGAACCTTGAGGTCGGCGAAGTCCTTCACGAGGGTCTCCATCTTCGAGGCTATGTCTCCCGGCGCTCTGTCCGTAGTCACTCGTCGGGTGCCCTTCTTCTTCGCTGCCCCATGCTTCTTCCTCTTCTTCTCCTCCTCCGACGATGAGGTTTCCTCTTCTTCGGATGAGGAACGGTTCTCGTCCGAAGACGATTCCTCCGATGACGGAGTTATACCTCTACGTCGTCTTCGCCCTCCCTTCGGTTTTCGCTCCTTTGACTCCCGTCTCTCTCTCCCTCTTCGGTTGAGAGTGGAAGTTTCGAAGGCTTCTGCCGATGCAATCACATCCTCAATAGTGTCGCACTTGCTGCGTCGGCAAAAAGTCTCCATCTCCCGAGTTAAACCGGTCACGTACCAATCCACAGCTTGTTGTACCGAGAAAGGGGACCCTGGTCCTGTTTTCGGTATTCTGTCAAGGAGGTCCAGAAATCTCTCAGTGTAGTCACGCAGACTCTCCTTCTTCTCTCGCTGCAAATTACGTAACTTTGTCAATACCCGACTGTCGTAGCCGAGCTCACGGAAGCGGCGAAGGAACTTCTCCTTCAGCTGGGCCCATGTTGTCAACCCAGTCGGATCGATGCTCTCGTGATTGTACCAACTCCTCGCTTTCTTCCGCAGAAGGCTTGGAAAGATCCTTAGTCGGTCGTTGTCTGCGATCTCGCGATTGGCAATAGACACCGATTCGAACAACTTAATGTATGAATCTGCATCGTCGTCATCCCCACTCCCTTTATACTTTGGGTAGGAATGTTTAGTAATCGGCTGAGGTAGCCGCACATTGGCTTGTCCGTCCGCCATCAGTGTGTCTGTCGACGGTTCTCGGGCGGTCGTTTCTAAATCACGAGGAGGGTCCGTGCAAGGAATATCTAGTAGAACTGTAAGCACCAAGTTTGGTTCCGAGCCGCCGGGGGTAGGTTCCCCAAGGATGTCGGCCGAACTAGGCTTAGGTACTCTTTTTGGTGTTTTCTTGTTTTGACGCCGTGTCTCTTCCACGGCCTTCTCTGAATCTCGTCGGAACCTACGGACAGCTCTTGCACTTAGGTTGCTCCCGCTAGCTCCAGTCGACATTCACCGAGCATGGCTGCTCATAAAAACCCCGGTGTTGACGCAACTGTCCCCGGCAGCGGCGCCAAAAAGAAGTTGTCGGCTTCTTATGTAATAACCCACTAAAGGCTAAAACTGCAATATAGTGGTAGAAAGGTCGAACCCACAGGGACAGAGGAACACACAGGGTACAAGGTGTCACGTTTTAACAGACTATTGAGGAGTTTGAATTCTCAGGCAACTGTCACTCCCAGAAATACTGCAAGTGTCCACTCGGAGCGCACTCGGAGGTCGCACAGTGCAGCGTAACACACACACACACACCTGAAACTACAGAAACACAACCCAGAGATCCGTTAGGACCTCTACTCAAGATTTCAGGGGGGAAGTCTCTCGCGAGCACACTCGGCAAAGCTGCGGGCAGTGACTTCCAACTCCGGCTTTTACAACACTTCCACTAGCTTGCTGCTAGTGTAGGAAACCCGGTTTGGACTGCCTACTTCGGATCGAAGTCACTCCTACGCGGTGAACAACACTCTCAACTCACAAAACGCGCAGAGAACACAGGTCCGCACTGAAAGACTCACTGAGAAACATTCCAGTAACACAACAACAGTCTATTGAAGAGTTTGAATTCTCAGGCACTTGTCATTCCCAGAAATACTACAGAGGTTACCCTCAAGGCACCTGCTGCAGCGTAACCTGAATTTACAACCAAGGCTTACACGAAGTAACAAAACTTCACTTTGGCATTCAGGGGAAAAATCCCAAGGGAGTACAATCAGAAAGGAACACTCGAAGGTGTAGGGGCGAAACTGTTCAAGTATCTAACTAGTCACTGGCTCTGAGCATCGGCAGTCACCCGCAGGTGCAATTCCGAACTACTCAAGTCTCTAACCAATGTTCTAGCTCTGAACATTCGGCCGCAGGCCTTCAGCTACAAAATGCGGAACGCTAAGTTGTAACTCCTCGTGCGTGGTGAAAGAACTCAAGGACACAAACACGCAAAGGAAATGGGTTCCTGATCTGCACTTCTGAAATTGGGAAAGAACCCCAGGCAAAACGCCTGGAACTATTTTATACCTTCTAAGTCCTAACTAGCACTACACTGCACTACGCTACACGCCTGCACGGAACCACGCTACACTACACTCCGCGGAACCTGTGCTACGTCTCCTGCGCGGCGGACTGCCGCGCACTAACCCCCTACCCTGCCAATCTTCCGCTCGACTGCGCAGTCCCAATCGTTGCAACGCCGCGGACACCTCCACTTCGAGGGCGGACATGGTATCCTGCGCCTTGGACAGAAAAGCATCGAGCTTCTTTGCTACCTTCCGCCTACTCCTACTGTCGCCTGACAACAACCCGGCTGCGCGAAGTTCAAACTCACGCAGTGTGAGTTTCTCCTGTGCCTTCACTTCCCAGTGGGCGTAGCCCTTGAGACAGTGGGCGACACGCCTCGCCGTCTCCACCTTCGTGCGATCTGCCTCCTTCCTGCGATCCTCTTCAATTATCACTAATTGCGATTCGGCCTCAGCACGTTGCGCTCTCAATTCGCCACACTCTGACTGTAACCTGCGGATTAACTCCTCATCCGCCTGCCGTGCGAGCTGACATTGTTCCAACAACCGCGTCTGTCGCACGAGCTCCTCTGACAAAATCCGATTCTGGGCCTGCTCAGAAATTAGTGCTTCCTTGACCTTCACCTGCTCCTTGGTGAGCTCGTCCAGTTTCTCATCCCTCACCTTCTCGGAGTACTTGTAGAATTTCTGATTAAGTTTATACTGACCCCACAAGCATGCATGCTTCTCCTTCAATTCCCTCAACTCCTGGTCCACTCTAGCTAATAGCTTGCTGGTGTGGACTTTAGTGCGAGTCCGCCTGCGCACTAACTCGATGTAAGATCCCGGCTGAAGTGGGTCGGCGTATTTATCGATCTTGCGATCCAAGTACCTCAGCAACGGAATCACCTGCTCAGAGAGCGCCGCCGCCGGCGCTCCAACAATTTCCTCCTCCTCCGCCTCAGTGTCCTCTGCTCCTGACATTTCTTCGGTGTAGCCTCCGTCGTCATTATCCGAGTGGAGAATTTTAGTCGCCATTGATTGCGTCGGCGACTGACCCGAGTGGGGCTGCACGTCGTCGACGTGTGCTGCCTGCGAAGGAACGGCTGCAGCCTCGCTGCTCTTCGCCAAAATGTCTAAGGCGGTAGGCGAATGTGCCCGTGCGGCATCCCCGCCGCTCGCTTGTTGGTCGTCTACCGTGTCCTCTCTGCCGCCGACGCCCGCCGCCGAAGGCGATCGAGCGGAGGGTGGCTGCGCTGGGTTTGATTGCGCATCGCGCATCGAAATTTCATCCCGCGGACAGTCACTTCTCTCCTCCGTCTGTTGCTGCTCCCTTGATCGGTCCGTGGGGGCTGTGCTTGGCCTCTGCGCAGGCGCAAATGCCGGCGCCTTGTCCGCCGCAGGCGTAGCGCCGCGGACGTCCACCGCCAAAGGCGACATGGCCGGGGGCCGCTCGCCCGATGTCCCTTGGCCCTGAGGCCCTACCGCCGAAGGCGCATCTACCGGCGGATTACCCGCCGATAGTGTGGTCTCCGTACACTCCCTGCTCGTATCTCCGCGGCTCGAAGGCCCTGGCGCCGAAGGCGCAAATTGCGGCGCGTGGTGCGCCGGAGGGTCTGGCCTCGAGGGCCGGTGTCTCGTAGGCGGCTCTTCCGCCGGCTCCTTCCCCTTCCTTCGTTGGAACGGGGGTGATTCCTGCCTGTGCACAGGCGGCACGTGTGGAGGTGACCTGTGCACAGGTGACCTGTGCACAGGCGAGCGCCTGTGCACAGGCGGACTGCTCCTTCCCACGCGTAAGCGTAGATCTACGTCCGCTTGTGATCGCCTGTCCGCGGAGGCTCGTCCGTCCGCGGAGTCTCGTCTGTGCGCAAACGGAACATCTGTCCGCAACGCACGTGGTAACTCCGGAGGCCCTTGGCCCGTAGGCGGCCTCTCGCCCGTCGAGGCTGCAGCGTGGTCCGTTGCTCCTGCGGTCGTCCGCGCTTCCTCATGCTTCTCTGGCGACGCACTTCCTTTCTCCGTCGCAATCGTCGCCGTGTCCGCACTGTTGGCTGGTAACACCAGTCTGCGTGCCTTCTGCTTCGGCCGGCTGTATGACTCGTACAACGGCCGCGGTCGAATGGGAGCAGAGGGTTCTTGATGCTGTTCCTCTTCGGACTCTTCTCTCCATCGCCGTTTCCGCGGCACTCGTGCTGCAGGAGTGTTTCTCCCTTCGTCCCTCCGCCTTGATGGGGTAGAAGTCGGTGACTCCTCTGCATCAGTGTCGACCTCATTCTCCCGTACATACTTCCCGGGATGGTCGACGGACAACGGCGGAAAATGCTCAAGCTCCGCCGCTGTCAAACAATTCCGCTGTCGATAAAAATTGATGAGGAAAGGAGAGAGATGGTTTAGAGTTCCCCCCTTCTCCTCAAAAGCGTGCTGTCGCATCACCCTGTGCAGGATGCTCGCCCAGTGAATTGGAGTTCCCTCGATGACGCACTCCACAAAAGAGACCTGCCACAATGTGATGTAGCAGGCGCGGTGTGGCTGCAGTAATTGCATCAGCGCCGCGGACAAAGTCCGGCGAAATCGATCCTTGTAATCACGGGTCCTGTACCCATTCTTGGTAGACCTCCCGGTCTTGAACAGCTCCACAAATTGCGCCTCTTCCTGCTTGGTCACCTTGATGCTCTCACTGTCGAAAAGGAGATGCCCTGGCATGCCGGCACATCTTCCCAATGCCTGCGCCCAATCTTGGACTGTCCACCGATCAACATGCGGACGCAATCCGCGCGAGGGTGGTCCCTGTGGCTCTAGCCACTCGCGCACCATATTCGCACAGATGTAGTTCCATCCCCATAGCAAGAAATCGAGCTTTCTTGCTATTAAGCGCTCCTCGAAAGCGCGCAGCCCGTTCTGTGGTAGGCGAAGTGGCACCATCCGCAATCTGCCCGGTCTCGTCATTGCGTTCCTGGAGTTCGCTCGCCCGCTCATTCTACTTCCGCACCGCCCGAGCTCCTTTCTCTCTCGGCAAACTCTAATCGCCCTCAATTCCAAATCCCGCGCACTCACTTCTCCCTCAATCACCAAGAAATCCCCTGTGCGGCGACGTCGAGAATGTTTAGCAGCTAGCAGATGGATGCGCGCAGCGCGCACAAGAGATTGGAATCGCGAATTCAAGAATGGGACGTTCTCCGCCGTCCGGTCGAAGGTCATGGTCGGCTCTTGCTCGTGGAGAACGTCTCACTTGATGGCCGCGCCGGCTCTACGCTGGAACGGTCTCCGCTCTCACGCGCGGCTTCACGCTCCGCCGTCGCCGATTAAACTCTCACGCTCGAATTGGCGGATTTGAACTCCGCGAGCGTATTACCCCGCGGACATGGGAGCGCAGCGCCGAAGGCGAGTTTTCCGCCTTGCGCGGTACACTTGTTCGTACCGCCCCTCGGCCAATCCCCTTCTGCCTTGACGCGTGTGTCCGCATGTCGGACAAAAGTTCAACCCCTGCCTGTGCGCAGGCGGACTCCTCGGCGGATTCTCCGCCGGCGCGGAACTTCATTCTCCTGTGCACAGGCGCTCACCTGTGCGCAGGCGAACTCCGTGCGCGGCGTCGCGCTGGCGCGGAAGGCGTTGACCGTGGTCAGCCGTCTCCGTCCAGTCTGTCCGTTCCTTGTCTCTTCGTCGGCGCTTCCGCCGCCGCAACTCCGTCCGTCCAAGAGCGCATCCACCCGTCCCGTCCGCATTGTCCGTACGGATTTGATTCCTCTGGCGGCTCCTTGCTCGTCCGCGGCGCCGCGCTGGCGCAGAAGGCGCCGTACACTTTCTACCTCACAAGGCGCACAGGCGAACGCCTGTGCGTAGGCGGACTTCGCGCCTCCCCAAACCCTACTTCGCCTGTGCACAGGCGAACGCCTTCGTCCGCGCATAGGACAAAACCTGATTCCCCCTTCCGCGTAGGCGTAATTCCCGCCGGTGGCGAACTCCTTCCGCCGAAGGCGACCGTCTCCGTATGTTCCAATAGTGATAACTCCCTAAGTCCTCATCCGTTCCAAGCGTTCTTGGACTCGTTGGAATCAGTGCGTTGAGCTCTTTCCAACGAGACCCTAACTCGGTCAAGGCGCCCGAGGGTTGACCTAATTATGGAGGATTTCCCTACCGCCGCGGACACCTCCAAAGGCGGGTTTTGCGCCTTGCGTCGCAGGGATCCTAACTGCAGAGCTCGCAGGGAGGGTGGTGCCTGTCCTTACTGCTGCACCCCAAATCCTAGATTCTACAAGATCCCTCGAGAATCCCCGCGATCTTCCGGATTCACTCCGTTTTGATGTACCGAAGGCTATTTACAATGCTGCCAAGGTACAGTTTTCCAAAAATGTTTTAATTTCCTCAAAATTGCCAAAAGTGGGGTACCACACCTGTGGAAGGTGACGCGCCAACATGCGCAAGAAGAGAAGGGAGGAACCCTCAATCATCTATCGCCTTACTTAATCGTGTTTTACCGGGCGATGGGATGTTTGACGAATGCTGAGAAAACTCGGTTTCCGCAGCTGACCCGGACTTATCCAGGTAGATATTCGAGGGAGGCCGAAGTAGACACGGATCCGGACGAGGAACCTGCCAGTACGCCTCCGGCTCCGGCTCCAGCAAGAGCAGCAGAAGAACGTCGAAGTGAGCGCATTCCGCGAAAGCGGAAGTGGGATGAGAGACCTGAGGACAGGCAGCCGGAAGTGCCAGCTGCGCCGACTCGTGGTCGGCCCACCCCCGAGCCTCACAGTCGACCAAAACAGAGGGCACGCAAAATGCCAACTGTTACTGAGGAGACCAGGCGAACTCCGACCCGGCGGAATCCCACACAGGAAGAGATAATAGCGTAGATCCTAGGGAAGACGGCAGATACCTCTACTCAGAAGGCACCACGGCCTTCGGGAGGAGATGGACGGACTGACAGTCGGCCGACTGCGAGTCGGATGACTGAAGGTCGACAAGCGGAAGGAAGGCCAACTGAACGTCGCGTTGAACCGGACAGCAGGCCGGAAGCAGAAGAGAGTTTGGCTGACGAGCCAACAATCCTCAGAGGGTCGTCTTCGGCGGAAGGCACTTCCGGAAGAACGCCACCAGCAAGCAGGCCAAGTGGAGTCAAGACGCGCAAGGTGTATCCGACTCCCAGTCGGACAACTGCTGGTCGGCCGACTGCGAGTCGGACAACAGAGAGTCAGCCGGATTCGCCGACTGCGAGACGGATGGGGCCAACGACCAGTGTGCGGACGCCTTCGGCGGACGCACCTTCAGCAAGGACACCTTCCGCGCAGATTGCGCCGGAAGGACAGGCAGCAGAAGCGGGCGGTGCAAGAGTGACAAAAGTCACTGCGGCGTCGACCCCTTCACAAACCGAAGATCGAGCCGGAACAGGGGCTCAAGCAGTGGGATCTCCCACTGCCCTGGATATTTTAGCAGGCAGTGGAGCAGCAGTCGCAGCGGAAGCTGCTGCGCGCCACAGTTCCAGGGAGTCGCCAAGGGATTCGGTGGCGACTGAAATCCTCGAGACTGAGGATGATACGAGCTCGGAAGAGCAGGAAGCGGATTCGGTGCAGAAAACGCCAACAGGGGTGCTGTGCGAACAGATAGTTCCACTCCTGCGATATCTGGATCGCAAGACATCCAAATACGCAAGTGCCTTAAAACCGCAGTCTTATGTGGAGACAATCAGGCGAAGGACGAGGAGCAAGGTGGCAAGGTGGGCCTCTAGGTGCCAAGTATATGTGGATAGGAACACCGCCCTCCGACAACACCTGGCGGTCACCCAGAAGCTTTACCAAGCCTTGCAGCAGCAGAAGGAGGATGCGGCGACGAAGAGTCAGGCGGATGCCGAACTAATACGGGCAAAGATCGAGTCGGAATTGCAGGAGGAGCGGAGACAGAACAAAGTCCTAGCAGCCGAGCTTGCGCGTCAGACGCGCGCCTTAGAAGAAAGTCAAAGAGCCCGCAAGGAGGATGAGGAGTTGTTGTGCAACTTGCAATCTGAGTGCTCGGAATTGAGGGCACAACGTGCGGGATTAGAAATGCAGCTGGCCGAGGTGGAGAGCAGCTGCAAGGCGCGAGGAGAGTTGGCGGCACGGGTGACTCGTTGTCTAAAAGGATACGCCCATTGGGAGGTGGCCGCTCAAGAGAGGATTACACTCCGGGAGTTCGAGCTTCGGGCGGCGGCATTGACGGAAGGTGACAGTCGGAGTCGGCGGCGAGTGGCAAGAAAATTAGAAACCTTCTTGTCGGGTGCGCGCGACACTATGGCGCACTTACAGTCGGAAGTCACCACAGCGCTCCGACGCCTGGGGTTACGCAGCCGGTCGGAAGACTGGCAAGGTAGAGATAGTAAGCGGAGCAGTCCGGCGCGCAGGAGGCGCAGCACCGGATCTGCTGAGTGCAGTAGAGTAGTTTGGTTTCGCGCAGATTCTGCGAGTGGTAGATAGGATAGTGTAGTGCTAGTTAGGATCTTTTGAGAGTATAAAGTAGATCAAGGCGTTTTGCCTTGGGACTCTTCCAGTTTCGGAAGTGCAGATCAGGAACTCACTTTCTTGGCGTGTTTGTGCATTTGGTCCTGGCACCACGTAGAGAAGCTGCAGCATAGCGAAGTTACCGTATGATGTAGTTGAAGGCCTTCGGCTGAATGTTCAGAGCTAGTACCCGGTTAGAGACTTGAGTAGTGCGGATCTGCACCTGCGGGTGATTTCTGATGCTCAGAGCCGGCTACGAGTTAGATACTTGAACAGTTCCCCCTTACTCCTTCGAGTGACATATCCTGATTGTACTCCTACGGGAAGTTTCCCCTGAATGCCAATGTGAAGTTTCATTACTTCGTGTAAACCTTGGTTTGTAATTCAGGTTGTGTGTGTGTTACTGGATCGTGTTTTCAGTAAGTTCTCAGTCGGGTCTGCACTCCTTGCGTTTGGTGTGATAGTCGAGGGTGACGTCCACGGCGTATGTAGAGGCTTCGTTCCGAAGTGGGAAGTCCAGTCCGGGTACCCCCGCTAGTTCCTGGCGGAAGGGCAGTAAAAGCCGGAGTGGGAGGCACTACCTGCAGAACCTCTGAGTGAACTTGTGAGACACCTTCCTCCTGAAATCCGAAGTGGAGGTCCTGACCGACCTCCGAGTTGTGCTTTTTGCCAGTTTCAGGTGTGTGTGTGTGTGTGTGTGTTGAGTGACCACGCTGTACCGTGCATCCTCCGAGCATCCTCCGAGTTGAGATCCTCCTCCGAGTCGAGCCTCCGAGTCGAGCACTGCAGTATTTCTGGGAGTGACAGTCGCCTAGAATTCAAACTCTACAAAAGTCTGTTAAACGTGACACTTTTACTCTGTGTGTTGCCTCTGTCCCTGTGGGTTCGATCTTTTTACCACCATACTGCAGTTTTAGCCTTTGGTGGGTTATTACACGCGCGCAGCGCGCACAAGAGATTGGAATCGCGAATTCAAGAATGGGACGCTCTCCGCCGCCCGGTCGAAGGTCATGGTCGGCTCTTGCTCGTGGAGGACGTCTCACTTGATGGCCGCGCCGGCTCTACGCTGGAACGGTCTCCGCTCTCACGCGCGGCTTCACGCTCCGCCGTCGCCGATTAAACTCTCACGCTCGAATTGGCGGATTTGAACTCCGCGAGCGTATTACCCCGCGGACATGGGAGCGCAGCGCCGAAGGCGAGTTTTCCGCCTTGCGCAGTACACTTGTTCGTACCGCCCCTCGGCCAATCCCCTTCTGCCTCGACGCGTGTGTCCGCATGTCGGACAAAAGTTCAACTCCTGCCTGTGCGCAGGCAGACTCCTCGGCGGATTCTCCGCCGGCGCGGAACTTCATCCTCCTGTGCACAGGCGCTCGCCTGTGCGCAGGCGAATTCCGTGCGCGGCGTCGCGCTGGCGCGGAAGGCGTTGACCGTGGTCAGCCGTCTCCGTCCAGTCTGTCCGTTCCTTGTCTCTTCGTCGGCGCTTCCGCCGCCGCACTCCGTCCGTCCAAGAGCGCATCCACCCGTCCCGTCCGCATGGTCCGTACGGATTTGATTACTCTGGCGGCTCCTTGCTCGTCCGCGGCGCCGCGCTGGCGCAGAAGGCGCCGTACACTTTCTACCTCACAAGGCGCATTTCTAGGGCCCAAGGCGGATTTTCCGCCGACGCCGAAGCGCCTGTGCACAGGCGAACGACTGTGCGTAGGCGGACTTCGCGCCTCCCCAAACCCTACTTCGCCTGTGCACAGGCGAACTTCCTTCGTCCGCGCATAGGACAAAACTTGATTCCCCCTTCCGCGTAGGCGAAATTCCCGCCGGTGTCGAACTCCTTCCGCCGAAGGCGAACGTCTACGTATCTTCCAATAGTGATAACTCCCTAAGTCCTCATCCGTTCCAAGCGTTCTTGGACTCGTTGGAATCAGTGCGTCGAGCTCTTTCCAACGAGACCCTAACTCGGTCAAGGCGCCCGAGGGTTGACCTAATTATGAAGGATTTCCCTACCGCCGCGGACGCAACCTCCGAAGGCGGGTTTTGCGCCTTGCGTCGCAGGGATCCTAACTACAGAGCTCGCAGGGAGGGTGGTGCCCATCCTTACTGCTGCACCCCAAATCCTAGATTCTACAAGATCCCTCGAGAATCCCCGCGATCTTCCGGATTCACTCTGTTTTGATGTACCGAAGGCTATTTACAATGCTGCCAGGGTACAGTTTTTTCCAAAAATGTTTTAATTTCCTCAAAATTACCAAAAGTGGGGTACCACAATTATCCACGTATAGAAGCTGACACTGCAAACCACAACCGCACCTTCAATTATTGCAGGTAGATATGTATAGCTCTTAGAAAAATCACAAGGTCTAGGTGGTTGTCAATGGTTACCACTTACATTACCATTTATAAACCCACCATAATAGTGTTGGCTGCACTGACCGAAGATGAAGTGAATGTTTTGGTACCCGGGGGAAAAAGAGTACGGTCGCCTTTCTTGGCTGTCAGAATTGCAGTCTGTCACAACATTTCAAGAATGTCATGACGTGAAAATAGGCATGTGATTAAATGAAGTAAATTTCAGACCGTAATCACACAAATGCACTTTCGTTGCCAATTAGCAACTACGATAATGTCACCAACATGCGCAGTCTTCCGACATGTCATTGATTGTGTGACATTAATGAGCTACAGGACTTGGCATGATCATGAAACTAGAGAACAAGTCATGACGTTCGTGAGATCGATGCTCCCAATTATATTGGTTGCCTTTGATGAGGGTTCAACTTAGCACGACTTCGCACATTTGGTAACGGAATTGCGCCCAGAAGAGTGTCTCACGGAATGCAGTGTATAGGAAGAATTTTCCACTGGGTTAGCATCAGTCTCAGGATAACTACGCTCGCTGCTGTCCACAGGAATTTTTGTCAAGAAGCCTCAACATTAACTGAGGGCCCAAATGTGTTTTCCTTAGCAGCCCCGACGTTGCACATTGCACAGACATTGTAATGTAATCCACTTGTAAGGAATTTGACGGACGGAGGAGATGAATGGCAGATGTTCCACTGGTGTAAAATTCGTAAGCCACAGCCACTTCCATCGCATTACTTAACTTCACCTCACGTAATGTTACGGTAGTCGTTGCTCATTTGGTCTGCGCATGAATGAACCTGAGGCTTTGTCAAATGGTGTGGATGAGTCAGCAGCAGGTCCACCAACAGCACAAGAGGGCTGATAATGTGGAGATGGTGTGTTGAGAGTTCAAGCTCTCCACGTGCCAGCGACGACAGCAGCAGCCCCACCACGGCACAAGCAGGAGCAAGAACAGAGCCGGCTAAGTATGCCCAGACAGCAGAAGAAGCAGAGCCCTCTCAATGTGTGGTTGCGATGATTTACCGACCTAGAAGAAATTAGGCAGCATCAGCAGAGCGGGAGTGCAGCTGACAACGAGGCAAGGCGAGGAGAGATGAGTGTGACGAGGGAAAATCAGGGACAACATAGTCCAAAGTCCAAATTAGCGGATCGACCTGACCTAGGCAGAGAAGGCTCGAACACAGGGTTCGAACAGAGAGCTTGTACATAGAGTGTGTATGTTTTTTTTTGTGATTAAAACTGCAAGGTGGTGGATATCGTGTGTTTGCTTGCAAGAGCTCAAGCTCTCTCCTTGTCAATATTTTTTAACATGGTGGACTTTTTAACATGATTTGGCACGGTGCATTCACTCGCACTTTGGTCTTCAAAGCGCTGTTATTACGGAGTAGAGAGGCCTTGTATGTGGAATCCAAGTCTTGTGATCTTCATTATCCACGCTGTTCCAGTCTTCAGCGGTACAACGGACATGTCCTAATCTTGTGGAAAGTGGCGTTGTTGTGAAGGTTTTGCTTTCTCCAAGTACTTCCTTTTCCCTCTCATTACGCTCTGCCAAACCTTTGAAAGGGATCATCCCTTTGTTCTCTGGTTTTGACGAATTGAGTGATCCATAAGACTTGAGCTTAGGACTCGAAAATTCGTTCAAGGATCCCTTACAGCATGTGCTTCATCATTTAACATCGTCTTCTCCAGGAAAAAAATGGTGATCCTAAAAGTTAAATTACACTACCAATCGGCGCTACTTGCAATTAGTATGAATCAGCATTTTGTGCAGTGCGCCTCGCAACTATCCACAATAGTGTAACATGTTTAATTTTATTTGTTTCCTAAATTCAACTGTCCATTTTTAGCATGACGGCGTTACTTCTACATAAAAGAAGCTGCAAATCAATTCTACTCACCATCGCAGATCTTTGCCTTAAAGTGAGCATTGCAGCTCTATCCTATATTCTCCCACCCATACATCGTTCTTTTTCTCCTTGGACGGCATCGATGCCGCCATCTGGTCCCATGCAGGTCGACGTCCTCGGTGAAACGCAGAAGTTTGGAGTCCTGCCACTATGACGGGTTGGTGCGCACGTCGATCTCCCCCCGGAAGGATCTCGGACCAGCCGCTTGTTAGCTAAGGTGAGCCCAGCCGCTTTAGCGAAGCTCTCAGACAAGAGGCTTGTTTGGAGTTTAAGAAGTGTAATACGTCTTCCCAAATTGTGAAGCATTCCGTTGTTAGCGTGATCATGAAATGTTTATGTTCGTATAATTGTCAAGTTGCATCGAGTCCATGAGAGGAATCGGTAGTTGCTGAAATAGTTCTATCCTGAGAGATATGATGTGTAGTGCCGGTACTGTATTGGATACATATATTGATGTCGTCTCCCCATGCTTTTGTCATATATATCTTATTTGCATTCAAGAATTAGGCGTGCGCCACACATAGAAGCTGCAGTTAGACTTTCGCGAGGAAAGCTTCACACACAGTGCTCACTTTGACTTGAATTTCTTCGATGGTTTACGACAAGAGGCGGACAGAGTTGCTTTGCAGCTTCTTTTCTGTTAATATAAAGCTGATCTTTTTTCCAAAGAGGTAAAGGTTGCAAAGGGAAAAACGTGCGGGCCCTCGGTTATTGTTGAGGGTTATTAATCCAGAGGCTACTGCTAACCCTTTAAAGTCTTCCTGTACACTACATTGCATGAGATTATCTATCTTCTTGGAACAATTCCGTTACCAATTGTGGGAAGAGGTGTAAGGTTGAGCCCTCGTGCAAGGAACATAGTAGTTTTTGGAGCATCGATCTCATGAACGTCATGACTTGTTCACTAGTTTCACGTGCATGACAAATCTTGTAGCTTGTAGTTGTAACACCAGAGACATGATTCGTTCACATTTCGGACCACTTAGCACGAGTTCGTGACACTGCCGTAGTAGTTAATTGGCAACGAAGGTTCATTTGGGTTATTATAGTTCGAATTTTACTTCATCCGATCACATACGTCGTTTCACGCCATGAAATTCTTGACTTGTTCTGAAGGACTGCAACTCTGACAGCCAAGAAAGGGTACCATATTTTTTTCCCTCGTGTACCAAACCATTCACTTCATCTTAGCTCAGTGCAGCCAAAACTATTATTCTGGGCTGTCAACATTGAAGACAACCTAGACCTTGTGCTGTCTTTCTTGATCGGACTTCAAAATGTTTAATGATTGCTCTTAGTCAACGCTCGAATCAACAGAATCCAAGTAACTCTTGTCTTCGTATTTTGGATGATATCGCTGGATGATGATTTGATGTTGATTTTGCTAGCAATCTTCTCTCTTCCTGTCGTCTCATCGAAAAGAGTTCTCTTGGTTTCAGACCGTGGAAGCGTTCTTTGAAAGTTGGTTATTGTGTCAGATTTGAAACCAAGGCTATCTACATAAGATGTGCAGGAACGTAAGAGACAACTCCAGGAGTCTAAGTTGTAAGTTATTGATAGCTAAACTGATGACAACAGCCACATCGCTAGGGGGATGAGTACCTATCTGACTAAAGATCAGAGTAGCTACCCGAGACCTCAATACGAGGTCTCTTAACTTGCTACCAGCTGTACTTGCAATAATTAGAACTAAGGAAATTTACAGTGTCAGCTTTGTGCTATTCCATATCAGGAATAGCACAAAGTTGGTCTATGGGTAAGAAATTTATGGTAATGAATAAAGTCCGGATTCAAATAGCGATAATCAATTCTTGTAAAACTCCAGAAGCGACAGATCATCTATTCGTGCAACACATACAATTCTTTTGAATCTGCATCAGCGGTAAGCGTCTTGAACTGGGCCAGTGTACGTTCCCTTCCATTTGAGTTGATTGCCATCATTGAAATATCTGTGCATAAGGAGATCTTGGTTGCAGGGGATGGATCCGAGTTGTCTGACAACACATAGTCGAGGTTGATGACCTTGCCATGAGGAGGTAAAGCTCATAATAAAGATAAAGGTAAGGCAGTAATTCACAAGGTTAGCCGGGCTGTATTGGTACAATCGCCTTCGAGATTGTGAAGAAGCTAAGCAAGCAGGGATTTTGTCTGTTGATTGAATATTCTCTAAAGCGTCTGCCACTCCTACAAGTGATATTTCCAACTAATATCTCAAATCGAATTTTATAGACGATGAATTTCAAAAGAGCATTCTGAAGAGAACTTTAGTGGCCGATACCGTTGAAGACTGTGAAAGGATAACCGCCCTTGAGCAATCCGAGCCTTAGTTACCAGATTGATTTCATTATTCTGATTTTAGGTTCTTTATTGTTAAGTGTGACGCACAGATGTAGAATGTCATTTGTTCACTCGCAGTAAAGTAGATCCCCCCCCCCCTATTATCTATTCTTACCTAATATAATATACCTTTAATAGAATATTTTGGGTGTTAATCAACGAATGATTTCAGAAGGTCGCTCGCGGGCTCTTTATGCGAATTGACAAAATATCATTTTTGCTCGGATTATATTCCAGAGAGATAACTTTCACTCTCTCCTCGCTGACTGATTTAACTTATTATTCACTATTCTTCACATTTATTAATCTGAGCACTTACCTTCCATGGACACTTCAAAGAACGTTCGGGTTTCACCTGATACCACTTGGCTCGATTTATTACAATGAGAGAATGGAGTGAGAGCTCTACTCCGCCGGGTCTGCAGAACTCGAAGTAGATCAGCCAAATGAAGTTAGCTGTACAACTGACTAAATACAAACACACGCAGCCACTTCTAGATTCGTGGAAGAAGTGCAATTTATAGAATTTTAGGAATATACTAATCCATAGTGCTCTAAGAGTGCCTAGGTTCCTGGCGAAGGCCAATTTACCTACTGTCATGCACAATAGTTTAGCTCCTTAGAGGAGTATAGATCTGGTTCTGTAAGCATATATAGATCCCACGAGACCGAAGAGTGATTGAAAACAAAAGGTTCATTACTTGATTCCTGAATCAACTTCTGTCTACAGCATCCAATGTCGATGATGAATTTAAATATTCGCATGAGGTCTCACACGTTCGTCGGAGCCTGCTGTTTCTGATTGTCATCATCGCGTAGAGCAAGCACGTTGGGCTACCACGTGATTGCCAGCTTAACTTTCCCTCATGAAATTGCAAGAAATCAATCTGCAGCCGAGCTTGTTTCGGTTTGTGATCACATACTGTGACAGTTAAGCAACATCAATCCAACAAGTTACAGTAGATCCAACACGTTACAGACAAATTCACCGTCCCGGAAGCTCTAAGATCTGCAAGTATTACAGAGTGCTATTCCTGCTTTAAGTACTCGAACGTGTTGGCTTTTATTCGAGTTTTGTCCTCAACAGAGAGCATTTAGCCATTAATTCTACCTCTAGTCGCATTTGGGTGTGATAATTTTACGTCAATTTCTTCTTTCTAGCAAAATTATTTCTAATCATATCTTGCATGCAGTTCTACTGTTTTTTCAAAATCCAAGAATATAATATAATTATATATTAATAACAAGGAATATATTTACACATGAGGATGTTTTTTTATAATAAGTTTTATTCATATTTGGCAACAGAATATTTTCAAATTGATTCGATATTGAACATATCATATTTAGAATACAAGTATATATTTTCTTGAACGGATTAAATATAGCAAACTCTCTATATTGACCAGCGTAAACAAATCTTACACAAGTTCTGCATGCACATCACAGTTCACTGTAAAGTGTTTGTGCTAGTGGGCCAGGCAAATCCTTTGAGAATCTAACTGCTATCCGAAAGAACACGAGTCATACGTTTGCCTACCAGCGGGGGTCAGTTTAGCGAATCGGTCCGCCTTGACCGTGAGAGAGATGAAACTTTTGTTTGAATATTTATTTTTGGCAAAGCTTTTGAATCAATAGTGAAAGTTATTCAGCCATATTGGCCATGAGAATATAAGGTTTGAACAACCAAGAATAAAGGTAATGCTCGAGCAAAGATATTCATATACGATTTTTTATAAACAAATCGAACATCGCTGGCTGATTATAATTCAGCTTTAAGGAGTCTGAAAACGGAGTACATTTGAGATATTTATTTACGATGGCTGTCAAATCTTATACTAAATACAGGTGTTGATATTGAATACCTAAATCTATCAAACATGAGTCAACTTATGATCGATCCAAACTGCAATAGTTCATTGACACAAGGAAATTAATGAACAAAGCTTTTTTCACATTATTTTATGTCATATTTACTGTAACGTATTCAAATGGAGTACACCAAATGTGTCATTTAACTTCAAATTTATTTTACATATTCTGGTACAATCCAACACTAAATGGTGTCATGAACGTACTTAACTCGACTTTTCACTGTAACTGAAGAGGGGTGACTGCACACGTAACATCGCTATTGCCGACGTTCTCGGCAATTCGAACACAGCTGAATTGTGCTGGAGTAATGGCAATGATTCTTGGGCGACTCATTGACCAGTCGGAAATTGCTGATTCTTAGAATAAAGATTTTCCATTAATAAAATAATACGATGCAAGAATATAATGACCCGGATCAATGTCGAATGTAACTTCGAGGTCCCTGCTCTATTACTCCGTGCTACCTTTATTATGTACATGGGTCAACCTACAATTTGTTATGATTTCCCTTCCATATTCTTTACATTTTAAAAATTCGTCTAACCTCACCTTCGAATCTTATTCCTGTACAAGCACGTGAAGCAATAAAACCAATTCATTTGTCAGAGAATTGCCCGGGTCTCGCTGGACTTCTCTAGACCAAATATGGGTTTCAAGTCGAGTATCCTAATCTGAAGTATATTTTAAAGTACTAAAGAATACAAAATCTAAAGGAATCTTCCAATCTGAAGTATAATTTAAAGTACTAAAGTATAAAAATATAAAGGAATCTCCCAATCTGAAGTATAATTTACAGTACTAAGGAATAAAAAATCGAAAAAAATCTCCCAATCTGAAGTATACTTTAAAGTATTCAAGGAAAAAAAAATGAAATCCCGAAATTCTTCTGAAGGACAAACTTACGACCAAAAAAACCAAAAATTCACACAAGCCTTCCGAAATGTTGACTTGTGTGGATGGTCTGGAATATGATCCGAGCAAAATGGTATTTTTTTCAGTCCTAGAAGTCGTCTATGCGCAGAAAGAGCGGGCGAGCGACCGGCTGAGACATTCGTCGATTAACACCCAAAAAAATTATAATAAAGGTATGTCATATAAGGTTATTATAGACATGTATAAATATTGAGAAATACTCTCGTTAATATCTTTGACCTGATGGGTTCGTCTTGAAAGACCGGGAAACGACGGCGGAAGGTTCTGCTTCGCGTCAAAGAGACTTGGGGACCAAAGGACGCTGCGTGAATGGTGGTAAGTTACCACCATTCACGCAGGGTCCTCCGGTGGCTCGGTTACCATTGGTAACGTAACCACCGTCTTGAGTCGCCTCCGACATCATCTTCGGGAAACGCTTCCCTTGTCAAACAGTGCCACTTCCGAAGATTCGGAAGCTTTGACTTTCCGTATGTATGTATAATTATGGTATTATACCACTGTATTATACAGTACTCTCAAACCATACCTTGAATAATTGTAACATAAAAAATCCTGCAACAAGTGTAAGATTTTATATTTGTAACAGTCTCTACTTTAAACGGAGAGGCTAAAAGATGCTAATTGGGAAAAGTTCGAAACTTGATAGCGGATATGAACCTGAACTTGACAAATATCCCTTGTGTTGGTATCTATGATGAATTTGATGGGGTTGATATTTCGGAGGACGTCAACGGCACGAGGAGGATATCTTCGAACCCGAGGAGGTGATGGACTGGGTGATATCTAAGAATGATAACATCTGAGTGTTGTATAATATATTTGCAATTATAGTACGCGGTCCGCGAGGAATCCAATTATACAGACCCATAGCTTTGACATGCGAATCTTCCGTGGAAATACACCCGAATTCACGTGGAATTCACCTGCCACTGATCCGAGCTCTGCCAGAAGAGCACGTCTTTATCTCGCTACCACTATTTCCAACAAAATGGGGGCATTGCAACCGCACTTGTTTTTAGGTCAATTCAAGGTGATTAGATTTTCAGTTCGGAGACCAGACCTCGAGTGCAAAAGACAGCAGCCAATCTTGCTCCCAAATAAGCGTTCGAGAACTGCAGAGGGAACCCAGAGGGGAAAAGTCGTCGGCGAGGGACAAGGGAAAGGGCGTGACACCTCACACCGTAGAAAAACCAGAGGACCCCACTGACGTTCTGGTACTCCCCAAACGACGTGCTTCTGAAGAACATCAAGCTCCGATCAAGTGATATAAAGAAAGAAGTTAGTTGACCTCCGACGGCTGTATCTCAAACAGTAGACGCTGCCGAAAATTCCATTGTCTAAGAAATCGATTTAAGCATCATCGCGTATAACGAAAGGTCTGGGCACTTGAACCGCCCAAATCAGATTACTCCAAATCTGCAGCAGAAGAAAGAATCAACTATCAGTCACTTTAATCCCAGATCACAGGCTACGCTTGGGGGAGGTCCAGTGCGTCGCCGAGCAGGCTTGACCTGCTGCCGTTTACCCGCTTGGTCGAGTGACCTCTTCCAGCTCTGAGATCGATTAAGCAGATATCGTTTCTAATCATTTCGTAATTGACTTCTCCTTCAGGTTGGGTAAGGTTGATTAAGGTTGGGTCACTTAGCGTCTGATGAACTATCCTGGAGACAGAAGGAAAGAGGAGAGGAGGAGAAACGCTGAGGAGACGTACCTCTGAGGCACTAAGAGTGGGGCAGGAGGCAACGAAAGGTGAAGAGAATTGGACTAATCAGGAGGAAGGCTAAACTGGCAGGATTCCAGATTAATTGACCATACGGGCCGGACTTTATGCATATGCAGGACGAGATTGTTCTCATGGAACCGGGTTTGCAAGCGGAAGAGTTGCCGAAAGTTCAATGGGAATTAAAGTACGAGGGAAGACAGCCGGCTGGCTGATGGGAAATCTGTACTGAGCCATTCTTCAATTCTTTGCAGAACTTTGAAAGACGATGGATATCGATAGATCAAGAGACATCATGGGTCACGGAATGTTTCGAATGGGAATATGTGTCACAGATCGCTAGATCCTCTCTAAACAACCAGTTTAGATAGAACCTTATAGTGCCGAGGAGGAAGATCGATTCAGACATATATGATGCTTCTGGAGCAATCCACAACCATAGGGAAACCACGTCGTCAACAAATTGGACAAGGTCTTCACAATACACGATTGCCATGACGCGGCCCGCAAGTGGGTAAGGACAAACCGCAGGGAGCTGACTTCTTCCCGCTGAGTTATATACAACTCACTGGACCCAAATCGGCACGTGGAGACCACTCACCATTCTAAATTCAAGCGATAAGGTGCTCACATGGGCTACACACCTTATGGCCACAATTGCGATTCCTTCCAGGCAGAACACTCTCTCCTTCAGACAATGCACAAGGCCCTACGATGACAAATCATGCGAGTTATTTGATGTTTGATGGGACCCATCAAGTTTCAATTTACCCGATGGACCCTATCTACAGTACATCGTCTATGAGTTCTAATAAGAATGAGTACAAATGAGTTCTACGAATATGTTATAATTTGGTGTTTTTGTAATGACTTCGACTGCCTGCCATTGGAGTTTTAACAAACTGGATATGCTCTTGCCCGCAATATTTCCTGACCCAACCGAATTTATCGAAGTAGATTAAGGGTTGCACTCGCGTTCCAAAAATAATCTGCACAAACACACTGAAGAAATCCATTTTGGATCTGGAAACAATGATCTGAGATACATGGCAATGTCACTAACAGTACACCTTCCACCTCCAGTAATCGTGAGTTCTTTCGTCAAACCATCAAATTTTTGCTCCGGTAGATCTACAGCATCAGACTGTCACAATGAAGATTTCTTCACACATGAATTGCTACGGACAAGAAACTGATTGGCGATGACATGCACTGTTCGATAGGCTCCATCGGGTAAATTGAAATTTGATGGGACCCATCAAGTAATTTATGTTTTAATGGGGTACCATCAATAAAAAATCTCTAGATCATGCCCTTACGCTGGACTATAGAAAGTCAATTGATTTAGTAAAGTGGAGTAAACTTCTGCGTTTGACCAAGGACGTCGACCTGCATGGGACCAGATGGCGGCATCGCTGACGTCCAAGGGAGAAAAGATGCAGAGAGAGTATGGGTGAGATATTATTGGATAGACCTGCATCGCCATAAATCACAGCTTCCCCTTGGGCGAGGTCCGATGCAGGCACCGAATCCATGCTTGTAAATAACGTCTTTGGGAGGCAGAAACTTCAGCGCAAGAGCGGAAATTCTTATGCTTCTCAGCAATGATGGAGGCCTGGGTCTCATCTCTACCTCCAAGCAGATCAATGGTGTGCATTCCAAACTAGTAAAATTGGCGATCGTGTAAAGACACCATCCGGCTCAGCTCTTGCCGTCCGCGGAGATCTGCCATTGATGCATGGGAAACGGGTCAAACCGAGGCTTATATTCTTCGTGTTTCGCGTTCCCACAAAAACAAAAGCAAAGTTTGACGCAGAGAACACACGAAAAAGTAGAACAGTGAAGTCAATCTGATAACGAAGACTCGGATTGCTCAATGGCGGGTATCCTTTCACAGTCTTCAACGATATTGGTCACTAATGCTCTCTCCAGACTGCTCTTTAAGAGAATTGTCTTCTTAACAATGAAATTCAGATGTCACTTCCAGGAGTGGCGGACGCTTTAGAGAGAAATCCATCAACAGACAAAATCGATGCTGGCTTAGATTCTTCACAATCTCGAAGGCGATAGTACCAATATAGCCTGGCTAACCTTGTAAAACACTGCCTTATCTTGAATTTCAGGATTGGATATACAGTATATCCAATCCTGAAATTCAAGATCATGTATATCATATACAGATTGTCTCCTACACTTGAAATAAATATATTTTTGCACATATTATATTGTGCTTTCCAGGTCCACTTCACTATATCTCAGCACTGGGAGGGCTGTGAAGAAGATTGCAGAAGATAGCATCTTCGGTTGATTCTTCGCCTTGGATACGTCGTGGACTGTAACATCGGGACTTACTGACCCAAGGTGATTGCGAAATCGGATGATATATAAGGCGGCTGTAATGGGTTCCTTCTAAGATCATTTGATGCTCCACTTTCCTGCATAGAAGTGCACCTGATCACACCTGCAACGACCAACACTCGAGTTCGATAGCTCACCAGTTCTAAAAATGAGCCAACAGCAGAACCTGGGAGATGACGAAGCTGAGAGACTGAAAGCTTTGGAGTTAGTTATGATGCTTGCCCTCCCGTTCAGTTTGAAAGCTGCTGTGAATTTAGGTGTACCCAAAATTTTGCTGGACGCAGGTTCTGGAGCTGAGCTTACAGCTGAAGACATTGCGACCAAGCTCTCGGACCGCTGTCCAGATGCTACAAATTTGGATCGCATCTTGAGAGTCTTGGCATCGAACAACATCGTGACAGAGATTGTATCGAAGAATGGCAATGACTCCGACTGTCCTCAGAGGAGTTATGGATCCACTTCAACTCTCAAGTATTTCACTGATAACGAAGATGGAGTTTCGATAGCTCCATTTCTTCTTCTGTGTACTGATCCTGTTTTCGTACCAACCTTTCAATACCTTCACATGCCAGTTCTGGATGAGAATGTGGAGCCTCACGTTCTTGTTCATGGGATGAAATCCTTCGAGTACGCTGCAACCGATACTAGATTTGACAAGCTTTTTAATAAAGCCATGCATGATCACACACACATAGAAATTTCGGCATTACTAAAGAAGTACAGAGGCTTTGAGACCTTGACCTCATTAGTAGATGTGGGAGGTGGGTTGGGTGCTACTTTGGCCATGATTCTGTCCAAGTACCCGAAAATACGCGGAATCAATTTCGACCAACCACATGTTGTAGCCGAAGGGCTGCAAGTGCCAAGTACGGTTGTCACTCCCTTCCTCCCTCAATACATACTGCAGACATATAGTACGCACTGTTATATACAGCTCTATATCCACAAGAATCAACTCAGCTTTCTCTACATTCTGGCCTTTCGATATGTGTTGCAGATTTGGAACACGTTGGTGGAGACTTCTTTGCCAGTGTGCCTGAAGCCGATGCTGTATTCATGAAGGTCTGTATCTTGCTCTTGCCTTGAAAATGTATAAGATCTGATGTAATTCTTGAGTAGGATTTCTGATTGCACAGAATCGGTTGCCACCTTTTTCTCTCTTTATTGTGTGGATTTGCAATATCGAAAGTATTTTATTTTTTTAAATGCTTTTCAGGGTGATTGTCGGTGAGCTAAGTTCATCTTTCTTTGTGGGATGGGGACAGTGGATTTTGCATGATTGGGATGACGAACGATGTGTCAAGATACTGAAAAACGTATGGAGAGCTTTACCTCCTCATGGCAAGGTCATCAACCTCGACTACGTGTTGTCAGACAACTCAGATCCATCCCCGGTAACTAAGATCTCCTTATGCATGGATATCTCAATGATGGCAATCAACTCAAATGGAAGGGAACGTACACTGTCCCAGTTCAAGAGGCTTGCAGCTGATGCGGGATTCAAAAGAGTTGAACTTGTTGCACAAACAGATAATCTGTCACTTCTGGAATTTTACAAGAATTGATTATCGCCATTTGAATCCGGACTTTATTCATTATAAAATTCTTCTTAGCCATAAACCAACTCTGTGCTATTGCTGATATGGACATTACCCACTTGTAAAAGCTGCCACTGTAAACTTCCGTAGTTTTAATTATTGCAAGTACAGCTGGTAGCAAGTTAACAGACCTCGTACTGAGGTCTCGGGTAGCGACTCTGATCTTTAGCAATGTGGCTGTTCTAATCAGTTTAACTTTCAAGAAAATACAGCTTAAATTCCTGGAGTTGTCTCTTACGTTCCTGCACATCATGTGTATATAGCCTTGATTTCAAATCTGACACAATAACCAACTTTCAAAGAACGCTTCCATGGTCTGAAACCAAGAGGACTCTTTTCGATGAGACGACAGGAAGAGAGAAGATTGCTAGCAAAATCAACATCAAATCATCATTCCGCGATATCAACCAAAATACGAAGACAAGAGTTACTTGGATTCTGTTGATTCGAGCGTTGACTGAGAGCAATCATTCAACATTTTGAAGTCCGATCAAGAAAGACAGCACAAGGTCTAGGTTGTCATCAATGGTGACAAGCCCACGATAATAGTTGTGGCTGCACTGACCTAAGATGAAGTGAATGGTTTGGTACCCGAGAGAAAAAAAAATGGTTTCCTTTCTTGGCCGTCAGAATCGCAGTCCTTCAGAACAAGTCAAGAATTTCATGACGTGAAACGACGTATGTGATCGGATGAAGTAAAATGCTAACTATAATAACCCAAATGAACCTTCGTTGCCAATTAGCGACTACTTCAGTGTCACGAACTCGTGGTCCGAAATGTGAACGAGTCATGACACTGGTGCGACAAGCAACAAGACTTGTCATGGACGTGAAACTCGTGAACAAGTCATGACGTTCATGACATCGATGCTCCAAATATTATTATGTTCCTTGCACGAGGGCTCAACCTTACACTTCTTCCCACAATTGGTCGCGGAATTGTTCTGTGGTACCCCACTTTTGGTAATTTTGAGGAAATTAAAACATTTTTGGAAAACTGTACCCCAACAGCAATGTGAATAGCCTTCGGTGCATCAAAACAGAGTGAATTTGGAAGATTGCAGAAATTCTCGAGAAACCTCGTAGAATCTAGGAGTTGGGTGCAGCGGTAAGGAAGGGCACCACCCTCCCTGCGAGCTCTGCAGTTAGGATCCCTACGGCGCAAGGCGCAAAATCCGCCTTCGGCGCTGCGTCCGCGGCGGTAGGGAAATCCTTCATACTTAGGTCAACCCCCCAACGTCTTGACTTAGTTAGGGTTTCGTTGGAAAGAGCTCGATGCGCTGATTCCAACGAGCCCAAGAACGCCAACAACGGATGAGGACTCCGGGAATTATGAAGGTTGTAAGATACTCAGCTCTTCGCCTACGCACAGGCGGAGAATTTTTGTCCTATGCGCGGACGAAGGAAGTCCGCCTGCGCACAGACAAAATAGGGTTGTGAGGTAGGCGCGAAGTTTGCCTACGCACAGGCGTGCGCCTGTGCACAAGCGCTTCGGTGTCGGCGGGAAATCCGCCTTGTGCCCTAGAAATGCGCCTTGTGAGGTAGAAATTGTACGGCGCCTTCTGCGCCAGCGCAACGCCGCGGACGAGCAAGGAGCCGCCAGAATAGTAAAATCCGTACGGACCGTGCGGACTGTACGGACGGGACGGATGGATGCGCTCTTGGACGGACGGAGTTGCGGCGGCGAGAGCGCCGACGGAGAGACAAGGAACGGACAGTCTGGACGGAGTCGGTTGACCGCGGTCAACGCCTTCCGCGCCAACGCATCGACGCGGACGGATTTCGCCTGCGCGCAGGCGAGCGCCTGTGCACAGGAGGATGAAGTTCCGCGCCGGCGGAGAATCCGCAAAGGAGTCCGCCTGCGCGCAGGCGGGAGTTGAACTTTTGTCCGACATGCTGACACGCGCGCCGAGGCAGAAGAGGATTGGCTGAGGAGCGGTACGAACGAGTGTACCGCGCAAGGCGGAAAATCCGCCTTCGGCGCTGCGCACCCATGTCCGCGGCGTAGTACGCTCGCGGAGTTCAAATTCGCCAATTCGAGCGTGAGAGTTTAATCGGCGACGGAAAGGCGTGTCGCCCACTGTCTCAAGGGCTAAGCCCACTGGGAAGTGGCGGCGCAGGAGAAACTCAGACTACGTGAGTTTGAACTTCGCGCAGCCGGGTTGTTGACAAGCGACAGCAGGAGTCGGCGGAAGGTAGCGAAGAAGCTCGACGCTTTTCTGTCGAAGGCGCGGGATACCATGTCCACCCTCGAAGTGGGGGTGTCCGCGGCGTTGCAGCGGTTGGGACTGCGCAGTCGAGCGGAAGACTGGCAGGGTAGAGAGGTAGTGCGCGGCAGTCCGTCGCGCAGGAGACGTAGCACAAGTTCCGCGGAGTGTAGTGTAGCGTGGTTCCGTGCAGGCGTGTAGCGTAGTGCAGTGTAGTGCTAGTAAGGACTTAGAAGGTATAAAATAGTTCCAAGCGTTTTGCCTGGGGTTCTTTCCCAATTTCGGAAGTGCAGATCAGGAACTCATTTTCTTTGCGTGTTTGTGTCCTTAGTTCTGTCACCACGCAAGAGGAGCTACCACTTAGCGTTCCGCATTTTGTAGCTGAAGGCCTTCGGCCGAATGTTCAGAGCTAGCACATTGGTTAGAGACTTGAGTAGTTCGGATCTGCACCTGCGGGTGTCTGCCGATGCTTAGAGCCAGTGACTAGTTAGATACTTGAACAGTTTCGCCCCTACACCTTCGAGTGTTTCTTTCTGATTGTACTCCTTCGGGATTTTTCCCCTGAATGCCAAAGTGAAGTTTTGCTACTTCGTGTAAGCCTTGGTTGTAAATTCAGGTTACGCTGCAGCAGATGCCTTTGAGGTTACCCCTGTAGTATTTCTGGGAATGACAAGTGCCTAAGAAATCAAACTCTTCAATAGACTGTTATTGTGTCACTGGAATGTTTCTCAGTGAGTCCTTCAGTGCGGACCTGTGTTCTCTGCGCGTTTTGTGAGTTGAGAGTGTTGTTCACCGCGTCTGAGTGACTTCGATCCGAAGTAGGTAGTCCAAACCGGGTTTCCTACGCTAGCAGCAAGCTAGTGGAAGTGTTGTAAAAGCTGGAGTTGGAAGTCACTACCCGCAGCTTCGCTGAGTGTGCTCGCGAGAGACTTTCCCCCTGAAATCTTGAGTAGAGGTCCTAACGGATCTCTGGGTTGTGTTTCTGTAGTTTCAGGCGTGTGTGTGTGTGTTACGCTGCACTGTGCGACCTCCGAGTGCGCTCCAAGTGGACACTTGCAGTATTTCTGGGAGTGACAGTCGCCTGAGAATTTAAATTCCTCAATAGTCTGTTAAACGTGACACTTTGTACCTGATGTGTTCCTCTGTCCCTGTGGGTTCGAACTTTCTACCACACTATTGCAGTTTTAGCCCTTAGTGGGTTATTACATGTTCCAAATAAATAATCTAATGCAATGTCGTGTAGAGGAAGAATTTTAAAGTGTTGGCAGTAGCATCTGGATCTGGTCGTCGTATGTGATCGGATGAAGTAAAATTCGAACTATAATAACCCAAATGAACCTTCGTTGCCAATTAGCGACTACTGCAGTGTCACGAACTCGTGGTCCGAAATGTGAACGAGTCATGACACTGGTGCGACAAGCAACAGGACTTGTCATGGACGTGAAACTCGTGAACAAGTCATGACGTTCATGACGTCGATGCTCCAAATATTACTATGTTCCTTGCACGAGGGCTCAACCTTACACTTCTTCCCACAATTGGTCACGGAATTGTTCCAAGATAAATAATCTAATGCAATGTCGTGTACAGGAAGAATTTTAAAGGGTTGGCAGTAGCATCTGGATCTGGTCGACGTATGTGATCGGATGAAGTAAAATTCGAACTATAATAATCCAAATGAACCTTCGTTGCCAATTAGCGACTACTGCAGTGTCACGAACTCGTGGTCCGAAATGTGAACGAGTCATGACACTGGTGCGACAAGCAACAGGACTTGTCATGGACGTGAAACTCGTGAACAAGTCATGACGTTCATGACATCGATGCTCCAAATATTACTATGTTCCTTGCACGAGGGCTCAACCTTACACTTCTTCCCACAATTGGTCACGGAATTGTTCCAAGAAAAATAATCTACTGCAATGTCGTGTACAGGAAGAATTTCAAAGGGTTGGCAGTAGCATCTGGATCTGGTCGACGTATGTGATCGGATGAAGTAAAATTCGAACTATAATAACCCAAATGAACCTTCGTTGCCAATTAGCGACTACTGCAGTGTCACGAACTCGTGGTCCGAAATGTGAACGAGTCATGACACTGGTGCGACAAGCAACAGGACTTGTCATGGACGTGAAACTCGTGAACAAGTCATGACGTTCATGACATCGATGCTCCAAATATTACTATGTTCCTTGCACGAGGGCTCAACCTTACACTTCTTCCCACAATTGGTCACGGAATTGTTCCAAGAAAAATAATCTACTGCAATGTCGTGTACAGGAAGAATTTTAAAGGGTTGGCAGTAGCATCTGGATTAATAACCCTCAACAATAACCGAGGACCTGAACGTTTTTCCTTTTGCAGCCCAGACCCTTTTGGAAAAAAGATCAGCTTTATTTCAACAGAAAAGAAGCTGCAAAGCAACTCTGGCCGCCTCGTGGAAACCATCGAAGAAATTCAGCCTAAAAGCGAGCACTGTGTGTGAAGCTTTCCTCGCAAAATTCTTACTGCAGCTTCTATGTGTGGCGCACG
This sequence comes from Marchantia polymorpha subsp. ruderalis, assembly GCA_037833965.1. Taxonomy (NCBI): domain Eukaryota; kingdom Viridiplantae; phylum Streptophyta; class Marchantiopsida; order Marchantiales; family Marchantiaceae; genus Marchantia; species Marchantia polymorpha. The sequence goes on along the minus strand of AP031352.1, from coordinate 8,283,897 downwards.
CCTAATTCTACTATGCAAATAAGATATATATGACAAAAGCATGGGGATACGCCATCGATTCATGTGTCCAATACAGTACCGGCACTACACATCATATCTCTCAGGATAGAACTATTTCAACAACTACCGATTCCTGTCATGGACTCGATGCAAATTATACGAGCATAAACACTTCATGATCACGCTAACCACAAAATGTTTCACAATTTGGGAAGACTTATTACTTCTTAAACTCCAAACAGTTCTCTCGTCTGAGAGCTTCGCTAAAGCGGCTTGGCTAACGTTCAATTGGTCTGAGTAGGCTTGGCCACGGTCCGGTTCATAAAAAATGTGGACCGGTTAACCGGTCCACATTTAACACGGACCGGTTAAGCTATAGTTTAACCGGTCCGTTGTTCGGTCGGTTAAAGCCGCAGACTGACGCCACACTTCCCTAGACTCTGGATTGACTGCCCAACTCCGTCGCATAACAAAAAGGTCCAGCTCATGCAGTACTATGTTGCATAAAAGGGGGCCAACCCTTGTGCCCTCGGCTTCGGCCCTTAGGCTCGTTTTTATCTCTTTTTGAAATAGGTTCAGGAATCTGTTGTCTCGAATTCTTCGCCGCATGAGACCTATAAGCACTTGCTTATCTATTTTATTGAGGTATTGCGAGGTTTCACCTTCTATGAACGAGACGGTCCCCACAAAGTCACGGCGTATCTGCTTGAAGCAGATATGTTGGGAGCGGCCCGGTCGAATCCATGGGAACACGAAAGTAAGTACGGTTCGTAAAGCGTATCTAAGATGCTGCGAATCACTTCCTGTACCAGTATATCCTTGTCCTTTTGTGTAAGCCCCCTAAAGCTAAAGAAGCGTCGGAAGGACCTACGACCCTAACGGCACGAGACACTTTGTGGGTCGGGGGACACGTTAATCTAGTTAATTGGACCGGTTAAACTATAGGTTAACCGGTCCACATTTTTTATTAACCGGACCGTGGCCAAGCCTACTCGGTTAACCTATAATTTAACCCGTCCAGGCTTGGCCCGGTTAATCAATATTTTGACCAGTCCAAATTTGGTCACAGTGTTAACAGTTAATCTTTCTTCTTCTTGATTGGGATGCAAGAAAATATTCAAACTATTAAACTACGATCTGTGGTATTAGATATATGTAAGAAATATTCAAATTGAGATAAGAGTTATTTTCTCCAAATAAACCTAGAGCCACTTTAACAACATTTAATATTTTAAACTTTAACGCAAAAAATTGAAGATTCCCTATCAAAGTCTTACAAGTATGAAAAAAATTAGCTTTGATGGGGCTAGGTCCAAGAGCATCTTAATATTGAAGATATCATAGGGCACCAAGTGAGTTATAATTATACTGATAAAAAAATCTACAGACTATAAAATTTTCAGATAAGCATAAGCTGATGTAATTGCTCCCATAAAGATTGCATCAACTATTTCTCTTTATAAAAACATGGATAACAAGGACTGATAGAAATAAGTTAAATATATTAGACAAGAATCATCCTTGTTGAGTGAGTGATAAATTTTAACATAAACTTTCAGGAAATATTTAGTTCAACATCTTAGCTTCATAAACTTCAAAAGCTAGGTGACTATAGAGGTGATTTGTTTTTTTCTAGGACGGGTTAACCGGTCCCAGAGAATTTGGGACCGGTTAAACCAGACCTACCGTTAACCGTCAATCCGGACCGTGGCCAAGCCTAGGTCCGAGATCCTTCCGGAAGAAGATCGACGTGCGCACCAACTTTGTGGCATGACTCTAAACTTATGGGTTTCACCAACGACGTCTAATTGCATGGGACCAGATGGCGGCATCGATGCCGTCCAAGGGGAAAAAGAACGATGTATGGGTGGGAGAATACAGGACTCCTTTAAACTGGTGTTCTATTCTAACATGCCAGAATTAATCTTTTCCAGGAACTCCAGAGGAAAGAGTTAGAATAGGAATGGATCTTCCCTAAACAGTACATGAGTGATGTGATTGAATTTGTTGTTGAATTGAGGATCAATGTTGAAAACAAAAGAAAAAGTAAGAAAAATACAATAAATTTTTTTCTCTCATTGTTTTTTTTTTTATCATTTCTGTAGTATGTTTGTTTTCATAATTGTGAGTATTTTCTTGATTGGAATAGAAGTGCCTAACGTTTCATATTTTTCTTTCACTTTTTTTACATTCATATAGTATGTTTGTTTTTATCACTGTGAATCTCTTTTTGGCTAGATTATAAAGCCCATGTACATTTCATAGCTTTTTTTAATATATTAAACGTTTCCAAATACGACGTGAGTTGAAAACGACTTCTCCATAATCAAATGGGAGAAAATTGACTCCCGCACCAACCTTTCCTCGCTGGGTATTATGCATGCGAAGAAATTCAAAACGATTATCTCCGAGCTATGGAGCGAAAAATAGTGAAATGACATTGTTAATGCCAAAATGACCAAATTAATGAAGAAAATTTGCCACAATCTTCCACAAAATAAGAGGCCTGATATAGGATAGAGTTGCAATGTTCACTCTAAAGCAAATTCCTGCGATGGTGGATAGATTTGCAGCTTCTTTTGTGTAGAAATAACGCTGTTATGCTAAAATTGGGCATTTCAATTTAGGAAACAAATAAATTACACATTTTACACTATTGTGGATAGTCGCGAAGCGCACTGCACAAAATGCTGATTCATACAAATTGCAAGTAGCGCCGATTAGTAGTGTAATTTAACTTTTAGGCTCACCAACTTGTCCTTGGAGAAGACGATGTTAAATGATGAAGCACATGCTGTAAGAGATCCTTGTACGAATTTTCGAGTCCAAAGCTCAAGTCCTCTAGATCACTCAACTCGTCGAAACCAGAGAACAAAGGGAGGATCCGTTTCATAGAGAGGGAAAAGGAGGTACTTGGCAAAAGCAAAACCTTGACAAGAACGCCACTTTCCACAAGATTAGAACATGTCCCTTGGACCGCTGAAGACTGGAACAGCGTGGATAATGAAGATCACAACACTTGGATTTTACATAGAAGGCCTCTCTACTCCGTAATAACAGCGCTTTGAAGACCAAAGAGCGAGTGAATGCACCGTGTCAAATCATGATAAAAAGTCCACCATGTTAAAAAAGATTGACAAGGACAGAGCTTAAGCTCTTGCAAGCTAACACACGATATCCACCACCTTGAACTTTTATTTCACAAAAATACATACACTCTATGTACAAGCTCTCTGTTCTAACCCTGTCTTCGAGCCTTTTCTGCCTAGGTCAAGTCGATCCGCTAATTTGGACTTTGGACTATGTTGTCCCTGATTTCCCCTCGTCACATTCATCTCTCCTCGCCTTGCCTCGTTTTCAGCTGCACTCCCGCTCTGCTGATGCTGCCTAATTTATTGTAGGTCGGTTAATCATCGCAACCCCACATTGAGCGGGCTCGCTCTGCTTCTTCTGATATCCGGGCATTCCTTACCGCCTCTGTTCTTGCTCCTGCTTGTGCCGTGGTGGCGCTGCTGCTGTCGTCGCTGGCACGTGGAGAGCTTGGGCTCTCAACACACAATTTCCACATTACCAGCCCTCTTGTGTTGTTGGTGGACCTGCTGCTGACTCATCCACACCATTTGACACAGCCTCGGGTTCATTCATGCGCAGACCAAATGAGCAACGACTGCCGTAACATTACGCGAGGTGAACTTAAGTAATGCGATGGCACTAGCTGTGGCTTACGAACTTTACACCAGTGGAACATCTGCCATTCATCTCCTCCCGTCCGTCAACTTCCTTATAAGTGGATTGCATTACAATGCCTGTGCATTGTTCCAAAAACGTCGGGGCTGCAAAGCGAAACACATTTGGGCCCTCAGTCCATGTTGAGGCTTATTGACACAAATTCTTGTAGAAAGCAGCGAGCATAGTTATCCTGAGACTGCTGTCAAACCGGTGGAAAATTTTCCTATGCACTACATTGCATGAGACTATCTTCTGGGGCACATCTATTACCAAATGTGCGAAGTCGTGCTAAGTAGAACCCTCCTGAAAGGAAAACAGTATAGTTGGGAGCATCGATCTCACGAACGTCAAGACTTGTTCTCTGGCTTCATGTGCATGACAAGTCCTGTAGCTCATAAATGTCAAACAAACATTCACATGTCGGAAGACTGCGCACGTAGGTGACGTTGTCGTAGTCGCTAATTGGCAACGAATGTGCATTTGGGTAATTACGGTCTGAAATTTACTTCATTTAATCACATGCCTACTTTCACGTCATGACATTGTAGACTTGTTCTGACGGACTGCAATTCTGACAGCCAAGAAAGGCGACCGTATTCTTTATTTACCGGATACCAAAACATTCATCTTCGGTCGGTGCAGCCAACAGTATTATTTATCTAGTAGTTTGCCGTCACAGCTTTTATGCGTGCATAATGTCTGGATCACACAATGTTGGTTTTACGGCTAAGAAAAGTTTTTATTTTGAACAAAGTCCGGATCCAAATAGCGATAATTAATTCTTGTAAAACTCCAGGAGTGACATATGACTTGTTTTTGCAACAAGTTCAACTCTTTTAAATCCCGCATCAGCTGCAAGTTTCTTGAACTGGGACAGTGTACGTTCCTTTCCACTTGGACTGCATGCCATCATGATCATATCTATGTACAAGGAGATCTTTGTTGCAGGGGATGGATCTGAGTTGTCTGACAGCAGTGCGTCGAGGTTGATGACTTTGCCATGAGGAGGTAAAGCTTTCCAGACGTTTTTCAGTATCTTGACACATCGTTCGTCATCCCAATCATGCAAAATCCACTGTCCTCATCCCACAAACAAAGATGAACTTAGAGATCGCCGACCATGCAATCCAGAATCACCCTGAGAACCAATTTCCTCTAAAAATACTTCTTGCATTCGAGAGTTTGCAATTCCACGCAAAATTAGAGAGAGAAAAATGTGACAACCCAATCTGTGCAATCAGAATTTCTACTCGAGAAACAATACATCTTCAAGGCAAGAGCAAGATACAGACCTTCATGAATACAGCATCGGCTTCAGGCACACTGGCAAAGAAGTCTCCACCAACGTGTTCCAAATCTGCAACACATATTGAAAGTCCAGAATGTAGAGAAAGCTGAGTTGATTCTTGTGGATATAGAGCTGTATATAACAGTGCATACTATATGTCTGCAGTATGTAATGAGGGAGGGAGGGAGTGACAACCGTACTTGGCACTTGCAGCCCGTTGGCTACAACCTGTGGCTGGTCGAAATTGATTCCGCGTAAATTCGGGTACTTGGACAGGATGATGGCCAAAGTAGAACCCAACCCACCGCCCACATCTACTAATGAGGTCAAGTTCTCAAAGCCTCTGTAATTCTTCAGTAACGCCGACATCTTTATGTTGGAATGATCATTCATGGCTTTGTTAAATAGCTTTTCAAGCTTAGCATCTGTTGCAACATACTCAAAGAAGTTCATCCCATGATCAAGCCCATGAGGCTCCACATTCACATCCATAACTGGCAAGTGAAGGTTTTGATAAGATGCTAGTAAAACAGGCTCACTGGTCACAAGAAGAAGTGGAGCTAGGGAAACTCCATCTTCGTTATCAGTGAAGTACTTGAGTGTGGAAGTGGGTCCATAACTTCTTTGAGCAGAGTCATTGGCATCCTTCGATACATTCTCCGTCACGACGTTGTGCGATGCCAAAATTCTCAAGATCCGATCCAAATTTTTGGGATCTGCACAGCAGTTCGAGACCTTGGCAATGGACGTCGCAATCTCTTCAGCTGTGAGCTCAGCTCCAGGACCTGCGTCCACCAAGATCTTTGGTACACCTAAATTTATGGCAGCTTTCAAAGTGAATGGGAGGGTAACCATCACAGACATCTGCAAAGCTTGCAGCATCCCAGCTTCGTCATCTCCAAAGTTTTGCTGTGGACTCATTTTAGAACTGGTGAGCTATCTAACTCGGGTGTTTGTCGTTGCAGTCCTCGCGAGGTACACATCTATGCAGGAAAGCGGAGCATGAAACGATCTGAGAATGAGCCCATCTAAGCCGCGTTATATACCATCAAGTTTTCCAATCACCCTGTCTCGGTCAGTCCCGAGTTGACGTTCACGACATGTCCAGAGCGAAGTATCAACCGATTCCAACAGATTTCCGAGTCCCGAAGAGACATAGTCAACGGCACGACACATATATTATAAATAAATGAGAGGCAGTGCTCTGTTGAGTACACTAACATGTGTATTTAACAGCACTTTTTGCATTCATCAGCTGGCGCCATAATCAGGATACTCAATACTGCTTACGGTAGGGCCTCGGGCCCGCTATCCATATTCTAAGATCATCCCGCTGCCGATCAACGAACATGGGCGGCTGCTTGCGTATCTTTGTAACGGACTAGCTAGGTACGTACTATAGTGGGTAATAAAAACGTGTCGAATTTACTGATAATATACTCGTAAAGAGAAATATCTGTGATAAAATTAATCATATTATTACCTCTGGCAGAAAGGTTTTTGTCATAGTAATCAATCTAGATGTTTGTGAATTGGAAATTATGACATATTGTAGATATGGTTATTATTGTTAGATTTTACATTTCGCATTTTCACTTTCTATTACCTCAAATGAATCTAGTATTTTACTATTACATTACTGGTACTTTAATTTGTTACTCTAGTTAAATAATTAGAACTTGCATGCAACTAAACAAATTTATTTTATTTCATTTTTCATGCGCATTAAATTTATGATTCAAAAGAAGATGTAAAGTAGAATTTTGTATACAACTTTTGTGATACAAAATTGCATCAAATGTAATCACGTTGTTAGTGCAATCTTGCATGCTTTAGACCTCATTTATATTTAAAAAAACTTGTTCAAAATAAAATTTGATTCAGTTAGACTTTGAATGTCAATGCGTGTTGATATGAATTTGAATTTAATTTTTACGTTAAGTTTTGTAGAAACAAATAGATATAGATCAAATTTCAAATTTGAACATCATGAAAACTCGTTGAACATAACAAAAGTGCTGAAAGCAATTCTTTATAGAAATTTGACTCCGGTTGAAAGCCCTCCAGGCTTTTGAAGAAATGCTTACTTTGCATCCTCCGGAGTTGCTTTTTTAAGATCGTCTTTTCTACATTTCGCACTCAAACTCTCCTTTATCCAGCTCATAATTATTCTCATCTTGGACAAGCTCTTCATCTTTTTGGTCCAGAGCTCGATCTTTTAAAAAACGCTCGTGAAAAGGCTCATTGTCATGTATTTTATTCCGAAAATCCCTGCCCCACCTACAATGACAGCAATTCACGGCAGGATAAATCAATCAGTTGCCCACTGCTCCGCAGATTTACAGGCTATAGCAGATCAGATCCACCACCGGGTGCTTCTCTTGCATCTGACTGCAAATGGGTGGCCAATTCTTTATAAAATTTGGCTGAAAGTAATATTTCAATTAGTGGATATCACACACTTTGCGAGGTGGATTTTTTAAAATTTAAAACAACTCAATGGAGCACAATGAGAGAAAAAAATAAATAATTATTCACACAAGAAACTCATAAAAATACTCTATAGTTAAATCTCGAGACATAGTAAAAGCAAAATGATCTCCATGGAAAATAATATGGATTTTCATAGATAGGAATGAGTGCTATGAATATATAAAACTATCCACACACAAAAATTTCACTCTACATCTACATAAAAAATAGAGTCAACTGTATTTTTGTTAGTCCTATATTAGTTTGCACAAAGTGCAAAATCTTGTTGTTTACTTTTGCCAGTCTAACACCTTGAAATTAATTTCAGCCGCAGTAGTCTAGCACCTTCAACATTTGTCAAACAATCACATTTGTAATCATTGTCAAAATAGTACAGAAAGAAATATAGTAATTATTCTTAAGAAATAATCTTGAAAAAATCTATTTTTTTGGACCGAAATCATAAGATTATCATCTGAAATAAAATCTTTGAATTTTCGTTTTACAAAATTTATATTACAAAAAATACTTAGATTTTCATAAATCTATATGTGATTTTTATCAAAAAATATAATACCTTATATATTAAAATATTAAAAAAAAATTCTATGTTGTCCTAGATTATTTTTCAAAATTTTTTTGGAAAATAAATAAACACATATCTACATAATCTATCCTTATAAAACTGTTTATAATTAAGTGAATACATTTTTTTAAATCATATTTATACAATAATTTATAGTAGATTGATAGATAATTTCATTACGTGGTCAAAAATCTGAATTGATTGTGATTTTATATCATTCAAAAAAATCATAAATAGAATTATTTAAAATTGTGCAGAACAATATAAGCTAGAATTTCCTAAATACATCTCACATCTACAACTTTATATGAGCACACATTATATAAATAAATTTTATTTTCATATAAAATTTGTCCATTGTAGTCAAATCAAGCGCATCTTATCACAATATATATCAGATCATAATACAATATAACATATTAATATAATACAGAGCAACACTCTCTCCTTCACTTTGTTCGCGTCTGCAAAACTTCAAATTTTGATCATCACTCTACGATGTGTACACTTAGCTTTGGCACATGCAAATCTTTTGGTCTGCCTTCATGTTCAAGAAATCCAAAGAACCAAGATGATAGAATTATCACGCTTTGATATCAATTCTTACGATTTTTCACAAGAATCAGATATACACACATCAAATGATTTTTTCTGATGCCATGTTGAAGAAACCTAAAGAATCCATCGGTTAGAATTGGCAGATTCTAATATCAGTTGTTACAATCTTTCATGAATAAACACCAAAAACACAAGTGATTCCATCTAACCGCATACACTGAAGTATGTGGTTGGTTATTGCGGACACAAAAAGCTTTTACTGATAAAAATCTAAAAATATCATTATAAACTTTTTGCTAGGTATCGTTGTTAGTGACAATACAACTTAAACTTTAACTTGATATAAACTAACCTAGGTTAAAAAAGACATGAGATAGAAATTACAACTTATGTATGTGAAGAATAACGTTGTCTTCATATCTGACAACGTTATTCCTATATGTAAAGGTTTCACACATATGTTATGGTTTGAATACATAAAAAATAATATAATTTTCTAAAAAAAAATATTTTAATGATGTGTAGAATAATGAGAAGCTGATCACAAGCTAAGAAAACTTCTCTAAACCGTGAAGATGAGAGAGCTTATAATTTTGACTTATACACATGCAAACCTCTTGTTCATATAAGGCCCAACAATCAATATTGATCAACACGAACGATAGTCACAACATCAAGATAACGTGGTTCATCTTCCACAAACTATGTCCACAGGTTAAGGTGAAATGTTCACTAAAGCACAAATGGTATATGGTTTATGGTTATAAACGGTAAATGGTAAATGGTATTAGACCAAGCCCGGGGAATCCAAAGGGTCAAAAGGCCAAAAAAACACAAGCGAAAACCACAAACAAGGGTGTATACACGGCTTTCATAGCCAAGATCTTCTCCTTCCTACTCCTTCTCAAAATGCTACTCTGAACTCTACGTAGAGAATGGCTCCTTCTCTCTTTTATACGGAAAAAAGATAAGGTGCACATCTTAGTTAACCAAACCATAGTTAACTTTTCTAACCATGATTATCGCCAAAGAAACTTGTAAGGCTCAACAATCAAGATCAATCAACACACACTAGTCACAACATCAAGATATCGTGGTTCATCTTCCACATGCTATGTCCACGGGCAAGAGTAGAATTTTCATTGGAGCACAAATGTATACACGACCTCCATCGCCAAGCTCTACTCCTTCTTGCTCATTCTCAAAATGCAACTTAGAACTCTACGTACTAAATGGCTCCTTCTCTCTTCTATAAAGGTTGAAATAAGGTGCACATAGTAGTTAATTTAACCATAGTTAACTTTCCTTACCATATTTGTTGTCAAAAAAATAATCCAAGATAGACTTAACCTAACAAACTCCCCCTTGATTCAAGTCTTGGTGAGATAACTAATGCAATCCACATGTATCTCTATGGAAAATTTTAGAAAACAAAGTTAAATCACGCTTTTTCTCTATAGCCGAGAATTAACTAGAACTAAGCCATAGCCAGCAAAAAATCAGATGGAGAATACATATACAAAAATTACTAAACCAATCATCCCTATGCAAAATTTACAACTTTGCACAATACTTGGAAAAACTTTTCATTGAAATCACTTTGGTCAATGCATCAGTAAGGTTGAACATAGCATCAATTTTGATGAGCTTAAGCGCACTATCAATCACCGTTTGTCTAATATAATGATATCAAATATTCATGTGTTTTATCCTCCACCCATCACATTGTTTGCCGCTAGATGAAGTGCACTCTGGCTGTCAAAGTAAAGATTTACATCACTCTCTACCAGCCCATCTCAGTGGCAAATTTATTCTACCAAATAGATTCTTTTGCTGCTTCTGCTGCCGCAACGTATTCAACTTCCGTGGACAATTGAGAAATGCATTTTTGAAGTGTAAATCTCCAACATATGCATACACCAACAAGAGTGAAAACATATCAAGTTGTTGATATCCGCTTATCCAAATCTCAACCATAATCAACATCAACATACTTCAAGAGCGAACTTGCATTGTTTGATCGTGCATCAAACAATAATCTAATATCAAGTGAACCCTTGATATACATCATTCCACTTTACAGCTTTTCAATGCTCTCTTTCAGGATTTGACATGTACCCACTCACATTGCCAACTGCATATGCTATACTAGCTCTAATGCATACCAGTAGATACATAATGTTGTCAACTACACTTTGATAAGAAATAAAAGACAATCAATACTTTTGCAGTTGCATCAATTGGACATAAAGTTGCCAAAAGCTTAAAGTGTGCATTTCCTTACAACTTTAGCATTTGACATGTTATACCTAGCAAGTACATTCTCAACATGTCACGTCTGTGTCAACCAAAGTTTGCTTGATACCTTGTTTCTGTGAAAGTCTATGCCTAGAATACGCTTTGTATGACCTATATCTTTAATATTAAACTCTCAACTCAACTAGACTTTGAGTTTAATAACTTCATATATATACTTAACGGCAATAAGCATGTCATCTACATACGGAATGAGTAATATGAAGCAAAAAACTTGTGTTGCTAACACACTTCATGTACACACAAGGGTTATATGCATTTTGTATGAAGCCATGCGTATGCATGAACTCATCAAAACATTCATTTCATACTGAGTACTTTGCTTAAGTTCATACAAGGATTTAAAGAATCAATAAACCGAACGTTCCTTGTAATAACCCACTAAAGGCTAAAACTGCAATATAATGGTAGAAAGGTCGAACCCACAGAGACAGAGGAACACACAGGGTACAAAGTGTCACATTTAACAGACTATTGAAGAGTTTGAATTCTCAGGCGATTGTCACTCCCAGAAATACTGCAAGTGTTCACTCTGAGCTCACTCGGAGGTCGCACAGTGCAGCGTAGTTCACTCAACACACACACACACACCTGAAACTACAGAAACACAATCCAGAGATCGGTTAGGACCTCTACTTAAGATTTCAGGGAGAAAGTCTCTCGCAAGTACACTCGGCGAATCTGCGGGTAGTGACTTCCAACTCCGGCTTTTACAACCCTTCCACTAGCCTTCTGCTAGCGTAGGGAACCCGGCTTGGACTTCCTACTTCGGATCGAAGTCACTCACACGCGGTGAACAACACGCTCAACTCACAAAACGCGCAGAGAACACAGGTCTACACGGAGGGACTCAACTGAGAAATGTTCCAGTAACACACAATAACAGTCTATTGAAGAGTTTGAATTCTTAGGCACTTGTCATTCCCAGAAATACTACATGGGTTACCCTGAAGGCACCTGCTGTAGCGTAACCAGAACTTACAACCAAGGCTTGCACGAAGTAGCAAAACTTCACTTTGGCATTCAGGGAAAAAATCCCGAAGGAGTACAATCAGGAACAGTAACTCGAAAGTGCAAGGGGGAAACTATTCAAGTATCTAATTCGTAACTAGCTCAGAGCATCGGCAATCACCCGCAGGTATAGATCTGAACTACTCAAGTCTCTAACCAATGTACTAGCTCTGAACATTCGGCCGAAGGCCTTCAGCTACACAATGCGGACCGTCAAGGTGCAGCTCCTCTTGCGTGGTGACAGAACTAAGGACACAAACACGCAGAGAAAATGAGTTCCTGATCTGCACTTCCGAACTGGAAGAATCCCAAGGCAACACGCCTTGAACTACTTTATACCTTCTAAGTCCTAACTAACACTACTCTGCACTATGCTACGCGCCTGCACGGAACCACGCTACACTACACTCCGCAGAACCTGTGCTTCGCCTTCTGCGCGACGGACTGCCGCGCACTAACTCTCTACCCTGCCAGTCCTCCGCTCGACTGCGCAGTCCCAATCGCCGCAACACCGCGGAAACCTCCGTCTCGAGGTTGGCCATGGTGTCCCGCGACTTCGACAGAAAAGAGTCCAGGTTCTTCGCCACTCGCCGCCGGCTCCGACTGTCACCTGACAACAACCCCGCTGCACGAAGCTCTAACTCGCGCAGTGTGAGTTTCTCCTGCGCCGCCACTTCCCAGTGGGCGTAGCCCCTAAGACAGTGGGTGACTCGCCTCGCCATCTCTTCCTTCGTGCGATCTGCCTCCTGTGAGCCAAACCTTCCCACCCTTCAGCGGTTGTAGTCCAGGTGGGGGTTCGAGCTCCCATAATCTAACTTCGCTGAACTCAAGCCATGTACTCAAAGTGTATTCAGGACAATGAGATCATAAACACTTGCTCCTTCACAGACAAATTATCCAGAACTGAAAATAATAACCTTGCTGTCTACTATTTTCGCAAGAGCATCAGACAAGCTCTTTGTTACATAAAGATCTAACCCAACTCTGGGTGACTTCCTCAATACTACAGCCGCTGTGGGCTTTCCTAGATACCAGTCCCACTCCCAATTCCTACTCAGAGTTCAATGTCGACTTCTCAGCTCCCACCTTCAGACCCCACCAGATTTCTCTCTTGGATTCAACTCTCACTTTTCAAGTTCAAATTCAGATCCCGACTGTCAGATTTCAGTCTCAGATTTCACTTCACTCACATCTCCCACTCTCAGGTCTTCCACTCAGATCTCAGCTCCCACTCACAGATTACACTTCAATCTCAGATCCCACTCTCAGGTCTTCCACTCTGATCTCAGCTCCCAGGCCGAGCACACCACTTCCGTCTCCACACACGCACACCACCAGCTCTCGCACACTGGTACACTACAAGCTCTCGCACACTAGGCCGAACACACCACCAGGTCTCAGCTCCCGCGCCGAACTCTCCACTTCGAAGTCCAAGGCCGAGACACCCACAGCCCGCCTGCATGCCCCACTCGCAATGATGGATAGCTGCCTGCTCCCCCTGCGCGACTACACGCCGCCGCCGCCGCCACACCTGTACATTCTACATCCTGACCACCCGATATCCGCCGGAGGGGATCTTCTTTCGCGCACCGCCGAAGGCATCCACCCGCAGAAGACGCACGACCACACCTTTGCTTATCCATAACAGTCACTCCCGACACCCATAACTCACAGATCCTAGCTCCGTTTCACAAGTTTGTGGGCTCGTTGAAACGACCAGGTCGAGCTCTTTCCAACGAGACCCTAACTGAGTCAAACCGTTACGAATTGCGAAAGTTATGCTGGTTTTACCCTTCGCCAAAGGCACACCGCCGAAGGCATGTTACCTGTTATCGCCGAAGGCGCCGGCACGAAGTTCGCGGACGGCGAGTTCTCCGGCCGCGAGTGCGCCGACTGCAAGTGTTCCGGTCGCGAGTTCGCCGACCGCGATGTCTTCCAGTTCGATGTCTTCCGGTCGGATGTCTTCCGGTTCGATGTTGTTCTACCCTATCCGCCGCTTCCGACGCTCATAACTCAGTGACGCCTTATCCGTTTTAAGAGTTCTTGGTTTCGTTGAAACGAGCGTCGCGAGCTCTTTCCAACAGGACCCTAATCAAATCAAACCGTTAACAAATGAAAAAGATATGCCGAGTTTACTGTTTTGCCGATGGCCCTTGCACGATGTTCACCGGCTCAGAGTTCGCCGACCCCGAGTTCGCCGAAGGCCTGCTCGCAGTTGTCGCGAAGTCGTCCGCAGCCGGAGATGTTCGCAGCCGGAGACGTCCGGAGCCGAAGACGTTCGCAGCCGGAGACGTTCGCAGCCGGAGACGTCCGGAGCCGAAGACGTTCGCAGCCGGACTTGCCTCAACCCTTCCCATCAGTAACTTCCGACACTCACAACTCAGTGATTCCTCATCCGTTTGAAGAGTTCTTGGTCTCGTTGGAACGAGCGTTGCGAGCTCTTTCCAAGGAGACACTAACTGAGTCAAGGAGTCACACATTGAAAACGTTATGAGGGTTTCACTGTTTCGCCGAAGGCCTTTCCCCGAAGGAACTTCACCGAAGGCTCTTCGCCGGAGACCCTGCCCTGAAAGCCCCGTTCCGGACCTTTGCCTACTAGCTATTACACCAACTCCTAATCTTACCAAAACTTCCAGAAAACTCCGAGCATAATTTTGCAAGAGCTTAAATCTAAAACTTTAACTCTCACAAGGTTAAAAAGACATGTGAGCACAATTTTGTGCTCACACCTCCCGTCGGTGATCGTCTTCAACTACAACCAACTGCAATTCGGCCTCCGCACGCTGCGCTCTCAATTCCCCACACTCGGATTGCAGTCTGCGGATTAATTCCTCATCCGCCTGCCGTGCGAGCTGACATTGCTCTAACAACCGTGTCTGTCGCACGAGCTCCCCTGACAACATTCGATTTTGAGCCTGCTCAAAATCCAGCTCCTCTACTAACTTCGCCTTCTCCTTGGCAAAATCCTCCAGCCTCTCGTCCTTTGTCCTGTCGAGAGCTTTGTACATCTTCTTAGTGAGGTTGTACTGACCCCACAGGCAATCATGCTTCTCCCGCAGATCCTTAAGTTCCTGAACCACTCGGCCCAACAACTTGCTGGTGTGGACTTTAGTGCGGGTTCGCCTCCTCACTAGCTCGACGTAGGATCCAGGCTGGCGAGGGTCCGCGTACTTCTCCACTTTGCGATCCAGGTACCTCAACAGAGGTACTACCTGCTCACAAAGCGCCGCCGTCGGCGTGCCTACCATTTCCTGCTCCTCCTCCTTAGTGGATTCCGATCCCGACACTTATTCCGTCGATCCTCCTTCTTCGTCATCCTCCGAATTGAGGATTTCGGTCGCCATTGAATTCGTCGGCGACTGTCCTGTGCGGGGCTGCGAGATGTCTGCGTCCTCTGCCGCCACTAACGCCCCTGCAGCCTCGCTGCTCCCTGCTAGAATGTCCAAGGCGGTGGGTGAATGCGGTTGTGCCGAATTCACATCGTCCGCCTGGCCGGCTTCCACTGTAACCTCCTCGCCACAGGCGTCTAACGCCGAAGGCGGTCGTGCGAAATGTACCTACGCGGAGTTCAATTGTGCATCGCGCGCACGAATTTCATCCTGCCGACAGTCGATCCGCTCCTCTGTTAGGTGCCGCTCCTTTGATCGGTCCCGCTCTACCATTAGGTCCTACACCAGGGATGCGTCCTGCCTATGCGTAGGCGCAATTCCCGGCGGCGCTTCCGCCGAGGACGCAGCGCCAAAGGCGTCTACCGCCGAAGGCGACTCGCCCGATGTCCCTTGGCCCGAAGGCCCTTCCACCGAAGACGCACCTTCCGGCGGATTTCCCGCCGAGGGCGCGGTTCCCGCCGGCTCTGTGAGCCTAAACTCCCCACCTTTCAGCGTTTGTAGTCCAGGTGGGGGTTCGAGCTCCCATAATCTAACTTCTCTGATCTCAAACCATGTGGTCAAAGTGTATTCAAGACAATGAGATCATAAATACTCGTTTTGCCATAGACAAATTGTCCCGAAATGTCACTAACAACTTGATGTCTGCTATTTTCACAAGAGCAGCAGACAAGCTCTTCGTCACATAAAGAGCTAACCCAACTATGGGTGACTTTCTCAATACTACAGCCGCTATGGCTTATCCTAGAATGAGTGCCACATCTTAGACACACTGCCTCGGACACAGTCAGGTGACACACCAGCAGCACAAGGTGACACCCTTCCTAACAGCAACCTTCACACCCAGGGAACACGATTCTACTCTCAACACTTGCTCGATTCTTCCTCTTAGTGATCAACTCAGTCTCAACCCAGCGATCCTCTTGGCCGTCACACACACTCTTCCACTCAGCCCTCCAGCTACACTCTCAGCAACTCCACGCTTTAAACACCCTTGCCCTCAGGGATCTCACCCTCCTATCAGATTCCACCCACAATTCCAAGTATCAGATTTCAGTCTCACACCCTCAGTTCCCACCTTCGATTTCAGTCCCACTCCCAATTCCTACTCAGATTTCAGTGTCGATTTCTCAATTTCCACCTTCAGGTCCCACCAGATTTCTCTCTCAGATTTAACTCTCACTTTTCAGTTCCAAATTCAGATCCAGACTGTCACATTTCAATCTCAGATTTCAACTCCCACTCTCAGAACCTCCACTTCGATCTCAGATCCCACTCAGATTTTACACTTCAATCTCAGATCCCAATTTAATTTCACTCTCAGATACGACTCTCCACCCACGAGAGTTTGCTTCCTCCTACTTCGAACTCTCCACACTCCCCTCCTAATTCTCACTTCCCTGCGAAAATCACTCACATCCACACTCTATTCCTGCGACCAATCCCACCAGCGTCTCCGCACAATGGCACACCACACGATCCCAGCTCGCAAGTCGAATAATCCTCTCCAAGGTCCAAGGGCCGAGTCACCCACAGGCCGCGTAAATGCCGTTCCCGCGATGATGGGCAACGGCCTGGTTCCCATGTGCGACTTCATGCCCCGCCGTCCTATTTCCCACGCCTGACTTCTCGCCGTCGCCACTGCCACACCTGTACAACTTTTATTCATGACCACGTCAACATCCGCCGTCCGAAATCTTCTTCCGCGCACCGCCGAAAACACCCTTCCGCACCTTTGCCTATCTATAACAGTCACCCCCGACGCCCATAACTCACATATACTTGCTTCGTTTGAAACGTTCTTGGGCTCGTTGGAACAAGCGTGTTGTACTCTTTCCAACGAGCCCCTAACTAAGTCAAACCGTTAAGAATTGAAAAAGTTATGACGGTTTTACTCTTCTTCCGAAGGCGTTTGCCTATGCACAGGCTTCCACTCGCAACTCGCCTATGCGCAGGCCGACTCTATATGTTAACGCCGAAGTCCTCTCTATATGTTAACGCCAAAGTCCCCTCTATATGTTAACGCCGAAGGCCTCTCTCCTAACCATGACAGCCGCTTTCAACGCTCATAACTCAGTGACGCCTTATCTGTTTCAAGATTTTTTGGTCTTGTTGAAACGAGCGTCGCGAGTTCTTTCCAACAAAACCCTAACTGAGTCCAGGCGTTACGAATTGAGAAAGTTATGACGGTTTTCCTCCTCCGATGGAGGCCTTGCCCCGAAGACCTGCTACCGCCGAAGGCCCTTGCCCCGAAGGCCCTTCCGCCGAAGGCCTGCTACCGCCGAAGGCGTCCGTCGCCGAAGACGTCCGTCGCCGCACTCGCCTAAACTCTTACCATCAATAACCTCCGACATTCATAACTCAGTGATGCCTTATCCGTTTCAAGAGTTCTTGGTCTCGTTGGAACGAGCGTCGCGAGCTCTTTCCAACAAGACCCTAACTGAGTCAAGGCGTCACACATTGAAAACGTTATGAGGGTTTCCTGTTTCGCCAAATGCCTTTCCCCGAAGGGACTTCACCGAAGGCACTTCGCCGAAGACCTTGCCCGGAAGGCCCCCTTCCGCACCTTGTGCCCCCTAACCATCACACCAACTCCTAATCTTGCCAAAACTTTCAGAAAACCCCAAGCATAATTTTGCAAGAGCTTAAATCCAAAATTTTAACTCTCATAAGGGTAAAAAGACATGTGAGCACAGTTTTGTGCTCACAGGCTCTCTGCTCGTAACTCGATGGCCCGAAGGCCCTACCGACGAAGGCGCATGTCCCGGCGATCTCACCGCCAAAGGGCCTTGCCCCGAAGGCCCTTGAGCCGAAGGCGGATCTTCCGCCGGCTCCTTTACTTTCCTGCGTTGCACCGGGGGTGAGTCTTGCCTATGCGTAGGCGTGTTTCCGTCCGCGAGGAGTCGCCTATCCACAGGGAGTCTCTCGTCCGCAGGGAGACGCCTATGCGTAGGCGGCACACTCATCCGTGCCGCACGCTGTTGCTCCTGACCCGAAGATCGTCTCGCCTCCACCGAGGGCGTAGGGAGGTCCGCTGACCCCTCTGCCGTCCGCAGTCCCATCCTTCTCCAAGGATGGACTCCCCTTCTCTCCGGCGGCCCGCGCCGTTTCCACGCTGCTGACATGTAGCACAAGCCTACGCGCCTTCTGCTTCGGCCGACTGCAGATCTTGTGCAGTGGCCGCTTCCGGGTGAGAGCAGCTGATTCTTGATGTTGCTCTTTCTCCGGTTCCTCTCTCCATCTCCGCTTCCGCGGCACTCGTGCTGCTACCCTCCCCACATCCTGTTGACCCGGTGGAGTGGAAGTCGGAGAGTCCTCCGCGTCGGTGTCGACTTCGTTATCCCGCACATACCTCCCGGGATTGTCCACTGACAGCGGTGGAAACTGAATACGCTCGGTCGCGGTTAAGCAATCCATTGACCGATAAAAGTTTATCAAGAAGGGGGAGATGTGATTGAGCGTTCCTCCTCGCTCCTCAAACGCATGCTGTCGCATTACCCTATGCATGATACGCGACCAGTGAACTGGAGCTCCGGCCAATGTGAGCTCCACGAATGACACTTGCCAAGAAGTGATGTAAGTGGTGCGGTGCGACTGCAAGAGTTGCAGCAGTGCCATCGCTACGGTCCTGCGGAAACGATCTCTGTAGTCCCGGGTCTTGTACCCGTTCTTGGTGGACTTCTCCCGCTTGAACAATTCCACAAAGGAGGCTTCTTCCGCCTTCGATACCTTGACGCTCTCACTGTCGAATAGGAGGAACCCGTCCTCGCCTGCACACCTTCCCAATACTTGTTCCCAATCGTGGACACTTCAACGATCTACGTGCGGACGGAATCCGCGCGTAGGTTGCTGTCTCTCACTCAGCCATTCGCGCACCATGTCTCCGCACACGTAATTCCATCCCCACAGCAAGAAATCGAGTTTCCTCGCAATCAGCCGGTCCTGAAAAGCACGCAACCCAATCTGCGGAAGCTTGAGTCGAACCATCCGCAGCTTAATCGACTTCGACATCGCGTTCTTGAAATCGGATTTCGCAAACTTCTCTCCGCTATGCCCAAGCCTCTTGCCCGCGGCTTTGACTCCTCTGCAAACTCTAATCTCTCTCAATTCCAAATGTCGCGCACTCAATTCTCTCTCTGCCACCGGGTAAGTCTCTGCGCGGTGGTGTCTAGAAGGTCTCTCAGCTAGAAGGTGGACGCGCGCAGCTCGCACAAGGAATTGAAATCGCAAATTCAAGAATGGAATGTCCGTTCTCCGCTCGCAGGATGTCATGATCGGCACTCTGTCGTGAATGTCGACTCACTTGATGGCTGCGCCGGCTCGAAGGTGTAACGGCCCTCCTCTCGCACGCGCGGCTTCACGCTCCGCCGTCGCGCGCACTCGCACGCTCAAAATGTCAATTTGAACTCCGCCAGCGTACTTCGCCGCGGCCATGGTTGCGCAGCGCCGAAGGCGTCTTTCTCGCCGACGCGCTACTCGCATTCGTACTCCGACTCGCATCGATCCCGCACCGCCGAAGGCATTCCTCCGCACGCTCCGCCGAGGGCGAACTCCTCCCGCCGAAGACGGATTTCTCGGCGGACTTCCCGCCGGCTCCGAACTCCATCCGCCTGTGCGTAGGCGCTAACCGCAAGCGTCAAAGATGTCCGTCGTCATAGGTGGCTCACGTTGTCCGTCGGCGTAGGTGCAGCGCCGTAGGCGCAGCGCCGAAGGCGACTGTGCCGAAGGCGTTGACCACGGTCAACGGATTTTGTCCCGTCTGTCAATCTCTCTCGTCTCTCCGCTCTCGCCTCCGGAGTCCCGTCCTGCCGAGGGCGCACCCGTCCGTTCCGCCGTAGGCGTTGAGCCGAAGGCGGACCGTACGGATTTGCTACTCCGTTGGTACTTACCTAATCTTGATACGCTGGCGTCGTAGGCGCCGTACGAGCTTCACCCCCGAAGGCGAACTTCTAGGGCCGAAGGCGGATATTCCGCCGATGGCGAAGTGCCTACGCGCAGGCGAATTCATTCCGCCTATGCGTAGGCGGAATTCCCGACGGACTTCCCGCCGACGACGAACTCCTTCTGCCTATGTGTAGGCGCTCGTCTTTGCATCTTCCGACAGTCACAACTCCCTGAGTCCTCATCCGTTCCAGGCGGTCTTGGGCTTGTTAGAACGAGCGCGTCGAGCTACTTCCAACAAAACCCTGAGCAAGTTGAGGCGTTGTGAATTGCATAAACTCTGAGGGATCCCTCTAGCGCCGAAGGCGGATTATGCGTCTTGCGCCGAAGGAGAACTCCTTCAGAATCGATGGTTCAGGTCGGCGCCTGTTCTGGACATTGCGCCCAACTTCTGGATTCTACGAGATCCGCGGTAATCCATTTTCACTCTATTTAAATGTACCGATCATCATTTACACGGTTGCTGCGGTACTGTTTTCCAAAATTGTTTTAAATTCCGCACAAAAGCAAAAAGTGGGTTACCACAAAGATATTAGTAAAGAAAACTTAACTTCTCATTATTGTTGTCTGAATGTAGGAGTTCAGCATCTTCTGCAAAAATTGGAACAAGTTTCACTCCTCGCTTCAAGCGATGCATGCATAGAAAGCGCTCGCAGTGTTAACAGTTATCAACACTTAGCCTCAAAAATCATCAAAAAATGAAATTTTTCAAAATTGAAATTTGAAATCATCTACAAACTAATCCAGTATAATGTTAAAATCATTTGTCAAAATCAACTCCGAGTAAAAAGTTATTATATATGTACGTCGTTAGAAAATTTTGAGGAATAATTTCTGCCAACCCAGCTCTTAGCAAAAATATATTTTTTTTGTTCATAGCTAATAAAATTAAAAGGGAAAATTTTGCCATGATTATTTTTATTTTTTTGTGATCCTTGCTTTAGTGTCACGCGCTATGATGATTCGTGCCAAAAATCAAATCCTAGAGTTAAGGAGGTTAAAAACTTGAATTTGAATCCCTAAGGGAATTTTTACTACCAAAATTTACACAATGTCTATTTTCAAAACCGTCCCTTGTATTGTGTGCTCAAGCTGCTTGAGAACCACCTTGAAAAATTTAAGCTCAAACACACTTATTTTGCTTGGTCTAATTTGCCAAAATTGCCAAAAAAAAACACACTCTCTGTTTGATTGTTTTTTTGCCAAGATTCTACAAAGATGGCGTATACCCAGGCATGGATATAATAGTCTCCCGCCTTAATTACCTAAATACGTATAATTTAGTCTCCTCAAAAAACTTACTTTAGTCTATTCAAAAACATTAATTTATGCCAATTTAGTCTCCTTACAAAGTTCATTTAGGCTAATTTAGTACACTAAAAAGGTAATTTAGATCAATTTAATTTCTAAACATTTAAGTTAGTCTAATTTAGTTTACTAAACTTTTTTTCAGAGTAAAAAATTTTCAAATTTTTTTTCTAAAAAAATTACATTAATGTATAAAATTTTTAGGTTAAAAATCCATCAATTCTACATACGTGTCCACTCTCCATTGCTTATAACATGTACGGCCAAATCGTAACTCCCTTAATTTAGTCGCCTAATCACCATCAAGTTTAGGTAATTTAGGCGACCGTATATATGGTCGCTTAATACAACCATGCCTACGTATACCTTGTGAAGCTTACATGGAAACCTTCTTTGACCTTCCAATCCAAGTAATCCGGAATCATGTCCAAAATATTTTCAAACTTAAATCTGCAATTTGTCGCTCCAAATTCTTGTTATTGTTCAATATGCAATCACTATAGCCAAATTTGATTCCAAAATTCAAATGGCCTTAAATTTACTATCTCTCTACAAAATTTGAAAAACTTTAGGTAGTAGAGTGTAATAGATCTCTCCCGCTCCATATTTAAAAATCTCTTTGATTATTTGATGAAACAATGTTTTTCTTTCATCAATATGTAATAAGTGTCTCTAGCTCCTTCAGACAATCAGCCAACTATTATTTAAAATTGCGAGAAGAGATTTTGGCAATGCTTTTGCGCTCCTTCGTTTCTAAAAAAACTATGAAAATCAGAAATCTGTTTACAATAAACTAGCTGTGATACCATTTGTAAAGCCCAACAATAAAGATCTATCAACACTCACGTCATTCACATCATCAAGATAACGTCGTTCAACTTTCATAGGCTATATTCAAGGGCAAGAGTAAAAGCTTCACTTAAGCACAAATGTATACACGGCCTCCATAGCAAAACTCTCATACTGTAACACTAGGTTTAGAGAGAAGCTCACTTGAAGATAGAAATGTAAGCTCTGAAGATGAGAGATACCAACAATGGTTCTCCTCTCCCTTATATAGCTCTCACCAACAAGTACAAGCAAATAAGATCTTATTCCACCATCCATACCATTCCTAGTGGATTGATGACGTGGCAGATAATCCTAACAAGCACACTGATCGCTGACGTGGCGCTCTCAACTAACACACTCAATCCTTACCTACAAGCACACGGATTGTTGACGTGGCACTGTCAACTAACACATCCACTTTTTATCTACCAAATGCGCGGATTGTTGATGTGGCAGTTATGACTATTGCACACTAAAGTATCTATATCAATATTTAGAATAACCTCTACTTTAGTTCTAATTAACTAAATATGGTTACACATACTTCCTCCTCACTCTCAAATTGCAACTCTGAACTCTACATAATGAATGGGTACTTCACTCTTCTATACAAGAAGAAATAAGGTGCACATCTTAACTAACCCAACCGTAGTTAACTTTCCTAACCATGGTTATCACCAAAAAAGATTGTAAGACCTAACAATCAAGATTTATTAACACGCACAATATCAAAATAACATTGTTCATCTTTCATAGGCTACGTCTACGTACAAGAGTAAATTTTTCACTAAAGCACAAATGTATACACGGTCTCCATAGCCAAACTCTACTCTTTCCTACTCACTCTCAAAGTGCAACTCTGAACTCTACATAATGAATCGGTACTTCTCTCTTCTATACGGGAAGAGATACGCTGCACATCTTAGCTAACCTAACTGTAGTTAACTTTCCTAACCATGGTTATCACCAAAAAAGATTGTAACGCTTAACAATCAAGATTGATCAACATGTGCAACATTTACAACATCGAGATAACGTGGTTAGATATCCACAAGCTAAGTCCACGATCAAGACTAAACTAATTACTAAAGCACAAATGTATACATGTTATTCATAGCCAAACTCTCCTACTTCCTCCTCACTCTCAAAATGCAACTTTGAACTCTACTTCGTAATGAATGAGTACTTTTCTCTTCTATAGAAAAAGAGATAAGATGCACATCTTAGCTAATCTAACCACATTTATCTTACCAAAAAATATCTTGACAAAAAATATTGTAAAATCCAACATGAGTTAACAGTTAAAACCTAGATCCATGTATCTCAACCATAAGGTTCCAAAACATGATGGTTTCAATCATCAAGATGGTTTTTATCTAATAGATATGTACTAGTTTGCAAAATTGCCAAAGAAATAATCAATATATACTATTAAAATTTGCTTCCTTGAAAAGAACCATAGACTTGGCAATTTCACTAGTAAAGTTTTATTGTATCTCAGGTTTAAATGTTTTAGGTTTAATAAATAATTTAATTTTATATAATTATTAATTTCATTTCTCATGCTTTCTACATCATGCATTTCTTTTCCTTCCTTTCATATCAAGCGAAATTGTTCTCGCTTAACCCAAACAATTTGTAGCTTCGGAACTCTACTAATAGCGGTACAATACTCACATGATATATACATAATTTCTCCTATATGTTTTAGCTGCATCAGTTGACAGAAGGTATCTTGCAATAATAGGGTGCGGACAGTACTGCTGGTACTCTCGGAGTCGAGGAAGCAACATTTACGAATGTAACACCGTAGAGCAGTGGCGAGGACGAGAACGTCGACAGGAATTCAAACCAGTGGAGACTGGTGGCGAAAATTGGTGGGTGCTTTGCGGTGAGTTGAGGCCTGTCACACCTCTTCCATTGCAGAGATTGAAGTTCTGATTGCGATTTGTGAACTCTGCCAGTCTCGTGTCACTTTTTCGATATTCATCTGGTTGATTCTAGCGTCAAATTGTCCTCACTGGTCGCGTGTCGTTAGCTGGCTAATGCTTCGTACGGGGAGATTTCTGTAGCACAATCATGATGGAGAATAATCCATGAAATTTGGCGTTTATTTTACTAGGCCCGGGGTTCAGTCTGGCTGTCATCTGAAGCTGCTTTTTTGAAGCCAACTTGTATATACGCTGAAGGACATGTGAAAGAGAGTTCAGTTACGTGGACGATATTTTAGTATTTTTGCGAAGAGAGAGGACAATGGCGGGAATGGGTGATGGGTACGTTGGGACAGCACAAGATGCTGCGAGAATCCGGCGTCTGCAGAAACAGCGTGATGAGGAACGCCAGAAAATTCTCGATTTGAAGAAGAAATTTAGTGAAGGCCAACCAGGCTTACTCCAATTTGGACAAGGCACTTCAGAGGTTGGTGCATTCTGTCTTTTGGAAATTTTAGTTCTCCCCTTCATGCCCCTGAATGCTGGATGTTCTGTGTGATGTCATGATAGAAGCTTTGTGTTTTCTCGTTTTAACCTAATTATCTTTAAAAGAACTCGAGTACTGATTGTTGAAGTCTCAAATTGGAAGATTACATGGATGAACTTTTACAATTTGATTGTGTTATGGGAGATGCTTATTTCACTTCGCGTCCTCGGGGATTAGGATAAATCTGGAGAGACAATGTTGAAATTCGTGAATCCAGTTCGGCAGTACAAGCGACAATATCTTATTCCAGTACTCAGAAATTTACACTACTTTGTGTTTGTTGATGTTCAGCTCCTGGAGAGTGCCTTCAAGAAAGAAACTGTCGGATTAGTGACAAGGGAGCAGTTTGTGGAAAAGGTATTTTTTTCCTAGCTATCCAGTTTTTTATTTGCTTAGCATAAGAGTAACCAGTTCTGTTGCTGCTCTTAGTATCACTGTTATTCATAGTAAGTCTTAGAGCTCTGGGAAAAGTTTATCTTGTAAGATCGTGTATTCAACGCAATCTGTTGGCAGAGATAGTTGAAGATAGAATTTTTTATACGCGACTAACTTAGTAAGATTTGATGTGTTTATTTTTCCCTGGTTCAGAGAGTGAATCTTCGAAGTAAGATTGAAGAGGAGGAGAAGGAGAAACTTCAAAAGCTTGCGCAAGAGTTAGTCGTGAACCCTCTCAGTTCGTTTCGCTTAAAACCTGTGTTCTAATTGTGGAAAGTCAGTAATTGAGATGTAAATGATTGCTGGCGTGGTGAAATTATTCAAGGTGTGTCACTGGATTGGGTTGAAGAGTTAAGCATATGTGATGCGAAATTGATGTGTCAGACAAAGGAATGATTCCAGCTAGAGAGATATCGCAGGAAAGCTTTGTGCCACAGATTCCATCGTCTGTTTGTTTACACATTACCAATTTTTGCTATAGAGAAGAAGAACGCCATGTACAGAAACGGAAAAAGAGGAGAGCCAAAGGACCTTCACGGTTATCTTTTGCTGAGGAGTTTGAGGGCGATACCGATGAGGATGAAAGTATAGGTAACTGCATGAATCTCTTGACCCTCAGTCAATAAGGTGCTGTCTGTGAGTTCTCCATCTCACGAAATATTATTTCATCAAATAGGAGCTTCTGAGAATATTCAACCTTTTTACTGCTGTGTGTATTTCGTGTAATATTTCTGAACATAATAAACTTTTCTATTGCAATCATTTTAGAGAAAGAGGAGGTCAGAAAAGCAAAGCTTGGCAAGTTTGGGAAGGACCCCACGGTGGAGACTGGTTTCTTGCCAGACAGGTACAAACTACCTCTCGTTGTTGTTGGTCTAATTTGTATATGAAAGACTTAAGTTCTCTTTAGGGCCAGATAATAAACTTCGACCATAGTGTAGCTCAGAAGTTTTGTTCTGTAATTAACTTATGATGTCAAGGGAGTGGAGGGTTTACTTCCAGAGAGCGTGAGGCGGAGGAGCAGGCTGAGCGAGAACGCTTGCGTAAAAAGTGGTTGAAAGAACAAGAACGGATACGAAGTAAGAATTCTGCTCGTGTACAATTCAATCCTCATTTTCCTCCTTGAATTTCACTTCCTGTTTTGTGGCTCCCCTCTGACACATCTGTTTTTGTAGATGAACCTTTGGAAATCACTTACAGTTACTGGGATGGAGCTGGTCATCGTCGAGTCATCCAGGTACAAGTGACAAAAATTATTTCTCAACTTTGGCTTTGATTGCCCCGTGTCAAAGTTTTCTGTGTCAATGTCCTTTTAGTGTAACTAAAGCATGTAGCTGGATTGATTCCAATTTCGTGTTTGGAGTTTAGCAACTAACTGACATGCCTGCAGGTTCGAAAGGGAGATTCAATTGCAGAGTTTTTAAGGGCAGTTCAGCAACAATTGGCCTCCGAGTTTAGGGAAATACGAACTGCCTCAGTCGAGAATCTCCTCTACGTAAAAGAGGACTTGATAATACCTCATGTAAGCCTTTGAGTTTTGTGGTTCTGTCAATCTTTTGTTGGATGTCCTTGTAGCTCCTATCGAAGATACAATTGTTTGTGAAAGCAATGACGATGTGTCAAGCCGGACCATGCTTGAATATTGACATTGGATGTTTATGCAAGATGCATGTAAAACTCATGTTCATGTTTTTGTTTATCAATACAGCAACATAGTTTTTACGAGTTGATTACGAACAAGGCGCGTGGGAAGAGCGGTCCGGTAAGGGGGTTAATCTACTCTCTGTTTTTGTACCCATTTGATTGTATGTAAAGTTGCTTCATTTTCGAAATGGTCGTTGTTACCATCTATAAAGAATTTTTTTGACTAATTTCATTCCAACTATCTGTGCAGCTATTCCATTTTGATGTTCATGAAGACATCAGAACGATAGCAGATGCCACAATCGAGAAAGATGAGGTAATAGTCTTTTATCTTACTGCTTGGGATGTTCGCATACTCATATATTGAGCTCCTTTCTTCTGAATGCGTTGGACATCAATTTGATTTTTCGTTTACAGTCACATGCGGGAAAGGTAGTGGAGCGGCACTGGTATGAGAAGAATAAACACATATTCCCTGCTTCCAGATGGGAGGTATGACTTTCTTCAGAATCAACATTTGAAGCTGCTCTTGCCAATGTCTTTGAAGTTTATTTATGTTTCAGAGCTTTCTTTAGTCTCAGTTTATGAGTGAACACTGCTTTCTCTGTGATGTTCGACATAGTGCTGTAATGTTTTCAGATTATATCAAAGTAATTCTCACTTTCGTCCATTACGTCACAGATTTATGACCCAACCAAAAAATGGGAGCGCTACACCATTCACGGCGATTAATATTTGACGGTGTAGTTTTTAGAATCTTACGGACTTTGTAAGAAGTGCAGTTTCACTTGAGCAAGTTGTATACATGCGAAGTCGTTACTTAGGGAAAATTGAGAATCTAGTCTTTCAAGGAATCGTCAAGTTGGATTGTCATATATCTCCAAAACAGAAGTGTAAAAGCTGGACAGTTACAGACAACTTTCAAAAAGTAGGAATTTGTGTCGAGAATACCTGTTCCCTCAAGATTAAGTTATTGACACTCACTGTTGTTGTAAAACGGTGGATGTTCAAATTATTTATTTCAAAATGTTTGGAAAAAAGCAGTTGGTTTTTCCCGTCCCAAGCCTTTAGTTACACTCATTAAGATTTTCAATGTTCTTAGATTGCGTGCATTGCTAAGGGATATTTACCTGGGCATGTAACCTCATTATGTGACTCATACGGAGTCAAGACTGGTAGATGGCATTTACAATATTAGGCCATCTAGTCGATCCGCACCTCATACAAATTATTTGAAAAACTTGCTTAGAGCCAATCCATATGAGGTCTATGTCAGGAATATAACTTCACCGAAGGACAATCATTTGCTTACTAAGTTGTATACAACCCGGAAAGTCCAAATGTGGAAACTCATGTTTCGTTTGGAACATCTAGTAGTATAATACCATCCATACTCTTTTTATAAGGATTTTTTAAATCGAGTTGGAATTAAAAGAATCTTTCAGTTATTTGACTTGGGATACACCGGCAATGCGTGAGTTTCGATTACATCACAGTGTTAGACATGGTCCACAGCGCCAAAGGATAATATAACGGTGGTTAACATCTTGTTAAGCTGTTTTAGGTATGGAACCGATTTATGTTGCATGCATTCCATACCATAGACTACCATGATTAGTCCTACATTTAGCAAACAAAGCAGATTACATGGAAGTGGACACGAGATGTGTCCTGTCGACATGACTTGCCACATTCAAGCACCTTGGAGTTCCGTGGTTTAACTCCTATTCAGATTGGAGCTCATGTGTAGTGTCACAAAGTAATATAGTTGTTTAGCGACGTGCAGTATTCTAATGCAGAGAGCTCCGAGACATATTTGTTCCAGACCGTTGGTGTTCCATGTTAATCATTCTTCTAAAATATTGTTGCATTTACAATTATAACATCCTTTAACGTCTTTAGGTAGAAGGTAAAAATTAAAGCATGACATCTTTGGGTGTCATGATGTGATGCATTCAGTCTTTACCTTCGAAGTAAAGACTGTTATATGACACCCAAAGATCACGTTGAAAGAGTCAAGCAAGACTTTGTATATCATGCTTGGTAATAGAGAATACAAACAGTGAAAAGTTTACGTGGAAAGTCATCAAATTGAATTTTGCTCATCATGATATGTAACAGTAATGTGAAAGCATTGCATTCTGAGGTGACTCGATGTTCATTTGGGTCAATCCGGTGGACTTGAACATCACTAAGTAGTCCATCAATTATATACTTGTACTTTCAATTTGCTGATAATCTCGTCCATGTCTTCAAAGCTTCATTAAGCATGCTTTTAGATCAAAATATAGCATGGATCTTTTGGACATTTCTTTTTATCTTCAAAGCTTCATTAGGCATGCTTTTAAAACAAAATGTAGCATGGATCTTTTGGACATTTCTTTTTATCTCCAATATCTAAAGGGTAGAAGACTTTGCTAAGACTAATGCATAGATATTCATAATATTATAAGATTTGTAATATATAATGCCACGAGAATGAGGGATTTGGTAAAAAAAACAATTATGCCTTGCATTCGAAACAAGTTATTCAAGTCTATTTTGGTGTAGGAGTGTCAAATTATTTATGGAAGCTCTATTTATATGTCTTACACACCACGAAATTTGAAGGGGATCATAAAACAAACTGTTAGATGTGCAATGAGTAGAGCGAAAGTATCGATTGTTTGTAAGGATATGGTATGCAAAAGGATTATCTCTTTGTTATTTGTGCTATATGAAAATATGAACTTTGACTTAAGCAAGTTTAAGATAGAGCGTTATATATGTTATATAATATATTTCAATGACATGAATTCGTTATTCTACAAGTACATTTGCTTATAAAGCCCATTGGAAAACAATCAAGGTTAAGTGAGTAATCAGAATATGCACTATATTCTGAACATTGTCTGATTTTAAAAACTCTGATTTCATGGGAACAGTATAAAATGTTATTGATTGTGATGTTATTGAAATCTAGTTACATCCTATCCTTTAGTTTCAATCTTTGACCATTTCTAGTGTGCTCTCATTTTATTTTTCTTCATTACACATTTTTTGCTTGGTGATTACAAGAAATGGCAATTAATATCAAAGAAAAAGTTAGCCATTATTTTCAATCATCTAATATGTTGAATACAAACTAAGCATACCAAGTATAGAACTGAGTTATCCTAAGTGAACTGCAAAACATACCGATATTCATCTCGTGTGGAGTATTCTTCCGAAGGAACAACAAACACCATCGCATCATTCCTGGAATCATACGAGATTCTAAAAGTAGAGTTGAACTTTTCCACCTACACATGGGTGATGGTATGATTGAGCAACAGCGCTTCTCACCTCCTAGGTTTTCTTTTCGAATGAGAAAATATGATGACGAGGCTTTTGACCGAGAAATCTTTGTCCCTCCCAGGTCCCCGGATCGTTCCCATGCTTTTTGCTACATTACTCTGTCCCTCCATGTCACCGGATCGTCCCCGTTTAAAACACTTCTTGACTGTCGATCACCCGATGCGTAAGTGGGAGATTGTAGCTTCCAGAGGCTGGCTGGCTGGGTGGCCGACTGGCCGGTTGGTCAGTTCACATGGCGTAGTCGTCCCCGAACAGCTACCGTACAGTACACATACAGACGCCGATGATGAGCCAAGGGGGAAGAATGATGATGGGCTAAAAGCTGACTGCGTGGTTGGCTACAACCGCATTCAACACCTCAGGCCGTCCCGTCCCCGGATCTTTCTACCGGCCTTTACTTCCTCAGCTTCGGCACGCACGCACGAGGACCGTCCACTCGCGGGACAAGAAGCGTCCAGGGCTGTCCCCTCGTTCCTCCCACTGCCCTTCGTCGCCTTCGCTCGCTCCCCGGTTCTTGTTGCTTGTGCCATCATGGCGCCCGGGTTGCCCTGTACTGTGTCGTCCGTACCACACTGGGCTGTCGCGCGTAGGGCCACTTTTCTGGACGGCGTAGAGAGAGAGGTTTATTCCACTCAGATTTATTCCTCCCTTCCGGCGACAACGACTACGACTCTAGCCCCGATGGACGGTCGCCGAGCGCAGTGACCCCAAGACCGTCGCCTGAGGGTCGTCGCGTGCGCCGAGGTCAGCTCGGAGGCGGAGGAGAGTCCACTCCCGACTACAGCAGCCCTACCACTCAAGGCATCGTCGTCCTACTGGGTCCGTGGAACTTGTGGGAGCGAACTAGGTATCGAGCAGGGGTGGCGAAGGGGCATAGGGCAAACTCGGACGCCCGACTCGGTTGAGGGCGCGTGGGCTGGCCACGCGGCGCCGTGGTAGAACCGCCCGCGTCGGCGGAGGTCCTTAGATCGCCCGAATGGGTGAGGGTTTCCACGTTCCGTGTATGAGCAACCACTCTCTCTTCTGTCGCCCTGCCCTGCTCCCGGTCACCGGTCCCCGGCTCTCCGCTCCCGGTCATCTGTCCCTGCCAGCGCCCACCACCGTTCATGTCCGCGGGCGTTTGTACGGTAGTTCTCGGCTCGCGCGGCCCGCACCATACTCTGTGCTGGTTCTGCGCTGCGCCTCATTCTCCAGTCTTGCGCCCCGAATCGCCCTCGCCCTCGCTTGGCTCTCGGCTCGCTTCCTTCAGTCGTTTTGGAGGGGTGAAGGGTGCGTGCGTGCGTGCGTGCGTGGGAGGAACGTGGAACCATTCACTTTTCCTTGAAGAACTTGCACGCTCGTGATTTTGGTGTCGGTGTAGGCGTCGTCGCTGCTGCTGTTGCTGCGGTTGGCGGTCCTGTGATTTTGCCGCCCGCGGTCGGTCGAGGGCGTGGTCGTCGTCGTTCTCGTCGTTGATTCGGATCTCCTGGTGAATTCGGTATGCATTTTGGCCTCGGCCGCGGTCTGTGTCGTGCGTTCGGGCATTGATTCGTATTCGTTCTGCTCCTGCTGCTCGCGACGCGTGCATTCTTCCGTGGAGTGTTTGGTTCTCCTTTGCCCTGCTGCATTCGTCGTCACTTTTTCCCTATCTCCTGCGTCGACGTTGTCAATGTTGCGTCCGCCACACGTGGTGGGAACCCGTCGAGTTCCTCTCCTTTTCCCGACGGTCATCGAGATGCATTTCTGCAAGACATACTGATTTTGGATGTAAACATGTTCGGTTGATTGGTTACTCCAAGTGACAGGAATTTCTCAGCTTGGCTGTCAGATCGTACTCTCCCTGCGGATTGCTTCGGTCATTTGACCACTCGGTGCAATGTGTTTGGTCAAGTCTCATAAGACTATGGATGTCTAACGTGTCGCTGACCATCAAGTCCAACTGGAACGAAGGAGACGATGATGTCCTGAAACTCAGCTCCTGGTCGTTTTTGTGTGATAGCGGAGCAGAATGGCTGCAACCTCATGCCTCACGTCAGGTATCCGAACGTTGACAGTGACCTCCAGAATTGTTCAAGAACAAGGGCTTTCAGAGTACGCGAAAGTCTCGAACCTGTCGGTCCCATTCAACAGAGGGAGCGTGAATATCTCTCATTCGCTTGGTGCTGTGTCCAACACAAAAGGATATACCCGGAAGCAGTTATTTGTCCGTGCATCTACTAATGGTCATTCGAATGGTGCCTCCTCTGAAGCTAATGGTGCTACCGCCTCGCCGCCGTCAAGTGAGTATACGTCACATTGAATTTCGAATATGAGTATTACTGGTGAGGTATTACAGAAAGTGGAAAATTGTGTTTGGTTTCAGTATTCTCGAGCTAAGGTTTCATTCCCGACCGACTCCACATGGCATCCAGATGTTGTAATTTGATTTTTTTGTTTATTTCTGGACCTCCGAAAACTTTTTTCGTCCCCATGGTTGTGTACTACTCACGTCAAGATATAAATGTCTACTTATTTTCTTCATCTGGAAGATCTATTTTCTGTGGATTTGGCAGAGATCAACTCTTCTTGCAAACTTAAGGTTGTGTTATAGAGAATCGAACTTGTACTCATATGGTTGAGAAAGAAACTACCACATAAATTGGATTAAACTGGATTTAAACACTATTTGAAAACTTTACAAAGTCGCTGTATTTTTCATAATCAAATTTACCTTGTCTCTCTGTGTCGTCTTCTGCCTTCTAGAATTGATACTATCTCAGGCCAATTCTTCTGTTATGGAGTATGTCGGGTCACGTTGATGACTTATTGAATTCAAACAAGATTCAGGGAGGTCATTAAGTGATCCTCAGTGGATCTTTCAGCTTTCAGTTTACGTAGAGAAACAGCGGCCCTCCTTGATTCAATGAGCTGAATTGCTTTTAAAAGCTAGCATGGTAACTCTAAGAGTGTGATATACTCTAAATGTAATTTTACCCACACCCAAGCACAATCGTTCTAACAATAGAATGGATCAAGATTATCCTCAATCATCACAAGGCTAGACAAGTACACTAGTTATTTGTCGATTGAGGAATGGACTAGGAGAAAGATGTTTCTTGATCATGGAGGCTCCTCATCTATGATCACGCATTCCCTGACTCATTCTATTATCTTCGCGTTCTGAAGAAAATACTGTTACGAAGTCCTTGAAAAAGTTCTGTGAGACATTAGAAGTTTTCCAGTAATTGCGAGCAGATACATGTCGTCAGTATATGTGGTCTTACCAGTTTTTTTTCTGTGGATGCGCAGCTGAGGCAGCGTTAATTTTGATTCGACATGGAGAGTCTCTTTGGAATCAAAAGAATTTGTTCACTGGATGTGTGGATGTGCCACTCTCTCAGCGAGGAGTAGATGAGGCTCTTGAAGCTGGAAGACGTATCTGTGACATTCCCGTGGACATAATCTATACGTCTGCGTTGATCCGTGCTCAGATGACAGCTATGTTGGCGATGACCCAACATCGCAAGAAAAAGGTGATTTATTTGCATCTCTTGTGACCTTTCATAGTCGAGAGATTTATTTTGTCTTCAAGAGTAACTGCGTTTTAGTTATTCCTTTTGGATTGACTAAAATTTCTTAGTTAGAGTTTGGTTCAAATAAAGGGAGGTATTCTAGTGCCTTCAGCTTCCGCTTACTGACGCTTAATTTGAAGATTTTCCATTTTGAAGTTTCTGCTTCCCTCTTACTTCAACCGTACAGAAGAACTATTGTGAAACAACCATTTTGATCTGGATAACTTCTCTTTGAGGATTGTGTGGGCAGCATTGACAATTGCTACTTGAATTTCCAGGTTCCAACCGTCCTTCACAATGAGAGCGACAGGGCAACTGAATGGAGTACTATTTTCAGCGAGGAAACAAAGGAAGAAACTATACCAGTTATTACGGCTTGGGAGTTGAACGAGAGGATGTATGTATACATTCTCATCTTTTTCATGTGTGGATTCCATCTTTGTCATGTTTTCGACGCTATATACCTGCGATGCACTCGAATCACATTAGATTTCCATAGAAGAAGAACATGGAGGTTACAAAGCAAGCAATGTCTCATCATTGTGCAAAATCAGGTACGGCGAATTGCAGGGTTTGAACAAGAAAGAAACTGCAGACAAGTATGGAGATGATCAGGTGAAAGTGTGGCGACGAAGCTATGATATTCCTCCTCCCAATGGCGAAAGTTTAGCTATGTGTGCGGAACGAGCTGTAAAGTACTTCTCCGAGCAGGTAAAATGATGACATTGAAAATGTTGTGCCAAATATCCCGGCGAATGCTCAAACAAAGCTGGCATACTAATTACTTTTCCCCTTCGCCAGGTGGAACCCCAACTCGCAGCAGGCAAAAATGTGTTGATATCTGCACACGGGAATTCTTTGCGCTCGATTATCATGTATCTGGACAAGCTCACCTCTCAGGAGGTAAGTGGACGTATTTTTTTGCAAAGGCACGAGCACGTACTGTCGTTCAGTTTTCAAATTCGAAACTGTTCAGTAAAGAAGGGTTTCGCAACATCTAAGAGATGTTTAGTTCGCCAAAAGGAAAGAAAAAACCATTGATGTATAGGTGATGTTTGCAAACAGGTTATCGAACTTGAGCTGTCAACTGGCATCCCCATGCTTTACGTTGTTAAGAAAGGAAAATTCCTTCGACGAGGAAGCCCAACAGGACCAAGTGTGCAAGGCGTATATGCACTTACTCGGGTAAGCAATTTCCCAACTAAATACTTGCACTGCTTAACAGCGTATGTCATGTGTGAATCAAGATGATTGGTTGGAAGGCAGAAATCACCGTTAGGAATGATTCTGTGTTCCTTGTCCTGTGATTAGGTGTAGGTTCGTATTGCTTTTAAAGTTGATTGTTTCATGTTTCTTTTGCAGAGTTTGGCCGCCTACAGGGACCAATTAGATAGAGCGGTTTAGGACTAGGACAGATAAAACTGCCCAGATCCATAATAGACTTTACAGGCCTCAAATCTTTTGAATGCCTCAAATTGTAGACAAATCTGGTTGTTTCGGGAATCTGTGATTATT
The DNA here is from genome assembly GCA_037833965.1 of Marchantia polymorpha subsp. ruderalis. NCBI lineage: Eukaryota > Viridiplantae > Streptophyta > Marchantiopsida > Marchantiales > Marchantiaceae > Marchantia > Marchantia polymorpha. The sequence continues at coordinate 8,248,533 of AP031352.1, read as the reverse complement.
GACGGTGAACAGCTGTAGACAGGTTAAATAAGCCATGGGTATTTGCCATGGTACAACCGGACCACTGTAGACAGAATCCCTTGGGACTACTTTCCGCTATGTTAGAAGTAGGGTCCGTGGTTTTTCTTGGATACATGCATTTCAGAGCACAAGTCTACGCTAGGGAGTCTCCAATCCTTTTCAGCGGATGCTGGGTTGAATTTCTTCGATGATAGCGTCAGATGAGAATATTCTAGCTCCATCAATTCGGCGAATTTTCAGTTTATACATCTGCAGCAGGAACAGTGGCAATTCACCACCATAGATCTCACAACAATCATTCGACTTGTACTTTTATTCATATGAAGTTGAGCTGACTATGAGAGTACTCTCTCGGCCCACCACCTCCCCTTTTTTATGCCTACAACAGTTCATGAATCCATGTTGCCGCCAACAGATCTCGAATATCCAAACGCGAAAACTATGAAGCCACAAAAGAACGACCAACTTTGACATGCAGTGAGAAAGCACACCGTTCCAAAAGTGCATGGACTCGAATCATTTTCATCACCCAAGATCTTGTCGGTCAAACGGTCAACCTCGTGGTCATCTAGCCGGTACTTCCAATGTAGCAGGTCATGAATCGTTAACTTTTGCCGCGTTTCGTATAACCATTTAGTGCCGCGAAAGTATGGATGACACGAACTGCGCCATGACTCTCGAAGTTTGAATAATCCTCCCTTTCCAGATCTAAGCCTATCTCCCTGTGACACATGGGATGGAAGGCCACGCCTGGGTTGCTGAACTGATCCAGCGTTAAAAAGCTCCCGAAGCTCTGGATGAGGTAATGAACGGGAGGGGAGGCGTACGGAGAGCGTCAAGTGCATGAACTCCGTACCCATTTGCTCTCGTAGACTGCCTGACTGACGCATGGCAGCTTCACAGCTCACAGGAACAGTTGGGCCAGGGCCACTTGGAGCCCACGGCACCCTACCTACCCCTGAGCAAGTGGAAGCAGAGCAAGAGGCGGAATCTGTCAGTATGTCATCACTTACCTACTGTAGTAAATGTAGGGTTGTCCATAGAAATCAAAGAAGCATGAACTACTTCCGATCCACCCCTTTCAGTCCAAGACTTGACGAAGCACATTCTGCATTGGAAGAATATCTCACCTTGAAAATCACTCCATCCCTGGCACATAAACCACTTTATGGCAAAGAACGGCAGCTCTTTTTCACCTCGAGCAACTCACCCACCCACCACTAGAGCAAGTGCACTCACCGACCAGGCAAATTTACCTGCTGAAGAAATAGTACGTACGAACTGTAGTAGAATCAATTTAGAAGCTTATGGTGTAGAAAAGTCAACCCCATACAACCCTCAGAAACGGAACTTCTCTTCGAATTTAGGTTAGATGGGAGGAGCATGGATAAAGTAAGTACTACTCGGCGATCAAGTATGTTCTAATGATATTTCACAATTGTCCGTTCAATTCAGTCACTCGTTTCTAGATAATTTGGGCCTTCCATATCGCTCCGATGTTATACGGGAGTACGTTCTCCCTGCATGATATTATGCCGGCGACTTCGCAAAACCGGGAAACAAAACCATTCATTCCTTTGAGAGACCGCAAACTCATCCTTTAGAATACATTGGACAAATATAAAAGAACCTCTTTGGGCTCACTGTCTTGAGGTTGAGATTGTTCAGGATCTGCGGTCTAACGGTTTTCATATCCGCAAATGCGAGGGAAGTTAGTCTGAAATATAATTGAACACAAATCAATAAAATTTAGCCTATTGTCATGTGCTGACAGAAAGCAATGGATGCATGCACAAAATGGTTTGCTTCAATATTACTGAAAGTGGCCGCGGGCGGATACCAAAAGCTATGAAACGATGAGAGCTTTGAAAGGAGTGCTGGATGCTCGACCGATGATTGTGCGAATGGAATGACATGCGCTTACAAATTAGGAGAGAAGAAAAAAGGCATCATGACTGGTACACTTCATTGCAGCTCAACAATCTATCTACGTACAGTAACAACCATGCACTTGCTGAGAACGCCAACTCCCAAGATGGTAGAACATCAGTCGACCGAGTTGAGGAGCCTCAATTTTAAACCAGAGTAAAAATTCTGGAAGTCAAAGAGGAATCTTCAAATATACTCAATGTCCAGCACTTACAAATATGAGGCAGATGAAAAACGAAGTTCCAGTGACGTGACTCCCGTCGTGAATGGTTTTGTATTATGGTAGTGGGAAGAACATTTGACAAAGTGAAGAAAGAAACAAGAAATATCAAATTACCAAGTTTCGTTCCTACTTGATTAAAACGGTGGTAGCACTCAGAGGCAAAGGGAAGTCTTCATCCAAATTGTCCTTTTACTTTAGTTTATTCAATTAGGATAATTCTCAACTAGGTATAAAAATAAAATTATGTCATGAAGTGTTTTCCGTTTTTTCAAGCCACGATATAATTAAAACATGATCAAGTATTGCAATTCATTGCAGTAAATTTAAATTTTTTTATGAAAATCAACCCATCATTCTTTCTTTTTCGTTGATTTTATCATCAAAGATTATAGAACATTCCAAAATCCAAATAAACAATAATTATTCATCAAATTTCATTAAAAAATTTGAAGTAATAATCTTACGAATATAAATATGATCAATAAATTACAGTATAAATTACAGTATCTTATTTATTTTTTCAAGCTGCTATTTTCTGCTTCTAAAATGTTGCAACATTGTGATTAAATCTCTGAAAACAAATTTAAATATCTTTTTTATAGAATTTTATGTCTTAAGTAAAAAAAAATTTCTTTTAGAAAGTAAGTAGGTAACTTTTCAAAATATTTATATCATTTGTGCAAAAACATATTAAATTTTATTCATTTGAATACTTGTCTTTTCATACTTTTTTGAATCCCAAAACTTTACATACAAAATTTGTAAACCTGTTTATCCAAAAGGAGCCATTTCAATTGGAGAAGGATAAATAGACGATTCTCAACACATAATTCTTTACACTGTATCTCTCCAATTTCATCTGAATCTTGTAAACCAACCTTTTTGGCACGGTCATCTACCGTATCTACTGTCAAGTTCTACATATGTTGATGGTACACTAAGTTTCCGGAAAATATCTCCCAAATATCATGCAAACTTTTGACAATTTCTCTGTGATAATAGAGCTCGATTCCGTTGAAACTATATGGCGAACTTTCAAAGTTATTCAAGTTTATCCGATGATCTTGTGAAAGAACTAGAGCAACTATGAGATTAAATGTGATTCGTGTAGCCGCATCGTAGGGAAATTCTGCGGATTACATGGAATCTGTGACTACAGCTGCTGCATTGTAGAACATCCTTACAATTCGGCTATTCGGATCACGATACACAAAACCACGTCTGAAATGAATGTCCCTGTTCGATCAGCTTGCTTTACATATCTAATCTTCTTGACGAGAGAGATGCATATCCTCCGGTAAGAATCACAATTACCCACGGAATGTTGATCTTGAGGGTCACGTGATTGATCTAAATTGTTCGTCGTCGAAATTTTAGGAGCGTGATCAGTGAATGTAATGGGGTCGATGGATTGATGTGATATTCGAGACAGTATCTCTAAACAAATGAGGTAACAATCCATCAAGACAGTTAAAGCGACAAGTAGTAAGTAGCTCACCAGAGTTGGTATCTAATCAGCTTCATCTCCACTGAGTCAAAAGACTTGCAAATTCAAGTTTCCTTATTGCTTTACAGAATAATGCCAGACTTGTACACTTAGGTTCAAAGAAAAGTCAAAAATTTATTGAACATATATTTCCAAACCCTTCTTTTGATCAGGTAGGAAGGCAGGGTGGGTAGCTTAGCTAGATTTCCCACTTCAGGTCTCCTCATCGAGCAGCAGCCTACTTCTCCATATTCTACAACTTCTGGCCTTTTGTATATCACATGAAAAATTTCCCACACAGGGATGTGAGACGGGGGCATTTTCAATTCCCACAGCCCAAGGAGCAAATGATGTTACACTGACTCAAGTCCTAATGTACAGATGAATTTGACAAAGCAAAAATGACCCGCGCTGGCAGGTTACAATGATACATCATTCGAATCACGAAGGCGCTGGAGAACCTCATTTCTGACCACCTTCGCAAGATCTGCCAACTGCAAAATGCACCAGATGTAAGCTATTTGTCAGACCAGATTCACCGGTTCAGAAGCAGATTCTTGGAAAATGAAGAACACGCAGCGCTCCTACTCCAGCTGCTCTGAAGTTAAAAACTGTGACTTTTGTAGTGAATCTAGGTAGTACAGAGGAATATGAGCAAAAGGTGGTGTGTTCGATAGCAATTGTGGTATCTAAAGGTGAAAAAACGAACCACCTGACATCACTTGTAAAAGGTTGGCAGTTGTTTAATCCATGTTAAACAAACTAGACAAAAATTTGACATATATCTTACCCCTGGATAAAGCTGAATAACAGGGTGATAATGGCTCAAAACTGTATACACTTTCTCCAGTACTTCCATCAATGCATCAACTTCGTCCCCAAGCAAGTCAACCTTTTGCGGGCAAAAGACAACCACCAATTCACTGGATAGTCAATATCAAACATCAAGTGCTGAATCATCTTGGTTTCAAAGCATACTTGCAAGAGCTTTAGCAAAGAATTTAGATGTACGTCTACTAGAGAGCATTACCTACCAAGGACCAAGACACATTTGGTACTCACCTCTGCTTCGGCCTTTGTGAGGTTCTGAAGGTTTTGCATGTGGACTGTTTCACTCGAAGCAAGCAAGCTGAATTGCCTTACTAGATGGTTGAGCAGGCTGTGTGCTCGTTGCAGCCTGATCAACGAAAACATTCAGTGGATCAAGATTTAGCTGTCAGTCAACCCTCAAAGGACTGTGAGGCTACTGATCAAGCGTTGACAAAGCAGATCTACTGAGCTTGTCATCTGAAAGGAAGAAATATAGCGACCTCTCCACCAAGTAAAGATACACATTCAAGAGGCTAAGAGAACAGCAAAAAGCTTGACGAGCTGATGAAAATTGGAAACGTGAACCAGTGAAGTAAGGAGAGAGGGCTTCTGATACATCGTTTGGAGCGTATTCCCCGAAGTACAACTTAGATAAAGAGATCCTCCGCAGGTAGCGTTCGGCACGACGTCAGAAACTTGTTCAAGCAACATTTATTGTCCGTTTGGAAACTTGAAATGCCGTTCTACACTGAAATAGGAAAGACGTCAGGTCTGCAAACCATGGAGGAATACACTGTATCGTACCTCAGATTGTATTGCTTCGTTCTATGAGTTACACCCCTCTCCAGTTGCTGGACTGATGCAATATAGGACTGGACCTCCTCGGCGAATCCAATTTCCATCTTCTGACGTACTGACGATATTTCAGCTTTCAAGACTGAAACTTCGTTGTTCACACGTCTGACCACGTCACCCAGCTCCACTACCTGCATGTTCTTTTCTTGGGCATCCTTCATAGCTTCACTAAGCTGACGAGTCTTGACTTCCAGATCTTTGATGAAGCATGATGCTGCGTTCTCCATCTCTTGCTCATGCATGGCTTTCAATCGACTCCGCTCGATCTCAACAGCAGCAAGACGTTCCTCCAACCTTGCTTGTCCCTCCAAGCACTCTCTTTCTCTCTCAAGAGCCTGAATTAAGTTGCTTCCCAGTTCCTGGATTTGTTTCTCAAAAACAGACTTCTCAGTGTTCCAAAGGGCTCTCATCTCAGAATCCTTCTTTTCAAGATCCGATACAGCCTTCTCAAGCCTTCCGTAATCATCACTTGACCGAGCTTCGGTTTCCAGTGACAACTTGCTCACTAGTTCCTTGATTTCTTCATCTCTTTTAGAAAGAGACTCCAGCAACATCGACTTCTCAGCGTCCCACCGAGCGCTCGTTTCAGCAACCTTCCTTTCGATATACGCAACAACTTTCTCAAGCTTTGCACAGTCGTCACTTGACCGAACTTCGTCTTTCAGAGACAGCTTGTTGACCAGTTCCTTAATTTCGTCATCTCTTTGAGCGAGAGACTCCAGCAACGTCGACTTCTCAGCATCCCACAGAGCTCTCATCTCAGAAACCATTCTCTCATTATCTGCTACGACCTTCTCAAACTTCGCAAAGTCGTCAGAGTTCTGAGCTTGGCTTTGGGAAGACAATTTGGATACCAGTGCCTTGATTTCGTCATCTTTGTGAGCAAGAGACTCCAGCAAAGTCGACTTCTCAGTATCCCACAGAGCTCTAGTCTCAGAAACCATTCTCTCATTATCTGCTATGACCTTCTCAAACTGCGCAAAATCATCAGATCTCTGAGCTTGGCTTTGAGAGGACAATTTGGATACCAGTTCCTTGATTTCATTCTCTTTTTGAGATAGAGAATCCAGCAAGGCAGACTTCTCCGCATCCCAAAATCCTCTCATTTCGGAAACCTTCCCTTCATGATCTAGAACGACCTTCTCCAATTTTGCAACGGCGTCATTTGGCTTGACGTCTGGTCCGATAAACGCTTGCTGCCTAGGCTTTGTGGATTTGGACTTTGGTGACTCCTTTTGCGAGCCATCTGATTCGTAATCTTTTCTCCTCTCTCCCTTGACTCTTTCCAACTCTTTGTAGAATTCCCGCTTCAGCTTGTATATCTCGTCAGTTTTCTGCGTCAAAAGCTGCTCCTTCTCTCTACGAAGCTCTTCATTCTTCCGTACCAACAGCTCTACTTTCGAGAGAGGCGAACCACTAACTTTGGTTTCCATCTTTAATCTGCTAGGTTTTCCCTTTATAGAACAAGTCGTTGAATCAGTTCCAGACCCAAAATTCCTTGATGTATCTGCTATCTTGAAATCCTCACTAGGTGCATGGTTGTGCAACAGACGCGCTACTTCAGCATCCCTCTCCAAGTTCTTTGCTGTCACAGATACCCCAGCCTCATACATGACCGTGCTAACTATATCCATCTCAACCTGGTACTTCAACTTCTGTTCTGCCAATGCCTCCTCGAGCTGAGCCCATCTCAACTTCTCTTCTTGTATTCTGTCAAGTAGCGTCAATTTCATCCTCTTCAGCTCCTCTATCTTTTTCAGGGCTTCTTTAGCCTGTGATTGCTCTTGTACAAGAGCGTCCCTTTGCATGGCATTTTGGAGCACAAAATCTGTTTTGAAAGTACAAAGCTCTTGCGTTTTATTTGAAAGAGCCATCTTCAACTCGGATATACCAGACGACTGAGCTCTCACTTTCTGACTCAGCTCTTCAAATTCGCGACGAAGACTGACTAAATCTTCACTTTTGTTCCTGATCTCTTCTCGTGCATGACACAAACTCTCCATTAACTTCTGGATAGATCCCTCTGCCAGACCTAAGACAATGAAGGTCTCTACTTCGCTTCGCCAATTACACTCTTCTATGCTCGACACCAGCTGCATGGCTTCTTCCTCCTTTCTTGACAACTTAAACTCTAGCTCGTCCTGTAACCCCTCTATCTGACACTGCAACTCACAAACGTGAGCTTTCATTCTCTCTGACTTCGCACTTTGGTCGTGTAATCCCGCTTTAGCTTCAGCCATGTCCACTGCATAGCTCTCAACCTTGTTTTGCATCCTCTCCACAGAAGCAGAAAGATCCAAATTGGTGGACCTTAGACTATCCATCTCGTTTCTACTCTTGCTAAGCTCAATACCAGCTGCCTCCAAGTCATGCTGCAAAAGAACCAGTGTCTTCGAACTGGTGGATAAGCGTTTGTTGACATTCGCGACAAGATTCAGGACATCTTGGGAGGCGTTTCCCATGTAGGAACTTATGAAAGTGTTTTCAAACTCGAGCCTCCACACTTTTCCTTCAAGATCCTCCACCAAGTTTTGTAGCTGAAGCTCCCGGGCTCTTACCTCCTGCTCCTGGAAAGTGATGGTCTCTAAATCATGTCGCACCTGCTGAACTGTACTTTCAGAAACCCTCAGCTGCTTCGTCAAATTCTCATCACGGAATTTCATCTCTTCCATTTCCTTCTGTAATCCCTGAGAAAGTTTCTCGTTCACGATCAGCTTTTCTTCAAGCTGAGAGATCCTACTCGCTGCTTGTTGTAACAAAAGGTCCTTGTTGGCCAACTCCTCAACATCCTTCCTCGTAATCTCTTCCAGCAGTTTTATAGCAGCTTGAGCATCCACCAATTTTGCTTCCAAAGCCGCTTTCGAAGAGCGCAAGTTACTGAATTCCAAGTATCTCTTTTGCAAAGTTTGCGATTTGAACGTAACTGTCTCCGCCTGGTTCCTTGCCGACTCTTCACCAAGTAGATTTATTTCCCTCTCTATATCCACAACTCTGCCTTCCATTATGGTCATAATCAGAGATATTTCGGCTTCCTGCTTCCAGCTCTGCTCCCGCAGCTCTTCTTGTGCCCGCTGGCCGGCAACCACATACTGAAGGACTTTCGAATTCAAGGCAGCAAGTTCATCCTGCAAGCGTTTCTCGGCAAGAGACAACTCTTGACAGCGAAAATCTGACTCCCGAATTACTGCTTCTTGTTCCACGATTTGGTGCCGCTGACTTTCTGCCTCCAGTTTGTGGCCATTGAGTTTCTCGGTAAGGATTGAATTTGATGAACTCAGGTCTTCGATTTTGGAATTAAGAAGTTCAATCTCGCCCTGTAAGAATCTCAGACTTCTGTCTTTCTCCTCTATAGTTTCAGCATGGAACTTGATTGCATCCCTTACTTTATTAAGGACCTCTAAAGTATCTTTGCCGGACTGCAACAACTTGTTAACCTCCTCGCGAAGTTCTTGAGCCTCCTTCCTCAGTCCATGCTCAGAAGATTCTAATGTTGTGATGGTGGTAAGCTGCTTACGGATCAGTTCATCCTTCTCCAGCAAGTCTCCCATCAAAAAACGCTCCTTTTGGCTCTGAGTCTCCACTAACTCCCTGAGCTCCATCTCAGCAAGCTCTAAGGACTTGATGGTCTCGACGTACTTCTTGAGCTGCTCTTCCTTTCCAGATAAGCTCTCGGTCAGACTCTGCACCTCCATGCTCTGGCTGTAGAGCTGCTCTTTGAGGTCCTCCTCTGCAGACTCGAGACTCCTTACATGCTCGCTCACCAAAGTTACCTTCTCCACCAGACTCTCGGTTGTTAGTAGCTCTTTCTGGGTCCAACCATCCAACTCTTCTCTAAGTTGTTGTTCTGCAGCTTTCAGAGTACTTATTGCCTGAAGATGCTGACTGATGATCTCTTTCTTTTCAGCTATGATCTCAGTCAATTCTTGCTCCTTCTGACTTCGGACAACCAGCTCTTCACTAAGTTGTTTACCCCTAGTTTCCAAAGTACTCATTACCTGTACTTGCTGACTGATGACTCTCCCTTTCTCAGCCAAAGTCTCGGACAATTGTAGCTCCTTCTGGATGTGGGCATCCAACTCTTTCCTAAGACTTTGTTCTTGAGTTTCTAGAGTCCTAATTGTCTCCAGGTGCTTATTGAGAACTTTCTCCTTCTCATCCAAACTCTCTGTCAGACGTAACTCCTTAAGCCTGGCTTCTCGTTTCACCATCTCTACAATTGTTTCCTTTTCTGATCTGAATTGCTCGGTTTTCTCCATCATTGCTAACAACTCCCTTCCTTTTACCGCCTCTGCGTCTTTGGCTTCTCTCACTTGTTTCTCCAGGATATTGACCCTTTTGCTCTCAGCCGCCAAGTTTAATGAGAGCTCAACCATGTGTTCTGCCATCTTAAGCAGCTCCCTCTCCTTCTGCGCCACATACTTGTCACTTTCTTTGACCTTTCCAAGAATGCGCTCCCTTTCTGTCAACATGTCCATGACTAGACGACGCTCTTTAGATCTGCTGTCCTCTACAAATTTGACAAGTTCCTCTTCCTTCTGTTTCAAAGTGTTCATGAGCTTGATGACTGTTAAATCTTTGTCCTGCAACTCGCGCTTAACCTTCAGCAATTCTGTCTCTATGACGTCTACAGCTTCAGAGGCATCTACCTCCACTGCACTCGCTATGCCCCTCAAGACAGCTTCGGCTACCATGAGCTTGATTGCCACTTTACCTACCATCTCGTCCATTGCATCCGATGTTGCATGCAGCTCGGCTTTCATTTTCGTAGGGTCCATGTAAAAGCTTTCATCAAATACAGGTGAGGATCCCACTTCGTAGCTGCCCTCGCTTTCACTCTGCATCGTTGCACAAGTCTGGTCCCAGCTTCCATATCCTGAAAGCAGGTCCGTGGCTACTTTCCCATTCGCGAATTCTTCTCTGTCCGAGAACTCACTTGCTTTCAGATGATGCTCCTCCAATCCTAAGTTCCTCACCGAAAAACTACTGCTTGATTCCATTGCAACACTCGCTTCAGTTGGAATCAAAGCATCGATTCGCTTAGAGCCACCACCTGGAGAAATGAGAGGGACTGTACTGTGTTATGAATGACCTATACACAAACGGGAAGCTTCTATATTTCATTGACAAGCTTTAAGAATACTTCGTGCAGTATAGCAATATTTCTCCCTTCATCACTCCGTACACCCTACATATAAAATTTCCCCTTGGCTGCAGTCCACATACTCAAAAGACAACATAACCAAAAGAAAGTAAGAGCTTCCATCTGCTTGCTACAAATTCGTACTCGTGCAGTTCAAAGGAGTTAATCAAAACGAGATCCTTAAGATATCCAAGTTCGCCATTAATAAATTCAACTAAAAAATAGATGGACTCCGAACCATGTGTGATCTCCCTTGACCTCATTTCCTTGGATCACATGACTGTGACTTAAGCAAGTGCTCTAAGAGACCGTGCCAAAGCAGGGACTAAGTCAACCATGTTACTATCTCGTAAGCTCAGGAAAACTTGAGTTCTGTCCGTGAAACTAATTGTCGCAAATAGTGAATTTCAACTTAGGTGGTCTACCAGAGCCTGCAGGGCTAAGAAAGCGAACATCTGAAGGGAGAACAGAGTAACTAAGCATAAAATCTTGATTTTCCAGTTTCATTTTGAAGGATAATAAGGAGAAATGAGAATTGAAATGACGAGAGAGGTCACCACCGTGACTATACATGAAGTTCTTCTTATCCATCATCAAAGTTACATTTCAACACGCCTCGATCATAAACCCTTCAACTAGCTAAACGTCGAGCCAACAAACATCTCAACTAAACTTCCCTGATTTAATGCTGAAATTGAATAATCCCCACTCGCTTCTTCCCTCGAAGTCATGAATGAGAGATCAAACAAAGTGCTCGTAGGATTACTATGTGGATGTTGTCGCAGCTTTACATGTGTTGGCTGTAAACGGAAAACATGATGGGATGAGGACTAAGCACCTGAGAAATACGCCAAAGCTTCTTTAAAGGACAGGCCATTCGAATTTGGCTCGATCCACCCATCAGGTGCATCAGTTGCAAAGGTATAACACACATATTTTTCAATGTCTTCCTCAATAGGACTGTTTGTCCTCTTTGTCCTGAGATTCGTTCTTTCGGTTTCTCCAGCTACGCCTTCCGCGGCTATACAGTGGAGCTTACCTCTCGTGGGCTTCTGCGACCCACCCATATCTAAGGCTCTTCCCTTATCAACAATCCCGCAACCCCATGCCGGTAAATTGTGATAGAATTGAAGAGAAAATTCTGGATGTGAATCAAAGAATCCAAGAACAGGACTGGTATGCAGAACCAATCCGTTCACATCCCTCACAGCAACATCGAACTCCTCTTCTAATATTGTGGGCTGACAAGGAAAATCTTGACACAAGTTCACTACGGAACCTGTCGGAACGAAGGCGGGTGAGAATTTTACACTCCCAGTTCTCTGCATAAGAAACACCAATATAGAGCATTCTCTTAGAAGCTCGTATAATGTGTCAAAAGAGACCGAAGCAAGGACTGACAAGTTCATTGACTTAGTGAATGTGGTTGAACATGCTCTGCTGCCTATCCCACCCCGTCAGCGGTCCAAGAACGGGAGCATTGTTCATTTGGTTTCGCGGCTCATAGTGCTTACATGGACACAGCTCAAGGTTTCTTAGCCCTCCGAAGTAGACATGATACGAGAGAACAATTTCGTAATTGTGCAGGCAAGAGTCATCCTAGTTTCTACACGCAGCTCGTTTTAATTTGAAAGTACGAAACGAGGGCCTTACTCTTGAAACTACGGACGATGTAGCAGAGGCAGAATTTTCAGACACTGGAAGAAGCACTTGTAGCCCATTGTACCGATCAACGTGCCCACCCTTCCGCAAAATGAATCTTCCACCATCCAGCCATCTTCGTCCCAGAAAAAAGCTTCTAAAGCTTTCTTTAGATTCACTCGACTTCTGACTATGAGGCAGCCCAACCACATCAACGACGGATGGAACAACCCGACTCGCACGGAGTAGAGATGTCGGCTCAGTCCAATGATCGCCCATTGAGCACCCTGCTAACATTTACACATTTACACATAGGCCTCATTTGTTCGGCTCCTCTAGTTTCACCAGCCTGCGAGATAAAAATGGACCACATACGAGGATCAGTATTGTGAAGTTGGTGGCAGGTTTTTTTGTTGGCTCAGCATTTCACTGTACTAGAATAACTGAATTCTTCCCTCAACAACAAACATGAGCAGATGAAATGCACGACATGCGAGTGGAATCTTTCCGCGACGAAAGAATTCTCATCACGGACCGTGACAGAGAGCAATTTGGAGGCGTATGACATGAAACAAATCCAAAAATCTGCGCATTGATTTTCACCGCATGATGGCAATTCTCTAGATATTTCTCTCACGCAGCCCAGATCTAGGGCCACAAGCTGAACCAAACAAAAAAAATCAAGGCACATGTGGATTCAACCGAGGCACTAAGTTGGATCAGCTTCAATGACATTAATCTTACAAAGCTTTGAGATCTTTCACCTGTTCCAAACTGTGAACTGAAGCTGCTCGTAGCGTTGGAAAAAAAGTCAACACCCGGAGTGGGAGGTGCAGTGGTCAGGGAATTGTACACAACAAGCTCGCAGAGAGTAGGTGTTCCGATGTTGAGCGGAGAACAATACTGAGGAGTGATGAATGGAGAGAGAATGCGAGTGATGATCCTGAGCAGAACCAAATTCGAAGAAAATAAGAAAGCAATGTGAGGACTAGCACAAGAAGGCTACACTACCACCTTTAATTTTACACGCTTAGAATCAACAACAACAAAAAGAACCAGAGAAAAAAATTAAAAACAATCCGCGCTGGATAGAATTCCGAAAGTTCTCAACCAATTCTGCAAACTGAACACTTTCCACCAAACATTGACCAGTAAGGAACACGTGAAAACACCTTCGAAAGTGCAGATATTTTGCATCGCATTCAGGACCCCGCTCGATACTGGCAGAAGAGGGGCTCGCGTCGGACCAAGCCCAGGAGCGAGCACAAGTGGAAGACGACGCGAATTTCCGAGCGCCCGAAGGGAGAGTGCGGACACTCACCGGGGCGAAGAAGAAGGCGCTGGTGCTGGAGCCTCGATCGCCTGGCGTCATCAAGAAAGGGAAGTCATAATGGTGTCGCGTGCGAGGGCCTGCTTTTGCTCCTGCCACTCTGCCCAAAAGCAGTTCACGCCCGTCCGGGAACGCCAAATTTAGGCCCCCGGAGTCGTGACCAACCGAAAACTCATGAAGCCGCAAATAAATGGGGTTCAGACAGATTGCCACCGCCGCTGCCCTCTCGCCACTCTCCCGAAGCTCCTCTGGCATGGCTCGAATTGGCCGGACTCGCCTCGCCTCCTCATCGCCTGCCTCGCTCGCTCGCCAAATTGTGGCCCCGCCCCGCCTCCCAAATTTCTGCTGCCGTCGTCGCCGAGGCTGCGGAGTGGGCCTTTTCCGGCCCGTCCTCTCGTTGTGTCGATCAAATCTGGTGAGCAGAGCGCAGCAGGCCCCCCAACCACAAGCTGCCGGTCGGTTCTTCGGCCTCTTCGTCCATGGCATTCTTCATCCGCGCTACAGTGGGCCGATAAAGCTTGCCGATAGAGCCAGCCACGCTCCTCCTGCAGCAAGAAGAAGGCAAGTGAGCCGCTTCGCTTTAGCAGCAGCCCCCATCGGCACCGCCTCTAAAAGAACCGCGCCCCCTTCCTTGCTCTTCCTCTATCCTCCTCGTCGCTAATCCCCTCGGCCTATGGTGTCCAATCCGGTCGTGGACACAGACACAGACCCCGACCGGAACTAGTATTTTTCTTTCGCACGACATTTCGTTCCTTCATCCGTTCCCTTCGATTCGAATGCGTTCGCCTCGCGTTTCAATCTGGCTCCGTCCTTTTATTTCCCATTCTCTGACAACAAATTTTTCATATGGAAACAACTTGCTATAGAATTGTTCGAGATTAAATACTGTGTCTTGAGCTATTCTTGCTTTAATAAATTCTTCTTATAGGAAAGAACTTTATTTAATCGAGAATTGTTTGAACTTGGCAAAGTTTGAATGCACTAGGATTATCATGCTTATCTTTCCTCAAATTTGGATTTTTTATCACGCTTGTTTTTCACACAACTTGTGATATTATGATGCAAAAGCAACTTAGGATTTGCTTACTCCATTGTAATTGATTTTGTATACTTCATTTCTGTAAAGTGTCATCAAGTTAAAAATCTTCAAATAATAGAACGTGTTTACGAAGCTAATGTTCATTACTCATTAATTTTGTTCATTTTGACAAATATATATATGCAATAATTTATATGGAAATAAATTTTTGTAACAGTGTAAAGAAGACAAAATGGTACATTTCTATAATACTAATCACTCAAACTATAAAAGTACATTGATATATATATTGAAACTGAAAAGTCGAAGATGTTTATATAATATAGGTTGACATTGATCTCAGATATAAACGTATGTGAATTGAGAGTTACTCTTTAAATCATGACCCCTGAAACAATAAATAACATCACATATTGAGATATCTATATCTATATTTTTTACTTGGAAACTAAAAAAGTAATAAGACTTAAACGAACAAAAAAACGACAATAAAGAAAAAAATCCCAAACAATCAAACAAAATTCGCATGGAGTAATGCATAATCGTGATCATAATATTGCAAGTATATATTATTATTACAATTTGGATAAATTTATATCCTCAACAAAATATCCCTAAGAAAGTAATTTTTCTAAACATTATTTGAAATATATTATTTTTTTCATTTGAACAAAATATCTCAACATAGTTTTTAAAAATATACAAAATTTTAATTTCTAACTTTATATGAATTATATAATTCCATTTGAACTATTTTCAATTTTGTTAAACATCTTCTCTTGCAACGACTCTGTGGCCATGTTTGATGCCTCACTAGAGATGCGTGGAAGGTGAACTTGTCGAGACGGCACACCTTCACCAAAACAGCTTCTGGTTACATGAGTGAAGAAACTACGAGCCGGGGGAAAAGATTTCTTTTGAGGAGATCGAGCCTTAAGATCTCATGTACCTTTAGGATTGAGTGAAAATGTATGTATGATTTGTAAGATGGGATAAGTAAAAATCAACTTTAGATGAAGCACCTTCGTAGTAGGTAGACCGTATCTTATTGGACATATGATATGTCCAATAAGATACGGTATCACATCAGGAGATATGTCACATATCTCCTGATGTGACACCATTGGAGCCAGCCGCATCTTACCTTTTGGTTTTGGTTTCATCCATCTATGACTTTATGAGGTCTTACAACCCTTTTTTGAAATAATTACACGTTTCACTTTTGAGTTTACCTTATACATTCTAGTGAGAACAGAAAACTTACTTCATAACTTAATGCATTCTCAGACCTGAATGATTACATTATAATAAAAGAAATAAATTTTATTATTGTATGCTTGGAAATTATTCACCTAATTCCGATTATTTAAAAATAAAAGGTCAGTATCTGAAAGAATTCTGAATCGTTTTATTTTATCATTTTGATACATACGAAGGATGTCAAATTATTTTTCATTGGTTTAAATGCAACAATGAATTTGGCTAATACAGTGTAAAATGAATACAAAAATATAATACTTAGTTCTTTTTTCAATTATTTAAAAATTTCCATTTCTCTATATTCAAAATATTTATATTTACATCAAATAATAATGATACAAACTGGAAAGTGAGCAAAATTTCTGATCAAACACTCAATCAATATCTATGCTGAATTTCAGATTTTGTAGTTCTAAATTACCTTCGTTGACTACAAAAGTCTTGGCTCCTTTGTACATTTTCATAAATATTCATTGCGAAAAATCCACATATCATAATAAGTATTACATATCACATTAAAAAAATCAAATATGGATAGCTTTTTTCTAACATCATTTCAAACTTGATGTATGTTGCACCAATTTCATCTGAATTAAAATTTTCAGTATAGTTTCTCTGCTATTATGTGAATCAATAAACTGCAGATTGTTGTGAATAATAAAAACAGAAGTTCATAAGTAGTTGTATTAGCCTCGAAAAAAACTAAATATAAAACATATCAATTGTTTTTTGGACTGGATCATATTTAACTATATTTCATTGTAAACATGCTGAACCCAATTCTTTATAGAAATATGAAACAAAAAATTTCCAAAATTACAGAGTTTCATCTATGTTAGCAAACAGGATATAACATCATATATTCACAGGATAATTATTGGAATATTACCAAAAAAACCTAAATATAAAACATATGAATTATTTTTTGGACTTGATCATATTCAACTATATTTCATTGTAAACATGTTGAACCCAATTCTTTATAGAAATATTAAACACAAAATTTCCAAAATTACATAGTTTCATCTATGTTAGCAAACAGGATATAACATCATGATTCACAGTATAATTATTGGAATATTGCCAAAAAAAACTAATTACTGCTCAAATTAATTCTGCTAAAAACGAATTTGATTTGAGTATTTTTAATGTTATAAATAATGATTTATAATTAATCAAATAATTTCGATCCATGTTTCTACAATTATTACTTTGAACAACCAATTTTCATAATTGAATTGTTCAAAGATTTTTAAATATGTTAAACAGTGTATCATGACTGGATCTAACGAGCTCAAACATGCTACTATTCTCATCATGATCAGCCATACAAAATTTATTGACTCTAATTCATTCAAAAAATATGTATCCAACTTCAAAAGATAGAACCCAAAAAAAATGATGCAAAAATTGATCCCAAATTCATGATGTTGATCCCTTCGGATTGGGATTTTTAATTTGCACACGTTCATTTATGCTAAGACAATAATTCAAGTAGATAAAAATTTAAATATCACGTGGTAATCAAGCACAAAATCAATCATTTAGTTTCCTCTCTCTGATTTTTTTCATTTTCATATACACATTTAAGCAAAGCAAGAACTATTCAACTTATGGCACACAAGATAAGATACAACCAATTCAACTATGTTCAAAACATATTAAGATTTTAGTTTAATTTAAAATTTTAATATACAACTTTTGATTATTATGAAACATAGAAACCAAACATATAATTGATTATAATTTCAAAAGTCTTATATGAAATTTGCTATCATATGTATATTTCATATGTTTTGTTGCTATTTGGAGTAATTAGACACATCTAACATATATTGAAAAATTTGAAAGAATGATATGATAATTAAAAAAAATTATAAATCAAAATTTTGAAGTATTTAAGTCATATTTATATAATTATATTTTTACCCAAAAAATATATTTTAATACATTTTATAAATATTTACACAAATTTCAATACTAAAGTAAAGTATTGAAAGTTATATAAATATTTATCATAAAATTCAATAAAATTTGATACTACATGAGTCAAGAGTATTGATAACATGATTCATCACCATGCTTAAGTTTGAAAATATCAAATAAGTTTTTTCATTTTGCTTTAGATGTTTTAGATGTGTTCTTTATATAAAATATAGTAAAACTATAACAAATACTTGAAATTTTAAACTCAAACTTGAAATTTTCATTCTATTTTTGCTCCACAAGTTTTCACTATGAATTCTAACAAACTATTATAGTCAAAATCACAAATATAACATGCAAATAAGTAATATTTTGATTTATTTTACAACAAATAAAAAAATAATCTGTTTATCTATTCAAATTTTAAAATTGTATTGTTAACATGTGTGTAGATTAAAAATATAGAAAGAAAGAGCACAATATTGATAATTTTAAAAATACAATAAAACTGGTATAATTCGTGAAAAAATCATACTTCATCATTTAAGCTTATAATAAGCTTTTCAAGTTTGATCAAATATTCATAACTCATCAGTTAAATTTGAATTTATTCATAATTATTTATATCAATTAGAATATTCAAAAAATATGAAATTTTGTTATCAATAACATGAATATTTTACTTAAATATATTACTCATGTTATAATTTTTAGTCAAAATATACTTTGAATTCATTTCTATTCAGTATTATTGATCTCAAAGAAGCTGAAAGAAAAAATGCATATACATATATTAATGATTCATTCCGTTTTATATGAACATATATATTTAGTGATGTTGATTACATATTTCAAGATTATAGTATAATATTAATTACGAATATGTTTTCTTTGATAAGTTTTATATATTTAAAATTATGCTAAATATTTTTTCAAACAATGAATATTTTTTCAACAAAATGAATATAAATTGTGTCAATTATAATATTGTATTGTAGATTTTTTCTTTCATTTTTCTATGATTTGTTCTGTTTTGAAAGAAAAATGTAATGATTTAATATTTTTCAAAGGAATCTTTTGGTTGTGTTGGTTGGCTTATAAATTCATCATATCAAGCTTCATTATAAACACTATGTTTATTTTCAAATAAATACGTAATTTTTTGTTTAAATTTAATTATAAGTAGAAGTAGTAAGTTTTATTATGAAATTTGTATAACATACATGATGAACGCAATTATGATAATTCTATAAATATATTTTCCATAATTTGAATTAATGATGAAAAAATTATAAGATTATTCATTTACATCTGTTGATATAGAAGAATAATTTGTTGCATACTAATTTGTCTTTTAAAAGTTGTGATATGTGTGTAATATATGTATGTATATAAAGAAAAAGAATACTTTGATGCATCTAACAAAATGTGTGATCAAAATACATTTATCCATATCAATAGCATAAGCTAAAGTATGTTAAGAACAGCACCACGTTTTTGTTTGGAAAAAGTTTAGGAATAGAACATAGTGATAATGTTGTAAGCCACTGATCGTAATATGCATGTAGATTGCATGCAAATTACAAGTGACTAGTAATATATTTGTTTGAAACTAATCGGATTATTGAAAATTGTTTTATCATAAGAAGAGTCTTATATGCGAAGAATAAGTGTAGATTTTATAACGTTGATTCAGTTATGATAGTAGCTATATATATCAGTTTCATCGCCCTGACCATCCTCATGCTTTCTTAGCGCCTCCTTTTCATTGGGCCCCTCATCAGCAATCAGTGCGTATCTAGTTCGTTAACCTGGCCTTGACTAACCAAACTAAGAGACCAAGAAGGGCAGTTCCCTTGGGCACCTCCTCTGATTAGCTGCTGGCAAACATGTTTTCGAGCTGCCGCATTCACCTGCTACACTTCTTTCTGTATGGAGGTCAAACATACGTGCAATAATCTGAATATCATTTCTAACCGAAAACGAGGCTCGCACGAAGCACTTGTCATATTCTAGACAGACATTTTCAAATAGTAAAGCCCTGCTAACTGAAGACTACACATCATCCAGTAATGGATGGATATCATGTGTTGGATAACCTCAGCGTTATGGCATCAGAATATGTAATGATTTATTTTCACCTAAATAAATAATTACGTATTCTGATGCCATGACGCTAACTTCTTACAAAAGTTTAAAATATACATTTCAAAACTGTGATGCAAGTTTAATTTCCGTTAATAAGAAACCTTACGTATATATATCACTTCGGTTTTTGTATTGAGATCAAAACTTACTCTTGTTATTGTGATGTCATTAAATATTCTGATGACAAATTGAACAGAAAGTGAGTCTCGATATAGAACTTGGACTAGCGCAAAGTATCTTTACGCGATAAGTGCAAGCAGGGTTGTTACTCCCAGAAGAAAAGACAATGTCAACGTGAACAAATTATGCTTCTCACAATTGCAACTTACGCTTTACTCGTGAGGTCATTCGATACAACTTTCCACATGCAAAGAGATTAAATTTTCCGAGAGAGTATGATTCGAGGGTTACACTCCACCCGTGCAATGTAAAGATATACTTGCACTTAAACAGGTTTTGAGTATATTGGAGTCTGGTTCTACCACAAATATAATAAATGGATTGTGTGGAGAAATTTCTGTGCGTCTGAGGATAATTAGTACTCCTATGTCTACAAGAAATACATTTTCCCTATTAAATTATTTTCCATAATATTTAAATAGGGTTAGAGAGTTTTAGTATCTAGGTGGTATTCTTTGCAGTATACGAAAGGCTTCCATTCCACACTATTACATGTTTTGTAACAACAATTCGTGTTTAAAAAAAAATAAAATTTATACATTCTTCATATTTTGAAACTTTGATATGTCATTTAAAAAAACAGTGATGTTTTTCATATGTACACATTTCAACCGTTAAAGAGTTGTGGAGGGGGAGTGCATTCTGCGTCATTCCGCATATCTTTAATTTTTCAGACGTCTCTCTTGACGTACCCAAAACCTCTGTTAGGGTGGAATGGCCAAGTATATTAAAAAAAATTTGAAGAAAATAATTATGAATATATATATATATTTATATATAAAAAGTCAGCGACTAATACAATCTCCACTCAAGAGTATGTCAGTTCCCTTTGGAACCTAAACTACAGCAATAAAATATATTCCTTCGGGATGGTTTGTGTTCTTCACTCCCAAGTTGAATACAACTTAGAAGTGAGAATACAATGATTGAAACGTGATGTGATTCACCCAGAGAACAAGTATATGAAGATATAACAAAAATATCAATCCAAAATAAATCACATAGTTATAAATTTATTTGTTTTCATCATGGTTTTCCTCTTATGATAGTATTCGAGTAAGACCAAGGTCTTGTTTGATACAGATTGTAGATGAGTTTTGAGTTAAAGATTGAGCTATATTTCAGTACTTATTATAATATTTTATTTTAGCACATCTAAACCAATCATGATTTTTTTCTTGATTATGAAAATTTTAAATGTTAAGCTGAGTTATAAAATATATAGAAATGCCACATAAATCATGTATTTTTTTACTATCATCAAAAGTATAATCACATCATTGCTTTTATGTCTTTTTTGGCTTTCATGAAGATTTACTTTAATTGAAAATTATTATCGTATGAATCATTAATTATGTTTTGATAGATTATACTTTTGTCAACATATTTTGCATAGTTTCATATTTTTTATTAAATTTTACTATCAAACTTAGCTTCAACACAATGTGAGTTATTTTATATATACCAAAAATGGTATAAATTCCACGTATTTTTTTCAATTAATCTGTAACTTATATTCAATAAAAAGTCATTTTATTTGATGTTTCATTTGAACTTCGTGTTTTTTAAATAATTTTCTTATGAATCATTATTATCTCATTGTTTGGGTATTGTGTATGATATAAGATCAAGCCGTTAACTCTATGGTTATTTCCTCTTTGATGTTTTAATTTAATGATTATTTATACTCGGAAAATATCATATACAGTTAGACAAATAAAGTGATTGGAAAATATCGCCAATTTATCATTTTTAAATTTTTAATATACTGTACATTTGAAATTGTGAATTCATCCCCAAAGAACTCTGCAATCATTTTGAGCATCGTCATGAATAAGTTTTCTAACGCATTAACATTGGGTTTTATCTCCTCGTATGAGATTTGATGTGTTAAAAGACATGATGTATACTTTGATTTGATATCTTTGATCATATGATAATTTTAAAAATTTTAGTTTTTAGATTCAAATAGAACACAAATCATAAATACATATGAAATTTTGAATTATGCTTTTGGTTTGAATTTCACACAAGTTTTTTCACTCCAAACGAATGTAAGATCTGAATACAACAGAGTTCAATTTACAAGTTAATCTGATTTATTATGAACCAAAATCTTGCTAATTGCATATGAATTTAAGACGAGTCAAACTTTATCTCATTCGTATTTTCTCAGAAGTATTTAACAGCATTTCATGTTTTAAATGATATTGTTAGGATTGATTAAAGAAATGTATTAGAGTTCATAAATAGAGAATTTACGTAGATAAAAATTATGAATGGTTTGCCATTTCAGAATAAATTCATGGAAAAAATGAGAAATTTACTGAAAAAAGTTACTTTCTATACACACAAAGTAGCGGAAATCATATGTCTAATCTTCACTAGGACAAAATCAAACATTTAATTATGTTTTGAATTAGGTTAATATAAGTTTAATATGAATCTTGAATAAATACTAAAAATAACGAGGAAATGATAAAAATGATTAAAAATGATACAATGATATCTGCGTTTTTCAAATTTTTGAATCAAAATATTGATACTCTCAAAAAAATATATAATATGAGTTTGCAATGTGTTTTAAAAATCTGATATTAGTTGAGTATAATTAAAATTTAATTCATAATCAAGATCTATTTCACAGACATATGAGAGATTTTTATTTTTTTTAAGTTGATGACATATGTACAAGATGATTTATTCACAAATTTATGACAAAACCTGGCAAGACAACTAGTTTTGCTTACTTATTGTTGTGTTGTTGCAATAGCAAGAAAAAAAAAGATTAAGAAAAATCATACATAATTATGCACATTTTCTTGATGGAAGTGAAACTATGGACAGAAAACTCAACCAAAGCTCCGGTGGTTCGGGTTGCCCTTCCTGTCTTGTTAACTACCTTACAATGACGTACAATAGAATTCATGAAGGTCTTGGCCATGTCAGATGACCTACAGGTTAGATCTACTCTTGACAATAACCTCGAACGCATAGTGTAGAAGGGGAACGATGTCAAATATCATACCTCCTACTGTTCTAGCTCTCGGGATGGAGGGGACCTTCCTCCTTCCCCAGAGCGATCACTAAAGAGTAATTCTGGCCAGGGGATCTCCCTCTCCAGGTTCAAAGGTTCAAACTCTGCAACCAGTCTTCCTGTTAGCAAGATGCATTTTCTTCGACAATGGAAGTTGAAAAGCATCTGTTTTTGAACCCTCCATCAACATTTTGCGTTGCAGGTCTTGAAGGTCTTGAAGGCGGCAAACACGTCAACTTAGTAGCTATCATATAGTTACTACATTTTCCTTTTCTATTTAGACCAGGTTTATATTACAAGTATTTCCATCCTTTACGTTTCTTTATTTAATTACAATGACAAACCTTCACAATAAAATCAAATATGTTTGGTGTACGAAATAAGTACTTTTTAAGGTCGTAGAGGTCACATGATGCGATCGGGGCCTAGCCCAATCCTCCCCCACTGGTTTCATCCACGTAGGACACGACGGGGTGTGCACATCCTCTTGTTATGTTACTTTGCACTAAGTTCACATGATGCGAAGTTGCTTTTGGAATCGAATAGAGACTTTGAAAATAAGGCGGGTAGAAAAAGAGTGAAAAGCTCGAATCGAGTCAGATTCTTTGCGCAGATGGATGTGGGCCCGCTCGCCAAAGCACCAGATGCAGGCACGTAAGAAAGGAAGAATGACTCGTAGCGCGAAGACAAAGCCTGGGACTCGACAACTAGTGCGCGACAGAATTCAAAGATGCAAGTCTTCCCTCCACGGCGGCAAGCGGATCTAGTTCAACGAACAGGAGTTCAACACAACAATTACTTCGCGGATTGCCATTCTCCCGACACGGCTTTGGCACCCGACGATGCAGTGGCTCGGGTCGCCGAAAGGGTGGAGATCCCGTTGACGCCAAGTTTTCTATTTCACTCTGAACGGCAAGGCCGAACCAAT
Source organism: Marchantia polymorpha subsp. ruderalis (assembly GCA_037833965.1). Taxonomy (NCBI): domain Eukaryota; kingdom Viridiplantae; phylum Streptophyta; class Marchantiopsida; order Marchantiales; family Marchantiaceae; genus Marchantia; species Marchantia polymorpha. The sequence continues at coordinate 8,224,580 of AP031352.1, read as the reverse complement.
GAACACGAGCACACGAGTTAAAAAAGTTACTGTGAGGGGGGCGGTGACGAGGACTTGACTAAGGTGGGCCCACCGGGTTCGCATATACGGTTCGCGACCTGGATGTCGCGTCGCTGCCCAAGGGGAATCTTCTGAATCGCACCGAGAACTGTCGCCTCTCGATTGAAGAACATAAAGCGGGAAGGCGCCGAGGAAGTGGAAAGACCGTTGTCTTTTACAGGGCCTCGCACACAAGCACTTGTGGATGACAGGTTTCAAAGTCACAAGCGCAAGCACTCGGAGCACTCGGAGCACGTGGGGGCTCAGAGCGAGGCCAGGAAGGCAGGGAGGGCTCCGAGGGAGGGAACTCGGCGGAGGCAGGGCAGGGCAGGGCAGGGCAGGGCAGCGGGGCAGACAGACGACTGTGGGCTCGAGTTCGAGTTCAAAACTGATCGAACCACAATCGTGTTCTGAGGTGTACTCAGGCAGCCGTTTCGACGAGGGATTCTCTGCCAGCTGTTTGACCGCGAAGAAAACCTTTTGCTCGGGCAGCGTTCACGTCTTTCCGGTGATGAAGATGGACGGCCTGTGAGGCCTGCGCGCGTCGGACTTCGCATTCTTCTGCTTCTTCGGCGCACGGGAAGGCTGAGGGGGCGACGGGGAGCGGGAGGCGAGCTGCGCGGGCCGACAGCCGGAGGCAGAGGCAGAGCTCCGGGACTCGGGAGGGCACCGAAGAAAGCCCCAGCATCGCAGAGAGAGGGAGAGAGTGACCGAGTGCTTCGAAGGGAGGGGAGGGGAGGGGAGGGGAAGGGAAGGGAGGAGGATATGCGCAGGACGCTTAGCACGCGTGCTCGCTGAGTTTCTACTCGCCTCGATTTAGACGGTCAGTCTGTCGTGGACTGCCCTTCCGCATCAACTCCTTGCTCGTCTTCTTCGCCCGTCCGCCTCGCGATCGCTCCTTCGCCTTCATTTTCTCTGGTGCCTGAATCGAGGAGATTCTGCCCTTCGTTTTCGGAGAGATTATCGCCTGTCTTGCGAGAGAGAGAGAGCGCGCATTATTCTGGAGTACCGGCCCGCTGCGTTATTTTGTGATTCGCTGGCTATCCTGTCAATGCGCGTTGTCAACCCGAGGAAGGAAAATTCTTTTTGGTCTCTGGTCGGGGTAGGACGAAGAGGGGTTTGGAGCGAATTCTCTCGCATTTCTCGCCCAGGCGCAGTTTATTGTCTCGATCATGGTGCGGTGAGATTTCCTCGTAGACCGAAGCCACCGACGTCCAATGCGCCAAAAGTAGACCGTACTTTAGGCCCAGAGACGACGATGCTGCCCCAGTCGGTTGCATGTAAATTGTAATTGGAGAAGTTTGGAATTCTCCTTTGTCGCCGATTGCGGGTCTTAGAGTTTGAAAGTGTTTCTGCGGCGAAGAAGAAGATGACAGAAGTGTGGCTTCACGTTTATGATGTCACCAACAGCATGTCCGTGAAGGCGAACAATGCCATAATACAGCTGAATAAATTAATGCGTGATGGGATCGGTGTCGGAGGCATTTTTCACGGCGCCATACAGGTATCACTGCGAGGCCCCACTTGTATCGTATCTTTCCTCGTACTTGTCGACAGAAATCTTCAAAAATGGAAACGGGTTCTCGTGGGCACGTCGTTTGACCCTTCTTTACTTCTTGGTTTATGTCATGTTGAACGAGTGTGTTCTAGGCTTTTGCCCTCTTTACAATCCTAGCAACCAGATAGTGGCACGCCCATTCATATATTTACGTCAGAGACAATGAACGATGTCTCAAGAGTTCTGCAAGAGGCCTAATTTGACATCTTCACACAGCGATATCAGACGTTTAAACATTCCTTGTTTATATGCAATTGAAATCAGAACGCTTTGTAATTCTGAAGTAGAGGCCAAGTTTCTCGTCCTTCTTTCAGGGTAATTTCCCAAGGAAGCTTCAGGACATGAAGCAAGTAAATTTAGATGCAGGTGTAGGATGACCCAAATTCTCTGATTTGGATCAAGTATGATGTTCGCTGCAGATTCGTAGTTTCTGGATCTAAACTGTCTTGCCATTTTTTATGCATATCATTTTTAAACTACGAACAAGATGCTACATCCATTGATTTTGTGCTTCTCTTCGCATAGGCAGCAGCGTCGAGTCATTTGGGAACCTTTCTTTCTTCTACAATTTTAGAGAATCATACGAGGCACACATGCACATCAGGGGTGCCAAACAGTGGACAGATCTGGATATCTGGTCTTTCTTTTAATCCTACTTCTTGAGTGCCTACTTTTTCAGTCATTGTAACATCCCATGCTGGTGCCTGAGATGAACTTTGATTACTGCAGATGGTGTGCCGTCCCCTCATGTGGTCATTTGTAATTGCGAAGGACGGATGTTCCGTGAAATACTTAAAAACTTTATCATTGATACAAGAATGATGAGACGTCCTCAGTAGTTTCGGTGCATCGTCATGCGGTTTTTTGGTTTCTTTAGAGTTTTTAGCGAGTACACGGATGCACCGTGAGGGTTATGAGTCTGTTCCTGTCTCCTGTCTCATGCCTTGTAAATGCTTATTGTTTCCGGAAAAGTGCACAATGTTAGTCCATTGAGTCGATCATGCAATTTATAGGATATATGTAAGCCGTGAGATCTTCCAAAATGAGATTGAAACTGCTAGGACCACTGAATTAAGACTTGTTCTAACGAGAGCCTTGAATGTTATTGATAGGTGTACGATGAAGAGTGGTCTTTCGGCTTCTGTGAAACTGGAAGTGGAGTTTTCAGTTGTCCTCCCAAAGAAAATCCGATGTACACATACCGAGAATCAGTGCATCTTGGAACTACAAATCTTTCTCATTCAGAAGTCAATGTAATCATAAGAACGATGATAGCCGAGTGGCCAGGATGCGATTATGATTTGTTATCAAAAAATTGCAATCACTTTTGTGAAGCTTTCTGTGCCGAATTGCATGTGGACAAGCTACCCTGTAAGTAACAGCTGATCAAGTGTCAACTTGTCTTTTCGGTTAGATACATGTTCATGCTCGTATTTGGATGTTTTTGACAGATTTTCTCGTTCAAGAAATCTTGTCACACATGACTGTCGAATTTGCCACTCAAAAGATATGTATTATCAGGTTGAGGAACGAATAGAAGCAATTAGTGAAAACTAGTCGTCTGAATTCTGCTGCCACTGTTACAGTATATTTGAAGCCAAATTAAATAATGTACCTGATACCTGCATTTTTCCAGCTTTGAATGCGTCAGTATACACCAGTTTCTATGGTTCCTAAGACCCGCTAATGTAAAGTTTTGGAAGTAGTGTCTGGTATTTCGTCAACCTTGTAGACAATTTGATTGCAAGAGGTTTAGAAAACGACGGGACACTCTCGAATTGAAACCAACACAACATAAATGAACGGGACATATATAATTATGAGAATATTCAGTTGTTTTTAAAAATCGAATTGTCAACAATTACTATGTACACTGGACATAGCGGGCATCAGGAGCTGTAGAAACTGGTTCTTCATCTGATTGTTGCGGTGTAAAGGTTGATTTTACCTCCATCCTTGTTTGCGAGGTCTCGAGTCATCGTTTAAAAAAAAATCTGTTAGTTGTATTGCTTATGACTAACCAAAGCCTGGTTTTTTTTGGACAGTGTGGGTGAACCGATTTGCAAAAACAGGTGATGCTGCGGTGGAAGTTGCAGGGAACACAATGGAGAGGGTATGCTGTTTTCCAAATTTCATTCTCGCAACTGTTGTAAAACTCCTGTGATTATCTCATGGCGTGCCTTGGTATCACAAGGCAGCCAGTTCCCCACGAATAGCTTCAGTACTTAAAGCGTACTGTGCTTGAGATATCACTAGAAGGGGATATTAGTTTTGTAATAAGGCTCGTCCTATCGTCCAGAAGAAGAAATTTCTTAGCGAGATCTACTAGAACGCAACGGTAAATAGTTGTGTAGGATTGATATTTACACCACGTCTGAATAACACCAGCATGTCATGGCTGCAGGCCTTGTGTTCCAATCATATATTTTAAAAGGAAAGAACTTTGTCCCCCGGGTGTCTATTGTTTCTATCACACATGCCGGTCCACTCTCATAAACTTCAGAAAGTACATTTTTTGTTTTGCACTAATTCTCACCTTCTTTCAGCCTTTTGTCCTAGACCTTTAGTTTGTGAGTAGCATTTGTGTTGAGTTTAGAACTGCCCGTTGTGAAGCAAGAATTGTGGAAATTACGAGAGTCTGAGAGTTTGCTGATGTTTGTTTTCTTCTGGCATTCTGGATATGTGTGGGGAGCTTTGCCTTATCTTTAATACTCCTTAGAAACGTCTCTGGGCTGTTCAATGTTCCAGTTCTGGTTAAAACTTGAAGTGCTTCATATTTTGGAGGAGATATTTCGTCAAAGAGGTTTCAGATTTGCATCAATCTGAATATATTTCCAGCATATCTCGACCATTTGACTGTTGTCATCGTGGACGTCTTTCGCATGAACATGTAATAATACACCAGATCGTCCGTTCGACAATAAGACTTGACTGTTTTGTTCGTGCAGTTCGGGTTTAGGGTTTGTACTGTTCATACCCTCTTTCTTTTGTTGCCCTTCTTTCCTACGCTTCTTACTATTTTGTTCTCTACACAATTTATGAACTTTTTGGCCCTAAGCACGTTGCTGGTAGAGTTGATCGTTGTATATCACCTCTTGGGTCTGAAGAAAAAATTATGTCGTAATATTAATTCTGCTTTTGATCCCATGACTGCTACCCTTGTTGTCTTAGGTCCATATCCGGAGTCAAAGGAACCGCTACTTTAGTGGGGTAGTAGTCACGTTCGACGTTTATTTCCACGTAGCTATTGTATACTCTATCAACATTTGGTTCCTATTTTAAGTCATTGATTATATTGCGATGCACGAGGTAACCATACGAGATATTCAATATAACACTAGTTGATTCCTTGCCTTACTCACATCTAGCATTAGCATCGCTTAGGTCTGTCTCTGGTTTCTTAAGTCTGCCTTGGGAACTCTCAACTTCTGATATGGGCTGCGGTGATTTTTCTTCATGTAGCTTTCTCTTTGGATAATATTTTCTTAATATGACGATTTCTCAAATCGTAACATTACTTGCTACCGCTGAAAATAACAAAGATCAAATGTTTCTCCGAGCAGAAGTCATGAATCAAAATGAATGATTCAAAACATGTTTCCTGCCCATGAAGAGATCAGCCAGATATTGCTCTCGTTTTTTTCAGAGGCTCATTGTGCAGTAAGAAAGGAATTTTCTGTGAAGATCACCTGTTTATTGATTCAGGGTCCATTCCTCCAAACTTCCCGATGCATCTGTTCTTACGTTACTGTCCACGTTGGTGGTTTATGGATTTGTTACTCTTTCTTGTTGCATATGTTACTCTTCAACTGAGCATTTCCTCATCCCGCAGTACACTTTTTCTGAGGATATTGTGCGCATTTGTGAATATTCTGGCTCTATTCCATCTTGGCATGTCAACATGGGTACAGTGTTCGTAGTGGGTGTTTTCATGTGGGATTTGTGGACCTTTCGTTTGACTCATACATATTCATGTTCCATGAAGTGTACGTTTGTTCTGACTCTCTTTTTATCCTTGAACTGGAAATCAGTTGCTCTTTCCTTCTTAGGAGTTCCCCCCATTTAGTTGAGGTTATATGATATAAACTCACAGGTCAGCTAACGTTGATCTCTTGACTGTTATGAATTGATGCAGTTGAAGCAAGCAAAGGCGGAGGTTGTGACAGCAGGGAAGGTCGCTTATCGCTTTTTGTTTGGAGGCCCTACATCATCCACTGTCAGCCCAGATCCGGGGCTGTCTGACTCGAGACAAAATGGATCTAACTCGTCTCGCAGGTTCACATTTTCAAGAACCCCTTCCCGGATTCTAGGGAGAACTCCAATTGACAGTCCTGTAGAAGAAAGGGGTGTTAAGGAAAATGCGTCGAAGGAAGAACAAGATAGGAAGGCCCCATTTGCGCTTTTAAGGGAAGCGTCCCTGTCCACACTACTAAGGATGGGAGAACCGAAGAGGTAGCTTGAGCGTGTCTTCGAATTGGAGAAAGTAACCAGCAGTCTGGTATTAGCCACTTCCCCCTTAGTTTGCAGTCTGTTTACCTGCAGTCAATAATTGCAGAAGTGCTATCACATCATTGTTGAATTGCGGGGAGCTCTGGCTGGGCTGGTAAATTTTCTGTAGGATATGTGGATATCGCAATGAAAGTGGTTATTGAAAGCCATCTAGGTGATGTGTCGGAAGCAATTTTCTACCGCTTCCAGGGAATTCATGTTGGTACTGTGATCAGTCAGTCTCGAAAGATCAGATGATTCAGATAGCTCTGAAAAAGATCGAAGATCCCTTCAATCAACGCCTTGTACTTTACCTAAACGCCAGTCATTCATTCTAGTTAGAATCAATATACCTATGCCAGATTTTGTGCATCGTAATTGATTCAAGCGAGTTTAGGCCCTAGTATGCCCTCGTCTCCTCAGGACTTTTACTCCTCGTGGTTTAGTCTAGAGTCATTTATAATATCCAGACAAGTCTGTTGCGGTTGGGAGTATGTAGAAATAAGATATTTCTTGAGTTATTGACTCTGTACATATCCGGTATAGAATCTCTTAGATTCTTCTGTGTGAATTTTGCCATGCAGATGCTCGTTGCCCTGCATGATGTTCCCGTGTTTGCCATTCAAGTTGCGCAGACTGAGTGGTTAAAGTGTATAGAGTTTCTTTCTTTCCCGGACAGCTTATTCTTTCTGTGTAAGACATTTTGGGATAAACAATCCAATATTTTGGACATGGAAGTTAAGAATTGGGCTTGAAACTATCTTTGGAAATTTGGAGCAAACCTTTTCATTAGCACAAAATGTTGATAGTTCAGAAGGGCTCGCCAATTCACAGATTAGGATTCCTGTCTTTTTTTGTGCCTGCCCAGGAGGCCGCGGTGCTGGTCGATACCTACTAATGTCGGTTGTTGTGGAATAATCGGAATTTTCTGCGTGGACTGCTTGTCCAAGATTTTCTGATTCAATGAAACCGCTCAAAGGTTTTATGGTCGGAGAATAAGTCAAAGCTCCAACGATTTCGTGTGTTTTTATGAAAACATTTTCGAGCTCTATTCCAGGACTCTGTACAATATACTCCTATTGCTACAATACGGTAGTGCCTATTTTATACCAAAGCTAAGTGTAGATTACAGGCAAATTTTTTGGGACACTAGAAGAAGATGGTTGCGGAAAATAACCAAAGTAGTCGGCCAGTTACACCGCTTGTACACAAGGCCGGTGTATCCGATTCTGCACCCGGACTTGGTGCTTTTTTAGGACGTTACTAGAAGATCTTTTAGCAACGTCCAATAATGTTTTCATTTGGATTATGACATCAATGTTGGTCGACCCAAAAGCCAATTTCAAAATTGCCGACTCTTGTACACCAGTGAAAGCTTTCACAAAGTGAGGATTTCCTCTGTTGTTTGTCATGATACCTTTGGGGACTTAAGTACCTCCACTGCAGGCCATTTATCAGTGGTCTGTAATTAGTATATTGACCATTTAGTACAATCTTAAGACTAAAGATTGGACAATTTCGATCTCACCAGTCCTAGTCGAGGGATCTCACAGTGAATAATTTCACAATCATTACTATCGTAAATATGGTGACATGTACGACATTCTAAAGATCATGTATGACATTCTGTCGAAAACGGTAATTTGAACGAACTAAGGAGGCAAAGTGAGTAGGCTACATCACTTTTGTAGGTGTTATGAGAACCTAGAGATGATTGTTAGCCTGTAGCAGTTGATCAGTTTATGATATTTTGGAATATTATGGGTATTCAAGGAAGGGGTTAGTACCTGCTTCTGTCTACCTCTCCCCGTCACCTTCGTACACTACTGAGTCTACCAACACGAGACTGGTTGTATATGGGGGTGTTGACAGGTTCAGTTTGGGATTCTGCCTTGGTTCACTTGTTGACGTACAGACGGTAGGTACAGCCTGAAACAAAACTTGAGGTCAATATCATGTGTGTTATGTTCTGTTCGATATTGAACTTGCAATCAGGTGTCGATTTCTTGCTCTTGAAGCCACTAGATAATTATCTGGACCACGCAAAAACCTCTGTGAAGACTTGCCGGTTTCCCTGATTCGCCTCTACTATGGAGCAGGACGATGTTCAGCGGATTCCAACTCTTCACAACAGACGACGAAGATCATCCCGTAGAAAAGGCACCACTTCTGCAAAGTCATGTAAGTCATAGGATTGTACCATGCGGACTTTCTTAAATAAAGCTAAAAGGAAACCTTGCCCCACGAATTGAACTTTTTACATTGTGCTTCCAGCGGAACATGAATGCCAAACTCGGCCACAATACATGTGCATTAGCTCATATATCTCACACGGTCAGATCACTACAAAGAGTCATCATATCCTTGTGAACACTCTAGCGCATACTTTTCTTTTTTGCTGAGGTTCAAGAGTGTTCAGTGTATCCGATGCAGTTGTCTTGACAAACTTGATGCCACCCCTTTTATTATGCATCACTCGAATTGCAACTTGAATCAAGCACTACGTGGCACTATCTTTCACTTTTGTTCGTTGTCCCGATTCTGTTAATGACGAGTAACATCGTCCTGGCAACCAAGCAATCTATTTTTACTCCTAATTTGTCAAGAAAAACTGTTTGGTTAACCGAGATCATAACAGAATATAGCTGCCCCTATACACCAGTCAGATGCTAAAAGCCTTCCAAAATTGAAGTAGAGTTTTAATTTTGAATGTGTCAAAGAATATTATTTACAATGATTAGGATTAAGATTTCATACAAATTATATATGCACAGACGTAAGTATGAACAACTTATTACTAAAGATTGGAAACTGCATGCTTGGTGATGCAGTCATGGGACTGAGTATGGGATCCAGGACACTTAAAAAGTTGTTCCACCAACCGCGTAGTTTGTGTAAATTTGTGAGCAGAATGTATACTGTATGCATACCATGAGAACACGCAAATATTACTCTTTTCCTTTGGATGAACCTCCTTAAGAGTTTTGATTAGACGCTTGGATTAGACCTAGTTTTCCCTTTTATGGATGTAACGAGATGTCATCAAAACCGCATCAACAGCCGATTAAAATTGATAAGTAAAGACAGTTGGACATTGTGATGATTATTGAATATGTTTCATGTATGTACTACGGTTCAGACAATCCATTTGCAATACTAACAAATTTGACCATGAATAATAACAAGTAATTCCTAAACTTAATTTTAAACGAATCATATGGAAAACCAAAAGAATAATCACCAAATTGACCGATGATCATAATGAAGCCAAAGAATCTTCTCAAATGTAATTTTATTTCTATTGAAACACATGTTCAAATATAAATTCATATACAGTAAACTTAGCTATCAAAGTTTCAAATTAAAACTATTTTTAAAGAACATTATGACGAGAACTTCAGAATATTCCAGAAAAACTACATGCTTATTTCAATAAACGTATATGTAAATTATATATATATAGAGAAATAAAAATTCCTGTAAATAAATGTTGGAAAATTTTTACTTGTCTAAACTTTTAGCTTACAATCGGAATTAAAATCTCGAGGATTGAGTTTACGGTATTTGGGAAGTTTTAAAATTTAAGTTGGGGCTCAACCATGAATATTAAGAAATATAATACATTGAATGGTTATTTTTTAATTTTTTTAAATCTACATGAGTTTATTCAGAACGAATTGCAAGGATATAATTTGTCGGTCGAATGAGCAAAGTCTCATTTTTCAACAAGAATTGACATTTTAAATAGTGAAAAAATATAAAATAATATTATTCTATTTTTTTTATGTATAAATATGACATATTAGTTACCAGGAGCTTTACGTCTTTACATTTGACAAAAATTTTACAATATCTTATTCTCGGATTTGAATCATTTGAAAATTGTTTATGATTTGCATCATTGTCAATGAGACTGAAATATGACAGTCTTTTTTTGTGCATTTGCTTTAGAGCATCGTTAGTTCTTGATAGATGTTTCTACAAAGTAATGAAGTTGCTGGAAGTCTTGACACTCAAAGCTGATTTTGCTTCAATATTGTATTAGTGTAAAACTAGCTATCAAGAATATATGTTAATCACGCGATTAAAAAACATGAAGATGTTGATTATAATTTGTTATATATATAGAAAACGAAATTTTCTACACGTTACAAAATTTAATCATTAGTTTTTCAAAACCTACAACTCAACAGAAAATTAATGTCTATTTCTTCATTTGCCTCCGTCGTACACAAGTTTTACTGTTTTTGGCTACAATACTTAATGCATTATTCGGCCGAATTCCTGGAAGCATTTATATATTATAGATATGGTGAAATTTGACCCAAAAATATTTCACTTTTTTTGGTGATAGTTTCTTAAATACTTCTATTTATATATTTTAGAGTATGAATATTATTCTTACATGTCATATTATGTCGATAAATGAAACGATCATGCAAGTTTGAGATTTGAAAAATATGTGACAAATATAAAGATTTTATACTCATATTGAAAGTAATATTTTTAATCTCTTGACTGTATTGTTCAAACAGATATTTTAGATTAAAATACACAAATTATAGAAAATATAACATTGCTAAGGTTATGTAGATCTCACAAGAAGTTGATAAGGTGGTGTAACTTCATGGTTTCTTAAACTTATGGATACAGATTTAACTAAAGAATGATGTATGTACTCTTTGAGTAGTGGGCATGACATGGGTATTCCTCTATTCAGATTTATACATAGAATGTTGGCAAATGACATTTGGGGCTACCACATATCTGTTGAGAAATTTATATACACAAAACCTTGACCCAGGTTTATCATTTGGTTTCATCATAGCAATACTTGATGAGGGTATATCCATTTTTTTAAAAACATTTTGTCTTATTTGAGAAGAGCCAAGAGACCTCATCTACTGACTCTCAGGTCTTGACCTTCTGCAGCAGGTGTAGGTCAAGGTGGTGACCTGTCGCACCTGTATCGTCGTCGTCTTCACAGCCCTTGAGGGGAGGGGTTTTCGAATTAGGTTAGGGTTTTGCAAGCCCCCCTGCTCTCTCTCTCCCTCTCTCGTTCGGGTCTCAGGCCTGAATACCCGATCCAGTTCGAAGAGTTTCGAATCTGTCATCGTGCAGTGCGGAGGAGGCCGGCTGCCCTAGTGTAAATACACTCAGAGTCGGCCTTGAAGTCTCAGCTGGCGTTCTCTCAGGGAGCACATTGCAATGCCGAAGTCGAAGCGGAATAGGCTTGGTGAGTGAATTCTGAAATTTGTCTGAGCGTACGATTTTCGTAGATTTTAGATTTAGAATCAGTAGGTAGGCGAGCGACTGAAGCGGTGTTGTTATCGAGGCTATAATTCGCTCTTTTGCTGGATATTAAGCACAGCTGCTGCAGAACAGCGTTGTTGAATGACTGCCGTGTCTCTCGGTGATTTGGTCGTTGTCTTCTTCTTTCCTGTTCTTCTGGCTACGGGTTCAATCTAGATTTTTTTCTTCTGTCGTTACAGCTTCCCCCTTCAATTTCTGTATCAGTGCAACAAAGCCTGTGTTGTTCGATTTTGTCTTCCAAGGTGTTTGGAATCTATCTATGCTGCTGCGAATTGAGTTTGAGGATGAGGAGACTTTTCCAAATCAGTTATCCCTATCTGAATATCCGTGTGGAATTGGTATTACTACGGTTCTGACTCGAACTCACTTGCAAGTAGCACATTATGGCCTGTGATGCATAAACTAAAATATGGTTTTCCGAGCTTAGGCTGTGCGGAAAAACACTAGAGACTAGGACAGTCTGAGGCCAATGTCGGTAACCTTTGATAGAGGAGTTGAACTTTTTCTAGGAAGACATCGTGGACATTTCAACACTGCCGTCCGCTTAAAGACTATTGCAACATCAGTATGCCCCTGTCCAAGACCAGACAAAAGTTGGTCTTGACGTTGAAGGATTTTTCCCTCTGTTTTACTCCCAATGTGGTTGAGTACAACCTTTTGTTTGAAGTCATAGTCCGGCCATTGATGCATAAACAGATTATGGTACCTGAGCTTCTGCTTTGCTGATACAAATCTGAGACTAGGACAGTCTGAGGCCTTTGTCGTACACAGTTTGACCGTGAGGAACACGAGTATGGGAATGATGAGACACTTCCAAATCAGTTATCCCTATCCGAACAACTATGTGGAATTGGTATTACTACGGTTCTGACTCATACTCAAAAGACGGTCCTATTATTGTGATGTACGTTCCTCCCTAAACTCCCCTCTCCTACGGAAGTGGAAAGGAATCTTAAATAGGACCTACGTTCTGTGGAGTGATCTCTGGGGCATTGCGTTGATCCCTTCCCCACGTTTTCTCTTGCCCAAAGGAAGTAGTCAGTTTAAGTTTCTTAGAATGAAGAGTGGCTTGTTACCCCGTGTAGCATTTCTGAGTGTAAGTTGGAGGACGCAAGTGTTTGAGAATGAGGAGAACTACCCAAATCAGTTATCCCTATCCGAAAACTCGTGTGGAATTGGTATTACTACGGTTCTGACTCAAACACCAACAAAGTAGATCATTGAGAGATCCTCCAACTGGTCGTATAGAGAAATATTAGTACAGGTTCGTTTAGAATATTTTTAGCCTGGTCTCCGTTCTCTCTGGAAGTGCAATGTAGCCCATGGCGAATGGGACATCCCGATACTGCCATCCCTCTATGAGCATTCGTCGAACTGGTAACACCTGTATTCCAGCAGATGATTCTAAAATTACGGTACTAGTCGTATTCTTACGTTTTGGTATTTTGACTGGTCAAATTGGGAAACCACTCAGTCCTGTTGTCCTGGTTTACTATATGTGAATCCTGAATGTTTTGGTTGTGTCTTGAATGGCCAGTTACTCTCTCTAAGACCCAAAAGAAGACCAAGGAGCACAAGGAGACCCTGGTCTCCACTTTGAGGAAAGCTTTGGATGAATATCAGTCACTCTACGTCTTCTCCTATGAAAACATGCGAAACTCCCTCTTCAAGGAGTTGAGAGACAAGTTGAAGACAAGTAGCAGGTGAGACCTTCAATTGAACAAGGATTCTTGTCGCACCGAATGTGAGCACCATTGAGCTTCGTCTTGAGAAGTCTGTGTGCATTATGACTTAAACTCTGTAACTTGACGCTTAGGTTCTTCATGGGGGGCAACAAAGTGCTGCAAATTGCGCTGGGAAAGACGAATGCAGACGAAGTGAAAGATAACCTCCACAAGGCGAGCGAGCTGATTGAAGGCGATCGCGGTTTATATCTGACCAACTTGCCGAAGGACGAGGTTTTGAAGTAAGTTATCGGTTGTCAATGTGAAATGTATCTTGTAATGATTCCGTGTGTGAGTCGTTATTCTTGATCAAAGTCTAACGGTACTGTTGACGTTCTAGGTTTTTCGGTGAATTCGAAGGACATGACTTTGCTCGGACAGGATCTCCAGCAACTGAAACTGTGAGTGGAGTTCAAACAAATTCAGCCCGTGCCAATCTTTATCTTGCAAAGAGTAACCATGTAGGTTGTGTTTGTCTTGTGCGAACCTTTCCGGAGTTCAAATCGCGATATTGTTGATTTTATTCCCTGGTCTGACAGGTTGAGCTACCTGAGGGGCCACTTGAGCAGTTTACTCACGACATGGAACCATTTTTGCGAAAGCAAGGGATGCCTGTTCGGTTAAACCGAGGTAAGTTCAAAATAGGAGCCAATTTCGAAACCTTGCTGATGTCATCCAGCTGTGATATGAGTTTGTGTTCGCTCATGAACCTTCTCACACTCTCCTCGTTACCTGGTGCTTCGAATGTTAAGGTCAATCTGCTATGAGTTATCTAATTTATTAAGTTCGTGTGTACAGGGGTTGTGGAGTTAGTTGCAAATTACACCGTGTGTACTGAAGGAGATCCAATATCTCCCGAAGCGTCGCGGATACTGGTGAGTCTCTCGCACCTGTCTGGGAACGTTCATAGGATTCAGGATCGTGCCTTCTGTGCGGAATTGACATCCGTTTCCCTAGTCTTCTTGGGGTAACGTCATGATGACGATATGCTGACTAGAAGGCCTTTTTGTGTGGATCGTCACGATCCCTACGGTTGGAACAGGTTCATTGAAACGTCCGCTCGCCCTTCTAATGTTTTGGTCTTGCCCTTGCTTGTCTGCAGAGACTACTAGGCATCCAGATGGCCACATTCACATTAACACCAATATGCTACTGGAGTAACGGTGAGTTTGAAATCCTCGACGAAGAGGAGGCAGCAAATGGGGCAAAGTCGGCAAATACATGAGGAACATCTCTTACCCAACATTCTTCTCGCGAGAGTTAGTCTCCCTGTATAGGGTTGTATACTATGTTGATTTATCAACACGGAATATGTAAAGTCATCGAAGAGGCCGAAAACTGGAGAATGCTAGACTCCAGAAGGGCATAAGCAGAGACCTGTTATTGAGAGACCTGTTATACACAGATATGTAGGTGGATGTCGTCCTAGTCCAGTAGGTCAAGAGGAACACTGTAGAGAACCGCAATCCTGAAGTGTCTGACGTTGGGATGTGTATCGAATCTTCGTTCTGTAATGGGGTTGAGTGCCTATTACTGAAACTCTCTTAAGCATGTTTGGGATTGGGCGCTAAACATATTAATTTTTGCTCGACATAAAATAAAGAGGTGGAAAGAACCTCTGAAATTGTATACTTATAACCTGAATGTGAGTCATCGTTTTTGTGTACATGCGAAAATATGCAGTTAACAAAAAATGTGCAGGATTAACACTATACGTACAGAAGGAGAATTTGACGAGAATAAATAACTTAGTATCTAAATCAATACTGAAAATAGCGAATATGATTTAACTTACGACAAATATCTAAATACTATCATAAATAGCATTGGAAGGACGAAAAGGAACATTGGAGGGGAGGGAGAAACTGTAGATCGTAGAAAACTGAAAAATAATCAACTATATGCCGAAGATGAAATTTATTAGATGTAATGAGGGAAAAATGCGAAAATGAATAAGTCCCATTAGCACTACTCATAACATTCAACTCTCACAATCCAGAAATATTACAGCAATGACGAAAAAATGTCCTTGGGAAAATATTTAATTGCACAAAACAATGAAAACATTACACACCGATACCAATTATAAAATCAAGTACACATCGATCGTAATAACAACAGACGGTGAAGATAGTGGAAAAGCTCCACTATATACTAACCTCCATTCTACTCTAGGCTATACTCTCGACCTTGGAGCCCCCTTACGAGTAAATTGAAGTTACCTGCCTATATTGAAACAAACCCTTGGAATTTACCACAGCCGGAACATAGATTTTGACCCCCCAGACCTCTAGTCCGCAACCTGTCTAACTCCATCGCCCTGTCTCCTAGTAGGTACCAGGCTGTGCCACTTGCGATGTTTCTCTAGAGCAAATGCAGGAGAAGTTAAGCTGCTTTTGAAATTGGCCTAACACTTTCAATGGACGAAAATTTGGTATGTTGCCGAAGTTGGCTATGACAATTTGGAAGCTGGAATTTGAGAGAGCATAAGTCCACTAAACTTCGCATCATATGTGTAAAGTAACATGTTTTAGAAATTCACGACGTCACAACTGTAGGTTACCATCGGGTAAAATAAAACTTAATGGGTCTAATCCAGCAATTTAAGTTCCAAGAAGACACCATCGAGTAAATAACTCAATTGCACACCTTTAGATGAAAGAAAATTAACATTATCCTCTACAACATGATTATCAATAAACTGATTGTAACTTTTTAACAGATAATGTAAAAATTGTGTAATATAATTGACATCTACCATATGTGATTCATTCGCTAGTCACAACTTTTCTACACGATCTGATTGATCTAAGCAGCAAACTCCAGCCAAGCAGAAATTCTATCAAAGATTTCTCGCTGAAGATTAATAAATATAAGATACTAATTACATCTTTCAAAGATCTTTTACTCAAGTAACATTAGAGATTGCAAAATTTAACAATACATAAAAAGAAAGAGTTTGGATTATGGTTTACTGTCATTTGTAAGCTCTCTAAAGATAAAAGATATTATAGAAAAAGATTTCAACCTCTACACGGAAGACACTCAAATCTAATTAAAATCTAGTGTTGTTTGAATGTCTAATAGTATTGGCTCAAAATTTTGTGATCGCAAAATTCAATTTTTTGTAGGTTGTTAATAGTGAAATGCTGCTATTAGTGAAAGTAAGATGCAAGATCATGATACTAGCACTTTGCAATAAGACGTCATATGTATCATATTGCGTATTGTCTCATATATTTTATACATTGGAAGAAACATACTCAAATCTAACACATGTTTATTTCGAAATATATGTAAAAAGAACTTTTGACATTGATTCTAGTTACTGGGAAGAATTTGCTACATACCATTGAAGAATCATCTGCAGGTAAACAATCTAGAAGTTGCTTTCATATTTATTTGATAAAAAATATGAAAATAAAAGCTAGACTGAGTGTGACAATGAATGATGTTTCATGACATACAAACCTTTGGTTGATACTCCAATATCTCTAATTTTTTTTCCACATGGTTGGATGTAAAAAATGTACAATGTAAGTGGTAAATCAAAGACTAAGAATGATTAGTTGATATTATGCACAAAAAATTGTATAGTGTAATTATCAAACAAAGACAAGAAAAATAAAATCAGATGTATCATGAAATTCCATTTGACTCCTACTTTGTATGGCATGTACATAAACTCTCTGCAATTTATTCAATCTCATCCTTACAATCTATGAAATCTACTTGACTAGTAGTAGAAGATAAAAAATCTAATGAAGAGGAGAGAGCAAATTTCATACAAACTTATTCATGGCCTCATGTGCCAAACAATTGAGAAATAAACACAAAACATATGTAATTCATTCATGAAATGCAAAAATATATCAATGAAGATGAGTATAATGTATCAAGAGATGAAAAGATCAAAATTTGATTGGGATATTAAAAAATTCCATGCTTTAAAAATAAATATAATTAATTAAGCAAAATAGAAATTACCTACATGATTGTGTTACTCTTAAGAATTTTTACAGACATTTGTAATACAAATTTCGATCCAATTTCTAGATAAATAATTGAGATTAAACACGTGATAAACTATAATACGAAACTATCTAAAAGATCTGATAAATGAAACTATAATTAATCATAAGATAAAGATAACGATAAAGACATATGTAAGTCAATCAAGTTCTGGATCGGAAATGCAAAATCACCTTAAGATGACAAACACCAGGTAGAAATGCCAACTCAAACAAATTTCAATGACATGGAAATACACTCAAAGTTTAAAACATATATGTACACTTTCAACTTATTCCAGTAAAAACCATATAGAGAAGAAATTGAGAATTGATTATTTGAAAATTTTCTTCAGATAATATAATTGGAAGTAAAATAATGATAATACTTTCATACTTTAATTCTCAAATTAATACAAATATATAAATTTGTTATACCAATAATTGCTTATTCTTTTACCGATTCAACTCACAATTCTAAAAATGTGTGAAAATTAAAGCCCAAGTCTAACGTACTCTGGATTTCCCGTACCTCCTCCAGTCGGAATCCGGAAAAATAAATAAATGTATCAAGCACCAAGTGGGATCGAAGGCACACTATCAAGATAATACAGTCTGGGTTATGAACCATGGTTGGTTCAGAAGCTAACCACAGGTGTGACTGAAGTTGTAAAACTCCAAACTCCACATCGGAACTTGGCTTTCAGGGCACGACAAGCGTCGAAGAGGGACTGGCGCACATCGGCGGACAAGTCATTGCAGAGGATACAAAGTCGCTGGTCCCATCCGGTCCGTGGCTGGGACCGTACCGGCACCGGAAGTATCCGAAGGAGGAGGGCGATGCGGGAGGGCAGCGGGGGACTTTTCCTGCGGGGTAAGGGAAAAAAGGGCAGCGGAGGACCGGACAAGCGTCGCAGAGTGGGGCTGAGAATCGGGTCCCGCGGGGCTTGCCACATTGCGACGGCGACGGTGCCTCTCGAGTTCCCCACCATGCTCGTTGCAGCAGCGGCCCGACCACGACGTCGCGCCTATACTGTGCGCCGTCGCAGAAAGGGGAGTCATACACTCGGAGATCGGATTCGGGCCCGCGTCGACGCGAAAGATAAGCCCCGTCGGATGAGCGAGCAGGAGAAAGGCTTACGTTCCGGTTCGGTTCGACGAGAGCGAGATTCCCAGAAGTCTGTTGCAGCCCCCCCGAGCCCGCGCCGCGGGTGACTCCGGCGGAGATCGTCTTGCTTTGCGTCTCGGGGCCGTCGGAGCCACCAGACAGACAACGAGAAAGATCGGGGGCAGTGGCGGGCGCGGGCAGGGGCAGGGGGTTGGGCAAGGTGCAAGGGGCAGAGAAGCGCAGGCCCGAGCGGAGCGCTAGAGGGAGAAGGAAGAGAGAGAGGGGAGGGGAGGGGCAGGGTGGGGGCAAGGCGAGGGGAAGGGAAGGGAAGGGAAGAGGCCTGGGGCTGGGGGTCGGGGAGGAGAAGGAGGAGGAGCAGCAGCAGGAGAGGGCGGAGATTCATGAGCGCACGATCGGTAGGGACGTGCGAGACATGGCAGCCCCGAGGCTCGGCGACAGAGTCGCGCTTCGCGTCACGGAGGGCATTGGAGGCCGGAGAGTGGGAGGAGTCGGAGTAGTGGTGGTCGTCGTCAGTGTCTGGCCTGTTGCGCTGCTCGCATTGCTTGCGTGCGTAGGTTAGGATGCGTAGGGAATGAGTGCGGTCGTGGAGGTGTACCTTTCTGTGATGACTTCTTGCAGGCCCAGCGACGAAGCAGAGGCAGCAGCAGAAGCAGAAGAAGAAGCGGCCCCGGCGATCGCAGATTGCAGATTGAATCCGCGATTTGTTTACTAGTCTGGACCCTCTCCCTCTCGCTCTCCCTCTTCTCCATTCTGCCGCGCGGGGCTCAACCGCTCGCTCTGCTGCTGCCGCTGCAGGTCGTAGCCTCCGATTCCCCAGCCCGAGGCCGAAGTGGTGAGGTGCGAGGGAAGGGAAATCCAGGCGGACAGGTCTTGTCGAAGAGGAGAGGAGACGAGGAAGTGGAGAAGGAGGCTTGATCCGTGCAGATCGTGGGGAGTGGATGACTCTGCTCGCACTGGGATTTGAATGCAGGGATCTATGAAGGATCGGGAAGGACATTTGTGATTTTGTTGTGGTGTCAGCCCAGAACTCTAGTTTAATTGCTCCAGTTTTGGGGTAGAGGAGGCCACGAAGGACACAATGGATTTGTTTCTACAGAAAGCGAAAGTATTTGCTTTAGATGCAGCCAAGAAGTCTCAAGAGTTAGCCAACCAAGCGGCCAAAATGTCGCAGGAGCTGGCCACGGAGACAGCCAAGAGATCTAAGGAGATCGCAATTGATGTCACGAAAAAGGCCGATCAATTGAAGGCGTATGCTGGAGAGCTTACGCCCGTCATTGCCTCTAAAGCTGCTGCGGCTGCTGGTACTGGAACTCCCACTCCTGTTAAGCCCTCGGAGGATGAGCTTCTAGAGTTCGGTATAACGCCAGAGCTTAGAGAATTCGTCCAAGGGTTGACCATCAAAACTTTCAGAGACTTTCCCCTTGAAAGTACCGAAGGTAATTCATTTTCCCTGGAAAGGTTGATGAGCATTCTTAATTGCCATTTATCAGCCTATGATTGTCATGAGTCAATTTATGGAAGTGTTCAAAGCTTGTCCTTCACACGTCGAAACTGGCACTTACGGACATGGATCAGCCCTCCTGGTAGATTGGTTATTCGACAGAGATTCTGGCCATGGTGTAGTCTAGAAGAATGTTCGCCGGGCTAAAGGCTCCTCAATAATCCTTTGCGATGTTCCAGCGTAAAACTATACTGTATGTCCGTTTTGCATCGAGAGCTGGGTTAGCTTCTTTGTACATTTTTGAGTGAATTCTGTTTAGCAGCTATCCACTCTCCTATTTACAAGGATGTCAGCATGTGGAGGAGGAATCTCTCCTCATGATGCAGCCAATTTTGTCGTGGAAAGGCTGTTTGTAGCTAGATTGCTGATGTCATGCACATAATTCTATGTTTTCTCCAAGGAGAAACTGGTGGCTAGTCTCTCTTGACATTTTACTGCATTCTCTAGTCTATGCACGTATGGTAAAAGAAAATGGCGTTGATGCAGCAGCTGCCAAGGAACCCGAACCCGAGCAGAAATCGGACCAGATCACAAGACAAGACCTGTCGGACTGGCAAGAGCGACACGCCCTTTTGGTGCTCCTAGCTGTCCAGGTAACAGTCGATCATGCTTTTAATTCCTAGCTGCTGGCTTCCAGTTACCTTTTTTTACTCCACGTTCGTCTTCTGCTACCCGTTGAATAATGAATCTACCACCATTTGCCTCATGTTTCCGAAACGATTCGTCTGATTTGTCACCGAAGTTAAGCCTCACTTGTGGCGTCGTAGACACAACCTCCCTAAAGTCATGGATGCACTGGTTTTGTTCTCCTCAGGAGCAAATTGTAGTGAAATTGTAGCGTTCGAGATTGTCGAGTAAAGACTTCCGAGTATCATCCTGCTTTCAGCTTACTGGTACTAACTCAAGTTCAGACCGCTATTCAAGAATCACGAAGGAGACTCAATGACGATAGACAGATTCATGTGGTTTCGTTTACAAGTCGCAAACCTCAGCTCAGTTTTTAGGACGTGTGGGTGCCGCTTCTACTCGTCCATTCTTATATTTGACAGCTGCGGTTTTACCTGGCAAATCATGGCACATACCGTCTAGGATTTGATCAATTTCAGTCGAGGATGAGGTGTGAAAACCCGGATTCGTTGTGTAGCTTAAGACTACCGACGGCAAATGACTACTGAGTGATTGCTTTACCTGCAGTGAACCACAAGCTTGACTACCCTAGTTAGAACGTTGCCGTCGTTCAGTAATAGTGCTCAGTGGAGGTACAATGTAGAGCAGGGTGCCATCTAGTCGTTGGTGTATTTGCCAGTCACCATGCCTGAGTATTCAGAGAGCGAAGGTTCTATCAGTGCCTTCGTTCTGGTAGTCGGAATTTCACTGATTGTAGGACATTCCACAAACAAATTGGACACCATACATCGAAGAGTCGAAATTCCGTACAACGTTGTGCAATGCCAAGTCCCTTGCCGTCTGTCAGTCTCATATTCATGTGGCTGAAAATGAAGTCCTCAGCAATGCTTCATGCCGCGGTTGTGGAACGTATTCCATTCTTGGATTCTCGATAATTTTCGGTGAATCTACGGTAGATTCTAGTCGAAGTCAATCGTTCTTAGCAGAGGGTTAAAAGTGTGCTGGATTGTTGATCTAGCTCTGAATTGTGTGTGATCAAAGAGATCAAACGGATCCGACTGTACGTACTATCAGATAACTAAACTTTGTTCACTTACCCTCTCAGGGTTTGTAAACAATGTTGTCGACTTTGTTCAGACTTCTGAATTTAGAGTCGCAAAAAGTTTACGTAGCCCAGTCCTCTGTAGCTAGTAAGTTGACCTGCCCTTGAATGTTGCCTCCAGGAAATGTCCGACTTCCGTTATGTCTTGTGTCCTCGGCGGATGAAGGAGTCTCGATTCTGGAAAATATATTTCACGTTGGTCAACACCTACGTAGCTCCGTAAGTTTCTCGCTTCTCCCCGATTCTGAGCCTTTTGTACGTTCAGCTTTGATGATGTCAAGACTTTCAAAATCGGCTTTGACGAAAAGTGACTTTTTCAAGAAAAGCGTGGTTGTCTTCGATGTCTCCCTCCTCTCGTTCATAAGTTATCCAGTTCCAAAGGTGCTTGGAACTGGATATTCGTGGTTGGAACAAGTTTGTTAACCATCAATTACAAACTTGTGTTGTTTGATTGGTGGCTTCAGGTACGAAGCTCGAGCCAAAGAGAAGGCTGCCGCTCTGGCGAAGGAGAAAGCAGAAAGTGCACGACTAGCGGAAGAAACGAATGTATCTGGAGAGCAGGCTGCCAGAGATTTGAAGGCATCGACAGCAACTACATCTCAAGAGGGAAAGGTTGAGACGACTGCTGCACTTAAATCCAAGAACCCAGATCATGATCTGGATGCGTTATTGATGGGAGTAGATAGTGAAGATGGTAAGATTCGCACAACTTATTACTGTGTATTTTCTATGGGCAGCTTTTGCGTGTCAGTTGTCCTGGAATAGAAGTTTTCTGTAGTCTTGGAGTTTATTAGTGACATTGTTTTATCCTTATTCGCTTGAGAGGAAATTTTGAGCTACCAGCAGTAATCTTCAGTTTCCGAAACTTAACAGAAGACCTTAAATTCTTTGAACGTATGGCTTTATGGTCCTGTAGATATAGTTATTTCCGACGAATAGTTGCTTGCGATATTTGCATCTTTGTAATGACCGAGGATGCCTCCGTTTTTTAATTGTGATACTTACCTTTTGTGAGCAGACGGAGACGATGACGATGGTTTTGATGCTGATTTTGATAAGCTTGTGAATAGTACTGTGAGTATTCAAAAGCAAACGCTTAGTGTTCAGTTTTCATGTGTGTTCAGTTTCTGTGTGTCTTAACTATGCTTTATTCTCGTGGTTAGTCATTGGATACATGTCGTCGGTTGAACAGGTCGAATGTTTTGTCTTTGTGCTCGGGTAGTCCCTTTGTCCAGCGAGCTGGTTGGTGCTTTGTAGCTAATGTTGCAAGTTTTTTCTCACAGGCTGACAGCGACGATGATTCATCACACACCGATGAGGAGAGCAAAAAGTCAAAACAATCTTCCCGCCCTTCAACCACCAAAACTGGGGTTGCAGTAAGCGAAGGATCGTCTGATGGCGAGCTCGTGGAGATTCCAGACACGGAGTCTGAGCAAGCACCACAAAAGTCTAAATAATAAGGCTGGAGCCTTCTTCAAATTATAGTTCCACAACAGGAACTTGTATAAAAGTAGCTCTATCTAGTCATCCACAGATTTGTTAGTTCTTTTTCAAGATACAGATTCAGATGCCTTTAAAATTAGAATGTCGATTTCACCAGGTTTGTTAAGTACTTCGGCCTGGGTTGTAAGTTGCAAATGCCAAGTCGTAGTATGCTGTAGTTGCGCACGCCATGTATAGGCACCGGCTAGAAGAGTATTAGTACTTGGACGCGACCTCCGATTTCATATTTATGTGGGGTTGTCTAGCTACCCCCTTTGGAATTTAAAGAAGGGCTTTAAGATCAAGAATTACGCTCACCGATCCCGTTCTCTACATCTGTGAAGCAACTGTGACTGGTTGTTTGAGAAACGCGCCCGATCTGCAGTGTGTTGGGTTCTTCATGTCTCAAGGGTACTCTCATACTTCGTTGGGCATGTGGTATATTGTATGTGGTTCGGTGGATTTATTCCACAAGGCAGCGATGGGTCTCACTTACGCTGTCAGGACGTGACACTATCTGACGCTTGCAAATATTACAGAGGAAAAAGATATGGGCGCAAAAGCCGGTTGCCCATTTGCTGTCTACGTATAGGCGATGAAGCCCATGGTGTATTCCGTTGCTTCAGACCAATGCTTCACTGCATCGTGCAGTGAAGCATTGGTCTTTGGTCATACTTCAGCTTTTGATCCCCATGATATTGACGACCTTCGGACTCGGATGGTAGTATGTTGTCATGTAGGATTCTTTGGGGGTACTTTTGAAACTATGTGAAGAGCATATCGCTAGCTAGATTAGCAGAAGGTATGCGACGTAATAAATATGGAGAGCCTGCGTGTGCGAACGATTCTTGGCCTGAACGATTCTGTGCGAACGATTTCTAGTAGCTTCTTGGCTAAGTTGCGAATTGAAACGTCAATTACTCATGTTTCATGTTGACTACCGGCTCAAGGAAACACAGATCTTTCGATACGGGGAGATCATGTTTACACCCGAAAGGTAAACGACTTAGAGCGATCGATTTTACTTGGACAAGTGTCGTCACGTGCTCTTGATCATGTTTACCACCTTGATGATCGGATCTCCGAGTAGAATTCTCGTGACTCCCCCGGATAGAAATTCAAGATCTCGTGAATCAGAGCTTTCGGTAGTTTCTGACCATCATGGCTTCTTTAAACGACGGCGAGCAGTTATCCTTCCAAGGATTCCAAGCAGCTGGAGTACTTTTTCTTGGTCGTTACATTGGATCATTACAATTCCTCGATTCCCTTGGATGTAGTTTCAGTCAGTCGGTAATAGAAAATAAAAAATTAATGATCTGCTGCTTCTTTTACATTTTCTGAATATAATCTGCATTCTCACGAAACACTGGTTCGTGGGCATGGATACGGTTGTTACATGCACATGCTTAACGTGAAGCCCCTCCTCACAAACACAACTTCGATAGGATGATACAATGTCCAATTGGGGCCTAAATTGATCTCGAGTTCATGTAATCTCGACAGTGTCCGAGACACGCACTTTCTATGCTTCCAGCACCCGATTGCGTCCGACCGTTTCAGAAGGTGAAACTCCTCGTCCGCCATTTCGGTAAAACCGTTCCAGAATCGGTGACTTCGACAGCCCTTGGATAGAGCGATTCTCCTTCGATTCGTATTCAGAGAATGGCCCCTTCCCGAGTCCACAAACGCAAAGAGGCTCTCGCTCGTAAGCTCGTGAATCCAAGATGGTGAATTCCACATTCCAGCATGAATACTCGGATGTCTTCTCGGGCATGATTACTACTCGGGTCCACTCCGGTGGTACTCGAAGGATAATCATAACCAGCCCTCGAATAAACAGAGGACTATGCATAGCTCTTTGCTCCGGATATAGTCTCTGATCTGATCTGATCTCATCTTTAGAGATTTATAAACTGAATTCGGGTGAAAGCATGGAGAGCATGTCACTTGCAGAATTAAATTAGATGCGATTGAATGTGTCGATACAGAACAAAAGTGAGACTATCGTGATGTTTCTCAGTCATGGCAACAATTTGGAGTGATTGGAATTTCAACTACTGTACCTTTTTGATCGGCGAGCACTTTAACTTAACGATGGCCGATAGAGTGTAATCTTGATAGTGTGGGTCATGATGTCGCACATAAAGAGGTCTTTGAATACGGGAATATGCTATGAAGCCAAACTGGTGACATGGGCCTAATCCCATGGTCCAAGAGTGAATAATATCTCGTACTGTATCTGATATATCAGAGATATGTAAAGGTCTACCCACAATATGACCAAAGATTGCTTTAATTTGGATGTCACTAGCTACTGCTCTCTTTTGAGCAACGGAATCCTCAAAATGAGCTTTTGAGTAATTTGAGCTTGATAATTTCTAATTGTTTGCTGTTGATACACACCATCTTGACTAAATGATAGTTAACAAGATGAATATTCATTACAGACTCTGCTTATCAAGGTATAATAACCTAAAAGCCAAGGTCGTGATGAAATATGTTGATGTCATTGCAGATGATTTATTATTCTTTCAACTATTCAAATGTTTGTATGTTAAACATATGCAAATATGTTGAAATATTTAGATAACATAAATTTTAAGCATATAAACGTATTTGCAAGTTTAATTTAAGATTCACAATTATCAAACGTTAATGTAAGCATGAACATTCAACAATTTGGATAGATTTTTTCTATTTTCTGTGACATACTTAAATAATTCTCTTTAGTAATAGTTCATAATTGATGGCAGCTTAGTCTTGCATGCTGTTCCATTATTTTCGTAGAGTTCTTTGTCTCTCCAATTCTAGGTTATCTCATGATACAAAATTATTATATATGATAAAATCATCGAGTTTTTTTTGGTTTAATGTAAGATATTCCACTTTCTGCAAGTGGAATAAAAATGATCCAATCAAATCAAATGATATCTCTTTGTGATTGTGTCATGACATCTCATACTTATTCATGGTAGTGGCTTTCGTGGTGTGGATAGTTGCTACTTCTAAAATGGGGAGTCGGAAATATATGCTGAGATGGTTGGTATATCCTGGACTATCTTATGCTATCAAAAGAGACAAGCACAAATGTACATTGCACATCTGTTCCGTAGGTCACATCCACGCATGCTACTAGCAGAGCGGTAACACCAGGAACAATGAATAAAAAACTCTATCCACTTAAAGTATATTTATAAATGATTGTTATGACATTATTGAAAATTTGATCGAGTACTTACGACTTACACGGTTACAATTAGAACGTTTGAATGCACAACATTCATAAAAAATCAACAATCGCCAAGCTGAACCGACTCCGAGCAAATCAAATTGCCTTGCGGCAGATTCGAGCACTAACAAAGAAGTGTTTGCCAGTGATAATATAGAACGGAGTTTAAGACCAAAGCCACTTTTGCAATAGCGTAAGCTCTTTCTAGATCTGAATCAAGCTCAACCTAGTGCATGAAAATAATAGGATCTGACACGTTCCGCAAGCTCAACGTCATTGTAAAGTGAACTTAGATGATTAGAACGAATTGGGCCAAATCGAACCCACTACATGTTTGAGATTTAGGGACTTTGCACAAGAATTGAGCGAAGTCAGAGTTCCCATGGATTGTGCGTCATTTGTTTGTGTGTTAGCTGATTTGTTTTGTTTGAGATGCGAAGTCAAGTCGTGACGTAGTGCAAACGTGATTCAGAGTGTCCGGTTCAAATCTTTCCGAGAATTGAGACAGGGGGGCAGCTTTGACGTGATGTGGCAGGCGTGGCTTTTGCCACGGAGACGACTTTGACCAAAGAAAGAAAACAACTCTCTGTTCTAGAAGTAGCACCGACCCACCTCACTAAAACTATAACCCTGCATCGATCAATCACGAGAGATTTGCTTGATGGTACCCCATCAAAGAGTAAATTGCTTGATGGTACACATCAAGTTTCAATTTACCCGATGGGACCCCACCGAACGGTTCACGTCGCTGTCAAATCGTCTCCTTAAGAACACATTAATGTTTCAAGGATGAATTTGTCCGCAGCAAATCATGTGCGCATAAATCTTCATTGTGGCAGTCTGATGCTATAGATCTGTTGAAGTTGAAATTTGATGGTTTGACGAAAGAACTCATGATTATTGGAGTTGGAAGTTGTACTGCCAGTGGTATTGCACTCTCTATCAGATCACTATTTCCAGATCCAAAAGGGATTTCTCCGATTCAGTGTGCTTGTGCGGATCGATTGTGGAACGCGAGTGCAACTCATAATGTTCAGAAGCTTCGATAATTTCGATTGGGTAGAGAAATCTTGCATGGGAGAGCTTATCCAGTTTTGTTAAACTCCAATGGCACGACTCGAAGCCATCGTAGAAACACGAATTAGAACATATTCGTACTAGAATATTTATTAGAACTCATCGACGACACACCCTTGATGAGGTAAATTGAAATTTGATGGGTCCCATCAAACACTTCACGTTTTCAGGGGGTTACATCAAACAAATCTTTCACCAGTCACATGTGAGAGCATAGTAGGGTGAGGTATAATTAGCCAAAAGGGAATGATAACTAGCCACTAACTTATGAATTGAACTAATTAAGTGCTACATAATAAGAGCCCGCAAGAAAGAGGGTGTTATTGTATTGGTTATCTCTAGACATACTACTGTACTTTTTCATCCAAATTGGATATCAGGTAGTTTTAAAATATACACTTCTATGTCCAAATATGCACTATTTCTTGCCTTATACATGGTCAGATTGAATTGGTTATCTCTGGACATACTACTGTACTATTTCATCCAAATTGGATATCAGGTAGTGTTAAAATATACACTTCGATGTCCAAATATGCACTATTTCTTACCTTATATATCAATAATGGTCTGATTCATTCCGTACCAAGAAAATTACCGAGATCCAATTTAAAACACTTGCTGGGGATCCATCACGATTTGTTATGTAAAATGAGACCCCACTACCCATCATCACACTTGTTCGTATACGAGTTCTTGTAACGCGATTGTTAACCGGTATAGTGTGAAGGGATTGACTGCCACTATAGGGCCAAAATACCTTGGTACAAAGCCATGAGGCTGTATTACTTTAAATGATTGTCGCGATGAAATGAAATTCACACCTTGACAGTGATAAATTGGAAGTGCAATAGGGTTCTCTGTCTCCCTTTTTTGTCGTTCTGATCCTTGGGAGAACTCGTTACAGTTACCGAAATTGTGAGCTCATTTTCAGAGCTACTTGATTTCCAAAAAGTCGCGTTTGTGAGTGGGTCGTTTGTGCCTTTTGAAGTTGCGAACTCTCCCCAGTGAGAAGTCGCGGTCGTTTCCACGGGCTGTGATCTCTGTTTGCATGTTAGGTGCAGGTCTCCCACTGGTATCCAATCCATAAAGCGGGTTCTAAATAACCCAAAACTCGTATTCGAACATGGGTGAAGGTGGACTGCAGTGGGGGTAACATGGGTAAAATGAATTGTGTTGCATCCTCGAAGTGTTTTGAGTTGCGCAGGGTCCCATCAAATGATTTTCTCTTCCATGACTGTAAAATCGTAAGGTGATGAAACTATCATTGCTAATAAGATTGTAATTCATGAAGACATGGATAATTGCAAGAACATGGTCTCCCTCCTCTGATCAAGCATCAAGAATCTGACGGTAATATTTCAAGTACTTGACTGCCAATGCGATCGATGCGGGAGGATACAACAATCTGGAGCAATTCTTGACCCCCTGGGCCCATAACCGAAGGAAGCACTCGGACCCTGAACGTGAGCTGACTGCAGGAGGTTTAGAAATTGGAGTCAAATCAGGGAGTGAAGGTGACGATGATGCCGTGCCATGCCGTGCAGTGCTACGAAGGAAGGCCACGAAGAAAGCAGCGTGGCCGACAAAAGGTGGGCCGGTCCATGGGCTTCCTTCTGTGCTCGGTCGGTCGTCCTCGGAGGAGAGCTCTGATCCCGAGACTGGATGCGCTCGGTTGTCAGCAAAGTGACGTCCCCGTGAACTGACGTAGATGACGAGCTCGAGGTTGAAATTTGAACACCTCCTTCATTATGACTTCGCTCTTGATTCCGATTTTTGGACTTCACACTGCCTCCATGACGAATGTTCGATAGCATTTTACAGTAGATCGATGGTCAGCTCAAGCTTGAACCGGGTACCCATCGCATGGCACCAGCGAATCGAGGGCTAAAACCATCACGAGCGAATCAAAGTCATCACACTCTCGCAATGGACATCCATCTCTCTCGCACGTGAGTTCTGCAGAGTTATGGAATACTGTAAGCATCACCTTTCTGCCATGGAACCCTTCAGATCTCTCTCTCTCTCTCTCTCTCTCTTATGGACACTACAGTTCAACGATACTCGGCTGAATTAAAAAATACATGAATGCTGAAGGATCCCATCACCTCTTGCAGAATGATGTAGTCCGACACACTGGCTTCAATATGACCAAGTCTGCCACTAAAAGTAGATCCTCGGAGATCTATCTGACTTTCAGGTCGACGACGAGGAGTAACATTTTGAATATGTGGAAATGAGTCCACTTTGTGAGCAGAAAATATGTCGGCTGGAAAAGGTTCAGACGGGTTTCGTACCATTGGTTGAAGAAGTCTGCTGGGCTTATAAATTTGATTCATTTCTTTACATTCTGGACCACCAGAAAAGCACAACGCAATGAATCATAGTCTCTACAAAGGGTGTCGTTCGCCAACAATGGCTTTCCTTAGATATTCGGCCGGAGGACCTGTTCTGACTTTATACTGATGAGCGAAGCCTTTGACCTTTGACACAAGAATACCTGCCTATGGATAAATTGAAACTTGATGTGGTTCTTATAGCGGGCAATACAAATATCTTGACAGTTTTTTTTTCATAAATTTAATCTTCTCAATGGTTCTCAATTCTCGGTTCACTGTATAACCTGACTTTGGAGTCGACGACGAGGAGTAACATTTTGGATATGTGGAAATGAGTCCACTTTGTGAGCAGAAAAATTGTCGGCTGGAAAAGGTTCAGACGGGTTTCGTACCAGTGGTTGAAGAAGTCTGGTTTGTTCGGTTGTCTAATTATATAGTCTACCTCTATAAGTCTATCTAAGTGCATTCTGGGCCAGGCTATAATCGAGAGATTCATGATCATGATCATCGTCATTGGTCCGATCATGGTCTTCTCTGAAACATCAAACCTCTTTTAAGATTTTAGTGATGAGAAGTATGTGAGCTCGGAGCGTGTATGGGGTCGTGGATCTGTCGAGTGTGCAGTTTCACGGATGATTCCGGACGAGCGCTGAAGTCCACCGGCTCGAGTCCCAACGCAATCACTCGAAAATCCAAAAGTCTCACAAGCGACATTGCTGGGCTGATAATTTGATTCATTTCTTTACATTCTGGACCACCAGAAAAGCACAACGTAATGAATCATAGTCTCTACAAAGGGTTTCTTTAGATATTCGACTGGAGGACCTGTTCTGACTTTATACTGATGAGCAAAGCCTTTGACCTTTGACACAAGGATACCTGCCTATGGATAAATTGAACCTTGATGTGCTTCTTCTAGTGGGCAATACAACTATCTTGACAGATTTTTTTCATAAATTTAATCTTCTCAATGGCATGAGAAGTCGTCTTCGCCCTTTCTGAATGTTCGCCATGAAAATAATTGAGATAAGGAATCAAAGCTTGTCACCAGTTCAAAGTACTACGAGTGTAGGAGCTATTTATTTGCCCAACTAGACTCTTCATCCATTACCGGGAGAAAAGGAAGGGTCCGTGCTACTCTTACATCTTGCTTAAAATATACTCGCAATTACCAAGACCCGCAGTTGATCCTATACAAACAAACGTTTCCCTCGATCTGAACACGGGTAAGCTCAGTAGTTTTAACTACATGTAAAATGTGTGCATGTCATATATCGTCCAGTAATTGTGAGTAGCTTTGTTGAGTTTTCGAGGAGTTTTGTAGTTCAAATATACATGCATAGGATAGAAAGACATAGAGTTACGAGTCGAGCAATCTTATGATCTTCTTTTCAAGTTTCCATGGCAAACGAGACTCAACAAGATCAGTCTTAAAAAAACTCATTATGCTACCTATATCAAGGCAGGATGATATCCATATCCCTTTCCAGCTAATCTATTTATCAGTAGAGGGTGGAGATACTGATAAATAATTTTGCTAAATATTATCCATCAATATCCATATTAGTGGATATTGTAAATTTGAGTATATAATTTCAAAGTTTTTCCAGTCCCCTGATATATCCGCGTACAATACGACTCATCTGAACATTCTATTAAACGTTTTATTTCCATCCCTTAGTCACTCAGTAACATGCAAACAAAAGATGTGTAGTGAGGTTTGAAGGTGACCAAATCAGCCCACCTTACAACTTTGCTTACTATCTTTTAGTTTCCAGAAAATGCTCTCCACCTATCATGCAGGTGATCTCTCTTGATCATTAGTTTCCCAATGTAATCATGGATCTTTGGTCATCCACGTCCTGATTTGCTGGGCCATCTAAAATTTAGAAACACCGCATTACGAATCGTGATAGATTGACATTATTTGAAAATGTCTCGAGAACAACTTGCAATCACGTCCTACTTTGCAACGACAAATAAATCGTGATTATTATTTTGGGTGACATAGATATATACATATATATACAGACACGTCAAGAATTATATACGACAGTTTCCTTCTGCTTCATAGCCTGTAATTTCGACACTCTGCAGGGTGGTCGAGGTCTCATTAGATCCTGAATGACAATGTTTCCGTACAGAGATGAAACCAAAGGACTATTTTATGGAGAAAACGCACCAGAACGTGTTCTCAGGGATTCGAACTGCTGGAGAGAGGTCCAAAGATCACTCTCTAGAGATCTAGAGTGAAGGTTTTAGAGAGGGGCCTGTACTCGAAGAAGAGTCTGGTGGAGTGGCATGGTGCACAGAGCGGACAGACGACTCACAACGAAAGGCTCTAGCCCGAGAGATAAGTAAGTCTCTGCTGTCCTCCTTCGAGCTGCATGATTGTGACAATTCGATTCCAGGCAATGACTGAGAACAGGTCATGTCCAAGCCCAATGGACTCCCCCATTTTCGACCTTCGTCAAAGCATTCCACCCAGCTCCGAATCCCGCAAGTCCCGCACTTTGGCACACAACTTGCCCGAGATTGCCGGGCCCGAAGGGACCGAATGCTATGTGATATGGCGAGCTCGGCAGTAGCCCCAGCCCTGAAGATCGATTTGAGAGGGTGCGTGGGAGGGAGCAACGGAGAAGTTCCCTCATTCGGACAAAATGTAGCTCCAGATTCGGAGGCGGAGGGCGAGAAGGCTCTGATGTTGAAATGCAGGTTTGGGCTGGATGAGATGAGAGGGTTGTAGTTGCAAGTCTGGACTCTTTGGGTGCTCGAGCGTGCATTGGAGCGGGAAAGTGCATCGGCTGATTGCCGGACACGGATGAAGGATGGACGAGCAGAGCTAGCCCCACGGGCGGAGGATGCTAAAAATGTCTCGAGCTCGAATCCGTGCCCTTATAATAGCTGCAATTTGTCGAACTAGAGCGGAATTGGGCTCGTGTGGGTTCGGCTGGATAGATCACTCCGAAGTGTCCAGATATAAATATAGCAGCTTTCTTGCGCATCCGGCTTCTGCGACTGCAGTGCGCGAGGGACCATTGGCTGCGCGTGCCCCAGAGGGGCCTCTGTCGCGGTTGCGCTTCATCTCTTCGCTCTCCGGTCCTCGCCTGGACGCTTGTGGTCAGACTCCACGTGTGCTGGCCCTAGCGCCAAGCGCTAACCCCAGCCCCCTAGTGGATGCCGCCGGGGCCTAGGCGACCGAGTGACCGACTTCACCCGGTGCTGCCGGTGCTGCCGGTGATCGTCTCCGGAGAGGAAAGTTGGCGAGCTTTTTCCGCGTCATTCTACGTGCTTTTGCTGTGCAAGAGATTGCCCCCGTCTCTGCCCCTGCCCCTGCCCCCGTCTCCTGCCCTGCGAGCGAGCGTGCTGAGAGGTCAGTCACACTCAAGACTGTCGAAATCCACTTCGATTGATGAACGAGATCATGCGCGGGTCCACAGGCTTATCGTCTTCCTCGGTGGGTCATGTCGGTCTTCACGTTTGTCCGTCGTTGGGTCGTTCGGTGTGAACATATCCGTTTCCTCTTAGCATGCCTCTCGTGCGAGCCGATCGCCCGAATCTAGTGATGCTCTGTCTGTCTGGTTTAGACAGGTCGGGATGGATCGATATTTGGGAAATGTGTGTTTCGAGGTGTGTAGATTGATTGATTTTCTCTTCGTCTTCTTCCATAAATGGAGATTTAGCTTGTTTAGACTCCATCGAGTTGATATCCATCGAGGCCTCCGAAGAGTTGAGCTCATTCAAAAGCTGGCCCCTGGGTCGTACTAGTTGGCCATCTTACTGACTTACTGACTGTCTGCCCTTTCGAGCTGGTGTGTGCCTGAGAGAGAGAGAGAGAGAGAGAGAGAGAGAGAGAGAGAGAGAGAGAGAGAGAGAGAGAGAGAGAGAGAGAGAGAGAGAGAGAGAGAGAGAGAGAGAGAGAGAGTTCTCTCGGCTATGGAAACTGGCAAACGTGGACGATAATACAACATGAACTTCTTTGCAGTCCTGGGTCGCATGACCAAGCATTTCATCCCTCATCCACTCATTGCTCGCGTGGAGCTTGGATCCGATCGCAAATCGCTCTTTCCCAGTGATGTCATCCCGTAGGACCGAGTTGTGGGACCGGAGATGACGCAGTTGCGGTTTCCATGGCCCTCACTCCTCAATCATGGATCGATGGATCGATGAATTCAGCTTCCGAAGGCGCAAGTCGGGGTCCTTTCCTCCTCATCGCTCTAGAATCCCATGCACTCCAGGACATGGAGCGCCACTTCGTTCAGCTGACTTCACTTTCCCGTCCCAGCGGCTGCGGCCACTGAGCGTATGATATCAAATCCACAGGACAAGCTCACTGTGGACAGACATGCCCGCCACGACAAGGACCAAGTCGGACATGCTGCAAGCCAGCAGGCAATAGGCCGGTGACAGTTGAGGCGAACAGTATCTGCAACTCGCTGGCCTGGAGAGAGATCGTGGGCTGTATGTGCGTGTGTGCCTGCCTGAGATTACAATTGAGGACAATTGGGCGGTGGGCGGGCAGAACACCCGGAGCCAGAGCCGGGACCTCAAAGATTTCGAGCAAGAAAAGCTCAGCAGTACACACCAGACACGGCAAGAATCCAGGGCAGCTCACGTTTTCCAGAGTCGATCAGATGGTCCAGTAGGCGAGTGTGTTCTGCCCACCACTGCCATGACCCCGACGCCAATCAACAACCATCAACCTATAAAACCGCTGTGATCTCAAGGCTAGACTGTGCAGCCCCTTCCTCAGCCAATTCAGAGCAGCACCCGTGACATGACTATGGCTATGCCTCAGCTCCGCTCGGCTCAGATCATAGCGGTGTGATTTGGGACTCGGTTTTCAAGAAGTTGGAGGGAGGGAGAGAGAGAGAGAGGAAATGCAATTGAATAACGAGGTTGTTGTATTCCACTTAAATCAGGAAGACTTGGTCCACAATGGGATCGTCCGTCCGTGAACAGGACAAAGAGTTGTACATAATCTACTACCTGCGAGAAGAATATTATGCTTCTGCAGAACCAAATGTTGTTGTGTACTGAATTCCTACCCTAACCTCAACTAAAATCAAGTACTAGTTTTCACAATGTCTGCTGAGACAAGAATGTGTGCTGGTCTGTCCGAGAGTGCGTCTAGTCCTGCGATCCGATCTAGGGCTGGAAGTCTCTGGTGAGGATTAGCCCCCGAAGCCTCTGCAAATGGCTGCAGATGAGAACGAACAGCTTGGGGGAATGTTCAGAAGAAAATACAGTTGGCACAGCCACTAACTAGTCTAAAGCTGCCAACCCGGTGGGACCGTGCCCACAAAGAATTAATCGTCCAATTGGGAGGATCGCCATCCTAGAACCCGAGGACGCTCGAGCCCCGCGGTTCTTCCATAGCGACCCGGACCTATGAGTGATTGATGATTGAATGCTTGCTTGCTTGCGGATGCACGCGGGCATCCAGATCTAGCCATAGCCACAAAAAACACCCCTGTGCTTATGCCCATACTATACAAAATCTCTTATACACTGATCTGGAACCGGGCGATTAGATGTCTAGTAACTCGTCACGCCCCCAGGGTAAGAATCTCCTCCTCCAACATCTCTCGCCCTTCGATGTACACGGGAGAAGGGATACCTCGACACGAAGAAGGAGGAGAAGAAGAATACACAAGGGTTGGTCGTTGCTGGCGAGAGAAACGCCTGCTCTCACCGCGAGCGAGCGAGGCTGGCAGGCAGGCAGGCAGGAAGACCGACCAGACACAGTGATTGGAAAGTCAAACTCCCATTCATCAAAGATCTCGCCCTTCCACACAACGCTTTCTTCTTTGAGCATCCAAAAAAATCCTTTAATGCGAGGACCGTAGTAAGGGTCTCGATCCTGCAGAGATACGCGACCCTATCTTAAAATTCCGTTCTCCACCAATCAATCGCACATCACAAGAGCAAGACCATCAACCAACCAACCGATCAATCCATCATCAAACACTTGAATGATCTGCTGCTGCGCCAACGACATTTTCAAAGACTGACCGACCGACCGACAGACTGACCGACCGACTGAACGAAGGAACGAACGAGCGAACGAACGAACGAACGAAAAAGGAAGTACAAAAACGAATGATAAAATTACGTACGAGAGCCGAATTTATTTCCAATGGCATTAGATGCGAAACTCCCGATGAACTTTACAAATGAATCTAAGTTTAAAACTGTTTCTTTCTCCCGTATGGACGGAGCTGACTCCCCGGCTGTTTGTCACTCGCACCCCCACTTACCTGCCGCGTGGACGACCAGCAGACAGTACGGAGTACAAAGTAGAGTGAAGAATGAATTGATCGACAGCCACCGTTTCATGCTCCCACCTCGCGGCGGGCGTCAACGGCGGCTGCGCTGTGACCGGAAGCCATACTGCTGCTCCCATTCGAGCAGGGGGGCAGTGCGAGCAAAGCTCAGAGGAGACCGTCCCGGGTTTTTTTTTTTGAACTCTGAACCTCCACAATCGCTATTCTACTTTCGGGCTATGGACTCTCGGGGTCCCGAGGGCCGCAGGGCAGAGTGCACGTTTAGGGACTTCCCCTGCCCTCGCCTCGGCGAGCTGGTGGGAGGGAGTGAGTGGGTCGGTCGGGGCCTGTCACTCCGGAGTGAAGTTACAAACGGTATCTCGTGCACCTCAACGGGGGTTGGGCTTGAGGCACGGGGGGCTGCGCTCCGGGGAGCCAGCGCTTGGGGGTGCACCGGAGATGTCGGCAAACTGGGGGGGAAGGGGAACGGGAAGGGGGGATAACTTTCATAGGTGCAAAACCAATATAATCTATCGAGCTAGAGGCGGGGGATCGGAGAAACAAGAAGAAATCGGGACGAGGAATTACAGCATTATACAAACTCTGAAGATGTCTCAAATGTGGTGAAACAGAAACAAAGCCAGCAGCAGCAGCAGAATTGCACACGCTTATCTACCTTCTTCTAGTCGGTCAGCGATAATGCTTGGTTTCCCCTCATCCTCCGTGCTATACTTGGACTCGGGGTATTCTTCGCTGTACTGGCGCCCGTAGTCGGGCGGGGGCGGAGGCGGTTGCGGAGTGTAGTCCTGGCTGAAGACACTGCTGGCCACGGAGCTCATGCGCGCTCCACCCCCAGCCCCGCTCGCCGATCCCGACCCCCGTCTCCGGTGCCCGGGCCTTTGGTTCGTCGGGCTCTTGGATCTCAGGTCCTCGCTGCTGCCCCCGCGCAACCCCCCGCCCGCCACCGTTCGCCTGTTCGGGGGCAGCGGCAGCGCGCCGACCTGCGCGTGCCCCTGGGCTCGCATCCCCGGTCGGGGGCTGGGCTCGTCCAGCACTTCGATTCGCGTGTCGTCGGAGCTTCGGCTGCTATCGGAGTCGTGCGCGTAAATCTGCTGCTCCCGGTGGGCTTGCTGCCCCTGCCCCTGCCCCTGGTACTGCTGCTGCTGCTGGCCTCGAGGAGGAGGCCCGTGATCGCGGCTGTCGAATTGATACTCGCTGCTCGAGGCCGACTGCGCCACGCCATACTCGTTCGTCATGCCGTACTCGCTGCCATACTCGCCGGTGGTGCCCTGCAGCGCCATCTTGCGGAACTGCTTG
Source organism: Marchantia polymorpha subsp. ruderalis (assembly GCA_037833965.1). NCBI lineage: Eukaryota > Viridiplantae > Streptophyta > Marchantiopsida > Marchantiales > Marchantiaceae > Marchantia > Marchantia polymorpha. The sequence goes on along the minus strand of AP031352.1, from coordinate 8,187,379 downwards.
AGGTTCGCCTTGTACTGCGACGAGTCGTACTCGCCCGACTCGCTCGACACCGAGTACACGGTGCTGTAGCCGGGCTTGACGCCCTGGTTCAGATCGGCGCCCTCGGTCTCGAGCGCGCGCACCACCTGCCCCATCTTGGGCCTGCGGTTGGCGGAGTGGCGCACGCAGGCCGCCGCCACCTCCACCATGCGGAACATCTCCTTCTCGTTGAAGTTGTTCTGCAGCGCCGGGTCGGCGATCACGTCCAGATTGCCGTCCTCCAGCGCCTGCGTCAACATGGGCCTCGACCACTCGACCAAGCTCTCCTCGCCGGGCGCCTGCGTCACATCCACGGGCTTCTTCCCGGTGATGAGCTCCAGCAGCACCACGCCGAACGAATACACGTCCGATTTGTCGGTGAGCTTGCCGCTCAGCGCGTACTCGGGGGCCAGGTAGCCGAAGGTGCCCATGACGCGCGTGGTGACATGAGTGTGCGCCTCGTTCGCGAGCTTGGCCAGCCCGAAATCCGCCACCTGCGCCTCGAAGCTGTTGTCGAGCAGGATGTTGGAGGCTTTGATGTCGCGGTGGATGATCTTCGGGTGGCAGTCCTCGTGCAAGTACCCCAAGCCCCGCGCGGAGCCCAGCGCGATCTTCATGCGCGTCGGCCAGTCGATCACCGGCATGTTCTTGCCGTGGAGCGCGTGCTCGAGCGTGCCGTTGGGCACGAAGTCGTACACCAGCAGCCGCTGGCTGTCCGCGATGCAGTAGCCCACCAGCGACACCAGGTGCCGATGGTGCACGCGGCTGATGATCTCGACCTCGGCTCGGAACTCGCGCTCGCCCTGCCCCCCGCCGATTGTCAGCTGCTTCACAGCCACCAGCTGGTTCCCAGCCACCACGCCCTTGTACACGCGCCCGAACCCGCCCTCGCCGAGCAGATTGTCGCGCGAGAATCCATTCGTAGCCACCTCGAGCTCATCGTACGTGAACCACGGCCGCGTGCTGCCGGCGCTAGGCGAGCCCTGGGGCGGGGGAGGGACCATCTTCCCAGCCCCCGGCGCCCCGCCGTTCATGCCTCCCCCATCCCCCTTGTAGGGAGGCGGGGGCGTGGGCTTGGGGGTCATCTCCCCCGAGTCCAGATAGTCCACTCGGCTCCCCGTCATCCCGTACGACGACGCTTCGCTCTTGTTCGAGCCCATTCCCCCCATCGCATTGTGCCCGACTCGGTGCGCGTAATTCAGCTTCTGCTTGGGCCTCCTTCGCGCCAGGCAGATCCACAGAGCTCCGATCAGAATGAGCGCAATCACGCCTCCCACGGCAATGCCGACCACCGCCGTGGTCGATATGCCCCCGCTGCTGCTGGTGTCAGAGGACGGCGGTGTGGTGGTGGTCGGGGCCTTGGGGGGTGGGGGTGATGCGATCGGCCTGGGAGGGGGCGGGGGAGAGGCGCTAACCCCCGGCGGGGTTGGAGTGACAGGGGGGGCAGGCGGGGGTGGAGACGGGGGAGGGGCTGGGGGTGTTCCGGGGGGTGGGGGAGAAGCAGTGGGCGGGGGAGGAGACGGATTCGAGGTGGGAGGGGGAGTGTTGGTGACTGGAGGTGTGGAGCCTACGGGCTCCGGGGCTGGGGGTGTTCCGGCGGGAGGAGGCGGGGATTCGGTGGGCGGAACGGCGACTGGAGGAGGGGGAGACGAAGCCGGAGGAAGGGCAGCGGGCGGAGGCGGAGAGACGACGGGGGGCGGCACTTCCACGGGGGGAGGAGGGGAGAAGACGGGAGGGACTGCGACGGGAGGGGGAGGGGATGTGGCCTCGGGAGGGGGCGCAACGGGAGATGGAGGAGGGGGAGAGTCCGCGGGGGGAGGGGCTGTGGCGGGAGGGGGAGCCGGAGGCGATATGGCGGGTGGGGGAGCCCCAGTCGGAGCCCCAGTCGTGGGTGGAGTGGCCGCCATTATCAAACACTCACTCGAGCAACATACAAATCAAGTGAATGCCAAATCCTACTCGCTCCTCTGCTCGCTCACCGAATCAGCTGACGAAGTCACACAATGCGTGTCCGAGGTCCGACCATCTATCTCTCTATCTATCTCTCTAGGTTCGGGCAAGGCCCCGACAACAAGTCTAAGCCGCGCGGATGCGTTCTTCCTCGTCCGCAGAATCAATCAATCGGTCACTTACAGATCTTCAATCTCGAGAACCAAACCAACACACGAATCGCTCTTCCGTCCTTCCGTTTCACTGCATCCTTCGAGAAATGCCTGCCCGCCAGCCCACCGAGCCCTTCGAGGAGGTCCTCGAAGCCCACAGCCCGCGCTTCACATCAAGCCGTCGACCGCCCCAATCATCCTCGCTCGAGCTCCGTTTCTCGCATTCACCACTCCCATCGTGTACCACCGCCGCCACCCAGCGGCCCACTCTCTCTCTCTCTCTCACTCACTCACTGCCTCTGCCTACACGGCGGGTCGCGCTTCCACCACCACTTATCCTCGTATCCTCTGTCCTCTGGCTCTCTCGCTTCCTGCCTCGGTCGGTGCCTTCGCTCCTCGCTCCCTTCCGCTCCTCGGCACTGCACTGCGCTCTCGAGCTCTACTTACTCGCTCAATTCCTGTCAGAAAGAATGGAAAAATGGGTCGCAGAGATGAGGCTCATCGGGACTCGTGGGCCTTGTGAGCCTCGGAGCGCTCGGCTCTCTCTCTCTCTCTCTCTCTCTCTTGCTCTTGCGAGCCTCGCGCACACAGAGCCTCAAAGACGAGTCGTGCTGCGAGCTGCTGCTCAAGTCTGAAACCCCCGGAGCCCCCCTCACTACCATACACACACAACACTGGGTCCGGGAGGGCTTGTCCACTCCACTCCCCCCTGGGAAAGGCCTGGCTCCCCGCGTCAAAAAGCCCACCACTCTTCCTCAGAAGCACCCTCGCCAGCCTGTCGGCAACCAGGCGCCGATTAGCCCCGCCGTTTCCGCGGCCTGCTGTGACCGGCTCGCCCTCGGGCCCCACCCGGTCGCCCGCCCTCGTCCGCGGGCTATAGCCCGTAGATCCGCCGGGTCGTTGACATTCACTGGCCTGTGAAAGTTATCGGTTTCCCCGGTCAGCGTTGACGCCCCACTCCGTGCTTCCTTTTTCTGCCCCCCCCCCCCCCCCCCCCCCCCCGTGAACCACTTACTGTTCCCCACTCCCCCTCTCGCATGTCACGCGGTTACTCGAGCCCCCGACTAACCCCGTCAGTCTGGCCCTTCTACTCCGTCCGGGTGCCGCATTTTACTGAACGGCGGTTTATCGGGACTCTGCCCCAATTTCACTTTTCACTCCTTGCCCGTCACTGCCCTATCAGATGATACCGTTGAGATCAGCCTTCTTACCGGGTCACCACAGTCGCAGCCGGTTCCAGGCGCCGGGCACGACGTGGGAGGTCAAAGTTACTGCGAGCCGAAAGTGGGAGGAACCGGAACAGGTGGTAAGGAACAGTTTCGTTCCGGGCGGGCATTGCGGGCTTCTCCGCCGTGTGCGCTGGCAGACCGGGCAGCCGAAACTCTCCCTTCCCGAACGTCTCGCTCCGACTCGATCCGGTTCTACCCCACCCCCACCCCCCCTCCCGGTAATAAATTAACCCCATCAATAAATGCAGGTACAGTCAGAAATCAGATTGTGCTCAACGACAACGGACTTACGAAGGGGCTCGCTAGAAGCCAAACTGGTGCTTGCCATAGGCGCAGGTGGAACGGAGCTCCGTCACGACGGTCGCGGCATGGAGGAGAGGCAGAAGGGGACGACGACGGGGGCTAGCGGCGCGACGGGGCCTGCGGCGGCTCACGTTGGGAGGTTCAGCCTCCGAAGGTAGGCCCGCCGGAGGGACGGAGGGAGGCAAGCTCGGGGCTAGCGAGTCAGTCGTGCAGGGGAGGCTGTGTGGGGGCAAGGCGGTGCTTGTGCGGCGAGTCGCCGGCGCATTCCTTCCCGCTTCTGCTCGGACGGGGCTAATGTTGAGCATGTTGGCGAATCGTTCGTCTCGCCGGAGTATTGGAGCTCGACGGGGCATTGATTTCTGTCCTGAATCGCATGAACCTGAAACCCCATGGAGGTCACGAGAACGCTTTCACGTTACCGATGCGCGTAAATGGCCTTTACGGAACGTAGAACAAAAACCTCTGGCCCGCCTCCCTCCCTCCCTCCCTCTCTTTCGAGGGAGAACGCGAGGCGAGCTCGAGTGGATAGAAAGGGGGATCTTGTGATGGGAAACCCCTGACCGAATCTCTGTCGAGGGCGACTTACATCCAACTGGACCCCAGCATCATCTGTGCACGATAACATAGTCCCCACTCCCTCTCTCCCTCTCTCCCTCTTCTTCCCAAGTATCCATGAAACCTTCGTGACCCCTTTGGGTACAGAGAATTCGCTTCAAATTCTCTCAACATGAACGAATCAATGGCTGGCGTACGATGAACTGCAAACGGTTTCGGAACTTTTCCTCACCAAAGTAGCGTTGCTCCATCTGGAAGTGGTCCGTGCCATCACATCTTTTGCTGGTTAGAGGAAGGATGTCTGAAGCGATGCGTACCTTGGGAACCTTTGATGAAAGTTTTGACGTGAACTGAAGTCCAGAACACACCTTCGAAGGAACTCGCTAGAACATGTATGACATGGAGGAAAATCAGAGCAACACCAAATTTTGAGAGCATTTTTACTCAGCAGCTCTATTCACTTTGCTTACCTTATGTCTCTCACTGCCTGCCATGATCTCTCTTGCTAACGAGCAACATTGACTCGAGTGCCCTTTCATCTCCCTCCCCTCAGCTCCTTCAAGATATCAACCAGAAATATCAACCAAAGTTTCAACCAGAAACTAGACAAACATGTCCCCTACTTCTGAAGTTTCGATGGCTTTCGTTGGGGCCACAATTCATCAATTTACCACGACTCTCTCAGAATCCCTTCTCTTGCAACATGAAATCATCATGATCTTATGATTTCTACGAGAATCATTATATTGGACCGAACTCTACCCCGTTTTTTTAACGGCTTGCTTCAAAGACGCATTCGCATAATGTGTTTAGTTTTTGGTTGGTAGTTGGGAATCGAGAATCTATTAGTGCAGTTGGTGTCATGAGCGTGATTTGTTGGGACGAGAAAGCAAAAATCAAGCTTGCTTGCTTGTTGTCTTAAAGCAGGGGAGCATCATTAAAAGCAGACGAGCAAGAAAGTGCCATTTAGGAAGAAGGATCATGACAAGGAGCGAGTGAAAGAACGCCCAAAAATCTGATATACACTCTGGGCTGCTAAATAAATCATGTCAAGTATCACAAAGGTCCACAATCCTCTCCCCTTGCACACATCCTGCTTGTCCCTCGGTCTGTCAAGTGGATCCATATGTTGCGACCGCAATCAACGACGGTTTGCGCCTTTGCAATTCATAGATATTTATGGTCTTGGGAAGATTTTGTTTTAGAAAACGGCTATTCACTTGATCCACTTACAGTACTTCTGCCTTCTTCTTACTATCATGCTCAAGATTCTCCATGTCTCAATATTAAGGTAAAAAATGGGAGAAACGAGCAACATTTTAAGAATCACTCTTATATGTTCACTGAAGATATTCTACATTTAAGGTTTCCCTTCACAAGTTTTTTTGCAATAATTCAAGAAAAAAGATTACTACATATAATACATGATCATGATTCACTCGAGATGTTGCATAAAAGTTCACCTTGTTGATGCTCTGTTTGATATCAACTGTATTGAAGGTAAATATATTCATCACGATTTTTTTAAAGCATCCCTCATCTGATTTGGGTTTATCTTCTAATAACCATATGTACGTATCAATTAAATTGATATATACTTTTCTCTTCAATTTCTTGTGCACAATTTACTTTCCTTTTCAATTCACATTCATATGCTCAACCTCAATCAAGAGTAAAGCCAGTCTGAGAGATTGCTGAGATGATATTACTTTGGAAATGCCTCCAGAAGTGGCATCGACGAACCGAAAATTTTAAAACACGAGCGATTGAGCTCGATCGAGCGTAATCAATGACTGCACTCCAGGACTGGACTTGCCTCTCACATGTTCCGTGACAGTTCATAGGAGGCAGGGACGACCTGGCGTCGGGAACAGGGCAAGAAACGCAAAGAACGAACCCCCCAAAAACTGCTCTCACTGATCGCTGCCATGATCGCAGTCGGAGGAGGCTCGGAGTTGTGTGCATGGAGCTGCGACTTGTACTTCTTCCTCTCCGGCTGCATGCGAGAACCTTTCCCAATTGGCTTCGGTCACATCAACCCCGCCAGTCAGTCGCACCAGGACGATGCCTTGGGGAAGAAGATGCCTGCCAAGGACGTGCACGATTGCTCTCACTCCAGGCAGGGCCCAGCTATTGAATTGTAATCTACAGAGAGTCATCTATACAGGACGTATAATATAGTATAATACAGTTTTAATTGTATCAAAGAATGTATCAATGCAATTTTAGGCGTAAACGAGCGAAGTTTATGGGCAAGGAAGCGAAAAACTATTCAATTGCTCTGCAAATCTACCATCTGTGCTAATGAATCGCTCCGAGGGATTCATTAGCGATTCATAAACTTCTGGCCGAAATTGCAATTGACGAAGAAGTCATGGTAGATTTGAAGAGCAAGTGAATAGTTTTCATAAAATTGGGACATGCCGCAAGTTAATAAATGATTAAAATACCTCTGTATCTATACTCCGTGAGGATGTATTATCAATATTATACAGTGTTGTATAATACAACATTGATACATACAATTCAATAGCCCCGGCCCCCAGGAGTCAGGACCTGGAGGAAGACGAGCGAGAGAGAGAGGGGGAGGGTTGAGGAGGCGGGGCGTCCTTCCAAGCACCGATTCAGACTCCAGAAAATGCCATCCCTTCAACTGAATTCTCTCTCTCACTCTCTCTCTCTCCACCCTCCCTCTGGCCATGGTTATGGTCAAGGTGAAGGACGACTGCCGGGAGAGGGGCAGAATCGTCACATGAGTAGGGTTGGAGGCACAGCCAAAAAGGCATGCCCCCGGGCGAGGGCATGGGGGCATGCCCAGGGGCATGCCTCATTTGCATTTTGTGTATGGGGCATGCCCGTATGTATATACGTATTAATCATACTATAACTTCGGAATATTCGTATATGCAACGTTTTTTTTCTTCTATCCAGGTGCCAAACTTTTTTTGAATTTACGTCCCAGGTATTAAATCTGGTCTGGAAACAACACTCAGACTCTGGTGTAGGGATATAGTGGACGTGGAAAACTCTTTAGTGTAATGGTTTAGTAGTTAGAATGTGATGTAGTTGTATAGTGCATGTGTAGATCATCTCACAGTATATTGTGCTGTGTTCTATAAATTATAAAGCATTGTTCAGTATACACTAATTACAACTAATTGTATATTAATTATAGTTACTTATTATACGTATACTCATGTATTGTACTTAATTTTAGGTATACTTTGTATATACCGGATATATACGTATTGTGATACGGGCATGCCTGGGGGCACGGGGCATGCCTTTTGATCTGGAAATGGGGCACGGGCATGCCTGGAAAAATTTTATCGTGCCTCCAACCCTACACATGAGGCGACGGACGTATGGCGGTGAAGAGTGAGATCATTCGTTCGTTCATTCATGCCGATTCTGGTTTTGAGCTGCAGTGAGCAGATTTCACGTCACTCGAGTCCATGGATATGTTCCACAAGTGCTCACCTCCGTCTGTTGCCCGAGCGATGCACACGGAGGGCGGAATGGATGAATGGAGGGCGAGAGAGGAGTTCACATTTGGAGGGAAATGGGCAGCAGCTGCGGAAGGGGAGATCACATGGCGGAGTCAGAGAGAGAGAGAGCCATCACCGAATCCGAGAATAGCGACGGGAGCCACAGAGAAGTCCGTCCGAGGCACGAGCAAGCATAGCTCCAACACATGCGGCTGGCCCGCACGGGCTTCCGAGCAAGTTCCGCTTTGCGTGGGGCCCCCCCTCCACCTCCCCCTCCCTCCCGCTCACGTGAATCCAAATGCGCGGGGAGAATCATGCTCGCGAGATGATCGGCCTCGAGCCGATGCTCCGTGTCTCCATCCTCCTCCTCCTGCTGCGACTTCAGAAAGCATCGCTGCGGATTACGGGCCTGCGAATGCGCCCTCACAGTGCCCGGCACCAGCAGCTCCTGCAGCTCCTGCATGAAGGCAGACGGACAAACGAGCGAGAGAGCCATGGCAGATTTGACCACTCGCGTCCCCGTCCTCTCTGCCGCCCCGAGGCCATGCTCGCACAGCTCTCCCTAAGCTCCGCTCCAGATTCCGACTCCCCTTTCCACCTCCCCCTCCCATCGGACTCTCTCTCCCGAGTCCGAACCATTGGCAGTCCGGGATCGGAAATGGTGACCTTCGTCTCCGAGATCGCTTGAGGAATTTGGAGCATTAGTGCTGAGTCCAGGCCTGGAGGCTCGGCTGCCGGTGGAAGCTCATGCTGGGAATGAGAGCAGGAGGTGCGCTTTTGTCGCCCCTCGTGCTCGCCACCGGCCGCTCGTCCTCGGCGGGTGTCGCCTCTCCTATGCCACGCTCCCGTCATGGCCTGGGGCATGCCCCCTGCCCTGCTGCTCCGCCCTCTCGCGCTCTCCTCTCCCCATCGATGGAGCTCCGTCGATTTCCTCGGTACCAAACATCATTCTGCATCCACAGCTCTGCCCCGTGGGCATCACGTTTCTTCCTTCACCTCGGGCAACAATCAGAAGGAATAAGAATGTCCGTCCACAATCCAGGGAATTGCCCGCACAACTCTCAGTCGGCCCTTTTCTGTCGGGGTTGTGCTTCGAGAGAGGCTAAGAGCATTTCGTATGATGGAGTTAAAGCTTGGGTCTTCACTCCTTGGCGATGACGAGATTCTCATTCGGAATTTCGTCTGTCAGAGTGGATCTGGTGGTGAACATGGAAACCCGGCAGTCATGTTTCATCTATTTATCGACGGGCACTCTTATTTCATCCGGGTCTCTTCTCTGTCATCATAGACATTATCGTCTGCGTATACTCGGGGCGGGGGGGAGTTCTGAAGACTGCCATCATATTACAGATTTGGTGTCGAGGAATGCCCGGGTACAATACATTGCATACAATCGAGCTGCAGAGCCAAGCGACTTATATTAAAAAACTTACCATGCCCATGGAGAATCGTGCACCGCTCTTCTAACTCAGGACTTGTATTCAATGAAGCCAGTCAATGATTTTCTGTCGTTACCAAAAATAATCGGAATTTGGAGGAAACCAGATTATGGTGTGAGAAGGAAGAGAGTGATAGACCTCCGACGTTAAATAGTAAAATGTGAAGAACACTTCTCCTGATCACGTCGTGTAATTATGAATATCCCGCACTTGGATCGTCGATCCTCGTCCGTAGCAGGGTTTCTCCCCAATGCGAATTAGAGCACAGAGTGAGCGGGATTTTCCGCAGCGATCGCAACATGACAAAAAGAGTGCTGGAGATGCGGGTGGGTCTTGTAAACGAAACCCACCCACCGATCAATTCAAGCTTTTCTACGGGTTAGAGTTTCTTCATCGACAATGGCAGCTGACCACACACAGAGCAATGCCATGCGACCGACAAGTCCTCGACGACGGAGGAGGTCCTACCACGGCAACGCTCGAACATGTGACCTTTCTGAGCTGCGTACAATTTCGTCACGCTTGCCTCGGCAATTGCGTCAGCCTCTCGTCCCAACTCTAAGCAGACGGCAGTGACTGCAGTTGCTCTCACCTGCAGTCAGCATTCATCATGTCGAGCTCCGTACATCGAGCACTCTCACTACAGTATCTGAGTCAAACGTCGTGCAGGCAGACAAAAGACGAGTCAAATGCAGCCTTCGGTGACCAGGGGCAGGAGGCCATGCCAACTATTTTGTCCTCTCGACATCACTCCCACCCAATTTTGTGCCAAAATAGTGGTTAGTTGCGATTCTGGTGGTCTTTCTATCCTGAATCAGATCTGGGGCTCAGACTCGGTCGTGGTCTTCGTCGTAGGCCCTCGTTCCCTGTCCTATGAATGAATGAATGAACGAATCCCTCGAATTATCCGACTCTTCGGTAAATAAAGACTTGCTATATTGCTGGGAGTTTGAATTGCCTCTGTTCCACCCAATTGAAAGCAAAAGGAACCCACGAAATCAGGATTCGATTTGCAATCAGACCCAAACTGACTGTTCCTGAAAGGGCTCGTTTCTATCTTCGTGTTCCTCCTCCGCCACTTATGAGCCTCCTTGCATCCGATGTGGGACTGTGCTATGACAGAACTTCATGGGCTGGATTGCACCAGTCTGTGCCGAGCACCTGGACTTGGGAAGTCGAGAGCTCGGGGAAGGGAAAGTTGTGGAAGTTGTGGTTGCTTCACTCTTTTGGTGGAATCAAGTTTTCCAAACTCGGTCCGGACTCTCACCTAAGATCTCTGCCATAGTCAAACTCATCAGTTCGATTCTGCTAGAATTGTTCGATGGCACATTAAGAGAAGGCCTTCTCGTGATCTGAACGCCGACCTTGTCAAGCATATTTGGACTCTATCTAGCACGAAGAATGCAACGATGTGCTCCTAGATAGATATCTATGGGCGAATACCTGGTCGGACCATTGGGGCACGCTTATAAAGTCACTGAAGAGAATCTGGACTTTGCTGCCATATATTTATCATACTTTTTCTTTAAGAAAGTGACGAAAATCTGGACATCTAGACATCTAGGTCCTTCCATTCTAATTTATTCTGACGTCATAGTACTGTTTAGTATTACATGTCTTGATATTTATTTCGATCATAGAGTAAATTTGTTGTTGATGTTATAAACTAGAAATTATATACAATGACATACTAGTTTCAAATGACAATAATTTTGTGTACTTCATAATAAAGCCTTATTATGTGTAGATTATATTTCATTCCAGATTGTCAAGTTAGGGTTAGAGATATGCTATTTTGACAAACTTTCAAAGTAAGTGATTATTCGTCTTCTTAAATAGGACTAAGAGAAATACCGACAGTTGAGATTTAACAATATGTGGATATACAAAGATGTCATCTCTTTACGTTCCTCTTTAGTGGAATCAGAGTTTGACATGTTTATGAAAGAATTAATGAAAAATATTAATGTTATCTATTCTTTAGTTTATGTAATAATATACTTTGGTGGTTTAGACGTTTTCCCTGTTTGTCACAGAGCACTGCCAGATATTCTATGAAAATGGGTAAATCTGAGGTGGTATTCCCCATTGCGATGCTATTGGGCCTACTCCATGTTCAAGCTCCCAATCCACAGTACAGGTGCAGGACTTGACGGGCTCTTCACGTACTTTTCTGTTATATATATGCCCTGGGGATAGGCAATAACAACCTCATGCTGGAACAAGCATCTGCGAGGGCTGCTCCCTGGAGAATCCGAAATGTGGAGGGCTTCAGAAGTCGTAGCCCGAGGTCCCTTTTTTGCACTTTTGTCCTTCTGCTCATCCTTGCCTCGCTCGTCTCTCGCTCCATCTCCATCTGCACCTCGAGCATTTGTCTCACTCCATCTGCACTCGGTATTCCAACCCAATCAGCTCAATCTGGGCCCGCTGAGCTCAGCAAGAGATGTGGAAACTTCGTCCACGAATGGTGTCAAAACTCTGCGAGACGCGGTGAACTTACAGCTTTGACTCCAGACGTGAAGCTACGTAGGCTCGTGCGCCACGTTGCTGGGCAGATGATGCATATGCAGCAGCTGAGGTCAACGAGCTCAGGCCAGCCATGGATAAGACTAAGTTGGAGTTTTCTCGACGCCAGGTTGCCATTGACACACACCCTTCGCCAGCCCTAGAATTGACTCGAACGGTGCTTTGCTTCCTGTCCATCGGGGGTGGATGCCAGTACTCACCGTGGACGGACTCAAGCTTGACTAAAGTCGGCCAAGATATTTCGGGAGCTTTGGTAACCGGACCCTCGAGGAAACATCCGAATCTGCTGCCGAAGAGAGTGTTGTTAAGTCGACACTCCGTTCATCTTGCTCGAGCTCAATGCAAACAGACAGACAGCCAATTTGACAGATTTTTGGACGTCCAGTTCTGGGGCAACAGAATCCAATGCTGCAAACTTCGCACTGTCCAGAGAAGTGAGGTTGCCGACTCATACACTGCGGATGATGTTCCGAGCTTCGAAGCTTTAGAAACTCGGGGACTTGATGGTTGTCTGGGACTTGGGCGAGAACTTACGTATCGTACACTAGCTCAGCCGGTCGATGACATCAGATTCGATCAGCCACAAAGTGCGCGAAGCTTAGGCTGTGGAATGCGACGAGCTCCTTTCACCTCCTTCACAGACAAACCATGTCGCCGAAAAGTGCAGCTGCATACACGCCTTCGTATGAAATGTCCACATCTGTCCGCAAGCTGCCATGTCCACGCCTTGCAGCAGTCAATTCTAAAAAATAGTTTGACTCTGCGGTAACAGCCTGTGTTCGGGCATGTTCTGCAGCAGCACCGACCGACCTTGTGTTTCTTCGGTGTTTCTTCGGGCGGGGGCTGGTCTCGTTGCCAAGTCGTGGACCGGGTAACGAGGTCGACAGCCACAAATGCTTGAAATCTCGGAGTCAGACCTTTCCAGAGCATCCGCACAAACATTGAAAAGAAGACTTGGGCCACGGTCCGCGTTTCGACAGCTGCGTGTGAGTTAACGGTTTCCTCAACAATTTTAGATTTCCATTATAAATCCACTCGCTGGTGATCATCTACTCTATTGGATTCGTTGTAGCTTGAGACAATAATACAAGGGTTTGATAGGGTTATAAACAGAAATAAAAGATGTCATCAATCTTCAACTCATACAGTACTGTAGTAATTTATTAGTTATGAAAAATACAGTCTTTATTAATTTCTATTTTTTCTAATTTAATGAAAATTACGTTAGAATGTTCAAAAACATAGTACATAAGTTGTATATACATATATCAACCACGTGTACCTCTAGTGGTATGTCATGAGTACTTGATTGAGATGCAACAACCTGATTACATCCCATGTTGAGATCCCAACGTATAAAGAGTACATTAGGTCACGCTAAATACGCATCCCGGTAAAGTAAGCATTTTTTCTCCACACAAAAAATTGCCAAATTTATTGATTTAACATGTGCTGGATTGTCACACGAAGAAAATTTTGAAGATTCTTGCGCTTTGCTTTCAAGATGTCATCACGAATCTTACTTTGAAACCACTCAAACAAATATTTTAACTTCATCGAATGTTTTTTAGGCATCTTTTCAACCTTTGGAACATATCAACGGATACTCTATATCAACAACTTTAAAAATGACTTGAATTATATAAATCTAACGGTGTTTTCTAAGGCTTGAGAGGTAAGAATGTCATCATCATCTCATTTTCAACAATCTTCTTGACTCCAAAAGCTATTCAAGGTTTTCCAAAACTGCAAATTCTTCACTGCTTTTATATTCAAGATGAACACATTTTTCAATCTACTCTTGTCCAACACAAAGATTAAAGTTGCAATACCTTGTGGAAGGATTGTACCTAAATCCTTGATCTCATTCTCTACATCCTTCTCATTGGCTTGTAATGTCATTATTTTTGCCTTGATAAATGCATTTTTGATAAAACTTGGTTACACTTATTGCCAGCCTTTATTGACTTTCAGAAAGAGGAGAGTTAGATTTTCTTCAATCAGGAACTAATTTGTCTAAAGTGAGCATTTCCCCGCTAAATATTCAGAATTCTTTCCTAGTTCAAGTTGCATATATTTTGTGAAACTATTGCAATCTTCAAGATGTGATACTAGCTTTGAATCCTCACATATCATCATTAGAATTAAATTGACATTCGCTAGAGTATAAATAAAAATATATATAGTTCAATAATAAAATTATTTATTCGAAAATGAAAAGGAGTAAAAAAATAATAATCTCCAGAAGACATGAAAATTTATTCTAAAATGTGAGTAAATATGTACAACTAAAACTAATAATGCTTCAAACACATATTCAAACACAAACTGCTTTATTTTAAATTCAAGCCATAGTATGTATAACTGATCTGATTGAGTCCAATATTAACAAATAAATTTATAATTACATTTTGGATTTTTATTTTTAATTAATACACTTGTTCCATGTAGTAGAAATTTGATTGAAATTTTAAAGAAAATTTTTGATTAAAAAAATGTTAGCCAATTCATAGTGAAATCTTGAATAACATTTTAAATTGTGTGATTTTTGCATCAAGCTTATTCTAAATATGTTTTTTAGATCTTCACACAACCTTGAATACTTCTAATGAAAATTTAGTCAACTTAATTCTATATGGTGTATATTGTTCAAATTAACTCCTCTTAAGTAGTAACATTGAATCCTAGCTATCTTTAGATAGAGTCAATTCATCAGGGTTGGGGTATTTAAGCCAAGCGAACTCAGATTGTAAGAGATCTTTTTGCCATTGCTATATACTCTCTCTTGTGTTCCAGCCGTGGAAGTAGCTTGCTCCTGGATGAATCATGCTGTACTTGTAAACATAGAGACTGAGAACCTTCATTGACAATACGGTCTATGTAACAACAAACATGAGATAGACAAACGTATAACGTGGTTCACCTTCAAGGGTTACGTCCGCGGGGAAATAGATAGTATAATGTGCATACTGTATGGTAGTACACAGAACATGGGTATATATACCCAATCACAGTTATAAATAGCTAAACGTGAGGTTACTCCTTAACCATAATTAACCTCAACAATATTGGTTTACTAGCACTAGTTGTGTCTCTTGTTTGTTAATCTATCAGTTGGCAATGATTATCTTGCGTGCATCGGATTGAAAAGTAGAATTTGAGCTGGTTATGTTTTGTACCTGTGTGTGTGACAGGTTTGTGTCGTCTCTAGTCAAAGGCAAAATTTTATGACTTTTTTTAGACAAGCCAAAAAAAATTTAACGTTGATAATTTTCTAATAGTTACGCATTTTGAAAGCATTTTGACAACCTAAATCTCAATATCATAGCATTTTCCGATTGTATCTATCTTGGCTCAATTCTTCACTAGCAAATTTTGGTATTCTCTAGCTAGAGCTCACGTTATAGCTTCTCCAACTTGCCTTGTACCGAGATATACCTCATCACCTTCCAAGAGCCTGACTTTGATCGACTCAGCATCCAGTTTCATTCATTTGGAGTTTTTTCATTACCAATGTGTGAAGATCTCTTCTCATGTTATACAACAACAAGTTGACCATTACCACGTGTTTTCTACCTTCTTGTCATTGCTTTTGATCAACGACATGACATATATGTCCAAGGCTCAACTCATCATGTCGGGAGTGCAGTTCACCTCGTTTTTCTCCCTCTTGAGCTTCATTGCATCTTTGTTGTAGCTCTTGAGTATCACTTGCTTTTCGTTGAGAGTAAAACAATCAAATGACGATGAGGCAAAGCAAACATGAGGTGCAAGAGCAGTAGAGCTAAATCACTCAGTTGAAAAGGAAGTGGATGCTTAGTCACAGCGAGACAAAGCAATCTCTATCAACCAACCAAAGTCATTTATCCATTGAGAAATTAAAACTTGCATGATATGTCCGAGGTGAGTTCATGTGTGTGCAACCGCGTGCAAATGCGCGACGTTTGAGTGCGAGAGACAATGAGGTAGCAATGAAATCCAGAAGTAGACGATGATCAAAATTTGTTCGATTTTGATCAAAATTTTCCCAACAAGCGAGGAATCGGCAGGATAGACGGGGGATCAAACCACGACTAAATGCACAGAAAGGCAGTCCGCAAGCGGCCTAGCAAAAGCACAGAGGTCGCGTGCAAGGGCGGCCGCATGCGCAAGATTGCGAGACAGCGCGTAGTAGCATAGACGTCGATAAGACCGCAGAGATGGGTGGTCAAGAGAAACTGTCATGTGAAAGTCAAAGTTGCAGTTATATTGGCATACGTTGCAGAACACTTCGATCATGAGGAGGGCAATGTATTGGACTATGGCTTGTGATAGCCAAAGTGTTCTCTAGTTGGCTGCTAACTAAAGTATGAATAACAGAATGAAGCACTTTGAACAGTTTTGAACTACAATATGCACACTTAGAGTTTGTTAGCATAATATTTTCAATTTCATTTTTATAAATTTATTCTATCTTACTCTATTTATTTATTCTAATTTACTTCTAATTAATTCTTGGTATAAAGAATAACATAGTGTTGAATTTTCTTCTAGAAATTCTAGCGAAATAATTATATATACTAATTTTGTTTCTATACTAGTAGATTTATCATGTAACTTTTATATTATCATTTCATCTTGTTATAGTTATGCTTTAGTTTTAGTTAATTTTTGGTATAAAGATTAGTATAGTGTAAGGTTTTATTCTAAAATTTATTGCGAAATAATTATATAGATTAAGTAATTTATTGTTGCCTCAACATTACTAATTTTATTAATTATCTCTTATATTATTTCTTTATACTGTTATGGCTATGATTTAGTTCTGATTAACTCTTGTTGACAAAAGAAAACTTGTGTTAGAAGTTTTTTTTTAAATTTATCAGAAAACAATAATATAGGTTAAGGAGTTGTTTCTTTAACACTAACTAAAGGGTAGATTGTTGATGTTAAGAAGTAACTTTAGGAACTAAAGTATACTCCTTAATTAGGGATCAAGTCTTCAGGGCTTTGGGTATTTAACCCAATGAACTCATACCCTAAGAAGTCTTTTTGCCATTGTTATATATTTTCTCTCGTGAACGTAGTACTGTCTTTAGATGAACCACTTTATCTTCATGTCCATACATAGCTAGCACTTGTCTCATGTTTGTATATCTATCTAACTATGGTTGTTTTGCATGTTTCAGCCTGACGGATGTAATAAATGAAAACACTATAAGCATCTAAAGATAAAGTTGGAAAATTATGTAAACTATAAAAAATCCAATACTTCCTTACATATCGAAAAAAAAATTAAATTTAAAATAATATTTAATAATATACTATCATATTCATTTTACAATATTATTATCGTTTGAGATGTTGCTCTCAAATTTTACTTTTGAAAATAATTATATTCAGTTATATCTATTTGAAAATAATGTGAACATACTTTACAATTATTTTACAACGAATATTCCTAACACAACTTTTAAGCGATTTATTTATAGTACATCGAAGGTACTTCAGTGTTCCAAAGTTCAAGATCCCTCTCTTTAGCTCAAGCTTGGACTATCCTCTTGTTGGAAACTGATATGAGATTAGACATAGTATCATCTTCTAATGATAGCTCTATATACTCACAAATGAATATTGAGTATCATCACGATCATCTTTAAGAGAACCAAGGTACAAACACAGGATAGGATTCTATTTGATAGCACCAATTATTCTATTCTCATTTTCTACAAACTTAGTAGTGATATGGATGTCATCACTCTTTCTTTGAAGTTTGATAAGCCTGACTTGAGAGAAATATTCCGTCTTCTGCACAGCAGCATCCTACAGCGCAGGGTTCTAACAGACATTCCTGTCAACCTGTACTTCATCCGCAAGTTGTCCATCGGAGCCTTTCTAGATGCGACGTGAATTGCATACTCAGTTTATGAAGTCAGAAGTCCTCATCCTTTATGCATCCAAAACTTCACAAAGATTACCCTTGAAAAATTGGAGGATATGGTTAAGCTGACTCAAGATTGTCTTTTTCTCCTATACGTATTTGTCTTAAGAGAGAGTGACTGCGTCAGGGACTCTTAGCACCGGGTGTGTCTCCAGTTTCTACAACAGCCACAACTTCCATGTTCAGATGCTCAGGATCCTCCAACAAAGTTCCTCAGCTGGTAAATTGAAAGTACTCACTTTCCTCCAAAATACATTTGACATGTATTCGACTTCAATTTCTGTGCTCAAATTCCTCCACTGAGACTCGATCTCTCCACTCCAGTATCAAGCAGACACGACAATCTCGAGGATATAATGACATCTACGGTTTTAATATTGCTCCGTTTAACAAGCCTTATATTGAGACCAATGTTACAATGACCTTGTGGCCCATCCTGGATATAATCCTCAAACTTTGAATCTTTCGACGCCTCCAGTTCATCCTCACATCATATTCGTTCAGCTTTTCAAATCATAAATCTGATGAAGGAATCCTCATACTTCTCACAAAAGTAAATCGTTGCTCCACCTAGTCTTTCCTCCAAACTTCGACTGAAATGAGAACAAGAGTAACATAGGCACCTCAAATTTTCAACATTCTGCTTCAAATGACAAATTACTTATGGAGCTGGTATCTCATCCACAACTGAGAAACCGCTACGGTCTTCAGTACAAGTTGCTAGTGCTGATGGAACTAGCATACGAGGGCTACATACGTCAACCTGAAAGCATGAGATGATACCACATGACAGATTTCGTTTCACCATTACTACGTAAAAGCTTGTACATGGCAGATTGTATCTACATTAAGTGATTCTGAGAGTCAACCGGCGTCCCACAGGGCCCGAGACAGATGATTGGATGGACAGATCAATATTTCTTCGGCATCATGCGTAAGTAGGGGAGTCTACAGCCATTCTTTTGGAATCCACTTTTGAAATACTTCAAGTACTTCAAATCGGGAAACTGAACACAAGCTTTCATCAAACTTGAAGTCCCATACGTCATGCATTCACAGAATTGAAATTTTACGTCGCTACAGGAAGAAAATTGAACCCAACAATGATGCTCACATCCTAGCTCTGGAAGAATACTTACCATCTCCCATCTCCAGACAGCGGTACCTCTCAGCTAGTACACTACTACCAAGATGGTCCTTCTTGAGGCAAAAATTGACTTCAGGAAAGAAATTGATGACTCTCTCCGTTGGAAGTTTAGTGCACTGGTAGAAGACACTAATCTTCAGTGAGGACGACAATGACCAGTTGCATTTATGGCCTGAGGCAGGTCACAGCTTTGGCAATCCTTTCTTCAAAACTCGTCATCGTCCTCTTCAGCAATGTGCTTCGCAAGTTCCTGCTCTTGTTGTTGACGTTCACGACGTTTTTCAGCACTTTCAAGCTCTTTCTTGTGGGCATCGGGAGGAAACCTCAAAGCTTTCACTGCCTCATTGTGCGTATTTAAGCAAAAAGCAATTCTGGAGTGGAAAGCTGTCTGCGGTTCTTGTGTTGAGTAGATATCACCGGTTTCCTTAGACTGCATCCATCCATTCGCATGGTCAACAGTAGCATCAATACCACCATCGCGAATAGCTTTGGTCACAATACTCTCGGCATCAGCCACTGCGGTGGCAGATTGAAGGTGAAGCTTCGCAGCAACGTCTGCAAGTGAAATGCGAGAGTAAGAAATGCTAATGTTACGCAGGCCAGTTCTTATGACATTGTGCCGCAGCCGCACAATCAAGTTTTGAGTTTTATCGGCATGGAAGGTGCTTGAATTCCGTTCAGCTACTGATCTGAATAGCTCAAGATCACCAATTCGAACAGCCTGCGAACACAGATAACAAGGTGGCAAGAGAATTATTTCTTGAGGCCACTTTCCATAAATAACTCTACGCAGGGAGAACTGAACGCCTTTCCGAGACTTGACTATACCGAACAGTTTTAAAAAACAACAGAGGTTGAATTGCATGACTAAGATAGAACCCTTCATGGCATCCTCGCTGTCGCTTTCTCCATTGACCACTTTCATAAAAAGTAATCATTAGATTTTGCCCATACATCCTAAAGAGCATATAGCCCGCGGCCTGGTAAGAGCCCTTCACTCATTACAAAGCAAATTAGGGGCTAGAAGATTACATAAAGCTACATCTAATTCTGCAAGACCAAAACCTGAGAACCGTAAAACAAATTACCAGAAAGGAAGGCATCACTTACATTGGTCAACTCGAAATACGGCCTCAGAGGTTTCTGCATTCCTTGCTGCATGAACGTGGTGCGCTCAGGGATTTCTCCAAGGAGGAGTCGTACGATCACTGCCCACTTGTTGCATTGAATTCGGAAACCGCGGGCAGTGCTGGGAGCTTTCCTGGCTGCTTGAAGTAGGCATTCTTTGGAGTCTGTGTATTCAAGCTGAATCGTCCTTATTCTTCCCAGATAATATAGGTACCGGCAGAGCTGCGGACATAATGTTACCGTCTCAAAAATTATTGATCAAGTTCCAGCAGCATCGACAGAGCAGGCAATTACACACACATTCGTGTGAATGAATAAACAAAGGAAGTAAGGCGGATAATGACACCAGGATATGAATGAAAGGTACCAGATATCAATTAAAAGAAAGAGATATATGCGAACAATGAGAAGACTAGAATACACGCATAACAAAATGCGCACAAAACACCAAACGTAGTGACCAAGAAACAGCTCTGAAGAAATGTTGATGCGAACCATTTTACAAGCTTCACTAATCAATTTGCAGGAATTCCTCCCAAAACATCCACAAACCTGCTGATTGGAATGTGATTCCACACGCTGCGTCTTCGACCGGAGCTTCTCTGCTTGGTCATACAGATTGTAGTGTAGATAATTGCGAAGGAGCAGGTTGAGAAGAGTTTCCTAAACCATCACAAACACATACCACACAGTTTAAATCAAGTTTCAAATTTTCAACTCCCCAGACACGCACAGCATTCAAGTAAGCTACTTAAAGCATTGCTCAGTAAAGGTAGTACCTGTCCCAGTTCATCGTGTCTCAAAGTAGCAGTGCGATGGAGAGCTAATAATGAACTGGCAAGCAACAAAAAACAATGATTGAAATTAGGGTCCGACAGATAAACAAACGTTATACCTCCATGAAGATGCA
Organism: Marchantia polymorpha subsp. ruderalis; assembly: GCA_037833965.1. Lineage (NCBI taxonomy): Eukaryota > Viridiplantae > Streptophyta > Marchantiopsida > Marchantiales > Marchantiaceae > Marchantia > Marchantia polymorpha. The sequence continues at coordinate 8,166,614 of AP031352.1, read as the reverse complement.
TGAGTTGCCATCAAAAACACCGAACTGGCAAGAAAGGGGATGTTTCTCGTATTTAGCCTCCGCATTCTCTCTACTCATGACAGGTGAAACGGAACCCTTTTCTTGGAACGAATTGTAGAGAGAAAAGATACGTGGTTTAGACAACCTAAGACTGAAAGTAGGTAGATTCCCGAAGAAAAGAGATAGAAAAACTATAATAAGAGAGTAGAAATCAACGTCAGAAGTGAATCAGATGAAACAACTATTCTATCTCAAACTTCTCCTACCTGCGGATCTGAGATAGACAACCGGCTAGCTCAAAACTGTAGGAAAAGTAGAAGTAAAGCCGGGCTGCTAACACATCCAAGGTCCTGCGATTGAAGTTCTGCACTCTCTTTATCGCCAGAACTGACAAAGCTTTTGCCTGTATAGAGTAGCCCACGTGACCGTTAACTCAGATCTTCCAGAGGCGATACATTACTTTCAATCTTATGCGAGGAGCAGTTCAATTCATCATCAACACTTTATACGACATAAGCAGGGCGAGCTTAATGCATTGCCTTACCGCCTCGTACTGCTTTTGATCGATGAGAAATATGAGTGTTAACAAGTAAGCATATATTTCTACTTCTGGAAGGAGCGTTTGCTTAGCAGGAGCTTGAGTTTGCCCAGCAGGGGATGGAGCATCAACATCCATGTCTTTATCCTCCTCCTGTCACGACAAAAGAAGAATGTAATTCATGTAAAAAGACCCCTAAAATATCCTCTGCCACGACTTTCTGAGGTGTACTCATTAGTAAATTTTTTGTGTTAACGAGGTGTCTTCTGACCAAAAGAAGCAATTAGATCGAATACAACTGCCTTACCTTGGATAAGTAAGGAACTAAACGCAACAAAGGCTCTGAACCAGCCGGTAGAGTCTGTTGCAAGAATGAAATAAGCGTCGAAGCAGTTAGCTGGCGCCTGATGGCCATAGTGTGCCGCATAACACGAACCATGAGCCGCATTTCCTTTGTTGCCACTCCCTTTTCTACCAGAGCAGCTAGTGTCTTCAGATCTGTCAGAAGGAAGAGACAAGTCCATAATGAAGATCAACAGTGGAGAACATGCAGTTGGCAGTAGACTGAACAAAGTCTCCAGCTGCCCATTCTTTAGTTGAATAAAACTATCATGGGTGCGGTGACACAGATATGTTTCCAAATAATTTGTCGCCCTTTTCCATTCATGATCTGCAGATCTTAGTCGGTATCTCGATGTGTTCAGATGCCCTGCTGGCCAAGGTCAAGTCGAACTTGCCAATTGTTCGTCTGCTCGAACTGTCCGTATATCAGCATCCTGATCCCTAACGTCTCTGTGTCTGTGACGAAGAGCTTTTGAGTCATTTCATTTACGGTAGTTAAAGCATACAAGTTACGGGGCTGCCTTTGGGTAGACGGCAACATCTACCTCTGGGATCGAGATACTTTGGATGTAAGAGGATGATTTTGTTCCTGTATAGTCCTTCTTGTTCCTTTTCCAGCCTTTTGACTGTCATTGCATGGAAGTCCATATTAGGTTTCTCAGTGAACACCATAGTTTCTGTCACAGTTCCTGAGCCTTCAGGATCCTTTTCCAGTCTTTCTGCTTCAGCGGGATAAATGTTCACATTGAGCTTATCACAAAGCGAATCAATTTCTACTGCATCTCCTACATTTTCTTCTTCTCCACGAGAGTCTTCTACCTCTTCAGTTCTCGAGGAGCAACAATTCACCTCGTGCTTGTTTAACACGTCCTCAACAAACTTAATAACCTCGCTATCAGAACGACTGAAGTTTTCTATCCTCCAAATTACTTCCACCTTTGGTAAGAACACCTCCGTAGAAGTCCAGCTAGTTTCACCCACAACGCTGACTATATTATCGGCAATTTCCCCTGGATGGCTGCTTTTACTCCCCATATCCCTACCATCGTCAATTGGCCCTATTAAGGAACTCTCATCGTTCCCCACAGAACTGCTCCCAACTTCCAGCATCTCCTTCAAGAAGATGTTGGAATCAACAAGATCCTCTTTTGCGGAATCCGGCGCCTTCACAGTACATTCACTTTCACTTCCTACTTCCCGACTAGCCGTATCTAGAGTCTCGACAAAGAGTTCACTTTCGGGCCTGACTCCCTTTGTCTTGGTTTCCACTACCTGCGGCGATGTAACCCTGTCGCCTCCTACATCTCCTGAAGTTCCTTCCATAACCAGCTCGAAACAACTGAGCACATCAAAAGAATTTGGGTTCCTCCCTTCCACATCCTGCGAAGAGAAGCTATTACGCGAGAGACTCTGGCTCTTCGCATGCAACACCTCCTTCACAATACTTTCAGTCAGAAACACCGTGTTTTCCAAGACTGGTTTAAATACTCTATTTTCACTTTCAGGTTCGATTGGCGCTTCAGGTACAAAGGTAGGGTAACTAAATACTTGAGCTGAAGATATTTCGGGTATATCGCTTCCATCGACTATCCTTCCACCTAGAGCGCTTTTCTGCTGTTCTAACTGGTGTATATGAAGTCCCTGTTCCTCCACCAATTTCTCTAAAGCTGAAACGTCCTCATAAAATTTCAATTCTCGGAGATGGCTCTCCATTTCCAGTTTCAGGAGATGTACTCGAACCTCTCTCAACTCTGTTTGAAGACTCTCATACAAATTCAGGAGCATCCCTTGACCTTCGGAGGACTCATCCTCCGCATCTTCGCGTTTCGGACTACTCTTTCCAGCTTCACTTTTCGCCCCCGTCTTTGCCTTCCCCATTTTTATTCGAAAAATGGCAGAATGGAAGAGCGAGATTTGCGATTGAAGGAAGAGACAGTATTATAATTTCTTAAGTCCGGACGACTACACTCTCAAGCTGTCAGAAAATCGAGAAACTTTTTCTTCATCCAAAACGGGTAACATCGATAGTATGAAGGAAAATATACTTCTCTTTTTTAACCTAAATCCGTCCTTCCGTGACAAGCTATGAGAAGGGGCTGGTGACGCCACGACACAGTTCCAAGCAAAAGGCATGTGCCGCGTGAGAATAATTCGACATGCTTGGCACTGCCTGGGAAAAAAGCCGTCTCCCACCAGAAGGCTTCAGCCTATGCTCTCGAGAGACGCACCATGGCCGGGTTGCACAGGCATGCAACCATGGACGATAAACACGAGGAAGATGATGGACGCAACGTGAGGCTTGCAGGAAAAGAAAAATAAGGGTTCAAGTGGCCCGGTCAAAATGGGCAAAAATTGAAGATGCACCTGAGAGCATCGAGCACGATCGACAACAAGCAACCAAACCCTAACGCTGCTCACACACCATCTATGCTCTAGAAGATGTTGAAGTGGACGTCAGTTTCGAAAGCATCTCCGAAACAAATCATCTTCAAAAGGTGTGTCGTCGTACGATCGCAGTATTCATACGAGTTACCGACGAGTTGTATGCAACGTTCCACGACTTCCTACTCACTAAACCAGACCACTTCAAACACACTCCGGTGGCAATTTCGCAGCTCAAGAAACCAGACTTGTTCAGAGTTTGATCCACACCCGTCCATTTTTCTTTAACATTTTCCCCGATTCTCCCATCCAATTCACAAACGATGGAACAGACTGCAATCAAAATATCTCCGATCAGGTATTTCAAAATCTCAAATACATACGGGTAATGTGGGGCACAGGCGGCGGAGGAGCAGGCTGATCCGCAGCTGATGTAGTGCCCGAGTCCTTCATTTCGATATCCAACCCCATCGTTCCTCCCTCCCTTCTACCAAGTTTCCTGTGCGGAAGAAGTGGAATCACCCCGCCCTCGCCCTCACAATCGACCGACGAACCGAGTCTTGCACCACAAAATTTGCCCGAGAGCGAGCAATACACGAAGAACGATATGAGCAGTCTGTCGAGGCGGGCCACTGAAGCAAGCCTCCGGATGACGGGTGCCCCAAGCTCTCAGTTGCTATTGCGCATCACGGGCTGAGTTCCGCCCTCTGCTTCGCTGCTCTCTTGCCGCAGAGAAGTACGGGTCTGGCAACGGGCTCCGCGATTCTCTAACTCACTAGCACCGACGAGTTACTGAACCCACTGTACAGTACACTCCACCATTGTTGCATACGCGGGCCACGGGCGACTGTGCATCGCGGGCCGGGCCGGGCCGGGCTACTACCATTTCGTATTGCTAACTCGTGATTGGTGCGTTTCCTCCCCTCCCGTCCTGATTCATTTAAGTTTTCTCGACCATTTACGTGCACTCCGAGTGGAGGGTATTCGGGTGAAAGCTCTCTTCTTGGCCTCTTCCTCTTACGCCCGGCGTGATTTTTCAGATCGCGAAGCAATCTCGAATGGGTTGTTGAAGCTCTGTAGAAGCTGTTGCCATAGGGCGCTTGTTGCGATGAGAGTGTCGAGCGCAGTCTACATCCCCGATACATTCGAAATCGCATGGCTGCGAAAGCACAAGCATCTACTCCTTACGGAAACTTAGGTGTGGAAGTGTGGGTTTCATAATTTTAAACACAGGCAAATCGGTTAAACGCATGAGGTAATAATTCTCTATACTTGAACAATGGGGAATTCGATTTTGCACTGCACAGGATATGAATTGGTAGGTCTGGTTGCACAGAATTGATCCGAATGACATTATCATCTTCAGATGATAAAGTTCAGGGAAACTTCTGCATATCCAAGTATTTATATATATGAATTCAAGTTTTCAATGAGGCCACAACGACATATGAAGGCTCGTCGTTCAATACCTACTGGTTGGGCTAGTTTCTTATGGATGGCAACAGTAAAAGTTGTGCCACGCACGAAGGCACAAGTTTTACGTATATTCAATGAGATGACTGTTACATAAAGAACTAACATAATGTGGTGTTTCAACACACAATAAAAACTCCAGTCTTATTCTGGAGATCAAAACCACATGAGCCTTTAGCAATAAATTGATTCCCTCAAAGGCGTCTCGTAAAGGTACAATATCTAAACCTAACATACTTTTAGAATCTTGCTATTCTCCACAATGTTCCAGTAACCTGTAATCTCCTCACTAAACTTTACAAAATGTCAACGCTTGGCATAGGTCACGTTTACATTTAACCAAGAAAGGAATGCTCATTCCCTGCCATATTGATTACAAGGGGTTCTCCCACTCCGGACAAAGCAGAAGTTTTTCGATCGACACACATAAGCTCGTAACATCAGCTCTTCAGGTGGATCGTTATGATTCCTCAAACGACCAAAACAATCTCGTTCGAGCTTCTGCTTCGCTGTATTCCTGTGTCCTCATCCTCCGGATAGCAATACTACAATCACCTCAATTGGTTAGGAGTGCAATTTATAGAAGGAACTTGTAACAGACTGTGCTACATTCATTCTTTGCATCATATAGGTGAAAAGGTGAAAGGGCTCTTCACCATATAGACATCACGGTCCACTAGTATGAACATCAGTACAGCTCTTCCTTACCCTCCAGCAACAGATGGCCACAAAGCACAGCATCCCTAAAGAGGTCAGACATCCGATTTCTGTGTGGACAAATTTCTTCCCGTTTCACCTAACCTTCCTGCTTGAAATATACTACGAGTTTTCTTAAATGAACCAGTGAGGAAATGAAAGCAAAAATTTGTGCTTGTTTTCATCATTACCTGCTGAAGATTTAAAGAATTTGGTGACACTATTCACGACAGCACCAATGTGAGCACTTTCTCCGCATCGTGCGCCCTCCTGAAAGTCTTTCTAACATCTATCTACTACCGTGCATTGCCAAAACTGGCATGATAATGAGGTAAGCGTCCATCCGCAAGGCGAGTATAGCCATTATTGAGCGAGTTGCCTGCTTTAGCTCGCACAACCTTTCGTGCCTTATCCCTCTCTTCTTGTTCTCGGACAAGTCTCTCTGCTCTCAGATCCTCTACGGATTTTTTAGATTTTGTAGACATTGATGACTGTTGCTCCACACTATCTGCAAAGCCAAAAGTAGATACATCGGTACAACTTCAGTTCCATAACGAGTTTCAAGGCTCTAGCATAGGACTGAAGGCATCATGTATTCCCCACAAAAAAGTTCATAACCCAATTGCTGTTAGGGTTTTCCACCAGGAAGCGGTGATCACTGATTTGTTACATAAATTGAAACTAAGGAGTTCTATGTCTTGTCTGAGTTTTTTCACTGTTTGAATGCCAATCAAATTAGTAGACAGAAGGAATGAAAGCAAGTAGCTAGAGACGACAGCGTAAGCGTGCATCCAGAAGGCTAAAATGAAAAGTACCGTGTAAACACAATTCAAACACGCAATACGAATTTTAGTCAGAATGAAGGAACATACATGCCTGTGAAAATCAAAATTCGAGAGAGTGTAGGGTTCATCCAAACATCACAGATACAATCGCTTAATCTCCAAATGACCACGATAAAGATGCAGATACACATGTGCTAGGTTACTACAGCCTACACTCCCACAACGGAACACCAGTGCGCAAACTCTTTCAAAGTCGTGGCAAAGGGTGTCAAACAACTATCCAAGGAATCAGACAGATGTGCCAAGCTTCTTTGTGGCTTTTTCGAGATGTAGATAAGCGTGATCTAATTCTCAGCCAAACTTTCCAACCAAACAATGTTCTTTAGTCTGAAGCAGTCTGAAGGTGAGCGGAAAAACTACTCACCAGAACATCTCGATTTGTTTTCTGTTCGCACTTCGTTTTCACCACGTGTTCTCTCGACCATAAAGCTTTTTATCAAGTACCAGGGCTTTTTTCCGTTCTTACCAACAGCCCCATGACCTAGTCTGTAATTATCGTCGGCTGGTTCTCCGGTTGGTTTTCCATCCTTCTTCTCCAACTGCCTGTCTCTATGGTCCTGAAATTCTCTCTTTCCTTTTTTTCCTCTACTTACGTCTTTCTGATCTTCTTCCTTCGCCCGAACCTTTCCCTGCCCTTCTTTCTCTCTGGCTTCATACTCCGCAAACAAGTTAATATGTCGTGGCCTCTCCGCCTCATCTTTTGAAGCCAATGTCCCTTCGACCGAAACGGTACCTCGCACGACGATCGCTCCTTGGCTCTCATTCTCATTGATGGAACTCGGACCCCCGTCGACTCGTCTCCTCTTCGACTGGGCACCTTGACGCAATTTTTCCAACTTAAACTCCGTTTCTTCTCTCCTGGCTTTCTGTTGCCGTATGGCTTCCTCCCGAGCTGCTTCTTCCTCATCTTTCCTCACCTTCTCGCGGTTTTCAAAATTGTACACATTCCATCGTTTCTGTGGGAGAATATTGAGTCCTCCATGACCACCCATGACGATTCCAAAATCACTAGTTTGAACAGAATTGGGGTTAGTTCTCGATCGCCAAAGGGATCGTCCAGAGCCCAAAACTCAAACAATTTCCACCTCCCTGCGCAAGATTCAAGCACACCAGCGCCAAGGACTTGTACGCTGACTACAGGTCGTCGTGCTCAATCTCAACATCTGCGATAATATTCTAACTGCACGATTTCATGCCAGTCACTCTGTTTTCCGGTGCCGGGCAATCTCCACATTCCGTGAACAGCAAGCATTCTCAAAAGCTCGTAAACTCATTCCAATAATGAGCCAACCACGCGAGGAGATGCGAACTACGTTGAGACTGGGAAAAAAAATCATTTTGGAGCATCAAATATCCATCCACCGCCGGCTGGCCATGGGCTATGAATTTTCACGTCGATACCCCTTTAACATCTTCTTACCATCGACATTCATTACTACACAGTTAAACCTCCCCATAGTGTCACCTCTTGTGAGTGACATCCTCCCATTAGTGACATGAAAATGAAGAACCATTAGTTTCTAAAGGTTAATTTTATCCAATAATAACAGTACGTCACTATTGTTAATAGTGTCATTAGATTTTTCAAGAGTGACTATGTCGACCTTTAATAGCTATCATAATTACCAAAAGTCTTTGTTCAGAGTTAAAGTCTACTTTCGGAGCTTGCTGATTGGTCTATCCCAAGTCTTCTCAGTGGTTACAATATTCTCAGACCTTGAATCCGTGTCACTGATCAAATGATGTGAGCGAAGAAGTCTACGTCTGTCTCTGCTCACTCATTGCAATCTGGTTGTGCGATGTTTAAACCCTTGTGGGAAGAGTGCTGGAAGGAATATGAGACAAATCGAGTGGAAAGAAGAACAGGTCGGTTCTGCCAGTGGAATATTTTCACGCCTTTTCAAGTTGGTCAGGATGGAGCCAAATCCATGAGGAGGAAAACAAGTCGAAAGATTTCAATTTTCATGGGTGGCTCCGGGTTGATTCAGAAAATCCAAAATTTCCAACTTCGTCTTCACGTCCAAACAACGCTTGCGTTTAGACATGTGTGAATAAAAACGGGTGTAGATTAAGAAAGAGAAAAAACTCCCTCCAAACAAGTACAGATTGCGTTGAGAGAGAAACGACTACCTAATGCATAACAACTGCGACAGATTGTAGCGAGAGAGAAAGAAACGCCCCCAAGGCACTATGACAGATTTGTTGAGAAAGAAAGAAGCGCCCACCGAACGCAAATAACGCGGGAAAAGATTAGATATCCTCTTGTGAGTGACACCTCCGAATAGTGACATAAAACCCTATAACGGTTATGTGTCACTATTGGGAGGTTTAACTCTGTACTTGTATTTTATTATTAAGATTGACATGAAGTCTAGACTCCGATCATATGAAACATCTGTTTTCCAACTAATTATTTTCAATATGTGTTTAGATGCACTAACTTCACTTCATGACTTTTACACACATACAGAGTTAAAGCTCCCGATAGTGACACATAACCGTTCTAGGGTTTTATGTCACTATTCGGAGGTGTCACTCACAAGAGGATGTCAAATTTTTTCTCGCATTATTTGCGTTTGGTGGGCTCCTCTTCCTCTCTCGCTGCAATCTGTCACTGTTGTTATCCATTAGGTGGCCATTTTCTCTACAATCATTTGTTGCGTCTAATGGATGGCTGGAGAAGTATTTGAAGCGCATTTCAACGTCGAGTAAGAGGAGGTGTGGAGAACATAACAACATTAGTGTCATGGAAGTGGAGAAATGTCTGCAACAAATTCGTGAAATGTTATGCGACGTACCACTCGAATGCATCATTAACATTAACGAGTCAGCTTTACAGCATCGCACGACGTCATCAAGATCGTACTGCACAGTCAATTCAGATGGTCGTGGAGTGAAGCGAAGTAAAGAACGAATTACAGTGACGCTTAAAGTTAGTGCTTCATGTGAAAAGTTCATCACGCAGGTGATCACGAAGAGTGCTCGTCCACAAGCTTTGAAAGGTATTCCTCACATAAGTAAGGCGTTTGGAATTATTTATGATCATCAAGCTAAAGCTTGGCAGTATACATCTTCCTACATGCGTCTGCTTCACAAGTACAACAAAATTGCCAAGGACAGAAACTGCATCTTCTACGTACTTTAAGACAACTGTTCGTATCACGTTTGTGCGTCTAAGATTTTAGACCCATCGGGATCAACAGAATCTTTTTTCAGGTTTGAAAATTTGTATATCATTTTTTTTACTCCAAATAGTACTAGCGAATGTCAACTTCTGGATCAAGATGTCATACGATCTTTTAAAGCTCATTTTCGTCGTGCTCAGCTTAATCATTTAATGTCTGAGTATGAGATGTGACAGGCGAGTGAATGTGCTTCTTATTCTCAATTTCCGATCAACAATCATACCCATCTCCGGAATGTACTTGGTTGAGTAAAATCTGCGTCGGATAGTATAGATGTGTTTTGTTAAAGCCAACTATCTACCTCTTGTATCTAACGTAATTTCAAATCATGATATAGATAGATACAGTAGCAGCTCAAATCAGGCCGTGGATGATTTGATGAAAACTCTTCAAGAAATTTGACTCAACGATTTTTTTTCAGCGTCCTTGGATCTTGATGACTCAACGATTCTTTTTCAGCGTCCTTGGGTCTTGATGACTCAAGTATAGAAGTAGTTGTTGAAGAGCTTATTGACCTTGATGTTGTTGATGGTACTGGTGATTATTATATTGACAATATTAGCATTGTCAAATCGGTTTTAGAGCAACATAATCTCTTGCACAGTGATAGTGAGGATGATTTTGGTGAGATTTCGCCTTTGGTGACAGTAGAGCAAGCGAATCAAGCAATCACTGACTTGATTGAATTATTTTCTATCGAATCGTTTTTATCTACAGAATTATAGAGTATGCTGCTTTGCAATCTCCAAAGACCTCGTCGTCCTTTGATACATCAACAGAACATTGAAAAATTTAGAAGGTTGAGACAGTCGACAATCACACTGTAAATTGTATTTCTATGATTCGATATAATTAATTTTCAACAGTGCTAGTTTCCATATATGTACCTTGCTTGCTAACTAATTAGTCGTCTAAAACTCCATGAAAATTTTTGTATTGCATATTCGTGAATATCGAGATGTTAACACCACAGTGATGATGAGTATGGATGTTTAGTACAGAGATTAGTACAGTTCTGTACCTGAGATTTTGTGGATGAATGTTCACTTTATGTGTTTACAGAAAGTGAACAGTGAAGTGTTTTTGTGTTTACACTAGCCTTTCAGCTTGTTATTGCTGAAATTTGTTTCCGTTCCTGATACTGATGTAATTCAGATGATGCTTACAATTGGCTTTAGATCAGCAGTTGTTTTTGGGCCATATAGAAAGTTCACTTTGTAACTAATCAATCTCATTTGGCCATATCATCTAGAAGATGAAACAACATTGATCAGTACATTTTTCATAAATGCTTGCCCATAGTCTGTAGTGGACGGAGAAACAGAATTGGAGACACATTCAATTTTCTGAACTTCATAAACTTGAGTTATATCTGTTATTATGCCTCAAAGGTTTGCAGTAAAGAATAGTCCGATATAGAATGGCCTCAAAAGATGCATCATGCAGAATAACGAAGTAATTACAATATGAACTTTGAACATATGTTCACCTTAGAATTATACAAGACATAGCTTCGTTTGCTCATGACCCAGTCAATATACATATCTGTATGTTCACCTTTTGATAGGAATGTTAAATTGCTCGTGTTTCAGCAGAAGCAGATATATCTATGTTTGAAATTTGGGTAGTTCTACGATATAGTCAATATAAAGCAAAGATCTAAACTAGAGTCAATACAGACAGAAAGTCTGTACTATGAAGGTGCTCATGAACATGTCATACAAATTGTGAACATATCTGAACTTGATCGTCAGTTCAAAACCTTGCTACAGATCTGTATTGCGCACTTAACTTGAGCATGATGGAGCACTGAGAGAAGCTTTCATTTCAATCAAGAGTTGGACTTTTAAATGTAAGGATAGATCAATCAACAAGCTTTTATAGAAGACTTTTAACTCTAAACAAAGACTCTTGACAATTATGATAGCAATTAAAGCTCAACACAGTCACTATTGAAAATTCTAATGACATTATTAACAATAGTGACGTACTGCTATTATTGCATAAAATTCCCCGTTACAAACTAATGGTTCTTCATTTTCATGTCACTAATGATGTCACTCACAAGAGGTGACACTATTCAGAGGTTTAACTCTGTATGATGCATTATTGTGACTTGTTTATTTCACTGTTGCAATAAAACCTTTAGGCTTGATGAGGTGTGAACTTGCATCTTTATGAAGCAAAGAAGAGAAGAAAAAAGAGATGTCTTTCATATGATGAATTTAGCTTGATTGTCATGTCGAATGTCATTTAGTCATTATAGATTGTTTGAAGTGAAAGATTTTGATGTTTGTTCATTTTTAATAGATTTGAGATGAATTTAGCTTGATTTTCATGCCAACTCTCATTTAGTTATTATAGATTGTTTTAAGTGAAAGATTTCGATGTTTATTCATTTTATGTAGATTTGATATGAATGTAGCTTGATTGTCATGCCAAATGTCAATTAATTATTATAGATTGTTGGTAGTGAAAGATTTTGATGTTGATTCATTTTAAATAGATTTGCAAATTGAACTTTTTAGAGTACAATCTACTCATAATAACAAATAATTTGTTCTATATCTATGCATCAATGTGGGTTTTATGTGTTGATTAATTGTTCAAAAGTGTTCAAGAAAGATTAGAAACAAAATTTGAAAATGAAGTAGTAGTATGTGAGATTTCAAACTTTTTAAGAAATAAAGACATTCACGTAGCTTGCAAATTGCACCATACAGGGCATTCATTTTTTGCCAATTTACTACCTTATGTTTGTGCTACACTAGATAGCAAACATGTGTTGGGTTAATCTCAAAGGTACTCAAAACATAGTGGGTCTTTCCGAAGACCATGCATGTTTTTGTTGTGGAATGTATATGCCAAGTGCTGAATCTGTTGTGAAGTTTTTAATTAATTTTTTAGACTCGGCGAACAAGTAGTCTTGTCCAAGTTTTAGATTCGCTCCTTCCATTTTGTCTGATAGTGAAAGTTTATCTACCTTAGAAGGTTATCTTAAGTTTAGCATGTCGTGTATGGGCTTTAATGGGTTGATGGGATTTAATGGGTTGAGAGTCTTCTTGCGAAACTTACTTAATCCTAAACTTACTAGGGTATGTAAAATGACTCTTTATGAGGTATTGTGAGCTCTCGGAGTGACTCGGATTGACTTGTGGTCTGAGCTCCTATAAGAAGGAGTCACAATTTAACTTGGATTATCGGATGTTAGTAGTTTTTTTCTTCCAAATGTACTCACATTTTGATTTCGTAACAAAACTTAATGGAAACAATTTTGAGTGATGTGAACACTTTGATATAGAGAAAGAAGGGATCCTACTCTTGGGATTGCTCAAAATATATCTAGTACCAGTAAGCTAGGCTTGCTCTCAGACGTTTGACTCTATGTGTTTATCTTTGTACCTTTGTTATAGGCGGATGTTGGCGGAGGGATGTGGGAGAGCTGTGCCTTTGTTATATGCGGATGTTGGCAGAGGTACGTGATAGAGGTGTGCCATTATGTTTGTATGCTCAACAAGTTGATACTCCTTGTGCATCATTCGTTGGGATTTCCTTTTGCTTGTGGGACTGTCTCTATCTACATAAGAAGAGCAAGTTTTCTAGCTCAAGAACTCGGGTGATCTATTGTATTTCCCTAGAGGATAAATATACAAATTGAATCTCCTTGATGGTGCTGAAATATGAATACATGAACTGAATTTGGAATTGAAAATGGATTTAGCACCAAAAGTCTCCTCTTCGATTGTCACTATACCCTCATCAAAAGCCAACCCATAATGATAGCAAAACTAAGTGGACAAAGGAAAATCATATTGTAGATAAGGGCAACAAGATTATGTGGTAGCATATGAATTTGTAAAACAGATAGTCGAGTGTGTCAAAGTAAATGAATTTGTAGAAGGGTGGTCGATTGTGCCAAAGTTTGAAATGACGTTATTCTTGTAAAGCCCATCAGCTCGCTATTTTTGAGGAAGGAGTTAGCTCTTGTCAATAAGTCCGCGATTAACATGCAGTCTTCAAAGAGATTCAAATTGTCATCAAGAATGCAGCAAGGTCAATATTAACCTAGAGTATCTTGACAAACTTTCAAAATTTCAATTCCTAGCTTGGATCGCGGAGTATCAGTTGCTCCAATGGAGGTAGGATCCTATCATTTGTGATTGTAAATGAATTGATCCTAGCTCCATTGTTCCAGCTTGTTAGATTTAGGATTGCAAATATCTGTGTTGTGTTTAAAATAAGAGTTGTTCCTTTCATCGACAATAACTGGATTAGTTTTCTACATTTTTCATAATGTCAGGTTTAATAATTTTTGTCTTTTGTTTTTGTTATATTTTTGTGAAAGTGAATCTGCGTGAATACTTTCATAACAATATAGACGAAAATATACATGTGCAAATATGTCATAGATAGCAGATTCTACAATAAGTAATCGCATTGTATTTAGAGCCCAGATCTTTGTGAGATTTCTCTCCGAATAGAAGTCAAATTTTGATTATAACTTGTTGATGGCAAGTAGATAATGTAGACACATAGATTCATAAGTTGATTATAATATTTTTTAATATTATGGTTACAAAAAGAATGTAATTGATGATGCTTTGCAAGCAAAATTTGTATTAGATGCTACACAGACGTATTTAATAATGTCTTGGTGCATTTGTGATTTTAGTATTGATTGTTTACTCTTGTTTATGCTACTCAAACAAGAAATTACGGGGAAGATAGAGTTTGGATGGAAAAATGTCTTGTTCATTGATTCCCTAGGCTAATTCTTCCTTTGTTGTCGTCTTGATTGACAACATAACTCCACTAGTAGAGTCATATTAGATGACGTCAAACTTTCTGTGTATAGCTCCAATGCTCACAAATCCAGCGTGGTTTGTTTTGATACAACTCTTTTCTTTTATCGTTTGTGAACATCGTGGAGTCTTGGAGTGCCTTATATCGCTTCGTGTTGTTTTTTTTCTTAGATTGCAAAAATGACATATTATGATTAGGGGAACTTTTAAAATTGTTGATTGGTTCATAAAGGTTCATCAGACGGCTACTCACTTGACTTTCTTCTTGAGATCTTTCTTGTTCAATAGTAGCAAAAATACAAAGTTAAGGAGGTGAATTTTTTCATAGGTAATAATTCTTACCGTTAAAGTACGATGCTGGTAGAAAACTCGAAGAGAAATCAAAAGTCGGACATTGTAATTTGACAATAGAAAAAAGAGCGTGTAGATTCAGGCGGGAAAAATAGAAGTTGCAACTTAGGTAGGCGTGATGCTTTGACTTGAGCGAGAAAAAAGTAAAAACTTGTTGACTCATTGACACGGGTGGAGCAAAATACAACAAACTCGTTCTTCTTTCGGATGATGAGGATTTTGAAATTGCAGTCTCAACAACAAGCAAAAGCTAGGCAAGTTCATAGGTGGATTTTATATAGAAGGAAAAAATGACAATTTCAATATTCACCGGGATGAAAAACTAAGATTCATGGCATTTTTTAAAATAAAAATAATAAAAGAGCGTAACAAAAATTCATGTATAGGAACATGGAGTAAAACCTTTAATAATTGGGTTTCATTTTTGCCAAATTTTTTTTGAATGCATGTCGTCTTAATTGTACGAGAGACTGTTTGTTATTACCAAGTTTTTTAAGTAACATTTGAGTGTAATATTGATTACTAAGTTTGAAAAAATTTATTCTTATAAGATATTTATTTGTGAGCTTAGCCAAGTTAAACAAGGTTGGTGAAAAAATTGAAGTATTATAATAATAGAATACAAAATTTGTCTGATTGTATCATTTGAAGCTTGTGTGCACAAAGATATAGTGTTAAAAAACTTCTTTTAGGAAATAAATACACTTGTGGTAAAATATATTGTGATCAAAATTGATGCTCAAATTATTTCAACAAGTAAGGTATGAGGGTGTGGATATTTTTTAGAACAAGTCATCCGAATTGCCGAAAGGAGGTAGATCAGTTTAAACTTTAAAGTTTAAAGTTAAAATGGCACAGAAAGATATTGCAAATGTTCATCATAACTCAATTCAAATTCTAGCATTGAAAAGTACATCTCATCCATCCAACACTCTTTCAAGAATGGTTGTTGCTATGGAATAAATTGTGTTGCAAATGACACAATTTAACTTTTTTTTTCCTTTCAATTGCACATTTTTTGCAATAAGGACAATATTCAAACAAGATACAATATTACACTTGCAAAAAAATGGGCCACATTTTCAAAGATTTTTCAAATTGTGATGCATAGGAAGGTTTTTCATCAAGATGAGTTTTTTTTGCAGATGACAAAGAAAAGTGTCAAGTGAATCCGTTAGAGATTCAAGATGACATTGAGTAGAAGATGATTTTCAACAATCTTTGCGCAATTAGGTCAATGTAATGGCAACAAAACAAAGACAAGAAGAAGCTCAACCGCCAAACGTGTGAAGGAGATGGAAAGACATAAAGGATTTAAAAAATCTTGATGAAGATGATTTGGTTTTAAGGATTTTTCAATATTCAAAAATCACAATTTATACTCAACTTTGGATTATTTGGGAGGTAAAAAAGCGGGTATTGTCATTTGAAAACTTGTGGCAATGTCTTCATCATTTCATAAAAATTTGAGAAAAGGTGTATTTTGAAATGTTTTTTTTACTTGTTGCGTAAGTTTATTCATCTTTTTTGACTTCAATTACAAGGATGTGCAAAAATTTTTCTTGCATACACACAGGATTGAACTTGTACAAAATACAAAGGCAGTTAGGCAAAAATCTTATTTATAAATTTTAAATATGACAAAGTGATGAAAGTAGGATTGGACAAATTATTAGATGTTCATTCAATTAAGGAGAATACCAAATGACTACTTTTCATCACGTTGATTTTAAAGAAGATTGTAAAGTTGAGTATTTGTGTGAACTACTAGAAATTCAATGATGTCGTGCGACTCGGTGTTGTCATACATCTTATACATACATAAGGAACAAGAGTGTACACACACAAAGGTATCACAACAAAGACTTAACTCTAGTGATGGAACTTGGAGCCAGCTAGCATCGTTAGAACCCGTGTACAATACTTCAAAATTTTCACTGAAATTTGTTTCAATTTTCATCGGCTCAAGCTCTAGCAAAACAACATATTATATCGCATAAGAATCACAACCTGATGGAATAACAGTAGTAGAGTCATAGTGCTATAAGGATATACAAATAAACATTATCATAAACATAATATTTGTCACCAAAATGATAAGAGATGAAATAGGTTAACCATATGATAACTCACAGTAACCTCAATTGTCAATTCTTTGAGTGAAAATATGATGTACCAACCTCATTGGTAACACAAAATCCGTAGAATAGTCGAGCCAAACAATCTCACTACAATCAGAGACGTAGAGTCCAAGCTAGCGGTAACTAACAAAACATTCTACGCGGAAGTCTCAACTCAACAAACTAACAGTTCTTTGAGATTGCCTCAACTATACTCCCAATGGAACATTGATCCAACCTACATGTTACCCGCGTCTCAGCATTACTCGCGTCCCAACGTCTATCGACTCGAATCCAAACCAATGTATCTACACATGACAATGATGTTACAAAAAGTGTCAATATATCATTCATTTGTGACAAGATTTTAGAGTAGATGAGGAATCATGAATACATATATTAAATGTCATTAGATGAAAAATACGATAAATGATCAATTGAAAATCATATTCACATCATCATGAGACATCTTTTGTTATGGAAAAAAATGTCATTTAGACTCTAGAATGATTCAATTATTTCCAAAAGACTAATGAATACAGTTTTGAAATTTTACTTAAGACATTTTGTAAGAATATCTTACAAAATGAATGATATTAGAAATTACGGAAATTTGGCCTCTCACTTTGAGAAATTAGAGAAGTTTTTTGAATGAATCAAAATTTACACTCAATTTTTTTTAAAAAAATTTGTGTCGTTGATTGGTTGATCACATACTTTTCAATGATGAGATTGATACCAATCTAGAAAAAATAGATGCTATGTTAGGAGCAACATTTGCTACTACCAAACGTGGAATTATAGACTTATTCAAAACTATAAGTTATTAGCGCTGATTCATTGAGTCGTACTAGTTAGAGTCGTGGAACTTTAACTAGGTTTTTGAAGTATGATGCTCCTTCTTCGCAAACAACATCGTAGACGTTTGAATCTTTTGAAGAATTATAGCAAGTACTGCTTTAGCACCAATTTTACTAACTCCGAATTGAGAGAAATTGTTCTTAGCTTTTACATATGCATATGGAAAAGAAGTGGATGCAATGTTAATACAATTGGATGAGGAAGTAAACAGTCATCCCATCTACTATGATAGTAGACAACTCCCGTCCACAGAAATGAATTACACGATAACGAAACAAAAAGTACTAGACATTATCTTTGTTTTGAACAAATTTGAACACTACTTACTTGTTATGTTTGTAATTTACCATCAAGCTACTCACTTGTTTACTACTACTTACTTGTTTTTTTTCTCAACAAACCAAACACTAAGGGAAGAATTGTACAATGTATAATTTTGCTTGAAGAATTTGACTTGGAAATTATATTAAGTCAGGTACAAAATATGGGAATGTGAAATAATCATAAAATTTAACATGTTTTGTATTTTTTTTATTGAATTTTTAAACTTTTACAAGCATAAAACTTGATTTAGTTGGTTAAATTTCCTAAAAAAAATCTTTCCTTGCTAGATTGCCAAACATAAGATTATTTTTAACTGTATTATTTTTGAGGTTTTGAATAAATTCAAAATTTTTCATAACAATATTAATGATAAAAATTTATGAACTGATATTATGAAATCAATTTTAATTGGGTTATTTTAGAATTTTAATATAAAATATTTTTATTGATATAAAAAATTTCATTTAATCATAAATAAAAAATAAAAATTGCTTGAAGAAAAGTTACTTGATTGTTTTTATATGATATCCCAAATGTGTGAATTTTAGAATTTATTTAAGTTCACAAGAAAAAAGTAATTTGCATGTCACCCAGTTGTAGGATGAAAATGCTCATGTTTATAACTCATGAACTCATACGAGTTTATCTCACATTAGTGACATTCACTTAAAAAAAATTGTTGCTATAAGCCAATTTCTTTAACTCATGAAAGCTCATACGAGGTTATCTCAATTAGTGACATTCACTTTTAAAAAAATTGTTGGTATAAGCCAATTTCTTTAAATTTGGTGATTCTTTCATTTAAGTTATATAACATTGAAATTTAGGAGAGAATGCAAAAGAAATAACTGATAGAAATGGTAAATAACGAATATATCGTATTGTAGGATGTGGTATTGATTCTTCCGTGACACATGTTAGCTGTTGGAAATGAATGCACGTTGCATTAAGGTTCCCTAAGCCCTTACATGTACGTTGACGAATAATATAATCTATTCGACAAATACATATTTTAATTGGAGATATACATATTTATCGTCACAATTTGGAACGTAAGTACATGCTACCCATTTGGTTTGATCAGGAAACTACTTGAAGCAGACCCCATACGGTTCCTTCTCGGTCACATCCAATATGCGATCCTTGGTAGACGCTTTGGTCACCTATGGGGTGTCCTGTTAGCCGCATTACTTGGTTCATACCATCATCCCCTACAAAGTAACATGCGATCAGAGTTTATGAGGAAAGTGGAGGAAAAGTGACGTGGACACTCTTAAAAATTTATGGTTAGCTTGATAAGTGCCAAACAAGATGTTATTCCTGGAGAAGGACACGCGGCGAGTGCAATTTGTAAGTTTTGCAACTACGACTCGCCATTTAACTTTGTTCATGCCCTGTTGCAAGTTCAGTTATTTCCAGATGTACATAGTTTTGCCAACCAGAATGGCCCTGGTTAGTCCCATGTGACTGAAATTTGCAAGTTAAAAAAAAATTATATTCACAGGTTTGTTTAGAGTTATTTACGTACTGAACCTTTTTAATTGCAATTCCCAACAGACTTGCTTAAATATATTCACTTACTGAACTTTCTAAAAGTGCAATTTCTACTTTTTAATTGCAATTCCCACCAGACTTGCTTAAATATATTCACCTACTGAACTTTCTAAAAGTGCAATGTCTACGTAAACTGCATTCGTAAAGGTGTTACGTCAGCGCAGGCAACCCGAAGGGCAGCTAGGGTGGCTACTACGAAGGTGTAGGACTCGGAGAGTGTGGACTGTGCAGCAGCAGTTGGTGATATTTGTGCCCAGGGCCGATCACGGGATCACATTCCGGTACATGGTCGTTCGAGCAGTCAGTCGTTCCAGGAGCTGCTTTTCCTGTGCGAAATCTTATTCCAGCGTCCCCAGGACGCCGATACACAATCTGCGGTTCTTATAGTCTTATCTTCCGACCTCGGCTACTATAGGAAACGCGATTATTTCCATCAGATAAGGAGTGGTCGTCTCTCACTAACCGCACAGACAAGTTCGTACCGGTGGACGAGCGAAGGCTAAGCCCAGCCAACCCAACCCAACCCAAGCCCAGTCAGGCCTGAGCGAAGGATCAGCGAAAGACCAGCAACGCTAAGGTAAGCCCCCGCCCGACGAAAGAAAAAATAATCAAGCTCCAAATCAGGATCGAGGTCAGCCAACTTAATTATTCTAAGACAGGCCGAGCTAACCATAGTAAATAGATGAGGAGGGACGATCCGAAACAAGGCCAGAAGCAAAGGAATTATGAAGGAGGGAAGATATTGTTCAGAGTGCAGGTTTGAGCTTTCTGCAGATCGACGAAGCGAGCACATTACTGCGCCGCACGATGCAACAAATCGATGCAATGAGGCGGAAATATTCGCATATGCCCGATTCGAGGAGCAAGCGTAGATACCGAGTGTGGTAGCGGAGCTGATTTGCGCGGAGTAAATAATCGCCATGTTCTTCTGAGAGAGGAGCAGGAGTCGAGGTTGGACATGACGCGCACGGGCAGAGGACCGGGAAGCAGAAGGTGTGGTTGATGTCAGCATCGAGCAAGAAAGAAAGAGAGAGAGAGAGAGAGAGAGAGAGAGGGGAAGCGAGAATCGTCGTGAATCGAACTTATCTGAATTGTTCGGACGTTTTTTTAACACGGAGAATGTGCGATAAGAGGAGCATGGCGGGATGTGGTCGAGTCTTGAGGGTATGAGGATTGCCGGAGGGCTTATGGCTGCGGTAGGGGATGAGACGCTTCATGTCGTGGCCGCCGTGTGGCGAGAATTGTGATGGCTACGTGAGAGGTTCTATTTTGCTAGAAGTGCGTGTTCAGGAGGCGTGTGGAGATGCATTTTGATTCTCGTGCTGGTGAATTATGTGACCCCTGGTGGAGTTGAGCGAGAAGGATTCTTGGCTTTCACAATGGTCGGGATTTTAGTGCACTCTGTGCCCGTATGGCGGAGCTCGGATGGACTTCTGAGTCCAGCTGCTTGTTGCTCTCCCTTGCAGAGTCGCAGCTCCACTAGGTTACTGCTGAGGAAGACCCAAGGCCACAAGATTCTTTCAAGTAGATACGGTCTTTGGAGGGAGGGCAGGCTCTTGCACGCTTCCATATCACCGTTAGATTTTTCTGAGGGGACAATGGTTTACGTAGGCGACACCTTATTTTCTTCGTCTTCGATTTTTTTACACTCGTCCGGGCATCGGTGGAGAAACAAGATGAATTTTGTCTGTGCTGCTCGTGCAGCGACGAGGATTGAGGGAACGAGATTCAACAGAAATTGTGGAGGTTCAGTCAGGAGTATGTCATGGTACTCTGAGACACTAGCGGATCTTGTAGGAGGGTCACCAGCCTCACTACAATTTTTGAACCAGTATAGGAAGCCGAGTCTTATCTCTCGGACTATGCTTCGATCCTCCAATCAGCAATTCGAGACTTCTACAGATGGCTTTTCAAAACCTTCACAACCATCATTATTATCGTCTAGAAATTCAGGAAAGAAACCTGATATAGAAAGCTCTCAGGGTTCTGGAAAATTGCCCTCTGCAGCTAGATCTACTCGCAGCGAGGCGCCACTTAAGGGAAGTAATAGGAGTAGCATGGAGAGCGGCAGTCATCTTCACAATTCCGAGCTCATTGAAGGGCAAGAATTTAGTCGGGTGTCACCGAAAGCTTCGAAATCCGAAGGCAATCTCCCTAGGTCCTCAAAACAGTCATCTAGATCATCTGAAAGTGTTCTGGAAGGAACGAATTCTTATCATAGGAAGTCATCAGAAAATGCTCCGTCTCCTAGAGCCCCCTACTTCAAAACTAATAGTGCATCTTACAAGGCGCAGATCCTACAAGCGGCTAAGAACAAGAAGCAAGCAGCCACAAGTTTTACTAGTGTATTGCCTAGTGCGAAGGAAACTCCTTCTAATAAGGGTTCTGCAACAAATTCTAGAAATAGTCAGAGGTCAGTGTCTTCCTCGAAAAACTCTCAAAACCCCCCAAGTATGTTAAATAGGTATAGGAGAACACCTTTTCCCTCAGAAACTCCAGAATCGAAGTCATCTAGGGGCACCGAGCAATTAGTTGTTGCAGACAATAATGGACGGTTACCTAATTCGGGATATTTTTCAGCAACTAGTGATTCGTCAGTTGTGGGCATTACTGTTTCCTCGTCTCCAGGTCTTCCAGCTACTGGCATTTCATCTCCGGATTTGGTATGGCCAGGGACCTCGGCTGATTCCCTTGATAGCAAAAATATCGCAGCTGAAAGAACAGATCTTTCATCGGCTTCGGAACACATAGCTTCCAATCCGTCAACTGTCCGACGTAATTCAAGGAAAGAATCTGGCTCAGCAGTTACAGGAACTGAGTCACTTGATCGCCTTCATCAGCAGTTGGAGGATCAATCAAAGGGAAGTGGCAGCAAGGCCATCCTTCAGAAGCCGTTGGGAGCTGAAGAAGCGAATAGGTTAAAGGATCGGCTGATTGCGCAGAAACGTAAAGGCATGCAGGCCATACAACAAAAAATCTCACAAGGCAGACAGTCTCGTGGTGATGACGACGAATTCTCCTGTTCTGTTGACCCTGATACCCTGATACTTGGGGAGTATGTAGTACACAAGAGAGTCGGCGTTGGGAAGTTTATTGGATTGAAGTTTGAGGTTCCACCAGGTAAAGAGAGGCCAGCGAAGTACATCTATCTCAAGTACGCGGATGGAATTGCGAAATTAAAAGCAAAACAAGCGCAACGTCTTCTTTACCGATATCATCTGTAAGTCAGGTTCTTCAGTTCTTTCAAGGTCAACGCTGTCAAAGTTGCTGATTGTATAGTTACTTCAAACTTAGCTTCGGTTGCGTAGCTAATTCTTAGGTTATCTTTTTTTACAGTTTCCTAAAAATATCGGAATAATCCTTTCTTGTGGGAGCAAACTGATGTAAGTTTTGCATAACTGAAGACAGTCAACCGAGTTTGGATGGGGAAAGTTGAAAAGAGGTTAAAGGAGGCTCAAATAATTCTAGCCATTTGTCCGTACGTCCCTGGTACACAGATCAAAAATTGGGGCGAGGCCACACATCAACTTAAAGAAATATAAAACTCAAGTATGCAAACTTTATGTTCTTGTTTGGACGCTAGTAACGGGAAATAGGAAACATGTCTGTGGGCGTACAAGACCAGCATTTGAATATTCCATTTTGTGACCATCTCTACTCTGAGACAGATGTCATGCAGGCATAATAAGGAGAGCAGCCTTGGGCAGTGGATCTAGTTTACTGAGTCAAGAGACGCCTTCCATTAACTAGAAAATCCGTTGACCTGTCAAACCATTTTCTGCATCTTTGAGATGTGAACATTCCACGTGCAGTCAATTTTAATTCTTGTTCAGACGCATGTGTGAACCAAGTTTTTACATACCTTCTCCCAAATTTGTTGTTCGCCTAGGATTTTCAAAGTGTTGGGACCTCTTTCCTCACTTGTACATAGTATGTGAGATAAAGAATGTTCCCACTAGGAAGAAAATGCCATTCTCATCACAAAGTTTTTAGATTATGAATATTGTCTTCTCGTATGCAGTCCAGGAGAGACAGGAAGGGCGCCAACTCTGAGCAAGCTGAAGGATCCGAGCTTATGGGAGAAGAGAAAAAGCAAGGGGAAAATTGCAATACAAAAGTTGGTAGTAAATATGATGGAGTTGTATATCCATAGGCTCAAGCAGTCTCGACCTCCCTATCCCGTGAATTCTCCTGCAATGGCGGCATTTGCGGCAAAGTTTCCTCACGTACCCACACCAGACCAGCAGCAGGTGCAAACCTATTTTACGCTTCATTTCTTTGTCTTAGAGCAATTTTCCTAAGTCTCTTAGAACTTGAAACGACCGAATACAGCTTGGCTAATCCTGCTGTTGGCTTGATTTCAGGCTTTTATAGATGTGGAAAAAGACATGACAGAGCGTGACCTTCCCATGGACAGACTAATATGTGGAGATGTTGGGTTCGGGAAGACAGAAGTAGCTTTACGAGCTATATTGATTGCTGTGATAGCAGGCAAGCAAGTTATGGTGTTAACGCCTTCAACCGTTTTAGCCAAGCAACATTTTGAAACTATTCGAGATCGGTTTGCAGGTTTTCTCGGAATCAAGGTGGCCCTGCTGTGTAGATTTCAGGTCGGTGACTGGGTGTTTCATGGGTTTGGATTAATGTATGGCTCGCAAGTTTTTAGAGTTTCTCATCTTCGTGAATATTGTCTAGAGGAGGATCAGAGTGTAGTGGGAGGCTCTTTTGTCTGAAATATAAGAGCTGGTTGGTGGACTAATAGTGGAAACGACAACTGTCTAAAGTAGTGGCTGGGTATCAGGTAGTTGAGAATAGGTACGACATAGCTCCGGCCTGGACTTGTGAATGACGCTCGGTGTCGTGGTTGTGCTTATTGACGGGATTTTTCACACAAACTCCCTCTTGTGAAAAACTTTGCTTTGAAATAAGAGCTGACTCAAATGTTTAAGACGGACCCTGTAGTTTCGTATGTGAAGGTAATGTCGAATGTCGATTTCTCGTTTACTTATTTTTATTCTGTGTTCTTTTTCTTTTTCCAGAAAGAGACAGAAAAGAAGGATTTAATAGTCGGGATTCATGATGGAAGCCTAAGTATCGTTGTTGGTACACATGCCCTTCTTGGCAATCAAATTAAATACAACAACCTAGGGCTTCTGGTCATCGACGAGGAGCAGGTGTGAATCCGCCTTTTGATGGTCTTGAAAAGGAAATTTGCTAGGGTATTGCAACTAAGTTGATAAGGAGGACTCCTGTTTTAACAGCGGACACCCTGAAGAACTTTCCGTCGTGCAGTCGTGACTGAAGTGCATTTGCAAATGAGAACATGATGTTTGCTTCTGTTCTTGCTTCTGTTTTACAAAAGTATCAGATTTTATGATTTTACAAATGCTCTACGTTTGCTTTGTTCACTTTCCTAAGAGGTAGTGGTGTGTTGGGGCTTTTCTTATATGAATTTCCCGTTGCTGGTTTTTGTAGAGGTTCGGGGTGAAACAAAAGGAAAAAATTACCTGCCTCAAAACCACTGTAGACGTTCTTACACTTTCGGCTACTCCAATTCCACGCACTCTTTACCTGGCCATGAGTGGATTCAGAGATGCGAGGTATCGAGTACATCCTCCTTTCTTCACCTAAGTTGCTTTCATGTCATCGCATCAACTCACTTTTTTCCCGGATTTGTACACATCAGGACAGAGTGCTAGTCTCAATAAGACTACTTGTTTTAGGTGTTGCAGAAAATTATCTGACTCTAGACTTCTATCGTCTGCGGAAATTGATTTGAAAATGAATCACAAAATACATTGATTAACTCCGTGCCTTCATAAAGCTTATAGTGACCATCATCAATCCAACCATTGTTTGCCCAGCATTATGTGTACGTTTTTACGTACACATAAAGCTATCTTTCTCCTGTATTGACGGGTTGTTGGCCTTTCATATGCTATTGGGACCTTGCCTTGTGAATTATATATTACATGTATGTAGTGGTTTGATCATATATCTGTTCGTATATTTCGGTTTTTTTTAAAATCCGGTGGAGTTTTGGATAGTATAAACTTCACTTAGATAGCTCAGATAGTATTAACTTCCACTACCACCTCTAGGCGAGGAAGCTTGAGAGCAATATTGGTTGAACTTCCATTTATCCGATATTTTTGTGTATTGAGGTTTTGTGGCTTAATGCAGTCTTTTGACAACACCACCACCAGAGAGACGGCCAATTCAAACACACTTGTTGGAATACAATCAAGAAACGGCAAGAAAAGCTATACAGTTCGAGCTAGATCGAGGAGGCCAGGTGTTTTACGTCGTGCCTCGAGTCAAAGGTAACATGAGGTTTCTCTCAGCTTGGACATCGTGATGTTTCTTACACCATCTCCTATGTTTGGACCCTTGCTCGTTTTTAATGCACCCTTGCAGTATCTAAATGACAATTGAGTTGGACACGATAATTAAGTCCAATTCAAAAAGGAGTGATACCTCTCCTTGCTTTTAATCGTCAATTGATTTACCCATCATATCTGTTGTCAGGAATCGAGGAGTTGCAGGATCTCGTGCAAGGACAATTTCCGGATATCAAAGTGGCTATCGCCCACGGAAAGGTA
The DNA here is from genome assembly GCA_037833965.1 of Marchantia polymorpha subsp. ruderalis. Taxonomy (NCBI): domain Eukaryota; kingdom Viridiplantae; phylum Streptophyta; class Marchantiopsida; order Marchantiales; family Marchantiaceae; genus Marchantia; species Marchantia polymorpha. The sequence continues at coordinate 8,140,539 of AP031352.1, read as the reverse complement.
GTTCTCTCTACTCTTAAGAAGTTCTCGCCCACTCTCTATCCATAGGCATACATACTTTGAGTTCTAATAACCTCCACCTCGAAAGCATCCGCAGTAATCAAACAGTTCAAAGCTTGTCACCTCCAGAATAGTTATATTTCTACATCGTTCAAGGTCTGACTAAGACTGTCTGGATGGGAGCACCCAGGAATAATACTTACGTCCTCAGTTCTATTATAATGTAAATTCATCACTAAAGACATTTCAGTGTTTATTACTTTTTGAGATAGAACTTTAGTTCTGTACATAGTAAAAGAGTCAGTCCGCAGTTTTGCGAAAGCTACTGATCAGTCTTCGAATACATACAACTTCACATCTTCTTGGGTAGTGAGAAGGTGCTATATCCCTTCCTTGTATCATCTGAGTACCTGTCAGTTGTACTCTTGCGATCTGTCAGTTGAGTTATTCACTGAATCGGTAAACACCGTTCGTCATACACGACTTCTTCTCGCAGTTTTTCCTCGTTTTGGACTGTATTGTTTCAAGCGTCATTCTTATACGGCCAAGTCCTTGGTTCTCTGGCTTTGGTTCTAAATAACGTGATACCTGTAGCTCACATTACGCCTTCATTTTACTGCCACATATTTGATTTCATTCACATCCCTCAAGGCTCGCACTGAGTACTTGTTCTCGGTCTTGCTATGTTTATATATTGTATTTATTCATTTCGATCAATCGACCGATTTGCAGCAATCGGCTTCTGCGCTAGAGGAAGCAATGGAGAACTTTTGTGAAGGAGAGACGAAGATTCTTCTTTGCACCAACATAATAGAAAGTGGCCTTGACATCCGGATGGTGAATACTATCATTGTCGAAGATGTCCATCTCTTTGGGCTCGCACAGCTTTATCAGGTGATATACTAGCGCTCATCATAAGCTGTTCATAGTTACGATATATTTGCACAAAAGTATTGAAGAACAGTTCACATCATATCTGAGGTTCTCCCAAATCTTCTAGGTGTTTAAACACTTAGTCATCACCTTTTTTATGTTATGGAAGAAATGCCAAGTTGGCCATGTTTGGAGTAAGGTCCAGTTGGTAGGAGAAACTTTATCATAATTTTTTTTTGTCTTGCAGCTTCGCGGCAGGGTAGGTAGAGCTCAACGAGAAGCTCATGCGTATCTCTTCCATCCGCACAAGTCCTTACTCACTGATGAAGCTTTGGTGAGCTCTCCAGTTATGACATGTGTTTGCACCGTAGAGTTAAGTTTCGGAATTTGAGAACTTCAATAACATCCTTGTTCTCGCATTGGCCGTTTCTTGCCCTGGAGAAAAATCAGAAGAAAATAAAACTAAGCGAGCTTTGTTGTTCAGGAACGATTGGTGGCTCTCGAAGACTGCTGTGACCTCGGCCAAGGATTTCAACTAGCGGAACGTGATATGGCTATCAGAGGAATTGGAAGCTTGTTTGGAGAACAGCAGAGTGGCGATGCAGCCAAAATCGGCATTGATCTCTACTTTGAAATGCTTCTGGAAGGTCTCTCGAAGGTGAGGGCACCTGTTACGCTGGTTAGAGTTGCAGGCACATGTCAGCGAGTTGTATTAACTTGCGAAGAATTATCAGTTGGCATTCTTTACAGCAGGTTGGACTGGGAATCTTAATTTCACTGACAGATGAGGCAACTTTTGGAACCATGCAGGTGGACAACCAACGGCTACCTCAAGTCGATTATGACGATGTCCAGGTATTTGTAATATTCATTATGACTTAAAATCTGTTTCTTTTTACTGTCTATCTACGAACAGCACTGACGAAAACGGAGTTGAGGGTGGAATTGGAGTTTCATTTATTCAACTCGCATCACCAAAGCGTAGAATTACGATTGTATTCAACGCACGTCATGTTCATGTTTGAACTCTTAGTTAGACAAACCTGAATATTATGAATCTTGGAAGGTAGTGATAGGGAACTAAACATTCTCGGATTTGCCAGTTGGAACTTGGATTGGACGTGCACATACCGAGTGAATATATCAAAAGAAGTGAAGAACGTGAGGACGTTTTGAAGGCTGCAGAACGGGCAGCCAAAGAATCTTTACGCAGTTTGATGGTCTTCACTAATCGTTTACGAGATAATTTTGGCAAGGAACCAGCAGCAATGGAGGTAGGTCTACATCTTTTCGTTGTGAACGTTAGCGTTTTAGCTTTGTTCTCTTTTATCGCCAGGTGAACACTTCTGGTTATGCCGTATCGAAGCATTGATGTGAATGGAATGTTTACTGTACAGATGCTACTGAAGATGTTATACGTGCGAAGAATGGCTGCAGACCTTGGAATACATCGCATTCGAATCCGTGGGTTATCTGTCATCATGGAAACGAACATGAGTTCTGAAGCTTTTGAAATGATTGCTAGCTCAATTACGTCGGAGTCCGTACGGTCATCTTTGACCTTCGATACTGGTCATATCGAGGTCTGACTCCTCACTCAATCTCTCGGCTGAGTATTCCGTAGTAGCATGTAGACATCTCTTGATCCATCTGTTTTGCAGACAAAAATCGCGCTCTATTCTAACTCTCAGTTGCTAAAGCGAAATGTAGTAAAAATATCAACTTTTTGGTGTCGTTAGATTTTCATTTCCTAACGCTGTTTTCAACTGGCTCATTCCAGATGCAGGGTCTTATTGGACTGCCGCAAGAACGGCAGCTGGAACGAGTATTCTGTTGTTTGGTTGATATGGTCAATAGCCTCCCTTCGTTTGTAAAATACATCTAATCAATATTTCAAAAGAATGGAGAGAAGATTCTGAGTACAATACAGTCTAGAAGTACATTCTTGGGCAGTCAGTTTATTCTTCTACACTGGACTTGCTGTGTTCCTGGCAATTTTATCTATGCCAGTTCGCGCGTCTGGTATTCTGTACAGTACAAGAGCATTTTGCTGGCACCCAATGTACATGCCGTTGCTAATTCTACGCAGTGGCGATTCGTTTGATGAGTTCTATGACAGGCTACAGATGAGTGTCACCTTGTTTGTCTCTCTGCGTCTGACATCTCATTTTTTGGGAGTTATTAATCCGAGGTTCTAACCTTGGTCTCAGAAGCCCAAGGTTGTCAGAGCAAGAATCACTACGAGTTTTTATTACGAAGAATGCCCAAAAGATTATCCGACAGTTTTGGTTGTGGTTGGAACCCGGCCTCTCATTGCCGTGCCATCTCAGTGCATAAAGATATGTAAAACATCAGTACATTTTTTAGAGTAAACATAATGATAGATTGGGACGTGAACGTACAGGTGAATATCTACGGCACGAGCGATGATTTTCATTCTGGAATAAAGTCTAAGTGAGCGAGGCTGGGGAATGAGTCGTTGGATCTACATCTCTGTACATGTATACCTGCATATCTATTCTATTTGGAGTGGTGACGCGAATCACATGTAACTACATGCTGTTGGGTTGCAGTCCATGACAAAAAAGGGTGGTTCGGAAGTCATCACATGTGGTGATTAGGTGCAGAACAAAGAGGTATATGTTATGCTTGAACCAATTTTCGTTTCATGGGGATGTACGGAATTCGAGGTCACTAAGCAGTGGTGGCGTTTGCTAGAGTTAAAAAAGAAAAGAGGAAGTTTGAGAATTACCAAAAACGTTAACCGCACAACATCAATGACTGCCACAGCCCATCTGGAAGACTACTATTGCAAGGCGCTGTAGGTTTTGATCTTAGCAGAGTTGAACTTGATTCAATGATGAAAAGACTGAGGTAACGATAGGCTATTCGCGTTGCAAAATGAGGTACTGCAAGTGAATTTGCAAGTGTCGACCGACCGATATTTCTTATAAATGTTTGAAGAAAATAAATAATTTAAATCTATAGAAAACCTTTATTTGCAACGTATATAATTGTATCCTTTAAATTGTATCCTATAAATCGTAACTCCTTTCGGACATCAAATGAATTTTTCATCACAAAGGAGTTGTATTCAGAAACTTAATAGATAAATATTTTCTTTGGAAATAGAAATTGATGCATATGAACCCAACTTAACTGGATATACCATAACATTATATTTATTCATTTTGACCAAAGAATCTTTCTTGTTTAATTCTATAAAACAATCACATTTGTACGGAATGAAAGTACACTCATAAGTATCACCATGAGTTCAGAATACGGGTTTTGACTGATTTACGTCAGTCAAAACTCATACTTTTGAAAAGTATTTTTTTTTTTCAAGAGATGATGCATTGGTTTGTGAACATAAATAAAATAAAATATGATGATGATTTTGAAAGAATTATACAAATTTTAACTCATGTTTTCTACATCATGATGGGGTCAGATTTCAAATTACCTCATCCTCACTTGCAAACAAGTTGCTGAGAAGCATGTAAACATATACAAGTTCTTTACAAACACGGATCAAAGAATCTCCAATGATGTTAAGATTGTCCAATCTTCAAAAATATTTTGACTCATAGCTTCTTTGTAGTTTCTTAAAGACTCCTGTATGGAAAAGTTATTTAGATGCTTGCCTCAAATTAACGTTTTAGATTTTATGATATCATTTAACAGCATTCGATATAGATCCTAACTTGCATGTCTTTCTATCTTCAGCCTAAGATAATCATGAAAGCTCAAAACAAATCTCCACCATTTTGAATTTGGTTAAAAAAAGCCCAAAGTAAGGATTGCGTAAATATTGTAGGTTCAGTATATAAGTAACATTGACAATAGAAGATAAAAGATGGATCGCTTGAATACAGATTATTTTCAAGATGCTCAATTTGAGATCATGCGCCATCAATCAAACAAGTTTGAAGATCATGTAAGATCGGATTGTAATGAGAAAAGGGTAGTGGACTTATTTACAACACTGTCCACGTCCACTGACAACTTGAGATACTTGAAGTATCTCAAGCTAAAGTTGAGATACTTTAACTTCGAGACATATTGACGTCCACTGACAACTTGAGATACTTGAAGTATCTCAAGTTAAAGTTGAGATACTTCAACTTCGAGACATGTTGGAGTATCTCATGTTGAAGATACTTCAACATGTATTTTAGAAGCTATCTTTCTACCACGAGGACGGGAAATTGTGGAAGTTACATCCAAATCATTCTGACCCCTGGACATAGCAAACAGGACCGGAAGACCCAATCAATGGATGAAACCAATGGGGGAGGATGGAGCTAAGACTTGACTCACACTTACACAAGTGGTGTCAGTAACAATATTCATACTGAATCTCGTAGCTCCGTGCAAGAAGAGGGTAATTATTTGGATGTAACTTCCACAAATCTCGTCCTCGTGGTAGAAAGATAGCTTCTGAAATACATGTTGAAGTATCTCAAAGACATGTTATAATAAACGCATGTTTGACAAATAGTCTGAAATACATGTTATCGCATCTCAATGACATGTTATCGTAGCAGATTCTTGACGAGGTATTATGATGGAGAAGTCAACGCCCACTAACTCCTTCGTATTTATTCTTAACTAGTCTAATAGGAAACAGTATGGAAGAATTCAATCCAGAATGAGATGAAACAAAAAATGGAGCTACATTCCATATTCACGAAATTTGACAAGTTTAGCTAGATCAATCTCGACCGTATGCTCTCTTGTCTGATTGCATACGTACACCGTTCGTGTGTCACCGTAACCCAATGGTTTAGTGTGTCACAGAAGGTGCACTTGATCCACACGACGCTGACACATGAAGCCGTCACCATCGTGACGGTATGCCCACAGGCATACGGTCGGGGTTGATCTAGCCTGCAAACCTTAGCTAACGTAATTCTACGGGAATTATTCTCTGTAAAGCTATACAAACCATGTCCTAAAATAGACAAAACCATATGCTAAATCAATGAAATCACTAATCACCATACCATATGCCATCATATGGTATGGTGGCATCTCATGAACATGTGGGAGTTTGGTTACATAACTGCATAACACTTAAATTTTCAAGCTAGAGGGAAAAAGAAAGAAGATTCATTTTTTCCATTATTATTTTATTTGAAAACCATAGGTTCAGTCTTTATGTATTGCGGTACGTGTAAGCGCAATATCTCCCACACTGACTTAGTCCTAATAAAAAATTGGAAATCAAGTGCAAAGAGTACAATGACATAACATGTCATCACTACTCTCGTCATCGTTATAATGACAGTGACTCACAATGTGGATGGAGTCACAAAAACCTCGACATGAAACATATTTCACCATACCTTCGATTGGTGCACTCACCTATCAGAGTGATAGGAATAACGAGGGGTATCACTGACAGAACGGAGACTTGGCATGTGACCCGAAGAAAGATCAGTCGAGGCACGTCGTGGTGCAGACGGCACGTGTACCGCGAATGTGGTGAATCTTCGCTTCTGTTCACTTCAATTGACGAAGATAAAACCTCGGGCAGTGCAACAGAATGCAGCGCAACCCATCAACGTGCAGATCTGCGGCTGCAGCCCTGCACCTGGAATCAAACTCACGTAGGAAGCAAATTACTGCAGATGGCAGTGGATACCACCATGCCAGGTCTAGGACCCACTGTTGGGATTTTGAAAACTGTGGTCGTCGGCAAAGTTGCACCGAGCTTCACCACGGAGCATCCCGAAGTCATTTATCCGAGTGTCTACGACTTGTTCGTCTTGGATACTTACATACCCATCGTTAGCCTGTACCGGTTGGACAATACTCTTCCGTCGGCGTTCTCGGCCTTCATCCGTAACGTGAAAGACTCTTTGAGCAAGCTTCAGAGTTTGTATTATCCCCTGGCGGGGAAGTGGGTTGTAGCAGAAGATTTGAACATACGGAAACTGCTCTGCAACGATGAAGGAGCAGTGTTCGTGGAGGCGACGGTTGACGACGAGATGGATAAATATTTTGACTTCGCCCACGACTTCAACCCTCCCAATGAGCTGTTCGGAGAACTTGCTATTCCCGGATTCTGTGCTGAAGATGCGCACAAGATGCCGCTGAATAAAGAGTGGCCCAATTTGCTTGTTCAGGTCAGTGGAGCATAAACATCACAATACCAGCGAGCTAATTGCTGCTAATTTGGACGGATTCTGCTCGCATCCGTGTAGACACTTCAATTGTTCGATATCTGCGCGAAGTTGCGGATGTTAAGTCATGGTATGACTTACGTAATATTTAACGTATGGATGTGCAGGTGACCGGCTTCAAGTGTGGGGGAGTTGCCCTCGTCGTAGCCTATAACCACATGTTCACGGATGGGTTTGCCATCGATCGGTTTTTGAAGGCTTGGTCAGAAATTGCAGCAACCGGGCACACGTCCATGAAGCCCAATTTCGATCGATCCTCGCTGCCCACATTATTCGACAAAGCGCAAATGTTCGGATTGAGTCCGGACATGAAGAACGTGGACGATGTGCTGGCAAACGTGTTCAGGACTTATAACACTGCTCGGAGCTTCCGCAGTAGTCCATATCGATCCGTAAGTAAGTGCTACCAGATCCATCCGGACGCCGTCGAGAGGCTGCGACGGAAGGCGAAGGAAGGCCAGGCCTCAGAGAGCCTGGAGCTGCCAGAACGACTCACGAATTTTGAATGCATCTCGACTCAGATGTGGCGATGCTTCTCGAGGCTACCGGTCGTCCATGAACACATGACCGGCAGCGAGAAGGTATATTTCAGCTTTCCGATGGAAGCAAGGGAGCGAACGTGCAATCCACCGCTAATGGAAGATTTTGTCGGTAACATGTTTGTGATAGTGTCGCCCCCGGTCCAGACGGGCGCTGAGCTTCGCCAGAAGTCGTTTGCCTTCGCAGCATGCAAAGTCCACGAGTCTATTCTCGACCTGAACGCCGATTCGGCCGAGGACCGCTGGACAACTACCACTCATGCACGCTTGCAGAAGTCGCAGTCTGAGAACCCCGAGAGCTGCCCGACTGTTCTGCAAACTGGACTGACCTCATGGATCCAATTTGCAAACTTCTACGCTCTGGATTTCGGATTTGGCATCCCACTGCGCGTCACCCCATGCATTTTCTACACGATTCCGGAATTTCATATGGCTTATCTTATGCCTCCTCACCCCCAGTCCGGAGCTGTTGCTGACATTATGCTGCGTTTAAGCCCCAGGATGTCTGAGTTGATTCTTCAAGATCCTGATTTCCTGGATCTAGTCTCATAAGCCGATCTGTGACGCGAAGTAAATTTCCCGAGCGACTTTCGAGTCTCATGAGAATGTACACGACCGTTAAGTATGTTCTGTGATGGCGGTATAGTTCCGCGCATGTAATCCCATAGCTCTAGAGCAGTTGGTATCCATGATTTCATAGATTGTCTTCAAATCGTTGAATCTGATCCGATCTAGTTTTATTCAACTTAGTTTCACTATTTACTTGTACAGTAGGGATCGATGAACTTTTATATGTAGGAATTGCAAATATATTGTTCATAAAAGATTTCTCTAATTCATGCTTGAGATGGTTGCCAACATTTATTTTACAAACATGTATACATTATTTTGCAAATATATATAAAATAATACAAAATATTTTAATATTCTAATTACAGATAAAATAATCACATTTTGTAAAACATCTGATCACTTTGAAGTTTACATTTCATGATTATAATTTTCAATGTGCAAATTTTTTTCCAAACCAATGTGACATAAAAAAGTTGTAATTTATACAATTGTCTTGAAAGACATTATTGACATCTTGAAATATTCAATTAGCTAGAAGTAAAACATTTTGCCTACAATATTACATACTATTAAATCAGAATCAAGGATATACAATATCATCATTATAAAATTGAATTTTTATTAATATTATATTTGATGGTTCCAATAATATTTGAGTAAAAAAATTAAAAGATAATTTGAAGAAGTCTAATAAATTTTCATGGAAAATTTCTAAATTTTAATTTAAATCTTAGAATCAGCATGAAAAAAATGAATGATATTTATCAATTTATTTTTCAATCATTTCAATTTATGATATATTTAAATTTTTTTAATTTAATCAATTATTATTCATGTGTTGCATCTTAGAATATCAAACATGAATTATATAAAATCAAGATATATAAATAAATGATTCGTCGTACATGATATTGCATTCATAAATTTGTAAATTTTCATGCTTTAGCATTTACTTAATAATGATGTCAATTCAAGCATGTATAGTCAAAATCTTCAATCAAGATTCATCAATCTGATATTTATGGAAGATTTTTTTTTTTTTATGTATTTCAAAGAATAAATTTGACCTGATACATGTAAACATAAAACACGAGAATCTTCAGAGACACACTCAACGAACAAAGACATCAGCACGAGAGAACAACGTATAACATGATTCACATTCAATGACTAAGTCCACAAGAGAATCCATCAAACAAGTGTTTGACAAGCATAGTTGAAAACCACCCGGTCATCCGAGGAAGGCTCCACAAAATGTCCGGACATAGCACCCATGTTTTGACTTGAGCATTCTTGATTTCTCGGGGCCACCCAGATGTGTGCAAAAAAAATCTGGGGTATTTTCAAAATTCTTTTTCAAGATTTGACAGTCAAACTGCTTCACTGACCTTGTTGAGTACTTTTGAGTATCGACTTTGCCATGGCTTGCATGCACATTTGTGGACAAATGAAACATGGATTTAGGACTCTTAAAACTTACCTTCAACTTGTACCCATCTCCAACAACTCTAGGAATTCATCTCCAAACTCAACACTAGTAGATTTCTTGACGACAATTGCATGCACAGGTTCCTCATCATCTTCTGATGAGTCAGCATCATAGAAAGCATGCTCATCTGGATCATTGTCTTTAACGTCTTGATAAAGATCTACGCTATGATTATCATTTGTGTTTCCATCATACTCAAGACATTCACAGCTTGGAATAATGATGACAACTTGAAGTTCTGAGGCTTATGATGATACAATACCTCTAGCGGTAAATAATCAAATTTCTTTCAAGACTTAGCGAAAGTCTTGCTCCGAATGAGTGCATCAATTGTTTTGATACGCAGCCTATTCATAAGCTTGATCTTGATACTATTGTGCAAAGAAAAACCTCGCTTGGCAATGACACTGTTGAGGAGGATGACAAGACAAAGATACACAAATTTAAGCATGTAGCCTAGCCCCAACCCATGCTCATCATGAATGTTCCTCCAGACAAGAAGTAACTCTACATGCGTGTCCTTGATCGCTAACCACTGGAGGTGCTTTATCCTCAAAAACTCTTTGTTAACATGAGACAATATGGACGGGTCAATTGGAAACAACTACTTTTTTTTTTCTTAGTTGCAAAAATGGCTCAACAAAATTTTATAATCTAACGCACCAAATTTATCAAGCTCTGACTACTTTAGGCTTTTATAAAATGTTGGATCAAAGATTTTGAAAGCACTAAGTACATCTCCCTCGAGAAAGCGTTCAAAAGGTTTGATTCAATTATTCCCACCAGCATCTTGATAAATACATGAATGTGTTCCACATTGAAACCAGAGTGACCTATCAAAGGAATCCTCCAGCTCTCATTGATTTGTCAAATTAGATCCTTTGTTGCCCCGTTCTCTTGAACGGATTTTAAAAATTGTTTCAATTTTATCACCACCGAACCGATCCTCAGAGCCACAAACATACTTGAGAGCGGACAAACACATCTCAAGCCGGCCAAGAATTTTGTGGCGCAGGTTGTTGTACTGCTCAAAATACTTCCTAAATTCCTTTAAGGGCTTTAATACATCAACAACATTGTGCAATAGGCAAATGAACGTGACATCATTGAAGTACTTATGTAAATTTGCAACTTTCTTCCAACCCTTCTTGCCTGACTTTCTCTTCAAGAACAAAATCAACTTTGCTAAATTCTCTTGTAATGCATCCACACATTAATCTCTATAAAACCACCGAGTGGCATTAAATAAGGAAAATTGCAGTTTGGTCACATGTAAGCCGAAATGCCCCACCCTTCAGCGTTTGTAGTCTAGGTGGAGGTCTCGGTTCACATAACATCATTGTTACTAGTCTCACTGAGTAGTTCAAGTGAACTTCTGTCACTCAATTTCTTCCAGACACTCTTACTCAATCAAGATTCAAGCTTGAACAGATCACTAAACACGAAATATCTGCACTTAATATTTTAGACTTATACACCATGCAAGAGAGAACGATTAACAACAAAATTCACAACTCAAAAGATATGATCATTTGAATGTATTTCACACACAATGGAATACCGTCATAGACAAAGGGTCCAATCTTGTCACTCACTGAAATGGACTCGATTATCCATAATAAGTAAATGAGAAGTGTGACATCATGCAAGAAGTGCATGGCAGTTCAGAACTAGGTACATATCTCAAACATATGCAAAACTCTCGATGTAGCACAATCTAAACGCTTGAAATCTTATTATCAACCGCAGTTGTAGTAGCATACAAAGGTACTTCCCCTTCCTTTCCGTTCTTTCGTCCTGACCTGTCTCTACATCACTTCTTTCTCTGATTCGCCACTATGTAAACTCTCCCTCTCTTTCTCTCCCTCGCTTTCGAGAGACACCCCTCTTAATCACCAACTCTTAGATCACAAACCCCGCTTAGATTTCACTCTCAGATTTCACTTCAATTTAACTCCCACTCACAGATTTGACTCTCAGATCTCAGCTACCACTCTCAGATTTGAGTCTCAGATCTCAGACCCCGCTTGGATTTCACTCTCAGAATTGATTCTCAAATTTGACTTAAATTCAGTCCCCACTCAGAGATTTGACTCTCAGATCTCAGTCCCTGATCAGAGTTCACTATCAAATTCGACTTTCCACCCTCGGGAATTTGGTCCCTCCTCCTCCTAATTCTCATCACTCCCTTGCAAAAATCACTCTCTCCCACACTCTTCCCATGCGTCCACACACAATGGCACCCATTCGCAGCATCGTCCGGAACCGCACGAACCGGCACCCCGCCCCACGTCAGACTGTAAGACCGGATGTTGCACATATGTACTAAGTTTAAGAAGTGGTCAAGTGATTAAGGATGATTAGCCAAGGGATAGCTAAGTCTAGCTAGTTATGACTAAACTAGTTAGTTATAACTAAGTTAATCTAGTCATAACTAAGTTTAGCTACAATGTCTATAGTTGGCGGAATGATTAGCGGAGTTCTAGAAGAATGGAGTGAGCACTTCTATTTTGTCTTTTACAAGGGGTGAGCACTTCTATTTTGTCTTATATAAAAGTTCTAGATTCCAAGGGATTAGATATTTGACTAAAAGCTTGGATTTGATTGGTTAGACTAAAATGTATGAAAGATGATTGGCTAGACTAAGTCTAGTGTTGACTTACTGGCTTAGAAGCTTGTAGAAGTTTAAAAGCTTCCAATGGCATGTCGCCACCTCAACCTTGGATTCCGGAAACGTCTAAAAGGTTTAGCTAGGCCAATGACATGTTGCCACATAGAGAGGGTTAATCAAACTTACTTAGGTAAAAGTAAGTTAGAAGAAATTACCACATGTTACTATGGTAACTTCTCAAATAATATAAATAGAGAGGTAGAGTAGCACCTCTCAAGCAAGTTTGGAGAGTCATGTGTGAGGACTTGTTTCAGGAATGAAGGAGTGAAGTTTTTGAGTATCTTGGAATATCGACGTATGTTTGCGTTTATGTGACGAGAATGATGTGAGGTGAGTTGTGTGTGAGTTGGAATGATACATGGAGAGTTTGTGAGAGAAGGTGTTTGAGACATGAGTGTGAGTATGAATTCTAGTCTTCTAGAACCATGATGCACTACCGCAAAGCCATCAGAGGTAAACCTAAGTGAGAGTCAGGCCGGAGGTTGCAGGACCTGCGCCGCCCAAAGCCTGCGGCCGCAGGCCCTAAACAGCAGCCGAAGGCCACCGTCCTGCACCCTTCACACAATGGATGACACGCGGCTCTGGAGACCGTTAGCCGCACCCGCACCGCGGCCTGGCTGTCGGATGGACGGCCTCCTCGCATATCTGTCTTCACATGGTACACTGCTCGATCTCACAGTTAATTTCAAAATTCCTCCCCGAGATACTACGCACCGCAACCCCATCGACCCTTTCCCTTACACTGCATAATACACTTCTCGTACTCTCTCTTGATTATTGTTTCGTCATTTATCCTATACCATGTAATCCTTTGTATTTATCATTAACTAATCTAATAGAAAAAAAATATTGAAGAGTCTAATTGAGAATGATATGAAACCAAATATGAAACTATGTTTCATATTCTTTAAAAAGATCCAAAATATCTACATACAAGATATTTGAAGATACAAGACAATGTAAACTAATGTGATGCTACGAGTAAATACTTTATGTTAAAAGCTGTCAAAACCTAAGCCTAAAATAGAAACTATCATATGCTAAATCAATGATATTATAGTCATATAGTATGATGGCATTTCATGAACATATCAAAATTGTAATACAAAACTGCAAATCATTTTAATATTCAAGCTAAAAGGGGAAAATAAATTTGATCTTTTGATTATTAATCAATTTAAAACAAAATGTTCAAGCTTGCCTCGTTGAGAGCATATAATTGTGGCATATGTAATCTCAATGTTTTCCACACTAACCTTGTTCTTTTGGGAGAAGATGTGTACATCCAAAAACTAGTGTGCAAATATGAAGGAGCATTCTTTGTGGAAACGATAATTGATGACGATATGGTTAAATATCTAAACTTCACCCATGACTTCAAACCTCAGAAGTAGATGTTCAAAGAAATATATATACCCGAATTAAATGCTGAGGATGCGGACAAAATGCTGCTGAACAAAGAATGGTCCAATTTGATTATTCATATCGTGGAATATGAATTCACATTACCAACGAGCTGATACTTCAATCGATCGATCTCTATGCGAAGTTGCGGATGTGAAGTTATGGCATGACTTACGTAATATTTAGCAAATGTATGTGGAGGTGTACATTTTTAAGTGTGGGGAAATTGCTCTTGTTGTAGCCAAAAATCACATGTTAGCAGATTGATTTGTCTTTGGTTGGATTTTAATTCTTGGTCCAAAATTGCAGCCACAAGGCACCCATTAACGAAGCCTAATTTTGATCGATAATCATTTTCTACATTATTCGATCAAGCGGCAAATGTTTGAATTGAGTACGGACATGAAGAACGTGAACTATGTGTTGGCAAATGTGTATCGTTGCTTCTGTCGTTTCCATAGTACTCCATATTGACCGTTAAGTAAGTGTCATTAGACGTCAATAAGGGTTTGCAATGAAAGTCAAAGTATGACATGCCTCAAAGGAACAAAAGTTGCGAGAACAATTCACAACTTTTGAATGCATATTGATTCAAATGTGGCAATGTTCTTTGAGGCTACCGATTGTTTGAACACATGACTGACAACGAAAAGGTATGTTTCAACTTTCTAGTGGAAGCAAGGAAGGAAACGTGTAATCCACGACTAACGGAAGATTTTTTTGGTAACATGTTGATGATAGTGTCGCCCCCAGTTCTAACAAACGCTGAGCTTTGCGAGTAGTCATTTTCCTTTTCAGCATGCAAAATGTTGATGGAGTGCATCACACATAGTATAAGGTAACATTTATCTTTTTAATTGTTGTTTCAACTATTGAAGAGACTACACCCTTTGAACTTGTAGTTTGCGCCTCGCTATTATTAGTGTGTTTTGATAGCATTTGTATGAGCATGTTTTTAGAGTTCAACAAACTTGTACTCCTTTAGAGTATTTCTTTTCACTGTGTAATCATCATGGTATTAGAACAAAGCTCTTTTTGGATTTAAGCCTTCGAGCTTAGTCTATGAGTTCAGCTTCACACATCTATGGTTTATTTTCTTGGTTGTTAGATTATGTGAGCATTGCTCCAGTTCTTGTATCCAAATCTTTTGCATTAAATTTTTTCCTTTCATTAAATATGTATAGATGATCATGCTAATGTCAGCATTTGATAATTCATTCCTAGACTCCAACAAGCTTGTGGAATCTATCAACTTTTACAAGTGGAAGATTCGAATGACCAATCATTTAAGTAAGTAGCGTGTATGAGATGTAGTCGCTCCTATAGGAGCATCATCACTTCAAATTTCTTCACTCACAATACATCAACCAATGGACTAGG
The DNA here is from genome assembly GCA_037833965.1 of Marchantia polymorpha subsp. ruderalis. Classification (NCBI taxonomy): domain Eukaryota; kingdom Viridiplantae; phylum Streptophyta; class Marchantiopsida; order Marchantiales; family Marchantiaceae; genus Marchantia; species Marchantia polymorpha. The sequence continues at coordinate 8,125,422 of AP031352.1, read as the reverse complement.
CATCATCTCTATTTGTTGCGACGACCGATGAAAAAGGAATTGTTGACAATGAAACTGCAACTGCAACTTTTGGAAGCTCAACAAGAGAGCATGAGACTACGGTGAACAATTCTGATCTATCTTATCGTTGTGATAAGGCAATGTGGATGCTCGTTGTATAAGTCAAAGATGATTTGATAACCGAGATAAGTCAATTTTAAAATCTTAGAGACAATTATAATCATTTGCAGAAGTCATATGAGGTACGTGATGTAAAAAAATACCTCTATCATGAGTCTTTGAGTCATAAAAGATGGCGGCATTAAATAATATCTTCGTGAATTAAAAATCCAAAATTGATCTCGATTAGTCAAAAAGAGACGTGGACAACTAATCTTGATTAGTCATTAACTACATGAAGAGGATATAGTCAAGATTTTGTTGAATGCACTTCCATATTGATACGAATCATTTATCACTACGCTCAATGACAATGGCAAGTTTTCACTACTTGACAAACTTGTGGTAAGAATCTAGCACATGGAGAGTCGACATGCACTAAAGTACGGCAACAAAGGTTTTGAAGAAGCTCTCTTTGTTTGAACCAAACTATTCTCTTAACCTAATTAGAGAATCATAGCTCAGTAGTAATCTGTCACTATTGTAGCAAACGAAGCTCAGTAGTAATCTGTCATTATTGTAGCAAACGAGATCACTACGTCAATCAATGACATGAAAGAAAATTTGACATCAAGAAGTTAGATGATGATAGATGTTCAAAGTTACTCAAACATTATGTTAATATAATAGAATATTTTTCATTTGATACTCTAGAACAGAGAGTCATGACACTTATGAGTTTTTTGACATTTTTATGGTCACTTTAGATAGCAATCATGATCCAAAATGTTACATTGATTTAGAAGCTTCAACACCCGTCACATGCAAAAGTGAACTTTTTGACACTAAAAAAACCTTCAAGAAGTTCATATGTTTGTAAACTTTTTGATACTCTGGTGGTTATATTCATCCAGTTAGTGAATTAGGCAAGGTTGTAGTTGAAACATTTATTGATGAAATAAAGAATTTGGACAATATTCTATTCTACATAGCAGATATGAACAAAAGTTTGTTATAGATCTGACAAATAGTCATAAAGGAATTTGTAGTCATGTTTGACAATAGAGGTTATGCAATCTTTGATAAGAGTGAACTATCTTATGTGACTACATGCTCACTTGACTCAAACATACTTAACATAATGCATCTCAATACCGTGTTACCTGAACAAGTCAACATGCTTGAAGATGCATTATTTGATTCTTCTAAAGTACAACTGTAACACAAATGGTTGACACACCTCAATCAAAGTACTTGATCTTATACACTTTGATCTTTGTGAAACTCTACAGGTAAGATCACTTGCATGCTTCTTTTATTTTATGACATTTGTTGATGACTATTCACACAAAGTCTTTGTGTATATTGTTCAACGTAAGATTGAAGCTTTTTCTAGATCTGTGGAATTTGAGAAGTAAGTACGAAAGCAGACAATATAGTTCATCAAAATCTGATGTTACTATAGTGAAGAATTCATATTTAGTGAATTAATACATCACTGCAAAGATAGTGATATTCTTTTACAATATACTCAAGCAAAAACATCTCAACAAAATAGAGTGTCAAAGCGGATAGATATATCTCTTTTTGATAAAGCTTGCTTTATGATGCTAAATTGTAAAGCTCTCAATTTTATATGGCTTGAAATAGTTAGTTAACAGCTTATGTGTTAAATAGATGTCTAACGCGCAAACGGAAAAATCATCCTTGAGCAAAAATTTTGTACAGCCAAGCCTAATCTATCACACTTACGAGTGTTTGGATGCAAAGTGTTTATACATGTGTTCAAGAAAGAACAAGTAAAACTAGATGTGATACTAGACAAAAAAAGTTTTTGTGGATTATGATCAACATATCAAAACTTTTGGATGTTACAGTCAAAGACGTAAAAAAATTATAATCACACGTGATGTTAAGTTTGATGAGACATATGTTTTGATTGAAGCAAAATTGGATGTTGATCCATTATATCTTAGTTTTTCTAATTGTGAGTGATTCGAACCACCGAGGCATGGAGAAACCATGTCATTACTTGATCACTTTAATCCACAAATAACTAAGAGTACTCGACCATACTCTCTAGAGTACCGGACATGAAGTTGTCACCTGTTCATCATCTTGATAGTACTGATTCAATTCTTGCTCCACAAGACTTATCAAGCGAAGATGAACACTGCTTTCCGTATAACAACAATTCGTCATCACTCATGAACAGTACATGATCATCATCTACTATTTCAACTGACACTTCATCAATATCAACTCACGTTTTGCCAATTATTCAATTAAAACCGATTTGAAAAAATCAATCATCCACATGGCTCTACGATTATTGGTGAGCTTATGTTACCAGTGACAGTGGAGGAGATGAAGGATTATACAACTTTGTTTTGGCTATTACCAACACAAGTGAACTTAACAACTTTTGGTAGACATCATTGCATGACGTTGGATGAACATCATGCAAAGTGAAATTGATTACATTAATAAAAATAGTACTTGGCTACTAGTGAATCTTCCAATTGGCAAGCATTGGCTACTAGTGAATCTTCCAATTGGCAAGCAAACTATCTATAAGATAAAACTGGCTTTGGGTGTATAGCCTTACAAGGTGAAGGCCCAATCTGTGACACGTGGCTTTGAACAGAAAGCCCGGATGGATTTTGAGAAAAAAATTGCACATGTAGTATAGTGTGGGATTGCTCGTGACATTGACTGCCCAAAGTAGATAGAAGACACTCCACTTGGACGTGAAAACAACCTTTTTGAATGTAGATTTACGAGAGGAGGTGTTCATGGAGCAAAGTGAGTAATTTCATATTCCTGGATAAGAGATCAAAGTTTAGAGGTTAATTCATGCATTATATGAACTTTGCCAAGCACCGCAAGCTTGATATGGAAAAATTGACACATACCTTAAGGGTCAGGGTTTGTACTGTGACTGTGCCAATTACAATTTGTATAATGTGAAAAATGGAACAAAAATTGTCATTCTCATACTCCATGTAGATGATATTTTGATAACCGATAATGATAGTAAGCACATGACCTGACTAGAAAATCAGTTACAAAATAGATTGAAAATGACAGATCTAGAGCTTTTTAGATTCTATTGAAGGATGAAATTTTTGTATCTTGAAGGAGTCATCTTCCTCATTCAACAGTAATATGTGTTGGACATGTTGAACAAATTTGACATGAGTGATTGTGCAACAACTTTGACGTCACTTCCAGTAGGTTTCAAGTTGGATGTTGAATTTGAATTGTAACTTGCTGATGTTACATGAAACCGCTGTATTGTTGACAAGCAATTGTATCTTGCAACAACTCAGATAGATATTGTGTACGCCACATGCATTTCAAGCCGTTACATGAGTAATCCATGCAAGATACATGTGAATGCTGCACGTGCTGTGTTTTATCAAGTTCACAACAAAGTTTGATATTTTGTACCAAAAAGAAGAATAATTTGTGGTGAGTGATTGAACCAATGCGGATTGGGTGGGAGATTGATAAAGTAGAATATCAACTTTTGGCTACTTGTTTCAACTCAGATTACCATTAATTACATATAGATTGTTGCTCTCTCATCTCTCATAGCCGAGTAAGGATCATTGTCTAAGGGTGTCAAGTAAGGGTATGGATGCAACAATTGTTCAAAGAAATAAGTCCATCTAATCAGGTTACAACTTTCATTTTTCTAAACAATGAGAGTTACATGAAGATTGCAGGATATATATATATATATATATACACACCGTGTATCACGCATAACTAAACATATAGAAGTTCATTATCATTTTGTGAGAAAGAATATCATATCTGGAAAAATTGGCATTCATCATGTTACCATCATGAACAACCTTGTTGATATTTTCACAAAATTGCTGGGAAAAGTGAAATTTCAAAGCTTTAGGCATAGTATAGGAGTTATGGGTATTGTATAATCCATGATGCTGTACAAATTAGAAACTCTAAAATGTAAGACATATGGGTCATTGTGAGGACAAATAGATACAATTCACGCTCGTCTTCAAAGAGTCTTTGTTTACTAGCTGAACACAATATAATAGCAAAAGAATGAGATGGGATTACATGCAGCATGTATGATCTTTGGCAATTGACATTGTGAAGTTGCTGACTCTAAATCAGAGGAGTAGCTATCCAAAATTGAAGGATAGGAGACCTCACCATCATAGTATATGTATGGTGCAAGAGCTTATGTTGATGTAATGCACCCGCCTTAGTAGTAGGTAGCGTTTATCTTTTTAGTTGTTGCTTCGACTATTGAAGTAACGGCACCCTTTGGATCTATAGCTTGCTCCTCACTATATTTTTAGTGTGTTTTGATAGTATTTATATGAGTGTATTTATATATTTCAATATTCAGCATCGCTTTTCATTGTGTAATCATCACAAAGTGCACGAGTCTTTTGCCGATCTGAAGTCCCCACGGCCAAGGAGTGCTGGACAGCCACCACTCATGCACGGTTACAAAAGAAACAGTCCGAGAACCCTGAGAGGTGCTCGACTGTCCTACAAACTGGACTTACCTCATGGATCCGAATTGCAAACTTCCATGCTCTGGACTTCGGATTTGGCATCCCATTTCGCGTCACCCCATGCTTTTTACACACAGGACTTACCTCATGGATCCGAATTGCAAACTTCTACCCTCTGGACTTCGGATTTGGCATCCCATTTTGCGTCACCCCATGCTTTCTACACAAGATTCCGGAATTCAGGGTGGCCTATCTTATGCCTACTCTCCCCCAGTCCGGAGCAGTTGCTGCCATGTTATTGCGTTTAAGCCCGAGGATGTCTGAGTTGATTCTTCAAGATTTATTGATAGTTAATATTGAAGTTTAAGCAAAGCTGCAGTTCTAGCTTTTTTTACTAAACTGAAAATCTTTCTTAAGTATAGGATAATATGATGAATTTATGTTCCTGTAATCCCGCACAAATACATAATGATATGTAGTTTAGCTGGACTAAAAAGTCAAGTACAGTACTCACAGTTCACACAATGAATCCAAAGATAAAAAATCCATAAATTTAGATGGCTTGAGCTATTCGTGAAACCACGAATAAACCATGAGGAGCGCAAGAATGAAATAAAAATAAAACGAACAATTATGATTAAATCACAGCTCATATTCGCCTGAGCCCAGACTCAGATTCCGCAGCCGGATTCGCCCGAAGATGAAGCCGAAAAGACCGCGGGCGATGCAGGTGAACACCGTTGGCCACGTCGGCCAAGATGGCCAAGTCATCTCGAACGCCGAGAGCCGAGCGATGGTGATTGGCTCAAGCTGGATAGCTTGAATGCGAGCTGGCGTGTCCTGATTGGGCGCAGCAATCCGCTGTTCCATCTGAAGGCCGCTCTGTCCCCAGCAGGAGCAGCTTCTTGCTCGTCGTCTTGCTCGTCGTCGGGGCTCGAGCGTCGCGCGCAGTCTCTTCCGCGCAGAAGGTCGACATTCGTCGCTGGATTGGAGCTCGATTTGAGCTCGATTTGCCTGCTTTCGATTCGAGGACGAGCGACCATGGCTTCGACGATGGTGGCTGCGGTTTGCGCCGTCCCAAGTTTCCGAATGGCGGGTCCTCTCGAGTCCAGCTTCGTGCGACGAACGTCCTCCGCTAACTCGGGTGAGTGCGCGCGATTGAATTGGTCGTCGTCGTCGTGGGGAGGGGATGGATTGCCATGGATCCCATGTCTCTTGCTCGTTCTTTTGCTTTCGTTTTGTGTTGCATTAGCACTTTTTGCGGGCCTAGAATTGTCCGATGGGGTCCATGTGCGCTTGGACGAAGCAGCGTCAGAGAATTCTCGCCTGTGGATACGGACGGAACCAAGCCATCCGTGTACTGAATGTGACGATGGTTTTTATGTTTTTTGGGGAAATTTTTGATCTTCTCTGCGAGATTTCATACAATTATAGGCTTGTGCGGAGATGGAGCATTAGTGGTCCAGTTCTTTCATGAAGCATTGCCAATTTTCAGTTGCCAATTGCTCACAGCAGAGTGCTCAGTTTTTTCCCCTGATTTCCGTTGTGTATTAGGATCCAAGCCATGTACTGAACTTACAGGAGGCCGGAGGAAATGTGCTGTTGTGACGAACGCGACGAACCAAGCGTCAACATCTCAGGTTGGCAGTCTCACCTTAGTCCGTAACCCCAATTTTGCACGTCGCTAGCAGTTGTACTGTCGAATGTGACAACCGTGAAAACATACGTCGATAACTGTAAGTGAGATGTGTCGTAGGATCAAGCTGAAATCGCTTGGAAGGATCTAGACGTCTAAGTTTCCACACTTATTTATCATGTACAACGATTTCGCAGGCATCTGAACAACGTGCCTCCAAAGAAAATGCAGGAGCTACAGGTTGAAAGGCGAAATGATCCCTTGCTCCTTCGAGTTGCTCGTGGTGAAGGTGAGGGGCCTTTGCTGTTGAATGTTAGGTGTAATATAGTTTCTTTTAACAGTGAGTTTTACGTCATTATTGCCAGTCACTTTTGTTGATGCCTTCAGAAGTACTTGGGATCCTCAATTTTCAATCCAAGTTCTGTGCTTTAGTCCTGTCCCAAGAGAATAGCTAATTTTTTGAGTGTGGCTGTGCAGATGCCGAGAGGACCCCAGTGTGGCTAATGCGTCAAGCGGGGCGTTACATGGCAGAGTTTCGAAAGTAAGCTCCTTGTCAATTCTCTGATTTGACAGAGAATCAGAGAATTGACATATATGTCCATATATGTCCTTCACAAATGACATGTCACTAATTTTCCCCCCCGTGTCACTACCGTGTGTTGTTGACAGGTATTCCCAAAGATACCCATTTAGACAAAGGTCGGAAACTCCGGAGATTGCCATAGAACTTTCGCTACAGCCTTGGCGGGCCTTTCAGCCAGACGGAGTGATCATGTTCTCAGACATTCTGACTCCTTTACCAGCACTTGGCATCGAGTTTGACATGGTTCCGGGCAAGGGACCACTTATTGCGTCCCCAATGCGGTCAATGGATGACATTCGTGCTCTGAGGTGCACTTTGCCCAACCAACACAGCTTTTTCTGCTCTTGAATACTCATGCCCCGTGTTTGCTCCTGACGATCGAGTATCATCTTTTGTTGCAATATAATGACCATTGTCTTCATGCAGGCCTCTGGATGATCCAGACAAGTCCTTGCCGTTCATACGAGAGATACTCTCTTCCTTGAGATCTGAAGTCGACGGCAAGTCCACCCTTCTGGGGTTTGTTGGCACACCATGGACCCTAGCTGCATACGCGATGGAGGGCTCTGCTGATAAGAACCTTCTGGCAACGAAGAGCATCATGTATAATGGTATCTAATATAACGCCACACTGCACCGCCTTTGCCCAGGCACATCTTCTTACACGTGATCGCAGAGTTCGTCCGCATGTTCGTAGGCTCTCCTTCTTTTGCTTCCCTCTCGTTAGAAGCTCTGACCCCACCTCGACTCGGACACATCCGAGGAAGCTGAAATTGCTAACGAGGCGTATGCGTTTTTACAGATCCAGCGATTTTGGAGGCCTTCCTGGATCACTTGACAGAAGCACTTATAACATATGTTTGTCACCAAATTGACTGTGGGGCTCAGGTAAGAGTCGATCTGCACCAAAGCAGTTGAGACTGTCTCCTGGTGTTTTGTATTGCTCCCAAGCTTCTGACGTCTTAGAACTACTTTCTTAGACCACATGTTTTGGTTACATGTCTGGCTATTGTATGCCCTTCTAGCTGGGTTAAGCTAGAAGAGCATACGATTGGGCGTAGAATTAAGCAAGTAGTTTGATAAAGTCTAGCCTCCCTGAGACTTGGAGAGGATTTATTAGACTTGCAGGAGCGAAGACTGATATTCTCTTGTCTGTATTAATCATTGCAGGTTGTCCAGCTTTTTGATTCCTGGGCGCACCATTTGTCCCCACAACAGTTCAAAAGATTCAGTTTGCCGTATTCAGAGGAGGTGATTCGCAGAGTCAAGGAGAGATATCCAGATACACCGCTTATCTTTCACGCAAATGGAGGAACTGGGAAGCTGCACCTTTTGGCTGAAGGCAGCAAAGCTGACGTAATTGGCCTGGACTGGGGTACTGAGATGCGAGAAGCTCGCTCTGTTCTTGGCAAGAAAAGAGTGCTTCAGGTAAATAATATGTGACGCTTCACACGCTGGGCAAGTGCCGGGATACAGATAGATTCTGTACCTTCTGTTGAGTTCGATGTCGGAAAAGGAAAATTGAATAGGCAATGTGTGTTTGGAAAATGTGGATGAATTTAGTTTGGACGTTTTTCTCTCAGTTCCGAATTCACGCTGATAGTTCGAAACCCCTTTGACTTCCAGGGAAATGTAGACCCAATGGTCTTCTTTGGATCTGACGATGCAATCCGAGATGCGGTCGAGCAGTGTTTGACTGAAGCCGGAGGTAACCAACATATTCTTAATGTCGGTCACGGGGTGATTCAAGGCACTCCCGAGGAGAAGGTGCTGCTGTTTTGCCAACTAGCTAGGGAGAGTGGAAATCGGCATAATGTACAAACATCTGCTTCCAAGCAAGAGCAGGTTTTGATAGGTTAAATCATTCTCCCTACTCAGTTCCACTGTAGATATGTCAAGGCGTATGGCAAGGGGCCCTATCTCACTTTGAAAAAACCAGCAAAAGCCTCGGCGGGATGATTTAGTTTTGGATTGCAGAGTTAGGACTTTGCGTAGTGGCGATTACGAAGTCAATGTGGCAGCCGTTCTTTATGCTCGCCAGTTTATACTGTTCAATGAATTTATGCTCTATTTTGCTCCACACTGCTGCTAGAGCAATAGCGACTTTTGTCAACCGTCCTATGAAACCTAGGTACAAAGTAAAATCATGACGTTGATGCTTACGGAGAATTGAATGTACCCTTGTGTCCACCTTATCTCTACCTGCGAACGGCTCTTTCAGTTGCAGCGACTTGCACTCACTTTGCTTCCATGGCTTCATAGTTGTATTCACATTTTGTGTCGATGTTATTTACAAGGTGGTTCGATCCAAAGCAGTGTCAATGTCACACGTAATGACAGTTGTTTGTTTATCCGCACGTAGTGCAAGCAAACACGAGATCTAAACTATGTGGTAAGGAATAACTTGCTTGCAATTGAAGCTGATAGGTCTCTTATATTCTGCAGAGAGCCATCCCCGAAATTGTTTTGATTTGATGTAAAAGTTATGATATAAACAACTAAAGTCTTTTTTACTACACCTGTGTAATGGTACATGGTAATATACACAACATGATTAATCTTATCTACGAATGAAATTGTATAGTCACAAGAAATTGTCCACCAAGTGCATAAATTATGGTGATGAGATTTCTCAAATATATGGTAGTGTAATGGAAATTTCAACAATTGGAGAAACCAATGATAATTCGATTTTGGTCTTTGGGAACCTTTTGTACTTTTCATAATGCAAGTGACTTGAGGTAAAAGTAAATTTCGTCCATAAGAGTATCGGATTATAACATGATAGTATGAGTAAATGTTATCATCCCATACTCTCTCACCTCGTACCTCAAGAGATCATTGATAATCTCAATGTAATTTATAATTTACATGTCTTGTTATCACGACAAAGTAAAGTTCCCAAGAGTATCCAGTAGAAATGAGACAATGAATAAAGAAGATGCATAGATTTTTTCGTGTCAAAAAGTTACTCTCCTATACTTTGGAAATCTAACAATAAATCACCAAAATTGTGAATGTTATACTCATATTCATTTCAAGCTTCATGTTGAACTTGAACAAACTCATGTATGAAATGATAGTTCTTTTTGACAGAATTGTCCTTGAAATGCACAAAACAATTGTGTGAACTCGCTATATTTCTTAACCTATTTCATAACCAAAAAGTTTAGATGCCACATCATCATGTACACTAGTCGTTCTTGTGAATTTATCAATTCAATGTAGTTAATATTCTTATTCTCTGGTAGCAACATTGTGAAATCCATGGATCTCGATTTGACTTTTATCTATTTTTTTCAAAATAGTTAATCACCACGATCATTGAAATGTATAATATTGTAACCTGATCTTCCAACATTTTTTGATTCCATATCCGGTCTTTGAAAATTATAAACAATAGTTGTTTTTGCAGACATTTTTTCATTGTGATTACTAGAGTTATACAAGGAGATTTGAAAGTTTCTCTTTATAGTAGAATTTACTCAAGATATGCGTTCAAGAGAGAATAATGTATTGGTGAAGAGATGTCAACCTTACATGATTATAGAGAAGTTATTCTTTCATAAGAAATTGACGGACTTATAGATCATGGAGTTGGAAGAGTAGAAGCATTACAACTCGTGAAGAAGTTTCATGAAGATGCAGTTGGTGGAGTACGTTTTGCCGGAAAGTTAATTGATTTCAAGATTCTTGATGCTAATCATCATTGAAAGATTATTTTCAAAGATTGTGTGAAATTTTACAAGAGTTGTTATATATGTGTAGCTTTTGCTAAAAAGTCCATGAAAAACACTCATTTGATTTCAATCCCAATTTTAGTAACTTTTGAGAAATGGGATATAGATTTTGTAATTATTTTGAATCTTATTGTTCTGAAAAATAAATTCATTGTGATAGTTACTAACTATTTCACTAGATGGATACAGACTAGATCACTCAAACTTTACTAGTGAAAAATAGGTCGATAAATTTCTGTATGAAAGTATCAGAACTAGGTTTGGTTGTCATTTGGAGTTAATATCCCATACAGTAGTGGAGTTTATGGAAAATGATAATCAAAACATGTTAGAATATTTTTTCCATCAAAGCTAGAGTGACCATTTACTCTTTATCCAATACTAATGGGTTGGTGAAAATAACAAACTACACACTTTGTATGATGTTAGTAAAGTATGCTGACATGGATGGAAGCAAGCAAAATAAGTACAGGTGACTACATGCGATCTTGTGGGAGTATCAGATAACATGGAAGACATCTACTGGGTGTTTGACTTTTCGGATGATGTATGAAATTGAGTCAAAATTTCCCATACAGTTTGACTTCACAACCTTCATGACAATCTAGCAAAAGATGAAGAAGACAAATGGAATGAATACTGTGAAGTTTCGCCAGCAACATTTGATGCAGTTGGAAAAAGCTTGAGCTATGGCCATGGAACAAGTGGAGCAAGCTCAACAATTGCAAAAGAAGTAGCGCGATAAGCGAATCAAAACTTACAATTTGAAATCATTCAAGAAAGTTGATTGGGTGATGCTCTTTGATGCAATTAGATACAAAAGTGTTAGAAAAACGTTTCTTCTTAAATATTTTGGACCTTTCACATCTGAAAAGTTGTGGTTAAATTTCACTTATGACATCAAGGAGTTAGGATTACATCATTTTTATCGAATCAATCACAACAAGTTGAAATCTTTCCATCAAAGATCAGATTTTTTTCACGTTAAGTACGTAGTGAAATTTTGGTCCATGAGTAAATGTAAAATTGTGATTGTAAACTAGGATTAAAGCTAGCCAAAAAGATGATCATGGTTAGGTTGGGTTTTACTAAATCTAACTAGTTAAGATTAAATCTACCTAGTTATGACTAAGTTGATCAAGTTATGGCTATACTTAACTTTAATGTCTATAATTTACGGAATAACTACAGAAATTTTAGAAGATTTGAATGAGCATTTCTATTTTGTTTTGTATAAAATTGCAGATTCCAAAGAAATTTTTTTTGACTTCATGTTTAGTTTTGATTGGTTTGACTAAGTAATTGAACTTCCTTGGTTAAACTAAATCTAATGATAATTTAGTGCCAAATTGATGTTCTAGAAGTTAGAAAGTCACATATGGCATGTCGTCATCTCAATCTAAAGACCATCAAACATCTAGAAGGTTTAGGAGATCAATGACATATTGCTATTATGATAACTCTTAGGTCTCGGCTAACTCTAGTTAGCTTAACCTTAGTTAGGGACTAGCTTATGTTAGGATTGCTTGCTATATAGGTGAGCTTGTGTGAGCTCACTAGCAGAGAGATAGAACACTCATTGTGTATGAGTGCTTCAGGCAGAACGTGAGAGCTTGGAGAGTAGAGAATAAGTACAGCTATGGCTTAGAGTCTTAGTAAAGTTCTCATTGTTCCCGTGGACGTAGCCTCAGTGTAGGTGAACCACGTTATTTCTTGGTGTCGACTTCTCTTGTGCGTGTATGTCTCACTGTGTATGCCTTCTATGTTTAACAAATGGTATCAGAGCCCACTTGGGAGGTGCCGGGTTTGTGAGTGCTCGTGCGAGCAGTTAGTTGACGATTTGGTATTTTCTCAGAGTTTCGTCGCGTGGATGTGGGAAAATCTTAGATAATCCGAGAGCTTAAGTCAAGAGCGTTCTAACGGTAACTGAACAAGATTGATCGGAGCTTGGAGCACGGAGTAATTGAGATTAGGGTTTTTTTGACGGTTTCATGGTCAAATGTTTCAAGATTTTACTTACGGTTTTTTCTATGAAATTTCCGAAATTGATTTCTTGATTTCGAAGGAGTCACGGTGAGTGTGAACCTGCAAGGTTGTGTGCAAAACGTAGATCAAGGCAAGCTGGTCGCATTGGCGCAAGATTTGTCAAGTTTCGACTTGCGGGTGGAAACTTACGAGCCAAAAACAATTTCTGGAGTTTCCGCCGGCTATGGACATTTAGGGCCGGCCTCAAACTCATTTTTCGTTGTGACGTTTGTTTGGTGAATAAAAGCGAGACGAAAAGTAGAGCAACGGAGACATCGAGCCGGCGCGGTCAATTTGCAACCAAAATTGCAGTCTAGGGCGAACGGGGATCGAGATGCGAGTCGAGGTACTTTTTTGACGGGCCTGAAATCCCTAACAGGCCTGTCGTTGTGACAAAAAGCAGATTCGGCTACATTCTCGAAGTTCTTATTCAGTCTTTGGAGAAAACCCTAAACCTTTTTCTTTGGAGAAAAGTAGATTCCTCCCCTTTTTCACTTCGTTTTACTTTACCTTGTAATACCTAAACCCTAAATTCGGGAAAATTTCCGAATTTAGACCCTGACACTGTCTGGGTACTCTAACAAGGTCTGTTCCCTATGCGACAGGGCCTTACGCCCCCTGTCACGGAATCTTTCAAAAATATTCCAAAAACAAAACGTCATATTCTTGCCATTGACGGTGGATTCGGAGGGGCAAACGGTGCCCGTTTTTGGCCAAACTTTTTTGTGCGCATTCGTGACGAAGTTAGCTACGCGTATGTCCCAGCCATCTCCGAAGGTCCTTGGAGAAAATTATTTCCACTTTCAAGATTCTCCCGGGAGGTCAAAACGGGGGAGAAAATTACTTTTTGGCAGTTTTGACCCCTCCACTTTGACGGTAAATAATTTTTCACTCGGAGGTCGGTTTTGCAAATTGTTTGAAGTTTCGGAAAGCTTATCTTGTAAGCAATGTTCAAGTGGTCCTGAATTTTCTCTTGGAGTTTATTTTTGAGGGTAATTTTCCACATTTACTCGTATATACCAAGGGGGAGATAGTTCAAAGAACCATATTGGCATTGAAATAGCATTGTAGGAAGGCCAAGAGACCAAGCGAGGCATCATGGGAACAATGAAGGTCGATGGCACCAAGTTTGAGATTGCCAAGTATGATGGACGTACGGACTACTTGCTGTGGGAATGACAAGTTAAGGGCATGTTGAAAGCTACGGGTTCTGGTAAGCTTTTGAAGATGAAGCCGGAAGATGTGCATGGAGAAGACTAGAACGATATGCAAGAGATGGCGGTAAATACAATCATGCTCTATCTTCAACCCCATGTGATACGGCAGCTTGAAGAGTATGGGGATTGTTTGTCGTTGTTCGAGGCTCTCCAGCGGAAGTACCATCAAAAAGAGTTGTTCAATCGACTCTACACATCTTTGAAGCTGATAAGTTTCAAGATGAAGGATGGTAATAGCAAGGTACAAGATCACATTGATACTTTCAATGATCTTGTGTTGGATTTACAAAACCTTGGTGAGGAGTTAAGTGACGAGAGGAAGTCTCTTCACCTCTTGAGTTCACTACCTCCTTCATACAAGAATTTATCTCAAGTATTTCTATATCGAGATAGAAAGACCATCACCTACAATGAGGCGGTGAGTGCATTGAAGACAAATGAACTTCAACAAAAGATGATGCAGCAGTCTCTATTCTCTACATCGTCCGGAGTGGCGCTGAATGTGAACCGAGGTAGGTCACAGAAGCGGACGACGGGTGGAGACAAGCAAAAATTCAGATCGAAGTCTCGAGGGAAGTCTCAAGACAAGAAGACCTTGCTATGTTGGAAGTGTGGCAAGGCAAGCCACATGAAGAAGGATTGTCGTGGAAAGTTAAGTGATTCATCCTCTGCAAATGCAAATGTTGCAAGTGCTGACCTTGAGGATGATTTACTTGATGATGATTATGCTTTATGATGCCAGAAGTATGCCCTGTGCACATTATCTGAAAGATGAGATGATGAATGGATTCTTGATAGTGCTTGTTCATACCATATATGTCACAATAGAGAGTACTTTAGCTTTTACCTTGCATTGAACGGTACAGTCTTGATGGGGAAAGATCACCCCTGTCAAGTTCTTGGTATTAGACCTGTGAGGATTAGTGTGTTTGATGGATTAGTTTGCACATTGACGAATGTGAGATATTTTCCTGAGATGAAAGACAATTTGATTTCTCTTGGTGTATTGGACATTTATGGTCATCGGTGGTCGGTAGCTGATGATGTACTTCAAGTCAAAGCTAGAGATAAAGCTCTCTTGAAAGGAAACAAGCATAAGAATCTATAGCTTCTATTTTAGCTTCTCCCAAGTTTCGTTTCTTGATGTTCCTAATGCGGATGTGGCTCAAGCTTTCTGCATTGGAACCATAAAAACTCAACCTCGAGCCATCATAGTTAAGTTCAATGACCAAACTCAACGTGATACAACTTTAGCCAACAAAGCTGTACTCAAAGGACGTAGGATTTGGTTAGATCCCGATCTCACACCTCTACAAGTAGAGGCAAGGAGAAAGGAGCTTGCAAAAGTCAAAGAAGCTCAAAATGCTGGATTTTTTGCTTATCTCCGTGATGGACAAGCAATTGTCATTCAACGGAAGAGACAATCATCCACATAGCAATCCAAGAGCTTGAGGGTGTTAATGTGGAATATTAGAGGTCTTTCTACAACGAAGTATGTGAGTGCTCATCCGATTTGGAAGATGGCGGACATCATCAACATTGTGGAGACGTGGGAACATGAGAGCAACTCTATTGGAGAGATACCAGGGTTTACTTTGGTGGGTACCACTTGGAATCAGAGAAGTCAACGAGCTGGAAGAGGCTATGGTGGTATTGCTACTTTCATCAGATCTCAATTTCTACCTTTGATACATTTAGAAGGTCAGAATATTGGAGTTCAATATCATTGGCTTTGTCTTGGTTTGGTTGGAGGATCTTATAGTTATTTGGCTGTTTGTTACTTTGCACCATTGTCCATGCCTATCTACTCCACAAGCACTTGCAATCGGAGTCAACCATTCCATCGACTTATAGGAGATGTTCTCAATTATCAGAGCAAAGGTGAAGTTTTTATGGTTGGAGATTTCAATGCTCGAATAGGTTGTGCACAATTTACCCAAGTTGGTGATCTCTTGAGTTCTCCCTCCTTTGAAGAACTTGAAGATAGTATGTGGTGTAGAAAGTCTTCTGATATTTGTACAAATCCTTTGACAGAACACTTTCTAACCTTTGGAGCCACATGTAATTTGAAAGTTTCCAACGGTATCTCTCTCTTTCCCAACTCCCTTTCCAATACGTGCTTTTCTCCTACAAGTGTTAGCACCATTGATCATCTTCTATACTCAGTCACTCATAGCTCTCTTATTTTGAAATTTGATATTCTAGAACCTCAGCCAGAGTCAGATCATGCACCTCTCTGATTTACTCTCTTGTTATCAAAAACAATCCCTCTATCTCCATGCCATTCTGTTTTAGCTTCTCCCAAGTTTCGTTTAGATCCTAGTAAGAAAGAGCAGTACATGTTACATTTTCAAAACCTTTTGACTCACACTTCATGGAGCCTTGATCCACATACAGCGAGTGGGCAATTAATAGAGTTGCTCAAAGACACTGCTTCTAAGTTCTTTTTGCGGCACAAGGATCGAAGAGCTAGGGCGCTTCCTTGCAATGGATGGTTTGACTTGGTTTGTAAGCAAGCGAGAATGAGATCAGTTGACAAATCTTTGGATTTCCAAAGTCTGCTTACCTTGACAAGGCTTTACAAAGACTTGGTGAAGTCTAAAAAAAGAGCTTTTTTGAGGACGAAGCAGGAATCCTTGACAAAGGAGTTGATGGAGAATCCCAAATCCTTTTGGAGACGGTTAGCTGTAAGGTCTTCAAAACCTACTCTTGATCCCAAGAGTTTGATTGACTTTGCTGAAAAGCTTTATTTCTTTCCCAACGCTGCATCAATGCCTTGTTGTGAAGGAACATCAGGCTTATTTTCTGAATCAGAGGTGATGACTCAAGTTAGAAAATTAGCAAATGGTAAATCGGAGGATTTGGATGATCTCTCTATTGAACTTTTGAAGTGGGGAGGAGATGTTATTGGACCAAGACTCACCAAAGCGTTAGAGAATGCAGCTATGTATGGTTTTCCTTCAGCTTGGTCATTACGGAAGATTGTGCCTATTCACAAGTCAGGAAGGAAGGACTTGGTGACAAACTATCGCACTATCATGGTGGGCAGTGTTTTTGCCAAGTTGTTTGGCAAATTGGTGGAGTCAAAGTTGAGCACATGGATTGAATCTCATTGAAAGAGAGCGCGGTTTCAAGCAAGATTTCGCCCCACATACAACACCATTGACCATATCTTGGCTTTGCGTGTTTTATGGGAGAAGTCGAAGGGCAACGGCAAAGCTTTGTTTTGCGCCTTCATTGATTTTAAGAAAGCTTTTGACACCGTACCTTGTGAGCTATTATGGGAAAGGCTCCAAGTCATTGGAGTACCATCAGATCTTCTAGCAGCTATGGCCATGCTTTACCAATCTGTTCGAGCCAAGATCAACGCTTCTCAAACTGAAGAGGTTTAGAGTACCATTGGAGTGATTCAAGGTTGTCCTCTCTCTCCTACTCTATTTGGAGTTTTTATAGATGATATCGAATAGTGGTTGGAGGCATGTGATAGTGAAGGTGTCAAGCTTGGAAACTTTGTTATCAAAGCTCTCTTGTATGCAGATGATATCATATTACTAGCACGTGATGCAATTAGTTTACAGAAACACCTATACACTTTGGCTAGCTTTTGTACCCAGAATCAGATGGAGGTAAATATAGAGAAGTCCAAAGTCATGATAGTGGGCACTAGATCCAAGTTTTCCTTCTATTACCAGTATCTACAATTAGAAGAGTTGAAGAGTTATAAATATCTAGGCATTGATTTTTCTAATGATTATAGTTGGGCACTTTGTGTGCAAAAGAGAGTAGAAGGTGGTTACAAAGCTCTATATTCATTGCTAAATCGATGTAGAAGAGCTCATCTTGTGTCTTGGAGTCTTAGGAAATTTTTATTCAGAAGATTAGTGTTGCCGGTAGTATTGTATGGAACCCAAGTGTGGGGTGTGAGCACAAAACTGTGTTCGCATGTCTTTTTACCCTTATGAGAGTTAAAAATTTTGGATTTAAGCTATTGCAAAATTATGCTTGGGGTTTTCTGAAAGTTTCTGCAAGATTAGGAGTTGGTGTGATGGTAAGGGGGCAAGAGGTGCGGAAGGAGGCCTTTGGGGCAAGGTCTTCGGCGAAGTGCCTTCGGTGAAGTTCCTTCGGGAAAAGGCCTTCGGCGAAGAAGTGAAACTCTCATAACGTTTTCAATGTGTGACTCCTTGACTAAGTTAGGGTCTTGTTGGAAAGAGCTCGCGACGCTCGTTCCAACAAGACCAAGATCTCTTGAAACGGACCAGTCATCACTAAGTTATGAGCGTCGAAAGCGGCTGTCATGGTTAGGCGAGAGGCCTTCGGCGTTAACAGTTAGAGGGGTCTTCGGCGTTAACATATAGAGGGGCCTTCGGCCCAAGGCGGCCTGCGCATAGGCGCGCTATGCATAGGCGGCCTGCGCATAGGCGGGTTGCGCGTAGGCGGCCTGCGTGTAGGACGCCTGCGCATAGGCGGGTTGCGTGTATGACGCTTGTGCATAGGCAAACGCCTTCGTCGGAAGAGTAAAACCGTCATAACTTTCTCAATTCTTATTGGTTTGACTTAGTTAGGGGCTCGTTGGAAAGAGAACAACACGCTCGTTCCAACAAGCCCAAGAACTTTTCAAACGAAGCAGGGATCCGTGAGTTATAGGCGTCGGGGTGATTGTTATAGATATGCAAAGGTGCGGAAGAGTGTCTTCGGCGGGGGGATGCCTTCGGCGGTGCGCGGAAGAAGATTTCGGACGGCGGATGTTGACGTGGTCATAAATAAAGACTGTGCAGGTGTGGCAGTGGCGGCGGCGTGAAGTCAGGCGTGGAAATAGGACGGCGGGGCATGAAGTCGCACATGGGAATCAGGCCGTTGCCCATCATCGCGGGAACGGCATTCACGCGGGCTGTGGGTGACTCGGCCCTTGGACGTTGGAGAGGATTATTCGGCCTGCGAGCTGGGATTGTGTGGTGTGCCATTGTGTGATGACGCTGGTGGGATCGGTAGGAGGAATAGAGTGTGGACGTGAGTGATTTTCGCAGGGAAGTGGTGAGGATTAGGAGAGGAGTGTAGAGAGTTCAAAGTAGGAGGAAGCAAACTCTCGTGGGTGGAGAGTTGTATCTGAGAGTGAAATTAGATTGGGAGCTGAGATTGAAGTGCGAGATCTGTGAGTGGGAGCTGAGATTGAAGTGTAATCTGTGAGTCGGATCTGAGATTGAAGTGTAATCTGTGAGTGGGATCTGAGATTAGAGTGGAAGACCTGAGAATGGGAGCTGAGAGTGAAGCGAAATCTGAGATTGAAATCTGACAGTCGATATCTGAATTTGAAACTGAAAAGGGAGAGTTGAATCTGGTGGGGTCTGAAGGTGGAAGCTGGAAAATCGACACTGAAATTCTGAGTAGGAATTGGGAGTGGAACTCGGAGCTAGGATAGACCACAGCGGCTGTGGTATTGAGGAAGTCATCCGGAGTTGGGTTACATCTTTATGTAACAAAGAACTTGTCTGCTGCTCTTGTGGAGATAGCAGACAGAAAGTTATTATTTTCAGTTCTGGATCATTTGTCTGTGAAAGAGCAAGTGTTTATGATCTCATTGTCTTGAATACACTTTGACCACATGGTTGAGATCAGAGAAGTTAGATTATGGGAGCTCAAACCCCCACCTGGACTACAAACGCTGAAGGGTGGGGAGTTTAGGCTCACATGGGATCCTGGTTGTAAGAAGACACGATGGGAGCGTGTGGAGAGGGTGTAGAAGATATTTCTACAAGAAGAATTGGGTGTGAGAAACCAAACCTCATATGCTATTCTTCTTGCAGAAACAGGTTGTTTACCTCTAGAGGCTGAAGCTCTATACTTGACCATCACTTACATCACAAGGGTGAGATCTCTTGATGCTTCTCGCCTTCCTCCTCAGGCTTTGAGTGCCACACATGCCAAAGGATGGTTAGCGGATGTGATAACTTGGTCTCTGAGGTGGAATGTGACGGAACGCGATTGGGACCTACAACCTATAGCACTACGTGAACGTCTAAAGGAGGAGTTTCTGAACATTATTTTGAGCAAGCGCGGCACCAAGATGCAGTTTTATCAACTTCATATGAATCCTATGCTTGTTTATTGTGAACAGGATTACCTACTTGCAGGAATCTCTACGTCCTTACGTCATATTATTGCTAGGCATAGAACTGGATCTCATAGGCTTGGAATTGAGGAAGGACGTTGGCTTAATATTGATAGGAGTGAACGTATTTGTAGGCTATGTGATGGAAGAGAAGTTGAGGATGAAGAGCATGTATTTCTTACTTGTACTAGATATGCAGAGATTAATATAGATGTAGAGAATTTTTATTCTTTGTTATAGTTAGTTCCTTTTGATTTAGGTTGTTATATTAGGGACATTATTAGTTATCGTTCTACTGCTCTTGGCACTAGCTAGGGTTTGGCCTTTGAGGTCTTTTTTCTTGTTTGTGGCTGTTGCTTGTATTGTGTTTTTCAGCCTTTTTTTACCCTTTGGGTCCCCCGGGCTTGATCTATTACCATTTACCATATACCATTTATATGTGTTCGAGGGTAATACTGCGTGCGGAGAAGTCAATGTCACTAGATCTCGACCTGGAATGGCTCAGATTTGGCATTCCAGGATGGGCCATATGAGTGACAGGTATTTGACTTTGCTTCACAAAAAGGATATGTTATCCGGTTTGAGTAAGATTGATTTAGATTTCTGTGAGCATTGTGTTATGGGAAAGCATCATAGAAAGCCTTTTGGTGTTGGAATTCATAGCTCCAAGTTGATTCTTGAATATGTACATAGTGACGTGTGAGGTCCTTCTCCAGTAGCCTCACTATCTGGCAAGTAGTACTATGTAGTTGTCATTGATTACTACTCAAGATTTGTTTGGATTTATTTTCTCAAAGAAAAGTCTGAAGTCTTTGCAACTTTTAAAAGTTGAAGAGCCCAAGTTGAAACTCAGACGATGCACAAGGTGAAAGCCTTGAATGTGCGGGTGAGATATTTGCGTTCAGACAATGGCGGGGAGTATATCTCCAAGGAATTTGGAGAATACTGCAAAGCAGAGGGGATTACTCGCCATCTCACCACGATTTATACTTCGCAACAGAATGCCGTTTGTGAGCGGCTCAATCGAACAGTGTTGAAAAAGGTGCGAAGTATGATGAGCCAATCGGGTTTACCATATAAATTTTGGGCTGAAGCTGTGAATACCGCAGTTTACTTGATAAATCTTTCTCCTTCAAGTGCAATTGATTTTTCAACTCCGTTTGAATTGAGGCACAAACGGGTTGCTGATTACAATCGAATAAGGATATTTGGTTGCACGGCTTACCCTCTTATACCTAAGGAGCATAGGACCAAGTTGGATCCTACTTCCAAGAAATGCCGCTTTCTTGGTTATGCAAGTGGTGTGAAGAGTTACAAACTATGGGATCTTGTAGCTTGTAAGATGATTGTCAGTAGGGATGTATCTTTTGACGAGCCCAGATCGTTGAAAGAGGGGGAGAATGCTCACGCTCATCTAACATACAAGGGCAAATCTCCACTTTCCGATATTGTTGAGGGGGAGATTGATCATTATGGATTTAATGATAGGCCATAAGGAGAGCTTCCGGAACAACTGGAAAGTGTTCCTCATCAGCAGGAACTAGAGGAGCAAGAAGTCATTGATGAGCCTCTTATTAGAGCACGAGATGATGTGATCATCAGATTGTGTGAGTAGAGCTTCTACGAGGTATGGTTCATGGGCCAATTCATCTAATCTTCACAATTGAGAGCTTGAAGATAGAGATGATGATGGTAATGCGTTGATCTTGGAGGAAGGAGAACCTTCTTCATATCGTGAGGCTCAAGCTTCTACTGATAAGCTTGAGTGGGATGCTGCAATGGAGCGAGAGACAACAAGACTTGGAAGTTAGTTAAGCTTCCACCTGGACAACAAGTGGTGGATCCTAAATGAGTTTACAAGCTGAAAGATAGTCTGACGGAGAATGTGGGGAAAATCTACTAGGCCAGACTCGTGGCCAAGGGATTCACACAAGACAAACGCGTGGACTATAATGAGGTATACTCACCAATCGCAAAGTATGCCACTATCAGATTACTTTGTGTACTTGTGATATTTGGTCTTATACTATATCAAATGAATGTTGTCACAGCTTTCCTTTATGATAGCTTGGATGAGATTATCTTCATGAAATAACCGATAAGTTTTGTGAAGAAAAGCCAAGAGAAATTGGTCTACAGATTGTTGAAGTCTTTGTATGGACTTAAGCAAGCTCCAAGACAATGGAACAAGCGGTTTGATGACTTTATGTGTGCACAAGGTTTCAAACGGATATTGTTTGATCCATGTGTATACATGAAAAGTGTGAGTAATGAGATCTTTGGTTTCATTATTCTAGTACTCTATGTGGATGACATGCTTATCGCGGCTAGAGATAGATCTGAAGTGGATAATCTCAAATCTCTTTTAAGTTCGGAGTTTAGAATGAAAGATCTAGGAACGGCCAAGAGTATCTTAGGGATGAAGATTCATCGAGACAAAAATGGCAAGCTATGATTGACTCAAGGCAAGTATGCTCGAAAGGTACTTGCACGATTCAACATGGAGAATTGTAAGTACTCCATTGGCTTCCCATTTCAAGTTGTCATCAGCTCAATGTCCAATTGATGTGACAGAAAGAGAGTTGATGTCCAAGATCCCTTATGATAAGGCGGTCGGAAGTCTCATGTACTTGATGATTTCCACAAGACCTGATAACCTTGCCATGGCGATGGGCAAGATTAGCAGATACATGTCGAATCCAGGAAAGATGCAATGGGAGGCAGTGAAATGGATTCTCAGGTATCTAAAGGGTCTGATGGATTATGATCTATTGTTTGATGCGAAGTCACTCAATGCCAAATTCTTGATTGGCTATGTGTACGCTAACTATGGACAAGATCTAGATGGAAGAAAATCTACAACGGGTTATGTATTTACACTTGGAGGTGGGTGCATAAGTTTGAGCTCTACTTTGTAGAAGTGTGTAGCTCAGTCAACTACTAAGGCCGAGTATGTGGCAGCAGCATAAGCAGCGAAGGAAGCTATTTGGTTGGATAGGCTTGATGCGGAAATGGGATTGTCACATGATATTGTGAATCTCCATTGCGACAGTCAAAGTGCCTTACACCTTGTTGTAAATCAGGTGATGAACAGTCGGGTGAAGCACATTGACATTCGGTATCACTTTATCAGACAGACGGTTTCTCATAAGAAGATTGAGCTAGTCAAGATTGACGGTAAACTCAATCCAGCCGATGCCTTTACCAAAGTATCTACTTTGGAGAGTTTTGCGAGACATCGTTCGACATTACAGATTGTGGATGTAGAACAAAAGTAGAGTATCTTGACATCAGTTAGTTCAATCTTTGTATGTGATTTTAGCTCATCCTTTTAGGCTACGGCTTAGTTATAGTTAACTCTAGTTTACAGAGGGAAGTTCTCATTGTTCCCGTGGACAAAGCCTCAGTGTAGGTGAACCACGTTATCTCTTGGTGTCGACTTCTCTTGTGCGCGTATGTCTCACTGTGTATGCCTTCTATGTTTAACAATTGCCAAGTATTAGGAACTAATCAAACTTACTATGATTAATCTTTGTAAAAGTAAGGAAGATAAGAATTGTAATTTGTTGCTATAGTAAATTTTCAAGGTGTATATATAGAAAGATAGGAAAGAAAATCTCAAACAAGTTTAGAGATTTTATATGTATAGACTTGTTTCATGTATGAAAGAGTGACGTTTTTCAACATTTGGAGTGTCAATATATGTGTGACTTTGAGTGATGAATTGAGGAAATGCGTGAAAGGATGTTTGGGTTATGAATATGAGGACGAATTCTAGTCTTCTGGAATCATGATGAGGCGCTGCAAAGCCATCTGAGATAAACCTAAGTGAGAGTTAGCCCAGTCCTTCTTGTTCTTTAGATTTTTTTGTATCTCCCGATTCATGTTTCTTAACCAAAATTCAAAGATTAATGCGTTCAAAATCTTCGTTGCAACTACTAGACGAGCTTAGAAGCCTATAATTTCAAGCTGCATAGACAACATAGTTTGATCGACAAAATATTGCGACGGCCAGGAGATTACGAGCTGAGAAGAATAGAACAGCCAACAATGTGGCTCGTGCATAAAATGATAGCATGACGACACATCCACGAGAGATCAAAGAAACATACATGTTTTCAAGACCTAAACACAATGACGATTATGAAAATTTATCGGTTCTGATCTAGACACAATAATACTGATGGATGAATGGATAAATGAACAAATAGCTTCGAGTACTCTCTTGATCCTAATCGAGCTATGACTACTTTTGCTTCTTTGTCCTCTTACCAAAGGCTTCTTTTTATCTTGCGGCCGGAAATGAATTGGTATGTTGTCTAGGATGACTCTCCCTTGGCCACAATCACTTGCTTTCAAATATTCTGAATTTCCACAAACTTTCCTGACAGTATTCAATTTTCCAAATTTTCATGAACTTTATTAGTCTAAATTTTGTCGAACTTGAGACAACTCAAACTTTGAACTTAGACGCAACTTATAGGAAAATAAACCGTGAAACTTTTCTGACAGAATCTACATCACCGTCACAAAACCATCACTTTAAAGAAAACTGTCACATCCAAGGAAACTGTGAGCAAAGTTTGCTTTCCACTTAGACAACACAAAACCTGTCACCCACACTATGACAAAATGCAACCAGCTTTGATTCCAATTTGTTAGGGTTTAAAACGAGAAACATCAATAGTGAGTAAGTCTGGTAACACCATAGTCAATAGTCAACTCACAAGATGCAACGTATATCGTGGTTCATCCTTTGAAGGACTACATCGACGGGGAAAAACACACGCGAGTGAGTTTATTATAGTATGTGAAAAAACATTATGATATATGTACCCAACACATGCAACCAATCTAGCTATAAATAGTTAAAATCTGAGATTATTCTTTAGTCGGAATAATTGTGAGAAAAAATGCATATTATTTGTTTGATAGGTGAATATTTTATATATAAAAATATGTTAGCTACTTTTAGAAACTAAAGAATATTATTCAATTACATCAAATGATAAATCTGTTTAGTTTTCAATTTATCCAAGGAATATTTGAGTCTTGATGTTTTATGATGTTTGTCATAAAATATGAAGAATGTATCATAGCACCACAAGAGTTTTGATAAAACTTATTAATACTATAAATTTAGCACTTTTTAATGTCATTCATGTAAATATGAATAAGTATCATTACAGTTTTCAAAGCACAGAATTTGAAGAAGAATTCATCACAACACATTGCTATCACATCAAATATCATGATATGTAAAATCATTTGTAATACATATCATATATCTCAATTTGAATTTTTCATACCATATATCATTGCTCTTTTCTTATTCGTAGTCAATGTTAAATTCAATTTGAGTCAGTGCATATGAACTATATACTTTTTCGGATTTTTGGTTCAGTTGGAGTTTTCGCCTCCAACGACCAAGTTCCATGTGGACGGTGATAAAAAGGGAAGAATACAACATTGCTTGACTCACACGTATATTACACAATTTGCTACATGTATAACAATAACATATGTTTTCATTTGAAGATGTTAATTTACATGAATTGCTCACATTTTCATATTCAAATCAATCTTTGCAATATATGATGTTGAAGCATTACTCAAACATCTAAGTTTACATATAAATTCTACTTCTTTTCATACCAACTTTTTGCAAACTAACACAAAGTCATGCATTCCTGAAAACCATAATAAGCCAATCACTTGATTACAACGACAATCCTTGAGATCAACGATGAAAGATGTGACCAAACATATGACATCATCATCCAATTGCACCGACCAACATAATTTTGACATTAAATTTATGATCAAAATTTTTTTTGGGTTACTTAGAACCATTACATTGCTTATCATTTTTTTTCATGAACTCTATAGTCATAAAGTCTATTTTTCAACACACTGTCTACGTCCTTGAGGGATTTTTCTATTCCTAGAACTTTCTGTTACTCGTGATGCTACATTAGATATAGTGGTAATTGTTGTTTGTTCGAATAAGTAAGAATTAAGATTCATAATCCAATTAGATATGTGATGTTTGCTATGATATGAGAATAAATAAGTCACACGGAAACAGATGTTGGTTTGCATAATAACTATATGTAATTCTGATTAGTCTACAATTTATTCAAAAGTGCTATTTTAATTCTTCATAAATAATGATTATGTATCATAGATTTGACATTATTTAGAAAAATATGTTAAATTATTTTATTAAGAAATATTTTTTTTGTGAATGGGATGATCAAACTTGAATGGAGAGGCAATAAGAAAGATGTGTACAGTAGTTTCAACAGAAAATTTAGCTTCCGAATCATATATATCCATGAAAGCCTATTTAACATTGCTATGAAAAATTGCACTGGACATTAACTTACTAATTACGTAAAATATAACTCTCTTTAGCTCGTAGAAAAAGTGGGGAAAGATATATACACTATTCAAACTATGTAATTTAAATACTTTCTGTCCAGCAGAATATATTTACTACTGAGATGATATTCCGGTCAGAGCTCCATGCCGAGCTTCTTTGGGATTTTTTCATCATTTTTGCTATATTGCTTGCTCATACATTAATGTTGTGTCTTGGGAGGCACGGAAGAATGCAATCAGAGTACGAAAGAATCGGGAAGGTCTTCAGCGAGCGACGCCAACTTCTGAAATTCTCCGCACGGTGACGATGAAGGTTAGCTATAGAGGCCAAGAAAACGGTTCTGTATTCATGACATGGTCTTCGCGTGTTTTTGGGTTGATGCTTTACTAGTTCGGTTGGCATCGAGCTGGGACATCTGATTACAAGTACCGGGGAGGAAAGCAGATGCTCTGCAAGAGAATGTGTTAGAGCATTTCGCACCATACAAGAATAACAAGTAGAAAGCGAGAGCCAAGGCAAGTGATATGAAATAGTGGATTGCAATCAGTTCACAGTGCAAACATGTTCTCTCACAACGATGCTTGGCGCAATGCTCGCCTTGTCTCTTTTTTTACACGAGCATTGAATTCAGACTCATCCCTCGTTGACCTTGATGACGTTCGAACTTGATAAACAGTGAGCGGAAAGCATGGACGTTGATGTACATGTTCATGAGGCGTCATGTTCTCTTGTCTTCTTTCCTCCACATTTGCAAGCTTAAATTATTGCTAGTGAGTGATGCCTAAGCACATGCGCAATATGTAATAGAGAGAGAGAGAGCCGAGGAGAATTAAGGTGTTTCAATCCTGACGATGAAAAGAATTGGCATTGTGTTGTCCATCGTCGGGGCCGAAAGGTTTAAACAAACAACCTGGGTGGTCAGCTTTTGGTTCCATCAGGTCGAATGGAACTGCATTTGTCGAGTAAACTCCAACTTGCGAGGCAACCCGACCGGATTGTACCAGTAAATGCCACTGTCCTGACTTTTAGCGAGGATAGACGACAGGTCGCTCTGGCCCACATCCTCAACAACACTTTTAAATGTCCCAACTACTCTGGGGCTCAGATGTTCAGGTTTGGCGTTCATGATCACAGTTTGGTCACTGAATTCTGTATTCGAGTAGACCTTGGACATGTGACGTTCGTTTGCTGCGATGCAGGGAACGTGCCCTCTTGTATCATGATGCCACTCCCTCGTGCACAGACGAACCTTCCCGCCGCCAGCACACTCCTCCTACCCTCCATGTTCTGCGACTGACTTCTCTCGGGGAATTTCCCGGGTGCTCGAGTGGGGTCAGAAAGGAATCAAGCGCCAACATTTCATGCATCCATTCGTTCGTATGACTAGAGAAGTGTACGTGTGACGTTGTCTTACACCACTAAGATTTATTAGAATATAGATGAATTATGCACATGTAAAGCGAAAAGCGCCCAAGCTCCGTACTAGACATTCGGGTACAAGGGTTTGGATGGATGATCAAGGGTCCTAGGCTATCTTCCTGCGGTGACCGACCCGTGTCGAGCCAACAGTCCAACATCAGGGAAGGGGGCTGGCTTGTAGAAATACGGATGGGAGCCGATGACATTCCACTGTCCTATATAATTACAGTCTTTACATAAGTGGGATTGCGTTTTGAGGAAGATGATCAGTTGCGTGAGAGGTGTATGTACAAATAGAGAATCATCCCGAGAACCGTGTAAGATGTATGTATATTTATGCTCTATAGAATCGATCGAAGGTGGGTGGCTGGCTGGATGGGAGGATGGCTGGGCGGTCGAGCGAGCGAGCGGGCGGGCGGTGACTTTGTACATCCTCTGCAGGAAAAATACAGCAAGTGATCAGATCAGGCCACAGGCTCGAAGAGTAGTCGACGAATGTGGGGTTTGAGAGAGCCGAGGCACCCGGAGCTTCTTTGGCCCAGAATCATGGTGCGGGCCATGTTGAAGTGCAGATGTTTGAGGCAGCTCGGCAACTTCGACGGCTGATGGACCTGCATGCTTAGCTGCAGCATGTCATCATCCACCATGGTCTGCAGCCGCGACAGGACAGCTTCGGCGGTTTGGCCAGGGCTCTGGCCCATTAATAAGGCCACCGCATTCAGCTTCTCTTCGCAAGGCGCCCTCTGCGCACAGAAGGGAAAAGCAAATGGTTGCAAGAACCATCAATGTCAGAGATGGGGGCGGGTTTCACGTCAAGACAAACCATATCTGCGCAATGAATATTAGCCAAAATTAGATCTGCTTTCCGGTATTTCTACTGCAGGTGCAGGTTGCGGTACAAATTGTATTGCGGACGTTGCTCTTGCATCCCACCTTGAAATTCCGTATATCGTCGGAAAGTCTGCCGACACGGTTGGCTAATCGCATGAGGTCTTGAAGCTGCCCTGCCTCGGGGCTGAAGTCATTGTCAGGAATGGACTCGCCCAGAAAGAAAGAGGTGATCAAAACCACAGGCTCCAGAGCTATGGATATTTCGGAGTTTCGCAAATATTCTTCGAAAGAAGGGGCGACGTTGTCCACAGAAAGAGATGCCTTCCACTCGGCCTCTTTCACCATGGACTCCACCCACCGGAGCCACTGCAATGGCAAGCACATCGAAGAACGACTGCATGTCAGCGGCAACGGCAAGCGAGCAGGCATTCCGACAAAATGCATCCATAAATAAAGGAGCGCGAGATTCATGCGTGACAGCCACGGATGTTAATATGTGCACCATATATAGACTATTTGCAGCTCGACCAAACTTACTGTGGCTCGAAAATAAGGCCCAAGGTCGCGGTCCTGTGCAAACAGGCCTTCTTGTATCTGGGCATTAACTGTGTTCCGAAACCCCTCAAATAAGATATTCGTGCTGGCTTTCGCCCCATCGAGCGCCGAGGAATCCCACCTATGGCATCCAATACGGCAGCGCTCATCACAATCACAAACGCAACACTCACACACACACCACGCTCTTTCAAGAGCCACACCTGACGCCGTGGCGCTTCAGGCTGCGCAACAGCAGGACCCAAGAAAGCAAGCAAGCAAGGCTCGGACGAAGGGGGTTGGGTTCTGAATTCACGGAATCTTACGATGTCGTGGCTGCCAAAAATGAGCGCTTCTCTTCTAAACAGCAACCCGCGTCGTCGAAGAAATCACGTATGACGGAGGTGAGGACGCAATTGCGAGCCCACACCAGTCGTGCCACGGCGAGCTCCGGTGCTGGAAGGTGGGTGACAGCAGAAAAATACCACTCATACGTCCTTTGCTTCGCAAACGTCAGCCCGGAGAAGTCACAATCCTGGTTCCATCTGCACAGTCCACAACCGAATCGCACAAAGCATCGTCAGGGCAACCTTCATGAGGCGCGGCGTGCCCGACCGCAGATTCTCTCGCAAGCAGCTGACGTACCTCAGGACTCGCTGTAACTCGAGCTGATGGATGGACTGGCACAGATTGAAGTCGGCCTTGGCCAGGGCCAGATACGTCGTGTTGTTGACGAAGGGCATTCTGCCATGTCACTCCCACAAATCAGTCGCGAGTGCGTGCAAGGGGATCCAAGGCAGTCATCCAGCAGTCATCCAAGGCAGTCAAACAGGTCTCGCGTGCGGCGACCCACTGACCTGTACAGGGTTTTCCCGATCCAAATATCATCTGACCCGTAGTGATCCAAATACGCTCGGGTCTCGATTCGAGGCAGACTGCAGTTCCAAGGCAGATCCAGGGCATATCCGACCTGGAAAGCAAGAGGCGTTAGCGCCACGGTATGTGGGTCTGGCAATCATGAGATCTGATGTGCTAGGGCTCAACGAGACAGGAATGAGTACGTGCGTGCACATGTCACATGTCCCCTCGATTCGGTCAACCGGGCCGGGACTCGCCGTACCTCGCCTTCCAGATCCTTGGTAATGATCCATTTGTCGAAGCATCCTTTCTGGGCGTGCTTCACTTCCAAAAAGCTTCGGGTGAAGTGTAGGGCCTCTTCCAAAATCGTCTCCCCCGGAAAGCGAGTCTGGGCCGCCCGGTACAGATTGAACATGCCGGTGACGGCTTGCCCCGACTGCCCAGCGAAGCAAAAGAATTCTCCGTTGTCACCGCGAAACTGCTTGAATACGTCTGAACAGTACACAGTGGTAGTTAGTGATGGACGATGACGAGAGCAGGTTCGCAAGCTGGTCGCTTTCCTCGTGATGTGGGGAGGCGGGTTGTTGCCTGCAGAGATTGATGGATGGACCGATCTAGTGTTGCTCACATAATCAACGCCCACCCAGACGGCTGCCTAGCGCCGAGCACTCCACCCGATCCCGAGGGATCTGAGGAGCCTCTTTGGGGAACAGGACTCACCCGCACTCACGTCGTAGCCATGCTGGCGCAGGAGGCGGAAGCCCATTGCAGTATCGTCCACGTCCTTGACGTTCGCCGATCTAGCCCAAGATAGGCCGTAATTTGTCCAAAACCTGTACATGGTTGCATGTTCCACAGACAAAGGTTACGCCTTTATCTCCGTCTCTCCGTAGAAAAGTGCCACCCCCATGGAGCTCACATGCACACTGGTGAGAACTTGCAAGCCGAATCATGAGTCTAGCCCGGCAACAACCAGCCAAGGGACGAGAGGAGAGACATACATACCTGTATACATAGTCGAGGCAGTCTTTGATTTCTCTCTCAAAGTATCGAGCGATTCCCAATCGCTCAATTCGATCGACCATCCACATGTGCTCGAATAAGTCTACAGGATAAACATTTGGAACTGCATACCGGCGGTCAACATATTGAGTGTTAGCTCGTGACCGACTATCCACAACTCAGTCTACATGAAATATTATTGACACTGCATATACAAGGGGTCAACCTCCTGGAAGTTGGCTCAAGACCAACCCGAGTCAATAAACGGTGTCAACTGTCCGTAGTCAAGTACGTACATCCATACAAAGCACATATCACATGGCGCTATATAGTTCAGTGGGCCAGAAATATGACGCTGGACGTGGATTTCAAGATCATGGTCAAGTCCTACGTAAGGCATAGGCTCAAACCCGACTTCAGACGAGGAGTAGCTAGGCTAAAGATGCACTGACGACAGATATTCACCTGCATTTCCGAACCGGTTGAGCATGTCTTCGATGTAACCGAGACACTTTTCGTCCTTAGTATACATCAGCGCACAAGCTGTTGACGCTGGAGAACATAGAAAGGACCCATCCTGGCTCTGAAGCTTCAGGAGTTTGTCCCAGTCCAAAATCTCGTGCACACCTTCGAGGGAGTGAAGCAGAGTTGTTGGGTATTTGTGTACAATATCCATCGGAATCCTGCGCACCCACCGAAATTGGCTCAGAACGTGGAGTCATTAGCAGCTGATCAGCTAATTCACGGCCGTAACATCATAAAAGTAGACTGAATCAGACTGCGTATTTCCATGTGAGCGTCCTGACTTTTTGAGCTTCTTCTGCCTCTCGGCTTCGATTGCTGTCACGAATGCGGCTTTGTAGGGCAGAGCGAGTCCGAGCGCTTCGGCATTCTTCATCATTGCCGGGAAAACTATTTCGAACCCAATTGGCATGTGCGCGTCCACCTCAGATTCCAATTTATGGAGGTTTGCTTGAATGAATTTTACACCTGAACAACAGGGAGGTCCCTCTATGTCAACACGCAGAGCTCTTGGAAAAATTGAGGAATTGATTATTACTGAAGAACGAAAACTGAAGTATTAAATCCTGCTCTCACCTTGCTCCACTGCATCTGGGCATGCATCCCAGGTTTTCAAGGCTATTATGCATGCGAGGGTGTTAATAATGCGATCGTAAAATTGGAAAAAGTCCGCATCTCCCCAGGATCCACCACTAGACTGATTGTCAGCTATCCATTGGAGGCACTTTGGAAATTGGGGGCCTTCCGAGCCATCAAGCGCTGGCACCAGGGCCACCCACGCTGTGTCGTACGGCGATATTGAGATTTCGCCATCGCTCAACGAGCGAAACATCATTCGGATCTCCTGAATGTAATCCTTCATCTTGTCCATCTCCTGCGCATGTTTCTGGTAGACGTATGCACACACTTAGCAGGCAGGATTTACCACTTGCCATCTAAGACGTTTCTCTTTCTCACACGTACATATCAGCTTCGTCCTCATTTTAGCTACTCGCATGCTTTGGCCGGCAAAACTGCCTCAGAGTCGATCTTGAGGATCACGACAACAACCCTGAAAACTGTGGACACGAGACGTCCATCCACCAAAATGTGTGGTTCCAAACCTCGAGATGATGCATACCTGGTAGAAAGTCTCCAGAGGGTTAACGGATGTTCCAGTAAAGATGTCCTGAATCTTCGATAACTTGGTGGACAAGCTGGAAACTGGAATGGTTCACAAGAGAGCGAGAACGTCACAGGTAAGAAACGACGTCGGAATACTTCAAAACATGTCACATTCATGCCTGGTTCTCGCATAATGAATTGTCAACTGTCAGGCTCCAAGCACGAGTTCCGCGAAATCTGTCCACTCCACGGAAACCGACAGGGAGTGTCCAGCTTTCACGTACCTGAGTCCGTCTTTGCACGGGAGGCGTGCAATTGGGAAGAGGGATCAGATGAAGAAGACCTCGAAACCGCAACTGCATTTGAATTATATATACACGGGTCAGCTTGCAGTGCTCCAAAACCCCTGCAGGGAGCCCTGACTGAAGGCCGAGACCGAACTCCAAGTGACCAGTGAGCATTATACATTCTCACGGCAGGAAGGACTGAACTCATAATGACCCTGAGTAGCACGAGAGTTTTCTCTGAATAGTACACTAACACATGATAAGCGACGGGAAGCATCTGTCATGGAACGAGGACGTTGCAAGCCACAGACCTGAAGCTAGAAATTCAGATAGAGAAAGGAATGTACCGGGATGCACAACTTCATTTCTCGAGCATTGAATGATGACGTTGGTGCTGGAGCTGGCGCTGGACCGGCGGGTCCAGTGTCTCGGTATACGGAGCTGCTGTGGATGCTGCTCACAATTGTCTGTGCGTGCCTTTCTGGAACATACTGATGACGACACCACACTTGCCTCAAAGAGGCCTCTACCTGCTAACGAGAATGCCATAGTCCTAAGAGCTCGACAAAGTTTGACTTGGCTGCGAAATTGACTGCGGTCGGTGGGTTGAGCTACGTCTACGAAGGGCCCAGCTGCACGATAACCTGGAGAACTAAAACGGGGAGCATCCTTAGCCTAGTCGTTGGAGGACACAAAAATGGGATGAGTTGTCGAAGAGAGAAGAAACAGCTGCGGATGTCTGTTACGTATTTGATTGATTCACTGTTCTAAAGCGTCAGCCACGAAATCCACCCGCTGAAATTGCAACTCCTCAGGGCTAGAACGCAGCAGCGCAGCAAGGAGATCTGAACGGGCTGGGGTATATGACGAGAGCTACATGAGCACGCTTCCGCTGCTCAGCACTTCCTACTAGTCCCGACGAACTGTTCCGAGGGAGCGCTGAAGATGTTCATGTTCACGGCTGCGTGGCAACCTCGATGGTGCATAAATCTTAACATGCTGCTTGCGGCCTGACTCGCTGACTGACTACCTTACTGACTGACGTTGAATATACTTGTAAGACGAAACTGCACACCCGGGGTACTTATAGTAGCTAGCATCCAAATGCGACACAGGCACGACCGCAGGCAGGCAGGCAGGCAGGCAAGCAAGCGGGCAGTAGGCAGGGAGACGGGAGACGGGAGGCTCAATCCTCAATCCATTCAAGCGCGTCCCATCTGCTGTGCGCTTCGTTCACGATGAACGAGAGAAAAGTTCCTTTTCAAGACAGCAGCATATACCTCTCTGAACGTCCCAGTGTAGAGAGGCATGGGCATTGCACCCATGCGCAAATGGTAGGTCTTCTCGCCTGCGTCCTGACGTGCTTGATGTAACAACGAAAATCACCAAGGCGCGATGCGTGACGCAATCTAACGGCTGCTTTGCACGAAGGTTCTGAAACGGACTGGTTTGACAGGCGGAAATTAAACGGGCACCAAGTAAGCTTAACAGCGAACTTAGAGATTCGTGTTACAGCGCTGTACTCTCCAGTCTAGATCGCCTGCCTCCTGTCCTCTGCTCCCCTCTGAGCATGAAAGCCCCGCAGTTGTTCTGAAAGCAAGGGGACAGCAGCACTGACTGCTACTCTGACTTCTGTGCTCTTTAGTAGCTAGTAACTTCTGAATATCTGCCGGCTTCGCTGTGGCAGTTATCAACCTTACGAACCGGACAGGTGAAAACAAGGCGGGTGTGAAGCTACAAGACCCACGACCTTGGTCCCGGAAGTTCCGACTGCCCTTGGCTCAAGTGCGATCCTGGTATTGAGGATTGAGCTGACTCCTGTAGGACACCTTGGGCAAGGCTCCAGGCCTCCAGGTCTCCAGCTTCTACTGACGATTATTCCAACTCATGATGCTAAGTTCCGAGCCGGTCAGATTCACTTTGATCTTCGGAAGCAACAAATGTGCGCTGAACGCAGCGCGGTAGTCTGCAGGATCCCCGGATAGGTTCCTCAGCTCAGGCAAGCTCCGAAATGCCATCCCGTGCCGGGAGACCCGCGGTGACTCGGGGTAGCGGACGTTTCCAACTCAGCGGTGGTGCCAAAGCTGCAAGAGCGGCAGCATCGAGCCCGCGAATCTGCGCTCTGTATGCCCTTCTCACTCTACGTAGATCCTAACGCAGTCCCATCGCAGATCCCCTCTCTCCTCTTGTCGTTCACCCTGTGGATATTTTGGTTGCCTTCCCCTTCCCTGCAAATCTGAAATCTACCGCAGTCGGATCGCACAACGCCTACCGCGGTGCTGTAGTGCCACCAGACTAACCAGTCGGCATTAATGGTTAATTCTACGTATTGAATCCATCCATGCGAGAACAAAGATCCATGCTTCGCCGATGCCTTGGCTTTTCTTGTGCTGCGCTGTCATCGGAAGCCTGGGTTCGTAATTCGCTAACCACTTCTTTTTGTCCAGACGTGGGGAGATACCTGAGCGTCGACACTTCGGGCATATAACGGAATAGTGCGAGCGAGGCAATATAAAAACAAGGGCGTCGAACGATTTTGCGTACTTCTGTCTCGCTACCTTTTGTGCGCCCACTTGGAGGATACCCGAAAAGTTCCATCGTCTTCTCTCATGTCAGGAAATTTTCTCCCCTGTTCACATGGTGCACACTGCCCCCATGTGACGAGTATATGGCAGCTGGATCTTTTAACAATATTCAAAAGGGCGAAGAACCCTCTTTTTATCCACCCATAATTATTTTCTTCTTAATCCATCTTTCCCGTCGATGTTTCTCTTTTCCTGCTCCTTTCGCCGAACTTTGGGAGATAAAATCCTCGCTCTCGGTCGCGTGTAGGCTTTCCGAGTTCTTCCCACCTTCCCTCGTCTTTCTTGCTATCTCTGAAATAAGGGAGACCACGTGTACAATAAAGATAAAAAAATCCTATGGCCGAAAAGGGACTAGCTCTCGCTTCTTCTTATTCATTTTCCTCTTTGTCCTGCCTAGCACTCTTGATGGAGCTTCTCCTTTTGTTCGCTATTTTGGCCGCAAGGTTTGCTATTTTTGCAAAATGCTGGATATGTTTTAGATTCATGTTGAACTTTATAGCTACCTGGCCAACAGATTCGATGTCTGTGGTGAACACGCCCACCACAGTGGCCCAAAGGAGTAAAGCGACGAAGAAGGAAGCTCGAGTCAAGCCGAATAGAAAAATATAAACTCTTCTCGTTAGTCGCATGGCACCCGGAGAGAACACATCGATCAGGTGGTTGTTGACCGGAAAGTATACCCCTCTCGCGGTAAGTTGAAAAGTTTTGGCATAACGAGTACGAATCCTTTAATAAAGGCAAACATGAAGTCCCTTCAAAGGACGACTTCAGGTCATTTCAGGAAAAACTTAATTGTTTACATGACTGAACAGAAGAAACATGGGAGCAACATTTCAGGCCGAACGAGTACTGTGTACCACCAAATGTCCCTAGATGTCGGGAATTTGGAGGGAAAAAGTCGCCTGTGGATAACCACTTTTCTTTTAATTACTGTACTCTACGCGACATGAGTTTTTCCCGTTCATACTTCCCCTCATGCTGACGCTTGAAAATGGCCGGAATGCAGTCGCTCGGATTTGATGGCCAAAATTTGTGCTTCAACCAATTACCCCTAAGACTGCGTGTATTACTAATCTGTGAAGGATATTTATAAAGTTCGAGGCATGTTCTCCAAGACTTTCTTTTTCTTGGCGATTCAGCAAAGAAGCAGATATCAGTACATGCTCAAAGAGAAGTCCATATGGATCAAAACTTTAGACTCGATCTCAAGTCATGAAGACAAGTCCATATGGATCAGAACTTTAGGCTCGATCTCAAGTTATGAAGAGAAGTCTATATGGATCAACACTTTAGACTCAATCTCAACTTACGTAGGCTCACGTAAGGTTTCATTGAGATTTTTTTTTGGAATATATTTTATATATTTTTGGAATCTATTGAAATTTAACATCTCGTAAATTACACTGCAAATTCCTGATATTTATTTGCACCTATAAATAGATAGTTGTCTTATGATATATATATTCTATCTTTGTATATTCTATAGTACTATCCATAAAATATTGAAATTCGACTTATAAATCTACATATATAAATCTATAAAAAAAATCTACAACAAAAGTTGACATATGCACCTTTATAAACTAGAACTAACTACAATTAAACCATAGTCAAAACATGATATAGTCAAAATATATATTTGAAGAAAAAAATTGCAAATAAATTTTATTTTTGTACTTTATGTGATACCTGCAAAGTAGCACAATGTTTAAAAAATAACTTTGATATATACATCAACATGATTGAGTTTGACGAAGATCTTGATTAGCTCAACCTTCTTATTAAGTAATCTATTTTTTATGAAGGGATATTTTATTTTGATTTTTATTCACTCTACTATCCATTACTTAATTTGCTGCAAGAGATAATGCAATCTAACTATCAGAATGAAGATTGAGAACATTCTATTTGCAATTTCATTCTAGTCATTCATGAGTCTGATTACTTATAAGCTTTTTTGATCAAAAACAATCCTAAGCTCTGATCTAAATATTTTATCTAATTATCATGAATGTATTTTATACTTGTCAAGATTAATATTACTAAATTATTTCTAGTATTTTTCAAAGCATAAAGTGTTTTTCTCGAATTTGATCCTCAACTCTACATATCTGTGTTTAGAAACTTCAAATTTTTTGCTATACATATCTATATTAGAAAAGCCATCTCTTGATCTACATATCATCCAACAAAAAAGTCACTGGCATTTTTTACATATTTCTATTATGAAATACATTTCTTGCTCTAAATACCAGGCATCAAACAAATCATCTTATACTTTATGGATCAATTTTGGACTTAAATCATCAACTAAGGCGCCAAAAATTTTAGGTTTTAATGATTTAAGTTATGATAATTTGACTGATTTTGACATCAACAATCCTCTAAGTATTAGAAATCTTGTACCAAGTATCCATTCTGTTGGCATGTGGCTCGATGAAAAGCAAAATGCAATTGTCAATTTGATATATTTGACCAACGATCTCCTGTTCATGAGTCATTCACTTATCATTGTGATCAATATTAATACTATATCAAGTGATTGTGTATAATATAAATTTATTGGGGATTACATAACAAATCATTGCAATCTTCATATGACTTGAAAAAATATAATCATTTATACAAACGTTGCAAGAGACTAGTTCAAGTGTTGATTAGCAAAATGATGATCATGACGTTTCGAAGAATGTAATATAACATAATCAACTACAATGGATAAGATGACCAGTTATTCCAAGAGAGATAAGTCAAAAAACAATCCGAAGTCTATCACTCTAGGCAAAATATTGAGGGCTAAATCCTTAATTTTCAATAATGACAACTATATGAATTATAAACAAAATGTGAATATATTTTTACTAAATTTTCAATGATGTATGATCATTGTAAAATGTTTTTTAAGGTAATCAAATGATATTTCATTGCAAAGAATTGTCAAACAAGTTGTATATCTATATAAAAAAGTTTAATAAGATTTTGATGAAAATTGAAAATCACATTAATCACTTTGATGATTTTATTATTGATATGTCAAATCTTAGAGACAAGATAATTGATAAAAGTCAGATTCATCATTTTTAAGCTCATTACATGCATATTTTAAGTCGTTGCCATTGATGTTGCTTCATTATGATAACTAGAAAATCATTTACAATAAAATTGTAATTGATATGGTAAATGATAATAAAAAACAAAATTAAATGATACCATATACTCTAATCTATTCATCCAATATGACATTGAGTTTTCTCATTCTCATATAATAACAATGATGATAGGAATATTAAATTATAAATATTGTGAAATTTAGGGATAAAATTCCAAAAAAATAATATTTTGTTGCAATTAAGGTTTGCCCCATACCTATACATGTATAATAAGTTATACACTTTATATATGTATAATTTGTACAATGAAATGCATTATACATGTATATTTCCGAACAAGGAAGGTTGGTTTTCCTAGCCATACAGGGTTGGGTTGGGATCAAAAAAGGCAGAAAGTCTTGTAGTGTTGTATACAAATGCGAGACTGCGTGAAAAGGAGGGGAATATGGTGGCAGTCATGACTGGAGAAGAGAGTGACCATGATGTAGATGCTTCTGGAGAAGAGAATGAATAGGAATAAAGTTTTTTTGGACAGTGTATAATATACGTATACTATACATGTATAATTTGTTTAATTTGTATAATAAAATGGATTAGACATGTATACTTTCAAACCATAGTTGCAATTTTGCTACAAATCATCAACTTAAAAGATATTTATATGCGAAGATATAGCTTATAAAAACTTTCTATGATGTGTGGAATCTAAATGATACATGTTTTTGTCTTATTTATCACACAAGAAAAATTTTATGTACTTTATTTGTATAAGATATTTAAATTTTCTTAAAATATAATTAATCTTGTAAAATTAAATATATTGGAGCTTTCAAAATTTAAATTTTTGATAAAATCAAAAGTAAATTGATTAAAGTTAGATTCATGTGCGATACGTAAAGAATTTTATTTCTCTTGATATATAAGATTCAAAAAATTTTAGTGGAATAGAATTTAAACAAAGCATTATCAATCTTCATTAAGTTAGTCAAAGTGCATTACATCTTCAAGCAAATTAATCATGAACATTACATGAAACACATTCACATCAAGTATTTACATGATCTAAAGTGTGGATTTTGATAAAGATATCAATATGATCAAGATAAAAGGTAAACTCAATCCTGCTCATGTGTTGATCAAAATTATTACTTTGAAGTATTTTATGAGACATGGTGTTACTTTGTAGTTTTTGCATAGGGAGCAAAAGAAGATTCTACTAGAAATTTTATTGCCGTTATATATATTTTCACCTTAAATGTTTTTTGATAGTTCATCATGATTTTGGAATAATGTAATTCATCTAAAGGTCCAATTCTAAACTTACTCTCACACAATTTTTTCACTCATAGACAGTCAAATAATTTGCAAATCTAAAATCTTCAGTGATGAAACAAATTCTCACAGAAATAACTCTTCAAACTTGATTGATATCTTAATTTATATCAATATTTATATTTTCAAAAAATGATCATAATAAGTTATGAATATTACAATCTAACTTTACTACAATTTAACTTTCATTAATTAAGCTTGATAAGTATAACAATTTTCTTGAAAAATATTACAAGGCGACATGTCATATGTCAAACTAGATCTTCTAGAAACTTTTTATGTCATTGAATTGAAATGAAAACATATCATTGGCAATCTTGAAATTTTAACATGTTTTGCTAGTCATTAATTGAAACTTAAGAGTTAGTCCAATCAATAAACATTCTACTATATAGTCAAATCATTCAAAAATAACATGTATTGAAAACATTTTTTCATTAAAACTAAATGTTGATAAAATAGAAAATAGAATCACTTATTTATAACATCTAAAATTATTTTAAGTAAGTTGCCAAAAATAGAAATGATATCTAAATTCAAATTAAACTAGTCAACTAACTTTACCATGATTAAGCTATCCATTGACAATTATTTGATTTTATATATAAATGATGCATTTGCATAACTGTAGAATTTAAGGTCTCCGTGGTAGTAGCTCCTAATGACAAAACATTTATCTCTTGTTTTTTTTTGCTTATGCATCGTATAAGTGCGTCAAATCTACTTGTGGTATTCATGTAACACTAAAATTGTGATAGCTAATGCAACTTTGCAATTTTTTCCATAAATATTAAATCCAATACATCTTAGCTACCTGTGCAATTCATGTAACACTAAGATTGTGATAGCTAGTGCAACTTTGTAAATTTTTCTATTAATATCAAATTCAAGTCATCATCACTTACTCAAAACTGTTGATTGAAATCAACTCAAATTAAATTTTTCTAATTCCTTACTCTCTAGTGGTAGTTTTTTATTCTTCCAAAACGTTCAAAAACTCATGAAATCATTCAAAACACACGTCTACATGCTAATTACACTCTTAATCATTAATACTTTGACAAACTGTCTATTTTTTTAGAATCTTTGGTTTTTGAACTTGTGTAGTTTATCATATTATATTGAGTACTTAATCTTTTTAGTACTTAAATTTTCAAAAAAAATATCCAAAGTCCACATAACTTCCCAAAAGTTGACAAAAGAGTTTTCATAGTTTGTACATATTATCGTAACTATCAAATAAAAATCTCTATGGACAATGCAACAAATTTATAAATGATAATTTGAGTTGCATCTTTTGTTGTGGTCTAGTTGGTTAAGACACTTGAGTTTCAGCCAAAAGACATGATTTCAAATCCATGTAACAGAATCAAGCATTTCAAAACTTTCACAAGATCTTGATAGAATCAAATTCTTTCAAGATACTGCTAAAGTAATTTCATCTTCACACTTCCTTAGTCATGAAGATTAGAAATCTATACTTACATTGTAACTATGAAGATCACAAATTTAGTTGCTGATTTTAAT
Organism: Marchantia polymorpha subsp. ruderalis; assembly: GCA_037833965.1. Classification (NCBI taxonomy): domain Eukaryota; kingdom Viridiplantae; phylum Streptophyta; class Marchantiopsida; order Marchantiales; family Marchantiaceae; genus Marchantia; species Marchantia polymorpha. The sequence goes on along the minus strand of AP031352.1, from coordinate 8,084,018 downwards.
CGCTCTTTTCAACACAAAATTACCTTTGAAAGTCATAACTTGAGTTAGTCAAAATCATTGTTAGAATCAAATAACGATCACAATGAACGATGCAACATATAAATGTTAATTCAAGTTGCATTTTTTTAATAACTTCCATGGTCATAGAAAAAATCAATCCAGAAGCACAATCTCACTATGAACACCACTCATTTAGAAGGTAATTATAATAACGCATCCTTAGCCATGAAATTGAAAATTCTAGACGCACATTCTTACACTGAAGATCACAAATTCTAGACGTTGATTCTAACTACTATTTTGGCACTAGCTTAGCTTTGAAGATCATAACGTGAGTTAGCCTAGATCATCTTTAGCATCAAAGAACCATCACAATAAACAATGCAACATATCTTTAAATGTTAATTCAAGTAAAGTCTTCTGTTTAACTTTCATGACCATAAAGATCATAAATATTGGTGCACACTCTCAGTGTAAAGATCACAAATCTAGTAACACACTTGAACCATTCTTCTCAGCATTGAATCATCTTGAAGTGTTGTTTTCTGAGTTTGTACAGGGTAGAATGAAAGAAGAATCACAATGGACAATGCAACAAATTTATAAATATTGATTTGAGTTGCATCTTTCGTTGTGATATAGTTGGTTAAAACATTCAAGTTTCATCCGAGAGATCCGGTTTCAACTTTTGTCAACGAAATCAAGCATTGCAAAACTTTAACAAGATCTTGATAAAATTAAAATCTTATCAAGATAGTGTTAATGTTTTTCAACGTTTGTTTTTAAGAAATTAAAATATAAATTTGATCTAAAATTAACAGTTATGACTATGAAAAACACAAATCTAAGAACGCATTCTACTGACGCTTTCATGTCCATGATGATTAGAAATCTAGACGCACATTCTAATTGTGAAGATCACAAATTTAATTGTTGATTCTGATTCCTCTTTTGGGCACCAAGTTACCTTTGAAGATCATAATGTGAGTTAATATAGGTCATTGTTAGAATCCAATAACGATCACCATGAAAGATGCAACATATTTATTACATATATTACATCTTTCGTTTAATTTTCATGGCCATAGAGATCACAAAACTAGATTCACACTCTCAATGTGAAGACCACAAATCTAGGAGCATACTCTAATCACTCTTCCTTAGTCATGATGATTAGAAATCTAGACCAACATCACAAATTTACGCGTGTACTCTAACTGCTCTTCTTGTCATAAGAGCCTAAGTGACTTGCTACAAAGAAATGCAAGATGTTTCAATTCTTGAGTGGTAATTTTGAACTATTTGACCCTAAGATAAGATCACATATGATTTAAAAAAATCTATTGAATCAAAGGATGATGATGTTGTTGTGAGTTATTTGGATTTGCTAAACTACTATTTTAGTCATGTCAACAACAAATATATTTCAAAGAATTGGCTAAAAATAAAATCTCCTTTTGTTTGTTTGTATGTACCCTGATATTACAACTCATCTACCGGCAAAAATTAAGACGAGCTTCAAACTGAAACAACATAACACAAAATTCGAATTGGGACATTTACTCCAACTTGGTACTCAAGTAATTAACTCTCACTAGAAAAAGTCACAAGTATAAGAATAATGTTGAATAACAATCAAAGAATTAACCTACATGTGAATGAGATGCATGAAAAAATTCCATAGTTTTGATGATTATAGACATGAGATAGGATGGCAGCATTATTAAGATTTCTGTAACACTCGATTTAGTATAAGTCAACAATTGATTACTAAGTGCGACGAGATCTAAATATTGCCTCAATCATTACACATGTCCCGTGTCAACACGATAAATTTGTAGTTTTAAATATTGATTTTCTCTTGTATTTGGGATTCTTGTATCAAGTTTTTTTAAATATAATCGTATACTATATGATTACCTAAAGCATTTTCTTTATAGAGCTTCATTCTAATATATGAATCTATCATTCTTTCTTATCAATTTTGAATTTAACTTGATTTTGATTCTATTTCTTAATAAAAAATTACATCTTCATATATTAAATTTTTTTAATTCTATGGGTTGATTATTCTTTGTAAGAAATATCCAAAAAATACATAAGATTTCTATAACGTAACAAATGTTAGAAATTCAAAAGTCAAGAAACAAGTATTATTCAAAATACATTATTCAACAACAATATTCTTTAATGAATTGCATATTACATAACTCTAACATCATAGTCTATTGTTGAACAAGTCATGCTTGTTGATATTCAATTTTTGTTTCACATTGTTTTATGAAAAATAGTATATTTGATCTTCACCTAAATATTATTGTTAAGATGATAATTCTTGATTCAATTCCAACAGAATACCGTCTTCTTATCTAAAGATTATCTGGCCCCTTACATTTAGATCCAAAACTCTTATCATCTTTGTTACCTTTCAAACATGATCATCTACAATTCACAATAATGTCTTATGAAGAGTATGGAAAAGATCATATCATCTTCTTCTATTATAAATTATTCATTAACAACCCATTTTCAATTTTTTAATAAATTAGTGTATCCTTATCACATAACACACGTGACAATGACAAGTAAGAACTAAATAATGAGCTGAAGAGATGAAGTGTATTACTTTTATACCTTATCTCGTCTCCCATATTTTGGAGGTGGATAATTGAAAAAATCATCAAAGACATCACATTGATCTTGGATCGTTGTACCAAAAATTCTCATCTCAAACTTCATTAGGTTCAAATAGACTTGTAGATCTTTTTGAATATCTTTGCAATTGATTCATAATTTTATATCTCTCAAGAGCTTCAATCAACATACTACACTCATTAAACTAATCCAGTTGTTTTAAAATTGAAGTTTGTAAATGTTTCATACACAAATATATTATTTCCTCTAATTTTCATAGTAGTTATTTCATTACGTAAATTACTGAAGATTGTCATTGCTGTCATATGTTCAAATTATTATTTTCACTCATGAGGAAAAAAAATGAAAAGTTGGAAAATGGAAAGTTGTTGGTGTGGTTTAACGGATGGGTATGAAAAGCCGAAGATTTCAGATGTTTCAAACAATGGAGATTCAAAACTCACAATGTATGTTATGCCTCAATAGTTGCCTGCGAAATCAGTCTTTTGCAACAATTGACTAATCTAAATCATGTTGTCCAATATACTAGATAATTTATAAAAGCATGAATTATCATAGTTTAATTTAGATCAAATTTGATTTCATTAACTTAAATCAACTAGTTTAACTAAATAGTCAAACTATTGTGATCATTTACGCATATAACGTTCACAAATTCAGTGGGAGGGGATTATGTCTATGTATTCTTTAGGGAGCTTCTAGTTATAACTCACTGAGGGCTAAATAGTCAAACTATTGTCATTATTAATGTATATAACATTCACAAATTCCGTGGGGGTTATGTCTATGTATTCTTAAGGAACTGCTAGTAATACTTCACTTTTGGCTAATTAGACTTCACTCTACTATACGCAATTCTCTTCTTGGTCGTTGGTCGATGTAGTGTAGTAGTAGATGCATCATATTAAACATTCAACCAAATAGAGAAGAATGTATAGTAGGTAGAGTTCTAAAGTGAAAGATAACTAGCCACTCCTTGATTTTTTATTGTTGGTTTTTGTATTTTATATTTTAATGTAAGTATAAGATAATTTAAATATTATTTAAAATTTTTCAATTTTTAAAGCAAAAAACACCAGATTGAAAATCATTTTCAGTTTAGTGTCATAGTTTATGATTTATTTCTACATATCATTGGTACAAATAGTACTCTATGAATTTAAAAACAAACAATCTATGACAAGGACAAAATTCCAATTTTAACAAGTATGCATCTATACAATGATAAAGATAACACGGATACTCCAATGTCATTCATGCTCAACACTATGATGCACGCATTATCTCAAGTGGATAACGAATAAGAGGCAAATTCCACACATAATGTCCATTAGAAAATTATTTCTGTATCTTTTACACAAACTCAGCAATACTTTTGGAGAACTTTGGAGGGAAAAGAACTCGGGTCATTTCCTTTTTTTAAGTTCTCCACTTTTCAAAGCTTTTGACACAAGTATTCAAAAATCGGAAGACCAGTTAAGAATTAAGGAATACTCTTTCGTCTTTCATCAAAGCCAGATGCCTCTAAGAGAAGAAAGTTTAGGTCAAAAGAGGCCTGATAAACCTAGTGTTTGTTTCAGACGCCCGCAATAGACGCGGTCACATAAAAAAAAAGTGATCCAGTCAACTATCAAGAGGTGACAAAGAATATGAGAACTGTTCTTCTGTTAATATTCAAAGACTAACCATGAGCTGACATCCCTACATTTTTCCATTTATTTGCTGCATTGGGTGTAGCTCTAAAACCAAGATCAAACTGTAAAGGTGAAGTGGAATATGCGCCCTGACACAAACTATACCTTGAAATAGACAGCAAACTTCAGCATCCGTTTCAGTTTTTACAATTTGTTTCAACATAATCATCTCATTGGAGAGTAGGGCGAAGCTACATTTCTTGCCTGAATGACTAACACCTCCCTCTTTGCCAAGGTCCCATCTAACAAAAGCTTGGAGGAGATAGGCCTCATGTGGCAAAATCAGTAGGTTCAATCTGACATGTACTAAAGGAATCCTAAATGTTGCAATGACTACCCTCTAGCCTGTTTCTTGCACTGAAATGCTGTCCATCCGTATAATTCTGTATCAAATTTCCCACTCCCAACACTCCTGAGATTGTAGGCCCGTCGTTAAAAGCTCAACACTTCTTGGGCGAGACCACTACCACAATTCTTGCTGAAAAGTCGAACTTTTAGAAGTATCTTCAAGGTGATTCAATCACACCACAGCTGCAAGGCCAACTCAAACCGATCATCTCAAATTAAGGACTCGGATCTGCTAGCTTTAACCAATCAAAAAATATCACTCCTTGTTTAGGAAAAAGTTCAACTCCTGTGGATGAGGTAAAATATTGACAAAGGATGTTCTGTATTTCAGTCTACAATGTCATCCCCGTCCGTCATCCATCTGTGTTTTACATCTGGGAGGTAAACATCGATCGTATTCCAGTATGTTAACTGCGGTCAAGATTATTTTAATCAAGAGAGCGGCATTAATGGTGATGCAGAGGTAAGATAGAGGGAGATCAATAGGCATCCAGTTCTCCCACTTGTGCCCTTATGTTGACGGCGTATGCACCATTACCGCTCCAGAACAATTTCACTTGGATGAAGTTCTTCATTGGTCGACCTGACAAATGATCACAAATATCGTGTGAGGACACGTCCTGTCATCTAAGAAGGGAGAAATAAGAATTAGAAAAAAATTAGCAGCTGAATGCTGATAGCACAGAATCCTTGAAGACAAACTTCAAATCTTTCTCGACGATGGTTGGGTCCTAGATATCGCTCGGCGGGGCTTGGTCACAACGGAAGCTTGTCGAGGACACTTCCCTTGGACACCTTATTTATCTCCAAAGCATGGGAGCGGCTATACAGGCAAACTTTACTTCCGTGGAAGAACGGAGCCGGGAGGCGAGACACATCCCCAAACAGAGACCGGCAGTTGACTCCTCACTAAGTATGAAATGTTTTCCCTTCATGTCTTGTATCGTCTAGAAGCGTATCACATCCTTTACAAGTCAAAGATAAGTATGAAAAAGCTACGAACAGGTACTCCTTCCTTCACTTTTAGTGAAAACTTTCTGCTTATCTTCATCGCCTATATGACAGCAATACATCCTTCAAAAAACAGAATAACAGTTGTCAATTTGGAATTGGAACTGTAAGGAAGCAATCCCTTTGGGACAACTTACTCGTCTCCGAAGCAGGGGGGATAGCTAGAGGGGGTAACTTTAGGTCCCTACATAGACATGCCGGGAGGTAAGACAAAACCCAGAAACAGCTTCCGACAGTTCCCGCCTTTAAACTTGTGACTAAATATTTCTAGTTGTTTGCGTAAATCGCCAGTAAAAGCATATCACATCCTTGACAAATCAGATCAACAAGGGCCGGTCTGGTATATTGTCAAGCAAGTAATCCCTTTGGGGCACCTTATTCGTCTCCAAAGCATGGGAATGGCTCGTAAGACAAACTTAGGACCCAGCAATAACCAGCGAGGAGGCAAGACAACGACTGAGTACAGCAGCAGACGGCTTAGGAATTGTATTGCCTGCGAGTGCGTATGTCATACTTAAAAAAATACATCCACAAAGATCCGTCGGGAAGAGTGTCTAGGACGTAAAGCCCTTAGGACAGATTATTCGTTTGAAAGCACGGAAGTTGCTAAAAGGTCTAGGTTTCACATCTCACATTGGAAGACAGTGCTTGAGAGTTAGACAAACTCCGCAAACAGCAGCCAAAAGATTACACATGGTATTCAAACAGAACTTTGACCGAAGCAGCACACTTACATATAGAAAGTTTTGTGAAGTAAATCGTATACAAAAGACGGTAAAGTGTTAGAGCCATAAAGCAATAAGGGTTTGACCTCACGTATAGATTCGGATTTTAAGGAGTTGCAAATAGTAAATAGGTCAAAGCAATAAACAAAATCTGGATGATAGAGTAGATAACCGAAAAAACCCCAAAAAAGGGAAAAGGGGAGAAAAGGGAAAGCCTAACCCTTCAGTCTGAGTTGATGTGTCCAGCTTAGCCCAGCTTGAGGTTGATCACCCGACACCTTCGACAAAATAGGAGAACAAGTAGTTCTTTCACCCATTTTATGCACAACCTGCCCAATATTGGAGTTCCACATAAGAGTGCTGTCAAAAATGGCCACAACTAAAGAAATATGACGACCCTAGTCCAATGTCGTTGACTGATAATAAACTTCCAGACGTCGTGCAAGATAGCAAGAGAACTTTGAAAAACAGGTTGGAACGTGGCTAGCCCACTGAATTTGCTAACATCCAAAGGCGAACACCTGAAAGGAAACTGTGCTAGTAGTGCCCAGTGCTACAGTATTTAGGGAAATACATCTAGTTATCAAGGGTAAAATCCTGTATCGCTGAAACCAAATACTAATATGTGCTTCGTTTCGCAGGCTCGTACTACATACCTGAAGGATATATCGATGACGAGAACTTTCATCGCTGTTGAATCTTGAGAAGAGAGTAACCGCTTGATGTAACCTGAAATGGAATAAGCTGTGTAAATTGAGTGTTTCAAATAGGATAATATTATGCTACAAGTTCAACAGACGGTAGGTATTTGTATACAAATACATCATCCATGTCGCTTGCAGCAAGATGGAGATCTAGGTCTAGGTCGCACATTTAATCACGTCTCTGATCAGAGAGAGAGGCATTATCGATGATTTCCACAGCATAAGATTTGGAATATTGCAAATGCTTCCTAACCCAGAGATGCACCTTCATACGTTTTCTCTCCAAACTCACCTGTGAGAAAGGGCTATACCCCAAGACATCCTGGGTTCGAACTTAGATGATATAAATGCAGACATGGATTGCTTGTCTTCGTCACAGCTGCAAAGACGCATTCCGACGGGCGAGGAGTCAGTAATTTAATACGATAGCAAAACACCTGTATTTCTGTTCCTACATTATGTTATCTGCTTTATGATCGTGGCTTGAAGCAGTAATCTGTCAGACGAACCAAAGACTGATAAACAAGTGCCAGCCAAAGTGGAGGAACCATTTGTTACAAATATACTAGCAGTCAATTCCTTGAAAAACTGAACCTGTATTAGAACCTACGAACAAATACATCATCGAGTCCTCTGAGCGAAAAATACAAGGCATCCCAAGCCATTCATCACCCAGGCAGACAGTGCTTTGGAAACTTGACTATTATTTCGGTTATGACTAGCACTTGACGATCTAAGTCGAGAATAGTGAGCCAGTTACCACATTTTAACAAGTCACTAAGGAGATGTCAAAGTTATCTGCACCCCAGAGTGCTCTCCAGTGTCATTCGGTGACGCCGATCGAGGTCCGTAACGACCGTCAATCCCAAAATTCCAGCTTGCCGACCATCACTTTGGAACGAGTTGAGGAATTTGTGCGTTAACTTCACCCTCATTTCAGACATGCGTATCTTTGTCCCCCGTACCATACCCTCGACTGAGGTCCTCGAATTCAACTGTGCAGCAGATGTTTCAGAAAGGAGATTAGATTACGCACTCGCGATGACACTCTCTACAATTTAAAACACGTTACACATCAATCAAACTCGGCCAACAAGACATGGCATCTTGCTATGCCTAGAGTTGACCCTCGACGACACTCCGTTATTGAATATCTGCTTAACATTGAAGCTGACATGGGAATAACCAGTCTTCGATTCCGTGGACAGATTGTTAGAATCCGTGAGAAATACTCAATATAGGAAGTAAGGTTATCTCCATGAAGAGATGGCAGCACATAAATCTACCAGCCACACATAAATCGTGCACCACAGGAACACATTGCGCATTTCCGTGCACTCACCGGAATAGTGGAAGCGAAGCTGTGGAGATCCTGAATGGGAGTAACACGCTTGACAGAAATGTGATCCGGGACAATCTTCGCATTCGGCCACAGAGAGACTCCACCGCCTCCAGTCCACCAGGACGGAGGAATTGGAGCCAAAGGCCGGGTGAGTTCCATGCCGCAGACTTACGTGCGCCGCCACTCGGGCGCCCACAACTCGTCTACGGTCGATCGATCAGACGAGCATAATCCCAATCCACCGAGCATGCATCGGCTCACAGGGTCCATTCCTGTTCCATGACCGCATGGATGTGGAGGCAGGATTTCGGAGAGGAAAGCACTCTCTCCAGCTCCCGGTACAAAGAAGGTTCCACCGTCGCTCACCGTCGCTTACGGCCTTAGCCAGAAGGCCAATGCCACGTGGATCCTCGGACCTGTCGAGGAGGTGGTATGATGTGCTCCACGCGTGCTAGCAGACAACTTAGTCCTAATCCAGTTATTATCGTTGGGCGACTTTGCTTCAGCTCTACAGTGGACCATTTCCAAACCAACACACATTTAATTGTATGCCCATCTTGACATGAATGTTCTTCTCACCTCGTTGACTAAAACATCTTCAGAGTGAAGGTGCTACTACTCGACTCGGGGCTTAAATCTCTATCTTTTCTTAATTAGTGCGTTAGGAGCATATTATTCTTTCTAATTAGAATGTAGATGTATCCTTGTTCATGTTTATGAAAAGCCTTGAGGAATTAATAAACCTCAAACATATCAGTGTTTAAATTGGATCTTGTTGTTATAAACTTGTATAATCACATCACACCTCAACATTTGTTTCTTTTGCAGTTCAACACTTTGCACAAAATAAAAGCAATAGCTTCGCTAATGGAATGACCAGTTTTGAGTTAATGAAGATTAAATTTATATACGTCTCAGAGTAGGGTGGAGATCACGGTGGCTGTTTCTCTAGAGCACAAATTCCTGAAAAGAGAACATATACTCTAGCTTTCGATGCTAATGGTGTCCATCGAAAAACTTCTACAGCCTTTTATTCTGTATACAATTTGGCTTCCGTACTTTGATGTCTCCCTACAGAAGAATATGAAAATCGGATTCATGAACTTTTTTCGCATGTTGTGTGATGTGTGGCTACTTTTTTAAATAGCGACGTCCAAAGTTTGTTGAAGATGCTTGAACGTGCTTACTTGACTGTTTCTTGACTTTCTTGTATTCTTGGACACCTTGTCATGGAAAAAAAAACATATAAACACTTCAGAATTTTTTGGGTTACCTTTGTGCTATTGTCTTCAAATAGGGGTTATATTCAGTCGTGTAAGTGGTGCCACACACCTGCTCGGACCTTTAGATCTAGCCTTTGTTTTATACTAATGTTTATGCAATTTGACTTTGCATTTGTTTCCGTCTATCGTTACCGTGGTAGAACATATAATTAGTTCTTCTTCGCATTCTCCTAGCCCTCAACCTTGAAAACGGTTTCCAAGGTCGCGTTAATTGGAATGTTTTAAAAATTGTATTTCTAACTCAAACAGTTATGATTATACCGACTGGTAAAAGACAAAACTATACGTCGTCGCAGAAGTCCGCAGTCATCCGTGACTGTCCTGGTAGAACAGGACAAGAGCGGCTGGTATTTTGTCGTCTTCTCTGATGCTCCTCTCCATGAGGTAAAGCTCTGAAGATAGCTGCCGGTAACCGGTAGCCTGTGAAGACGATAGAAGCCATGCGGAGAATGAGGACGTCCATATTTCAGATTTTCTCGCTGCTTTCAGGTCGTCACAAATTGTGACTGCCTTCTGTGAAAGAGCTCGAGCAAAGACTGTTGGAGTGGAATTTTGTCATGAGAGCAGCACTGGTCTGAGCACTGCTGAATATTGAGTTCGATGATTTCTCTTGTAATTGAATCTAGAAGTAGGTAGCTCATATGTAATTGAGAGAAATAGCCGAAGTCTGCTGATAGCAGTTTCTGAAAATCTGTAGGAAGATTTGTTCCGCTCATCTACTAAATCTCTGCCAGATTTCAAAGTCTGGAGTTTCGCAATTTGAGGGTTGAGAATTGAATGAAATTGAGAAAAAGACTGTTCTCGACCATTGGCTTTCAGAAAAGCCCAGCTCTCTCAAATCTGGACCTCTGCTTTTAAACCTTGCAATGGCAACCGTTTGTTGCTCAGCTCTATCTTACGGTATCCTACAAGTACCTTACGCTCGGCAGGAAGGAACAGTTGAGATTCAAGCTTTATCGCGAAGCTCCGGTGTTTTTGCTGAGGTCGACGGTGCTCAGAAGTATTTGCGAGGTCAGCGTTCTGCACGGTTTCGTCTACAAGAGAGGAAGAACACAGTGTTCTGTAAAGCTATGCAAGGAGAATCACCATCGGAGTCTGTAATTACTCACAAGCTTTGGTTGCATCTATATTTATCCAACTTGATAATTTTAAACGAGACAGCAACGTCTGCTTCCAGCTTCACATAATCCTTCTACTATACTGCAGATGCTGACATCTTCTAGTCCTTTGGTTGGTTTTACATTCTAATCTCATTTCATGGCTCTTAGTTCTTCGGGTTTTTGTGTCTCCAGAATTCAACCATCCCAGAGTACAAAGCTGGGCCATTGGATGACCTTTTTTTCAAAATATTTCGGCAGAAAATGGCCGAGGTAAAACCTTTACTTTACAAAACTCATGAATTTAGCCCTCTTAGTTTCATTGAAGGACTATGAATATGTAAACGTCATTACCAAAGTTCTAGGAAATTAAGATATTTTGAAGCCCTGAAGCTTTCTAGGTGAGCCTCCATCCGGAATGGTGAAGTAACTGGCTGAATTGACTGGTCTACATTCTGTTGTAGTTCTGGGACAGTTTTATATTTCGCTCTATGTATATTAAAGTGATCATTGCAGGAGGTTGGTTGGAACTCGGACATACCTGGATATGATGGTCTCATTGAAGTTGTCAAGTATCTGTACACAAGGAATACTTCCAAAGAGGCCACAGAAGCATCAACGGTAAGCCTACGAACACTCTTCAATTGTTCTAGATCCAAACTTTCCGACTGTGCAAACCACTCCATTGACTTGGAGCGAATCCTTTAATTAATGCGATTGACTAGAGCTCAAATTACATCGTATGCTACACAAATGTTCACGATAGACTATCAGCGTGCTGATTCAGTTGCAAGCGTACAACAGGTTGGAGACCTTGTGTCACTTTTGGATGTGTTTATCGTCAGTGCGTATAACACAATGTTGTATATGTTAGATGCACTTGCTTTCAATGCAGAATACACCATTGCAATCAATGGGTGTAGTTTCACATGTTTGCAGGGCGTGTCCTCGGATCAACATGTTGCCTAGGTGAAGTATAGGTCAGTCAGTTTCTTCGTAAAGGAAGTATGTCATACTCGATACAAAATGTGTTTTGTGCAGGTACGTGTATTGACATCTCTGTTTCCAGGTTGGCTACTTCCGTTATTTCGACAGTTAATTGCACCAATTTCTGATGGAAAGGTTGCAGCTATTATGACTGGTAAGAGTCAGGCTTTGACAGAGTCTCCTAACGTTACAAGAGGTCTGTTCAAAGTGAGAGTTCACATCATTAATCCCTCAGTAAGATGTAATTTCAGCGCTATTTTTCATAGTTGTTTGTCCTGAAAGAACGATGATAACACTATTAAGTGCTAGCTATACTATACACTATACTAGCGCCTCGAGGTCGGGCTCTAGTTCTAGTTCCGCTCAGTTGGATCGTGAAGAAACTTGTAACATCATTTGTTTGTTGAGCAGCGTTTGTTACTCAGGCAACTTGTCAGTGGTTGATGGGGCCCTGCACTGTTAACGAAGTTGTTCTTGCGGATGGTTCCACCCAGCTTAGTGGGGTAAGTATCTCAACCGAATAGCGGTAACCTCGAGGTACGAATCGATGGATGTTCTAAATTTGCTGTCAATTTGATGTATCTTAATCTTGGCCAAAGCTCGCAAATTGAACTTTACTAAAGTGATGTACCTTAGAAGTTTTCACACATTTTCCATGTAGTCTTATCCAAAGAATGAATCGAAAGTTACAAACATAGCAGAGATATTAGTCGTTTCAATCCTTTTCAGGAAGAAGGGTGAACCATACCAGTAATTTTGCCTACAAATGAAGTTCCACTAATTTAGGCCAGGATGTTGTTTGTGTACCCTTTTTCAAGACTGCAACCATGTCTTCGTATAACATATACCCTCCTATTGGCAGGTTTTTGTTCATAAATGCAAGTACTTGGAAGAGAGCAAATGTGCAGGCATTTGCACTCACACTTGCAAAATCCCAACTCAGGTGATATATGTATTTTATCTCTATTGCGCGTAAGGTTTCCTTCACGGATACCGTCCATTGGATAGAAATTATAAGCTTACATGTAATTGGAATGTTTCTTCGTTTGCTGGTGTAAAGTTTTAGTAGCGATTTCATACAGTTAATAGTTTTTGAGAGGATTACAGTTTATTTTCATTTAGTAGATCAACGGCTTGGACATGTATTTTATGGTCCAATACATGCTGATTTACTGATGAAATTGTCAATATTTAACAGATCAGAAAGTCTAGATCTTTTGAAGCTTATCTAACGACTGATCAGAGAAGGATATTAAACTGTTATCAAGTATAATATACTAGCATGAAAGAGTTTACTTAGCGTTGCATTGAAGAAATCTCAACATGACATCGGTGAATATGTGAACCAATCGTGTCGCATTATATTGCATGTGCAAACTGCAGACGTTTATGAAGGAGAAGATGAGTGTACCCCTGTCGATGGAGCCAAACTTCAATGATTATAGCTGTCAGGTACATTGGCTTTCGTCACCATGAGAAGAAAGAGTGAAGCCTCTGCTAAAAGCAAGTAATGATTTTTCAGATCCTCGTTCTTGTGTTATAAGAATTCAGAGAATAAAACGTAAGGGTACGAAGGCTTTTGTGGTTGACTACTGGCAACTGGATCGATTCCCTTGTGGTTTGAAAGATCCTACTGCAAGAGAGACCCGCTTAACTTCTAGTTCCTCCGCCTCCCGTTTCACCCCGTCTTGGTTCTTCGTACCAGCACCCCTCGATACAGTTATGACATACACGTCAACCAACTTTAACATGAATTAAGTTACTAGCAGGACCTCTGGAAGTCTTAGAAGTCCACTCTGGCCTGTCATGTGGTTCTGAATTCAAGAGGACTTTTATGCAGTTCAAGTACGGCGTTGCCGCTCCTCCAAGGGACGAAGATCCTGGCCTCTTAACACCATGTTTATCAATCTGCCCAACGGCGGCTACGAGATCGTCTCTGAGGGGCTATGTCCCTACAGAGCAATGTCCTCAGGTACGATCAGCCTCTTTCACGACTTTGCTGATTGGTACTCGACAGAAGTTGCAACACTGATCAATCGTAATAATCGCGTAGCACTCAATGATGCACTTGGATTTTTTTTTTCATGCTTCTTAGTTCTGTGACTGTTTCACGATGTTCGTTGCTATTTCTCCTAACTCGCTAAGTTTTTCAACCCACGAAAAGCCCTTAGATGATACTACCTTCAAACCAATCACTGGACTAGAAAGTGGCGTTCTGTAAGCCAAACGCTAATATTGTAACCTTCTGCGGGCCACTAAGCCCAATTCCTCATCGATGAGCAATTGGGCTTAGTGGCCCGCAGATTGGTTTTCATCGTACACCACTCTGTAGTCATTCGATTTCCTTCAAAGCTTGGATTTCTCGTACATTGACAGGAAAAGGTGCTCTTATTGATTAGGATTATCCAACTGCAGGTTAATTTGTTGTGGAGATTAGCTGTTGTCAAGTTTTTATGAACTTGCCCCTTTCTGCAGGTCTGACAATACCCCTCGCAAGTGGACACCATATCAACTGCGTCTTTGCGGGTGTAGCTTAATCTCAATATGAGATTAAGCTACAGTTTGAAATATGATGTGAAGTGAAGTCGAATTGAGAACAGGATCAGTTCATGTGCTGCACTTTAGGGTCGGAGGAGGTCGTGTATATTACATCATCTGCAAGAAAGTGTTTTTCTCCAGAGCAAATAAAGTCCGTGGTATTGGAAAGTCCCTGATTTTAAGGATCGAGTGCATGATGAAATGTGAGAAGCTGACGTGGAACTCATCACCTCATGATTTCGAACACACTTTTGTTACGATTTAGTGCCGGAGCCCGGGTCGGACCCAACAATATCCACTACTGATGGAACTCCTTAGGTGCCTTGAGTATTTCAACATAGCGATTGAAATAGCCGAGCCTTGCACAGTGCTTAGTGGAGAGAATTTGGATTTGGAGAGAATTTTTACGGTACGCGTGTCTCATAACACGAAATAATCGAATGAAGAATTTCACTTATAACGAAGTGATTCTGTCCAGCTCAGAACAGATGCGTTGCCAAGTAGCTTTGAGTTTGCATGTTAGAGGCAACTAAGGACGCGGATATAAGCTGGGCAAGCACGATCCACTCACCGGATACTTATCACGGAAATATATGCAGGAGTCACACACGAGTGCAGCATTTTCTCCAAGCGGAGATGACTTTCACATTGAGACTAATTTGCTTCCTCAAACGTTCAACTTAGTATCCTCGTGACTGTCGTAGTTGGTGCAGTTATTATGATGGTTTTTGTAAGTCCTAAATATGGCAACCTCTCATCGCATTTGAAACTCAGCGATACCACCTTTAAGAACACACGCCACGTTTGCAGAATTTTACCCTGAGATTGATGTGACATGATATCTGCTTTCCCATCTGTATTTGATTATGACTGGACTGTTTCAAGAATCACTATCGCTTGTTAAGGAACATACCGACGACCTTGTATCGGAAAGTTATTGAAGCCATTCTTACAAATTCACGGAGGTTACATAGGGTTATCTGTATAATGTACTTCAGTTCTAAGAAAGTGCCTTAAAAGACGTGATTGGACCGCGGTCTATCCGTATTGCACTCTGCCGTTCATACCTACTGGCATGATTTATGAATATTTTCAACAGAATTCCTCTGTCAATAGGTCATGATCACTGGGGTTTGCCTAGTCAACGCAGGTAAGGTCAGATGATATCTGGACTTGTTGAATAGATTAAAGAGATCTTCCCCATTAAAAAAATCCAGTTGGAACCAGTGTTGTCAGGGCGAGTACATGGATACTGAACATTCTATCAACTTTCCACAGTCTGTGTAAGAAAGTGGAAGTTGCTCCATCTAAACGCAAAGAGGAGATATTCTTTGAAGAGTTAACTCGAGTCAAGAGGATATTGTACTAAAGAGGTCTTAATTAGTAACAGGTCAGTTTGAGCTACGGGGTATTCTTAAGATGAGGACTTCGATGTTGACAGGAATCTTGCCACAGTGTGTCTATGAAAAGGAGGTTGCTTTCCCTTCATGCAAAGTGCAGATACTTTTTGAAGAGTTAAACCGAGTCATGAGGAAATTAAAGAGTTCTTCAGCGGTGACAGATTAGTAATGTCTAATGGGATACGCCTTCAGAGTCTTCATGTAAAGATCTTCGGAACATCTTTGCCCCAAAGAAGAAGCAGAAGCTGGGCAAGAAGATGAAGAAGCAGGTAGTTCAGAAATCCATAACAAAGAACACAGCAACAAAGGAGGTAGCAACTGCAAAACTTTTCTTATCGGTTATTGAGCTTGCTTAGGAGCTGGACACGATAGTGGTGCCACTTGTTGTTTGAACGTACCAGATTTTGCTGTTTAAAGCGCCAGATTTAGTAGAGTTTGCTGTTGAAACGCCAGATTTTAAAACGCGAGAGAAGACGACACCTCTTCTTGTTATTACACAATTGTTTAACCCTTTTTCAGTTAGTACAATTCTCTATCTTCAGCTCAATATGTGATAAATTCTAGCGATGGAATATGTAGAGTTACAAAGCCATAGACAGACCGACTTCTATTTATTGCATTTGACATAAATTTTCTTAGTTTTAGAAGAGTTGCAAAAGAGTGCTGGTGAAAACAACTTCGGTTTACTACGAGATAATGCAATATTTTATGTAATCGTTCACCGTCAGCCTCACTGGAGTAAACCCCGTGAAATAATGGAAAACTCCAAGTAAACGGAGTTTGCCTGGCGAGTATCACCTTCCACACCCACTGTTGGTTTCTAAGAAAGAGTCAACAGTCTTGCACGGACAAGCACTAGATAAGAGGACCACTTCCCAACGACCCGGAAATTGAGTTCTATCTCCATTCGCTCCCAGTCTCCGGCCTTGTCTGGAAGTTGCTACCCAAATTTAGATCAGGAATTGTATTTGCTGTCTCTACAAAGTTCTAGTACTGTACTGGTGTCCACGAGTGAATGATCTTCTCAGTCGTTTAGATGTCTACGTTTTCCGCAGGAGCTCGGAAGTTTTCCTTGTATTAAACCACAGGTGCGACATAGTTCAGACAATTGAGGGGATTATCCACTGCGTGTGTACAGTTCATGGAACAGAGTAAAACATCTAAATTATTATTTGATTTTGCTTCGCCGAGGAAGGGTAACTATGCATCTTCTTTCCCTTTCTTTTCCTTTCAAAATAAATATTACAAGACAAGTATGCCAAATTGCCATTTGGGAAGAAGAAAGATTCCTTCTAATCTATATAATTCCACAGTTGTCCGGCTGCATATCTTCATTCTTACATAGATCGAGACGGCTGTGTGTACGTGGAGAAATGACAAGTTGCTGAGTTCACCTATTTCCAAGGGAGTGAAAACTTCAACAATTCTCTAATCGAAAAATCGGCGACACCAAATTTGCTTTGAATCATATAGCTTCATTTACACCGTTGGCGCGTGCGATCACACATCGTGCACACGAGCCGTTTATGCACAAATTACAGCAGAAGTGCGTCCCATGACCAACGCTCAGTATACTGAAATCTTTGCCAAAAGATGCAGACGACCCACATCCCTATGCTATCAGATTATCGTCTCTCCGGCGCACAAACCAAGTCCCTGGTCTACAAAATTGAAGCACCACCTGCTTAAAACGTCCACTACGTCTGAAGCGAGTGGAGTTTTCCTCGTACATATTCTCAACGCCACCGCGGGCTCTCTAAATGCTTGTACGGCACGGGCTACATGTAATCTTGAAACCAAGAAGACGCTTCCACATTCAGCTAAGTTATATACATCCAGGACAATCAAGACACAGCATTGGCTCTCAAGTGAGCCCCCTGTATTTCCTTCATTAGTGCTCAAGCATGGGACAATCATGGCAGGACCGCCTCTTCAATTCATGTGGATGCCACTCTAAATTATCATGTCCATGTGGCCAGTGCCTTTCACTTGGTCCAGCTCATAAGTTCTACTCTCCTAATGATTAAACTCTACTCGGCCCCTGTTTGACTCTACTCAGCCTCAAAATTGTTACGCCTGAGTGTGAATCCCCGATATCTTAACTTCACCCCCTTCGGATTTCAATCTCTCTTTAGAACATTGAAACCCTGATCTAGTGCAAGAATAAATCGGACACGTCACTTACGTGTAAAACAAATAAGCTCCTCATGCTTGACGTCCGCAACCAAAGATTATCCGGCAGCTACAGCTTCTGCCGGCGTCGTTCCTGCTTCTGCAGAAGCGGGGGCTTTCGTGGGAGAATCTCCTGAGGCCTCTTCCTCGTTCCTGCTTGGGTTCCGTCTGGGACTGCCGTCTTGCGCCTTGCCATTACCTTCGGTTTGCACGGCCTGTGCATCTTCGGCAGCTTCCTCGGCCACATTGTTCGTGTTCGCTTGCTTGCGCAGCTGCGCAAACAGGGCTGCATTGTCGGCTTTCATTTTCTTGCATTCCTCCGAAACCCGTGCTAATTCTGTCCTCAGAGCCATGTTTTCCACGGTCAAAGTGTCGACCCGAGTGCCCAGTTCCTCGCACTCCGCCTGCTTACGCAAGCGAGACCGTCTTGCTGACTCCCTGTTCGATTGTTTCCGTCTTTGCCGTTTGACCTCACGCTCATCTTGCAACCACAACTCCGGAGGTACCCCATCCCGGCCGCTGCTGCCCTTCAGAGGCGTCCCGGGAGTCGTTGGCACCATCCCACCGGAGCTGCTGGCCGAGGGTCGCTTGCCCTTCTTGCCGCTGTTCATCCCAGCCAGATTGGTTCCACTGCCTCCGGATCCTTTGCCTGGCATGCCGAATTGCGCCCCGGCAGCTCCTCCACTGCCCACGGCAAGATTCACGAACCCGGGCTGCTGGTTGCTGTAAGCAGGCGCGGGGGCGCCCGCCACCACGATGGCGCTCTCGAGGGTCATCTGTTCAAAACTCCTCTGCCGAAGCATGCTTTGCGAGTTGTCATCGTCGCTCCCTTCGCTCGATCCCTCGCTGCCACTTTCGCCTTCGCCGCTCTGCGAGAACACGCCGTCGGCCGACCCGGAATTGCCTTTGCCACCATCACTGCCCTTGGACCGCTTCAGAGGAAGTCTGTTCTTCAACCGGTCCGCCACCTTGGTCCCTTCGCCTTCGCCTCCCGCGGGGGTGGTCGCTGTGGCCTCACTCGCAATTGCCCCGCCGGGCGAGGGCATTCCATACTGCGAGTAGGGGTGAGCTCCGGGGGGCATCGAGGGATGCGAGTACATGCCTCCGTGCGGATACATGGCACCGTAGGGTGGCGCGGGCGTGCCATACCCCGGCATCATTGGCTGCCCGCCCCACATGTACGGGTGGGGTTGCGGCCCCGAGCCGACCGAGGGAGGAAAATAGCCCGGCGGTGGTTGACCTCCGGAATTGTAATACGCCTGGAATGCCGCGCCCCATTCCGCGTAGGGCGTCGGAGTGGTTTGCTGCTCTTGCGTGGTGGAGACTTTGGCAGCCTTCGTGGGCGTTCCGGTTTCGCCTGTCCCCATCTTTAATTCGGCAACGTCTTGAATGTTGGGCCACTCGTGCACGTAATTCCTCACGACAAAGACATGAAGCCCCGGTTCTTGCCAGACTGATTCCGAGCCGCGAGCCCGGAGCAAATTCGCCGGCCTGCCTGCCCCGCTCCGACGCTAGAAAAAACCTGTCAAAGACTCCGCTCCGGCCTGGTGCGCTAACGGGAAAAAGGCTCGTTCTTTGCCGCTCGTCATCGAGCTGACAACATGACAGACTCCGAGGCGGTAGCAGCAGCAGCAGCTCTAATCTCTCGAGGGGCCGGCCCCCGGGGTCACGTCATTGGCGCAATTAGTCTCGACGGACTGACGGCTGCGCAAACGCACGAGACAACGCTTTCCCGCGACAAAACGATCGAGGCCCCGTTTGAACGGCAAAAGGCCCGATTGACTTGCTCGTCCGACGCTCGGGCCCGACCGGAATTCGATTAAAAAGACTATAGTACGATAAAAACGCCCTACTCGGACCAGAGGCGCACGCCGGGCAAGACAAGATCCGGTCGCGCTAGTGCTCGCGCTCGCGCTCGTCGATCAGAGGCAGAGGCCTGCGCTGCGAGGGGGTCGTCCGCTGCTGTCTGAGAGGACATGCATCTGCTGATATGGCCTGACACCGAGCAACGCCGATCCGAACCTTTGACCCCGGCGCCCGCAAATCGGCTGATATGGACGCCAACAAACAACGATCCCCCGCACACTCGCGCTCGGGCGCGCTAAACGACCGTGTGTTTGCTGATATGGCTGCCAACGAGCATCGATGACAATCGCTCGCCCGCTCCGTGCGCACTAAAAGACCGTGAATCTGCTGATATGGCTGCCAACGAGCAGCGATCAATATCCTTGCAGCCCAACAAGCATGAATCTGCTGAGATGGCTGCCAACGAGCATCGATTCAACTCTCTCACGCTCTTCCCAACCTAAGTGAGCGTGAATCTGCTGATATGGCTGCCAACGACGTCTGCCTTCCGCGCCTCTCACCCTAAACCACCATGAAACTGCTGATATGGCTGCCATCTACCCTAAACGACCGTGCACCTGGTGATATGGCTGCCAGCAAGGCTGCCATATCCGTCATACGGGCCAGCAAGGCTCGAAACTGGCCCACCGCCGTAGTTTTCGGAAAACTATTAAAGTGCGGTGGAGAGTCGAGGATGACACATCGAAGGGCCCACATGCCTTGCTGACTCAGTCTCCCACCTCAGCTTCTTGTCGGTATCACATGCTAATCAGGGCCCGTGTCCCTGCTGACTAGCCGGTGTACAATTGGCCCCGTCCTACTACAGTATTCCACATGGATACCAACGAACCGGAGTATTTTAGCGAAAAAGCGTATCCACACTGAACACGTGTCTCTTCCACCACGTGTCCTTGTACGGCTGAGACGCTTGTGCTTTTTCTTTTTGTAACTATTTCGCCTTCGACTCCTCTTCTAAGTCCGGGACTTTAAATCCCACATCCCTGTCATCCGCTTATCTTTACCATCGGACCATCGCACTCACGCCTGGGCCTAAGTCTGGCGTACTGGAGAAAAAGTTCTCCTCACAGCTATGCGGAATGACTAGAGGGCGTCCGCACTCCAACTGCGCACTGGAAGTTTGGTTCTCGGGTTTTAATCCCGACACATTGGAACCACTTTTTCACATATGAGCTGCTGAGTTCATCATGTGATGAAGAGATACACGAATTGCTGCTTGATATTTACAATGATACACGAGCAACATTATTTTGGAGTATATGTTCGGAAGAAGAATAATAACTTGCTCCATTATCTGATTTCAATCGTCTCTGCCTCTCTGCACGTTTACATACTCTGCCCTTATTCGAACTTGTATTTAGCTCTTCGACATCTCTCGTGTTTCTCGTTTCTTTGTCCATCGCTTTAAAGATGGAGTATATATTATGGAATAAAGTGATATTTTAGTGCTTAAGTTAAACCTGAAAGAGTTTCCCATTGGCTCTTTCACGAGGTGATTTTTTTTTCGCTCCATGAAATAAATTTGTCCGTAGTTCAAGTCTACAACCTACTGATTTAAGAGAAGTAAGAGATCAGCAATTGAAGACCTCAAAACTTCTCGTCTGGAAGGATATATATATCCTTTCCAACTTATTAAATTGTGACAATGGATTACGTGTTTTAGCTATATTGTAGCAAAATATGTACACATATAGAAAAACCGAGCAATTTTCACAGCCAAGGATTGTAAAAGTAAAAGAAAATTCAGAATACGTGTTTATTACACAAGTTAAGTTGGTACAAGTAGACAAATAAACGCGCTCATTTGAGCTTTTAAAGCATATTGCACAAGTCAATCATCTTTTGCGGATATAAGGCATGGTGTTTTCAACCATCGGAGCTTATAAATCATCAATTAAAACACATCAATTTTGGTTATATATCATGATAACTGTTGGAAACTAGATCAATAGTTATTGAAATGTTCAATTTCATAGATTAAGATATGCAAATGAATGAACTACTAGATAACTCTAATTTTTATTCAACATCCAGTTACATTTTATACAAACAAGGTACGAGAATAAGTAATATTCATTTGTAATAATAATTTAATACTAACTGATATCTTGTACTAAAATGAATTTTGATAATATGCAATTTTCTATATTTTTTATTTTTTATTTTCATTTCAGATAATTTTCATCAATATTATAAAGAATATCTCTAAAGAGATTTAGTTATTTCTCAAATTTGAAGTAGATGTTATTATCTCACTAAGCATTCATTTGTATGTGATTTCATAAAATCCAGAAACTTAAATTTGTCAACAAGATGGAAAAAGATCTGAGGCTTGCTAATTTTTCCCAAGAATAAAGCAGACACATAAATATTTTGATTAAATATATCAATTTTTTCTATTCCTCATGTTATTAAATCTTTGTTCTTGATTGAGCTTACAAGAGCAACATTTTTTGTCTACTTCAATAACCTATTGAAATTACGAAACAAGAACATATTTGTTCAGAATGATAATTAGTGTTACTCATTTCAAATTTATTTTTATTTTTTTAAAATTATTGTATCATATAGAAGACATTTAAGGGTTTTGAAAAATTAAAGTTTTTAATTTATTAAGTTTAAAAATTTAAAACAGGAGTGTGAACATTTTGATTATGACTAGAAAGTTTTGTTTTTGAAACAACCGAAAAAGTATAATTTTTTCTCTGAAATAGAAAATAATTTCACACAATTAAATATCTAAATGAAATGGGTTGTTTTCTTTCATCATTGAGTAAAAAAAATTTGAATATATAATTAGATTTTAAGTTTTTTTTCCATAAAATATTTTGTTATAATTTTAAGGTTTTACAGAAAATAAATAATTTCATTGATATTTTATATTTATTTTTAACATTAATTCTCAAACGTTATTTCGAAAGACAACATTCTTATTTTATGAATGATAACCGCATGGAATATCAGCTGTTCAATTTTTTAATTAATGGAAAAATATTTAGTCAAAATTAAGCTTTAACTTCTAAAATATTCTTTTTATAAAAGCAATTCATAGCAACAATTTCTAAACATTAATCAACGCTTACAAATTTGATTTTGATCACAAATTTAAGTTTATTTTTTATTTTTTCAAACAGATTAATTGAATATAAAATTACAATTAATCTCTTATTAAAATTTAAATTCATATCAACACATTTTTAGTTTCAAATTATTAAAATTCAAAAGTGAGTTTCAGAATCATATAATTTCAGAATCTGATTTTGAATTCATTTAATCTTGTTTTATATAATTAATTTCAGAATTGCAAGAAATTCAACAATGAGTTATGAATCATTCAATTCTAACATTGATGATTATAGATGATGTGAAATATTTATTGATTCATTATTTTAAATTTTGATAAAAATATTATTTACCAGTATCTTGTACATCAAGATAAATATACTATATATATAATATGATAATAATATTATATTCTATAAATCACACATATGTATTTTATTTATATAAGATTATTAATTAAACTATTTTTATTTTATACATTTTATCTTTAATTCAAAATTATTAAATTTTACATTTAATAGGATTCTAAGAAGAAATGTATTATTGTTTTCAACATTTCATTTCAAAACACCAATTCAATAAAGAACTCTTTGAATGATACTTTCAAAACACACTTAATTGATGAGTCTAGATAAATCTATCTAAATCTATTTCATAGATTAAGATATGAAAAAATTTATGGAATAATTTTAAATAAGAATGGAAACCCAAATATAGCTGTCAAACCCAAATATATATTAGGTTAAATATTTAAAAAATATTTAATCATAAAATATCATGAAAAAAATATTTTGATTCAACTGCAAATTATGTGCTGATGTTAGAGATCATTTCATATTATTGTACTTATTTCTTCAATTTCAAAAGGGACAATACATAAACTAGAGTGATATTAAGGGATTCAACAGATATCAATCAATTCAAAAAAAAAAACAATCTATGAAGTTTATATTTTTTTCAAATAATTACAAGATTGAAGATAATTGTATAAGGCATGGAGATCAGATTGATTAGATTTATTCATGTATTGGATCATTTCATATATATATACAGAAAATCAAATGAATATTATGTAACATGAAAAATAAATTTTAAAAGTAAAATTTCGGTTTTATTGTAGTTTCTAATCTTTAAATAAAGTGTTTAATGATTTTTAAGTCTCAAATTGAAAGTGATTGAAAATATTATAAATCATGAGATTTTTTTATTTAGATATATTTTAATAAGAGATTTTTTTTAATTATGTGTTATTATTCATGTATCAAATTTGTTCAAAATTTTTAAATTTAAAATTGGATAAATATTCGAAATAAATTTTTTATTTTAATTTGAGATTAGAAATAATTCTTTGATAGTAGATTTGTGAAAACATGCAAAAATATTATTTGCAATTTGCACTACATAAAAAAACATTTTTTATGATATATGTATGCAATTTATTATGAATTTTTCATGAATTTCAATTTTATTGAATATATTAAATCAAACAATATGTTAATTTTATGGAATTTTTTTAAATATTAAAAGAGGATGATTTATGAATATAATGACTTGCAAAACAAATGTAAACTAATATATTCTGAAATATATGTACAATTTGATACATTTTTGTTGTTGAAAATTAATTTTAAATGAAAAATTTATAATTTGAAAATTTGAAAAAGGTTTAATATGCAATATTTATCTTTAATTTTGATTTATAAAAATATAAAATTTTGTTAGTTTAAATTAAATCTCAAAATAAATTCAAGTTAATCTAACTTGAGGTAGATTTAGAATTAGTAGTATTCTAATTAGAATTAAATTTGGAGTATTTGCTATCATGTATATATAGGAGTACAGACACAACTCGCCTTGAACATTTTGCAGCTTTTTTAATATAGATCTCAATGTGAACTTAAATTTATACTCTTGTCGCACTTGTTTTTCTTTTCTTGGTGTTTTTTGTTACAATTGATATTAGATTTCGTATAAAAACTAGTCAAACAAAATGTTACTCTTTGATGCATTTCAAGATTTGAGCTCAATTGCACTCTAGATTGGAGTGAGCAATGCCAAAACTCGGATCCATAAAACTTCAATTGGCTAGATTGTTCTTTCGAATACTTTGAATTTTGAGTAACGGAATGAAAAATTGGAGCGGAAGAGTGATGAAAGTAGAGCGGACAATCATTTTTTAGAAGGAGAGCTTGGAATTTTATAGCTCCAAGAAGATGAGAGTCTTTCATGTCAGTTGACAAATGTGCGTGCGTTGTATATCCGAGGATGGAAACCGACAATAGGATGACTAGAACCAAAACATTTAGGTTTAAATACCAATGCCTCATCATTGATCATTAAAAATTCTACAAGAGCTGGCTCGTAGACAACTTGAACGCTTACGATAAGTTTCAAGAATGAATGTAGAAGACAAAGAAATTTTTCTTGTTGACGGTATTGATCAAGTAGAAGAAAAAGCTCTATTTTAATTACAATGCTTGCCATTGAATTCTATGAAACACTCAGGTGCGAGAGTAGATCAAGCAATGCTATGCATTGCTTCATGGCTTTCAACCCGTGCATCAATAAGTGGAATGATTTGAAGTAGATCATGAAGAAGCAGTTCTTCTGTTTTATTGTTATATGACAAATTCCTACTATATGTTATTTTTATCATGCAGATCGGTGCATCAATGATTTTTACTTGATGTGATAGATAGACAATCATTTACAACTTTGTTGTAAATCCTTCCCTCAAGGTTTTTGTGAATTTGTTTTTTCACAATTTTTTTTTAATTTTTGAAAGTTGAAAAGCCAAATTGAGACTTAGATTAGACACAAGATGAGTTATCTACTTATAAATAAACTCTCAAATACATTTTTGAGAAGTTTAAAGTTTATTGCAAGGAAAAAATAATATCTTGTCATCTTATCACAATTTATACTTCATTACAAAAGATTATTTAAGAAAATCTTAACTAGATAAAGTTAAAAAAAGTGTGCAGTGTACTAAGCAAATCCAATTTTTGGACTGAAGCTGTTAATGCCAAAGTTTATTTGACAAATTTATGTTTTCAGTGCGATCAAAATTTTATCGTTATTTGAAATAAGTCATAAATTATGATTGATTATAGTTGTTTGAAAAGTTCTTTGAAAAGCTTTGGTTATAATTTTTATTTTTTCATACCTTAGAAGATTATAAAGAAGTTGTATCTTTTATTCAAAAAGTATGTAATGACAAATAATTACGAAAATGGAGCTTAATGGTAAGGATCCAATCCCACGAGGACAGAAACAACACAAAGAGTATCAAGTGTCACGTATTTAATAGTTTATTGAGGAGTTTGAATTCTCAGGCCACTGTCACTCCCAAAAGTACTGCAGGTGTTCGACTCAAAGAACACTCAATGCAGCGTAATACACACACACTCTTGAAATTCTCAAATGTAGCATCACAAAGGTCGATCGCGACCTTGTCTTAGTATTTAGGGGGGGGGGGAATTTCCAAAGAGTACACTCAGGGGTTGTGCACATAGCTACCAATTGTAAACTTGCTTAAATTTTCATTCTAGCCAAACATTATTCAAAACATTTGAATTGAGCTACTACCTTGGATGCGGTATCTTCGACAAACCGAAGTACCTCTCGCGCGGTGACAAAACATTCAACTCACAGACGCGCGGAGAATGCAGACTTCAAAACTGAGAGATACTAAATTTGGAAAAAGACCCCCAAGGCCAATGCCTTGGACCTCTTTATTCCTAACTAACACAAAACTGTCACTCGTTTTGATGCGAGCTCCGAATGTGTCATACTCCTGCGGAGTCGACGTTTGTCTTCCCCTCTAACTTCTGCTCTAAACGTAACCTTTGCAAAACGGTCGCTAGCTCTAACTCCAAGTTCACTACCGCGTCGCGCGATCTTGTGAGGAAAGCATCAACCTTCTTAAGTAACCGACGCTGCTTTCTAACACTCCCTGCTATCATTTCCGCCGCACGATGCTCAAGTTCTCGTAACCGTAGCCATTTATGCGTCTCGACCTGCCATAAAACATAGCCCCGTAAGCATTGTATCATTCTCGCGGTCAAGGCGTCATTCGTCTGTTCTGATAACTACCGACTCTTCTCCTCGGCCTCCGACAATCTTGTATCCATCTCGCATAACTGCTACTCAGCTTGCGTCTGTTGCGACCTCAACTAGCTGCACTGAGTCTCTAGCTTCTCGATCAACTCTAGGTCCGAGATCCACGCAGCTTCACATTCCGCCAACTTCTTCGCCTTTATTGCCAGCTTAGTCTCATACTCCTGCTCTTTCTTCTGCGATGCTGCCGTCAGCTCGTCCAGCCTCAACGACTCAACGTTATAGGCGGTCCAACACGCCTCCAACCTACTCAAGAGATCCATGGTTACTCACTTGGCGTTCTCAACATCCTCGCGAAAACCCTTAGAGGTCTTCTCCGAATACCTCTGCTTCTCAACTTCCTTGGCCAGTCTCTTCCGAAGTACCTGGTACTCCGCCTCCGTCGACTGGTTCTGCCGTTCCTTCACTGCGTCTACAGAAGCCGCTATCACCTTTGTTCGCGTCCTGTTATGTACTAGCTCCAAGTAAGATCCGTTGGTGGTCGCTTTTGCATACTTCTCCCTCTTACGGTCGAGGTACTGAAGTAACGAAAATACCTGCACACATAGAACGTCGGCGGCGCCGAATGCTTGTGACTGTGCCTCTTCCGCCGAAGAATCTTCACGCGTCTCCAGTATGACTGTCCCGGTGGACGTCCGTGGTGATACCATCTACTGTGGTCCACACGTTGCTCCACCTGTGCCTTCTACGGCCCTTTCAATAACGTCATGCGGGGCCGCAATGTCTTCCTTAGTGTCCGACGACACTGCCAATACCTCAGCGGTTCTCTTCAAAGGAGTCTTCATCATGATACTCGCCAAAGAAACCTCATCTTGTCTCGGAGGTACTTCCACCGTCATGACAGCTTTACCCTTTTCTTTCCTTGTAAATTGGCTTTGCGCTACGGGCGTCGACCTTACCTCAGAAGTCCAAGATCCCATCTTCGCCGATGCTTCCTTCTCTCTTCTCGTATTTGCTTCTGCTCTCCCTTCTCGAATGGGACGCCCTCTCGATAGAGCAGCTCCACTCTCCGTGCTGTTGTCCGCTTCCAATATCAACCTCCTAGCTTTCATCTACGACCTGGTCTGAGAATTCGGCGATTGCAATTCAAGGGGAGCTGCCATGCGTAAACGTTCTTCTGCTACAGCGGCCTCTTCAATCCTCCTTCTCTTCATGAGCTGTGACTCCTGTCTGCCTCTGGGCCGCTTTCTTCTCTACTGAGGCGAATTACGTGGCTCGCCCTCAAGATCCGTGTCAACCTCATTGGCACTCACCACTTCTTCTCCTTCTTGTGCCACGTTTTACAACGCGAAACTCTACTCTCGTCGACAGTCAGCAAATCCATACCTCTATAAAAATTAATCAGAAATGGGGACAAGTAATAGGCTGACCCTCCTAGAATTAGGCCGATGTGTTGCTAGGTAGCCGTCCAGAAGATGCGAGCCCAGTGAATGCAATCTCCTCGCAGTGCTCTTTCCACGAAACCAACCTGCCAAGTCATCATGTAAGTGGTTCGAGCGAGACAAATAATCTACATCAACGCCATTACGACATTTCGTCTGAGTCGGTCGTGATACCAAATGGTGCGATAGTCATTCTTCCCGGTGCGCGGGTGCTTGAACAGAGTCGCATAATCCTTTTCCTCCTCTATTGTTACCTTGACACTCTCATTGTGAAAGGTAAGATCGCCATCGTCACCCGCGCAACGTCCAAGGATCTTCTTCCAATCCCAAATTTGCCATGTCTCAGAATTTCCTTGATAGCCAGGCGGCTTTGGCAAACCATTATTATCCCATTCTTGCACTATCGTCTCGCTAGCCCAATTCCAACCCCACAGCAAAAAGTCTATCTTCGCGAGTATTAAATCACAACGATGAGCTCGCAGTCCTACCTTGGGAACCTTCAGAGCGAATAATTTTATCGGAAGCGCCATCGCAGCTTCCTCTCGTTCGAGCTTCCGCACGCCAATCTCTCGTCAATTGCGAAATGTGTTTGTGGAATGTGGGCACCAAACTCTCGCCCCCTCAAGTATACCCCGTCGTCGCAACGGTTTTCCATTCGTGTGAATTGAAGGTGCCGCAATTCAAAATTCTTTCTCGTGCGGCACTATCGTTTACTTCCATGGAGATCCTTCGCCGCTTGGGTGCCCGCGAGAACTCTGAGGTCCTCATCTGCGAACACCGAATACCCCCGCCTGAATACCCTACAAGGTATTCGGAGGAGTTAGGTCTTCGTACCTCCCACCTCTACTTGGGACTTCCCTATCCGTTACTTTGGATTATGACCTCGCCAAGCTCCGAAGACCAACCGCTTCTATTGAAGATCCTTTGGGTTTACTATTCCTTCCTAACTTTTGGCGTAAAAAGACCTATTCTATTGTAATCTAATTACTTCTACCTCAAAAGTTAAAAACGACATGGAATTTCCGTCCTAATTGCTCTATTTCTGAAAAAACAAAAAAACTGCACTACCACAAAGTATTATATTTTATAATATGCTAACGGCTTGAAGTATTATGGATCATGGAATTAAAAAGCATGTAAAGTTATTGTAGTTAGAGACGTTTCTTTTAATGTTTTTATATGAGTACTATTCTTTGAAAAAGTCAAATAATTTTCAAGCTTTACATATTGACAAGGACAATAAATCACTCACATATTTTATTGAGGGAAAAATTGATCATTATAATTTTAATAATATCACATAAGGTAAAACTTTTATACATGTGAAGCAAAGTTATGAAGAGCAAAGTTATGAAGAGCAAAAAATTATTGTTTATGAGCTTCAAAAGACTACATCATGCAATATAGATCAATCAAAATTATCAAGTAGAGTCTATTTAATCCAATAGCTTACTTTGCTGCTTTCACTAACAATACATATTCAACTTATGTTGTATACTTAGATATGATTTTTTACAAAGTAAATCTTCAATTAATTAGTTCATCATCAAGTGTAAATAAATATCCATGTATAGAAACTTTTTTTATCTAGATTTTGTTCATAATCAACATCAACATAGGCCTAGCAAGAATTTGACATTGTCTGATAAGTCATCAAACATTCCTAGTACTCTTGAGATACTTGAGAACTCACTTCACAATTTTCTCATATTAAAAATATATTTGCTCACTTTTTGAAGCTAGACGAATATTAGATCTGCTGCATACTATCAAATACGTAAGACTAACTATTTTAATGTTTTAAAAAATTGATGACATCTTTGACTTCTCAATGACAATAATTGTACATGAATCTGCATTAAGTTTGAAATCTGATGTCAAAGAAGTTTATATTTTTTGGCATATTGAACCTGTTCATGTTAAACCTTGTATTTGATTTGATATATTCATAAATTATTTTTTTCAAAACCCTATAAACGTGTACCTATAATATCTTTTTGAACTTACACAAAGTTTCATTCTGAGACTTAAATTGATTCTTATATATGTTGAAGTCAAATTCTTTGCAAAATAAACATGTCATCCATGTAAAGTACTAAAGTAATCAAAATTGAAATTTCATTATGCAATCATGAACTCATCAAACTTTGCATTTCACTACCTAGAAGCTTGCTCTAATCATATAATGATGTAAAGCATCTATAAATCAATTTATTTGGTCTTATTTTTTTATATAAAATGTTTACTTCAAAGATTCATAATTTTTTGATGTAATAACATCTATCTGATCCATAATCGGACAAAACATTACATCAAATGCATATATTAGTTGAATTGTAGCATATTTTGGTAAAAATGACAAAATTTTGTTGTATTTCACAACATCATTTTATTATGAAACTTCTAGTTATTAACTTGAAATTGAATTTTTTTTCTATTCATATGCTATATTTTGCTTCAACTTGTAAGTTAAATTCTTGTTATTCATTCCAAGCTCAATTAATTTTCACTTCTTTTCATTCATCACCAGTTGCATTTCATGCTTCATCTTTTCATAGTAATATTTTATACAAATCCATTGGCAAAGTCTTGACCTCTTTTGTAAATCTTTTTTTTTTCTTTTCAAAATCAGTGCATTGTTATCATCATCCTCAATCTCAATATCATGATCTTCAAGAATGGATGAATTAATTCATATTTCATGTTTTGCAGAAGCTTTATCAATCTAATTGATGACCTTCTAATAGATGATTTAATAGTTTAATCTTTGTCTTCTAAAGTGATAACTTGAGTCTCATCAACAATAATTTCTTTCTTCAAATCTTGCTATTTTTTGTTTTGCTATAACTGTATCGACACTTTTTTTGTGTCAGATTATAAAATTCATATTGATCAATTTCTTCATAAACTATATCATCAAGTGTAAATTATTGCTTGTTGGTATGAGTAGCATG
This sequence comes from Marchantia polymorpha subsp. ruderalis, assembly GCA_037833965.1. Lineage (NCBI taxonomy): Eukaryota > Viridiplantae > Streptophyta > Marchantiopsida > Marchantiales > Marchantiaceae > Marchantia > Marchantia polymorpha. Next base: position 8,052,681 of record AP031352.1, on the reverse strand, counting down.
AGAAATCTATTCCTTTTTCAACGATCAGGGTTCATTAAGTGAAACATCCATACTGATAATAACATTATGAACTAATGCATTTCATTGCTTATACTTTTCTACATCACTAGCATATTCAAGAAAACCAAACTTTTTGGATGTAAGATCTAACTTTATCTCTAGATTATAAAGTAAAACTTTTTGAATTAATATAATCAATCGTGTGTTTGTGCCTCAATACAAACGGTGTCAAAAAATTAATTGCATCAAATGGAGAAAAAAATATCAAATACATTGTGGTTGTGATAGCTTCAATCTAAAATTCATATAAGATTCATATAGTCATAACATATTGCGCAACTTCTCTTTTTATGAAGAAGTTTTACAATAATCAAGGAAATTCACATATCCATAAACAAGATTGTTGAAAGAACACGCATACACAATGTCAACAAGAAACAAGAAAAAAATGTGATTTGTCACTCTTGAGCTAAGTCCACGAGAATAACTAGATTTTTATCAAATAAATCTATGAAGTTTTCAAAGAGAGCTAGCGGTCGGCTCGGCTCCTCAGAAGCCGGCTTGAGCCGGCTTCTGACCGGCTCGGCTGCGAGCTTGGTCAAGCCGGCATCCTTATCTGATATGTACCGCAAATATTGTCTAATGCCGAATACATTGATTGCCAATGGCAATCAATGTTTTTAATGATTCGGAATGGCAATTTGCCATTCCGGACTGCTGGCCTGTTGCCGTGATGGCGCTGGGACCGATCTCCGCTCGCCGTAGAGCTCTGGATTGACTTTGAGCATAGCGATTTGTGTTTTGTGAATTGTGATTTGTGTCTGCTTTGTGATATCATCAGCTGCTGCTTGCTTCCGTGATCTTGATCCACTCGATCTGATCCACTCGATGATCGTCGTGATCAATCCCGGCGGAGCGCGCCAACTCGCTCGCAAAGCGCATCTTCGACGACCGTGCAATGCTCCACGAAGCATCATTCAAGGCCGAGATTTGCTGCAGCTCCTGGTTGAAGCTGCTGCGCTCGCTGAATGTCGAATTGCCGACTGATTGGCATGCGGCATACAAGCAGCTGCGCGACAAGAAGGAGATCAATCTCAAGGAGGCCGCTGATGAGGATACGGTGATCGAGTATCTGCTCAGCGACGATCACGGACGCAAGTCTGATGGCGAAGCCGGCGATGACGACGAATAGCTGCTAGTCTCTCAAGGATGTCCAGGCACCGTGAGCGCAAGGTCATGATCGTATTAAACAGTAAACACCCGCAAACTATTGCTGCGGCATGGCGCAGAATCACAAGCAACAACTCTATCATTTGTAAACAATTTACGGCCACAATGGCCACACACGAGCTCCGACTTGACGTGTTTCCGTCGTTTGGTAAGATTTTGTCGTAGAGGCTGGTGAAGCCGGCTCCTGTCTCGGCGACCTGCTCCAAGCTGAGCCGGCTCCATGTATGAGCGGCTCAAGCCGAGCCGAGCCGGAGCCGAGCCGGGCCGACCGCTGAAGAGAGCTAAATCTTGTCATACTCTTTAAATAAATAAATAGATAAATAAATAAATATATTTGATAGCAAAAAGTCTAAGTCTAATTCTAACTAGGATAAGCCTACCCTAATCGTAATTTAAGTTAGATCAACTTAAGTTCAATATGAGACTTGAGTTACTATCAACAACTCAATTTTTTTTCCATTCCTTTCTTTCAATATTTTCCGCCATTTGTTCCTGCTATCATTGAATTCTTTTTAGAAACATTTAGTTTTCTACTGTAAGAACTTTTTACTTCAATTGCCATCAAGAAGAATTTTTGCCAAAATTTGTTTTGTCATCGTTAGATCTTTTTGGCATGTCTTTGTGCCGTTACTTTTTTTTCCATTAGAGCAAATGTTTTTTATCTCATCAGCAGTATCCAACAAAAAAATACGGTATCAAAAATAAATTTTTATCTCTAAGCTTCAAAGAAGAACTTGGTCTTATCGCCGTGAGTATTAAAGATCTTAACAATCTTTTTGCTTTCAAAGTGCATCTAAAAAATGATGACAATAATAGAATTTTGAATGAAGAAGAAACATCAACATTTGATAGCTAAGAAATTTTTTTCAATGTCTTGCTTGTGTCCGATTAATTAAAGGCAAAAAATTGACACGTACCTAATGGCACATGAGAGCCCTAAAATATTATAAAACCCTCCATTGCATTGGGTAGCCAAGTATGCAATCCAATCTGTGCAGATTTTCCAACAGCACCAATAAATACTAAAATACAAATAACAGTTATGGCATGAAATCCCATGTTACAAAAAGGGAAATAATGATGGAGTTTGGAAAAGGCACTAGCAGTACTTAGAGTAGGTCAAATCATGAACTAAACATATATTCACTTGTCCAAGGTGAGGATCATAAATCATGTCAAATTTGAATTTCATTTTGTCTAGGAGTATGGAATTAACAATTTTTGGAGGAGTGAGCCAAATCGCAGTATTGCTAAGCAAAGTTTCTCATGCAAGGAAAGTTTTCCCTTTCCATTGTCTTTCCTAAATCAAATGTGGCGCAGTTTTTATGATTTGTATAAGGTCAAACACACTGCTTTTTCTATCAACACAGATACATCATTTTTTTGAAACGCTAATGCCAATCTTTCTTATTGTGAAGATTTCACGTGGAAATTTCAAACGCATCCGCCTCCAATTTCAATTCCTACTTTTTGAATTCCGATTGAAAGAATATCTTTTACCTTTCTAGAGTTGATGCAATCATGACGGCAAATGCTCTCCTTCAAATGTGAAGCTAGTGCTGATTTCATGGTTCTAAAAAAATGCTAGCTTGTATTTCTGTCCAACTATGTTCAACATCATTTCCGCGTGTAAGTCTTCATAGTATTACAATTCTTGAGTATGTCTGTAAGTGCTTCTCACTCCAAATCTTTAACTAAAAAATGACTCTTCTTGGTATTCTTATCAATTTTTGTAAGACCAAAAGTATTTCTTGAAAACTTCCTTGTTGGAGTTTGCGTATCCGACTTTGACTCTGTTAGAATCGACATTATGCTTCACAGATAACTTGTCTTTATTGTTTGTAACAATGAAACAAAATGCTTCATCATTATATGTAATCAATTCTAATAAAAAACACAAAAATCCATAAAAATTTCTTTAAAAAAATTGAAAATGTCAAGAGAAGACACATACATAACACCAACGAGATTGACGTGATTTGTCACCCTTGGGCTATGTTCACGAAAAACTTCCTTGTTGGAGTTTGCGTATCCGACTTTGACTACGTTAGAATTGGCATTGTGCTCCACAAATAACTTGTCTTTATTGTTTGTAACAATGAAACAAAATGCTTCATCATTGTCTGTAATCAATTCTAACAAAAAAGAAAAAAATCCATAAAAAAATTCTTTAAAAAAATTGAAAATGTCAAAAGAAGACGCATACATAACACCAACAAGATTGACGTGATTTGTCACCGTTGGACTATGTTCACGTGAACATCAAGGTCTTCATCAGAAAACCTACAAAATTTGTGGCTATGAAGCATTGCAAGATATCATGTGTGAAATATTCTAATTCTTGTGGTTTGAAATTAAAAGTCAAATCTTTGATCTCGTAAAAAAACTAATGTATGCATGCCTCCAAAGCAATGCATCGTAAATTTAAAACAATTTGCAATTGCCTTAATACTTGATCCACAACCTTTAAGTGACATAATCTTGTGAAAAATTTGGTGACAAGGTAGGTCTTTCTTTGATAATATCTAAATTTGGTATAATAAGGATTCATACACTTGATCTCCTCGCAAATGGATGTTCTAAGGATCTTACAATTTTCACAAGTTGGTCAGACATCACTTTTTCTTGAAATTAAAGTCTTGCCTAACAACTCAGTCATTACGCAAGCCATTGACCACAAGTCAATGACTGATGTGTACTTTATGGTGTCAAATATTAGCTCACGTGCTCCATAGTATAAAATACATATACACAAAATATTGGATTTCTCCTTTCACATTTCACCAATATTTTAGCACTCCCAAAATCAAAGACTTTTAGCTTATGATTGTAAAGATTGATCAAAAGATTTCAAGATTAATCACAACAATGACATAAAGATTGAAACAACTATGATAGACAAAAGTGATACTAGTCACGTAATTGTCATGATCAAAGTTGGCCGCATTGACTAGACCAAACACACTATAAGCTATTTTGCCACGTAATCATGCTATCATTATGCTACATTTCGGTAATTATCTGCTATTAAAGGTGCAAAACCTTCTATACGTAAAAAAATTTGCCAATTCCATTGAAGTTGGGCCAAATTGATCTTGAAAATGGTTTACTCGTTCACCGTGTGTGACACCAAAAACACCCAAAATTTGTTGAGCAATTGCTTCATTTACTGTGGATGGATTGCTTATCATTTCTTCTTTTTGAATTCAATCCTTCAAGTCTCGTTTGAACACGTTCAAGTCTTCTGCTCCAATCATATCCATGATAAATACTTAAAAATCACAAAAATTTTCAATGTACTAATGGATTTCTCCTTTCCGCTTCAAATCCCACAACTTCATTCTTGCAAGTTGAAGAGAGTCCACCGCTTGAAAATTTTGTAGAATTACTTCCAGCATTCCACTCCACGAAATGGTAGCACATCGTTCTGAAAGTATTTTTTCCCATGTTGTGTACCATGTGAGAACCTTATCCGTAAGATAAAATCTCATGAACATTTCTGCAATGTAATCAGAAACATGAAAATAGAATAAATGAATATTCATCCTCATTATTCATTTCTCTAACACTCCCATTGCTCTACTCCCTTCGTAAGCTTCTAGCTTACAAGATTCTCCCATTGGAAGCAAAAGATTTGTTTGATCTTTAATCTCTTGAAGACGTTTCCGATTTGCCTCTACTACATTAATAAGAGTTGGTTCTGGCCGAACTCTGCTACATCAATAGGAGTTGATTCTTGCTAAACTTGGAAAGCTTGAACTTGAGGTTCAACTTCCATCTCTCCAACTCTTTCTCTCTCTATTTTCTCACTCTCAAATGCAAAATTTTTATCTTTCATGACTTGTTGCTTGATATGACCATCTACTATCTTTTTTTCAACTTTTTCATCTCCTTCATGATTGCGTTAAGAACCTGACCCATATGGATTGATGTTATCATGATTTTTTGCACTCACTCTAATGCAAAGTGCGTATAATCACTATCTGTTCTCTAAAAAAAGGAGCCACAAAAGGCATAAAACACTCTATCACACTATCTATCACTCTTCCCCCACAATTACTCACAAGAAAACCTCTCCACAATCTCTTATGTCAGTATATTGTTCTAATCTCTATATAAATGTTGAAACGCAGTAGGACAAATGATTTGCAATTCAAATCCATGAAACGTTCAATATAGAATGTATATGGTACAATTTCAAATCTCTCTATAACTAACTATTTGAAGAATCAAATGCACTCTTGACTTCATCACTCTAGTTATAAAATCTGTACTTCAACAAGCCACAAAGTACATCCAAAAATGATGTTTTTCCATGCAACAAAACTAAATATGGAATAAATATAGGAATTGACTAGTGCGGTATTGTATACCTATCAAACACATATGCAAAATCACAATTTTTCCTTTTCTTCACTCTCTACATGCAGATCAATAACCTCTCACAATCTCTATACACTCTCAAAACTACACTCTATCATCACTCACTTGCTATTCCATGAGGGATAATCGACACTCAAGGAAATATGAAGGTTGCTCTGATATCATTGTAATACTAGGGTTTAGAGATAAATTCACTCGAAAATAAAAACATAAACTCTGAAGATGAGAGATATCAACAATGGTTCTCGTGTCACTTATATAGCAGTTATTAACAAGTACAAGGAGATAAGATCTTATATCCACCATCCATCTCAATCCTAGTGGATGTGTGACGTGACGGATAGCCTAACAAGCACACGGATTGTTGACGTGTCGCTTCCAATTAACACATTAACTAACACACTCAATCCTTACCTAACAAGCACACGGATTGCTGACGTGTCGCTTTCAACTAACACATCTACTCTCTACATACCAAGTGCGCGGATTGGTGACATGGCAGCTATGACTAGTGCACACTAAAAAATCTATACAAATATGTAGAGTAACCTCCACTTTAGTTATAACTAACTAAAGATGGTTACATCTTTTGAGAAATTTTTACCTTCTAAAGCATGATGAGCTTCCACAAAGTCATTTGAATAAACTCTCAACGAGAATCAGTTCGAAGATTATAATCAAACCACATCATAAACTGATTTGCAAAGCGCATAATGGACGCCGAAACATTTGAAATTGCTTTTCAGGCAAAAAATATAAAGATGATGGACACGTACACATTTGGATATATATTGAATCAAAAAGTATGGCAATAGGTGAAACGATGACAATAGGTCATCATTTTCTCTATTGCTAGAAGATAATTCAAAAAAGTTTGTACAAAAATAAACAATTATAGATTATCATAATAGATAAAATTAATATTAAAACATGTCACACAATCGTCATAATTATAAATGGCAACAATGGTTTATCTAGACACATTTTTAGTTTTTGAGCCGAGCGAATGATTAACACGTGGACATTTAAAAAAAAATTTGAGGCAAAAAAATATAGAAATAGATAGTGGATACGTAGAAATTTGGAATTGTTTTTGTGGCAAAAAGTATAAAAATAGGTGAAACGGTGGTAATCAAGAAAATGTTACAAGACAAATGATACAAGTTTCAAGAATATTAAATTATGTTGGGAGCTGAAATTGATGTTAAGACTTGTTATGTAATTGCTACAATCATAGATGAACGCATCGCTCATATCAAACACATCATAAGCAATTTTAGATAATTCTACATGACATAGAAACATTTGAAATTGTTCTTGAATAAAAACATATAGACATAGATCAAACTATGGCAATCAAAAAGGTGTTGCAAGATAATCAATACAAAAATAAAAAATTACAAATAATGATGAAAGACAAATTGGTATCGAGAATGATCACGTAAATGTCATGATCATAGCGATACCTTATACAATGATAAATTGGTATTGCTATGATCATGGTAATGCAAAGTCCAATCTAAATAGATCATAAACTATTTTGCAAAGAAAATGATGTGCACGGAGAAATTTGAAATTGATTTTCAAGCAATAAGTATAAAAACAGTGAAATAGTGACAATTAAGAAGTTTTTGGAGACAAAAAATACAAGAATAAAGAATTACAGATGATGATGATAGATGAAGATAATATATAGACTGGTCACATATTGTCACAAACAAAGCTGATTGCAACGTCCAGCCTCAACAAATTATAAGATACTCTGCGGAGCGAATGATGGGCACGGTAATATTTGGAATTGTTTTGAGATGAAAAGTAAAGAATTACGTGAAACAATGGAAATTATAGATAGTAATAGATAGATAAAAATGGTGCTAAAATTGGTCATTTAAAATCACGATCATAGTTGGCCACAATGATCAATACAAGTAGATTATCAGTTATTTAATGGAGCACATGATGAACATGAGTAAATTTGGAATTGTTTTTGAGGCAAAAAATGCAGTGATAAGTGAATTGGTGACCATCAAGATGTTGAACAATAAATAGTAAAATATTCAAGAATTGGAGATAAGAATGGTACATGAAAATGATATTAAGATTTATCATGTAATCGCCACTACTATAGGTAGTCGCAACGAACCAATTAAAGCACAACTTGATCTATTTCACAAATATGATGATGGAAAAGGGGCATTTGGAACTCTTTTTGAGTTGAAAAAAGACAAATGAAATAGTGGCAATCAAAATGTTGTTGCAAGACAAGCAGTGAAGAATAAAAAATTACAAAGAATGATGAAAGATATAATTGATACCAAGAATGATGACATAAACATTACGATCATAATAAGTCGCAAAGATCCAAATATATTCTAATAATCAAAATAGATCACAAGCTATTTTGCAAAGCGGATAATGTATACGAAAACATTTTGGCTTTTTTGTCAAGCAAAAAATCTAGAATAAGATGATATGATGACAAGCAAGAAGGTGTTACACAACTTGCGATACAAAAATAAAAGATTACAAATAATGATGAAAGATGGAATTGGTAGTGAGAATGATCACAATAATAAGTGATTGTAAAGTAGAGCCCAAGAAGATTATAATCTATTTTGCGAAGCAAATAGTGAACACGGAGAAATTTGGAATTATTTTTCAGCTAAAGAATATAGAAATAGAAATACAAGAATCAAGAATGAGGCCTGATGATGATTGATCTAAGTGGTACAAAGATTGATCACATATTGTCATAACCAAAAGTGGCCGCAATGATCAGTCCGAGCTGGTCATAAGCTATTTTGCGAAGCGGATGGTAGACACTGGTATGCACAAGTATGTTGTTATATTATGTTGTTGCACTTTGTTGAAGTATTCTATGAATCTTTTGAATATTATTTCCACATTAGATAGTTAGATGGCTTTGAAAAAAAAATAAAATTTGATTCAAAGATTGTTGAAATCATTATATGAATTACATCAAACTTCTATATAGTAAAATGCAAGGTTATATGATTTCATAAAATCACAAAGATTTTCACAAAATGTGTATAGTCAAAAAATTAAATAATGACAACTTTAATTTTATTATTCTATTAAATTCTTTTATCCAAATGACGTGCTCTTTCTGATAAAGAATCATATTCATATTGACATATGCTAGAACCAACTGAAATCTATATTCAAGATGAAAGATTTGAATCAAGCAAAAGGTTATTGAAGATGTGTGTTTATAACAAATTCAAGACAAGTGTATTTAAAATATGCTTCACAATTAAACATGACAGGTTAAAACAATTGGACTTTTTTGACAGCAAGCTTCAATCTTTTTGAGATTGAATGTTGAAAGAATTACATTGAGAAATAACGGATGTTATCAATGTTTTATGATAAAGCATATTGCAATCTTGTGTTCATGATGCTATGCATCAATAGGAGATTATTGTATCCATGAATTAGATAAACATACATGTCAAATTCAGTAAAGATGCATTAAAAAGCTATTTAGCATGTATGTCAAGAGTATTAAAAATTATGATATTCCGTATGATCGTATATTGTATAATAATTATATAAGCCTCAAATACTTGCTAGATTAAGCTGATGCCCACTATGAATCTATACAAGAATACATTTACAATGAAAATTTTATTTACACTTGGTAATGATTGGATTTGTTGAAGATACACTTTGCACAACTAAGTAAATAAATCAACAAAAAAAATTGAATATATAATGTAAACAAAAGTAGCAAAATAATCTATTTGATTGAAGAAATTGAGATAGATTGAAACAAAGATTATCAAATTTTATTATGATAGTCAAAATGTGTTATATTTTGCTCCAAATTAAATAAGGATTATGAGAATAAAACACATTGACATTAGTTATTACTTTATCAAATATGTGTTTTTGATAAGCAAATCAAATTAAAATCAATTCAATTTATAATTTTTTTTAATTGAAAATTTTTACAAGACATGGAATTATTATTTTAAAAGAATGGTTTTGAATTACATATAAAATTTAAATCAAAAGCAACAATTTTATCATGCAATCACTAGGTAATTCATATTTACTGAAAATTGATGCAAATATTGTTGACAATGCATAGTGAATTATTTCTTTTCATCAAATAAAAAATACAAATATCATTCATTCAAATTAAAATATAAAAACAATTAAAAATTACTCTTATAATTTTCAATATTCATTTCCGCAGTATGCAATAATCTTCTCTTCAAATATAATAAAATATAATAAGAAATTCTAAAATCTTGCTTTATCTACGATTTGAAAGATATGAAAATTAAGAGTTCACAATAATTTACTATTTTGAAGTATAATGTGTAGTTTTTTGAAATAATATAATTGATTTTATATTCTATTCAAATTAACTATAGAATAAAAATTAACAAGAGTTTCAATTATTGTGGTTAGATTGATGGATGGAATCACTATCTGTAGAAAAATAGAATGAATGGATTTCACATCCTCAATGAAAACAATTTCAATAAAGTACTTTAAGAGTCCTTCACTTGTTTTTTACATTGGTTTTTAATTTTGGTTCTGAAATTTTTGTATTAAATATTTTGCATTTTTTTTTATTAATTGTTAGGGTATTGTACGTTAGCACGAAATTAGCTCGCTCGACGGGGATTCTCATACTTTTCGATACATTAATCATTTACTCCCAATTTGAAACAGGTCACCATTTATGTTCCCTCCTTTGTACTATAACTCCACCTCATCCATTCGTATCTCTACTTACAAAAAAGTCAAATGCTTGAGAACATATATTTTATTGAAACCTGATTTTCTTTCCTTCATGCTTGATGTGTGAGTGGTCATCCATTCGGGTTCGACCTTCAGGCCTCAGTATAAAGAAGTCAAGAAGTATTTCAGTTCTGAGGGACCTGAATATACTGCCGCCTTGAGGAAGATATTTGTAACAAAGACTTCTCTTGCTACTCGATTGCAAGCACTGCTATCACATCAGGAAAATCTGAGACAAAAGTGTTGAAAATCTGGATAAACGCGTATATACACGAAACTCTGCAAACACAGAACAAAAAGGCCGATAGTAGCACTCACTCTCTTCTAAAAGTTATTGGAGGCTCAACCCTGTGCATTACTCGATAAAATCAGTAGAAGCATCAGCGTGTAGTGCCATGGCAGACCAATCACCTTGCAGCCGTTAACTCATATTGCAGCACATAACACGGATACATGTTCCCATATTTTCGCAAACAAAGTAAGTACCAACTAGTGATAGGACGTCACTATATGTAAGCATCGCACATCCTCCATCGAGTTACACAAGTGGGAAACTAGAATCAATCCAACAAGTACCGTACTCTTCAGATCAATTGACCCGTTACATGCCAATCCCGTCAATCTCACCCTTGAAGCTTCAGGGGCGAATCACTTACTTTAGTGATTGGCCTAGAGGCCTGTCACTGATACTGCCTAACAAGTCCCAAAATATGTTTCTCCACATCTCCTACCACGGTGTCGTCCCAGCTCGTCATCTGGCACAGGTTGAAAAAAATTATCACGGTTATTGTAACGTGTACATGTGTGTCCAGGTTGCTCAGCGAACAACAAGATGATCAGTTACGTTGCGGACTGCGGAGATAACGGTGTTGTAGCAGCTAATCAGGTGAAAAATACTGTGAAACATATTAGGAAGAACATCCATATATACATACACTGCAAGTCTCTCTAATATCAGCTACGACGAGAAGACCTCTTAAGTGTAATGTATAGAATTGGACGCAGCTGTCGTAGCGTTCAGTTCAGTTTGACGGTAGGAAGAAGACCGATCATTATATCTGCTATTATCGCTTCTGTCTCATATATATATATATATATATATATACATTTTCAATAAAATAAATAGATAAATCATAGATGGCTACTTCCAGAGTATAAGCTTAACGAGATCGCGCTTATCGACGTACAAGCTATTGGAAAAAACTTGACTTCAGATGATAGTTTCGATCTTGGGAAGTACAACGTTGTGGTTACTCACAACCTAGGAGAGCTGCAGCTGGTCCACGCCGAGATCTAATTGGGATGGTTGAAAAGAGTGAACTTCAATGTTCATTCAGGCGCTTAATCAAACTTGTGAGCTAGTCGATGAGTAGTAGCAAAAATTGTTCAAGATCCCGAAATAACAATGGGCCCCCTTGAATTTACAGTTTTCGAATTTACGCTATTCTGCTCTTCTGCCACCAAAAAAAAACCTCAGATCAACAAAGGGTAGTTTTTAGAGTTTGATCAGAGCGATAATATTCAGAGAAAGATATATATTTAAAAGCTGCTCTTTCCGCAGAAATTACCGAACACATGAACCGGTTCCACCATGAACTATCTTGTTCCTTAAAAGGTGGGGGAACATTCGGAAGGCGGCTAAGTATCATCAGACGATATTTAACCCTCGTTCCTCATCGGTTCAAGACATTCTCTGCTGGCAAATTATGGGTGCCTGTTAGTCACGAGGCACAATTCTGTGGATAAGACACATTGAGCTCGACCATTATAGTCAGCAATCTATCTGAGCCAACTACAACTGGTTGGATTCAAATATAAATATGGTAGGTATACAGCCCATAGGTAAAGCACATGGGTCAATCATGCATCCGGACCCTCCAACTTTCAACGATTCAGTAATGATTGAATTTGGTCAGGTCAGTAAACACCCGAACAGAGCAAAATCGCTAACAATATCGGTCACGCTAGATAACCGTAACATCTCCATCGTATTTTCGCACAGGTAATACGACTGCCGTGAGTAGAATGGAGAGGCTGAGTCCACCAGCTTTCAAAGAAAGAACATGAACTTCAGTGATCTGTGCTTCGGCGGTTAGAATGTTTATCTTTCTACGGTTTAGAGTGTGTATAGCCTGGAGACACTAGAGCTCTTACAGGTATTCCATTCCCTACATTGCTCGCGTTGGAAAAAAAAGGTCCCGAATTAGGATATATGAAGGCATCGAAATACACATTTGATTCCTTCTCTACAGATGCCACGATAGGCGTAGCATCTCTACAATTGCTACGCCTTGAAACTTGAATCGCTTGTCTACAGACCACTTCAGAGGATACTCTAAGTGGGTTTGTTAGCTGCTACGAACTTTGGCATGCAATGGAGAAGGATTCGGACAATTCTTCTTGCTTGAACACTTCCATCGTCAATAAGTATTATTTCTAATCACCATAAAACTCTTATCATGTCCATGTTGGCATTTGAGGGTGGAACTATACCCTCCACAGTATCTAGCTCTTCTCTGAGCTAATATATGCCTCAAATATATGGCGCTTCTGAGGGGTGCCGTTAAGTGGGCTCTGATCGACTGATCATTCGCCCTCGCAGATCACTCTAGTGTTGTACCCTCCATTGCTCAGTTTATCTGAGGCCACTGTCTGAGTGAATTGAAGACAATATAGGGGATTCAACTAAGTCTTCTCATGATCAGTTTCTCGGAGAGGTAGACTTTGTTGAACATCTTGGATTCAAGCACCGGCGTGTGCTCCAAGTATTTGGGCTAGAGTCCCCATACATAGCAATCTGATCTCTCAAAAAATGGTGGAAAATGCAGTCATATGAAATCTTGTCACATGGTTTGCTGGAAGTGAATGCATCTGAACTATATTACCTGGCTTAGTCCCTACATGCTAGCCACCTGGAGGACTTCAAGTACCGACATCAAAGCACTCAAATCGCTACGAACTTAAGCTAAGGATACAGAAGACAATATTTTGAGACGTTTAAAAGCCTCGACGGAAAAGGATATCGTTATTAGCAGTTGAAAACGAACTGCGATATGGCGCCGTTAGTAATATTGAATAGAACAGAGTTCAAGCATCTCGGTAGGTAACTGAAAGTTCTGAAGGAGCTAAAAAGTATGTCTGTGTGAGGGAAATAATACATTTAGTTTTATTACTCGAGTAGCTCAGCCGCTCAAATAGCTAAACTGAAGTTGATATCAACATTATCACGACTGCTCGTCAAGACCAAGTGTGGGTATCTTTAGAAAGGACATACACCGATTGGTAACTCACTAAGCTAAGGTTTGTGGGCAATTCAGTCTCCTAGGACACTGCTTTCTACTCATGTAGGGTATGCCATGCCCATGCCATGCCTGGATAAGTATAATCGAAGATACAGACCGAATGAAAGCACTCACTACTGTCTTCTGCAATTAAAAAGACGATATTCTTTGTATAAGCTTAAGAGGATCGAACGACGTTAGCCTAGAGGATCTACCATCAGTTGATCGATGTAGACTTAATCTCAAGCTACCAAGACAACTCCTGTCAGGAACCGTGCTAGTAATAACACCAGGCCAATACTTATTCAGGAGCTCCACCATACAAGGTCAGGATTAAAATGTGGCGAAGGGCAATATGACCTATGAAAGACATCAAATCAAGGTAGGAAACGATGAAAGCATCGATCCACCAATGAAAAAAAGTAAACATCAGTTTTGACAAAACGCTTAAAATACAGCAAGAACAATATGGCCCCAATAGAAACATGACATTCTGCCAATAACAGGCATAACAATATTACCTAAGGTCCAACTCGAAGGTGCCCATCGTGTCCGGTGAGAGTGTTTTCTAAACCATGCCTGGGTTTTTGACGTTTCTGTGTGTGGCTGGAGAGATGAGTAGTGTGGTAACGTTCATATCTACTCTAAAGAGCTCGAAGACCGGGGCAGTGAGGGCTCCAATAGCATTCGAGTTGCTCGAAACGATAAAAGAACGTGACGCCGACGTGGGTAGAAGCAGTGAGGAATAATAGACTGAGTATGAGTAGTATTAAAGCATCACATATCAGCAATCTGTTTTGCCTTAAGTCGGGGGAACTGATGGAGTAGAAGCAGTGAAATGTTCGGCAGGATGCCATAAGGACCAGAAACAAATTGCTTGAAAGTTAGCAGTGAACTGACTATGATAGTGAAAATATTGATTCTCAAACATAAAAGGAACTACAAGGGTTGAAGTTAAGTTTATTCAAGTAAAATCAAACTGGCTAGAATCTATTAGTGTTGGCCACAAGAATTTTGAAGACCAGCAAGATTTGAAGTCACTTCTCCTCACGGCCCGAACGAGTACTCTTACTGCTTCAAGATTTGAAAGAAGGAACTGAACAGCTGTTAAAAAGCCTAAATGATCTGAGAGTTCTTCGAGCAGATTGAGATTGTTGAAAAATCTCGATTCCTGTCTTTATCAGAAAGAGATATCTATATGATTTCTGAAATTTCTTAAAAACTTACAGTGGTTAAGTAATATTGATAAAGATCACATGAGTGTATCCGATTGCTATATCCGGTTGCTTATAATAATGTTATAAAGATGTACATTCTCAGGGTCTATTCTCCGGAGGTGTTTTTTTGCACAGTCCACTTCAGTTCTGCCTAAGATCCATCAGAAAGTCTTGAACGGCTTGCGTGAGTTTATTCGTGGCCTTAGTTCCTGAAAGATCAACTCATGTTTCTGTCCATTCATCCCAACCTCACTTGGAACTTACAGCAGCTATTAAACTAATTCGTTGGACGTGAAACTCGAATCCGAGGAGTTAAAGAAACAGAATCTCGAGGGTGCTGAAATTTTAGAATGTCCGTCGGAGGGCCTAAAACCAGATATAAGCTGACGAAAGCTGCTAAAACAACCAAGTCTCCGGTACCCAGAATGCTGGCAACTCTGAATGTCAAGATCTGGTTATGATGTTATTGAGGCGCTCAATAACAAATAATCCCAAATATGCTTAAAGAATATATGTTTCTGCATCTGCTAGCTCTGTATGCCCACCACAAGAATCAGGACATTTAAGATCTTAGCGATGAAAGAGCGTGCTTGAAAAGCACGATCTTGTGCTGATTGTGCTGTGCCGTAAATGCTGATTGTGAGAGTGCCGAGAAAGTTTTAAGCACGAAGAATCCAGTCACGGAAAGTAGGCACCTGATCATGCTGGGGTCTGGATGCTCAAACTACGCTGAGCGCTTATGACTAAGCACTCCGAAGGGTGTTTGGCTTTAATTAATATCTGTACAATATCGAATCTGCCAACTGTCCGGAAACGTTAAGCTCAGAAGGGATAATAAGTCACTAAATTTAGACTCCCCAAAGTATTTAAGCAACTCCGTAAACTGATGCCTCTGAGCACTATGCTCGAGCACCATTGGGTCTGTATACACTGGAGAGAACCTCGATAACAGAAGCTTACGCACTGAGAATGAAAGAAGCATGAAAGGCTAATATCTACGTATCTGTATGTCCATATAAATCAAACCTAAAGGTATTTATTATGTGATATATTTGTCGAGAAGTGCAAACTTCGTTTGATGAAGGTAACGCCTCTCTTTTTTGGGAGGATCAGATTTATGCATGCCTAAAACAAGATAATGACTCTGAGCATGTATTCACATAAACAAGTTTGGACTGAAACTCTGAACTTGTTCTCTATATGCAGTACTAAACCTTTATCACAATCAGCATATTAGCTGATTGTGATACTTAGCCGACTCAGTAGCATCCAAAACAAGGAGTCTTTCCATTATAGGTTCTTGAGTACCGTATCGAGAGAATGTGTTTTGTAAAGCTGCAGTTGCAACCTGAGATCCTAGGAACCTAAGATTTTGCTCGTCGAGAAGATAAAAGCTCTTGAAAGCTCAAGGGGCATAGAGAATCGAAATTACAGGAAATAACAGGGGTCATGCTGTAATTATGGCTTTCGTAAAGACGAGCCATATCTCTGCACATAAAGTGACTTTTACGTCCTTTTCAGAAGGTTTTCATTTGAATAGTGGCAAGGTGACAAGAGATCGAGTCACCATCAAACCCAACCATGGATTGTTTCGACCCAAGTGTGATGGAAAGAATCCTTGTTTTAATCTATAGGACTGGACAATCTGCTTAACGTGGAAGCATAAGTTGTAATTTATCCTTCTATCGTGTAACGGTGGTGGAAGGATTTACTCAAACAGCAAACAATAGAACTTCACGCAAGTCGGGTTTTTAACACTGAAAAGCGCTGCAGGGGGGAGCCGGTTTGAAGGTTTATAACGCAGACACCAGAGAGGCCTTGGAACTAAAACCACGAAGAAGGAAACGAAGAAGGAAACGAAGAAGTTAAGACAACCATAAAGCATTGTTAAGGCTTTGAAGGTTTGAAATCCTCATAAACCTTACCAAAAAGACTTCGATATGCTAAAGTTCAAACATTACTTAGAATTTTGGAGACGAAAACCCCATGTACTCGAAGCACTTAAACTCCTGTGTACAAAAAGGCTCTAAATTTTCGAGCCCTTCGGAAGACGTATCATGCCCTTCGTATTGATCAAGCCCTTTACTGATTCCAGTAAGTTACAGAAGGCTCCTACTGTGTGAAACACGCAGGAGCCTTCAACACCGAGCATACCCAATGAAGCATGAAGGAAGTGGAGGATCTAAGTATATATGGCGCGTGGTTAGATTCTCAGTATAATGCACTTGTTATCATAATATTACTTGGGGAATCATGACGAAATCGAATGCACGTAATCGTACATCCAAGGATTCTCATTGCAGAAACATGAAAGCATGCACCTGACGTCCTGAGAATTACTCGTTAAATTTGGAACCAGCTATATTGGACAAAGCTGCAACTCACTGACAAGCATAATCCGTCAAAGAGCGTGCGCTTGATTGATTTGGATGGTCTGTATAATTAGTAATTCGAGGAAGGAGTCTGATCAAGGGTCTATCTTATATACTCAAAGCATATTGCTGATTGCTAGACACTCAACAATACACAATATATTCCTACTAGGCCGCAGTTCTCTTTACCATACACAAGTAGTTTGCTGAAGCTTATTTCTGGACAAGACTGTGAACACTTCAAGAAGAGGTAAAGGATGCTGTCTTTTGATGGTAGATGGAAAGTGAACAAAAGTACTTGAAGGTGTAAAGATGCTCTCTGCAAAACAAGTATTGACTTTCGATCTACGAACTTTTTTATCTCCGTTATTTCAGAGTTCCAGCCTAGCCATGTATCGTCAGCTAGAAATAGTTTTCACCATTTGTTTGCCTGATATTTCTCTGCTTTAGATGTGTTAAAGTTCTTGGTCCTGGAACCTGGAGTGCATCCTGAAATCGAAGTGAATTATGAGAGTGACAAACTGAAAAATCTATTCATGCTCTAGGCAAGGAAATAATATTACATAGGATTCATTCCCTTACAAAAGAAAATGTGTTTATCTCTACCATGAATTTGCCTTCGATATCAGGACGAACTCCCAGGATCCAAGACCCAGAATGTTGGATGTATCCAAGTAAAACTTCTCATGCAATCAAGCCAGAAGGCAACAGGTGATCTTGAACTTGGTTTCAGGGTGAACTCGCTACCGAGGTTGAACTCAAATTCAGAAAACCTACTTAAAAGCGTAAAAGAGATTGTCAGATACAACTTACTGCTAGAGCCGACATACCATTCAAGAATTCGTGCGTTCATGTGCCCATTAAGGTGCATGCTAGACTAACAAACAAGAATATAGTACTGCTATACATTAGTATTGTTTATATAATTAGTGGTTCATATATCAGAGAGAATTTGTTTCAAGCTGCTTTAGGACTACATGGCTGACTTTAATGGCAGCAGTCAATGATGCAAATTTTTAGGTCCAACCATGTTTAAGTTGATACAGAATCTCATACTTCTCTATTATACAGATCTACGGTATTATTATTTAATCTGTGAGTCCCCTATTGAGCTGTGCATAGGAAGATATAATTATTGAGGCGCAGCCCTTATGACAATAATGTAGAGGCTCACAACACAAAGAAAAATTGAAAACTTCGAGCTTCGATTCGGAATCTACATGACCCAAGGTCTAGGTTCTGCGTCCGACATATATTCAAGAGCCGGTCCAGAACACACGAAATCCGTAATTGGCAGAATATATCATATTCTAGTCTGGATTTCTTTGATTTGCTGTCGATACAATATTATCAGATTGCTAACAGGTAGGGGCTGCCGCAAATTACTACCCCTAAATCTGGCTGTCGAGGGCAACATTTTCGCCATTGAGTGGGTGAGAAAGACGTTCTAGACGTTTGAAGCATACACAAGTGCCAATTTCTGATGCCAGTGCATCTTAAACCATTTCGATTTTTGTATCTGAAGAAGTTGAAAACTAGGAACATTCATAAGGCTAAGCACCTGTACATACCTTGGCAATCATGGAGTGCACAACATAGCCATCACAGGTCGATACATGAGAGTTAAGGATGTTCAGATCCAAACTCTCAATAGCTTGCGTCATGTGCATGAAAATGCCGGGCTGCTGTTGATAGAACATCCGCAAATTGTACATTCCGGTCTTCATCTTGGAGAGCTCCAGCTGCCAAAGAACAAGGAATACGATGAACAGTGAAATTCGCCATCCTGTGATAGACGAGGTCATAGAATTCGAAGAGTCTTTTAACGTTGAATTAATTGCCTCTAGGCGAATATCATCTACGACTTACATGACCGCCAACGCAGTTAGGAAATTTTCGTGAGATGGATTTCATGAAGTTGGATTTGAATTTCTGATACGCGCAGTGAATTCAAGGGCTAGCGATTCTTTGGGGTGAAGGGGTCCAGGTACCTATGCAGTCGGATCTGTACATATTTCAATATATTTCAAATGGATTTCTTCATTCTTGATTGATTGGGCTCATTCCCAACGATTTGCTGGAATCCTTACATCCAGACTCACCGTAACGTTAGGCTGATCTTTCGTGTCTAACTTGGAAACATTTCCTCCCGAATTTTTATTCCAGTCCACATCTTTGTCATTCTGTGCTGCTGCATCTCCGCCATGCTGGACACCCGTAGCGGCCAAGGAGCCCAGAGTATCGGAGCTTGAGTTTATCTTGTTTTTCCTTTGCTCGTCAAGTTCCATCTCCCCCTCCAGCTCCTTCACTTGTCTCTCTAACTCCATTACGTACTTAATTGCGTCTCCGATGATCGATGCTTTATCCATCTATAATTTTAACAACAGAAATGAATAGATGAGATCAATCAGCCCAAGTAACCCGCAAACTTTGTAGAAGTCCAAATAACTGACAATCGCAAAAAATAGTACACAATCGACTGCAGCACTCGTCTGTCAAGGCCGAGGTCTTCACTACTGATCTAAAGTCTGAGAATTTGTCAGTTCCATACGGACTTTGAACCCATCGGGTCAATAGGTATACTATTGATCTTTGTCATCGTCTCAAGTCCGAATATGTAGGAGGTCTACTTCGGGATGTCATCTTGATGGTACCCATAATGAGTTCTAGATGCAATCTCCACGTACAATGCTCCAATATTTTCGAGGATCGCATCCGCAAGAATCAGGTGTGACAGTGCAATACTATAAATGGATACCCTCACGATCTGTGAGTAGTACAGGCAATACGTGCATGTTGTGGCCTAAAAATAAACGTCTCTTCACGAATCTTAGTGGACAGCATTATGAGACAACAGCGTACTCCGATGCAATTCTTGGATAGAAAGGTCTTTCATTCCCATGAAACTGGAAGCCGAGGGATGTTTCACCAAGTGCGGAAGCCATTATTGTACGTGGTTATGGTCAAGCGCATATGACATCCGGCTTTTGTGGAGCTTTCAATGGATGAACAATCCAGTTACTGCGGCTCCATCCACAATCTCTTGGACGTTTACTGCAAGAAGGAATGAACCATCACCGCCGCCTAAAGTCCACTCCCCATGGTGAACTGTTTCTATCAAAACAAAACAAAATATTCCGGTTTAGACAGCAGCGAAAAGCTCGCCGGCTTGCGATTTTTAAGCCGCGAATTGCTGAATCTGGTCCCAACAGTTGGGGTTATGAAATGTTCTACAACTATATCAACTAGGAGTAATAGAAATAAGATGAGGATGAATAAAGACGGAAATGTAGGAGGTCAGACTGGCCGGCAAGCAATTATGTCAGCGATTTCGTTGTCTAAGGCGAGGACGAATGGCGTCTGGATCAGATGCCATCTGACAGCAAAGGAGATGCTAAGCATTACCAGCTTGACATCTCAGAGAGTAACGCAAGGTTGCACCAATTGTCTTTGTCAAGGATCTGGATCCATCTTGATGCATGTCAATGTTCTCCCGACTGGCCTCGGGAGAACAACGCAAGGGTTGCACCAATTATCTTTGCCAAGGATCTGGATCCATCTTGATACATGCCAATGTTCTCCCGACTAGCCTCGGGAGAACAACGCAAGGTTGCACCAATTATCTTTGTCAAGGATCTGGATCCATCTTGATACATGTCAATGTTCTCCCGACTGGTCTCGGGAGAACATCATTGATGTTGAATTGAGGTTGTAACTGAATGCAAGCTGAGTAACTGGACTAATTTTAACACTTTCATATGGGTTAGTCTCAAGTCCGTCAGTACTAGCTGTAAACGATTGTTCAAGTTGACAATATCAACAGAAGATGTCTTTAGGAAGGGCCTTGTGTCAGCGAGATTCTCAAGGAGGAGGGATTCGAAAGGCGGGGATGACAAAGCTTCATGATGTATATGCATGTCTTGAATTCCGCTATCTATATTGGTTTGAGAGCTCTAGGTGAAGGATTTTGGCACTGGCGAGTTATGAATCTAAGCTGTGGGCATTTTGAAGAGAAGATTGTGCTAATTCCGGTGAGGATAGGTACCTAGCCTCTTCTATGTGTAGCGAGCTGGAGAACATGAGTGACAGGATCCTTTCAAAGGCTTCTCGTGATGAATTCGCCACTAAGTTCGAGCCTGCTGTAAATTCCATCGATGCGATAGAAACGACGACGAAGTAAGCCATAAGTGTACAAGTGCTCATAGTCAACGAACGAACGTGTCACCTCTAGCTGAAAGCTTGCGGGGTCATCTTCCTGGAAGATAAAAGATGTCTTACCTTGCTGATGTTTGGAACTATAGAGCGCAAGGAATACAAGCCGTCGTTCATCTTCTTACGTCGTTTGCGTTCGGAGAAAAGATTTCGGGAGGAACAATAACCCGCGGTGTTGGAGAAGCGCCGTGAATTTTTTTCGTCCATGGGATCACTACCTCCATCTGTGGATTCTTCCAGGTGCGCTGCTGCTGCTGCTGCTCCCGCTGCTGGCGCTGCAGCTCTGTGTCTCTCCTGATGCGAAGACGCGTGCACCCTGGAACTATCGGACCAGCGTTCTCGCCATACGGACGGCTGACAAGTGCCACTATCGAGATTGGGACCAGGTGAGAGCATGGTCGTCTTAGAGCTCCTGCGCAGATCGGTCCATTGCTGTTCGTGATCAGCGCCTGGCGTATCAGTCCATGTGCCAACGGGCTTGAAGCTGTCGAGCTGCAGTTGAGTGTTGGAGATATCCGCAAGTCCAACATGCGGATAACCTTCGAAGACGTGCTCATTCCTCATATTGTGATCCCACGAAGAGCTTGTGTGACATTGCAGTTGCTTCCTTTGCAGCTTGCCCAATCCATCATCTATCACGGGAGCGTCGACGCTTACGTTCCGAGCGGTTGAACTGACCTGTTGCTGCTGCTGAGGGGCGATAATATCTGGTGGTGCTTGAGACCCGGAACTTTTCGGGACACTCACAAAAGCGGAGCCTTCGACCATGTGGACGGAGCGAAGAATATCCTGCAATGACCCACTAGGTGTGCCGAACAACGGATCGGCATGGAAATTAGGTGACAGAGGTGTGTGGGGCGAACTGTGTTCTTTCCATCCCTGCTCCTCCCGAAACGCAGGCCTCCGTCCTCGACCCACAATGGAATGCATGTCACGAGCCTGCTTCAAATAAGACTCTTCATAGGACCTTCACATGTTGGGCCCTCGTGTAGACTCGGAGGAGCAGTCGTAAGTACAAGAAAGACAGCAGTTCTCGCATTCCTTGGCCTGATTTCTGCTCCAGAGACGCCGGCTGGCCGGCTGCCTGTTCGAGTTATCTCGTCCGGCCTCGGAACCAGTGATTCTCAAGAATGGAGGTCTTGAGGTGTAGTGAATAATTGGCGAAAATCTGATTCGTTCGCTGCCTCGCACGCACGCACCCACCGACAAACCAATTTCAATGCTTACTTTCGGTCTGGATTCCAGATATGGACGAGCGTGGACTCTCGCCCCGATGATCTCGATGAGGACAAAGATCAGCGTGCTCACCCTCGAGAACGAGGCGGAGAACACTACAGTACACAACGCCGCAGCAGTGCACCACCGAAGGGAAAGTAGGCGACGAGACGACCGGTCCGCGGCGAACTAGACCAAGAGCGCGAGGCCGACCCGCGCGGCCTCAGCCTCAGCCTCAGCGCCAGCGAGCGCTCGAGCTCGAGCGCCATGCCATGCCTTCCAGCCTATCGATCGTACCGTTCCTTTCACCTCACCTCCCCTCACCGCACCTCACCGCCTCTCCAATCTTTGCCGTCCGCGACGCCGTGTGTCCACCGCATTACGGCCCTTCACTCGGCTTTGCCCGCGGAGCGCCGGCTAGTTGACAATGCTTACTTTCCGAATCGGTTCCCAAAACAGCGTACGAAGGCCTGTGGAGGCCACATTTGCCAACAGGCCTCGAGGGCCAGCAGCTTTTCGCACGCCCGCTCCCTCTCGATCGTAGCCCAGCGCGGTCCCGACCCAACCCAACCCGGAACCGCGGTTAGGCGAGAACATGCGGGGGAGAAAAAGCGGGTCGCCGATGGTGGCGAGGGAAGATCCGCCCGCCTGTCTCAATGATTTGCAAAAGATCCCGAGAAAAGTTTGGGCTCTCGGACTCCGCCCACAGCGTCGCTGCTTTCGCAGATCAGAGTCCAGAGCCCACGACTGTGCTCCGAGAGCCCGGTCCGGTACTCGGGGCGGGCGCTGGTTAAGAATTCATTCTTGTCCCGGCCTATAGGCTGCCTGCCTAGCCAGTGGGTGGGTGATTACCCACACTCTCTTTCTCTTACACCACAGTCGTAACAATCGGGACAGGTCCAGAAGCCGTCCCTCCGGACTAGGCGCCTACATTAAAGTACAAGACACTCTAGCTGCCCTAGCCTTGCTGTGCTCTGCCTGCCTGCCGTGCCTTGCCTTTGGTCAGCATGCAGTGTCTCTTGTCAGCGACTCGGGTCGGCCCGAAAGACAAAGGCTCGAGGAACATTTGCCCTTGGACGGGACAGGCCGGGCTGTCCCAACATCCGAACGCAAAGGCCCAGGGCTTCGCTCGTCTTTTCTTTCCCAGGAACGCTGCCAGCGTACGCGTATATCCGGCTGCCCCGAGGCCACGGCCCATACATACGGTACGGTATGAGTAACGACATCGGCTTCTTCTTTCCTAGTCATAACTCGGAGCTCATAAATCTGACAATCTACGAGGACCCCGTAGGGCTTCTTCCTTCTTAGGACAGATTGGAATCAACCTGCCTGCGCCGTCTGCGCTTGTCAGCGTACGTCATGTGTTGCCCCACCACCTAAACTCACTCGAGCGGTGGCTACAGGAATCTTCCGTGGCATCATAGATTTAGGCTCTTCGACCTACCCCCATTAGCGCCGAAACAACAATACTGTACAGTCACTTTATCTTCGTCTCCTCATGCTTATACGCTCGATTTTCCTCTCTTTGTTTCACGCGACTCCAGTTCATAAGATTTAGCATTGCCAGCGAGTCTCTCGAAACCAGAGCTAAACTCCCCTCTCGCAAGACCACCTCGACGACAAAGCTGTTTCTGTCCGGTAGTGTGAGGCACAGAGATGGGAAAAAGACTTGTATTGGGATTATTCGATGATATCTGAATGAACCTCTCTCTGCGTTTGTTCGTATGAAACATTAACTTCAATCAAGAACCAGAAATTTCTCTTTGTCCGATGCCGTAGAAGAAAACAGATTAACTCTCCTCTCCCCGAAAGCGTGTACAGAGTACTCTGTACACTCTGAGAGCGCCCTGTACTCCAAAGTTCTAAAGCATACAAACTACGTAAGGTCAAGTAGTAGTAGTAGTACATTGAAAATTCTACGACTACACGGGGTGTTTTTTTATTACTATTTCATAAACACTAATATCGGCTCACTATCTCTCTTTGTCTCTCTATGAGCTCTTATTAAATTCATCTGACACCTCGTCTTGATCTTGTAAACCCCACATACGACTTGGTTGTTCTTCTATCGGTAACTTCATGCGAGGAGTAAGGGTCGAAAAACTTTCACGTGTATCAGATGATTGTCTTTAACTAGGGAGAAGAAGCTCCATCAGACTTTGATTCGAAGGTTGTTAGTAAATAGTGATTCCTGAGTCTGCATTTATTTCCAACATGCTCAGCAATCCACCGCGTCATCAACACACAATATTATTCTTGTACTCGAGTTTCTCTACCCTGTTATATCTGTAGATAACAGGTTCGAGCACTTGATGTACTAATGGTAAGTTTGTTAGGTTCATTTGAACCGGTAACAAGCTGGATTCATGTAGTACGGTAGAGGGATATATTCATGTACAGGCTGTTCCTTACATGTCATCTCTCCACTTATGACTTGTATTTTCTTCTCCTTCTCTCTCATAGCCTCAACTTCAGAATATAATCCGGCTCCTGTTATGTTACACGTGTTCACTACAGTCACTGAACGACAATTTGTTATTCAACCGTAGATCCGTTCCTTTCTGACAGATTATCTTTCCTGTCACACATAGACCAGGGACATTTCAAAAAACTCAAAGTGATCAAGAAACCCTAGCGAAAGGAAATGTGTCCAAGCACATTCAGTTACCAATGTTTGACCAATCACTACAACGCTGTAATTTATCCTTAAATTCTACCCCGGCTTAATACCATTGGCACAATCTCACTAGTACAACATTGTGATGACATCTCTCTCCCTCCGTTTCGTTTCTTCCTTCCAGGGATCTATAGGGTCATCCCATCTTTTCAGATCTGGTTTCAAAGGGTCTATGTGTGCTACACTACTTTCGGGATAGGGCATATGGCAATTAGTGACAAGTTCTGTAAATTCGGGTGGGTTGTGAACCATGATCGAGAGGTGATTGCTCTTTGTGGTGTCCGCCTATTATAAATAGTTTTATCAAGTCAAATGACGGAAAATACATACGTTCGTACTTATAAAGAGTCACAACGTTTGTATATCTACAGTTTGCTGATCTTATTTGAAGTTATAATCTTGAGAGAACTATATCATCTAAGGATACTTTGTCTATATTTATAATAATTTTCTTATGAAAAAGAAAATCCTCTAACTTGCACCATTTAGGAGTAGAGAATGAGTAGACCTTTTTTTCTCAAATGTTATCAATATCTGATGCTCCCGATTGATTTCTTTCTACCTTTAATTATCAGGCCAGATGCGAATTGTTTTGAAACGACATCTCCTGGCGAAACGAGACCTTCTTTGTCTCGGAATTCTAGTCACTCATATTTGTATGTCAATAATGAATCATCGAAATAAACAGAGACGATTGTACCGTAGTTACTTGACATGCAATACCCATCATATGTTGAACTCTCCTACGAACTAGGTAGAGTTTTATATGTGAAGGGCATGAAACTAATCAAATCTACAGATAGATTACAAAGTTCATCTGTACATGTGTACGCATCTACTTTCGATTGTGTGACCCCAGACAGGCATTCATATGAATGTGTTTTCAACGTTGCCTCCCTTCCTTCTTAATAACAAATAAGTTTCTCAATCCGGGCTGAATTGAGAAAGAATCCCGACAATGGGTATATGGGGAAAAGTTGTTCGGTAATTGACTCCCCTTGAAAACCGTGCTAATACAATCACGCATAATGTAGGAACATGGATTCGTGCACATAAGACGACCAGCTCACCTGATTAGCAGGTAGTGGGAACATCTTCAATGTGAGCCAATGCCAATTTTCTTGGTGGACTTATGCCTATCGCTCCTCATACAGTGCTCACATCTCTCCGGAGGTTGTAAGTCGGGCCGCCTGACTACTGATTGCGCGATTCAGTCAATAGCTGGTGGCATGCTCATCCATCTCAGGTGACATCCAGCATTGATCTCCATCTGATATCGAAAAAGAGAAGTAAATATCAGAAGATTGAACAACCAGAAAGCCAACAAGAATGAAGTATGTTAGGGTAGAACAGTAACTACCTGTACGAATATTGTTGACCGTAGGGAATTGATGGGAGTTTGAAGTCTGAAATTCTAAGCAAGTCAGTAACAGTGACTGCCCTTTCGTATGGAAAGTATCGAAGTCAAACGTATACGAACTAGTTACATTTAGTATGCTATCCGGTATCTAGTAACACTTCGCGCGTTAGAGTGAAGCCTGCCACATGAAATACAGAAAACAAAATATGGCATCAGTTCGAGTCAAACGAAAATACATTTCCTAACATGAAATGTATATAAATTAATCTGCATAGTGTAATCCAAAATTGGTGATCCAAAATAGTACATTATCATGTACAGAATATCTCATTTTATTGTTCATGAAATTTTGAATGGATTTAGATGTGTACCAAATGCAATTATTTTTTCATCGGTTGTATTGTGAATTATTTTAAAAATTTTTATGTTAAAAAATTTCAATTGTAAATATTTAAAATTGATAATATAAATATGTCGAGGACAGTTAATAATTCACTTGAAAAATATAAAATTTTAATGAAAATATGATAAATTTTTTTATTCTCCAAGTGAATTATTTCTGTCCATAATTATTTTAATATTTATAATTTTTTATTATCAAAAATTTATTTTTTATAATATTTCATGATTTTAATATTTATAAAAATTCGAATAAAAATATTTTTAATATAAATATTTTCACAAATATTAAAATCATGAAATATTATATATTTTAAATTTTTGATATTACAATATTATAAATTATATTAAAATAATCTAATCAATGATTGAAATATTCTCTACCAATAATGACTCTAGATATAGGGACAGAAAGTGAATCTCATTTCCCAAGAGATTTCTTGAAATCTGATATGTCACGTGTAGGTGCAAATCTGTCCACCAAAGGTTTCATAAATGGATGTGGAATGTACTTCGATGTTGACCTTGAACTTTCTGCAAGGACAAAGCACTAAAATCGAGAACCTGGTGGTTACTTCCACTTCATTGGACCGGGTCCTCCTCCCTCATCGAACAGTCACATCCAACCACACAAGGAGAAAAGAACGCACTGGTTTAGGGTACTCCTGTAAAAGTGACTGCACTGCAGATGAGAGTTGACATCGAAATGTTCAAATCCTGGTGGGGCTAACAACCGTTGAAACTTGGACAAAGTTGCTCGTTTTGAGGTCAGAGGCACACGGACAGAAGGATAGGTGCTTGACACATACCTCACCGCTGGAGTCGAATGTTGTGGTAGCTGTTGTTCGGCTGATAATGGCAGACGAAGCCACCCACAAAACAGAGCAGTGAGAAATGAATAAGGATTTGACTGTCTCGATGAGCCTCGTGGTCTTTGTCCACATTCCAAAGTTGTGACAGTGGTATAGCAGGTCACGTGCAGTCAACTGTGTCTACATATCGCCCATGTCTGGTGCAAGTGAGTCTATGAAGTACAACCTACTACACGAGATTCGTACTCAGCATCACAAATCCCCTCAGCCGAAACCAGCTGGTTTCGGCTCTTCAGTCCATACCTTGCACAGCCTACAGTGTCTATGGCTGTGAAAGTCATATACAAGCGTTCTAAGATTCTCCTGCAGCTGGTTTCAGCATAAGTCAATCTCGTTCATTTGAGAAGAAAAAATGATGGCATCAGTGCAGCCGACGGAAATCCATCATGGAGTCTACTGGTGATTCCACGAAGTGAATGACACAAACCCGTTTCAGAAGTAAACATTGAGGACATCTTGAAGTGCTGATGAACCTTCATACATGTCCACCTTTACGGTTGCAACCAAAGGTTTTACAAAATCAGAGCTGTTTGCGGGAACCGTCGAGCTCTAGAACATCTATTGGGCACTCCCGTGTTCATCCATCTTCGAACCAACTGATGCTCGACCCCTATTGCCAGGTTCTTGTCTCAGGTACTCTCCAACAATGTACAATTTCCAGCAAATCGGACTTTACTGATGAAATGACGCAGGTTAGAGGGACTGATTAAACTGAGAGGTCAACTGGTCATATACATGTCTTCACCGAAATCTTCTGTTTCAACATTTGACCTTGACTGCTCCGTCCTGGTACATATGTATAAACTGTTGCACACTGTTTTTAAGAAAGTTTGAAACTGACCCTGAAGTTGTAGACTGAACATCAACCTAAATGGCTGAGCTCACAAAGCAAACCAATCTCTATGCACACGAATATCAACAGTATTTCACGAATCCTAAGCTCTTAAGATCATGCATTATGACTTAGTACTCCATGACTTCGGATCAGTGGGTATAGGGACTGTGTTCTGGAACCTGAACAGGTCGTAATGGAATAACTTCAAGCGCCATTAAGAATACTCGACCACTACAGAACTTTCACACTGTTCTAATGTAAAGCTGGATGGTCTAATTTCCTCTCGTTTTGATAAATACCACAGCTTATGTGATACAGTAACTTACCGAGTACAACATGACTCTTACTATGTTAGCAAACAAATTTTAATTAGCCTTACAGCACTTCGCTGAGTTCATCTGGCGCTTTGGGCTTTCGCAAGTGTCTTCAACTCATATAGGTAGCTGAGTAGGATATATATATGAGATCTTCGTTCCAGCCAGGAAAACTGGAACTCAGAAATTTAGAAAGAAACAATGATGGCATGCCTTATATGTGGTATAACTTACCCACCGTTGGGTATCTCAAGTTCAATCACCTTTGTCTCTCGTGAAAGATATTGTCCGATCACATCCTTGCAGACTCGGGATTCCACATGCTGTCTGTTGTATAAAAAGAAATTTCAGCGATTACCTTCACATGAAGATGTCCTAGACCTACACATAGAATGTACTCCAGGATCTGTATCAAGCTTTGAATGTAATGTATAAATTGAGTGCTAGACGTCTCTTAAGATGTCTGGCACTCGACTTTCTAATAATCTCTTACTTCTGCAATCAACCGAGAAGACTCTACCTCAAATAAAAAGTTGGTTATCTCAAAAGAAAAGTACCTCGCATCGAAGTGACTGGACACAGAAGTAAATTGTAAGTGGGATGTACACAAATGTCACGATACACTATAAAAGCCTAGGATATATTCTATTTAGTTTCATCCGAGGATTGTCATTGCAACTTGGTAGGGATAACCTTTATGCATTAGAAACTGTTAATAATTAAGGCTTAACTCTGGACACAAGCCACTGTAGAAGCTGTTGCGTGTTGATTAAAACACATTTGGAAAAGACAATTCACTGGACATCTTGAAAAGCCCATCATCACATTTTAGAGCTTTAATCCCTACTCCATTCGTACAAGTTAATGAACACTCACATTGACCATATTAATTTGTTTAGATTTTTGCACATTGTAAATATATATAATATTGCATCCTGAGGTAATGGTGATTTTACAATATTTAAAAATATATAGTTTACTAATGAGTGAAACAAAAGAACTATAATAAAAACTAAACAAATCTGTCTAATAATTCAAAACTTACATATTATATTCTAATCTATTATTAAGCCAATATATGTCAACAAAATTTGTAACAATTTTAGATACAATTCCTTCAACAACAATCAATACACTCAAAGTGTGTGTTTGTTCTCTTGTTTACGTGTAATTAATACTCGGTTTGGTAAGTAGAATCTAGCTTCATAACAAGCTATGAAGAGATTCTTATACACGTAGTTTGTTTGTATACGTACCTCGTTTTGAGTAGACTGTGATGATCAATATTCTACTTGAAAACTCAACGGATCAATTCACAGACTTTGGACTGTTCCCCATTTTTAGAATATGCCTTTGAACTTTATATTCTGAATTCTTTTCCAAATATATACTCCCTCTTCAACAGAGCAAACACCCTAAACCCTTCGAAGAAACAGGTACCAGAATAGAGAAACTGTAAGCATGGACTTCCATGCACTTTCTAGCGATTGATTTTAGTCCAGGAGATCTGCTTGGCGACTTCAAGTTTTCGAGCAGGAAAATTCTAGACTAGCATATTAGTATTTTTTTCCCGCATCAATTTTGCACCTGAGTTGGTTCAAACCGATATGCATCGGTACGTTAACAAATGAAAGAAAGTGAAAATTTCAATTTTTTTCTTATTTTTTCTAATCTAATACTAGACCGAACTATTATGTTACAGGCGCAGCTAAATGTTAACTTCAGAGAAGGCAAGAAGATCCCGGAACAAAAGACCACTCATTCTTCTCTTTCAAGAAACATGGAGAGTCAGCTTTTCACTGCTCCAGACTAGCAAGCAAAACCAGAAGACGAACGAAGTGTTAGACGACGACACCATGAAGTTCATCGCCATCTGACGATGAAGCTCAAATTATTTGTGTTGTCTCCAGGTCCGCCGCGATACGACTACCGTTCTAGGTGTTGAACTACCACCAAATCAATGAATGTTATGAACAAGAAAGAACGGGGAATTCTTAACAGGAATATGGATCGAAAAATGAAATATATAGAGACGCCAGTTAAGTAGTGTTTGGTGACGGATAGATGCTTCTCCAATCTTGAATTCCACCAAATCAAATAAATGTCTAGCTAGCTGGCATAATCTGAGTCTAGGTTTGTAGCGACCTTAGCTGCCGAAGTATCCTGAGCATCAGGTTCCTACGCATCATCTCACTATATCAAATCAAGAGTTGACAATCAAGTTGCAGTGATCAGACTCTCTCTTTATATGCTATGGTGGAACAAATTCAGCTCTTTGAGCTCTGCACATGCACACAGTCACTGCATGGATCACCAAAAGAGCTTGACTGGATGTGGATGAGAAACTGCAAAAGGACGAAGCTGCAATGAACTCAAAGAACCGGAAAAGCTCGATCTGCACTGAACGTACACCCGCTACTCCACACATTCTTGCAATGAGGGAGCCGGAATCTAACATAGAATTGGACGAGATCTACATCAATCGATTAAAAAATCCGCGGCCTGCGGATTGAATATCAGTTCCAAGGAGGAATCGCCCCGAGAACTCGACGCTGAGAATGAGCACTGAGCTCAAATCATGGGTGGGTACCATGCCGCGAAAGTCGATCAGAATTGATTGCTTCGGGTCTCGAATAATTGTTAGCACGGTGGACCTGAGGCCGAAATAAATAGTTCGGTTCAGACACTCTTGCGCGCACCGTTGCCCGTCTATCTGATCGAACGAACGATCGTCGGATGCCGGATAAAGGAGTTTCTATATCTGGCTGTGGCAGCTACAGAGGGACAGCTGAAGCATGCAGACTTGGGAAAGCGATCAAAGCTTCGGAACCTGGAAAGCAGGCACTTCAGAAGTTCATATTCCTTCCGGCTTATTGTCGTGTAATCCACGATCTGTGCACAGTAGATGCACAGTAGATAGCCTAGGGGCTCGGCAGTATAGCGGCAGAGCGGAAGGTTATATATTTTCTCGTCTGAACAGTGACGTACGCTGCTAGCAGCCGGGCGGGCTAAATGATAAAAATATCAAATACGAAGGTCACTCGCTGCAGAGCTCTGATCTATTGTGCGGTGATGGAAGAAACTGGTAAACCGAGGCGGTTTTTACTACCTGTAATCATTCGCATGGACCTATTTGAATCTGTGACTCACCGTTACGAGGGCCTCGCTTGAGAACCTTCCGAATTCCCTCGGTGTTTGCAAGCTCAATTACACCTGGAGGGAGAGTCTGTCGATACATCTACAGATATAATTGTACGATGATCATGTGTACATGTGTGCAGCCAATAATCTTACTCTACAACTAGCTAGCGTGGAATACAGAATCAGACGAAATGATGAAGCGGAAAGGCAGGCAGGCACGCAGGCAGGCAGAGGCAGGCGGACCTTGTGAAGGGAAGAAGACGCCGCTGTAGTGCAGGCAGGCCCAGATTGGAACGCCCCGTCGCACCATGCGAGGCGAGCCGAGGCGACGCGACGCAAGCTGACTGTCGTCCACAATGCCATGCGCATGCCGAAAATCAAGTCGAGCGCGAGCGAGCGAGCGAGCGAGCGAGCGCTGCGAGAGAGCGATCGAACTTCCAAGCTCCGCAGTGGAGCCTGCGCTCGTTGCGTCCCTCGATCTTCCTCTCACGTGAGAATGGCCACTCAATAAAATCATAAGGCTATGAACGCAGCTCAATCGAGGAAGAGCTCTCGCCAAAGCTGTCCAGGGGCCTGCCTGCGGGCACCAGCGGCCGCTGCCCGACCCCGCACGGGCAGCCTGAATCGATTCCGGTAAATTAAATCCGACCTTGTAGTTGTACTTTGTAGCGTAATCTGGAAGCATGACATCTTCAAAATACCTTGTCTCCCTCCGTACCGCACGGACACGCGCTCCATACGAGAACTCGGCCCGCGGTTCTCTCGGGTTCTCCCGGGCTCGGTTCTTCTAGCGCGATGCCAGCCCCATCCGGTCAGCCGGAAAACTTCTCGGAATATTTGTCTCCATTTGAATTCGGCCCTCCACAGCGTCGAGTCAAGTTGGAGCATGTGCATGCGAACGTCGTGTGTATGCGATTGCTTTTCCTTTTGCGTTTGTCCAGACCTTTTGACATCCTCCTCAGTCGTCAAAGCAGCCACAATATATCCATGCTGCGAGCGAGCGTCCTCTGACCTACATGTGAAACGAGCCCCCGATTCTTACCTTCTTTCACGACAGCGCTCCGTGCCTCGCGAGTAATTTTCCTCGCCCCGATTCTCGCGACGTCTGCCAACCAATATTCCTGGACTGCATCGGAAGCTTATGTCTTTGCCTCTGCTTGCATGCCATAACCTCCGCCAGTTCTTTGAGTCCTCTTCAACCTCCATTCCGTCAGTTCCCATCATTTTGAGATAATGTAGTGCATCACTTTAATCTGATCTTGATTTTTATTTCTCTTTTGTAATCATTGTTTTCATGACCGTGCGGCCCATAGTCTATCATCAGAAGGCTCTAAGCATGAAACTGTTCTTGAAAGGTTGTTCTTCAATGGTTTCATGCTCATGGTTTCTGATCGAACACTGTTACCATGTCTTGTAAACAAGTGAGCTCTTATGAACAGACTTAAAGAAGATTGATGGAAAATCCTCGACTGCTGTTAATGATTCAAACAAGATCCAGATTACGATTTCAGCTGCATATGGTTCACATCTTATGCATGCTCTCAGAGGATATAGTTGCAGTTCTCATGAGAAGGATAGGGACCACTATAGCAAGACTCAATCCTAAGGTGATGTTTTTACTTCTTAGTTTCTACTATATTTGATGTCTTTCCATGTTAATAAAGCGTTAATGCAACATCGAAACCAGCATTGTCTCCAAGTATATGGGTATTATGTTCGAACTCTTGTAAGTTTGGAGTTCGTAATGTAGAATATAGACTAGAGGCCTAGAGAGAACAATTTTAACCGGACTGTAAAACTTTCATTTCTCAATATCTGGTTTATTCTATTTTGATGATAGGTTATCTAGCATCACTTTTCTATTGAGTTTGTAAATTCCAAGTCTTTATATATATGTACTTTAAATAATCTCATTGTGATACTTCTATGTCTAGTGTGGCTCCACGTTTGGTTTCATGGTTTTGTACTCCTTGGCTCTTGTATTTCTTGTTATGTTTCTCATCTAAGTGGTTTTTGGTCCTGCATGGAGAATATATTTCTCTATTTACGTGGTAAGCTTCAAGTATATTAGTGACAAACCGTTCATATTGATCAATATTTTCCAATGTCATGTTTCATTTCCAGATTATCAAATTACAGTTTGTTAGTACCCTTAAATCTCGAATTGTCGAATTTCTCACAATGTATTTGAAGTTGAAATGATAGACTGAAATAATAAATATTTTTTTACGGTAAGTTTTTTACATTGTACTTTGTAATTCATGGCTGTAAAATCCTCGAATTCTAAACGTATTATGTGACGATAACCTGATTGTACTTAGTCTGCAAGACCACTTTATGGAAATTGTCATGTACACGTGACTTTATACACATGGGTACTACGTGACTGTTAACATTAGCTATAATGCTTTGTAGACCAATCGGATAGTTTGGAAGTATGAATCTAATCGTACAGTTCATTATAGCCAAGATTTCGATAACCTATAAAACCGCGAATGGAGATAACAAGTATAAGGAATCTTTTGTTTCTATTTTCATTCTTACATACACATAAGTTAACTACTATCCCAGTCAATCAACCACCGTGAAACTAAAATTCGATTTTAATTCCATCACCTCTTGAGTCTTCAAACCTCAAAATCCTCGCAATCACTACCTACGTTATAAGGAGGGAAGAGGGAAACTTTTTGCAACAAACTATGGTGTATTTCTGCAATTGTTTACGGAACCTCTTTTCCTGGAATAAATGGCTTATCTTTGTTTGTACGATTGCTTTCCAAGTATATCCCTTTGGGTATACTTGGTCATCGATTATACAACAAGAGAGATTTTAAAATGATTCAATCGCATCAGGCTATTAGACCTCACTCACTCACTCTCTCATCTTGGAGCAAGAGGGTGCAAATTTTAATTATTCACGAGGAAGTTACATAATCGCACATGTAATTCATTACTTGAAAAAATTATCGAAACCAATACAGAGCCATAGAACACTGTCTTACGAGCTCTACGAACGAGCTGAAACATCCCGAGGCCGACAGCAGGAAGATATACGAAAGGTCATAGCCGAGAAGCAGGTGGATCTGATGAAAGGCCGGTTGAGGTCCCTCGACGATTGTATGCGCTTCAGTTGTAAATGACCTGAAATAGAAGGTGTGTCATTAATGCAACTTTACCATCTAAGCGAAACTGATGATAGGTGTAAGTACGTGGCATTTTTTGATACAGTCCACTCCTCTGGCCTTCTATTGTTTGCGATAACACGCCTAACATAATTGATGAAAGGTCAATGGTAGCACTCTATGTGCTGAGAATAATAAAACATTGTTCGACAGAAACTGACTTCCTCTCTCATCTTAACAATCACACGTCATAAATTGAATGCGATGGAGAACACTACAACACCTGCTATGATCTGACGATGTGCACGATATTGGTGGACGACATCTTGTCTATTTGTAAGTGGTCTTTCTAGTTGCAGTGGGTGGTATATGCATATATAAGTATATAATACTACTTAATCCCAAATTACAAAAATGCCGAAAACTCATTGGGATCCGGTACGACTCCACCAAGTAATTGTCAGCCTTCACTTCAAGTGGGTGGTAACTAAAATGTGGTCTGGTTTGAGAAGTCTATGAGCCAGACAAGCAATCTCATTACTCTAATAATGTTCATCTCTCTCTCCCTCTCTCTCTCTAGGTCTGGAGCGCGTAGCTAATTCTACTTTCTAAAGCAATGCCCCCAATAATGCTTTCCTCTCTCTAGGTCGGTAGCCAGCAGCCGAGTAACTTCACTTTCGACTGTTATTAGAGGAGCGCTGTCTGGAATTTACTCCGGCTTTCCTCACAGTACCACCAATCTACCAGCTTTGACAAAACAAAAATAGAAAGTCATGTGGACGAGAACAGTTGCCACTGTAGGAAGACAGCTACTTTGGGCTGTTTGAAGAGGAACCCGAGTCCTGGAGATTCCAAATTGCGTTTGTTTACGTCCTTTCAAAATTTCGAGGGGCCTTATATTTTATATCACCGGGCGAGATCCCCGGCGTACATTTTGATACTTCGATGTTTTGCACCATGAGTGCGTTGAGCATAAATATTTCCCTTCAGGATAATGTGAGTCTCATGGACTAGGAGAGCGCAGAAAAGATCGCATTGACTCTGCCCAAAATCCGTGTGGAATTTTCTATATCTGCACGAGAATGCAAGTATTTAATCTTTTACCCGACTTACTGCATGACAATAATAGGGTCCAATCATGATATTTGTGACCACTCTCGTGCGTTGCAAAACTTTGCTTCGTACTTCGTGTGACGTTGGTATTAAATTGGAACGAATGAAATATACTTATTTGAACTACTGTATGCTGGTCATCAAACTTCAAGCAAATCTAGCAGAGTGTCCTTGAGTAAGAGTAAAGTAACCCAATTCAATAGCTTCAATTATGAAACCTGTACTTTTGCATATATCTATCAAGTCATGATGCAGGTTCGCTTCCCAGAGTGGCCGATGCTAGTAAGTACAAACCATCAATCTCAGGAAAGTAACGGATTAATCATCACAGCGTCTTCTGGCATCAATGCAACCCGTGCAGCCCAGTCTTGAAAGGTAACTAGGCTTCCACTTGTCTCGGGTATTTTTCACCTGAAAAAATGCCAT
This sequence comes from Marchantia polymorpha subsp. ruderalis, assembly GCA_037833965.1. Taxonomy (NCBI): domain Eukaryota; kingdom Viridiplantae; phylum Streptophyta; class Marchantiopsida; order Marchantiales; family Marchantiaceae; genus Marchantia; species Marchantia polymorpha. Next base: position 8,015,736 of record AP031352.1, on the reverse strand, counting down.
GAGATGACTCCATATGCGTAAAGAAGACTATAAATTGAAGAAATCGCAGAAGTGCTATCAATCGCAGCTCTCCAAGTACATCTGATTGACTTAGAAGTAAACACTAGCCTAGCTGCGTACAAGACCTGGAAATAACTGATTGAATGTTTTTTTGATGGCTGTACTGGATTAAAACTGTTCTTCAAAAAGAATTGCTTCTTCACATACCCGGTACAGTCGGCTGCGATGACCATAGAACTCAAGCACCACGACCGGGAATTTCTGTCGCTTCTTGTTACACTGATTCTTTCTTACTTATTATGTTCTTTCGAACTCTTCAGCAGGAGTAGCACGGTAATGTGCAGACTGTTCCCACTGTTTAGGGTCAATTCGAAAGGTTGTGTGAGTAAAATATATGTAGCAAGTAATCCGGTGAAATGACTGAGGGTAGTTTGACCTTACGCTTGTTGATGGAAAAATAATCATAAGCTCCTTATTACGTCTGAGCGTTCAAGTGTAGACTTCCATTCAAGGTCTGGAGCTCGAGGCTTGAACCACAATATGCATACACGTTGTAGCCACTCATGACAACTGATTATGAATCGGAAAACATAAGAATTGGGTCTGCTCAGAGAGGACAGCATCATTGATGACAACAGCCTGAAACCAACACAAGATCTAGACTCAAGCGTGATCATCGTGTTGTGAAACATTTCATATGCGTGTTGCAGTAAGCTATGCACAGTAAATACGACTTTTGGTTGTAGATCCAACTGATCTTGAAACAAATTTCTAGTTCGTACACCTGATATGTGACAAAGTGTGGCGACAGGTCTTCTCATAACCAGGTGTCTCCATATTCCAAAAGTGGAGCTCGAGGTGGGTGTCGAGGGCATATCTCTCGAAAATGATCATATGCTTGGCATGTTCATGAAAGGGAGCTAGAAGCTTTTGCTCATGCCTTCTTTCGCCGAAGCCAATAGGCAAACGGATTCGTAGATGGACCACTGAGGAGCGAGGTGCGGAAGATAAAGAGTTGCGGACCTTCTTCTGCGGACCTTCAAAGGCGTTTGTAGCCACCCAGCCGTGTAGGGCCACTCATGTACACGGAGAGAGTGCGCGAGTACGTTCCAAAGTATCATCTCACCTCCATAGAAGAAAGTCAACTAGACGCTTCTCCTGGGACTGAACATACAATATATGTGCATGCTTAAAGTTAATAAAGTTACAGCACTGTTTGTCTCAGACTTGCAAGTAATAGCAACATATTATCGAGCATGGAACCGGATGCACAGATCGGCTGAGCACAGTAATATGGGTCAAGACCAGAACATTTTAAATCGGATAAGCGCGAGTATAGCTCACTAGCTGACGCGATGATGATCTGGTCATTGTCTCGAGACTGATGTCACTTCTGACCGGGAGTGCGTACTACGAAAAGAGAAAGCTTTCTCTAGACTTGAAACGGTGGGGGACGCAACGCATTTGTCTGGGTATGGTCAGAGGGCCTGACCCTGAACCTGAACCTGTCATTCATTGCAAAGGATTGTGAAGCAGTTTTGTACCGCTGGTAAAGTGTCTGTCCTGTTTGGAGGCTTTTCCACCATATGATACTTGAGAGCTCGCGAATGCTCAAGATCGCTGAAGAAACTAGACACATTTGGTGACTGGGTGAGTCAGCGGAGTTCTAGCTAGCAGCGTCCGATGCTGCATCCATCGTGCAAGTTACTATAGCCAGGACTGCTCACGTGTCCAGCGTCACTTTATGACTTCAGCTTTCAAGCGACTTCCGCGTAAATATCCTTAGTCGACGTCTGAACCAATCGATTGTTCTGGCATGCAGTTCTCTCGCATCTTCACAACCCGGCGTCGATGTTCAATTATAGAGCGAATGGAGCGTAATTAGATCTGTCAATTCGGGATTCAGTGAGAGCGAGCTTCGGAATGTGCCACCCCCGTCCGACTCAGGTTGCAGTGGAGGGTCGAGCGTTAACCTCTGGATTCCGCTCGCTTTTGCGCAGGAGAGATTCTTTCCAACACAGCCATTCACAGGCGGAGGGAACCCCGTCACCACTTCAACATAGTCCCCAACGTTTGGCTTGCGCAGCTTCCCTCTGACCGGGCGATGCTATGCATCAGATGGTCTCGTCCATTCGCAAGCAGCCTAATATACAAATGAGAATTATAGCCGAGTCAGACGTGGATCATTGAACATGGTACGTGGCCACCAAAAGTTTTTTGATCAGGTGTGACGAGTCCTTCGAACGGAACGTGATTTGAACCTCGAACCAGCGAACATCCTGGCGCTTAGTCTCGGCATGCGTCTGTGTTTTTACTTGGCGTTCAGACTATCTCTGCTGAACAAGTGCTTTTTGGCACTTGCTGCGAATCTGATTCTTCCGAAGGTCTGAAAAAGGGGTACGTGAATGGATTCGGAGTGAGGACACGCATCCTGACACAAGTACTTTATGAAGAAAATTTCTATTCCAACATGAACGGAACAATCAATCCACAGGATCACCTAGCGTCGCATAGGCTTGGTACATACACTACGGTAGCTGAATTCGACCAGAAAATTTATTCAGTGAGCGCAGTAGAGTACTATAGGCTCCGGTTTTGACTTTCACTTGAACGCTCCCTTCAAGATATGGCCCAAAACTTCTTCAAACTCTCATCGGGTTTACTGAGCACCTTACCAAATTAGCGACGTGAACGCCCCACCTTAACATTAAGCAAAAGCTTTCATAGCCAGGAAGTTTTGAGATCATACTTACAACAGAATTTCACCGAATTGGAAAGCTTCTACAAGCTGCGCACGGAGGTCGGAGTTTCGGGGTTTGTATGGGGGTTCATTATACGTTCGCGCACGCTATATGATGCAGCATCCAGATATCGACTAATAGTTTGGATCAATCTAAATGACATATTGTTGTCATTCATTCATAGTTCATTTCTACAATCAGTGGAAGCTGTTTGCATACGTGAACGACGAGTCCCCGACGAGGCCATGGGACGAGAGCTAGCAAGTCATATCACTTGCTGCGAATGAATTTATTACAGCATCTGAACTAAATGCGGCTATGGTATGTGAAGTGAAGGTGACGGTTCAATCATAGGGGCACGTCACGATATTCAATCCACGCATACCACAGGCATCCTTGACCGGAAACACCGTTGGTACTATCTGTATCTTACATGTCAACATATATCAAAGGGAATATGGCTGCGCCACACTTACAAATCTCAAATGTGCCATTGATTTGTGCAGGCTGAGATTCAAATTAGCTCGTCATCTGGAATTATGACCTGACCGAGAGCCCAACTTACCCAATTTCCTGTTTACTGGCATGATGATCTTACTGCATATATGAGAGGTACCAAGCTTTTCACCATCCACTACGATTGCGAACGGTGACGCGCATTCAGTATATTGCTGTAGATTACATCTCTGGATCCTGACATGAGTGCTTTCCTAGCCTCTTGAATTCGGCCTTCATATTTACCGTTCAAGATCAGTTAACAACATTACGTGGGTTTGCATGCTTTGAACTTGGATGTGAAACGTCTCATGCACCTGACGAGAACAACGTGGATGCAATATGCAGGAATTTGCCGAGCCCCCGGCCGACGTCAAGAAATACGACCAGATAATGCAAGATGCCTGCATTCGTGAAATGAAAACCTGGATATGACCCAGCAAATGAGGAGCCGGGCAATCGAGAGATGTGATGACGACAAATTCTTGAAAGTTATAATCCAAAAACAAATTTCTAATATGCTGAATTGCATTCAGCTCGGGTTTATCGATTTCACACTCAAGGGCTTTAAAATGTCTGCCACTTAATATCCAAGTGAAAGCATGTCTACGAATTCATAGAATGTAAACCATTCGACGCTAGATACTGACCTTTACAACGCCTATTTATACGATCATATGCGACTGTGAATCGCAAAGTTCAAATGCAAAAAGTAGCTATATGCTGGCTTTCAACAGTTTCTACTGAAAATCTATTCTGATTTGATGAAACTCTGAAGCACTCTCACTATAGACTTGCGAAGCATATACACCGATGTCCAGTCCCAACACACTTAACAGGGTCCTCTCCATTCTTTTAGCAGGCATATTTTATATTCAGAAGGTTCTCTCCACGGACTAAGCTTGAAGTCAGCAGAGCTGGATGAGACTGACTTGGTGACTATCTGTAGAATATGCTAAGCGTCTACCTCCCAGTTCACCAGATGCTTTCAACACGTCCCGCTTCCATACGCTGCATACTCGCTTTCTCTTCGTAGTCTCGATGATTCAGGTATTATCTGCAGACTCCGAGCTGCCTTTATACAAGTGAGTCACCAAGTACTTCCGTGATGATTTCTGTTAGACGGGTAGTATCAGCACTCGTTCTGATCTGCTCCAGACATCAAGAAATTTCGTGCAGAATTAGAAAGACATATTGAGCATACCCTACTGGTCAGTTCACACCCAGATTTTCCTTGCTGCTTGATTTTTCCAATTGTGAACATTTTTTGTCGTAGAAACATGAGAATCGTCACAGAATGGCATACGTCACGAATGTAATGTTGAACTCAATTTTTGGGACAATTATTGATCGAAGTGATGATTTATCTTCCACGGACCTCCTTCTTGAATTACTGAAGGATTGAAAAAACCTTAACCCTTCGAAACATGATTCAACAGGATTCTTGTGTACGAAATCTTCAACATCAATCTGGATTCATTTTTCACAGTTTACTCGGCGCAAAAACGTTTGCAATACAGGTGTATAATTCGTATTTCGCAGGTATTCACATTGTTTTTGGTACGTAGTCCGAATTCTTTTGCTTACATAAATTACACTTTGAGAAATGAATGCCACTAATATCACACTTCCTACTGAGCTCCACCACGGACAAAATGATATACTTGTGCGACCAATGACATTACAAATGATTTCAATTAAGAAGCATACCTTTGCCGCGAAATGACAGTTCACGAACTGTGTGCACAGCCTGCTGAACGTGTAGTGGGAGACATCGAGGTGTAGGAGATCCAGTGCCTTCAGTATCCTGCTGAGTAAGTCGGGCCTCGGCCCACAATTTATGTTGATCACCACTTGATCACTAGAAGCCATAAAGACGTTGACCTCAGGAGTCACAAGTACAACTGAAGTGTCGCCAGCGGTTCCATCAGTCCCGATATCCCCCTCCGTGTGCTCGATATCAACCGTGGAATTGCTTGTTGGAGATGATGTTTTTCCTCTGACGCCGGATGTTATAAGCTGTGATGCTTGATTGTTTCTCTTTTCAATATTCTGGGCAATGAGCTCAGATAAGGCCAGTGACATGACCGGCTTTGACTTGTAAGCTTGCAGCATCTCCAACTTCTTACGCATCTCTTTCACATAGTTCAAGGCATCGTTGACAATTGTCGTTCGGTCCCGCTTTGCTGTCTTTTGACAATGAGAGATTTCATAGACATGTTGCAGTTAGAGGCATGCAACGTCATCGAACAGTAGTGCATTACAAACCTCCACTACTACTAGTACTAAAAAGCAATTAAAGAAGAACGCATTTCTGGAGTTCGTTCACTGATACTCGACGGAGACGATATCTACTAAGGACAAGACTCGGCTACTCATACGTTTTGAATTCGATTGCAAAATGTCCATAAATGAGTCTAAACCCTTGTCCGTTAGATTGCACCGACCCAGGAATCACAAATGATAGCTGGTATTTAGGTCTGATCAGATAAGCATTTGCTTCGCGTTCATCTCTAACTGTTCAAGACACTAGACACGAGAGAGAGACTTGTTCTTCTCAGCACTAATTCCCCAACCAGCCGTGCCAGTGCTCAGTGACCTAAAGCGCAGTGTTGCATATCCTCTCAACGCTGAAGACCAGCGTCATTCAACAGAATAAACCTCATCGTTTGTTCAGAAAAAAATCCTAACGGTCTCGACATTTATTAATTCTCGCACGTAGAGGGAAGCTGATAAAATATGTTTCTCCTGTATAGATTATCAAGTTCTGTGCAAGCAGGAGAGAGAAAAAAAACATAAACAAAAACAAAATGCCGCAGGCAGCAGCAGGTTCAGCAGTGCAAATGCATCGCTTTACCGAGGAGAGAGAACATACCCTAGATTGAGCAGGTACCAAGGTGTCCAGTGTTTTATACATTGCTCTTAACTGAATCCTCCGTTCGCGTTCCCTCTGCACGTGCTCAGCTTTCTCGGACGGCACCGGACGAAAACTTTTGTGATGCTGTCTTCCTGGCCCTTCGGTCTTCTTTGACAAATCCCCCTTTGTTCGTCCGTGGACTTTGGGTTTCTCTAACCCTACGGTGGTCCACTGCAATGACTTGTTAGCCGCCGCTGATTGTGTCCACTTACCGCATTTGGAAAGTATCTTCTTCACCTGATCGTCTTTCGCCTCTATGCACACAGAATGGAGTGCCCTAAGTTTAGGGTGAGCTTCGGAATTTCCGATTTCTATTTTGGGTCTAATTGATGGTTCTGTCTCTGTGACTGCTGCCGAGAGAGTCGAGTTGGCCCCGAAAGAAAATTGGCCTTGAATCCCTGTGCTCGAGGAACCATAAGGAATAGGGAGACTGTCAATGAAAGTTGCAAACTCATTCGGTAATTGCCCAACTTTGTCACGGTCCGTTGTTGCGCTTACCAGCGTCACGATATCAGAGAGTAGTGGAGGCGTTGCAGGAACTGAATCTAGTTTAGATGTTGCAGATTGTTGCTTAGATTGTTGGTCTTGAACGGCACCTGCATATGTGGACCAAAAACCATGGGCGTCGTCAAGCTGATTACCGCCCTCCGCAGTTCCCGGTCGAAAGCATATTGCATTTTCTGCCCACGGTATGAGCCTATACATGGACTTCTCATTCAGATGAACCTCACGAGAGACGGATCCGAGCATCCGGCCAAAATCTTGTCCGGCAACGATGCTGTCGTTGCTCACGAAGGTTGAGAAAGTGCTTCCGGAGTCTGCGCATGCGTTATTGATCCATGAAAACATCTCCGACATGTAGCTAGAAGATGGATCTCAAGGAGAAGGAAGAGATCCTCATGAAAGAGAGACAGAATTAGAGGATGTTACGGGCGGGCCTTTCAACCGGGTCGATGGCGATCGCGATGAGAAGGGTTTCAGCTGCAGCTCTATCGACATCTTCTTCGTATCTAAGCACCCGGGCCTGGCTAACGAAAAGCGAGCGTCGAGAAGATGCGAGAAGAACGCTGAGCGGTAATTTTTTGCCGCAGGTGGTACGTATATGAGCGCGAGGCGAGCGGTAAGGTCGCCAAGATGCCTACTCCATTACCCAATTCCGGTTCAGTCCACCTGACCATTCCGGGAGCGCAGGGGGCCATGTCAGTCCTACTGGTTAGTGGCGCAATAAGCTAGTGCCATTGGCCACCCGTCCGCATGCCGTGCTGCTCTTGTTGCGGGTTGCGATGCGATGAGAAGAGATGGAGGCTCGGCTCAGGCTCCTGGAGGCAAGAGACAGACCGCGCCCGAGTAGCATCATCATCACACCGTGATCTAGCTACCTACTAGGACTAGAACGTGTGTCTAGAATAGAGAAGCACAAGCAGTTGTTGTCTGGAAAGCAGATGTAGAGGAGGTTAGAAATCCCATTAACAACTCTCCGGAGCTCTGGCCTGGACGGAAGCAGCGGGCGATAAACTCCCATGGAGGCCGAGTAAAGACACCATCCTCCTGGGACGGGAGGAAAGAAGCGGTGAAAATAATGAGCGCGCAGGGAGGGGAGGAGAAGAGGCGATCAGTCGTTATCCACGGATCTGATCGTCCATGTCTGATAAAGGAAGAAGTGGTCTTGGTGTTCCCTCCGAGAGAAATAGACGGACTGGTGGAATGCGAGGAGGCTCGCGGGGTGGGGCCTGCTGGGGGCTGGGGCCGCGCCTTGGGGACTGCGTCACCCGGCCAGCCAGCCAGCGAGCCAGCCAGCCCGCCCCAGCAGCCCCCATAGATATGCCTCGGCTGCCTCTTTCGAGGAGCTCCACTCCGCTGTCATGCCATCCAAGACAAGGCCACCCTCCCTCCCCTCGCCCTCGCCCTCCCCCTCGGGGCCATGATTCGAGCCTTCGATACTGTTTTTCTTTCCGCTCCCTCGAGCGCGAGGAGAGAGCGCTGCAACTGCTCAGGAGAGAAGCCGAACGTCAGCGCAACGTGGCCTTTCGTCGGCGCCTCCTCTGGCCCCGTCTTGGCCGCGCCCCAACTATGGCCCAAGCTCATATCCTCATCTCTCTCTAGATCTCTCTCGCGGCCGAGCCAAGGCATGCACCACTGCCCTGCCCTGCCCTGCCACTGCACCACCTCCGCCCCTGGCCGCCGGTGAAGCGTGCCCGTGGCCGCATGGTACTTTCGGCTCCCGAGAAAACCTTTCAGCCCCGAGCCCGAGCCCGAGCCCGAGCCGCGCCCGCTTTCCTTCGCTTGGCTTCTGAAAAGGTGCCAGAACCCATCCTCTTCTCTGACACGCAGCACCTTCAGACCGCCTTTCATTTCCTCTTTCACAGCACTATAAAATTCATTTCTCGATGGACGACCATCATTGGTCGCCCATCTCCTCATGCTGCGCTCCCAACAATCAGGCCCCATGATTCCGTCCCGCATATTTTGCAACAATGCAACCACTAGGCGCTGCTGCTGCCTGCCTGCCCAGTGCTGCGCCTAGGTACTCAACAGCAGCAGGCTCTAGTGTACATTCATGCAGATCTCAGCGCAACCAGAAGACGAAGAAAAGACATGAGTGCGTCATCGTCCTCTGACTTAGTATTTATGTTTCCCTGCCTCTCCGTGTTCTTCTACCGAACCATCCATTGCACTGTCCGCGCTCCCTAACCCGTTACGACAAGTTCCGGTCTCACCCTGCATTCAACTCTCCGCTTCTCTTCTCTTTCTTCTTTAACCGCCTGCTCCGTCGCCCTACGTTCCCTCTACGTTCACCCTCTGTACTGTACTTGTCTCTGGTACTGTCCCTTGCTTCGCCCTTGTTTATGACTTCGCCACTTACCCCGAGTCCATGTCTGTTTCCCCAGCGTATCTGACACATCACCGTTTTCACCCCGGACGTCATCCCTTATATACTCATGGGCTTACATTTCCTCATGTGCAGTTCTTATTTTTGCCCTAAAATCTCGGTGTTGGTGCTTTTCAGTGAGCCTTCTTTGTCATGTCATTAAAAAATATCTGTACATGATTCGAATCCAGAACTTCGACCATCCAGATCAGATTTTTCAATACTTACTTCCACCTCACGTAGCCCTTCTAACTTTCTAGTTAATCTGAAACAGTCGTATTTGATTTGGAACAGAACGAGACCAGTGCAACCTTCAGACCAAAAAACTAAATGACGTTAGGAACGTTTCTCTAGATATACCACACTCGTGTTGGAAACAAGTGGGGAACATAACATTTCGGGGAGAAATTTAAATTGTCATTCTTGACTTGTGCTTGATCTGTATAAGCACCAACACTCTTCTAAGATTGACTTGTCTCTCTCTTTATTACAGCTGCCTTGAAAATCCTAACCAGAGTATCAACTTACAACATTTCATCAAAATATAAATAATCTGGACTTGTGATTGTATATCATTGTCAGTTGGAAGTATCTTCATCCACGACCTTGTGCTTTATCTCTTTATATTGGTATCATCCGGAGGAAGGACCTACAGATAGTCACAAGTAGTTATTTATTCGATTCTATCTCCTATGTTAAAGGTAGAAGACCCCACGTTAGTTCCTTTCTCTCGCCCTCTCTAATCTGTTTAGAATTATACTTCTTTACCTATTTTCTTCTCCAGGGACCAGATCGTGAATCCCGGTGGATACAGTTTTGCAAAATAATGCGAAAATCGAAGGTCGACATGTGAAATTTGACGTTGGTGCAACACTTAGCACGTGAGAAGAGAACAAGATCCCTAGTTGGGAGAGATTTCTACATCTGCGAAATATCTTTTCGTCGTCTCCTTGGTGCATGTGAAGATTAGAGCATACCGATACATGATGTACGCAGAAGTAGCTACATGTGACTATGTGAGATTATGATAAGGATCAAACACCATCTTGACTTTGCCGCTGTGGGAGATTCTCGACCGACGACAATTCCTTGACCACTGCTTTGACCAGGGATCTTCCTTTAGACAACTTGATGATAGCCGACGGATCCAAAACTATTCCTACGATCCTGCTGTGAGACTAACCTTTTCAGATATGATGTACCTCTCATATGTAACAATATAACGTATAGAGTACAATTTTGCAATTCGCTTCTTAATATAGTATTACGAGACGTGGGGGCCAAGTAAGTTTAAAGGATTTACGGGTACACCACATCAGTCAAATCCAAAGAAACCAGGGCCATTCATTATTTCCACATGGGTGTATTGGGTGAAGTTTTATAAACATCCATTAACCTGCACTATATTGATATAAATGATTCAATGAAAGCAATTTATATGTATTCATTGTGGTAGATGATTCTTTCTATTTTTTGCTTATACATAATAGAATGTTGTATGTCTCATCATGATTGTTGTACTATCTAATCCTGGTATGTGCTCTCTAAAAGACAATGAAAGCACACTGACATGCAATGAATATAGAAATGATAAAATTGTCCCCTAGTATTACACATTTTTTATGAAATATATACCAAGCATATTAAAATTTTCCTTTTAAACTATTATGTTCCTCTAGCGATAGATTAACAAAGACTTGACAATTCTACATATCTTTTTAGTTTGAAACTTCATTGCTTGTAGACTGAAATAAGACATTGGATTTCATGATTAAGTATTTAGATGTTTGATTTATGTGCAGGATTGGACGAAAAGTTTGATGCTAACTTAAGTTTATGTCTTTCGGAAGGATGCTGATTTTTCTTGGACTCTCTATTCTCCACCTTTAATTTGAGTAAAGAACACTAATGTTTGCCACATCGATAATTTTTTCCACTTATCAAATGTACATGGAGAAAACTGACATAGTTTATATTTAGTATCGATCAACGTAAAAGTCGTTAAACTGGCACGCACTTATATGATATTGTCTATTGTTACTAGATTCATAACTTATAAAATAAATATAAAAATAAATATTTATATTTATATTACAAGATTGAAACCAGAAATAAAATAAAATTTCTAATTTGAGTTAAAATTTATAAAATTTCAAATCAAATGAGGAGTTTTGGATGTGCCAGTATTATGACATAAAACTTTACCTATTCCCTCAACATTCTGAAAAAAAAAATCAATCAGATGCAAAATATACTGTAGAGATATTTTTATAACTTCTTTATATGGTTTCTTCTTGAAAATTTATTAGACTTAGAACAACGGTATACCAAAATGAAATAAAAATTTATGATTTCAATCATCATTCTTCATTATAAGATGTTCAACATGGTAATGCCAAGAAAACAAAACAAAACCAAATTCAACAAAATTAACAAAAATAAGCTAGAAAAAACTTCAAATATACGTGGAACTCACATCAGATGATAGAATGACAATAAGAGGTAAAAGAAACAATTCTATCTTGTCAATGTTATGCAGCCGATATTCCACTTATTTATTTGACTAACGTGCATGTCAGCAACCTAAGGAAATGACCGTTGCAAAACATGAAAACATGAAGTTCATTCTTTTTTTTATTTAACTGAAGGTTTATAATGTACTATAGGAGACTATCCTAATAAATTTTCATCAAGTCTACAAATGATACATGAAGATTTTACTGAATTTTGAATTTTGAACATGAATTGAAAGATGTAACTCATGCATTAATAATTTTTTCTTCTTCTTTCAATATGAATGAAGAGGCTTTCATAGAATTTTGAATCATATATTTCTGATTTACTTTGTAAGAAATTCTCTTCAATGACTTTGTAGAATTAAATGTATTTACTCGAAGTTCCAATATCAAAAAATCATAATTGTTTAACATCACAAAAATTTATTATCTACGAAAAAATCCATGATCATCAAAAAATATAATTTATTTTGTATTATTATATGATAATTTTCTCATTCCAAATTTACTTTAATCAAAAAAACTTCTTTGAAAAATCCGTGTTGTAAAACTCCAGAAAAGAATATGAGATAATAGAACAAATGAATTACAATGAGATAAATTTCGTATTGTTATCTCCAAAAACAAACATTTTATTTTCAGATCTATAAATTGGAGGTACATATATGAAATACAAACCAACCAAAGATGCATTTGTGGTTAAAAGAAGAAGAAGGAAGAAAACATTCGAATTAAAGCATTAGCTCAATGACAAGAAAAACTAGATTGCTGTATCTTCATCCATAAAAATAAAAATTTCCTAAAACTCGTAGTACTTTTCATCAATAAACCATTAATTATATTACATATTATATTATTTTATGAACATTAAGCAAGCACAAGATAAATATACTCCTGATATGAGCGAAATGATATATATAACAAAAATGCGTAGACTTGTATTTTCTTCTTTCATAGTTAAGGAATTTCTTATTTAATTTATAATTTCCTCTTCACGTGATCTCTTAACTGCTCCAAAAACAGAAACAAATCTATCAATTTAGAAAAAAATGATCTAAAATGAAGACTGACTGAATTATTAAATAAATTTGGGGAAAAAATAAGCATTCACATTAAAATATAAACTATTGCATTCTAACCATTATTAAAGGAAGTATTTTTTAAATTCACACACGATTTATCATGAAGAGTTCTTAACATTAGAAATAAAGATTATTTAGCACACATCTTATCATCCATTCTTTGAAAAATGATTGTCATGTCATTGCGATATGTTTTATGAAATCTACATCTTCATCATGAGTTATAATGATTAATTGTTACAAAAAGAATGTACAAGTTATTTCACATGTAATCAATGTTTTCAGGCCTACATATTCTTCGATAAGTGATAAGGAAACCGTCTATAGGTGTTGTCATTACTCATGAATTTAACACCGGCTAATAATTGAAATATCTCAAACTGTGATGTTTAAGTACAAGGATAGAGTTGGTTCTTGATAAGCTTTAGCTTTCACTCCAAATTTTTCGTTCTGCCCAAATATAAATCATTCAACAGTTTTAATCATGTGTATTATCATTTTTTATTCAAGTATGAGATGAAGGAAATTGATACCTTTGTTATCCTGAATGATGAACTACACGCTAAGAGGTGCACTTATGGAGGCACACTGTGGAGAGTGTTTTATAAATATCTCTACCGGGTTTTCGCTCAAATTTTTTCTAAACCCCATGCATATCTGCTTCCCAAAAATAAATAAGGGGAGTGATTTGAAAAGAGAAACCGTAATCAAATATTTCAGAAATGATTCATTATTTGGAATACTAATGAGTCTTGATTATTCTATTTAAACGAAGAAGAATGGTCACTTCTCAATGAATATCTTGAATCGGCCTAGAATCGAATGCAATTTGTATACACAAAAGCTGTAAGCATAAGTAACAATCAGCCGTCTTATATTAGCTTGGAAATCGAGCCAGTAACTGCAGTCAAGATATGACTTAATGCCTTCTTCCAAATGTTACCACGTCAGTAGGATGTTTAATCTATTAAGATGTATTTTTAGATTTAATTACTCAAGAAAAACAGTTTTGTAAACTCATCCATAAGAAAAAAAAACGCACTTCGACTGTATGCCACATTGAACAAATTAAATTTCCACATTTTCGATTCCGGAAAATTCTGAGTCTTTACTACTCATGAGAGGTGACTTTGATATATGTTAAAGGCTTTTGGCGTAAAAATGTAAATCATTTCCTATCAAATGGAACATTGTTTTAGCAAGATGTAATCTAAAGTCAGCTCTGTTGTGTAGTTGGTAGCTTTTTAGAAAGCGTAAAAAGAAAATCAGAAGTGAGAAGCAATGCAGGGTTTGAAGCTCCGTATTGTAGCTCTCTTCCAAGTATTGACAGCCCCGGTAGACCGATTGAAGGACGAGTACCGTCATCATTTCTCACTCCTTTTCCACCTTTCGCCGCAGTGCATCTTGCCTTTGGCAGTAGACACAAGGAGTACCAGCCGGCGATTGGCCGCAGACATGACATGCGTATTCTAAGACCAGCGTTGTCCCACGGTAGCGTTGCTTGCTTAGACGAAAGTCTCACATTACTCTCCATTCTGGGACTATTTGTCATGAAATGGTGTTATGATTTTTGCTAAGTTGGATTCTGACAATTTGGTTTAAGAACCAGGATCATTAGTTCGCCATGACGAATCTCGTCCATAGAGTAGCGTGGCGGAGGGCGTCTCGAAATTGGATAGAGAAATAGGAGTGGAGATAAGTTGCGTCGGAGATTCGGCTCGAAAGCACAAGACGGTAGCAGGAAGAAGATGGGATGGTAACAGAAGTTCGTAGGCAGGGAGGAACGCGTGCGGGAGACACGTACAGAGCCAGAGCTGGCTGAGAAGTATGCAACTTGCCGAGATATAATATATTCTGTATGTGCTTGCTGGGCTGAGGCCGCTGAAATCACTGAAATCGCCTGCCAGAACTGCTGTGTTCAAATGATTTGCGGCGGATAAATATAAGTCAGGAGGGCAGATTGTACCCGCGAAGGCAAAATATAATAAATTATTGGTAAAGACGAGACTTGGCCATGCAAGCAGGTTAGCGGGCACCTGGTGGGTGTGGACCAAGTAAGTGGAGATAGCGTTGCCATGAGAGATTAAGGACGAGTGTCAGCTCGGTAAGCTACAGTACCAGTGCATCTCATTTGGTGTCATGTAGTAAGATCTTCTGTATAAGAGAGAGAGAGAGAGAGAGAAAGAAAAAAAAGGGGGGAGTGAGACAGAAGAGAGAAGGCGACTCTTCGATGATCTACTCTCCCTTCTATAAAATCCTGTTGTCATAAGAGCAAGCGTCTCTCTAGCTTCTCACCGACAACTCGAATTACTGATGTACTTTTTGTTGACTTCAATTCTCTGTACTGTACAGTATGTGCTAGATAGTTAATATGATTACAACAGCCCTTAGTTGTCGCTACTTTCACACTGGCCTCGGCCTATATTTCATGCGAGAACCACGTCGGCGATCGTTTCATCTTCACTTTTGTCGGGCAAGAGCCGTTGGAGCGTTTGCTTGGAAAACGCACATCTCCATTGAGAATCTCTGTAGCAAGCAGCCCTTGAACTTCAGGTTCTTGCGTCTTCTGCCCGACAGTCATACAGCCGTATATCATACTGAAAATATACATACGGTACCGGTCCTACATGGTGCCTTCGAGCTCCACGTTTTCCTTACATAAATACTTTACCGGACTGGAGTGATGTACTTCGCCGCGGCTCCAGTACAATTCTGACACAGTGATGCTATAGCAAGAATCAGGCGCTCAACATTACAGTACCACTTTTGTTCTATCTAGATGCAATCGTAGCCTACAACTAGTATTCCATGGCAAGATTTGTTGGATTTTGAAGCAGAGACATAGTTATGTTTGCGCACGAGTAAACAAGAATAACACAGCGACAACTCCATGCTATGACACAGGGTCATATGTCATGATTATCAATGATAACATCTCGGCGTTTTCCTTTCTTTCGCGCAACAAATAAACATTTCGAAGCTTTATGAGTTTAGTCGGATGTAAATCATTAGGGTATTGAAAAGCTTTGAGCCAAAAGATGGTGGATATACCCGAAATTATATCTTCGGGATATTAACTTCTGGCTAAGCCATCTACCGTTGCCGTATCGTTCCCCATGTACTATAAGGTGGGATTCAGAATGCAACAACTAGGATAGTGCACATTGCATCTCCATCGAATTCCGCTGACAACCACAGTCAGTGTAGAACCACAACTTGAATCAATTTCTCAACCACAGTGCTTCATTTCTGATTCCTTCAGTCAGTCAAATCTGTTGGCATATCAAATATAGGGCTCCGTTCGGGTCGGGTTTGACCTTGACTCGAAAAGCTGGGTCGGATTCGGGTAGGGATCCATAATCGTGAAGGGACGGCAAGGAAAAATCGAGAAATTGGAGCTTCGAGTATTTTTTTTCCCGAGGAGGCGATGCGAGAATTTTTCGAGTAGTCAGGACGAGATAATATGTAGCGCAGCGCGGCCACCTAGACGCAAAAGCGAGCGAGGTGCGCAGCAGGCGGGACGAGGAGGAGAAGATGTCCCAGACACGAGAGGAGTAGCAGAGCTTTGCGAAACGGAATGGAAGCCGAGCAGACGAAGACGGACCAGCAGGGCTAGCATCTGAGCTCTTATTGGTCTTTGCTTTACTCATGTCAACACAATCACTTCAGATATCTCCAGTTGTTGTCACCAGCAACCTTCGAGTATTTACAGAAAGCTAACCTACCGACACCTGAAAAGCTTCGCAATGATACTTTCACGTTATCGTCGCTTCGGTGAATCATCCGATCGTAGCCTCTAACCTCCTTAACTTGTTTTTACAATAAAGTCTATTCCGGAAGTCTCGGATAACAAAACATCGTCTCGTTCAAACGGCTTTGCCCGCCCACCTTAATTTTTCGGAATTCGGCTCTGGTACTGCTCTCTACCCGAGCCCGATCCGCCCCGAACTCGGGTTTTCGGGTTTTACCCTAACCCGATCGGAGCCCTAATCACATATGTTTCGTGCGAGTTCTGAGCATTTTTTTTTAATATATGGATCACCCGAAAATAGAAGACTCATGGAATAATAAACTCTATGCAAACCACAGAGTCCAAGAAAGGCGAGAGAAAACCCAACCGGAGGGTCAAAAGAAAGAGAGAAAGAGATATAGAGAGGGGGACGGAGAATGACCTAGCCCCTTTAATTTAAGCACAGAACAAGCTCGTTTCCTTCTCATTTATACGAATACTTCTCAGGGGATAACAAGGGGGGCTGTTGAAGTAGAAGTCGATTTATGGAAATAAATATGTGCTTTTGCATTTTTGCTAAGGATTATCTCATCGTATGTGATTGTCTTTCTACGAGACCACTTAAGTTGAACTGTATGATACGATGACAAGTGACGAAGACCGTTAGACATTCTAGTCAAGTCTAGCACGATGTTGCTGCAAATGTGCTGTACTGATTCATGACATTGTCACCCGGAAAGTTTTATGGACTTCAGTATTCCTCTTACAGCTACTTAACTTTTAAGCTGAGCAAGCTTCCTGTAGTTCTGCAGTACAGGCACAAGACAGGAGAATAGATTCTCAGCCTCAGCTCAGGCTGTTTTGTGTAAGGAATGACATAGGATGGCGCACAGCTGCCCTCCATCATGTAATCTTAAGCTGACTCGGTAATCATGCGCAACATACAAAGATGTACGATACTCCAGATGCACAGTCTTGACGTTGCAAAGCATTGAACCTGTGGATCTGAACGATCACCTTGTCTGCTTTCGTGTTGCTAAGAAGGGCCAAGAACCACCTAAGAGAGAGACAATATGGACAAAACGTTGAACCTAGCGGGAAAAAGTATGGGAAGACCCAATCATGAACTTTCTGATTATGTTTCAGAAGAGTGAGACTCATCAACGCTAAGCAGACGTGTTTCAGTAGAGGGAGAATCACCAGCATTTGGCAGAAGTTTAAGTAGAGTGAGCCTCACCAAATTTTGCAGGAAGTCTACCTTCGAGCAGACGAAGCGTATCCATGAGAGAGAGTGACACAGATTTGCTTCACTAATGTGCGGTAGAGATCGAAATCTAGCGTGTTCTGATTGTGCAGAATATCCATGACCCTGCAGACCATGTTCCAGTGGATGTAGACTAAAACGAAAGTTAGACTCTGAACTTCATTAAGTAGACTATGTACCAGAATACCAGTTGAAAGATGGAGGGCGTTTATCTAAAAAGAAGTGAGAGAATGTGGACAGAATATTCACTGCCTTACCGCAGTCTTTGTCCCAGTAGAGGGAGAGTGTGTAAGAGAGAGAATGTATTTCAATATTGCGCCACCTGTAGAGGGAGATTATGTAAGAGAGAGAATGTATATCAATATTGTGCCACCAGTAGAGGGAGAGTACGCATGAGAGAGAAGGTGTACAGAATATACAATGTAGTTTACGAACCTCCCCATAAGGTTCCTTCCAGTAGAGGGAGAGTTTTCACACTTGGTCTAAGAGAGAGAATGTGTACAGTTGTACTGTAACAGTTGCATGCTGTTGATAGCTCCTTATGTGCATTTATTGTTCCAGCCACTGTGGAATTTCCGCTTTTTATTATTACTCCTATCAAATGGTACCATTAATTACTCCTATCAAACTCAGCTTGCAAAGGAGGTTCGCTCAACGATTAAACCTCTGAGTCTCGGAACAGCGGTATGCTACGAATTCGGTCAGCAGACGACCTAGCCACAACTTGGCCGAGATGTGCAGATCCTATTCCTCAATCCAGAGTTTAGAAGTCGAACCTGATGCTGTGAAGTGTAGGGGATAATTTTTCCCGGCACACGAGTTAGCCCATGTAGTACAAAAGAAGCATTAATTTGGACATCATGCGGCATTATCTCCCGAGTCTTGTCAGTTGTCAACTAATTTACTTCGCCACGAACATGGGGTCTTGCTAAATTCATCCAGCCCATGACCCCGATACTCCACATTCAAGATATGAATGGCTTTTATGAAGCGAACAATAAAATTGCAAAATTTACACGGAACTATTCTTTTCAATCTATTAGCGATGTCGTGACCTCACATTGCTCAAGTTACAAACGGGGCGACAGGTTTGTTTGACACCTTTTTCACCAATACAGTACATACATCAGCAAAGCCAACATGTCCCATTCGGTGAATTTGTGTACAAGAATTTACCCCTAAAACATGCTTTCAGAATCTAAACTCCTCGAAAATTTTCCGTTTAGTCTTTTCCAACCTGTGCACTACCACCAGCTCCTGAGATATCCAAGCATGTCCAATGCGAACGAAGATCTTTAGAACTCCTACATAATCATCATACATTTAGGCTCTCCATTGCAAAGCTCTCATCCCCCTTGGTAGTGATATGCTCTTGTGGGATAGATATAAAAACAGTTATGCTGTTCGCCAGCAAAATCGCCTTTATTTCATGATAGGCTACTCTCTGGTGTTCCCCTGATGCCATATTGGCTCGCAACTTGTCTTCTCTGAGACGGAGACTGAGACTGTTTCTCTGTACAATAAAGGCAACGTGAGATAGACTAACTAAAGTGCAGGCCGCTCTAGTGTTATGTTTGTTAAAGTTGAACATCTTCTGGCATGCATATGAAACACGAACACACTAGTGTAGGGCTCGTGTCCCTTGATTGTAGTCCTACTTCATCGAACTTCATCCCATTCCTTACAAAAAGGATTTCACCGCTCTTGCTTTTTTTTTTCTTGCTTTATCTCGTTTTCCCTTCGAGTCTCTTTACCGCTCGCCAGCCAGCCAGCCGCTGAGGCTCCATGTGTAAAGACTCGGTTCAGATTTGAACAACCATTCAAACTGGAGAATGAGGAACAAATATTTTGATTCTTTTTCATATGCATCGGCTGCTCACAATGTGGATCAATGAGGACCTCATGAGGGGACGCACGTCTAGGGGAGGAGATTTCGGTGAAAACGAAATTTGCCCGGAAGAGATGGAATTGATTCCCAAAAGTATTCAGGTGACACTGTACGTTTGTCAACCGACTCAATGAAAAGCGAGTCTGTTAAGAAACAATCTGAGTGGATAGATATCATCGAGTTCGAGCGAATATCAGAATGTTCGCTCATCAAGACGGCTGGCAGCTTCTAAAACGACCAAGGTGGAGGGGAGAAACGCGTGGTACACCTCTGTTGTTAAGACCCAAGTATACTTTTGCACAAGGCATCGTTCTATATGAAGAAGTCTATTTACTGTGAAAAGATCCGCAACTGCATCGGACGGGGACGAAATAGTTTGACATTTAGGGGCCATGTTTTGCGTGGAATGTTGGGGAAGTTTTGTCTTGCATTGGGATCAGATTGTACCTTTTCCGATCATTTGTTTCGACTAGCTGTGTCCAGAACAAAATTCTCTCCAAATTTGGACTACTTTTCTACAAGAGAACAAGAATGTGACCTTCAAATTTTCCAGCGAAGGTCACCGCTTTTGTTCAAATGTGCTCACACAAGCAAGCTAATATTGTATATTCAAAGCTAAACCTAGTATTTGGGTTGTCTGTGTCAAACATGGCTGTGACGTGACCTACCATGTTAATCGTGTCTTGTCTTACATCCAATTTTTGGGTCGTATTTAGGCAGTTCGGGTTTGTATATTCCAAAATCTGTTCGCTCTCTTTTTCTGTTCGATGTATTACAGTATCTACAAAATTTGGAATCTCTAAAATATACGCCTCTCTTCTCTTTACATCACTTGTGCATGCACGCAAGGAAATGTGAAACGTTTTTGCTTCTAGCTTTCATCTTGTTCTGCATTGGGTAAATGTACTCCTAGAGGATTGCCATACTTACAAT
This sequence comes from Marchantia polymorpha subsp. ruderalis, assembly GCA_037833965.1. NCBI lineage: Eukaryota > Viridiplantae > Streptophyta > Marchantiopsida > Marchantiales > Marchantiaceae > Marchantia > Marchantia polymorpha. The sequence goes on along the minus strand of AP031352.1, from coordinate 7,995,301 downwards.
TCAATACAAAAAAAAAGTGGCAGGCTTATTGTTAAGTCGAAGAACAGTCCATGTTTGCACTGTATAAATAGTGATGAGATTGTGCTTTCTAAGTACTTCATAATACCAGAAGGAAAAGAAAAAGGCCCGACTAAGCCCACACCCGTTTTTGCTGCGGTCACACCCGCTACATACAAACAACTGATTGCGCGTCATAGCACTACTCCCCTCAAACCCAGCTGCTAACCCGAGCTAGTTCGCGAGGCAGAGGAGAGCGTAGTCGAGAGGCTTCGAGGGGCGTGGGGCCGCCACTTGTACCGGTGCTGCCGTTGTATTGATCTATTTTGACTGCCATGCTTGCAAAACTGCGCTTGGGTAGTAGCAAAAGCGGGCATGGGTATGGTAATTAACGGGCGGGTGTGGCCGTAGCAAAAACGGGTGTGGCCCTAGTCGGGCCCAAAGAAAAATTATTAATCATATCAGAAATGTATGGATTTAGCAGTAAAGAAACAATGAAGAGTTAGCTATTGTAGATAAGCAGTTATCCTTGTGTTAGAAACCAAAGCATACTTCGTATTAACAAGCATTTCGAGGTGGTGATCAACAGATTCTTTCAGGATTTTCTAGGTTAAATTTCAACTTTCGATTTTTTGCGGCTCCACTAAAAAATCTAAAAAGAATGCTTTAAATTCAATTAAAAAAATGTGGCTTAAATATATCATGAATGAAGATTAAATAAAAAAACATGTGATATCAAAAGCTGTTGGAATTTCGCGTGAGTTTGATTATTCATGTAGATTCACAAAATTACAATAATTTAATGAAGGTAGTGGGGGAAATTGTTTTCCATCTTGATAAAACATGATGTAATAACTTTATACGAACAACACTATCATAATATGTACAAGAAGTTTAAATAATTATATATGCAGCTACCAAAATATATTTTCAAATTCTTTAATTTTAAAATAAATCAAATCTATACTTGTAAGGAAGAAAAATGTATTGTTTGTATCAAGATAAAATAAAATTTATTTATTCTTTGAAGCACCAGATAAAGTATAATTCAAATGTAATCTATTAGTGCACATATACAAGTATAAACTAATTTTTTGAGTACTTAATTTATGTAAATACTTATATGAAAATGAATTGAAGTTTTGTGTCAAATTTTTGTAATCATGATACACCTCATATGTTTCATTGATTTTATACTTCATCATTTTTTTTATATTAATATTTCTTTTGTAAAACATGCTAAAAAGACAAAAGTTCACACTTAGTCTTTATTGGTGTTGACATTTTGTTCAAAATATTTATGTCTAATACAAATCGCTGAGTATACATTCTATTTTTATCCTTAAAATAGTATTGCTTACAAATATTTTTTGGAATTCTTTATGAAATAATTGTGACATGAATAACATGAAGATCTTGCAGTCGAGTCTCTTCAAATTTTTTATTTTCATCGATTTTGTCAAGGCCTATATAGGTTTCATAATAAGGATTAAAAGCAGATCAGCTAAAAAATTGCTTGTATCTTCAAAGGTGTAACATAGAATTGGTGGACAAATATTGTATATCAACTTTGTAAGAATCTCATAGCATAAATTATTTTCACAGGTTTTTGCTATAGATAGAGCAGTCACTACATTTGGGACTGGTTATCCAATACTTGGATGTTAAATACTTCTCATACATTGCAACAGAATAAAGATTGATTAAAGTGTATGCTATTTATGACTTCCAAATTGATATGCAATAGAACTTGCAGAAAAAATCACTGAGTGTAAAGGTGTTTCACAATCAACTTATTGACGTTTCTGTTTTTAAGTAATAAGGTGCCATGAATCGTTCGTAACCTCAACCTCTGCTTATAGTAGTCTAATGGAATATTCCAATATTCCTTAACTCATTGTTAATCTTATTGTTCACTGCTAAAAATTGGGGATGGACATTGCGACATAAATCACACCCAGAAAAGTCCTCCTGCCCGTAAATAGCCAAACTATATAATCAAGGATTGGACCATATAGCCATCAAAGTATCAAGTCTCTCCCAGTAAGGTTTGATTCCGCACCGTGAAACCCAATCAGCCTGTCTAAATCCGATTATGTAAAAATATTTCAAAATATAAATATTGGGAGCAGAGTCAAGAAGTGCAATCTTCATAAGTTGCGCTTGATTGCTGGAATTTCCTTATGGATTTGTAAGTTTAACATGGTAGTAAATATCACGTTTTAGTGGCCTGAAATTTTTTCAGTATGATTTTTCCAGATTCTTAAAATATACATTTAACTCAAAAAACCAAAATTTGAAACTCCATTGGAACAAAACAAAGATATTTCATTTCGATCTTGGCTTCAGTATATATTTTCCTCATGTGGGCTGCCCACGAGTTTCTGAAAAATATATTTACTTCGAAATTTCTCTTCGACGTTGTATCTTGAAATTCATTGAATTGAACAAGTTCTGATTGGGCAAAAACTTGATATTCGAAAATGTTCATATTCGGATATCAATAATTGGAACATTAAACGTATACTGTTCGACACTTTCCAATCAATTGGAAATGAACGTTTATGGAATACATAGTATTGGTCTCATAACTAATATTCTTTGGTACATTGTGTTTACCAAGAACCAACTTCAAGCATCTCAATAAACCTGTACATAATTAAAACCAGTAATTGCACTATATTTCAGAAAGTTTATTACGGGAAGATTTTACGTATATTATGTTTTACGTATGTCTATTATTGGGCAAATAGACATAGCGAGATAGAGGGTAATCTGTCAGGGGACATAAAGAATTTCCTGGAAATTCAAGATTAATTCGACCTCAAAAAAATTTTTAAGATCTTCTCACACAATTTTTTTAAAATTTTTGGGTGAAGTTTTGATAACGGTATTTTGATTTATGATTTTTTGAACACTTGTAACCAAAATTTTAAATGTACATATTCGTATTGCGATTTTATTAATGATTTTGTTATACATTAAATTTTATGCTAGTGCACAAAAATATTATCATGATGGATGGAACTGATTTTATCAATGCGGTCTTGTATTTATTTTTGGCTTCACAAAATTAAGCTATTAGTCATGTATGTACTGATCACCTCAAATCAGTTATTGATATAGTGTGATAAAAGAAAAATTATTAAATATTTGGATTTGTTTTATGGTTACATGCCATCATCTTCTCTAAAGAACTCATGATAATAGTCACAAATCATCAACATTAAAACATCCATCAATTATATAAATGATGATGCTCTTATTTTTCTTTATTCAATATGATTCACTTTTAAACCTTGTAATTAACTATCCGGAAAATTTTCTCAATGGTTGAGTACAATGACAGAAGCATTGCATCCATTTTATATTGCTACTCAATTCGAATGCAGTTTTTAATACTATAACATATTTCATCTAATTCCAAAAAGTTTTTAACTTACAAATCTGAACAAATTATCACAATAAAAAACTTATGACTTGTTAAAAAAACTACAACTTAAGCAATGCCTTTGATTTTAGCTTAAAAAATCCTAAGATTTCAATTTTTCATAAAGATAGATATATCATGAAAAAAGAACTCAAATTTAATTAACCCCAAAGCATGAAATTGAAGCCAAATTACAACCTAATCTGCATTGACATGATAACAAGAGGTCTCTAAAAATAAATGTAGTCATTAAAAACTATTTACCTCATAGGTGATAGTATGATGCTTGTTTTCTACATTTCATGTTTTGTAAACTTACATTGAACGTAGATATAGGAAAATTCTAATTCTAATTTCAACATTTCCACATCTACGTTTAGCAACGACAATGCTGATCATTTGCATGACGTTTTTAGATTTTCTTAATAATTTACATAATTTTTAATCTCATCAAATTTTAGATTGTTTAAATAATTCTATAGCATGTTGTTCTTATTTCTCATTCTAAAAGATAATCAAATATTTTCGAATTAATTTTTGCTTGGGAAGCTTGATATCAATATCACTCTAACATATTGCTTAATTTTTATTGTTTAGCAATTTTTAGCTGCGCTATACTCTCCGGATTTCGAATCAGTTTCCAGATAGTGAATTTTTATAGATAGAAAATCAGAATCGATCCTTAAACCTTTTGATGCCTTCTCTTACTGGATATTGTATATTTTGAACTTCTCTGGAAATATTTATACACTCAACAATAATGGAAGACATCGTGATTCAAAACTTATAAATATTCTTTAGAAATTCATATACTCAAGTTTTTTAAATTATATAATCGTGCTCATGAAGATACTCCAAGTGCATATTATATGTATTGGCAAATGGTCCTTAGTGTACGAAGATGAAAAAATTATATAGAGATTGGATATGTGAATCACCAATAGTACGGCTGGAAAACTCTGAAATTTTTTAACATATTTAAGTCATATGCATGTCAACTTGCACCTTCTTCTCATCATTATCATCATGCAATTGGTTACGTATTCATCAACTTGAAAGTTTCATGGATTTGGAAGGAACCGAATTGATATTATGATTCGCCTGATTCGTCATTCAACGGCTCATTCCGTTGTAAATGAAGATCGTATTAAGCAAGTTTGGTTTTTCGATTTTTTACAATCCATGACAAGAATGAATGACTTTCAAAATAAAAAACATAAAGAACTCCTAACTTTTTCATGTGACGGTGATAATTCGTTACAAAAATGAGCTTAGACGATACGAACGTTTTTGTGGGTTTCTATATGACAATTACAACATCATATTAAATCCCATTTATAACGCTTATGAACGTGCCTCATACGTAAATTTATAAGACAATGAGTAGGAGGAACTGGCATAGAGATATAATCTCACCTCTTGTATTGATATATTTCGTACACAGAGTCGTTACCTGCTTCCCAATTTTCATGTGAGCAGAGATGCTGCTAATTATGTCAGAGTTGGTGCTAATTACTTGGAATGGTACACATGACTTCCATCGAACAACTAACTCATCCACAGGAGTTTATAATCCGGAAATATTGTACTGGGAATCTATTACATCCAGGCGTTGCTGTATCCTATATATCATTCAGTACATAGTACTTCAAGCCAAATGTCCAACTTTATTTTACTTTTCCAGCAATAAACAAGTTATTTCTCCATTCAGACGTGGTTTCATCTGAGGCATGTCTAAACCAAGAAAAGTTCTTGTTATGTAGTTGAACACATCTCTTTAAGTCGGTCCTCACACCTCATAATTGAGTGGATAATTAGCTCTTATCTCTTAGCTCTTATTGACATTTTTATTTCCGCATTGTTTTGTATGGGGCAATAATCGACCGCCATAAAAAGCATGTTTACCCTTGCGGCTTGTATACGTTGCATAAAGGCATCCAGAATGCCATGCGTAATACGAGTTGAGAGGTGTGTCCTTAGTTCCCAGAAATTTTCTCTCCTACATGTCATACGATATCGCATACACAGCAGTATGAACCATAGGTTCGCTTTCTTGCTGACACATTTATGCAATACCCGACCGAAGGCTGCATGAGTTGTCGGTTAAGAATCTATTTCAAGCCCACACTCTTTCATCAACTCCCCAAGCTTTGCACGAGATGTGCAGGGAGAGTCGAGCTTAAAGACCTCTTCGGACGAAGATGATTATTCACCTTGATGGTTGGTTCCAAGTTGGATTGCCCCTTACATCACCCGCATCATTCTGTACTAATGGAATACTTGTTCCAGGTTTCAGTATACACAAATATTCATGCTGATTGAACTGGGCTTTGAAACAAACTCCCGACACAACGAGTCACCCATCTCTAATATACTCCTCACATTTTGTTCTACATACACGTGAAGAATTTCGTTATTTGAAACAAAGAATTTAAATATCTGAACCTGTTCAAGCGATGAACCCTTGCTTCAAGCATTGAATGGACCCAGGTTCCCGATGATTGAGCTTTTAAAGGACAAGTCTTCGACATCTGACATGGCTACCACAGAGAAACAATGTAACTGATCATGATATGATGTGCGCTGGTGCATATATAGATACTTTGTTACGATGCATTATTTTACTGGAAAACATATGCGCGGGGAGATGTCAATATAAATCTGATCAGCCAATGCAAACATGGCTTCCAATTTATGCAGACTTATTTATCAAGTTTCAAGTTCACTAAATTAGCGCTCGGTGGTGAGCATCAGTATCTGATTCAGTATTTTACAGCTCCTGATTTCATTTCAGGTTTACATTGTAGTGTAAAGTTATTTCAAATCATTCCACTGGTCTGCGCTCTACATAACTGGAATCCGTTGAAAATGTTTTCAAACGATTCCAGTGAAAGTGGACATCTAGAATCTCGTCTATATTTCAGTTTTGCGTGAAATAGAGTAATTCTGAGCTCATGTGCTTTAGCACAACGTCTTCAGGGTTCTCTCTTTAGACTTAGATTTGACAGTCCAATACTCTTTGCTATTGTGCGAGAGATCAATCATGAAAAGAAATCTAGGTCTTATCAGTCAAGAGTAGCCTACCAGAAGGGTCAGTAAGAAGATATGTACGATGGGGAACTAGGACATCTACATGCGTAGATGTTCTGAACCAACTGGCGAATCAAATCAAACATAATCTTGGAGACGAAAATATAAGTGAAGGAATTTATTTGAAAATCCTTGCATCTTACGGTCTTGACACCATCTATATTATCATCTTCGTAGAATGTGAATTATCGAAAAGGTGTTGATACTATGTATCGACACTCAGACTTCGAGATAAATCTGTAAAATTGGATTCTTAGAGCAGTGTTTGAACTCCAGTCAACGCCGTCTAATCAGGTGCAGTAAATAGGGGCAAGATCCAAAGGTAAACCCTTCACGCAGTTGGTGTTAGTCTACCTCTCTTCTTTACCTTAATCTCTAAAGACCTCCAGATTTCATCCAACTTTCGAAGAGGTCGAAAGCACCTGATTAGACGCTTTGGCCTAAACGAACGAAGGAAACCTGAACATGACTTAAGTCTCAATACACAAAGAAACATTCCTACGTCTGGACTGCCAGGCTTGACAATCAAACGCAATAGAAAGTGCTACATAAGCGACGGTAGTAAGTGCAATTTTGAGGTTGTCGATGTTCCTACTCCTCTGTCACAAGCTACTGACGTAAGATAATTAGAGCTCTCCCCGCCTTGCATATGTCCTCAGAGAATAGACAGTAACTGCATTTGTCTTACAGCTCCCCTAAATTAGTTAAAAAAATAAATCTGCTCCACTCACTGCATTCATAAATCTAGCTAGCGTAATATAACAATTTTGTCAGTTCTTGTGCGAATCGCGCTAGGAACAAGAAGTTTCCATCTTCATTAAGTGGTAAGTGCTAGATTGCAAACTCCAGTCCCCCACATTGCAACTCACACCACTCAGTCATGCCACTGAATTACTACTTATGGCTTGATAATTGTGAATACAATCATGCCATGAGTAGCAGTTTATGGCTTGATTTCACCCCCGCGTTGGTTGCAATTCAGCTGGAAATTCAAATCTGAACTTAAGAGCAAACTTGATTCCTATCGTGATCTCACCACTACTTCTATCGGTTTATACATGCAGCTTGTACTTCTCCGCGTTTACGTTCTGGCAGACCCATGAAACCAATAGTGTTATTTCTCCTACTCATTAAACACAAGCGGCGTGGTCAGTAAACTCCGCAGAAACATGCAAACAGGAGATACGTCTAAACGATTGTACAAGCATCGAGAGATGAGATATGGTTGCACACACACAAGATGACAATCAAAAGGTTCGAAGTTAAGCTGCTTCGAAGGCTTTTGAGCCGAAAGGAGAAGGTCGATAGGCATTCTAGTTTTGTAATGAATTCGGCTGTCGACACAATTTCAAGTCCCTACAGCAGCGAATGTGAGATCACGACGTTCCTGGAGCATTACGCTAGAAGGCATGATCATTGTGTCATTTATCTTCAATGACATTTCACATCGAGTATTAAGGTCCCCAACTTTAATAGTTGGACGACTGTTGCAAGTTTTAATGTCATGAAACCCATACAGCTGTTATAACACGTTCAGAAAGCTTGAATATTTGAAACAGATCGCATAAACCATGAACACAGAAGAGCGCACGCACGCCCAATAGAGCGCTCGCTTGTTACTGAATAATTTTCAAGGATCAGTTGCAGATCCTGAACATCTTAGGCTATGAGAAGAATAACGCATCAACGTCTCAACCAATGTGGACGTCACAGAACTATCGCTGAATCTTTCATAGATACAGCTGGTGGATAACCATCTCCCAATGTTATGGGGCTGCTGAGGATCTGTGCATGCCATGAGCCTGCATCCAGGTTCGCCATCACGGCTTGCATGCGGTCGGTCGCGAGCTGATTGATCCACGACGCGTAAAAGGGTCCGGTGAGAGCCCTCGGACAGTTCACGCCGTAGACACTTGGGCTACGTGATACTGAAACCTGACGGGATTGTGGGAAGGTAGAGATGCAGCATCTCAAGCTTTCCGTAGAGTTTCAAAGCAAATTGTGAGAATGAGAATCAAGTTTGCACGCTACCTCTCTCGAACTCGTGTCTTCAAAAATTCTAAACTTTCGTGGAGACAGATGATTTAGACATGACATCTGTATGCAATCTTCGCTTTCGAGGTCCAACCTGTCGAGAGCCAATACTAAGTTTGCTCGTGACTGTTTGGGTTGAGGCTTCAGCCTCAAAAATAAAGTTGAACTAACAATAAATATATTATTTATATATATTACGTTCTACATTATCCACGGCCACTTCATTGTGGATAAGTTCCAGTGCAATCTGACCCAACATAGTAAGTCCTGGAGACTCCAAACACATCACACGCTAATACTTCTACGACCTCACATCGACAGGATGCTTTGAAATCAGATCGCAGCCATTGCGAGCGGCAAGCTAGAGAAAAGATCCACTAGCTTTTGTTCACGAGAGCAGAACGAGTGTGCACCTGGGACCGAAATTCCTGCGACGTAAATCCCGATGGCTCCACGTCGTAACCGGGTCCGTAAACGGGAAGTATTTGAGGACCTCGTTTCGTAGAACTCTCGTCTCTGAGCAGGCTAGCTGAGCACGGTCACGGCCATGTGTTCTTGCGTAGATGCTTTAAGACAATGGGCAGCTGCGGCCCCGGCGCGGTCATCGAGGTTCAAACCCGAGAACAAGAAGGAAGGGATTGGACGATGACAGTCCTGCTGAAGCACTCCTCCAGGTCCCAGGCTCCAGGATTTTCTTGTCAGTCACGCCTTCCATCCGCCGATCGTACGTTCTTTCCAAATTCATCCACCCGGGATCAGAATTGCCCGAAGTAGAAAGCCGCTGGAGGTGCAAACTCGACGTTGTCGATTCATCCTTCCTCCATAATGATATCACGATCCACGCCTCGCTTGGCGCATTTTCCCGGCATGCGAGGTCGTCTCGGGTCCCTGAGTCTCCGATCCGATCCATGGCTCCGAGCGCGCGAATTGCCATTTCCAACGCGCGGCACCATGCCCATACCGGCGGCCAGGCTCTGATCGAATCAACTCCAGTTGTCGTGGCGTGCGCTGTCCATCGGCATCTCCCTCGCCAACGCTGCTGGAAAGCGTTGGCGAGGGCTCACCCTCCTCGACGGACGGCCCGACGATGCGCAAACGAGGGTCACATCTCGGGGAATCTATCTTCTCCGGAGCGCGAGGACGCCTCGCCTGCTCAGTCCGTTTCATTCGATCGCCCCCACACCCAACCTCTCTCTCTCTCTCTCTCTCTCTCTCTCCTTCCTTCTCGTTCTCGCCATCCCACTCCACCGTACCCGTCCCTGCCCGTCCTTCTGCTGCTGAAAAAGGAAAAGGTTAGGTGGGAAGTACGATTTAATAGCAGTGGGCCCGGAATTGAGAATACCAAAAGCAGAGCACCGAAGAGGCCGTCCGTCGGACTGGGCAGAGCAGAGACGCACTGTGCGAGCGAGCGAGCGAGCGAGCGAACGAGAGCACTGTTCCAGTAGGTTGTACCTTGGGGGCTCGTACAGCATACACTACGTTCTCTCGTCTTGATCGTCGTAAAGCAGAGAGACTACTACCCTTTGGCGCTGTCTGGCTCTAGATCTGAACCTGCTCCCGCTGCAGTTCGATCTCGGGCTTCTACTGTGACATCGAGATGGTCAAGCTTAAAGACATGCTCTAGTCCGACTGTCATCTCGCTGCACGGACAAGCAAATACTGTCACAGAAGTACGGGCTCCCGAACTTCACGGGATTTATGACGAGCGACCAATCAATGACATCGGCATTTTCTCCCTGCACGTCAATCGATTTCTGACTCCAATCGGCTGCAGGCTCGGCTGCAGATCTCCTGGTTCACAGACGCCGACTCTCGAAAAGTGGCCAGCGGCTGATCCTCGAGTGTAAGTAAAGCACCAGCCCCCCAACCAGAGCTTCCTTTCCTGTATTGGCCAGCTGACATTGTGCAATACCGTCAACTTTCGCTCGTTCAGCAGGCGCAGGTTTTGACCAGCTAATCGTGGACGTGTGGACCGAGCGTAGAATATGCCGTTCCATGGCCCATTGCACCATAACTCTGCAGCCGACGTGACTAAGTTGGCGTTTGCAAACGGAGTCCGTCCGCCCGGCGTCGCCGTAATGGCGATGTTAGCTGCGAGCGAGGGATGCTGAGACCGGGGGAGTCCAATTAGAGGCCAATTAGGACCGTAGCTGCTGCAGTCGCGAGTACGTACGAGTCCGAGCATCAACATGACGCACGCAAAGCTAGCCCTGCAACCATCTTTTGCCTCTTATCTAGACGGAGCCCAGCAGTACAGTTGGCCGAGGCGTATGGAATCTGATCCGCTGTGCTCTGGGTCGGAAGAAGCCACGGAGTATCGCATCAGTGGAGGCCGGATTAGACTTTGACTGGAGAGGGCAAACTATCTTCTCGAAGTCTATCGAGACTTCGGCTCGGCCGCGAAGCTGAGCAGTGTGTAAGAACCGTACTTGATTGCAGAATCTTCTTCTGGATCAAGTCTGAGTTTCCGGAGCAAAATCTCAAAGCTGGACCTGTATGCCAATGTAACTCCTCTTACACTGTACTGCATCACTCGCACTCGATCTCGCTCTCGCTGATAAAGCTAGGGCAGACTTTGATAGTCAGACAAACCCCGCTATCCTCTAGCAAGAAACCTCAATCCGCAGACCAAAAAGAAATCGAGGGAGGTGAAAATTCCGTCCGATAATCCAGCGGCGGCTCCATCCATGGGGGATCGCCGAATTTGCACTGGTACACGCAACACTCCTGAAGAGGATAACTAATTCGGGACCGCTGTGGGCAGCCAAATTTTACTCATGTTTTGTTCTTGCGCATGGTTTGGATCGCTGAACGGAGGAGCGATTATCGAGTCTCACCCGTCGACAGCTTTGCTCACTTACCGCTGAAGATTTGCAATTATCAGTACATCACTGTAGAATTCGGAACGCATCGAAACGGCTGGTGGACTTCTCGTACCCGGAATCTGAAGACAGTGAGAAGTAAAACGCCCTGTGGCCTGAGCAGGACTCTGGACTGGGCTGGGCTTTATTGGACTTGAGTCCGGACTGCCACAGCGCTATGGTAGCCCGGCGCAGGATTATGGGCGGATGATCTGAACTGCTGAGGTTGACATGGTAGCATAGGAGCATAGGTACTGACTGTATGATTGAGCTCAGACGTCTTGCGCAGTACATGGCCGCCCGTCCGAAAATGAGAACATCTGCATCCGCGCTAAAGAACTGCCTTACCCTGATAGCCAGAAGCGACACCACAGCAAAGCACCGCATATGAAACCTTGAGGTATCATTACACGAGCGAGATAGAGATGGGAGCCAAACAGTCGTCACAGCGACGCTGCACGGACTGGAGTATAATGTATTTGGAAGCTCGTCCCACACTCGCTTGCTCACAGAATCGGCAGAGAGGACGTACGCCACGCCATCAGCTCTTCTGAGGAACCGTCCTCTTCTGAGGATGGTCTTCGCTGTGGGGATGTTTGGCCCTCGCCTTGTCGCCGGTGCCGACGATGTCAATCCGACGACCTACTCGCTCACTTTATGCATTATCAGCATGTACAAACATCCAACTTGACTTACTCAGGCTCAGCCAGGTTCTGAGCCCGAGAAATATCCCTTTTCACCAGTATGTTCGAAAGTTTCCCGGGTTCACCACATGGCTCCATCTGGAAATCCGCAAGAGGAACTCGCTCGGCTGACAGTCAGCGGCCGAGGGAAAGGGAAAGGCAAAAGCTCGGAACCCCCAGTGGCCATGATACTAGGGGCCAGGGTGAGGCATGTGCCACTCTTCTGCTCCTAAGTCTAGAGTGCACGCATATGGTCGCAGCCCAGTTCCCTCACCTCGAGGATCAAAACTAGCGGGAGTAAGTATCATGCAATTGCTCACGAGGCCCAGCCAGCACTTTGATAATGTTCTGTTGTCTGATTTAAAGCAGTAACTGTTAACGTGGACTCTCGCCCGAGGCCATTAGCAAAGCGGGAAACCTTCAGGCTCCAGGGGAGTAAGCACAGTACGAGAAGTAGAACTCGGACTTCTACTGCTCAGGTCAGCTCTGTACAGCTGAAGGGTTTGAAGCTGCAAGCCCTGGATGCGGATTAACAGGCATTAGGTATCCGTTTGCTGCGCATGCTCGACGCTTTCGTCGTTACATGCCACAAGCAAATGATCCCATGGACAGACCTCGGTCGAGTCAGGTGCAACAATGCGCATGCCAGCTTTGTGCATGCTATCACTGCTCACTTCGAAGCGGACCGTCAGTTGACATGTGGGATGGGGATGAATAAAGTCCAAATAGGCAATGGGCGTACTCCGACAGTGTTCACGCCCTGGACAAGTCATGCTCCTCTGGAAGCTACATCCTTCGTGGCCGAGTCCGGGACTTACTCGCAGCCAACGTACGCTCATGGAGGGGCAGGAGATTCGTGGCCTTCTTTCACCTTCTCCCCTGAGCAGATTGATTATCGACAGGCACCAGTATCCGTCCCAGAATCTTCACCCTCCACTCCTCCGCTCCTGTATGATACGGTCACCCTTGGACCGATCATTGACTGCTCCGGAGTGGCTGATCTGATTTTGGACAAAGGTTCTACGCCATTTTTCAAGGACAAAGAGAAGGAGACCACGCCGTCTGCTCGCATTATTTTGCCTGCAGCAGCTGCTTCTGTGACGGGTAACGCTACAGCCATACCTCCGAAACTGCAGCTCGGTCCTGTTGCTACGCAGAATCACGCGAGCGTGGCCACAGATTGCCAGCGCCTGCTGCAATTGGGGAAAGACGATCAGGTGAAGAAATCAGATTTATTATCTGCCGGTGCGAATTGGGAGTTCTCCGAGAGAGTTCCGCCCGACCCGAATCGGAACCAAGCTAGCACTCTCGATAAAGAGGCTAAATCAAAAGCTTCTACTGAGCAGAGGAAGATCGCAACGATGCATGAAGGATACCTTAAAAACTACAAGAAGGATCGACTTCCGAACGTGGTTACCTTACAGAAGTCTGATCACATGCGGCGAGAACGAGACCGAAGGATAGCCCTGAAACTCATGTACAAAACCCTCGACTCCATGATACCGAAACCATCAAAAGTAAGTTCCCCTGTACATTTTTCAAGCTCATTTGGTTTCCTTACAGAATCTTTACACATACTGATTTGGCGGATTGCGTACTGTCGACCACATAAAAGCGGATCTGAAGCCCTGCTTAGCACTCATGCGAATGACTCAGAGCCGTGAGAAAATATGCCTCTTGGAAACTGGAGGATTGTGATGCGCATATTGCGTCAATAGAAATCAAGCTCTAGTGCTTGTTCACAATCAGTATGCAAGGATGACAGAAGTTGCGGTTCTGATAACATCTTACTCTGTAGTCAGGTTTATATGCTCCTTTTCGCGACATTGTCCACATGATATTCTCACACGAAATACACAGAGTGTGGCATCTCCTACTGGGCAGTCGAATTTTGTATCGACAAACTAACAAGTTCAAGTTTTTACAGAAGTCGAAACGGGACAGGACGGCTATTGTGGACGACGCACTGAAATACGTTAAAGGGATGCAGGAAAAGCTCGAGAAGTTTCGATTAAAAGGCATTGGAGTGAAGAAAATTTCAACCATATCAAACAGACTGCTGGAACCTGAGCACGAAAACTTGCTGGCTTGTAGCCCTGCCGAGCTGCCCAGTCGCTTGGGAAAGCTGACAGCTGCCACAGGCGCCGCCCGTGAACAAGGAACAGAGATTTCAGTTATTACAAGCCATGACGAACGTTTGGGATCGGATTCTTCTTTGCTTATGGAGCCACAGGTCCAGGTATTCATCGGTTGTGGTAACGATGTACTGATCAGTTTTAGTTGTAAACCTCGAGGTAACTTGATAAGCTGCGTTCTGCAAGCCTTGGAAATGTTTTGCTTGGAGGTAAAGCAATACACCTTTTCTAAGATCCTTAAGGAACTCGTCCACTGCAACTTCATGACAAAGGTACCGACACAAATCCATGATCCAGTGTTGACGAACTTCTTCGATTTCTTTCAAGAATGTCTTCTTCCTGGTAACACTGATTGATGAATTGAACACAAATTTTGAAATGTAGAGCTGAGGTCTACAACAAAACCAACTTTCGCTTCGTTGTAACGATTGGCTAGCTTTTGAGCATGTATCCTCCGCCAGGAAGGTTATAGCGGCTGTCTTTGCAGCTCCAGTGTAAGAATCTTAGACTCCAGTACTTAGAGGCTATTGAGCAGTATGCCGTCTGCCAACTTTCTTGACAGTTCACTTGTCGGCAAGAAACAAAAGTACTTGATTCCAGCTCATTACTGATTGTTCGTGCTAATGTTATGCAGCACAATAAGGCGTCTGGTGACACTCCTAGCGGGCAAATGATAGAAGACGTTCTGAAGTCTCTACTGAAGTAGGTGTCGAAAACGAGGACTTTGTGTACAATACTATGCATGCATCAATAAGCAATTGCCACTGTTTGTGATTCGACTGGTCAGCTTGAACGTTTAAAAACACAAAACTGATAGCTTATTTTTGTTTGGATTTGCTCGAGCCATGCTGAATCTTTTCAACAGTATTTCACGATGGAAGAGATTAAATCCAGAAGTTTTCCTTGACTATGAAATCGACTCGATTTTCTCGAACATGGTTCTAGAAAACGGTTTCGTGGTTCATGGCTAGCTTTGGATGACTTTATAGAATTCGGTATGTAGATGAGCAGTTTTTGAGGATTTGTTTTCTATAACACATGCTTAATGCTAGGCCTCCATTAACATCAATGTAATGGCCACGAAGCAACTATTGCTAGTCGACCCTGTACTGAAAAGGTTCGATGAAGTGTCCAAAGGTTATGAGACTCAGCTCCTTGTAGAGGCTGATTGAGGAGAAGCTAATGTATGACGCCGTTGGAACTATCGAATAATTTTGTATTAAAAGTTTGACATCATGCTTGTTCATACCACCATACCACCATAAAAATTGGGCCTGACATCTGTAAAGACTCCATACGGTGGACTGGCGCCTGTATCACCCCGTAAGAGACTGAACTTGTTGGAGCGGAGCTGACTATCCCCAGAGGTGACATGGAAAGTACGTGAGAAAAAGTCTGATTGTTCAAAAAAGTCTGAGCACTGCGAAATGTTTTGAAAATCCTTGCGTTTATCATGAGGTGAACATGGTCCGACGTCAAGGCTTGCTTCGAACAGCTTTTGCAGTCGTGTTCCTGCCAGGCTAGCGCTGAAATTGTATGCCGCATGAGTCTGAAGGAAATCTCCCATCGGTCCCTTGCTGCAAAGCACGCGCTGCGAGTGCTTCCAATTATTTCACCAGGCCGAGACGTTCCTTACGTCGCCAATCCTTTGGCAACTTGGCCCCTTTTGTGAACATTGGGCTTAGAAGCTTCTGTGTGCACTTAGGAAGAAACGCATAGATTTTTCATGTATCTGGCTCAAGCCTCGACCCGGAGAGGAAGAAGATTCACAAACATGAAACTGCGAAAATCAACCGAAACATCTTCCTTGATTTGGAGAGGCTAAAACACATCGTAAGGATATGAAATCCCTTTTGTAAACTATGCAAAATGCAAAGTGCAAAGTGTTGATAAGATGGGTTCGACATAGTGATAAGATTATATAATGGGAATATATATAAACATAATCATAATTATTCAAAATATTTGACATTTTATCGAAATATGTTTCACCCTAAATTTCCCACGAGTTTGGATCTATAGGAATTTTTCAGCCGCACACTTTATCCAAAATCAAAGGGAATGAAGATGTTTACATCACCTAATTCTCGATGCTTGCATGTTTTAGCAGCAGCGTTAACCTAGCAACACTATCTCTTATTGGATATATGATCGCCTCTCTACAATTGCAATAATGTCTCTCCGGCGAGTTTGTGGCCAACACATCAACAAAGAAAAAGGTTCTGAATGGAGGATTGGGTAAAATAAGAAAAATATGTACTTCTCTATAAGAAGGTACATATATGAGAAGTATGGATATCTAAAACAAAGTTAAGTCCAGCATTAGGACTTCACGGGATAAACTGTGATTGCTAATTTAAGATATATAATTGCTCTTTTGTGGAAGGTGTAACCGTTGTCATTAGCATCTTGTGTGGCAAACCTTTGCGTTAAAATATCAACGTGCCAAGATATGCTCAAGCTGTATCTAGATCTACCTTTGAATGTAGGTGGTCATATATCTTGACCGCACACATAAGTGCATACGTTAGAATCAAAACACTATATTAAAACGATTAAAAAAAGATTATTTGCATAACTTTAAAAGCGAAATGAAAGAAATGTGAGGTGTAACATATGATAAAAATTTTTATCATCTAAACCCTAAATGAGGTTATACTTCAGTTTGTATCCACATTGTATCCAAAAACTGTTAAATTTTTTATCACTTCATTAGATTCCAAATCTTATTATCAATTAATAATTTCATATTACTCAATTTCAATCAAATTTTTATTATAAATTATGCACCTCATTATTCTATTTCTAAATCAAAGTCATCAAAAAATATCATCATCTACTGATTTAATTGTCTCAAAATATTTTTTTATTCAAAATCACCAATAAAACCTTTAGACTTGTCACTTGTTGATGACATTGTTCAACTTTTCTTTGCCATTCAAAGTTACAAATGGGAATATACACATCCTTATTTGATGATTTTGCCTAATCCACATGAATGGACTTGTGTGCAAGTTTGGCAAATTTTGACACTCTTGGACTTTTGATATGTGATATACTGTCTTTAATCTTAATATCTTATTATAATAACATTCATAATGGATTTTACTTCAAAAATAATTATAATATGATATTTTATATCAACATAAATATCTTGAGTTTTTTTCCCTCATTTGATGATTTAGATTTGTTGACAAAACATCACTATCAACAATCAACACATTGTTGAGTATATTTTACAACTTGTAATACTTAATATCATTTTGATGTGTTCAGTTACACAAAAAAAGTTTAATAATTTGATACATAAATTCTAGTTTAGAAATTTTATGCAATCAGGTTTGAACGAATATCTATTACATCTAACAAATATAAACGGTTGGCAAGCAATTTTAATTTCAAGTCAAATAATATCATCTAATTTATTACTTAAAAAAATCAAAAATATTTTGTGTTTAAATTATTGGATCAAAATGTATGTAATAAATCTTATTGGCTCAATTTACATTTGCTTTGCTATAATTATGTTAGATTGAGTTGTTGGATAACGTCAATTTGGTGAAAAGTATATACTGCAGTGAAATAACTAATATTTTAAAGAAAATAATGTAAATCAAAATACTCAAAAGTGTAATCTTTTTTGTTTTTTCTTGCAATAATCTCACATTTTTTTAATCTAAGTCTCAACATGGAATTTTCAACTCTTAAAAGTGACAAATACTCCAAAAATTCTCATGCAAAAATAAGCTTAAAGAAAACTCAAAGTATCATTGGTAAAATTTATGTGAAATTTGTTATATCTAAATTTATAAATCTTATACATCATATTACAAATATTATAAAAACATTAGCTATTGTAAACATCTTTAGTTTGTTAGAACTAAAGTAAAGGTTATTCAAAATATTTATATAGTCATGTTAGCAATCCGTGTGCTTATTAGGATTATCCGCCATGTTATCTATCCACTAGGAGTGGGATAGATGGTGAGGTTAAGCTCTCATCTCCTTGTACTTGTTGATAATAACTTTATAAGAGAGAGTATAAACATTGTTAGTATCTCTCATCTTCATAATTTATGTTTCTATCTTTGATTGAGATTCTCTCTAAATTTGGGTGTTACAATTATGAATTAAATCCAAAAATGATGCTCATTTAGCACACAATGAATATAATTCAACTAAAGTTTAAAGTCTAAGCATTATTTCGTAAAATGTATACATGTTTTCTTCATTAATTTCAATATAAAAAAATAATAATTTTATTCTCAAATTCAATGACATGAAATTCTACACAAATATTGCTATATTTTAGCACAATGAAGATTTAAATTGAATCATAAATTACTTTTTATTATTGAATCAACGCATTAAATATTTTAAAAAATTGTACATTTTTTTATCAAATCAACTATTCATTTATAAATTATCAATATGCGCACAATATTATGAATTCAATACAAAAAATTCATTACAAAACACAAACTTTGAATATAAAAATAAACTAGATTGTTTTTTTCTTTATATAGATTTTTTTCAAAACATATAAGGAAATAATATCTTATACTCATTGTTAGTTTCACTTTTTGTGTATCTATAATATTATATTTTTATCTAACAAGTATATGGATTGTTGAAAAATTGTTCTCAACTAACATGTTCAATTTTTATATACCAAGCATATGAATTGCTAATATAGAAGTACTATAAATTAATTGCAAATTTCATCTTAAATAATCTCTATCTTAGTTATAACTAAGTCTAATCACAAATATCTCTAACTTTTAAGATACATTGCATCTATTCAATTTTTGATTTGATTCATATGATAAATTCCACTGTAATTAAATTTGATTTGAATATATCATCATGACTTAAAGTATATTTTTTCATTATATTTATTAATTCACATTTTTAATTATCTATTCGTAAGATTGATAAAGATTGATTGAATTGATGAAATGTTTTGATTTTGATACATGTTTTTGCCATAATGACATATACAAAACATAATGTGTTTTTATATTAAAACAAAGGTACAAAATATGTGACATTGCATCAATACGTTTCAATATTATAAAGAGAACATAAACATAAGAATAAACTTTAAGATCATTACAAGAAAAAAAAATTCCTAAAAAATTAAATGTGATTTTCTACTTCGGATATCAATCTTCTGCAATCAATATTTATATGTATTTGTCAATTTTGAACAATCAAAAATTTTTTCTTTGAGTGATGCAGACTTCTTTGACTATGTTTCACAAATTTGTTAATAGCTACAACTTTGATAAAAAAAACTTTATTTTTGAAAGTATTATGAAACATGTTTGAGTTATATGATATTTTACATTAAGATATTAATTTTTTTAATTATATATCAACAAAATCATACATCAAATTTCACAAGAGGTGAATGATTTTTTTGATCTTATTGCACTTCTAACTTTAATGCATGTAGCATATGTATCCACTCCATTGACTCTTTGTTTGATCATTTGTTTAAGTATAATAGACTGTTTGCATTGTTTGTAATATTTTGAAAAGAAACTTAAAAAATTTAAATTACATAAAAATTTAATAAAATAAATACATTTATCTGTAAATAAAACTCTGATGTAATCATCTTAATTTAGTTAAAACTTGAGTGAAGACTTATTAAGATGAAGATATAATTGCATTATAGTGTACAATCTATAGTCACCACGTTAATAATCCGTTTGACATAATGATATGCGGAGACATTCTCCAAAAGTTTCAATCTCAGGGAAATTATAATTTATATCATTTATGGATAATATTTCAACAATTTTGTGTGTTCATTTTCTTACACATAAGTCTAAGATGTTTAAACTTTCAAAAATTAGAGAGCTCAAGTTGAGATTTAGACTAAACACAAAGTGAGATTTTGACATACTGATGATAGCAGTGAGTATATTTTTTAATAATTTTGAACTTATTCATCATCTTCTCATAGTTTATTCTTCGTAATAAGTTGCTTTTTTGAGAAATTTAATCAAACAATGTTTGAGAAGACGCACAGTATGTTAATTCAATCAAATTTACTATATGAAACTTGAGCTAAAGCTATTCATGTCGTAGTGCATTTGGTAAACCTTTCACTTTTCAAAGCAATAATTTTTTTAACACTGTTTAAATTGAGTCACAAAAAGATGACTAATTGTAATCATTTGAAATTTTTTTGTTCTACAACATATCATTTCATATCTAAGGAGAATAAAATCAAGTGAGATATCACATCCAAGATGTGTAGTTTTTTTGATATGCTAGTGATGTGAAGGATTAAAGGTTATGAAATCTAGTAGCATGTAAAGTAACTATAAGTAGCAATGTTGCTTGTAATAACCCCATATCATTGAATTATGAAAAGAGTTTTATTGCAGTTTCTGCAGGTTTTTGTAAAGATGAAAAGAGCTCTTGGCTCCCGGTAATGACAAGAAAAAATGTCCACTCACATATAATATTAAAAGAGAGATTGATCATCATGAGATTAATGATATGTCACAAGAGTAAGCTCCGATACAGATCTAGCAAGTTTTTAAAGAGCATTAATCATATGAGTAGTTTATTGTTGATGAGACTCAAGTTTTTGCATCAAACAAAAGAAATCAATCAAAATTTTCTATTAGCAAATTATTGAATTAGATTTATTCGGCTCTTGTAAGATATGAATTATGGGCTGATTCATTCAATCTTGAAGATTGTGATATAGATATAGAGAATTATGATGACATTGCGTATATTTTGATAAAAAATATAAAGTGTTTTTAATAAATCATAAACATTTGTCAATAAAGTTTAATAATTTACTACTATAAAATGTGAAATCTAGTCTCTAATGGATAACAAGATTTGGAAACTAGTGAAGCTTCAAAGGAATCAAGCTTTGATTTATTGCAGATGTATCTACAAGCTGAAGTACAATCTAACACATGACAAGATAAAAATCTTCAATGTCAAATTGATGGCTAAAGGTTGATAAAAATAGATATGTGAATTATAACAAAGTATTTTCACCCATAGCAAAGTATGCTACAATTTGACTAGTTTGTGCACTTCTTGCTATATTTGATTTAATTATAAATGGGATGAATGTTGCTGTTGCAATCTTCTATAGAATTCTAGAAAAGAATTCTACATGAGATAATTAATAGACTTTAATAAGAAAGTTTAAAAGACATTGGTTTGTAGATTGCTAATATCATTATATAAATTAAAGCAAGCTCATAGGAAGTGAAACGCAAGGTTTGATGAGTTCACAAAAGCATAAAAAATATCACTAAGTGTATATGATTCATGTGTATACATGAAAAAAATGATTAAAGATATTTTATATTAATTGTTATAGCAATCTATGTGAATGACATACTCATTTTGAAGAAAAATCAATCTGCATGTCAACAGATGCAAGAACTGGTCTATATTTAAGATGAAAATTTGAAAGAATCTAAGAAAACATTAAAAATAAATATTGATATGAATTTGGAGAAGAAAATTGCTATGAATGAATCTAATCAAGTACGTTCAACACTTAAAGATTCAACATGAAAATTTTGAAGAAGCATGTACTCATTTGGCAACATATATAAATACTTTGGAGTTCAATGTCTAACCAATGTTATTAAAAAAAAGGAAAAATATCATCAAAAACCTACAATTTACTTATGAACAGCCTCATGTATTTAATGGTATGCATAGGGCATGATATTACTTTAGCTTTTCACAAGGTGAATTGAAAAATGTCAAATCATGTGAGCATTGTGTGCTTAGTAGGTAGAAATTAATTGTATCAGTTGACAACAATACGTCAGCACTTTTTATGATTGTTGGATAAGTATTGAATTTGTTACTCTGTGTGTTGGTTGAGAACGACATGTCATCAATACATGTGTTTGTTAGAATTATTCATCAAGTCATAAATTCATTAGTATTGGATTGTATGTTGAAGATTATATTCTATCTTCTTGTATCTTTGTTGTTAGAATCTATATAAGGCAAAGTATAATCATTTTGTGTGTCTCTCAACTTCAGGAGTTGTGTTTCATCTTCGATTGAAACACTCTCTTAAATTTCAGTGGTACATTACCAAATTTTGTACATATACTTAAGACTTTTTTAAAAAAATTCAATTGTATGATAGAATATCAAATTTTTTTATTTTTTGTATGAAGATAATGTTATGATCTATTACTTCATTGAATTGTAACCTTTAGGTTTACTATTAGTCAAATTTATTTCAAATGGCTTTATGGTAGCTCAAAACATTGGTTTTTAAATTTTTGTTGTCAAACGTATGTTTGACAACAAATATTTATCATATAATTTTTTTCATTCATCTTTCGATACTACTGTGCAAAAACATCTCAATTTTCTTTTCAAAATTAAGTTTTTCTTGATCAAATAAATTTTCAGAAATACATCTTTTGAAATATTTTTTAAAGTATTATACACTAACACTCATGATAACCATGCCTCTTAAGGTTAGGCGTATGCCTAATTTGCCTAATTCTACCAGGAATAGGCGTTTGTAGAATATAAGATTAGGCGTCTCACAAAATTGCTCTAAAAACATGTTTCGTTTGGTTTGGCAACGGGTTCGGTTTATTGAAGACGTGTTGGGAGGTGAGGGCAGGCTATGGGCCTATGAGAGCTTGATGGAAATGCTCTGGATGAGGGGTACTGCTGGCAGTGTTGGATGTTCTGGAGGGTCAGGTCGGACGGGCACTTGCGCCAGACTTCCTTCTCGTACTTAAGATGGGAGAAGTCGGCCTCAATTGTAGAAGTGTTGGGAAAGCAAGATGCGAAGCCGTCGGAAAATTCTACGAGATCCTTGTACTTGTCGTCCAGGCAGGGAATCGCCCACGCGTCAATGAATGAAAAGTGACCCTTGTGGCAATCCTTCAGGGCTTTCGCCACGAGTTCTTGCTTCGCCTCAGTCACAAGCATCTTGCACTGTTTGTAGATGGCATTGAGGCGGAATTCGGTCCGGCCAGGGTGAAAAGTAGACGCTCATTCATTGACAAGACCATTTGGAACAACTCACGCAACGATAATTCGGCGTACTCTTGTGGCAACGCCGGCAGAATTGCCTGGTGGCTGGCATCGTTCTTGTCGTCCTGCAACAAAACAATCTGGCCCATCCCTTCGACCACCTCCATGAATAGCTAACCGACGCAATTCACAACGTTGGAATTGCCAGCTTCATCGAGCAATGGGAAGTTTTGAATGCACCAGAAGTTGAGACCTTCGATATGTTCGACGACCTTCTTCTTTGACACGCCAAACAGGCCGTGCTGGAGAATGTCGTCCTTGTCGTGGTCGTCGGCCGGCTCTGGATGGATCACGTCGTAGCCAATCTGAAGCTCTACAAGCAGTTCGGAGCAAACCTGCTCGACAGCCTCGTCCTGCTGCGACATGAGGGCGCCCTTGCCTTGCATGTTACGGGTCAGGTTCTCGACAGTGACGACACGGCCGAGTTGACGATCCACCACAATATCGACAGCTCGAACGCCGAGGCCGATGCATTTTGCGCAGTTCGGCGTAGTGTGGGATGATTTCATGGCGAAGATTGTCCATGAAATCCAACACCCCGTGCTTGGACTCCCAGCGCGTATCTTTCAACAGCGGGCAAGTGACGCCCATCGAGTCGATCAGCTTGTATTGGCATCGTAAATGACCGACCGTGTTGATTATTGTAGCCCAATAGTGGCCGATGTTCAAAGAATGGTACTGTTCCTACATCAAGATGTCGAGCTGGTGTAGCAGGCACCACACACGGAGGAATCCAAGCGAGACGACCTGCCTGATCCTGGTCACGAGCCCTTGGATTCCCCCTGTCATGTCGCGAGCGCTGTTCTTCGTAACGCAGATCAGGGACATCTTCCAAGGCAGGCAGAGCACATCCAGTACATTGGCGAGGCAGTTGAACTGGTAAAGCCCGGTGTGGCAGCCTGACATCGGTAGCGCGATTACGTGCAAGTTGTACAGGCGGCCCAACCACACGAGACGGACGCACAAGTCAAGATAGCTGGTACAGAAGCAGGTCGACGCGTCGACACTAATCGGAAACATCCACAGCTGTGGCATCAGATCCGCCAGCACATGAAATGTGACGGCAGATGCGACGCGCACGAACGCATGTGTTTGCACCTGCGACGGATATCCCATCCGTTTGTCGCGAGTGCGCTCCTTGGTGACTTCGAGGGCCCGAGTCGCCTGCTTCAGGCTCATGCCGATACCGACGTAGTCCGTAATGAGGTTGAAGGAGATGTCCAAGGCAATCTTTACTTTGTAATGCGTGTGAGCCACGTCCTCGTCTTCCTCGATGTCATCCTCTTCGTCATCCGCACGCTCTGGCTTCACCTTCTTAAAATTAAGTAGTGCGTTTTTGCGAGTCTCGTTGAGTTCACCTTTGATGCCTTCTTCCACATATACTTGCCAACCAGCTTGTCGATAATTTTGGCTTCGAACACGACCTCGAAAGACTTTACGTTGTGATCGGAGTACGCATGCAACGTGTTCTCAAATGGCACCCCGCTGATGAAGAACACGGCCTTCTCATCTTCCGCCAAGGACAGGTACGTAGTCCAATTCTATGTTTAATGGTAAGGTGCTTCTCAAAGTTTTCCTTTCGATACGGCGGCAAGAACTGCTTGGTAGTTTTGATGGGTGCTTTCTTGGCGCCTTTCTTGATCTCGCGCCCAAATGCGATACAAAATCAACAGTCAATCGCAGCAGCAGGATCCCTAGACAAATCCGAGATCGGTTTAAGTCCAAAGAGAACTGTGTGCTTCTTATTGAAGCCACCCTTGCGCGGTTCAGTCGCCTTCTTGCGCTTCTTTGGTACTGCAAACTCCGGGCTGACTCTCACTCAGGTTTACCTCTGATGGCTTTGTGGTAGCGCATCATGCTTCTAGAAGACTAGGATTCATCCTCTCACTCATTTCCCAAACACCTTCTCTCACAAACTCGCCATGTATTACTCCAACTCACACACAAACTCTCCTCACGTCACTCTCTTCACATAAACGCAAACACACGTCGATACTCCAAGATACTCAAAAACTTCACTCCTTCATTCTTGAAACAAGTCCTCACACATGACTCTCCAAACTTGCTTGAGAGGTGCTACTCTACCTCTCTATTTATACTACTTGAGAAGTTACCATAGTAACATGTGGTAATCTCTCTTAACTTACTTTTACCTAGGTAAGTTTGACTAACCCCCTCTACGTGGCAACATGCCATTGGCCTACCTAAACCTTCTAGAAGCTTCCGGAATCCAAGGTTGAGGTGGCGACATGCCATTGGAAGCTTTTAAACTTCTACAAGCTTCCTAGCCACTAAGTCAACATTAGACTTAGTCTAGCCAATCATCTTTCATACATTTAGTCAAACCAATCAAATCCAAGCTTCTAGTCAAATATCTAATCCCTTGGAATCTAGAACTTTTGTATAAGACAAAATAGAAGTGCTCACTCCTTGTAAAAGACAAAATAGAAGTGCTCACTCCATTCTTCTAGAACTCCGCTAATTACTCCGCCAACTATAGACATTGTAGCTAAACTTAGTCATGACTAGATAAACTTAGTTATAACTAACTAGTTTAGTCATGACTAGCTAGTCTTAGCTATGCCTTGGCTAATCATCCTTATTCCCTTGACCACTTCTAAGACTTAGTACATATGTGCAACACCCAGTCTTACATTTACCCCCGGACCAAGATTTCACTACGCCCTCGGAGTGAAAGAATCTGATCTTCGATGGAATAACTTCAACTTGTCGTGGTTGACTCGATCGAAGTGACGTCCTCCTAACTCCTTGATGTCATAAGTGAAATTTCCCCACACCTTCTCAACTATGAAAGGTCCAAAATACTTAGGAAGAAACTTTTTCCTAGCTCTCTTGTATCTAATTGCATCAAAGAGCATCACCCAATCACCTTCCTTGAACGGCTTCAAGTTCTGGTTTCCACTTCGTTTGTCGTGATACTTCTTCTGCAACTGTTGAGCCCGCTCCACTCGTACCATGGCTAGTGCTCGAGCTTCCTCTAACTCCATCAATTGTTGTTGGCGAGACTTGATGGCTTCTGCTCCATTTGATTTCTTCAACCTTTGCTGGATTGTTGTGAATGTTGTCAAGTCAAACTGTATGGGAAGTTTTGACTCAACTCCATACACCATCCGAAAAGGTGAGTATCCGGTAGATGTCTTCCATGTTGTGCGATACTTCCATAAGATAGCATGGAGCCTCTTGTCCCAATTGTGTTTACTCCCGTCCATGTCTGCATCCTTGGCCAACATCATACACAAAGTGTAGTTGGTCCGCTCCGCCAACCCATTAGCGTTAGGTTTGTAGGAAGTGGTCACTCGAGCCTTGATGGAGAAGTGCTCCAACATTGCTTGAATCATACTTCCCACAAATTCTCCTCCTCTATCTGTTACTAACTCCAATGGACAACCAAATCGAGTAATGATTCTCTCATACAAAAATCTACCAACCTCTTTCTCGTTAGTAGATTTAAGTGGTCTTGCCTCTACCCACTTCGTAAGATAATCTGTAGCTATCACAATGAACTTATTCCCTCGAGGAGTAAGATTCAAAGGACCTACAAAATCTATTCCTCACTTTTCAAAAGGACCTAACACTGGTACAGAAATCATAGGAGGGGTTTTCATGGACTTTTTAGCAAAAGTTTGACACACATCACAACTTTTGCAATATTCCACACAATCCTTAAAAATACCCTTCCAATGATAACCAGCATCAAGAATTTTGAAGGCAGTTACCTTCCCGCAAAATGTCCTCCACATACTGCACCATCATGAAACTGCTTCATGAGTTGTAGTGCCTCTTTCCTCCCAACCGCCCTTCGTAGAAGTCCGTCAGCTCCTTGATGAAAAAGTACCTTCTCCATGATCATATAAGGTTGACATCTCTTCACTAATGCATTTTTCTCCCTTTGATGCATTCCTTGAGGAAACTCTCCTCTAGAGATGAAATCCCAAATTTCCTTGTACTCCTCCGGTACTGTTGTCACCGTGTCCATGACTAGCAAGTCCTCATCCGGAAAGGTGTCATCTACTGACTGATCTCCTCCATCATCATATGCTCTCGACATCAAATCCGCATTAGCATGCTT
The DNA here is from genome assembly GCA_037833965.1 of Marchantia polymorpha subsp. ruderalis. Classification (NCBI taxonomy): domain Eukaryota; kingdom Viridiplantae; phylum Streptophyta; class Marchantiopsida; order Marchantiales; family Marchantiaceae; genus Marchantia; species Marchantia polymorpha. The sequence continues at coordinate 7,967,912 of AP031352.1, read as the reverse complement.
CTTTCCAGATCTATCCTCAATGGTATAATCAAACTCTGCTAGTAGTAGCTTCCATCTAGCTATCCTCCCTTCAGCATTAGGCTTGTTGAAAATGTATTTCAAAGCCTTATGATCAGTCACTATAGTGAATCTCCCACCCAACAAATAATGTCGAAACTTCTTAAGTGAGAAGATTACAGCTAAGGCCTCTCTCTCTGTCACTAAGTAGTTCTTCTCCGCTTGAACCATTTGTCTACTAGCATAGGCAATTGGATGATCATGTTTTTCATCATCTAATTGACTCAAGGTGCATCCTACAACAATATTTGATGCATCTGTGTAGAGAATGAAAGGTTTACCCCAATCCGGTTTCGCCAAAATTGGAGCCGTCACCAACGCCTTCTTGAGAACTTCGAACGCCGTCTTTGCAGCTTCATCCTTGAAAATGAGTTTGTACTCCACTCCCTTCTTCATGTAATTTGTCAAGGCATGAGCTTTGTTGGAGAAGGACAAGATGAACCGTCGATAGTACCCCACCATACCAAGGAATTGCCTCAACTTGGTAAGAGTCGCCGGAAAAGGTAACTCCATGATCCGTGTCACCTTCTCTGGATCCACTGCTATACCATTCTTGGAGATGATATGCCCCAACAATAGGCCTTCCTCACATCCAAAAATGCATTTTTTTGGATTGAATGAAGCCTTAGCTTCCTCCAGCCGTTGAAGTATTTTGATCAAATGATCAAATTGATCCGCTTTCCTCCCGTAAACACAAAAATCATCTATGAAATCCCTTACAAACTTTCCAATGAAAGGTTCAAACACTTTATTCATGAACCTTTGAAAAGTGGCAGGAGCATTACATAGACCAAACGGCATCACTCTAAAAGCGAAGGTTCCCCATGGAGTGGTAAAAGTTGTTTTGAGTTGGTCTTCTAAGGCAATTTGGATTTGGTTATAGCCACTATAACCATCTCCAAAACTATACCACTCATGGCCAGCAACCTCCTCTAGAATCTCATCTATGAAAGGCAAGGGATAGTAATCTTTCTTTGTGACAGCATTCAACTTTTTGTAATCTACGCACACTCGTAGCTTATCATTCTTCTTCTTCACTATCACAATTGGAGACACCCATTCAGAATTTTCTACCTCGTAGATGAAGCCAGCCTCCTTGAGCTTGTCGATCTCCTCCTTCACCACAAGAGCCGTAGGTGGATTTATTTGGCATTGCTTTTGCCGAATAGGACGAGCTTTTTCCTCCAACTCGATGCGATGAGTCTCCAACGTCACATGCTTAAGATCCTTGAAACTAAAGGCAAAAACATGAATATATTTGCGAAATATATCCAGAAACTTTGCCTTTTCCTCCTTGGTAACCTTGGGACCAAACCTAAGAGTGGACAGTCGTCGACACACCTCCTCTTCGCTCATCTCCACTTTGTCAGGATCTTTCTTCACTCCAGGCCTAGGCAACAACTCCATGGCAGCAATGACTTGTACTTGAACATTATCATCAGAAGAGTACTCTGATGATGTTTCTTGATCAGAAGTTGAGATGTCTGTGTCAACTTCTGAAAAGCTACCACTCTCTTCACTCTCAGATTCCCAATACTCGTCAGTTGGTCTATCTGAGTCAGTGGTGGATTCCCCTCCTCTCGTCAAAGGAACCTTAACTCGATGGTTCTTTGGGCCTATCCTCAAATAGCCCTTGTGCCATCGGTCCGTAGTCCTTACCGCCCTCAACCAAGGACGTCACAACAGCAAGTCGTAACTAGCTTCCTTGAGAATTTGGAAGGAAAGCAAAGTTTGCACTCCCCTCACACTAACCACAACTTTATCTACCACCCCCAGTGGTCTTACCTTCTGTTTGTTGGCCATACCAACAATTATGCTAGAAGGTCTAGAAGGTTGCATACCCAACTTCTGCATCAACCTCTCAGACATGGCATTCACAGCCGATCCACCATCAACCAACACATCTGATACATCATGTCCATTGATCCTCACTTCGATCTTTGAAGCATGTGTACATACCTCCGAAGCAGCCGCATCCACCACCCCAACTCCCACATTGGTCATGTGAGACTTCCATTTAGATATCCGCTTCTTGGTCCTTGTGGAGCTAAGACCTCCTCTTAACTCCTTCCGAATGGCTGGATTCAAGGCAATCAGCTGACCAACTGTTATATTGGCCTTCTGATTTCCTACATCCTCCACCATGTCATACTTAGCTTGAGAAGATGAAATGGAAAAGTCATCCATGCCCAACTTCTTCCTTGGTACTCTTGGTTGACTCACTCCACTTTACCGTGTACTTCGACTTGGCGTGTCCTCCATGAAAATCGACTCGTCCGCAAATCGGGCACGCTTCTTCTCATGAGCAAGGATATCCACTTTCGATTTTGAGCTCTCCCCTTTCTCAAAAGTGCATTGATGAGGGAATACATCAATGGATGCTACTCCCTTATCCTTGGCTTGTTGCGTGGCCGGTGCATTGTTGTTGTGCCGAACTCCATCATGTTGTCGAGGGTTAGGACAATTCCTCTGAAAATGATGACCTCCACAAGAAAAGCAAGAAACCGCAAAGTTTCCTGAAGGTGGATTTCCTCTTGGAGGATAATTTCCATACCCCCTAGAGCCTCCTCCTACGTTCTGATTCCTCTTCTCCCACAACTGTACTACATTGATCTTGAGATCTGCTAGGGTCTCCGTGATAGATTTCAACTCATTTTGAAAATCCACACTAGGATTCGCTATCGTGGATGAAGTAGAAGGGTTTGAAACAATGGACCTTCCTACAACCGGTGGAGCTACTTCTCTAGCCACCAAGCTAGAATCATCATCTTCTAAGCTCTCCTTCATTCTAATAGCAATTCGAATGGCTTCAGCCTTAGAAGAGGGCTTCTCGTATCTCACCTTACTTCGAATCTCAGGTCTCAAACCTCCAACGAAGTTCTTCATGAGCATCGCCCTTATCCCCACCATTGTAGCATCCACTTCGTCTCCGCCCTTCCTCAACACCACATGGAATCTAGATTCCAACTTCTCGGTTCTCTCCACATAGGTACTCACCTTCTCGTTCTCTCCTTGTTTCAAGAAGGTGACCTCACACATCAACTTTTCATAACTTTCACTGGGAAGAAAGTTTTCGATCAGGTTCTCCGTTAATGTCTCCCACGTGTCGTTCTCCGAATGCTCCCTCTTGTACTCCTTGTACCACTTGAGAGCAGAATCCCCCAAGAAATCCGGCAAAAGCATAGCCCACTCGTCTTTCTTCCTCTCATTGTTTCCTATGCAAGCCCTCTTGAAGTCCCTAACAAAAGCTTCTACATCCTCATTCTCCCTCCCATAAAATACCGGAAGCTTCCCCATTTCCAACTAATTTTTTTTTTTTCTTCTATTCTATTGGAAATTTATATGGGGCTTCTTAATACAAAATAAACAACACTAACTCCATCCTTGAGTAATTCATCAAAGGAAACACAAAAGGAATTGGTTGTTCCAGGATAGCCAAAGCTCTCTCCTCTCCTAGGCATACGATGAGTCTTACCCTCATCATCATCTTCTCCATCATTCGAATGATGATCTCCATTTTCAGTTGGAGCTTGAGCCCGCTGAGGTCACTTTCTCTGTTTCAGCACTTAGCTTGCCGTCAAACCCTTCCACAAGTGATTCCAGAAGTGCCTTCACTCCGCTGCATTCGTGTCCCGCTGGTAGCCCAATCACTCCGCAATTGTCACAGAAGGTCGCACTTTGGGATTCATGTGGCGATGATGGTCCCAAGTGAAGTTTCAAATCTCCCAAGTTCCTCTTGCTCCTCAATCTTCTATCTTTGTTCCGCAGGGAACAATTGACAAACTTATGGCCCTCCTCTCCACAATAAAAACAAGTTTCACGTTTGACTCTTGGAGATTGACTCACTACTCTTTCTTCAAACTCCACCTTGAATTCTCTTGTATTGGAGTCTAGAGACACTATAACATCCAAGCCTTGAGGTACTTTGGATAACCTAACCTTCCAACCTTCTTGTTCACTCATTTTCCCATAAGGTAGAAACCACTCAAAAGACCTCTCCCAGAAACGCCATCTACTTGACGAAAACTGTGAATAAAGAAATCAAAAACTTTTGCTTTGTTATCTTGCTTTTGTACCCCCTCAACTTCAAATCAACATAACTTTGTCTCTAGACGTGATCTCTCAGTGAAATTTTGACTCAAACGTAGCTTATCTTCCAATACACACTCGTACGAAGTTTCAAATCCTAACTTGAAATACAGAAAAATAAATTAACTCTGTACAAACTTTCCAGAGAGAAGACTTTTGATACCCGTGAAAACCCACTCAACTTCTAACTCTCATATCTTCCTGTTAACACATGATCTGGACTTGAAACAAAAACGTAAATGTTCTCTATCTTCCACTCTAAAATCAATAAAAACTTTGAAAAATACCTTCAAAAATAAGTTTTTTTGATGTCTAAGATCACTTTTCTCTCAAAAAGACCTATTTACGTGTACAAAACGTACAAAATCACTTCTAGGCTATCATATGAGACTATTGGATAAACAAAGGGATTTTTGCTCTCAAGCACACTCTCCGCTCTTTCATTCCCCAATGTTAACACCAAGTGATCCCTCATGGATACTTTCTCTCTAGCTAGAAATCGAATCCTAAACATTCCGACTTCTAGATTGAGGTCCCGGCAACGGAACCAAAAATGCAACCTCCGGGCTGACTCTCACTCAGGTTTACCTCTGATGGCTTTGTGGTAGCGCATCATGCTTCTAGAAGACTAGGATTCATCCTCTCACTCATGTCCCAAACACCTTCTCTCACAAACTCGCCATGTATTACTCCAACTCACACACAAACTCTCCTCACGTCACTCTCTTCACATAAACGCAAACACACGTCGATACTCCAAGATACTCAAAAACTTCACTCCTTCATTCTTGAAACAAGTCCTCACACATGACTCTCAAACTTGCTTGAGAGGTGCTACTCTACCTCTCTATTTATACTACTTGAGAAGTTACCATAGTAACATGTGGTAATCTCTCTTAACTTACTTTTACCTAGGTAAGTTTGACTAACCCCCTCTACGTGGCAACATGCCATTGGCCTACCTAAACCTTCTAGAAGCTTCCGGAATCCAAGGTTGAGGTGGCGACATGCCATTGGAAGCTTTTAAACTTCTACAAGCTTCCTAGCCACTAAGTCAACATTAGACTTAGTCTAGCCAATCATCTTTCATACATTTAGTCAAACCAATCAAATCCAAGCTTCTAGTCAAATATCTAATCCCTTGGAATCTAGAACTTTTGTATAAGACAAAATAGAAGTGCTCACTCCATTCTTCTAGAACTCCGCTAATTACTCCGCCAACTATAGACATTGTAGCTAAACTTAGTCATGACTAGATAAACTTAGTTATAACTAACTAGTTTAGTCATGACTAGCTAGTCTTAGCTATGCCTTGGCTAATCATCCTTATTCCCTTGACCACTTCTAAGACTTAGTACATATGTGCAACACCCGGTCTTACAGTACAGGCGGCATTGGTCTCGCGAAACGAAACAGGGGTTGCGTGACAGACTCCGTGAAGGCAATGGATTGCCCTCGGATTCAAAGCCTTTGTTATCAAGGTTTACCCTGGTACGGTGCTTACGTCTAATTGAAAACATTTAAGGTCAAATTGGCAACTTTCAGACAAATTAGGCATATGTTAGAATTAGCCTTTTGGAAATTTTAGTATTAGGAAGATTAGGCGTCTATTAATAGAAAGCCTAAGCTTAAGAGGCCTGATGATAACTAGTAAAATTAAACTATAAATTATTTTCATTAAATTAATCTTTATAGTTATCATTGATTAGTGTTAAAAAAAGGTAAAAAATTTATTTAAAAATTATTATAAGTAAAAAAATTTAAAGTTTTTTGTACTTTTGTTCACATGGCAACATGATATCAGAAGCTTGCATCTTCTAGAAACACATTTTTCATTTAGTCAAACTGATGTATAGTCTAATCAATTAAATCTTTTCATTTAGTAAAATATTGTCATGTTATGAAAGAATTTCTTGATTAAATATTCAATATTTGATTTAAAAAAATTGATTTGTAAATGAAATTTTGATACATGATTTATTTATTGAATCAAATATGAAATTCTTAGCTGAATTTGTTCATAACAAAATTATAATTTTTAATTTTTGTTTGAAATTTTTAATAATTATGTTCATACATTTGAAGATCTTTGAAATCTAATTTTTACATTTTTTTTTTTACAAAAACCACTTAGTAAGTTTTAATTTTTCAAATTTAGTAATATTATATAATCATGCAAAAAAATCATCCAAATTTAGTAATTTAGTAATTTTCTATAATCAGATCAATAAATTTAAATCATCAAAAACTACAATTCAAATCTATCAAACTTTTTAAAAAATTTTCTATTTCAATTTACTGTATCACAAGAGAACATAAATTTCTAGTTTTAAAATTTTATTAAATTACTTTTTTCCAATTTCAAACTTTACACAAATATATATGAAAAATTAAAGTTTATAATTTATTTAATTTAAAGGTATTTTATAGCAAAAAGTATAGTTACTAAACTAAATTTGTGATAAGCAGTTGCAATTTTAGATTTTTGACATAGAATAAACTTCAAATTATTTCTTTGCACCAAATTTTTTTTTCAAATCAATAAAAAATTTGAGTTAAAAAAAGTTTTGGATTGTGGGCTTATTAACAAATAGATTACATTGTTCATACATCTCATATGTATATTGTGAACATTTTAGACATCTTAAATTTTAGGTTAAAAAAATTAAAAAATTAAATTAAAAAAATGACACTCGCACAAAAACTTGATGTCATCAATAGGTGGCTTGCCTTTGATTACGGCCACGAAAACAAAATATTTTACTGGCATGATCTAAAACATTCATCAAGGCAAAATTCATCTCATAGTCATATACCGTTGTAAGAGCATATCCTAAACCTAGTAAAAAATCTTAAATCTGAGTCATCTATAACACACTTCCACTTGATTTATCAATAACAATAAGGTTTATATTAAACTTGAGGTATCAAACTTGATACTCCTTAAGTCAAACTACAAAGTCCAATATAATCTAATATATATCCATAAGAGTCTTCTAAATTATAGTTGAAATCATTTTAATGATCAACTAAGAGAGTACAAGCTATATGCTTCGCCCGGTCAATATATAAAAATAAAAAAATAATTTATGTATAAGATCAATCTCTTGATTAATAATTATTATTATTGAAAATAATGAAAAGTAATCAGTATAGTCGATCATTTCTATAAAAACCATTAATTTGATCATAAAATCACTTAGATCTCGCAAACCTTAAGTTAGCTTACTTTACAATATATCATCAGGATAATACCATTACTTAGGATGTATCTGTGGCTTAGACCAATCTACTCTAATTTATTGTAACCATCTTTAGTTTATTATAACTAAAGTAGAGGTTATCTAAATGTTGATATAGATACTTTAGCGAACACTAGTCGTAGCTGTCACGTCAGCGATCCGCGCGTTTAGTGTGTGGAGAGTGAGTTTGTTAGTTGACAATGCCACGTCATCGATACGTGTGCTTGTTAGGATTATCCGCCATGTCATCCATCCATTAGGAGTGGGATGGATGGTGGAAATTAGATCATATCTCCTTGTACTTGTCGATGAGAGCTATATAAGAAAGAGAAGAACTATTGTTGATATTTTTCATCTTCGAGTGAACTTGTCTCTAAAGCCTAGTGTTACAATGTTATCAAAGCGACCTTGCTCTATCCTTGAGTGTGGATTACCCCTTATGAAATAGCAAGTGAGTGATGGTGGAGTGTAGTTTTGAGAATGTATAGAGGTTGGCTGAGGTCATTGATCTGCATATAGAGAGAGGTGGAAGGAGGGAAATTGTGGTTTTGTAGATATGGACGGGCTTGCCAAAAATCCAGTACCGCACTGGCCAAATCCAAAATTATTCGATATCCACCTTCATTGCATGGAGAAATATCATTTTTGAATGTACCTTGTGGCTTGTTAGAGTGCAGATTTTATGACTATAGTGATGGAGTCGAGAGTGTCACTCATTCTTCCAATAGTTACTTATGAAGAAACTTGGGACTGAATATATACTATCTAGACTGAATGTTTCATGGATTTGAATAGCAAACTTTCCGTCCCGATTTGGTTCAACACTTCTGTAGAGATTAGAACAGTATACCAACATAAGAGATTGTGGAAAGAATTTCTTGTGATGAATTATGGAGAAAATTACTATAGAGCTTTGATAGAATCACCTATACCTTTTGTGGCTCCTTTTTGGAGAGGTCAGATAATGATTATACTCACATTGTATTAGAGTGAATGCGAGAAAGCATGGGGACATCAATCGATATGGATGAGATTCTCAACGCAATCATGCCAGAGATGAAGGAGTTGAGAAAAGCGGTAGTAGATGGCCATTCCAAGCAACAAGCCATGGAAGATAAAATCTTTGCATTAGAGAGTGAGAAAGTAGAAAGAGCAAGAGTTAGAGAAATGGAAGTTGAAACTCAAGTTCAAGCTTACCAAGTTCAGCCAGAATCAACTCTTATAGATGCAGCAAAGGCAAATAGGAGACGTCTTCAAGAAATTGAAGATCAAACAAATCTTTTGCTTCGAATGGAAAAATCTTGTAAGGTGGAAGCTTACAATGGGAGTAGAACGATGGGAGTGTTAGAGAGATGTATAATGATGATGAATATTCATTTATCCCATTTTCATGTTTCTGATTACATTGCACGAATGTTCATGAGATCTTATCTTACGGATAAGGCTCTCACATGATACACAACATGGGAGATAATGCTTTCAGAACGAGGTGCTACCATTTTGTGAAGTGGAATGCACGAAAGACTTCTGCAAATTTTCAAGCAGTGTACTCTCTTCAAACATCGAGAATGAAGTGTGGGATTTGAAGCAGAAAGTAAGTATTCATGAGTTATTGAAGAATTTTGTGATTTTCAAGTATTCATCATGGATATGAGTGGAGCAGAAACCTTAGACGTGTTCAAACAAGGCTTGAAGGATCGAATTTGAAAGGAGGTGATGATGAGCAATGTATCTACTGTAAATGAAGCACTCGCAATTGCTCAACAAATTTTGGGTGCTTTTGGTGTCACACACAGTGAACCAGTAAGCAATTTTCAAGATCCATCTAGTCTAACACCGATGAAGTTGGGAAACCTTTGACGTATAGAAGGTTTTGCACCAACAAGAGTACCACCACCAAGATTTGGAGGTGAGATTCAATGACTAGGAGTTTCAAATTTGCAAGAAGGTTATGCAAATAACGGAATGGTTCAAGGAGGAGCTGGCATTCGTAACAATTGTCAATGCTATGCATGTGGACAAATGGATCACATTGCCAAGTTTTGTCGGATTCGGCCGACACCACAAGGAGGACGTCCCATACAGCGACAACCGTTCAACCACATGGAGGGCATAGAGTATGAAGAGGTGGAGGAAGAAGCTTTGGAAAATGAATATCATCTGTAAACTTGCCTCGCGGCCTTACTGGTTCTACAAAGTGAAGAAAAGACGAGGTTGGAAGAAGGCAATAGTTGGAAGCCGATCTTGTAAGATACGACTCAAGCTTCTTAGATAACCGGCAATGCCTCCGTCCGCTTTGCGCTATCAATTTTGCTGCATAATGCTCAATCTCGCATAACTGAAGTCCGTTGTGTGATTCGATCTGCCACAAAACATACCCGCGCAAACACCGCTCCACTCTTGTAGTTAACACATCACGAGTCTCCTTTGATAACTGCCGATTCTTCCCCTCGGCCTCCGTCAATTTTGCTTCCACCTCGCATAACTGCTTCTCAACTTGCAACCGTTGCGTCCTCAGTTCACTGCACTGCGCTTCTAACTTCTCGATCAGCTCTAGGTTCGAGATCCGCGCAGCTTCATACTCGGCCAGCTTCTTTGCCCTCATCGCCAACTCGATTGGTACTCTTGCTCCTTCTCTTTTGCGGCAGCCGACAACTCATCCACCTTCAATGACTCGGCGTCGTACGCGGTCCTACATGCCTCTAGCCTGCTCAAGAGGTCCACACTTGCGCACTTGGCTCTCTCCACATCCTTGCAAAGACACTCGCCGACTTGCTCCGACTGTCTTCACTTGTCAACTTCCTCAGCCAGCCTCTTCTAAAGTGCTTGGTACTTTGCTTTTGTTGGCTGACTCTTACGTTCCTTCGCGGCGACCTCAGCCGTCACCGCTACCTTGGTTCGTGTCCGATTACGCACTATATCCACGTAGGACTCAACGGTGCGGCCGTCTACATACTTCTCACGTTTCCAATCGAGGTACTAGAGCAACGGAAGTACCTGCACACAAAACAAGTCGACGGCACCTAGGACTGGCGGTTGTGTCTCTTCCGTTGAAGGTTCTGCAACCTCCGGGCTGACTCTCACTCGGGTTTACCTCAGATGGCTTTTCGGTAGCTCATCATGATTCTAGAAGACTAGGATTCCGCATCATACTCATAAGCTAAACACCCTCTCACACAATCTCTCAAGGTATCACTCCAACTCATACACTCATCGACACTCCAAGGTACTGAAAATTTGTCACTCTTTCATATATGAAACAAGTCTCTACATATGGACTCTCCAAACTTGCTTGAGAGGCTCTTCTCTACCTCTCTATATATATTACTTGAGAATTTACCATAGTAACAAATGGTAATTTCTATCTAACTTACTTTTACAAAGATAAACCATAGTAAGGTTGACTAGTTATCAATATGTGGCAACATGCCATTGGCCCCCTAAACCTTCTAGATGTTTACTAATCCCTAGATTGAGGTGGCGACATGCCATTTGTGCCTTTCCAACTTCTAGAACTTCCACTTTCCACTAAGTCAACATTAGACTTAGTCTCATCAATGAAATACTCCTTACTTTAGTCAAACCAATCAAAACTAAACATGAAGTTCAAAAGTATTTTCTCTTGGAATCTAGACTTTTGTACAAGACAAAATAGAAGTGCTCACTCAAATCTTCTAGAACTTCTCTAGTTATTCCGCCAAGTATAGACATTATAGCTAAACTAGCTAGACTTAGTCATAACTAGCTAGATTTAGTCATAACTATCCTAACCATGATTAACTCCTTGTCTAATTCTAGTTTTATTTCACACATGCAATATCCGGTCTTACAGTTCCTCACCCGTCTCTAGTATGACTGTGTCAATGGAGGTCCAGGGTGAGGCTATCTTCAGCAGTCCACTCTCGGCTGCTGCTACGTCTTCTACGGCCTTCGCCGCAACTTCTTCCAATGCCATAGGGTCCTCGTCAGTATCTGATGACATTGTCAGTATCTTAGCGGCCCGTTCCCGAGGAACCTTCATCCGGATGCTCTCCGAAGAAACCTCATTCTACCTCAAGGGAACTTCATCAATCAAGATCGCCTTCCCCTTGTCTTTCTTTGAAGCCGGTTGTGGTTTAACGGGCGTCGACCGTTCTTTTATGATTCGGGGCTTCTTCTCCACAAATTTTTCCTTCTCTTTGACTGCCATCACCGCTGGCCTTGCTTCCTGCACATGACGACCTCTCAATGCAACCCTCCTACTCTCTGTGCTACTATCCTCTTCCAGATTCAACCTCATGGCCTTCATCTTCGACCTGGCCCGAAAGTCTGATGATCGCATCTTAATGAGAGCCGTACGTCGTAACCTGTCCTCTAGTACGGCGGCCTCATCGATTCTTCGTTTCTTCCTCGGCTATGAGTCTTGCCGGCCTCGGAACCGCTTTCTCTTTTGCTTGGGTGAGTTCCGCGGTTCGTCCTCAAGGTCCGAGTTGACCTCGTTAGCCAACACCACTTCTTCTCCTTCCCGTAGTATCGCTCGTGATGGAAAGGCTTCAATCTCTACGTGAGTCAAGAGTCCCATATGTCATGTGTATGCACGTTAGTGCAGTTGCAGATCGACGTTGTTGTCGATTTGAGTTTAGACACACGTTGGTTTCGAGCGTGAGTCGGGGAACGTTGGAAGTCGGCTAACGTTGAGACGCGGAGCATAGGCTAGGTCAACTTTACAGGTTTATATTCGTGGCGAACTCGAAAAACTGTCAATTCTTCGAGTTGAGCCTTACGCGTCGGGGTTTTTCCCCTTAGCTTCGACTTTTAGTCTACCTACGAGTAGTGAGTTTGGCTCGACTCTTCGTGGATTTGTGTTTCGACATTCCTTTTACTCAAAGAACTGCGTCTCGTGTTGTGTTCTTGTTTCTGGTGCCAAATACGTCAGTGTCGGTGTGGTGTTCGTTGGTTCATTCTCCGGTGGTCGTGTCTGTGTTTTATCACTCCCTCATCGAAGGCTCGGAGGGCTCAACAGAGTGTGATATACTAGTAGGTGTGAGGGTTTGTTTATCTGCGCGCGTGGTACGCTTCGGTGTTTTTGTTGTGGAGCGCGTTGACAGCAAAGTGGGCAAGAGCCGCTAGGACAGCTTAAATGATCTTCAAGACCGCATCGACACCATGAAAATCACTCAGAAGATCACTGATGTCATGCAAGCTGCCCCTTTTTGGAGAATCTCGTGAAGGATCTCTTCAATGTGAAGTCGCAGCGGCAGACCGAGGACATCAACATTCCCCTTACCCAGATCAGACCCGTCAAGAAGTGTGTGCGCGTGGCGGAGAAGAGCTACGATCGTGCGAGCACTTGGGCTTGCTTGCGATTCCTGATTCCAAATCAGGAAGTTGACTTTCGCGTCTGAAAGTTAACTCTGGGTGTCGGGTTTTTTTTCAGGAGCGGAGGGGTTTACAGATGCGGAGAATGATGCGATCAAGTCGTCTTGCTGTTGTCAGGGCGGTCGGCGTTTTTCTTAGAGCGTCGATCTCCATTTCTCGCAGAGTGCACGTTTTGGTGCTGTTGAGTGAGTAGTTGTGTCAAAATTGAAGAACGGAAAGCACGTCCGCTTTGATGGCTCAGTTTTGCGAGAGTACAAGCAGGTGATGGAGTTACAGTTACTGCGAGAGACATTGGAGATCTCTACGAGTTTCCTTACGATAAGTTTCAAAGGATGCCTACTGATGGATCTTTGAAGGGTTTGTCGGTTTGTCAGTTGTAGTTTGTGCTCCCACTAGTAGTGGGAGGACACTCATAGCAGAAGCTGCAGCTGTGGCAACCTTAGCCAGCTGAAGACAAATGTTCTACATACCAATGAAAGCTTTCTCAAACCAGAAGCATGAGTTTAGAAAAGTCTTTGGTGATACCAAAATCGGGCTTCTTACCCGGGATGCTGCAGACAACAAAGACGCTGCCATTCTGGTGATTACTGCGCAGTATCAGTATTGCTGAGAGACATATTACATCAGCTGCTCACGAGAGATATGCCGCCAGCTATCTGGTTTTTACACAGTGGTGAAATATTTAACAGATTGTTTGGTTACTCCCAAAAGAAGAGTCTATGCAGGTTAGGGAAGCTATAACTGAATTTCAGCTTCCAGAGGCCATCCGATAGTCTGCTGTTGAACCATGGTGCTCATCATGCTGGTTGCTTGCATACTTGGAAAGCTTTCGTGGAGGAGCTTTTTCAGAAAGGGATGAAATTATATACTAGAAGGAGAGCAAACACGGTGCTTTCGATTCGCACTTCATTTCACCGAATTTCAGATTTTTCTCCCTTTCAATGAAGCTATTGTAGGTACACTTTCAGCTGTAATTTACCCCTTGGAAGGAGAAAAACTTAGACCTAGGGTCCAGGCCACACGTATTTTTTAGAACTCGTTACAGACATTCTTTCTCCGATCTCGTAATTTTGGTCTGTAGTTCCCCTAGAGTTGTGAATGCTGCCATTACGAGTCCCTATGCAGGTCGGGCTTATTCTGTCGGAATCTCGACCTTGAGAGCCTGATAAGTTCTTGAAATGTGACTTCAATTATTTTTTAGAATGGATGTTGAAGATCTCACTTGAAAAAAAAAATCAAAGAGAAAAGAAAAAAAAAATTAAATTTTGGAGAGATTGAAAATTTGCACTCGGTCTCATTTATTATGATTTTTCAGTTGTGAAAATAATGGTTTTATCATTATTACTTTTGTCTATGTGGAACAGTTAGGGTAGATAGGTTTTTCCTATTTGTTATATTCCTTGCCCCTGGTTGAAGCGTGAACTGGAGGTATGAGGTGAAGTACGGGACAGCTCGGCGTGGATATCATCTTTGCGATGGGATGAACGGGATGGCGTTGCAGGCGCTGGAGACGGAAGGTCGTAGGGGGCGATGGAGTTCGACTCGGGGTCGCGATGCGAGGCGATGTCCCGTGTGTTGTGTTGTTCTGTGCTGTGTTTCATTTCGGCTGGAGAGTCGTTGCTAGCCGTTTTTCTTGTGTTTGGATCCTCTCAAGTCTGGCTTCTTGATGCGCGCCCATGTCTGGGTTGACGTTGATTTCCGGAGTAGTTTTACTCCAGTGTGCTGTCGATAGTGCGGCTGGATTTGATCACCGGCGCCTATCTTTGTTTCTCTCATGGTGAGACTGGAGTGATGACCAGTGGACCAGGAGAGTCTTCTTGCGGTGATGACAGGTTAGGTTGCCCATACCCATAGTCAGTAGGGCTAGAGCAGGTTAGTGCAGGGACGAGGGCAGGTGGAGTTGTGGCAGTGGTGCCGATTGGTGAGTCAGTCATCACGGAGGAGTTTGGGGGTTCCGTTGAGGACCATGGAGGATTTACGCGGAGTGGGTTGAGGTATCGGCTACCTCATCCTAGCGCATCAGTGGTTGTAGAGGCGTGGAATGTGGCAGATAGCGGATCTTTGGTGGTGATATCATCTAGGGTCCCACACTCGTGGACTGGGGACATGGACGGTATGTACGGGGCCATGAAGGGCCCACGGCGGTACTCTGGTGCAGTGGGCACCATTGAGTTGGATGATTTCATCCATGAGTTTGACACGTGGTGCGATATGCAGTTCTTGCGTAACCCCACGTTGTTTACACCCTTCTTCGCATGGAAGGGGTTGTTTCAGCATCTGGAGAGGCCTCCCATGGATGACTACCATGAGTTTGGGAGAGAGTATGCTGTGGAGATTGACGCATGGAGGCGTCATTGGTCTCCAAAGTATACGTCGATCATCCAGGGTGGTGTTGGTACCAGTGGAGGGGCGAGTGGTAGCATCACCGATGGTACTAGTGGAGCAGGTACCACCAGCGGTGCTGTTGGCGTTGCCAGCACGAGTGGAGAGACTACTGGCGTACCTTCGTTCAGCCCCATTCCTGAGTTCTTCAAGAGGTTGAGGAAGAACTATCAGGGGGTGAGGACGGAGAAGTTGAGGAGTCTCCTGGAGTTTGAGCGGAAGACTGGTGAGAGTCTTCGGGAGGCATACACGCGTATGCGGCGGTTGATCTCAATTACTCACGGTGTAACTGAGGCACAGGCGGTCCAGTATTGGTACAGGATACTGGACAAAGAGCTACGGCGGAGGGTTCGAGATGCTACCCTCTTGAGCGATGCGTCACCGACATTGGCCTATGTGTTTGCTCTTTCTGAGAAGATTGAGCTTAACATAGTGGAGGAGAAAGTGGTGACTTCTTCATTCGCTAGAGACGCAGCTACTACCTCTCGTGTCCCGCAGAGCACGGCACAGTCTAGACCCTTTGGTGGTGGTAGTGGTGGGGGTCGCGGAGTGCAGACACGACACCAGACAGCCGCTAGAGATACAGGGGCACGTGCACTAGTGCCGTCGTTTGCTGGCCAGCAGCAGGGACCAGCATGTTGGACATGTGGAGGGGATCATCGGCGGAGAGATTGTCCCCAGGAGGCCGGAGGTCAGAGTTCACAGGCCAGACCCCAGTCAGCACAGGTGGTGTGTGACCACTGTGGTCGAGCAGATCATACTCGAGATCGATGTTTTGATCTTCATCCAGAGTTGACATCTGGTGGTAGAGGTCGTGGTGGTGATGCTTCTCGAGGCCGAGGTGGCCGTGCTGGTAGAGGTGGTCGAGGTGCCGGTGTAGTTGGACGTCCTGTAGCGAGTGCTACTTCGTCCATAGAGAGCGCGATGGCTGCTCGGATTGAGCAGTTGGAGCAGAGGCTTGCTGCTATGGCGACGTCTGGGGCGAGCACTTCCACCTCTTACGTGGAAGAGTATTTCCCTTATCTAGCGAGTGCAGCACAGGTGGAGGCATCGGTTGCAGTGACTAGAGGTGCAGCTCGAGCTCTAGAGCCACGCGGTGCGACAGGGGAGTTGGATCCTCAGAGGGGTGAGGGTGGGCGTCAGGCCAGACTTCCCCAGTCGTTTTTGTTGTCAGAGGTGGGCAGTACTTCATCTATGAGGCCTGTACCACCTAGTGACCTTAGTGGGAGGACTGAGACATCTACGTCACGTGTGGTGGACACGGACACACCATCTAGTGCAGTGACGCGGATGGCTAGCTCAGTGATGAGATCTCCATTGTTTTCAGCTATGGAGCTGATAGACTCTGGGATCAACTTGGCTCGGGTTTTTCGTGCAGCAGCCACGTTGTGTGAACGTGGGAGTATCACTGCTACGAGTGCCGAGATAGGCGAGACTATTGGTGAGGAGCTATCCTCTACGACTCCATTGAACGATGAGTCGACATGGCAGGCGGCAGCGGCACGGATGGAGTCCTTGCCAGCCCGACCAGCCATTAATCTGGAGAGGGTTGTCCCTGGTGTGTGTATGGTGGACAACCGGAGCGGTGTATTTTGCTTGGTGAGTGCTACAGGGCAGGTGTATGTCCCAGCCAAAGTGTTGCTGGATTCTGGTGCACAGCCTTTGATGTTGGGCAAGATTGCCTGCATTAGTTTGGGAGTTCGGAGGTCCGAGTTGGAGCCTTGTCCGTTCCAAATTCAGACATCACTCGGTAGCACCAGCGACAGGTCTTACAGGATGACCAGAGAGCGCATATCAGTGCAGTTGAGGCATGAACATGCTCAGGATAGCTCGCAGTTTGGAGTTCGAGCGGTGGTTACATCAGCAGAGTCATATGATGTGCTTGTTGGTGGAGCGGTGTTATATCCGATGGGATTTCGGATGGATTATTGGACGGAGACGGCAGCTTATCGCCCTAGTTGGGAGTCCGGTGATGGACGTATGAGTGAGCTGCCTGTGAGGTTCATTTCTCAAGATCGACCTCTTGGATCTTCTCCTGCAGTTTTAGCCTCTATTGCGGGTTTCATTGGAGTGCTCACATGGCTTGATGACTTGTTGGAGGGGAACAGGTCAGCCGAGGATACTCCAGTCTATGAGGAGGTGGAGGAGATGGTGAGTCTCGCAGCGGCAGTGTCATCATTTTTGGATGTTCCAGTTTGGGATTCTTGCCACGCATTACAGCAGGAGGCTGATAGGTTGGTGAAGAAGGCTTGGAGTGAGGCCTCTTTACCAGCAGAGGCAGAGCGAGTCTCAGATGGTCGGCTAGTATGTGGTCTTAGCACCCTATCACCATTAGTCACTACACCTATCGTATGGGAGTATTCCCCAGAGGGTGTTTGTTTGCTAGATCTTTTTGGAGGGATCAACACGGGTTTGGCTGCAGTGTTGCAGTCAGGTATTCTTGTACGTAGATACTTGTACGTGGAGAAGGACGAGACTGCACGTCGGGTTTCTTCACGACATGTTACACAGTTGATGCAGCGTTTTCCTTTGTTGTTGCCGCGATCAGCTGTTTGAGGATACCAGAAGGCGTTGCCTTCAGACATTTCATTGCTGGGGGCGCCAGACCTCGATCGAGTTGGACATATCGATTTGGTGATTGCGGGATGGCCATGTCAGGGGCACACACGCGCTGGGCATGGAGCAGGGTTACATGACCCGAGATCTCGGATGTTTTGGGAGATGCTACGAGTGTTACGTCATCTCCAGGAGCAGCAGACACGTTCTCCCGCATACATTCTAGAGAACGTACCATTGTTGGGTGACATTCGGGCCCAGTTGATGGCGAGTGTCCATGAGGTCAGGGCATGGATTGGATCAGCAGTGTTGTTGGATGCTGCGAGGGTTGGTTCACGTGCTCATCGTGCACGTTTGTGGTGGACCAACCTTGTATCACGAGAGATATCCTGCGTCATGCGTATGATTCTGTGCATCGTGATCCTACTCTCACCGTTGACAGGATCTTGGATGTCTCTCGATACTCTCAGGTGGTGAGAGTGGCGGATAGATCACCCATGGCATTGGTGAACCACGTAGGTCAGCCTCGGATGGCTTTGCCTACGTTGGTCAGTTATCCGGCATCACATGCATATCGTGATGGGGGACCTGGACTACTGTGGGACAGTACCCTACATCAGTTAGTGGAGCCCAACGCTGATGAGAGAAAAGCGTGCGATGGGGTTTCTTACTGGTGTGACCGCGGCTTCTTCAGTTTCAGAGGCATCGCGTCGTCAGGTTTTGGGTCAGGCTATGGACCTGAACTGCTTTACGTGGATTGTGAGCTTGGGTTTGGCTGAGCAACGCCGTTTGCGCGCAGATTTGGTGGTTGTTACACCACTTATTAGCTCATTGCCTACCGGGACGGTAGTGGCAATGGCTGGGGGCGACTTGCGAGATATTCGTCATCCTTGGAGTTCATGGTACGTGACGAGAGGACTTGCGAGAGTAGACGCCCATGCAGTTGGAGATGTTGGTCACGGGGAGGTTGCTACGAAGGAGAGTACAGAGAACCCTCCTTTGGAGGAGGTGTCATAGCAACCAGTGACAGTATCGGCTCCCTCTTGTGGGTCCATGGAGGAGGAGTGGGAGCCATCGATTGGTTCTCAGATCACCGGAGGAGAGAGGCGACGGTTGATACAATTCCTACGTGACTATAGGAGTTGTTTTGCCTTCAGTATGAAGGAGTTGGGTACTTTGTTTGGACCCGACATACGGATAGAGTTGGCTAGTGATACGCCAATCTTCCGCCGTCCCTATCGATATAGTGATATGGAAAGGGACTTGATTAAGAGTCGGACGTTGGAGTTATTGGAGGCTAGGTTAGTGGAGTTGTCACATGGTGAGTATGCTTCAGCCACTGTTATGCCAGCGAAGAAGGATGTACATGGCAACTACACGGATAGGCGGATGTGTGGGGATTACCGTACTATCAATCGGCAGACGAAGGCCGATAAGTATGCCATGCCTACACGTGAGGAGATCTTCGATGTGGTGGGACATGCGAAAATTTTTAGTACTTTTGATCTTCGGGCGGGATACCATCAGTTGCCGATTCGGGAGGAGTACAAGGCCAAGACAACGTTTTGGGGTGTCAACTCCCACGGCAGGGATTGTTTGTATCAGTGGCAATTCTTACCCTTTGGGTTGAAGAATGCACCTGCCGAGTTCCAGAGAGTGATGGACAGGATTCTAGCGGGGCTGGATTTCGTCAGATGTTACATTGATGATATCTTGGTGTTTAGCGACACGGTGGAGCAACACTAGATACATTTGCAGATTGTGCTTGAGCGGTTGAGGGCTCATGGTCTGCGGTTACATCCTAGGAAGTGTAGTTTCTTCCAGGAGAAGGTGGAGTACTTGGGTCATGTGATCTACCCAGGTGGTTTGGGAGTTCAGCAGGCAAAGGTGGAGGCTATCGCACGCATTCCTCGTCCAGCGGATGTGAGTAGAGTTCGTGCATTCATGGGCTTGGCGAACTATTACCAGAGATATGTGAAGGGATTCAGTGCTATAGCGAAGCCTTTGAACCAGTTGTTGAAGTCGGATCAGGAGTGGCAATGGGGAGATGAGCAGGAGAGAGCTTTTGTTGAGCTCAAGGCCAGGTTGGTGGCCGCTCCCATCTTGAGGAGACCTATCAGAGGTCGACCATACCAGTTGCACACTGATTGGAGTATGTTGGGACTTGGAGCGGTGTTGACGCAGTGTGATGATGAGGGCAAGGAGTTTGTGATTGCGTACGCTAGTCGTTCGAACAATGCAGCAGAGTCGCGGTATAGTTCGTACGAGGGAGAGTGTTTGGCAGCGGTGTGGGCTGTGGCACACTTCAGGTGTTACTTGTTTGGTACGCAGTTTACCCTTGTTACCGATCATCAACCGCTCAAGTGGTTAATGGAGTCTGACAAGCTCACAGGGAAGCTTGCACGGTGGGCTCTCATCTTACAGGAGTACGACTTTCAGGTGGTGCATAGGCCTGGAGTTGCGAACCTGGATGTCGACGGTTTGAGTCGGAACCCATGCACTAGCCAGGAGGATGACACTAGAGCTAGGTGGCATGGTGAGGTTGATGAGGAGATGGTGCCCGGTTGGCATGCATCGGCCTTCATGTGTTGGTTTTGTGGAGCCTCTAGCAGTGAGGATCACTTGACATCTTACTCTAGTCAGAGAGTAGATAGTGAGTCTTCAGATCCTGAGGTTGAGGATGGTGGTGTGGACCAGCGGGATGTTCACGATGATGCGTTAGTGTTGGAGTTCCTACGGACCAGTATGGTGCCAGGCACAGTGGGTGCCAAGGAGCGAGATCGTGTTCTCCAGAGGGCGAAGAGATACCGATTGGAGGGAGCACATGTTCTCCGAGTGTGGGAGGACGGTAGGGTACGGGTAGTACCGCATCCAACTGAGAGAGCACGCATTGTGAGGCATGCTCATGAGGAGTTGGGACATTTTGGAGTGAAGCGTACGTACAGCTTACTACTAGGTAAGTATTGGTGGCGTGGTATGCATACGCAGGTGCAGCAGTTGGTATCACGTTGCATGGTTTGTGATCGAGTGAGGACATCGTTCAATGCCCCGACACCAGAGTTACATCCCTTACCTATCATGGGATTGGGTTACCGTTGGAGTTTGGACTTTGCTGGACCACTACCTTTGACTACACGACATCATCGGTATGTGTTGGTGATGGTGGAGCATTTCTCCAAGTGGATTGAGTTGGTGGCATTACCTGACAAGGCGAGTGAGGGAGTAGCATATGCTTTCCTTGACAGGGTGCTTAGTCACTTTGGTGCACCAGCTGAGGTGTTGACCGATCAGGGGACAGAGTTTCAGGGTGAGTTTCAGGTCTTGTGTGACAAGACGCTGATTGATCACCGGACTACTTCCCGAGATCATCCAGAGGCGGATGGTTTGGCTGAGCGGATGGTACAGACGGTGAAGAGAGCGTTGCGCAAGTATGGCCTACAGAAGGGGCATCTTGGGGACTGGGATATTCAGTTACCATGGTTGGCAATGGGATATCGATTCAGTCGTCAAGCATCCTTGGCTTCGTTTTCACCATATTTTCTATTGTACGGCCGAGATCCAGACTTGCCTGCAGCGATTCGTCGTGAGTCTAGCGAGGTGGTGAACCTTGATGATCCAGATATGTGGGTGAGAGTGTGTTCTCAACGTGCAGTGCTCTTTCGGAGAGTTATGCCTGCAGCGTTTAAGAACCTTGCGATTGCTCAGCACCGGGATACGTTGCGGTATGCAACTATTCGAGGAGGAGGTTATCAACCATCGATTCGTAGGTTCCGTGTGGGAGACTACGTCTATCTACAGCAGACTGCACCGACTACGTTGGATGTGACGGCAAGACGCACTATCTTGCGAGTGCGAAAGGTGTTACCTTCTGGAGTTCTCATGTTGGAGGGTCGTGACGGTGTCGTTTGGAAGGATCATGTGCGCAACTGTGCGCCATGCCACCTCCCAAACGTGGATGGTACTATGGACCCAAGCTTGGCGATTGTACGTGCCGGCTTGAGGTGCATGTTATGTGGGTCAACTGATCAGGCGGCCCATATGTTGGTGTTTGATAGGTGTTCTAGGGGATGGCACATGTCGTGCTTGACTCCATCTATCGATGTTGTTCCTACTTGACGGTGGGTTTGTCCTCGATGTACTTCAGAGGGTAGATGACTTGATCTTCACATGTTATGAATTGCAGATAGGCGACTAACGATGGGGCGACATAGCACCCGGCCTACTGGTTCGCGCACCCACGAAGGTGCATAGCATGTAGTTGTAGATAGGGCTACCTGGGAGTCAGAGGGACCTGACCGCCAGCTAGGGGGGCGAGTTGTGATACCTTTGTGTGTGGACACTCTCGTTCCTTGTTTATGTATGTGTGAGTTGTGAGTAGAGCATGGCAGCGATGTATGATGTATGGCGATACCGAGTCGCACGACACATACCCCTATAGAAATTAATCAAGAACGGAGACAAATAACAGGAGGAGCCTTCCTGAATCAGCCCGATGTGTTGCCGGGTGACTATCCGGAAGATACGCGCCCAATGAATACGATCTTCTCGCAATGCTCTCTTGATGAATCCCACCTGCCAAGTCATCATATAGGTTGGTCGAGACGGCCGAAGAATCTGCATCAAAGCTATTGCGATGTTCCGTCTCATTCGGTCACGATACCACACTGTGCGATAACAATTCTATCCAGTGCAGCGATGCTTGAACATGTCGACATAAGCTCTTTCCTCTTCTCTCGTCACTCACACACTCTCACCATCGAATGTTAAATCACCGTCATCACCTACGCACCGACCAAGGACCTTCTTCCAGTCTCAGATTTGCCAGGTATCGGGATTGCCTCGATAGCCCGGTGGCTTCGGAAACTCATTGTTATCCCACTCCTGAATGATCGCATCGCTCATCAAATTCCAACCTCACAACAAGAAATCCATCTTTGTGAGGATCAAATCGTGGCGATAAGCTTGTAGTCCGACTTCGGGCACTCGAAGAGCATGCAATTTCATCAATCGCACCATCGCTCGTTTTCTTCGTTCTCGTCTCCGCGCCTCTATTCCGTGTTGATTGCGCAATGTGTTTGTGGAATGCGAGCGTCGAGATTTCGGCTCCTTGGATACACCCCGCCGTCGCAACGGTTTACCATGCGTGTGAATTGAAGGTGCCGCCATTCAAATTCTTTCCCGTGCGGCACTATCTTTTACGTCCACGGGTGTCCTTCACCGTTCATGTGATCGTGAAGCTCTGAAGTTCTCATTTGTGCATGCTGAGTACCCTCTCCTGAGTACATGTCTAGATACTCAAAGAAGGTAAGTCTTACTTCTTCCTGATCTGTCCCTCCGGATTCGGATCTCGCCACCCTCTTGAGGGCCATCGCTGCATCTGAAGGTCCCTCCAGATTGCTACTACTACCTCCTCTCACACCATAACAAAGCTATTCTATTCTAATCTAATTACTTCTACCCTAAAAGGTTAAAAACGACCTCAATTTTCCAACCTACTATTCTATTTTCGGAAAAACAAAAAAACTTACCTATCACAACGGACAAACTTTACATCCGGAGTTCTTGAACGACATTTTTATGGAGCATAAAGATGTTTTTCTAGATGATCTAGCTGCAAGATTACCACCAAAGAGGAGAATAGATCACAATATTGAGGTGATACTTGGAAGTACAACAACTTACAAAGCTCCATATCGTTTGGCTTCAAACGAATTGGAAGAATGCAAAGCTCAAGTGGATGAGATCTTAAGAAAGGAATTCATTCAACCAAGTGTTTCACCTTATGGAGCTCCAATGCTCTTTGTAAAGAAGAATGATGGATCCATGAGACTATGTATCAATTATCGGGGGTTGAATCAACAAATGGTGAAAAACAAATATCCATTACCTTGTATGAATGATTTGTTTGTTTGAAATTCAAGAAGTAAAGTACTTCATCAAGCTAGATTTGAGAAGAGACTACAATCAAATTCGAATTGTAGATGAAGATGTCCACAAGACATCTTTTTGTACTAGGTATGGTCACATTGAGTATCTAGTGATGCCTTTTGGTCTCACTAATGCACCAGCTACATTCATGGTATCGATGAATGATATCTTTTGCACTTATCTAGATAAATCTGTCATTGTTTTTCTAGATGATATATTGTTGTAAAGCAAAACTTTGAGTGATCATAGAAGTCATTAACGATGTATACTTCAACTTTTGAGAGACAATCAATTGTATACTAAAGCTTCAAAATGTGAATTTGGCAAGTCGGAAGTAGATTACTTTGATCATAGAATTAAAGCCGTAGGAATCCAAGTGATGAATGAGAAGATAGATGTCTCTCATAAATGAACAACACCTGACGATCAAACTGAGTTGAAGACTTTTCTAGGGCTCACTCAATTCTATCGTAGATTTGTGAAAGTTTTTGCTCGCCTACCTCAGACCTTGGTTAAAAGTCAAAAATGGAAATGAGAAATAACTCAAGAGTTAGCTTTTCAAGCATTGAAAGATGCTTTGTTACACGCACCTATCCTCAAGTGGTATGATCATAACCATCATATCAAGTTGGCTACTGACGCATCAGGTATATCAGTAGGTGACATACTTCAACAAGAATGGAAGGATGGATGGCATCCAGTTGCTTTCTATTCTCAAAAGTTGATGGCGGCAAAACAAAATTATCACACAACAAAACGGGAGAAGTTAGTCATTGTGTTGGCAACCAAACATTGGAATCATTACTTGGCTGATAAGAAGTTTGTGGTGAAGACCAATTATAAACCCTTGGTTTATTTGGAAACTCAGAAGCATATGTCTAAACGACAAATTTGATTGGCAGAGTGGCATCAACGCTTCAACATGAAGATTTTGTACGTGGAGGGGAAGAAGCAAATTACAGATTCTCTCACACACATGCCTTGTTTGAATCATGTTGCAGAAGTGAAAATTCAGGCTGATTGGTGGAGCAAGATGACACAAGTCACAAAGGATGATGAAGAGATCACTCGAGCACTACAAACTGGAAGGGCGAAGAAATCTTAAGGTTTGACATTTGACAAACAGCGTATATGGATTCCACAAGATCAACATTTGCGCACAATGATTTTGATCAAAAGTCATGACACAGCCATTGCAGGTCTGCAACCTTCGGGCTGACTTTCACTCAGGTTTAACTCAGATGGCTTTTCGGTAGCTCATCATGATTCTAGAAGACTAGTATTCCGCATCATACTCATAACCTAAACACCATCTCACACAATCTCTCAAAGTATCACTCCAACTCATACACTCATCGACACTCCAAGGTACTGAAAATTCGTCACCCTTTCATATATGAAACAAGTCTCTACATATGAACTTTCCAAACTTGCTTGAGAGGCTCTTACCTACCTCTCTATATATACTACTTGAGAATTTACCATAGTAACAAATGGTAATTTCTATCTAACTTACTTTTACGAAGATAAACCATAGTAAGGTTGACTAGTTATCAATATGTGGCAACATGCCATTGGCCCCCTAAACCTTCTAAATGTTTATCAATCCCTAGATTGAGGTGGCGACATGCCATTTGTGCCTTTCCAACTTCTAGATTTTCCACTTTCCACTAAGTCAACATTAGACTTAGTCTAACCAATGGAATACTCCTTACTTTAGTCAAACCAATCAAAACTAAACATGAAGTTCAAAAGTCTTTTCTCTTGGAATCTAGACTTTTTTACAAGACAAAATAGAAGTGCTCACTCAAATCTTCTAGAACTTCTTTAGTTATTCCGCCAAGTATAGACATTATAGCTAAACTAGCTAGACTTAGTCATAACTAGCTAGATTTAGTCATAACTATCCTAACCATGATTAACTCCTTGGCTAATTCTAGTTTTAATTCACACATGCAATATCTGGTCTTACATTTACCCCCAGACCAAGATTTCACTACGCCCTCGGAGTGAAAGAATCTGATCTTCGATGGAATAATTTCAACTTGTCGTGGTTGACTCGATCGAAGTGACGTACTCCTAACTCCTTGATATCATAAGTAAAGTTTCCCCACATCTTCTCAACTATGAAAGGTCCAAAATACTTAGGAAGAAACTTTTTCCTAGCTCTCTTGTATCTAATTGCATCAAAGAGCATCACCCAATCACCTTCCTTGAACGGCTTCAAGTTCTAGTTTCCACTTCGTTTGTCGTGATACTTCTTCTGCAACTGTTGAGCCCGCTCCACTCGTACCATGGTTAGTGCTCGAGCTTCCTCCAACTCCATCAATTGTTGTTGGCAAGACTTGATGGCTTCTACACCATTTGATTTCTTCAACCTTTGCTGGATTGTCATGAAAGTAGTCAAGTCAAATTGTATTGGGAGCTTTGACTCAACTCCATACATCATCCGAAAAGATGAATATCCGGTAGATGTTTTCCAAGTCGTTCGATACTCCCACAAGATAACATGCAACCTCTTGTCCCAGTTTTGCTTGCTCCCGTCCATGTCTGCATCCTTGGCCAACATCATACAAAGAGTGTAGTTGGTCCGCTCCGCCAACCCATTAGCATTGGGTTTGTAGGAAGTGGTCACTCGAGACTTGATGGAAAAATGATCTAACATTGCTTGGATCATACTTCCCACAAACTCTCCTCCTCTATCCGACACTAACTCCAAAGAACAACCAAATCTGGTTATGATTCTCTCATACAAAAACCTACCAACCTCCTTCTCATTAGTAGATTTTAGTGGCCTAGCCTCTACCCACTTGGTAAGATAATCTGTAGCTATCACAATGAACTTATTTCCCCGAGGAGTAAGATTCAAAGGACCTACAAAATCTATCCCCCATTTTTCAAAAGGACCTAACATTGGAACTGAAATCAAAGGAGGTGTTTTCATGGACTTTTTAGCAAAAGCTTGACACACATCACAACTCTTGCAAAATTCCACACAATCTTTGAAAATACCCTTCCAATGATATCCAGCATCAAGGATCTTGAAGGCTGTTACCTTCTCCGCAAAATGTCCTCCACACACGGCACCTTCGTGAAACTCCTTCATGAGTTGCAATGCTTCGCCTCTTCCAACAGCTCGTCGTAGCAGACCGTCAGCTCTTTGATGAAATAACACCTTCTCAATGATCATATATGAATGACATCTTTTTACCAATGCATTCCTTTCTCTTGAATGCATACCTTGAGGAAATTCTCCTTTGGAAATGAACTCCCAAATCTCCTTGTACTCCTAGACCAAATGGCATTACTCTAAAGGCAAAAGTTCTCCATGGTGTGGTAAAGGTAGTTTTCAATTGATCCTCTGAAGCAATTTGGATTTGGTTATAGCCACTATAACCATCTCCAAAACTATACCACTCATGGCCTGCTACCTCTTCTAAAATCTCATCTATAAAAGTTAAAGTATAGTAGTCCTTCTTTGTGACAGCATTCAACTTCTTGTAATCTACACATACACGTAGTTTACAATTCTTTTTCTTCACTATCACAATAGGAGACACCCATTCCGAATTTTCTACCTCATAGATGAAGCCAGCCTCCCTAAGCTTGTCAATCTCCTCTTTTACCACCACAGCTGTAGGAGGATTGATTCGTCGTTGCTTCTGCCGAATAGGGCGAGCTTTCTCCTTCAACTCAATGTGATGAGTTTCAAGTGTCACATGCTTCAAATCTTTGTAACTAAAGGCAAAGATATGGATATATTTGCGAAATATATCCAAAAATCTTGCCTTCTCCTCCATGGTAACATTTGGACCAAACTTGAGGGTGGAAAGTCTTCGACACACCTCCTCCTCGGTCATCTCCACTTTGTCCGGATCTTTCTTCACCCCCGGTCTAAGAAGCAACTCCATGGCAGCAACCACTTGAACTTGTACATCATCATGTGAAGAGTCGTCTGACGATGTTTCTTGATCAGCAGTTGACATGTCGGTGTCAACTTCTGAAAAACTGCCACTCTCCTCACTCTCAGATTCCCAATATTCGTCGGTTGGTCTATCTGAGTCGGTAAGAGAACTTCCTCCTCCTGTCAAAGGAACCTTCACCCGATGGTTCTTTGGGCCTATCCTCAAATAGCCATTGTACCATCGATCAGTAGTTCTCACCGCCCTCAACCAAGGACGTCCCAACAGCAAATCATAACTAGCTTCCTTGAGTACTTGGAAGGAAAGTAAGGTTTGCACACCTCTCACACTTACCACAACTTTGTCACCCACACCAAGTGGTTTTACCTTCTGTTTGTTGGCCATACCAACAATTATACTTGAAGGTCTGGAAATTCGCATCCCCAACTTCATCAACAATCTTTCAGACATTGCATTACAGCAGAACCGCCATCTACTAGCACGTCTGAAACATCATGCCCATCGATCCTCACTTCGATTTTTGAGGCATGTGTACATACCTCCGAGGTTGCAGCATCCACCACACCAACTCCCACATTAGTCATGTGAGCCTTTCCCTTGGATCTTCGCTTCTTGATCCTTGTGGAGCTAAGGCCTCCTCTCAACTCCTTCCGTATGGCTAGATTTAAAGCAATGACTTGGCCAACTGTGATATTGGCCTTCTGACTTCCTACATCTTCCACCACGTCATACTTAGCTTGAGAAGATGAAATGGAAAAGTCATTCATGCCCAACTTTTTTCTTGGTACTCTTGGTTGACTAACTCCACTTGATCGTGTACTCCGACTTGGCATGTCCTCCATGGAAATTGACTCATCTGCAAATCGAGCACGTTTTTTCTCATGTGCAAGGATATCCACCTTCGACTTTGAGCTCTCTCCTTTCTCAAAGGTGCATTGATGAGGAAATACATCAATGGATGCTACTCCCTTATCCTTGGCTTGTTGTGTGGCCGGTGCATTGTTGTTGTGCCGAACTCCATCATGTTGTCGAGGGTTAGGACAATTTTGCTGAAAATGAGGACCGCCACAAGTAAAACAAGAAACTGCAAAGTTTCCTGGAGGTGGATTTCCTCTTGGAGGATAATTTCCATACCCTCTAGAACTTCCTCCTACATTCTGATTCCTCTTCTCCCACAACTGTACTACATTGATCTTGAGGTCTGCTAGAGTTTCCGTAATAGATTTCAACTCATTTTGCAAATCTACATTAGGATTCACCATTGTGGATGAACTAGCAAGATTTGAACCCATGGATCTTCCTACAACCGGTGGAGTTACTTCTCTAGCCACCAAGCTAGAATCATCATCTTCTAAGCTTTCCTCCATTCTAATAGCAATTCAAATGGCTTCAGCTTTAGAAGAAGGCTTCTCATATCTCACCTTACTTCGAATCTCGGGTCTCAAACCTCCGACAAAGTTCTTCGTGAGCATTGCTCGTATCCCCACCATTGTAGCATCCACTTCGTCTCCACCCTTCCTCAACACCACGTGGAACCTCGACTCTAACTTCTCAGTTCTCTCCACATATGTCCTCATCTTCTCGTTCTCTCCTTGTTTCAAGAAGGTGACCTCACACATCAGCTTTTCATAACTTTCATTGGGAAGAAAGTTTTCGATGAGGCTCTCCGTCAATGTCTCCCAAGTGTCCTCCTCCACATGTTCTCTCTTGTACTCTTGGTACCATTTGAGAGCAGAATCCTCCAAGAAATCCGGCAAAAGCATAGCCCACTCAACCTTCTTCCTTTCATTGTTTCCTATGCAAGCCCTCTTGAAGTCCCTAACAAAGGCTTCTACATCCTCATTTTCCCTCCCATAAAACACCGGAAGCTTCCCCATTTCCAACTAATATTTTTTTTATAATCTTCTTTTTTTCTATTGGAAATTTATATGGGACTCCTTAGTACAATACAAACAACATAAACTCCATCCTTGAGTAATTCATCAAAGGAAACACAAAAGGAATTGGTTGCTCCAAGATAGCCAAAGCTCTCTCCTCCCCTAGGCATACAATGAGTCCTACCCTCATCATCATCTTTTTCATCATCTGAATGATGATCTCCATCTTCAGTTTGAGCTTGAACCCGCTGAGGTCACTTTCTCCGTTTCAGCACTTAGCTTGCCGTCAAACCCTTCCACCAGTGATTCTAGAAGCGCCTTCACTCCGCTGCATTCGTGTCCCGCCTGTAGTCCAATCACTCCGCAATTGTCACAAAATGTTGCACTTTGGGATTCATGTGGCGATGATGGTCCCAAGTGAAGTTTCAAATCTCCCAAGGTCCTCTTGCTCCTTAATCTTCTATCCTTGTTCCGCAGGGAACAATTGACAACCTTATGTCCCTCCTCTCCACAATAAAAGCAATTCTCACGTTTCACTCTTGGGGATTGACTAACTACTCTTTCTTCAAACTCCACCTTGAATTCTCTTGTATTGGAGTCTAAAGACACTATAACATCCAAGCCTTGAGGTACTTTGGATAAATTAACCTTCCAGCCCCCTTGATCACTCATTTTTCCATAAGGTGAAGACCACTCAAAAGGTCTCTCCCAGAAACGTTATCTACTAGGCCAAAACTTCAAATAAAGAAACCCCAAACTTTTGCTATCTTATCCTGATTTTGTACCCCCTAAACTTCAAATCATCATAACTTCGTCTCTAGACGTGATCTCTCAGTAAACTTTTGACTCACACGTAGGTAATCTTCAAATACACACGCGTACGAAGTTTCAAAGCCTAAATTGAAATACACAAAAAGTAATTTACTCTGTACAAACTTTCTAGAGAGCAAACTTTTGGTACCTGTGAAAACCCACTCAACTTCTAACTCTCATATCTTTCTGTTAACACATGATCTGGACCTGAAACAAAAACGTAAATGTTTTCTATCTTCCACTCTAAAATCAATAAAAACTTTGAAAAATACCTTCAAAAATATTTTTTTGGTGTCTAAGATCACTTTTCTCTCAAAAAGACCTATTTACGTGTACAAAACGTACAAAATCACTTCTAAGCTATCAAATGAGACTATTGGATAAACAAAGGGATTTTTGCTCTCAAGCACACTCTCCGCTCTTTCATTCCCCAATGTTAACACCAAGTGATCCCTCATGGATACTTTCTCTCTAGCTAGAAATCGAATCCTAAACATTCCGCCTTCTAGATTGAGGTCCCGGCAACGGAACCAAAAATGCAACCTTCGGGTTGACTCTCACTCAGGTTTACCTCAGATGGCTTTTCGGTAGCTCATCATGATTCTAGAAGACTAGTATTCCGCATCATACTCATAACCTAAACACCATCTCACACAATCTCTCAAAGTATCACTCCAACTCATACACTCATCGACACTCCAAGGTACTGAAAATTTGTCACTCTTTCATATATGAAACAAGTTTCTACATATGAACTCTTCAAACTTGCTTGAGAGGCTCTTCCCTACCTCTCTATATATACTACTTGAGAATTTACCATAGTAACAAATGGTAATTTCTATCTAACTTACTTTTACGAAGATAAACCATAGTAAGGTTGACTAGTTATCAATATGTGGCAACATGCCATTGGCCCCCTAAACCTTCTAAATGTTTACTAATCCCTAGATTGAGGTGGCGACATGCCATTTGTGCCTTTCCAACTTCTAGATTTTCCACTTTCCACTAAGTCAACATTAGACTTAGTCTAACCAATGGAATACTCCTTACTTTAGTCAAACCAATCAAAACTAAACATGAAGTTCAAAAGTATTTTCTCTTGGAATCTAGACTTTTTTACAAGACAAAATAGAAGTGCTCACTCAAATCTTCTAGAACTTCTCTAGTTATTCCGCCAAGTATAGACATTATAACTAAACTAGCTAGACTTAGTCATAACTAGCTAGATTTAGTCATAACTATCCTAACCATGATTAACTCCTTGGCTAATTCTAGTTTTAATTCACACATGCAATATCTGGTCTTACAGGTCATGTGGGAGTAGAGAAAACCATGGAGAGTATACAACGAGTGTACTATTGGCTCAAAATACATAAGAATGTGGAGCTTTATGTTCAAATTTGTGTTGCTTGTCAACAAAACAAGGCAAGTAATCAAAAACCAGCGGGTTTATTACAAGCTTTTCCTATTCCTGAACAGGGGTGGATACATGTCACAATAGATCTTGTATGTGAGTTACCAAAGACTTTGTTAAAACATGATTGTGTGGTGGTTTTTGTGGACAAATTGAGCAAAATAATTCACATCAGGCCAACCACAAAAATGATAACATCTTCAAAACTAGCTCAATTGTATCTAGATGCAGTTTCTATGAATCATGGCTTAAGAAAAGTGTTAATCATAGATAGAGGTACTCACTTCACAAGTTTATTTTGAAAAAATTTGTTTAGTTTTTTCAAAACAAAACTAGCTACGTCAACGGCCTATCATCCTCAAACTGATTGACAAACGGAGAGGGCAAATAGAATTATAGAGGATATGCTACGAGCATTCACATTAGAAGAGCAAGAAGAATTGGACAACCTTTTGCCACTTGTGGAATTTGCATATAACAATTATGTTAATGCATCCACAAAGGAGTATACATTTTTTCTTACGTATGGAGCTCATCTTATAACTCATTCAAGTTTAATGAGTCTTCCAAAAGGAGAGGAGTTTTTGACCAAAGTTGCAGCAGTCAACAAATTTGTGGAGCATTTTCACCGAGGACTACATCAGGCCAAGAAGAAGTTGGTGATAGATCAAAATCGACAAAAACAACATGCCGATGCTCACTGTAGAGAAGTGATTTTTGAGATAGGAGATCATGTTTGGTTATCTACAACAAATTTGTCTCTTGTAGGAACACCAAAGTTGAACCCTAGATTCATTAGTCCATATTTAGTGTTGAAGCGTGTTGATGAACTGTCATATAAGATGGAACTTTCATCACCTATGAAAATACATCTAGTATTTCATGTGTCATGATTGCAAACACATGTACCACAACCAAAACATATCAAAAACTAACCAACACCACCTTCTCTTCCAACCTTGATAGCAGATCATGAGGAGTTTGAGGTATAAAAGATACTCAAGAAACGTATTTGAGATCATAAATATCCCAAAGTATAGAATTTGATTCAATGGAAATGTTATTTATCATATGAATCAACCTCAGAACGAGCTAAAAATTTAGCAAATGCACTTTTGATAGGTCATCAGTTTGAAAGTATGTGCAACAAGGACGTTGCATCTTAAAAGGAGGGAGTTTTGTAACGATCTTTACTTAGTTAGAACTAAAGTAGGGATTACTCTAAATGTTGATATAGATACTTTAGCGGGCACTAGTCGTAGGTGCCACGTCAGCGATCCGCGCACTTGGTAAGTAGAGAGTATGTGTGTTAGTTGATAGTTCCACGTCAGCAATTCGTGTGCTTAGGTAAGGATTGAGTGTGTTAGTTGGGAGCGCAACGTCAACACTCCGTGTGCTTGTTAGGGTTATCCGCCATGTCATCCATCCATTAGAAGTAAGATGGATGATGGAGATAAGATCTTATCTTTTTGTACTTGTTGGTGAGAGCTATATAAGAGAGAGAAGAACAATTGTTGGTATTTCTAATCTTCAGAGTTTACGTTTCTATCTTTGAGTGAACTTCTCTTTAAACCCTAGTGCTACAAGAATGAGTTATAATCCATAAAAGTAAATGGTTCATTACTTTTTCAATTATAAGTATTTTGCCTTACGCAGGGTTTCAATAGATAGAGCTTGGCGTGCTTGTTCCAATGAGCCCAAAAACTTTTGAAACAGATAAGGGGTCACCGAGTTATGGGTGTTGGAAGTGGTTAGTATGGATCAAAGAAGTAACTTTGGCCGTAGCGCCTTCGGACTTAGCGCCTTCGGCCGTAACAACTTCGGCCTTAGACATCTTCAGCCTTTGGACTTTGGCCTTAGATACCCTCGGATTTGAAGAAGAAGGGACTTTGGATTGAAATTTACATTGTGAAGAATAAGAAGGAAGTACTTCGGGACAAATTGGAATTGTCTTAGAAGGAATTTGAGAGAGAATTCAAGCGCGTGGTGGAGCTAGAGCGTCGAGTGAAAGAATTGGGAGCTAGCGGTGCAGCGGCAATTAGGTAGGAAGCTCAATTTATTCATCTTTGATTTGAAGAAGACGGAGGAGAAATTAGAATTAGAAATGTCAACCGTTTTGAGTATGATAGGAGTAGATAGGAACTAAGCGAGCCTGATAACTGCCGGGTCGGCTTCAATAAGTTCCTACAGAAGCCAAACGCGACTCTGCAATTGATATTGGCCCGGGTGGGGGAAGGGGGGGGTAGGGTTTAGGGTTAAAACCTAAACCCTATGCACCATTCAAAACATGTTAATTGGACTCTCTACTTCAGATGCAGTATCTTCGACAAACTTAAGCAATTCGCGCACGGTATGCAAGCTTCCAACGAGCGTTGCGCCCATTGGGAGCTTGCATCTTAGCGAGTGATGTCTCCAGGTGTTAGCTAGGAATAAAGAGGCCCAAGGCTCTACCTCCTAGAGGACTTTTTCATTAGTTGATTTCTCAGTTTTCAGTTTGCATTCCTCCTCGCATTAGTGTATTGTGCGTTTTGTCACTGTGTGCAAATTGCTTTAGTTTGTCAAAGATACTGCATCTTAAGTAGAGAGTCCAATTAATATGTTTTGAATGGTTCATAGTGTAGCTCAAGATTTAAGCAAATCTGTACATTGGAATCTCTGTACAACTGGCTGAGAGTGTAATCTTAGAATATGTTCATGTGTCCAGATGTTATCTAGGAATAAAAAGGCCCAAGGCTCTGCCCCTAGGGAACTTTTTCATTAGTTGATTTCTCAGTTTTAAGTCTGCATTCCTCCTCGCAAAAGTGTACTGTGCCTTTTGACACCGTGCGTGAATTGCTTCAGTTTGTCGAAGATACTGAAGCTCGGTGAGAGTGTAATCTTGGAAAATTCCCCCCCCCCCCCCCCCCCCCCTCCTCCCCCCCAATATCAATTGCAGAGTCGCGTTTGACTTCTGTAGGAACTTATTGACCAAATTTTAGAATTCAAGTGTGATTTCATGCTGCAATGTGCTGCCTTCGGCCTTAAGAATTGTAGTATCTTCTATGAATGACATGTGTCTAAGAAGTAAAACTCTTCAATAGAATGTTGATTCGTGACACTACTTGATTCTCTGGACTTGTTTTTGTCCTCGTGGAATCGGATCTTTACCATTATGCTTCATCTTGGTAATTGTCTTTCATTACAAGAGTCTAACAAAAAAGTCATTATCTGAGCTTCTGCAGTAGATGAAACTATTGAATTCTATTGTTTTCATTTTTACATTACATCTTTTTAATGATAGCTCCACAACTAGGAATAAATTGATATCTATTTGTAGATCTACTTTTATCATAATCATCTTTCCAACTAACTCCACAATATTTAGATTTCATATGATCCAAGTAAATATTTTGAGTGTCCTTTAGGAACCTTAGCACTCTTTTAACACATCTCAAATAAACTGAACAAGTGTATTTTAACAAAGCTCCACAATTTTTGATCTAATACAAACCATAACAAACATCGTTGATCCTTCAACATTTTGATAAAGAAATGGTAGATCCTTGATTATCTGTTTCCTGATTTTGTCTATGTCTTACATGAGTATGCAATTTGTATTCAAAGGCATTGCAACAGGTATTGAGATCTTCCTTTTCTATCTTCAATTTATCTCTTTATAGAGTGCTTTCAATGTACTTGGTCTCGTTGACCCTAATGCATACTCTTTCTTTATGTTACTTTCAATGTAGATCTCTAATAAAAACTTAGCTGGTCATATCAGATACTGAACAAATATAGCGTATAGTGTTTTGTATTGCCTTAATTCTCTTAACCGCAATAGCAGATCTTCTATATTGACTGCAATGTACAGTATACCATCTTTACATTCAAACATGAGTGTGCTCTCTTTGACGCCTTGTTTACTCAGAAAACTACAGTGGAACTTGTCTAAAACAATACAGTACTGTCTGATGCAAAAAAAAACTCCGTAATACAATATCAGCATCCGGTCCCAACTTTGAGCCAATACTTAATTCAATAAAATGCTCTAATCTAATATTCAATAACTTTATGTGGTGCCAAAAATTTTGTAAGTCAATACACCCTACAAAACACAAAATAAAAAGCTATACAATCGTTGCAAACCTCCTTAAACTAGCTGAAAGTCATGAATGCTCTTTTGTGGCATTTGACGGGATCTAAACATCTTGATCTTTTCTTGCATGCGCCTCAACAAGATAAACACTGTATCATCACCGTCGTGTTGGAGCCCGAAAGTCTTAAGAGACTGCAGCATGTTTCTGGCTTCATTAGTCGACACTAGAGCGACTTCTTGACTGCCGTCCAATTCGTTAGCATCATCAGCAAACATACTTCTTTATTTATACAGTGATAAGAATAGGTATACAATGGCACAGTGGAGTGGATGAGCGTGCCTAAATCAATAACCTCTCTTATTTGATAACGACCCCCATCTTTACACTATTGTTTTAGGTAGCAGCTAGTTATACCTCATCCTACTAGATCCTAGAAGCTAAAAAAGTATTTTTTTCAACAGCAATTTGAAAGATTGTAAGCATAAGGTATAGTCACTTAGAGTTTTTTTTGGTGAAATCTCCATTTGAAATAGTTGTACGGAGATATAATAGGTCTATTTTCCAATCATTTTTAACTTCTAAAGCTAATACCATTTTGATTGAGCCATACTTTGCTATTGGAGCATAAGTTTCATGATAAATGATACTTGTTTTAAACTATACCCTTTGGCCATTAATCTCGCCTTGTACGTGAGAATCTCCCTAGTGCCTCCTCTATTTAATTAAGAAAATCCACGTGAATCTAATAATATTTCTTTAAGTGAAACATGTATCATTTTCTATGAAAAATTCTTTGAAATTATGAATCTTTTCTTGTATGGCTTGCTCCCACTTCTTATAATTTAGTCTATCAGCTATTTGAGCATAAAAAGAAGTTTCATCATACTTCAATTTAGATACAGCTTTATCTATTGTAATATCATTCAACATCGAGAAATGGGCAGCCTTTGTCATAATCCCCAAATTTTGTCTTTGAGATTCTAACTTTTTGACCTTCTAGAAACTACTTCTTTAGCTTGTCCAAACTCTTCGATAAGTTCTAATTTTATTCTTTGAGATTTTAATTCTTGAAACCTTCTAGGAAACCTTTTGACGTTTTATTTGCTTTGCATGATCACTCAAATAGACATGACCAAGAGATGAAGCTAAATCTTGATCAAGTATCCGCTTCTTCTGAATTATTCATCTTTCTCTAGTATTTATGATGCTAATTATTACTTTAACTTTTAGACTGAAAAATCTCTGACTTTTTTGGTTTTTTGAAAAACTTATGATTTAGATGATGATATTTCTTTATCATCACCACTACAAGGAATTGGTAATTTAACATGTACTTTAAGAATTAAGGCAATTGTTACAGATTTTTTAATGCTAGATCTTTTATCATTTACCCAAGTCATTTACTCTTCAAAACCTACATCTCTACTCCAAATTTTTCTGTTGGTATGTAGGGTGAACAGAACATACACTTTCAATACTTCTTTATAACCAATGAATATGAATGTTGAACCTTTCATCCTTAATTTTTTCTTTTGCTTCTTGGATATGTTAGCCTAAGCTTGAATTCTCAACATCATAAGATCAGGTTTTTTTATATGTTCTCGCTTAAGCTTATGTGATATCCCTCAACCTTCAAGAAGAGCTCTTGGTTTCAATGTAGTTAGCCATCTTCAAAGCTACTTCATAAAATTGTATCTAGAAACTAGTATGAGCTATCATGCTCATAGCTTTGTCCTTAGGATTCATATTCAATATTTTTGCAACGTTCCTATATGATGTACTACTTCCACCTATCGCATCCATCAAAATCTTCCATATATCATCAGGCTCGTGATTTATGTATTTTGTGACTCCATTTGACATGATTTTTTTTCCTTTCTTGTTTGAGTCCTAACTATGTTTACAAAGACTTTGAATCTTACCAATAACTCATATTTGTGTTTCAGCAAGTAAACAAACCTCTTTTAACCTTTGTCTTTATTGAGATTAAGGTAACACTCTCCACTTTGTATACTTTTTTGTATGCTTTGTATGCACCACCTGTAAGCCATTGGACCACAAATGTCTGAAAGTACGAGTTCCAACGTTTCTCCTTATCTATTTGATGATTTTTTATAAAATATAATATTTTGTGACTTACCGATAGTACGAAGCTCACGTAATTGTAACGATTATCTGGAGAACTTCACACCTTCCATCACTCTTCCAAGATTCTCAATGTTAGGTTCATAAAGATGTCCCCATCTTCTATACCACAACCTCATTGAATGGTCGTATGCAAGGTAAACATGTGCTGATGTTTGGTACTTCACTCCCAATAGCTTAAAAAAGTATCAATCAGGTACTCCATAGCCTATAACTCTTTCATCTTTTTCTATGGTACAAACATGTTTTCAACAATGCACATAAATTCCAGTTTAAGTAGGTTTGCTCATTGATATCAGATCTCTAACTAAATGAAGTTCATACTTGACTTTTTGCACTATTGTAGAGTGATAGTATTCCTTGTTCACTCCTCCAACAAATTGCAAAAAAATTTTCTTTGTTTACCAAGGATTGATGTGTTCCTTCATTTTCATTTTCTACGTAATCCAACATCTTTTTATTACTTGAAGATTCTTCAACAAAAACTGCATTCTCTTCGTTATTTATCCTCAATCTTGAAAGAATTAAAATCACCTTTCTTCTTGCTTTATCACTTTAGGCACAAAAAACTCATATGTTCTTTTTCACCACACTTGTAGCAATTCCAATGTTCTTTGACCTTTGCTGACCGACTTTCTTTATCTGTATACTGCTTGTGAGTAGTAGCCATATCAGCTTCCTTGTCTTCCCTTCACACCTTATAGCAAATGTAACTATCTTGTTGTGCGTATCATTCCATGTTACTTGGTTTCAATTGAAAGCATCAAGAGAAAAAATAAGAGGCTCGAACTTCTGAGGAAAACTACTTAGGTGATGCGCAACCTTAAAATGAGTATGAACGGTTGTGCCTGATGCACAAAACTTTAACAAACAGAGCTTCAACTTGGCCATATGTGCAATTACACTACCAACATCTTCATCTTCAAACTAAAAGTCTTTGTCCATTTCAGCCTAGCATCAGCGAAGATACCAATCTTTGTTACAACTTTCAACATGGCCCAAATATCTCAAGCACATGAGATATCTGCTACCAGGTCCTTGTTGAACTGATCCAAAGTTCTCCTTATTAACCTCTTGGTCTTCATGTGTTGTTAAATGATCTTCTCATTTCAATACACTCCTCAATGTCTGCAAGCTTTTGACAAGAACTTCTAACAGCCATAAAATCTCAAACTCTCTTCAATCTCAATTGCCCATTCCTTGTAATTCTGGGTTTTAAGTTTCATAATCCTATCAAGCTCACCAGCCCAGTGAGGGACCATAACCTTTCGATATTCAGAAGTATACTGAACAAAACTTGATTGGATGGCACATAAGCTGTTACACTAGCTCTCAAGTTACCCTCGGATGTCGTCGTCTCAACAGCATAACTTATTGTAAAAAAATGACTTTCCCTTGGATGTGCAAGGAATATATAAATCTGCGGCTCATACTTGGAGCTACTCTTAAAGAACCTAAAACTTAAGATTAATGGAGGCTGCTAATTTTAAGGTGGCCGCTGATACTAAATTATAGTTTTAAGTAACACATAGAGGAAGAAAAATTTCTTTACACTGCTATTTTCATCATGTATTTATCGTGATGATACTACTGAAATTCAATAGCTAGGTTTCAACAGAATGATTGATTGCTTAATTATCTTCCCCAAGTTCTCGGGTAAGGCTTCACGTTTTTACTGTTTATTGTTTTATCTGGCCTTGTGGTGGTGGTTTAGGAGATTTTGTTTCATACAATCTTTGGTGCTTCTATATCTTAGGAAAAAAAAAGGAGAAAAGGAAACTGTATCAGATATGCGGTATGCACAACGAAGTAGAGAATCGTATGGTAATGCAGTGTGGTACACACTGGGGTTTGATAATAGGAAGAACAGGAAGGCGAAGTCAGTTCCTTCACCAATTTCAGAAACGCTGGGGGTTATCCAGCCTACCAACAGAGGTACTGCTTTACGGATTTACAAATCTGGTCAACTCCAGCATACGATCGAAGTGCTTTTTATGGTAACACTTCGAAAGGCAGTACTGTACATTGTAGCTTCCATCAATTCGAATGCCGGATGAACCCTTCCGACGATTCCCTACAGAAAGAGGCAATTGAAAGCCTTCAGCGTTTGATTGCATGAAGGATGAAGTGAATGAAGTCCAGAGACGTCACGTAAAGTTAGAGGATACACCAATTCGCTAGCAGTAAAAAATATGCACATTTTCAAAACCAGCTGAGAGTAAGGGAATGCGCACACTGAAAAGCAGTGCTGGGAACTTTAATTTCCATTTATAGGATCATTTATCGATACGCTTTACCTTTTCTGTAGCAAGCTGCCAAACATCGCAAATAAAGTCCATATATGGGATTGAGAAGGGATATGTCAGACTGTGCGGACAAGTCTACTCCTGTGGGTGCGTCCTGTTCAAAAAGGTCTATTGTTGCACGAGATCATTGGTCACAGCTTTACATCAATCGGCGGTAAAACATTCCCAGTTCAAAAGCTACATGCTACTTCTACGTCATCCTCTCAATAAGCAGCAAAGTTTATCACGTAGCTAATCTCTACTTCTCATTGACATCTACTTTTTCTTCTCACATCAGAAAGAGTCACAGACCTATATACACCTTAATTATGGCCACACCCCAATGAAGAAAAGCTGTATAATGTTCCACATAGATTGTCATAGCCATGAGTTGTGGATTCACTAAATTACAAGCTTATCACTTGACAGGGCTCGGCTGCAATCTGCCTAATGCCTAATTCATGTATCAAGTTTCTCACTAAAAGCACATAAATGCCGAGTACTTTTGATGCTGTCGTTTAGACATATGAATGTGCTAAGGTAAACTCGTTGAGTTGACGTAGGACAAAACGCACATAGTTGACGCCAGCAACTGATAGTGGTGACTAATGATCTCCCTCTGTTCGTCACGAAATTCAGGCAAGCTCATGCACAGAGTCATCATCTGGTTGTGGTGATCAAGAAGCTTGCACAGTCGATAATTGAAATCTTGCAGACTAATTGATGGAGTCAAAAGCTTAAAGTAATCCAAGTAGATCGATCTCGTTCGGCGAAGAACGTAAGCGGGTACACTTGAAGGGCGGACAAGCATGTGTTTGTAATTTTT
Source organism: Marchantia polymorpha subsp. ruderalis (assembly GCA_037833965.1). Lineage (NCBI taxonomy): Eukaryota > Viridiplantae > Streptophyta > Marchantiopsida > Marchantiales > Marchantiaceae > Marchantia > Marchantia polymorpha. The sequence goes on along the minus strand of AP031352.1, from coordinate 7,926,941 downwards.
CCTACGTCCCCTATGAGAATTGCACTTGTTAGTGCTGAAATGTGACTTTGCAATCGTCATCAGCTTTCCTCCAATATAAGGAGTTCGCCTCGAAGGAACACCCGAGAAGCTGCTCGTCCTTGGTTGTTGACTCAATGTGTGCTTCAAGCTGGAAACCACCGGCTGTCAAATTGCGTAACGAGTCAATCAGTTCAATACTCTTCCTTGAGAGAATATACAGGACAATGCGGACCTTTTCTATGTCACTCATTGTACATGTTCAGCTCAATTTTCCAAATCTCACCACAAGATAAGTGCGAATCCTTACCTGGCCAAGATACAATGCTCTTGGTGATTGCTGTAATCTGAAGATAAACTGAAGAAAAGGCGCGGTTGACTGCTGGCTCGTCAAATCAAATAGTTGTGGAGAATATGTCTTAAAATATGATGCTTGCACCTGAGTATATGGAAGTTGATCCTTAACTCCGACCTGGAAAATACTGCGAAGACACTATCTTAAAGTCCTGCAATGACGTGCCCAGTTCTACCAAAACCCGCATTGAAAAAACGTTCCCTGTCTCTTCAATCCTGGGATCTTTACTAACCAACATTGACTGCAGCACGCTGAGCTTCGCGAGTTTCCTTCTTGTCAGATCTTCACGCCTGTCCTATCGATGACTGCGTGCTAGTGTTCCAAGCTCCCGGCTCTCAACAGAGAAACGACGAGGGCTTAACGCCTCTCACTCGCACTTCATCGGCAATGTTAGCACACAGTACATGTACGTTTAAGACATAAAGCTCAGTGCGGTTTTTGCTCCCTCTGAAATCCATGCTTTGCACCCGTTTCATCGGCACGACACACTGCGTGCACGTTTCAGGTGCGTATCGAAGTGTGCACCACCAAGAACAGTTTTAGTACGCCAAGAATTTGCCCCATGGGGGCGCAAGCAAACATGTCGCTGACTTCTTTCCTACCTCTTCCTCCCTTCACCGGCTCCCACTTCCCCGCCCACTCGGATACTCGAACATTCCTAGTGCTCCTCGGGTGGATGTCGTGTGGTCATTTTGGAGACGCCAACTAGCCTAATATGGGAGCATGCAAGGGCGATGGGCGATGGGTAGGGGGTGGGATGCGGGATCTTCCTTCAGAGTATGGAACGGCAGGTGTAATTAATTGGAGACAGTACGAGTCACTCTGCCAGTACCCAAGGGAGATGCGATCGGGGCCCATGTGTGCCGGGGCATGGGTGTTCTCAGCACGTGGCAGCGGGCCACTCACATCGAGCTACTGCCTCCTGAACATCCACCGTATTCTGATGAAGATCCACGTGAATCTCACGTGTTGCCCGTTGCTCAGCATCTCTTCTCCTCGTTCGTCACCACGTGTGACGTTCTCAGCACTCTACAACAGCGCCTCAACTCCTCTTGCAGCGATCATCGATGCACTTGAAATGCCATCCCGCCGGTGCAGACTTTTGCTTCAGACCGTTAGGTGTCCATACGACGTCACGCTCAGAACGCTTGACTGCCTTGACTTACACGAATGGAAAATTGCCATCGAATCGAATCAATTGAAATGATTTGACCTTGACCTCACCGTCCCCACCTTGTCGCCCAACCTCTACCCGATCCAATCCCGCGACCCGCCTCCTTAATAACGTCCAGATCCAGATTGTATGTACTCGCTTTCCTTCGCACTGTAGACTTAGGACTTCGGCAACTCGCTCGCAAATGTACATGTGACACATTGACGTAAACACATACCAGCCGCATCGGCGGACTCTCAAGTTTAATTAAATGATATGATAAATCAGATCTATCCCACTTGGATTCTTCCTAACTACTTACGATCCACATTTAAAGTAATATCCATGGCAATGCTCTTCGTATATACCAAAATTGCATGAATTCTTGTCATTCATTTTACTTTACTTGTCCAATTTTTCCCTCAGATTATACAAGAAAATTACAACGTGTTAACTACATGTTTTTGAACTATACATTCAAGTTGCGTGAATTGAATGTATGAATGAGTGGTATATATTTGTGTTGTACTATCTTCATATAAAAGATCATGTACAATTAAACGTACTATGTATAAACTTAATTGTCCAGATTACATTTGTAGATTTGATAAGGGTAATATTAAATTTCATAACTACATGTGGATTACAAAAGTGAAATCTCATGTCCATTAACTAGTTAGACATCTAGGTCATCACATGAAATGACTATTGTAAGGTTAAAAGAATAACTTTATGTTTTATATTTGATATCAAATCCAAACTTCATGTGGAACTTAAATTGAAGAAATACATAGATATGTGATTCGTATTTAGTATGGTTATGTTCAGAATAAATACATACATATGTGATTAGTTTTATAATGGTTATGTTGACTCAATCAGAATGACATCTTAAGTATGGATCTATCCCTTTGTAACAAAATGAACAACAAAATTCAGATGTGTTTTAGAAAGCTTTTGCATTTATTTTATATAGCGGTATCTATCCTAGTCTACCTACACATAGTCAAATTAATTCAAGTCCATCAAGACAAGGTATCATTTATGCTAGCTTCCACAAATTGCAACTTGTGAAATAATGTATAATCAAAACTTTGATAATCAACTAGAAAAAAAATATTTGCACAAAGTAGACAAGTTTTATAAGCAATATAAATGTCTTAAAAAATTTGTTTTGACAAAAATTTCCTTATTTCAAGAAGCAAAAATATGTAAGGCCCAACAATCTAGATAGATCAGCATACACGACAATCACAACATCAAAACGTGGTTCAACTTCCACAAGCTACATCCACGGGCAAGAGTAGAAACTTCACTTCACACAGCCTTCATTGCCAAACTCTACTCCTTCTTGCTCATTCTCAAAGTGCAATTTTGAATTGTACATAGTGAATGACTCTTTCTCTCTTCTATACAAGAAGAAATAAGGTGCACATCATAGCTAACCTAACCACAAATAACTTCCGTAATCAAGATTATTGCTAATTGAAATTAATCCAAGATAGAGTTAGTTTAACAAAATACTAAGTATTATGCTTACATAAAAAAAATTTGTTATGTATATATATATATTGTGTCAAATGTTACATACATTTTATAACAAAATTGATTATTTAATATTAATATCAAATCAATTTTTGAATAAAACCATGGTTAACCTAATTTGAGTTAGAATTATATTTAGAGCTAAAGATTTTGCTATTTTATAAATATATAATGACAAGTATTAACTTATTTTGAACAATTTGCAAATTTTTTCAATGAAAATCTTGTTGTTTTTATAAACATAGCCAGAATATGGTAAGCCACGTTCAGATTCAAAATGCAAATTTTTATGTTCATGGAATTTGATATTTGGTAAAATAATTGGTATCAAAGCAAATGTTGGTTGTGGTAGAAGCGATGTTAAGAAAGATGCAAAAAATAATAATCATGAAGTCATATAATTTGAGTAGATACTTGGATCAAAGAACTTTGCAAACAAAATATGGCTACAAAATACAACGTTGTTTGTTGCTACATATATGTGAAGGAAGTCTGCAAAACAAAAAGCGCCACCGTATGCTAGAGTGCAAATCAAAGCATCATTTTTTATATATGTATTAAGATTGCAAAAAAGCTTGCTTGAAAGAGAGCACAACATTGGATTCATCTTTAAATCTCAATATAATTGTCAAAATTTAGTCCACGGCAATTATTTCTTTCAATGAAAGAAGGAAAAAAATGTTAGTGATAGTGCATTGTCAAAGTTTAGGATATATGATGAGAGTGAGAATTTTTGACATTCAAGAATTACTAAGGTTTACAATTGCTTCCATTGGCAGATTATTTAACACATCAAGTTTTTTCATTGCGTGATCATTATTTGAGTAAACATCTCGGAATTTCCTGACTGAATTTCACTGTGTATTTATCACATTCTTATCAATTGCTGTTGAATTGTACAACCACAACATCAACGACAACAGCGCATCTATTTTTTGTTTTCTGCGAGCTTGATTGAAAGTTATTGTGTGTTTTATAACATGCAATGAGCGAACGAGAACAGGGCAGGAGAGAGTCCCGAGTGGCAAGACACTAATCATAAGATCGACGACCAAGCAAAGTGAAGTAGGCCATTGCTCCGGTGTACATTATTGCCAACATACAAAACTCTCAAAACAAAGTCAATGCTTCATCTACCAAGAAAGTTAGTGCCAGTCTAGACAAAAACTCAAACAAATTTTTGAATATGATCAAAATTATCAAGACTAAGTCCTCTAACATTTTGATTGAAGAACAAACACATGTATAGTAGGCAACTAAAGTACATGAAGCACTGTTATCAACAACAAAGGTTCATCATTCTCATTCTATAATATATTTTGATGCACCGGAAGCATGAAGAAATGACCCACACCTCCAACTCCAACATCTATGTCTAATATCAAAATTTTTTAAACATCAATAGCGTCAAAGACTGGAAAATATCAAACATTTTTGGAAATAGGTTTTTCATCAGTACAAACATCACATAGAAAGCAAGAATAAGTACTAATATAACTAGATTGACAAGAAAAAAGTACAAAGGATTGAGTACCGTCAACGATGGTTGTTAATCGTTGGACTATTCTACTCAACATAATATATCACCTTCAATTGAACGTTTTGTTTTAAAAATATTTAATCCGTGATATCAGAGATGAACGAGAATTGTTTGAATAAAAAGTTCTCTTTTTCATGGAAAAAAAATAAGTCTTTATTCAAACAATATCAATTACAACTTCAAGTGTTTGATATAACAAGATGGCAATCACAAAGTCTAAGTAAATATGATACAAAATAGTCAAATATGACGTCCATGATGATTATCTGCTCTAGAATAAAGAAGTGTAGGGCAAGCTGAAGATTTTGGATTTAAACAAGATGCTAAGGTCAAAATCATCCACATACAACAACAATTGTGGAAAAACATCCAATATTTGACAAAGAGTAAAGTCATATTTTATTTGCAACCTTTGATTCTCTGGCAAATAGATGAATATGACAAGTGTATAATATTTTTTAAGTTTTTGAGCAACGTTTTTATTGCAAAGAGCTATAAAATATGTTATATGTCTCCTTAAAGCTGATGAGCTTCAACATCAAAGATTCTGAAACAAAAATCATATATCATATCAATGCATTTGATGATCTTGTAATTGTCTACAAAATTTTAGATAGTAGATCATTGATGAGAGAAAAATTCTTCTTCTTCTAAATTCACCCTCTCATCTTACCAATCATTATTTTTTGTGTTGCTTCATTCTTATAGACATAGAAGCATTTACAATGAAGTTGTAAGTGCTTTGTTGATGAATGACCTACAGTAAGACAATTGTTGAGAGTGATATATAAATGTGGAAAAGACACATTTGTTTGAATGTCACAAAGATGCAACTTCAACTATTTGATTGAACAAGATGACGACCACAAAGTCTCGCATAGACAAAAATGAAAATGTCAAGTACAATGAATGTGGTGACTATTTGCTCTAGGAGAGACAATTCAAAGATAAGGTAAATACTGTAAATATAATCAAAAAGTAAAGCCAAAATTTTCATTTACAACAACAAAGATTGAAAGAATTTTTGTAAACATAGTCATTTTATATTTATAACATTCTGTTTCTAGAACAATTACATGAGTATGATCATTGTACTTTACTATTTGAGTCTCTTGAGCAACAATTTTATCACAAAAGCTGCAAGTGCTATGTAAACTAATGATTTATAATAGAATTTGAAGTTGGTGCTTCCATCAATTTATTTTTTAAACATAGCGCTGAATGTGATTTAAACTTGATCATTTTTAAAAAAGTGAAAAAATGACAACTATGTTAGATTTAAATTTAAACATAAATTAAGAAACAAAAATTGAAAACAACAATGAAATATTGAAAATATTGGAAATGTGACAAGAAGGTCAAGTAAAAAATACTGACATCAAGGATGTTAATGCTAGTCTAATCAATGTGTCTCAAAAATTTTATGCTTATAGTATGCTATGCTCAAAAATGATTTATGATGCTTGAAGATATGAATTTTAAAATTCACAAAAAATGGAGATATTTGCTTGATGGAAATCCATCCAAACGTAAATTGCTTGATGGAACCCATCAACTCAATTTACCTGATGGGACCCCACAGACGGTGTGCCGTCGCTGATTCTAGTAGGTGTTCTAGTATGGATATGTTCTAGGTTGTGTATGTATGTATGGTCTACTTATATGCAGAATCAACAGCCATTCCACATATGTACATGTATTTGTATGCACCTGGAAGGAGGGACACGATGTTACTATCCATCAAAGCTATCAAATCAACAGCCCCAACAATTTTTTTTTCAATTTTGTCCTCGAGAAAATACATCGTAACTGATGTTCAGATGTTCTGCTCATTTGAAATTAACAACTAGTTAGTTCAGCTCTCCTGGTTTTGGAATCCATTGTAGTGTTTCGGAATTCAATCTGATCCAATGGTTTGGAGATCTCGAGTTGAATAGAAGTGGGTGTGTAATAACCCACTAAAGGCTAAAACTGCAATATAGTGGTAGAAAGGTCGAACCCACAGGGACAGAGGAACACACAGGGTATAAAGTGTCACGTTTTAACAGACTATTGATGAGTTTGAATTCTCAGGCGACTGTCACTCCCAGAAATACTGCAAGTGTCCACTCGGAGCGCACTCGGAGGTCGCACAGTGCAGCGTAACACGCACACACACACACACCTGAAACTACAGAAACACAACCCAGAGATCCGTTAGGACCTCTACTTCAAGATTTCAGGGGGAAAGTCTCTCAAGAGTACACTCGGCAAAAGCTGCGGGCAGTGACTTCCAACTCCGGCTTTTACAACACTTCCACTAGCTTGCTGCTAGTGTAGGAAACCCGGTTTGGACTGCCTACTTCGGATCGAAGTCACTCATACGCGGTGAACAACACTCTCAACTCACAAAACGCGCAGAGAACACAGGTCCGCACTGAAGGACTCACAGTGAAACTTTCCAGTAACACAACAACAGTCTATTGAAGAGTTTGAATTCTCAGGCACTTGTCATTCCCAGAAATACTACAGGGGTTACCCTCAAGGCACCTGCTGCAGCGTAACCTGAATTTACAACCAAGGCTTACACGAAGTAGCAAAACTTCACTTTGGCATTCAGGGGAAAAATCCCAAAGGAGTACAATCAGAAAGAAACACTCGAAGGTGTAGGGGCGAAACTGTTCAAGTATCTAACTAGTCACTGGCTCTGAGCATCGGCAGTCACCCGCAGGTGCAGATCCGAACTACTCAAGTCTCTAACCAATGTACTAGCTCTGAACATTCGGCCGAAGGCCTTCAGCTACAAAATGCGGAACGCTAAGTTGTAACTCCTCGTGCGTGGTGACAGAACTCAAGGACACAAACACGCAAAGGAAATGGGTTCCTGATCTGCACTTCTGATGGGAAAGAACCCCAGGCAAAACGCCTGGAACTATTTTATACCTTCTAAGTCCTACCTAACACTACACTGCACTACGCTACACGCCTGCACGGAACCACGCTACACTACACTCCGCGGAACCTGTACTACGTCTCCTGCGCGGCCGACTGCCGCGCACTAACTCCCTACCCTGCCAATCTTCCGCTCGACTGCGCAGTCCCAACCTCTGCAACGCCGCGGACACCTCCCCTTCGAGGGCGGACATGGTATCCTGTGCCTTCGACAGAAAGGCATCGAGCTTCTTTGCTACCTTCCGCCGACTCCTACTGTCGCCTGACAACAACCCGACTGCGCGCAATTCAAACTCACGCAGAGTGAGTTTCTCCTGCGCCTTCACTTCCCAGTGGGCGTAGCCCTTGAGACAGTGGGCGACTCGCCTCGCCGTCTCCACCTTCGTGCGATCCGCCTCCTTCCTGCGATCCTCTTCAATTATCACTAATTGCGATTCGGCTTCAGCACGTTGCGCTCTCAATTCGCCACACTCTGACTGTAACCTGCGGATTAACTCTTCATCCGCCTGCCGTGCGAGCTGACATTGTTCCAACAACCGCGTCTGTCGCACGAGCTCCTCTGACAAAATCCGATTCTGGGCCTGCTCAGAATTGAGTGCTTCCTTGACCTTCACCTGCTCCTTGGTGAGCTCGCCCAGTTTCTCATCCTTCATCTTCTCGGTGTGCTTGTAGAATTTCTGATTAAGCTTGTACTGACCCCACAAGCACGCATGCTTCTCCTTCAATTCCTTCAACTCCTGGTCCACTCTAGCTAATAGCTTGCTGGTGTGGACTTTAGTGCGAGTCCGCCTGCGCACTAACTCGATGTAAGATCTCGGCTGGAGTGGGTCGGCGTATTTATCGACCTTGCGATCCAAGTACCGCAGCAACGGAATCACCTGCTCAGAGAGCGCCGCCGCCGGCGCTCCAACAATTTCCTCCTCCTCCTCCTCGGTGTCTTCTGCTCCTGACATTTCTTCCGTGGAGCCTCCGTCGTCATCATCCGAGTGGAGAATTTCAGTCGCCATTGATTGCGTCGGCGACTGCCCCGAGTGGGGCTGCACGTCGTCGACGTGTGCTGCCTGCGAAGGCACGGCTGCAGCCTCGCTACTCGTCGCCAAAATGTCTAAGGCGGAAGGCGAATGTACCCGTGCGGCATCCCCGTCTCTCGCTTGTTGATTGTCTACCGCATCCTCTCTGCCGCCGTCGTCCGCCGCCGAAGGCGATCGAGCGGAGGGTGACTGCGCGGGGTTTGATTGCGCATCGCGCATCGAAATTTCATCCCGCGGACAGTCACTCCGCTCCTCCGTCTGCTGCTCCCTTGATCGGTCCGTGGGGGCTGTGCCCGGCCCGTGCGCAGGCGCATTTGCCGGCGCCTTGTCCGCCGCAGGCGTAGCGCCGCGGACATCTATCGCCGAAGGCGACATGGCCGGGGGCCGCACGCCCGATGTTCCTTGGCCTATAGGCCCTACCGCCGAAGGCGCATCTATCGGCGGACTTCCCGCCGATGGTGCGGCCTCCGCACGCTCTCTGCTCGTATCTCCTCTGCTCGAAGGCCCTGGCGCCGAAGGCGCAAATTGCGGCGCGTGGTGCGCCGGAGGGTCTGGCCCCGAGGGCCGGTGTCTCGTAGGCGGTTCTTCCGCCGGCTCCTTCCCCTTCCTACGTTGGAACGGGGGTGATTCTTGCCTGTGCACAGGCGGCACGTGTGGAGGCGTCCTGTGCACAGGCGAGCGCCTGTGCACAGGCGGACTGCTCCTTCCCACGCGTAAGCGTAGATCCACGTCCACTTGTGTTCGCCGGTCCGCGGAGGCTCGTCCGTCCGCGGAGGCTCGTCTGTGCGCAAACGGAACATCTGTCCGCATCGCACGTGGTAACTCCGGAGGCCCTTGGCCCGTAGGCGGCCTCTCTCCCGTCGAGGTTGCAGCGTGGCCCGTTGCTCCTGCAGTCGTCCGCGCTTCCTCCTGCCTCTCTGGCGACGCACTTCCTATCTCCGTCGCAATTGTCGCCGTGTCCGCACTGTCGGCTGGTAACACCAGTGTGCGTGCCTTCTGCTTCGGCCGGCTGTATGGCTCGCACAGCGGCCGCGGTCGAATGGGAGCAGAGGGTTCTTGATGCTGCTCCTCTTCAGACTCTTCCCTCCATCGCCGCTTCCGCGGCACTCGTGCTGCAGGAGTGTGTCTCCCTTCGTCCCTCCGTCTTGATGGGGTAGAAGTCGGAGACTCCTCTGCATCAGTGTCGACCTCGTTCTCCCGCACATACTTCCCGGGATGGTCGATGGACAATGGCGGAAAATGTTCAAGCTCCGCCGCTGTCAAACAATTCCGCTGTTGATAAAAATTGATGAGGAAAGGAGAAAGATGGTTTAGAGTTCCCCCCTTCTCTTCAAACGCGTGCTGTCGCATCACCCTGTGCAGGATGCTCGCCCAGTGAATTGGAGTTCCCTCGATGACGCACTCCACAAAAGAGACCTGCCACAATGTGATGTAGCAGGCGCGGTGCGGCTGCAGTAATTGCATCAGCGCCGCGGACAAAGTCCGGCGAAATCGATCCTTGTAATCACGGGTCCTGTACCCATTCTTGGTAGACCTCCCGGTCTTGAACAGCTCCACAAATTGCGCCTCTTCTTGCTTGGTCACCTTGATGCTCTCACTGTCGAAAAGGAGATGCCCTGGCATGCCAGCACATCTTCCCAACGCCTGCGCCCAATCTTGGACTGTCCACCGGTCAACATGCGGACGCAATCCGCGCGAGGGTGGTCCCTGTGGCTCTAGCCACTCGCGCACCATATTCGCACAGATGTAATTCCATCCCCATAGCAAGAAATCGAGCTTTCTTGCTATTAAGCGCTCCTCAAAAGCGCGCAGCCCGTTCTGCGGCAGGCGAAGTGGCACCATCCGCAATCTGCTCGGTCTCGTCATTGCGTTCCTGGGGTTCGCTCGCCCGCTCATTCTACTTCCGCACTGCCCGCGCTTCTTTCTCTCTCGGCAAACTCTAATCGCCCTCAATTCCAAATCACGCGCACTCACTTCTCCCTCAATCAACAAGAAATCTCCTGTGCGACGACGTCGAGAATGTTCCGCAGCCAGCAGATGGATGCGTGCAGCGCGCACAAGAGATTGGAATCGCGAATTCAAGAATGGGACGTTCTCCGCCGCCCGGTCGAAGGTCATGGTCGGCTCTTGCTCGTGAAGAACGTCTCACTTGATGGCCGCGCCGGCTGTACGCTGAAACGGTCTTCGCTCTCACGCGCGGCTTCACGCTCCGCCGTCGTCGATTAAACTCTCACGCTCGAATTGGCGGATTTGAACTCCGCGAGCGTATTACCCTGCGGACATGGGGGCGTAGCGCCGAAGGCGAGTTTTCCGCCTTGCGCGGTACACTTGTTCGTACCGCCCCTCGGCCAATCCCCCTCTACCTTGACGCGTGTGTCCGCATGTCGGACAAAAGTTCAACTCCTGCCTGTGCGCAGGCAGGAGCCTCGGCGGATCCTCCGCCGGTGCGGAACTTCATCCTCCTGTGCACAGGCGTTCGCCTGTGCGCAGGCGAATTCCGTGCGCTACGTCGCGCTGGCGCGGAAGGCGTTGACCGTGGTCAGCCGTCTCCGTCCAGTTTGTCCGTTCCTTGTCTCTTCGTCGGCGCTTCCGCCGCCGCAACTCCGTCCGTCCAAGAGCGCATCCACCCTTCCCGTCCGCATGGTCCGTACCGATTTGATTACTCTGGCGGCTCTTCCGACGTACGCGGCGCCGCGCTGGCGCGGAAGGCGCCGTACACTTTCTACCTCACAAGGCGCATTTCTAGGGCCCAAGGCGGATTTTCCGCCGACGCCGAAGCGCCTGTGCACAGGCGTTCGCCTGTGCGTAGGCGGACTTCGCGCCTCCCCTAACCCTACTTCGCCTGTGCACAGGCGAACGCCTTCGTCCGCGCATAGGACAAAACTTGATTCCCCCTTCCGCGTAGGCGGAATTCGCGTCGGTGGCGAATCCCTTCCGCCGTAGGCGACCGCCTCCGTTTCTTCCAATAGCGATAACTCCCTAAGTCCTCATCCGTTCCAAGCGTTCTTGGGCTCGTTGAAATCAGTGCGTCGAGCTCTTTCCAACGGGATCCTAACTTGGTCAAGGCGCCCGAGGGTTGACCTAATTATGGAGGGTTTCCCTACAGCCGCGGACGCAACCTCCGAAGGCGGGTTTTGCGCCTTGCGCCGTAGAGATCCTAACTGCAGAGCTCGCAGGGAGGGTGGTGCCTGTCCTTACTGCGGCACCCCAAATCCCAGATTCTACAAGATCCCTCGAGAATCCCCGCGATCTTCCGGATTCACTCTGTTTTGATGTACCGAAGGCTATTTACAATGCTGCCAGGGTACAGTTTTCCAAAAATGTTTTAATTTCCTCAAAATTGCCAAAAGTGGGGTACCACAGGGTGCCCAAACCTGAACTATTCAGAAGTCATCGCTCAATCACCACGATCTAGCCAGCATAAAAACTGAACCTTCTCCTTTCTGATGCCAGCAGCAGGCCGAGCTATTTTTCATCTTCCTCACCTTACCGTGTCATTCTTCCCAAGAAAGTGATTTAGCAGGGCCAGACTCTACGCAGCGATGTGATGATCAGCACGTGATATTTCGCAAAACAAAATATCACGCGCCGAAGGTATGTCATGTAGTTTTTGGTGTTTTTCTAAAACTAGCGTTGAGCCTAGGGTTTCAGGTCGTAGGGTATAGGTCAGAGACGGCTCAAAGAACGTCAGTTCTTCCAGTCGAGCCTAGCGCGTTGGGAGCAGTGCCCGTGAGCGTCAGACCTGGAGTCTTTGAGTGTGGAGTGGGTTGGGCTTGACTATGTTTGGGACGGTGACGGTTTTGCCAGTAGGGTAATCGACTGACGGGAATTCCAGGGGAAATCTCCCGTTTATTTCACTCGAAGAACTCCCGACGTTTTTGTGTGTACCAGTTTTACGTTTTGTTCTGCCTCTTCATGTTTTCATCGTGTGTTTCTCCCTTTTGCGGTTTGTTTGTGTGTACCTCTGGGCAATTTCAATAGGTGTCAAAAGTTGAGTGTTTGAGAGAATCGGAGTTTCGAATTGAGAATTTGATGCAAAAAGATGTGTAGATTTGCTGGAAAGCAAGATTTTGCAACAGCGTGTGTTAAATTTGGGGATACTCCACAATTTCAGTTTTTGTGCAGCGTGAGTTTTGAGAGCTGAGTTCGGTTTGTGTCGGTCGGAAGCAATGGCAATTTTTGTGGGAGATTTTCGGTGTATGTGACGGTTTCTACAGTTATGATAGAGTAATTTTTCAAAATCGAAGTGCAGAAAGATTGCGTCATTTCTTCTAGAGGTTTAGGAAGTGAGTGGAAAATTGCAGAGTGCTTCCTCAGTCCATCACCTGCCTCCTCCTTCGACCTTCTGTCGAGGTCGGGGACCGTGCTGTCTCCATTTGGCGACAGCAATTACGTTCAAAGTGAGTTTTCTGAACTGAACACAGGAATTCTTGAAATCTGTCCATCACATGGTAGTCGCATGTCAAAGCATCATTTGAGGTGGTTTTCAATTGGAATTTGACAGTTTCTTTATGAGATTTCTCAAGGGGATTTCTCTGGTTTTTGTCTGCATTGATTCATAATCTTGAGGAATCGTGGCTGCTTGAATCTCTCAAATTCGAGTTGAATTGGACAGGATAAACAAATTCGTTTGTTGATTTGAAGTGGACAGTGCTCTCTGTGTGGGAGTCAAGACAGTTCGGGCAGGTTGCTTCTGGCTGTATAAACATTACAACCAGCCACTATAGTGGGTACATATGGTATTTTCGTTGTTGCGAAGACTGATCTAGTTCCGGGGAAATTTGAAGGAGTATTGAAACTTTGGGAGACTTTCATTCACACCTGATGACTTCTCTACGTCTACCTAAGCTGAGATCTTCACAGAGTACATGACGTTCTCTCCTTTCGCTAATAGCCAAAATTTGGATGTGAGAAGAGTATTGAGTTCAGGTTGAGAAAATGATTCGAAGTTGATGATTCATCTCTTGAATTTCTAGAGTGTAAACAGGACAATCAAAATTTCACTTTCAGTAGTAGATGTTAGTAGAAACTGCCAAACTGCGATTTCAGTTCTGTACCTTGAGGTTCCCCACGGGTATATATGACGATAGGAAAGGCACAAGCCTCTCTTTCACTCAGGGGTGATTTGCTCAAAATTTGTTTGTGGTGCAAGGATGAACTTCAGGGTTATAGCGGCAGCAAGGAGTCGTCGCCCACCATGCTCAGAAATCTCGACCTAGCCCCTAATTTTGGGTGTCACTGAGCATTTTCAAAACTAGGAACTTGACAGATTCTGCGTGTCAATCACATACAGCTCAAAATTGGTAGCTGAGAGTTTCCGTCGGCCATTCGTAGAGGAAGATGATGGGTTTCTAAGGGTACCAAGTTGGAGAAAAAGGTGAAACACTGAAGGGTAGAGGAGATTTACATGCACCAAATCATGGTATCTCTTGCAGATGGAATATTATGGTACCTCTTGCAAAAGTAGAAACTGCTCACGTTGTACTTTCATACATAAACTGGGCTCGGAGAGATTGAGGGCCGAAAAGGTGTGCAGCAAGCCCTCTCAAATGCAGTTTGTGAACCGATTTGAAGTGGGTATGTAAATGATGGAAACTCAACGTGATTTCATCACCACTGGTCATACATAGGTTAGTACAAGAAAAATCTGTTCCATCTTCTGCCGTATCGGGGTACTTCATTGGTGGTCAGTTAGTTCCTGGGCTACATCTAAAGAAATATTTCCATTAAACCAGATCATCACACGATCTGAGGACGGAGAACCGAACCACCCCTGGAACGTGAAACTTTAGACTAGTCAGGGCGGTTCCGCTTCTAGTGTCATTCTTGCTAGAAGGTGGTAACGATTCGGAATAAAAAAGAAAAGGGTTCAGAATTTTCATGAGAAGGCATTTGGCAGGGGGTAAGTTGTAAAGTGGATCTCCAACCTGCCCAAGAAATCTTCACGGAAAACAAATCGTAGATTATTCTATCAATCGGTACAGATCAGATGTGCTCAAAGCTAAAGGGGATGGTAAATACAGTTCCATGCCCATTCTTTTCACATCAGATGGGTGACAACCTCGGAGAGGAGAAAGTCAGTGGAACTAATCACAGATAAGTGGCTATCAAACTCGGCAGGTTAAATCCGTTTCTGAGCTTGTTTTGAGCAAGGTTCAACAAGATGTATTATCTCTTCACAAAGGTGGTTTAAACGTTTCATCTCCTGTGGCCCATCTATACGCTGCTAGAATTGTTTGCAAACCTTGTAATGTACATAGAGGCATGAGTAGGAGATAACTTTTCTTTTGAAACTAGAGGAGGACTTTTCCGCTTCCCTAGTTTTTAAAATTGTGAAAGAGGTAGAGTACAAGGATTTTGTAGTTAAACAAGTTAGCTACCTGAAATGAGTCCTCGATGGAAATCAAGTGGTATATATTTCACTTGACTTTCATGACAAAGTTTCAATAAACTTTGCTGACCATATTGTCAAATCTACAGCAATTTGTCTCTGAGTTCAATCATGCATTGATGACTTAGAAGACTTATCATTGATTAAAGCCTTTCATTAGGAAATGAAGGAAGAAGGATGAACTGGGCAGAGCTGTTCTCTCAGTAGCTCTAAATTGTCAGTAGGACAAGTAGACTTTCTTTCTTAGAACTGTATAGGGAGAAAGGTCCTGAGAGCAATACGATTTTATTTTACTAATGTACTCTTTCAACTTGTATAAAAATAATTCCCTCTCTTTGAAAAAAAAAAAGTGAAAAAAAGGGGGGAAGAGTTAGGGGTTCAGAGTTATAAGAACCTCATCTGAAGAGTCCGGAAATTTGCATCCGGTCTCACTTACCATAGTCTTCAGTTTAAGGTGGAGTGTGACAGTGAAGATTCTCTACGCGACTTGGTGTACGTGATGTCATTGTAAGCGCTGGAGGCGGAAGGTGATAGGAGTGCGATGGAGATCGAATCGGGATTGCGAAGCGATGCGATGTCATGTGTGTGTTGTCTTGTTTTGTGCTGTGTATCTTTTAGACTGGAGAGTCGTTACTAGCTGTTTGTTTGTGTTTGGATCCTCTCTAGTCTTGCTTCTTGGTGCACGCCCGTGTAGGGTGACGCTGATTTCCGGAGTAGTTTTACTCTTGTGTGCTGTCGATAGGGGGTTGGACTTGATCACCGGCCGGCCTATCTATGTTTCTCTCACAGTGAGACTAGAGTGATGACCAGTAGACCCTGAGAGTCTTCTTGCCGTGATGACAGGTTAGGTTACCCATATCCCTTATCTAGCAGGGCTAGAGTAGCTCAGTGCGGCACGACGTCAGGTGCGGATAGGGTTATTGGGTGGAGATCTGGCTGTGGTGCCAGTTGAGGTTTCATCATCACGAAGCAGTCCCGTGGTCCTGTTGAGTACCACGGTGGATTTACGCAGGGTGGGTTGAGGTATCGACTACCCTCACCTATCTCGCCAGTTGTTGCGGAGGAGTATTAGAGTGTTGCAGACACAGAGTCTTCGGTCGTGATATTGTCTGGTGTTCCAACCCCATTGATTTGGGACATGGACGGGATGTACGGAGCCGTAAAGGGACCTCGACGTTACTCTGGTGCAGTGGGCACCATCGAGCTCGATGATTTTATTCATGATTTTGACACGTGGTGTGATATGCAGTTTCTACGTAACCCCACGTTGTTTACACCCTTCTTTGCGTGGAAGGGGTTATTTCAGCATTTGGAGGGGCCTCCCATGGACGATTATCATGAGTTAGGGAGAGAATATGCTGCAGAGATTGATGCATGGAGACGTCATTGGTCTCCAAACTATTTATCCATTACCCAGGGTGGTGTGGGTACCAGTGGAGGTGCGAGTATCGGCATCAGTGGAGGTGTGAGTAGTAGCATCAGCGAGGGTACCAATGGAGCAGTTGGCGCCACTGGTACCAGTGCTAGCAGCGGTACTGTTAGCATTGCTGGTGGCAGCACGAGGGGAGATGCTAGTGGCGTACCTTTGTTTAGCCCTATTCCTGAGTTCTTTTAGAGGTTGAGGAAGAACTATCAGGGGGTGAAGACGGAGAAGTTGAGTAGACTCCAAGAGTTTGAGCGGAAGACTGGTGAGAGTCTTTGTGAGGCATACACTCGTATGCGACGGCTGATCTCAGTTACTCACGGTGTGACTGAGGCACAGGCTGTTTAGTGTTATTATCGGATTCTGGACAGAGAGTTGCGGAGGAGAGTTCGTGATGCTACTCTCATGAGCAACTCATCACCCACATTATCCCATGTTTTTACTCTTTCTGAGAAGATTAAGCTGAACATGGTGGAGGAGAGGGTGATGACGTCTACATTTGCGAGAGACACGACCACTACTTCGCGTATCCCGCATAGTACATCACAGTCTCGCCCCATGGGTGGTGGTAGTGGGAGTCGTGGAGGTCATACATGACATCTTTCAGGTCACAGAGAGTCTAGTGCGCGACCACCACTGCCTACATTTTCATGCCAGCCATAAGGACCATCATGTTGGATATGCGGGGGTGGTCATATGAGGAAGGATTGTCCCCAAGAGAGAGGGGTACAAACTCCACAGGCTAGGCCACAGCCGGCATAGGTGACGAGTGACCATTGTGGTCAAACGGATCATCCTCGAGAACGTTGTTTTGACCTTCATCCGGAGTTGAGATCTGGAGGTAGAGGTCGTGGCGGTGATGCTCCACGAGGCCTCGGTGGTTGAGGTGGCAGAGGCGGTAGAGGTACTAGTGCCATCGAGCGTACCGTAGCGAGTGCTACTTCCGCCACAGAGAGCGCTATGGCTGCTCAGATTAAGCAAAGGCTTGCTGCTATGGCTGGTCTAGGGGCGAGCACTTCCACATCTTACGAGGGAGAGGATTTCTCCTATTTGGCCAGTGCAGCACAGGTTGAGGCATCAGTTGCAGTGATCAGAGGTGCTGCTCGCACTTTAGAGCCACGTGGTGCGACTGTGGAGTTGGATCCTCAAAGGGGTGAGGGTGGACGTCAGTCTAGACTTTCCCAGTCCTTTTTGTTGTCGGAGGTGAGTAGCAGTTCATCTATGAGGCCTGCACCGCCTAGTGACACTGGAGTGAGAACTAAGATTCTTACATCATCTGTTGTGGACGCAGACGTGGCATATAGTGCAGTGATGCGGATGGCCACTTCAGTCTTGCGATCTCCATTGTGTTCAGCCACGTAATGTATGTCCCGGCCAAAGTTTTGCTACATTCTGGTGCACAGCCCTTGATGTTGGGCAAGGTTGCATGCATTAGTTTGGGTATTCGGAGGTCAGAGTTGGAACCTTGTCCATTTCAGATCCAGACATCCCTTGGTGGCGCCAGCGATAGGTCTTACTTTATGACCAGGGAGAGCATAGCGGTGCAGTTGAGGCATGATCACCCTCAAGATAGCTCGCAGTTTGGAGTTCGTGCGGTGGTTACATCAGCAGAGTCATATGATGTGCTTGTTGGTGGAACTGTGTTATATCCGATTGGTTTTTGGATGGACTATTGGACGGAGATAGCTGCCTGTCGTCCTGGTTGGCAATCTGGCGATAAAAGTCTGAGCGAGCTGCCAGTGAGATTTATTTCTCGAGATCGTACTCTTGGATCTTCATTTGCGATCTTAGCATCTGTTGCGGGTTTCAGCGGAGTGCTCACCTGGCCTGAGGACTTGTTAGAGGGGAACATGTCAGCCGATGATACCCCAGTCTGTGAGGATATGGAGGAGGTTGTGAGTTTCGCAGCGATAGTGCCTTCACCCTTAGATGTTTCACTTTGGAGTTCTTGTCAGGCACTACAGCTGGAGGCTGATAGGTTGGTGAAGAAGGCTTGGAGTGAAGCTTCTTCACCAGCAGAGGCAGAGAGAAATTCAGGTGACCGGCTAGTATGTGGTTCTAAGACGCTATCACCATTGGTTACTACACATATTGCATGGGAGTATTCCTAAGAGTGCGTTTGTTTGCTGGATCTTTTTGGTGGCATCAGCACAGGTTTGGCTGCAGTGTTGCAGTCAGGTATTCTCGTGCGGAGATACTTGTATGTGGAGAAGGACAAGACTGCACGTCGAGTCTCTTCACGACATGTTGCACTGTTGATGCAGCGTTTTCCTTCTTTATTGCCGCGATCAGCTGTTTGAGGATATTAGAAGTCCTTACCTTCAGACATTTTGTTGCTGGGGGCGCCGGACCTTGACCGCGTTGGTCATATTGATATGGTGATTGCGGGCTAGCCATGTCAAGGACACACACGCACTCGACATGGGACCGGATTGCATGATCTCGGATGTTTTGAGAGATGATGCGAGTGTTACGTCATCTCCAGGTGCAGCAAACACGTTCTCGAGTATACATTTTGGAGAACATACCATTGTTGGGTGACACTCGGACTCAGTTGATGGCAAGTGTCCATCAGGTCCGAGCATGGATTAAATCAGCAGTATTGTTGGATGCTGGGAGGGTTGAATCACGTGCTCATCGTGCACGTTTATGATGGACTAACCTTTTGCCAGGAGAGATACTGCGTCATGCCTATGATCACGTTTAGTGTGATCCTACACTCACCGTTGACAGTATCTTGGATGTTTCCCGACACTCTAAGGTAGTGAGAGTTGCTGACAGGTCACCTATGGCGTTGGTCAACCTCGGATGGCTTTACCTACATTTGTCAGTTATCCAACATCACATGCATATCGTGATGGTGGACATGGACTACTGTGGGACAGTACAGTACATCAGTTGGTGGAGCCCAACGCTGATGAGAGAGAGCGTGCAATGGGATTTATGACTGGTGTAACCGCAGATGCTACAGTTTTAGAGGCTTCGCGTCGTCAGGTTTTGGATCAAGCTATGGACTTGAACTGCTTGACGTGGATTGTGAGCTTGGATTTGGCGGAGCAACGCCGTTTGCGCGTTGATTTGATGGTTAGTACATCACTTGTTAGCTCATTGCCTACCGGGACGGTATTGGCAATGGCTGGGGCGACAAGCGAGATATTTTTCATCCTTGGAGTTCATGGGACGTGACGAGAGGACTTGCTAGAGTTGCAGCCCATGCAGTTGGAGAGGATTCTCATGTCGAGGTGGCTACAAAGGAGGGTACGGAGAACCCTTCTTTGCAGGATGTAGCGTAGCAACCATTGACAGTGTTGCCTACCTCTAGTGTGTCTGTGGAGGAGTAATGGGAGCCATTGATTGGTTCCCAGATCACAGGAGGAGAGAGTCGACGATTGACACAATTCCTACGAGACTATAGAAGATGTTTTGCCTTCAGTGTGAAGGAGTTGGGTTCCTTGATTGGACCTGGTATACAGATAGAATAGGGTAGTGATACACCAATCTTCCGTCGTCCTTATCGATACAGTGAGATGGAGAAAAATTTGATTCAGAGTAGGACATTGGACCTACTAGAGGCTGGATTAGCGGAGTTATCGCATGGTGAGTATGCGTCAGCCACTGTCATGCCGGTGAAGAAGGATGTAAATGGCAACTACACGGATAGGCGCATGTGTGGAGACTACCGTCCTATCAATCGGCAGACGAAGTCCGATAAGTATGCCATGCCTACACCTGAGTAGATCTTCGATGTGGTGGAACATGCGAGGATATTTAGTACTTTGGATATTCGGGCAGGATACCATCAGTTGCCTATTCGGAAGGAGGACAAGATCAAGACAGTGTTTTGGGGGCGTCAACTCCCACGGCAAGGATTGTTTGTATAAGTGACGATTCTTACCCTTTGGGTTGAAGAATGCACTTGCCGAGTTTCAAAGGGTTATGGATAGAATCCTATCGGGGCTGGATTTTGTCAGATGTTACATTGATGATATCTTGGTGTTTAGTGACATTGTGGAGCAACACCAGATACATTTGCAGATTGTGTTTGAGCGGTTGAGGGCTCATGGTTTGAGCTTACATCCTGGGAAGTGTAAGTTCTTCCAGGAGAAGGTTGAGTACTTGGGTCATGTGATATACCCATGTGGTTTAGGAGTTCACCAAGCAAAGGTGGAGGCTATTGCACGCATCTCTCGTCCCACGTATGTGAGTAGAGTTCGTGCATTCATGGGTTTGGCGAACTACTATCGTAGGTATGTGAAGGGATTCAGTGCGATAGCCAAGCCTTTGAACCAGTTGCTGAAGTCAGATCAGGAGTGGCAATGGAGAGATGAGCAAGAGAGAGCTTTTGTTGAGCTCAAGGCCAGGTTGGTGGCTGCTCTCATCTTGAGAAGACATATCATAGGTCGTCCATACCAGTTGCACACTCATTGAAGTATGTTGGGACTTGAAGCGGTGTTGATGCAGCGTGATGATGAGGGCAAGGAGTTTGTGGTTGCGTACGCTAGTCGTTCGAACAACGCAGCAGAGTCACGGTATAGTTCGTACGAGGGTGAGTGCCTGGCAGCGGTGTGGGCTGTGGCACACTTCAGGTGTTACTTGTTTGGTACGCAATTCACCTTGTTACTGATCATCAGCCGCTCAAGTGGTTGATGGAGTCTGACAAGCTCACAGGGAAGCTTGCACGGTGGGCTCTCATCTTACAAGAGTACGACTTTCAGGTAGTGCATAGACCCGGAGTTGCGAACCTGGATGCCGATGGTTTGAGTCGGAACCCATGCACTAGCGAGGAGGATGACATTGGAGCTAGATGGCATGATGAGGTTGACGAGGAGATGGTGCCTAGTTGGCATGCATCTGCCTTCATGTGTTGGTTACGTGGAAACTCTAGTAGAGAGTATCATCTGACATCTTACTCTAGTTAGAGAATAGATGGTCGATCTTCAGATCTTGAGGTTGAGGATGGTGGTGTGGATCAGCGTGATGTTCACGATGATGCATTGGTGTTGGAGTTCCTACTGATCAGCATGGTGCTAGGCACAATGGGTGCCAAGGACCGAGATCGTGTTCTTCAACGGGCGAAGAGATACCGATTGGAGGGATCACATGTTCTCCGAGTTTGGGAGGACGGTCGGGTACGAGTAGTACCACATCCAGCTCAGAGAGCACGCATTGTGAGGCATGCTCATGAGGAGTTGGGACATTTTGGAGTAACGCGTACATACAAATTACTCATTGGTTAGTTCTGGTGGCGTGGTATGCATACTTAGATATAGCAGTTGGTATCACGTTGCATAGTTTGTGATCGGGTGAGGGCATCGTTCAATGCTCCGACACCAGAGTTACATCCATCACTCATCATGGGATTGGGTTACCGTTGGAGTTTGGACTTTGCTGGACCCCTACCTTTGATTTTACGACATCATCGGTATGTGTTGGTCATGGTAGAGCATTTCTCCAAGTGGATTGAGTTGGTGGCATTACCTGACAAGGCAAGTGAGGGAGTAGCATATGCTTTCCTTGACAGGTTGCTTAGTCACTATGGTGCACCGGCTGAGGTGTTGATCGATCAGGGGACAGAGTTTTAGGGTGAGTTTCAGGTCTTGTGTAACAAGGCGCTAATTGATCACCGGACCACGTAGCGAGATCATCTAGAGGCGTATGAGTTAGCTGAACGTGTTGTACAGACGGTGAAGAGGGCGTTGCGCAAGTATGGCCTCCAGAAAGGTCATCTTGGGGACTGGGATATTCAGTTAGCATGGTTGGCCATGGGATATCGATTCAGTCGGCAGGCATCATTGGCTTCCTTCTCACCATATTTTCTATTGTACGGCCGAGATCTAGACTTGCCAACATCGATTTGTCGTGAGTCTAGCGAGGTGGTGAACCTTGATGACCCGAATATGTGGATGAGAGTATGTTTTCAGCGTGCAGAGCTCTTTCGGAGAGTTATGCCTGCAACTTTTGAGAATCTTGCGATTGCTCAACATAGAGATACATTGCAATTTGCAACTATTCGGGGAGGAGGTTATCGACCATCAATTCGTAGATTCCATGTGGGAGGCTACGTCTATCTACAGCAGACTGCACCGACGACATTGGATGTGACGGCGGAACGCACAATCTTGCAAATGCGGGAGGTGTTACCTTCTGGAGTTCTCTTGTTGAAGGGTCGTGACGCCGTTGTTTGGAAGGATCATGTGCGCAATTGTGCGCCATGCCACCTTCCAAACATAGATGGTACTATGTATCCAAGCTTAGCAATAGTACGTGATGGCTTGAGGTGCATGCTATGTGGGTCCACTGGTCAGGCAGCCCGTATGTTGGTGTGTGATAGGTGTTCTAGGGGATGGCACATGTTGTGCCTGACTCCACCTATTAATGTTATTCCGACTGGACGATGGGTTTGTCTTCGATGTACTTCAGAGTGGTAGATGACTTGATCTTCACATGTTGTGAATTGCAGATAGGCGACTAACGATGGGGCGACATAGCACCTGGCCTACTAGTTCGCGCTTTCACGAAGGTGTATAGCATGTAGTTGTAGATAGGGCTACTTGGGAGTCAGAGGGACCTAACCGCCAGCTAGGGGGGCGAGTTGTGACATTCGGGTGTGTTCTCTCTCGCGCCTTATATGTGTGTATGTGTGCGTATGTGTATGTGAGTAGCATGTCATCGATGTAGGATGTATGGCGATACGTATTCGCACGACAGCTGTCATGTAGTTTTTGATGTTTTTCTAAAAATAGCGTCGAGCCTAGAGTTTCAGGTCGTAGGATATAGGTCAAAGACGGCTCGAAGAACGTCAGTTCTTTGAGTCGAGCCTAGCGCGTTGGGAGCAGTGCCCGTGAGCGTCAGATCTGGAATCTCCGAGTGTGGAGTGGGTTGGGCTTGACTATGTTTGTGACGGTGACGATTTTGCCAGTAGGGTAATCGACTGACAGGAATTCCAGTGGGGAATCTCCCGTTTATTTCAGTTGTGACATTCGAATGTGTTCTATCTCGCACCTTATATGTGTGTATGTGTGCATATGTGTATGTAAGTAGCATGTCAGCGATGTAGGATGTATGGCGATACGTATTCGCACGACAGGTATCACAAAGTGTGACTCACGCACCGTTGTCTGTTCATACTAGAACAATGTGATGTGGATCGTCGGTGAGGTCCCATTAGGTAAATTAAAACTTGATGTATCCCATCAAGTAATTTACGTTTGGATGGGGTCCCATCAAGCAAATATGTCCAAAAAAATGTTGCTGATGATAGACAATATGAATTCTATGATTCAAACAAAAATGTTGGTGATGCTTTAGAATTTAAATTTTACAATTTATGATGAAATGTTGATGACGTATAAATATTAAACATAGATTTTTTATCACATTTGTTACATTACAGATATTTTAAAACTTCTTCAGTATTTTACGCCTTAATTCTTATGATGAATGATGAACCTTGTAAAATTGAAAGTATTGAATTTGACTTGAATCCAAAAAACATTGACTCAAGTCAGATTAATACTTGATATGTGAAAAAATTTGAAATCTCTTGAAATATTACATTTAAAAGATCTAAAAGTAAACTTGAAGAGTTAGCTTAGTGGAGTTGTTTCTTTGGATGAATCTAGTTCATTAAAAGAGAAAAAGATTTTTTTCAAAACTTCCATACCAACAAGTACAAATCTTCACTCACTACAAATGTTGATGAGGTAGATTGATCATTATGTGATTAATGATGTGACATAAGAAAAATCTTCTATACAAATGAATCAAATTGTTTAAGAGTAGTTTTTAATAGCGTAAGTTATGATTGATTGGTTTCAAATATTTGCACCAAAAAATAGAGATCAACTAATATTTTTATTTCATTAGAAGATCATCGAATTGGATTGGTAATGCTCATGTAATGTATGACTTATGTATTGATTCATCAATTTTTGAAAATCTTGATATTGATACTGAGTATGATGAAAACATTGCGTTCATCTTAGAAGAAGTAGAACCTTCTTCTTAAAGAGAAATTTAAATCTTTGTCAATAAGCTTGGAAAAAATGTTGTTGAGTAACAAGAGATGCAATTGTTGATGTATAAGAAGATCATTAAACTACTAGAGCTTTAAAAATCAATATTTGATTGATTGCAAATGTAAATACAAACTAAAAAACAAACTTGTAGATGACGAGAGAGAAATTTTGAAAGTAAAGTTGATGGCTAGAAATTTTGCATTAGAGAGTTGTGAACTACAACAAAGTTTTTTCATTGAATATAAATTATGCTACAATTTTACTTATATGTAGATTTGTTGCAATATTTAATATAGTTATGAATCTGTTGGATATAGTTACATCATCTTGTATGCTAATCTAGAAAAACAAATCTTCATGAGACAACCAATTGAGTTTGAGAAGAAAAGTCAAAAAATTTGATGCATAGTTTGTTAAAATCATTATATGGGTTGAAGCAATCTTTTATGAAGTATTATGTGAGGTTTGATGAATTCACAAGAATTTTCAACCAATGACAAGGTAGGCAGACCAATAATGACAAATCACATATATTCTTATCGCCGTCATTCTTTTGTTTGTGATTATTAAAGAAACTGGTGTTTTCTACTCCAATAAAATAAAAATAATACTCTTTTTGATTGATATGATAATTTCTAATAATCTTACAAACATATTTTATTGTAATATATCAATATCCACATTCAGTTTCATATAATTTCATTGCTAGAAGAATAAAAAAAATATTGTCTTTAACATCCATATTTGAAGACATTGTTTGCTAACTCCAAGTTATCAAATATGTATAATTTTATAATATATATATATATATATATATATAGATATATTATCACACACTTTTATTGAAATGATCATAATCTTATACTCTTTCACTTATAAATTCATTATAATAACTTGCTCTCTTGAACCAAAGACAGATATGCAATAACTCTAATCAAATGCTACACATATAGCATTTTGTATTTACATGAGTTTCGCGCTATTGCAAACACAATAGACTTGATCAATGATATTATAAATAACTAGTCTTACACTCAAAATCAACATCAATTCATGAACGGATTTGCAACATCTGTAGTGTTAATGATTTGTAAAGATGACACTCATACCATCAGAAAAAATAACTGGTACACAAAATCTATAATTTATGCTTGGGAAAACATTGAATAGCCTAAATCTTGCCGAATTAAGAACGTATATGAGACTTTGAAATACAGAGGTATTCCAAATTTATGTAAGAGTGAATTTAAAACTTGATACAAGTGAAGATTGTAAATACCAGTTTATGAGGGAAAAGTGAAAAGCACTTGAACTATCTTTAGATACTACATGATGTCCTATAAGTGATACTAATGTTTCATACCATCAGAGTGCACCTTGAATAATAAACTGAGTTCGGAATTTGTTTAGAGAAAATTTCTGTCTGGACTATTCCCCGAGGTTTTGGGGGCTCGGAAGCCTTCGGACTGTGCAGTGCTCTGATGTTCGAAATGCCGGAGATGCTGTTAAAGGTTGTGGGGTTCGGGAGCTGATTCCTTGATGTCAGAACTGACTGCTGTTCAGGGGAATCTCTAAAGCTGTTTCAACTCGACGATTGTGGAGATTGTCGTCCCAGCTCCGAAGAAGCCCCTCAGTGGCCAAGATGAACTGTGCAGCACAGATATACACCGGGCCAGAAATTTCGAAGTGTAGTTCACTGCCAAACTTCTGGAATTTCAAAATTGGCTGCGGTGTCTCTACACCGGACTGAAGGTGAACGGCATTCACGAAGAAGTTTCAATGGGTCGCAAGCAGAGACGTTTGTGTTTGGGACTTCGTTTTCTGGTGATGATTCCAATCTTCATCGTACTTGCACCCGCTCCTTCCAGTTTCTCATGGTCATCCTATCATGGTAAGCAGTGCACCGGCATTCGCATCGTCCCTTTAGTTTTTCTTGGAATTAGTATGCCAGCCAGAATCTGAGGATTGTTGGTAGAGTCGAATGTTTCCATGTCAATCCTCTATGAAATAAACAAAATTGAAAAGAGCCAAGCAAATTGCTCCTTTGTCTTGACTAGCCTGTACAGTATTTCTACACTTGAAGGGAATGGGGCATTCTGCTTCCTACTTGGGACGTAATGCATCTAATAAAGCTTTCAGCATCACTTATAAGGATCAGCAGCATATTTTTAAAAATATGCTGATCCATATAACTGATTTTGAAAGCTTTGGGAGGAAGTAGTACGTCTATGAACATGTTACGATCGATCAGTAGCGACTTCTTCAGTTGTGGCAGCTCTTGCTGAATTTCTTACATGGCTTACCTCGTGCAGCTATGGTGAACTCCTTGACTGGAGCTACCACGGCAGAAACTATTGCGACAAATGGAGTCATTTGGACTGGTGATTCCAGTTTGCCATGGGCAACTTCTCTGGCAATATCAAGAGGCAGAATTTTGAGTGTTGGATCCCTAAGGGAAGTGCAGGTGTTGATTTTGTCCGACACTTCAGTTTCCTGTTTGATATCACAATGCTTCAAAAGAACGTTGATCCGTCCTTCATATTCGACAATTCCCTCATAATATACTTCAGCATGTCTACGACCCATTTTGAATGTCTTGATATATAGATACTTTTCTTCTATCACTTGAAGAGCAATTACGCTCTCTTTTACATGATTCCTGCTTTGAAATGTTGAATCACGCGAGAAGCAGTATCCCCAAATATAGCCTAGAGCATGGGTTGTTAGCATGTTTGGATAGAGTTGCAGTTGCACTTATATTAGGCGAATGCTCTTTAGATATCATATGAACAGTCACTCAGAGGTAATTAATATCAGTGATAAATATGTGACAATTAATTAATTAATTAATATCAGTGACAAAATAATCAAATATCGATATATACCTTAATTGGAACGGGCAGGTTTTTTGTGCTATCAGCTTATCTAAAGTTCTTTGCACTGATGTCTTCTTCGCCTGCAGAGAAATGCTGGTTCTGAAACTCAGTATGTGGATTTAGGGGGTAAATTTGTCGCTCCAGGATTTGTCGATTCGCATGTGCACTTCATACCCAGTGGAATTAAGGCACGTTAAGTCCCCTACGGTTTCTTTTCAGGCATAACTTCTGCTCTACTACTCTATTGTTTAACAATACAGTAGCGCTGTGAAGATATCCTATAGTTGCAGAAATTATGCATTTTTTATTTCCTATTCTGTTCACTGGTTTGTCTATACTCAAGACTTTCAAGTGTTATAATGTCAATATTAGCTGATTCGGAGTACATCATATACATTATTTTAAAATCTGAAAGCTTATTTGTAGAGCAATTTACTTTGTCATCAGTTCTCTGATACTTTGGTGGTTGTTAGATGAATTATGTGAATATGAGAGACGTGCGAAGCCGCTCGGATTTTGTGGAAAAGGTTGAACTTCTTGCGAAAGGTAAAGGGATTGGATTGCAACAGTGTAATTGGCTTGAAGTTGATGATGTCGACGTTGAGGAAGTAGTGGAAAAACTTTACTCATGTCCTGCTGTAAATGATGCGGGGAGAACGATGAAATGTAAGAAAGCGGTTAGGAAGTTCAATCATGCTAGTAGTTGTTGTCCTGCTGAATTATTCATCTGTCTGATAATTTGGTAGACGGTTGTGTTTCTTAATTCAGTATAATCTTCCTTCTTTGTATGGCCACAGTCTCAAAGGAATATACTATACCTACGAGTAGGGAGATCGGAGACGTGTCGTCCCCACTCCGATATGATTGCATGTATGAGGGTTGTGGAACTTGTCAATTCTTGCAGTGACAAAGAAAGGAAGCTGGATCATCGGAGATAACTGGAACCACCATAACTGGGGTGGTGATCTGCCTCAAGCTTCATGGATCGATAGTGTCACACCTGATAATCCTGTAGGTACACCTCTTCCCTTGAAGTAAATGAAACTTAATATTTGTGTCCTTTAAACTTTTATGTAAGAGTAATGGGTGCTTAGCTTGGGCGATCAGTTCATGACAAATAATACTCACTATCAATACTGAGAAAAGGCAAAAGAAATTTTTTGACACATATTTTTGCAGGTTTGGATGGTTCGTATGGATGGCCACATGGGCTTTGCAAATTCGCGGGCCCTCGCTGAGGCAGGCATAGATACCAATGTTCCAGATCCTGAGGGAGGGATCATCGTTAAAGACAATGAAGGAGGTCTCCTCGTTTGACTTGTAGACACTCGAAAGTTTAATTTCAATTTGTTCTATCTTCTTTCTCATGCAAATTGCTCAATAATTCCAGATGGAGGAGTACTGCACAACAAGTTAGAACTCAAAAGGATTAAACAAGGGTTGTAAACCTAAATCGTTGAAAATAACAATGACTGTCCATCATATTTTACAAGGGTCATGATTTTTGAAAGGATTGATGAGTAGGACATGTATTTCCTGAATATGATTCTCTTTGAGTAAAAAATGCCAGGTCAAGAGTTCATGTCTTAAAAAAAAACAAGTGTTTGTATTACCAGAAGAAAGTAAACATGAAGAATGCTCGGTGTTTGTTACATTCTTTTGGTTGGAAATTGCGTTTTTTTTGTGAAGGTCTAAGCGGAGTTCTTTCGGAGAGTGCTATGGCTTTGATTACCAGGATACTTCCCCAGCCTTCACTTGCAGATCGTCGAGATGGACTTTTGAGAGCCTGCACACATGCATTGAGTAGGGGCATCACCTCAGTTGTTGACTTTGGGGCATACATCCCCGGAGTTCCAGCCGAACAAAGCTGGAATGATCTTAGAGGTTTCAACCCGTCACGGAGCTCAAAATATATCAGTCTGATGCATAAGTTCTCTGATGTTTAGTCCATTGTCTTCACATGTGGAATATTTCGGACTGAGTCAGTAGTGGGCTTATGGAGATTTTGTGTTCTACTGATTTCTAACGAAACAACGCGAGTTGTTTGTAGACGTCGATCTATTCAAGTAGTTCACCCTTATTAACTGCTCTGGTTACTCATCGTGAAGAAGCACTGGCTTATCTCGTCCATTGACTTTTCAGATGTCTATCTTTGGGCTGATTCCAAAGCGAAGCTCTCAGTAAGAGTGTCGGCATTTCTGCCTTTACAAACTTGGGCTCGCCTTGCGGTATGTCGGTTTTCTTACTCACTCCAAGACTTCAAATGTTGTCAGTACGTAGAGGATGCACTAGTACGTATCCTGGAACAGGAGCTATAGTGATTTGAAAGTTGAATCCATTTGTGCTCGCAATTGACGCTGGGAAGCAAGGCCTGGCTCGTACCGAAGCGCTTTGCGCTAAAGTTGTTGCCACTTGTATCATGACTTTTCTGTGCTATTCTCACTGAAACTCTTAACTTGTTATATTGTGTATGATCACAGGGAAGAGTGGCAGAAAAAGGACGTATTTTAAGCCAATGGCTTCGCATTGGAGGAGTGAAGGCATTTGCAGATGGGAGTCTAGGATCCTCCAGCGCTCTTTTTCACGAGGTGGAATATATACTGACCATCAGGGAGAGTTTAATTGCTTTTCAAATTTAAGGTCTTGAGATAGATAGCGTGAACCTTCTCTTTGTTATCGGCTATCGTTTCTATTATAGGGTTTGAGAGATCACTTACGTGCTGAGTGTGGAGTCATATCAGCCTTATGCAGATGATCCTAGCAACCATGGAGTCTTTGTAGTAGATCCAGAGTGGTTATTAAAGGCCATTATTGACGCCGACAAAGCGGGTCTTCAGGTGACTCCATGCTTCCAACTTTCTCTGCTATGATTTCTCTTTTCAATAGAAAGTAAATTCGTGAGTCTTGTAAAACTTGGAAAGATTGCTAATGACAATTTCAAATACCTATCTTAAGTTTTCCTGCTGAACTGTGTGGGCTTTCGGTTTTCTTTCACAGATCGCAGTCCATGTTATTGGTGATGCTGCTGTTGATCACTTGTTGTCTGTTGTTGAGATTATGAATGCTACAAATGGACCTCGAGATCGGCGCTTCAGGGTTAGTGTGTTTGTTGATCTCAGAGGTAGCTGTTAATTTACATTTGAAGTTCCCGAATAGCTTAGCTTTTGAAGCATCTGGCTTTGCAAGGAATTACACAATTTTTTCCTTTCTTTGCAGCTTGAGCATGTCCAGCACATGACCACCGGAGGACCTGCCCGGGTTGCATCGAGTGGCGTCATAGCATCAGTGCAGGCAAGACATCTGTTGTCTGGCTTTCCATGTATGAAAGAGCAACCCCTAATCATGTGGTTAAATAGGGTTGTTACTTAAAAGACAAAAGTCGTGATTATGCATTTTCGTTTATGCCAGTCAACCAACGGCAACGGAAATTCTGCTCTGAGACATGAAAATAATGTTCTACCAAACCTTCCATCTTGAGATGAAAAGTCCGACTAGTCTTATTTCAGGGAAAAACCACACGACAACGCAGACTCTCGCTGTTTCCTCCTACGTTCAACCGTTTCTGCCAGTTCTTATTCTCTTCATACTAGCAACTCTTAGCTCGGGCGCGGAACCTGTGGTCTTCACGTTAGGACAGGCACATGCTGGAGAGGGCAGTTTCTTATATGCTTTTACTTGCTCTTCTGAGAAGTTACATGGCTTGAAACTACATTCATCTTGTGCAAGCTCACTGACCCTGTACTGTCTAAAAAATCTCAGCCGATGCATTTGCTGGACGATGCGATTTACGTTAAGCAAAAACTTGGAGAGGAGCGAGGAGCGAAAGGATCATACCTTTTCAACTCTCTGCTCACAAATGGAACAATACTTGCGTTGGGTTCAGATTGGAATGTAGGTGTCGACGTATGGTTTTGTTAAGTTGTTGCCAAATCTTGTCTGCTTCTCTGTACGTGGAATTGCGTCACCAGAGGGGACTTCGCAAGATTGAATGTACTGGTGATGCAATACATCATAGATGTAAAGTCGATATGTTCATTTTTCCAATCTATGAATTAACAGAAAGTTTAATCTTCAGTTTTTTTTTTTTTCGAATATAGGAATGGCTTATTCGTTCGTGTGGTGTCTCTAGGTTGCACCTCTTGACGCCCTAGGGGGAATACAGGCAGCTGTGAGGAGAATTCCGAAAGGATGGACTGTACCTTTTATTGACTCAGAGATAATACCTGTGGAAGCTGCTTTGAAAGGGTGGGTTGACTATGGCCACTGAAAGTCTTCTGGACATAGAAAATTGTTTTCTTGTGAAATTTGACTTATGTTTACTTGACATCTACCTGGACGTGTGGCTGCTTGGTTCCACTTTGAATGTGCCAGGTACACAGTTAATGCTGCACATGCCGCCTTCATGGATGAAGATGTGGGCTCGTTGGCCGTGGGAAAGCTTGCTGATTTCGTAGTTTTATCTGAAAATCTGCTGATGTCGACCGCTGAAACGATGCCCAAGGTAATGGCTACTTATGTTGGTGGTGTACAAGTTTACGCCAGAGACGACTTGGCAGATTCTTAGCACCGAGGTTAGGTAGAGAGTAGGTGTTTAGTTAGTGTTTGTCGTGTGTTATTCTAATTCACTTTAAACACACTCTTTTGCTCGTCTTATTGGACGGTTTCATCGAAGTAAAGAATTATCTGATTCGATTCAAAGCAGCTCAGTAGTTAGTGTGTCATCCTTCACCTGAACTGATGAATTCCGCTCAGAATTCTACCCTACTTAAGGAGATAACAGGGCTAGTTGTTGCTCGATTGCGTTCTTATATATCTTTATTTTGGATAAGTATCTGAAAAGATGAAAAGCAATGAAGGAGAAGATGCCACTGAGGTCCGCTAAGTGCTAAGTAATTTGAACCTAGAAGCCCTGTGGGATATTGATGGCTTTGTTTTCTGTACCAGTGTGAAGGGGAGACATGCATGAATTGACTGGGTACAGTACCCAGGTGTTTACTGACACGTAGAAACGCAGCGAATAGCGCAACACCTTGTATAGTAACCTAAAAACAGCGAACATAGCTTCAAACGCGCCGAGTCCAGGAACATGCCCCGATTTAATGGGAAAATAGCACTCTTCGCGGTTGTCTATCAATTTTGACAAACCTGACGTGAGCAGTTTTGGCTCCAATGGAGATCAATGCAGACGCCATTCCACGATTGAGGGAAAAAACGCGCAGACAATAATCTTCCAGATGGCTTCAGAGGAGGACTCTTTCAAACCACATTACATTTGCCGGACTCGTGACTGGGCCCTGAGGAAGCTAGAATCTTGATTATACCTTGAAGAGCTGGAAGAGTCCTGCAGCTCGAAACCTCGAAGCCGTCTAGTTTCCAGACGAACACAGGGTGACAGACAAGTGATAACTCTGGAAGTAAACCGAGAGTCCAAGACCTGCACCAAATGCACCGCTGATTGGCCCAAGCGATCGACTGTCAGTGGCCACGAAGCACAAAAGTCCAAATACACTATTCGCTCCCAGATTCTTGGAAAAGTGAGGGGCAACGCTAGGCCTCGGCGGAAGTTGGCTTCGACCAATAACTGTGAGGCTAAACCGAGAAAAGGCGGTCGAGTGGGGGAAGTGGGCGAATAATAATAGCGGTGACAGTTTACAGTGGTGGAGACTGGGAGATATTACGGTGGCAAAGAAATGAACGAACGAGAAGAGAGGAGAAAGAGAAAGAGAAGACAACCCTAACCCTAAAGAAGACGAGCATTGGGAGAATGGGACTGTCGCCCTAAACCTCCACTGTGGTGCGCATCTTCTCTCACTCGGGTTTTCATTTCACGGGTCATCTGCTAGAGCCGCTGCAACTTCCACTTTCTTTGCAGAAGAAAGTGTCAGCTGCGGTGGTGCTCAGCATTGTCACAGCTTGCGAAGGTCGCTGCCTGGCTTGCAGGAACGAGGTCGCGCCTTTGAGGAGATCGACGTCTTGCTGAACTTTGTTGGCTGGATGTTGCTGATTTGTTAGATTTCAATTGTATTCGATAACTAAATCGTCCGGACACCTGATCGCTTATCCTGATGCCGGGAGTTGAGGGCCCAGTAGAGGCCATGTCGAAGGCTGATCCCATCAAAAAGGTGAAGAAGCTGAAATCTGCAGACAAAGTTGTAGCTCCTTCTCCGTCTCCCTCCGCGTCTGATTCCGAAAAGAAAAAAAAGAAAAAGGAGAAGAAGGAACAGCTGAATGGAACGTCTCCACCTAGCCCCATGGTAGTCGAGAACGGAGTGCACGCGAATGGGGCCTCTGAGGACAAGAGTTTAAAGAGGAAGAAGAACAAGGTGCTGTCCGACGAGGAGAAGGGTTCCAAAAAGCTGAAGGTTGGAGGAAACAGCGAGGATGGTGCGGCAGAAGGCGCAGTAGATCCTCTTGCGGTGACGAATTTCAGGATTTCGAAGTCCTTGAGAGATAAATTAAAGTCGAAAGGAATCGAGGCTCTCTTCCCAATTCAGGCTCAAACTTTTGATGATGTATTCGATGGCAAGGATCTAGTTGGTCGTGCACGCACTGGTCAGGGAAAAACACTTGCATTTGTGCTTCCAATTCTGGAGTCTCTCACCAATAACGCCGAATTCAAAGCAAACAAGAGGGCTTACGGGAGGTCACCCAGTGTCATTGTGCTGACTCCCACACGCGAGCTAGCCAAGCAGGTAGACACTTTTGGTTTAGATGCCGTAATTCCATTACGGGCGTTATCGACATGTAGTGGCTGCCACGCTATTGGATGTATGTGATTTCTGCTTAGTTGTCTCGTTGGAGCTCGCAACTAGTTTATGCCGTTTTGGACCTTCTTATCTTTGCAAGCTGACTGAAGTCTCAAATGATCTTCCCAGGTGCACTCTGACTTCGAGTTCTACGGTCAGTCTGTCGGTTTGACCACAGTCTGTGTATACGGTGGCGCACCGTACCCTCCTCAGGAGAATGCGTTGCGCAGGGGTGTAGATGTGGTTGTGGGCACTCCCGGACGAATCAAGGTAATTTTCAACTCGTAGTTCATATCAAGGATTCTACATGATGTTGGCTTTTGTTAGTGTTTTGATCTTGATTTGTGGGTGCAGTACAGATACTTCCATTTTGAACGTACTGTTCTTTGTAGTACTGACTTCTGGTTGTCGTGGAATGTAGGACCATTTTAACAGGGGATCCTTGAACTTGAAGACATTGAAATTCCGTGTTCTCGATGAAGCTGATGAGATGTTGAACATGGGATTCGTAGATGACGTGGAGACTATTCTCGGTACTCCCCGTTGGGTCTCGTCGTAAAATTCAGCTCTTACCAGTCTTGGATTGCTGTACATTCAGCTGAAGACGCACAGGATATAAACTTTGTTGTTAAACTTGCGTTTTTCTCTCGTATTTGCCATTTTAATTTTATCCAAATTCCTCCTTTATTAATGTTTGGTCGCAGCTTATGTCGTGTCATAACGAGACGCCTGAATTTTGTTTTACAGGGGGTGTTGAAGACGCTACTACTGTTCAGACATTGCTATTTAGCGCAACCATGCCGGAATGGGTGAAGCAGGTTAGTTTCTGTCGGTCAGCAACCCTACACGTCTTTCATTTGATTTGTTTCCGTTATGTGCCTTCATTATAAATTGAATGACAAGCATCTAACAGGAAATATTAGTGTTCCACTCAAATGGCTTTGAATTATATCTTATTGTTGTTAACTGTCCAACTTTGGCAGATTGCGTCGAGATTCTTGAAGCCAGGCAAGACAACTGTCGATCTTGTTGGAGATGAGAAGATGAAGGCAAGCGCTGCAGTGAAGCATTTATTGATGCCCTGTGTTTACTTCGCAAGAGCTCAGGTGGTTGCGGACATTATCAGTTGTTATGGAAGGTAACAATTACGCTGACTTCACTTATGTCCGATGTGGATGACGTTGATTGTGCACAAAGTTTTATCACGCCAGACAAGAAACTAAACTGAGGATGTTTTACTGGCAGTGGTGGGCGTTGCATCGTTTTCACGGAAACCAAGAATGACGCATCCGAGTTAGCAGGTGCTCTCAGTCATGGAGTCGCCCGGGCACTTCACGGGGACATATCTCAAGCTGTTCGTGAGGTTGATACTGTTTCCGGCATCACACTCTTTCTTCCTTCTTGCCTGATGTCTAATATCTTTCTCGCTGATGTGAAGACGCAACAAAACTGCTCTGGTGATTTGGTTCTATTTCGAAGTGGTCTGTTTCAAGTCATGAGTTACGTGGAACCTGGTGTAACGCTTGACGGCTGTACTGACGTTGTAACTTTCTCTTTCAGCAAACACTGGCCGCTTTCCGTTCTGCGAAGTTCACTGTGTTGGTTGCGACTGATGTGGCTGCACGAGGACTGGATATTAACGACGTCCAGCTTGTAGTTCAGGTACCATTCCTCACGGATTGTTACGCATCACTGAGGCTTTACTAGGGCCTTGGAGTCTTCAATATTTTGTTTTCTCTTCAACTGAAAGACCGTGGATGTTGCAGTGCGAGCCCCCTCGAGATGCAGAAACTTACATCCATCGATCAGGCCGTACAGGAAGAGCAGGTGAGTGTTTCTGGCATTCAAAACTCTGCCTACAATGCACGCAAGTGGTCAACACTGCAACTATATTTGACCTGTGGGCATGTTTGCTACCGATGGAAGAAAGGACTGCGGTGCGAGATAGGGTGGAGTTGTGCTGCTTATTTCTGTCTACATTAGTAACTATTGGTCATTTCTTTTGGAAACTTAGGAAAATTGGGAATCTCTGTGATGCTCTACGATCGGAAGAAGGAGTATATGATTGCTCAAATTGAGAGAAAAGCTGGGTTCAAGTTTGAACGCATCGCTGCACCTCAACCGGCTGACATAGCGAAAGCATCAGCTACGAGTTCAATTGACAGTATTCGAGAAGTGTCAGACAGGTATTTGACGCATGTTTGTGAGTAGTATTTGAAGTTTTGTAACAGAGGACTTTCGGCGGACATTTGTTTCTCGATTCTGTAGTCTTCTGGTGTCGGCCGAAAAATCGAATGTCATCTTAAGTCGTAACCATTATTGACTTTATGCTGGTTTCTATTCGCAGTGTACTTCCTCTGTTCAGAGTAGCTGCTCAAGAGCTCTTGGACTCCAGTGGCCTAACTGCCGTCGATGTCATCGCCAAGGCCCTCGCCAAAATTTCTGTAAGTATGGGACATGATTGTAGTTTTAGACTAGACGAATGTAGTTATTGATTTGGGGATTGATCCTCACATCTCTCCTTGATCAGGGACACACTGATGTCAAGAGGCGATCCTTGTTTACATCTACGGACGACGCAACAACCCTTTATCTTCAAGCGGGATCGACGATATATTCTCCGACGTATGTTCCTTTACTTTGTGGTGCATAAAGTTGTGCAATCGGTGATCATACTGTATATCTTCATGCTTCCCCAGTGGTGGAGTGTGTGATGTGATAATTTTTTTGTTAATATATTTGCGATCACAATTTTCTCCTGCTTGCGAACTGGATGTTGTTGAGTTAACGCATTGCGGTCGGTTTGGATATTCCAGATATGCCTTCAACTGCCTTAGGAAATTCCTCTCAGAAGAGTCGATAGCAGAAGTGAGGCGAATGCAGCTCACTGCTGACGGGAAAGGAGCTGTTTTTGACGTGCCACCGAAGCTCGTCGATGAAATTGTTTCAGGTAAGTCGAGTATCGATAAGCGGCATCTTGATATGACCGTAAGGTTTGGAAGAAGCCAGTGCTTTTATTGTTGGATTTAATTTTTCTTGTACCATATATCGTTGTTAAGTGCGTCGAGTATGATGTATGGCCGTGGTCATTATATATAGGTGCCGGCGATGAAAACGGTTTCACAATTGAAGTGTGCGAGAAGCTACCTGAACTTGTAGCCCGTCCCGAAAGCAATAACCAGTCCCGGTAAGTGTAGTTACTGAGATCTGGTCTGATATAAAATGCAAGGGATCCTTAGGTTGAAGTTGATGTTGTTTGCGCAAAACTGTACGGTGTTTCGAGGAGTGGATTATAAGACCTAATTGCTCGGTCTGTTGTCAATCAGTGGCTACGGCGGCAGAGGTGGGTATGGCGGAAGAGGAGGAGGATATGGAGGTGGAAGAGGTCGAGGTGGAGGTGGACAACGGAGACAGTGGTAGTTCTGTTTGTGGATCGTACGTCATTCGATTCTATTCTTTCACCTTCCAAGGTTCTGGAGGGAAGAGATTTTGCACATGTCAAGAGGTGTAACATATATGGCGGCATCATTTTCTCTCAACTGCGTCGTAGTACACGGTTAGTGTCGGAGATTATCGCTTGACATCTAACTAGGATAATCGTTCTGGACGCTCTTCAGAATGTGAAGTTTTATATAAGTCAGAGCATCTGGAATTTTCTCATTTTTCCTCCACCAACTAAATTAGTTGGAAGTGTTTGTCATGATATTTAGTACTGGTTGTCCTGTCCTAGGTTTTAGTCTGGCCGTTGACCAGGGGTTTTACAAATTTTTTATTGAGGACAAGCCACATGAAACGAGGTAAATTATTGACCGCTTCCCACACGGAACGTTTGTCATGAGGATTGTATCGAAGTTTCCTCTCGATTTGCACAAAACATCTCCGGTGTTTTCTTCATATCGTAAGCAGTATCAGGGGAGTCTATCAACACGTCGTGTTGAGACTCATCAATATTAGGTGATGTTATACTATTTCTTATTGTGTCTTGGTTGAATAACTCAAGCACAACAGAATCGAACTTTAATGCTAGTGAAGACTCCGGATTGTAGACAGAAAGGTATGATGTATGGAATATGGCTCCCC
This sequence comes from Marchantia polymorpha subsp. ruderalis, assembly GCA_037833965.1. Taxonomy (NCBI): domain Eukaryota; kingdom Viridiplantae; phylum Streptophyta; class Marchantiopsida; order Marchantiales; family Marchantiaceae; genus Marchantia; species Marchantia polymorpha. Next base: position 7,888,855 of record AP031352.1, on the reverse strand, counting down.
TACTGCAAGGATTATTGAAAACATGAGTATGACTTGAAAACTGGTATGAATGAGTGAATGTAAATCCAAATATACATGTCGAGCCAAAAGTCGAGTGGTACGGGGGATGAGTGACTAAAATAGTATCGAAGTAATATTTTCGTCAACTAGTATACTGGGTCAGATACGTACATTTGTTGTAATAACACATGTTCCCTGATTTCATGTCGAAGGCTACGAGGGTAGTAAAATATTTAGTGGAGAGAATGTACTGCTATGAGCCATATGGGAGAGTAAGTACACTCTTCGTGCAACATTGATATGCTGGACAATCAAAATCAGTCAACCGTTTAACGTTCTATTACATATTGCGAGTGTACAGATTCATCGGGATAAGTGTGTGGATTGTATGTGTTAAGGAATGGAAGTGATGAGTTGTAACTCATCACTCCCGATATTCTCATGGCACACCAGAGTAGTCTACAGATATTCGAATCAAACCGTCATCCTGTAGATATTTGCAGGCAATGGATCTAAATTCCTAGCAAACTTAATCACAATAGTTAATATTGACCTAATTACAAGAGAAGATTGCTGAGAAGTTTACATTAACATCTTATAAAATCTTCAACCAAAATTACGTTGCGATCATTAATTAGAGAGAGGCTGAAGGACCCTTCAATACATGATACAGTTCAAAAAGTGTATGAGATAAAATGATACTGAATGTCATCTGCTATATCAACCAGTCTGTCACCTGTGTACTTGGTACGAGTGTCGACAGTTCTCTTTGCCAAGTTGACCATACTTGTCCGCTGGGGAGAAATTTTCATTGGCTCACAAGTGAAGGAGTACTTCTCTCATGGATCGTGGACTTATCTCACATGCCGCTGAATACCTGAATATGATGAGTTCCATGTCCTGGACTTCGACATGGATTTTGCGGACAGTACTATAGTATCCCTATATCTGAATATGGAGCAAATAATTTCCAAACGTCAACAGCGTTGGAGGTATCATTCACAACATTGTTCAGAATAGAATCATGTTCATTCTCAAATTCACATCTGTGTGAACAACGTTGCCACTATATCGCATGTTAGGTTTGACAACCATATTTTCTGACAACATTGAGGGGGTTTTGATTGTTACTACATATGAAAGTGCCAATGGGGTTGAATCTAAGGTTATGACATTCTCTAGTGAGAATGTACAAGCGACTACAACTTCAATGTGATGAATTTGTTTGCTAGAATAGTATAAAGAGCACACAATTGCCACATAGTGATGTATTTTGTAAGATAACCCTTCAGAAAAGGTTTCTCAACTCAATTGTTGGATTCTACTGCACGGTTCTTTATATTGTGGGAGTAAGCATCGTTTGATACTGACTTGCACAAGAAGAATGTGGAGAAAGTCTTTGTCCAAATTTTGACATTTCTGAAGTTTTAGTATTTGCACGAGCATCATACACATCATCATGAATGTCCAAGCTTATAGTAATAGTTTTATCATGAGAGCATGTACTTACAATTGTAGATTCATATGATGTGATGTCGCTATGACTTATCCCTTGGAATTCAACTTTGAATATCGGGAAAGGAAAGTCGTTTATTGGCTAGGTTGACAATGTGATGAGGATTGTATCTAATGAAACTCAATATTGACTTTCGGAAAAGTATAGTCGTTTATTGGCTAGGTTGACAATGTGGTGAGGATTGTATACAATGAAATTCAACATTGATTATTGGGAAAAAATATTATTATTATTTTGGCTAGATTGAAAATTTGGTAAGGATTCAATGAATCAACTACCTATATGATCTTTCACCAAATTAGTATTGTACCAAGTGAAGATTTGGCATATGTTGTAAACTTTAGCATTTATGTGATTTGTCGTGCAAATACACATCGTCATACAACATATATTGTTGCAATATCATACATACAAATCGTAGATGAGAGCATACACAAATACAAGTGTATCACAACTCGTCGCCTTAACTAGCAGTCAGGTCACTCTGACTCCCAAGTAGTCATATCTACAATTACATGCTATACACTTTCATGGGTGGGTGAACTAGTAGGTCGGATGCTATGTTGCCTTATCGTTAGTCGTCTATCTGCAATTCAAAATATATGAACATCAAATCATCTATCCCTTCGAAGTACACCGAGTACAAACCCATTGTCCAACCGGAAAAAAACTTCGAAGAAAACTCGTTGAATACAAATCAAAGTCTCAAATTTTGAGATTTTTCTCAAATTGCTCGACAAAAATAATTTCTATTTGCACGCGATGGTAGAATAGATCCATATCTAACTTCTCATCAATTTTTTGCAACTCTCGCACTCGAATTCTTCAAGTGACAATACGCGATAGATATATTGTCCTAAAACACAGAATGGAATATCACAAACAGTCGAGCCAAATCCACTCTACTACTATGAGAATGCATGCCAATGCTAATGAGAATTTTGATATCTGGGTGCTACTCACAAACCGACTATCTTTCAGCGCTTAAGTCTCAACTGAAAGAACTAACCGCTCTTCGAATCACACCATATAGTATACCCCTCACATACATGAGGGTGAATCATATCATGAGTAGTCCTAGATCATACTCAAACCTTAATATGTATGAAAACACATCCAATTAGGTATGTGGTCACATCGCAAACTATATAGCTTTGCAAACCTACATATGATCATGACAAATATTTAACTTTACACATGATATGTTCATACAAGCTTGAAAAAATTACTTGATGAAACACCTGCAAAAAGCAAAACATTTGCTGATATTCTAATCGATTCATTTTATCTGATGGAATACCTCCGACGGCCCTTCAATTCATCGTCATCCATGTGTTTTCATACAAGTTTTTGTAACGTTTTTTATTTTCAAATTATTGTTCATGGTGTTAACATAATGATGATTTTAGTAAGGAAAGTTAGAAAAAATTGTCATTACATTGAGTACTTTTGAAGAATTGATATGTGCCATATTGATCATTTTAATTTCCGTAGTAGCCTACTAGTATCATGTGGCAATTTTGCATGAATCCATAGTATGAAATTTGCAAATATCAATTCTGTCATATTAAGTTGCTTCGTTATTCCAACACAAGAGTTTGTAGTAGGACGCAATTTTCTTCATACATCATATCATAATCTATTGTTGAATGCAAGAATTGACTTGAAAAACATGGATGACGGAACTGTGAGCAAAGCATTTACAAAATTTTGTAGATGACAATGGGCTGCAAGTTTGTTGTGGATCGCAATAATAAAATGAAGCGTTTGAGTTCTTTGCAAATGTTTTGCTTTCCAAAGGGGTTTCATCAAATACATTTTTTTATCAGCTTATATTTTTATGATTTTGTGAAAACATTTCACATCTACTTTTTGACAAAAAAAATCAATTTTTTTTTTATCATAAGAAGACGTATGTCAATAATATTATAAAGATTTTTTTAGACTTAAAATATTGCTGATTTAATCTACATTGTATTCAAATTTGAGAAGACATATGATAAATAATTTTTTTGCTTGAAATTTTGTTAAATTTATTACAAAATTATTTTAATAGGCAAAGAATATTACATGAATTTAATTCATGGAATCATATTCATTAAACTATGTTGAAATAACGTAATTAAGAGTAATAAAACTATAAAAAATAGTGAAAAATATTAAAATCAAGCTTAAAAAAACTCTACAAGAATGTTCAATTCAAATTTATGTGAAATTAAAAAGCAATATTACATCAATTAGTGAATCCTAAAAGATCATTTCTTTATAAAACTTAGGCAATATTTTTGCAAGCAAGTGTGCACAAATCATTTGTTCCAGGATTGACGAGACAAAATCAAAATAATCAACATGACTTTAGATGATCATGAACAATAGTAATTATTCGAACGTAAGACCAGACATTTTCAAAACTATTCACAAATTTCATCAACGAATAATGCTACTTAATAACATAAAATAACAGAAGACATTTGAGAACTACAAGTGAGTGAAAATGCACGTGAAATCATCATTGAGCAAGGTGATTTGAGCTGAAGAAGTAGGAGAAATGATATTTGCAGATAGAGGTTTAAAGTTGTTGCTAGGACTTTTTAAGATGTGAGTAAATTTGGTGAATAAGATTCAAATATTTCTTTCGAACGTGAATATTTTTATCCTTCACTTGAAATTGGGCGCGAATTTACTTCTATAGTATATGGATATATTATCAGTTTCAGATTTCATATGAGTGTAAAGTGCATACAGAGTAACATATGAACTAAATTCATGATTGTGTACATAATTTATCACTTAAAATAGATGCAGGAGGAGTTCGATAGATGATACATCGCGACACAAGAAATATAGTGTCAAAGGAGTTCAACTCTTCATATAAATGCATATTTAACCTTCTTTTGGGTTAATGCAAGCATTATGTTATTTTATCAGTTATATTTGGTGATTGCGAAGTTGCTCAATAAAAAAAAGGTTTCTTGTAAATTTCAACTAAAAGAAAGGGAAAGAAAGTTTTCAATATCAAGAAGGAAGCCTACTAATACCTGGCGTTTTGTAACTCTCTTCCAACAACTTTTTCCTTATCTTTGTATCAACCGAGGTACAACAGGGATCTACTACACACAATGTTCATCATAGTACCGAACCTAAGTGCACGCAATGAATGTATGAACAACCATGTATGCAGATCAACTCATGACAGCTTCCGAGATATTGGAAGCTGTCATGACTAAGACAAGGAAACCTAGACAACTGGACCAGAGTGCATCATTATCTTACATTAAGCTTATAAAAACGTTGTATACATAGTCGAGGAATGTGTGAGACCAGTTTAACAAAGTTCAAGAGCGACCAAGTTTGTTCAGCATTGCAAGCAACTCTTTGGGTGAAGACACTATTATATTCTACCGCTCTACATATCCTCTCAAGTCCTCGCTCTCTAGTTTTGTTTGGTCACCACCATGCAGCGACATTACCCGAGAAGGTTGCAACTCCTGACTTAAAGACATAGGTACATGTCTCACACTCGGCAACTGACTGACTGGAATGGGCAAATCAGACATGCACTGCCAATAAAGTATTAGGATTCGTCATGAGGGCCGGGTTTACAAGACAAGACAAGACGTGAGTCCAAGGCAGGCTTCAGATCCTCTACGTGCTAGACGGAATACCACTGCTCAGGCAAGGCGAGCTCCAGTATTGAGACTTGCGTGTCAGCATGTCAACAAGCGAGTTACCCAGTATCTTCAGAAAATTTATTTCCATATCTATTCGAACGTGTGTATATGTATATACACACACACACACGATGAAATGTATGCACAGCTCAGCCAAAGCCGTTTTCAAGCAATTTTTCCGCCTGAACTAAAGTCACTCAACTGTTCTTTCAACTCTTGCAAAGTGCTATCGAAGCGCAAGTTCTCGATGGCAACCTAGCTGACATGAACTATTTCTTCGAGCGCAGTCAATACATTACAACAAGGGCCAAGACATTTACGGCGGAAGCTCACAAAAACGCTCCAATCTACAGTCAAAGTTTTGTGATTGAGTTCCGCATTTAGCAGCGATTAGGAAGGTGTTACAGTTTTGCTTTTTCTCAGTACCAGTATAAAATTTATCAGCAGAGACGAGGGTTGTCATTTGTTTAGCGCGTTTTTTTCCTACACTCGGTATAGTCAACCGAATTTGTTTATCGCAATCTGTGTATAGCTGCTGCAACTTGATTGGTCAAAGCTCGGTGCCGGTCCGTTCGATTTCAGATCAGGGAAAGAAAAGTCAGGACCCGGAGAAGTACAGTGGTTGTGAGATGCACTGGCTGCTTAGAGTTCGAATGGACACACCGCCTCCGGTCGGACATTACCTACCGCATGCCCAGAGAAGGTTGCTGCAGCTACAAGGTGGTTTCGAGCAGAGCCTAATGCTTGACAGAGGACAGGGAAACATAGGACAGGCGCAAAAAACGTGTATACGGGAGTACATTCGCTCTTACAGCAGCTCAGCTGGGCTGGGCTGTCATGACTCAGAAGTGGTTCATTCAAGGCGCTGAATCTCACTCTGGACTCCGGGCTGCAGTGACTGCAATCTGCTTTTGATTTCTGGTTTCTGAAAACGTACATCTATGGAAAGCAGCGGCAACTGCGGTTCCATTGCAACCGTTCCAAAACGACTACGTTGATGACGCCTTCTTTGACAACAGGATCCGTATTTCGACTGCGTATGCCTCCATGGACTCCACCCGTTCGCACGCTTGCTGCTGCACGTGAACGACTACCGAGGAACAGCCAGAGCTGAAATATCTTAGCTCCGGAAAAGCACGTACAAGCAAAAGAAAACTGGAGACAAGGCAAACAAAGGTGCGTATCTAGACAGACGCACTGAGCTGGGTGAAAGTCTGCTAATCGCGGTACTTTCGATTCTAGAGTGATGCAAGAATCTACTGGAGGACGTGTTCAACGTAGCGCCCCAGCGTTACGGAGATTGCTCCTGTTGTCTGTTTGAGAAGAAGGCCCTCCAAATTCAGGGGCACTTATTTGCAGCTCTTAGAGCACCAGCGCGATCTTAGTCTTATCCTGTGAAGCCAAAATTCTCGAGGCGCGTGGACGGCACCCGAGGCTTGCTCCCCGCGGGACCCCGACCTGGAGCACGACGTCACTTCTGCGCCATGCGCCTACTCCGCGTTGCAGGATTTCAGCTTCCGGCTGACGATCGCACGTAATGATTGGCTTTTAAACTTTGGGAATTGGGGCTGAAACTCGAACCACGGTCTCTCCCCTTCAGCTCCGCGCAGAAGTAGAACTAGCACCGACAGGTCAAGAGTCAAATTTGCCACTTGATCATCGGGGATTCCAGCTAGCCAGTCTGAAGGCCCTACAGGGGAATGTATCCGTGGAATCCTTGGATCTTCTAACGCCGAAAAGTGAAGTGTTGCGTGTTGGGGGACCTCGAAGATCCAGTTCAGCGCGGTGACGCGACGCATAAAGCAGACAAATCTAGAGCTGGGAAGCTTAAGCGGATCGGGCGCTGTTCCTTGGGAGCTTGGGAGAATGTATGTGTTCCATCTCTGCTGAAGCTCGTTATACGTCAAAGGGTCTCTAAATACATATATGACGTCAACATGCATCAGGTGGATTCGCGAGACCAACTTCGCCCGTTCTGTTAGTTGCGCTTGCAATGGTCACGCTTACTGTATTCAATTCAATGCCACATAGTTCCTTTCATTCTATACCAATTCTACCCTCTCTAAGGACGGGCTTAACTTAACAGCCAAGAAGAATTTGTTCCAGCTTTTGGTAAGTTTCCACATTACACGAATACACTTGCACTCTCCTTTGATGGGCACTGCAGCATTAGAGCCTAGGCAGCAGAAGATGAGGTGAGTCGAGTTGCGCTCTGTAGCTGTCGAATTTCAGTTCCATTAGAATCCAATAAATTTTGTGCTCTGCTACAAACTGCCAGAGCTTCTATAATAATATATAATATTAGATGGCAGCTCTTGTAGACGACAGAACTAGTTCATTTCCACCATCCGCAGTCTGCCGATCTGTTTGTTTGAGCCCGCATAATATAATTTTTGCCACACTTTTGTCATCCCATGCAGCTGTACTTACGGCCATTGAGATTCCTGGTCATATCAGAGATGAAATGATGAGATATCGTGTTTGGACTTTTCCGTTTATAGTTTGTCAACAGCAGACTATGTAGTAGTGATTATACTGTACGAAATCCATTCTCGTCCTCTGGAATTATAATGTGTAGGAGAGTGCGTATTCCACTGCAATGATGAAGATCACTACTTATAATAGAGGAAGACAACCTAGACTGAATTCCTGAATCAATAAGTGTACTACTAGTGATGGTTTTATCAAGCTTCCTGAAAGTCCCAATGCCTTTCTTTCAAACTTGAAGTTCTGAACTGGCTGTCCAATTTTCAGCTGACAAGTGGCATCGAATACCAGTGAGACCCTCCCCTGCATGAATTCCTCAGGTAACCCAATCTCCAGACTTGTTGGAGACTGATGCGCACAATCCTTCCTAGCAATGAGTAACCAAAATGAGCACATCTACAAGATCCTGCTGCAAACCCTGCACTTTGTTTCTGTAGCTTCTCATGTTCAGTTCAAAACCAAGGCCTATGGAGAAAGCTCCTTTTCTTTCGGTTACATACGATATGTAACCGTTGGGCCCTGCAGGGTCCAGTCAGTGTCCGACCAATATTCTTCTTCAGAAACAGCCATGACCAAATCGTAAAAAGAGCCACATACACACACAAACAGAATTTGGTACTCTTCTTCGAAATTCGTATGATCATACATCATTCAACTCACAGCACGGAATTTTCTTCACAAAGTCAGTAAGACGTTTTGAGCATAAGCTTGGCACGAGTTGCCTACTTCCATCCACCAACAGGTTTTAGGTGTTCAAAGTTGTCCTCGCCAAAAATCAGACGGAGGAAGGCATATGCCGAACCCATCTTCGTGCTCTTCCACTTGTTTCGACCTCTTTAAGGGTAGTCTTCTAAGAGTTCAAAGTTTCTCAAACTTCAAGAGGCTAAGGCCTGTTCTCAAGTTCATTCTTTTCAACTTCCTTCCACCTCTTGAAGATATTCTAGGTGTTTGAACTATTTTTTGGTAGAGATCTGCTAGGGATTTGAACTGCTTTTTGCCATAATTCATACTTCCGAAGCCGTAGGCCTGAAACTAAGTTCATGCATTCCCTCTTCCTTCAAGACTTCTTGGTGTTCGAAGAGCTCTTCACCAACATTCATCATACTGCGGGAAGCGTACGCCCAAGTACAATCTTTTCCACCATCCACATGTGCGAGATTGCATAGTCTCCAGAAATCTGATCTTGGCGACACATGTGCACAACTGGCTGCAAAGGTTGTGTCACATTACGCTCTCTCAACCACCGTGTGGCCAGAACCAACTTCTCTAAGCTACAGAAACGTCTGGTATCCATGGAAGTTCTCATCGGTCAATCCATGGCTTTTCCATCAGGATTTAATGGTGACGATTTTCTGGTTTACACGTTGGGAGGGTTAGACGAAGTTTGCCTCATATGTTTAGATGAAATCCACCAGTTCAGCTCATCAAAATTTGGCCGGTTCAGATTGACCAGAAGTAAATTAACAGCAAGTAAACGGACTGACTTGCGTATATGCTGTCCTTCGAAATATTCAAAGCAGATAAGGCTATTGCTGTGTATTTTCTGAACTCCCGCGGGACCAACTTTGGTTAGAATGTAAAGTATGCCACGGATCAACAGCACAAAGGGTATTCTCCTATAAGTTACAAAGTGAAGTCATGAAACATAAACTTCCGTGTAGAGCTACCGATTAAAAGAATTGTCCCAGTATTGGTTTAGTATCATAGGTGAGAAATGTTTCATTAAGTTGATTGGAATACATTTTTATCTTGCAATAGTAAGATGTTTTTTCTGCCCTCTTTGTCTTCTTGTGATGAAAAGACAATATTTAAGGGGAATTAGCCGCTACCCGTTTGGTGATGTCAAAACATGGAGAAGCCGCTGTTTGTCTTACTGATTGTCATACATAGTCAAGGAGGACTCTGACCATAATTGCGTGTTCATGTTAATATATGGTTTTCAGCACTGTGTGTTTTGTCGACTTCGACCCGGCTAGGACTCATATTGACGAAACTCTAAAAAGTGAGTTGACTGTAAGGTAGACTCTCTTACTGTTACATCTTGTCTTCTATCCTGGATCTTGTAGATGTCCTACATTCAGATCCACTTCTGTGGATTTTGGACGGTATAGAAATTTGATATTATATGAGTGAAATTCCCAGTAAATGCAGGTGACGAATCGAGACAAATCGACACCCTGAAACGTCGTTAGGTGTGTCATCAAGGTCTATTGCCACGTACAAGCTATCTTCGCATGATGGGCTATGCTGGTGTGAAATATCACATGTATTTGCTAACTCCTGTTGGTAGAAGGATACAGCTATGGGTGGAACGAGACTGAATCCATGATGCTACATAGTGCGTACGTAGCAAGCGAATCCTCATCCGTTTCTCATCTTTCACGTGTGTGATGATCCGTGATCATGCATTCTTGCATTGTCGGAGTAATGAAAGACTTGGAAGATCCCCATCAGGATCACGGAGAAAGTTGATGCAACGAGAAAGTCAAGCCGACCACCAAGTTCTCTGAATCTCTGCTCTAAACAAAGAAGGCAGAAGGGTTGAAGATGGGAGACTAACTGCAAAGTTCTTTGCCAACAACCGTAAAGTATGTTCAGTCCACACTCTTCTCTGCACTGCAATGCTTTCGCCTTACAGAACTGTCACGAAGTCACAAACTTTCTCACATCAGTTTGTGCGCTCCATTGTTGCCATCATAGGGGCCGGCGGCCTTCAGTAGGTCTTCACCATCTTGCAGGAAAGAGCGTGCACGTAGAAGGCACTTCGTGGATCAGGTAAAGAATGGTTAACTCGGGATGGAGTGGAGGAGAACACTACTTTTGTTGTGAATCTCATTTTTACACCGGCACACAGCACGAGGAGGGAAGTCGATGATATATGAAATATGAATCGCAAAGAAGGTAGTGTCTGCGTCCAAACTCCCCAAAGATAAACATGTATGATGGGTTGAACTTGGACACGACAGGTGCTGGCCAACAGTTCAACATCCGCGAGGTCCCAGCAAGAAGTCGCAAAGTCCACGCTCTGATGGAATTTCGGGAGATTTTTGTGATACCTTAGAGGCACACGAGTCAAGACGAGCAAGGTAGTTGATTTTGGTTGATGGATTTTGGCAGTTCTTTGGAAGAGAATGTGGATGGTGAGCATGTGCTTTATTGGTAGATGTACAATAGAGGTAGAAAACAGCCAGCCACAGCCACGACATAGTTCGGAACGGGAATGTCGCATTCTGACGTGTCCCAATTGCAGTCTCGGGTCCCGAATCCGAAGTCCCAGCAGAAGCCGGGACCCGGGAGTTCAGCACACAGACCAAGAGAAAGTGTCTTATGTTACTCATCATGCTCCAATTGCTTCTCGTCGGGAGAGGGGACCAAGTAATATAGCAAAAAGTGAACCAGTGGCAGAAGTCTCCCGTCGGAAGAGAAGGCACCAATTTTACCTTTACTGCAATTCCACGCGACGTAGGACGCGTATGTTTCAAATGTTATCTGGACTTCATTCTATCATGTTATGAAAAATCCAATATATATATATATATATATATCACATCATTAAAACATTTGAACAGTTGACAGCATAACACAAGTATCTTTGCGATTATTTCACCTTCTAAGACTTTCTACATTCCTAAGGGATCTGCGTTTTCTGATCCTGCTTGAGTTCATTCTCTATTACTCCATAGTCAAAATCAGTGAGACTCCCAAAATTTTGCAAATAGTGGGATGTTTGTGTGAGAAGATCTTATTTCAATGCAGAGAAAAATGAATTACGAGAAAATTTCATGGAAGATGCAAGATTGGCAAACATTTCTCTGTTTAAATCATCTATCATAATCAATTATCTCTTAAAAATGTAATTTCACATTGTCAATTATTAATATTTTATTTCCAAATGTTGGAGCTATCATGACTTATCATGTTTATGTTTCAATGTTTCAATGTAGCATAAGCTCTATGTCACACAAATTTTATTTGTTTGCTAGAAGTAAGATCGTTGAAATGAAGCACAAATTTCATGTATCAATAACTCCGGTCAGTATGAATATCAATGTCAAGGTAAATAGATACAAAAATTTATTAAAAGTTTGAAAAATTATGAATCACACCAGAAACGAAATTCTAGTAATCTTTAATAAATTATTATGTTAAGTAGAAAATATGTTTTTATTATAAACGAAGTTAATGTAGAGAAAAAGATCTATGACCAACATTTTGTGTTTTTTTATAAGTATGGCAAAGCTGGTCATCTCAAGAAAAAAATTTGCAGTAAAAATTCGAAATTTTAAAAAAACGATGTAGACAGGAAGGAAAAATTCGTGATGATCTGATCATAAAAAAAACTATGCTCTATGTGTTAAAAAAAGGAATGTCTTAGTTCATATATAGTATCAAATCATTTTATTGTGATGAGGATTCATCAATCATGTCAAATTGAAGATATTGGCTTTTTGAAAATTCAAATGTTTAATAATCTTGTGCAGATATTTACAAATGCCAAATGTGTCCTTGGCATGAATTGTTTAAATTTCTAGCTGTATGAGATGCATATGCTCATCAATATAAACTATTGGATGGTACATCAAGTTTTAACTTTGGTTGATAAAGGATCATCTTGAAAAGAATGTATATCCAGATTCATGTTTGCTAAGAAACTACATTGTTTGTAGAGAGAAACATGTGTTAAAATTAAAAATGAAAATGACTAGGAAGGAAATTCAAGGCTAAATCACATTCTTCATCAAATTAGCTTTTTTAATATTACAAACAACTCTTTAGAACTTGTGAGCATTTTGTGCCAAGGAATCAATATCATATTGCTTTTAACATTGCAATTTATAATTATCAGAACAATCTTAAATGTATGTATATGTGAATATATTCTTTACTTTTTTCGTTAGAAAGCTATACAATATGTTTTTCATTCATAATCTTTATTAACAATATTCAGTTTATTCTACATTAGAAATTTAATATATTTACTGCTTTCAAGAGAAAAAAACTTAAATTGAGATTCGGATTTACAAGTATGTGAAATTCTTGAGATCACATCATGGAAAAAAAACAATTAGATGAATATTGACGTATTATCAATTAAAAAAAAATAATTTGCCATCTCATATTGCATATATGATGTGGTCAAAAGTTCTTCACTAAACATCACTGAATTTGACAAAAGAATGTGAAATTATCATAGTACAGAAATTTGATCTCATAGTTGTGAACACGTCAGTTCATATTTTAATTATATGCAGTTAATTACATGATGTCATTTCAAAGTACAAAGACTTAGCAAATAAAATTTTTTTAATTGTCTTTTAATGTAATCCATAAACACTCAATTTGAAAAGAATTAAAAAATTTTCCTGGATGTGACTTTCAAAAAGATATTCATATCAATGTGTTATAATACAATAAAGCTTATGAATTGTATTTATTTTTTAATTTATTGTTATTAGAGATATTTTGTGCAATGAATTTAAACCTTTTATATATTAAAAGTTAAAATATTTCATATTGACTAGAAAAATCTTCTTTCAAAATCATTGAAGGCAATTATAGATGATATTACTATAAAAATTCATGAGCAGTTGCGGCTTAAGATAGTTATTTGAAATAAAAAACTTACAAATTTGATAAATGTTGACATCGTTATTACAGTGAGATATGTTTTTTATCAAGATAAGAGGTTCATTTATATTTTTGACTATTGAGCAGATTTAGAGCTTGATTAACAAAAATGATAAATTTTACAAATAAAAATAATATGGCTTTGAATTTTAAAAAATTAATTTAATTTATAAATAATTCTTAAATTTCAATAGGAACTCTTGATTAAAATGAAGCAATGATATGCACTCATTGATTGAGAAAAGAAATTGCAAGTTAATGATGTTTCTAAAAATTCAATAGCTATTATATTATAAATAAGTGAAGATATTATAAATATTTGTTACATAATAGGATTAAAAATATTTAAAACACCAAATTGATAATCAAAAGATTCCTTTATGAAAATACCTTGGATTGCAATGAATATACTTTTTAGTTATCATCTGATTTTCATGTGTATTGATGATTTATTTTGATTTAGATCAAAAACATATCATCATGTATGTTTTCAAAATTGAATTAAATTATGTAATTTTCATAGAATAACCTATGAATGATGTAAGAAAAAAATTAAAAGTATGTATTTTAAGGTATTTAAAATACTTTTATGGATTAAGAAAAGCTTTTAAACAATAACATTAATGATTTAATGACTTTAGCAGATTACAAAAATTCAAAAAAATAAATATGATTCTTATTTATACAAAAAAGTGTGATAATTAGGTTTTTAATTTCATCAATCTACTAATATATATGAATGACATGCTTATTGTAACTTAAATAGAACCTTATATAAATAAACAATTATTATTTTTTAGATTTGAGTTTAAGATGAAAAAATGCGATACAATGATGAATGTTTCAAAAATATAGAGCAAAAAAAAACTTGAAACAATATATTACACAGAAATTAAAAAATTGCGAAAATCCATAATATTTATGACTGTCAAAAAAATTTCACCTCTTGATTCACTTCATTATTTGCATATTTTTGTAATTGCATAAAATTTGAATGTGAATCCAAAGCAATTTTAGGCTTTAGGAATAAACAATTTCAAACTCTTATGATGTAACATGTAAAATTTGTAAAGAATATGTTAAAAGTACTCAATCATATCTTTTTTCTTACTAAATACTTACTTCTTACTAATTTTCATATACTTTTGAATTAATTGAAAAAAAAATTGATTCTTGCATTTGTTAACATTAGATTGTGTTTTTGCCAAAATGAGTATGTTATTCACACAACATAACAAAATAATGAATAATGAATCTCACATTAAAATTTTATATGTGTAAATATGAATCAAATACAATTAATGAATTCATTTGATTTTCATAAACTCAATTAATAATGCATTTTATCTTCTAGAATCTTGTTTCAATTTAAAACTATAAATTTTCAAATTTGTTTAAATTAATTTTTCAATCTAATTCTTTGTCTTCTTTGAATTTTTACTTTTAAAGACTCTTAACAAATGTTAAGCATATATTCATATGCTTTATGAGTAGATTAAATATTGTGGTAACATAGTATTTTTTAATTTTTTTTTAACGAGAAGTTTGAGAGATAGAAGACTAATGAGTTCAAACTTTTAGTATATGAATACTACGGAGTAGAGTAAATAGTGGATTTGGTAGTAGATGACAAGTTAAAAGTAGTGCAATCCATTAAGCTAACTCTCTTTGAAGTTAGTGTTTTTACTTGTAGGTAGTAAAATTGAATTATATTAGTTATGATCTGATAAAGTAAATACCTCATACTTTTTTCAATTAGTAACGAATTGACTTAGTTAGGATCTTGATTGATAGAACTTGGCACGCTGGTTCTAACGAGCCCAAGATCTCTTGAAACAGATAAAAGATCATTGAGTTATGAGTGTCAAAAGTGGCTGGTATGGATAAGCGAAGGCGTAGAACCTTTGGCCGAGAAACTTTGGACTTTGGCTCAAGGGTCTTCGGAGTTCGGCCTTAACCCCTTCAGCCTTAATGCCTTCGGTCTTTGGTCTTTGGCCTTGGAGCATGGATTTTGCGAAATCCATATCTTTCCATTGGAGTGTAAACTGGAGTTGACATTTGATGGAGTTGTTGCTTTCAGCCGAGCGCACATGCTTGCAAAATTTCAGCCTCAACGGAGTTTGTTGGAAGAAGTTATTAATTTGGAGCTTTGAGTTTGAGTTTGTGTGTACCTTCAGATTTCGGAGAAGAGACTTAGGACTTCAGACTTGAAGAGATTTGAGAAGGAATTCAAGCGCGTGGTGGATCCGGAGCGTCAAGTGAAGGAATTGACACCTAGTGGAGTAGCTGGGCATCGGCAGTTAAATATGAAGCTCAATTTGTTCATCTTCGGTTTGGAGTAAACGAAAGAGAACTTGAAATTGGAACTGTCGGCCGTTTTGAGTAGGATAGGACTAGATAGGAGTTTAGCAGATGTGGTAACTTCCGACTCTGCAGGCGGTGTGACTATTTGGAGCTCGCATTAGAGCGAGTGACTTCTCAGAGTGTTAGTTAGCAATAAAGAGGCACAAAGCTTTGCCTTGGAAGGGGGCTTTTCCATTAGTTAGTTTCTCAGCTTTCAGTCTGCATTCCTCCGAGCGTTTGTGAAATTGTGTGTTATATCACCGTGTGCGAGTTGCTTCAGTTTGTTGAAGATACCACATCTGAAGTAGAGAATTCAATTTGGATGTTCTGACCAGCGTATGGCTAGTTCAGGATTTAAGCAAATCTATAAATTGGAAGCTCGGTGCAACCGGCTGAGTGAGTAATCTTGGAAAATTCCCCCCCCCCCCCCCCCTATCAATTGCAAAGTCACAATCAACTTCTGTAGGCTTTGATTGGACAATTTTTAGGATTTGAGTGTGATTTCACCCTGCAATGTGATGCCTTCGGCCAGTAGCCATGCAGTGCTTCTGGGAGTGACATGTGCATGAGAAGTAAAACTCTTCAATAGAATGTTAATTCATGACACTGCTTAGTTCCGTGGTGTTGATTCTGTCATCTTGGGATTTGATCTCTATCATTATGTTCCATTTTGATATTTATCTGTCATTACAAATATTAAAAAAATTGCACATACAAGTCAAAAGCTACTTTCTAGCAATCCATATCTTTAACTCACATAAAATTTGTAGTCAACAATTTGGTTAAAAATTATATTTTTCTTCATTTTTCATATTACACTTATACATCATCTTAATATCAACAACAATTAAATTTTGGGAAGTTTCACTAGCTTTCATATCTTGTTTTCAATCAATTATTACATTTTACATTTTATAATAATAAGAAACTCAAGCTTATTAGCTTATTGACAAAGTCATGAACTTTTATGAAAGCAAGATATTTCTTCTTTCAATATCAATTCATTGCCATTTTCATCTCTAGATTTAACATTATAATACTCAAAAATAAATTATTTAGCTTTTATTTCATACCTTGAAAGCATTTTACTATTCCGATTTGATAATCTTCAGTATAATATATTTCTATCATTTAGTATTAATTTTAAAGTTCAATTGAAATTATTCTCTAAAAACACCATTGTTCATAACTTTGCTTCACATGTAAAAAATTATCATTTTTTCTTTTGTCTCATCAACTTCATAATGTTACATTTTTTTCTCAATATCATATCATAAATAAATAAAACTTTATCCTTGTCAATGCAAAAAGCTTGAAATTTCAATTTTTTATTATATGATGTTTTCAAAAAACATTCATATCAACAAAGTAATAAAATATTCAAGATAATTTTTTCAAATCATATGCATATTAAAACAATATTTTATGGATGTAGTATTCAACTTGATATCATTTTGTTAGCGTAAGAGAGTATAAATTTGTAAATAAATTTATCATTTTGTAATGAAATATATTATCGACTAATTTTTTTTGAATTTTTGAAAGGTATAAAGATATTAAACTTTTGGATGAAAAAGTAAATGCAAACTTTCTTCCACTAATAATTAAGTAAGTTAAAACCACTTCTTAGTATGTGAGGCTTTAGTACGATACTTATGTACTACAACTTCCTTATTTTCTACTATATCTTTTGTTATGTACTATCCATATACTTAAACAATATTTTTGTGACTAAAAATTTCAACATCAAAAGCTTTTTAATCATGTTGTTAAGAACATCATGTTCAAAAAATTCTAAATCAATTTGATCCAAATCATGTAATAAGTTTTTATCATGCCAAATACGTATTATTTACGTGAATTATCTTAGAATGACATACATGTGTCATATGAACTTAAATTGAAGAAAATATAATTTCAAGAAAAAAAATCGTGATAGCATGTTTATATTTTTATGCTTGTGTTCTTTCATGATGATATAGCAATTTACTTCTATTTCTTATTTTTTCAGCACAAAATATATTTGCACATACAATTTTTTAAAATTTTTTGTCTGTTTCACATGAACCTTTTTTTATCATTTGTTCTTATATTTTACTCTTGAAATATTTTTCCTTTTTTATTTGATGCATGATTTGAATCAATTACATTTTAAATACTTACTTATTGATAATTCATCTAATCTACAAAAAATAAAAACAACTTTAATTTTTATTTAGCAAAATTAGTGATAATGCAAGTAAGAAGGAAGGTAACCAGTAGTATTGAGGTTTAGGAATTTTTGCTCTAGATTACATAGGTAGGTGAAAGTTAGCTTGTCATAGACATTATTTTAGGTTTTATAAAGAAATTTATTTTTTTGTGAACACAGCTACAGGCAAACCAAGTATTTGTTGGCATTGTGTCCAAGTGCATCTACTTCATGTGATTTTTTATTTTTTTAGGATTTTTTATTTTAATTGTACATATTTTTTATGTCTACATTTTGATTAATGTTTTTGTTTATGATATATTCTTGTTGATGCACTTTCTCATTCATATCATTACAAGCAATTGAATCATTGTCTGATTGTTATAAAGTTTTTTCACTCATATCCATTTTTAGAAAAACATATCATACACAACAAAAGTTTTAATGGCATCTTTGAATAAATCAAAAACTTGCTTTTTTGTATTGAGCAATTTTCAACAAATTGAAAGTTTACTCCGTCTCAATTTTTAATTGATCAATTTTAATCAATATAAGTATTTTCATTTTTATTCTATTTTATTAATTTTTTAATTAATTTGATCATGTAATTTGAATTTTTTTACGTCTCAAATTTAAAATTGCATCATGAAATTTTGAGCAAGCATTGAAAGATATTTTTGTGTTTTCATTCAAAAACTCATTTAAACTCATACAATGAAAAGTTAGGTGATAATTTAAAATTCATATTGCAACATTTTTTTCTACGTAGATATATACTAAGTAGTTGAAAAATTTAAGTCATTGCTTTACATTAGTTTGTATTTTTGCTCCTATTTTTTTCAAACATGTTGGACAAAGATTTCATCCAATATTTTTATTGTTATGTTTGACACACATAATTTCATAATAGTATAAAATAATAACTTAATGTGCTTATATTTTGTTTTGAAATTGGATTTCAACTTAAGTTTAGTTTTATTTTCTATATTGTTTTTTACAAATCATACTATACATTTTTTTATCTTAGATGTATCGCTAAACCTAATTAAAATTGTTGATGAAAAAAAGTTAATTTTATAAATATTTTATAAATTTAGTAATATTTATGTTCACTAAAATACATTCTAAAAATCTATGTGTACTTTTGAACTTATAGGATTACATGTTGTTTAAAATTCATCTATACATTCTCAACTCATGTAATCTTATCTACATGCTTGAAACAATGCATTTTTAACAAAAAATTTGTCATGTTTTTTGTTTATATCAAAAATTCAATAAGTAAAAAAATATTAAAAAATAAAAAATCCAATAGATTATGCTGATTATTTTCATTTTTTAAAAACACATCATTCATTTTGCATCATCAAATATACTTCTTCTCACATAGCATATTGCTTACACTTTTAATTGTTTGTATCGATTCAAATCAGAATCAAGCTCATGTAAATTAACTTTAGTTAAGATAAGATTTTGCTATTCGCTATAATGATGAGATGTCCAGAGTTTTTTTTTGGATAATTTAGGTTTAGTTCAATAAATCGTTGTGATATGTGAACACAGTCCGACAATGTCAACCCAAGTAGTCTTTTTGTATGTGTTTCTAATGAATGCTCATGTCGGCATTATGTGATTTGGTCCGTAAGCTTGTGCTTATGTATTTTCTTGAAAAAACATGCAGCAAATGATATCATATCAAGAGGGATTTGCTTGACTTTTAGCACCAAGCAGACACACGCCATGGTTGCTCTTTGTTTTTGTTAAAAAAATGTTGCAATTAAAGCAACGAAACAAACACAATGTTGTTTTTCGTTGGTGGAGGAAGGAGGCAAGAGGAAAAACCTTGGAGTTGTTGGAGAGAAAGCTTAGATAGATTGTGATTGGCGTGGTTAGAGAGATCAGAGATGTCATTTTACAACAACAGGTGAAATCATGTTGAAGGTTGTTTCAAATAAACACTTTCCTTTTTCTTCAATTTTAACATTATTCAGACGATATCAATATTGCTAGAATGTGCTACATCAATTAACTAAATCTTTAGAGTTTTTGGTCTCAATGAAAGCAACTATAACGATTAAGATTCTAGAATGAATATTTACTTGAAGAATGCAGGATTTGAGTCCAACTTCGTCTTTGGCTAACAAAGTTTATAAATTTCCATGGGAGAAAAACAAAAATTTGTCATTGAAGTTGTCTTTCGTGATGCACATGCATGTGAGGGGCATCAAGCTTATATAACTTCATTGAAAAACTAATTGTGTCCAACATAAATCAAGTCAGCACTCTCATCTTGGCTTTTGTGAAAGTAATTGACAACTGCGGCTAGTATTTGCTGATCCATACTGAGCTCTTGGATCTAGTCTCAATCTGCTTGCACTTGGAAGCAAAATGAACAAACATGTTGTGCATGCACAATCATCAATGCAAAAGTTTAATTACTTAGTTCAAAATTATTCTTGATAATGAATACTCCTTATTCTCATCGTAATCATAAAGAGCATAAAAGTAAACGCTTGAGATAATGAAATGTTGGCACTATTTTATATGTAATTGAAATATTGGCACTTTGTTGTATGTGTGATTGAAATAATGGACTGCATGTGTAGAAAATGACAATGAAAGTTTGTAATAACTCTTTATGAAAAAATATTTTTGCAAATGTTACTCAATTAGTTCCACGACTTGACATTAAAAAAAATGTACATAATTTTTTTG
This sequence comes from Marchantia polymorpha subsp. ruderalis, assembly GCA_037833965.1. Classification (NCBI taxonomy): domain Eukaryota; kingdom Viridiplantae; phylum Streptophyta; class Marchantiopsida; order Marchantiales; family Marchantiaceae; genus Marchantia; species Marchantia polymorpha. Next base: position 7,868,304 of record AP031352.1, on the reverse strand, counting down.
GCTCACGGAGTCACAAGCCTAGATTCATTATGCAAAGAACTGACATTAAAAACTAGAATACTTTTGCTACACAATATTGATTCCTTGTAGCATATAGTTTTTGAAGTAAGAAACCGTATTGATCATACAGTTCAAACATCTTACAATTTTTTTCCTATTTGTTTATTGAAAACTTAACATTGAGCAAATAAATGAGATGAATAATACCAATGAGAAGCACCTTGTATAAGGTGTTGAACACACACAAAAACATGCTCAAGCTTTGCACCATCAATTTGTTCTTCACAATACAGAAAAATAGACAAATCTTGAAGCAGTATGTGGAACAAATAAAAAATATCAATAAGAATCATCATGACACATGATGTTGAACATACATAACACATGATAAAGCTTTACACCATCACATTTTCCTTCACGATATAGTAATATACCGGATTGAACAAATATTAAAGCACTAAGTTGAGATAAAATTAGTGAACGCAAATAAAGAGTACTCTTCAAAAATTTCAAGTATTTCTTGAAAGACATTTTTGGCCTAAGTATCAAGTCATTTATCCAAAAAAAATATGTTATATTCTTATATATAAAATATGTTCCATCTTTATATTACATCTCGCAATTTTTATTAGATCTTGTTAGTTGTCAATAATTGGGATGTGGTAAGATCAATGGTGGATAAGAGCTGATAGTAACGTAAAAACTGTATTTTGGTAAATTTGAAACGCTTTTTGATTGACGATCAAAGAAGAAGTAAGATTATAGAATAGGTTAAGGCGTTCAAAAAACTACAAATGTCACAAGGAACAACTTCAAGTGTTTTAAGAAACAAGAAGACGGTCATGAAGTTTCAAGGATCAAGATATTAGAAAGTTAAATACAATAGACGTGTTGACTATATGCTTTGCAAAATACAAGTTTAAAGCAAGATGGATTAATATAAGCAAAATCATACATCTACAATAAAAACAACAATAAGTATCTTAAGAAGCAAGCTATGAAGAAAATAATATGCAATCTTTGATTTTGAAAGTAATGGATAATTAGTATGACTATAGCTTATTTTTGAAGTCTCTTAAATGAAAATTTAAATCTTAAAAAGTTTTCAAAAAAATATATTTTTTCTTTAATTCAATGATTTTCAAAATGAAAGATTTTAGCATGAAAATTTAACATCACATTGATGCATTTGATGATTTTGTCATTGATTTTAAGAACTTGAAGAGAAAATTAATGATGAAAAAAATCTTTCATTTTTTAAAATGATTTTCTATATCATATCAATTATTTTCATGTTGTTAACTTGATAGATAGATATTCACTTATAACAAAATTGTTAATGCTTTATTTACAAATAATTTACAACAAATTATACTCACATCATCTTCTCTTGATACGACATTAATTGTGATTTGAGTATATTCATATTTGTAAAATGACAATCATGATTAGCATGTTGGATCTATGTGTATATGCAAGGTTAAACTTTAAATACTAAAAAACATTGAAGTATGTTGAAAATGTGATAATAGTGATCAAGTCCAAAAGTGCTTTCATGTTTGTGCAAAGATGTTGAGATTCTCTTAGCAAATGTGATTGAAAATTTTGATTTTGGCAATGATGATTTGCTCAGTAATAAATTATGATGCCTGAAATATGTCCAAGACAACAAAAGATCAACATCAACAAAAGATGTTGATGATGTTTGGATTCTATTTGGTGCTTGTTATAATCACATTTAGAAAATTATTTTTTGCCATCTCAAAATCAAATCGTTCATCTTTTTTGAAGATTGATCAATTTTATAAGATTAAAAATATTCATGTATTAAGATTCAAATGTTTGATAAAATCCAATGTGCATTGATTCAAGTCAAATTTATATGTGATATGAGAAAAAAATTTGATACCTCTTAAAATATTAGATTCAAAAAATCTTGAATGAAGTCAATATATGATTAGCTTCAAGGTTAGAATATATGCTAATATTTACAAGCACAACAATTCATACAAGCTAGCGGATATTCATAATTTTTATGAAGTGAACTTTACAGAATTTTTAATTCAAATGGTTATGTATGAAATTCTAGGCTAGTACACATTATTCTTATTTACTTGACACTTCTTGATGATAGCAGCGTGTTAACTAGCATGAATATAATTGACTTTGAATTTTTTTTAACATTGTGTTAAAAGCAAACATTATAAAACATTGTTGATTTTGAAAACTATAATTCCAAGGATTTATATATACATACTAATGTGTGAAATTGTTTTTAAAAAACTTCAATGTATGAAAAATTGCACTTTATTTTATTTATTGATGATTACTTAGTATTTAAGTAGAATTAATTTTATTACACAAAATTTTGAAATCTTTACAACTTTAAAAATATGAAAAGTCCAAATTGAAACTTATAGAGTATTTACTTAGCTAATATATATTTCTATGTTTCTGTCTTTTGAAAATAATTTTATCACATCTTGTCACTTTGAACAATTTTTTTTTAGAGCTTCATTCAAGGCTACTTGAATATTCAACCCATGAGATTGGATTTTCAATTTATCTCAAGTATAGATTTGATTCAAATAAATATACATTTAATTTTATCAAACATTTGAAAACCAATCAATCCAATTTCTTTTAGTGTTATACAAATGGTAATTGCAATGAAATAGTCATTCAGAAATTTTTAAGCATAAAATATAATCATGATTATTTTTAAGTTTTTTTTTGAATAAAATGTTACACATGTACTATGACAATATATACATCAAACTTCTAAAATTACTTCAAGTTGTTATAATTGAAAAAGTGGAATTTAAGTTTCATTGTCTTATCTAAACTTGTAGTCTTCGGCTTTTTGGTATTGGCTTTTGTTTTCCATATACATATATATAAGGTTCATCATACTTGAATATGTCAAATACTGTTACATTAGCTTTCATGACAACCATCTACTTCCGGAAAAAACATGAACTCTAGTTTTTTTGTGTTTTCCTTTTTTCTGATAATACTAGTGATGTAATTTGTTAGACAACCTTGAAATTTTTAATTTCAATTGGTGATTGAAAATTATAAATTCTTGCTTGCTGCTTCAAATATAATTGGTGTTTTACTTTAATGTTTTTTCTTGAAATTTCAATCCTCAAAAAAGAACAAATACGTTTTTATTATATTTTGGAAAAAATTTTACTAAAAAAAAAATTGAAAATTTTTCCACTCCCTGCCTGTCTTATATGATATTCAAACAAGCTTCCAACCTTAAAAAATCATAAATTGATTTTCAGAAAAATTTATTGGCTATTGGATAAAAAATATTTTCATAAGCAAACACAATTTCAACTTGGTGCAATATAAAGGTTTTGGTAAAACACCATGTCCGTTTGAAAAATCAAACATTTGTAATTGATGCTATTTCTAAATGAAACTTGTGAGTTGAATTTTTTTCTTAAATGCTTCAAAGCGTTCAAATAAGAAAAAAATTTTAATAAGGTCCTAGAAGTTAAAACAATAATAATCAACCTCAACATAAATTTATCTTTTTTGAAACCATACGCGTAACAATCATGTTTAGCTTGTTATCAAAATAGATTTTTCTATCCAAATTTTTGTTTTTACTTCAAAATCTATCTGATATACTTAAAAATTCACTTCTAATTTATATGTATTCAAATTTTAAAAAAAAATAAATTGGTTTCCTAATCTCATTTGGCACATTTGAGATGTGAATCTTGATTCAAATTTCTTGCTTTGATCTTATTTCCAATTCTAGCAATAATTGTTTCAAGCATCCCATACATAAAATTTTTCAACCTAATGCTTCATCTGAGTCTAAATGCGAAAAGTGTCTTCTTTATTGAGCATTGCGTCTCTTCAAATTAAATTTATATGCTCAAAGAAAATTATGATGCACTTGCAAGCCTCGTACGACGGCTTACATGATAGTTGAAATTCAAATTTCCATATCATGTATAAATTTAATCATAATATCTTACATACTATCTATCCAAATGATTGTGGAATGTTATGTTGCTCAATTTATGCATCTCAATCTCTTTTATTGTAGTATCGAACTCTTATAAAAACTACCATTTTATCAAACTTGATCATGTCATATAACAACTATCAAGATTCAATTTAAATTTTATCATTAAGTATTTGTCATAACTTTTTTTCTGTTAGATTATTTATCTTTTCTGTTGCTTTATTTTCACACATATGCAAACATAATGGAGGGAACAAAATTTGATAAAAAACAAGTATTTGCTGACAAAATTCATAAAGTATATCAAACTACTATTGTTAATTCTTCTAGTCAATCCTTGAGCTTAGATGCAAAATAACAATCTCTGTTTTGACAAAGCATAGTTTAGATATAAATTTCAACCTCACAAATCACATTATTTAGCCTAAAAAACTGACATCCACAATTGTATTGCTTTGACATTTGCGAATGAAAGCTTCAAACCTTGCAATTTTCATTTGCATTTATCATATCTATCACAAAGCTCTAAATTTTTTCATTGGTCACTTTTAAAGTCATTTTACTTTTGGCTGTAATAAAAACATGAAGTCAAAAGGTTTTTGTTGTTAGCCAATTGTGAACATTATGATTGTTTTTACAATAAATTACTGTGATATCAATTGTTGAATCATGTACACAAACAAATAAACATTCATTTTGAAAATAAAAGATAAGCATGTTGACCTTAACACGAAAACAACCGAAATATAGAACTATGCATTTACTATCTTGTGCTTGATCCACAAGAATAATTTAAATTCTACTCATAAAAAACACTAATTGTGTCACTAAAAACTTGGGTGTGAGATCTTTTCAAGAGAGATTATGAGCTTTAATCAAGATAAATTGATTGAGATCAAATTAATCAAAGATAAATCTAGATTTGAGAGAAATCCTAGCATAAACTTGATCACTTTAAGCTATCAACTTTACATCATTAAAACACAATGCAAAAGCAAACAATTTCAAATTGAAAAAACTTCTTGAAGTAAAATATTGATAGTAGATCAAGTTAAACATATAAACTCTTACTATTTTGTAGAAAACTTGATATTTAGTATCATGTAACAAACTTGAAACAAAAATAGAAAAATAATTTGGCACAAAATTTATTCAAATGATGAGATGTACTTACAGAATTCCAATAAATTTGAAAAAATCATCTCATTTATTTGAAAAATTATATACAAAATCATGAATTAGTAATAGAAAATCATTTTATATATGAAGTTAAAAGTATAAAAAATGAAGATTCAAGAATTTTGTGAAGCTTTGCTACTTTGTTGAAGATAACATAAAGCTGCATGTTATTTAAGTTTCAATTGTTTTCATGTACATTTTCATCACAAAACAACAAGATAAACCTTAATTTAGATGCAATATTTAATATTTCTTGTATTTAAAAACATGATTTATATATAAAAAATGGTAGAATTGTCAAAATTTTATCTAAATGATTTTTTTTACATTAATAATGTTCATCAAAAATATTCATTTTAGATTTATTGCACATATGTATACAAATTGGAATAAATTTTTAAAAATAAAATAAATAATTTTTTTAATTTATATAAATTAAAATTTAAGAAAAAATTTATAAAAAAATTTCAATGTTAAACTTATTTACATTTTTTTCGCTTTTATTGAAAAAAAATTGATACTAGATACAAACAATTTAATTTATCAAAGAAACTTAGCAACATCTTCTTCTCTTTTTTCAATTCTTTCATCTACAATTGTAATTTATTGATAGAAATTACATTTAAGAAATTACATGTTTATAGCATTTACAAATTGGATACTGAAGAAGAGTTATCAATGAAAATGATATATTGAGCTAAAATATATTTATATATAATTTGATACGTATTAAAGGAATAAAAACTAACTAATATATAGTGTTAAATGAAAAATGTGCAAGATTTTTGAAGTTGAAAAAAATAGTTTAAGCAAATTAAAGAAATCCAATTAATGAGAAATATGCAAAATATCATTCATACTATATGAAATAATTTTTGAAAACAAAAAATATATTTTTTTAATTTTCATTATTTAAAAAATAATATAAAAGAATATTTTATGTAAAAAAAATCTAAAAACTCAAAAAAAAAACTCAAAGAGATCAACCTTTACTCAATGTAATGCTATAATGTCTGATTCAAATATGGCACAAGAAATTCACAAGTTGCATGTCAATACTATATAATTTTTGCAAGAAAAATACATACAAGAAAAATCTTCTTCAGAATTTTAAATTTAATTTGGGATTTAATTTTAAATACTAGTAACTAGTTTAAAAATTTCAATGTTGAAAATATAACATAAAAAGTTCATAATATTATGTATATGCAATGTTCTTGTAACCTTTGGATATAATCTGGATTCACTCTAACTAACATTTTTTTTGTACAAGATATGTTAAAGTCAATATTCATACAAAAATAGTAGTTGAATAACAAATTCTGTTGCAAAAAATTACCTAAATAATCTTTTAATCTAAAACTTTGATATGTATAATTAAATTTATTGCTTATGCTAAAGATTGGTTATCAAAGATAGGTAAAAAAAACACAAAATAATCATGAGAAATAGAAAAAATAGGAAATTTGTAATCTTCACAATCTAAAACTTGCAAAAAAGAGAAGGTTTTTTAATTTGTAAAAGATGATTATCTGAATCACATCATAATGTAATACAAATTGAAATAGATTTTAAATCTTTATATTAGCATGAAATGATTATACCGCAGGTCAAATAAAAAATGAATCAATAAAAAATTATCATTTTTATTCTTAATACGTGTTAAATGTGCAATTATGATCCAAATTATGCAAAAAATTTGAATTATGATATTGATAAAGTTATGTCTTTAACAAAAAGTTTTGCATAAAAAATTTGTTTTGATTACTTAACCACAGACAAAATATGTTCAGCTTTTATGTATAATGCTATTTAAACTACATATTTTACTAATTTCTCTGGAAAATTACTTTACATTCAATTTTACTAACATCTTACAATATTGAATTCATCTCATGTTGCATTTGAACCTGGAAGATATCACAAAAAATATGTACAGCTAATTTTTTTTGCATATTGCTGAAAGCCTTGTTATCAATTTTATTAAAATTTATAATCTAACATGTATTTTTTTTCTTCTGTTTGAGACAAAAGTCGCAATTTCATTTCATGCTTCAAGCATTCAAAGAAATAATGTTTTGAGAATATTCACTAAAATCTTAATTTTTTTAAGGAGTAAAATTTCAAAATTCTATGAGGTTTTTTTTTAATTTTGAATTTTTTAATGTTGCAGATGAGAGCTTCATTTTTGAATTTAATTAATATTTATTCAAGTGTGACCAGATTAATTTAATTTTTCTATTTTTAAAAATCATGATATCAATTAAGAAAACTGAATTGAATTTATCATTTTAGGCATAAATATTTTGCATATGTGATTTTTATACTATCATTGTCATTTCTATGAAGATCATATGTGTACTAACAAGATTATATTGACAATCTTTCAAGAAATTCATTTGCTTTGTTAAAGTGACTTCAACACTTGATCATTTAAAAATCTAATTTTGTTCAAATTAGAAATTTATGATTTTATGCAAATAAATTTTTTATTTAAAGTTTTCAATTTTTTATTCATCTAATTTTATTTGAATTCTAAAATTCATTAAATTAAGTAATTATTAAATTATTATTTTCGGTCAATTTATCAATCACTAAATCATTGTTCAAACCTTGTGTGAAAAAAAAATTACTTCAATCATTAATTTATTCAGAAAAAAATTCATAATTAACAATATATGTAAAAATACGTATTTGATGAGTCTTGAAATAATTTGTTGTTTCAGCAAATACGCAATTTTATCCAAAGATTGTTGCAATAAAATTTTTTTAAAAATTATTTAATAGTAATATTTATAATCAAGAAAAAATATACATTTACATATAATATTGAGGATGAGATTCATCATTATAGAATTAATGATGTGACACAATAGTAAATTTTGATACATATAGCATAGTCTTAGAGAACAAAAAATAATTAAGCAAGTTCATATTGATGAGCATTAAATATATACATCAAATAATAAACATTAATCAAAATTTTCTATCATAATATCATCAAATTAATTAAGTGAAGCTATTATCATGTATAAATTATGAAATGATTGATTCATTATTAAAGATCATGACATTGAGGCTAAAAATAATGATGACAATGCATCGAGTTTGAAAGAAAAAGCATCTTGTTTTTCTAGAAAAGGTCAAAATTCTATCAATAACCTCCAATGTAATTTTGCTATGGAGCGTGAATTTCAATCACTGATTGATAACAAGACAAAAGCTTTTGAAGTTTTCATAGAATTGATTTTATAATTGATGTTAAGTGAATGTACAAGTTGAATAACAATCTAACATATGATGAAAATATAATTTTCAAAGCAACATTCATGGCTAGGAATTTCAAATAAAAAAATTTGTGAATTACAACAAATTATGATATGATTCAATTGATCTTTGCATTTGCTGCAATATTTAGTAAGATTAAGAATAACATTGATGTAATTGTAATATTTTTCTTTGGATATGTGGAAATAAAATCTACATGAATTTATCAATTATCTTTGAAAAATAAGATTAATGAAAGTTAATTTATTGAATTTATTAATTGTTGAAATCATTAGATGAATTGTAGCAAATCACTATGCAACATATAGCAAGATTTGATGGATGCATGAGACCACAAAAATTTTAACAAAATATTTATGATATATGTATATACATGAAAAAAATTAATTAAAAAATATTAAATTTCAGTAATTAGTAATCTTTTAGTAATTCATGTAATGTCCAACTTGACATTTTCTTAAGGAGTAAAAACTTCTTTGCCAGCAAATTCTAAGCTTTTTGCATTTTATTGTTCAATTAATGTCATTGAGGAAAAAAAATGTTATCATTTTGTTATGATAGAGTTGTGTATAGTCTAAAATATTTGATAGTTTGTTGTAAATATGATATTGCTTTGATTATCAGCAAGGTGAGCAAATACATACCAAATTCAAAAAAGATGCATTGAAAAATTGTAAAATGATATTTTTTATCTTTCAAAAGTATTAAAGATAATATTATTGTTTGATGTCTTTCAAAATAATGTCAAATTTTTGTTAGGTTACATTTACATTGATTTTTAAAACAACTTTTGATCAAAAAACTTCAAATTGAATATGTGTTTAATTTTGATTGGCACATCATAAGTTGAAAATGAATTTCACAAAAGTATGTAGTTTAATCAACAAAAGATGCTTAATACGTATTGCTAGTAGAAGTAACAAACTAGTATGATTGAATACATTTATCACAAAGGTAGGATTAAAATGAGGTGTTTAATTTTTACTGTAATAATCAAAGAATGTTACATATTGCTATAAATCAAGTGATGGATAGCAGAATGAAACATATTGATATCATGTGTCATTTTATCAAAGATAACTTTTCTAATAAGAAGGTTGAAATAATAAATAATGATGAATAATGAAATTCAATTCAGCTTATGCATTGATCAAAATTATTTCTTTTGAAATTTTTCAGAAGCAATATATTAATTTGCAGATTTTGAATGAGGAGCACAAGTAAATAATTTTAACACTTTCGTTTTTTCTATGTATGTTTTTTCTTAATCCATTTTTTGCTACAGTTGAATTTTTTTTTGCTTTGATTTGACTATTAGTTTTGATTAGTTCTAGTTTGGAAAATAAACTATGTTAGTTTTAACTCTAACTTATCTCGTATTCATTATATGGTTTATGCAAATTACAATTTGAAAACACAAGTTTAGGAGAATTTTTAAACTTAATTCAGGCCTTGAACTAACTTATGTTACCTTAATCCCAACTAGTGATGCAAGTAAAATTTTTGCTATATAAAAGCCAAGGCAAAAGCTCTTAATGACATTTTAAGCATTCTTTTCAATAAATTTTGAGTTGCTTTTGTGAACTTAGCCCACAGCAATGAACCACATATTTCAACGTTGACAGCGTGTTTGTTTGTTCTTAGTTTGTAAGTAAGTTTTGTTTTTGAGCTGTGTTAAACGTTTTGCAACGCCATAGATATAATTTCTAGTTTAAACACAATGATGAGATATAAAAATTTATGACTCCATGATAATACATATGAGATATTTGTTGGAGTATTCAAATTGGTCAATCAAGTGAAAATAAATTGCAGTATTGAAAAATATCATGTGGAAAGTAGTCTTTTGAAATAAATGAAATATCTTTAAATAAAAAATAAGAAAACTTAAATTCAAGAAGACAAAATTTACATTGTATTTACCATATAGTGCCTAGATTTTCATCAATTAGAAAAAAACTATTAGGTTATTTGGCGAAAATTAGTTTTTTCACCAAGATTGGTAATCATTTCATGTCATTGTAAGTATAATAGAAATTATTTCAATAAAATATTATCAGAAAATATATTTTTTAAATCACATAAATTTATAAAAATTAGCACAAAAAAATTTCAAACAAAAATTTCAAAATATAAAACAAATTAAGGGCAAAATGAAGCCAAGCATTCTCACTAATAATACGATGAAGCCAAATGTAACAAGAAAAATGACATTGATATTTGTGTCTAAACCAAAATCATAGCAATGGAAAATTGTCATCTACTATTATAAGCATCTATCAGAAGCATTTAAATAATCAGCATCATTTTTTATGTTGAGACTGATTGCAAATAATGAAGAGATTTTGATAGATTTTCCACACGTATGTGCACACAGATTGTCTCGTGAAGTCTTAAATAATTCAAGACTTGTTTCAAAAAATTGAATAATATAGGCCCTAGAAAAAAGATTCAATTTTTGTACTGCTTGAACTTAAATGTAATATTTAATCTTTAGATGTTACAAGATTTGTGTGACAAAGTTTCAGTTATTTGAAAAAACCAAAGGAATGCGAGTGAAAAGTGTAATCGAGAAAGACATATTACACAAAGTTTCCAAAAAAATAACCTACAACTCTGTGCTTGATCATTTTTAACTGAAAGAAATGTACATGCAACAGCTTAAGTATGTGGAATCATAACTTATTTTCATTTTCAACATATTAAAATAATATAATTTCATTAATAATCACTTTACATGATCAGTTTATAGTACTAAAATTATACATTGAATATAAAGTAAATTGTAAAATGAATCATCACTCAAATATGGCTCCTGTAGATTTTTGTTATGATTTATGAAATTTTCATATAAATTACATATGCCTTTAATTTACAATGAAAATAAAATTCTGAGGAACATCAAGACTTATTTATAAGCAATGAGTAAGAGGAGGATAGTAATATGGAGGGCAGTAGCTATCTCGCCCTGGCCTTCATTCGTGGAACGTCTCTAGACTCTCTCTATATAATATAAATGTCTCTGTATAATATTAGAAGCCAGTCATCCTCCGATCCAGATCATTGCTTAGATAAGTGTGTAGCCTCTGTATATGGTGTTATACGATTCTAATTTGTAAAGTACCTATTTTATGACTTGTAATTTCTTCCTCACTGCATATATGCTTTTGTTGTCGGATCAACAAGCAAAGACACTTTCCCGAAGAGTACAAATCTCGCGTCGTGTAATATCTTGGCATGGGTTCCTTTTCTCAAAAAGAAGAAAGTAACAATAAATCTTGACTTTGGTGTCTTTCAGCCAAGACGACAATGGTTTCGACGCTGTAGGCCACGTGGATGTATATTAGTCTGGCTCAATCCGGAATCCCGAAGTACCAAAACCGAACTTCTCGAACCATTAGAGGCGACAGAGTTTGCAGTGTCTAACATATAAAGAAGAGGAAAGGCAGTAAACGTCCCCTCGTGGACCGATTGTGGCCGTCGATGATTTCAGTGTGCTAAGCCGGAAGAGATGTCAGCAGATTATGTGTTGCAACCTGCTCCTGCAGTCGTCACGCTAGACTTTAGTGGGCAAGTTGTATCCTCCTTCATATATTCAATGCAGATTCCGTGGTTTACATGCAGATTCTGTTACGTTTGTAGAAATATGAAGCGTTATGAAGATCTGAATCGTGGACAAACGCTGACCCTGCCGACTGAGACACGTATTTCATCATGGTGTTCGGCCGCAATCTCCACCGAGTTATGCTCTGGAGTTGTTTGCACCATCCCCTCACTATAAACCAGTTGCCATGAAGCAATCCACAGAGTTGTTTCACCGTAATTATTTCTCTCGCTCGAGGCTTTTGCAACTTTGCATCGACTCGACAGATTCCTCTCCTCTCCTTTCCTTACACGTTGGTAAGGAAACTTCATTGCATTGCATTAGGACGATCAGCTGACATGAATCGACCTAAATCAGATTCTGTCCACCCATCCGTGGATCCTTGCAATAATATTTCACTTTAGTGCGAGATCTAGAGTTCATGCTGAGTGGAGCATCTAACATGATTCCAGCATGTGGATACTTTTGCATTCGACGACTTGGCTCTCAATGGAAAGGTCTCCACATAAAGCATGCAATTAATGTGTACAAACTATGCCCTGTATAATATTCCCATATACTATTGTATACTCTAAGACAGTAAGATACGAGCTATTCCCTAAGCCGGAAAAGTAGAATGGGGTTTCAACTAATAAACACATAATTTGAATTCAAAACTTTTTCCAGGCTTCTGTTGGCTCCGAAATCTCTCGTTATTCAAGTGTTTATTAGAATGGACAGAACTGGTTTCAAAAATCCTGTTATGTGAGATAATTTCCACAGTATCGAATCAACAGTCGCTATGACTACACAGCAAGGAAAACACACTAGACTCCAGTCTGGTTTGTAAGGATAGACCATTACGATCGTCAGGCCGTCCGATCAATATTGTATGTCAATATGATGCAATGAACTACTGTGCCTGTTCTAGCTTTTTAAGAAAAGGTGTTATGGTACCTGTTTAAAATTTTATCTACACTTTTTGAACTATGCCTTCGAAGGTTGAAAGGAGTGCAGATATTTGGAAAATATCTGAGATCTGCTGCTCTTCAATTTTGATCGGACGGCCTGACGATCGTAATGGTCTACGCTTACATACCAGATCGGAGGGCCTGGCAATATTATTGCTGGCCTGACCACAATTTACAACACTTGTCGTAATATGTTTCTAATTGACACACGCATTTAAAGTGCGTAAAAGTTCAAGTAAAGAAAGAAAATTCTCATAGAATTGAAACATATATCCATGTACCAAAATTGTGATATATATTATAGTTTTATACTCCAACTTTCTCGTTATATACATTGTAAAGATTATTTAAGTACGTTTCAAGAGTGCAAATTCATAGATCATATGTTTCTAGTTCTAAAATTCATTAAATTAATAAAGAAATATTACAATTCAAAATTGATTGATATATATATATATATATATTGTTTAAATATCAATACATCAATTTTTCCTTTCAAAGTAAATAAAGTAAAAAGAACTTGCTTTAATTATATGAGATAAAATAATAATTTTTCTATATTATAGTGTGAAATATCTAAAATTACACAATGAAACTTTACACAATAAAAACAAAAAAATTTATCTAAATTTAATTCAGTTTTTTGAATCATACTTTAATCATATCCTACATTGAAGACGGAGTGATATTTACATCTAAAGAAAGAGTCTGAATTTCTGCATAAAAACAGTCACATATTCTTAACGACATATATGATATATTTCTAATTAAATATTAAAACCTTAGATCAAAACATACAAATAAAAAAATTATAAAATAAATATCAAAGCTCGCGACATTCGCTGAGGATTTGATTCAGCTTGTTTGAGACGTTCTAAACACAATACTTTAAATTTATTGTGTTTATAAATTATCGAAAATTATAAGTGTGAAGAAATCCCCTGAGCAACATTGGATCCTATGTGAACAAATTTGATCAATTTATCTTTTTAATATTTCGTTAGTGACAAGTGACAATATTTGATAATGAAGTTGTAAATTTACTAAATCATTTTCTCTGCTGATTTTCCATTATAAATTATTTTTTGCACATCTTGCTATCATCCTTATAATTTGACATACTTCCATGTAATTGTAAATCTTGAGAAAGTTGTTCAAAATATAAGAATAATTAAATACTGCGTAAAAACCTAAAATATAATTCTGGCTCTCACATCTAAGGATAGATTTTGTTATTTATAGATTAGATAATATATCAACGTCATGTTAGAAATTTCAAAAAATTCATTGTCTAGCTTCTTGTAATTAAATAGAGCATGAGAACGAGTTAGCTAAGCCTTCTGTATTCCAGTAAAAATGCCGGGAACGTAGCGTTGGTTTTGTTACATGTTCCCATGTGAACGTGTGTGTGAAAACTTGAAAATTGTAATTTGAAAACTTGACCTTTATATGCAATTATTTTAAGGTGCGCTGGCTCGAAGAGTACTACCGGGTTCAACAATTTTTTAAGTTCCAGGTCCAACAAATTGAAAAATAGACTATCCTTCTGTTTTCCGAATTCTACGGGACGCCACTCCCACCATTTATGAAACTAATTATCCAAATAACGTTATTCCCTAATATTATATCCTATCCGATCAAGATCTACCAATAACAAATTTTTTTTATCTAAGGTCTAGTACTTAAAGTCAAATGTATGTATTTCACCATATAGGGATTGGCATGTATGTTTACATTCCAACCACACGCATAATAGAAGCAGGTGATGGTCATTTGACTATCGTAGATAGACCATCATTATTGGGTTTATAGACGGAAATTCCATGGATTTCAAGACACCATCATTCTTTAAACCCTGACCGTATTTTTGGGAATGTAGCTCTACGGGCTTGCACTGGAGCTTCCTCGTGGTGAGTACATACCGTACGCAGCAGGGCTCGCAATGTCAAATTGCTCTTTTGCAGTGGTCAGGATTCAAAATTACTCAACTCTGACTCCAAGTCTCCGATACCTACTCGAATTTTAGTCATAATTCCAACTCTCTCTAATACACATGCATTATGAGAATGGGGGAACCAGGTAATCATTATGAGCAACATTGAGTTTCTCATTGAAGTCTCCTCGAACTCATCAATGCATTTCTATTCAGAGAGATGGTGCAATTCAGGGCGACAAGTCCTGACACGATGCAAAGAAGCGACGTTTCTGTCTGAAAGACTTCGGCAAAAGGTCGAAGGAGAGATAAAGCACTTCTTACTTAGCGGAGAGCCGCACTTTACGATCATTCGACATACTTATCAGTTCCTTTTCCCAAACGTCTTGCATTTCTTTTCCCAGGTACGGCGCAGGTAAATGTACACTGCAGTATGATAAAGGTCTACAAAAGTGTGCTCCCAACTTAGGAACCAGGAATATAATTCGTAACTATTGTACTCGATTTTCTTCTAGATATAGTTTCTATAAACATGTAGAAAAAAGAAAAATTTGGAAGAAACGAAGATGCGGATACACGAGTGAAGGGAAAGTTCTTCCTCCTCGATATGATCATTCCGTTTCGCTGTGGTTGAAGCAATGATCCTTACATCCATCATCAAATTCAATTATATATTAAAATATTATTTTTTACTAGATTTTGTTCATAATTAATATCAATGTATATTAGAAATGATTTGACAGTATTTAATAAGACATCAAATATATCACTGACATTCATATTTCACTGTAATTTTTTGGAAATTGACATATAACCACTCACATTTTATCTATTATATTTATTTGCTCATGTATCTCAAGTTATTCATCCATCACTTTATCAATTTGATAAAAAAAATAGATTTGTGTCAAATTGCATTTCATAAAAACTGGGCTATTAATTTCAACATAATTTATTGTTATATATTTTTGATTTTTTGCACTACTTAAAAATTACAATAAAATGAAAAATTATATCCACATATTTTTTATTGTTATCAGAAGATTTTTTATTTGGCTAGAAATACGTTTTTTAACGAAATAAATTATTCCCTATTTTCTACTAAAAAAATCTATAATATTTTATATATTGCTATCTACAAGTTTTCACAAATATAAAACTTTAAAATAGCGCACGGAGGTCAAATTGTAAGCAAGGTCACAATTGATATCATGTTACAAGTACGTTACAAAGCTAGATCTAGATATTTTGTAACTGGATTTGTGTACTAAGGATACATATGTATAGATTCATCAAGTAAATCATTCTATTTAATCTAACCTTTCAGTAAAATGGGCTTAAAATAATAACCTGCCAAATAATCTTCTATGTGTAATATATGTTGAAAAAAAGGATGAAAAAAATCTTGCCTTTTCTTTCTGTAAATTTTCAATAAATCTGTAAAAAAGGTCCAAAAAATTCTAATTACATTATACTGCATAATATAACGCAATTTTTTAAAAAACCAGTACGAAAAAAATGCAGAAATGTTATGAAATGAAAATGAAATGTGAATGAAAATGAATTAAAATAAAATAATTTTTCCAATTATATTATAAAATACACCTTCTTTTACAAAATATTTTCAGAGATGTTTTTCGGAAAACTATATCAAATAAAATAGAAGAAAATTAACATCAATTTTTGAATTACTCAAAATCATATAAAATATAGTAGTTCAACGTCAAAAAACCACTAATTCATCCTACGATGAAATATATGAAATTTTTTGTGAATTTTTTTCCGTATATAAATTATAAATCTATGTAATCAATACAAAAAATTTAAAATATCAATGTTTGGTCCTAAATTATTTCAAAAATTTTAAAAAATCAAAAAAACAAGATTTTTCTATTCTTTTTGTCTAAATTTTAGAAAAGAATTTTTAATTTTGTAAATAGAATTAATTGAGGAGAATATAAATTTATTTATAAATAAAATATCTTCTTGTCGAGTTTACACTCAAAGTTCTCCACGGCTTACCAAGCCTCGCGGGGAAGTCGCAAAAGCCACATGGAAGTTTTTCTCAGAGTCTTGAATGCCAGTTACTAGCTTGTAGTTGGCTCGCATCTCTCTTAACAAGTCTCTCTTAGCAGTATAAAACTTTGAATCCTGTTTTCTGAAAATGTTTTAATAAACAAATATGATTTTTATATCTAATTTTTTATCTAAATATAATTTTTATCTTATGTATTAGATTTTAAAATTTTACTACGTATATTTGTCCAAATATGTTCTCATTCTAATTACATTTCTTGCTATCATATCACAAAATATACATACTTTATTTATATATATTTTATATAATTAATTTAAGTTCTATTAAGCAAAGTGCATAAAGATAATGATTGTGATTCAAAATTAAAAATTTTGAGAAGTTGTACTACAAAGTTAAATCTTGTAAATAGTTTTAAATAAAGTATTATAATTTAATGTATTTTAGATTTTCAGACTACTTTAGATAAACGTAATATAATGATAAAAATCCAAAATTAAGAAATATCTAAGAGATCAATTATGAAAAATTTTAAAACTTTGATGCATATTTTATTATATATCGAATATTTTAAATAAATTATTAATCAATAAAAAGGAAAAAATCACATAGAGACATGATATGAATGTCTTTACCACATATTTTTTGAAAAATATAAGTGATTTAAAAACGAACAAGATATGTTTGAGGATTTATTTTTGAAACCTTATTATAACTCCTAGTCAAATAAGATCTAAATATTCTCGTTGACTTATTATTACCATCACAAAATTTTATTATAGTGTGAAAAAAATATGACATGATTCATAGAAAAATATGTTTATTATATTAAAAATTATTTTTTGAACAAAAAATTCATAGTAGTATTTAATAATTTTGAGGATAATTTTATATAATAATTCTAACTTATCAGTGTTTAATATTTTAAAATATATAAAACAATAAATTCATGCCCAAATCTATTTTCTATAATTTTTAACTTTATATTATATAATATGTTAGGAAAAAAACATGAAGATTTATGTAAATCACAATTGATTAGTGTGGAGAGGAAACCCAACAAAAAAACCAAAAAAAAACCATCAAACTCGACGTGGACACCCAATGTGATTTGTTACCCGAAAGATCCACGCATGACATTAAGTTTTTAGAAAAATCAATACAATGCTCTATTACAAGTTAGATCTCACTAACCTTTGTAGTCCGACAAACAAAAGACTAAAACTCTAACTCAAGTATTAAAATAATCAGCCAATAGCCTATAATGAACTAGAGTTATTCCAAACAATCTACTTCTTAATTCATGTTGAAGAGACGATAACCTACATAACTTATATAATTACTCAGCAAGAATTTCCAAAGTGATTGTTAACATAGAATACTCTCTAAAACTATAACTAACCAGAACTCAGCTGTAATCCAAACATGATAGATTAAAAATATAAAAAGTTAAGAAAAGATTGCTAGTAAACTCTACTTGTGCTCCTCAAACATAATAGCATAATGTCTCCTAAAAGTTTTTGAAGGAATAATTTTGGTCAAGCCATCATGATTGAATTTAATGTAAATTTTGGCTAGCTGAATCTCTTGTTTAAAAACTACAAATTTGATAAGATTACTCTTGCTTGTTAATCATTTAATTTACAACAAGATGTAACACATTTTGACCATCAAAAGAAGGATCAACAACCTCTTGTTTTAATATAATCTCAATGATAAGCTTATTTAACCAAATAGGAGTTTTTGTTTTTTGCTTTTGCTGCTGCTACATATTCAGCTTGCGTTGTGAATTGAACTACACATTTCAGCAAATTAGATCTTCATTAATGCATCCACCGCCAAGTGTAAGCACATACAAAGTTATAGATTTCTTGTCTAGATTTTGTTCATAATCGTCATCAACATAGCAAGGATTTGAAATTTTTAAATAAATCATCAAACAATAAATCATAATTTCAATGCTCTTCATATCTTTAAAATTCCAATTCATTGTTTTCCAATGCAACTAATTCAGATTTGACATTTATATACTCACCTTGTCCAAAGATCATGTTCTCATCATCAAATACTTAAGACTATCCACAATTTTGTCCAAAGATTAAACAATGTTTGATCATGTTCTCATCATCAAATACTTAAGACTGTCCACAATTTTGTCTTAGAAAATTGATGACAACTTTTTTTCTCAATGTCATAAATTATGCATTAGTGAAAAGTTTAAAATGTGCTGCCAAAAGATTTCATGCTTCTTTAGAGTTTGCCATTGTAAACCTATCAAGCACATGTTGAACATACTTGACCTGATTCAATCATTGTTTTTTTATATAAATATCCAATTTTAATATACTTCTGAACTTAACAAAATCCTTTCATCTTATATGCATACTTAAACTAGTTATGGATTTTGCATCTGTTAACGTCGGATTGATTTTTTGAAAAAATAAGCATATCATTCACATGGAATCTAGACTAATGAAATTGATTATCTTATTATTCACTTTTTGCATCTATAAACATGAATCATACACAGTTCATGAAGATCCTTGTGCTTTCATGAAATCATTAAACCTTAGATTTCATTACCTCAGAGCTTTCAAGCTAACTTGGCCTTGAAGTTTTTCTTCTTGTCATCTACTAGATTGTACTTCAACTTGTACATTCACTTGCAATCAATCAAAGCATTATTCATTGGAAATTTCACTAGCTTGAAGTTTTTGTATTATGTGTATGCATCTCACTTTCCATACCAACATTTAATGCAAGCTTATTGACCAAGGTTTAAGCTTCTCTATAAGAAGGTTCTTTTTCTCTTAAGATGTCATTATCATAAAAATGAATGAATCATTTCATAATCAATATCTTGCAGAAGCTTTAATAATCCAATTTGATGCTCTTCAAGTAAACAATTTTGATTGATCTCTATTGTTTGTAGCAAATATTTGAGATCAACGATAATTTGCTACTTTAATTTTTGCTATTCACAAATGAGCTCAATCTAGAATGGAAGTTCTTCTTGTGTAGCATCATCAATCATATAATGATCAATTAATAACTCAACAATATTTGTGAGTGTAGATTTGTACTTGTCAATATGATGCTACTAAAAAGTCTATACTCTTTCAATGATTTCAGCTCATTGAAAATAACATCACTACTCACAATAACTTTACATGCTACTAGATCTCATAGTCTATAATTTGTCACATCACTAGCATATACAATATAATTATATTTTTTGGAAGTAAATTTAACTGAATCATATATTTGTAGGATTTAATAGTATAAGCCATAGAAAAGAAAATTTTCTATGGGACCGGCAGCCCTGCTTCGAGAGAAGAGGAGACGGCTTAAAATTGTCAGAAGAAAAGGTATACCCTTTGCGGATCCCAAGGACCCTAAATTCGTGCGAATCTACGCGTGCCGCTACGCCGACGACATTCTGATGGCAGTTTCGGGGTCGAAAGCTTTGGCCCGCGAAGTCATGGAACGAGTCAAACAATTATAATTGATCATCTGTTTGTGATTTAATTAAAATAATTTCAACAAATTGATTGCACTAAAAGAAAAATTGTTTACTAAATTACCTGTAGTATTAATAAGTTTGTCTAAAATTCATCTAATAAATCATATTAGCTTAAAATTTATTATTATATTAAGCACACACCTTTTCTAACATTATTCAATTGAGACTCTCAAAAACAACATTGTGTTGCGGTTTATTAATTGTGATGGAATGACAAGTACTAGTTTCTTCTTTCTACTCACTCCAAAATTTCTTAGAAATATACTTTTTGCCATTATCTATATGAAAATATCTCACCTTCTGTCCAAGTTAGATCTCAACTTGAGCTTTTTCAACTTTCAAAAAATTTAAAAACCTTATACTTTTGTGTGAAAATCAACACAAACCTTTAAAACTCATCAATAAATCAAACGTTCTAAAATTTTTAGCAAATGAAGTTTTTGGAAAGTATACTCACATCTAGTTATTTACATATTTAAATATTTGATTAGAAATGTGAGTTTCAACATAAAAGGTTTGTCTATGATGTTTGCCAATATCACAATATTCACAGAATATGAAATCAATCTTATTGATGTATCTTTGTCTCAGCCAGGTTGTCATACATGAAATATTAGTTAAGTTAATTTCATCACATATGATAATAGCTTTTAGCAATTATTTATAACTCAACATAATCTTTTCATGTGCTTTCGATACTCAACATAATATTATGAAATACTCTCACTTTCTTCTTAGAGCTTCACTTAAAAATATTTTATCAAATTTATATCAAATTTTTTAGCATTTTATCATTTAACATAAATTGATGTATTTTGGACTTATCAAATATTAATTTTAAGGTATTGAATCTGTTAAGATGAAAAATCTTAAATTTCAGAGGATATATTATTTTTCATACAAATCAAATTATTTGATATTGAAAAAGTTCAAAAGACTTGTTAGTGTAACAAATGTGATAGGATTAAGCATCATTCTAAAATTCACATAATACCAATTTCAGTATGTGAA
Organism: Marchantia polymorpha subsp. ruderalis; assembly: GCA_037833965.1. Classification (NCBI taxonomy): domain Eukaryota; kingdom Viridiplantae; phylum Streptophyta; class Marchantiopsida; order Marchantiales; family Marchantiaceae; genus Marchantia; species Marchantia polymorpha. The sequence continues at coordinate 7,846,793 of AP031352.1, read as the reverse complement.
TTGCATAAGGCATGTTTTTATCATAATAGTTTATTTTTCAACAGGTCATTTTTCTCATGATCAAATTATTGAGATACTATTTCTAAGCAGTATTATCACCTTCCATCTTCACTCGACAATTCTTTTTGACTTAGACACTATTGCCATATTTCCAATACATCATTGTTTTTTTTTCTAAGGATTTTTTAAAAGAAATATATCTATATTTATATCCAAAATGTTTGCCAACTTTGTCAATCTGTGAATATGATCAATCTCAAATCATGCTTATTATCGTACTAGATGAAAAATACAAGGAGATGACATCATTTTTTGCTTTAAATTATCAATCAACAAAGCAATTACAACTTTGTTGTAAGTGATTTTTTGGCTATTACAATGAACTCAAGAGATGAAAAACTTGTTCTCATCACTTATTTTTTTTTCAAGATTCTGAAAATCAATTACAAGATCATCAAACACATCAATGTTATCTTGGATCTTTGTGCTAGAATCTTTCATCTTAAAGCTCATGAGCTTCAAAAATACATATAGCATGTTTGATAATTCTTTGTGATGAGTCTTTCAAGAGTCTCCAACAAAATAATTAAATTGTTATATTCATCAATTGCTTCAGAATCAAAGGATATAAATACAGTAGAATTATATTCACATCATGTTTTTTGAAATTTTGTCACTTGTTGTTTTTGTAGATGAAAGATTTTGGATTTAATGTGTTGACTATATTCTTAGACTTAAGCTTGTATTTTACTTCTTTTGTTCAGAGCATATAGTCATCACATCCATCGCATTTGACTTACTCATATCTTGTATGTGATCTTGTTTTTTCAAACACTTTAAGTTGTACCTTGTGTCATTGGAGTGCAAAATTCTTCTTTTTTCACTTATTTGCTCCTTTGTTCTATTGTTCATCTTGCCAAAGAATATTAGATATAATTAATAAATAAAACTAAAACAATAATGTTCTTCAATGCAATTGATACTCTCTATATACCGCGCTTGGATCAATAACCTGCATCTTGAAATTTTTGCATAAGTATCAATCAATCATCTTTCTGTTGTCGCAACAAGAACAACATCATCTTCACTTGTTAACTATCATCACTTTGTATTGCCTCTATTCTATAGTAATTGGTACCTCTAATCACTTTTTTAAACTGCATATCCTTCAGGATAGATTTCATATGATATCTAGGCTATTTTTTTATCATAAAGCAATATATTAGATATTACTAACATCAAAAATTCTTTCTTTTTGGTTCTGTGATTCTAATATCACAAAAACAAACAAAAACCAATCAAACGCAATAGGTTCACTTGCAAATAACATTAGGTTCAAATTGCCATCTAGATTGGCAACTTGTAATTAGGATCTCATCATCTAAATGATTCAAGACAACTCGTCAAAAGGAGAAAAAAAAATGATCCAAAGTGCATGTCTTGGTTCCAAATAACTTGCTGGTTAAAAAATGGATAACCACGTGAAATTTAATTTTTGAATCAACATTTTGAAATTAATCCTTGAATATACAAAGGATTGTGAATGCTCTCTCGGCACACTCACTCTTGTCAAAAGAATCACCCTCCTTGTGCGCTTTTGCCATCAGAATTTTATTGCAACCCTTGCATAGTATTTGAGCGCACTAGATTTTAACTAATTCCAACGCCTCTTCCTCAAATGACAAATTACCAAACGAATTGATCACTTTGATACCCATGAATGAATGAAAATTCAAAAACGTACAAAAAATAAAACAAGGTTGTAAACTCAACTCTGACATAAACATAATTTGCCTCTTGCTGCGTCCACATGAACATAAGGTTTTTGAAGAAACTAATGCAATGCTCCGGTGCAAACTAGGTCTCACCTCACTTTACTCTAGTCAATCAAAAGTCTAAAATCCTAACATGTAATTTTTGAAAAACAACCTACATTAAATAGATCATTCCTACTCATCCCTGTATCATAATATATAATGCTTATGACATCCTACTGAAGCTAGAAACAAATGTTAGAATCTAATTATAATAGAATAGAATGAATATATATATATATATATATATATATATAAACATAATTTTTAAGTTACTTTACTTATATCCATATGCAAAATTTACAATGTGAATACATATATTTACAAGAAATTTATTTTAATAAAATTATAAGATGATTAAATTTACCGGAAATTTCAAAGAATTAAATCATTCTATCAAACCAAATTTGACTGTAATCAATACTTGATATCAATGTTTTTCATTTTATGCTTCATAATAAGATGAAACCTAAAGTCGAAAATTTGAGTTTTATGAGACATATCACACATTGAACATTTTTCAAGGCATGTGTCTTACAAAAAAGTATTGAATGCTAAATTATATTTGAATATTCAGTCCTGAAATGTTCATATTAAACCATGCAAGTATATTATTAACATATTTATATTGAGTTTATCATAGTATTTCATCTATAATCTTTGATAGATCTTTGAATTTATCAAAGTAAAATTTTTCTTTAGTTCTAGTAATCAAGTCAACCACATTAAATATTTAAATTGGTGCAAAAATTAATTCTTCATCATATTCTAGCATACAAAAAGGTTGAACACACTTAACGTAAATGTTTATGTTCTCGTAACCCATCAAGAGCTTGTTTGATTATTTAAAATTTTATTATCCTAAACCCTTCTTTGGGTACTCTAAAATTCTCATATAGCGCCAGGTGACTAGATCAATTAATCTTAGTCAAATCAACTAAATGCATCCAAGAGCTGAAATAATTTATTATCTATACCTAACAGATTAATGTACCATCATCCATAATCTAATGATTATGGATGATGTCATTAAATAAAATAATTTATATATTACAATACCATGTTAGGGTTTATAAGGATACATGTATAAAAAATTGTTGATTCAGTAATGGAAAAAAAATCATTACTTTAATGTTAGTCAGAATAGCTTAAGTAATCCATGATTATATAATGTTGGAATATGGACTTCTCTATCTATAAACCGTGAGACGATTTTGATATGTATTGTTCTATTTACCCAATCAAATACAAGTTCGGATGGTTAAAATGAAATCTCATTTCGTCAGAATAGTTTACTCCGAAGTACACATGTTTATATCTGAAAAGGCTGAAAATGTTCTTTCCCGTTCATCATAACACATAAGAAAAGCTCAGATTCAAATATAGTGTCAAAATTGTAATTGGACATTTCTTTAAACAAATACTATCCTCTGTGTTAATTATTTCATGTTGAAGTCGTACAATTTCAGGCTTTTCTCTTACTAGTCTATATTTGACTGTAGGGACTTGGAAAAGCAAAGGACTCGACGTAGAGAAGATTTGACGACAATTGCACGTAATAATATGAACGCATATCAAATAGAATGATGTAGACCCTGTCTGCGGTCACCGTTCACTGTCCTTACTGTATCCATTTACTTCTCCTGAACCATGCCAGGCGGCTGAAGGGCGGCCACTGGGGCCACGCCATGTATGTAACTGTAATGAATGTGAGGGGTGGATTTACACACGTACAGGGCATCCACGTACTATACGTCAGGTTTCAGATGTGCGGTTTCTGACCATTACATGGACGCGATGGACCTCTTGGTCTAGATTCTAGAATTTAGTGTCAGAGTGTTTCAAAGGAAGCCTTGAAACCACGGGGCTTGCTCTCCTTTCGTCTATCTGGCCGACATGCGCGCCTCACTGAAACCCAAGGTGGCAATCATGACTTATCAAGTGGAGCTCCGGATCCTGTGTGCTATAATCATTCTAAATTATGAGAAGGCTGTGAACAGCTCGCTCTCGAAGATGATTCTAACACCTGAGAACCAACATCCCTTTCCCCTTCCCCCATTTTACATCTCCATTTTACACACCTTTGTCTGCTTTGCATCTACGTCTTTCTCTGTGGTTTCTGCAAGCATGGTGTTGGTTAACTATTCGGCTTCCTGCCAACATCGCTACAAAGCGCCCTTTGGCCACGTGATCCGTCGGTGAAAAGTGAACGATACACGGGACAGTGCAAGGCGCCGTCTGAACTTAGGACGTTGAAAGAATTCCTTCTCTACCGAGGGAATGCACTGATGGTCTAACTAGATTGGAGGTAGGAGTTACACGTTGTCAAAGTGGTCACATCACGTGTTACTGTATGTTACCTAGATAATAACTCCACAATATCGACAGTGGAGCCCTGAGCACTGAGCACTCATAGCATATCCTGGACTTCTGGAGCTGTGTATTGCGACATCTTCGAAATTCCTCCTCTTGTTCAAGAAAAACAAAAGAAGAAGCAAACACGTTGTTTCTGTATCATAAAAATTTCCTGCTACGAAACAATTGCGAAACTTGTTGACGTCGAGAACCTTACTCCATTCTAAACGTTTGCCTTTCTTCACGACTTACCACCTGAACGCTGTTTGAAACGTGAAGCACTGGGAGCATTGCGATCTGCTTCAATGATATCTTCTACGAAAGGAAATAATTTCAGTCGAAGTTGTTAACTCGAAGTAGAGATATTTGATCACGATATCCTCAATTTAAAGATCTCCTGACCAATTTGCAATTGATTTTGCAACGAAATTGAAGCTTATTATTAATAACTTCAATTGTGATATTGAGGAAGAAGCACGTGCATTGCACGTGAATTGATAGCTCCAAACACATAAGCGTCTTCATATGTATTAAAATGTTCGCTAATGATTTACATGCCTTTGGCCTCTCCATAATTGTGCTTAAATCTTTATTTAGTCATCTGTCTTTACTAAGTCATCTGCTTTCACCAAAAAGACGACGTAACTGTAATTTGTAATTGAGAACACACCAAGAGACCTGTACATGCTTGTAGGAATCAACTTCTATGGTTTTACTCGAGCTTTAATAAGATCCTATTAAAAGTACTCTATGAAAGCAATTTCAGAGTTGAAGTATTTCAAAAAACTTGGAGTTGTATTTAAGCTTATAGAATTCCGAACAGATCCCACGTCCTTCTTGAATTCTAAAACCTTACAGTTTTAAACGTGGTATGACAAGAAGGTGGTTAATGATTTCTCCGAAATCTGTTTGAGATACTAGTATGGAATTCTAAATTGTTATGTACCAGCCTGAATCATTCAATATGTGAGGTCAGAAATTACCGTTTACTTCATTCCAAAATTTTGTGTTCATGCGAGCCTGCATTCGAAAATTCAAAATGTTCATCAGAAAATTATTTATATTATAAACATATCAATTTTTTTGAAATAAAAAATGTTTTGAATTAAATGACAATCAAATCTATTTTCCTCTTTCACATGTACTATATATATATAGAGAGAGAGATAAAATAGAGAAAAAAAACTGATGAAAAGAAAACAAGTTGAACTCCCCTGAAACTTATACATACAAATCCAGAATTGTGGAGTTAACTACGGCTATAGAATATCAAACTTTTAAGTTAGACTCAAAGGTAAAGTTTTCGCTTTATAATATTTGACGACATGAGTGAAATACATGAGATCAACCACATTTGGGTATCATGTATTTTGACATGATACTCAAAAGGCTTGAATATTTATTGGCCGTTAAGACTTAACGTCAAGATGAAGAAGACAAACGTGGGTAAACTTCTAGGATAATGTGAAACAAAATGCCAAGCATACTTTTCATGGAGGTAGTAAAACTAATGTTAGTTTTCTTGTAACTAAGGAAAATGTACGGCTTGAATTTGAAGCAGTTTGTGGAATGGTAGAAGGAATTGTGAGAATAGTTACGAATGAGTTGTCTTCACGAAGATCAAAGTCTTACCGGGGACATTCAATTCATCCAAGCACTTTCATGATGAGAAATTTGGAGGACAAATAGACAGTTGTTTGCCAAAGAGTATATTGACTAAGTAAGTCCTTTTTTATATGACACACCTAAATATCAAAAGTTGTGTCTGGATACATAAAGACTCAACAACGTGACTATCATGAATTTTACCCCATGTAAGAACATGAATGACTAGTTTGCAAAACGTGCTTGATTAGGATAGATCTAAGGTCATGGTATTATCACATCCGAGTAGTTGAATCTTACGTACAAGAATAGCTTGTAAAACAACACATGACTTTTACAAAATCAGACTAATGCCCTTTAGACAAGGTAGAGCATCCTAAGATTTTAGATTAAGGATAAACAGAATATTCATGAGCAAGGAGATGAGTCTGTTATCATCTATAATGATGATATACTTATCCGTTTAAGCGGAAGCAATATGTCCACCACTTGAAGGCATCCTTTACAAGATTGTGACAACAAAAAATAAGGGATTTTCAGGTTGAGTTTTCAAGGAGTATATGAAATTTTCGTAATATTGTGATCAGTAACAAATCATGGTGTTTGTATCAGTTTTTTAATTCAAACCACCATGAAGGAAGTGTAATGGTTTGAGGAATTTGCATTTCTACATCAGATCTATCACTTTTTTAAGGTTGATTTGCTCTTTGCGGCCTGAACACTTGCATCGACTGAGATCCACATGGTGTTATTACAATTTATCAGCAGTTTAGTTCTTAAGAATTATATTCCTACTAATCATACATTTTGATCATATAACAGATCAAGTAAATGTTATCTTCGAAGACTTTACATTATACAAGGATAAGTTTTTTATCCGGGTAAATTCAAATTTATCTGTAAATGTATATAATTTTATTTCCATAAGTCATAAGAATAAATTAAATAAAAAAAGTGTATGAAATCAAAATCTTAAAGAAAATAATACATCAATTTCACATAAGTATGTAACATGCATTTTCAGATCCTTTTTATTTCAAAGAAATCTATACTTATCTGCAAGTAAACAACACATTTTTTCAGGATTGGAGTGTAAAAGATTGGTTTATATTTTCATCGAACTAAATTTATAAATATCCTAATTTTTTTCAAATTTCTAAATATATATTTTTTATTTATATAAAAATCCATTTTATTTTAAAAATTAAATGAAAAAAAGAAATTCAAGAAAAAAGGAGATATTGAACTATTTAATTATGAATGAAAAAGTAATCTTACTTGTTATGAAATATTTCTCTACTGGAAAGATCAATTTAAATAAATCTTTCAAATAACTAGTTACGTATATGATAAAAACAAATTCCAGGAAAATTTTCAATGATAAGTATCATGGTTAATAATAATATTTAATATCCTTTCTTATTATCTATCATATATTATGAATAAATTCTAATTTTTTTGTTTCAGATTTTTTAAAAGAAATAAAAATTCATTAAGTTTTCAAATATGCAAAAATGCTGTTGAGCTACATTTTTAAATCGTTTGAAAATATGTGCATGAGTCGAAAATTTCAAATTATTTAATAAAATCACTACATTAAAAGACTTTCAATATTTGATTTGATTACTAAAACACAAAATTTCCGAATTTCAAATGCTTAATATTTGTAAACCAAAAATATATTTATTTGTTAACATTCCATAAAGATTCAAATCAAATAATTATTTTTAAATTTAAAAACAGAAATGATTCATATATATATATATATATATATATATATATATATATATATCAATCTAAGAAGTCGAAAATTAATAAAATATTTTGATTATATTAATGTACAAGAACTAAAAATGAAGATCATCCTTTTATGCATCTCTATATATATGATCGAAATAAAAGCGTCAAGGAATTACCAGTTTACTAGTCCAGTTTACTAGTCTGGGTACATTGGAAATCAAAATATTTTTCGAAGTAAAATCGTATATTATTATAATTTTTTCAAAGGAATTCATTATGATAAAAGATTGATTAGAGAAGAATTTATTCATAAAAAAATCAAAATATATTCTAAATAATAATGTCAAAAATTTATATAGTTGAATTTGAATTATTGAAAAAATCAATTCAACAGAACTTTTGTATAGATTATAGTCTCAAAATGAAAATTTCTTCTAACTATAAATCAAATGAAATCGAATTAAATTGCACAACTATATTTTTTTAAGAATGGTGATCGGACGATGGAACTTGTTATCCAGCTTGTGTAGTGTTATATAATATAACCTTATAATCATTGTGTTGTTTAATAGATGGTCAAAGAATGATAAGTACAAAGTGTATAAGATTTTTTCCAATAATTAATTTGAACCATTGGTTTATTATACTTGACATATAACCCATCGAATGATCACCTCTATGATTTTCCAAACTTTCTTACTGCTCCTGGCCACGGACTATGCATTGTCGTATCTTTAATGCCTGCGTTTCATTCATGTTTTGAGTTGTGTTGCAACTTAATGGCTACTTAATATAGGTATCATACTATTTGCCTCGGCACATGGATCTTTCTCACCTGGGAACACCTGAAGATGAAGTGAGTCGTATAGCTGAATCTAAATCATGAAACTTCTAGTCCCGGATGTACTACTGAAGAGACTGTTCACTGGTACTGTTCGGACGTTTACTTTTTGTTTTATACTTATTGAAATGGAGACCAAAGATATGAAACACCTTTATTTTCAGACTGAGAAGTACTTTGCAATTCTCTATTCTGCATTACCGATGCAGATTTTTTGGAAACGCGCTATTTAAATACCACTGTTCAGACATTTCAGAGAGTTCCTTACATGGCCGCCGCATCATGCCATGCAACAGGTAGTATAATACGTCCATCATCACAATGTCGGAGACCCAGCAGTTAAAATATCTTGCTCAGATTCTGATTAGGCACATGAAAGACTACAGGAGTTGGTAACTATTCTTGGGTTTTCGAAAACATCATTGTTAATAGTTCGTCTTTCGAGAAGTCCGTGGTGAAGACTCTGTCGGGTATATCAACTTGACAAATACCAGCGCACCATCGCATTCATTTCGGATCGTATTAACATGGTTCTCATGAGAGTTTGAGGGACTTCAATTTAACGACTCAGTATATATTATATATTTCCAGCTATCGTTCACAGAAGCTTTCCAATTTATGTATTAGGTCTTGGACATTGAGCATTTGCACGGGTTGCATTTCTAAGGTGCCCATGCAAGAAGATTTTGTGTCCGGTATCCCTTTTGCACCAACACCAACATCAAGGATCAAAACAATAATTTGGAACTTGTTAAGCACGGAGATGAATTAGTGAGCTGGCCTTATCAGATGGACACAAAAAGTTCAAAGCCCACAATTCTTAAGGTGAAATACACCTGATCATATGATCTAGAAGGAATGTTGGTTTTTTCAACTGTAAGTGCTAAGTGGTTTTTTTCAACAGTTGAAAAAACCATGATTGTTTAATTCGTATACGTTGCGTGCAAACTTTGAGATAGCTTATAGCGAAGGTTCTGTGTTGGTTTCCATTTAGCTTGTAAAAGGAAACTGACGGTGCTTGGAACAAAAGAACGGACGGAATACTTCCATAAGCAAACAAAGTAGACGCCAAATTGAATCCAGTCAATCTAGACATTGATAAAGAAGACTATAATTTGCGTTGTGGTAAACCATTATATTCCCACAACATTGCAAGACATGCGCATCTATATACATGTAGAATACTTTCTGGCCTTGCCTATAGTCAGTCTTTGTCTCAAGGTCGATAGTATCGCATTTAATCTACCGGATATGTCATGTGACCACATCAATTCTGTAAATGTGTATTGTTTTTCAAATGTCTTACTTTGGAGGTTTTTCTTACGGGGTTCTAAACGGGGAGCTTTAACATATTTTTTGGATCAATTTCCCAATGATGACGTTGTCTGAGGGTGCGACCACATGTATCTTAAAGTCTTCTTCTTATGGGCTCTCAACGTACTCACCACAGGAAATGGGCATGGATGCAGTTCAGGTCGAAGATTAATATTAAAAGACTAAATCCTTTCAGAGAAAACATTGCTTTAATAAAAGTATCCACAATGCTTTAAGAAACTTGAGTTTGCTAATTTCAACGATTTCGGTTATGGGCCAAAAAGTCTGAAGCCGATGTCCGGCAAGCGATAGCTCATGATTGCAACTTACGAGCATCTCCACCGGATGTTTGAGGGGGCTCTTGACAATAACTTCACAGCTATCTGGATCAACTTTCCGTCCAAATTGTCATCGATTGCGAGCGTAACAGATGTGTTTCAGAATGTGCATTGTTTAGAGAGCTATAGAAATAGGATCTGTATCAATTTCAAGGAACTGGTTCCAACCGCGCAGACAGAAAGAAACCTTTTGATGGTTTTGAATACATTTGGTCAAACCACAATCATCGTAAAAGGTTTCCCATTATCTGGATACACACACGTTTCAGGAATAGTCGAAGACCCATAGGTGCCTAAAGTTCGAGATAAACTGCATCACGTGTCTATCTCGTGATCGTTGAGCAAAGTACAGGGTAAGTACGAGTACAGTCAAGGAATTAGTAAAATTGGCCGTAAATAAGCTTGGATTATTGCTTCTCTCGAGCTGGTCCGTCACTTGCGTCTTCATCGACATGATTGTCGGTGGAAGTCACAGAGTATGAATTCAATTGGGAAGGAGGAGCATCATGAAGCTTGGAAAAGGGAAGGGCTCGACGGATTTGACGCATCGCTTTTTGAACTAAACAGGCTGCAGCTATACAGAGCCAGCATTTGTCCTTTGTGTTTTGATGGTGCTCCTTGTAGTGTTCATAATGATTCACACACGGACTAGACTGTGCTTCGTCACTGGAACTCCGATGCTGGACTGGCCAAACGGCTTCCGAAAAGGTTCGAGCAACGTGGAGATGGCAGAAGACCACCACATCGTGTCTCGCAAACCTACCCTCGGCAGCACACACATTTGACCTCATCCTCGGCCCAGTACAGCAGAAGGATCCTTGTCCTGTTTTCGACCGTTCAGATTTCCCGCGATGCCATGCGATATCTCCCTTTCTCTTCAAGTCTTTTTGCTCGTAGCTCGTGGCGTCCGCTCCCCTTCGTGATGAGAGCAGACGCGATGCGAGCTCTCTCGTATCATCGGCCTCTGACCCTCCTCTTCAATGTTCTGCCTGCAACGGAAAGCGAAGCGAAACCGGGCGCTGTCCCTTAATTCCCGAACCACGTGGCGCATCAGCCAACTCATCGCTCGTCGTCGCCATTGTCGACACCGATAAGCGGCATGCCATTTCCACCAAGCAAGCTCCCGGAATAAAGGGAGAAGGAGATGCAACCGGCATCCAGCGGACCAAGGACCCTCGGGGGCGGGGGGATGTCCCTGCGTCCCTGGCCCCCGCACCCAACTCTCGATCCAGAGCAATCGGCAGGAAGTGGAACGTGACAAGAATGCGGTTGTTGTTGGGATTGAGTACGCATTCCGGCAATCTAACATGTATGCCATCTTTCTGCTGCGAGCGACTGACATGACATGTGATGTTGAGAAGAGTCACCAAACTGCGATGCTGTCTTCTTGTGAGAAACAAACAACACATACATTAGTAAGCTACAGACTGTTGATCTTTACGAAACACGGCTTCAGCGGAAAGGAACCACCAACTATTCCTTTAACATTACCGGAATGTCTATCTACAAAATCCATGTGATACGATCGATTCACCCAACTTCGCCATGTCTTGTAGTGTATTAAGATGGGAGAATCTCGGGTAGTCATTGCTAACTTGGCGGTTGTTCGAAATGCTCCAAGCGCCAGAGAGCATCTCTTTCAGGTGGTTTAGTCACCTAACTATGCAGCGTGAGACTCGTCCACTATATTCCAGGAAACTGCACAGCTTCGCATCCTCCCAGCTCATCTAAAATAGCAGTTGTTGAATCAACATGGGCGAACTATCTGATTATCTTGAGAACAGTTCCGTTCATGGTTGAAAAGGACGTCTAGACTTTTTCATTTCTAATGACAAGAGTTCCAGTCGTTCACACTTCTTCCTCGTAAGATAACAACACCGGTATTGGAGTTGCAGAGTTTTCATATAATCCTTTCTTTTTTTTGCCCAACGGAATCCGAAAGAGTTCCGAGCATGTCATCTTGGCGCGGTTCTTGCTCACAAGAAAATATCAACTAAAATACAGGGATCAACTGTTAGTGCGCATATTCTAATTGATCTCATCCAAGTCTCACCACTTTTCTGCCAATAATTCTTGACAAATTTTCACACGAAAAAGTTCTTTTAATATAAACGTAATATCTCCGTACACTCTGAGCTTACATGGAGTAGACTCGATTGCGTCCAATGATCACTTAATTATCCAGTAATCTTTGTTCACGAAGAACACCTACGTAATTTCTGATCTAGACTGATAAAGAAAAGACCTTTAATGAAGGGTCTTTTGTTTATCAGTCTGTAGCTTTGAACCTTGAAATGCTGTCGTCGCCTCTAACAAGAAGAGAACAGAGCGAAATTATACACTTAGTCCTGGACAAAGGTCAACATGATAGATGAGAAGAATGATTGACTTTCGGAGTTATAACTCAACTCCTTACACATGTCGATACAGAGTCAGGTCACGTCTTCAATATATTTACAGTACAGTGCAATATCTTTAACCCAGCTCTCACCTTCTGATACGACATTATACACCATTTGCATCTTGTTGAAGATCTAAAACTAGGTGCAAATGATGGGCACACCTGGAGGGAATACAGCGTTGTACATATACGAATACGAATGTATCAAACAGGCAACTACCGTATGGCAGGAAAGGTCAATACAGGAAAGTCTGCTTGAGCCGCGTTCGGTGTGCATGAGTTAGTGAAGGTAACAACGATTGATGGCTGCAGAATGAACCACCGAGCTACGGAGTCAGAGTAGCCGTTGTAGGGTGGGTACGATTGGAGGAGCCGCTACAATGACCGGATTCTGCCGGTAGAGAACGCTATTCTTGTGTATGTGCACGCGGCGGCGGCCTGCTGGGGATGGAACTACAGAGAAGCTCCGGTACCTCTAGCAGCAGGAGGACGTCCCTCTGCCATGTCGCCGGCTCTCAGTCCATGCATCAGATGCACGATCGACGATGATAGATGACGACTGTGGGCACCCCTCGTTCCCAAAGGGAGCCCGCGAGCAAGGGATTATAAAGCCAGAAACAGATGTGTTAGAAACAAAGCACACAGCAGCGGCAGCAGTTCTACATCTGCTCTACGTCTGTGCTCCACCAACTCGCACTTGCTGTCCAGTATCAGACTACAATCTGACTTGTCTCTCGACAACGAAGACCTGTCAACTTCCTCCTGTTTTCCACAACTGAAGAGTGTGTAAACGCTCACAGGAGACCCAACAGGCCCGAGGTAGCTCTTCCTCAGCTGCAACGATGGCACCCCAGGCAGTCGATGCAACTTGCGCAGCTGAGACTGCTTCAGCGGTCCCCATGAGCAGGCCCCGCCTCATCGCCCAAGCTGTAGGTCCAGCCACCGTGCTGGCCATGGGCAAGGCTGTACCCGCGAACATTTTCGAGCAGGCAACATATCCTGATTTCTTCTTCAACATCACCAACAGCAATGATAAGCCTGCATTGAAGGCCAAATTCCAACGTATCTGTAAGTTCTCTTTCTCGACACTGAAATGCGTCCTCTACAAGTCCGAATATAGCTCCAGCGAGGCACATGTGCCTCGATTTTTTCTAGTGTGTCACTGAAGATCTGGTATTGACTGCGTATACGAAGAATTGGCTCAAATTCTCTGTTGCATTGTCCTTTAGTATCGTCTCCGAACGAAGTACGTGTGACTTCATTGAGTTAGCCGATCTTTCGGTATATTTGTAAATATGCATGGCAGTGTGAAAAGCTTCATCTCTACAGGATACAATTCGTCTGTCCTGACTCTTCCGATGTATACATGTCGCTAGTCAACCAAAACGTTTCTTGCTAATGCACGCAGTCTTAGGATGTATAGCCACTCAGGGCTGTTTCTACTCGCGCTTTATGCGTGTCTTTAGAAAGCAAGACCCTCTCAATTTGGAAGCGGAAATGTGAGTGTTTGCCTCCTGCCTAACATTCACTCTTGTAACAGGTGACAAGTCTGGCATCAAGAAGAGGCACTTTTACTTGGACCAAAAAATCCTTGAAAGCAACCCCGCTATGTGCTCCTACATGGAGACCTCTTTGAACTGTCGTCAAGAAATTGCCATCGCCCAGGTGCCGAAGTTAGCAAAGGAGGCGTCTTTGAACGCCATCAAAGAGTGGGGTAGACCCAAGTCAGAAATCACCCACATTGTCATGGCCACAACCAGCGGAGTGAACATGCCGGGAGCGGAGTTGGCAACTGCGAAGCTGTTGGGTCTGCGACCGAATGTGAGGCGCGTCATGATGTACCAGCAAGGATGTTTCGCCGGTGCCACAGTGTTGCGAGTCGCCAAGGATTTGGCGGAAAACAATGCTGGCGCCAGAGTTCTTGCTATCTGCAGTGAAGTTACTGCCGTTACGTTCAGAGCTCCCTGTGAGACCCATATCGATGGCCTCGTCGGATCTGCGCTCTTCGGAGACGGCGCCGCTGCCGTCATTGTTGGCTCTGACCCCAGACCTGGCATTGAGCGACCAATGTACGAGATGCATTGGGCAGGGGAGATGGTTCTTCCCGACAGCGACGGTGCTATTGACGGTCACTTGACAGAAGCAGGTCTTGTATTCCACCTGTTGAAGGATGTTCCCGGACTGATCACGAAGAACATTGGAGGGTTCCTTAAAGACACTAAGAACCTGGTAGGGGCCTCTTCGTGGAACGAACTTTTCTGGGCCGTACACCCAGGAGGTCCAGCCATTTTGGATCAGGTGGAGGCGAAGTTGGAGTTGGAGAAGGGCAAATTTCAGGCCAGTCGAGATATCTTGTCTGATTACGGAAACATGTCTAGTGCATCTGTTTTGTTCGTGCTCGACAGAGTGAGGGAAAGGTCATTGGAGTCAAACAAGAGCACCTTCGGCGAGGGTAATGAGTGGGGATTCCTCATCGGGTTCGGGCCAGGTCTAACGGTGGAGACTCTGCTACTGCGAGCTCTTCCCATGCAGCAGGCGGAGAGTGTCTAAGACGAAGTGCCTCCTGTACATACCTTCCGGTCTGACGATTTTCAATGAATCTTCCGACGACTGAGTTGGAGCTATCACTTAACGATTTTTTGAGCTGGATTTGACTTCGGTAGATGGAATACGAGCTACAACACCTGCATAGAAGTAGTCATGTCATGAGTTGGAATCAGAGTGGGTATGATTTTACCGCAGCTTCAAAATCAGATTCCGATATTGCTTCACTGAAGCTTAAACTGCTCTGCAACCTGAAGCTGGCGGGTAGTTTAACATGGTAATGTCAAGCTTTTGCTCACTCGCAATACCTGTAATTCTCTGACATCTTAGTAGGTAAGTTCTAGCCGGTTCTATGGAGAGTTGACTGATTGAGAGCTGAAGAGGAGTATTCATCCTTAGTATTCATTGAGCGAGTGCGCAGTAACGCTTAGATAGTGAAGGATGACGAAAAATTCTTCGCTCACATCAACCTTCAACCAATATGGAGTTGGTGTATAATTAGGAAGGATGGAAAGTTTCCAAAATGTTCTCATCCGTGGTAGCAACGATTGTTGTAGGATTTAGTAGCAGATATTTAAGGAATCTCTCATATGTTAGAAACATATGTGTGAGCTGATTTTTTATTGGGAATTTGTACCCAAAGTGCGAATCGCACATACGATTTACTGTTATCATATGTGGCTCAATAAAAAATCCGGCCAAAACGATGAATTTACATCAAATATCACAGTTAACCATTTGAAGTGTCAAGTTGTGGAATCCTTACATCATTTACTCGTTATGTGCAATTAATCCGCTTACGAATTGTATTGCCGGTGATGATGATGATTTATTCTCCTATGTCAAAGAATATGTTTAGATAGCTCTCACTCACTAGAGATAATTCTCTTATTGGTTTATGCAGGATTATAATATACGTGTGTGAGTAGCAACGACTTCTACGATAGGGTTTTCCACAATCCAGAGAATATATAACAGCAATGCCAATTAGCCCCGAGCCAACTATAACTATATTCTCTCTACATAAATCTCTAATGTTATAAAGAAAATATAGAAACGTAAACATTGTTAACGTTGAAAAAAATCAAATTTAAAACAGTGCATGTTCTAAATGTATACAGACTATATAGACACCTATAAAGTGTATAGAGAAAAAGAAAGAAAAATTCACTTTTGTCGCTAACTGTCCCCTGGGAACACGTGAAAAGGGAAGGAAATTCATTTACAATATTTCTGATGTAAACAGTACACTGCTGTATCGGACAGAGAAATTACATTTAAAATTCATTTTATAACTTAATCATATATAAACAATGGATTATATGAATATACGCAAATTTGTTGTCTGTACGACACTGTGAGGAACCATGAGGATTGAAATGACTTGTGTACAACTAACCATTATGACGTGTAGAAAACGACAAACGTAACAGAAGTGATTAGATAGGTAAACAAAAATGGAATGAAAATGATGTACTGTCAATAATGCAGAAACTATGTCCACGACGATGCTCCTCGACGGCAGAAAGACCTATTTTCGAAGATTTTAATCCACCAGAAAACATAATTGACAATCGAATGTCTCAGTGAATCCAACCAGATCGTCAAAACATGTACAAACAACGTCACGACAAATCATCTTTCACTCTGCAACAGATTCACAATCCAAAATTCTCTCAGCGGACAGGGCTCCTTCCGCTCTGACATGTCGTGAGCAACTTAAGTAACGAAACCATCTGAACCTATTCTACTGTACACAGTTTTCGCAGTACTGATGGGACTTCTGACCTTCTGAGAAAAAATATATTACATACAGAAACGCGGAAAAGGCCAGTCCAGTACAAGGACCAGATGCGAAATCACTCGTAGTTTAATTGGTTCCGATCAAAGATATAAAGAGTGGGTCAAATGTATACAAATTTCTCAAAGCATACACCAGAAATATCTAGGATGCCATTGCTTCAGTTGCATGGCTTGATGCTTGAGCGATTTGTTAGTAGTAGCTGGAACTGGTTGTGACTGAATGAATAAATTAATGACGTCACAGTTGAAGGCCCTCCACCCATACGAGCACATCATTACAATATAAGATAAACTCACTCTTAGTCTTGCAAGTTGCAAATCTAACTGAGAGCCGTACGTCTGTACAAATGGAATGATTAAAGTGCATGCATATGCAAGACTGCACCACACAAAAACTTCAAGTACCAAAAGAGACAAAAAAAATACCCCAAGTTGATACGAAAGTACAATAAACTTTGATGATGGAATGGATGTGTTTGGTCACTAACAAGTCCACAAATGACACATGGTAGATATTATTTCAGAACTTAAGGAGATTTTTGAACGATGATCATGGTCTCATATTGCTGAAGGGTCTTCAATATCCACTTGTTGAAAAAAGTTGTCAACATAGAGATATATACAAATGTCAAGTTTGTTGCATGGACTGCTGATCAAATCAACTCATCAAGCTGACATTGGAGACCATAAAAAGTCTCAAAGATAAAATGTGAGAAAGCATGCGTGTGACAGCTACAAGCATAACGCGCCTTCTTGTAGTGTGTTTCCATCGTCCGTGCATTCCCTACCTGCAATTCTGTTGTCAAGAAAAGATCATGTCATATTTTATCCAACAGGTATATTATATTTATCCAACGCACGTTACGGACTCTAATGATATCCGCTTGCTGTCTTTCAAAAGGTCTTGAAAATAATCTTAAACTTAAAATCGGTTGTGTCATAATATAGGTCACTTTACAATGGAGATGCACTTCTCGGACTGCCTTAGTATTTCTCTGCCCTTCAATCAGGAAATGAATCCTTGTATTCTTAAAAGTCATTATGCAACCACATGTGGATTTAAAAAAAAAGTGAAGAAGGGTATTAAAACCAATTAAAATATTTACAACCAATCTAAATTGTGGGCTACAACATGCATGCTTTGGGAATGAGGGAAGGTGCACTAAGCTGAACGCTGCAGCAATCCCTGCCTCCTCATAATTTCACCGCCTAAATATATTCATACACTTCAATAATGATATTAGTCAAGAAATTTTACTGTATGCGCTAAATTAAAAACTCTCAACTCACAAATCTGAAACAATAAGGTTTTGAAAGCTGAAAAATTATGAAAATGTAAATCACACACTTTAGTAAAGGCATTTAGCATCAGTGCCGGAATGCCTTGGCGATATTCAAGTAAATGTTTAAGTATTAGAGATCATTTTCATCAAGGATGCTTTGATCACAAGGAAGATGAGGGTATAGTAAACATGCTTCATGAGACAAAGCTAGATAAACATACTTTTCCTCATGTTTGTCATGTAAAATGGGTAATCAGATGAAATCTCCTATCAAACTCAACATGACTTCCTCGGTCACCACAAGTAGAGGAAAGATTCCATTGTCTACTAAGGGAGAATATAACATGGCTTGAATGTTAAGCTCGTTCTAATTTGAGATGAAAAACGTAGATGACTACTGTTTAAAATAGTGGATCAATATTAGAAAGTCAACAACAGTAGATGCAGAGACATGATAGATTTAATTCGAATGATGTAGATGTTACATCTCTTGATGAAATTTATCTTTATCCTTGTCCATGTGAGAGCTAGGTCAAGAGCAAGATTAAATACACTCATAGAAAGAAATTTGAAGACGTACAATGTACATAATATGCATCGAGAGTGCATTTTATGAACAAACTCACATCCCTTTAAAGGATGATGATGAGCCATGATGTGAACTGGTAGAGGTTATTTATGATGCATAAGTCTGGTGGATGATGTACATTTTTTGAACTCTAAAACATTAAAATATATAGGATTGTTTTATGATCTTGTCAACTTTTACTTCTATCGCATTCACATAAGTTTTATAGTCAGCACAAAATGATTAAAATCTTACTTGATTTTCTTACATCATAATCATTTCTTTTAATGTTATAAGAATGATCATTTTAAAATTTTAACAATCTTCCAAAATAGTTCTTTAGATTTGACTACAACATCTTTTCATGACAAATAATTTTGAAGATGATATTTTTTATCATGTTTTATGATAAAACATGACAAAATTTTTAATGATGCAGTATTTTTGCAAAAATACTGCATCATTAAAGATTTTCTTTTTTTTAGATAGTTGCTTATCATATAATAAAAAAATCATAAAATATGTCAAACTATTTTCCTAGTTGATCAGATTTTTTTAATCTCAAATTATTTTCTTTGTATAAACTTGCTCTCACAACAAAAACACATTACTTTAATGTAAAACAATCATCACATACAGCTCAAATCAGATATTCAATTTTTTGAAACCTTACAATGGGCATGATAATCATATTATTCATGCTTCTAACTAAAATTTGAATTTTCGGAAATATTTTTTGAAATAAAATTTGATTTATGAATAAATAAAATGAAATATAAATGGATTAATTTGAAAAATATGGTTAATTTTTTAATTATTATTTCATGTAATCAGATTTTTTTCAAAAAACTATCAATAACGTTTTGCATGAAGATTTTTTCAAACTAAATTATCTTTGAACAAAAAAAATTTGAACTGACTTTGATTGTGCGGTTTTAATTTTTAAAAGACTTTATAAGAAATAAGATATTCAAAAAATGAGAATTTTAAATTATATATAAAAATTTGAATCAATATTCTATACAAAATTTGTAATGAATTGTTTTTGGATAGATAATTTTTTTTTAATTTACAATTTATAACAATAAAAAGCTTTCAAAAAGGTGAAGAAATAAATGACGTTTAGTAGAAATAAATATTTAACATATACAAATTTAATCTTATTGGTTTGATCATCTATGCATTTTTTGTAGTGCACGTGTTAAAAGCTCCCATATAATTTTCATCAAATTGACAAAATTTGTGTTGATTTTTTTCACTTCCTGAGTGAAAAAAAGTTATTAATTTTAAATATAAATAACTTAACCATGTTATATTTATTTATTTATTTATTTATTTATTTAAGAAAATTGAGTAGTAAAATTGACGTTTCAATAAAAAAGTTTAAACAACATTGCTAAATCTCTCAAACAAATTTAAGAATTTAGTCCATTTATATCGTTTTTTGGAAAAAAAATATCTTGAAATCTGTGTAATATTTTAATGTTCAAATTATCAAAGTTATTTTAATCGATATATTTACTAATAATTGCATTTTTTTTAAATTTTACATCTTTTTTCAAAACGATGTACAATTATATCTAAATTATTTGATCAAAATTATGTTCAAATAATGATCATTTTGACTACTAAAAAAGTCAACAGAAACCTGTCTGAAATATTCAAATACTAGATTGGATTTATTTCAATATTAATAAGGTACAATATACATGGTCAAAAAATTTAAAAATTTTTAATTCTTAAAATACATGTTTTGCATATAAACGTTTTTTAAAAATTAATGCAAAAATCAATGCATATCATTATCATCATATATCATAGTTGCTATCAAGAAATTCATTCTCAAATTTATATTTGTTGTCTGCAAGATTGTATGGCAAAGTTTTGCTTGCTTTTTCACAACAAGTTTTAAAAGAAATCGTTGACTTTACCACATTTTTCTACTCTTGAAGATTCATCCTTGATTTACATTGTGGTTATGATCTTTTCAAGCCAATGTTTGTTTGCTTTTATTTTATTTTACAGTTTATACTCAATGTTGTATGAATGAAATAAAGGATTAAAAAAGAAACGTAATGTCATTTCGTTTTAAGATTATTTTCTGGCATATCACTAATGAACTCACCATAGATGATGATATTTTATTTCATTATCAAGTAATGCCACAAGATTAGAGTGAATCATTTAATTAAAAATTTAAATTTAAATTATGGTTAATTTAAAAAAAGTTATCAAAGGGCTGAATCTATTTCAAACTATGTATTTTAAATAGTCAACAAACTTGCAAAATGGTTTATTTTTTTGACTGAACAAGTTTTCATAGCAAATATTTCTCCAAACTTGTTTGAAAAATCCTATTTCACTGTTTATATTATAATTGACTTTCATTCAAATACGCATTTTGAACATGTAGAGTTTATGCGTATTTTTTCAATACATGTGAACATTGCTTTTATTTATCCAAATAAGTTTTAAATTGACTGCAACATCAAAAAAATTAGACATCAAGTTTTATGAAATCTTTGAATGTTGCAAAATAATTTGAAACCAAGCATAACGACTATTTATGAGTATAAAAAATCTAGCGTATAAATACAACGTTATTGAAGACATCATCCACAATATTTTAAAAAACCGATAAGCAATCTTGAAACAATTAGACTCGTGAACAAAATTAGAAACAAATGGCATTTTGAGATTTAATCAGAATATTTTGAAATTTTGAAGATATGTTTTACCTCAAGTTTTATACCATTGACTATAATCTTTCAATTTCAAAATGAGATTATGAAGCATCTTGGCAATGGCTAAAGTAATTTAGAGCATGGCATAAATTACATAGAATACTTCTTCATAGAGAAAAGGTAAAAATTATCAACAGTCTTAAATTGATAATATTTTTAGAAAATCATTAATCAAGTATTGTACAATATAAACTTAAAAATATTTACAAAATGATAGATATTGAGTTTTACAAAACATAATTTTTTGATGAAAAATAAATACATTTCTGTCACCAGATTTAGAAAAAAAGTCAAAGATGGGATTTTTTTATTGTCCGTGTCAATGCATCTTGAGTACATAAAATGTCTTGTGCATAGATTCAAAGATAACAAAAATCACGTTGAAACATTAAATTAGATATTATCTTATTTTGATCAAACAAAAGCTTGAATGTATGACAAGTATTGTTGTATTGATTGATTAATGTGTTTATTTTAAAGATGCAATACATTAAATGATTTTAAAAAATCATTAAAATACTTTCAAATTATGATAAGAAAATCACATATAATCATTATTTAAGAAGCGGCTAGTTTTACTACAGTTTAGGCTCATTATCCCTCACCCTATTATATTATACAGAAGAGAGTTTTGTGATTGGTCAAAGGATTATAAAAATGCTTTCGATACCATGCAAGGACAGAACAGACGGGGTTATAGTCTTCGTGGGGACCTGAACAAGGCGAAAAGTAGTGCATCTCATGGGAGCATTAGCCTAGGATGAGAGATAATTAGCCTAAACTAAGGAATAATTAGTCACTCCCATTATTTAACTAACAATGATCAACTTTTCACTAATTTTTACAACAATCATAAGTATAAAATTGTGTTTATTATACATTGAAATAGATATGAAAAATACACAAATTAATTAATATTCATGCAAAAAATGATGATATCTTTCATTGAATGAAGATGAAGTGAAATGCGCACATGAAAGACTAAACCTTATGAAAATAAGAAGATATCTTATCTAAAATGACATAATACATTAGAAATTGTCTAGTTTTACACTACTACTACAAAACTGATTGTGAAGTCGTTAGGCTTGAAGTACATCCAATATTTAGTTGAGATAAAATGTTAACTATGTTGGACGAGAGTATTTTTTGAAAATACTCTCGTCCAACATTTGAAAAACAAGATTAAAATCCTCCTGGATAGTGGAATATGGCCATATTTAGTAAAAAAATATTATTTTGTTCATTCTATAAAAAAATCTATTATTCAATTCAAAGCATTACTTGTGTATGTGTTTTTTTAAAAAAATAATTTTCTTATTCATAGATTCAAGTTAACTATGAAGAAAAAATACATGATAATCACTTATTTGCAGCTTAGTTGATTGTCATGTCATTGTCTTCTAGCAACTTGATGAACTTGTGTTCATATGTGTATTTAATTTAAAGTTTGTATATGAATGATAAATCATAATGTTACAATTTATTCATGCACATTTTTGACAATACAAAACAAGAAAAACAAACTCAACCAACAAGAAATTCACGTTATCATCAATTTGATTATATCTGCAAGGATAAAAATACTTATAAACTAGCCGTTATAAAAATTTTGAATAAATTTTGAATTAGAAATTAGAAATTTTTTAAAATTCATTTAACACTAAAAACTACAATAAAATATGTTATTTATTGAAAGTTTAATTAAGCTTACTAATCAAGATACAGCTAATCAAACTTAATCAACATCTAAATTAGCTTCTAATAATCTTTTTTTGACTTCTTTATTGAACAGTATAAGTTTTATAACTTATATAATTATTATATGAAATGTTTATAAATTTTTTTTATGTAACCAAGATCTCTTTGTTTATAAAAAATTAAGAAAATTAAGTTTCATACAAAACATATGGAATAAAATCATATCTACAGAGCTATACTATGCTTTGAACTATTTGCAAAATATGTTATGTGGCATAATGTTTTATTATCTTAAAAAAAATCACATTGATGAAAAAATTAGCAAAATCAAATTTAATTGCACTATTCACTGATTCAATCATTTATAAATCACATAATGTTCAAAAGATTATGCATGATGCTGACGTGTTTTATTCAATTGTTCATTACATCTTAATCATCACTTTGAACTGTAAAGTTCATATTTTAGATATTTTGAATTAAATATTTTGAATTAAAATATTCATCCAAGTAATTTGATTCGTTTGCTATTTTTGATGCCGCTACATATTCAATGCCTCAATTAATTGAGCTATGCATTTCTGCAATTTTGATCCTTAATTTAGCTATGCGTTTCCGAATATAAATTGTAAATTTTTTATTTAAAGTTGATTTTCAATTAACATCTATATAATTGATTATTTATTTGACATTGTATAATCTTGCATCAAACACAAGATTAAAATCCAAGTACCCTTGATGATACTATTTATAAATTTCAAACGTATCCAATATGAATTTGATATGTGTGTGCTAGTCTTGTACATAGTAAGATTCTTTATCATATTAATGCAAATTATAAAAAATATAAAATATATTAACAACCTTATTGTAAGACATTTGGAAATCAAATCTATACTCATGTCATTTGTTGGATAAAGAGCAGATGAATCTTTAAAGTAAGGTCCAAAATTATCACAACCTTTCAATTTTTTATATTTGATATTGCTAGGTATCTTTTTATATACTTGTTTGAATGTATCACAAGTTTTCATCTTGCAAATTTATTTAGATTTAATTTCCAGAATTCTTCTTAGTGCATCAATTCTTTCATTTCAAACACAAACTCGAAAAAGCCTTGAGCTCATTATTTTGATATTTGTAATACGCATATCATTGGAAAAAAATTGAAGCCAAAACTTGATTATTGAGTTTTTTGAAATATATACAAGGATGAATATTTTACACTTGAAACTTGCATTTGTGTGAAATCATGAAAACATAATTTATTATTTAAGCATATAATAAAATGCATTAAACTTTTTTATAAATCATACAATAAAATATTTTTGATTTTTTTTCATAAATCCATAGTTGTTTCATGAAATTTTGTTTTTCTAATTATAAAAAATATACATAAAAAGCCATTTGATCTAAAATAATATAAAAAAAATTCCAATCACACACAACAAATCACAATAAATAGTAACATGCCTAGTTTTTGCTATATAGATGTGGTACGTAGTTTTTTTTTCATTTTTAAAGGAAGAAGTTTAAGTAGTAGATGAATAAAACGTTATATTTTATGATGAAATTAATTATAAGTAGATTAAATAAAGGATTCTGAAGCAGATGACTAGTTAGATCTATTTGGAGTCCATGTTAGATACCACTAGCCTGAAATTAGCGTTTTTATTTACAGTTAATGAAGTTAAGATTAGATAGGTCATGATCTGCTAGAGTAGATACCTCAGAACGTTGTCAGTTAGTGGCGACTTGAATTATAAGAATCTCGATAGATGGAGCTTGGCATGCTTGTTCTAACGAGCCAAAGAACTCTTGAAACAAATAAGAGATCGTCGAAGTGGCCGGTATGGAAATGGAGAAGACGAAGAAGGACCTTCAGACTTTGGCTTTGAGACCTTCGGCTTTGAATAAGAAGGTACTTCGGCTTAGTTAAAGGTGGCGCCAATGAGAAGGAACTTCGGCCTTTGCACAGACGGTTTGCGCGAGTTCACTAGGCGGTTAAAGCGTTGAGAGACAACAGCAGAAACAAGAGTTCAACACATACATTTCGGGAGAGTTTACTATCAAATTGAGAGTTATGCAAGGATCGTGAGGAAACAATTGAGAGCGCAACGATGCTTCGGCATACAAGACTTTGATTGAAGTCATTGAGAGTGCCAAAATTTGGATTGAGAGCATTTTGCGATGAGCTGACAGTCGCCAAGCTCGATTTCTTGCTCTTGGGTTTGAATCGGATTTGCGCGGCGATTGTGAAGGAGTGATATGAGGATTGCACGCCAGAGGTCACTGGATTTCGCGGTCAGCCTTAGAGTTGGACGATTGAGCAATGGGGTCAAGTCTTGGAACTGCGTGTATGTAAAGAAGGCAATTTGCTCTAAGACCACTAGAGTGTGAAGGTGATTCAGCGAGAAAAAAATATGTTCATATTGTTGTTTAAGTCCCCTCAACCGATCAAGAATGGATGGCGGACGACGAATTACATCGATCCGCTGCGACGTAATATGACAATGGCATTAATGTAAATTTTGAGGCCTTCGTGTACAACTTGGCAGGTAGGATTTGTGGAGCGCGCGGTGATGGAAAAGTCAATTCATTGAGCTTAGATCTTGTGAATCGTCATCGATAGGAATATCAATGACAAGTTTGGGGAACAACATATTTATCTGTCCCCGTTCTTTATCAATTTTTATTGAGCAATGGGATTGCTGGCAGAGGAGTAAAATAGGAAATTCTCGATCGAAAGTGAAATTATCGGATAAGAGGATGAAGGAGCTCTGGGGAGAACGAAGTTGTGAACGAAGATGATAATGTTGAACCTGCACAACCTTTGGCCGAAGTTGACATGTCAGACGACGATGTTTGACAAATCATCTGTGAAGAGGCGAAGGAGAATGCAGACGCCTTCGGCTTCGGAAAATGTTGTTTGACGTAGCGGGTTCAGGACTAGAAAACCTGCACCTGCACGATTGAGGATGGCAGATGCGCATGCTTGCTGTAAGATG
Source organism: Marchantia polymorpha subsp. ruderalis (assembly GCA_037833965.1). Taxonomy (NCBI): domain Eukaryota; kingdom Viridiplantae; phylum Streptophyta; class Marchantiopsida; order Marchantiales; family Marchantiaceae; genus Marchantia; species Marchantia polymorpha. The sequence goes on along the minus strand of AP031352.1, from coordinate 7,820,734 downwards.
AAGGCACGACGCAAATGGAAGGAAGTACTAGACAGTGCAAAGTGTAGCAATGCAACGTCGCAGTCTCAGCTATCTTTGAATTATTGGACTGCAATGGGAGTGCAAGATGCAGGAACAAAATACAAATGACCTTTGGAGGGGCGACGTTCAAATGTGCCTAAGAAGAGGACTTTGGCAGAAGACGAAGAGGAAGAACACAAGATTGAGACAGAGACTTTCAGTCAATGCCTTCGGCCTTCGGGCCAGCCAGAAGCAACTTCAGGCGAACGAGTTGGAGTGCAAAGTTCTTTGGCGAGAGTTAGTTGCCGAGAGTAACCTTTGTACGCAGAAGGAACATGAATGCAAGGACCTTCGGGTTGAAGTCTGCGCAGTTCAGAAGACGAAGGAGTAACTTTGGGACGGTTTGGAGGAATCTCGGAGAATGTTTCAGAGAGAATTCAGCGCGCGGAGGAGTTGATAGAGCGTCTGGTGGCACATGCATGGTTGGTGGTTGCAAAAGTAGCTCTCTGGAAGACTCGATTAACTACCTACGAGACTGCCAGATCTTTGGAGTTGGAGCGCGGAAGAGAGTTGGATGCAGATTGCAGAAGGTTGCAACCTCAACTGCCCACAGTTGAGGAGCAGTTGGCCGCTACTCAGGCGAAATTGGTGGAGACACGGACGAGCAACTGACGTTTGGAACAGGAGACAGATGTTAGTTTGCGAGCTAGAGTAGAATGTTGTTCTTGCGGTTATGTGAATTACGAGATCCAGATCACGAAGTGGTTGAAGTTAGAATCGTTGGAGCGTAGATTGAGAGGACTGGAAACTAGCGAGGTGGTAGGGCATCAACAGTTGGGTAGTATAGTTAGTTCTTTCATGTCTGGTTTGGATAGACTAAAGAGAACTTAGAGCTCACAACGGTTTGGAGTAGGATAGGAGTAGTTAGGAGGTGGGCGGGTGTGGCAACTGCTGCGTCCGTGGACGTTGCATCCGATGGGAGCTCGTAGCTAGCGAAAGATGCTTCAGGGTGTTTGTTGTGAATAACGTCGTTCAAGGCTATGCTTGGAAGAGGGGAGAGGCTTTTTAATGATACAGTTTTCAGTCCTAAGTATGCATTCCTCCGCAAGTTTGTGAGTTGTGCGTTTTGTAACAATGCGAGAGTTGCTTCGGTTTATCTAAGATACTCCAATTGAAGTAGTGTAGCCAACTCGGGTGTTCTGAGTGGTGCATAGTGTAGCTCAAGATTTTATCAAACCTGTAGATTGGTTGTTCGGTGCAGCAGGCTTAGCGCGTAACCTTAGAAAGTTCACTTTGAATATCAAGTGCAAATTTGCTTGCAGTTTCTGTGATGTTTACTTGATGTATTTTAAGATTTTGATGTGATTACACCCTGCATTTGTATGACCTTTGGGTTAACACTTGTAGATGCTTTTGGAAGTGACATGTGCATGATAAGTAAAACTTGTCAATAGAATGGTAAACGTGACAGTATTTTAATCAGTGGTATTGTTTATGTACTCGTGGGATCGGATTTATATCATTATGCTCCATGTTGATATTTATCTGTTGTTAAAATAGACATTCTTATTTTCTTTTTTTCATTTATGAATCTCATGTTCATTAACATGACCTTATAGATCTTCCAAACTCTGTCAATGAAATTGTTTTACAGTTTTAAAAACCATATGTAATCCACTCATTTTAAATATTTTTGAGATTTATAAATTTCCAACTCTTTATGTCAATCAATATTTTTGTTGTTGCATTTCATTCAAGTTTATTACAAAATAAAGCCACGTACTATAATAATGTTGTTCATTTTTTTTTCAAGATTGAAGCCATATAATTTTTGTTAGAGGAGAAAGCATCATCTTTTAATTGAGCTGAATAATTTCAATTGCCAAATTAATCATGAACACATACTTTCTTGTTGATGAATTCACATTCATATAGAGAGTATAGGCCAACATTTTACTTCAAATCTGTACCGAGACAATAACTATGAGCTGCTACCTATGCCCATCCATAGCATTACCCACGCCCCACCATGTTAACCAAATTAAACCCATGTATTCACAAATCGTATAATATGTATTACTCGTTTACACAAGTCTTGGTTGGATCTTACAAACCCTGCCTATAGCATTAACCATGGAAAAACAATGTCACCCAAAACCCACCCAAAAATCATGGGCATGGGTATGGGGACCCAATGTTGGGTTCTCATAGAGAGTCTTCAGGTCTCGTTGATGAATACTCATTCATATCGATTTATGCTTGAGAAGCGGAAGAAACTAACGAAGGTAGGTTGGAGATGACTTTGTGCACAATCTAAAATCAACCTCATCAGAGCTCCTCATGACCAACCGGTAATCTAACGAAGCTTAAAGATAGCCATATAGATGTTAGTTACGCTTTGTTGAAGTTCATAAATTTACGTTGATCAAAACAAAACCTGTAATATACTTCTAGAATTTCACAAACTTTCCATGAAGCCAAAAGCTCTTATTTGTTTTCCAAAGTCCGTAGACTAGCTTAGTCTAGCAACAACAAGCATTGTTATCCTATTTTCAAGCATGTTTCTTCACGAAGAAACAAGACATACTTTTACTCAATTCCCACTAGATCAATCTCGATCAATCTTAAAAAATCTAACAAGATCCATTACAGTTAAAAACGTCTGGTAGTTGAAAATCTGTACACAAATTGATTTCCAACCTTGTCAAACGCAGAACTTTGTAATGTTGAGGGTTTGCAGAAAGTGTGGTTGAGCCACATTGGTAATCTATTTCTATTAGCTTCGCACTGAAATCAAATGCAAGAGCTTGATGTTACAAAGCAAACATCCACGACACATACATGAAGTAAATATCACACACAAGAGATAAAGAAATATAGGTTCACTTAGGTGAGGCCACTTTCACAAGAACATAATTAATATTATTAAAAACTCTGAAATCTGTGTCACTAAGAGCTAAGATCAGCTCTTTTCTATGGTGAAAATTTAACTGAAATAACTAACTATGATTATACAAAGTCAAACCAAGATCTCAGCCAACTTCTAACACCATACTCACAAGCGAGAATGATTATAGAGTAGTGAAAGTCCAAGTCACGTCTAATTTTCTCAAAGTTTTCCCAACATTCATGGTGCAAGACGACATAAACATGCAAGCGTACATGTATATAGTATTGCGCGACTTCCTTCTCTTCAAAATTTTCGGAAAATGATATGCTTCTGTTTACTATCGCCTCACTAATTCCTGATTTTACCTTAAAAAAGATAGCGACCAATCAATCGTATTGTGCTGCACAAGCGTCAGTACTTCCTTGTTTCTAAAATTTCTGTGAGTTAATAAGAACGCAAGGCCAGATATTTCTAGCATTTAACGGACCAACTTAATATACTGAACTGATGATAGTGTTCTTTCCTGCGGTTCTCTTGCCGCTGTAGTCCACTTTGTAGAGACTTCAACTTTGGGCATTTACCTGCCTCCTCGAATTCTACGCTTTCCATTTCTGGAAGCTTTTCTTAAGAAAATATGGAATTTGCTTCGCTATGGTTCATTGTTTGTGATGAATTGCGCGTACTTAATTATGATTTGATGACACGAGACGAGACAGTGGTCAAGACTCAAGCATGAAAAGTACCAATCTTCAACCCTCCTTCGGATCGCCAGATATTCATTTCCAGGGCATTCTGACAGAAATTGAGAGCCTACGGCTACGGCAACCCGGGGCCAATGTGACAGGCAAGAACCCTCTTTCTGACTTGGAGGTTCAGGGTCTCGTCTAAATAAGGATTTTGGACGACGATCTTCTCGCGAATGTAGTTGGTAACAGTACGAAGTAGACTACTGATTGTATGATTGATGCATTATTGCCGGGAGTCAGCTGAACAGCTTGTCCGGATGGGCGATAGTTTCGGCACCGGGATAGGCGCATGCCGAGTGATATGTCATACGAGCGACACGCGGAAGAACTTAGTGGACGATTGTCACATTCAAGTAAACTAAGCCTGGTAGTTTTGGTTTCATAGGCCGTAATCATCGACCTCTGCAACTGGGATACGAACTCATGCCCGTGACTGAAGTTAAGATTTGATTCTGGCCAGTTGTGCTGGACAAACCATCTATGCTTCGTATGCTGCTGACCCATGGTCCTTTCTTATTAAGAAAAGCGAGCTATAGACGTGAGGGTCAATGCCAGGGATCAGCGGATGACAGAACATGCCAGGCCCTTTGGCCCGAAAAGGACGTTGCCGATTTCCTTCCAAAACACATGGCCAACATCGGGGGACTTTATTCTGCTCTTTGATTTCCAGTAAAAGAAAAACTCAACGAATCTTCTCATTTCGAAATTTATTCATTGGTTACTTTTTTTGTTTTCATTGTCCTGCTGTCGTGTGGTGACATGTCAGGGACAGGAAAACGACGAGTTAAAAACACCAAGGAATCATATATTTTTGGGTGTCTGTAAGTATCGACATGTGTCTGTAAGACTCGATCATTGACTGATCTGAAGGTCGTATGGTTTTCTCGTGAGTCACATGCACATATATGGGGTCTAAGGAACGAAGTTAAAAGTAAGTGAATTAACGTAGAGTATAATCTCTCAAAGAAAAAAACCATTGCCAGAAACTTCAGAGATTTGCTTGATGGGACCCCTGCGGAAAGTAATTTGCTTGATGGGACCCCTCAGGTTTAGTTTTGCCCGATGGGACCTCAACGACGGTGTGCCGTCGGACATAGTTCTTGTAACTATGATTATTACTAGTTACAGTGCGGAAATTACAATCAAAGATCAATCCCTGATTATAATTTCTGGTGGATTATCACGGGGACAAATATCAATTTTGCTCGAAGTGCAATTTGTTGTGCTTCAATTCTTCCGATCGCAAAGATTCACGGATTTCTCTGTTGCCTCCCACCTCCACACTCTTTCTGTAACCCAGCGTGGTCCGAGCTCAAGTCTCGCGATCACCCATTTGTGGCGAACAAATATACTCCGGATGAACATTTCTTTGCTCATCTACTTGGAGAGTGGCCCGATACAGAATGACAATATAAAAACAAGTGAGTGTGATGGAGTGCGAAGTCCACTCTGTTTGCGGGTGCGGTGGACTCGGTGGACTCGTTGCACTCTCTCTAGTTGTTATTAGAACATGGGTGACGGTGCATTGTTCATGGGGTCCCATCGGGTAAAATGAAACCTAAAGGGTCCCATCAAGCAAATTACTTTCCGCAGGGGTCCCATCAAGCAAATCTTTCCATAAACTTTGTTTGTGGGGTTTCATACATCATTTCTTTATTGTATGGTTGAAAATAGTGCAGATTGTATTGGGACATTTCCAGTAGTTCAATCGACTGGATCACTTGCATTCGGACGCATTCATATGGGACGGATTAGGATTGTGAAATCAAACACAAAAGGTTTGCCTATTATGCTTGCCCATAACAGAATATTCATCAACTTCCAAGTCAACTTTACACATGCCATGTGACAAACTCCTAGCATCAAGTAGTATCATGTACTTTTTCTTCATGTGTACAAGATCAGTATGCCAAACATGAGACATCTCAACTCAAGATTTAGCAAAGTTGACTTCGTTGACCCGAGGGGTCACTCGGGCTTGATTTATTACCATTACCATTATAGATGTTCCCATAATCTAGCATGTACAGATTATTGTGCTTAGGTACTCTTAGCGTAATCTTATCACTTGTAAACACCTCAAGCACTCTCTTCTTTAAGCTCCACTTAAGACTTTTTGAATCTAACATATAAAGACAAATCAAAATCTTCATTATCTAAGGTTGAATCTAATTTGAATCAATGTATATCTAACTTACTCAAAAATTTAAATTTTAACGGATCCAATATTCTCAATATTATAGGATTGATCATTTTTCATAAAAACTAAACAATTTGATACTTCATAAGTACTAAATTGAAGTATAATGTAAGAGATGTGATAAAAACAAGCACTTTTAAGATTCATACGTCACATTCTTTGATGAGTAGCAAAAATCATGCCTTTGTTATCATAGATCTTCTTTGAGTAAGTCATCATACTCCGTATTGAACTTTTGAGCCGCATTGGCTTAAGAAGTATCATCAACTTTAGTCTTCAACATGACAATATTTTTTGATATGGACAATTTTGCCACATTTTCAATATACTTTTTTTTTTCATTTTAGAGATATACCTCTAGACCTATATCTATTCTTAAATTTGACATGTTTGTCATCCTTGTACCTCGTTAAATATGACTAACCTCAAGTCACATTGAATGCCAAACAAGAAAAAGATAATGAAAAAGATGTTAGTATTATATTCTATTGCAAATCATCTGTCAACATTGCAAATACAACTTTCTGGAAGTAAATGTCTGCCGATCATGATAAAATAACATTTGTGACATGAATTGATATGAAGCTAGTTATAAACTCAATCGATATAAAGTTATTTTTTCATTGCTTATTTACTTTTCAAGATTTTGAAGATCAATCACAAGATTAACAAATGCGTTAATGTGATATTGAATCTTTGTGCCAGAATCTTTCATCTCAAGGCTGATGAACTTCAAAATGCACACAAGCTGTTTGAAAATTCTTTTTGATCAAATCTTCATTCAAGAGTCTCAAATATCAAATTGTAATTATCATAATACTCTAATTGTTTCAAAACTAAATTTTGTTCCCCGTATGATTATATTGATAGTGTGCTTTTGAACATCCTTCCAATCATAGCCGTTGAGGTGAAAGATTTGGGATTTGACGTTTTTTCTCAAATTCATTTCTTTCAGCTTGTCCTTCATTTGCCTCTACCAAGTTAAATAGTCTCCAAACCTGCTCTGCCAAACTTAGTGGTTGCCATCGCCCTGTGACGTTGATTCAAATAAGTATTTCTCACTCATATGTCTCTCTCAAAATACAACGTTTGGAGTTCGTTAAACCAAGTTTTGGATGTGAGATTTTTTCTGAAACATGTCTTATATATAAAATTATTCTGCAATTGGCTCTCCACCCGAATCTTTCAAATAATCTAGCGTCAAGGCTTAAAGATTTGCACTGATCATTGCTAAAATGTTTCAGGTGGCGGCTAGTATGTTTCAGTGCCGGCCGCTAGGATTATTCCACCGCTGACCGTTGGATAATTAACGGGTGATGACCAATCTTCACCCGTTAGAATTTTGATTTTTTTCCTCATTTGGGTCATACCTGCCGTTGAGTTCTTGACGACAACGGTCAGTTTCTGACGGTAAGAACTTCTTGACAAGAACCGTCGACAAAAAGAAAGATTTCACGACATTAGTCCTTTTCAAATTTCTTACCAAAACAATTGTTTTAGCTGTAAGTTATTCTTGGCGGCCATTACTAGAATTTCTGGTTCTAACAGCTGATTTGTCGCCTTTGGGGCCAAAGATCTACTTCTTGCCATTGGGCCTTTTACCTAACAATCTTTCCATTTTTGAATTGGATGGCCACTACTAGAATTTTTAAGGACCTGAAGGCTACTATTGCCACATACACCAGGAGGCTGAGCTTGTACCAAATCTAATGGCCCTTAAACCTGGAACGAGGCAAAGACGACATCCCTTTAATCCATGGTGAGAAGATCTCTCATCCGCAACTCTCTCCGTAATCAATTGTTATAAGAAACACGATGATTTCACATATCCACTAACAAGTGTGTTGAAAAAACACACTTACAAAACGTAGCCTAAAAAAGGTACTTGGTTCACTATTCTCTAATTACTTCCACAAGAACAATACGGTCTTTACTAACAAATCTATAAAGTGTTGAAGGAAGAATGAATCTTACATCCAAAATTTAAAATAGCGAAAACTAAAGGTATAAGACTAAGTAGTATAAGACTAATTTTATCTCAAGTTAAAATTATTATAATTTGAGTTTAAGCTAGAGATTTTAATTAATATATGACTCGTGGTATTTTACAGCATTATTTACAATATAACATTATAGCATTCAATGACTCATTAGCTTTAGCAAAACATGATCACCCACCTTTTGAGAGTGTAGCAAACGGCAGGTGGATTAAATGGATCCCTCATGGACGCACACCATAAGAATAGTATCATGGTGTGCTTTCTTATACTTATGCATGACAACCTCTCGACGTGGCATTGTAAGCCAGCATCTAAGTACGGGTAACATTCTAAGCAACAAGTACGAAGTACAAAGCCAGTACGAAGGCTGACGGGTGGGATGTGATCTCTCTGCATATCACATGCACAAATATAACATTCATCGTACCGTTGTTCTCCCTACAAGATTTGATACAGATTTTTACTTCTAGTGTGAGTCTTATCGAAAAATAAATGTTGCCAGGAGTCTTTTGACACATTGTCATTTTGGTCGTCCGATGATCACAACACATGATGACATTATGCTATTCCTTTGTAACATCCCGGGACAACCTTCCATGTTGACCTCTAAGATTCATGGAAGTTGCAATGGATGAAGTTGCGGTTACTTATTTGGCGGGACACACCAAAGTCACATACTTCAACAGACTGGAAGAGCTGCGCAGATTAGTGCTACTGCTAAAAATCTCAAGTATTCAGGACTATGTGAAGAACATATCTTGTGACTAGTTTTAAAAGGAAGGGTGTTCTGCATTATAACGAGCTTTAAAGTATGTCATTGAAAGGTTGATAGTTTTGATTCGTAACATTTACCTTTATCCGGGCATGGTTACTTTAGGCGCTCATATACCGAGGTGACTAAGTTATCTGAAATGTTGCTGTCTCTAGCGCCTAAATTACCTTTAGCATTGCCTAAATTAATCTGTGATTGGGTCAAAATTGGAGCGTGGTAGATTTCAACTGTAAATTAACTTGTTACCACGTCGGTCTCATAGTTGCAATTCTCTCACCCACGAGACTCACAACACGACTGAAAGCCACATGACTCTCTGTCCCTTTACCTCCAAACCCCTCACTCGCTCTCAAAGTGCATTCAAAGTAACCTTTGGCACCAAAGCGCCTAAATTAGCCTAAATTAATTTTCTTGAGGTGACTAAATTAAACACTTAACGCGACCTACTGACATAATCATGCCTGCCCCATACCTCATGTTATGGAAGGAACATCAATGTTTAAAATGTGCCTGTAAGAGACTTGACAGTCGCAGTTGGAGAAATAGTCTTTTATCATGAGAGAGCTTCTCTTTCGTTTTCTTCTGACCTTAAGATGGGCATGTTTTGGCTTTTTATCCATGTCATGTAGTTGCACATAGCCCTCCATTAGCTGCGTTTTACTCTTATGAGGGCCGATCCAGCCGGAAAAGACGACCGGGGTTTGTTCTCGCGTATCACGTGTACTACGTGTATGCACAACAATATGTCTACCTTCTCAGCAAATCATAAAATCTTGGATTTCGACGCGGACGATCAAATCAACGCGACCGCGGCGGCGCAGTTCCCGCATCAGTTCCGGCTGAAGTATCCTGGAACCCTCGAAACAGAATGTCAGAGAAGTGAGGCTTTGTGGAATGCAAGAAATGGTAGGAGAGCGATCAAAAGTACAAGACATGGAGTCTACTAAGAATGCTCGCCCCAGGTCTACTCATTTTAAAAGAAAGGGCTGACTTGCCTGACGGAGCTAGAGTCCAGAATAATCCAGGCCGACTAATGCGAGCGGAATGAAAGAAAAGTTCAAGGCTCCCCTTCTCCGTCCAGTAATATCGGCTTTAATCGACTCTACTGATGCAAGAAAAGCCCGATTTCCAGTAGTAATAAGGTCATCAAACAAATAATGGCCGGTGCTCAACGAAGGAATCACTCGCACCTACCATCAGCAATCTTGATCTGTAAAGCGGAGGCTAAAGCTTCCTGCAATCGAGGCGCTGGAAGCCTGGAACTACAGTAATACTGACATAGTAAACGGAGATCATGAGTCCAAGACCCACAGAGGTGAGGTCGATTCGAGCCAAGGCAAGGCACAGAAAATTGGATTCATTTGTGCTTGAGAAGAAAAGCTATCGTACACAGTATTCTCGTGCTGATTCACTCTGATCTTAAAGCGCAGGAATTGGAATTTGGCGCCAGCACGCTTTTCAAAGAGCATCATCCTACTTGCTTGTCCATCTGAAGTCCTGCCCAATGCAGTACAGTCGCTACAGTCCTTTTGAGAAAAAAAATGTTCTTGTCATGAAAGAATTCAGAGGAACAGAGAAAGCAGAGTTCAACCTTCTGAAAGGCTAGGACTGCTTATTCCTCATATGCTAATTGACACACGTTCCGCAAGCCAGGTTCTGCACGTCAGGTCTTACAGAATCACGAGAATTTCACAAGTTAGCATTGCAGAGTGCTACGTTCAGAATGCTTTCCACATTGAACAGATTCCATTGTGCTTATTTCATCTTGAAAAACACATGCACATGGAGGGCTCTTTTTCATTCCATCTTGTCATAAATCAGAGAGAATCGCTGTCGCCCGTAGGCTATTGCTAGTAAAATATTGATACCATAATCCGTGCATCATGAGACTAGAGTGTACACCTAACAATGATTAGATTATTCAGTGACTGTAGTGCTGTAGAAGAATTCAAACGAAAAACAACAACTTGCTGAAAGATTCACTCGAGAACATCCGAGGTCAAATCAACAGTCTCCTAAAAAGCATCATCACATTTTTAAAATGGATCAGACATGGTCCACATAGTACATTTATCCGAGTGCTAGGGGTAAGCAGCCGAGACGCCCTGTCACCACTTTGCAGGGATGCTAGGCAATAAATTTCCAGCGATCAGCCATGAATACATAAACAGAGCACAATTACATGATTCAAAATTGTTTACTTCTCAAATTCAACTCTGCAGTTGTTTTCATCCTGAAGTGATTGCTTCCCTTTGTCACAATATTTATAGTACTCCTATACTTCTTAGTAAGCAGTCATTTCAACTCACGACGTTCCTCTCACAATAAACTCACGGGAGCACACTAAGCTCACAATATCATGATCCGATCTTTCTCCGGGTAGAATATTATATATCTCATAATTTTGTTCCCTAGGCATGGTTTCCACACTTCGGAAAGTACTAGTTGATAGGTTTCGACATTTAAAACTCTGAAAAATCTGAAAAAGATTCACAATAGAAACTGAAACTGTTTATGTCTGAAAATTCGATACTACTCCGTACAAGTAGTTGCAAACTTTACTCAAGAATATCATCGGATTTTAGAAAGTGATCTCAATACGTATACCGTGATCTGATTTCTATATCCCATGTTAACCTCGGTGTTCGGTGCTAACAAAGTACTTTCAGCCTTCGATCCAAAGGACCTGAAGTAGTGTACGAGACTGGTCTTCTTCAAATGGCATGGTTATATATCAGATCATTCACATACTGGCGCTCCTAAAATGTGACCCAACTGATAACTGTTGGTTTCTGACACTTTAAATATAATATATGTAAATTCCATAAATAGTGTATATTACTCTATCTGGAGTTGCTCTGCATGTTGATTAAAGCAACATACAAATTAATAATTACACACGATCAGTGTATATATTTGATCAGAAATGAACAATCATAGTATACCTTTACTAGCATAAAATAGGCGATTGTATATCTCGAGGCCTAAATTACCTAGATGTTCATGCGGTGTCGCATCTAAATTAATGATTTGTATATGACTCATATAAGACGTATTTTTACTCACGGGCTGAAATTAACACAAGACTGGGCAACCTAATAGAGATTCCGACTCAGATGAAACTAAATCAATTCTAGAAAGTCTTTGAGTTGGTACTAGCAGCGTAAAAGCAAGTGGATAAGAAAAGTTGAAAGCTTTTGAAAGTGACATTCATAATGAAAGTGCCAAGGACCATTCAAGAAGACAGTTTTGTGACTACTACTCGTTTGGCATGTAATGAAAATGAGTATGGAAATCTGTCAGCATTTTTAGTTGAATCAAATTTATAATATGTGGATTTTCAGAGAGACGGTTATAATGTTAAACTACTCCGGTAAAGATGCTGGCTTTCTATATTGCTGGGCAGTGCTCTCAGATTAATGGTGTTTACAAGTTCAATATGGACGAGGATATTCAGTCTCTAAATTTGTATTTTGGAATATGTAAATGGCTACAAAGAAATTTGCAATTAGGTTGACACGTTGCAACTTTTTTGAAGCCTTCACGTATTATTTGCAGTTTGATCCGTCTTCAGGCATTGTACCTGGAACAAGATCACGAGGTAAAATAAACATGGAACGATTGCAACTTAATGTAATATATGGACAATACATAGACCAATTGTACGGCCAAAAAGTTTCTCTGGAGTTGCTTGGATGATTCTTGGATGCTATTTCTCAAGTTCAATCGCTTACAGTCGATTCTATATCTTTGACAAAGCATTCACCAGCAAGTCTACATGATCACTTCCAGATTAATCTATAGATATTAAAGTATAAAACAAATTGAAGCCTTGTGTGATCAAACATTGATCGATAATCGTATATTTCAAAACATCTTGAGATCATTTTGTCTCAAAATCATATAAAACTGAAAAAACTTTGAAATTTTGGCTTGCCGATTTAGCTTACGAGTGTCTCTAGCATAATTTTCATTACATTTTTTGTAACATGAGAAGGGAGAAAAGAAATAGATCAAGAAACAGAACAATTTGTTCTGTTTTTTTAACAGAATAATCTTTTGATTAAATTCTAATATGTCTTCATAATACAAGTAAAGAGTTCTTCACTATGATCATAATTATTTAAAAAAATAGAATTTCGTACAATATGGTTCAACCCAAGGAGATAAGACTGCAATTTGTAGACTTCATATAAACAATCTTGTTTACATGAAACACGATGGATTTGATCACAAAAATATGTGAAATTACTTTTCCAATAATTTTTTTCATTTTGTTATAGTGTGATGGTTTGATTGTGTTTCATTGTGCATCATACTACATTCCAAGAATGTTTTAATCACAACTAATATTATGAATTGTAACCTCAAAGTTATGCATGATATACATGTTATGTAACTCAAACAATGGAGGAGCTAATCACAAGTGAATATTCAGCATATATTCACTTGTGATTAAAAGTATATTCAAAGTTATGTTTAACCATTCTTTTGAATGTAAAGTTTAGAGAGCGATGAATAATATTATATACGAATTTTCTTGTATTCAAAATAGCTTGATCTTTTTATGAATCGCATACATATGACTAAATGACAATGTTGCATTATTTATACTATAATCATAGTTCTCAAACTGTTTATCATAACTTTAAATTAGACCAGTATTAAAGTAATGTTCATATGAATTTGAAATAACTTGATTGTCAATTGGGAGAAAATTACTTGATTACTTTGTGTCGATATAACGAACTATATCTATTTTGATGTTATATGAAAAGAACAACATCTACTGTGAAGTTTCTCATTTTCAGTTAGATAGTGTACGTGTGCAAGCATATCAATTAAAATAAATCTGGAACTCATCTTATAAAGGTGTTCTTTATGAGCAATTTTTGAAGGTTGGAGCTTAAAATGGACTTTCAAGGAAGATTAGTTAGTGTAGATATTTACAATTTTGGTTTAAATGAAATTGTCGCCATTGTATTAGACATGATACAAATATGAGATGTTTAGAAAGTATAAAAAATGATTGTGGTATACTTGCGATATGTTTGTGAATAAAAATCATGTAATGCAAAGTTTGAAGTGGCTGATTTTTGTATTTTTTTTCCATAGTATGTGTTGGAAATGGTTAGCTGATGAGTAAATTGTAGTCTTAAACGGTTTTTTGAATATAATAACATTGGTTCCATGACATTTGTTACTCATTGTAAACCTTATCCTTGTGGCAACATTGGGCTAAATGTGTAAACTAAATGTTTTAGGTTTTGTAATCCAATTTGAAAATGATATCTCTAGTTATGGTGGCCATCAAAGAACATTCCCTTCTTACTTCAAGTGAAGACTTGCTGACCTACGTGTCACCCCATTGGATGATAGCCTAGGGTTCGTGCAACCATTGGGGCTACTCCTATAACCAGGTCTTCTCAATTTTGGGAATTAGTGGCGCACTTTCCAAATTTTCCGATATTAATTTCTACCATTTGTCAAAAGTAAGTAAGTCTGTGCCTTGTGCTGGCCGGTTCAATTCTAACTTGATTCACTCAAATGAGTGTGAAAAATTGATGTGATTGACATATTGTGAGATACATGTAGCTTTGTGAATGATTCTATGGTGAAACACAAACTATGCACGTCATAATCTCACCAATTGTAATTTTGCTTTATTTTATATCATTTGTTAGACGAATGATTAGTTCCAACTAGTTAGTTAGTTACAATTAGTTCTCTATTTAAGTACTAGAAAATTATGCTTGAGTCAGACGCAATTCTCTGTTACTTAAATAGAAAGCAAATTGTAAACATTTTGGGGCAATTTCTGCTTCTATTTCTTTCCATAACAGGAAAATACTTAGTCTAATTTACTTTCGATAACTTTTCACTCTTATTTTTCACAATGACTCCAAAGTATTCTAAGACGAATCTGCACTTCCTGTGTGACCATGCGACCAAGTATGATCTGAAGATTACTGCCCGAGACTTGCAGACAAGCACAATCACCAGCATCATTTTTCGCTTTTAAATTCTCTTTGGTCTTGGAGAATCAGTTGACAAGAAGCAAAAAATTACAACCAATGTGAAATATTACGACTTATCACGTACTGATAACTACATGAATGTTGAATGAATGCATGTTGCTTCCCAAGACGCAGCATGCATAAAAGTGGGAAGAGAATTGCAAGCTCCAGACTACTAAGAAGAAGGAAGCGTTCTTTGTGAATCATTTTGTGACTTTTGTCAAGACGATGATTGCTCATTTTGAGGATGGTGATTCTTTGCAATATTTGATCAATAAGTACATTGTGGAGGTTATCATTGGAGAGTTGATTTTTTCATCTTGATGATGTCAAAGGAGTAAGCCACGGTTGGACTTTATTTCATTTTAAATTGCGATCTATTGAGGATGCAAGTGATGATGACATTCAAAGGGACGGATACGTGTTTGTTATCAAGACATCACAACAATTGTTTCTTTGCATTCGATATATGAGATACAGTGCCGCTTTCCGATTGGGATTGTTTGTTGCAAGCTACCCAAGAGCAAACTGGTTCATCATATCTAGGAGGTTGCAATGAAGTCATGACATCAAGTTATTTGAGAATTGTCTACGCTGTATCACTTCAAATACTTTTGGATGTGATGTCGCAAGTGTGAGCATTTTTCATCGTGTTGAATTGTTCCAATCATCAAGAAATGTTGTATCTCGATGTTTATTCTTGGGTGAACATTGAATCTATTATCCAAAAGTTCCATCTCTTGGCTATACCTTTATTCGATCGGCACACAACAACCGAAATGTTTGTTGTATTGGAGAACTTTTTAGATGCATTGTTCTTTGATTGTCGGAAACATATCATCAAAGTCTCCACTAATGATGATCGTACTATGATTAGACGAATTCGCATGCTAGCGACTCTCATTGAGGAAGCTATACAGTCTGACATCATTTACGTCTAGTGCGGATTACATCAAATGGATCTCAAGATGTAGATCGTCTTTTAGAAGGTGTTGGACAAAGAATTCTTTCCATACTCACTACATTATTTGGATATTTGCATTGTCAGCAGAACCTAGTTACTGAGATGAGAGCAACTTTTTCAAAAGTGATCAACACTTGCAAATTGTCAATCGGAAAAGTCTCAAGGTGCGGGAATCACATGAAAGTTGACAATATCTAGACAAGAAGCAGCATGCGTGCAATCTTGCTTTGATATGATGGATGTTTCTATTTGCTTTGAATGATTTTGTTGAAAAAGCAAACTCCGTGTTTGTCTCCTTACAAGAGCTCAATACTTTGCTATCTTGGCAACGTTGCCTTTTATTGGCTCTGGTGGAAACATATTGCCGAATGAGTGGAATGAAGGATTCATTAACTAAGGAAGAGATCAATCAGTTCAATCTCTTGATAATTGAAATTTGTGGCCATTTTGTGCTTATAACAGACTTACTAAAATCTGGCAAATGCGAGGTTTGCCAGAACTACGGTAAATCTGGCAAATTGCTCTCCTTAATTCTGGCAATTTTGGCACTAACACTAACTTCACTACTTTTACTCCGAGTGGTTTGCTACAATAGTTTTTAGCATTTTAAACTGCTTCGCATGCATAATGCCTGCCAAAGAAATACTTGTTAGCCTTGTGCGTGAGTCATCTTTCTCCTATTTGATAATGGAAAAATCGCTTTCAACGGAGGTAGTATTTGGAAAAGCAGTAGCTAGACCATCACACAATTGTTGCAAATGCAGGAAACGTCTATTTAAACAATCCCATGCCTCGTTGAAGAAAGTCTTCTCATTGTGATTGTCAATTGTATCCTTCACATTCAGCTCATGTCCGTAAACAAGTAGCAGGTCACGGTGTTCATTCTCCGTCCTGTCGATCAGGTCAGCGCTCCAGTGCTTGCCCAAGTGTGCCCTATATTGATCCACCACCTCGCCGATAAATAAAGCAAGACGCATCTTGACTAAATCTGCTGGCATCACTGGAGGTGCTTCCAATTCCCTGAATTGATTGTTAGAACCACGTTCCGCCTTGATTAGCAAACCGTTTGCCACAATAGAGAGTGAAAAAGTACCCATTTCCTCCCATGTCAGTTGCTCTTCAAATCCTGAAAGCTCATAACATAGATCCTTTGCCCACGAATCTTGATCTAATATATACATGACAATAGAATTTTTGGTTACAAACAAACCATCTTGCTGAACAATTGTGATAGAATCAATTTCGTTCAGCGCTGCATCTGTAGTAGAACAAATATCCAAACTATCTGCAATGTCTGTCATCAGCTTCGCTAACTCTTGGCGTTGCTGAGAGATGATCAACTTTGGAGATTGGATTGAGGATATAGTGGCGGCAATCAGCTCAAACAATGGGAATAGAGCTCTTGCAATGATTCACCATTGCATGAACGGAGCTTGGATAGGTTGTCTGTTTTCCACGTGAATCATCAACCAACGACGATGTTCCAGAAGTCAACAGAGAATATTGCCAAATGCCACCCATCGCGTTGTGTCCTTTGAGCATTTGGAACCCATTTCGTTGATGAGATTTTGTTGAGCTCGAAGATGCACAAAAAACGCATGGGCAACCTTA
Organism: Marchantia polymorpha subsp. ruderalis; assembly: GCA_037833965.1. Classification (NCBI taxonomy): domain Eukaryota; kingdom Viridiplantae; phylum Streptophyta; class Marchantiopsida; order Marchantiales; family Marchantiaceae; genus Marchantia; species Marchantia polymorpha. The sequence goes on along the minus strand of AP031352.1, from coordinate 7,803,534 downwards.
TATAACATCTCGTTCAACACACCATGCGTGGCATTTTTTACCACAATATCAAGCAGATGAGCAACGCACCAAATACAAAGCAAAAGATTGGAATATTTCTTCTCAAGCAGTGTGACAACTCCAGCATGCCTATCTGTCATTGTATTTTCTCCATCTGAACTGATTGAAATGATCTTGTCGCGCCAAGATGGATACACGCTGTCAAGCATAGTCTTGATGAGCTTGACATAGTTTTGAGCAGTATGGCGTTCAAAGAATAGTATCAGCACGAGGTGGAAGTTGTACAACACGACTTTCACGCACACACGAATCCGATGATCAAGAACTTTCAAATAAGCGCTTGCATCAGCCGCTAGAAAAAACGCCCAAATGTTTGGATCCATGAGTATATCGGAGATGATCTACAAGGCGACGGCAAGGAGCATACGCACGAACTGACTCACCATATGATCGTTGAGGCTGTTCAGTTTTGGATTCTTGGTTGCTACACGATGTTGTTCAATCACCTTAGCCGTCGGCCTAAATGACAGTCCAACAGAAATGTGTTGCATGGAAAGGTTGAACCGCGAAGAGTTCTCGATCGTAACCAAGTATGATCCGTTTGGCTGCAATTTGAACTACTTCATGGCGTTGGCCATGATTGATTGGTTGGAACAAATCGTCTTCTTCGTCTTCTTTCGGATGAAAAAACAAATCTCCCACCACAACATCAACTGTTGGAGACTAAAAAATTACAAACTGAAGAATGTCATTGTCTGTGTTTAGGTAACGGTGTATGCATAATATATCTCTTTTCTTGAAGAAACTAACCTTTTCTTGATACAAAAGCAGTTGATAACGGGTCAAGTCTTCAGGATGCTAAGACTTCAAGTGATTTTTGTAGACTTCAAGACGAAACGGAAACTAGAACAGTTGCATGTTCTTGGTTCGTTGTCGCTTCACACCTTCACCATTCCGTTTTTCACGACCGATATGGACGCAAAATAAACATTAAATTGTTGTGATGGTGCCCTGTACAGATCGTTGTACCAATTGCAAACCAAACTCGATGCCATGTTTGACTTGAAACGGAGTTTTTTGACTCTTGATGGATTGCAAAAGCTTCGCTATAACTTTGGTGCTTGCGTTCGAGACAAGAAAACACTGATTAGGAATGCATTTCTAATCTAAGAAACTCCTTCCCGCTATCCACTCCCCGCCTCCACTTGGATGCTTGCGAGATTCTCTACCTTCTGCCCGCCTACACCTCCCGCCTTATACTTGTATTTTTTGTTGAAACTTTATACAGGTGTCGCCTAAGTGGGCTTATTAATTCTGGCAAATCTGGCGTCTAAAAATAAAATGTCAAATTTTAGTAAAACTGGCTTATAAATTGTCACGCTTGTGCTCGTCTAGACAATTTGGATGTTTGGATGTATGACACTCTTGCTGACTTACTAGAGGTAGAATTCTCTCGATTGGTTGTCGCTTTTACACAAATGTTTGACGAGGACGCAAGTGAAATTTCATTAATCGTGGCTGAGTGTGATTCTGCTACTGTAATGAAGTCCAAAAAGAGTGCCTCCTGTCTTACCTTTTCATCTTGTCAAGGTTGATATGAAAGCTTTCTCAAGTACTCTTTGTTCAAAGAAGTACCGTTTGAAGAAGACGTACAAGGATGAAGAAATCAACGAGATCGTGAGGATTTTGTCAAGATGAAGTGTACTTACCGCGAGGAGGCCGCATTTAAGGACGGTTTGATCCATACGAAAGTAAAGCTTTATTTCCTTTATTTCCCCATATCTCGAATTTCCCAAAAATAACTTCGAAATGGTCCCGATATTAGCTTATTTTTGGTAATTTCGGGAGATCCCAAATTAAGGAGGCCTGCTAATAACACAATACTTCCAAAAAAATCCCAAACTTTGGAGGGTACGAAGTCCATGCCAGAGCTGTTGGCTAATGAGTAACATAGGGCCGCATATTGTTTGTTTGCGCGATCTAAAATTTCTGTGCATTGATCGTCCTTATCGGCCAATGTTCAATAATCATATGGCTTATTGGCAATGGATACTTGTTAGGTTCTCTTCCCTCATTTTTGCCCATTGACTATGGCTCCATGGTTCCCTCCTTATTCCTCATCCATTTCTAGGAGAAGGAATGGTGGCTAAGATTGAGACCAATTTTGGGCTAACATAGATTTTGAAAATATAAAACAAAATACTGAAAATAGGTTAAAAAAAAAAAAGCCAAATGAGGTATTTGGCCAGTGCTGATAGTGATTCAGAATATTATTTTCAATTCAACCCAAAGCACCACTGCATGGATTTTTGAATCTGAGATCCTTTCTGATGTACTTACCCAAGTCGTTAGTGCCCTGGGATTGCTACGGAGACCAAAGCTCATGGTTCTCTGCTTGGAATTGTTACCCTCCTCAAGAAAAGTCGTCGTTGTTTCTGGATGTCTTGGCCATGTCAAAACTCTTACGGTTCTCTTCCTCATTGCGCTCTTTGACTGATTTTTTATCTTGCCCAAAACCATGTACGTGACACCACATATGAAGTTTTACGATTACAACTAGATGCATCATCCCACTCTACTCTAAATTTAGAAATCCTGGTTGAAACTGCTCGATGTGAGGTAAGGCTGAAAATCGCCATCATTTGACCTCTTTGCGTGAGCTTGAGCTTCAGTTGAAGCAAAACCATCGGTGAACGAACCCGTTATGTAGAAACTCACGATCCGTAACCTCTATAGAAGCCAAATAAATGTGACGCAAATCTCTCGACATAAACAAGGGAAGAGGATGCAATCAAAATCTAGTGTGGTGACAACCTAGTGTGGACAGAGTTGGAGTTGGAGATGAAGGTTGAAATTTAGTAGAAGTGAAGGCTGCAGGATGTACATCTGTCTTTCTGATTACTTCACTCTATTTTAACCCTATTCTATGTTACTGTTGTAACTGTCTAAACTTCTGACATTTGTTTGGTCGGAGCCTTCGAATATTATGTCCTTTTCAATCTCATGCATTGCCCTTGTTGCGCATTTCCGTCCGATCCAATAATTCTGCTGACCACACATTCTCCTTAATAACTGGAACAACTCGTGGGAGGGCTCTCGCGGCTCAAGCATTTTGTACTCAGAAAGCGCTCGGTGACGTGAACATTCAGGAGGTTGGACACTATTTCCCTTTCATATAGTCAAACGAGCTTTGTTGTCAGGAAAGTAGTTCAACACTTGCAAATTGTGATAGTAATACGAAGGCAATCTGTATACCTTATGAGACTTAATCATATATCTGGTACACAAAGCAGACAAATAAAATATAGCAGGTAAGTAGCGTCTGATAATAGGTAAGTTTCACCTGTAAGGACAGAGGGTAAACTTAGCATCTGCCCTTACAGGGATAGAGCAGGCCATAGCAGCTCAAGGTTAACATGGGCATCGCCAAAGAATTCTTTTTGTTCGCTCTCTGCATTCCGTCAATGCGGGCTTAAGTAGAAAAATACATGGTTGGACTAATTTGGGGACATTGGGCAATTTACTTTCTGCAACCTTTTTGATTTTTGATTGCTCCCTTCGACAAGGACAAATTAACCCATTTTGGACGAAATGCTTTTCATCTTTTAAGAAAAACACAATGAAGGGAACTTTTCTACTAACAAAGGCACGGTTGGCGTTTTGGGAACTTGGATACTCATAAATTGCAATGAAAAAGAGCCATAAAGGCGTATGTAGTCTTGAAAAGCTCAAATGTATTATTTGTGTTCTCATCTTTTGACTTCATACCTTGATGTGACCATAAGTAGTACACTTAACTTGAATGATCAGTAAGTTGTATTGCACCACAAACTTTTATCTTTCTGTCAACCATGGGCTCACGGATGCTCAGTAAGTTGTGCTGCACCATAAACTTATATCTTTCTGTCAACCATGGGCTCACTGATGGGATCAACAAGAATGAAAAGGTAATATTCCGAATCTCCGATATGACAATTTGAACAGGTGGTTCGCACTGACCTATGTTCGGAGACATATTCCTAGTCCCTGAATCTCATGCTTATAGTTCATTCGCACAAGTTTCAGCACGTAGATATCAACGCATGTGCGTAAACCATCAATTCAGTAATCGGTTCCAGGTTAAGACATTAGGTTTAATCTATATCTGCCTTAAGTAGGTATCAGAACTACCTCAGAAAGGTTCTCCAATCAGCCTTATGATATTCTGGACGTTCCATATTGGGCATTGCAGGAGGCCTCCACCAGAACTTCCTCAGATGACTCGAACACTGCCAGAGGTCACCAGAATCACTCTACAGTAATGAATTACAATTGAAGTGCTTTTAGTCGTGGTAAGCAGGTCCGCGTTAGTTGTGGTAATCACGTGTTCCGCAAGGTTTCGATGTCAGCGTCCCTCCTGCAGTACTCTTCTGAGTCTTTCTTGGATAACAGAAGTGCGAGTCTTCTGTTACTGAAATATGCAGCAACTTTTGAGTATTATGCCAAAAAAGGGAGACACAGTCAAAAGTGTCGCCATTGTAATAATACATCCGACTGATTTAATTGGCATGGTTCTATATGAGTACAGGAATCAATGTTATTCATGTAAGGATTGGTAATGTAGCACTACCTTTGCACTTCGGTCCAAGGATGTTATTCATGTAAAGATTGGTTATGTAGCACTACCTTTGCACTTCGGTCCAAGGATGTCTCATACTCCAGCGATGTCGTCTTCATGAGGTTTGTGTGTCCACGTCAACAGCGATGTCTCCTGTTAGGGGGTTAAAAGCAGCTGAGATAGTCAAACTTGATTCTTCTTTGGACAGAAGTTTCACCGGGACATTGAGAAGTTTGATTCCCTGCTTCCAGTCGTTTGGTTCGCGATCTGAAACGAGTTTCAATCGGGTAAGTTTTATTAACTATATAACGGTAGAACAGAGAATGTTACTTGCGGGTAACTGAACTCCGACACATTCGCTGGACCACAAATACCTGAAGGTGCTGTTGAAATCAAATGTTGGTGTTGTGTGTCCATCACCCAGTCGATCCAAAGCGCAACACCGTGGCAAAGACCTGAATTTAAGACCGGTACCTGAAACACGATATACTGTATGAGTGGCAGGCATTTCTCTAGAGTGCAGATAAAAAGTATTGACCGTCCATGGATCAGTGACAGCGGTAAGCTACAAATGAAGTAAAACTTATTTCAGGTTGCCTCTTTTAAGTATATATTTAGTGTTGTTTCACCTGCAAGGTCAAGAATATGCACACGAGTTGGTCTACCCGTTATCAGCCAAGTGTAGAGCGTTACGGGCGAAAGTAAACGTAGGTAGGTGGCGGCTTGAACGATCAAGCATAAGAGGAATCAAGCACACATGGGAATGAGAAAGGCATCACCCATGGGAACGGAAAGGCACACAAATCTGAATTAAAGACTGGAAAAATTAACAGCGGCAATGGAGCATGTTGATTGAAAATAAGAAACCTGAGAAACAGGAAACAGAGAAAGACTATCTGGAAGCAAAACGCATTCATCTTGTCAAAGAAGAGCTCCGCATGCAAAAACCATAGCTCTTCCGAAACTTTCCACATTACAACATAGCAAGGTATCTATAACCGACACCTGTTATAACCAGTGAAATTACATGATTGTCCCTCGCAAAGGGGAAATTTCGGTAATCCTTAAAACAAAAAACCGATTGCCATCATATCTTGCAATGAAACTAGAGGACATAGAAACAAAACAAGGTGGCTCCTACTCCCATCATGTAATAACGAGTACACTTATCCCGTATACCCCGCAAAGACTGCGGGTAAATGTGATGAAAGGGATGGCCCTTATATTCTCGAAAGAACAGACGTGTTTACACTTTGCTACACATATAATCCAGGATAGAGAGAAAGACTAGCTAGCACTGCAGTCAGTATGTATCCAGACCTCGATCAGTAACGACGAGCGGTCCTCTGGCTTTAAAAGCAGATTAGGTGCGCCTTGCTAAGCAGCAAGGCGGCTACCACTTGCACCACGGGATAACCAGTACAACTACTGGCATTCATTAACAAAGAGTGTAGTTTTTACGATGGATACTAAAGTAGTGTACATCGGGAAGACTACTCTCTTTGTTAGTAAATGCCTCGCATCCAACCTTTCTGTTTCAACTATAGAGATCAACAACATGCAACATGCGTTCCATTTACCACATATGAAGCAATTACTTCTACTGTAAAGATGTGCAAAATGGGACCCTTTGTAAATCATATGTAACATCAATATGAATGGAGATCGGGACATGTGCCCCTTACTGTGCTACGTGCTACAGGCGACGTAAACAGAGAGCTTGTGACAAGGGATGGACCTTGAAGCAATAATGAAGGTGATGTGGTAAGATGTGCTTGGGGAAGGACTCAGAAGGGAAAACTAACCTGAATAACATACAAATTGAGCAGTACAATAGTCGTACAAACTAAAAATTCCTTCTATGAAGAAGAAAATTGCATTAGTAACGGGTGCAGATTGATTGACCAAAAAGAAAATGAAAGTGTAGCATGAACCAGCATGTGTAAGAAAAGTTCGAAATGGTAGGGACTCAGTAGTTATCCCCTGATGTGACGACCAATTCTCATATCAGGTGACATAGTGAGACTCAAGGTTTGACCGTGTGAGTATATAGTTGCAAAGAAGTCGGTCAATGTATCGATCGGTGGAACGCCATGGTATAATACATCCCATCTGACCTTTATAATCAACCACACGGTATGGGGCCTAACAATCACATCACACCAGATCCCAGAAGAACTTCCTGGATGGCAGCCGCACCGGCAGAGGATGTTCTTGTTCAATGATTAACGTCTCATTTATATAACGCCGAAATTCCGGCTCCACATCAGTATACCAGATTACGTGTACATGCAGCATCGAAGAACTACTATTTTGGCTTCAGTGAGGAATAATATACACACTGCTCTTATACATCTGCTGAACTACGCAACCTTTGCTTGTTTCGACTGAGTTCTAAATGTGGCTCGTGAACGATGTTTCAACAGAGATATAATATTCGAAATTCGGGAGACTTCGTAAGACAGTATAAGATCAATCAGTAGAAGAAGTACCTCAAGGAAGGTGCAAGTTAAGTTATGATCTAGTTTGGCGTTTCTATAGTCGAGCAGAGCCGACAGAGCATCAGTTCACTTGAAAAAAGGCCTTGACACCAAATCGTAGTCCGCTAGTCGATGGAAAGACGATAATTTAAAAACAGGAACAAAAATGCATGACCTAAAGAAGGAGGAGACCGACGTTCCTAGCAGAAAATATCAGTGAAGCGATCTTAGCATCAACTGAGCGGGTACCTGCAACTTGTCGCATCTCAAAAGTCCGATAAACAACAAAGCACGATGCGTACCGACCGCATCATGACCTGAGTACGAGATCCTCAGTGACCACCATAAAGGCCAAGCAGTTAACGAAGAACAAGCGTTAATGAGAAGGTGCCAAACCTAGTGATCGGAGGCGAACTAACTTATAATGCATGTGACCCAGGAATGCAAAATTAATGGACTACAGAGCAGCAGTCACACTATGTTGGAGGAAATTGACGAGATAACCCACAGCATACGAGAGTGTTAGGATACGGATTACTCCCTCCTTCCTTGCTGTCGCTTCCTGTGTAATTATAGTTAGGACTGCAGCTATGATGTAACAGACACCACAAACGTTCCCACTACGGAGGTGTCCCTATGATCATTACCTTTGTAACCTCGGATAAGGATTGGGTACTTAAACCCAATCCGGGTCCTGTCTTCATTAACAACTCAGAGCTACTCTCTAGGACTCAGTACCTCTGTCTCCACCCTTTCCAGCATTGCTCTTGTTTTATTTCTCTAATATGGTATCAGAGCGACCGTCTGGAAGATTTGTAACTGTGCCCTCTTGAAGATTCGCCATTCGGCAGAGCTGATCAGAGTGCGGAGGAGCACGAAATTGATGAAATTTTTTAAAAATTTCGGATGAAATTTTAACAATTTCATCACTTCCTAGTGAAATTTCAAAATTCCCAAAATTGGGGTCACCGTTCACGATTTCGCACAGAACGTGAATCACAGAAGTTCAATCTAGAATATTCGCCAGGGTTCCCAGCTTCAATGAAGAGTTCTGGAAGATGACTTCTGGAGGGGCTTCAACACGAATCGCATGGAAAGATCTACCCAAATTCAATAGGGAACATTTCCATTCCTGGAAGAACAAGATGAATTGGATCCTTTGAGTGGAATGATTGATAGGCGTCATGGAAGGTAAGGAGATCCGATCAAACACTACACCTCGTTCTACAACCAAAACTCCTGAGTCAGGTGCAGGGAGGAGTAAGAAGGAATGGGATGATAAAAACCTCATTTCCTTGGCGGTGTTGAATAACTCGTTTGCCGACTTTCAACATCCATTGATTGCTCGCTGTGCTACAGCAGCAGCAGAGGCCTGGGCTGAACTGAATACGGTTTTTGAATTCTATGACATACCAATGCAGATGAACTTGAGAGATGCATTGCATACTCTCAAAATGAATACAAGCGAGTATGTGGCGAGACATATCTCCAAATTTTGTCTACTTCTTGACCAGTTGACTTCTGTAGGGCAGACTATTCCAGAGTCAGAAGCTTATATCTGTCTCCTTGGAAGTCTTCCTATAGAGTATCGATTCTTTAATGCGATCACATTACGCGTTGACCACTCAATCTGTTATTGCTAGTGTTCTTCTTGAAGAAGCACATCTCAAAGAAGAAGAGTTGACCACTCAATCTGTTATTGCTAGTGTTCTTCTTGAAGAAGCACAACTCAAAGAAAAAGAGTTGACCGACGGAATGGCAGCACTCTACGCAGCAAAGAGACGAAGGTGGACGCCAAAGATGATACATCCAAGAAACTCCACTGAGGCAGGTTCTTTATCCCGACAGGAACCTCCTGCAAAACCATCTTCTCCCAGGCAAAAGATGAAATGCTTTTATTGCAAGAAACGAAGCCATCTTGCTAACGAGTGTCGGAAGAAGAAACAAGACAACTCTTCTGCACATTCTCCAGCAGACGATCAACAGCGGTTGTATGTCACCACGTTATCATCCGTAGGGATGGATCTGGCCTGAAACTTAACTACCATCATAAGAATTTGTATATCTGGGCCACGACAGTCGCAAACCCATTCAAAAAAAAAGGTATCGTTCTCATTTCTTTGAATGGGGGATGGATCCGGCCTGAAATTTGGATTCTGATGCTACCCAATACATGACATACAACAAAAATGCCTTTGTGACATAAACTGAACTACCATTTGAAGAATTTGTATATCTGGGCCACGACAGTCGCAAACCCATTCAAAAAAAGGTAATGTTCTCATTTCTTTGAATGATGGACATGAACGGATAATACCAGATGTCGTATATGTTCCTGGTCTCTACAAGAATCTGTTTCAGATACATCAACTTCTTATCCAGGTATACTCTCTCCCAGAGAGTCTACTGGTTCAATCTGATCGATGCATCTTGAGGGACAGGATAATGTATCAGGTTCTTGTGGAGACCAGAACATGTAATACATCAGGTATTATCCGTTACGCATCATCATGATTTAAGTACGAGATCCTCAGTGACCACCATAAAGGCCAAGCAGTTAACGAAGAACAAGCCTTAATGGGAAGGTTCCAAACCTAGTGATCGTAACCGAACGGACCGAACGAACTTATAATGCATGTGCCTCAGGAATGCAAAATTAATGGACTACAAAGCAGCAGTCACACTATGTTGGAGGAAATTGACGAGATAACCTACAGCATATTATAGACTGTGGCTTATGTTTCAACCACAGCCTCAGGTATTCTATAATATAAAGACCCTTAACCCTAGACGCGCCCTACAAGTGTCAGCCGTCGCAGAGACTGACGACATCTGAGATTGATAAACAGCTCAAAAGCTATGTTGGGTGGCGGAAGAAAATAATCAGGAACCAGAAATTGGCAAACGACCTCGCACCACATTTCATGTACCTCCTTCTGATAAAATTCAAGGGACGGGTGTATAAACGGTAGGAGAAACTATTTTTCCTTTGCGTAGAACTGAGGCCAATTATGTTCACAAATAACCGGACTCCTTCTGTCTTCAGTTTAGTCTGGTCCAGTCAGGCAGCCAAACGTTCGCAAGCACCAAAGCCTTTCATCTGTCTCCACTTAGTACCTCATGACTTGGAGTGGTTTCAAAACTGTAAACTTTTCCTCATGATCCAATGATTATAATACACATTAATCAGAACATAAGTCAAGTGTTGGTACGATATTTAACAACAATTGATTTAAGTTACCTTAACAGAGCCTTGAACTGCTTGCAGCGTGAGTGTGAAGTTGAATTCCATGATATCAAACTTCTCAGTTAGCTCCTGCATGTGAAAGATCAATTTAGCTTAGACTGCAGCTAGTAAGTTACTCTGCCTTTTATTGACAACTTACTACTCAAATTCCCAACGTAAATGACGGAGTTTAATAGCTCCTCATAAATTTGTTGACATATGGATGAATGGACGTACCTTAGACCGGCCACACTGCCAAATAGAATATGGTACTAGAGGTCCCTCCCACGAGGGCGGCATGTCTCCACACGCACCCAAAACTTGATTCACTGATGAGTGGTCAAAGCCCTCCACACTGGACAGGCTTCTCCTACTCTGCCATAAGTCCTGAAATGCGCAGTCAATATCAGAGACGTAAGAAAACATAATACTTTCGAGAACCGAAGTTTTACACAAGTCAAGACATGCAAGAAGAGCTGATCGAAGGACTAACTTAAGGTGAGGGACATGAAAGACTGAGAACCTTGGGCTTCAAGTGCTATTAATGGGCTTTCACGTCCTCTACTATGTCATTTAAAGAACTGGATGCCTCCTATGAGTTGCACACTTCGGGAAGCATGAGTGGTCGTTCCATCACCAGATCACAACATAGGACACAACCCAGGCCACTAGAAACTCAAAGATGTAAGGAACTTCTTGTACTCAGGTTTTAGCACCTAACTCTGTCGCGATGAAGATTGACAGTACATTCAATTGTGTAACATGATTTGCAGAACTTAAGAAACAAAAGTTTTTGCAACAAATAATATCTTAGAATGACTAAATCTCAGACCTCACGGGTACGAAAAGAAACTAAACTTGAGAGGAGGTTCAGAACCCTGTAAAATCAAGAAATACTCTAATCCACAAGCTGAGAGAAAAGTCAGTATTTGCATAGCTTGCATAAAATGTATCCAATCGTTTTCAAGGCTCCTAATTTCAAAGAATTAACTCACCGGAAGATGGAGAAACACACCACGTAAGACACCTTTACAAGGACTTATCACAGCATTTTCAGCCAACAGGGGCGCAAGAGACGTCCGTTCATACCTGACCAATCCAATCGCTATCAGCTTGGTTGATTCACGTCATGCAAATAATTTCAACTTGGGTAACAAAATAAGAAGACGTCTTCAAATAAATCTCTAAGATGATATTTTTAACAGTGTTAAACACTCTTTGTACCGTCAGAAGACCTATCAGATGAACGTTTTAAAAGCTTGGTTAAGAATATCCTAACCAGAAGCGAAGATGTCGCCATGGCAGTAAATCCTCATAAGCTCTGTAATATGGTTCTGCGATTAGGACATCAACCTGCCGAAGCCAACCATGTATCAAATATACTGATGCACTCATGTTGCACTAGTGACATATACACTTTATATTAATCATGGTAAGATCTCACATCTTTCGTCAGTATCAACGAAGTTCAAGGTATTATAAGATATGTTCCTACTTGTGACTAAATTTTATAACGATACAGACAAATTCATCATACTGTGTGTCAAAGTATAATTTAGAGTATTGCTACCTTCCTGCCATTCAGCTGCTCGGATGTAAGAGAAGCAGCCTTTCTCCCAAAAACCTTGATTTGATCAGGTTTTAGTCCATTTGCAAGTGCAGCAGCTCGGATGTAAGAGGCGCCATCAAGTTGACATCCAGGCAACATGGTGATCACATGAGCGTCTGCATTCGCCGCACCCGCTAAGAGTGTGCATAGTACACTATCGTCAACTATGAGGCACAATGGTGAAGATTTCTGTCGAACCTATTCCACAGCCACATGGTTCGTGTATAAGCGTTATTCATATCAATTGATTATCAAAGAACACTGCAAGAAATAAAAGCAGCTCCGCCAAGCTTCAGAACGATGCAAGAGGTCACAATGAGGATGAGGTAATGAAAGTCCATAACACTTGGTTCGAAAGAGTGAGAATTAAAAACTTTGCAAGTTACAGTAGAAGGTACTCGCTGATATGATTCAACCTTGTTAAATCATAAATATGCTCGTAATTCATGAAAGTGTGGTCTTCAATGGGGCATGGAACAACTGAAATAAAACCAGATCAACCGCAAGGGCTTAACAAGAATGTAGAACGAGGAGCACAGACCGGGGAAATATAACCGCAAGGACTCTATAACCCGATAAAGAACAGGCCCAGGAAACATGGATAGCACCGATGAAGTCGGCGGTAATTAAATGCAGGCCATCATAGAGCACGCAAAACGAAAGCCTGCAAGTGAAACGGGAAAGCAGGCAGCAGCAATACATGGGATCAGCTCTAGGTCTAAGTGACAGAATAAAACACATATCTAGAAACTAGACTAGAGAAAGCGACGGATTCAGAGGACAGACATTCACAAGGTAGGCATATCACAAGCCTTCAGATAAGTTGAGGAAGTTGTAAATTCAGGGCTTGGAACAAGTTCCGTGCATCAGAGAAGTAAAAGTTTTAAGGTTGAGGTACTCACAGCTTCCACGACAGCTTCTTTGAGAACTCTGCGATACTTCTCGCTACCTAGTAAACCAATTCTTTCAGGTCTCAAGACCAACCCATGTGAGATACTTTCATCAACTCCTCCTGGTCCTTCCCTCTCCCCAAACGATCGTAATTTGTACGTAACACTGATCTCATCATGTATGGCTTCAATTGTTTGCGACTGTCCGACAAAAACTTTCACATAGTCTCCAGGAAAGTACCAAACACATTGTCTCCAGTGATCTCTCCATCTATGACAATCTGCGGCAGAGAGCAATTACCCGAAAGGTCAGTGTGAAACATAAACGGAGCATCTGAGCTGAAGAGGAGCCCCAGTATAACTAACTCGCAAAACTTTCCAAGTTACTTATTACAGTGGAAGTAAGTAAATCAGGACTAACCACCTAGCCGCAACATCTATCGCTCCGTCGCGATGTTATCAATGACAACCAAAACTCTGAAGGTGAAAGGAAGTTATACTCAGCGATCTCTTTTCTTGCTTTCCTTTAGCGCATGGGTAGTTAGAGATTGAGGCTACATGGTTTGTCGGCATTACGTTACATCCTCTGTAATGGTTACACTGGTAACATTTTAAATTCACAAGATTCTCAAATCAGCAACATAGGATTTTGTTTGTTTCTACTCTACAGTTTAGGTCACCGTGTTCAATTTTTTCTACAAACAAATCATCCATAACCCAGAGCTGTAAACTTTAAAAAGAGATTGAACGGTACGAGCCCCTTCGCGTGTCCAAGCTGGTGCTGTAGAGTACGTTATAGTGCCCTCGTCGTCGAGGTCAAGCTTCCACCTGTGTCAATTTACCAAACGAGCAATTCAAACAAGCGGAACTCGAACTAGCCACCATTCATCTTCACTTGATTTAACGAAATGACAAGCTCAGAGATCTAATTATACTAACTAGAACGGGTGCAAGAAGCTAATGGAGGTAAACTATCAGCTACACCACAGTAAAACATCTAAGAAATGTGGTTGAGATTAAGCCGGCAGACAGGCACAAATGCTCCGACAATGAACTAAAACATCTGTAGTGACAACTTAGCAATCAGGAGAAAAATCACAAAGAACAGGAAAAATTGCCGATCGCATTATTGACAATACCATGATATGAGTGCATGTACATTGCCTGAGTTTGTTATTGGCACATTTAGCGCATGCTCTCTGTGATTAGCTGGTACCTCGCAGAAATTGAATTGGAAGACCTCAAAAGGTTCTGATAACTACATACAAGCCCACAGACCTCCAATGGGTTAATAAAGTGACAGCTTACTTCAGGAGACAAATGTCCAAAAACATATGTTATTATTTAGCGGTTGAGATTACCAGATATGCAACACAGAAGGCCACGTATCCATCCAGCAAAGAAGGATGGAAGGGCACATCTATGGCTTGTTCGGTAATGAGAGTACCTCCAGAAATAGAAGAACAGCAGGTAGATGCAAAGTTGTGCCATTTGGACAGAAATATAAGGAGCTGTTACATGCAAAAGTCAAACCAAAAACTCCTGATATAAAGCAAGACACTCTTTGAGACAACAGACAAAGCTACTGCGGCGAAGAGAAGAGATGTCATAAGGTGCAAGTTAAATTTATACGAACTACAAACAGCACGAATACAAATGACACATGCTCAATACATTCGTAAAGGCCGAAGAGTGAGTCCTCATGATTTGCAACGCGTTTACAAGGATCTTGATTAAATTATGGACTAAACTGATAATGCACAAAGTAATCCAGAGACATTCATGAGAAAATATATGAGTGGAAAAACTCGACAAAATGAACTGCAAAGAGAACCCGCATTAGCACACAGCGAGAAGAACCAAAAGAAAACAGCTAGGTCAGCGTACCACTTTCAGGTGGCTCACAAGTGGGTCAACGTGCATCGCCCTCGAGAATCCTGAATACCATTCTCGGGATTTCGAAACGTCTAGCCGCAGTCCGTCGTCCACTTCTGCCTCACAACCTGACAGATCACATCTTCTCCGCAGGTAATCACATTCGACAAGCTAGGAACAAGCAAGCGATCAGGGAGATTCCATTGTGATTGTAAAACAAGCTTAGGGCTCAAATTTTTCGAGGCGACCAGGGTTGGCGCTGCAATGGTAAACATATAGCAATTTCTTGATGGTTCTGGCCAACAAAACTTGACTGTCAATGCAGAGGACACAATCAGGACTCAATTGAGTAACATGAGAGCTGATGTGTAAGGCAGGCATAACGCACAGCTTGTTGAATATTAGAGCGAGATGGTATACCTGTGCATACAATACGGCTCTGTGGGGGACACTTCGGGCAACAGGAGACAGAAGATGGGCATGGGCATGCCGCAAAGTTGGAATCAAACCCTCCCCTATGAGCTCTGAGTCCAGTATCTCAGAAACCTGTGAGCCCCATTACAGCGAGTATAAGCTAACTCCTCATATGGCGTATGATACGGATCCACCAATTCATATCATATAGATGTCTAGGTCGCAAGAATTATAAAAGTAAGACCTAAACAGTTAACTTCTAAAGCTTGTGACTAAGGTGTACCGGTGTACAGAGAGTTGCAGATATTAACCAGGACGTCTGCAGGTGAGCTCAAGTCGACTCCAATCTCCATCTCATCCGAACGCTTGTGAACAAGACGAACAGATGCACCAATGTTATTAGCTCTGAGTAACTTCCGTGCCAGACGAACCATGGGAAGGTAAGACTCGCAAGCCGTGACTTTCCCAGATACCACCCTCGATGCAATAACCGCGTCCCCTTCATTTTCAAGCTGGCGAGACTGAACTGCATCCCTCATCGCACGCGAAGCCATCATAGACAGAAGCCCTGTTCCAGCTCTGCAAGAGTCATCAAATTTAAGAAAACACAATTTCGCGGCAGTAGGTGAAAGAGGCACACAATCGTGCAAGCAAGAAGGCCCTTCCGATGAAGAAGAACAACAGAAGGAGACAAAATGTTCGCAGTTACATACCCAATATCCAGCACATGATGAGCACCTTCCGCAACGACCTTTCTGATCGCCTGATCATAGGCACTGTTACGTTCCACATCGTTCAACATGTCCAAGTATAGTGTGTGCCCTAGAGATCCTCCTCGTTCGTTCAAGGCCCCGAAATCGTCATACTTGTCCACCTCCGACTCCGACTGCAATTTGACGACAATCCACTCGGATTGCCCGGTTAGAGGATTCAATCGCTGCTCCATGATACAATTCTCGCTTACCGCTGCCATCTCTGATTTCATTCCCAAACGTCCCACATCTACTTCCAGCCCCGATCCTCAAGGTTCGTGCAAAGGAAGCATTTCGAACGCAACATGTAGTCGCCTACATTCCATCAGTCTAAGCGAGCCGGAGTCGCTACTGCCTAAAAATTTGAAGAACTTCGTGCGCTAGCGTAGCTCAACTGCAGTTCCAATGTTGTGCAGCAACAAATAGCCGGTTTCCGGTGACAAAAGGACCTGGAACCGCGGGGCTTCCTGGCTCGTTCCCCAGAGTCCCCGCTGCAGGCAGTCACCGTGGTCAGCAGTCGGGATTTTTTCGGTCACTTATGTCTTCCGTCCAGCATATGTCAGAACCACAGTCGATATACGGCCGAATGTACATTTTGCACGTTGGCGGGCAAATGGGTCGTCGATATAAGTAGTACTGACGACGCGATGCGATGTGACAATGCGAGAATGCGATGCAACGTACGGCACGTTGCACTAGAATCCACGGTTCTTGAATGGGCCAAACTCAGAGAGAGACCGGGGGCGCTGTAGAAGTTTGTATTGCCGACTCGAGCTCATTGACATTCTCGCTGATGCACAAGGTCTGGACTCTGGACTCTGAGCTTGACTGCTGCTTCTCAGTGCTAGAGAAATGCATGTGCTCCAATGCAGACCGAAATGTGCGATGACTGTGAGAGACTCCAAGCTACTATCTCAGCGTTGTGAATAGATTGCAATTGGAATGGATTGCGTTGCCTGCCAGGCCGCCTCATCTCGAGATTCAACGCAGTGAGGCAAAGCTGACTACTGCACTGGAGATCACGACGTATTCTACTCAAAATTACTCCCTCATGGACTGTGTAAGTTCGATGCAGCTCTTCTGGGATGAGTGCTTCCGAATATCTTCTGGGGAACTCTGACACCAAGTAGAGTTTACTCGCGCACGATTATCCCTCTTCCAGTTAGTGCAGTACGCTTATGTCATTACAATATCACACTGCCGTACGCTGCACTAACTCTCCCAGTGCGTCGGTCCGTTCGGTGCGAGCTTGAGGCTGGCTGCCATTTCGATCAGGTTGGTGCATCTGGCGAGGATCCCAATGGAAGTCTATGGAGAGAGATACCAATTGGGAATCGCAGTCTGTCAGCTTTACATGAATTTCCTTCAACGAGAAAACATTGATCAAACATTGCTTCACCTTACTTTTCGTGCACGTGCCCATCTATTTTCTTCTAAAAAGTGGGCTTCTGGTTTTGACTAAGATACCTCCAGACCGGAAATGATAGCGAGATGTTTTGGCCTTCCTTCTCTTGGGATGAATCGACTTACCACTTAGATCTCGTCCGCCACGTCCACCGTCCACGTATCGGCAGTGAAGGCCATGCCGAATCACACAGGGCTTCATCCATGGACGACGGCAAGAGGTTACTCTAAATTTGCAACGGAGCTGTGAGGTCCTCGTGGCTGTGTTGTTTTCTCGCGAGAGCGTCCCGTGGGCACTTCTACCGTTGTTAGCCATTCCAATTATCCAACCATCGCCGTGACTACCCAGAGTAAATTGTCCCATCTTCCCACTGTATTGTTCTTCATCCATGTCCTCAAGCTGCTTGTACGCCCACAAGCTCGAATGCTTTCCCGATCTACAAAATCATGATCTCGCGTGAATGAATCTCGCGTACCAGAGTCTCAAGCTTTACTTCACAGTCGTCGATATCAGTGGAGTACCTTCGGTTGCTTTAGTTGGCATCAAATTTTCTGTGTGTTCTGACAGGAATTCGCAATGATTCCTAGCCAATTTCACTCCTCGCCTACCAGTCGAAGTTCCCAACACAACCGCTGGCAAGAAAGCATCTCCGTCGAATCGACCACTGTATAAAAATTCCCTCTCCCACACAAGCGGTAAGTATGTAGATTGTACATTTGAAGTCTTTAACTCCTTCGGATATCCTTACTGTTAACTGGGAAATCAGGACCAACCCTATCAAGAGAGAACGGCAAGCCACGGAGAGGAACGCAGCGTGACATCATACCAAGGTCAGACGCTAGATACTTTCAATCGAATGATATTCAGGTATGCGGTCTTAAAAATGGAGGTTATTACATATGTAAAGGGAGACAGTAACGTCATGAGAAGAATGTGGTGATTGCGTAGCAAAATGGCACGCTGACTTTGTACAATTAATAAGGCGAGGCGAGAAATGCGAACTTATGATGACGCTGCTCCTGGCAAAAAATTGCTATCGGCAGAGTGTTGAGTGTGTGTCTTTGTGTAGAGCAGGTGTCAGAGAATTCACGAGAGCTGCAATCATCGGCGAGGGCGAGGCAAGGATGAAGCCACCTACCAGTGCGGTCTGAATCTTTCTTCCTACGATCGTCTACTCTTATCATACTTTACAGCTGAGAGATCTTTTGAACCGGACCTTAACACTGCGGTAATCCGAGACGGCGCTGTCGTGCTCAAAATCATCGTCGTGCCGAGGATGCAAGTGCAGATCGTCGGCGAACTGCAAATCGTATTTGGGATTGATGACCATGCCGTCGAGATTCGAGTACTCTCGGCGCACTTCTTCGCCGTTGAGCGAGCTCAGAAGATGTTGGTAATGGTCCTTCAACACCACCAGAGTGGCCACCACGCGCGATCGCAACCCTTTGGGCCTCGGCTTCCAGTGCTGCCGCTTGTGACCGCTCGTGCCACTGGCAGCTCCATTGGTGCAGCCACCGTTGGAGCCGCTGCGATGGTGAAATCGGCCGAACGAGGTACTGGTGGCTTTTGCGTTGCGAGTGCGCATGAGCATGTTCTCATTTAGGCCATCGACGGACGAGCGCCGCGGAGTATCGAGAATTGAGGGCGACGGAGGCGGAGGATCGATGATCTCTTCCTCGTGTAAGACGCTGAGCAACTGCCGCGAGCGGTGCTCTCGAAGCGACTGGCTCCGCTTGCGCAGAGCTCTCCGGTACTCGAACTGCGTGGGATGGTGGCCAGGCTTGAAGGTGCCGGAATCGGAGGAGGATTTGGAAGAAGTGCTACTGCAGCCGGTGTCCACTTCACCTACCCTTGCGTTGCGGTGTTTACCCAAACGCTGCGTGAAATCATCTTCCAGTTGCTGGACCATGGGAGTGGCAGGGCGCCCATTGTCATTCTTGGCTCGCTGTTCATTCGAATTCGGGCTGGAGCTCGACGAGTTCTTTTTGGTTCCGGCAAGCTTCTTAACATACTCCTTTGTCACTAGCTTGCTAAATCGCGGATTGAATGCGATAATCCGCGTGTTGTTCCTCAACATGGTCCTTCAATTTGCCACTCCTGCCAGCTACCGAAGCCCTTCCTCTGTCCGCCTCTCGTCACAGATCAGATTCCTCCCTTTGTTCATTCATCTAGTCCACTCCGTTGCATGTGCCGCAGTATAACTGAGTACGACCCTCTCTCTCTCGATCGATCGATCGATGTTATCAGCCGCTGAAGCTCAGTAGTTGCCCGATTCCTGCTGGGTCTCACGATGAATGATGCTGAAGTGGAAGTGGTGACGCTTGCTTAGTAAGTTCAACTTAGCAAAAGGCAGAGACCTGTGTTGCGACCATGACTCCTCTCCTCTCTCTCTCTCTCTCTCCACACAAACCAATCTACTCCATCGACCGATCCATCCACAAATGAGCCAAGCTGCATTTGAGGCCAGGAGTGGGCAGCCGCTCGAGCTAGCTACAATCGCGCTTAGAGAAAATGAACAAGGCGACACGACGCCAGCCGAGAGCGAATCCCACCCAATCTGCTTCCAAATCATAATCATATATCCATTACCATACCGTCGCGTCCTCCAGGCCCTGTGGGCAATAACTTCATGCAATGGGGCCGCAATGCACTGTCATCACTCGCGATTCCGAGCTCTGCCCGGTCCCTCAGTTAACCTCGCACGCGTGACACTTCAAGTCATGTGCGTTTCTGGACGTGCTCTTGCTGTCAGCCTGATTCGCCACCCTTGCCGCCTGTGAATCCTGACAACTCGGTCTCTATCAGCCAAGGCTCCACGTTTTGACATCATAAATCCAGCGTCACAATCTCTCTTTTAGCCTGTTTTACTGCCCTGTCTTGATCCACAGGCCTTTCATGAAATGTTTCTGTCGCGAATTACTGCGTGGCTTCGGCATGGCCATGATAAGTTCAGTTCAGTAACTGTACTCCTCACACTAACCTGGTCCTTCTCCAAGTCCACCCTTACCGCCGATCCATCGCTCCGCAGGTAACTTACTGCGTGAGTGATGGGGGTCATGGGCCGAGAGTCCGAGACCGACTGAGCTGGGCCCGAGCAATGCAATGAGCAATGGAGTTTGGACACATTGAACTTTGTGAGCGAGCGAGCGAGCCAGTCGAATTGGTGCAGATTGTGTTCACCGTAGGATGAATCTAGAGTTCATGATTAGGAAGATATGCCATCGAGAGCATCAGCCGGGCGTCTTAAATGGTCCTTTATCCGAATGTTCAGGTCTGGACTCTTGAGGTCTGAGTGTAGTTCGAGACAAGCGTAATATTCGGAGCTACCAGGTTACCTGACGTGACCAATCATAGTCTCCTCCCCCTCTCTCTACCTATTTGTGTCTAGTTTTGCAGTGCGGCTGGCTGGCTGCTTTGGCCCTGTACAGTTGTTCAGAGGGCATCGATTGCGCATCTTTACATTGACAAACTTTTCTCAAGGAAGCTCCACGCGAAGCCTGTGTGACCCTGTGCCAGGCCAGGCCAGGCCGGTCCTGGCTTGGAGCTGCACCATACCCAGCCCTCGACAAAGTAGTACTTATTTACCACACTGCTTTACCTCTTCGTTCAGATTCAGACCAGACCGCACAGAGCACGGCGGCACTGCTCAATGGATGGTCACTCTCACCCATGGCTCCAACGCTCCCTCGCAAGAATGGATGAATATTCGGGCACACAGTACAGATATATGTCCTTCACATTTGGCCGAGAATGAGGTCGACATGGTATTCCCGACATCCTCTTCCGGAGTACAGCGAAGTCCCTCACTCAGTTTACAAAATGCCAGAGCATGTGAATGTGTTGTGTGATAGTGTGTGTTGTCGGTCGGTATCGTTGATAACTTGGAGACGATGCAAAGAGGAGGGTGGGTAGCGGTCACTTTCTTTTTGCACAAATGTTGTCCATGTGCTGAGCATTGATCTGCACCGACAAGCAGGCAGTTCACCCATAGTGAAGTAGAAATGCAGGATTTGACGGTTGGTGTGGCATTCTTGTGTGGACTGTTCTTGAGCATCCACCGAGGAACCTTTGATTTAGGTGACCTTCACCACACTTCTCGTGAGTTTTGAGGCAAGGCAAAGCTCACAGAGACCGAAGTCCAACGCAATCTACTCATGGTGCAGAGTACATCCGGTGTAGATATGAACTTTGTGAAAGACGCGCAGTGTCAAAGATTCCCCTCATGAGTGTCCTCTCGAATCCCGTCCCCTGGTGCCTGGAAACAAACAGGCGAGGAGCTCCAGAAGAGCTAACGTTCAAGGCACAATAAGGAATTCTAGAACGCAGAACGTAGAGCCCATGTGATGAAGAGCTGCTGATTAAAAAGAAGTATTTCCGAGCTTCCCTCTGCTTCATGGACCCAGACTTCGTACATAACCGAACTTCATGTTACACGACGTTTAAGAGACAGGAAATTATGACTGGGCTCATAAGTCACACTGGTGCTCGGGTATGAAATATCCTAAACTACTGACGGAAATACAACTTGTCTGCAGGATAAACTTCCCGTCTACTGAGAGCTCCATGATTTCTCCGAGTGAGAAGTGGGTTGAAGTCTTTTTTAGGTTAATTCTCTTTTGTCAAGTATATGCTTCAGTTTTTGAATATGCATCCATCGTGATAGCCTAGGAGGGTGAAAACAACAGGATGTTCGAACACGTGTCTCGATGGTTTGAAACAACACTCTCGAATCCTATGTAACATGTGTAGACTTCTCAAACTATGCCCTATCTCCACATTGAGCAAAAGATTTGGTTCATGAGACAACTTATATTTGAATTGCATATTAGTATGTAATTCAACTTTGACATGAAATATTGAACATAGAGTGAAGTAAGTCAACTTATTGCGTGAGATATCACCTATTGGTCACGTTATGTTTTCTTGCTAAATGTTCTAAATCCAATATGCTAATTGTAACGTATAGAGTCATCAAGAGGTTCATCGATCAATCACAATTTTTTTAATTTACTTTTGAATTAATCTACAACACAAACCGAGAGCTATCATAATAGACATTGAGACAATTTTTAAACTCTGCAAAAAATTATAAAATTGCAGCATTAAAGTGATTAACATCTTGATGGAATGACGTGTAGCAATATGATGAAAAACATCAAAAAAAATCTTATCGTATTTTTTTGGATTTTCCATGATCAATTTTTTTCTTTGTTGCTCCATGATAAATCTCATCTTGTGTTCACTTGAGGTTCAAATTTCATTTCTTCAACTCTTTTTCTTTCTAATTTTTCATTCTTGAATGCAAATATCTCATATTTCATGGCTTTCTATTTGATATGTGCATCTTCTTTTTCTTTTCTTAACTTGATTGTATCACTCCTCATTTTCATGTTCCAAACACACTCTCGCACATTTTTTTCATTCATCATTCAAGTTCACGCACACATCGATACTCCAAGATATTAAAAATATTACTCTCTCATTGATGAAAGAAGTTTCTACATATTGATTCTACAAAATTCTTTTCCACCTTCCTATATACTACTTGACAAATCACCATAATCATAAATGATGATTTTTATTTAACTTACTTTAACAAAGATAAATCGTGGTAGGTTTGATTAGTTCCCAATACGTGGTAACATGCCATTGTACTCCTAAATTTTTTGAAGTTTTTTAATTTCTAAATTGAGTTGACGACATGTTATTTGAAATTTTTCAACTTCTAGAATCTCCATTGACCACTAAATCAATTTTAGACATAAACTAATCAATGAAATATTCATTATTTTGTCAAATCAATCAAATAGTCAAAAATCTATTCTCTTGGAATCTAGATTTTTATAAAACACAAAATAAAAGTGCACATCCAATTTCTCTCTAACTTTTCTTATTATTTTGCCAAGAATAGACATTATAGCTAGATTTAATCAGAATTAGCTAGACTTAGTTACATCTAAGTTAACCATGAAACATTACTTGTCTACTTCACACATACAAAAACCAGTTTTACAATACGGATGGTTCGCGATTCAAATTCATCAAACATTCATTATATAATGTAAATGGTACAATCCCAAGTCTTTTCATAGTTAACTATTGGAAGTATCAATGACACTCTCAACTTCATCACTCTAGTCATAATATTTACACTCCAACAAGTCACAAGATATGCCAAAAAATAATTTTTCTTTATACAACAAAGATGAATATCAAATAGTTTAAAAATTGATTAATGTTATATTGGTTTCCTATTAAACTCCTTCAATTTTTTTCTTTTTCTCTATCTTTACATGCAAATCAATGATTTCTTCTAATCTCTATATAGTTTCAAGAACTACATCACGCATTAGCTATTTCTTGAGACTTAATCCACATTCTAAGAAAGAGCAAGGTTGCTTTGATATCATTGTATCAATAAGATTTAGAGATAAAATCACTTGAAGATGAGAACATAAACTCTAAAGATGCAAGATACTAATAATGGTTTTTCTCTCCCTTATATGGATCTTACCAACAAGTACAAGAACATTGAATCTCATTCTTACCATCCATTTCATTCCTAATGGATTGATGATATGGCGTATAACTCTAACAAGCACACAGATTGTTGAAGTAATTCTCCCAATTAACAAATTCAATCTGCACCTAACAAACACATGTTGACGTGACGCTATGAAGTAACACATTTACTTTCTAACTATCAAGCACAAGGATTGTTGACGTGGCAATTGTGACTAGTGCAATCAAAAGTAACTATAACTTCATTTTGAGCAACCTCTATTTTATTTTTAACTAACTAAAGATGTTTAATCAAGCGATGGAAGTTCTTGATATTATCACTTTTGCCACATTTTCAACACACTATCGTTTTTCTTTCTATGACATTATACCTAGATTTGAATCAACCTTGGGATTCAAAATGCATAGCATCCTTATAATTTTGTGAATATAATCAATCTCAAGTCATATAAAGTGTCTTGTAAGAAGAGAATGGAGTTGATGATATCATCATCTTCTACTGTAAGTTATCAATCAAAAGAGTATTAACAACCTTGTTATTAGTGATGATTTGTCTATCACAATGAAGCAACATATGTGATATTGACTGATAAGATGCAAGAAGTGAGCTTAGAAAATGAAGAACTTTCCTTTCATTAAATATATACTCTCCAAGATTTTGAAGATCAATCACAAGATCATTGAATGCATCAATGTGATCTTAGACTTAGATGTCAGAATGTTTCATCTTGAAGTTCATCAACTTTTACAAAGCATACAACCTATTTGATAACCCTTTGCAATGAAACCGTCAAAGACACTCAAACAAGAGAATATATTTGCCATATTTATTCTCTTTTTTCAAAATCGAAGGTTGCAATTGAAGTATGACGATATTCACAATCTGTTTTTGCAACTCCTTTCAATCGTCATTGTTGTAGTTTAACTGTTTCGATCTCAATGTCTTGACAAGACACTTTAACTTCAACTTGTACTTCACATGTCTTTTTTAAAGCAAATACTCACCTCGTTCATTGTATTTGACAATGCCATACACTTCTTCTCCAAACTTAATGGATGTCATGTCATTACGATGAACGTTTGAAATTATCGCTAGAATTTTTTGGATGAAAGATTTTTTCTTTTTCACTCATTAATTAATCTTCTTAAGAAATGTGATATAATCTCTTATGAGGTATGCAAAGATTTTGTTGGGAGTAATTATTAAGTTTCAGTTAAAATATATTCTATTCAAGAAAATATTTTGATGGTCAATTGGTCTCAACATTCAACTATCATCAATTGTCAACGACGTTGATCGTTGACAGTTTTGGGTATCAAAAACGGCATTGAACAAATCTCATTTGTTGTTCTAAGCGTCATTAGTTGCATTATTGCGCCAAATCAATGCTCCTTCATCATACTCCTCCAAGCTTCCATCTAATCCTTGCTACTCGCATTGCAACCTTCGGATTGACTCGCACTCAAGTTCAACTCAAATGATTTTAAGGTAGAACATCATGGTTCTCATAACCCAGACAGGCTTTACACATTACCTCAAATCATCACTCAAATTCACACACCCATCGACACTCCAAGATGCTAAAAAACCTCACTCTTTCATATATGAAACAAGTCTCTACACATGAATCCTCTAAACTGGCTTGAGAGTCTCTACTCTAACTTTCTACTTATACTACTTGAAAATTATCATAGTAACATGTGGTAATTATCTCCCAACTTACTTTCACTTTGATAAACATTGGTAGGTTTGACTAACTCTTCATACATGGCAACTTGTCATTCACCCTAAACTAAACTCTAAACCCTTGTCATTGATTTATCTAAACTTTCTAGAATCTTTTAAATCCCGAGGTTGAGGTGGCGATATGTCATTGAAATCTTTCAAACTTCTAGAAGCTTACATTGTCTCTAAGTCAACATTGATCTTAATGCAACCAATGATATTTCATACACTAAGTCAAGCTAATCAAATCTTATCTTGTAGTCAAAGGTCTTTTGTCTTGTAATCTAGATTTTTGTAAAATACAAAATAGAAGTGCTCACTACAATCTTTCACAACTACTCTAATTATTTTGCCAAGTATAGATACTATAGCCAAATTTAATCCTAGCTAAATGAACTTAGTTATAACTAGCTAGATTTAATCATAACTAGCTAAATTTAACTATATTTAGGCTAATCATAATCCACTCTTAGCCTATTTCTAATACTATAACACACTTATAACAATCGGTCTCACAGCACTGCTTCTCGTCCAACTCGACATCGAGCTCGCGTTCGGTTTTTTTTTGCTAATTGCTTCTAGTATGGTCTCCTTACACACATGATTTCAAAAGGGTTGGAAGTTAAAGTTATCACGTCTCCAGCGATGAATTTTTTGCCATCAAATTACTATGCTTGTGTTTCTGATGCAAATATTCAATGGGAATGTGTTAAGATTTTCAAGATTGAGATTGTGATACGTGATAGTTTTTGAGCCAACCAATTTTTAAAAATGCATAACAAAAATCACCATTGTACTTGACTCCTAAAATCTTTGCAAATTAATTGCAACAAAGATCCACATCAAATTTAGGTGAAAAATTCTTCACATCAAAACAACAACTTGCTTTTTTGATTTAGGATCAAATTTACATGTAATCAAAAGTACATAGACGAGGACTAAAATCTAAATCTGCAAATCTAGATTGTGAAAGTGGAGGAGTTGCGTTGGATTTTGTCAGTGAAAATGACAAAACCTCAACCTTGAGGATTCAGGTTTGCACTTCTTGGCCTTGTGTCTGAATTCAATGACACTCGTTAGTGTTGTTTGCGGTACATATATCAATAGCACAAAAATATTGTGTACTTGGCCAAGAAATGCTAGCTAACTACTCATTTTGGCATTACTTATGGCATGTTCATAAAAAAGACTTACAACTACGATAATTGGCACCGTACACAAAGTAACATTTGCTTTGTTGCGCACTACTGTGCAAACAATTTACCTCTCATCGATGCAACGCTGCGAAATCAAAGTTCCAGTTCTTAGTAAATTTGGAAAACAAAAGGTGCAGCAAGAAGTAGCTTGCCAAGTGTCAAACTCTAGACTGTATTACTACAAGTCGTCGCCTCCCAAGTACTATTACAGATGGATCATTTTCACCCTTCAATCGATCACTAATTTATTTGTCATTAGTAGACGATGATGTCTGATATTTGATGCAAGAGCTAGAAGCGAGACAAAAACAGTGGCAAACGACATTCAAATAAATCTGTTGATATCAATTTTTTTATGAAACCTAACTTAAAATACAAGCGGAGAAGACAGACAACACACACAGATACATAGATAACTTCATTCTACCTCCTAGGCTACGTTAATGGGAATAAAAAATTATATGTTGAGTGCTGCAAGTAAACTTGTCGCGCTAAGTTGTCCAACATAAAATCTAATCTAAGTGACTAGATTCATAGTATTCACCATCAAGAACGCACCATTCCAACTTGGGTTATTCTAACAAAATTCATTAGTTTGGCATGTTTAACACAAAGAAATTAATGTTTGTTCGGAATATTTAACACAAAGGAGATAGTGTTTGTGAACGTGTTTGTGTATGATTTCTAATAACTTATATACTATTGAAACAAATTCTTTTAAAAAATTATCAATAATATTAGCATGTAATGTTTTAGACATCAATTAAATTATTTTTTACTTTCATCAATGAAATCATAGCTTCACTTAAAGCACATGAATTCTTCTTAGTAGACAAAATAACAAAATTTGTGATTGAAACTAAAATGTTATAACAAAGAAGTGAAGATTAAGATGGCTTATGCTTTGGGCCCTTAGGCCCAAAGCCAATGATTTTCAGGCGTTAGGATGGAAGAGATCGCACGGGATAGTCTGGCTTGGCTAATTATCCCTCACATTGCTTGGTTAATTATCCTTCACACTATCTGGTGTGTATAATCGCTGCCTTGGGTTGGAACCTTAAGAGGTTTTGGAGTTTAGTGAGTCGCATTGTAGAAATCATACGGCAAAGTCAAGAAGAAGAGGAGCAGGCAACACTGTTGCAACTGCCGAGCCTGCTGATCGCAAGAAGCTCATGCCGCATAAACATACTTAGGGACAATCGCAACAATTTTTCCAATCATCTCCGACGTATCTCGTAGGATGAGGTATGATTAGCACCAAGTGATAATCATCAAAGTGATAACTAGCCGCTACCTAAATCTATCATTATATAAGAGATCAAATCATATCTCTTGGCAATATACTTAGGATCTAATCTCAATGATGTTTGTCGTGGATCTAGCCTAAAGTAATAAACCATATGTTTTATCTCAATTTGCACAACTGTTTGTACAGATCTCTTAAATTCATGAATTCAAATATACAATCAATTATCAAAAGTTTTTGACTTTTTCTTAAGAATGTAAAAATTTCTTTGCATTTGGTCAAATAGTTATAATTATAAAAGTTGTAGATGTGATTGATAAACTTTGTATAGCATTAGGTGATATATTTCTACAATATTGAACTCAATTGACTAATCTAGACTACACGATATGCTATATTGTGTGACTTTAATAACACTTTTTTAGCTCATAATATACACCACATAATACTGCACCATATGTTTTCACATACTTTTCACAAAAAATATCAAAGTTGTTGTGCAATATGATTTTAAAAATCATTTGCTAGAAGAAAGATTTACATGCAAAGTTTTTAATTTCAACTCTCTATTGTTGTTTCATTTTCTGCTTATACAAAAATATGGATTTTCATCATTTTAAAGATTTAGAATGAACTATCATCAAATAATCAATAAAAAACATGTAAGCTGAATATACAAAGATTAATTTCAATACTTCTCTACTCAAAGTACATATCAACACTTTCTCTCATGATTATTCACTATCTCACATATATGAATGGAGACATCCAAAACATTATTGCATCAATGGTAGTGGGACAATCTCACGTGAGCAATGATTATTCTTACAAGTCAGTTTGACAATATGACATGAGGAATCAATTCGCCAGAAGATCATCAGATTATTCATGAGGTGCATCTACGTGTCTCTCTTCAATGTTGATTGTCCAGCAGGATGGGCTGTATAATTATTATCCATATCACATTATCCGATAATGTGATCCTTAGCACCACTCCTCTCTTTTTGTTTACTAGTTAAGATGTCACTCTAGACGTTCTCGTCTAGAGTCTAGTCTTCATGGTGTATTTACCTAAGTAGAATGGCTTGTCTTGGAGTCAAAAGCCATGAAAGGTTTTGACTAAATTTGCACATCTCACCCTGAATCAGGATGGTCATTTGTGCGAAAGGCAGAGGTTGTTTCTTGTTACCAAGAAGTTTCTTGACTATGATATATTCAACTATTCGAACATTGCGTTCCCCGGAGGATTGCGCCACAAAAAGGTTTTGATTGAAAAATCGTATTCTCTCGAATTTGAATCCTATATATTTGCCCCAAAATATCTCTCTTTTTTCTCCTAACTGTAAGTTGACTTTTTATTCAATGAACCGTTCACTTTATGGTAGAACTTCATTGTCGTACTACAAGTTTTTCTAGGTTCTTAATCTCTCTATATACTTGTTACCTTTCAGAGTGATCAAAATAAGCTCCAAGTCATGATTGAACCGAAATTAAGATTTTAATCATTCTTCTATTAAGATAAATATCATAATAGAAGGAAGAAATTGTATTCACTCATATTACTGTAATGTTTGTTAAAAATATTGTTTCATCCTGCTAGATTGTAAAGCTCCAATATAATCAATCTCTACTTTGCTTTTTATATGAAGGGTGCATGGATAAGAGATTTTATAATTCAAGACAAAAGAATACATTACCACATTACCTCATACATTCGAATAACAAAGATAGCAGAGGTTTCAGATTATGTCATGAGCAGAAAATGCAATAGTTGTCATCTATTATATGTCATTCACCTGTCAACAATAAATCTCGCGTATGACAATAAACTATCCCTATATAATTGTGACTTCATAAAGCTCTCAGAATTTGTTTGATGAATGAAGGCTAAATTCAAACTTACACAATTTTTTCTACTGTCAAGACTACGTTCATGCTCTCGTTTATGTATGGACGTTCGATATGGACAAAACTTGTGAACATTGGCAGGCCTAGTGGCCACCCTACAACACGTTCAGGTGGCATCTTTCTCTCACAACATTTCTCAAGTGTTTTAACAAAATCGACTCAAAGAATACCTTAGTTCTGGCTCACGTTATTTTCGTGAGTTACTGTAACTCACGACTGCGATGGCCCACTGCTAATCGAAAGATAGAGATGAACTAAGCAGATCATTTAGCAAACGTGGGCAAATACGCAAAATGGTGCGAGAGGAGCTGAATCCTTCATCAAGTGCAACAGCACAATCAAGGTTTGTAGCACATGCACATAGCTTAATGGCACGTATTCCGCCAGTGTTAAATACCATCGTGATGATATAAAGCTACTTTTACTCTAGGACAAAGTACATGACATCACTTTATTCCAAAACAAATGTCAGATACATTCGAGTAGAGATACGCTCTGGTTTTGGGAGGCCTTTCAGTGTCGGGATTACACCTTGTAAAACACTTCGCACAGAGTTTAAAGATCGCCAGTTGCACTTTTATGTCCCGAAGATCTTGAACTGCCTTCCAAGTCAGCTGTCAATATCAAGCCGCTCAAGAAGCCCTTCATGAAAGCAGATGTCTGGGAAGACTGCTTGATAGGAAAATACAGTCTTTCGTAATATACAGGCAGACGGGATTCTTTTGTCCAGCATCTCAGACTATCCACGCAAATCCTAAACTGGGCTCATATAAATTCTAAATACATCCCTAAAACTCTATACCCATATTACGCTCAAAAGCTGTTACCTAAGGTAGACAGAGAGGAACTGATTAACTGAAACGCTGGACGTGGCATATGATACTAAAGAAAGTCACCATCTTTGGAAGTCTTTGAGTCAGCCATCTATTGTCAACAATGGTCACCTCCTCTGGAAGTTCAAATATTTGATGCATATGGCGAATACACATCCAAACATAACTACGAGACACAGATGCACGACAGCAACCCAAACTAGAAAATTATGGTGGAAACCGAAATGTGTTTCAAGGTACTTCTTTATCGTTGTTCTGCCGCCATCAGGGAGTTTGATTTTGTCGACCACATCACCCAGCTGAGAATCTAGTAGACCATAAAGCGACCATGATACTGGATCTAACCAGTAATACCACTTCCACCAAGCGGGTATTTCCTGCGGTTGACCAACAGAACTTGAACATTAGTACGAACGTCTGCAGTGGGTACATCTTTATTTTCTGATAGACTCCCGGGAGGTACGCACATGCAATGCCAGCATACATTCATGTGGCATCCACATTCCAAGATCAGAGTTTTAAAACAACAAAAAACAAAAAAAAACAAAGATCAAGAACAAACTGCGTTATAAAACATGAGACTGCGCTCCATCTGCCGTACCTGTCTCGTGATTAAAAAGCCAGAGAAGAGATTCCAGAGACCGTAGAAGGCTGATGATATGATGGCTGCAAACTGACCGTTAGGGGTCACAGCGACCGTCATCATACCCCAGTAGGTGAAGTAGAGAAGCGTGAAGAACATGAAGTAGATATACCAGAAAAATTTGGCACCACTCCATTCAAGTTGTATTGTGGAGTACACGAGGGTTGCATACCAAAGTGACTGAACCAGTACGTAAGGCCATTCAACGAAAAACTGCATCCACAGGGCAGAATCGAATTCCTCTCATCAACCGTCCGCTTAACTTTCGACGTAAACTTCCATCAATTCTAGTCAAACTCTCTAGATTGTTCATCTTAAACTACTCACACGTCAGCCGACAGAGTTTAACCGGGCTGGCCTTTGGTATTAGTATTAGGTTCTTTCATCTATTAATTAATGTCCTAGAACCCTCATCATATTTATAGATAGTGACAACAAATTGCTGGACGTATACGTGACAGACGCAAATGATAAGTTTGACAAAGAGTATCCTTGTACCTGAGCAAAAGCGTATGGCAACGGCGCATACATCCCAGCTGCTCGCTCCCTGTAAAATACAGTGCGCTCGATCCCCACAACAGGCTGCACGGAAGATGAGTTACTCACTCCGAGGAAGAGAACTGATGCATACATTGACCCCATAAGATTCAGAAGGTCTTGATACCTGGCCCTGAATCAGTACAATCCAGGCATAGTTAAGACAAATTTTCAACAGATTAGTATGCAACGAGATCCTATTGAAGATTCGATTGCAGAACACACGGTGACCAGGTAAAGGGGAAAGAAGGTTACAGGTTATGACTCAAACTCTACGAGCCTTGGGAGTAAATTTCTACGCCATCGCCCGTAAATCAATTCGGCTCGTGTGTCCTCGCAATAAATAATGAACATATATATATATATATATATATATATATATACTAGATTTTTAGAAATTTCAATTTGATTTAACTTTTCAATCTTCTTCCAATGGAAAGTATATAGAAACGGGAACATTCATCATATTTATGGATTTTTCGAAAACTTATATGTCCCCAATGAATATATCTTCTTTGCTTTTAGTGCTAAATTTGTTGCAATCCAAATGTATACAAATCTGTTACTTTCACGTTCCACGAAATAAATCTAATGCGCTCTATACCTGTTTTTATTTCACGAAGATAATATCTCATACTAACAACACATAGATGGGAACATTCGCTATTAGGAGCTCCTCGTACAACATGTAAAGGAGCTATTAGCGCCACGTCGTCGCTTGTAGCGACGATTTGGTGAATGAGAACATTATGTTAACCTGCTGTTCACGGTGATCGACCCTCTTCCGCTAGATGACCGTGTGCTCTTCAGTCTAAACCCACTCTAGACAAATAATTGTAGGCTGACTACAGAACAATCAAAGGAGAGATTCATTGCATTCTATTCTATTGCACTTTTAACCACACAATTTTATACAGTTTTCACGATGGATCCCAAGGATGTGGAATAGAAACCTTTTTCCACCAAGTCCCCAGAAGATGGAACCGAATATGAAAGCACATATAGTCGTGAAGAAGAAGCGTACTGCATTGTACAGGGGATTTCGCCAGTAAGATAAATGCAACTTCCATAAGCAAGCAATGCACTGCACACTGTATGGCTGTGCATATGCAGTCGGAAACACAAGATCCTTCGCTCCAGGAGCAGGAGAGCTCAACTCCTTGATGAGGGCCTCATTACGCCTGTATAACACACAATGATTGAAACGTAAGCTTTTCGCACCATCTTAGAGATTATTCATAATCAGCCCGAAGGACACATGCATCAGAAACGATTGAACTTTTGAGATCAAAACGAAAAATTATATATGATGAAGCGAATTAGGAACATACTGGAAAAGAGCTGAATTTTGATAGATAACGGCGAAGTCTATGCCAAGGTGAGCTTCAGCTGCGATTGAGGTAATTTCCAGCATCCAGGTAGCTGCATTGTATCCTTCTTTGATTTTTGGCACACCTTGAACAGCCTGTAACACGCACGCGGGAAATTTTATAAGAGGCTATATAGTGTTCAACAGTACGTGCAACAAAATTATTGTAAGAGGCTTTAAAAGCGTAGACATACAGCCTCTCATTATCCTCTCTTGACGAAAGGTCTAAGAAGCATTACAATGTGGTCACTCACTTGTGCCAATCCATGTCGTTTAGGACTCCAATATAGCATAAAATCATCATAATAATCGAAGCTGGTGCTCAATGTACCTCAAAATGCTCGACTAGCTTTGAAGATTGATGTCCCAAAGGGCCAGCATATATAACTTGTCCTCCCCGTTTCATGAGCAGGAGCTGAACAAAACAGAATTGGATCTTGTGTTAGAGCTTCAACATCCACTCTTCCGACATGAACCATGCTAGTTCGCGCTCATGGGAAATACAATGAAACGCCAAATAGATCTAGTACACTGACAAGCACGATGAAAAAAAGTCACCTGAACATCTGAAGGACGTCTGAAGTACCATATGATGGCAGAATCAATATTTTGAAACTAAATTGACAGACTCACACTACAAGTTACAAAAGATTACCTCATCAAAAGATTCAAAGATGTCAATGCTGGGTTGATGGATCGTACAGACCACAGTTCGCCCAGTATCAACTGTATTTCGAACGGCTCTCATCACTATGGCAGCAGCCCGTGCATCTAAACCAGAAGTTGGTTCATCCATGAAAATTATGGATGGGTTAGCCACCAATTCCACAGCTATGGTTAATCGTTTCCTTTGTTCGGTCGACAGACCTGTCTGTCCAGGAAGACCTACTAGAGAATCTCTTAAAGGAGTTAACTCCACAAGCTCCATCACCTCATCCACAAACATCTGCACAAACGGGCCAGTCAGTCATTCAGAGTACCAGCCTCTTTGCTGCCCAGCGGCGACAGAAAACACAGGTCATCGATATATGTGTCATCAACTTACCATTCGACTGCTAGAGTCAATGTCTGCCGAGAGTCTTAGCCAGGCTGAGTAAGTTATCGACTCATGCACAGTTACATTAGGTGAATGTATATCATTTTGCTCACAGTAGCCAGCAATACGAGCAAAAGTAGCTTGCTTTTTGGGATAACCAGATATGCTGATGCTCCCCTCGATGTAACCACCGGTTTTCCTACCAGCCAGCACATCCATGAGAGTTGTTTTCCCTGCCCCACTCACACCAACTAGGGCCGTCAGCACACCTGGCCTGAACGCACCACTCACTTCTCGTAGCAACTGCAGCCTGTCGTCGACTATTCCTTGCCGCTTCATTTCCTACGACACATAACACAAAAAGAAGCAATAAAAACTTATGTACTTGCAAAGATGTTTTATGTAGAAAGTAGGGCGAATTGCAAAGCAACAGCCCTGTGATGGCGCAGGTCGAAAGAGTTGATGTGTACACAAAATCCTTCAATCAAAAACTCCACGATGGTAGTTTCAAACATATAAAGGGCTACTCTGTTGATACTTCTGATAAAATGCGGATCGATGAAAGAAGTATTGTACATACCAGGGGCATATCAACGTAGTAGTTGATCTTGCTGAAGGCTATGGCCAGCGGTTGGAACGGCAGAACCATTCCTCTCTTGGCTTTTGCACCCGTATCGTCTCCACCTTCCAGATGATCAGAACCTGACAACACAGATGAGAGACTTATCCGCCTCCCAACGAGATCCACATCTGTAACCAGAGAAGCACAAAAATTCAATCAGTCGTAGTTCAGCTTTCATGCTGTTTCTCCATATGATATATACTTTTCTTTCTATTCTGTCCTCTCTTAGATTGTACTTTGTAGTGAATCTAAAGCGGTACACTCAGAGCTTTAACAAAATCAATGAGAAGAATTTGTCGGCTGAAACCAAGAAATTCGCGTTTTTTTGAAAAGTAGTCATACCTCTCAAAGAGGAACTCCTTCGCTGAGATAAAGACTGCGGAAGCCAACTCCTTTCACTGCCACGTTGAGAACCTCCTCTGGATGGAAGTTCTTCTCCTGTTCTGTTCGCGTGTTTTTCCTCCAGCGCTTCCTCCGAAAAGACAGCATTGGTTTTGCCAGGAGCTGTGGAAGAAACGAAAGTACGTCGCATAAGCGACCTCTCAATTCTACACGGTAAAAGAAGTAACAATGATTACATATGAAGGTCAAGAATAAGTAATCGCAGATAGCAGAGCAGAATACTTGGATCCGGTGGACCCGGCGAAGGTACTTACGATTCAAGTACTTTAAGGCCAATGTGAAGGCAATATTGAACAGGGCAGCATAAAGGAACAAGACACTGACACCAAGCCAGTACCAATAGCCTCTTGTCTCGAGTGCACGGGACTTGAGAATTGCCTTTCCCAGAGTGGTGGCTCCAAATGTAGAATCATTGTATGGCTGCAGAAATATGAATGAGGAATATGAAATGAATTTATATACTTAGTGACACCGTGCAAGACTCGGGCACATTGTATTTAGAGCCTTGTATCCACCGGGTCAAATATATTTTATAAATGAAAGAAAGTCAAGCAAGACCTTTCTATGTGAACATGATACGAGGTACTGTGAGTATAAACCGTGCGCTCGATTGAAACCAGTGGCAGACTCATGGAGCCTCTATATAAAGCCTTGCATCAACGGATTCGCGCACAAGAAATTGTGAACCAAGACAACATTTATGCGTACATCATAAGAGTACTTGAAGACATTGCCATCTTTCTGAATAAAAGAAGATAAACATAACTAAGGTCATTGCGGATCAGAGGTAATAAGCGTCAAGCAGAGTGGTTGTAATATGTGACCAAGAGAAGCAGCTCCAACACTTCGTGTTTACTAGACAGCACTGTAGAGATTACGGCAGTTTCTGACCTTTTTCCATCGTTCTGCGAGGAACTCATTTACACTGAGCGCCTGCTGCCCATACATAAGAGGAGAAATCCAATAACCCCATATCCACCATGCAGGTATGTTGTCTGCATTGAACGGCCAACTCGACTCATAAAAGATTTGGACGATTTTAATGCAAGCTTCCGAACAAGAATCAATGAATGTAAAATTAAATCTAATTGGACCGACAGGGCAATAACAACACATTTACACATGTGTGAAAATCACTTTCTCATGTGTGAACTCCTACCTTTAGCAATAACAAATCCTCCAAGAATCAAGACGATCAGAAGCGCAAACGATCCTCCGACTTGAGCAACAACCATGGTTCGACCGAGAGAAGCTATGAAACGGAAGAGGCCAAGAGCCATCTGACTTGTAGCGATCAGAAGGAGCAACAAGCGAATGAACCTGCAATTCATACACCGCGAATTTCCAATTGTACAAATTGCACAAAACGAAAGAAGGAAAAATAGAGAATCTAGAATAGCACCAACGCCACTGTCAATCTTGTTAAATGCAACAGCCATGAGTATCTACTGAAGTTAAGTTTTCATAAAGCTAAGAAGAAGCCTCAGACTCTAGTGACAAAGGTCTCAATGGCGCTGGGTGCTATGCTGTAAATCACTGTCTAGAAAACTGCAAGCAAGACATGCGCCTGATAGGCCAGTCACAGTGTCTTGAACAGATATATTGAAATCTCTTCTAGTAAAGCCATCACAAGGAGTTTGAACGTGGTATTTAATGTGAACGAATAAAGACGACGTGCTTTAAACACTCAATGACTGCAGATACTTTCTTATCTATTTGACAACTCTCGACTTCGACTCACCTGCCAGGCTCGGGAGCAAACCCAATAACGAAATAGGTCAGAGTAACCCATATTCCTGCCTCCAGAAGAGAGGTCGGAATTCTTGTTACGAAAACCGGCAGAGTGAAAGCCCATGGTGGATAGAACAGGAGATCCCTTTGCTTGTAGAACACCGGTAGGCGACTTATTATCATAGCGAGTTCGGCAAAGCCATTAAACATGGCATTGAGAAGGGAGAAGAAGAGAGCACCAAGGTAAAGGCTCCCGTCTCCGACATTTTGTTGATGCATCGTACTTCGAAGGAAAACTGTCATGGTGATTGTGGCAACAATTGAAACCTGCTCCATGCGTCAAAAATTTCATCCAAGGTGGATCAGTTGAGCATACAGTTAGATAGTCAAAGACGTGAAATGGGAAGGTCGGAGGTCAAGCAAACACGAAACTTAAAAAAAACTAGTATTCATGCCCTCCAAACAGCCTCAAAAGATAGGTTATTAACAACAAACCTGCACTGCTTTGAAGACGTATACGAATGCATTTCGCCTCATCAGAATTTGCTCCCTAGCAAAGCAAGCCTTCAATAGCTCCCATCCACTCAGAGCGTATTTATCATGTACCAAAGCAGCCGGGTGACTCCTGGTTTTGTCATAAGGTATATCTAACTCGTCTCCGAGGCGCTGGCCAATATGAAACTTGCTAAATCCCTCCGCAAACTTGCTAACAGAAACATAACTGTATGGTTCATCCTTATTTGCCCAGTACTGCTGTTGATCTTTCATTGATGTCACCTGCGTAGCCAAGTTATACAATTTAGAGAAACACCTTTACGATTGACCTGTCATAGCATCAAGAACATAGGCAAGGTGTCCTCGCAGAGGAGTGGTGATTCGGAACAAAGAAAAATCACATGCTTGCTTGAACACACTAAAATACTTGAGATCAACAGTCTCTTCTTTGGAGACTCAATACTGGTGACAACTAGTGATTCAAGCTTGAAATGAAACAGGAAGTGATGTCGGAAACACAATTAAAAGACTCACCTCTTGTAAGAAGTCTGCCACACCTTTCCTCTCGGGGCATTTAAATCCCATGGTTGAAAAGAAGTCCAGAACTGAATCGCAAGGCCCTTGGTACACAATCTGGCCCTCAGAAAGTAAGATTATGTCATCAAATAGTTCATACGTCTCGGGTGAAGGCTGCAGCAATGAAACCAGCATTGTACTGTCCATCACATGTACAAACTGTCGCAAGCACTTCACAATCTGATACGTTGTTGAGCTGTCCAGCCCTGTTGAAATCTCATCCATAAAGAGAGCTTTCGCAGGTCCCACCATCATCTCGCCTGGAATATGAGGATAAAAATTCTGTCAGCTGCAAAAATGAAACATTTAACCAAAATGTTTCTTTAGGTGCATAAAAATGTTGTCTATCATACATATAGCAGGTTCGTGCTTACCAGTAGTCAGTCTCTTCTTTTGTCCACCAGACACTCCCCTTCGCATGTCATCCCCAACAAGCGTATCAGCACAGACATCAAGGCCCAGAAGCTGCAGGGCATCAACACAAACTAATAAGTGGTCAAACGCCTTGAGCAGGCAGAACAAGACTGTCAACAATGAGGTAATGACAAAGCTTATGAAATATGGTTACGTGTCTGAGGGGCATATAGTGAAGGAATGGAGCTTGTATACGGAGCTGGCATACAGTTCATACTGTTAGACAAACACTGTTCAGACAAGTAGAAAGTGAAAAGAATTCTCATTAGAAAAGAGTACGAACCTTCAGGGTGTAGTCTGTAACCAGACTTGTCTCTTGCCCCTCCACCGAAGTAGCCTGTTAATAACTCAAACTGAGATTAGTCCGTTATCTTGAATAGGTCCACCACATATACGCGAATCCTATTCAGCAAGAGATGTCCTAGTTACTGAACACTCTTACTCCGTAATAAACTTTCCAATGTTACAGCATTGTTACGATCCACGAAGAAATTCCATTCACGTGAGATTAGAAGTAGAACTTCTATGGAATCCGAAATTTCAGCACGTAACCTTCACCAAAATACCTTCATAAAGATGTCAATGTCGGCCTCAGGTTTAATGCCAGCCTCTTTTTCTCTCCTGGACAGCTCTGTCAACATTTCTGTATCGAGTACAAACACTCATGTGGGTCAGCTAGTTCGATACTTGGAGTCCACTTGACAGAACGTAAACACATGTACATATCAGCCAATTGAAAGCAACGCACCATATCTAGTTCCAACACCTTGGCACCGTCCGGAGAAATCAAGAGTTTCCCTGACTGTCAATTCTCCAATGTGCAAATCGTGTTGACTTATATAAGCAGATGTCCTTTGGGGAACAAATTCATCCATTGCATGACCATTGTAAGATACACGACCTGAGACCTGCTTCATGAGATAGAAGTCCCAAGTGTCAGGTCTAACGTGCCCATAAGACAGATTTCTTGGTCAATATGTAAGATTGGCTCTCGGGTTTACTGACGTACCATCCGACTGAACGTGGTGGCCCAAGACTAAAGGAGTTATTCTAAGCAATTAGAGACTTCAAACAGGAGGCAAATTGAAGTGTTAGGCTGGATCTGAATCGCTAGCAGCAGCGTAAACTTGACTTAATAGTACTTTGCCTGGCTGAACGGCGGTTGTTATGATGAGTGACGGCCAGGAAGGAGGAGGCGAAGTAAAGTGGATGAAGAGGGAGAAGAAAATGAGATGTAACAAGATTCTAACAAGATCTCTTTCAGCTCTAACAAAATTTTTTTCAAATTGTGAGGAATCTCGTTCAATAAGGTTCTCTCGGAGCTTCCTAGTGTCAACCAGGAACAACCCCTTAGCTCATCCACCAGTGGAGTTTTACAGCACAAACACATATGTTGAGTAGAAAAATTTATTGCTAGCGCACATCTGCACCGGTCCAGTTTTCCATCGTGTAGTCATATACCCTCACCTGGAGATCCTTCGGAAGTTTACCAGCAAGGGCCAATAGCAATGTCGTCTTACCAGAGCTCGGCGGTCCTAGCAATAGAGTCATCCTGTCATGGGAATCACCACCATAGACGAGTCAATATCACATCACTCTCCATGCCAGGGAACAGTATCAGCAAGACTCGCTTAGGAGGGTGAGGAAAGTGAAGACCTTGTGGGCTTGACTATGCCACTGACGTCTGTGAGGATGTTCAGAACCCTCTTGTTAGACCTTTTAATGCCACACAAGCTGAAAATGTTCTGCACATGAAAAAGTACTACTTTAGCAAGCAAGCTCGGGAAATCAAAAGGCAAAAACATATGTTTCAAACATGTTTGTTGATATAGTCATAATCCATTGGCTCCTGTACTCACAGTGGTATGCACGTGAGTCCAATGGTGGCGAGAGACTGCATATTCTGATCTAAATATGACATCTGAGAAATCAAGCATTATTCTTATTATAAACAGTGGCACTATACGGGAAGACTACTATGTAATCAAGAAAGCCAGTCATGGACAAGAGAAACGAATCTTAAGGACGGTGGCCTCAATTCGAGAAACATAAACTCCTCTATTTGAAGCTCAGTAGAGAATGTGAGACGCCGACCTATTCCCATGCTGCGGCTTATCCACTACTTGCAACTTGCTTATGAATTCATTGAGAAAGCACAACTTGTGAAGGTGAATCATTCATCAGTGCGAAGAGTTCTTCGAACATTCCGTCACTTCTTGTTTTAGCAAAAAGATGACTTCCACAAAAATTGCACAGAAACATACTGGTCAGTACTCCATAGTTCACTCTTCAGAATCTCTTACCGATTGCCCGAATGCAGACTTGTGGTGGGACCGGAGTCAAATTAAAACTACTTTACGAATCTTTTAAAAGTCTCAATCCTTCCCGTGACTTTTCAACAACCATCTCAGCGTCATTCATCTACTCTCGGTGATCGGGGGAGAACATCGCACAAAGTTTAGCCAAGAGTCACGAAAGAGAACGCTCCGCGCTCTAAACGCATCTTTAACCAAGACCCAGACACCTCATTTATTTTTCCAGGTGAGGATGTAAAGAACGAGCATCAGAGTATATAGAAGCGGATTTGGTAAAAATGTGTTATTGCTATGTTTCAGTTACTCAGTCATGTATTTAAGAAATTTAAAATTACACATATGATGAACGTACATGGTCTCATGTCTGCGCAACACGAGAACGTACCTCAATCTGAGATACAGTCCAGTTGATAAGAGAAGGCAGGGCTCTGCCTCCAACGAAAACATCTGCATCGACTTTCAAATTCTCAAATCGCACTTCAATTTTTGGCAGATCTATGCCGACCCTGTAATTGCAAAAGCGGGAATGAAATTGTATCCATCAGAGAGTTGTCAAACAAAATTTATCGAATCCGGTGCATTTTAGATTATAAAACATATTGAGACTGAGCAGACAATGGCGCGGCGGAAGAATGTCGCTTGGCTTCGGCGCTGGATACACGTTAAGAAGCTGACGTGCATGAGGTGGTATAAGAGTAGAAGACTGAAGGAACCACTTCAGTCTAACTTGTTCAGAGAAATGGCAAGAGTGTAGTAGTCTTGTATAGTCTGAAAACAGAAATTGCTCGTGTACACTTGGAACAGGGCACATGTTTGCCGAAAACTTACGAACCTATCGATCCTGTCCCGGAGTTTCAGCAGAAAACGTTCGTTATCTTCTTCTGTAATCTTCAAAATTTTCTCAATGATATGTTGTCGGTCTTCATATCCCAACTTAGTCACATCAATCTCCTCGTGCTGGACTTGGCCATTCTCGCCGACGTTTTTCAGTATAGCCGTTCTCAAGCGATCGTACGTGGGGAGTTTCTCCAACGCAGCCCACTTCAGAGCTTCCTCGTCGTCGTGTTCCCTCCGCAGTGTGGAAGACCGAGAAAAAATAGTCTCACCAAGAGACCACATGCTTGCGCTACCGGACCTTCTGTCTCCCCATATTTCCCCACCCTCGAGTGATACAGGGGCCGCCATGGCTCACGCTTCCTGTGTTATCTACAGAGGAATTATGCTCCTAGAGCTGTTAAAACTTCGACGTGGTATATGTCATCACGACGTCCATCACCTACACGCTTTCGTTCTGAGAGAATGTGTTACGTCCCAGCTAACGATGAGTTCTTTATTTGTCGCTCGGGGACTGTCATACCTGGTGACACCTGCTGTCACCAGAAAAATTTCCAAGCGCAACAATCCTTTCAAGCACACGTGGGAGCACTCTTCCAAGGCCAAATACAAATTTCATCCCAGCACGTAAAGCCCGTGAAAGCTCGGTTCAGTCGACTCTAATACACGACGACTATGAGCAGCATTGTCCGCGACCCTCGTGAACTTGTTCTCTAACTCCTTCGTCCAAATCTCTCGCACGCTTCACCTAAGCCAGCCACGCCACGCCATACGTTCGGCCCACGGCCGATGAGCCAAATTCTAAACACATGATCTTTCGTCTCTCTGAATCAATCTGATTCTCCTGGCCCAATGGCCCAATTGCAGCCTTCACCTTCGGCTTCTTCTCGTTCAAAACCATTCCTTGCGACCCGAAAGAGGAACTCAGTGACTGATGCTTGCGAGTCCGACGTCTCCGTTGCTACGATAACACACAGCTTCGACACTTCTCGCCCACCAGCAGTTCGGTGTTGTCTCGCACTCACTCCTCATCACGCCAGTGTGCCGCAGCGCCGCAGCAGCAGCAGCTTTGGTCTCAGCATAAGGATAGTGCTACTGTACGTCTGGTGCTCACATCTTGTGCCCAGTGCA
Organism: Marchantia polymorpha subsp. ruderalis; assembly: GCA_037833965.1. NCBI lineage: Eukaryota > Viridiplantae > Streptophyta > Marchantiopsida > Marchantiales > Marchantiaceae > Marchantia > Marchantia polymorpha. Next base: position 7,760,750 of record AP031352.1, on the reverse strand, counting down.
GCGGAAGCACGAGCAGCATCATCATCGCTATTACGAGGACAGAGGGACTCCGAGGCAGCACTTGCGTTTTTGCATTTCAAATGACGCGCACGCCGGAGCCAACGTCGGTCGCCAACATCTCGGAGGTCTGGCGGCCCTCCTCCCCTTCGGCCAAGGCCCGACACGAAGCTGCGGCCTTGTCCGCGAGAAACACTGAATCTTTTCCGATGCCGAAGGGACGACGGGAGGGAGCCAGCTTCGGGGTCGGGCACGTTCAGGCTGCCGATCCATCCGGCGCTCCATCCATACATCCACTACACAAGCATTGCAGTCTTGCAGAGCGTACTGTCCATGCTGATGATCGTCTGCGATGGGGGGTGGGGGCCCTGCAGCAGCACACCGAACGAGCAGGCAGACAGACAGACAGACAACGCAGCCAGAGCAGCCCATCCCTGACACGCTCGGCCCTCCATGTCAGACAAGTCCCCGCAAGACAGGGTGGGTGGTAAGAGGTAAGATAGGATTGACCGGTTTCAACTTTCAACTTACTTTCTGACTGCGTGCTATTCCTGGGACCAGGGTTTTGATGCTGTGTTAACCGGCGGTCCTCTGACGAGGTAAGTCCTGGAAATACGTAGTCCAGGGGTGGAAAGGGCGATGAGTGGACCGGACTGGACTTTTGGATCTAATAGGCCGAAGAGAAGACAGCAGTGGCCCCTGATTCCTTGACTCGGACATTAAGGGTGAGTGGACATTCTGTTGCACAGTGGATTGTCATCGTCTTCCACCCAACGGCTACTTGGCTACTGTACGAGACAACTAAGTGTCTGCTTCATTCAGCTCAACGGACTCGAATCCGTGTTTTATATTCTTGGGCTTTCGACGAGCATCGATTCAGTTCCTTACTGCACCACGTTTTCCTCGAAGTTCAAACATCGTCTTCCATTTCTCTTACCTCTGTACATTGCGCCTACCATAACATGCTGGACTGCATCGGCGAGCGGGACACTGTACTGGCCTTCAAGGCAATTCTGCCTTGTTCGCTGGTGCGACCATTAATATATTACTGTATTTTTTTGTTTCAAATGTCGAGCGAAATGCGCTTGTCAAGTGCACTGTCTGTGCCTTGGGGGCAGTATCGTGGCCTTTCTCTAGCTCTCACATCTCGTGAGAGAGACGTGCCATTACTCATTCCTCTCTTTTGCATAGGACTGAAAAGAATTTAGGCGATTGTCACAAGTCCCTACGCACTCTGTTTGGCTGATTTCATAAGCCTCCTAGCTACCACCGTAGAATGGGAAAACCGAGGCTAGCAGGCAGCTCCTCTGGGTAAATGGTGTACTACATATAAAATGGAACTAGAACAGAGTGAAATATGAAATATTGATGTTACGGCCCATCGTATATCACGGACAGTACCACCTACAGTAGTACCTATGCTAAGTTATATGGCAATAAGCTTTGACCCCTAGTATAAGAAAATGGAGGAACTGACATAGTTCTACTGTGGTTATATTATATTTCTCCTGAGCTCTTACTTATAGCCTCTACGGAAAAAAATAACTTTCTGGAGAGAAAGAAAGTCTGGATGGGGAAAGCCGAAGTGAGCGCACATAGACAAAAGGGCGACCACCTTAGCCAGATACCAGTGTGCTCATAGAGAACCTTCCGCAAGCAACTCCCGCTGAATGTGGCGAAGAGTCTCTTGGGTTTCACCCATATCCTCAACGTAAAGCATGGAGAATACCACTGAATATTCCTCGAGGGTGTCGTCAGCCTCTTCGTCTTTCTGCATCTTGATGGAGAACAAGCCCAACAATGTCGTGAGCGTCTAGCTCGATTTGTGCACAAATCTCTTCGACTGAGCAAAGTGATTGCCTTATTGGTACCCAAAATTTTTACCACCAGTTCCTCTAGAACTGTATCTTCTAAGTTGTAACCTCTCTTAATTTTTTAGCATAAGTAATAACGTACATCCAAATTTTTATCGAAGATACTTGCAATAAGGGTAGTGCAAGGCCCCCATCCTTCAATTTCAAGAAAGATTACGAACATTTGTCATGAGCACCTCCACATGAAACTTTGGAATATTTGTCCATGATAAATGAGGAACTTCTATGATCGAATTTAATTAGGTTAAGTACTTATAAAAAAACTAAACGCTATCTTCCACAATATTTGTAAATTTTGTTTCACACGTAGTCAAAATTCACTAAGAAATAAATGTAAAAAAAAATCATTACATTCTCCACAAATTAACTTATAGTCACGATTTTTTCAAATCATCCCTTGAAAAAAAATTAGATTTTCTCTTACACATTTACACAAAGGAAATAAAAAACAATCACAAATGATAAAAAAAAGCCTACAGATAATTTCAAAACATTCAGAAAAACATATATATACAAATAATATTGTTTCAAAATATTCCTCAAACTGGTTGGTACACTTGTGGTTTAAGAATTACATCCAATGAAAAAAAAAGTAAAATATTCATCATACACTATACATGAAACTAAAATCCAATTTGAATTTAATACATGTCACAAAATCTACATGTTATTTATGTAATGAAATTTATTATATTCATATATTTTTGAACATCAAATGAAATTCACACAAAGATTTTAATAGATTTTGCATTTATGAATATCAAAAGATGAAAAAAACTGATCAAAAATCTATAATAACAACAACTTTTATCAATTGTGCATGTCTTCATCTGTATATCTGTAATTTCTTCAGCAAACAAAATTAATTGATTTGAATTCTTAAAAATAAATTTAGATATTAAGAATTATATATAATATCAGTCAAGAACAACAAAGACAAATTTAGTGCAAAAAATACGTTGTTCATCATTGCATACTCCATAGATAGAGACACGAGAGTTAAACTATCAATATTCGAAGTGGCATGAACTAGGTCTTGCCGCCCTTAGTAGTCAGCACTGAACACTAAAGAAGCTTTTTAAAAATTGCAGCCAACAATTGACAAGAGTTAATTTTAACAAATATGTATGTGTGTGTGAAAACACACGTATGACATACACATTATACATACAAATCTCAAATAGATCTTAAATCATGACGAATGAAGTATATATAATATAAGTTTTCCTATATTCCTTATTTTATGATTATTTGAATATATTAAATTAATTATTAAAATAATATCTAGAATCCAAATATCCATATTTTACATATACATTGAAATTTTTGGTTAACAAATTGGAAACTACAAAATAAATATTAAAATTCATATCATATATTCACTTATATAAATGTCTCTTTCTTACATTACTAGATTATATAGAATGATCTGTCATTATTATTAATCTATCTACACATTGTAAATGAAAAGACACATCAAATTTCCTATTATTTTATTTTATATTTTTGAACAGTTATGTAATTTCTATTACAACATGTTTTTTGTAATCATCATTTAGAAAATCATTTTAGGCATAAAGTATCTAAATTTTTAATTTTTTGATATTAAAATTTAAATATGGATACGCTTAATATTTTTTGAATGAATGTAAAATAAATTTAAGTGTACATGATTCATTCATTTACTCATGAGCATTTAAACATCTACATATGTGATTGATTTTTTCAATTGAACTGATTGATCACCTCATACAATATATATAGAGTGTTATAGTAGTTTAATTCATGCCATATAAATAATAATGTCAATCCAAAATATGCAGTGATAGACAGACATGTAAAGAGTAGAGAAACAGAGATCACATAGTCGTAATGTGTTTCACACTTCTGAGTGCTACGTCCACATAGGATTACGTGCAAGAGTCTTCACTATCAAGGTGATTGCACGACAAATGTGTATAGCGCAAAAGCATTAAGGTATATGAACCCAACACCATATACCAATCGTAGCTTTAAATAACTAAACATAAGTTTACTTCTTAACCGAAATTAACCTCAATAAATAAACTATAAATAAAAATTTTGTTTATTTTGAAATTATAGCATGTTTTTACAAAAACTTGATTTTTTTTTAATCTATCTTTGATAAAAAATATTAAAAAATATCTATAATATGCTTGAATATATATTAAACTAGCATTCAGTTGAAACATTTTTTTATTAAAAGCTTTGACTGTGTGTTTTATTACCAATTCTCACATTAACACAGATTAAAAGTATATATATCTTCATTAAAGTGTATCCAAACACATTAATAAATATGTAGATGTCAGTTATGCAACAAAAACTTTCACAATTCATTCACTCAAAAATCTTATCCTTGATATAACAATAATATATCATTCTAACTTGATTGTTAAAGTTTATGAAACAAATTCAATCTGAAGTCACGTTGATGATATTTTATTTTTTTTACTCTAGTTGCAATAAGTGAATTTTAACTACTTAATTTTCATTTTTTACCATTTTGTATATAATATAAAAACAGAGTAATCACAAGCGAGACATAACGTGACTCACCAACTCTCTGGGTTACGTCCACGGAACTCACGTTAATTATGATGTTTCAAAGGCGAAATTACATTTGCCTACAAGTACGTATAGTGGTGGCTGACCCAAACAACTAACTCGAGTTAAGAAGTAACTAGAGTTAACCTGAAACTGGAGTTCAACCTAACATTTTCTAGATTTTTTCCTTTTTGGTCCTATTTATCTATGCATAAAATCTGATTTTTATATTATACGCATGTTAAATTTCATAAATAATTCATTCTATTGTTAAATTTTTAAAATTGACACTAGTATATTTGTTTACAAAACTAAGTAAAGCTTAAGGATATTCAAATTATAAAATTTTAGCACATTCATGTTCATTCTAACATATTTAATTTAAAAAATGACACTAATATTTTTTTTTACAAAACTAAGTCAAGCTTAAGGATATTCAAATTATAAAATTTTAAAAAAGTTATGTTCATTCAAAAGTCTCTAATTTGATAATGAAAATAAATGAAATATAATATATTATTCAAGTTTTAGTTATATATTTTTTATTCTAATGAATTACAAAAAAGATTGAGATGATTAAAATTTTATTCATTGATGGAATGTTATGTTTTTTGAATATTCTTAAATAACATTCTTATCAATCATCTATACCATTTATAGTTTACAAAAATTCAGATATATGCTACTTACTTTCATTCATATACTCAATCTATAAATTTATGTAAGGTAAACCTAAATCATGTAATGCTAGGTTAGTTCAAGGTTTGAAACCATGAGTTAGACTGTAATCGCTCAAATGAACCAATAAAAAAAAGTATCTCAAAATTATAAGAAGTATAGAAATCAAACTCTCAATAGAAAATCAAATCTATGACTAGATGAGAAACTTTTTATCCCAAGAGTATAACGATTGTCATAAAAACAACGACCACGATTGACTCCAGAATATAACACCTCAAATCTAATGGCATGATTATCACATATACGTTAAGGAAGATCAAAACTCATCCTTGTTAGAAAACGAAGATATTTTTTTGCTCCACATCAATTTTGTAGTTTCGCTATTGCTATGATTTAACCAGATTCTGTGTCGCAGATCACGAACAACATCCCTTGTTGCATCAGATGTCAATAAGTCATCCCTTATTTACTCTTCATAAATATCTATCAACCCGAATCTTACGTCTAAAGAGGCTCCACGAGATAATAACTCCGCCATATTCTAATTGCCGCTTTGTGAATCCTTCATATCTCTTGAAAAAAATTCTATAGCCTTGAACCTGCAAGAAAAAATCTCCGTGGAATCAAAGCCTCCACGATTCACTATCTATCGACTTGCACTCCTGACAGATTCACTAGTTTTCTGTGTAAACACCTCCGGATTGGAATACACCCGTACTATATCCTCTTTCCTATCTTCTTAGTGGTACTTCTTGTGTCGCGTTTCAACAGAAGCTATAGCACAATCGGTTCTTATCACGAGCTGGCTAATTGAAAACAAAGAGTTCTTGAGGAAATGCCACTTCTTGAATCCCACTAGCCGTCAAGAAATTAAAATTTTAAGTTTCCTGTCGGAGAACAATCACCCGAGGATTTCAATTTCTTTGAAACTGGCTTCAATTTCTCGACTTTAGTGGTGGTGGCCATTCTTCCTTCTTCTTAGTAGGTGGCAATCTCTTCGGAGGCATGGTGTTCAGAACTCGACTGCGTTGCTTGAATCAACAAAATGACCAAGGATCTATCTACGATCACTCGCTTTTCTGCCTACCTCATAACGAAACCGAAGGCCAGTAGTGACACAACAACGAAAAAACCAAAGGCTATTTAAAACAGCTCCTTGAGACTAACTACTCAGATAGAACTATCTTCCTCTTCGCACCTTTCCACTTCCTTACTTCGGCACAAGAATTCACACGTCATGTTCCAATCCACGTCTGCCATCACAAGTAGGCCAGGGGCAAGGAGGATAACAACTCTCAGCGATGCTTGTATCTTGACGAGACGAGCCGTGACTTGGTCCGATTCGACGCGGCCGCGGAAAAAAAATTGTGAGCGAAGTAGACTGTGGCAACTGGGACATTTTAAGATTAGATCGCTGAGGCGTGCGCGCGACGCGAAAGAGCCACAACAAACCACAAATCTTGCTCCGATTGACAACTGCTCGCTGATTCTCGTGACGAGAATTGACTTCGCTCTACTATCAATTATCAGAAAAAATCCAATCTGAAAAATCCAGACGTACCTCAGACGCCGAACAGACACACATACCAATAAGATATTACAAGAACAGGAAACACGACCAGACGCACACGCGTAGCCGACATTGGAAACACTGCGCGCTACACGAAGAAATCTCAACTCCCATAACAGCCATGACCTCTCTTTTACAGTGAAACTCTAATTAGCTTAACTAACTAGGGTTAAGGTAACCGGAGTTACATCAATAGATAACTCTTAACATAGCCTTTAGGCTTTTTCTGTTAGATTTTTTTACAAATGAACATTATTATAATTTATGTGCGTGATTGATAAAATTCTAGTTTCAGATAATGGTATTTTCCCCTAAAATGTGACTAATTTTTTGATAATTTATTACTTTAAACTTTATATAAAAAATAAAGGATATTTTCATAATATGTTGCTCATAATCATATTTCAAAATTTTTAATGAAAAATAGCTCAATCAACTCCTCTCAAATGTTTCTCATCACTGTCAATTTTAAGCATCATTGACAAGGGAACAATGATAGTCAACTCAAAAACAAGATCTAAATAAAAACAAGAAAAGGAAACAAGGCTTGACCTTAATCTATCACACAACTCGTGAGCTGCTTCTAACTATATATTTTCACCAGGATTTTCACTCCATACATATCTTGCATATTAGAGAATAAGTGTATCAAATTTAACATGCATCAAAAGTCACCAAAACAGCTTCAGAACTTCAAGACCAAGGCTCTCACAACATAGAGGTTTGAAGTAATCTGTTGCCCTTCAAGCGTACACAAAGACACTCCACTTAAAACCATAGTGAACAAGAGATTTTCTTGTCTATTCCTGGTGATAGTTTTGGCCATAGCTGATCAGTACGGTGATGCAGATGGGACCGACAGCCCTGCTTCGAGAGAAGAGGAGACGGCTTAAGATTGTCAGAAGAAAAAGTATACCTTCTGCGGATCCCAAGGACTTTAAATTCGTGCGAATCTACGCGTGCCGCTACGCCGACGACATTCTGATGGCAGTTTCGGGGTCGATAACTTGGCCCGCGAAGTCATGGAACGAGTCTCCCGGTCAATCATGGCACCTTCTCACTTGGGATCATACATCGAACACAAGGTTTCGAAGAGGCAGAAATACCCAAGCCGCGATACCTCTAGTATAATTTATCGCCCATTATAGAAATTCGCCGTTGACGTGCTCGAAGCACACGTAATACGCGAAATGCCTAGGCTAGGCTGGGGTTCAGTAGGGGTATTCACTTCAACACAAGTGAGTGATAGACACGGAAGGGCTTTACTTCAATACCGGAGTTTTGCCTGCCTAGCTATATCGCAAGAACTGTGGAATTCCGTCAGGTACAAGTCGTAGTCATCTGTATAATTTCCTGGTATTGCAGAGCCTTTCACAGATGGTACGCTGTCAGGGTCTGGCACAACCTCTGGCCTTCATTCTGCCACTCCACGACCCCATTCAGAAGAAGGGTTAAATAAATAGCATCGTCACTTTTCACGAATGGAGAAACTCGAAAGCCTGGAACCCGGAGGCACTTTACAGGTACTCAGATGTGCTTCAGTGATTCCTGACGAGCAGCTCAGCTCAGAGCACCTTTCGTGTTTTTTACCGACTGCTGAAAACATATGCGGATCCGTCTACGGTGACTTATGTACAGATTATGGAGCAGGGTGGCGTTTCCTCAAAGTGAATCCCGATCAGCCTTGATTCAAGCTTCCTGTATAAAACCCGTAAATAAAGGCAACACCTTCCACTTTGAGCATGCTGTGGACTCCGTGTGGCATGGCTGAGTTTCTTCTCCGTTCGTGCCTGTGAAGAGTTACTCCCTGCTCCGCCTCCAAGTTTGTGCATGCTTTGTCGGCTAGAACGAGGGTTGCCTAAGAATTGGTGCAGTTATGGAGACACGAGGAGTCCAACGGTGTCGGCCTGTTGAATGTTCGCAGCTTCACTAAATCTTGTCGGCACGTTGGTTTGCTTGCTATATTTTCGATCTTTGGGGAGTGCTGCAGACTTTGAGCGTATCTCTGCATGCATCTAGCTCGCCAACTATCAACTTACCATCCCTGCTTTCTGCACATCGATTATATCGGTACGAGTTTTATGATCATGAGACCAATTGGCAAGTTTAATGAAGAGGTGCTTGCCATAGTTGACGAGTATGTCCGCAGCTCCTTCAGAAACGTCTCTGATTGTCTAAAACGAGTTTCCATTATGTGTTACAGTCTTCAGCAACCGAATGAAGGCACCAAAAAACGAATCACAGAAGAATGATTGACTCGATGATCGTCTGAGTAGGTTTGCTAAAACAGACTTGAGCTGCAATTGAGTAGAAGCTTTGTGAAATAAAAACACAAGATGCCACTCTCCATGCAATTGTCGCACTCGCTGAGTCTATAGTCCACGTAAATGTAATTGTATTCATCCTTATGAAGATGCTGAGATGTGAAATTCATGCTAAGAGTTTATAAGGCAGATTCGTAAGTATCCATGGAGCGGTTACAAGTCTTTCTGTAGTCCCTTTGTGGATCATGAGATCGAGACCCGGTTGCCTCCACCGCAGGTCAATGCACGGGATGAAGTGCCCTTGAGAGCATGTGAAGCTCCACGCCGAATGTGCCTCAAGAAACTGACACAACCGAAAACGGGTGCTGAAGACAAAATGGGGGGCATCATGAAGTAAAAAAATAAATAAATTTTCTTACTTTGGTTGCGGGAGTAGCTGAAGATGCAGCGCACACAACCCAGACGGTTTTTATTTATCATCATACGACATTGATCAAGCTTATGACAACTGCCAGTAAATATGGTTTGTGGTTGACGATTCTTTCAAAATGCATGAGAAAACTCCATTCAATACCGTTCTTAAGCAGTTATCGGGGGGAGAGACTCACGGAATTGTGTAGACAACCGTGAAGACCCGAGACAACACATATCTCTCCGAATTGCCTTAGGTATAATTATAGTCAAGATATGTTGTCGTAAATACTTCGCATGTGAGATGACTTTCTTTAAAAAATTTGCATTTATCAGACAATTCCTTCGGAGAAAAACATCCGGATTAACGATTGGCTGAATAGAGCTTTCTTCAAGGCCTTTCATGCAGCAAAGTAGAACACTCATCAAAATGAAAAACCCTTGGCCGTAATATTTGCTCAATATGGGGTGCAGCGAAGCTCCACCCGTATTTTCATTTTATAAACCTAACACAACATAGTGAATGGACTTCTTCTGAAGAATGAGACCTATGCTCCCAGTAAGCCTACATACAGCCCATCCTTTTGTTTTTCGGGATCTGGCAAGTCGTTCACAACACTACTTTGGACTCTCTCTACTGCAGGCCTCCAGGGGTAAGGTCGGCTTTCAAAGTACACCTCCTGCATGTCTTGCCCTTGAGGTAGGTTTGGTGATCCTCCCTCAGTACTCTCCGACTGTGCCACAATTTGCTTCAATGATTTTAATGATTCAAGTAGGCCCACAGGGGTCATATCACCAGCATGACTCTGCGATTCTACATGGCTATGAGTGTCATGTGACACACTGCTCGCGGCCTTTGCTAGCCTGTCTGCAGCCATTTATCATGTGCAAGCCGCCGATTGATCCAATTGTTACATTTCCATGGAATGAGTTGAAACTCCGTTGAAAAAAAACTAACAACCTATCTAATCTTAAGGGACAAAAGTAATGCATCGCATCTATTAGTAATGCCTATACCCACTCGTGAAGACTATGATGGCCGGTAAAAGGGCACGCAGGGAAAGAGAAAGATTAATAAAGTTTCACGATAAAGACCAAGAACTGCAATTTCTACTAGAATATTTCACGAGGAAATTAACTTTGAGAGTAGTGAAGCGTTTATTACCAGGTTTTTGGTTGTTTTCTGCTTCAAAGATGAATCCATGTACCTCCCGTTGCTCCTTCTCTCGAATTTTGGAGAAACTACGAGACGCTGGTGGGCCCATTCTCTCATGACTCACACGGGAGACCTAGCACATACAGTTATCGATAAGATTCAGAAGTGGCCTTACTTCTGGCAATCCATCCGGTAGTGTCTTCCCTTTCAAGAATTTGGGTGAAAAGATCATGGAGCTTGGTAACTTTCCTCTCTCACGGGAAAAAAACGGGTATACCTTCGCGTGACCTCTTTTCTTCTGGATCTCCGGTCTGAATGTACATTCTTTCATCTCCAAGGACTGTCTTTCCTTTCGCAAGGCTTCTAAGTCAGACTGCCATTTTGCTCTGTCAGCTAGGATCAACTTGTACCATTGACGGCTTGAACTGCAACCCCATCGAAATACGTCAGATAACGCAACAACGTCTCAAACCTAGACGGCACTGTTGACAATTTATCAGGAAACAGAGATAGTGACAGTATACATTTTAAGTTAAGCCGAAAGAGAAAGCCTACAACCTGAATCTCCTTCTTCGGACAGCCAAATCGCGAGAGTATCGATCCATCTTGAATTGGATGTGCATCGGGCTATCATGTTTCTTGTGTTTGAGAACCAAGTGAACAGTACCATTTTTACCTGCTTTTTCCTGTGGATGTTCAACGAAATATAAGAAAATAAACAAAGTTGGAATGCAGAAGCAGCAAGTGTCTGGCTTCAGGCAGGTTATATAAATGGCATTGACATTCCGAACCACACCACGTCTGAGTCCGTTGATGCGAACGTGGTCTCATAGAAAGCCAGGCAAAAGATTTCAAATGCTTCATGGAGATATGGAGATGCTCGCATGGAAATGTGGCTGACTGAGCACCACGAGTGATATGCTTCTGCAGTCCTCTTTGAGCGAGTACAATGCTAAGGAAAAAACCGTAACAGACGACCAAGACAGATGTGAACGTTTTTATAAGAATCTGACTGAGCGACAAACGTTAGTCCCAACCCGAAGTCAGCGAGTCCTAGATATCCACGTTCTGATATACACTTAACTGTGTCTGCAATAAGGTACAAAAATATTAAGAGAAAAAAATGTCGGACGATAAGGTAGAATGGAAGCAGCACTTATTGAACACTGAGGTTTCTGATTCTTAAACCAAGCTAAGGTAATATAAGTCGAGGACCCAGCAGCCAAGTGACCAGTGCCTCAGCGACACTGCTAAAAACAGTTGATGGACCTATAGCTACAAAGTTAACTCGACGTCATTACTTCCTAGTACTGTTTAGTCTTTTCAGCTGGAATTTCATGTTGATCCTCAAATGTACTGTAAACCATGCTTCATAAATCTTTGCTTCACAGTCTCTAGCAATATTGAGGTGAAAACAGTTATGCAAGACGAAGGTTTATGCACGATCTCACGATTTCTCTTCCTACCATCGTACACGAGCAAATTTGGTTTTTCAGTAAACAGAGAACGACCATTTTAATATTCATTTACCTGAATGGTCTTCATGTGATCAACAAATGACTGATAGTCTAGAAGTTTTTCAACTCCCATCTCTCTTATTCTAGCAACGTCTTCAACTACATCATCAGAGAGCTGGTTCAAATCTGCAGTTTCCAGCTCCACAAAGCCATCCTGGAATGAAACAAGCTTGATATAAATGAAGGAGATGTAGAATGATGTCGAATACAAAGATTGATGTAACAATGGGTGTTGAAGATTTTGACCCAACCTTGTCTTGGTCAAGGTAGTCAAAAATTTGCTGAAATCTGCGCTCTTTGATACCCTCAAGCAATCTTTGGGATCTTGGGCCAACATAATGACAGCTTGCCTGTTCCCGTTTGGCCTGCAAGTCTCTCTCTGCAAGCCACTGCTTTTTCCTATCCATCGTGTCCTTAAGCTGGTACAAGAATTCTCCAATCGGCAGCTCACTTGTATTTCTCTGTACTTTTCAAAAAGAGAAACAGAATGAAGAATATTAACTCGAAAGCTGTTAAATTAGAACTACGACGTTTACATCAAACAACAGTTTTTGCTTCATTCAATATTTGTATTCCAGCTCATGGTGGATATAGTATACTTTCTCTGTCCACAAATTCATCACTTGGACTTAACGGACATCCGTAATCATCGATTCGTGTGGTTTAGACACAGTACCTATAACTTTCAATTTCCCCAAGTATTTTTCACCGACAGGAGTTTACAGAAATATATTCAGATTCAACCAAGTCCTCGAGGAAGGCTACTTCGTTTGGGAGCTTCCGTATGACAATCGTACATATATATTAGCAATTTAATACTTGACAAACAACGGGCACTTTGCGGGGGCTTAGTGGTAATTACAAACAATCTCCATTATGATTAATAGCATGAGATTGTACACGGGCAAAAGAAAGGGCTTAGTATGCTAGTTAACCGAAACTTTCATGGGGACAGCCAAATAAGCCGAAGACAGATTCCGGAGGCATATTGAACTGCAGACTGATCTCTACAAATGAAAGCATCCCAAGTTCTCAAGTGCAAGATCTAGCTTACTAACAAGTCTGATAACAGGAAAGTTTAACATGAAGAGTTTGTCCGCTGAAACCAGCAGAATCGTACATTTTGTAAGGGTTTGCGTCCGGTCATAGGTGTAAATAACTCCTGACCCGTTGTTGGATCAACAGGTTTTGCAGCCATTTGTTGCCACATTTGCTTCTTCTCCACCAGCTTTGATGCATAGTGTAACAATCTATCAAAAACTGTTGTCTCCTGATAATAGCCATCATCCCTGTCTAGGCCATGATGTTGCCTCTGTCTGTTGATATGGGGCTGAAATGTGACTCTGGATAAGTTAGTAACAGAAGTCAGCCAAAAAGTGTTCAACTTTGCAAATGAAATCAAACTATCTGTAGCGAGTCCTTATATTCTTCCTGATTGTCACAACGACGTTATTGCCTAATGTTGAAAGCAACAACCGGTACATGCCGTTAATTTCTACGTGCCCAATTCCGGTTTTCAACTGAAGGTTCAACCAATTCAAACAAGACTAACCCCTCAGGGTACCATTGCGTATATTCTGCTTGACGACGCCGTCGGTTCTCTGCATCAAGAAATAGCTGCTCAAAGCGGGAAGTGCTCCCATCATTTAAAAACTTCTGAGAATATCGACGATGATTTATACGAGGTTTGAATGTGCACTCCATGAGCTTGGCCTCCCAAATCTAGACAGGACAATGAGAAGGCTGTCTAATTAGTGATGCAGATCCGGTGAAATTTGTCGAACTCAAAACTTTTCGTTCGAGATAGCAACATATAGAATTTACGACAGTAAGAAGTAAGACAGTACAGAAGGACTTGGGACTTCAATTACTGCACCATTCTTCACCTCATTTCGCAACTCCCGCATTTGGTCTTGTCTTGGCTTGTCTGCCGATTGTAGTCTATGCCAAATTTGACCCTGGTCCCGTCTGATCTGCTTTGCTCGCTTGCTTCACATTAAACATTCAATCTATTTGTGAGCCAATGCAAAGAACCATCCTATCTGGTCACAAAATTGCAAGTTAGCAACCGCTATTTACAGAAACTCTGGTCGACATCAATTGGGAGATCCCTAGAGCTTGCTGTCAAGCTTCAGGTACGTTGAAGTCCGTGCTCATCGTGCCTAGAATGCTTTAAGGTATGCTGAAGATTGAAAGCCCAACTTTGGGAAACCTGAGAGTATGAACTTTTACAGACAGCGAGACAGATTTCTATTAAAGCATGAGACGGCAGTCACAAAATACGGTTTGGCTCCAGGAAGCGAAGTCATCACAGACCCAAACAAAATGAAGATAAACTATGAGAACTACGATGGTATCTAATCTCAATTACCCAGTAGATATATAGACATCCTTTCACATACTCTAAGAGTACTGAACCTTCAGAATAGTTTACCTGACTGTGGATTCAGTCCCTCGTAACATAAAATTAGAGTGAAAGTTGCTTTGAGCTTGATAAGAATACACTTAAATGAAGTAAACGACGAATTCCACAAGGTCAATCGGGTGATACTAACTGTTGTGAATATGAAAAATTGGACTAAATCGACCAAATTGTGAAGAACGCAAAAATCATACATAGGCTTGCAACAGAAGCTTATTAGTTTCATGAGTTGAGTGGTAATCAAGTTCGATCTAATGAAGGTTGATCGATCATTCAGTATCAGTTTCCAGAAAAGAGTGCTACGCTATGCTCACATATGCTGACTTCACCCCGCTCTAGTCAACACAAGGTAGTAGTCAAGACTCAAAAATTAAAATACTGAAAACCTTCGAAAACCCCATAAGGTGACCATTGCGTGCTCAAATAGACTGGAAGCTGTCAACGTCCACGGGTCCTCCAAAGTAGGGCCCGAGTGTTGGTGCTAATACAAAGTGCGCGAAATTTATGACGGGCCACAACACGCGATAAGACCCTACGGCTGTTAATTTGCTCACATAGTTTCAACTATTCAGTTTAAGAAAAGCCTTCTATGATAATTCAGAAGCCGATGACGAAACAAAATACGTCGGAGTGTGCCCACCCTTCACGACCTAGCATGTATATAAATAATTCCATCACAGCTCGTGTCAGAAACTGATGAAGCATATCATTGTTTTGGTTTGTTATCCATGAAATGTCTTACAAAAACTATCTTAAGTACCTGATCTCAGGCTTAAGGGTTAACTCTTTCAACTCCTTTGCTTCATCTTCTTCTTGTTTCTTCTGTATCATTTTCTTCAGCTGCTCCATCTTACTGAGGCCTTCGGAGTAGAGCAGCTCCCCATAATTTCCGTACTGTTTGGCTGTCCTCCCTCGCATTCGCCAAATTCTCCAAGATTTCTGCAATTATCGAACTACGTTCTGTTTGCTTATTGGGGCCTTGTGACTACCGTAGTACGCGCCATGGTACTCAGTTGTGAGGCCTGTAAGACATATTATGTGCTATAACAAGTGTATTTATGATGTGCCCAGCCTTCTCGCTTGTGTACAATTCACGACCAAATTAGACTTTGCCTGAACTTGAGGAGTTTGACTTGGTGAAAGTTAAACTCGTGTTTCTAATTCAGCCTGTAATGTCAGGCTTTTAAAATTCGAAGTTGCTACTGCCGGAACTAATTTTCGAAAACCTCATACGTGTGCAGCTGCAAGTTTTACATATCGTAAGCTTACGAAAAGGCTCACGACACGTACAAACTGCCTTGCTAAAATGTAAGCATAATTTGCCCCAAGAATACCAGGCAGTACTAATTTTGCTCTCGATATCTGCACAAATGTATTGATAGTGGCATATATACACACCTTGGAGACATAAGCTCTATCTCTGTCAATCTTCTCCTGATAAATCTCCATGTTCCTAATTTTCTCAAGCTCAATCCGCTGCTTCTGCCTCAAAAACTCAGCGTACAGTCGCATGTACACAGCCTCCTGTTCAACTCTTGCAAGCAAATAAATAACAAAATCAAGTCGCTACAGCATTCAAAAATGCAACCGAAGAAGGTTCTGTTTAATCCAGCATATGAGCCAGAAGGTTTCTTACTCCAACACAAAGAAGTTGCTCGACAGAAATGAGCTAGGTGTTTTCATTCAGTAAGAAATTATCTACGCAAAGTCTGAAGTCTTAGAAGATAAGAATGTGCAGCTAGGATAGGATCACAATCATCCAAGTTGAAGGTGAAAAATGTCACCGCTTTCGCATTGAGAGGTCTTTTTATCATGCTCGCAAGCTCCTTGCTTTTGTCCTTATCAACAGCTTGAGGCCTCTTGGCTAGACTGGTGAGCGTGGGAGCAAGCAGACGTTCAGAAAGTCTTCGTCTGATCTTTGTCTTGTTCTTCGACTGAGAAACAATGCAGGTGTTCTTACTTCGCTCTCGTGCTTGAACGTCCCCATCAGTCCTCTGCTTGCAACACCACCTACCTGATTTGCTTTCTTGATCGAGTCCAGACTCATGCTTTGGCGAAGTACCGGGCTTTGATTGATATAACCTAGTACTCTCGTAGGAAAGACTCCTTCCATGTTCCTCAGTACCATGATAGGAGAGTTCTTTATTCTCCTTACTACAACCAGTGAAGGAACCACAAGAATCTTTCACTCAGATGTGCAGACAACACTATCATCAACTTGACCACACTATATTATTCACATCACCTCTAGAGCTAGATAAGGTTTATGATTTACCTACAGTTGAACTCAAGAAGCTAATGCGTGCAGGAAAAATTCTTAAAGATGGAGACCTCACTGAAGAGCCTATGCGGTACCGTTATTTCGATACGAACCTGAGGCTAACAATATTGCTCACAATGTGCTCCGTCAGAGGGGCTACAAACTGTTCAGGCAGAAGATGATCTCCACAAAATTTTTTAGCAACAGCCTCTGCAGAGTCCCCCTCTTTCATTTCAATATGTTCCACACATCCGTCCTCGATTTCGACAGTAATTGCCAAAAGAACTCGACGGTCATCTCTCTCGTTTTCTGTATCCAAAACAACACAACCTTTAGGACGTCAAGATACAAATTTCAAACCTTACATGTATATCAGCAAGCATTCTTCTCGTTCTTACCTTTATTGGGCCTTTTGTCTCGTGGGGATCCTTTGCACCCATTCTCCTGCACATGAATTTCCTGCAAGTAAGATGCAAAGCTGTTCTTGATTATAGGTTGATCTTGCTCAGTTGTGCACAAAAACTTGAAGTACTTACGTCGAGAGTATTTGTGAAATTATGTGAAACGAGCACAAGACAATAATTTGAGAATGGGGTATCGCCACCTCCCAACACCTCGACACACCAACAAGAGAACTTCAGACTGTTCAATATAATTCTATTAGTACGCATTCATTACTTGTTTATAATCCGATTCTGTTCATTAGACAGCCTCTGTGGCGTGGCCCTTTAATCCGGTATCCCATGCACGAAAATAATACATTCATTTCGCTCCTTCAAGGTGCATTCTAGTCTCGAGACAACTTTCAGTCGAAACATGGCTGCCGGTCGGTTCTTTCCAATTCTTTGAACACGCTGAATTTGTCCACAATCTCAGGGTCTACGAGTTGGCCGTGCCTGCGAGCTAAGATACAAGCGGGTGTATTGATTGCCTGTGAGATGTGCTTCTTCTAGTTCATGAAAACTGCCTTTCCAATAGAGAATAGAGTGCAGTATCAAGAGAGGCGGGTTTCAAACTCCACCTGGAGGCACTTGTCACTTCTATAACGTAGCTCAGTTCTACCATAAGTCCGCGTCATGGTTCGTGACAGACTGTGATCATTGATTCGTGTGTATTGCTGAGATTGGGAAGTGCAATTAGGTCGATGCAGTAGTTCATGGCTTACTAGGAGTGATAATTCTATCGGAAGTATTTCCATCACCAAAAACTTTTCATGTAGTGGTGTCGGAAAAAAATTTGGACTACAATCGTAACCCTAATGTCCTCACCCTCCTAATCTGTGGTCGAGGTTGAGCTCAACTCTAACGTGTCTTCTTCGTATCAGAAGGGCATTCCAAGCCTTGATGGTGAGTACTTGATAATAATGCATTGTGCTATCAACTGAATATGGGACAAGACTAAAATGCCCCATGTTTCGGAAGGCTCACCGTGCTTTTCTTCATGGAATTGATATGGACTGTTGAAATAACTCTAAGAAGCACGTATCATAGAACCTCTCCGTTCTTTGCAGTGGAATGTAGGAACACAGCGTCTCCGCAACAGCGAAAACTTCTCATGAGAGCATATCATGATAAACTTCTGGAGAGCCATTCACAGAAACACGAGCGCCTTATAAGACCCATTTGGCATCACGGCTTCAGGTATACAGACTTAAGTTACTGCCGCAGCAACCGCTGTTGTTGATTCAATGACAGGGTTTCGAGGTGGTTCTGTTCTTCATTCCCAGTCGAAGGGACTATATCCCCTGCACCTTAAGACAGAAGAGAATATCCTCCTTCCGGCTGGTTACGTAACCATACCGGTCCAATTTTCATTTACAACACACACTTTCTTCTCGGGGAAGTTCAAAGTCCAACGATCACTAATGCCGCGTTTGTTTCGAACTTTGTAAACGAATAAGAGCACCTTGGAGCAGCACATTCTGCGCAGAATATGTTTTGAACACACCTTAATATTCTCGGCATTACTACCGATCTCGAACAGACTTCATCGAAAACAACACTTCTCCACAATACGATATCGTGCAGTGCGGAAGAAATGAAGCCACTTCGTCTTGACTTACCTTCGTTCAGACAAAGTTGAACTAATCACTGCTTACAGTAAAACAGAAACTGGCTCTAAACTCAATCATAGATGCACATGAAAACGGCAGTTTTCGCCAAACCCTGTTGAACCATGTACCATCTCCATCAACTCTCTTCTTTACGTGCATTCAAGTTCGAGGGAATGTGGCTATCTTTGTCGAGGAGTCAAGTTTCGGCGGGGAGTCATGCCTCACCGAGAGACCGAACTTGACCAAAGGAACGTCAGGGCTGGCTGGCTGTGGGGGCTTGGCTTGGATTGCACTGGATTGGCAGTCGAGCGGTGGTAACGGTGAGGCGTGCCTGCTACTGTACATCCGCCCTACGGTAGTTTCGCCAACGTTTAGCCTACCGTATTCAGACTTGGATGCCTGGCGTCGTTTTGGGTAGCTTTTAGCAGTACTCTGGCAAAAGGAAAGACCCTTTGGCATCTCCTCTACGGCGCAATGAATCAATTGAAGGCCGACGGGAATAAGACCCCGACCGTATGGGATCCGACGGCTTCTAGAAGGTGCGCTCGACGGGTGAGTTCTTCATCGTCGGATGGCATACGGTCGGGGTTGATCTAGCCAAAAGTGGAATAAGGACGGTCCATCGTCGTGTACGTATAACACAGCCTGGACTTTTGTAGTTGGAAGTTTGTACAGTATAGGAGCATCATGCATTTTCTCCCATTCTGGCTTGCCACATTACTGCAAGATGAAAAGTTAGTAAAGAATGTATTCGGAAACTCAATAATATATAATTGACAAATGGCGCACTTTCTTAAATTTATTTTAAAAATTATCATCCTTTGCATCATCTTGGATAACTTGTATGAAAATCATCAAAGTACACTTTCGGCCAAAAAAAATTGCTCCCCACTGTTTCAACTTGCTCACATAGCTCTGAATATGCAGATGTATGATAACAAGCTTTTCATGATCAAGAGATCGAGAATCATTCATCCTAAAATCAAACCCTTCTCTGACTCTTCCAGCAGGGACTCACCTTGTCCTCGCATTTTCTCATTTCGGGCAAGCTCTTTATCTCTTTGGCCAAGAGCTCAGTTTTTCTGACCTTGAATTTGACAAGTAGATTATTCATTTCAAAGTAAAACATCGATTACTCAATTTGAAAACAAATCTTCATGAATTTTCATGTCAAATTAAATTATAATAATATTGTATGTTATAATCTTTGAAATTTAATAGGTATCACAAACCATAGATATGTTCAATGTTCTAATTTACAATAATTTGTATGATAATTTGTCCTACAAATTACAAGAGTAAATATCAAGATTCAAATAATGTTGTACTGATTATATAGAATATGGACAACAAATAACAAGAGTAATCATCAATTGAACTAGTAATCTCAACAAATATAAATATAAATAAATATATTCTTTTATTTTTTCAAAGGAATATTTAGATTAGTCTATAAATTATCAATAATTCAAAAATTTATGTTAACCCACTAGATTATTATCATATCAAATTATCCCTTATCCTGTTTGTGTTAAAATTCTCCCATTTGTATCAGATTTTAAAATTTTCTATTATTAAATGAATAAATATTTTAGCGTTTATTTGATGTAAAAATAAGTTTCTAAAAACTAATTTTTAAAAATAATATTTTTCTATTTTTATGAATAGAACACCTAATATTAAATAAAACCAACTATCTTTATTCCTATTTGATTTTTTCTCTTTACAATCAAGATATTGAGATTTAAGCGTATTTTTTATTATTTTCAAGGATGATTTTTAACGTACTTTCAATGATTTTCAATTATAAATTTTAAAAACTTCTTCAAATTTAACATATTTTATACATAATACACTAAATGGGATCTTTAAGATTGTAAATGTGTGCATATACATGCTAGATGTAAGACACAAAATATTTGTAAATCTTCATTTTTTAATTATGAAAAAGTTGAAGTTAACCTTGGTTAATGATTATTCTCAAATTCTAGCTATTTATGGCTAGATTGGTTATAAGTGTTGAATACATATACCCCTGTGTTTGTGCACTACACGGCTGGTTTTTCACTTCTGTAAGAAATTGCCAGCTTTCGCCGTGAATGCAGATCTCTAATCACATTATTACACAGTCTATTCATGTTTGTCTAATTAATTGTCTGGATATCACTATCTTGGATATTTTCGACTCACAAAAAAGTGATTTTTTTAATACAAATATAGATATAATTTCAGGTGATATTTGAATAATTCTGTTTGCTAACATATGTATCATAAATTTTCTTCCTTTTACATACCTAAATACTTTGTATGTCAAAGATTTCTCTTGAAGACATCTTTTATCTGTTTTCAGATAATTTTGTCTTCATTAGAAAAGATTTCTAATACATAAAAATATTTTGGGTTTTTCTTTTTATCTACATTTTTTTTAACTCTCACAAAATAGCCTTGCAAATGTAATTTATAGGTTTTGTTTGGGTTTATCCAATTCGGAATCCACAATATTATCTTGTTCAGTGATGATTTAGTCAACGTTATGAGTAAACTCTGGGTTGAGAATTGGGTTCACTATATGTTTGTTGTATATTTTTTTCGCAATTGAGATTGAACACATCTTAAACCACATTTTAATGATCGCAAGGTATTCATCAATGAGACTCATGACATTTGTCCCCAAAATTTCACAACTTTGGATATTTGTGGTGAGATCGTTTGCAAATTTAACTCTAAGGATGACAAATCTTCTTCATCCATAGGCATTGAAATGAAAAGTTTTCCGACTAGTTGGTCTAGGAGCATTACATACCTGTCCTTTTCACTGAGCACGAAAGTGTCGATCGGCTTCTGAGACTTCCGTGCCAAATTCTGCGTGAGACTTTCGTGAGACTTTCAAAAGCAGTGATTGCCTGATCGAGTAGTCAAGAGTCAAAGACCTTGTAAATTTATTGTGTACGCATGGCATCCACTGACATGTTTTGAGATCTGTGGCGAAGAGCATATCTAGAGTTGGGACCGGGCCCCGATCAAAGGAACGGAGGAAGTTTGACAAAATCGTACTGAGCATGAAATTCGCGATCTACAAAACCCTTTCTGCGCCAAGCCAAGTTGACACTAATCAGCAATGATGTCCATGGTCACTGACCATCGGTCAGTGAATGATCAGATCGGATCTCTCTTTTGTACCGAACGATACAGTATTACAGTACCAGGTCTCGTGTTTGAATTTGAAACACGCATGCTTGTGTAGCCTAATTTGGGTTCTGAAGAACTGTATTGTCGATCGATGTTGGATCAATTCTCTGTTTTCTAGACAGTGGCACTGAAAGTTTTCTACTCGAACTTTTAAGTCCTAGTTCGTTCGCATGAGTTATAAAACAGGTGAAGAATAAGCACGTGATTGCTCTCTTATGTGGCACAATGATCCACATGCCCAATTCCGGGTTCTATGTTTAAAGTCTTCATTTGATTTAGAGTGAAATCAAAAATATGGTGGGACCTGCCTAGTTCCAAATGCTATGGAAATTCGTTTTGGATTGCAGTCGATCAGATGGATAATCATCTCAACAGTGGTTAGCCTTTGCTTTCCTGCGTACCTTTGGAAGGGGAAAACTTTGGCCTTCAGTGGACTCCGGTTGTATTATCGTGGAGATTTCTTTTTGTCCCATAGTTGGGGTTTGCACTTGTCCAAGTTTCTATCAATCGACAACGATTAGTCCGGAAATTTTATCCGCTTGTGCATGTGGACATATTGTCATGTGTCTCCGTGAATCATTGATTTTTGCTCGAGGGTTTGTTTCATTTGTTCTTCGAACCGATAAATGTATCAAGTTCTATCTTGGTGACTACTCTTTCCATCCATGACTTGCCAGGAAAATCAATTTTTATTGTTTAACTAGCCGGAATGTAATGTAATCAATTGCACTTGGAAAAAGATTTATATTCTACCGGAGTTACTCTTATTTTTTTTTTAATTTTTTTTCCCCTTATTTAGAGACTTGCCTTGCACTTCCAGATATATCTCCCCTGGCGGTCCCGTCACTCCCGCGTCCAGTGTCTTCGTAACTTAGGTTTGAGTTATTCCCACTTATCGTGCAGTCTTTATGAGCGAAGTTGACCCAAATTTTTTCCTGCACATAACATAAACTATACGTGCTACGCTGAAGAATGTTGTTTAAAACCAGCTTACTTCCTTCGGTTTGATTGTAGTCATCATCGAGTATCTATGATTGAAAAGAAGTAGAATGAAGCAAACCAAAACAAATAAATTTAACAAGTGATGCGCGTCTCCCTACGTCTACCTGAAGAATTGAGGGTCGGAGAAATTGTATCAATAAAATATATTGGAGTCAAACGTCGAGTAAATATACATTTTTAGCATGCATTACACAATTCCACAAGCTCACGAAGACAATCAAGAAAGACTTGACTTGAACCCCATGATTCCAGTGTATATGCTTTTCCGCATGTATAAGTACATTGCTGGACATTCCAGTTATAAGCGTTCCTGCTTTCAGGTATCCGGTGTGTGGTTTCAGGGGAAATGGATGATTGTATCCGACTGATCACGACTCTCAAGTACGACAATTATTGACTTTGTCATCCGAAAACAAGCCTAAACAAGCTCAAGTTACAAGCTGCGAATCAGAAAGAGTGTCCAAGTACTTAAAAAATATATTTTTAGTGATTTTTGATGGGATGGGGAGTAATATTGTGAGTTGATGATCCGGCTGGTCGAGCTAGGTAGAGAATTCACAAAGAGAGAGAGAGAGAGAGAGAGCAAACAGGACTGGAATGTGTCTAGAACAGTCCAGCAAAGGAAGTGGAGTGTGCACCAAGACAAAGTTTGAAACAATGCTCAGAGAGACAGGATCTTTTACCTGCAAGAGATTGGGCAAGCGTGGCGCAAGGGGAGCGTCAGAGACGCTGTGCAGAGTTTCGTGATTTCTCTTGGGCCCTTTTTGTACACAGGGACAAGTGGTCATCGAGTGGTTGATTGCGTTGGGTGTCCTGGAAAGAGTGTTTCTCGAGCGTAGCCCAGAGCGAGAATCCTTCATTCTGATTCTGTTTTTTGTCAGGATGAACAAAGTATTGCCGAGCCTAAGTCAGTGATCGAAGTGAACATTGACACAATTATCCGACATCTTAACAAAATAGTAGCGAGGGAAAGCGAGAAAAAACCATGTCAGTGACAATGATGTCTTCCGCTTCCGCCGCAGCCTCTCGCCTCGTCCCCGCTTTGCGTGTACCGGTAGGATTTTTCCCTCTTTGCCTTTCAATTTCACTTTCTGCGCTCGCGAATTGCCGCTTCGAAATCGACGCCTTGTGTTCCGAGAATTGTCTGCCTCAATTTGACAGATCAGAGCATGTTGGCTCGTTGGAAGATGTTTCTGTTCTATGAGCGTTGGATGGTAACTCTGGAAGAAAAAGCACTCCTTCGGCAAGTGGCCTGCCGTAGTGAGCCGCTAGATTTGCATCGCTTACTTTCGCACGAATTTGAAATTTTGCTGGCCGTGTCTGTCAACACATAATTCACTTGAATTATGTGTTGAATCTACCTGCTTGTTCTCTTTTTTGAGGATCTTGACTCTCTACCTGAAGAAGATAAGTTGAGCGTGGCCGGAAGAAATTGCTTGTGAGGTGTTGCGAACTTTGCCAGAGCAAATTGGTTTCTAGATTCAGTTGGTTGGTTTGCCGTCTTCTGGGGTATGCCAAATTGATGCTTATCGTACTGGTGAGCAGGAGGAATTGTGTTCAAGTTGGATAAGAGGTGCTGGATGGACGAGCGCATCCTACAGAGGTCGTCTGGATAGAGAGGTTGTTCAGAGGGGCCAGTGCTCAAGCCAATCGTTAGCTGTCCGGGCAGTTTCAACTACAACTAAGACTTCTAGTGGCCCCGCAACCGATCAAAGTATGTTTTTGCTTCTCTATGGTAACATCAATGTGCCGCAATATTTGTGCTAATATTTTTGTCTCCGTGAAACACTGAGGTATGATTTGACTTTGTAGGTGAAAGACTTGCAAAGCTCAACGAGCTTCTGGTTGAGGTGGCGAAAACTGCAGCTAACACGGGCCCTAGAGGCGCCGTTCGACTCGCTCAAGGCCTGGAGGCAGTGGCAACTGTCGGTGCCGAATGGCTTTTGCAGCAAACACAAGTACGTCGCATCAGCTGCAGTTTTCTTTTGCTCAAGATTTGGGCCAGTAGTATGTTTGTATTCCTTCTGCATAGTGAGGATACGAAGGACTTTGGAGGGATCGGAAGAGCTGACAATCTTTAGAAAGGGTAGATTAACCATCCCTTTGGAAAATGTGTAAATTGAAAGAGGTAGTAATTTTGTACATATTCTGCTGCAGGGTGCACAAATAGCTGTAAATGCAAGATCCCCTTTCGCATTAGACCCACCTGGTCCGAAACAACTGCGGAAACTTTTCGAGAAGCTTGGTGCAACCTACATCAAGCTCGGCCAGGTCAGCCGCCCCATTCCTCAGAATCTCCAACTTTTTGATGTACCGGGAGATAGTGGTGACTCGAGATCTCGAATCTAGACGATGTGTTTTTCAGATCTTCACCCTGACAAGGGGGTTTTGTGTATACAGTTCATTGCGTCAGCACCTACTTTATTCCCTGCTGAGTACGTAAAAGAGTTTCAGAGCTGCCTTGATAAAACTCCGCCAATTTCTTTCAATCAAATTAAAGCAATCATTCGACAAGATCTTGGCCGATCGCTCGAGGATGTGTACGAATATATCGACCCAGAACCTCTTGCATCAGCTTCAATTGCACAAGTAAGTGATCTTCATGTCTTGTGAAGTTATTTTACAAAGCTTGTGTCTACTGCAACATCCTGCAGTCTTCATTATTACACCTTGATTCCAAGACTCGAGGTGATTCCAGCTCATCCCTTCTTATGCAGGTACATGCGGCAAGGCTGAAGGAAAGCCAGAAAGATGTGGTCATAAAAGTTTTGAAGCCAGATGTTGAAGATACTCTGACAGTAGATCTCAACTTCATCTACATCACTGCGAAAGTGTTGGAGTTCCTTAACCCACAATTAAGTCGGACCTCTTTGGTATGTAACAACTTATTTTCCTCCCTTTAACAGAAGCCATAACTCACATGCTCATGGTTCGACGTTGAAGAAGAATATGTAAACATATCACATGGAACATTGCTGCCTGTAAACGTCACCTAGTTCCACCAGCAATTTCAGCAATTTGAATCAGGATTCACTGCTGATGGTCAGTAGCGACTATCAGCTTACACATTCTAATGTGTTTCTGCAGTCTGCTCTACCTGAAAGGATTTAAAGTCCTTTACGAAACGTCTTGAAGTTGAAGTTAAATGCCAGACCACTAACAGACTAGCCGCTTTAAGAGACATGGTCACACAGATGATTGTCATTTGCTGCCGCTGACTTTCCGTCATATCGGAATTTCTGTTTCTTTTGCAAAGTTTCAGTATGCAGTCATGTCCTTCAGCGCTCAAGAGGAAACTGGGTTCGCGATGATTATCGCGGTTCCATGGATCTGCAAGATTTGCACTATATTTTTCATGTTCTGAAAGTTTAATTGAACAGAAGTGTGATGTTTCGTTTGCAGGTGGCGATAGTGGGTGATATTAGAGCGTCCATGTTGGAGGAAGTAGACTTTAGGAAGGAGGCCATGAATATTGAGGCCTTCAGAAACTACTTAGAGGCTACTGGTTCTACTCGTTTGGCCACTGCTCCCTATGTGTATCGCCATTGCAGTTCTCGGAGGGTGCTTACAATGGAGCGCTTCTTCGGAGCACCATTATCGGACTTGGACTCCATACGATCAATTGTTCCGAACCCGGAAGCTACACTAATCAACGCACTTAATGTTTGGTGAGACCTTTTCTTTGGAAATTGTGTCGATACTAAGATTGCCGTAGCATTTGCCTGTCAGTTATGGCATTTACTAAACTGGTGGACAATTCTCATGTTTGCAGGTTCGGCAGTTTAATTGCATGTGAGACTTTTCACGCAGATGTTCATGCAGGAAATTTACTCGTATTGAAAGACGGCCGTATCGGCTTCATTGACTTTGGTGGGTGTGTATAAGAGGTTTCCATTACTCGTCTATTAAATATATTCACACCCACTGGTTGACTGGATCATACTAATCGATCTAGTATGCAGTTGTTGTCAAGGCTCTAGCTTCATGACAGTTTTTGTGCGTCACAGGTATTGTGGGCCGAATTTCCCCAGCAACGTGGGTAGCCATGGAGACGTTTTTGAACTCTATTGGCAGCAATCAGTACCCGGCAATGGCCAAGGCACTAGTGACAATGGGTGCGACTGCTGAAATAATAGATATCGACAGTTTCGCAAAGGATTTAGAAAAAATCTTCACTGCCGTTGGGGTAATTGTCTACTCCATCCTTGAAATAAACTCCTTGGTCCGTCCGTCATGCCGATGTGTGCATAAATACTCACCAACTCGACTGTAAATACTCACCAACTCTTTTGGAGGTAGAATTCGACATTTTCTAATTCAAGACCCTGCGCAAAGCGCAGTAGTGATACTCTTCATCTTGCTTCATCTTTCTTGGAGTACTCGACTAAGTTGGTTTTGAGGAGCTTTTTGTGGCCATACGAAAGCTGAACCTAGAATTGTTCCCCGTTTACAGGATCTGGACTCTGATGTCCTTATAACAGCAGCTGGATCACCTGGTGGGCCGGCAACGGTAGCTGCGTCGATGGCCTTTGATGAGCAACAAGTTAATGCCCTACTGTTAGAAGTGGTAAAGTATCTCCGACAATATATGTTTACAATCTTCTGGAGGCCTCCGAACTAGTTTGAAGATAAATTGCCAACTGTCAGTTTATAAATCGGTTGAAGTATTTATCTTTTGTTTGAGATTATCATATTGTTGCTCGTATCAACCATATTACCGTTTGCATTTGAAGTGTTTGTTAAGTTGTGGCTTATCTACAGAATTTTCTTGTTTTACAGATCCGGGTTAGTGAAAGCTATGGGTTGCGATTTCCACGAGAATTCGGGCTTCTTTTGAAACAACTTCTCTACTTCGACCGTTATACTCGTCTGCTAGCACCCGGCCTTAATGTCTTCGAGGACGACAGAGTCCAAATAGCATCCAGCCGTGACACAACTTACTTCACCTAATTCTGCCCCTCCCTTTGGCAGCAACCAATCTGGCCTCCTTTAAGACCTTCAGATGTTCTTCTATCATGTACATTACAAAAGCTTTCAACCTATCACTTACGAGAAGAAGCTGTTCGCAAAGTGCGATGAGCTCACCTTTACTTGGTAAGCACGACTTGTGTCATATATCTTCCTCTCCCATGACAGCTCAAAGTATCTCCTCATGGTTCCCACTTCATCGCTACTTCACACACTCTTGAAGAGCTCTCATGGGCATGGACATGTTCTGTAAAAATTTAACTTCTCCACCTCCAGTCTCATGGTTGTATCTTAACTGGTCCACGACTTGCACTATCTATGTCTATCTTGGTATAAGCAACACAGCTGTCTCCCTTCACCTAGATTCCTGAATCAAACTAGTGAAAACAGGAGGCACATAATACTCCTATATTTGCCTTGCAGACACAGACAAACTACTCTTGCAAGAAGACAAATGTGATTAGCCAACTGTGCTTTATCGTCGGCGTCAGGCTGCTAAGACGAGCAAAAGGCAAGGTGCGGACGACCACTTGCAGTTGAGAAACCAATATAGGCACAGCAAATGGCACAGACTTTATTACAAGAGGTAGAACACCGAATACGAGCTGACGTTAGCTACACGCGAAACACTGATAAGCACAATGTCCATATTGTACAAACCCGTCGCACATATTATCCACATCTGAATTGACACTCAGATGGAATTAATTCTATCTTGAAAGCGCCTCTTGCTTGTTTGCGGGATCGATGCTTACATGATTATCTCTGAAGGCAGATATTAGTCCTCCAATAGTTGCCTACTGTAAGAAAAACCTGACATCGATAAGAAAGATATGAAACAATAAGCGAGTTCAGCTCTGCGCTAACTTCCAAAGCAGAACTTCCGTGCCTAGACGGTATGGTTCTAGAAAGCTAAGTCTCGAAGCATGTTCTATTGCTCAATTCGCATCAATCTTTCAACGGCAGGTTTGAGGCCGAACATTGAGTTGGATGCCTGCATAAGCATTTCCAAAGTTTTGACTACAATTAATTATCGCTGAAAGAAGCATCTTGGCCAGAAGAGGTAAATCGCACCGACTGGAGGGCTTGACGGCAGAAACCTATCACTGCTATTAGAGGAAGACTTGAGATCGAGAAGTTTAGGACGGTCCTAAAAAACAATCATGCAAGTTGGTACCAAAGTTACAGAAAAGCTCAAACTTCTCGGACATGCATTTAGCAGTAAAATGCACCTTGTTAATCGACAAAATTTTTTCGTCTGCTTCTGCAAGATGACGCAGTGCTGATTCCTGCAGATGTTCGAATAATGTATTGTGACCTTGTCCTGGTGACAAGTAAGCAGGTCTCGTCAGTTTCGGCAAATGGCGTTCTAGAGGTACTTTATTGATCTTTCGTATTTGCATGTACTAATGGAACTCACCTTGCTTTCTCGCAATTTCAAGAAGTTCATGATCTGTTTCGTCAATTGCTTCAACAATCTTCTCGTACTGCTGGATATGCTCAGAAAAATCTTTCTGGAACTGTTCGTAGACCAGTCGCATTCTCTTTGTTTGTCCTGGAAAGATATGATATCATTTTATAATTGTGCCCAAAGTTTGAATGCTCTAGTGATTCGGCACAAAGAACTTGCACGTATGCGAGCTTCGAGTAATTTATCTGTGCCGGGAAATTTCTCTTTGCATATGCAGCACAAATAGTAAGACATAGTGGTATTCCCGTAAGCCAGGCCTTTGGAGTAAAAGGAGGTTAAACTGCACGATTCTTTTGATTCGGAAATACCTTCCAACTTGCTGCTCAGTTGTCCAAACTTATCTTTGCTAATTTCCACAAACTCAGCACTGCTTGCAAATCACCAACACAAAGAAAATATGAGCATCACACTCTGTACTTTGTCTTTGATCAACATCGGCAGGATGAACCGGGTCTGAAAAATATACCACTGACTAGATATAATATTACACCAAGCGCTTCACACTTACACATCCTTCTGAATTTGCCGCTGTGCTGTTTCGACGTTGTGTTGGATACGCTGAGAAGTGTCGGACACAATGTCGGTCATTTTGCGCTTCGCTTCTGATTTTACCCTGCCTTTGAACTCTTTAATCAAGGCGGTGATTACTTGAAGGCCCCTGTGCCCAAGTAACCAAGGACTTAAGATACGCATTCAAGAACTTATTGAGCTTGCTATAAAGGAAACTTACTTGTGACATACAGGACTCATTGAATTTGAGAGGTGCATTTCAATCAAATGGGACATCAGGCGAGGACATACTTATCATCGCTTAAGGCTGAAAGAGTATCTGGCAAATTTGTATCTGAGCCTGTGAGTAAAACTTACAAATAGTCAGTAAAAATCAAGTTGAGCTTCAGACCAATAGAAATGTTTCATGCTGCGAAATCGAAACCACACGTAATGCAGGGGTGACGGGTCAGAAAATCAGTTTGATGACGGGTATCAGGTTCTTCGTTTCCACGTAGTCTGGATCTAACTGAGTCTAACCTGTTGTCCGACCCATTTCGCGTGCTGATGTGGCTGATGAAACACTATTCGCTTCCACAGGATTTGAGCTGGATACTGGTAAAGAAGGCTTCGTGTACATTGATGTTTTCCAGCGATCTATTCTGGAGCTTTTCTGGACCGTATCTGCGCACGTTGAGTGCCGGTACTGAGTCAAGCTACAACCAGGACTTGAAATCAATATAGGCTCAAGCAATTATTAAACCATTGGACAATGTTAAAACACTTTTGCACCTGTCATCGGGCATCCCTCATTTTCCTGACGAGGAGGAAGAGGTTTCGAGAAAAACTGTTTGTCTTCGTCACCAATTTGTCCTTCTCTTTTATCATCCTTTTGCACCCATTCTTTCTGATTCTGGCCAAGATTAGACGTGAATAACGTTTTAAATCACATAGTAATTTCGTCTTCATAAACAATTCGTGCCGATACACTAAAAGAGACCCTAAACACCAAAGTTGCACATTAACAGCCGTGAGTGTAAAACATTGGATGATTATATCTTCAGTGCACAGAAAGCGGGAGGTGTGTATGAGACAAACAGCAATGGATTACAAACGGAAATGAATTACCTGAGTGATTCCTGCAAGAGCCCGAGAAACAAGACGAGAGGCCCCTTGAATGCGGGTGAAGGACGACGGGTTCGCTCTGTCGTTTCGACTGGAACGCTGACCTAGTTGAATTTTCTCAAGCCTTGGAAAAAATGAGGTTTTTAATTGAGTTTGTTTGCCTTCCTCTGATGTAAAAGAGTAGACGTCAGTGTGCGTTGTCTGCCTCTTCTGAACTCCATTACTCTTCAAAGTAGTGTGCACTCTTCTCTTGGACTTCGATGACTTTTCAGATGAACATTTTTTCCCTGCAGTGCAAGGTAATCGATCTTTTCCTTTCAACTGGCGCCTACCTTTGGCAACCCCGACCCTACGTTTGTCATTCGCGGTCTCAATAGTATGTGATATACCTTCATCAGGTGCCCATTCTTCACCACTGTCAAGTGAATGACCAGATTCAGACTTGGAGATTGAACACTGGAAAGTAGCCTTTGAGCAAGTTCTCCTTGCAAAAGGATTCAATCTTCCTTCAGGACATGTGGGGACGTCATCCCGAGATCGTTTTAAATTAGATTCTCTGACTTTTCTGTCGGATGGGCCATTTTGGAACACAAGCTCTTCAGCTGTCTCCGTAATCTTCCCATTTGAACACTCTCTGGTTTCTTTTACTCCTTCCACCGATTGCTCTTTCTCGGAAAGACATAGATCAGATATTATGCTAGGAGGTATTGCGGACTGGTTGACCTGCAACGGGAATCCTCCAATTTCTTTTACCTCCTGTGACTGGGTAGGCGAAGGCTTGGATTTGTAACCCTTACTCTGGGCACCGTTGGCTACAATGAAGCCTTTTGACAGAGTCACTTTACCACCAATTTCGACGGCAGCGGATTGATTTTTTAATTTGTCACCAATCACCATCCTTTGAGGACCTGTCTCAAGTGCTTCGACCGTGCATTCCTTGTTTGCATTCCAAGACACTTGCATATGATCTTTCTCTACAGTTTTGAAGCCAGATCTGATAGAGTTTGCGGTGCTGTTAGTTTGGAACTTCGTAAGGTCATGCTTCAAATCACAACGCGCCTGATAATGACCATCCTCGGACCTACATTCAAAACCGGATATTTGACCACATCTTGGGGTCACAGTATCATTTACACACCTTGCGTTCCGCGCTGATGAAACTCGTGTTTGAACATGTACATCATCTTCTTCGGTTTCATCGTTTCCAGCAGCGACCTTACTCCCCAACTCTGTATCTTGGATTCGGGAATGAATGGCAGGAGGATTTTTTTTTGACAAGATCGAAGGATGTGAAGGACAGTTTCCTTGAGGAGTTGCTTTCACAATCATTGGCTCCTCACTGAAGCTTCCTTTATTTTTGGCAAGACCATCGTCACGTGTATCGGTCGCTCCATTCACCTCATATCTTATCTCGTCAGCAAGTTTAGAGTTGGCACATGCAGGTACGTAGTTTTTCAGAAGCACTCCGGCACGGGAGGCTGGAAGAGTAGGCTCCAATTCTTTCCTAGGTTGGAAAGTGGAATGATGCTCCTTGGGCAGAGGAATTAGTATACCCATAGACGACTTACGCACGCCTGTATTAATATGAGAGTTCGCCTGTACAAACTGCCGACTGTAAGCTATTCACACATCATATATCATCAATAGTTCTCAAGGATTTTCCTAGAATGAGCAACTTCCATTGGAAAGGATAACTAACTGACGAAATAAAAGCCTCATTATTATGAAAGAAAATCTAAAATAACAAGCGAAGGTGGAGATACCATTCTTGCATGTAGGGTTCGTGCTCGTAGACTTGGTAGAACGTGCCTCTCAAGAAAGGAAAAATCTGATATAAAAATAAGACAATAAGCATGTTAGACATGCAGTTGTGAATTACATTGTAGCGGTTTTTCAGACGGATAAAAAGGAGATGAAGTATATCCAGTGTCTGAAAATGAAATTTAGAACTCAAAAGGTCATCCAACGATTCTCTCATGTTTAAAGCGCGGTTGTTTTGACTCACTTTGAAGGTTCATGGAAATTTGCAGGCGAACTTGTTTCAGTTGGTTCACGTTCATGGCCTTCGATGACTTTTTTCGACACAGCAAGAATGAAAAATCTTTGTAAGATGTGAATATTGATGGATCTCTAGAGATTATAATAGAACCTTTAAAAACTTCACCAATACAATTTAGCCAACCTTTGCAGAGAATACGTTTGCATCATCCTGAACCACCATCTCCAAGATTGACTTTGAACCCACTGCACATTTTAGACATATAAAACTATTAAATAACAATCACCAAATCAAGTTTACAATACTTATGTTTCAAGACCGCGTGTCCGCGAGCGGACGAACACTGTAGGTTCATTGAAAAAAAAGAACGAACGAATGTTCCTCCCATTGATATCTACGAGTGGATTCAATACATCAAAAAATGTTACATATGCAAACTTCAGTCCAAAGATATATTTGTTCCTAATTTCAAGTGATGTCTCGTGATAGGCACAATGGCCATAAATCTTGATGTTACTTTTGATTTCCAGAATATCCCCATACTCCACGTCCAAAATTGTGGGTCCATCTGAATTTGAATCCTGACACAGCTAGCGCACAATTTGTTTCATTAGTGTGACACAAAGCAGCTAATATAAACTGTTTAGAAAATTTTCTGCAGCCTAACATTTGCAGGAAAGCAATGTTTTCAAGAGGGATCGAACTTTACTGTCTGATAGAAGCTGAGGTGACCCTTTCCAAAATTGATCAACTTTTGTTCAGAAGGAGCCACGTTCTCGCCGTTTAGGAGGATTTTGTCGGCAAGGAAGCTGTATACGCTGTAACATACATCTCAAGCATATGTCAGCCATCATCACAAATGCTTGTATTTGACATTATCATGACTTCTGATACTTAGTTCTTAGATATTGTCGATTGGAAATAAGTCACGTTTATATTAAAAGTAGTACCATGTAATCACCTTCTATTTGGTCCCATAGACTCATTTAGCAGGAAAACTATCTCCTTGATTTCACTCAGGAGATCTGGCTTCTGCTTTTGTAAGAGGATTTCCATGGCATCTCGTACACTTTTCTCTCCTATGAGATCAAGTAAGTTTCGTTCCTGTTTAAGAAGTCGATAGAAAACTTCTGTCAAACTAGCCTGCAGTTGGAAATCGCCACAGTTTGGGAGGCAATGCTTGAACAGTTTGAGGCTGCCACAGAGAACAACACAGCACATTACATTTTCGGCTGAGTTTAATGGCCTACTTTCCTTCACCATCAAATAGTTAGAATGACTACCCTGGCATTCGTAAGACTGAAGACTGCAGACCCAGAAAAAACTACAACAATATTATGCAAACAACACAACTCACTCAGTTTTTCTCTTGGGGAAAAGGGACTAGTGATCGAACCATGAAACACGATCATCAATGACTCTCTGTTGGTTTGGTGCAGATTTAGTAATGATGCCACAGAGTGTTTCTACAGCTGCTCGGTGCAAAGTCACTGCTAGAACTCTGGTTGTGGTAAGTGCCAAAAGACGGTCCACAAAGTACTTTCCACACAGTGCTTTACCTGTGACAAATGAAAGTTTCAGTTTTGTTGATTTCAAGCTCAGATCTCAGCTTGCCCATTGCAAATTGAATAGTTCCATCAAAGTGTTGTCTACCTTCAGGACAAAACTTTTCTCATGGAAGTGCTAGAAGGAACCATATTATCACAAGCAGAAACATTTGATTTTTTCGTTGGTTGTGTTTGGGGTTTGTGCATGACAGAGCAATTAGTGATAGTAAACCTGATTTTACCGGCATAATACATCGAAGGAATACTTCACATATAGAAATGTCAACGTTATAGGTAAAAATTACTATACCTTCGACAGATTCACTCAAGTCCTCAATGAGGTATAAAAGTTCTAAGATGGAGGACAATACTTCTCGTTTGCTGTAATCCAGCTGAACAAGTTTGTCATACGTCCTTGATGCCATCTGAACCACTCCAGCATCAAGTAGATGGCCTACTGATGAGGTAAGAGAACATTTCTGCAAATACTTGAAAGCTTTTATTAACATCTTATAATCAAACTGCTGCTCCCGATCAGACTGTCAAAACAACACAAGTTTGTGATGTCTTAGCGAACCACTACCGAAAGTTTAGTAACAAATTTTGACTTCTATTATGATCAAGGAAATATCATTGCTGTTATTACCGAAGCATCATTCTCTGTTAAATTATGTGAAACCAAAGCCGTGGTAATGCAGAATGGTATACTAAAATTAATACACAAAATTGACTAAACAAATCAACAGTATCTTCAACCTTGCAATATGGCTAACAATCAGACGCGTAACAGGTTTGTGTTGTAGACTCTGGCAACCACTGTAATTCTCAGTGCAGTAGAGCACCTTCAGTTCCAAATCGGATTGGACATAATCTATTTGTGTACCATATATTGCGAAGAAAAGAATGA
Organism: Marchantia polymorpha subsp. ruderalis; assembly: GCA_037833965.1. Classification (NCBI taxonomy): domain Eukaryota; kingdom Viridiplantae; phylum Streptophyta; class Marchantiopsida; order Marchantiales; family Marchantiaceae; genus Marchantia; species Marchantia polymorpha. The sequence continues at coordinate 7,725,280 of AP031352.1, read as the reverse complement.
GATTAACCAACTAACATTATCAAGGAAACGGCAGATTTCTTGAAAGCTTGTCTTGGAAGAAGAACCACTTCCGATATCATAGTCCTTCAAGGCCGCGTAGTTTGGAGTCGGAGATGCCACCATATCCTTCGAACCTTTTATACTACACATTTTGAAATGTGGATATTTTATAGCTAAAGAGGCAGTCCTCAAGTATAGTTTTAGAATAAGATTGAGATATATGAGGCCTGCAACTCACAAAGACATAAATTTTGTAGCGTGTTCTGTTCCACACACTGTTGTGCATCAAAACTCAAGTAGATGTTATGAAAATCGCATGTTAAGTTAACTTGAACGTAAATCGTTGTGGACTCTCAGCTGACGCTATGATTCCACGAGCTCAGCAGCGAAAATTTCATATCAAAATAATTTGACGAATGTCGTAAGCTGTGACATCAACGCTTGGAACATGACATCAGAGCTTGGCCTGTCACAACCTGGAAACAGCGAGGGCCGAGCTCACACTCGCTGCCTGTCTATTGGATGTTGAAAGAACTCAGAATCCCATGACCGCCCATTAAGTGACTTACGTGAGGAAGAGATGATTAGGACAACAATGGAGAAGCCAGAATTCCTGCTTGACAAATTTGACATGCAGTGTCAGACAATTCTTTAAATTTGAACAGATGTATCTGCAAATATAAACCCGGGAAGTAGCGCGGTTAAATTCAAACTCGTCCTCTTTCCCATGATCCAATCCCATCAAGTTCCAGTCTCCCACGCAGCCAGTGCTGACGTGTCACGGAGCACTGAATCCAGCCATGAAATTATGTATTGTATGTGGCTATTTTCGTAAAGAGACTACCTCTCTACCTTTCTTTTGGGCATGGTTAGATGTCTGCTTTTGCTTTGTAACTGACTGGTTGTAATCTCATCGCGCGTTTAAATTCCATCCATGCGCCTCCCATTTTAGCCACATTCAGACGTGAGATCTTCCTCATATACTCTACACCGTCCTTTAATTTCATAAGCCCCAGATCGTACTCCATTTCTAACTCAATTCCGTGTGCATCCTTGCCTTTGAACATGATGATAGGTACAAATGGGACTTTCTTCCTGCCTACTTTATCTTCATCCTACGATTATAATTTTTAGGGCGTCTAAGGATAGGCCGGTAGACTTGTATGGTGGGACATACTACTTTGCTTGGAGAACACATACTCTATCCAACAATGGGTACGCTCTCTACGGTCCAATGAAAAAATACTGCCAGATCGATGTCAATATTTGTAGGTGAAATAGATGAAATTTATATCAATTTCATTGCTTTTGACAATTAGCGTATCTTTATATTGAAAAGCCTTATTAAGTCCAGTCCTTATTTAAATTTGTTCAATCGCATTTCACGCGATCTCTTCCTCGGGTACGGTACTTACAGTGGGGAGCTTTCAGCGGATTTCAGATCTCCGTGGATCTCTTTAAATAGCTAGCTTCCACGCACCTCAGATCTTCGATTAGTTTCAAGAGCAGTTGACAGCGTGGAGCTGCTAACCAATCATTCGCCTTGAGATTTCAATATATTCGCTAATTACAGGAAATGTTCTTTGCAGACTTTTGTATGATGTACAGCATGCTCTTCGATCTACCACATCTACATACAGTACCCTGATTAGTTTACATATGTGATGAGTTTGGAACCTAAATAATGTATGCTGCCTCTGTATACAAAAATCACCTTCTAAAAATATTGCAAAACACTAACTGCTATTAAAATGATGATTTTGTTGAAAAGGGTTTTCATCCTCTTTTACTACCATGTGCTTTTCAAAAAATAATAATTTCATACATGATTATTGCGTACTATAATGGAAGAAAAAATTGCAAATAAAGTGATTTAAAGACTATACAAGTACTTCTTGAAAGTAATATTGCATAATAAGGTTGTTTGTAGAAACTGTTGCAAAAGATCAATAAGTCATATATTATACTCTGTTTTGGCATAGTTTTTTTCAAAATATTATCTTTTTGAATCTTTATTTTTAGCTGGATTTTATACAGCATAATTATATGTTATCCAAACTCATGTACACAATGATAAGCATTGCGTATAGACTTAAGGCAACAATTGCTTGATTCATTTCAATGAGGTCACTAATACAAAACACAAAGTATATTACTCAAAAATCTCATTTGTGTGACATACACTTTCCATAAAATCTCTCCTATAGCAACTAGCCAAAGTCTAGTTAACCAGAGTCAAACTAATTAAGAATTCAAAAATCAGCTAAATTTCAATAATATTCTCTTTTAATACTCCTTAATAATAGAGGTCTTAAATACTAAAATCTTCATTACCTTTATAACGACACTGCAGAAAACTTAGATGAAAACATTCAACATTTGTTCATTTTCTAGTTAGAGCTATATTAAATTTAGTCAGCCAAAAACCGATTATAGAAAATCATATTTATGACAAAATTATTGATCAATTCAATATATATATCTCTATGCAAAATTTGTAATAAGGCACGTTATTTTCAAAAAAATTTAAAAGACCACTTTGATAAAGCATTCACAAAAAGCATTTTATTGTTTATCTTGAAAATTTGTGGTTAAAATGTTATTTGAGAAAATTTTACTGTATTTTTAAGATGCTAAAGTCATTTTTTATCACTTGATTCAAAGCTATTTTTCAATAACTCAAACTTTTATAGTGAAACCTAGTATTGAATCAATGTTATTTTTTGACATATCCATCCAATCAAAATGTTTCCTACGTTTATAATTTTTTTGCTACAGATTCATATTTTGAAATAGATTAAGCGCAATTATGCGATGTAAATGTTTTAATTTGTAAAATATTTAAGTGTAAATTCATGTCCAATAATTAATTTACACTTATATGTTTTTTTAATAAATATAATCTATGTAACCATGTAATAATTTGATAAAATACATTTTAATATCAAAATATTTTATTACGTATGCAGAAATGTATAGTATAATTTCTAAATTTATACTTTTTGCATTAAACATAAATCTATTTGTCTTGTCTATAGCAGAAATAATTTTGAACCTAGTGTGAATAATCAAAATAGTGATTGTTTTCACTTCTATATGATAGACAACTTAGTACATCAAACATACTTGCTGTATCAAGACGATTTAATCTAAATTTGGAATTTTAATAAATATTTAAAACACATGATCCACATGCATAACCAGAGTAATAAAGCTAAAAGCTTCATTATTCAAATTTTTTATGCATATATAAGGATCTTACATTCTTTGCTTGAATCTTTTTGACATCATGAAATGATCAAATTTTTTTTTCAAATGTGTAAAATATGATTAAAATTCATACAAAGATTGTAGACATTTGCAATTTGTATTATTTTGATTTTTCTTCAGACGTCATAGATTTTTTCAAGAGAATAATTTCATTTAAATTGTAAAAATAATTATGTGAAAATATCAATTTTAGTCTTATATAATATCAAAACTACCTACAAGTTTAATTATCATTTATTTAAGTCTGTGTTTTTGTAAATCCACATTGTGGTTATAATTTATTCAAAATGATCAAAATAATGGATAAACATATACATGTTTATCAAATTACATAAAGTCTAAATTATAAATCGTCATTTGGCAGCTCTTGGATGTTAAATCTCTCAAAAATCATCAAATTTGATTGCTAGTTAAAGCATTTGTTGTGAACATGACATTATAAAAAAATCTAATTTTGTCACTAGGTGAAAACTTTAATCTTGATCGATCTTGGATTCTTTCATTTAGATCAATAATTTGAAGAAAATTTTGGAATTAATTTTTTACATAATCTTTACTTATGTGCAACGTTATATATTTTTAAAATTATTTTATCACTTGTGGTTTTTAATTGTGTATCTTTATCATGAAATTGGTGTCTAATATCTTCAATAACTGCTCACTGATAATATTCAAAACTGGTTTCATCTTTTTCAGCAGTGATTTTTTTTCTCAAGAAAAATTTGAATGAAATTTCAAGAAAATTGTTCAAATTCTACATGAGCTATTTCACGTTTTAATCCAAACGTTTGAGTTTAAACAGTTTTTGATCTTATGAGTGAAATTGTTATAAGCAAAGACATCTCTCAGCAGCCACCTAGCAATAAATGTTATGTCCATCGGCTGGTTCAAAAAGTCACATTTGGTAATACACATGTCATCTTCAGTTTAGTTTTTCAAATGATTGAAAATGTTTAAAGTCTTTGTGAAGAATTAACAGAATTTCAATGAACTTGACGATGCACAAAAGTTCAAAAGATATGTTCAAATCATAGATCAAACACAATATGTCTAACTATGACATCTTTTGATTCAAATACAGGAGTGGTTATTGACGTCTAGAATTGCATGTAATATCTTTAGATTTGCTAGTGATTGCATTGCAACAAACAACAAGAGTTTCTCTCACCTTAGAATTTTTGTTATCATCAGCAATAGAAAAATCCTCAAAGTACACAAGAACAACGGAGCAAAGTAAAAAATAAAAGCCATGTTTTATTCATGTTATTGACGCAATCAATATCATATATTTGAATAATTTTTTCAAATTTTTGCAAGTCTTTAATAATCTGAGGATTTTTTTGATCTATATCATTGCTTTTGCCATTAAGAAAATTGTTAGCCTGTCGAGTCTTGAGTAAATTTCTCTAAACTAGCCTCAACTAGTTTCAAAAATTTCTTGTGCTCACAATATTATTCATCTTTTCAAGATGTTGTACTTGGCTAAGACTCTGTATTTACTCCATCTTGCTCATGCTTATAATATAACTCCTTGTAATAGAGTTATTTTGACTAATAAAATGAGAATGATTGCACTAAATTTGCAAGTTTGTTTTTAAATCAAGCTGTGAATTTTTTAAAATAAATATTGTAGAATAACAAGTAAATAGCAACATATTTAGCATATGTATAATTATTTTGAAAATAATTTACATTTTCAGCTTTATTCTTATCAAAATTTTTTGTACTTTTTTTATTTCATCAATAAAGAGATACATTATTTTGCAATTTTGTGATAATTTATCATTTTTTTGAATTTTGAAAAATTTCTTTATCTATCAAGTCTTTTTGTTGATCAATAATTGCAATGCATAATACATTGTTTCAAAAGTCCAAATATAGTGAAACATTAAAACTTTAACGTGTGAAAGCATTAATGATTAAAATTATATCAATATCATCTTTTGAGTGAGTTAATATCATAATATTTTACAAAATTGTATATCTCATTGTTTTTAAAGTTTCAATTCAATTTTTAAATAGCAAAATGTGACTATTTTGCAAAAATTAAATTAAGAAAAATAAACTGAAAATAATGCAAAATATTATATTACTTTAATCAATTTGATTATGATTCTTTGAACTAATTTAGCATACACTATATAAAAATTTTGACAAATATCTCAAGTGAATCGCTGGATATAAATTTTACAACTTCATGATCTAAGAGTACAACACTCATTTGAGACTTAAACTATGTAATCTGCATAACATAAATTATAACTCATAACACATAATTTGTGTTAAAAACATGGTTTATTTATATATGTTTCATTTTAGTGATTGATTGTGTCTGATTGAATATATGCTTAATCTCATTTAGAAATAAACACAAAGTCTATGTTGATTTTATGCGATGGATTTATTCAAATGAACTTTTGCGCATGTTATGTGCTTGAGGTTTTAAAAAATAAACACATACGTTTGATTGATGTTTTTTAATTAAGACATAAATACATCAATAGTTTTCTGTCGAATTATTAACCATGCAAGTTTAAATTTGCTTCTCAAATGCAATTAAATAAGTTTTTTTTTAGTTTGAACAAACAAATGAATGATTTATTTGTTATTAATCTTGAATGTCAATCTCAATTATGAATAGATTGATAGTAATTATTATGAATTACATGATTAAAAGTTTGACATGTCTTGAATATGTGAAATTTTTATAATTTTTGTGATCAAAATACACATATTTCCTTTTATAAAATTTTTAAATGTTTTTTTAGTGTGTAACACACATAATTGGTAATAATCACATATTTTATGAGCAAAATTAAGTTTAATATTTAGCTAGATCATGAAAATAACATTTTAATTCATGAAAATTTAATAAAAGTATTAAATATAATATAAAGAAAAACGTGTATTTTCATTTCTAAAAAAATTATTTAAAAATCTTTTTAGAATCTTTTTCTAATTTACTTCATAATTTTCAATTCTCATAATTCTCTCCAATTCCAACTTGTAGGGAGAGAGGTATTTGTAACGACAAAACACCCCAATGATAGAAAATAATTGAGACACAACATAAAGTAGTTGACCCTCGGGGAGAGGATTACGTCCACCAAGAACATGAGCACCTTTACTTCAGATCTTGTCACAAAAAGACTTACTGTACAAGGTGAGACCCGAGGTATTTATCCCCAGTCCAGACGACCGTCCTAAATATAAATAGCTAGCACACGAGGTTACTCCTTAACTGGAATGAAACTCAACAATCTCCTCCTTAACTCACGTTAAGGAACAATAACCTCTATAACATACATTATTACTCCACGAGAAGTTCTAGACAAAAATTTAACATAATGCCCCCTCTATACACAAGAGTTAACTAGAACTAAGCCGTAGCCATCACATGATAGGGTAATAACATAAAGAGTTAACTTAAAGACTCGCTAGCATAGAGGGAACAAAAATCTCATAACCTATATAATTACTTAGCAGGAAATTCCAAAAAGAAACCTCATACAAGGCATCTCTTTACACGAGAGTTAACTAGAACTAAGCCGTAGCCATCACATGATAGAATAAATACATAAAGAGATAACTGAAGATACTATGTTAGCAAACTTTAATTGCGCTTCCAATGCACAACCTGCATGATAACACAATGTCATTTGAAACTCTCTAGAGAAATAACTTTAATCAACACATCAACTGGATTAAATTTACTGTCTATCTTGACTAGCTCAATCACCAGAGTTTACCGTCAAGATTGACCAGATCAATCATCAAAGTTTACCGTCAAGATGGACTAGCTCAATTACTAGAGTCTATTGTCAATCTTGTCTAGCTCAATCATCAAAGTTTGCCGTCAAGATTGACTAGTTCAATCACCAGAGTCTACCTTCCATCTTGACTAACTCAATCATTTTATCAAACACTCTTGTCTGATAAAATACAACTCAGTGCACATCTTGATCATTAATCACATAATGATCAAACTCCCCCACAACTACATACCAGTGCTCGTCTTGATCATTAATCACATAATGATCAAAAATCCCCCACAACTACATAAGTGAATAAAACTTTTCACTTGTCAGTATAAAGATCCTGAGAATTCTCCCCCTCTTTCAAGGAATAGGGCTCATTGAAAGACATACACCCACTAACATGAACCTTACAATCTATGTTGCTCGCGACTGACTGTCATAAGTGACTATCTCTCACCGTTATCCACGACTAACTGTGCCCACAACTTGCCATCGCGACTCATTGTCATGCATGACAGTCCCTCATCCTAGTTCGCGCATGATTGCACCAGCAACCAACCTAAACCATCGCTGATGACTGACTACGTCTGCGACTTACCAAATACGTTGTCTACAACTTACCGTCTGTTATCCGCGACAATTGTCACTAGTGACTACATTGCCCGTGACAACCGTCACCCGCAACTGTAGCGTTCGTCATCCGCGACTCCCGTCGCCTGCGACTACATGTTGTCTGCGACCTATGTCGCTCGCAACTGAAACATTGTCTTTCGCAACCTCTGTTGCACAAGGTTGTCCGCAACTGCAAAATCCGTCACCCATGACTCTCGTCACACGTGAACAGCGTCGCTCGCGACTAACCGTTGCCCGCAATCTATGTCACCCGCAACTTACATCACACGCAACAAACGTTGCCAGCGACCGGTGTCGGCAACTTACATTACCCACGAACGTTGTTCACAACTTACCATCGCGTGCAACAAACGTTGCCTGCGACTGTTGCCCACAACTTACCCACAACTTACCGTCGTCCACAACAAAGGTTGCCCGAGATCATTCTTCACTTTCAACCTAGATTCTCAAGCCGTTGCGTTGTCATCTCAACACGTCAAGAATCTACATAGAAAATTAACTCTCGAGGCAATTTTCTCTGTTTGTATCATCTTTCGGCTCCTGAAATTAATCTAGAAGCTTTAGTTGCATTGAGAGCTTTCCAACAAAAACCAATTTGTCTATACTCTCAAGAAAATATTTTCCACAAAATATTCCATAACATTCACTGTTGGTCAACCGTCAACCTTCACCGTCGGCCACCGTTCACTACCGTCAACGTTGGTTTGCAATTGACTATGTTGCCCTACCGACCATGATTTGTCCTCCGACTACATTAGATCCGTGACCACGACTGCAACCATGTTGAGCTTCGACCGTGATTGTGACCACGTTAAGTCTGACCACGTTCGGATCCAACCACTTGACAACGACCACGTTCACTACAACCACTACTACGTGAGCCTTGATCACGTCCATCATGACTACTACTATGTCAACGGTAACCACGTCCACCATGACTATGGTACACGCGACCACGTAAAACCCCAACCATGTCTGATCCCAAACCGTGCTGCAAACCGTGATAATCACGCTATAAATCACGTTGTGCCCTGATTCAACCGAGACCACGTCTGCCACGATGTGGCACACCCTGACCATGTCTGATTACAACTACGTTCAGGAAACCAGGGGCACCGCTGTCCTCATGTGGGGGGCCGCCATAACCGCACTGCCGCCCTCCGCTCGGACTACGACCTGCTTCTCCGCATCACTCGCTTACCCTTGTCTTTGACCGGCTGCTCTACTGAGGACTGCACTCCGCCCCGACCTAGGGTGTGGGCCTATCCGGCCTCCTGCCCTTGCCGAGCGGCCTACGTGTTCCAACGCATCCTAACGTCCAAGGCTCGTCCTATTCAAGTTAACGTCCACCTTTTGACCGCGCGGTTGGTCGTCTGCAGCGCTCTCTGGCCTGCGCGCCGCGAGTGGAAGAGGACTGTATTTTCATTGCAATGCACTACGCGTGGCCTCACCTGCGCGACGGTCGGTTCTTCACATCGCACAAGCCTTGTAACCTCGGGCAAAAAGTTTAGCCCTTTCATTCGAGGTAGCTTCATCAACGTTGTTTTCGTTGATCTGCAACACATCTTGAAGCATCTGAAACACATGTGCTTCATGAGAACATTCTTCACCGTTGTTCACTCCTAATCCCTTGAATTTGAACTGATAATTGTTTGCATTTGAAAAAAAAGTATCATGTTGAAAGGGTGGCAAAACATTAATAGGATCTGTAACAATACAATCCTGAACCACTTCACCATCTTCACAAGACTCATCAAACGATGAGAAATCCACAAACATTCGGGCCTGCGAGCTCTTTGGATTTCTGGGGTTGATTACTACAAGAGCACACACTCTTGTTCCTGAGGTCTGAGCATAATCTAAATATTGCTTGAGTTCTGAAATCTCAAGACCCCAACCTGAGCTCTCAATCAAGTAATACGAGACCAAAGTGCTACCATGAAGCGCGATTGACATTGAGTACAAAAAGTATTGTGGTATCGAGCACAACATACCATCTTGCTCCGAGTAAATCAGCATTTGCATCATCATATGTAACTTCCATTATTATCAAAGTGACTACTTCTGGAATTTACAAGGAACATGATCATGAACGCTACTACTGAACTCGCTCCATTCCGTTTGGAATATATTAATCGCTAGAAATCTGTTTCCAGGTGCAAACCTTGCAGCGATTTCTTTCTCAATAGCTTGGATTCCCTGACTGTGATTATATGCTCTAGTGTCTATCCCATGAATACTTTCAACAATCCTGTATGCCCTCTAGGTTAATGCTGTCTAGCAGCTCGTTGCCCTTAAGTACCATCAGGAACGACACCCTCTTCTTCCTACCTTCATCGGGCCTACGTTGCACCCAGCCCTCAATTCCCCCAAAATAATTCCCTAAGACGAACTACCGTGAACCCAACTGACGTCTTGCAGTTTTGCATCAGGCACTCCCATTTTCTCCCGCTCTCCATTACAAGCAATGCAGCAAGCTGTAGGGTCAAAATCGAGAGCAATTGTGCTGCAAAAAATAATGCCTTTGTGTGACAGTTCACAATGTACTTGATTTGCACGCAGTTATCTCGTTCAACCTCCCAAATTATGGCTGAGAGGTCTTCAGAGCCTGAAGCCAAATATTTCTTGTTGTGCAAAAACCTGACATGATAGTATTTTGTACCAACAATGCTACTCACACACAACTTCTATTTTGAAAAAATCGTTGGTGAGACCTAGCTGCAAGATTTTAGTCGGAATTCTATCACAACCGCACTGATGATCTGGTCTTCGAATAACTCAGAAACTCAACCTCGAATCCCTCCAACCAACGCAGAGAAGCTTTGATGCAGACTATGAATCGAGACTTGCTCTGATACCATTTGTAACGACAAAACACTCAAATGATAGAAAATAATTGAGACACAACATAACGTGGTTCACCCTTGGGGTGAGTGTTACGTCCACCAAGAACATGAGCACCTTTACATCAGATCTTATCACGAAAAGACATACTGTACAAGGTGAGACCCGAGGTATTTATCCCCAGTCCAGATGACCGTACTAACTATAAATAGCTAAGACCCGAGATTACTTTTTAACTGGAGTTAACCTCAACAGTATTCGAACCCCCACGAACATTACGGCTTTGGGTTTTGAAATAAATATAATTTGATCACTTTTAATTATTTACATTTTTTTGTTTTTTAAATTTTAAAAGATTTTTTTAAATTTATAAATTTCCTTTAATTTTTACTTGCTAAAATAATAATTAAAGAATTTATTTCAAAAATAATAAAAAATTAATACAGTAAAATTATAATAAATTTATTTATAAATACAAAATTCAAATTTTAGTGAATGAAATGTTTTTAAAAATCATATTTAAATTTGATAAGAAACTTTACTTTGGAAAGAAATTTAAAATTATTTGCAGAAGAGTTTCTTTTTTTATTCAAATTTTTCAAATTTTTTTCCTATAACATGTTTATTAAAACTCCAAAATTTACAATTTTTATTCTTTTCAATTTTAAAACTTTTTAAATCATATTTCTTTCGAAATTTTCCTTCAAATGATAATTTTTTCGTACTAGAAGAAATTATGCTTCTTGCATTTATTAATCTAAACATTTAATGATATTAGAAGGTTTGATGATTTTCAAAAGTTTCTTTTAGGAATATATTTTTGAAATTATTTCCTTACTTTTGAAGTTTGACTTGCATTAAAATTTATTATATTTTGAATAGCAACATTCTTAGTTTATCACTATGGATCAATAATTGAAAGGACAGTGAACTTTAGGGAGAATTTCTTAAGTGCGTACCAATTACTTTTGACCTTATAGCAGTAAAGTCTGATCATATTGCAGCAGGAGTGGAAATATTTATCGAAAATAATTTTCGGTATTAAAATAAACTTAAAAGACCTGATTTCAATAATGATATAAATTGATTAAACTTTAACCAAATGTATTAAACTATTAGTACCTACTCATTACAGAACAGTGTAGTGGAAGTTTTTAGTAAGTAATTATCATCATCGGATCCATCTGCGATATCAAAACCAGACTTGTGGTCAATATCTAATAATTCTAGGCTAGTGATACTCTCTGAGAATGCGGATAGTTCGTTTTAATAAACACAGGCTTCTCAACGCCAACTTGACAACGTCTACGATTTCAATTGCTTCCATTTCGATAATTTTTTGACTCAGAATCAAACTAATAACGTATCTCTCTTCCTGTTAGATTAAAGATTGCAGCAGCTGAGTCTGTGACTTATGATAGATTTAAATTTAAAGCCCAAGTTCATGCCAAGAAATAATTACGGGTTTTTTAGAAAAAAGTTTTCAAACCTGATTGCAAAAAACCATATGGTGCCAGCCCTGTATTGCAGCAGACTTTGCTGCTGAAATACAAAGTTTTGAATACTTTCAATCCGGGCCATCCTGATCATGTTTGACAATAGCGAATTTTTTATATTTTTTTCTTGATTGAATGCTCATAAAATATTCAGATAATGTAAAAAATTTAGATTAAAAATTAATATTTTTTTTCTCAATAGTCGAATTTTGTCTAATTTTTTAATCAAAAAATTCTACGTTATATCATGATAATTACTTAAAATTTTCACGATGATTTCAAGACTATTTATAATACTGTATATCATAAATATATTTTTTATTATTCATAAAAAATGTAATTTAAAAAAAATATTATTTTGAATTACCTGTGCCAATTATGTGTGAAAATCTAAGAATTATTACATATGGTTTAAAATTAATATTTGTATCCATTCATCAGAATGTAAGATTTATTTTTATACTTACATTTTTGTCTCAAAAAAAGTCTTATCATCGTTTTATTTTTATTTTGTTGTGTTAGCTTGATAATATTTTGATCAACTCAAAATATGTGATAGATAAATTATTAATTTTCACTTTATACATTCATGTTACAATCATCTACAAATGTTAATGTTCACTGTAAACTATTCATGAAATATTCTTGGTTCTTTAATGTTTCTAGCTTCTATGTGTTCAAGGAATTTACAATTCAATGTGATATCCATACTTAATTAAATTAATCTCTTGATGTTAAAACTAACAAATATTCTCTTTATGCCGATAAAAATTCCCTTAATTTCTACAACTGTTAGATTATTCTAAAGCAGTCCATGATTATACATTGTGCTTTGGCCCTATATAAAAATTTTTCATTATAAATATTTTGAATGTAAGATTAATACATGAGTCTACAACATTACTTTAAAACGTATATCTATTTTTTTTAGAGAAGTATAAATGATTCATCCAACCTTTTCAGTCTACGTCTTTGGATTTTCGAAACACCTACTGATCTATTATACTATTGGCATCTCTTCTACATGTTTTGTTTTGGCATTAATTTTAGAATTCCTGAAAAAAATAAAATATTTTCAGAAAAATTATCTTCAACTGAAGTTTAGACTCCTAAATAACTTAATACATTTCCTGATGATCTTTTATAACTCATGATTTCCTGTCTCTTATAATTTATTGGAAAATTATGAATTCAATTATAAATTATGTAGGCCTCAAATGTTATTGGCTCAAACTCTACGTCAATCCCTCGAAATTTTTTATGAATTTTTTTTTTTTGAGATCCTCTTATAGTCACCTCAGAACTTTATGGAACATTTCTATTCCCGTACTACTTTTGGCCAATATCAGCATATCCAGAAGGGGAAAAAATTCCTCTAAGTTTGGAATATAAGAATACATTTGATTATTTTTTATATGGATTATCTAACTAATTCTGGAACGATAGAGATTTTTCACGCCTATCCCAATATGTGCTGAAGACTTATGGGAGCGAGGACAGAGTTTTATCGTAAGTATTGATATCCCGTCCAATAATCGATAATACTCCTTACACTTCTCTCACTTAAACGAGTTTCACAATATATCATTCGTAATTAAAGGCATAATGAATGTTCAGTTACATTTATGTTCTTGTCCAATGATACCTTTTAGACATGAGGGCTTTAAAAACACTCTTGTTGTGTGTAGGGTTGGAGGCACAACGAATTTTTTCGAGGCATGCCCGTATTACAATACGTAAATTTGACGTATCAGAAAATATATTTCTATGAAAATAAAACACCATTAGAAATAGAAACAATCAACACGAAAATGATAGCTTGAAACCCAGAACACACTATAATAGAATCTCGAAGTGTCTATCTAAGGGAGAACACGTGCTTATGCATGGAGTGAGTGAATAGAAATAGGAAATACTACAGCACCAGTCATATTCATATCGGCCATCAAAAATTGTGCGTAACAAAAGGGCCAAGCAATTCCGTGGCATGGAGGGAGTGCATAAAGCAGGAAATATCGTGAAGACAGAACGGAGATATTGAGAAGACAAAAGAAATGCAGAAGTAAATAACATAAACAATGTATGTAACAAATGAAAGAAAATTTACAATATGAAGTGACTTTCTGTGCCTGAAACAATAACTTGCACATAGCATATGTTTGTTCTTCATCAATCCTTTGTCAACATTTGCTGGCATCACATCTAATCATGTGCCATGCACCAGAGGTAGATCTAGTTAGTGGAGATCGTCCAAGCCTCAAGGATATATAGTTACTCATGCTAGACATCCGGTTCATTTGCTGAAGGTAATAAAGCCGGACGACCTGTCTACTGTTCGTGGAACTGAAGGATTTTCCAAGTATGTTGTACATCCTTCGGTTTCAATACAACAAGCATGACTTCCCGTTTATTCTTGATTTATCTTACCGTCTATAACTCTCGAATATACGTATAAATTTGCTCGTACATACGGGCATGCCCCGTATGGAAAATGCGAATGAGCCAATCCCCGTGCGCTCGCCCGGGGTATGCCTTTTGAGGTGTGCCTCCAACACTAGTTATGTCACACAACTAGTGTTGGAGTCACACTATTTGTGTGTCTAGTGTGTCTTCACATCGGTTCTTTATATGTCAACTTCTACAGTGTAGTGCATTGAGTTTGTGTCATTCAGTTATAATACCGCGTCAATGGTGAAGGTACATCTACTCTCCTGATGTACCAAGAAGAGAGAGAACCTATCGAGGAGGGAGGAGAGGAGGCTAGCTGACTTGTCCCAATCCGCCATGCATACACGGTTTAACACACGTGTCAAGAAAGAAAATAAAATCTTGGAATGCCCATCATCATGGCAGTTGATGATAAGTCTTGTTTGTTATGATTTTGTTTCTCTCTGAACACATAATTATGAATGAATTCGAATCTGGGCTAAGAAGGCACACAATTGCCACTCTGTGCTTGTGAAAGTAGCATTTTTAACCATCGAAAGCGGAATTCATGAAGAAAAGCAGACAATCAAAAGACATATACGCATTTATAGATAGTTGGCAGGTACCAACTAGTACATAACCTTCCTGAGGAGGGGATGTCATCTCAAAAGGTTCGATGAATATGAGTATAGTACAACTTTTGGCAATCATATACGAAGAGGTGAAAGAATGTTGAGCGCGAGGACAATAAGGCATGGGCGAAAGATAAAGTCATAGTAGATACCAAGAGCCTCACCTCCCGAGGTGGAACTATATCTAAGCTCCCCACAATCATTTTCCAATGATTCTCGAGATTTGGGATCGGATTACTGATCATCTATATACCTACAACACCTAGTTGAACAGTGATACAGCCAACAAAGTTTACAAAATCCAACCTTCGATACAAAAAGAAGCACATCACCTGAAAGTTCTGCACTTTCATGTGATAACCCACTGGCTCAAAGCAATAAGGGTGTGCTCATTCAAGCGGATGTCTCGAAAACAGTTATACTGAGAGCCAGTGAGTGGAGCTGAGCCTGAAGGCTTTCCATGGTAGATTCGAGCTTAAATCTCCTCATAGTTCATCTTCTCATCATCGTGAAAATTGTAGTACAACTCTTAGAAGCAGCTGGAATGGTTTTTCCATTTATGGTCGACTATACCAACTTTTAGATTACCAATCACAACTCTCCAGGTCCTCTGGAGAAATGCTGTTGGTCTGATTTGTTTGTCTCGTATGCCTCCCCATGCTTTACCTTTATCGAGAAGTAATGTACAATCCATTCTAACTGTGTGTGTAACATATATCATACGGGTGAAACTTATCACTTTTCCTTTATTAGCGACAAGAGCATCCCACATCTCAAAGTGCAAGTCTGCTAGATCACCCTAGCAAATGAAAGACTCAGGATAATAGCGTTGTATAGATTCTACTGAGCAAACGATGGAAAAAAGTTGGAACCGCTCTGCCAGTCCATAAACAGCCTCTTAATTTCTTTTAGTAGAAATAAGAAAACTATTCAATTCACACAATTATGGACTAGACAAGTCATTTCACTTTCCATTACCGTTGCCCAAACATGTCCTTTCTTCTGGGGCAAACTCATAATAAATGACTTGGACACTCTCACCCACTTACCTTATGCATGGTCGGTGGTAAGAAACGCCGTGAACTAATATTTTGCAAATTAAATCTGTACCCCAGGTGTTTGGTCCGATTGCAAGTCCGAAGAACCGGATCAAAATTGAAAGAATACTCATGAGCCTCTCTATATAGGGCGGATTCTTTATGTTCCCTATCTCAATAAAATAAGAATAATTCTCAAATCAAAATATGGAATATTAGGTTGAATTTTGACCTAAACTTTCATGTTTTGGGCCCAATTTGTCGGCGGCAAAGTAATACACCTTCGAGTGAAATGGGTGTTATCTTTGATCTCTGAATATTCTTTACCCATTTTAGCACGGAGAAATCACTCTCCACTCCGTTGAAGTGTTCGAAAATGGTGAGACTAATACTACAAAAGACTCCATGAGTTGAAGAAATCTATTCTTAAAACATGGAATCAGACTTTTCAATCAACAGATTTTTGTGCACCTAGAACATGGACTTCGTAGTGTTCTGGGTTCAATATTTTATCTATGTACTTTTGTTTCCGAGAAAATTTGAGACTATCTTGATATTTTAGAACTAGTTGAATATTTTTTTCTGTTTTCAAAGATATAAATGAATGACATAACCAAGGAAACAAAATACTAGAACTTGGTTGAACTCATGAGGTGTCGTCGCAAAGTTTTAGTCAAGTACTCAGTTAGTTTCTCTAATAAAGTAACGGTAATCAACAAAGAAATTGTCACAAACGATCACGACCAAGATTTAGTTGAATATTTATGTAAGTTTCTCTAGTAAAATCACCTACATCAACAAAGATTTGTCAAAAATTGTCACCCCAAAGTTTTAGTTAAGTGACTATGTTAGTTTTTCTATTAAAGACACATAGAAAACAAAGATTTTTTGTTGGAAATACGGAACTTTCTGAAAACGAAATATGGTACTTTGGCCCTCAAGTTCCATATGTGCCGTATTTAGAGAGTCCTGCTCATCACCAATAGAAGAGAACTGATTGTAAGTAGAGACGAATATTTAGGGTGGGCCAAACGCCGTAACTGGATTTCGGCAAAAAAGAATTCAAAGAGAATATGTGCTCATATATATGTCCACTGATCTGGTAAAGGATGTTCGCTGACATCGTTAGAGAGATTTGAAAACTGACACATAACTACAGACGAAAATCGTTAATTTTCTTTGGGTGATACGGAAGATATACTTGAAGGTACTCCATGAGATTTTTGTTCAATTTCACCAACTCAAATCAACGGAATACAAAGAGAAAGATATTCTCTTGATGTTATAAAGTATTTCAGTATAAATCTGTTAAGCCTTTTAGGGACCTATAAAAATTAACCGTAGACCTTTAACGAGGAGAAGAACTTTGTAGTGCCTAATCACTCTACTCCCTTCATATTCTTATGAGGCTGTTATTAAATCCCCTCTTGCATCGTCTAATTCCGACGATGATTTTGACGAGACTTTTGCCAAACGCAGTTGAACCTTATTGGTTACCAAATCTCTCACAACATGTTCCCCCTTGTCTTCACTGCAGCGTCATCCATCCACAAGAGGATTGTGTGATAGTAAATCTTTGGAAATTTTTTCAAACAGTTTTATGCTTGTATTTCTCAAAACTTTCTCCCGTCATTAACTCCTTTTTGGTATCATGGAATGCAGGAAACCCTAAGAAATATGGTGGAAATGTAATAATATTTATTGTTGTATCAATAATCAATGCAGGTTTGTAACACACCGTCTTTTTGAATGACAATCTTTCTACTAATATCGTCAATCATGTTATTGTTTCCAATCTTTAGTTCTTTGCACCATGATAAAACTTAACATCAAATATTTTTTATACGGCATCTAATATTATGTATCACCGTATGAAATTGCAACAACATGTCAACTATTCATAGTGCCAGCGGTTCGGTTCTGTGAGGCTGAACTAGTCCCCAGCAATAAATCATAACGTTATCTGTTGAAAAAAAATAGAAACTTTTTCTCTTTTTCTTTTCCGAAAGGTTTACATTAATAATATTCACTAAAATAAAAAAATTTGCAAAACAAAAGTTTTTTTCAAAAAATGTGTAAAACTATTATGTCGAAATCAATTACAACGCAAGTTTGAGAAGCCATTTTATTTTGCAGGCTCAATTTGTCCGACATATTTCATATGCGTGCGCGAAATCGTAATAACAGTTATTACGATTTCGCAATAACAGTCGAAATGTCAGTCCGATCTATCTAGGCAGTGTATGTGAAAAACTCAATGTGGAGCTGTGGAACCCTTATAGACAGGCCCGCATTTAAATATGTCAAATTGATATTTCAAATTTTGCTCGACAGCATGATTTAATGGTTTAGATGTTCATCAAAATCTTGAAAATAGTCATCTATATCATCCTTTTCAACATACGCTCGTGCAGTATATCTTACCATCTTTCGTTTTCCAACTAACATGATTGTTTGTGCACTCGTACAGTGTCATTGAATTCATCACTATGAGTAGTGATTATATGCTGAAGGCCATAATATGGTAACAAGAGATGTATTTTATTTTGAAAAACTTACTTTAGGAAGTTTAGGTAACATTTTAATCATTTTTGATGAATATAAAGTAAGTTTCATTAATATTTTTAAATAAATGTTCATAATCGTCAGCCAAATCCTTAATCATCCATGATGATATTGCTAAGCATCAACATTCCAAATTCGTAACACGGATTTTTAGCAAATGTTGACACTACGTTTAGCATCTAGAAAATAATTTTTGTAATTTATGTGCAGGAATAGATAAGCCGATGATAAATGTGGTTATAGGCCAACAATGATTTTAATTTTGAAATTGAAAAGGTTTTGTGGAAACATGTTTAGCAAGTATTTGAAATATTTTATGGACAAAAATTTGCTTCAATAAACATAATCACTTGCCTATGAACGATCAACTACAATGTTTGGAAGGTAAAAAATTAAAAGAAATCAACTTTCAATTTGAGATTATTAAAATTCAATGGAAATCCAAACAAGTGGCATGACAATCATTGTGTTGTGGATGAGTACATGCAGGTTTTAAAAACTGACATATGCGTATGCTCTAAATGAAATTTATACTTATTTATTAAAAAGGATATCAATATTCAATAAATTATAAATTGTGAACTGTGAGGCATATTCATAATCTTTGTAAAGATTCCGGTCATAAAACATTGCTAAACTTATTTTTAAAAAATCAAATTAAGAAAAATAACCTAAAAATCATGCAAACACAACAACACTATAAAATTTTTGATCTTCACATGATTCACTCAATTAGTTAGTGTTCACTACAACACCTGAAGATTTTACAAAAAAAAAATTAGTTTATGTCATTGTGACCTATCACAAACTATTTTATATTATGATAAGCTAAAGATTATTTGAGCTAAAATTTATTTTGGTCAATCCCTACAAATATATTCATTCAATCGTGAATTAAAATATTAAAGTCTAAAATCATTTTATATTGTTTGCGCAAACATGAAATACTCACATATATTCTTTTACAAATTAAAACAAATTAGCACTAGATTGTAATCAAAATAATGATAGGATAAAATAATTTATAAAAAATAAAATCTCTTTTTCTTGTGCTTCCAAAAATGCACTTTAAAAATATTTTGAAAATTCTTCAATTCATCCATTGGATTGTATTCATTGGATAGTTTGAATTTAGACTAGTTTCAAACTTTATTAGCAATTTCATATTTGAAAACCTGATGTTTGATGAAAATAATTTTTTCAAATTTACCATATGTAATTTGTTCTAGTATATTATGCATAATAATCATTACAATAAATGTTTTCATCAATTTGCTTTAATTCTTTCTTATTGATAAGTCTATACTAATATCAAATGGTTTTCCTTTTTTTTCTACCATCATTAACATTAACATTGAAATTGATTATCTTTTCAATGATAAATTTATTGTATCAAATAGGATATTTTTTTCTTTTCTCATAATGAAAATTAATAAAATATCTCTTTTTTCTTCTTGATGATGAGTTTATTATATTGTATAGATTAGTTTGCAATTTTATCAAAATGAAAATTAACATCTTTTCAGTAATAAATTCTTCATATCAAATAGAGTAATTTTTCCTTTTTATCACAATAAAAAATAATAAAATCTTGTTTTTTTAAAGATGAATCTTTTATACCATGTGGTCTACTTTGTTTTTTCTATTACAATAAAGATTAGTCATATCTTGTTTTAATGTCATCTAATTGATGTATACATTACATCAAGTAATATTTCATGTGTTTTGTTTTTCAAAATCAATACTAATAATAGTTTGCTTCAATAGCTTTTGAATAAAAAATAAAAAATATCAAGTAAAATTCTTTGCGTTTTATATCAGAATAAATGTGAATCATAATATTTTTTTTAGTCTCCTTTAGTGATGAATCAAATAGAGATCTTTGTGTTGTTTATCACAATTTAAATATCGGATTAAATTCAAGTTTGCCCAACTTGAATTAGAACCAGTATTAAATTTTTTCTAGTTAGAATTAGATATAGCGGCGAGACACAACTCGCATCAAACATTTTGCAGGATTCTTCAATAATGATCTTGAATTTGTCTTATGTTTGATTTGAAAAAA
Source organism: Marchantia polymorpha subsp. ruderalis (assembly GCA_037833965.1). NCBI lineage: Eukaryota > Viridiplantae > Streptophyta > Marchantiopsida > Marchantiales > Marchantiaceae > Marchantia > Marchantia polymorpha. Next base: position 7,704,553 of record AP031352.1, on the reverse strand, counting down.
TCTAAAGAATGTTCTTGAATAGATATAAGATCACCGTTTGATACTTGAAAATCAGGAATATTGACCTTTTTATATTTGACACAGATGTAGTCCAAGAATGACAATCACGTATTTTTTGTTTTTGTCTTTTGTTTGTGAATATGTGAATTTTTTTGTTTCATTTAACAATTGATATGAGAGAAAATAATTTTGATCAAAGTAGAAAGTAGTTTAAGCATAAAGAAGTTGTATTTTTAATAAGATGAGGTTACTATATAAAATTTAATGGAATAATATTGTTAAATCAGACACAAGGAGTAACAAAGCAATTGATTTTGATAGCTTGATGACAAGAAAGCAAAGTTTGAAATCCAAAGCTTTCTTGTGATCACAAAGAGTAGAAACGTCATTCATGTTGTGTAATGAAAGATTTAACACATAGATTGAACTCTCATTGGATAGATGAAAGTCTTCAAGTATATATTCACCGAATCTCTAGCAAAGAGCTCTCAAAAGAAACCAAGCCAAACCAACCACAAGGAATATAGTAATTAGCCTGCAACACCAAAATGTGTGTCACTTTTCACATACATCTTGGAATATCATTGCATGATCTTTTTATTTTCATGCTTCAAACCCATGTTGACTCCATTTTCAACAACTATGAAAGGAACACAATTCAACAACATGCAAATTTTCATGTATATTCAGTTGGTAGACCAAATCAAACTGCAAATGGCAAGCATATCAATTTTTCATCTTTATATAGCAGATTGTCTGAAACGCTCTAGCAATGTCTTCAAGTTTTTATTGTAAATTATTCTTCTTTTGTCTTTGGTATTGGACAAAAACGACCAGAGTTTGATGAAAGTGATCATAAACGTGATCATCTCGTGCAACTATTCAGTTTCAAAGCCCGTTCTCATATGGATCATTAAGCTCAAAACAATAACAATCAAATAAGCAACTATGTTCAAGCACAAGAGCTCAAAAAAATCTTTCAAATTCAGTGTTTGTGCAAAAAATTGAAGTAGAATCTTATTAAATAGATCATAAAAATCATTATTTGCAAGTTTTGAGATTTTATTTTGCAGTTGTGAGATTTCTAGCTTATCAAATAATACAAAAGTCAACATGCACTCCACTTGCTCAAACAAACTTCAAGTTTTAGTGTCTTTAACCAAAGAGGTCTTCAAATTCATAAAGAAAAAAAAAGTATTCTTCAACTAAGTTTGTAGTTTTGCATTGCACTTAAATCTAAAGCCAAGAAAAAGTTAGATCTCATAAAAAAAAGATAGAAAATTTCCATTGAAAAAATGTATGTGTTGCTAATTGGAACAAAATATCTTGATTGTTTTTGTTTTGACTCTCAAAAATTGTTCAGGCTATGTTTTGTCAGAAATATTCACTCAAATATCTTGACTGATATGAATTTCATTGTAGTTGTGACTTTTAACTTGACTCATTGTTGCAAACAAGTTCTTGATTGATTTGTGTCAAAAAAATTTGCTCAAAGATCTTGACTAATTTGCGCTCCATTGCAATTTTGTCTCAGCTCATTGACCAAAAAAAATCTTGATTGATTTGCGCCTAAATGCAATTTTTCCTTCTAGCTTGATTCATTGCTTCAAAAAATTTTGATTGATGTGTGTTTGAGCGCATTTTTTAGCACAAGTTTACCTTATTGTACTTCTAGCTCCATCAATTTGACAAAACCTCTTCATGTACATTTGAAACTACTCTCTTGACATGATGCGATCATATCAAAATTACTACACCAGATTTCATCAATACTCTGCACCCTTAGACATGATTGATATTGAGATTGATATTGATATTGAGATCACGATGGTCTACTTAATGCATCCAACTTTTTTGAAAAAAAATATATATTTCTGAAATTCCATATTTTTGAAATTTTTATGAAAAAATGTGAATTTTTTCAAGAATTTTTTTAGCTTTAGTAGAAAATTGTCTGTTTTCTTTCAAAGAATGCACAATCTCACTCAACTTTTCATATCTTGACTTTGTGAAATTTTTTTTTTAACATAAAATGAAATGTTTTTTTGTTTAAAATATTATCACATAATTTATTCATAAATTCATTATTATTTTATTTTATTTTATTTTTCATTTGAAATTTCTGTAAATTTTAAAATCAAATGGGTGAATACAATTAAATGAATAGACTTGAGAGAGCAAGTGAGTATTTTTAGTTTAAATTCAAGATCACATAGACGAGTTTGGATACATGATGATTGATTTTCAAAATTTTGGAAAGTAGATAAGCAATGAGAAAAAAGACTTCTATCTCTTGAGTTTGCTACTAGCTAAATATACATCTTTGTCACAAGTCTTGTTTCATCATCACTTATAATCAAGCATAGTTACTTTAGGCGATTGTCTACCGAGGTGTTTAAATTACCTAAATTGACGCCTCCTATGGCGCTTAGATTAAGCAGAGCATCTAAACTCTAATTGGATTAGGAGTGGAGTGTGGAAGATCTTAACCATTCAGTTGTGATGAATTTTAATCAGTTTGTTAGCACGTAAGATCCATAGTTCATAAAGGTCAAAATCCAAAGTTTGTAAATTAAATCTTTACAAGCAACAAGCCCACGAGCATCACATATCAAATGCAAATTTCACGTGATGATGAATCTCTCTTCCTCTATCTTCGAACCAAAAGCGCATAAATTAACTTTTTTTATGCGACTAAACTAAGTTAATTTAGATTATTTAGACGACCGACTAATAAAACCATGCTTTTTTATGATCAAGTTGTAATTTCAGTATTGATGGATGATTTGCAACAATAAATATCGCTGATTTTTACTTCATTACCTTTTTTTCAGTTTGACATTAAATATGACTTGATGTCGATTATATTCAAGAAAAGGCAAGGATGACTAATACATTAACTTCAAGAGCAGATTCAGATTAAAAGATAAATATTTCAATAGGTAAACAATGGTATGCTAGAAATGTGTCAAACATGATCACATGAAAAGAAAATGCCGCAATAAAACTAACGGTGTTGATTTTCTTTAACCGATGTGACTCAAAAGATTATTAATTCTTTTTTTTTTTTGCTTTGGCATTGTATATCAATTAATGCCGGTCATATTCAACAAAAAACAAGTATGACAAACACGTCAAATCTAAAAGTAGATTCAGGTCAATTGGATCCTTTATATGTTGATCATATAATTTTAAATATTTAAACAATGATATGCTAGAATCTGGCATGAGTGGTCTCATGAAGAACAATTGTCACATGAAGACCATTTGTCTTGATCTTCTTTTAGCCAATATGATTGATCTTCCTTTAGCCAATGTGATTCAAGAGTTTGATAATAAGGAGTATAGCTTGTTTGAAGATATTTATCATGCTAGAGGTATCTACTCTGCAACTCATACAGAATGTTGCTGATGTATAAATTTCAGAGAATGCTTCTTCTATTCATATCATTTATATTAGATAATTGTTTGATACTATTTTATATCAATTCAATTTTAATGAAAAATAAATATCATGTACGGTTAAAAGTATTGAGTTTTTTCATATGTTTGATATAATTAGATATACATTGTCTCAAGTCAAATTTATTCCCGATAAAAGAATTATTTTACTTTTGAAATGTTACATTGAAAAAGCTTTGAATCAAGCTCTAGTCAGAGAATGCTTGAGATGATATTACGTGATAAAGTTATGCTAAGAAGATATAAGCACATTAATTTATACATGCTAGAAATCATGATTATCTATGATGAAATAAATTTTGCTAAATCTTGAGTAGAAATGTCTCATGTTTAAATTTCTAGACTAGTACACATGAGTAATAAATATATAACATTTCTTGATGCTAGTAACTTGTTATCTAGCATGGATAAATAAACTTCAAATCTTGTTAGCATTGTGTTATAAGCAAGTATCATAGACAAGACTTTGGTGTTGAAAGTCATAATTCCAAAAATTTACCTGGTAAGTACATAGTGACCTGTAAGGACTCCATCTGTTGAAAATTTTACTTTGTATATTTATTTATTGATAATTATTCAAGGTGTGTGTGGATTTACTTTCTCACACACAAGTATGAAGTTTTTACAATATTCAAAAGTTGGAAAATTCAAGTTGAGATTTAGATTGGAGAAAGTTGAAATAATTCTGTAAAAATAATGGATCAAAGTAATTGCAAAAAGCTGAAAATGAATCATCATCTCATCACAATTTATACTCCGCAACACAACACTAATTCTAAGACTTAGAATGAAACAGTTTTGATAAATGTGCGCAATATGTTAAAATAATCAATTTTTTATGTGAATTTTGGACTAAAGCGGTCCATACCGCATTATTTTTGGTAAAATGTTTTCTTTTCAATGCAATAAGTTTTTTGACATTCTTTAACATGTGTCACAAACTGATTATAGTCATTTCAGAATATTTAATTTTATGGCTTGTCATCTCATATCTAAAGAAAATAAGAACAAGGCAGATACTCATGCCAAAAAGTTTGTTTTCTTGAAAATTAGGAGTATTCACAACCCTATCATATGGAACATTTTTCAATTCCAAGGAATTTTTTGATTTAAAAAATTTTATAAAAAGATATCAAAGCAATTGGTTTCAATTGAAGTAAATTGCATATAAAAATAATTAGATGTTTGTAGTATACGCAAGTTTTCAATCATGTAAATTTCAAAATGCATCTCGTATATTCTTGATGTTTTAATCAACACATTCAATATAAATTTTTACATTGAATGTGTTGATTTAATTAACTTGCCAAATTAAAACAATCAATATTTATATTTTTCAAAACATTAATCATCTAGAGTTGGCAATATATATATATATATATATATATATATATATATTAGTCTTAATTATCAATTATTGTGTGAGTTTCTGGGAGATACAATCCTGTTTCTTAATTTTGAGACTAGTTTGCTGAACCTTTGTATTAAAAAACACACACACATTTTCAAAAGTAATAATTAATATAAAGTTAATTATCAAAATCAAATTTATATCATCTATGATTTTCATTAAGCAATTTGCCAAAGCTGGGGGATGTCAAAATACATTGGTTTGGGACTATTGTGACTTAGAAAGCATTAGTATGAACTGATGTGCAGAAAGCAAAAGCATGAATGTGTATGGGTTGCAGCTCACTTCTTTTGAACTTTAAACCTAGACATCATATGATATAAATTTATATACTCTTTGCAATAACGTCTAAAATTTTGAATTTATACTTCTTTTTATAATTTGATCATAGATATGTTATCTTATATCTACTTTGAAAATAATTTTGAATTTTGAAACTTTAAAATTTCTAGAATATCAGATTTTGATGTGAAAAAATGAATCTATTTAATCTTGAATAAATATTAATAAATATTACAAAGTAAATTTTCTAAAGAATAAAATTTTACAGCAAAATAATCTAAATATCTATATATATGTACACACGTGATTCTTTACAATGAGTTTTTATGCCACAGTTTTTCCTTATTATACTTGTATGTAATAATAAGTTTAAAATTTTCTAAGTCAATTTTACTTATGATAGGTACAAACTTTTCATTTCCAAGGTGTATCAAATACATAATAATCATGTATTCTAGCTCAATTAATCATACATGGGACATCTCCAACTCAAGATATAGAAAAATGAACTTCATAATGGATGATATTGGCATGTAAATTGGTAAATTACATATCAATGGTGTATCAAATACATAATGATAATATTATGTACTTGATACATCTTGGTAAATGTGTGAAGACTAAAATTGATGATACTCTTAATATGTATAAAATTAAATGCTTTTGTACTCTGAATTTAATTTCATCAATTATTTTCATCTCAATATTATTTTATAAAGCCTCATTCAAGGTTTTTCAAATATAATGTTAACTAGAAGATAATATTCTTCCTCATATCAGGTATAATATGATTGGAGTCAATATACGTTTATTTTTATCAAAATTTTGATATAGATTAATAGATTAAACTTTAAAAATAAGTTATTTTGATATACTGTTTTATATTAAAGATATTTTATGTTAATCCTTGTTATTCTGTAAATATGATCAATCTCAAATCACATTTAATTTTATATGAATGAAAGGATGAAAAAGATGAAATTACCATTTTATGTTGTATGTCATTATTCAAGACAGCTATATAACTCTGTTTTCAGTTATTGTTTGTCTATCACAATATAATAAAGCAGTTTACACTTTTAGAAGCTTATAATGAGCTTAAGTTATGAAGAACCTTGTTCTCATTATTGTATCTTTCCTAAGATTTTGGGAAAATTAAATAAAAAATTATCAAAAATTTCAATAACATTTTGAAATTTTTGTGCATAACTTATTAGCTTCAGGGATATTTAAATTTATTCAAATTTTTTATTTGTAACATTATTGCTCAAGAAATTTTTATTTTTTTTTAAATTATTGCTCAAGAGACATATATAAGAGAAAAAAATATTCATGTTCATCTACTTGGTTCAAAATCACAAGAGAAAAATATAATATCACTATTTTTTTATCTCTTCATGTAGATCTTTCTTGTTGACGTTGATGCTGAAGACTTTGTCCCTTAACATCTTGGCTAAACATGTTGCTTTAAATATGACTTTGACTTGACTAACCTATAGATATAATCATCACGTATATCATATTTGACCTTATTCCATCTAGATCTTTTACACTTGAAGAAGATTATTTTCTTATACTTTATTAGCTAATTCAGTTTATAAGTTGTGCCGTATTTATGAATATTTTTTTTCATCCTTGTAAAAAAACTACATATTGCGTGAAATAACATAATAGATATAAATATATCCTTGTAAAAAACCCTAAAATATAACAAAATACTCTTCATCAAACTCTAAACTTTAATAATTTCATCTAAAAACCATCATTTCAAATCAAATGATGGGTTTTAGAAATGTTGTGTTCAAATGATGCAATATGTTAATTTAATTGAAAATCGTTTTAGCTTGCTTCTTTTTAATTGAGACGTTATCTAAAAATTGTATTGAAAAAATGCCATGTAGTGTAATTGTGGATTCATCTTTTGGAGATTTCATGCCATTTAGCTTGGATGGAGATATTTATAACATCAAAAGCTCATTATTCTCAACTCTAGACACAATTACTATCTCGTTTACAAATTTTAGCTGACAAATTTTGAGAATGTAGTCTACACTCATTTTGCTTTAGAAAATGTAGTCTACACTCATTTTGCTTTAGAAAAACCAAGGGGTCGTCCATTAATTCATTGCCCCTTGGCTTCAACTTGTCTTGAGGATGTAATGCAAGCTTTATATGGATGTAGTGCAAGCCTTGCCGTTTTATTCTTAGACGCTAGATATGCCAAAAATTATATGGCCAAAGTGCCATACGTTATGAACGCGGAGGGCCACAGTATTGTCTCACACACGCCCATAGTTGTAAAGCATTTGTACGCTGGAATGGAAAATCATCGAAAGGAGGAGGAAATCGCGTAGGAATTTTTGATGAGAACCGTCGTGAATTGCTTCATGGCAACATATGTGCGTGTTTTTGAGAGAGAGTCGAAAATGCAAATGCGCAGAGAAATGGAGTAAAGTAAAGTAATGTGATCGTATATCGTGAGGCAATCCGGACAAAGCGGGAGTGCAATGAAAGACGATTGCCTCATGATACTGATAAAACTTTTCTTTGTTCAGGGGAAGTAATCCGAATCGCTCAAAACAAAAATAGTGAATTGAAAGACTGATAGAAATGTCGATGAGAGAAATGCTATTAGTTAATAGATTCCTATTCATATAGAAATTATATTTTCCATCTACCAATTCATTTTTTTATGCTACTAAGTATCAGAGTAGTTTTGCTTTTAGTTCATTTTGTAAGCTGGGGCTAGAATTGCAAAGATTGAAGAACCACCAAGTTGATTTCACTCCGATAATAACACACATTGAAAGTTCTATGAAATTTATAAAAATAGGGCTATCTTAATTCTGGAAAATGCCATAATTAACATGAAAAATTTTCCAGAATTAATTTAATTCTGGCAAACATGACATTTTCCAGAATTTATGAGGCCTGATGTAGTGGGAAAGGTCATGATCACTCTCAAAAAATCCTAGAAGAATTGCACGTCAGATCGTTATACTTTCTAGATCCCACGGAGGCCACAGAGAAAGTGAATGCAATTGCTTTGACTCCATCTTATGCTGATCAAATGTTTGACAAAACTAGGAATCTTTTGATGGCATTGCTTGAGATTTCACCAACAACTATGAGAAAGAGTGAAAGAACTACTGCCAAGACTCCAGACTTCAGCACAAAGACGACCAAGCGCTAGGACTATGATGACAAATCGGATCATACATGTGGTGGAGCTGAACGAGCTTCTCAGTTGATCATGTTGCATTCTAACAACAACTTGGACAAAGAGAATATCACTGGTGATGGACGCAACTTGCTGCTGTCATATTACTTATAACGCAGGTTATATAGAAAAAGAAAAGAATTCTTAGATTGGCGAGTTCCAAATACTGTTGCTGCAACCGTCTTAGGTTCACTTTCTTGTTGTGTCAAGTGTTTAAAAGATATGATGAAATATCAGTATTTAAGATGAAAATTTTGATGATGTGATGCGTGTTAATGAAATGCTTTGTACATGTATCACATCGGAGTCACTTCAGCAGTCGATTAAGGCTCTTTGTTTTGCAACCCTATCAATACCTCGCCCATATACGATTCCCCGGCAACGAGGCTAGAGTGATTATGAGCTCCAAGCTTGACAAAACGTGAAGAAAAATCGGCAAAAGAAGAAGAAGCAAAAGCTGTGTCTAGCAAGTAGTAAGAAGAGTCGTAAGATCACCAGACTCATAAAACTTCAAAGCCAATTCTGTCATTGAATTGCAACGAGCTAGAATAGCACTACACAAGGGCAAGGAAATCTAATACTATATTTTACAAGAAAAATCAACTGTATTCACATACAATCAACACACACACACACACATACAAAGGCACAACCGACACTGGAGATACGTGATTCATCATTGCGAATTCCATCCAAGGAACACCTTAAAGTTTCACTGGAAAAAAACATTTAAAAGTGTCATTGAGAGCTTTCGTGAGCTCTGATATATAAAAACAGTCTAACCAGCTTAACTACCTGTGATTGAGCCAACATGACTCAAATTAATAACGAAGGAAACTACTAACATAAATTATTGAATAAATGAGTAACAAATTTGTGCATCATCTTTATAATCTATTCTATATTCTTCTGGGTTTTTTTTCTAAAATTTAAATTTTGAAATACATTGAAAGAAAATATTATAACTTTTTTCAATAAATTTTCAAATCAATAAAATATGATGAAATTTTAGATTCAAAAACATTATCTGAAAGGATAAAACTATATTTTTGATAAAATTTATTAATAATTTAAATTGATGTGAATGTTTTATTCCATATTGCAAGATTTTGAAATTTTGATGTATCGCAAATGAATATGTATAATCATATAGTCTAAAATCATATTTATTTTTAAGTAAATATTTGGCTTCAAGTTTTTCATCATTTTTTTAACTAACAAATTTATTGATAAATTATGATTTTTGCTATGGTCAATTTAGCTACTTTAACAAAACATGTACAGTTTTTCAGACTTTTAATTTTATACACAAAACAACATTCTAAGTCTAATCTCAAAATACTTCAACTGAGTTGAAGTATTTTGTTTCAATGCAAACAAAAGCTTAAATTTCACATTAATTGTCAATTGAATTGACTACATCAATATCCTTGTAGTATACATTTAAATTTCATTACCATTTTCAGATATAGTTTTAAGTGAAAACATGACATATTGTGGGCACATATATCATATGCCTACATGACAAATTGAAGTAAGTACAGAGTTAACCTTTAAATAGTGTCAACTCTTATAAGTGACATCCTCCCAGCAGTGACATAGATTTCAAGAACCACTAGTATCTAACTTGTAACTTTATCCAATAAAAACGGTACTGTCACTATTGGCAATAGTGTCGGTTTTAACTGTAATTTTCAAACCATTTGAATTTGATTCTTTATTGCTCTTATTCCACCCAAAATTGTCGCAAACATGGCGTGAAATCACACCATGTACCTTGCCTTGACTCCTCCTCGCTGCCCCAGGCCTTGATTGCACTTGCTCGCCAACTGCCTGCTCTAGGAGAAACACAAGAAAAAACAAGAATGATAATTTTGTAAGCTCGATTTATTGAAAAAGCATTTGTACACATAATCCCACCATACAAACCCATCCACTTCTATTTTTGTTACGTTATTTTCATTTTGTTGTTTCAACCATTTTACAGATGAGAAAATACACAAATCACTCGATTAATTGCCTCAGCTCTGTTTGCTCACTTTTTATCATTTATAACTCTGATTTATCTTGGAGATCTCAGCTCTGCTTGCTCACTTTCCACAATTTATAACTTTGTTTTACCTTGACAACCTGAGGTTAAACTTACTAAAGATAATCAGATATTAGAATTTGAAGACAAGCCGCCAAGACTGATACGAAAAGCCAAATCAATTGCTAAATATTTAGCGCATCCATTAGTCGTGCAATTAGAATGATTCTATATGATAAGCTAAATGCTACCCAGCCTCGTCTCAGTGACAATCCCAATAGTGACGTGAAAACTTAGCACCAACATGTGTCGCTGTCGGGAGATTAAACTCCGTAGTAGGAAGTTCAAATTTTACTTTCGAGTAAATATGTAAGAGAATAATATCCATTTGCGGTGGTTGTCGATACACCTCACAGTTTATGAGCTTCCTGGCACAAGCCAGTCCGACAACCATCCGAAAACATGATAGGGTTCATGAAGACTCGGTCGTCATGTGGATTCCTTGACAGTCAAATGATTTTCACAGCAGAGAACTTGATGGAATTCAACAAGAAGTCGTTAGAGTGATGTATTTTATTGATATGGAGATTCGGAGTATCCCTCCATCATACAGTACTCATAACGTACCTGTAAAAGCTGCTAATATGCTGGTGGTTATGTGTTTGAGCTCCCATTGTGATACTACTAAGGCTAGCACCTAGTGATCCGTTTCGTTTCCCTGTATGGGCATGTTTTATGCTCGAATGACAAGATATGACAAATGATCATGAAGCGATTGTCATTGTACCGTGGCATAAGATAGGGAATTATAGACATTCTGCTGACTAATACAAGTCCATCTATAGTCCAATTTAGGATACCTTATATGAAATTGCGTTACATGTAGCAAGTAAATATTTTACTATTCATATAAAAGTGAATACGAGTCCTTGTAAAGAGTGAAAATGGATAATAATATGGCGGGGAAATGCATCAACTTTAGGCGCCAAAACGATGCCAAAAACTACTGAACAGACTGCGAAGTCACAAAGATGACCTTATAGACGCAATGACTACACTTAAATGATACTGACCAGGATATTTTAAGCTGTTTAGAAGTATGAAGGGTGACAAATAAGTTACATGGAAATTCACGGCTTGCATAATGAACTACTAATAAAAATTTGCCAACTGCTACGATTTACCGAGGAGATCTTGTTGGAGTAAAATACACAATGAAAAAAGGAAAAAAAAATTAAAAAATAAGATGATTTTTATACCGAAATATCAAGAAAATACATGTCAGTGTTTCTTTACAATATCAGGACTTCAGAGTTTAACTTGAACATTTATGTGGCTCTATGCGAACGAATCGCGCATAAAGGTTTCGGTAAACACAGCGTCGGCGTATGGCTTTTTGTGTTGTACATCATGGATGAAGATTCTTGCGTGTTATCCTCCGGCCGTATTATTTCTACGCGCAAGATATGATCCAAGGGATGTCAGAAGAGGCCTGTTGAAGAAGGAGATACTTTTGTCATCTCATTTCGGCACAAAAAGAAAGCACGAATTTAGGGCCCTTGCACCCAAAATCATCCCATCTCTCCCTCTCTTCTTTGAGATTAAGGTTCTGATTCCATAGTCTCATATGTATATTAACAACATTTATAGTAATTGTAGAGCTCAAATAGATAGTGATGACTATTTGTATGGATTATCTTCTAGTTGATTTTAATTTGATATTTTTCAATATCCGAGTTTTAAAATACCTCAGTAGATAAGATAATAAAATTTTTGCATGCATGCCATGGTCTAATCAATATTTGTAATACGACTACAAAATTGATCGGGGTCGTTCAACCACACAGAATTACGCCATGGTTTGTTCCGATCCAAAGATCGCAAAATGTAATGTAAACATATCATAATAAAACCAAAATAGAAATAGCGATGTACAGAAACAATAAAACCATATAGAGGCCAAGGTTTGTGGTCTGACTTGGATCAGTTTAGACCACCACTAGCTTTTTTTCAACATCACCGAAGAAGTATGCTGGCACTAAAGGGCATGACATACATTCTTCAAGTCATTCTAAGAATGGAAAGAACATAAAGCTGTAATGATGAAACATCAGTCAGGTGCATTTTCAACTTAAAGCGACTTCCACATTATTGAGTGGACGGAGAGTAGTGATTTTATACTCTAAGGTCTATTGGACTTTCGTGCCAGTACATCATTGCTAAAGTGTAGAATGAGTAGAAGAATAAAGAAAAAGGAAGGAACCTTTTCAAGCGTTCTTTGATGCGTACGTCTCGATTACGGATGGTATGCGTGTTTTCTTCGCTGGCTTTTCTACTGAAATTTTAATTGTAATCAGACTTCCTTTTGGCTTTATCCAACACATGATCTAACTTTCATGTTTGTCTACTTTAACCGAATGGAATCCATGCATATGTTGGATGATTGGCATTGTAAGTGATGTTATATATGATCATGTTGTGATGACGGATACATTGAGGGCCAGTGGTCCCTGGCCCACTTCGTCCAGTAAAAGGAGTTCTGAGTTAAAATAAAGTGAACTCATTGGTTTCACCGCAACTATTCTTTGGTTGGGTGCCACAGTGGCACACTTCATTAAGAAAAACAAGTGCGAATGGAAATTAAAATAGATCCATGCAAATCTGGGGAGAACTCGAAAGTGGATTCTTTCATGGTTTGGAGTAACAAGCAAAGCACAGTTAAAAAATAAAATAAAATTTGATAGTGTATATAAATTTTATTTTAATCTATAAGCACGAATTGATGTGAACATTATTCATGAGGGATCCTAAACTTTTATTATTCATGCGTTAGTTCAGATAAGGTCCCAAAAATACGTGACATGTAAATCATAATGTTGAAATGGATTTATGCTTTTGGCATCTCACGTTTTCTCAAAAGTGTGTAGATTATGTATAAATATCTTAGAAGTTACATGAATTTTTATTTTTTATATATTCATTTTTATCCTTAACTTTTTCAATATCCCATTTATTGTTTATGTATCTGCACCATACATGGTATAAAAGCAAAAAATCCAATTCAACACAATTTGAAATGAGTTGACTAATATCAGTATGATATAGATTTTATTAGTTATCTTTTTTTTTGCAATATGGTTGATATATATACATTATAAATAATAAATTGAATTTATAATATTCCGACTCTAAAATGTAATACTTTTTATGTGTACAAAAAGTCACTGAATGTTTATCTTGATGTAATGAATTTGCAAAAAATTGATGCTCAATCATCTTTTTAGATAGCAGTAAGCCGCTTTACTTAAAACTATAGATGGTATCAAATGGATTTATATCTACGTAGAGAAAAAAATTGGACAACAATTACAAGTGATCAAATCGTTGCATTCGTTAAATCTTGTACAAAGTTATATCAAAGCTGGATGAGAATAGTGTTGGAGACTGAGTGGAGGAGACTTATTCCATTACTTGAATGTACAAAAGCAGTCAAAGCTTGGAAAGAATACTTTACAAGAGTAGAAATTTAACTCATCTCATAGATTCACCATACAATTCTTCAATAAGGCAATATTGTATCCTTGTGGACATATTCCACAAACTGAATCACATTTCTTTTTTCTCAACTTTTGTGTGTGTGTAAGCTGCGTGAATTTGTCGGCTAGTTACATGTATATGTTTACAATGAACAGATAATATCAAAGAAAAATTTTATGCCTTGATCTTTTAACACGTGAAAAATTCAAAATCTTGAGCATTTATTGACATAATACTAATAAATTTGATATAGCTTTTGAATTCCAGATCATTTAGTCTAGTCGACTAAATTTTGTCTTTAGAGAAAATATGATTGCTACATTTATCATAAACAAACGCATTGTATAGCATTGAAGTGCTGAAAGACCTAGTTGTGAGTGACAAGTGAGATAAGAGAGCTCAAAAGAATGTTGCTAAACAAATTTGATATTTGCTAACATAAATAGCAATCATAAGACTAGCGCATCTAAGTGTATACATAAGTCAAGACATCACAGCAGTTGTGTCCATTATAAACATCACTTCTTGCATAATAACTGGATAATATTTTTTTGTATGAATCTTGTTGAGTAAAATTAGATCTTGAAACCTACAAAATATGAAAAACATAAAATCATTTTTTTTACTACGTTGTAGTTTATGATCTCACAATGCTACTTTGAAAAATTGAAGAACGTTTTTCATCAAGATATTTTTATTTTCAAAGAATGAACCTATTTCAAATGTAAAGTAGGTTAAAAAGCACGTGATGTGAAGTTATGTGAGGTTTTTAAGAGAGTCTACATCATAAAGTAATTCATGCTATAAATATATTATTGTTGTCACATTTTAAGTCACATTTATATTGTTGTTGTAACATTTTTCAAATTTAATCAGTTAAATGGATATTAAAATTGTGTTTAATTCAAATTTTGATGATTTAAATTTTGATCATTAATAATTGATAAGTAAAATTACACAATCAATTAATACAATCACTGCTTGTTCATTCCAAAAAATTAATTTATAAACATATTGAATCATCAGATATACCTAGACTTTCAAAAAGCAAAGAATTCCTACAACATTCTAACATTTATGATAACCATGCAAAAAATTAACTAGATATCTTAAAAGTCAAACGTGTGAAAATACAAAAAATTAGCTCAACAAGAATTTCTTGTTTTTTTAATTTATTCTTGTGAGGATTGTTAAAAAAAAGTGATTGTTATTTTTTCATGATATATATGTAATATTTGTTACCAAGTCAAAAAATTTGTTTAATTTTTTCAAATTGTTTTTTATAAGATCAATTGGATTTGGAAAAAATATTGATTTAATTTTTTATAACCAATTATATTTTCCAGAATAATTTAAAAAATAAATAAATCATTTCAGACTAACAAATGATGCAAATTATTTTTAAAATAAATTTATATTGAAATAATGTTACTAAATTCATAATTGAAATAATGAAAATTGAAAGAAATAATTTATATACTTTTGTATAAATGCTATGTTAGAAGTGTGGCAAGGTACAATAGTTCAACAAATATTCTTGCAAAAAACCTAGAAGTGTTTTTCAAAGAATGTAACAAACAACAACAACAACAAAAATTGTCAAAATTATGCTCTATGATGTTTTGTGAAAACTGTATGTCCCAAGATAAGCATCAAACATTTTTTTGATAATAAAAATCATAGTTCCAAGAAGATTTTGGAAAATATACATAACAAACATATGAGATTCATGATCTACGATATCACATCCGAGAAAATTCAATCGTGTATTTTTCATTGATAATTATTTGAGATTTGTTAAAATTTATACAAATCAAGATTTATAAATTTTTATCATATTTAGAAATTGAAAAGATCAAGTTAAAATCTTGACGTACAAAGAACTGACAATATGCAATTAAACAACAAAAAAATACAACTTTGAAAAATTCAAGGTGCATTATAAATACAAGAAGATGACTTGACATCTCACCAAATTATTTAAACAGCAAAATGATATCTCTAAAAAAATCAATAAAACTTATTTGGAATAAACAAGAAGTATGTCAAACCCATCACATTTATCACACAAAATTCACTTAGAAATTGTGTACACATTGATTTTTTTGATAAAGTTTTATATTTGTCATGCAATAAATTCCATAGCACTTTCTGAATGAAGATATGAATGGCCAGTCTAATATAGTCGTTTAGCGATATTTGGATGTAGTGCATACTTTTTCAAATTTAGAAAAAGTAGATGTCAGGTAGATCTTTTCTAATTTTTTTAAATTTTTTTTGAATATCAAAATGATGTGAAATGTAACATGTTTCTGTATCGAATCATTTTGAAATAAAAAACTGATGATAAATTTTTGCTCAATGAGTTTAGATCATTAAACAAGATGATAAAAACTTAAATCTAGGGTAAATTTTTGACATTTTTTATATTGAAAAGTACTTTATTGGAAAATATTTAATTTTATGATCATTACAATTAGGTATAAAAAATTATACTTTATGTAAAACATTAAAAAAATTAAAAAAATTCAAGACTCTGAAAAGATTGACAAAATTGACACACACCAGCACATCAAAACAAAAAGAAGATTTCAACAAAGTGTTCATTTTATTATTTTAATTGCGTTTATTTAGGATTTGACAAATAAAGTGATCCAATTCACAGTTAAAAGATGACAATATTCCTCTTAATAATGAAGATATACTTTGAAATTCAGAATTGGTAAATCTTCTTCATACGTTGAGTCTTAGAACTTGCTTAGTGAATATATCAACAACTGATGGATAGATTTGAGTTTACAAACTGGAAAACAATCTTTCTAGCAAAATTTGAAAATTATACAACACTAAATTGATGGCCAAGTCATTCACTCAAGTGAAAATTTTTATCACAATGAAAGCTATATGTTGGATGTTGATTATACAATTATTTGCTTGTTATGTATATTTGACGCGCTGTTAAGTTTCAATTTAAATTATACTGATCTTTGTGAAAATCAAGAGTATATGGTCTGTAAATTGTTCAAAACTTGCATAGAATAAAACAAGCTCATAAAGAATGTATAGGAGATTTCATGAAATTGCAAGGATTTAAATAAAGTATGTTTGATACTTACTTATAAATCTAAAATATGAATATGAATTTTTGGCTCTAATAGTCTAGTATTATATGTGAATTACTTGTTTATTGCAGCTTGAAACAAATTTGAATCTTGATAACTTAAAATAAATTCAAATAAAAATAAAAAATCTTGATGCAACAAGACAGATATTAGAGATGAAGAGCTAAAAACTTGAAGTATGAAAAATTATAGTTTTCTTAAGGAAAACATATTGGAAAAATACTTGCAAGATTCAACATAAAAGATCTCAAGAGTGTAGTACTTTCTTAGCTCTTCATCTTGAGTTATTACAATAGTTTTATCCAACAGATGACATGAAGAAATATTTGAAATTCAACGTTTCTTAAAGACAAGGCAGAGAATTGCTTTATTTTTTCAATGATTTGCACTAGGTTTGACATTGATCTTGGTATGAGCAAAACTTGCATATCTATGTCACATCTAAAAAATGAACATTGAAATATTGTGAGATGAATTTTGATACATATAAAAAATATGTACAATTCTGATCTAGTGTTGAATTGAAAGATGTCATAATGTCAAAATATTGATTAATTATGTACATGATAGGGTAGTATAAATGATTGAGCTAATCAAGATTGATAATAATCTCAATCCTATTGATGCTTTTATCAAATTAATTTTAAAAAAATAAAAATTCAAGACATTATGCCACATTGCAAATTTTCCACAAGCACAGCAGAATCAAACCATACTATATTTTTATATGATTATATATATACTACTTTTACTACTACTCAATTTTATTTAACTTTAATTTACAGAGAAACTTACATTAGATTTTCATCTAAAACTTTATACAGAATATGATTCAAGGGAAAGATTTTTAGGATTTTAACTAGGTTTTGATTAAATTTGGCTAACTTAATCATGATAAGAGAGCTAATTGCAGCTATTATGTTCACAATTAGAATATATTTTAATCTTGTGGATTTAACTTAACAAGATGATCCACATTCTTTTAGTGTCAGATATGAGTGTTTGTTTGTGAAGGAGTTGACTGTGTTACATTTACATTTTTGGTAATTTTATTATGGTTTTATCGAAATATCTCCTATTAATAGATTTCACTTCACACAACATTTTATGGAAATGAGTAAATCTACATACAATGAACTTACTCTTATAAAGAATAGAAACTAGTTTGTAAAAGCTTTGCACAACTAGTAGGCGCAATTAATAGTTCAGTCTATTTGT
Source organism: Marchantia polymorpha subsp. ruderalis (assembly GCA_037833965.1). Classification (NCBI taxonomy): domain Eukaryota; kingdom Viridiplantae; phylum Streptophyta; class Marchantiopsida; order Marchantiales; family Marchantiaceae; genus Marchantia; species Marchantia polymorpha. Next base: position 7,686,272 of record AP031352.1, on the reverse strand, counting down.
AGATGATTCAATGATGGAAGGAAAAATAACTTGTTGCAAGATGAATATAAAAGAAGATGACAATACTCTATCAATCGAAACAAGTAATCAAATGATCAAGAGACCAAAAGCTAGATTCCGCTAGTATCACAATGAGATGTATGTTTCACATCCTCCATATTATAACTTATATCAAGATCAAACAATATAGAAATAACATCAGTATATATTGTCATCATCTAAGATGATTTTCTATTATGTATAGAGCTAGGTAGTGCGCTTTGTAAATAGAAAAAACACGTAATTTAATATTAATTACACGATAAGCTAGAGAAATAATGATAGTTTAATAAGCTCTTTCGCAAATAACAAATATGTCAAATAATGCGTCTATCATTTCATATTAATAATAATAAAATATGAAGAGAACAAAACTCTAACTCTTTGCATATTTTGAAATTCTGATTGATGCCGCCACTCTCCAAAGATGAATTATGAAACCCGTAAACTTTTCGTCATTGATTGATAACCAATACAACTGCAACAGTAATTTAAATTTCTCAAACCAAATACATACATATGACCTGACCCAATAGAATGCAACACATACATCAATTTTTTCATGTGAGGTATGCAGGTTCACGCCATCATTGACATTAAATCTCTAACTATTTAATGCATTATTTTCTTATATATTTCAAACAAATATAGCAAGCTAAGTAAAACACTGATGTATCTAGAATAATGTCATACTGAAAGAGAAAGCAAAGCCTGCTGAATTAGTCTATTTATTACAATAGATCATTCATATATATATATATATATATATATATATATAGTTAGTTAGTTAGTTAGTTTCGTGTGTGATGAAGTGAGACAAAGATGAAAACTTACGTTGTAACTTAAGCGCTAAAGCGTCTATTCGATAACGTAAAACTATTTATAAGGGTTAAATTTCTATTTTCAGGATTTGTAAGTAAATTTCAAGATAAGGATTATCTACAATCACAAAATTATAAGAAAGGTATATAGAATGACATTCTGGTAAAAAATGCTAAACGCTTTGTCCTCTCCATCGAAAATGAATCTATCGCTCCGCATTAAATCAGAGAAGATGTCTTCTTTTGTGTCAAATCTTTAGCCACACATTGATAAATCCTTGTTATGATGATCCTTAAATCGAGCAGTTCACTCTGAACACATTGACTTTCGAGCATAAAAGATGAAATTTGATAATCATATAATCACAAGCATGTAAAATCAGATTAATCGGCTGCATAGTGTGTGTGTAATTTTTCAAAGATGGAAACACAAATCCAGGCCTGACTAGAATAATATACATTATAGCTTCATAATGAGCCATTTGAAATAAAGATATTACCAAATTATCTTCGTGTCAAGTACTAACAGGTGCTTGTATGAGTGTTATTTCATCTTGGGAAAAAACATGGTAATATAGGAGAAAAATGTGAACATTACAAAGATAATATAAAAAGATTGAGACTCTACGAGATCCAACAGCTTCTTTTGGCTAGATCAACCCCGACCGTATGCCCATCTGACCGTGAAGAACTCACCCGCCGATCATGCACACTCTAGAAGCCGTCTTATTTGAGATTGTTAAAATACATATTCGTGAAATCCTATAACAGGCGTTACCAATTTACACATCCATCTGTGAGAAACGAAATTGACATGTAGCACCTAATTAACTTACAATAAGATATTTCCTTCTTCTAATTGATGTAGCCATTTGAAACAACTTTGTGACAATATAAGGATGATCATGTCCTGAAGCAATCTCTAAGGTGCTTGTATTACATCCCTAACGTACCGTTGGAGGATAGACATGAGAAATACTTCCAGACGTCAGCTTTTTGTTTGGCTTCCTCTGTCATGTATTCATTTAATATAAGATGATTGCATTGTTCATTTTGTAAATTTTATTCTAGTATGTTTTCAGCTTCGAAAATTACGTTTTTTTTACATTTAAATTAAAAAGGGAGTATAGCAAATTTGCGGAAAATTTTGTCAAATTTGAAACGAGGGGATGAGATGAATTTAGATTATTGCTCATTCATGGTAATGATATTCATACATACGTAGTATGTGTAACCTTTACCAAACTCAATATAGATTCGTGATAACCTCGATAGGAATGTGAAGTATACCAATAGTAGGTGAAGACTATACTTTATCTCAACTGCTGTATCAAATAGTACATTCAGAATAAAATCATATGTGCTGAACCTCTACACTCAACATGCAGAACTAGTCATATGTGGACCTTAATGTCGTAAGGATATTCCGAAAGAATTATCTCGAGATTAGCATGCTTCCAGTATGGAGGGGTTTTCTTAGGAGGAGGCTCAACAAAGAGCATAGACTTATGAACTGGTAGGAACTAAGAAAAGAGACTGTTATGAGAGTATGGGGGCACGTGGGTATTGATGTAGAGTATCAAGCTATCCGAAGAAACAGTGGGCATTTTATGGACGAAAACTCTAATTATACTTCATGTTTTCCCTGCAGGAGTGGAAGAGACTCGAGAAAAACAGCTTCAAGTTGTCCACCGTATTCTCATAGACTGTATCAGGGACAATGATCGCTAGTAGTTTCCATCAAGTTCAAGCAGAGAAATAAAGTAGGTCCAGTGAATGAAATCCAGAGGAAATGACATATATACTAGCACACATGCACGTACTTTTCACTCAATATCATGATCATCTTAGCCCACAGTAGGTGACCGACCTAAAGGCTGAACTGTCTCCATGGGCTGGGCGTATGACTACAATACATGTTTGGAAGCAAGTATTGATACGACAATGCAAAGTTGAAGTGGTTGGCCGTCGTTCCATAATGGCACGTGATGGATACAGTAAACGACATGCCATGGTGCAAATCTTAACAACTCTCACTACAGTGAACAGAAGATTTTCGAAATGATATAACTGAAAGATAGTTTGGAGTGAACTGGTTCATCGAGAATACTATACTTTTCTTTGTGAAAGGAAAGGTTTCATGAACTCCTTTCATCAAAGCATCAACATTACACCAGTGGTTCTGACGATGCTCATATAGAATGGTGGAAGGATAGGTGAAGATGAGCACTCCGGGATTTAACAACGGAAGCTCGTCGACGCAAACGAGGTCCGAGACTTCGAGCTGGGATGGATTTGACAATGGTGAAACTTTTGGAGTACCTTCACTTACCTTCAAGGACGGAGTTGCAGCAAAATTAAAATGGTTTCACGTCCCTAAGAGTAAACATTTTGCTCTGCGGACCATCTGTGTTCCGGACGTATCTCTTGAGCTGGGCAACCTAAGGTGGTAGGATAGAATATTCCAACCTGGTCCGGGCCGTCTACAGTTGTCTGTGTACAGCAATGTGAAAAGTAGTGCAAATGTTTCCTACTACTGTAGAAGTGTGAGAGGTGTGTCCTGAGTTCTAAAATGGGGTGAATGATGGGCCACAACAGAAATGTCTGGTGTCCTAGAGTGGACGAAGGACGAATCGTCCACTCTAGGACTCCAGACGTCGTGTCTGATTTGCTCAAACAGCTTACGATGACTTCTGCATCATTCAAATTTATTGGCCATTGCCACCTCATGGCCAATGACCTGACCGACCTGCAAAAACAGTGCTCTGTGACCAGTGAGGCACTTTTAGAACAGTAGCTTACAGCGATGGACCTGCAATTGCATTCACGCCATCCTCGTTGAGGCCTTGATTCAATTGTCTTACGGTACGGTAAGGCTGTACACAGTGCAGTGTTTTCTCCCCTACCCTACGCCGATCCTGCTCATCCCTCGGGACTGATCGCAGAACCACCCGCACTAGCTCGTTAAATCTTCTTGGGTCATTTTGATGGAATCTGCACACAACTGCCTCTGAAGTTCCCAGTGCTTTCCACGATGATGTGCCCACTCCCCAAATGGCCTTGCGAAGAGTTCTTGGCACCCTAGAACACTACGCAGGTCAGATCAGCTGTGGCGTGTGAAATTAGTACTGCTTGCCTTCGCTGGTGACTGCTACCCATTCTGTGACTTTGATGAAATCATTATCTGATGGTCGGATGAGGTTGGAGGTTGCCCACAGCATCTCACTGTCATCTGCCAATAGGCTGAGGCTTTTTCATTCCCACTATCTGACAGTGACATTTCTGTACTCCGGTGAAGATACATAAGTGTTACTTTTCTTGACTTTTGGGTACAGGTGGTCAGCTCCAATCCTTGGGAAAAAGAAAATTCATGCGCTCTCCAGGCCATACAACGCAATGTCCGACAAGACAAGTATGTGAACAGAGAAAGGTAAAATACATGAATTACCAAGTGCGACTCAATTCATAATAAGAATGTACAGGTGTTGGTACAGCGACCACTTGAGAAGCTGCCTCTCGGTGTCAGAATATTTCCGACTTTAACTAAATTACAGTCCTACATTGTGACGATTGACACCAGCACAAAGGGAAAATCAGAAACTCGATTCCTTACAGACACTACGCAGCTGTCAAAATATTTCCACAGCACAAAGTTCTACCAAGATATATCCACATGTATGTGCTGGAGTCCCCAAAACGGAACTCTGTAGATAGCGTAGTTTTCTGTGCTATCAAAGTATGTTCTAGAACCAATATTAGAGAACGGATGCATGACGAAGGCTCCGCTTCCTTCAGCATTTTCGTGAGGGCTGAGTATCAAGTACGGTAGAGAAAATTGTTCGTCGCGGAGAAATTTGTTCCGTGTCAAAAACCTTGGAGGAACCAGGCAGCTAATCCGCCGCGCGGCACCTCAAGCTCGAATATCAAAATTCGGATACTTGACACAGGTTGCTGGAAACGCCTTGGCACCTTGGCGGCAACGGATGCGACAACCGATCCACTGTCGTCAGAACTGATCAACCCGAAGCAAAACCGCATCTCGTAAAGTTGTAGATGTACTCGATAAATTCTTGATGGGACTACGCGCCGTACAGTTGGGAAGTAACCTGATGATGGCGAAAGACAAGCGTTCCATTGTACGGATCAGAAGCGCATGCTGTGTCTACCGCAATGTGAGGTTTGTGATTTACGAAGACAAGAAGACATAAGCAGAAGCACTATGGCTCAAAGCAGTCGCGTGTCGGAAGCAGCAGACTTCTTGATAAATTCGATGCACTCCGCAATGGCGTCGGACGAATACGAAACTCCTTGGTATTGGTACAAAGGGGTCACGGCTGCAGGGTCCGGCTTCTTGTGAGAAAGCACCAGTCGCATATAAGAGTCACGCATCTTATCGAAAAGACGCACAGGTGAGATGATTCGAATTCGCACTCGCGGCAAGACAAGGCGACATCTCATGAGTCGCGTTCCGAATCTTCCCTTCCTGCCGTGCCTCCTCTCAGGCATGTTGGCTAAATTTGAAAAGATCGGGCACTCGTCGTGATAGTAAGTGTCACTTGGTCGCTGGTCCAGTGGCTCGAGCAACATAGCTTTACCGTCAGTTCCACCCGGGTGAGCGAACTTGCGCCTCTTCAACATCAGAGTGCAGGAACTTGTCGCGCCAGTACCACCCAAGCGAAATCGCCCCGAGTGATGAGAATGCAGTAGAATCGAGCTCCTGCCAGACAATGCAAAGAAGAGACAGGCGCCTTACTTTCCGCAGCTTCGCAGGCTGAGCAGAATTGCCGACGTGATCTTTTCTGCACAGCCACAACCGTATTGCCTTCATTCACCACCTATTCATCCTGGAACACTCATCCCCTCCAGCTCCGTGGACATCCCGGAGGAGCACGAGAATGAGCTGTGCAATCAACACGTGATCACATTATCAGAATCACAACCCTTCCATAGCTGGCCGATTTGACAGAGGAGCTTGAGCTGAGCACGAGTCCTCTTCCCTCATCAAACTGCGGAAAATGCACAGAGGATTTCTCCCCTCACAACAAGCACGCTGCGCTTGCCTGAAGGCTTGCCCGCTGGCCCGTCCCTGTTGCAATATTCCCTGAAGTCAACTACAAGATCAACAACCCGCACTGCTCGCTGCTCTCTCCCGCACGACGCTCGCTCTCTCTTGTTCATATATCGATCACTGTAGTCCCGCAAACCACTCCATCTCACCCTTGCTCCAACACGGCAAATTCTCAAGGCCTTCCCTCCTTCCTCCACTACTTCTTGTGCCGTGAACAGTCGCACATTCTACTCTCCACCCTGATCTTCAACGGAGCTCGAGGCGCCTGCGGGTGCAGCAACATTCCGGGTCCCTCCCTCCTCTTATGCGCCTACTCACTCTTCTAACGTTCGCTTCCTCACTACAAGTCCAGATGAGAGTCGAGTCGTGAGGCTTCGGCTCTTTACTCGCGACTTGAGGTGGGCCGAAGGCCTGACTCCCAATGCTCGGCTCACTTGCGTTCTAGTCCCTACACGCGCCAGCTCCAAAATTGCAGCCTTGTTGTTGTGTCCAAAAGAACCAAGTGACCGTCGGATTGCTTTTTGTCACTGCCATCTGGCTGTCACTGCCTTCCACCCAAGCTGCGCAAGAAAAACCCCAAGCCAATGGCAGGGCGTAGAGTGCCTGTACTGTACTTCAGCTTATCACGCTTCGCTCCCCGCAGTGCTTTTGCTCTCCGGTTCCCTTGACGCTTGAGGTGCATTTCGGGCTTTACGTGGTCAAGATTCCGGACTCATTCCGTAATTAAGATAATTTCGATCTATTACATTTGGACAAGTCCTCTCTGCATTCATTGCATTAATTCCAGCGTGTAATCTTCTGTCTCGAACGACGTAGAGAATGATGTTGTATTGCGTTCCCTCCAGATTCGTTGGCACTATCACTGCTTAGTCAGACACCGCTAAGATAGTGACGTTACGGCTTTCACACTAGCCGATCTCGAGACCTGTGCAAGAGAGGGTCAGAAGTCGTGTCTTGCGGTATCTCAGCTGACGTGGATTTGATTGCCACCTTAGGTGAAAAGTCTTACAGCTATTTTAGGGAAGGATATGATTGTCATCATTGTTCGCCTGAAATCGCCAAGGCGTCCGTCCACTAACTTGTCTCTCTATGTCCGTAGACTATACCTCAATTCTACAAGTGGCGGTTTTTAAGGGAGAGGTACGTTCATCACTTTCTACCGAGTCAACTCTTACTGGCGGGGCTCAAGCCAGGTCAAGTTTAACGGATCTAGCTAACGGGAATTCTCATCTTCGTTGAGTTTAATCATCACCAGGTCGTGGACAAGTGACCCAGGTTGATTACAAGCATTGAAGGACTAAAAGACAAGAGATGCGGAAAGAAATTATTTTCTTCTTCAGTTGCAGACATGGACAACGATCTCGAACACCAGTAAATTCTTTCAGCTACTTATGAGAATCACAAAATACATCCCTACGTGTAGACGGGTGGAGACCGACAAAGTTTTTACTCGATACATTACAACCGTGTTGACTCATCATATACTTCATGATACATCAATCCATCGATACAGAACACATCAATCCACTCTAAGTCCTGCTTATCCTGTGGTTGGCACGGTGTATAACATGGAAAGACTTCTCATTTTCCAAGTTTGCCTCCACAACGCGTACTAAACAGACTTGAGAGGTGATCGATGGTAGTAAACTGGAAAATGATGAGAAGAATAACGCTGGATCTAAATGAAATAAACTTTTCTGATAATTTTTACAAACCTAGTAGATAGTTGTGATATCAAAATCAAATTTAATATATTTTGTAGTGTACAAAAAATTTCATTTGTATTGTAACATCTATTAAGTTTCTTAGATTTGATAAAGCTAAAAAACCTTGCTTGATGTAGATTACCTAACAAACTCACCAACAAATTAAGATTTTTTTTGACATCACATTTTGACTTCCTGTAACTCAATGGTCAATTGATGGTGTTGAGAGGTAAAAAAAATAAAATTGTCAGTTTTCTATGACAAAAATATGTAGTTCACTAAACTTGATATTTCTCCAGCTATGAACAAGATGACTAGGTACATATCAAATCTTGATAAGTTGCATTTTAAAGTTATGATGTGAATTTCGAGTATCCAAAAAGTCACAAGTACATGTTACTTTTTGATATACAATTTTAAACAATGTCAAATCCTTGCTATTTTATATTGACTCTGTAAAAGAATTAAACAAGAAAAAAAACATAACATCGTTCGTGTTTACAATTGAAAATTTATGCATTAATTGGGGATATTTTTTGCAAAATGCATAGTTCAGTCAACCACGTAAGCTAATGTGACATTCAAAACATTTAAATAATCTATTTGATTAGTTCGACTTATAACTTTGATATCAAGATTGTATCAAGATGTTATCAATACTTATTGCAATAATCAAAATATACTAGATTTTTTGCAAATTGAATGATGAATAGCGAGGTAAATCACATCAACGTTGTATAAGTTATTTATTAAAAATGAAATTTTAAATTAAAAATAGATTTAATAACTGACAAATTAATCCAAAGAAATATTTTAGAAATTATTTTGTTATTTTGCAAGTTGAGAATAAAAGTCATTAGTAGTATATTAGCAATTTTTTTACAGATGGTGTTTTTATTCTGTTTCTGCCATTATTTAATTTTAGTTAAATCTAGTTTTAAAAAATGTGTGAGTTTTTATCTAAGATTTTATGTAGAGTTATCATACACATTATAGTGGTTACAAAACTAAAAACATGAGTATAAAAAATCAGCGGTAAACTTAGATATCTTAAACTTAGATATATATCTAAATCAGCGGTAAACTTAGACAAATTACTAGGACTGTTCGACAAAGGTGTAAACATCTAATAAACATGAAACACATCTTAGTGTAACCCTAGGACGTTGGACTAGTATTAACTTGTTACTGTATAAGAGAGTTGATTATACCTCTCAATCAGACGTACTTGTAAAATACTTGTGAGTTCATGAACATAGAATGTTCACTAATATAAATCTCACAACTTTTTGTTCGCCTGATAATTTTCAGTTTTTTTATGTATAAGACCTAACAATGCATACATTTATTACAATACTCCCAGATTTTCCATTTAAAACTTTATATAATTTAAAAGTAAAAGTAAAAAATAAGTTTCTTTGTACCTATTCTATTTTTTCATTCCACTTGCCTTTGTGTGTAATAAAGATATGAAAATTTTATTATTGTCATGACTGAAATTTTATGAATAAGGTGAATTTTTTTGCTAAAAGATCAAAATTCATCTCTTGTTCCAACATTATGCTTCATCACATATGTAATCACAATCATTATGTAGGTTGGAATAAATTGCATGCTTTGAATCAGATATGAGTATTTTTCTAAATAACATATACATTAATTTATATCAGTATTTTTATCTAAATATTTAAAATCTTGTACAATTTCAACATTAACTTAAAATTTGTCACAAATAGGATTTAGGGTTTAGCATTTACTTAATCTACTTTTTCATTCCACTTGATATTGTGTGTAATTAAGACGATTCTTTAAAAAAAGATTATTATTGTCATGAATGAATTTTTATGGATAAGTTGAGTTTTTTTGCTAAAATATCAAAATTCATCTCTGACACCAACATGTTTTCTATCATATATGTAATCACAAATCATTATATAGGCTAGAATAATGTGCATGCTCTGAATAAGATATGAGCATTGTTTTAATGAAATATACATTGATGTATCAATATTTTTACTCTAATGTTTTTAAATTCTTATAAAAAATCAGGCATTAACTTCAATATGTCACAAATAGTAACGCAATATCAAAACCTACGAGTGTGATGAAAGTAATAAATTATCATAAAAACCCATAAATTATCATTATGGGTTTATAATAAAAACCCAAGAAATAAAATTTATAAAAGATTGGAGAAATTTTACATTGCATTTTAAAATAATTTGAATCAAATGATTTATACGTCATAATATATAATATTTATATTATATTTTTCCAAGACAAATTGTCAAGCAAATCCATCTTCTCAACATCAAACTCCTGACCCACATTGAAAATTTGTCTTTTTGTTTAAAGATGAATCCTTATACATAAATATGTTCTCGATCTAAAACTTTCATCATCTTTAATTAACGTGCAATTCTATATTTTGAAATATAAGGGATGTGAATTTAGCCTTTAATTTTACATTTAGGAGATAAAGAGTACGTTGAATGAAGTCACAGAAATGACAAGCAAGCTCAAAGAAGCTTTGGTGGAGAAAGCATAGGAATTGTTGGCTTGGATTGGATGAAATCAATGTACAAGTAATCCCGTCTTTTTTTCTTTTTAAGATTTCTTTTAATACGGTAAAAAAAAAGTATGCAGTGTCCATTCTTAGGATAACCAAGAATTTATATTTCACTGGAACTGCGAACTTTGATAACTTTTATGAGTAATTTGATGAGTTGCTCCGCACTAGACTCAATAAATTTGAAATCAGAGGTCAAGAACTATATTGATTGACACTAATTTAAGTGAACAAGAAAGTTTTGGATCAAGAACCTATCTCGGAATTTTTCCAGGAGAGTTCAACATTGGATGCCCATGTCCGAACCCACCCATGACCATGAGTTTTGGATGGATTTTGGATGACATTATTTTCTATAGATCGGCATGAGTGAGCACAAGTAATGCTAAGGTTAGTGTTTGTCAAGATCTAATCAAAAATTGATGTAACATGTTAATGCACATAACACAATTGGCATGGATGAGCACATGCAATGCTATGATGTGCATCAGGTCGATACTAATGGTGATGGTCCAATCTGGTGTAAATTTCAAGTAAAATGTTGGTCTCTGCTTTGAAATCTTCAAAGAGAAACGAGTACATTTGAAAAAATAGCTAGAACATTGGCCATAAATAGAAAAGAATTTGAAATCAAACTACAGTAGTAGAATGCAAAGGCTCCGGCCTTTACTTTTGCATGATCAGCACTTGTACCCACTTCATTAATGAAATTTGACCATGTTTGCGCGGAGATGTTGATTTTGATTTTCTCAATGGTGCTTGATAAATCATTGTTCAGCTTAGTTTCAAATGCATTGTCATCCTTGGCAGCATATGTCAATGCTGACGGACATTTTGATGAATGAAATTCCTGTTTTGAGTACCTCAAGGTGTCTCGCTCACAACTATGGACTAGCCGAACTTCGGAAGAAGTTTTTTTTTATATTACAAAGAGCTGCAATGATTTTTTTTAACCTAGAAACAAAGCAGTTACATGAAATTATAAGAACTCATTTGGGAACATGGGCGACGGTGGAGTGAAGTGCGTTGGAGGGGTTCTATAAATGTAGCTTTTTGGATCCCAACAAGACTTTTGCTAGAGTTCATCAAGTAATTTTTTCCATAGAAGTAGATTGAGAAGCTCAAGATAGAGTTTTGTGTTGCTTAGGATTAGTTGTTCAAGTGTGAGGTCCAAGTGCAGAAAACTATATGTTAATGGAGAGCCAATGACCTAAAATTTAAACTAGCGTTGGAATCTAGAATCAACTCTAGGGCAGTTCTCGTCAAAAGCAATTCAGGTGTTTTGCTTTTGAACACTTTTAATGATAATAGTATTTGAATGCTTGAAGGAGAAGCGTTAGAAAGTCTTGTCAAAAATTGATCAAATGTTAAGTTCAAATATGCATATATAATTCTTCGAGACAAATTGGTAATCATAAGTACCACTGGTGACATCGAACAAACATATTTGTCAAATTGTCTATTCACCTCTTTGAAATTAATAAGTGTCAAGATGAAAGATAATGTGACAAACATACAATATTATATTGATGTTTGTAAAACAATTTTTTGAGCTTATAAAATGTTCTTGAGCAACTGAATTATACAGAAAACTTCTTCACTTGTTAAATTTAATTTGTTATGCTTAAGCAATATTCAACAAAAGTGTTATTTCATCATGATAAGAATCCTATCACTTGCAAGGAGGTGATATATGCTCTACAATGTGATATTGAATAAGATTTGGATTATGTCAGTTCCTATCATGCGCTTTAAAACAGAATATTTTTAAAATTTTATTTGAAATGAAATATGTTAGTTTTGATGAAAAATGATCATCATGTGTGAAAATTCAAATTTATGATGGCCTTATGGACACATTGCTAATAGTGAGTCACATCTTTGATATGAGGTGAAGGCAAAATTTCTTTATATGTCAGATGCATATACAGATCGTCAACAAGAAGTAGTAGATAATGTACTTTGAATCTTGGCTGAAATTTTATTCATTTTTTAATTTGCAGATAAATTATGTGCTTTCAATTATTTTTCATAACGAAAACATGATATTTTTGTTAGTTTTAAGGAATGAAAAGTTTAAGATGATACTCATACTAGCAAAAAAATGTTAAGAATTCACTCAAGTCTTTTGATGATTTAATTTAGGTGGACTTCAATGAGTGAAGATGGTTAAATTGTCACAATACAAAATAATTAATGAAAGGTTTTCAATGAAATTTAAAGATTTTTTTAAATTAAAATTTGAGTTTTTCAGTGGACATCCTTTGCAATAATAAATCACATGTTTTTGGTATAGGTTTTTTGTATGCGCTTTTGTGTTGATGATGTGTTGGTGTTTTGATTTTTCTTAGTCAAGTGATTCAATTAACGTTGTTATGTTCAATGCTGCAAACTAAGAGATTTGTATTCATGCTATTAAAATAAAATTCAACAAGCATGATGTTTTGGATATTTAAATAAATGCAAAATTTTGTCAATCCAAAATATGCAATGATAGGCAAACATGCAAAGAGTAGACAAATAGAAAACACACAATGGTAATGTGATTCACCTTGCTAAGGGCTATGTCCACGGAGAAATACGTGCAAGAGACTATACTACGAAAGTGAAACCACAACAGTGTACAACGCATAAGCATCATGCTATATATATATATATATATATATCCAACATCGGCAAACAATTTTAGTTAAAAATAACTAAACATGAGGTTACTTCTTAATCAAAGTTAACCTCAATAAATTTGTGGCAAATGTAATATTTAAAATATTAATTTTAAATTAAAAATAAAGAATTTTAAATCTTTTAATATAATATTCAGTCTAAACATAAGGTACAATCATTTTATGCAATAGAATAGTGATTAGAAAAAGTATTGTTCAAAACTTATTGCGCTCCTAAGTGCTGAATAGTTTAGTTATGATTTGCTTGAGACGTCTTTGATTGAATATTGTATGTAAACTAATTTTTGGTACAAAAAATTATTTATTATAATATTTAAAAATTATCAAATAACAATTGACTCAAATAAATCAATAAATAAGAATAAGGATATTCATTGAAATTCTTAATAGTTAACACAAACATGTCAATTTGTAGTAAATATCATCAAATGTTAGCTTGAATGATGATGTTTAAGTTTAAATTGTTGTTGAAATAACATAAATTATTTCAAGAAGATATATTTATTTTCAAAATGTATAAAAAATATCGCATTTTTTTCTTTTATATTTTTTAGATTAAACTTGAAATTGAAAAATTGTTAAAAGTTTACTTCTTGCTCATCTTCAACTTGTCAAGATCTTTTATAACCATCAATCAAATAAAATCAATTCCAGAATTCAAAAAGAAAAATCACATTCCTTTACCTTTCATAAATATAATTTTGGAGTAGATGATAACCTACTAGTGGTATATTTTTTACCATGGTTATAATGGCTATAACCACATCCAGACGACTTAGAAAAATAAACTTAAAACTATTTTATTCAACTTTTTAACATGATGTCATTTAATTCATGTAATTTTTCAAGATTTATAAATAGTATAATTAAGCTTTTCATTGGGATAATAATTTCATCATAAATGGACGCAAATAATCATTTACTAGAAGCCAATGAATTGCCAAAAGAAGTAAAACTATACACCAAGTATGACTTTGATAAAAAATGCAAACAAAAGCAAGCAAAATTAATCTAAGATATTACTCCAGGCCTCATAGTCTATGTCAAATGCCAACTTTGCAAAAATTCAGTTGATTTTGGCAATTTTCTTTGGAGAATTTTGGAAAAATTGGTAGTGTGTGTATCTTAACGTAAAAAAGTAAATTTTAAAAGTTGACTTCATACTTTTACATGTTTTGACATTTGAAAAGTACCTTTAAGAGCTCAAATTGCTTTGCATGCATGATATCAATCAATATCATGCTTGTGCAAGTGTAGTTCATTCCCTACTGGAACATCAAAACATTGTTTTCAATAACTGTCATATTGAAAAACATTGTTGTCAATCCATCACAAAACTGACGTGGAGCACTGAATCGTTCATTGACAACGTCCCACACATCATTTTAAAATGTATATTTGTCATGTTGATTGAATGACTTTTATTGAAACCTGCAAGCTTTGAGTTCTTGCATAGGTTCCAATGCTGGATGATGGCAGCCGAAGTTTGAAAAAACAAAAATCTAATAAACACATGTTCATTTGTGAGATCAAAACTCAGCGAGTTCTTGATGATGATTAGATAAATATTTCTTCCTTGCAACTTGAATGATTTCATGATGTTTGCTGTGATGATTGGTTTCAATTTTTTATCTTACTCGTCTTTCTTGGATTAAAAAATAGATTTCCAACAATGTCATCATAATGGTTAGCTCCGATACAACAAACGTAATGTTGTCACAATACTTGTCAAGAAATGTGTTGATCTCCATCGCCTCTTTCTTGTTGAAATACGCCAATTTGTCTACAGTAGAAAGAGTTGATATTTTGACCATTCATCGGTGTGTTTTGATTGCATATGGTTTTTGTAACATTCAAGACAAAATCAAATCTAAAACAATTGCTTGTTCTTTATATATTGCTTTTTAACGGCTAGGCCAACACGCTTATCACGTCCGATGTGTAGGCACATTAGATTTTGGACTGTCGTAATGGTTTCATTTGACGCATGTTGAACAAAAGCGAGGCCAAATTTCACTTTATGCTTCTATTCAAAGAAGTCATGGCAACTCATGATATCAAAAAATGACAAGTTAGTGATTGAAACTCATCAAAATTTCTATGCCGCCTGCACTATTGTGGCCATTATTGTGACTATTGAATAACGTGTATATAAAGACATAGATTTAGATTATAAAACATATATACAATCGTTTAATTTTTTCAACTTGGATTTTTTCTAAAAGTAAAATGTCAAAGTTTTTAGGTTATAGGTTACACGCTATCTTGTGAAATTATAAAAGATTTTAATTGTATGAGTGTGTAAATTCTAAAATATCTCCAAAATTGATCATGCGAAGTTGTGAAATCCCAAAGCATAGAACATTATACTAATGCGACGTTTTTGATTATATACGGTTTTGATTGCAAACTCATGGATCATAGACAATATCTATTCATGACGTTTTGCCTTTGAAAGCGTTCATATTTTACAATGCCTAGCCATACATCTTATGCATTATTTTGAAGTGCATTTCAGTATGCCTTACAAAGGGTGAAATCTTAACACCTATTCCTTTTGATGACGCTGAAAATTTGTTTGATATATGATTTGTTTTTGTTTTTGTTTTTTTAATATTTAATTTGGAAGCCATTTTTTTAAATTTTTGAAAAATTTCTCTTAACAAGATTGATTTGACTATGACAAAGTCTTGAAATATTTTAAATACATCTAAAAATTATGGGTGAGCATTATTATTATGTCTCATATCAAAGTTTTTATAGCAATAAGAAAGAACTCTACTCCATGTAAGATTTAATTAATTTATCAAATAGTATGATTTTTATTGATTAGACCAAGTCTATAGTTGAATGTAGAATTAAGTCAAGATTTTTAAATTTTCAATATTTTTCCAATAGCAAGTTGCTATTTCAATCCATAAACAAAAAATCTTTTAGAAGATGTAATCAAGTGTAACACAAGAGATAAAGAGAGTATGTTACTAAAAAATGGAACAAAACTCTAAAAAGTAGAGATAGTTTTAATGGTTTTTCTATTTTTTATAAAGATCTTACCTATTGATGACATGACGGATGAATCTACCAATCACACAAATTGCTTATGAATTGCTCTCAACTAATACTAACTAACATACTTGCACATAAATTGCTGACGTGATGCGTATAATTCATATGATATAATGCAATTATATCTATATATTTAGTAAACTTTACTTACTAAAGATGATAACATTAAGCTAAATCAAGTTTTTATGTTATATTTTTTAGTGATGTAGTCCTATATGCAAATATAAATCATAATTAAAACAAGTTAAAAAGTAATTATCATGAGTTATCGTGGTAATTTTTAAATATTTCAAACAGAAAATAGCAGTAAAATTTTGAAGTCTTGGTCTAAAAAGATGTTTCATCAATGAAAAATTTAGGTTTACAAATTTTTTGGGGTGTGAATTTTTTTAATGTTGAATGATGAGTGGACTAATTGTATACACGTGTGTTTACACATAAGCATGTAAATGAAATACAATCTTTTAAAATTATGATGAATTATCAAATAACTATCTTAAATAAATTTAGTAAAAATCAGCGTAAAAGTCACATGTTGTTGCATTTGCTGTTGATGTTTGTTTATGCAATTGGGGTCTACAAGTGCTAAAATTTCACTATTTTTGAATCTTCTTGCATTTTCTATTCTTTGGCTAATATAATCTTGTAATGATTATAAAAAAGAAGTTTATTGTTTTATTCATTCCACCTGAATTGATCCATATTATTGTATTTTAAATGTTGACAATGACGATGTTGTATTTTGAAATGTAGGATTGTAGATAGTTTGATCACCTCATCAAGATATCACATCACAATCCATACATATAGAATTATAATTTTTTTATGTATTTATTCAATCAATCTGCTAAATTGCACATGAAAAACCTTGATGCTTTAGTGATTGTTTCACTCAAACTTTTGGATATGTTAGCTAGTTAAAGATTTTCAAAAACTTTACCATTTTGTGTAAAGATTCTCAAAACCTTTACATGCCAAAAAATTAACAACAAGAATTTTAGATGATGACACATTTCAAATCAATAAATGTAATCTAAACACCACAATCCAACTCTTTTTTGATTTAATCTTTGTCACGTTAAATATGACTCAAGTTCAATCTAAGATGGTAGTGCTTTTCAAAAATTAAAGTCAAAATTTCTTTGTCGTGCCAGAGATATTATACTGTGGTAGTCCCTATACGCATGATCCTTGAAGATTGTTCTTTGAATGCAAGATCATTTTGAAATTTTGAAAACGTTGGCCCGAATTATATGAATCTAAGACTTTGAAAATAAAGTGATCAAACATAATTGTAGATGCTGATCTGCTGCGCAAGGCATTTTTTCTGCTAAACAATCAAAATAATTGCTTCAAGCAACAAACCAATAGCAAATTTTAAATTGTAACACAAGCTGGAGCCGTCTTGTGCCTCATTTTTTTCTCTTGCTCTTGCCAAAGGCGTCAAGTTCATACAACAAAACATAAATTTTCTTGAGTATCCAAACTCCACCAAGATCATACTAAGTGTAAACACATATAAAGCACAGTTATAAATTTCAACATCAAAATTTTTTTTGTGATGTTTGCTCAAAATAATAAGGATAATTCTTGTTTGCTGCGATAACCAGAATGATCTGCGTTTAGGGTTTTTGTTTTGATTTATTTAGAACGGAAAGATCTATCTCGGCCTTTGAGCATTGTATCAGGTTTTTCAAAACCTCTTCTGTTTCCCGAGAAATATCAGAGGCAAATTATGTTATCAAAATTCAAATTTATTATTTATTTATGTAATGCAAGATGAACATACAAATTGAACAGAAATTAAAAAGTTAAGAGGAATTGAGATAGAAAATTGTTATCAGCATGGTTAAATAATTATATCAAACAAAAGAGTTCAAGCAAAAATTTCTAGTGGAAGATCATCAAATAAAATAAAAGCATCTACAAAATATATAATATGAACTTATTCACCATTCTTTAAAATCATGATATTAAGATTGATTATGATTATTGCAATGCAATGATCTTGTACCTATTTTTAATGAAAAAAACTGAAATTTTTTTCAAAAATTTGAACTGAAGATTGCTTTGGATCGTAAAATGCAATTATTTTATAAATAAATTTTCAAAAAATCAAACTTTTGCTGATAACAAGTAGATGTACAAGCTAAAATAAAATGCAACCACTAAAAAGAGATATTTCTAAGCTAGCGTATTGACTAGAGTATTGATCTAAGAAAAAAATGTGACCTCCAACAATATTTTTTTATCTGTAGCAAAGTATGCTAAAATTTTATTTAATATGTGCATTTATTGCAATAATTAGTCTGTTTATTTTAATCATGTTTTGATTACCATATTATCCTAATTAACTCTAGTTTATAAGTGAATTATGTTAGATTTCACTCTAAAAATCTTTGCAAAATAATTATTTTGATTATAAAATTTTCTAATCTTCACTACATAAATATATAGTTAAATTTTTAGTAGGTAAATAAGATCTTTTAATAAATAAGATAAACTTGATCTTAATTATTGAAGTTGGTTCAATGTTCGTAATATAATAGAAATCACAAAAACTCTCATGGGTTTTTTCATAAGTCTTGATTTTTCTTGTGAATGTAGCTTAAAACAATGAAGCATGTATGTATGATGTTGGTTGTGTCTATGCATTTTAATGTTGACAATGTTTGTATGTGATTTCATGTTACTTGTGATGAGTGAAATGACAAGAAAATGAAAATTTTGCAATCAAGAAATGGAAAAAGTACACTTATGGAAAATTTGAAATGTATTGTAAATATAAACACATATATATATTTAATCTCACTATAACATATACATATATTTCACAATAGAATGGTATTGCGGGGTGATATACTCAAACACAACTAGAGTGTATAATATATTATTTGATTGAGTTAGTTGAATTAATCAGGTTTATCTCATGAGTATTAGGCAGAATCTATGAAAATGGCAGGTTATCGAACAATCTTTTTCAATCTTGTAGAATATTTACATATTTTTATTTGAGTTGAAATATTAAAAAAACCGGAAGATTATAACTATTTGATAATATTTGTATGTCATGCATATTTCTTTTTATCCAAGAAAATTATTTAAAACTGAATTTTTACTTATAATGAGATCTTTTTATGTCAAAGTGATCTGAAAAATAATAGGGTGTGACAATTATTTAGTTGAAGTTTATTTTTTTAAAGATTATATTTTCATGTCCAGAAAAAGAATAACAAAAAAAACTTAAGAATCTCATAGTAATAGAAACAATCTCTTTAAATAACATTCAAGAGCATGAGCATGAAGTTGAATCTCTGTTTTTTTATACCCTTTTTTTCTCCTCAAATAACATCCAATGTGATTCAACTTAATTATTTTGATGATGAGACACTAGAATTTTTTTTCTATAGAGAAGCAAATTTTTGAAATTGACTAGATTCAATACCATGAGGTATTGTTGAATTTCAATACATACAATCTCAAGAAGAATAAAAAGAATCATCCAAAAAAGTAAGTATGAATGCTCTATATGTTCTCCTATACAATATTTAACTGAAAGTTGACAATATGTACATTAATGATGATGATGAAATGACTTTAATTTCAGGAAAAAATGAACTTTTTCCATATGATGAAGTTAAATGTTAGTTGAAAAAAAGTTGAGTATTATGTAACAATGTGCAGATATATGTAATTATTGATTAACGATAAATCTTAAAAGTTTCATGAAGTTTCAAAGAATCAATACTTGAATTGAAAATTTTACCATGATCTTGATTAAAAAAATTCAAAAAATCTATAATGTCAAACTGATGGCAAAAAAATCACACACAAACAAAACTGTAGATCACAATGGGATCTATTTTCTAGTTGCTAAATAGGTTAATATTCACCTGGTATGTGTACTTGTGACTTTGTATAATCTGATTCTAAATTAAGTCACTGATATCACAAATTTGTTTTATAATAATTTAAACAAGATAATTTTATGGTAAAAAACCAAAAACATGAGGTTTGCAATTTGCAAATTTTTATATGAATCAAAGCAAGTTCTTAAACAATTGAACTAGCAGTTGGATGATTTCATGAAATTTCCTGGAGGAATGTGTTTGATTCTTGTGTATACATGAAAATTTTTACTATTAGATTTTTGGTTTTATGAATCAATAATTCAATATAAATTACATATTTGTTACAACTATACACAACTTTGATGTTATTAAATTAAAAGTCCTTTTGAGTTTTAAGTTAATGATCATGGACTTTAGTGCAGCATAAGGATTTGGAAATGGAGATCTCAAAAAAGTTTAAAGATAAAAAGCTATGATTATCACAAGATTAAGGTGCTAGAAAGTTATTTGCAACTTTTATACAAAAAAAAATTATAAGACTTTGAATACTACTTTAACTCCTCACTACAAGTTTTCATCGGTTTTTTTCTAATTATATAATGTAGAGAAAAGCTTAATGTCTAAGATGTTTTACATTAGAGTTACAAAAATTTTATATATTTGATGATTTACACTTGTTGTAACATTTCTTTTGTTATGAAAAGTAATAGTTTATATAAACCAAATCTAAAAATATACATGAAAATTTTCTCTAACTTGTTTTAAGATCACAATGGTCATAATGTTTTACATATTGCTAAGGCTTAGATGATGAATAATATAGTTAAGGATATAAACATCATGTACCGTTTTTTTACCAAGTTGTGTTGAAATGATTGAGCTAACCAAGATTAATAGTAAACTCAATCTTGCTGAAGCATTTACTAAAATGATTCTTATGGATTTTTTTTCAAGATATTGTGTTATATTACAGGTTTTGCATATGAGTAGAAGCAGAATACGCTAGCAATTATGTAACCTCTACACATGATTTCTTAGTCATATCTTGACTACGGATTAAATCTAGTCAAATGTACTTCACAGAGCAATTGCAAGATAGGTTTCCATCTAGATGTTTTTGCATAAAAATCATATAGCTTAATTAGGTCATCGTCCAAGACATGAGTCAAGAAAGAATTTATTATGAGTTAAGTAACGTTGTTATCAACTCTAATTAATCAAACTCGTTTTCATCTTTATAAAAAAGGGTTAGGATAAATCTTCAATGACACAAGTTAGGGGTTTTTTTAACACTTTGTATATTACGTGGATGTAGCCTCAAAATGGATTATTCACGGATGTATCTCTTCCCCCGCATATTCTGTGATTAATTTGGATCTGTCGCGACCGCGTAAATATTGTGAAGGACTTTCAATATAGTGTTTATAAACATGTTCATAATATTCCAACCATTTATCTTTTTACTGAATGTGTGAAATGATTTGAAAGTGATTACTAGAATTTCACATGATAAGATCTTTCCAGTTCATATTTATTAAACTCAAATAAAAAATAATAAATAAAATTCTAATAAAAAATCTCATTGTCATTCTGAACACAAGTGTTATAATATTAACACAAATGTGTAAAATACACACAAGTATCATCACTTGTAAGTTAGGTTTACAAGTATGTAATTGAAATTTTATTTTTAACAAACAATTATTTGACTTTTCTGCATCATTAAGTACGTTTAATTTTTCTTATTTTATCCATTTAGATACAGAAATTAACCCCTGTCATTCATATTCGACATTTGATTGCTATGTTAAACCAAATCCAAAGTTACAATGAAAAATAATGACCGGCATGAGGTACATTCTCAATGGTGGAGCTAGTGATGTGAAACTGCTTAGAGAGCTCAAAGTATACATATAAAAATTGATGAGTCTTTACAAGAAAAAGATATGTGCAACAATATTTGAAAGGATTATTTTACATTTTAGACCTATTGATTACTCATGAGAAAAATAAGATCATAATATCAATAAGTTGATAGATTTTTACATCTATCTTTTATACTGGCTGTACTTAACAAATATTATCTAAACTCAATTTACTTCTGTTTTTCTAAAATTCGTAATTATGGCTTAAACTTTCAAATGTCCTACACCTTTGAGAAAATCCTCTTTTGGATTGTTGAGGCAAGTTATAGAAGTTATCAGATCATCGGTGTGGCTCCTACGCAATATATTGGACCATATTAATGTTGTGTAATGGGAAAGTATTATGGAGATAATGGAATGCCCGCATACATAAACCATGATGAACTGAGTAAGCAATCAGTAGCGTACAAAAATCAGTTATTAATGTTAGTATATTTCTTAGACAAATGCAAACAATTTAATATGCAATCAGATTTTAGCCGAGTTGATTAGAGTACAAATTTATTATTTTCGAATCTTTCAAATTACGATCAAATGACATCTAAATACAGGCTATGTTCTTACATGTCAGGCTGTTTGATTACTGACTACCATATGTTGTCTTTTATAATAGCACTACTCTTCTATCTCACTTCCTCTGTATCAATTTTCGCCCATAGATGTAAGTTTAGACAATGTCTATTGCATAAATTTGAGGTCAACAAAAATAAAAGGCGACATCATTTACTATAGCGGTATGCCCGCTTGTTCAGATATGAAACTCCTGGTTTCTTTCCGAAGCACAAAAAAAATAAAAATAAAAAAATAAAAATTGTGAAGTATTAGCAGCTCGGTATCTTATAGTCAAGTCTTTTTTCAAAGAAGAAGATACGTCGTGTATTCAGAATTAGGCTAGGAAGAGCGACTGCGCTTTGCGCACCAGAAGGTAACTTAGAGTTTACCTTCCATTTCTTAATATTCTCAATCGTCAATTACAATTGGTCTTAGTGGAATGTGTATTGAACGACCTTTCTTCCCAAGTGTTAGAAGTCTGCTTGGAGAATCTGTCACTCCCTTCCTATAAGTCTAAATTATCATTACTTTGAAAAGAAACAATTGGTACAGACAAGTGTAGCCTTCGGCCGAGGCATTGATTCTCAATCCATCTCTCGGGGAGGACGCTCGTGTTACACATTATGAACAGGATTGAAGCAAGGAAACTTTGATCTGGCCGATACATAAAAGGATCAGCAGAAGGGATTGCGCTCTAGCATGATATGATCCATGCAGAGAATCAAAGATGCTCTGTCATATCTATCCATCATCAGCTTCTGAAATGAGTTGTTAGGCCCCAATGAACCCAGACAAAATAATCAGTTGACAGCATGGCTGATCAAAACTGACAATCACTAGCATGTCAAGGACATTTTACGTGTGTCACAAACAAAACTGGCGAACTGGATTCATGGCGTTCTGAAACTTAATAAATGGCAACAATTTATTAGGGGTCATAAACACTCTCCCTTCTCACGCTTTGTCTGTATACGATCCATCGTATCCTGACGACATGTACCCCTTGGTATAAAACCTCGACATATGTGGTACTTATTTATGATGGGTTCGTAAGAACTTTACGGCAGAAATCTCATCTAGTTCATTTCCATGCCTTGGGGCAAGAAATATTGAGGTACAACGGGAGGTTTTAGGGACCTCAATGAATTAGATATGAGTCCAAGGGACTAAATCTCTGCAAATAGTTATACTTCAAGCAAATTTCATGAATCAATTCAATTCATTAGCACCACCTGAATGAATTGTGATACAATGGGTTTAAATCGTATTACACTTCTGATATGACTGTCTCTTTGGTGAACCCGTATTTCTAGGGCCCGTTTTCGAACAACGGTGCGGAGGAAAGCATCATCCACACGAACAAAAGATTCCAGATCTCCTTGTTACTTTTTGCATTCCAAAGGGAAGGCATACGGTATTACTTTCTATAGACAGTAAAACCTACTTGAGGGAAGAGAGGCTCCAAATGTTGAGATTCGAAGACGCCGCATCAATTCAGCAGGATCACATTTGGTTTGTCCTTACAGACTCCCTTCTGGAAGCTAATATTTAGTCACCCTCTATGCTCTCGCCATCCCAAAATCCAGTGATTCTCGACTTTCTAGAGTACTGTAGTATATTATCATTACTTCTGATACCGAGCTTTCTGCTGGCTACAGCCAGAACTAGACTTGAATATTATAGGTTGTAAGATAACTTTGTACGGTTGGACAGCAACTCTTAAACCTGACAGTAGAAGCTTCGGTTGGGTGAAGGTGTATGGAGCTACAAGGTTCAAGCAAACCTTACTTTCAAATCTAATGATGCATAAAACACTTACAAGCCTAGTCTAGTAAACCTTAGCTTCCACGCCGTATCTAATTTACCTGACAAAACACTGACCATGTGATGCCTTAATTCATGCAAGTGACACTCTTTCCATACGTAGCACGAATTTCAAATTAAACGCTCGAAGGATCAACTCGTTAAATCGTCACATTGTATGAAATCCAATCTTTCTTTATGACGAAATTTTATCATTGACGAGATTTTATCATTGACATCACATTGATTGGGATTACCACTCTCGAAACACCACAAGGCGAACACTATTATTCCGTGACAAGGGGCCTGTACTCCAAGTCATATGTGTATACTCTCACTCCGATCATTATAATAGTGCTCCTTCTGTAATCTGTCATGCCCAGGTTATGTACATTAGTCATTAAAAAATAGATGATTAATATATCAAATCCAGTGAATCATTAATCTCAAAATTGTTTATTTAATAGTTTCACAACAACAAATGGTTGGAAAAGCAAAACCAGCTATTTCAACTCTCATGACATCTTTCAATTTGTCTCATCAACAAGAATATAGCTTTTACATTCAAAAACAAATGTCATCACAAGTCTGGTCATTGCCGTTGCATGCAGATTTTGTACAACATTTGATCGTGACAATAAAATTGATGTGAAACGTCCAGTAGCAATCATAAAGAGGATATTTGGTCCAGTGTCTCAAAAATTATCGCATTTATTTCAAAAGCGAGCACCCAATACATTGGGAGGAGTATCATGACCTCTTTAAAGAAAATATGTTGATTTACTTTGCCGTTTAGGTATCCTGCGTGAACACACTTCTATGACATTTGGATAGAGATACTGACCATGTAACCTACACCATTGACAAAAGCATAGTTGAGTTCATCATCAAAAAAATGTTATGGAATACTGAAAATTTTGAAGTCCAAACCTTTGAGAACGCAATGCGTGCTAGATACTCACACAAATAACTATTTTGTGACTATCAAAATCCCATGCAAGTTGAGACATACCAGCTTGCAAATAAATACATTGGCATTGGTATTAGTCTTAAGCAGATTGCATTGACGCTTAAGGGAACAAAGTAAGTTGCCATGATCTCAAAACTTGGCTGAATGAATGATTTGAAAATTTGCTACATTTGTACACGTCTAATGCGATGCGAATTTCCAGATCATTTCTAATATCATATGCATGGTATGAACGTTCTCAATTGCGTTGGATGTTTCAACTTGCATGGATACTTCATACATAGATATTCGTGCTCGTTTTGTTTGGCGACGCTAACTTTATAATTTGAATCTTATATAAATAACGTTTTACAATTATCATACAGATTTGTCACAGTTTAAAATTTTATACAAATTATTTGATGTACTCTCTTTCAACTGTAGAAATTAATTAATTGGTGTATCGTCATACGGAGCTCAAAACATGACTTGTCATGTTGTTGTTGGTGTTATCATCTATCTTCAACAATGTTCAATAAAAGGTTTCATGTGTGTGTGGTATATTTTCCATCAATTGTACATTATTCTACAGAAGTTATACTTGAAGCTCAATGGAGGTGCATGGTATACAACACTAGTATATATGATCTCGCACCGCTTTTACAACAGAAGTTTATTGACAAGATGAAATCAACTTGTCCTAATACATCTGCAATTCGATGGCATGTCATCTTCAGTGCCACAAGCTGGTTTGATAATCATCGTCACAAAATTAGTGCTCATTATTTTAAAATTCCAATGGCCTCTTCCAGAAGTGCATTTGTGTTTTTTATTCATAATTATTCAAGTTATCTATGAATTTATTTTTGACATTAAACTACAAAGTTTATCCATTTTTCATGAAGTTACACGTCCAAGTTGAAACTCAAACTAGCAAAAAAATGTACTTTTGCTATCAACAAATGGCTTTTGATACAAATTGCATATTTATTTAAAAAAACATAATAAGCTATAATGATACAATATATAATTTTGAGTATAATGATATTTTTGAGTAAATAAATAAAATATCATTAGAAAACACAAATTGTATGTTGAGCCAATCAAGTTTATCACATGAGTTTTTAACAAGATATGTGAACATTTTAAATTTATAGATAATTTTTTTTATAATGGAATTAACATGATGTTTTTAAAATTAAAATATAACTGATTAGTGATGCATTTTTCAATGGTTGTGCATATTCTCTTGAAATAAAATAAATAATCTAAGTCGGATATATTCTATAAACAATGTGCTCTATTGTTATATTAAAATTTGAAGAAGTAAGTGTTGTAAATACATTAACCAAAAGCTTTATTTTTAGTTATAAATGATTTAAATTAGAATTCACATTTTTCTTATCAATCAAACAGATTTTTTTCAAGTAACACCAAAATCTATATTTGAATTGTTAGATAAATTATTATTTGTAGTTTCTTAATATCACATTTAGCAATAATATGCTTGTAAAGCACAATATTAAGTTTTTTCAGTTAAATTCAAATGAATAGAAATTTAATTATTGTAATATAATTTTGATGAATTTATTTCCATAGGAAGTTTTATGTTCTTTGTAAATCAAAATTAAAAAAAAATATTGATATCCAAAAATAATAAAAACGAGTGTTTTCATGAGATCAAAAAAATATAAAATGTACTTGAATCTAGTTAATATATTTAAAGATAAATAATGAATTAGCGGCCATTTAATTTGAATAATATTTGTGGATGAAACATATTTGCAGCTTAGATAATATTCAAATAAAGCCAAAGCTCTGTTCATACTAAAGTCTCCTAATTTTATCATCTGCATTGGATTTAATAATTTTGTTGCTCTAGGCAGAAATAAGACAATCAACTTTAGTACATTTACGTTGAAAAGCTGTGACATGAATTTCCAAATATTTTAAGGGTATGATAGTTTTCGATTTTGTTGCTCATCCAATTCCCTGACTAGCAATGTAAATGTTGATAATGAACAATATTTGGATAGAAAAAATTGAATAAGTTGATTTGTGTTTACACTTGAAGACAAAACCATTAGTTAAAATTTTATACTGCAAAACTGCATAAATATTTTCATGAAAAAGACTAACTATATAGCAATAGCACAAGCAAAGTATAAGGCAATTTGATTAAAAATCTTGTCATGTGGAAAAGATTAATGCATGAAATTGTGAATTTCATTTGGATAGTGAGAGTGATTTACATCTAATTTCATTTAGAGGATGAAAGATCATTGGAGTAAAGAACATCAATAAAAGATATCATGTTTTTCGATAACAACTGTTTAGTATAATAACTCATTGTATTTTCTACAGATGCTTTTATCAAAATGCTTAAAGTGCAGTTCATCGTAAAGTAGAGTGTACAAATATTATATATAGTTTTGGTTGAGCTAATTTACAAAAATATATCGGTTTAAGTTTCTTCTAGATTTTTGTGTTATGTAATTATGTCAGCAAAAGAGTTTACGGATTTTAAGACATGAATCAAGAAATTGATCATTAAAAATATATTAAATTTTAATTTAATCTACTGTGGATAGTGATATATATATATATATATATATATAAATAAAAGTTAATGAATCATTTAGCGAACGCTATACGAAAATGCTAGTATAAGATCTCTACGACACAAATAATTATTTGCTCTGTGTTAGGGAGATGTAGATTCATTGAGGTGAATCAAATATTTACGTGCCGGTTAAGTAAGCGGGATCACTAGCTTCTCTATTACGTTGGAAGAATAAGTATAAATGTAATGATCACACACATTATTAAAATTCTCAGTAAATGTCAAGCTTTGAATGGTGCCTGGATAATTATTTCAGCCTAGTGACATGAATGATGGGAAGAGGGCTTGAATCCGCAGCATCTGATTATGTGGGAAAATCATATTATCAGATGATTTTAAACCTTCAGCGTTTTAATGTTTCGGCTTTGTTGACAAAGTGGCTGGCGTTTGTAGCGTTGTCTCCGAGAAGTGAGTCGTCCAGAGAGACCAAATGGATGTACAGTACAGTATGTACCATGTGCAAGTAGAATGTTCCTCGCATCTTTGGAGCGTGATGGTGAAGGGCACAGGTCGTCCATGAATCTTTACAGATTCAAGGACAGCTGAATCATCCCGAATGATTCGTTTTTGGCTGCTGACGTGCCGCGTTTTATTCGGCGTTGATGTGAGAAAACCAATTCTTAAGTGAGGAACGAAATCCTCTGTCGTTTCTGATTCAGGCCGGCAGATCATGCATCTCCAAATATTGAGGAACCCAGTTTGCTGGTGAGGCATCCGGAGGTTCATTATATGGGTTGTGGAGTTGAGGTAAAGGCGATCGTTTCTACGAACACTACTTGAAGGGGTGGTGTTGCTTTTAGTCCGAGGCAATTGCCCAGACGTGATCTCAGCCTCAACAATGCAACAGTCAGTAATGTGGGTGGGAGTCTTAGCACTGGCTGTGCTGACTGACTTTGCTGTTGGATCTCCTTATGATCGTAAGTTCTGGTGTCCTGTACACCCCTTCCCGATCACAGATCAAATTGGAACTTATGGTGGTTTTCTCAAATTTTATTACATTCGCAACTGGAAGCGTCTCGGTCAACTGTTTCCAGTTTTGCTCGATCATTATATCTAGCAATGAAGTGAATTGCTGAGTAATGTACCAAAAAGTGTGAACAGGCTGTCTTTGTTAGAATTCCGTATCCTCTAGGCGCTTGCTAGCCGGAAATTTGAAAGATGGTCTCGACGTTTATAAAATTCAGAGTGACATCGGATCGGGTTCAGTATTAATGTAGTGCTGCGAGGACGTATGCTATGTTACGTTTATTGTGAATCTGGTGAAAGCTACAGTATGGAGAAGATTTATCATTCTTGTCTGGAGATTGTGACATAATCAACCTTTACATTCAATTTTGGAATGTCGTGTTCATATTACGAGTTGTTCATTAGAGATCATCTTACGAGTTTCTTTGCGAGCCAAAAGAGTCACATTGCGCAAGCTGACAGTCTGTTCTGCTTTTCGTGATCCTCAGTTCCACTTGTAGAGGGATTCTTCCATTAACCTCAGCCTAAAATTCTCTCACTTAACAGAATGTTTTAGTGGAGGAAGGTGATACACGCTTGATGTTTTTTCGGTGGACCTGAATGAGCTTCTGTTCTCTCAAAGCTCTAACTTGCGCATACTTGGACTGCCGTGAATAACATAGAAAAGTTAAGACATTGTATCTCAAGCATCTGAATATCAGGAGCCTCCTGTTTTACGCGTTGTGGTCTTGCATATCGTCAGGATTTGGTTCATGGGGTTCTTGAGCACATACCGTCATCTTGAATTTTAAACTGACCTGCACTTAGCGCGAACAAATCAACTAATGACGTTCTAAACAATCAAGCGTTAGTTGATAAAAGTGTGGAATCTTTGTCGAATTTGTGAAACGAGTAAAGAGTTAATACGTACAGAAGACAAAGAATTCATACAGAAGACAAATCGTACCTGATATTCTCACCGCCTGCTGTAGAGCTTGGTTTGCAGATGAATGCAACAGAAGCTGACATACTGACAGCTTACGAACAACATTTTAGCACTTGGTAAGTGGACTTCCTGTGGTCGCTTCTTCTGTTCTTTCCATTTGCTTTGACGAGCATTTAAATCGTAATACTAAAGGACTTACTTGACTGAAAAACTGCATCTACATTTGCAGTCAATTGTCAGACATACTCCACAGCAGCTGGAATCGTATTTGCTAAGTTAGAAATTCGAGACAAGAAAGCGTCACTATTATAGTTTCGTTTTTTCTTATGTAGATCCTTTTACATATTTTAAAATGTCTTTCCAGGCCAGCAGATACGCTGTACAATCAAAGTGAAATCAAGCGAATCATTCAGGTAGGAAATACTGTTCCATTCCATAGTGATCGTTTCATTTTTTAGGTTAGCACGATGGATGGGTGCGTATTCACTCTATGCACCTACTTGGATTTGTCAATTTGAGATTCTGAAATCTTTTGCAGCAGTTGATTAGGATGTCTCCATATTTATTACCAGCAGTGCCTGATGCTACTACTATTTACTGTTGTAGCTTGATACCACTCCGCCTGGGCTATGAGCAGCAACATTAAGATAAACTCTAGAACACTCCAACTCAATATTTAGCTAGAGTGCTAACTCCATGCAGATTGTCCGGTAATCCTGCAATCAAAGGTTTGATCAGTTACTGAGAATAATCATATCTACAAAAAATGTACTTCTACATGATGTGTTCTAGCAATGTATGGAAAGCTCATCGCTCAAACTTAAAACTGAGGTCCGAATTCAAAAACCGGAAGTTGCTGATGCCTACCAAACCTACTCAAGCCATAAGAAAAATTTGTAGTTACTCTGATAAAAGTCAGCTTGGAACTTTTACTTTTTCAAAGCACTAGTTAACCGCTAAATATGGAAAGAGACTGACTCTGAGATTAACTATAAGTTTCAGACTTTGAACGATGCACTTTTGAATGCGTTAATGGGACGAAACTTGTTGACGCCTTCAACGGTTTTCGCATGTCATTGACAAATAACCGTGGACTTTTTTTGCAGATTGAACATGCGTACCAACTGCTCTCTAACAATCTGACTCGTAGAGATTACGACTATTTCAATATTGACGACTTGGAGGTTGATGAACGTTTTATTTGATATAGTTCTCTTCTGCAAAGGTAGCTTTGATTTCCATTTTAAAGTATTGAGCTCTACTAGCTCAGGTTTCTAGCCTTCCGCTGAGAAAATCTATCAATGCAGGAAGATGTTCTACAAGCAATTCAGAAGTATGAAGGAGAGGCTCAGCGGGATGACATCCAGTTTCCGTTATGGGAGTCCAGAATATCAGGTAAATGAGCTTCTAATGGATTTGTGGTGAACAGTGAGATATGTGACGCTGCAATCGATCTTCCACGTGCAAAGCAACTTCTTTCTATGTGGAGATAAATGAAGTCACAAATATACTCAGATTCTTGATTGTTTGATTAAAGATGCAAATATTCATCTCGTTTGGCACAGGAGACAAGATAGTAGCAACGGCAGAAAGCTTGACGTATTCCAATTTTGGGGACCTGGTGATGATGAGCTCACAGCCGTGGTTAATACAAGTACTACTTTGATCAAACACTACTCAGATGTATACTTTAGCAATTAGCAGATTTCGTTGGCTAGAGTCTATCAAGGTCTCCTGTGACATTTCCTTATTATTCTATTTTTCTCAGGTCTGTATCAAGTATGATTCAATTTCCCAGAACTAAAGTAGCACATCATCGTGTACATTTTCTTCGAAGACATGACATATCAGCACTAATCAAGTGTATTCAAATCACAGATCTATTCAGACGTCAACCCTAATTCCAAGCGATTTGCGTCAATATGGGATAAGATAGGTAAGACCTCTGTGTTAACTGAAAGTGACTTCAATCTGCGCACGCTGTTGCTATGCTCGTTAATTAACGTAGATATCTGTGAACCATAGTGAAGCCTTTTAGAAGTCAAAACCTATTTTTGGCAAAGCGGGTTCTGAAACATGTAGTTGTAGCCCTCGTTAGAATCTTTGCAATGCAAGTTCTTCGTGAAGAGTCTGCTACCATAATTGAAGGGTATTCTTCAGGCTTCCGGATGTGGATGTTTCAGTTTGATCGTACTAAATATATGGTTTCTTCAATATCTACTATAACTAGAAGTTGTCATTATAACTACAAGTAATGTTGTTTTGATCGCAGAAATAGGAACTCCGCTTAAGTATGCAGCTCTAAATGTATGTAGTATTGTTCACGACGTAATTTGCAAGTCGATGGTAAAGCATTCTGCCATGATCTTAATGAATTATCCTTAATTGTAACAGAAGAATCTTTGGAGGGTGTGGTAAGGGTCGGAAGGCTGGAGCTTGGCGAACTACCCTTGGCACTAATTCTTGCAGAAAGAAACTGGCTCAACGGGTATCCTTTCTTTAGAAACGGTAAGAAGAGGAATTGATTTGTACGGTCTGCATTTGGTTATATCTGATGATTCAAGACTATTCCGCAAAGCTTTAGCAATTTGGATTCGTTATTCACATTTCACTGATTGTTAACTGATTTGCAGGTCTGCCCGCAATTGTTGCTGTCATGCCATCATGCCAAAAGTTGGAGTGTCTCAACAGGTTGAAACCTTTGGTTACTCTGCGGCTTATATCATCCCCTTTTCTGTTTCAAGAGGCAGTCGTGTAGACGCAGTCATGCATATTACGACGTCCTTTTTACTTTCGAAAATGTGGGCAGAGACAGAAAATATGAATCCCGTTTCACTTGTCAGATAAGTTCCTGGGACTCACATATCACATTTGTACAGAAGTGAAACTGGCAACTCAATTGACCAAGTCTGTTTTTCTAGATATTATGGAGAAAAGACAGCGGATGCAATTACAGACTGGGTTGGTACGCGACTACTGAAGCTCCCTCGGATCATGTACTACAGTGTCAAGACTTTGGTAACTCGAACTCAAGCATTTAAGTACAACTATTAAAAAGTGCCTGTCACATCAACTTGACCTCTCTAAGCTAAGATATTCTCCTGTATATTCCGTTATTACTTGACTCAGGTCTTCTGTTTTGATTCTCTTAATAGAGATGTATATTATTACATTGCACTTGTCGGACTCATTTACTTATGCTGATATTGTGGTCAGTTGTCTTGTTCTCTTCCAGATGGCTGACATCATTCAGAAACCTGGACCCCATAAGGTTATTATCTTTGCCCAGTCTTCGGAGTATCTCTAGCTTAAGCTTGTGTGCAAGTTGGTCCATGTTTCGTCTCGTGAGGCACGTCAACAAATTTGAGTCTGATTTGACAAGTCTTGACACACGAATCAGGTCAAAGTGATCGCATTTTCATATTCAGGAGAGCGTGCCGCACCGTATATGAGGCAGGCAGCTAAAGTTTATCGGGAGTATGCGGTGTTTGCAATGGTCCTCTGGCGAGAGAGTGAAGGCGATTTTTGGAGAAAAGAGTGAGTACATTCGCTTTCTCATGGTTCGCTTTGAAATAGAAGTTCTTCTTTGAAGTAGTATCAATGGATATCTCTGCTGCTTGTATTGTACTGCAAGAGGATGTGCTTACTCTTGAGTTCATTCGGGCAAGATCTGGTTTTGGGTGAGTCATTCTTTCGTAGGTATGAGGACAAACAACTGTTTAGAATTAAGACCTATTATGGTTGATAATTGATCGTATAGCCATATTTTTTTCTTGAATCTGATAATAAAGTTGCTGACAGGATTGGAGTGGAGACAGCACCGGCTCTTGTATTTATAAAAGACCCAGATCTAAAGCCTGTCGTTCATCATGGTAGTTTACCACTAACCTTCCATGGATTTGGGGTTACAAGGAAGAACAGTCTTCTTCAGTGGTGGTCAAGTTAGATGTTTTCCTTTTTCTGATTACAATGCTCATCATAAGGTATTCGTATTTCACGAACTGTTATATATAAACTTCATGTTTCTTTTTTTCTCGTGTGCTCTTGGAGATGTGCCCTTCTTTTCTGGCTTGGTGTATCTGAATTACGATCAAGATACATAATACTCGAATCTTCTGATTTCTGGATTAGGTATAGTTTGGTAAGATCAAGATACTTAATCCTGCTTGTCGGATTTATGCAGGGAAGTTGAACTCTTCAAAATTTTTGGAATTAATGGAAATGCACAAGACATATGGTGAGTGGGTGGATTAGATTTCTAAAGTTGACAGCAGAGTATGTTATGAAGTCTGCCTCTCAACTATTTCTCATGAAACATTTGTTGCAATGCGTCGCTGCTCCTTGAATACTTGATACAGGGAAGCGGTTGTTGTTTTTAATCACATTTTCTTTGAGGATATGCCCAACAACAATATGCACATTATTCACACTTTGGTGTAAATTTTTTTCCAGAAGAATAGTGACAAAAGAAGTCAATGCCGGTAGTTGTCTTTCAGCTTTGAGGAACGGTAACGGCTGTTTCTGAAGTCAGTGCTTCTGCAGTGACTACTTTGTAGAAGGACTCTTGCCAGGGTACTGTAAGTTTGGTGCCATGTCTTACTGGAACTAATAATTTTGAGGTCTCTCTGACATCATGCAGAGCTTCCACAATTGAGGAGCATCACAGCGAGAAGCTTGGGTTGTGATGCGTCAAGTTACTCACTGGCAGGAAATGAAACCAGAATCTGGTACTGCGTCATTGTTGCTGGAAAACAAAGCTCGAAACTCGATCAAATGAGGAGTGTAAGAGCTTGCCTATCTATCTCTTTTATACACTTAATCGAATACGAAGCATTAGGTAGGGGGTTTCGTGTTGGAATGAATAGTGTGCCATTGTAACACTTATTCGTGCTCTTAGTTTGTCAGGCAGGTCATGCAGAGTTGCTTATTTTTGTTATCAGCAGGCGCTCAGGGGCGTTCAAGAGCAACTCAAACTTGGTGAAGACAGAGAGTCAACGTCTAAAATCGCGATTAAGGCTTATCAAGAGAATCGACTTCGTCTAGCATGGCTTGATGGTGAAATACAGAAAGTATGTTAATTTTGTTTCTTTCTTGCACTACTTAGTTTTTGCAAACCATCGGAGGAGACTAGGAAAGTTATCATGCTGGGTCATGTACTTACCTTTCCCGATGACTTCGCATCGGCAGTTGCCGTGCACAATTTGGTGATATTGCTGTTCGTATATGAAATACACTAGACAGAGGGTCTCCGTATACAGAAGGAAATTCGAACTATTAGTCCTGCTCTTTACACTCTCATTTAGTCCTCCTTCATCCATTAGTTTCTCCTTCCCTGTCTGTTCTTCTGAGCATTTCTCACCATGTGCGGGATCTATAGTCTTCAGATTTGTATACCAGGATATTAGTAACGAGAATAGTATTATCATGCCCATCACTTTCTTTGATTCTTTGGTTTTGAATGCAGAACTTTTGTTATTTCTACTTGAATTCAGAAAGTATGTTCGAAGCTTGTGGTCCACAAAACTATGAGATAGAAAACCGTCCGAGAGTATTTCTGATTCGCTACCTCAGAGAAGTGACGGAAGAAAAGGGAGAGGATGAACATAAGAAATGGTTGCCGAAAACGACTTGGCAGAGACAGTCCGAAGAGGAAATGAAATTTGCACGTCAGTTGGTGACAAAATACAATGGTTCGTCTGAAGTAGCCGAGGTGGTAAATCTAACCTATCTTATTGAAATGATCGCAACTCTTTAGCACCAAACATGTCTGGTTATTATTCTCAGTGCTTGAACTAAATCATGCTCAATCTTTTGCCTGCAGATTATATCTTGGATATCTAATATGGTGTATCAGGGGGACACAGAAGAGCTGCCCAGCTTTGTAAGTTTTCCTTAAATGTGTTATTGCCATGAGATTGTTCTTACCCATCACCGTTCATAAGCAGGAGTGTCTGAAACATAAGCTTTTTTGCAGAGGGGAAAAGCTCCAGAGCTGATTGCCGAGGAAAGCGTTCCCTTCGCTGCAAAAACTCAAGACTTCGTTTCAGATAAGAAGGAGAAACTTTTTGAGAAGGGCAGGAATTTCGTTTACTTAGTACAAGATTTCAGAGAGGACCCCAAATTCATTCCACTTCTTCTGTTTATTGCTCTCTTCTATACAACTACCTGGGTTCTGAGTACCAGATACAAGGTAATCTACATCATCAATATTCACTTGGAAATTTCTAGATCACTTCTTACTGTATCAGTACCTGCGGAGTTCAGTTGCCTTATTATAAAGCTGAAGTGATTGATTTTGGTGAATCCATGCAGGCAAGTCCTGCTACAGCCTCAAGTGAAGTAGCAGAAGTCGGCGTCGACAAGAAAGATGAGCTACAGGCGACACCGCAGAGAAACCCTACTGAGATGTCAAATTTTGAAAAATCAGTGGGCATGTCTGATGGACTTAGAAGAAGGAACGAGCCTGCTCAAAGATCTACGGTCAAATAATATGTCTACACTGGCTAAAACTCCTATCAAGTTTTATTCAAATGTATCGAGGGAGCGCTTAGAACCTCGAGCAAGGGAATTACATGGTGTTGAATTGTGAATATACTAGCTGTCAGGAAGCTTCACTCATTTTCACCATCCTTGAAATTTGCAAGCCTCAATGGATACTTCTGGAATGCCTTGTATGCTGTCACAGAAGCTGATGCCATCAGATGACTATACGACCATTCACGGAAGTTGAGCAAGAAACTATCAATTCGTGTTGCTCGTCGCACATCAGAAGTCACAGTAATCCGATATTGAACGGTGTGACATTTCTTATTAAGGCTGATGGAGTTCAGAATGTGCCCGAAGATCGTAGACGGCCCTGCCTATACGCTACTAATGTGAAGAAAATAGTATCGTACAGTAGAACGGTTAGAAATGGATCGACCATATGTTGATAAAAATTGAGCGAATGGGCACGGTGTCTCTCGGGATTCTTAGCGGAATTTTCGTCAATCAGATGTTTTTACATATTAGCAAATATCATAAATTCCAAGCTGTATTGACTCGGAAGTGGCTCGAGGGCCTTCGGGTCAATTCCGATCATTTAGTTAGCAGCTCAGCATCAACAGAGGTCAACAGCATAGATCAACAGCATTGGAATGATGAAAACTGTGCAGGAGGCCTAAACCGCTTGTGAAAACGTCTTGTCGTGGTTTCGATACTGTGTAATTCATGATTATGATGAAAACTGTGCAGGAGGCCTAAACTGCTTGTGAAAACGTCTTGTCATGGTTTCGAAACTGTGTAATTCATGATTATGTTTAGTATACATTTGTTATGACAGGTGCATGAGGATCGTCAATTCATCTTCTAGAATAGAAGCTAATGAAACACACGTATGTATTAGGGAGGATCTTAACACATGTATGCGTACAATCTTGTACGCATAATGTTACATATGCAAGGGTGTCACCTTTAAGGATGCCAAATGAGTAGAATCTTGCATCAATGCAACATAAAAACCAGTGTCAAGCATATTGTTGATATCTTTCAATCATCAACAATTGGAGAACTTTGTCACATGACATCCCGGATTGCACTTCGGAATACTTTACACTCCACGTAAAAGCATTGACAAATTATTACGTCATATTGTATAGTATACTAAATCTAAGTTCATGATTTGAATAAGAACGACACATATTTATCCTCCTGTAAAATCAAAACAATAGACATGATATTCAAAGTTGACAACATTGCGTAAGTATGGATAGACCTCTTGGTCTCTACTCATGGATCAAAAGACATGCTTTCAGCCTTTTGTAAGCCTTCATCTTACAACTATTGTAGCTCCATATATGAAGTTTCTAATGTCTTGTACAAATTGTCAGACATAACGAACTGAGATTTTAAATAATAACATCTTTTAAACATAGTATATGACTTCATACATTTTTTTATGCGGGAAATTATCAAGTCAAGTTACATAATCATTCAAGATTGCAACATATGTCAAATTTCACTTATACCCTAATCAATCATCAAGAGTATCTAAATCCAAGACTTCAGTTGACTCTAGACAAAATAACTACACATATGTCTGAACTCTATCATATAATAAAAACAACAATGAATATATTGCTGGAGATGTTTGGTGGCTATATCGATTATCAAGAACAACTATGATAATTTTTTTGAAACCAAAATTTGTTAGTTCTCACTTCACCATTTGAACAACTCAACTTGTTGGATCATTAACTTAAGACATCGTCTTGAGTCTTGAGGTCATTTGATGAGTTTTCAATGCTAGATCACAAGAAGCTTGAAATTGTCCAAAAAATTCATTACTGTTATTAGTCAACATTTCTTATGTTTCATCAAATCAGCTAAGCTCGGAAGCTAATCACACATAAGTGGCTAGCTATCTTAGTCTTGCTAGACAATTCCATCCAACTTATTTCACTTAGATGAAATGTTACATCATGATTAACACCCATGTTTATGTACTATAGTATATGATCCAGTTATGCAAAATCCAAACTCCAACAATTATCAAATTCATAACTAATAAAGGATATAACATAATATCAATATGCTTAAACATGAACGTAATCATATAGAGTGTCATAAATAATAGCATCTAAATTTCTATAAGTTATAAAAAATAATGCTTCTGGAGCAAGCACTACAGTATGTACATTTCACTCCTAAGGATCTAGATGATTTATATCCAAAATTCTTCATTCAAAAATCAACACTATCAGGATGTGTATGTCCATCATTTGTAAAAATTCAATAAAAAAATATATTTCATAAATACATATAATTATTTTCATAATAATTAAATATCATCAAAATCTTATCTCATTTTTATTCTCAATAGATGAAATTCTTGTTAGTAGTAACACAAGGCTTGAGTATAATTCAAGTTAGATTTAAAATTAGTCTTATCTAGTTAGAATTAGAATTTCGACTGTCAATATATATATATATATATATATATATAAAAGGGAGCAAGACACAGTTCTCCTCGAACAATTGTAGATTTTTTGGTAAAAACTTTGTTTTTGACGAAGCTCGAGAGTGGTGAATCACATATTTCTTTATCGTCAATTTTTTAGTTTGTGGATATGTAGATTCTCATGTTTCCTGTAACAATTGGTACTACAGCGAAACCTATAATCGATAGTTTAAGTGCTAAAAGTAAGAATGTTGTGGTGGTTCTCATTTGCAAATTGGGCAGAAGATTTGGGCTGCGCATAGGAGGAACGGACCGGATGAGATCGATTGGTGAAAATCAGAAAGAATTGTGATTCTCTTGCTTATCCATAATCTGTTTTGTGTACAAGATTGGACCACCGGAGTAAACGGTTGAGGCAGTTGATATTTGATTGATTGTGTCTTAGAGAGAATTTGAGGAGCTGAAGTAGTTGAAACGTTGAAGACTCGACGAGACGAAGTTCTCGGCGGTGGGTTGATCAATCAATTCAGATTTTACAAGAATCAAACATGGCGACCATGGGGATGAGTTGTAAGAAGAGATCTTGGACAGGTAATGATAAGGAGTCGGGGATGGAAATCAGTAGGATCGAAGTAGAAACATGACGACCGATACTACGTTGTCTGCACAGCTTCAGCAAGCATGGTTTCAGACGCAGCTATTCTTGCGCAATTAGCAAAACTCAGCTCTCTCCCGCCTAGACTGTAACCAACTTGTAGCTGTCACGCAACTTTCTGGCTTCGTATTCGTCTTCTCAATCGGTGTCTTTGATTTCAAACACGCTCACAAGCCATTCGTAAGCTTGATCTTACAGCCTTGTACAGAGTATCACCACTAACAAGTTACAATTACAATTATGAGCATGATAACCTCATCAATGATCCGCTGATGTAATTTACTTTGGACATGTTAATGAAGAAAGATCTTTGTGACAAAAAATTCATGTTTGTGCAATGTAGTGCCTGTCATCAAACTATGACCGAGGACCTTGGACGTGAAGAGCAAGCTTGAAAGAAAAAATTGTAGGTTGTTTCTAAACTTGTAAATAAGCTTTTTTTTTCAAGCTTTTTCAGATTTTATTCTATATACATTATATTTATATTTTTCAAAATAGGTTACAATAAAACACAATTTTTTTGTTAAAAAAATGATACCAAGGAGTATCAAAGTATAAAATAGCACATCTAGAAAAGGTCTAATTAATCCAAATAATTTTAATTTATTTAAAATTTATAATGATGATGATGATATAAATTATTCACATATTATGATTTAACAAAAATTTGTAAGATTATATTGAATTTGGATTATTATATGAGAAAGTAGAATCATATAACATTTTCATATTGATAACAAAATCAGATCATAACATTAGACTATTATTTTATGACTTTGAATTCAAGGAAAAACATTAGATTTGTACTTAGGTGAATCAAACCTAGTATTAAACATCTTCATTTTATCACAATCTAAGAAAGCTATCATAGCAAAAGTACAAAAACACTTTCATCAAATCAAACAAGTATGATTTCAAATGTATGTAATAGTGATCCAATATGATAATAATGACAGAAAAATGATAATTCATTTTAATTATATAGATCAAACTATAAATATATTAGCATATCATTAGTTTGTGTATTGCATAATGCTCTTTACAAAAGATCATATTGTGGAAACGTTATTTTTATTTTTATTTTCAAAGAAAATAAACTTGATAAGTAGAAGACTAGGAATTTTAAACTTTTAAAATAATAACAGTTTGAAATAGACTAAATAGTGGATTCTGTGAAAGAGGTCAAGTTAGGAGTAGTGGAAACCATTTGGCTCACTCTCTTTGAAGTTAGTGTTTTTACTTATAGGAAATAAAGTTGAATTAGATGAGTTATGATCTGATATAGTAAATACCTTATAACTTTTTCAATTAATAACGAATTGACTTAAAAAGTGTTTCGATAGATAAAGCTCGGCACGTTTGTTCTAATGAGCCCAAGAATTCTTGAAACGGATAAGGGGTCATTGAGTTATAAATGTTCGAAGTGACTGGTATAGATAGGCGAAGGCGCAGAAGGGACTTTGGCCGAAGAGCCTTCAGACTTGGGAGAAGAGACTTTGGACTTCGGACTTCGGCAAAGAATGGCCTTCGTTCTTAGACACCTTTGGACTTCAGACTTCGGCCTTAGACACCCTCGGCTTTGAAGAAGAAGGGCCTTCGGATTGAGATTTGCATTGTGAAGAAGTAAAAGTAAGTACCTTGAGACAAATGGGAATTGTCTTAGAAGGGATTTGAGAGTAAATTCAAGCGCGTGGTGGAGCTGAAGCGTCGAGTGAAGGAATTGGGAGCCAGCGTAGTCGCATGACATCGGCAGTTAGGTAGGGAGCTCAATTCGTTCATCTCTGGTTTGGAGTAGACGAAGGAGAACCTTGAATTGGAACGGTCAGCCGTTTTGAGTAGGATCGGAGTAGATATGAGCTCAGCTGAGGTGGCAACTGCCGCCTCAGCTGACGTCGCACATGATGGGAGCTCGCAATTGGCGGGTGATGACTCCGGGTGTTAGTTGTGAATAAGTAAGACCAAGGCTCTCCCTTTGGAGGACTTTTTCATTAGTTAATTTCTCAGTTTTCAGTCTGCATTCCTCCACGCGTTTGTAAATTGTGCGTTTTGTCACTGTGAGCGAGTTGCTACAGTTTTTCGAAGATACCGCATCTGAAGTAGAGAGTCCAATTTGAACGTTCTAAGTGATGCATAGTGTAGTTCAAGATTTAAGCAAATCTGTACATTTGAAGCTCGGTGTAGCGAATAGAGTGGGTAAGCTTGAGAAATTTTTCCCGTGAATATCAATTGCAGAGTCGCGTGCAGCTTCTCTAGAGACTTATTAGATGAATTTTAGGATTTGAGTGTGATTTCACCCTGCAATGTGTCGCCTTTGACCTTAGCAATTGCAGTCTCTTTTGGGAATGACATATGACTAAGTCGTAAAACTTCTCAATAGAATGTTAATTCATGACACTACTTGATTCTTTAGTGTTGTTTCTGTCTTCGTGAGATAAAATCTTAACCATACATATACATTATATGAAATTAGTTTATAATCAAACATAGATATGTTAAAACAATAAAAACATTGGGTAGAATGAAATATTTCACTGGACATGTTTTTCAAACATATATCAAAATGTGCTTTTATGTGTCTACATAATATCAATGTTATGACAAAAAATATACTTTTTGTATATGTCTAAAAATATAAAATGTTGATAATTACATTCATATTAAAACCTAAAAACGAAGATGACGTAGAGTACCTCGTCAATATTCTTGTCAAGCAAGCCAATGGAAATCATATTTTATCATTCTTACTTAACTTTCTTTAGAATAAAGATCCATTTTCATCAACCAAAAAGTTTTCAAAAATCTCCCGTGCAGATAATAAACATACTCACATCATTGCAATCATAATGTCTCTGAAAGTTATTGTCTACACTACTAAACAATGAAAATAAACGGTTCTTTACCCTCCTCTCATCTACGTGGTGAAATAACATGTGGTAAAAATAGTGTGTGCTAGATTGTTTTCAATATTGGATACTTTCATTTACAAATTATGAACAGAAATGTTTACTTTTATGTTTACCTTTGGGCTTAAATAGTTTTAAACTATTTGAACCCAAAGGAACGAATTTTGCTAAAGACATATTTTAAAATAAGTTCATTGATTGCAAAATTTTCTCAAATATTCTTTCACTGGACTTGGGCTAAATACAATGTAAAAAAATTACCGCCCACAATCCGGTTTGGTTAATCATGGTGTCTACATGTTCTGATCCCCGGGAGGAAATTACTTGATGGGACCCGACACATTTCACTTCCCCGCATTTGGTGATGTTCCAATACTATCTTG
Source organism: Marchantia polymorpha subsp. ruderalis (assembly GCA_037833965.1). Lineage (NCBI taxonomy): Eukaryota > Viridiplantae > Streptophyta > Marchantiopsida > Marchantiales > Marchantiaceae > Marchantia > Marchantia polymorpha. The sequence continues at coordinate 7,643,846 of AP031352.1, read as the reverse complement.
GGTTATTTCGAGTAGAACATGAAGTCACTGCAAGAACATATCCGGAGTCATTTAGACTCATAAGGTTCCGGTGGCCTAGTGGCCACCGTTCCTTAGACATGGCTGCGAACTAGCCGCCAAAATACTCTGGCCCGACAGTGGCGGACACTCCCCACTCTATAAAGCAGCACAGTAGGTAGTAAGAACATGGGATACGGCTCCCGTCGGGTAAATTGAAACCTAATGGTTCACTTCGAGAAGATTGAGTTTCCAAGGGGTCCATCAAGTAATTTCCTCCATCCCCGGTTCATACAGGTACAATTGTCCTTCTTCCGGTTGAATATTTGTACCATGAAGGATATACAATGTTAGTAAACTCACCTTCAACGGCTACTATGACGCTGATTGCTTCAGAGATACGGTTAAGCTCTTGGAGTACGAATAGATCCCTTCTCTTTAAACGACTTGTCAGCGGAAATATTGCACCTGTTATTTAAACTATTGTAAACTTGAGACACAGCTCTTTGACGTCACCACCACCATAACTTTTCTCTATTCTCTTTCACCCAAAGGCCAAAGGGCCGAGTTTACTTCCCCTTCATTGGCCTCTTCTGTCTATGATTCTTCCATCGCTCCTTTCGTTCCATGCGTTCTTCCCCAGAAAACTATCTCCGGTGAAACGTGATCTCATCGATGCGTCAACTTCCACTCCCCGGCAAACAAATCGTCGACTCATTGCTTCCTATCAAATTAGCTCTAACAGTCACCTCACTTCACAGTGACGTTTATTTGAATCTCTCATCAAATAAAGTGAAAGCTAGCCCATAACCACCTGGTTAAACTGTGTTCAGAAAGCTGAAGTTTTCACGAAACTAAATAGCTCAGCAAGAGGCAAAACATCAGGGAAACTATCTCAAGCTAACAATGATCTCACAAAATATAGTGTAGTCAAAAGATCCTCAAACGGGCTTTGTGGTACTTGTGAGGTTCAAGTAAACCAAAGTAGGATTTGTTACAGGAGCCGTGTGTATACCAAGCAAAATAAGCCTATGATGCCAAGAAAAATACATACTTCAAATATATGGACGTGATTAAATCTAAAAAACATATACAAGCACGCCCTGTGACTTGTAAACCAAAACTGCTGCTGTTGTGAAAACTCGTATTGACAAAGCATATGAAGGGCGGCTAGCCAGAAAAGCCATCCTCGCTACACGAGAACCATCCACACTATTATCATATACAAACACAATTGGTTGTGTTTCCCCGTAACAAAAGGCACTTTTCCAGTGTTAATTGGTGATCACAACAAAACATAATACTAAGTAACTGAGGCAGAAACCTACCTTGGTATTGAATGGGAGAGGCCCACCTACATCAACCGGCTAAAAGAGTAGCGGACTTGTCCTATCACAAATCCCGATCAAATTCTACGTGTGTCAGACTTTCTAATGTCTATTATCCTCAAACAAACAACATTCTCAACGCACTACCGAAAGAGTAGTTATTGATTCACGGCACCCAATCAGTAGCACCTCCAGCATAAAGAGAAGGCCGGCAAGCTTTAGCGCTTAAGAAATGGCTACGGCCAGCAGGTTGGGGAGACAATCCCGAGGCTATCATAAAGGTCACAATACCGGTACAATAATGAGGAAATTCGAAGGAAATAGGTACTCAACACAGCTTTGAATCTGTTCGGAATATAAATTACAGCCTAAATGGGAAAAAGTTTACAAAATACAAAAAATTGCCCATACCATTCTATGAGGAAGGAACCTATGCTAACAGCTAATTACATCCTGTCTCATCCCGTAGGGGTTGTTGCCATCATTAACGATTGATGAGCGACTTCCGAGCTTGAATTTGGACAGATGAGCTGCAATTGCAGACAGCTCTAGAGCCTAGAGCTTTCACCTTCTGCAGAAGAACAAAGACGGTTTTCTCCTATGCACGGCCACCGGGCATCCGCACCACAGACGCCTCTTGTGTATGTAGAGATAATACGGCTAAAACGATCGGAGTCAATCAAACCTCTTCCCTCCTCGCTCCATTAGCAGCTCCAGTGGAATTGTTGTTGTTCCCGTGTATGATATTAAATTTGCACAATGGACAAGTGGCATTGATTCTTAGCCACTTGTCGATGCAAACACAATGAAAGTGATGTGTACATGGGAGCAACCGCAGTTCTACACCATCATCGTAGGCTGAGAGGCAAATACAGCACTCCTGAAAAACAACCCAGAAATACATCAGCAAAGTCAACACAGCAAACAAGGAGGACACGTTGATAATCTAGGTGATAACAAAATTAGTATGTACAAATCTCGTGTGAGAAAACAAATCAAGCAGCCTGTATGGTAAACTTACCGCGTCTTCTGGAGATAAAGCCCGTTCAGTCGTATCTTCCGAAGCGGGTCCAACCAAACTCATAATACCTCCTTGGGACTTGTCCCCATTGGATTTGTCATGTCCTGTCCGCCGAAATTTATACTTTGGAAGAGAATTGATATCTTCTTCAGTTGCACCCTCCTAAAATTTATACAAGAATCATTCGAAAACATAAGCACTACTTCAACAGTGGAAGCGCCACACGTCAGAGATGAAATAAGCGGGTGAGTAAGCAGAGGGGATGACTCTCACGTCACATGCTATCGACAATTATCTGAAGCATCAAGACAAAAAGGCATTGCTGATGCGCGTCACTGAAGATGAAAAAGTGATGAATATTACTGACCTGATCTGCAACGGCGTACAAGATGGCAATTATGCATGGTAGGCAACAGCAGACGGCTATGCCAATTACACAGGCTAAAGCCACACAGAAGACCACGAAGAATACATCGAATGCCAAAAATACAACGCAGAGCCTGCCACCAAGAAGGATTCCAATAGTTTGTTAGTGTTTAGTCAAGTTCTGATTCCCATGGCTTTGAAAACCAGTAAGCTCCAACTAATGCTTGAATATCCTAGTTGCAATTTGGAAAAGCTTAACGGAGCTTGACCGCTGATGCATGCATTGAGTAATGGCAGAGTGGCAGTAAGAAAGAGAAAACCAGGAACTTACCAATAAAGACGAGGGGCATCGTGTGTAAGAGCTTGACCACCAGCGGTGATCCAGTAAAATCCGATAATCCACCATACGAAAGAGAACATCGTGTTTAAGGATTCCAACCGTTTGGCCATGCTGAAAATACGAGGAAACTCGATATCAGGTAGGAAGTACTCAAGTAGAGAATTCTCAACAGAGGAATCTCGCAAGTGTTCATAATTGACGTTAACTAATATATTTCCAAAGAATAACACACAATAAACGACTTGTTATTTGACCGCCGTACTCTAGATGAAAATTATGGGACAACTTCGTAGTCGAGAAGACTTTCTATCGTGGAACTATACTGCAAGCCACCTACATGATTACTGTCTTCAGTCACAGTGGTTCAACAAGCCCATACAGAAACAAAAGGATAAAAAAGACCTCAAAGAGATCGCGACCTTCTCCCTCCAAGGATTCCAGCAAGAAGTTACACAAGATCCCACTCACTAGATGTCAAAGCAACAATCATTACTTTCGAAGCTTCCTCACAGCTAGTAAAGCAGTAGACTTCCACCGAATCAGTGCAAAAAAGTACGTAGAAAGACATGACCCAAAGGCGTGAACATTATCCTGCGAAACAACATTAAAATTCAAGCACGGGCACTGAATTAAGAACGGGCACTAATGGAGGGTTTACACGCAAAGCAGATCATGGACCATAAGGCCATCGTCATTGTACTATTCCAATCAAAAGTAGTGTGAGAAGGAAGACCAGAATTTCCAATTGAAACCCCATACGGCCATTATGCCTGGAGAGAAAATGAATGTATATAAACCCACGATTGAGTTCAAGGAATAAGCGTTCTAGTTCCTGTGCATTCTACTTCTTTCAGCCCAGAGAACAAAAGAATCAAGAAAAGGAAAGAGATTCTCAGAGCGATAAAACTCCCGTGGAGCGTCCCACCCCGACAGTGTAACCTTCGTTCCAATTCGACAGTAGCATCTAAAAAGCTTCGGAACCAAAAGAACCGGATAGGAAGGATCTCCATACTGTATACTCTATCAACTCAATTCAGACAGCTCACGTTGACCAATAGGAGCTTGAAACTCGATTGAACTACTTTTAGAAAAAAATCAATCGCCAAGAGGAGGTTACTTTCTGATGAGCGCGAAGACTCGACAATTGTTGGCAATCGGTATCCAGACTAGTTTTGTGACGTGAAGAAATCCAAACTGCGACTCTAGATCTACTCAAAGAAACGGCACACATGTGGGCACGCGAATATAGTTCTTGACGTAGAGGTTCCCGAACAAGATAAATTTGAACAGGGGAGGTAACCCATGGCAGTCCAAGTGCATGGCTTCGGCGGTATGACGTTACATACGGCATTATAAAGCAAATTCAACAGGATGACGACAATCAACAACAACAATTCCGGTAGGGAAAAGTCACTCTGAAGAGGGCAGAAAGCAGCGATGATTGCAGAGCCACATAGAGGGATTACATAGACCAGGGAATGAAAAATCATTCGAAGATTCCGACAGTAGAGCGAGTCTTCCCCTTATTGGTGTCATACTCAGGATCCAAGGAGCATAAAACGATTACAAGTAAGCCTTGAGAATGAATCGGATCAGTACCTCGCGTGCTCGGCACCACCTTCTTCTTCATCCGACTCTGAGCCAGCATCAGCCTCTGGTTCGTTCGTGATGGCAGATGAAGGATGAGAAGACGTGGAGGCGGAATGAGCACCGCTTCTCCTCTGATGGCATCGTCGACGGTATTCACAGCACACGCAAAGCATGTGCAGAATGCACTGCAACGCATAACCTAGAACCCAAAGCCGTAACAGTGTACGCGGATGTTCTTCCTTACTCAGTATCAAAACCACGAAGGCGACCACAACAAATGCTAAGTTCCATATTAGATCCAACACTACAACGGGCCTTGAATAGGCCCAGTCGCTCTGCCGCTCCTCTAACTGTTCAGCCGCCGATTCTCTCACAAGCATCGATGGTTCCCTCATTAACCTACTGCTGCTGGCTCGGCGCAAATATCTTGCTGCACCCTGCACTCTTGTTCCTCGCCGATTTCCGTTTCCTCCTCTTCCATCATCGCTGCTACTCGGACTCCCGTTGCTCAGCAGTGGTGCAGTATCTACTGCAACATCCGTCAAACTCCGTGCTCTGTCCATCAAAAGTCCAGAGATGGCACAATTTCCTCGTATAGAACAATGAGAACGAAATTCAATTTGCTGCGTTCGAAGTTGTGGAATAGGGGCAGCAATTCCCCCACTGTCCTGAGATCTTCTCTATGATCGGCTCCTGCCCGAGTTCGCTCAAGCACCAGAGCGGAACACGAGGGTGGAGTGTGGCGCAAGACTCATCATGTTGGTCAATTCCTTCGGTTTGGAACTTCGCTTCGCTACCACGAGTAAGGCTGCACTTCTCCTCATCTAATAAGACCAGGCACAGAGCCCTCTCTCTCTCTCTCTCTCTCTCTCTCTCTCTAGATATGCAACCCCGGTCGAGTAGATCGTGTATGCTCTTATGATGAGTTCCTTAGTAACGAACGATACAACGGTCCCGAAGAAGAGGAAGCAGAAGACGCCGACTTCTCGACTCTCGCTATCTCTCTCACTCAATGTCTCTCTGTCCAACAGACATGCACTGGCATGTTTGTTGTAAATCGATACCCCGAGAAGAAAAGAAAACTATGAACTCGCAAGGTACTGGGAAGCGGATACGCGAACAAGCCCTCTAGGCTTATGTGCAAAAACGAAGACAAGACAAAGGGCAAAGAAAAACAAAATAGCAGGCCACCAATCCGTAGGCCTCCGCTCTCTTTTATCTATACTCTATTGGCTCGACACCTGTTCTCCGGACGGGAGAAAAGTATGGATCGCTGGCAGCGTCGGACTCCGGAGATCGCAAGCATGCATCTTCGGCTTTACTTACGCTTACTCGGTAAGCCTCATCTGCTCTCTGTTCCTCTTCCGGTGGGTTCCTCTTCTCAGAGCAGCGCCAAGCTACGGACTTCGGCTCTCAGCTTTTCATTCCCTCATCAGAAGCCCACCCCCACTCCAACCCAGCCGCAACGTCCAACCAAACTCCAGACTCATATGATGACAACCACACGCAATCCAGCAGCGAGAGAAGCAACAGTGCTGCTGTCTCCTCCTCCCTCCTCCTCCTGCTGCTGCTCACACAAACTCCTTCGATCTCCGGCAGCCATGTTCACATCCACATCGCCTCGCTCCCTCTCCCGGAGTCGCCTCACAGAAGGCGGACAGACAGACAGGCAGGCGAGGCAGCGCTGCAGCAGCACCGTCAGCAGATCAGATTTCGAGCGGGGAAACGCAGTTTCGGGTCCGGGCCTGCTCCTCTGGCCCGAAGCTCTTCGCACGTCTTGACTCGCGGCCGCGATCGCCCCATGAAGCCCGCGAACCTGCACCCGCACCCGGGATCGCTCCATCCGTCCATCCCCGTACATCCACCCTCTTCCTCCTCCTTCCGCTGCTGCTCTCCACCATCCATCCATCAGTATACTCATCATCGTCATCGCGGGCCCGGCCAGGCTCCTCCTCCTCCTCCGTGTCCATTCCAAGCCACGGCACATTCCAGCCTTGACCGGCCTTGCCTTGCAGCAAAGCGCAATTCCTCTTTCCGGCGGAGGGAGGGCAGTCGGAAACGTGAGTCGATCATCATGCCGCAATAAGCACGACGAGGCTCCTGCCCTGTACCGCCAATCCACATACACAAAAAGATCCTTCTTTCCCGTTTGGTCTGACAGAATCTGTTATCGTACGAAACGCCGTTGCCTTTAAGAACAACCGGGCAGTTCGTTCCCTGTTCCCACTGCCCATGAAAAGTAGCCGTTTGGCATTGAAATGCCAGCCGTCAACGGAAATATTCATGGAATGTGATGTTCAACCTAGTCTCCGCAACGGGCAGCTCGTAAAAATCTCTCGCATATGTGGCGCCGTACCCTTGCTTCACCTGGTCCTTTCCTCCCGCCTGACCGGACAAACACATTGCAGCTCTGACCGGACCTGCAACAAGAGGAAATTTTATAATACAGTATACGGTGCCTGGAGTCTGACCTCTGCACCGAGTCTGCTAACCAGTCATGACCGTGGTTTACACTCCGGTACCTTCTCCAATTCAAGCCAACTCTCTACTCCCAGGCCATCCTACATAGACTTTCCGTAGCCGGTCCTCCAAAAGATTCCCCAGTATAATCATTAAATAGGGTATCATAACTTCAAACCTGGTTGGACATTTCCGATGATCTTTACATTTGTGTTTTAACTGTGGCGTGTGTATGAGACTCGACATTGAACTGTACAAAAAAGTTGTGTGCTTTACTGCACTTCCATTCAAGGCTGATCCCGTTGCGAGCTGGAACTTAGAATGTATAGAAAGAAAGCACTTTTGACACATTCCTTTGCATCGCGACAGCGGTTGTGGACCTATGTTCTTGATCTGAGGAATTGTAATTTTTATGGTACTCTCTACTTATGCATGCTATGTGTTTTCAGGCCGCAAAATTCTAATGTATCTTCTCGGATACAGTACTTGCAAATGCACATCCTCTGATTCATCAAGAAAGAAATCTCTTCAACAGTGATTCATAACAGTTTTACAAAAAAATATCAATGAATTCAGCATTACACTTTCACGATGTCTAGCTCTAGCCATTTTTTATGCGTGTTGAGAAGTTCTGCCATTACAAATAAACCTCTTTCATATCATCCCTTGTGAAAATATTCTCCTTTTGTGGAAATTAACTCATATTGGTGGAAATTGAATTTATATCGACGATCACCGAAATCATTTCTACACATCATATAACACTTACATGTTTGACAAAAAATGTGATTACACCCATAAAAATATTCATCTAACAAGAAAACACATATAAAAAAGTGATCCAACCTCTTTGTTAGCATGTGATAATTATTCATCAAATTTTCAAAACATTTAAAGTTATTGCAAGCAGTACTGTTTGTTATGTCTGCTTATATGCTTTATCGTAAGAAGTTGTCATGAATAATTCATACAAGTTTTATTTCAAAGACTTCAATTTATCATATAACAAGTATTCCCTCCGTCCCATAATTATTATACAATTTTTGTTAAAACACCGGGAGTAAGTTCAAATAATCTTTTTTTGTTGTTTTGCGATGCAAAAATGTAAATTTTAGAAGTGTTTTTCGGTTCCCAAAACTTTGAACTTTGGCACTCTTTGCAAGCAAAAGTTTTGGCGCCAAAACCACTTTCGTAACTGCGTGTCATCTGCCAAAGTACTGGTGGATAAACAATGATCGTTCCTACGTCCGCCAATCAAGGTGTCGGTAGTGGAGGTTATCAACTTAACGTCGATCAAGGTTCGCCCTCGAATGGATCTCTTTTGGATGAATGCAAGGCGGTGCCGATGATGCGTTCTGTGAGGGGACGTCCGTGCCTCAGAAGCAGAAGAATCTGACTAATGGACAGCGCCGAGCGGTGTATGAATTCATGTTGGGATGCTCTAACGATTTGACAGCTTGAAGTTGGCGCGACAAGGACTTCTCCCGGATAACATTGCCTGTCCATTGGCACTGTACACCAACGCTCGAGAGCGTCTAAACGGTCTAAACACAACGCAATAACAATAGGACAATAAAGATGGGACGCAAAAAAACTGTGAATTGGACAATAACTTTGAGACGGAGAAAGTCTGAAATTATCAAATTTACTTTCACGATAAGAAAATTAATTAAGAGAATAATGTAGCGTAGGCTGAACTCAAGCATAAACCTCATAAGCATGTTCAACATAAAGAAAATTTCCAATACAATATCCAAAAACTTCATAATAAACATGTACTTAATATGTGAAAATATCTTTGAAATACAATAATTACAGACATAGTAATTTGATATACATCAAATTAAATAAAAATTCATTTTATGTAAATTATATTTTATGAATTTAAATTATGTATTCATTTTTTTAAATATACTATTACATATTGAATTTAAAATTTTTAAATTCATTCAAATATTTAATCAAAACATTCACGATTGAAAACAATATATAACATGTGCAATCAATACAAGTTTGCAAATTGTGTTGCAAAAATTTATATATGCTAAAATACTAATTATATTTAAATTATGATTTTTGTGTTGAAAAATAACTTCATCAAAATCTTGAATTTTTGGAGAATTTTATAAAATTTCATTGGCTATCAATGTTTAATGTAAAACATCAACTTTGAACATAGATTGTTAAAGATAAGACAAGACAATTCAAATTAATTAGATAAGACAACATAATTCAAAATGCTTAGGAAAATATTATAAATACTATCTCTATTGAATATTTATGGAATCTTTTTTTCTTTTTGAAATATAAGTAGATTGTATTGTTAAGTTAACTCTATCTTAACTAACCATATTCATGGTTAGAGAAGTTAACTGTGGCTAGGATATGCAAGTTATAATTTCTTGTATAGAAGAGAGTAGACATTCACTATGTACAGTTTGGAGTTGCACTTTAGAAGCGAGTAGAAAAGAGAAAAGATTGGCTATGAAGGCCGTGTATACAAGTGTGTTTTAATGAAGTTTCTACTCTTGCTCGTGAACGTAACATGTGGAAGGTGAATCACCGTTATCTCCTTGTTATGACTATCGTGCGTACTAATCGATCTTGTTGGGCCTTACATGTATATGTTATTATTAAGTATATCATTTTGATATTCATTTTTTTATAAAATAATTGTTTCAATCTTTCATGTCACATATTACGCCAAATATACTAACATCTTAGATTTTATATTTCTTTATATATTTATCAAAAATGTAGAAAACATTGTATGTATATGTTGATTTCACACGAGTATCATATAGAAGGAAAACTGGCAATTATGTCATTCCCAAAAAAAATAATTATTAAAATTATAGCTCAGCTTTAATTTGTGTAATCGTACAAATGTATATGTTAAATTTATTATAATGATTTATGTTTTATTAAAGAGATTAAAATCTCAGAATTTGAAAAAAAAGAGTAATTTTTTTGATAATCATATCAGGTTTTGTTTAATAAAATGTTTTAAATAGAGATAATTTAATTATTTAGAACTGGTTATAATTCTTTATTAAACTAACTTTCAGATTTTTTATAAAAAAATAAAATTTGTTTAGGTAGACATAGCCTTATTTTGTGCATTTGATTCTCTTGTATTTTATGTGTAAATGATTTTTTAATATGTATAATGCTATTTTAAAAATACTAACATTATACAGTTGCTCACACTTTAAATCAACTAGATTATCGACAATTTCTAGAAGACAGTTTTTTTTCACCATGTCAATACATTTTTTTCAACTTCTATTAAATCAATGTCAACATTTTGAAGCCATGAGATGTATGATACTAACCAAATAAGAAGCTAACCTTATGATTATCTCAATTTTGACTTAATTTCAATGTTAGATGGTAAAGAAAATATCATTTATATTCTACAATCATTGAGAGTCTATTTGTGTTATCATGGATAGTTCCAATTGTTTTCAGATTATTAACTTTTAAATACTATAAATATCGCAAGATTCAAAGGATAAATTACCATTTACTACATGTCTATTTGAATCCATGCCAAAAAAAGGGATTTTGATCAAACCAAGAAATTACAAATATTGATAATCATTGAAAGTTGTGCATTTGATGAAGATATACTATTTTAAAAAATAATTATGAAAAAATTATAATTTATCTTGGTATTTTTGGAATAAAAACGATGGCAAGCATGTAAAATCTAGAAATAAATCAAAGTTTAGGAATAAACGAAATAAAATAATATAGTATTAGAGAAAAACAATGGTGACTTTAAGAAGAATCGTGGCGTGAAGATCAAACTAATGAATTTTTGTGATGATATGGCTGAAATTTTAACTTTTAGAAGTATATTTTGCTAAAAAAAATGAATTATGATGTCAAAAATATATTTTATGCAACTCTGAAAAATATCGATGATGTATGGATTTTAAAATGGGTTTTTGTTTGTTACATTTAATAGATTAAGGGGTATATTTTTATTTTCTTAATATTTAATAGTTTTGTTGTTAAGATCAATCAACCCTATTGAATTGTAGATAATAAATTTGTTATGATTAAAATGTTTGATAGTGTCTTATGTCTATTGATTTAAGTCTGATTTATACATTATATGGGAACACAATTTTATCTACTGGAATGTTACTTTCAAAAACACTTGAACGAAGCTCAAACAAAATATGTTTGAATTGAATATAGATGATAATATTATGTTAAGATTCAACATAACTATGCTTTACATGTTTAACATCAAAAATTTAGTATATAGACATTATTGACAACATGCTTCAAATTTTATGCAACTCACTATTTTATCAATGTCATTGAGAAGACAAACGTGTCATTCATTTATTATAACAAAATCATGAGTACACATATGCATCTCATAAATGTAATAAGATTAGATATTGTTTTGGCTATGAAAAATTTGAGTGGATACATGTTAAAGTAAAAAAGGATGTATTTTAAAGCACTGAACTGGATTTTTATTTTGAAAAATATTCAAAATTATGAAATTTTATATGATGATTTATAAAACAATTTCAAATCCTTGCATAATATGTCAATGATAGCTATGGACAAGATTTGTACAAGAAAATCTCTACAACTAAGTATGTGTTTATACTTAATGGTGAATTTATCGGTTGAAAATTCACTTTGCATAAATGCATAGCTCATTCCACAACAAAATTATATATTTAGCAACAACAAAAGCAAGAAAAGAAAACTATTAGGTTGAAAAGACTTATCGTTGAGATGAGATTAAAACAATAGGCCGTCAATACTCATTGTTAGACTGCCAAAATATGCATTGTGATTGAATCCTTTGAGAATCCAAGGTCAAGAATTCTACTTAACACACGCAAAATGGTTTTGCCTAAAAAACAAACCATGTGCGTTACATCTTGCTACAAATTAAATTATGACATCAAATGATATATAGCAGAATGAAAGACATCAAGTCTCATTTTATCGAATGAAGTTTGTGATGAAATGTAAGAATTAATCAAGTTTGATTGTGAATTAAATCTCGTTAACGTTGTAATAATAGTTATTCTTTTAAAAAGTTTTAAATTACATTGCGTTACTTTCAGGTTGTGCATCAATACAGCTGATGTGTGAATTAATGTTATTATTTTAGAAATTTAAAAAAATATTGTATTACTTTGCACAATGTAGATTTTACTTGCAAATTTTTTAACTTTATATATTTTTACATTATTATGTTTTGATGTCGGCTTAGATATAATTAGTTATAGTTTAAAGATAGTACTATGTTACAAATCTTTAAAGAAATTTTTGTAGATTAATTATAAAGGTTGTGAAAGGTACTATCTTCACGATGTGATAAGGGAGCAGATTGTTAGTAGTCAATAAAAAAATCTATTAATTTAGGTTAATCTAATACTAGTTAACATTTAGGTCAAGCTGTCACTATACTAGAGCTAACAAAAGATTCCTATGATACTTTCGAATTTTCATTGGTAAAAATTTCTTGTGTTGTAGTGTACATAGTCTTCAATGGTGAACCACATACTTCAATGTCGGTATGTGTTTTTTTATTTTTTTTTATTATGATTCAATCTAAAAAACAATAGACACAACTATCAAAAAATGAAGATTAGCCCATTGAAGTTATTATATCTACATGTGAAATGATTAAAATTACACTATTGTGAGAATGTACACACAAAGCTCATATGCATGTGTTAAGTTGATGTAAATCAAAATATGTACTGGAATTAATTATCATAATTAAAGAGTAATTAGTTAATGTAATGTGTAAACGTTGTGTTTAACATTGAAAAGTATCTAACCATGTCACTATGGAAAGCATCACATGCCGCACAATAATTTCATTCTACAATGCTTTATTCATTTCCGTTCATCGTTTAATAGCGTAATGATGATAATCTGTTAAAAGAAAATCGATGATGATCATAATCATATGTATGTTTGTCTTTATTTAGCTGAATTGATGCTCATGCATAAATGGAAAAAATGTATAATATAAGAAAATTTTAAATGATACTAGAGAATGACGAAGAGAAGAAAAAAAGTCAAAGATAAAAGGTAAGACTATTGTCACAATTATTCAATGAAACGATAAAAATTAATATATTTAGATCCCAAATGTAATAAATGAGTATCTCATAGTTGAAAAAAATTCAGTGTCTGTGTAGATTATTCAAGTGCTCAATCTGTAAGTTTGGACAAATTAACGATAACCACGCCATGCATCTGGTTTCCACGTGCCACGACACAATAAATGACATCAAAGCACAGAGTTTCAGGTCTACGTCCAGGGTATAATATTACTCATTAGCATTCTAAATTCGTCTAAACCTTGAATCTTAAGAGGGATATTTGTCTGTCTTATGTTATCCACTTGGCCCCGCTCAATTCTTGATTATGTACTGGCAAAAAGCAGCAATTCTATACTACCGGTACGCGAGTAGAAAGACATGGAGTACGGAACAGGGTTGATTTGTCGCTTGGTGCATAGATGTCAAAGTAATGGACAGTACTGCGAGCTTACTTCAAACCAGAGATCGTCACGTCACTCCCAGAACCGAGACTCCCGGGTGTAATTTGCTGACTGGGTGGCGAGTCTGGCGATGCTGAAGGCGCCAATTCTGATTGGGGATACCATTTCTTGCGCTCAAAGACACCTCTGCCACCTCCCCCGCCACCGCTATCTCCAGCAAATCCCAGAGCCGACGCGCAAAATACGAAGTGTGATTGGAGACCGAGCTGAGTGTCAATTGTGGGTATGGCAAATTCAATGTGTCTAGTTTTGACGTAAGGGAGGAGACAGGGCATCAGAATCTGGAAGTGTCGTGGGACATTCGACGAAAAAGGAGGGAAGGAAGAAAGAAAGCGTAACGTTGTTGAGCAAATCTATTAACGGGTCGGATCGGATCATCTGAAAGCGTGTTGTGTCCTTTTGGTTTAAATCCAGGGGCCGTTTGGTACAAACTAGCGGGAGAGAGTAGTAGAGAAGCCTCGCTTTGCTGATTGCTTATCAAACGGAGGATTTGGTTTGAGGATTGTGTCGAGAAGGTGTTGTTTGCGGGGATTTTTCTCCTGCGGCGTGGGTTGCTAGCCCAGCAGCGACAAAGGTAGGTTTGTTGCTGCGTGCTAGCAGCTACTGCCGAGGGGGCTTGCATTGTCGCGCGAGCGGAAGTTCGAATCGGTACTCAGGGGCGAGGAGGAATGGGCGTTTTGTCGAACAGAGTTCTGAAGGAGGACCTCTTGCCTGGAGACCATATCTACTCCTGGCGATCGGCCTATACTTATGCGCATCATGGTATGTGGAGTGCGATTTGTTGTAGTTTATGTGTTGGAACTGAAGGAAGGGGTTGTTGAGGAAGACTTGTTGAAGACTAACGAGGATTGTGTCTCTCAGTGCACGGTAGTGCAAAGGTGTTCACTGCTTCTGAATTGTGCTTTCGAGGAGAATTTTCCGCTGTGTGGACTGGTGTGCCAGACATCAATGGTCGGATCATCTTTTGATTATTGTCTCTAGAGACGGATAGTTGCTGGTGATCGTCGATGGACATCAACTGTCTTCCTTATTATTGCCTTTCGTCAGACTTCGTGATATCCTCTTTAGGGTTTTGTTTGAGTCGTGGCTTTCTCCAAATAGTCTTACCACGAGTACAGAGATTGTGAAGGACTGATGGACAACTACTATCGGAAGTCTGCACGGCTTTTGTAGCCTGCGTAGTGGAGGGATCTTGGAAAGCGCGCCCACTTAAAGCATGTTGATCTTATGGATTGCGCAGATCGGTGACAGAGCGCGTTGTAGTTTCTTTGTTTTTTATTAACACCAACGCTTTCGGGACAACTTGGAGATGCCTTGTGTATTCTTGTGCTGTTTCTCGGCCTGCTTCTTTCTTCCTTGTGAGAAGGGAGTGTATTTGATACTGATGAACAGCATCGCGTCTATGTTGCACAGGAATCTACTGCGGAGGGAATAAAGTCGTACATTTTACGAGGGGACGGAATGAGGAGTTAGGAACTGGAAATCAGTATCTCGATGTTTTCCTTGCAAGCTCAAGGCCTGACTCAGCTACACACAGTTGCACGGAATGCGGTATGCACGGAGAGAGCAATGGTGTTGTTGAGTCCTGTCTGACTTGTTTCTTGGCCGGTTGTCCTTTGTATCGGTTTGAGTATGGGGAGAAAACAATAACTTTCTTGGCGAAAGCGCGGGGAGGAACTTGCACGCTGGCTGAGACTGACCCAGCCGAAGTTGTCCTTCACCGTGCGGAGTACTTACTAAACAATGGCTTCGGATGTTATCATATCTTTCATAACAACTGTGAGGATTTTGCCATCTATTGCAAGACGGGCCTTCTGGTAGTCGAAAAGAATCTCATTGGGCGTAGTGGTCAAGCTGCGTCGGTATTTGGTGCTCCTTTCGCTGCGGTGATTTCGTCCCCTTTGAGGTTCATGATGGCAAACCCCTGGGGCGCAGCTGCGGTATCAGCAGGAGTGTACTTCTTTTGTAGATATGCAACTGATATCGGTATTAGGAAAGATGTAGCGAAAGTTGCTGTGGAAGATTTGGCGGTTAATCTGGGTTGGTCTCAGGTGGCTGCTTTGGGAGCTCTGGACGCAGCTCGTACTGGAAGTGTCTCTGTCCAAGGTTTACCAGGCCCATGCTTGCTAGCAATTGAAGCTGCAGTACCCACGCATGCACAGGTGGCAGACGTCGCTGATTCTAAGGAGTTACTCGAAGTCGACCATTGCAAAAACTCTTGAGACGGTCCCAGTGATTACAGTAAACGCCACCTTTTCTCTTCGAAGTAGTAAAGAGCTGTTTTGGGCACTCGTAGCACTTCCAATATAGCTGACCGTTTGCAGATTTTGAGGAAGCGTTGGGAAGAAATTCGGAGCTAAAATGTAGTGCTATGACGAATATTTAAAGCCCAATATTTTTATTTGCAAATTTTTTTTACACTTCACATTTTTGCGCTTTACGTTTAGCTGATTTTTTAGACTCACGTAATTCTAGCAGCAACTTTGTCGACGAGTGAGGGAATGTGCTTTAGCTTTTGTACATATACATATATATATTGGGGTATGGATATGCCGTCCACATCTTAATTTAGAATTACACATTTACCAGCATATTCCTTCTACATTGTAAAGCCCGCTTTTTAACGGGCTAAGATTATAGTCGCAACTCAATTTTGTAGGGATGTATTTTTCTCACATGTTCGTTCATTCCGTAATGGTGAACCGTCGTTCATTATTCCATGTTCTGTTTTACTTTGCCCGTGCACCTGCATATCATCGTGACGTTGTAAGTAATGTCATTACCTGAGCCTTTATTTCATTTTCCTCAACTGCGTGATGCCTACCTTTACCGCATGACGACATTTCGATTACGCCGTATGTGTTTGAATACATGTCTCTGCCTGTCACAACTACTGGAAGTGTGAAAAAGAATCGACGAACTGGTTCCATTGATGAGTGAGTATTCATTGTATATGTCTGTTCATTGAATGCACCAAGGCTCCAGAATTTTGAATCTCATAAAGATGGAAGATAGTGTGCTGTTGTCGGATTGGAAAGTGGAACTAAGTGTATGGAACTCAACGAGTTGTGGTTTACAGTGTCTAATAGCAAAGCTGAAGCGCAGACTAGGGAAGTCATTATGAAGAGTATAAAGAGCAAGAGATTGGTGAAAGGTGTTTTACGATTTGTGAGGTGGGAAGATAAAAAAAATCCTAGATTTGCTGGGGCGATATGTAGAGGAAAGTTTGGTGTTGGGAGACAGTACAGTAGTTCATGCGCAGCATATCTAAGTTCTGTAGATATTTTTACAAGTCTTATCCATGTCATAGTTGAATTCACTTTGCCTCCCCTGCGGGTTATGTTTTGCTGGATGTACTGGCTAGGCCACATACAATCTGTTCGAGAATATGCGAATTCCCGTTGAATGTGATATATGGAATTGACACTCAAATGATAAATAATAGAAAGAGTCTATCATCTATAGATTTAGTAAGGGTTAGATACCAAGACCAAAGGATCAGAAACGGTGCAAGGGCGCAGAATTTAAAATATAATTGTGTCGTGAAATCCAATATCACCAAAATGCTACTGTGTTTCAAAATTTGCACATTAAGGAGGAAGAAAAGTTCTACATTTTATGCAATTGTTGTCAATGTATCTTAGATTTTCTTATGTTTTCTGACCACCAATCTCTTCTATTTTCACGAGAGTTGGAAATTTTCCAATGAAGATGCAAGAGATGTGTAAACTCAGTTGTTTAATATAATAATGTGTTTTTTTCCACTTACTAAGATGAAATTAGTTTTATTTCTATTGGAATGTAATATAAAATTATTTTATTATAATTAAAAAACAAAATCGAAAATATTTAATGAAATTATTATTCAAGTACATATAATTAAAATCTTGAACAGATTAGAGTACAATATCATATGTATATATACATAAAAATATGTTTGACATTTTAGTATTATATATAAATATTACTTTTTTGGATTAACACTTTGATTCCAGTTGGGTATAAATTGGAGTCAAAGTTTCATACACATGCAATGATAATTGAATAAATTGCATTGTTCACATGCAAGTAATTGTTTAATAACCAATATCAAAGTCTTGTATTGCATATTGATGTTTGCCATCATATAATGTTCACAAAATTTTAAATCAACATTATCTATGACAATTAACAAGTTACTCTTGCAAACGAGAGTGAAGTACATATTATTTATGTGTTATAATCTAGTTGATTTTATCATAGATGGTATTGCTCTTTATCTTATATGTTTTATTATGATTCTGTCATCATAACATAATTTTATAATTTAATTCTATATCAAACATTTGTTTAAGAGTTCAACTCAAAACTATTTGTATTTTAATATTAACAAAGAAATAATTTTTTTATCATATCATGTATGAATCTAACTTCAAACATTTAGTTTAGATCTTATAAAATATTTAAATTTTAACTAATCAAATATTTTCAATATTACAAGATTGATTATTCTCATAAAATGAATTATTTGATATTAAAATTATATAAAGAAATATTTTTTACATAATAAATACAATAAGAACAAACATCATGTACAAGTCATACATCATTAACATTCCTTGATGAGTTGCAAAATATATAATTTTAGTCTAAAGATCAAACTAAAAAGTTTGAAATTTAGTCAACGTCGTGTCTATTGACATATCATTCTAAGCTATGATTGGATCAAACCAAGTACACCAAGCAAATGCTTGCAAAACTCAACATGAAAAACACAAAGTTTGAGAAATGAGCGTTATGTTGGCAACTCATTTCCAATGTTTTAATGCTCAATGTCCTACTATTGATGAGGATAAATGAGATATATCTAACATTCCTTATGATAAAATAGTAGGAAATATCATGTTTTTTGATGATTTCACTAGATCAGGTAGCAATCTAACTATAAGAAAAGTAAGTAGATTCAAGTCCAGTATAAGGTTCATTAGGAGAGAGTTAAATGAATTCTTAAATATCTAAAAGTTACAAAGTATGTTGGTTTATTGTTTGATGTTAGTTTAGATAATACCATATTTTTGATAAGAAATGTAGATGTTAATTTTGGACATTATTTTAAAACAAAAAAATTCTACAACATAACATGTTTTCACATGCGGAGTTGGATGCATTTGTTGGAGATCTACAGTGAAAAAATGCATTTTTAAGTCAATAACAAAAGCATAGTATGTAGAAGGAGCATTGTCATGTAGTTTTTGGTGTTTTTCTAACAATAGCGTCGAGCATAGAGTTTCAGGTCGGAGTGTATAGGGTCGAGCATAGAGTTTCAGGTCGGAGTGTATAGGTTGGAGACGGCTCGAAAAACGTCAATTCTTCAAGTCAAGCCTAACGCGTTGGGAGTAGTGCCCGGGAGCATCGACCTGCAATCTCCGAGTGTGGAGTGGGTTTGGCTTGACTATGTTTGTGACGGTGACGGTTTTGCCAGTAGGGTAAACGACCGACGAGAATTTCAGCGGGGAATCTCCCGTTTATTTCACTCGAAGAACTCATTGCATACACACCAGATGTGTCGTTCGATTCTTGTTTGAGGTTGGTTGACCGGATGTCAATTTGCAAATTATTGAGAAGGGTTTCACCGAGTTACGACTCATGGATTGAATTGGAAACGAAAGATTGCGTCGTGCAGAAGGCTACCTGTGGGAGGCCTGGGGCCTCGACGACGGACCAGATTTGACAAGGAGAAGTTTGGAAACAGGTTGTTTGATTTATCATCAATATTGAGTTGACAATTTGGAGTTAGTGTATTCCGCGAATTAAGAAGAGCCAGAAGGAGTGTAAGACGTCAAGACGTTTCTACACAGTACCGAGGGAGATTTAGTGCTCTGATTTAACAATCTTTGGATCTTGCAAACCAAGCCATGTTGATGCAAATCCTTAGTACTTTTCGTGCGGACATGGTGTAGTGCAACCTCTGCCTTTGGTTTGATTTGGGACGTGTAGAATTGGAAAGTTCCTTCGTCAAAATTTAACAAATCTGTTGGCAGAACTGGAATCGGTTCATCGTACAGAAAGCTAGGTTTTAGATTTGCTCGGGAACGTGAAAGTTGTAATGGAATGAGGTACAGTCACGTGGGACTACAAGAACTAGTTGATTCAGAACTGCGAATAACACTTGTAGAAGAATGACCTCACGGATTCGTTCATGTCCAGCACATGGAGTTGTAAGAAACACATTTTTTTTCTCATACTTCTTTCCGAATCCTCTCCAGGTTACTGCATGCGCAGTTAGGAAGTTCAGTCAGCTCACAAGCAGGTAGTGCCGTAATCTAAAAGTAGGTAGTGACGAAATCTGAGAGCAGTGACACCGCAATTCTCAGATTTAACCAGATACTTAGATTAGTGCAAAATTTTCCAGCGGGGGTTTTGTGCAGTAGTTTCTCTTCCGAGATTCTTTTGGAGGGAATTCAGAAATTACTTCGTTGCGCACAGCTGTGAAGGCTGGACAAGACCGAATTGTTGTGCATGGAGGTTTGAACTGTTAGGATAACAGTCGTATGATGACGAATTGCTATCGGCTTTTGAAGAAGCTGCTGGACTTCACAAGTTACAGGATTTGAGATCCCATTCTTCTATCTCCTACCAATGAGCTGTTAGTTCCCATAGGATCGTCTGATCCTTTGCTTCCAGGTCTGCGGACCGATGTAAATTTCACGACGTACTCCGTAGTATTGAGTCATCGTTTGTAACGAGAAGCTGGAACATCAATCAAAGGCAGCTGTCAATTTTAACTAGAATTCAGTTTGAAAAGAAGTGAAATCAGGATAGCAAATTAGTTTGAAGTGTGAAGGAGGAGTGTATTCTCCTCGTTGTCAGGAGATCACATGTAAGTGGAAATCTGAACAATGGAGCAAGTCTATCTATTAAACATCCGACACATCCAGAAGTAAAGCCTCATCGGGTGTGGATCTGAACGTGAATGTTCATGCTGATGCGAGTTTCGAGGATTCTGGAGGCTGCAATACACAGCCATATGCATATGGGCAGGGGGATGACAGATTACTTCGGAGATGGAGGAAGAGTCAATGTTTCAGGTGGCTACAATAGCAATGGGCTCACCCCAGGTGCAACTCTTGGTGGTATTCCCAAGAGAGAGTAACAATCTTTTGTTTCTTATCCCGCATAGTTCTATCTCACAGTCACTTGTCATCCAAGACGCGGGTCTGTGGTCGTAAGACTCTAAGCTAGCACCTCTATGGGTTGAATGTGGTCTTCACTGGCAGTACAAGGAGAGGATCTGCCTAATGTAGTTTTTCTCGTTCTTTCTTTTCATTCCATGTTCATTTTCACGTCCAGGGTGGACGTGAGATCTTCGGCCGAGAGGCTTTGACATTACACTATTTGGATCTATTTAAGAGCCAAAAATATAATGTAGGAACTCGTATGTGATACAGTTTTTTGAAGGTTAGAACAAGCGTGATAGCTACTGTTCATTGGTGTTTTTGTAACCTGCCATTTTACGTCAGTATGATCACTCGAACTATTCAAACCTGCAGTAATTAAAAAGGCCTACAGTAATTAATATTTTGGGTGGTGTAAGTGTTTGTAGATTGTTGCCTTTTGAGAGGTTTAGACTACCACCATGTGTATTAAGGTTTGAATTCTTTGAGCCGTTGATAGAATAGTTAACAAAACTAGCTCTATCTCTCATAGAATCAGTATTCCAGGCATGAAAATTCTTATGTCTTAGTTCTACAAGATAGCAAGAGGTCTCTTCGTGATATCACGTTGTGCAAAGATCTGTAAGGATTTGCTTCAAAACTGTATTCTTATACAGTCTTTTGGATCAAGACAGTAGAAGTAAAGCATCTCTTCGCAATACTTTCTGAAGATTAGACTTATTAGTAGCTTGAAGTGCACTGAATGTGAGTGCAGATAACAAACTATCATGGACGAATGTAGTTAATGAAGGGTTGAATGGGGATGAAGTTTCATAAACATCTGTTTAGAATGTTGTTGGGAGCTTGTAGATTACCTCTGAAGCTCTCGTAGCTAGCAACAAGTTATAGCAAAGTTCTCATATATTCTCCTCAGTTTAGTATTCACGTTGTACTGTCAGTTCATAACTCAGGTACATAGGATGGATATTCAACTACAATTCTAGCAGATTACAGTTACTGAGATTATAGGGGTAGAAAGTTTAATTAGCAAGAGGAGTATGGTGACTCTTTGCAAACAAAATTTGTAGGGAGGCTTGTAAAATTGTGAGACATCATTATCTTTGATGAAGTCAATGTGAGTTGACAAGAGAAAAAAAAAAGAAAAAAAAAAGAAAAAAGAAAAAAAAAGAGTTTAGGGGTTCAGAGTTATAAGAACCTCATCTGAAGAGGCTTGAAATTTGCATTTGGTCTCACTTACTATAGTCTTCAATTTAAGGTGGAGTGTGACAGTCCAGCGTGAAGATTCTCCACGCGACTTAGTGGACGTGATGTCATTGTAGGCGCTGGAGGCGGAAGTTGATAGCAGGCGATGGAGATCGAATCGGGATTGCGAAGCAATGCGATGTCTCGTGTGTGTTGTCTTGTTTTGTGTTGTGTTTCCTTTAGACTGGAGAGTAGTTGCTAGCTGTTTGCTTGTGTTTGGATCCTCTCCAGTCTTGTTTCTTGGTGCGCGCCCGTGTAGGGGTGACACTGATTTCAGAAGTAGTTTTACTCCTGTGTGCTGTCGATAGGGGGCTGGACTTGATAACCGGCTGACCTATCTATGTTTTTTTCACGGTGAGACTGGAGTGATGACCAGTAGACCGTGAAAGTCTTCTTGATGTGATGACAGGTTAGGTTGCCCATACCTCTTAGTTAGTAGGGCTAGAGTAGCTCAGCGCGGCACGACGTTAGGTGCACATAGGGTTATTGGGTGGAGATCTGGCAGTGGTGCCAGTTGAAGTTTCGTCATCACGGAGCAGTCTAATGATCATGTTGAGGACCACGGTGGATTTACGCGGAGTGGGTTGAGGTATCGGCTACCTTCACCTATCTCGCCAGTTGTTGCCGAGGAGTACCAGAATGTTGCAGACACAAAGTCTTTGGTGGTGATATCGTCCAGTGTTCCAACCCCATTGATTTGGGACATGGACCGGATGTATGGGGCCGTGAAGGGCCCTCGACGTTACTCTAGTGCAGTGGGCACCATCGAGCTCGATGATTTTAATCAAGAGTTTGACACGTGGTGTGATATGCAGTTTCTGTGTAACCCCACGTTGTTTACACCCTTCTTTGTGAGGAAGGGATTATTCAAGCATTTGGAGGGGCCTCCCATGGACGATTATCATGAGTTTGGGAGAGATTATGCTGCGGAGATTGATGCATGGAGGCGCCATTGATCTCCAAACTACTTATCCATACCCAGGGTGATGTGGGTACCCGTGGAGGTGCGAGTAGTAGCATCAGCGAGGGTACCAGTGGAGCAGTTGGCGCAACTGGTACCAGTACCAGGAGCGGTACTATTTGCATTGCTGGTGGCAGCACGAGGGGAGATGCTAGTGGTGTACCTTCGTTTAGCCCCATTCCTGAGTTCTTCCAGAGGTTGAGGAAGAATTATCAGGGGGTGAAAACGGAAAAGTTGAGGAGCCTCCAAGAGTTTGAGCGGAAGACTGATGAGAGTCTTTGTGAGGCATACACTTGTATGCGACGACTAATTTTGGTTACTCACGGTGTGACTGAGGCACAGGCTGTCCAGTACTGGTATTGGTATCTAGACAGAGAGTTGCGGAGGAGAGTGTGTGATGCTACTCTCATGAGCGACTCATCACCCATATTAGCCCATGTGTTTGCTCTTTCAGAGAAGATTGAGCTTAACATGGTGGAGAGGGTGATGACGTCTACATTTGCGAGGGACACGACTACTACCTCGCGTATCTCACACAATACAACACAGTCTCGTCCCATGGGTGGTGGTAGTGGGAGTCGTGGAGGTCATACACGACATCCTTCAGGTCACAGAGAGCCTAGTGCGTGACCACCACTGCCTTCATTTCTGGCCAGCCACAAGGACCGTCATGTTGGACATGCGGAGGTGGTCATATGAGGAAGGATTGTCCCCAGGAGAGAGAGGGACAAACTTCAGAGGCTAGGCCATAGCCGGCACAGGTGACATGTGATCATTGTCATCGACCGGGTCACCCTCGAGAACGTTGTTTTGACCTTCATCATGAGTTGAGATCTGGAGGTAGAGGTCGTGGCAGTGATGCTCCACGAGGTCGAGGTGGCAGAGGCGGTAGAGGTACTGTAAGACTGGGTGTTGCACATATGTACTAAGTCTTAGAAGTGGTCAAGTGATTAAGGATGAGTAGCCAAGGGATAGCTAAGTCTAGCCAGTTATGACTAAACTAGTTAGTTATAACTAAGTTTAGATACAATGTCTATAGTTGGCGGAATGATTAGCGGAGTTCTAGAAGAATGGAGTGAGCGGTTCTATTTTGTCTTTTACAAGGGGTGAGCACTTCTATTTTTTCTTATACAAAAGTTCTAGATTCCAAGGGATTAGATATTTGACTAAAAGCTTGGATTTAATTGGTTAGACTAAAATGTATGAAAGATGATTGGCTAGACTAAGTCTAGTGTTGACTTAGTGGCTAAGAAGCTTGTAGAAGTTTAAAAGCTTCCAATGGCATGTCGCCACCTCAACCTTGGATTCCGGAAACTTCTAGAAGGTTTAGCTAGGCCAATGGCATGTTGCCACATAGAGAGGGTTAATCAAACTTGCCTAGGTAAAAGTAAGTTAGGAGAAATGACCACATGTTACTATGGTAACTTCTCAAGTAGTATAAATAGAGAGGTAGAGTAGCATCTCTCAAGCAAGTTTGGAGAGTCAAGTGTGAGGACTTGTTTCAGGAATGAAGGAGTGAAGTTTTTTTTATCTTGGAGTATCGACGTGTGTTCGCGTTTATGTGAAGAGAGTGAGGTGAGTAGAGTTTGTGTGTGAGTTGGAGTGATACATGGAGAGTTTTTGATAGAAGGTGTTTGGGACATGAGTGTGAGGATGAATCCTAGTCTTCTAGAACCATGATGCGCTACCGCAAAACCATCAGAGGTAACCCTCAGTGAGAGTCAGCCCGGAGGTTGCAGTACCGGTGCCGTTGAGCGTACCGCAGCAAGTGCTACTTCAGCCACAGAGAGCGCTATGGCTGTCCGGATTGAGCAATTGGAGCAGAGACTTGCTGCTATGGCTATTTTGGGGGCGAGCACTTCCACATCTTACGAGGGAGAGGATTTCTCCTATTTGGCCAGTGCGGCACAGGTTGAGGCATCAGTTGCAGTGACCAGAGGTGGTGCTTGCGCTTCAGAGCCACGTGGTGCGACTGTGGAGTTGGATGACTAACGTCCACCCTCACCCCTCAAAGGGGTGAGGGTGGACGTCGGTCTAGAATTCCCCAGTTCTTTTTATTGTCGGAGGTGGCTAGCAGTTCATCTATGAGACCTGCACCGCCTAGTGACACTGGAGTGAGAACTGAGGTTCTTACATCATCTGTTGTGGACGCATACGTGCTATCTAGTGTAGTGATGCGGATGGCCACTTCAGTCTTGCGATCTCCATTGTTTTCAGCCATGGAGTTGATGGACTCTATTATTGATTTGGCTCGAGTATTTCGGGTAGCAGCCACGTCGTGTGAGCGTGGGAGAGTCACTGCTACGAGTGCCGAGATACATGAGGATACGGTTGAGAACCCATCCTCAACGTCTACATTGTTCGAGGAGACGATTTGGTAGGCGGCAGCGGCAAGGATGAAGTACTTACCAGCTCGACCAGCCATTGATCGTGAAAGTATTGTCCTTGGTGTGTGTATGGTGGACAACCGAGGTGGCTTATTTCGCTTAGTAAGCTCTATCGGACAGGTCTATGTCCAGCCAGAGTTTTGCTGGATTCTGGTGCACAGCCCTTGATGTTGGACAAGGCTGCATGCATTAGTTTGGGTATTTGGAGGTCAGAGTTAGAACCTTGCCCATTCCAGATCCAGACTTCACTTGGTGGTGCCAGTGATAGGTCTTATTTTATGACAAGGGAGAGCATATCGGTGCAGTTGAGGCTTGATCATGCTCATGATAGCTCGCAGTTTGGAGTTCGTGCGGTGATTACATCAACAGAGTCATATGATGTGCTTGTTGGTGGAGCTGTGTTATATCCGATGGGTTTTTGGATGAACTATTGGACGGAGACAGCTGCCTGTTGTCCTGGTTGGAAGTCTGGTGATGGACGTCTGAGCGAGATGCCAATGAGATTTATTTGTCGGGATCGACCTCTTGGATCTTCATCTGCGGTCTTAGCATCTGTTGCGGGTTTCAGTTGAGTGCTTACCTGGCCTGATGACTTGTTAGAGGAGAACATGTCGGCTGACGATACCTCAGTCTACGAGGATGTGAAGGAAGTTGTGAGTTTCGCAGCGGTGGTGCCTTCACCCTTAGATGTTCCACTTTAAAGTTCTTGTCAGGCATTACAGTTGGAGGCTGCTAGGTTGGTGAAGAAGGCTTGGAGTGAAGCCTCTTTACCAGCAGAGGCAGAGAGAGCTTCAGGTGATCGCCTAGTATGTGGTTCTAGCACGCTATCACCATTGGTTACTACACATATTGCATGGAAATATTCCCAGAGGGCGTTTGTTTGCTGGATCTTTTTGGTGGCATCAGCACATTTTTGGCTGTAGTGTTGCAGTAAGGTATTCTCGTACGGAGATACTTGTATGTGGAGAAGGACGAGACTGCACGTCGAGTCTCTTCACGACATGTTGCACAATCGATGCAGCGTTTTCCTTCGTTATTGCCGCGATCAGCGGTTCGAGTATACCAGAAGGCGTTGCCTTCAGACATTTCGTTGCTGGGGGCGCCGGACCTTGACCGCGTTGGTCATATGGATATGGTGATTGCGGGCTGGCCATGTAAGGGACACACACGCGCTGGACATGGGACAAGGTTGCATGAACCTAGATCTCGGATGTTTTGGGAGGTGATGCGAGTGTTACGTCATCTTCAGGTGCACAAGACACGTTCTCCAACATACATTCTGGAGAACGTACCATTGTTGGGTGACACTCGGGTTCAGTTGATGGCGAGTGTCCATCAGGTCCGAGCATGGATTGGATCAGCAGTACTGTTGGATGGTGCGCGGGTTGGATCACGTGCTCATCGTGCACGTTTATGGTGGACAAACCTTTTGCCACGTTAGATATTGCGTCATACCTATGATTCAGTGCAGCATGATCCTACACTCACCGTTGACAGTATCTTGGATGTTTTCCGACACTCTTAGGTGGTGAGGGTAGCTGATAGGTCAACTATGGCGTTGGTGAACCGCGTAGGTCAGCCTCGGATGACTTTACCTACGTTGGTTAGTTATCCAACATCACATGCATATCGTGATGGTGGACCTGGACTACTGTGGGATAGTACTGTACATCAGTTGGTGGAGCCCAACGTTGATGAGAAAGAGCGTGCGATGGGATTTATGACTAATGTGACCGCAGCTGCTTCAGTTTCAGAGGCTTCGCTTCGTCAGGTTTTGGGTCAAGCTATGGACATGAACTGCTTGACGTGGATTGTGAGCTTGGGTTTGGTGGAGCAACGCCGTTTGCGCGTTGATTTGGTGGTTAGTACATCACTTGTTAACTCATTGCCTACCGGTACGGTAGTGGCAATGGCCGGGGGCGACAGGCGAGATATTTGTCATCCTTGGACTTCATGGGACGTGACGAGAGGACTTGCTAGAGTTGTAGCCCATGCAGATGGAGAGTATTCTCATGTGGAGGTGTCTACGAAGGAAGGTATGGAGAACCCTTCTTTGCAAGATGTAGTGTAGCAACCATTGATAGTGTCGCCTCCCTCTAGTGTGTGTATGGAGGAGGAATGGGAGCCATTGATTGGTTCCCATATCACAGGAGGAGAGAGGCGACGATTGACACAATTCCTACGAGACTGTAGGAGTTGTTTTGCTTTCAGTATGAAAGAGTTGGGTGCGTTGATTGGACCCGGTATACGGATAGAATTGGCTAGTGATACGCCAATCTTCCGTCGTCCTTATCGATACAATGAGATGGAGAGGAATTGATTCAAAGTAGGACGTTGGACCTACTGGACGTTGGACTAGTGGAGTTATTGCATGGTGAGTATGCATTAGCCACTGTCATGCCGGTGAAGAAGGATGTACATGGCAACTACACGGATAGGCGCATGTGTGGAGACTACCGTCCTATCAATCGACAGACGAAGTCCGATAAGCATGTCATGCCTAACACCCGAGGAGATCTTCGATGTGATGGGACATGCGGGGATTTTTAGTACTTTGGATCTCCGATCAGAATACCATCAGTTGCCAATTCGGGAGGAGGACAAGACCAAGAGAGCGTTTTGGGGTGTCAACTCCCACGGCAAGGATTGTTTGTATCAGTGGCGATTCTTACCCTTTGGGTTGAAGAATGCACATGCCGAGTTTCAGAGGGTTATGGACAAAATTCTGGCGGGGTTGGATTTTGTGAGATGTTACATTGATGATATCTTGGTGTTTAGTGACATTGTGGAGCAACACCAGATACATTTGCAGATTGTGTTTGAGCGGTTGAGGGCTCATGGTTTGAGGTTACATCCTGGGAAGTGTAAGTTCTTCCAGGAGAAGGTTGAGTACTTGGGTCATGTGATATACCCAGGTGGTTTAGAAGTTCAGCAAGCAAAGGTGGAGGCTATTGCACGCACTCCCTCATCCCACGGATGTGAGTAGAGTTCGTGCATTCATGGGTTTGGCGAACTACTACCGGAGGTATGTGAAGGGATTAAGTGCTATAGCCAAGCCTTTGAACCAGTTGCTGAAGTCAGATCAGGAGTGGCAATGGGGAGATGAGCAGAAGAGAGTTTTTGTTGAGCTCAAGGCCAGATTGATGGCCGCTCCCATCTTGAGGAGACCTATCAAAGGTCGTCCATACCAGTTGCACACTGATTGGAGTATGTCGGACTTGGAGCGGTGTTGACGCAGCGTGATGATGAGGGCAAGGAGTTTGTGGTTGCGTACGCTAGTCGTTCGAACAATGCAGCGGAGTCGCGATATAGTTTGTACGAGGGAGAGTGCTTGGCAACGGTGTGGGCTGTGGCACACTTCAGGTGTTACTTGTTTGATACGCAGTTCACCCTTGTTACTAATCATCAGCCGCTCAAGTGGTTGATGGAGTCTGACAAGCTCACATGGAAGCTTGCACGGTGGGCTCTCATCTTACAGGAGTACGACTTTCAGGTAGTGCATAGACCTGGAGTTGCGAACCTCGATGCTGATGGTTTGAGTTGGAACCTATGCACAAGTGTAACACTAGGGTTTAGGGAGAAGCTCACTCGAAGATAGAAACGTAAACTCTGAAGATGAGAGATACCAACAATGTTTCTACTCTCCCTTATATAGCTCTCACCAACAAGTACAAGGAGATAAGATCTAATCTCCACCGCCCATCCCACTCCTAGTGGATGGATGACGTGGCGGATAACCCTAACAAGCACACGGATCGCTGACGTGACGCACTCAACTAACACACTAACTAACACATTCAATCCTTACCTACAAGCACACGGATTGCTGACGTGGCACTGTCAACTAACACATCCACTGTGTACCTACCAAGTGCGCGGATCGCTGACGTAGCAGCTATGACTAGTGCACACTAAAGTATATACATCAATATTTAGAGTAACCTCTACTTTATTTCTAACTAACTAAAGATGGTTACAAACCTCCCTCCTTTTAAGATGCAATGTCCTCGTTGCACATACGTTCAAACTCCTGAACTATCAAAGGTGCATTTGCTAAATTTTTAGCTGATTCCCAAGTTGATTCATACAATGGATAGCCTTTCCATTGAATCATATACTCTACTTTGGGATATTTATGACCTCGAATACGTTTCTTGAGTATCTTTTCTACTTCAAACTCCTCATGATCTGCTATCAAGGTTGGAAGAGGAGGTGGTGCTGGTTGGTTGGTGAATTGTTTTGGTCGTGGTACATGTTTTTGCAATCGTGACACATGAAATACTGGATGTATTTTCATATGTGACGGAAGTTCCAACTTGTATGACACTTCACCAACACGCTTCAAAACCAAAAATGGACCAATGAAACTAGAGTTCAACTTTGGTGTTCCTACAAGAGACAAATTTGTTGTAGATAACCAAACATGATCTCCAACCTCAAAAACCACTTCTCTACGATGAGCATCGGCATGCTGCTTTTGCCAATTTTGAGCTATCACCAACTTTTCCTTGGCCTGATGTAATCCTCGGTGAATATGCTCCACAAATTCGTTAACTGCTGCAACTTTGGTCGAAAACTCCTCTTCTTTGGGAAGTCTCATCAAACTTGAAGGAGTTATAGGATGAGCTCCATACATAAGAAAAAATGGAGACACTTTTGTGGATGCATTAACAGAATTGTTATATGCAAATTCCACAAGTGGCAAAAGGTTGTCCCACTCTTCTTGCTTTTCTAATGTGAATGCTCGTAGCATACCCTCTATGGTTCTATTTGCCCTCTTAGTTTGTCCATCAGTTTGAGAGTGATAGGCCGTTGACATTGTTAGTTTTGTTTTGAAAAAACTAAACAAAGTTTTCCAAAATAAACTAGTGAAGTGAGTACCTCTATCCGTGATTAACACTTTGCTTAAGCCATGATTCACAAAAACTGCATCTAGATACAATTGAGCTAGTTGTGGAGCTGTTACTGTTTTTGTGGTTGGCCTGATGTGAATCATCTTGCTCAATTTGTCCACAAAAACCACCACTGAATCATGTCCTAACGAAATCCTTGGTAACTCACATACAAGATCCATAGTGACATGTTCCCACCGTTGTTCGGGAATAGGAAGAGGCTGTAATAAACCCGTTGGTTTTTGATTACTTGCCTTGTTTTGTTGACAAGCAAAACAACTTCGAACATAAGACTCCAAATCCTCACGTATTTTGGGCCAATAGTACACTCGTTGTATACTCTCCACGGTTTTCTCTACTCCCACATGACTTGCAATGGCTGTATCATGACTTTCTGCCAAAATCATTGTGCGCAAATCGTGATCTTGTGGAATCCATATACGCTGATTGTAAAACGCCAAACCTCGAGATTTCTAAGCCTTTCCAGTTTGTAGTGCCCGAGTGATCTCTTCATCCTCCTTTGTGGCTTGTGACATCTTGCTCCACCAATCCGCCTGAATTTTCACTTCTGCAACATGATTCAAACAAGGTATGCGTGTGACAGCATCTGCAAGTTGCTTCTCTCCCTCCACATACACAATCTTTATGGTTGACGCCACTCGCTTTTTTCCCTCCACGTACACAATCTTCATGGTTGACGCCACTCTAACCATCGAATTTGTCGTTTGGACAGATCCTTCTGAGTTTTCAAATAAACCAAGGGTTTATGATCAGTCTCCACCACAAACTTCTTATCATCCAAGTAATGCTTCCAATGTTTGGTTGCCAACACGATGACTAACTCCTCTCGTTCTGTCGTGTGATAATTTTGTTCCGCCGCCATCAACTTTTGAGAATAGAAAGCAACTGGATGCCATCCATACTCCCATTCTTGTTGAAGTATGCCACCTACTGTTGTACCTTATGCGTTAGTGGCCAACTTGATAGAACGGTTAAGATCATACCACTTGAGAATATGTGCGTGTAACAAAGCATCTTTCAATGCTTGAAAAACCAACTCTTGAGATGTTCCTCATCTCCATTTTTGACCTTTCTCTAACATGGAAGTCAAGGCCTGAGCTAGGCGAGCAAAACCTTTCACAAATCTAAGATAGAATTCAGTGAGCCCTAGAAAACTCTTCAATTGAGTTTGATCCTTAGGTGCTATCCATTTCTGAATGACATCTATCTTCTCACTCATCACTTGGATTCCTGTAGCTGTAACTCTATGAGCCAAGTAATCTAATTCTGACTTGCCAAATTCACATTTTGAAGCTTTGGCATACAATTGATTGTCTCTTAAAACTTGAAGTACCTCTCGTAAATGACTTCTATGATCACTCAAAGTTTTGCTATACACCAATTTATCATCTAGAAAAATAATGACAGATTTATCTAGATAAGGGTGAAAGATATCGTTCATGAATGTAGCTGGTGCATTAGTGAGACCAAAAGGCATCACTAGATACTCAAAGTGTCTATACCTAGTACGAAAAGCTGTCTTGTGAACATTTTCATCTGCAATTCGAATTTGATTGTAGCCGCTTCTCAAATCTAGCTTGGTGAAGTACTTCGCTCCTTGAAGTTGATCAAACAAATCATCCATACAAGGTAATGGATATTTGTTTTTCACCGTTTGCTGATTCAACCCGCGATAATCGATACATCGTCTCATGGATCCATCCTTCTTCTTCACAAAGAGTACTGGAGCTTCATAAGGTGAAACACTTGGTTGAATGAATACCTTGCTCAACATCTCCTCCACTTGAGCTTTGCATTCTTCCAATTCGTTTGGAGCCAAACGATATGGAGCTTTGCAAGTTGGTGTACTTCCAGGTATCACCTCAATCTTGTGATCTACTCGCCTCTTTGGTGGTAATCCTGCAGGTAGATCATATGGAAAAACATCTTTATACTTCATAAAAATGTCGTTCAAGGACTCCGGGATGTAAGGTTTGTCCGTGGACCCAATATCTGTTATAAGTTCAAGGAAACATACATCATTTCTAGAAATGGATGCTGTACCCATCACAAAGAGGGGTAAATTTCTATTCTGAGATCTAATTCTATCTCCATAGATCTTCCATCCACTACTTGTAATCACTTTTCTTCTCCAATCTACCTTCGGATTATATTGCTCCATCCATGGCATTCCAAGTATGACATCATATCGAGCTAAACGAATTACTTTCCATTCAATGCTCTCCTTGTATCTACCTATGGATAATTCTACACTACGTGGTAGTGTTTCTATCACTTCAGTTTGCCCGTTTGGCAATTCAACTTCTTCACTCACGTCCTTCATCAACATCAAACCTAACTTCATAGCAACACTCCTTGATAGAAAATTCTCAATTGCTCAAGGATCAATTAAAACTCTCCTCTTGGGTCCTTCCATGAAACCATCAATGACAATGAGTTGAGCTTGCTTCTTACTCCTTCCATGAGCTCCCAATCATTGCCTTCTTCCAACCTCGCCTTTTCTTCGCTTTGTAGAACCAGTAAGGCCGCAAGGCAAGATTACGGTGATCTTCGTTTCCCGAAACTGCTTCCTCCACCTCTTCATACTCTATCCCCTCCATATTGTTGAACGGTCGTCGCTGCATGGGCTGTCCTCCTTGTTGTGTCGGCCGAACTCGACAAAACTTGGCTATGTGACCCATTCGTCCACATGCATAGCATTGACAATTGTCACGAACTCCAGCTCCTTCTCGAACCATTCCGTTATTTGCATAACCTTCTTGCAAATTTGGAACTCCTGGTCGCCGAATTTCAACTCCAAATCTTGGTGGTGGTCCTCTTGTTGGTGCAAAACCTTCTCTACGTCAAAGGTTTCCCAACTCC
This sequence comes from Marchantia polymorpha subsp. ruderalis, assembly GCA_037833965.1. Lineage (NCBI taxonomy): Eukaryota > Viridiplantae > Streptophyta > Marchantiopsida > Marchantiales > Marchantiaceae > Marchantia > Marchantia polymorpha. The sequence continues at coordinate 7,610,666 of AP031352.1, read as the reverse complement.
ATCGGTGTTGGACCAGATGGATCTCAAAAATTGCTGACTGGTTCACCGTGTGTAACACCAAAAGGACCTGAAATTTGTTGAGCAATTGCAATTGCTTCATTCACAGTAGATGGATTGCTTATCATCACCTCCTTTCGAATTCGATCTTTCAAGCCTCATTTGAACACGTCCAAGGCTTCAGCTCCACTCATATCCATGATAGATACTTGAAGATCACGAAATTCTTCAATATACTCATGAATACCTCTTTTCTGCTTCAGATCCCACAACTTCATTCTTGCCGTTTGAAGAGAATCTACCGCTTGAAAATTTTGCAGAAGTCCTTTCTGCATTCCACTCCATGAAATGGTAGCACCTCGTTCTGAAAGCATTCTCTCCCATATTGTGTACCATGTGAGAGCCTTATCCGTAAGATAAGATATAATGAACATTCCTGCAATATAATCAAAAACATGAAAATGGAATAAATGAATATTCATCCTCATAATCCATCCTTCTAACACTCCCATTGCTCTACTCCCTTTGTAAGCTTCCACCTTACAGGATTTTCCCATTCGAAGCAAAAGATTTGCTTGATCTTCAATCTCTTGAAGATGTCTCCTATTTGACTCTACTGCATCAATAGGAGTTGGTTCTGACTGAACTTGGGAAGCTTGAACTTGAGGTTCAACTTCCATCTCTCCAACTCTCTCTCTCTCTCTACTTTCTCATTCTCCAATGCGAAGATTTTATCTTCCATGGTTTGCTGCTTGGTGTGCCCATTTACTATCGCTTTTCTCAACTCTTTCATCTCCGCCATGATTGCATTGAGAACCTCACCCATATCAATTGATGTCCCCATGCTTTCTCACACTCCCTCTAATACAAAGTGAGTATAATCACTATGTGACCTCTCAACAAAGAAGTCACAAAAGGTGCAGGTGATTCTATCACAGCTCTATAGTACTCCTCTCCATAATTCCTCACAAGCAAATCTCTCCATATCCTCTTCAGTCTATTACTGTTCTAATCTCTACATAAGTGCTGAATCGAACCGGGACAGGTGGTTCGCGATTCAAATCCATGAAACAATCAATATAGAATGTATATAGTACAATCCCAAGTCTCTCCATAAGTAACTATTGGAAGAATCAGTGGCACTCTTGACTCCATCACTATAGTCATATTTTCTGCACCTCAACAAGCCACAAGGTACATCCGAAAATGATGTTTCTCCATGCAACGTAGGTGAATATCGAATAGGTTAGAAATTGGCCAGTGCGGTACTGGATTCCTGTCAATCCCATCCATATCTGCCAAACCACAATTTTCCCCTTCCACCTCTCTCTACATGTAGATGAATGACCTCTGCCAACCTCTATACACTCTCAAGACTACACTCCATCATCACTCACTTGCTATTCCATGAGGGGTAATCCACACTCAAGGAAAGAGCAAGGTTGCTCTGATACCATTGTAACACTAGGCTTTAGGGAGAAGCTCACTCGAAGATAGAAACGTAAACTCTTAAGATAAGAGATACCAACAATGGTTCTACTCTCCCTTATATAGCTCTCACCAACAAGTACAAGGAGATAAGATATAATCTCCACCATCCATCCCACTCCTAATGGATGGATGACGTGGCGGATAACCCTAACAAGCACACGGATCGTTGACGTGGCGCACCCAACTAACACACTAACTAACACACTCAATCCTTACCTACAAGCACACGGATTGCTAACGTGGCACTGTCAACTAACACATCCACTGTGTACCTACCAAGTGCGCGGATCGCTGACGTGGCAGCTATGACTAGTGCACACTAAAGTATATACATCAATATTTAGAGTAACCTCTACTTTAGTTCTAACTAACTAAAGATGGTTACAACAAGCCAGGAGGATGACACTGGAGCTAGATGGCATGGTGAGGTTGACGAGGAGATGGTGCCTGGTTGGCATGCATCTACCTTCATGTGTTGGTTAGGTGGAAACTCCAGCAGAGAGTATCATCTGACATCTTACTCTAGTCAGAGAATAGATGGTCGATCTTCAGATCCTGAGGTTGAGGATGGTGGTGTGGATTAGCGTGATGTTCATGATGATGCATTGGTGTTGGAGTTCCTACGGACCAGCATGGTGCCAGGCATAGTGGGTACCACGTCGCGAGATCATCCAGAGGCGGATGGTTTAGCTGAACGTGTTGTACAAACGGTGAAGAGGGCGTTGCACAAGTATGGCATATAGAAAGGTCATCTTGGGGACTCGGATATTAAGTTACCATGGTTGGCCATGGGATATCGGTTCAATCGGCAGGCATCCTTGGCTTCTTTCTCACCATATTTTCTATTGTACGGCGGAGATCCAGACTTGCCAACATCGATTCGTCGTGAGTGTAGCGAGGTGGTGAACCTTGATGATTCGAATATGTGGATGAGAGTATGTTCTCAGCGTGCAGAGCTCTTTCGAAGAGTTATGCGTGCAACGTTTGAGAATCTTGCGATAGCTCAACATAGAGATACGTTGCGATATGCAACCATTCGGGGAGGAGGTTATCGACCATCGCTTTGTAGATTCCATGTGAGAGACTAGTCTATCTACAGCAGAGTGCACCGACGACATTGGATGTGATGGCGAGACGCACAATCTTGCGAGTGCGGGAGGTGTTACCTTCTGGAGTTCTCCTGTTGGAGGGTCGTGACGGTGTTGTTTGGAAGGATCATGTGCGCAATTGTGCGCCATGCCACCTCCCAAACGTAGATGGCACTATGGACCCAAGCTTAGCAATAGTACGTGCTGGCTTAAGATGCATGCTGTGTGGGTCAGCTGGTCAGGCGGCCCGTATGTTGGTGTGTGATATGTGCTCTAGGGGATGGCACATGTCGTGTCTAACTCCGCCTATCGATGTTGTTCCGGCTGGACGATGGGTTTGTCATCAATGTACTTCAGAGGGGTAGATGATTTGATCTTCACATGTTATGAATTGCAGATAGGCGACTAACGATGGGGCAACATAGCACTTGGCCTACTCGTTCGCGCACCCACGAAAGTGTATAGCATGTAGTTGTAGATAGGGCTACTTGGGAGTTAGAGGGACCTGACCGCCAACTATGGGGGCAAGTTGTGACATTGAGTGTGTACTCTCTCGCGCCTTATATGTGTGTATGTGTGCGTATGTGTATGTGAGTAGCATGTTAGCGATGTAGGATGTATGGCGATACGTATTCGCACGACAGCTGTGATGTAGTTTTTGGTGTTTTTCTAAAAGTAGCGTCGAGCCTAGGGTTTCAGGTCAGAGGGTATAGATCGGAGACGGCTCGAAGAACGTCAGTTCTTCGAGTCAAGCCTAGCGCGTTGGGAGTAGTGCTCGGGAGCATCGACCTGCAATCTCCGAGTGTGGAGTGGGTTTGGCTTGACTATGTTTGTGACGGTGACGGTTTTGCCAGTAGGGTAAACGACCGACGGGAATTCCAATGGGGAATCTCCCGTTTATTTCAGTTGTGACATTTGAGTGTGTACTCTCTCGCGCCTTATATGTGTGTATGTGTGTGTATGTGTATGTGAGTAGCATGTCAGCGATGTATGATGTATGGCGATACGTATTCGCACGACAGCATAAGCTTAGGGATTAGGATGGAGATGATTAAAGTTAAACTCATGACTTCTACTAACTATGATTTGATTAACTGTTGCATATGAGTTATACAACTTCAGATCGCTGTAATTAAGAACTCTACTACATGAAGTACCTAATCCAAACCTGTCTTAAAACTTCTTGCTCATTTGTACGAAAGCACTTTGAAAAAGAAAGAGTTTGTACTTGCGCTGGTTATGGAGATGGAGTAAAGCTTATTGGTTATTTTTTCTACTTGTACATAGCTACTTAGATCATAAAGTTTATATTCACAATTTCATATCAGAGTGATAATTATTGAAAAGTTTGAAAGTATATATTTAATTATACCAAGAGTATTAAAGATTAGCATTTTTTGTTTGATAATTTATGAATGTTATCTCATTATTACATTATGTTGATGTCTATTAAAAAAATTACATCATATATGTCTCTCCAGTTGAAACATGATGCATGATTCTATCATATGTAGCAACAACATTTTCTAATTCAATATGTGCATTATTTTATCAATTAAAATGAAAGAAAAATATTTTAATAATTTAATAAATTTACATCTTATAACATATGAAATGAAAATTAAAAAGATGAAATAAATTTAAAATTGATTTTATACATTTTTGAAATAAAAATGTCAATTGAATTAAGATTGAAAGCAAATTGAACATGTTTGATACCTTGATTAAAAAAAATATTTCTTTGAATAGTTTGAGTAGAATTTGTGCTACTGTGCAGATTTTCCATAAAGATCAAAAGTGAATACACTAGCAATTTTGTTACTTCTGTCCCGCAATTTGGCTAGTATTAAGTTTTATTTGACATTGATATATAAAGTTATTTACGTTATAATATACCATCAATAGGCATGGAGCGAGCAACGTTTGACTCCAAAGTAATCATATTGATGATAAGATTTGTTGATTCATATTTCAAGACATGAATTGACAAAAAGATTAGTAGAAATGATTTCAAATATTGATTTAATTTTACTAGTTTAATTATGGCTAATTAGACTAATAAGCTATTTATATATCAGAATTGCTAGGAAAAACTATTTGTGAAAGAAATAGATGAAATTGTGTTTATGTGGATGTAGCATCGATTAAATGAAGTACGTATGTTTTGTATTAAACCCCATGACATTGATTGTGAATTTGTATGTAAATAACATGAGATACATCAATATTCAATCAAAATAATTAAAATGATAGGTTAAAAAAATTAGAAGACAGTATCTGATAAAAAATTAGAAAAATTGGAAAAAATTGCGTTTCAAATTTTCTAATTGATCTCTAATTGTTTATTGACAATTTTTGTTAAAATTAAGAAAATAATGTATCATTTGAAATATATTTTACAATTTTTTTTCATAAAGTTACTTAAAAAAATGCATCGTTTATATATTTTTTCCCAAATTGATACAGAATTTTAATTATAATCGATCTTTATTTCTATGACGATTTATGTTTGACTTATGATTAAAAATTGTATTTCTGAAAATATGTGCATAAGGAAATGATAAAAGCTAGAATGTTGGTGTATAATTCATGAATCATATTCAACCTCTTAAGTTTGACTAAAATTATTTTGAACTTGACACTATGAGATGAAGATGACGGCGGAAGATATTTTAATACATTAGAGATTAAACGATAGAGGAGTTTGTGTCAACGTGTATGAAACGTCAAGAAGTCAAGCTATGTACTTTGTGTGTCAATTCTTTCTATGCATGCAGTTTTTTTTTCTATTTATCATGTTTTGAACCAACAATAGTTACCATGAGTTATCATTACCAAAATCCATATGGTTATTAATCAACAACTTGTTTTATTCGAATATCAGATAATTTAAATGATAAAAATTCAAATTTTGAATATGTATTTTACTTTATGTAGTTTAATTTATATTCTATACATAACAAGAAGACACTTGATCACATCATTTTCTTACAGTGCCAAATTTCAACCACTTGAATAACCATACGTAAAACTTAATTCAAATATCTTGCACTAAGAACACATCAAATCATCTAATTTGATTTAATCAACTAAATCGAGTTTTAAAACTCTTTTTCAGTTTCAAACGTTCACAAGAATGTTATTTTTCGGTATTATAACATTAAAGGAATACTACAGAGGAATAAAATTGACTTTGTTTTACGAATAATCTAGTTCTTTGCTCTAGCAAATGTTCACAGTACAGTACTTGCACATTAGAACTCTAGGCCATGAATCTATCGCGTAACCAGCTAACTAGATATTTTATTGCATCAATGCATGTTTTTCAAACATATTGTTATGTGTGTATTGATACCAAAACAAATCTAGTTCAACGAAGGAAGCAGAAAATACAGTACAGTATTCTTTGCTTGCCGATATAGAAAAATATCAACGGACGTGGCGAGCTTGAATCCAAGATTCTATAACTTCGAACTTAAATCAGCATACAACATGCCGCTAAAGTACTGCTCAAGAAGTTTCAAAATGCTTATCGAGTCCAAATCGATCTTATACTTCCAAGGCTTCTCCGTTGACTCGTCAGAAAAACATTCTCTAGACTATATCAGTGCTCTCGTTTTTGAGATTTACAGGAATTCACCACATGCAGCCAATCGTGAAGAGCTGCTCGAGAAGTTTCAGAAGTTAGTACTTGACCTTGCTGGAAAAGTCGCGTAGCCACTGACGGAGGAACATTTGGAATTGGCGTGACTCATCGATGTGGCAATTTCGAAAACCACCTGGCAATACCGACCGCATCATACCATGCAGTGTTATGGCAACCCTTCCCCACTGTTGGTGGAAGCTTAAATTGAATTGGCCTTCAAAACTTCAGGGACTCATCCTTGCTAGGGACATGCGCTCTTTGCGGAGTCATTCCAGCGATCGTGCTCCAACTACAAGACGAGGACTTTGTCTCCGAAAAGCTGTCATACATGTTCTCCAACATACTAGGAAAAAACGTCGACTGGCGGAAGTGAGATTCATCTTCAGGGGCAGAGCTTGACACTTCTTCTACATGCTTCGGGGCGAATCTCCAGCGAAGGGGTATGATGCTTTGAGCCAACTGTGTTTTATAAGACACGAGCACACTGAATGATCATGACCAGATCGATATTACAGTGCCAGGGAAGTGTGATTCGTTATGCAGTTTCTTCCAAGTTCATATTCTTCTAAGTCCATTGGTCAGAACGAATATAGTTAATGTTGATAACGTCTTCACATGCATGCCACATGCAGCTGAAGCAACACCCGTTCTGACGAAAATGTCTCGTCCCGTGAAGCAACAGCAGTAAGAACATTTGAATTGAAACCCGAAAGTTTGAATCAAAGATCCAGTTTGCTGGAGAATGGAGCGTATGCGAGATTTGGGCCCAAAGACTCCTCCGGAGAGATCCAAAGGTTTCACCAAAAGGTATCTGCTGCTTTCATACATGTGCTCTATTTCCTCCTGACATCTATTCGCGATCTTCTGTAGAAGAAAGCTCTTTATGCAAGCTCAAAGAACTCTTTGGAATATACTTCGAAGACTTCCGAGATGCAATTTTGCAAGACCGTATACTGTCTCAAGTAGAGACTCTGTGTGCACGACTCCCTAAAAGACGTAGTATCGGATTACTAGAGCTTGAAATTTTTTCTAGGAAGTCAGGAGTCTTTTGAGAGATTATCTGATAAACTGGAACTATCGAAGAAGGCTTGTGTCCTTAAAGAGAAAAAGATGTTTCTGAAACAATCTTCGTTTTTCTTATGATTAATACATCTGATGGGATGCCACTCCGTTCACAGATGTCAACACCATGAAGATTTTCTAACCTCAGAATATTGTGGAGATTGTTCTGAACTGTGCATTGCGTTGAGTCCACAACGGTCACAACCCGCTGTCGCACGTTTGTTAGTTCTGAATTGGATGAGAGTGTAAGCTAGAAGGTATGTTTTGCAGGATTTGGAGGTTATAGTTTTGAAGATGAAATACCTTGAATTGCCTCTCGTATTGTATTCAATGTAAACCAAACTTCGTGGCCGTTGTTCAAACTCATTACTACTCAACTTTCTGTCAAAAAAGATCTCCATTCAGACACGCTGCGAACGATGTACATTTAACAACTAGGATGGAATTAATGTGTCAAATCGTTACTATCCCAAGCCTTGTGCAGGAGACTGGACATTATATTGTAGTCAGTCACCATCTCAAATTGTCCCAAGATGAGATCAGCCGGCGGATTTTCACACTGACACATTCTCGGTCCAGGTTCTTCCTTCAGCCGAAGATAGTGGCAGTTTACCCTCTCTTCGGAATGCTGACCTTAGCGTTTGGCTTAGCCGGCCTGACGGCGGCACGGCATCTTGCTCTGTCACCAGCAGTGATAGTTGACAAGAAGAAGCGTTCTTCGGACCATTTTCCAGAGATGAGAGATCCTGAAGAAACTGTGCTGAAATCTAAACAATTCACAGAACGCAGTCCTTTATATCTACTTTCAAAAAGATCCAGTCCGGGTATATCTGTCTCAGGGATCCAGCAACTACCACCCGTTCTACCTGGAGATGAAACCTCTGCGACAGGAGTACAAGGCACCGGTGTTAATCAGGGAGCGCGAGCTGGTGGAATCTAAGCGATCGTTAGCCATTTTGACATAGCGATAAAACATTATCTACCCTGGAGCCAATTCAACATAGAAGTCAGGGATAGACAATGCTTTACAATCGAGCTGTATTGCTCAATGTGCTGAAAATTTTGTACAGACGTATATGTCTTAACCCTAAAATTCATACGAATGTTATATCTGACTTTTTCTTAGTATTTTAACTTGGGTAATAGAATTTTGGGGTCTCCTACTTCTCATAAAAGATAGGCGGCTTGTATGAGAAGAAGCATGGCTAATAAAAATGTCTGATACGAGATAATCGTAGCACCATTGTAGTGTTAAGTTGTTATCTTGGGTAATCAAATAGTATAGCAAAAAGGAAGGTTTAGCCCCATCAAATCATAGAGGAATGAGAGAGTAGAAGATTACGAGTAAGATGTAAAATATTTCTTCAGTACAACAAATTGCAAATATTAGAAGGAATGATGTTAGTTGCTGCGAATTGAAAGGAAGAGTGTAAAATCATAAATATAATTGGACAATTATAATGCGCTGGCTGAGAAGTGCTTCCAAAAATTTCGGTTAGTAGGGCAGAATTTCGTCAACTCAATGTTGAAAGTAATCATCATGAGCAAGAATGTATGTGGAGAACAACAATTGGCGATCGTGGGAAATTAGACCTTTCATTGTTAAAGCGTCTTGGAATCTGCAAAAGTACCTCTGATTGTGAAAATTGGACTGCGTAATCCTTGTGTGATAACGAGATTATACATCCACCATTGTGCAAAGAACTTTGCTCATGAACAAACTTCTCTCTCGGCGAGTGGTGACCTCAACTTGAGTACGTGAGGAGTGTGACTCTCGAAATATGGACCAAGATCTCGGCTCTTATCGCCACTTCAAAGTGGATAAAGAAAACGACTGTGGGAGAGTTCGGATTCGCATACGGGCTTTGATATCAAGAAATGAAAGTGATTAATTCTCCGCAAGCATAAGTGGACCAATAGATAAAAATTGGGCCTCATCAAGAATTTGTTACGAGTGGTGGCACTTATATTGAATCAATTTTCTCTTGGCAATGCATAACTACTAAGTATGCATAAGATACTAATGATGGAGGTTTTTTGTGTATAGGCCAATGCTTGTTAATTCTGGGGAAGAACTTTTTTCAGAATAGTGAGAACATGGTCTGGCGTCTAAGAATCGAAGACAAGAGTTTCTTTCATACTTCCTGATGGATTTTTACGTGCAAATATAGTGAATGAAACCCCAAGAATTTATAGTATATTAAATCAAAAAATTTTCTCTCCCATTTAACTCCCTATATGACTTGAGTAGATCATTTATAGTGATTTACTCGTTTGCAACTTGATTTTTTTTTTTCAATTCAACTTACATACTTTCACATTTATCATAAACTACAAGCGTAATAACTTCATATGTTTACTAACTTGGAAGAAAATTTATTGGAATATTTAAAATTTTCAAGGTGGTATGTTAGATAGATCAAGCCCGTTGGGAAAAAACACGTTACAAATGATACATTCACTCACATGGGAATAAATCCTAAAGTTGTCCTAGCTACAACCTGGAACACTAGAACAATCATAAAATGGCTTTCCTTATATAACAAACTAAATCATAAGTCACAACCTTTGATAAAGAATAAAAACTCTCCACAAGTGAATCACTTTTGAGTTGACAAATCAAAACTAAAGTAAATAAAAGTTGATACTTTCATACAATTTTTTACCTGAAATTTTTTTTCACTCACAAAGATGAAATATCAAGCTCTGAAGTTCAATGATCATCATTTTACAATAAATTGATAAAAAGAATTCAATTAAGTTTTTAAAACTCTAATTCAAGAACTATGTATGCAATTTTTATGTAAAATTATCAACAATTTATTATAAAGATCACATTGATAAGTGCATAATTGACTAGTGCAATTGAAATTGAAATTTCTCTCCTAATTATGAAGAATTATTTTCAAAAACATTTGAAAATATCAACCGAAAAAATTTTAAATCTATATGATATAAAAAATTTATCTATGTGAAAATACGTCTACAAAAAGAACACCAAAACATTCTTAAACTCCTTGATCATTTGATTTTAACGGATGATGAATAAAAATCACACGATTTAGGATTTTCATTGGATCCATTAAAATTCCTAAAACATGTGTTATTATGTGATATTGCTATATAACATAACTTGTGTAACAAGTTATGTTATATAGCAATGGCTGCTGTTAGTCTGAATAGATTGAATTTCAGATAACTGTTTTTTTGAATTAAAATTGGATTTTTTTTACAAGTTAGATTTAACTAAATCTGAATTGTAACAAATATATGATAGGTTCAAATCATATGTTGATAAAAAAAACTTAAATAACAGCTTGAAATTTGCATTTGCAAAATGTTCAAAAAATATTTGATCAATGCATCAGCTAGATTGAATTTTTTTTAATATTGATTAAATAGATTTCTATTATCATAACTACACATTTCATTAAATGAATACTGATGTCAATTTTTTTTTTTAACCTATCATTTTATTTGATGCAAGATGTAATGCACCAAGATTATCACAATAAAAATTAACCTGATGCTTTAATTTCAATAGAGAGAATTTTTTTTAATCAAAAGTCATTGCTCTTTATTTGTTTATAATTTACAAGATTAATTAAAAAATTATTTGAAAATAGGAATACATTTTACTTTGAAATTATGTAGTATCAAAATGAGGTCAAGTTTTTTAATATTTTCAATTAGACTTTCAAAATATCGGATTCATTAAATTTTGATTCATTGTAGATGTTGAGTCCAAAATTTTCAATATTTTGAAAATAAATTCGAAATTTTGTTGGAAATATCAAAAAAATTGTATGATTAGTAAAAATTTATAAATGTTTGAAAAAAAAATCTGTAGTATTCATTAAAAAATATTTATGTATATTGAAAACATGATGTGATATAAATTATGACTTAAAAAATAGTGAAATTGATTAAAAAATAAAATAAAATAAAATAAAATAAAAACAGATTTAAAAAAAATTCTATTTATCTTGAAAAGTGTAATTCAATTATACAAAGTTACACAAGTAAATCAAAGAACTAAATTATTTATTTTAAGTGAAAAATATTATACACATTATATTTTTAACACATAATTTTTTTCTATATGTAAGATTATGGTGTATACGTAGAAAGGATTTATAAAACTTTAAATAAGTTTGAAATGATAATTTAATTTAATTTAATTTAATTATTATTCACATGATATGTATTATAAATTTATTCATTTCCATATATATTATAATTTTTGAAATATTCAAGCTTATTAATATGCAAGTCCAAGTTTGAAAATTACAAATGAAATGTTGGGCTTGCATGCATTAATTTTTTTTTTAACAAATAGTAAAATCATACTTTAGAATTTGACTTATTTATTTGCTATCTACAATTTTGGTCAAGCTTTAGGTTCATTTGAATAATCCTCAAAAAAAATTATATTAGCAAGAATTTATTATTGGTAATAATTATAAACTTATATTTTGTAAATTTTCTTTTCTGTTTTTTAATAATAACAATATGTTATTAAAATTTTGATATTTTAATTTCTTTCATATATTCCTTTATCAACATGAATGATGCTTTTATGATAACATTTTGAATTCTTTTGAATTTGAATTTTTAATTTTTGTTATATTTTTACCGATAAATAAATAAAAATTAATAATTTAATACTTTTTTAAATATTCTATTCAAAATGAATAATGTTTTCCAAAAATTATTTTTATTTGAAAAAATGAAGGAATCGTTCAAAAAGAGTTTAAGCATTGAAACTGTCAAAATTTAAAATTTTGTTCTAGAAAAACCCTCAAAATATTCTTAAGCTAGGAATTTAAGAAATAGTAATTTTTAAGCCAGGAAAAGAATCAATGATAAAACTGATCTTACTACTACAATTTCATATTGATGACATCACTTTTTTCATATCATATTAATTAATTTTGATTGATTTAAAATTAATCATTTTTCGAATCTACCGTTTTTTTTTATGAAAATGGATCTTTGAAAATATCTTAGTCTTGTTTTTTCCTTCATTTCTTTGCAATAACAATGAAATTTATGATTCTTTGTTAATCCTTCCATTGAGTTATCCACATAATTAGCATGATGGAAAAAAAGCAACAATATTTAGCGTTGGCAGTTGCAACAATCTACTAGAAGCAATACCTTTGTTGTGTAGTTTTAGATTTAATTTCAGGTTCGAGACTTTTTCCTTGCCTTCATTTAATCTGAAGGAGTGAAGAAGTGTAAGTGGGAAATTTTGTCCACCAAGTTTAGGGTTCAGTGTTGCGAAAAAGATTCAATACTTTGTCAACAACATGAACATACATGTTCAGCGTTCAAGTAATATTTGTTGCAAAACCATTACTCAACTCGCAGTACTGTACTGTACGGTACCACGCAGTTTTATATTATACTGAGAGGGATTGAAGAGCTGAGTAGACTTTGATATTCTTGATCTCCATGCAATCTGAAGTGGTGAGGGAATGTATGTGGGAAAAAATGTCGATGTTGGCACCGCAGAATCAATTCTGTTGTCAACACGTATCACTTTTATTACTGGGAGATACTAAACACTTGACGCACGTTGGGGAAGTACCCTCTAATTGAAGAAGATAATACCGACAATACTTGTGTTAGATATGAATTGACTCTGTTAGGAGTCGATTTTATCTCAGAATCGGATTAATCTGATTTCAAACAGCTTGATATTGGACAGAATACATCACTCGATGCGCATTACTGTACTACTGTACTACTGTACAGTAATGCGCAGTTTTATATTATACTGTGCGGGATGCAAGAGCTGAGTAGACTTCAATCTCCTTGCCATGCTGCCTTCAGATTATGATGGCAACCGCACGGCCGGGAGCGTTTCGATAGCCATGATGCCGTTCAGCCCCCGAGGAAGCCAACTACTCATATGGATACTGTATTGGGATCCGCGATTTTCGTCCTCGTGGCAGGTAATCGGTGGGTGATTTGTACTGAATAGGCGAATGAAATCCCGTCCAAATGCTCCGACTAACTGTTTCCGCTGGCTTCCGGACGCACGTTACATTCGACGGATTTTCCTTGACGGCACGATTCAGGTCTACCGTAAATGTAAAGTCGAGACTTATACGGCTCTCTCACCTTCATTGAATTACTACTGTCCGTATGCTTGTATGATCCTTTCACATGGAATGTGGAGCTCTTCCATTCTGCATTCCACTTAGCAAGGCTTGACTTAGGTCGAAATACATATTTTGGTAAAGTTCTAAACACAAGTTGCTTATGCAATGATGCAGCTTCCCAAAAGAAAAAGAAAGACATTCTCCAATATCTTTCTATTTACTGAAGAATGCGTCAGCAGGTTTCACCTATTTCATGTGATTATCACAAGGCCGGGCGTAACAGGAGCTTATGTCAACGACAATCAGTGGGTCTGTGAGAGAATACCGTAAACAAGATGGATAGAGGGTTGCACTGCTTTTACATGAATGGGCAGTTGTTTATAGATGTATTTAACAAGACTGAGAACAAGTGATCAGTATTTAGACGTGGGATTAGGGTCGAATATAGAAACACTTGTCAGACAATAAAAGCTTAATGCAGAAGGCAAACTATGTAAGTGTGAAAGATTTTATATCTGAGACAGTGTACAGGCATTCAGGCTGCCATCTGAATCAAGTCAATGTGGAAGCAGTTCGATTGTCTCTGAGTTAGTTGAGCACGTTTGGATAACGAAACGTAAGAAAAACAACGTCATCGTGAAGGAATTCATGAAGAAATGTAAGTTGATGCTACTAAGTTAGGTTCACCACATCTATTGATGTGCATTCCTCTCCCGTCTTACTCACAAAGATGCGAAACTGGACAAACTATTTCATACAGAAAAGATAGACTAACCACAGAAGCTAGATCACACTGTCCGTAGGTTTCTGCAAGCATGAAAGTTTAAAAAGCTTAGAATATTTACTGGTTGACTTTTGAATATTTTAATATTCCAAGTTCTAAGATGCACGACAGCACACTGGCCTATGCCGAATCGATATGAACAGTATTGTAAAGAATCAATTAGATACTTTCATTAATATTGTGTAAAGCCAATTGCAGTCAGCATTTGTGCAGGAGGTCGTACGGCGCACGATGTGTGGTATGTCATACGATAGCATCGTATGACATCGTAGATGCCAATTTACTTAAGACCCGTGAGGCAATTCTCAGACAGGAAATCGAAACTCCAACCGAAAATAAGGCGTTTAAGTGAAGGAAGTCATCTCTCTTATGGCCACTGAGTTTGTACAGACAGACTTTGGGAGGTAAAGTCCAAAGTCAAGAGGGAAGCAGCCCTGGAAGAAAATGACTTTTTTGTTGGCTGTCACAGGTTCACAGCTCCCAAGCAGAACGGATTTCTAAAAAGGTCATCTCCGTAGAAATGCATACGTCCGTCTGAACACCTAGGAAACGATTTCGCGCGATTGGACCGATGTTGTACGTTCGGTGCATGGCTGAGTCGGCGAGTTTCCATTTAGCCCCGATCCGACGGTGAAGGAGAGGCACGTGTTGGTGCCATGCATTCATTCCATCGGTATATATCTGATCATGGGTGATCGATTGTGAGCAGCAGCAGCTTTGAATACCTGGAGTTGCAGTGTCTTTGAATCCAACCATTTTTGACTCCATTGACGTTAAGATTTTCGGCTACTTATAGAGCCCGCTGGGTGTTACATGTTCATCACTCATCGATTGCATCAGTCTCAGCACGGAGATACAGATATATACCGAGTAGATTGCAGGTTCAGCGACCAGTGTTTTTGAAGGAGGCATCTGATTTTGGGACCTCTGCGGATCTGTGTATAAAGGAGTGCCAACATGGTGAACGCTAGAAGCGACGGACCTATGCCCAATACTGCACCTGGAGGTGCTCATCCATTCGGAAGCACTGTTATCAGCAGGAGGTTCGTTTTCATTCCTCGTTCGGAAAGGAAGATGTTGTTTTGCGTCTCTGGAGGTTGTCATAGCTAATTGTCCAGGTTTTTTAACAGTTGTGCACTCAGGAAGCCGATCTATGTTGTCTGGCAGTTGCATTTCGATTATCGGTAATGTTGATAGCGAGCTCGCCATGTAATGGCGAGCTTATAAACGAATGAAGTATAACTGATGACAATCTGGCTGCAGGTTTGCTTTCATGACGCCAAAGATGGCACCAATCTATCCATTATTCGGCATCATGACCATCGCCTTTGGCTTAGCCGGAGTGACAATAGGGCGACAGATGACTGTATCACCAGACGTTCTCATTGACAAGCACAAGCGCAAGAATGTTCCAGACATTGAACAACCAGAGCTTATGTTGCACCAATCGGAGCAGTTTATGACAAATAGTCCCCTCCGCAGACTCGCCAAGGAGCATAAGAAGGGCATGTTCTTTTCCGATATTGTGGAGCAACCTACTACTCCTGCTTTTCCAAGGGAGAGTAACCATTACAAATCAGAGAAGAGTGTGATAGCCGCCAGCCTTTGAAGTAACGGCGATTCACAGTTCCGACTGTATCAAGATAATGACGAGAAGGTAGACGATATGCCACTGCAACAACTCTTAGCGACATTGCGGTTGTAAACCGAACGAGAAATAGTATTAGATTGAAGCACTTGTAACTGGTTGCAAGAAGTCCCGCACTACATTGAATCACAGCACGAATACCACATTTGCTGCACCGTAACTTGTTGCTCTTGGGAACAGGTTCATACAGCACATACTTGACAGTAGCGTCCATATGCAGCCTCACTGTATATGGTTCCATCACTATATTATAATATGTAGCCTAATTGATGTAGTTATCAACCTCTTTGTACTGTCGATGTGTGAACTGTTTCATAACATGTTCACTCAAGTGGCCAGGAATGTGGATTAAAAAATAGATGAAATCCTAATTTTAACTATTGTGAAATATAAATTGTAATAAAATATTTATTGCTTTTATTTACCTCATGTATCATACTTTATAAATGATCTGTAGTTTTAACAAGTAAGAAAAAATTGATGTTTTCATTCCATCACGTATAAAACCTACTGAGTCGAGAAACATAGCTGTACATCTATAAACGAAAATAACTTATGTAATAAAATTATGTATGTAGTATAAGTTTTGATAAATACTTCCTCATTCTGATAACGCAATTTCTTCCATCCTCTTATGTAAGCTGATGACTACATTTTTCTGTAGGACTCCTGTTCTCTTCTTTTCTGTAGTGTACATAAGCTCTTATAATAGTCGGGTTTAGGATTTATTTACCGTAAACCCCAAACAAATCGGAAGTTTTGGAGAAGTAGACCAGCTTTGACTTTTTTTGGGGTAGATCAAAGACAATCTCGTCTTTGATCCATCTCATAACGTTCTTATATAAAATGATATATAAAAATAGAAATAAGCCAAAATATTTTGACAATTATATTTAATTGGAAGCAATGATGTATTATAAAAAAATTCAAGTATCAAAACCATTCATACTCCCAATCATTTTTTGCTAAAATATGTTTTTAAACGTTTCTATGTATGATGCAAAAATGTAGACGTATGGATTCGTCTACATTTTTGTAGACGAATCCATACGTACATGCAAGGTGCAACGTATCGAAATACACACAAAGTGTTCAATACTAAAAAATGTGTTAACTTCAAGCTTCACGTGTACCTCCTATTTATATTTATACATGTTAGTAGGTTTAAATAGAGTTAAATCTCAACTTTATTTAATAAATAGTCTAGTTTGTATACTTAAATTAAATAAATTCTAATTTAATCCTATACATCATTAAATAAAATCTAATTTAATCCTATACATCATTAAATAAAATCTAATTTAATCTTATACATCATTAAATAAAATCTATAATACAATTCTAGTTAATCTAACATTAAAATTATTTAATTCTAACAATTTACCTCTAAATTCTTGGAGATAGTTAACTTTTAAGCTAGCTATATATAAATATATAGCTTTTATAACTAAAACTAATTAGAATATGATTGTAATCAAAATATGATGGAGTAACTTTATATGGAGTTAATCAAAATTGCTTGTATATTTTACTTGTGCTCCTCACCATACCAAAATCAATATCACTATGTTCAATAATGATAGAATCAGCTCATCACTTATAGTTTACAATAGCTCTAGATAATTCAATTTGATGATCAGACAATAAACAATTAGGTTGAACTCTATTGTCTAGTGTAGATAATTGAGTCTCATCAATGGTAATCTACTACTTCAATTTTTGCTCTTCATTGATTTGTTTCATATGTCTCAGAATTTCTCCTCATGTCATACCATTAATCACATCAATAGTAATCTTCTACTTCAATGTTTGCTCTTCATAGATTTGTTTCATATGTATCAGAATTCCTCCTCATACCATTAATCACATAATGATTTACCTCTCATGCAGGATATCTGCAAAATCTTTTCCTCTTTCAATGATTTGGGCTTATTGAAAGAAACATCATTATTGATAATAACATTACAAACTAGTGAATTTCATAACTTATAATACTTCACATCACTAATATATTCCAAAAAATACACTTCTTAGAAGTATATCCAGCTTGAAACTGTTTACTTAGGTGTGAAAGTATAAGTTGTACAATAAAAAATTGTTGAACCACAATAATCAATCATCCATTTGTGTTTTAGTTCAAACAGTGTCAGATAATTAATTGCACCAGAGGAATTTTTTTCCCCAAATCAACAATTACATTGTGATCATCTTTAGTTATGTAGTAGTTCACTCGAAGATAGAAACGTAAACTCTGAATATGAACGATAGCAACAATGGTTATCCTTTCCTTTATATAGCTCTTAGCAACAAGTTCAAGGAAATAAGATCCTTTCCCCACCATCCATCCCACTCCTAGTGGATGGATGACATGGCAGATAACACTAACAAGCACACGGATCGCTGACGTGACACTCCCAAGTAACACACTCAATCCTTAACTAACAAGCACACGGATCGCTGACATGACATTGTCAACTAACACAACTACTCTTCATCTACAAAACGCGCGGATTGCTGATGTGGCAGATATGACTAGTGCACGCTAAAGTATTTATATCAACATTTAGAATAATCTTTACTTTAGTCATAACTAACTAAAGATGATTACATCAAGCCACACTATTTGATATACCCCTCACGTACATGAAGATGTATCCAACCACAAATCATCTTCATTAGATCACCCTCAAACTCTAATATGCACGGAACTACATCCAACGAAATAAGTAGTTTCATCGTACATTATATACCTTGGCAAACCTGCGTATGATGTGTAACACCTGATGTTGTATGTGTGAACTAGAACTAGAATTAGCCAAGGAGTTAATCATGGTTAGGATAGTCATGACTAATTCTAGTTAGTTATGATTAATTCTAGTTAATTATGATTAAGTCTAGTTAATTATGATTAAGTCTAGTTAATTATGATTAAGTCTAGTTAATTATGATTAAGTCTAGTTAGTTTAGTTATGATGTCTATACTTGGCGGAATAACTAGAGAAATTCTAGAAGATTTGAGTGAGCACTTCTATTTTGTCTTGTACAAAAGTCTAGATTCCAAGAGAAAATACTTTTTGACTTTATTTTTAGTTTTGATTGGTTTGACTAAAGTAATGAACACTCCATTGGTTAGACTAAGTCTAATGTTGACTTAGTGGAAAGCGAAAGTTCTAGAAATTGGAAAGGCACAAATGGCATGTCGCCGCCTCAATCTAGGGATTTGTAAATATCTAGAAGGTTTAGGGCCCCAATGGCATGTTGCCACATATTGATAACTAGTCAACCTTACTATGGTTTATCTTTGTAAAAGTAAGTTAGATAAGAATTACCATTTGTTACTATGGTAAATTCTCAAGTAGTATATATAGAGAGTTAGGGAAGAGCCTCTCAAGCAAGTTTGGAGAGTTCATATGTAGGGACTTGTTTCATATATGAAAGAGTGACGAATTTTCAGTACCTTGGAGTGTCGATGAGTGTGTGAGTTGGAGTGATACCTTGAGAGATTGTGTGAGAGTGTGTTTGGGCTATGAGTATGATGCAAAATCATAGTCTTCTAGAACCATGATGAGCTACCAAAAAGCCATCTGAGGTAAACCTGAGTGAAAAATTCAGCCCGGAGGTTGCAGATCATGACACAATTAGAATTTTTCTTGTCGTAATAAATGTTAGAATTTTGGCTAAAATAGTTTTTGTTTATTTTAAAACCTTCTGCCATTATTTGATATTTTAGCGATGTGACGGCTGTGAAGATCAAATTTTTTTCTTTAGAGTCAAAAGTTTACTTCATATTTCTTGAAGCTTTGACATTAACACAGTTAAAACCGAGAGTTTTCAATATTTAAATTAAAAAAATCACCAGCACAAGCAAGACACAATAGGTACGTGGTTCACATCTGGCTCAAAGATTAGTCCTCAGGAAATTTATTGTATTTTAAGTTCCAAAGTCAAAATGTAACTCATCTTCAAGTATTTGTAGTGGCAGTTAAGCTCGGCAACTTGAACAAAAGAGTATCTGTAGTTAATTGAAAACTGGAATTAGATCTAATAATAATCATCATCAAATTTAGCATATGGTATTTGAGCTTGATTGTTCTCTTCAGTTTGAAAAGGCTTGATAAGATTTATTCTCTTCCAAATATGATTGAAAGGTCCAAATAACTTGATATTTACACATCTTTAGAGATACTTTAGCACAAACTAAATTTTGAATTGAAAATATGTTCCAAATATTGCACGATCTTGTCCGAACTAGCGTTCAATAATTTTTCCTTGACAACGACTTTTCTTAGTTAATCATGCGAAATAAGAATTTCAAGTGTATCCAAAAGCTCTAATTTTTAAAGTCAATAGTTTTTCTGTGAGGAGAATTTTAAGACTTTTACCATAACTCTAGGCATCAATTTTCTCTTTGAAGTTTTTGGTTTGAAATCTTCTTCTTTTTTAACTCTACAGGCACCTTGTTTTTGTGGAAGAAAAGAAGACAATGCTTGGCCATAAAGCAGCCTTGTTCAAGAGTAGAATTTGATTCACAAAGATTTTCTTGCCACACTTTCATTTCTCTATTGTTTAAGTGATCCAATACTAAAAAAGACTATCTATCAAATCATGGATGCGTTTCAAATCTTTCGGCAATGATCGCATCGTCCAAGGCAAGGCCAAAGAATCTGTTGCAACAACTCCTTAAATTATGTTTGCTTGCAATGTTTATCGATTTTATAGCACATACTGTTGTGATGTCATGCAAGCTGTGATACCAATTATTTAAAAAAAATAGCACAAAATCCATTACATAAATAGAGAAAATACAAGTACAAGAACATGTCAAGGCTATGCCCACAAGAACAACAAGGTTATTACTGAAAAATTTGCAAAATGTTGAGTGCGAGGTGTGGCTCATTATTTTATTTAAATAGGTAACAAATATCCAAATATCCAAAATCTAACCATAATTCCTATCCAAGTTAGATTTATTAAAAATTAATCCAACACTTGATTTACTACAGATAAACCTTAATTCAAATAAAATATTTAGACTTAATATTTAATAAAAAATTATAAAATTGTAGAAATTGTTTTGAATATAAAATTTTTTTGCATGTGAAAAAAAATATTGAATTTTTTAAAAATAATTTATAAGACAATGTACTTAAATAAATGAAATAAGTTTAACAAAATAATGTATGTTTAATTTTTTTTCAAATTATATTTATTTAATTTTTAGATTTATTATAGGATAAATAAGATACTCATTGTAATTGAGTAAATGAAGAGCATTTATTTACAAAAAAGTAGTTTAAATTGTTATTTGATAAAGTTAGAAAATATTATTTTATATTTACATGTGCCCATGAGTTCTCAAATTGTCAATTTTTACTTTGAATATCTATTATGTTAATCAAATACAATAAAATATATTTGATTGATTTAGACAATTATTATCAAAATGCATTGTTTGTATGATATACTTGAATTATCATATAAAAATCAATCTGTGTATCATGTGACTTGATTTATTTAAATACAAAGTAAGGTTTTTCCATTCGGAACAAGGCTTTTTCTTCAAATGTATAAATTTCTATTATAAAATTTTTAAAAATTCAGATAAAAAGTAAAAAAGCCTACATGGTCTTCAAAGTTACAAAAATCTAACATATTTTGATGTGGTTGTCCACCTCAATTGAGCCACGTAATTTTTCCAGCCATAAGTTAACGTAATAATAGTTTCATAGGACGTAAATTTGTGAGATGAAGAGTCATCACACACTAGAAAAAATGTACCACTCCAAGAGAAAATATATCACACTACAGGATCTCTGCCGAAAAAGGAAGAACAGTCACGGCGTAGTTTTTCATGTACTCACTCCGACGAATCCCGAACAAACTACCGAACTCAAGAACTTCATTATGTCAACATAACCTTAAGTTGAGCATGGGGCACTCCCATATCTCTACATCACAACGCATCTCGAGTGTTATAATTTCCAACTGGGATGTTGGTCCTTGATTACAGGTACTAAGTTGTCTCATACTGCATGTTTAGGGTTGTGTAGTTGACATGCCCACTTGAACGTGGGGCAAAAGAAGCCCTCAAGATTATCTCATTCCCGTGCAAAATTAATTAGCGGAATCAAACACAATGACAGGAAGGAATGTAACCAACCTTCCGTAATTCTCCAGGAGCAATATTCAGAACTATATCAGAAAAAAGAACCAAGAAAGAACACTACAGCAAATGACCCGAAGGGAGTGTTCAAGGGGTGAGGAGAGACGACAGTACAGGATATGGGGAAGGGCCTTACCAGCGAAACGGGCACTTCGCACTGGGAAGTGGAGGATGGTAGAGGATCTAACGAACTGAATCAGCGGACAATCTAAATCATTGACGGTTGAGGGAAGGAGGCGAGGGTAGGTCGCACCGGGAGGTCCGTAGAAGTAGAGCAGCCGGTAAGCGTTTCGGATGATGGTCAGGGGATTGTCCCCGTCATCCTGCAGCCCGCTTGGCTACCCCCGCGGCTCGTCCTGCTCCTGCTGCCGGAATGCGTCATCGGCGGGGAGGTGAGGTTGTTCGGCATCTCGACGCTCGTTGGCATTACCAAGTGTCAGCCCGTCTCATCCCAAGTCGATAGAATCTATCTCGTCTGGCTCGCGCCAGTCCAGTTCGGATGAGGCGGCTCGAGTGAGCTGCCGGTCTTTTCTTCGTTGGTTTCTCTTCGTCCCTTTTCGTTCTTGCCTTGAGGAGGAGCTCCGGCCCTGGAGCTGGGTTTGGTGGTCTGCTGCAGCAATGGCGGACTCGGATGATGAGGTTCCGGTTCTGGATGGAGAAAATGAGGAGCTGGATAATTCGAAGAAGCAGGAGAGGTCGCAGGTGAGCAAGGAAATCCCTAACTTTCGTGGGAAGGTGCCTGATGCCGAAAAGGAAGAAGGGAAGGGGACGCTGACTGTCAGATGGGACGAAGACGACGAAGACGATGAGCCCGACGATGAGGATTATGTGGATTCCGACGAAGAGGACGAGGATGCTGGAGCTGTGGGTGAGGAATTCGCGAAGGCTAGGAGAGAAGCTGCGAGGTTGAGGCGAGAGAAAAGATTGGAGGAAGAGGAAGCTGAAGCCGGGAGTGATGATGAGGATGTCATTGAGGAGGAGGATATGTGGAACTTTCCCGTCGATGAGGAGAAGTGGACAGAGGCTGATGTTGGCGAGGAGTGGGCTGATGCTTGGCCAGGTGACGATAAAGCTGGCTTTGATCCCGAATTAGTCGACGACGAGGAAGAAGTTTTGAAGCAGTGGAAGGAGGGAGGAGGTCCTCCGCGACGCCCGTACTATGTTCCCTACCGGAAGCATTATCCTCTTATTCCCGAAGACCACCCAGATATTCAGACTCCCCAGGATGTGGTGGAGGAGCTGGAGCGTTATGAGGAATTTTTGACTTGGGCCAGCTACATTTTTGAAGATGGTTCTACGTGAGTGTTCTTACTTCAACCAAAGAATCTAGAATTCTGAACTGCTTGACACACTGTCCAGCAACAGATCTCAAAAATCCCGGAAAGATGGTGCATGAAGTCGGTGTGCTTTTACGAATGATTTGAATACATTTTAGCGCAGTGTTCGTTTTCAATTATTCAAATTTTTGCGTGAACTTGCTCAACTTTTTTCAACAATGCACCTTCAGCAGTGGCTATTTTTTGGTCTTTTAGCACGGTTAGGAATTCGCCTGAGTCTGGATTATCTCAGGCGTATACCCGCTGCAGTATACCCGCTGCAGTCGCCAACCCCGTAGATATTGCATTCATCTGAAAACTCCAGACAGACATGCGGGTATGGGGGTTCCTTCTCTCCATGAAGACGCGGAACGCAAAATTCTCCTCCTCGTTTGAAGTGCTTCTAATGTACCCAGTGAAGGGTGGAGGAAATAACGCCCATAACCCCCGGGGTTTAAGTCACTCTTCACACCGAATGTGGTCAGTCCAAGATTTTTGGCGTCAGATCATTAGTATTTTTAATGGTGGGATCAGTCAAACTTTGATCTTGTTGTGAGACATTCAGATTGTGTCAGGCTGAAACCGAGCGGCACAGTTGTTGTGTCCGAGGTTGTATTACACGTCGGAGGCGTGTTTGCTGCCATTTACATCCTGTGGTTTGTTTATGATGAAAGTGAAAATTTTTATCAAGTGTATATATGTTCGTAGGTTAAGATCTTACAAGGCGTCCAGCTTTCAGTTTTAGCCTGGAAAGTACATATTCTGATTCTACTCAACATTTGGTTCCTACTCACTTGATGAAGGTTTCGATTTGCAACTCCTTTCGTAAGATCTGCAATCACTTCACTGTTGCCTGTACATGCTGATAATCCGGTATAATAGTCTTGCCTCTTTATGAGCGGAATCACATTGCAATACTAGAAATTATCTTTGATCTGAACGTTATATCTGCAGATACGAAGGCACGGTTTGGGATGATCTGGCGCATGGAAGAGGCGTTTATACAACCGCTTTGGAACTGTGCAAGTGAGTTCTCAACGCCGGTCTCAGTTCCGTGAAGGAGTGTTCGTTTTCGTTCGACACCTTAGTTGACCACTTATTGTATTGCACTGCTGATTATCCCATTCTAAATTTTGGATATTCTGGACTCTGGCAGGTTATTGCCTACCTCGTCATTCTGAATGGTTCTATCTTGTTTGTGTTTTTATATATTGATCTGTTGGGAACAACTTGTCGTGGCTCGATTTTGGGTGAATCTCAGGTACGAAGGCGAATGGTTTCAAAATGCCATGGAAGGCCATGGTGTGCTGGAAGTTGATGTTCCAGTTGTCGAACCTCCTCCGGATTCTGAGTGAGTCTTTTGTGTTTTACCTACAGTCTTCGACTTACGTTTTGTTAGTAGAAGTCGTTTTGCAAGCTGAAGATAGGCTTTGCTTTTGAAACGAGTTTGGATTGGAGTAGTATATTCAGTATAGGGCCGTGTAATTATCACAGGAAAATGAGAGGAACCGGACAAAAAGTGAACACGGATGCACTAGAACGGGTGAAAAGACTACACGGAGGTCTTTACTGTCGAAGCTGTTGGATTGTATCGCTTCAGTGAGTGACTTGCGTGCTATGCCTTCTATTTCTTGTTTTACTACCTATATTAGGGCCGCGAAGAAGCTGAAGGCTCAGGGAAAATTGCTTCAGACAGACTTCATGGACCAGAAGGACAAGGACTGGTTGAAACTGGAAATCGAGGACACCCTGGAGAATGAGGAAGACCCAATTGACCCGAGTCCTATTGAGGACAGCGATATGTGGGTGAAGCAGTTCGGGGAAAAACCGTGAGTACCTGCATGAAGATAAAACCCGCGTGTTCAACTAGATGTATCATACTCAAAACTTCGCTTCGAGTTTGGTCGAGTTTTTGAAGTTCCTCCAACTTTTTTTCCGTGTTCTCTCGTCATCAAGAAAATGATCGATCATCTGGAGTTACACATTGTACCAACGAGGCCACTGAGCCCTGTTTCTGCTGTCTCAAAACTCGATGCTTTTGTAAGAGCAATGGTGCTGACTTAGTATGTGGTATGTGGTCCAAGTGAGAGAGGTCACTACAGATACTCAGGACAATGGAAACACAATCGGATGCACGGATGCGGCTTGTACGAGGTCAATGGTCGGCAAATCTGGGTACAGACCCTTCTTATAACGCTCCCAACAATTCTTACTTCTTACCCTCTGTAGGCGTACTTGTGTTGTCTTGAAAAGTTTGGCGAACTACTCCTGAACTCGGTCCGTCCGAATAGTCGCTTGCCATGTTTGAATGGGTTGTCCTTTTGATCGGATACATCAATGTTGTGAAACGTCAGATTGTCACTACTTCACGTCATTTTTGTACTGATATTCCACGAGAACATACAACATGCGAGGATGAGGTTTTTTTGAAGCAAGCTTCAATTTCTCATGTAGTTTGTAGAAAATATAAACTGGAATTTTTCCCAGAGTTCCTAACATTGGGGTTTTCTCAATATCTAGGTCTTTTCACTACCTAGCGTGTGCTTTACTGAGTGTGGCTTTCACTTCTGCAAACTCTGTCAAATTTGCATATTTAGGAGGACGAGATATGAAGCTACAGATTGGATTCCAGTTGAGGCCTTTACAGGAACTTACAGTTAATATTATAAATGTGTAGGGGAAGTTCTACTTTGGAGAGATGTTGCCTGTTCCAGGAGAATGTGACGAAGATCAAGTTGCTGTAAGTCATCTGGAAATTGAAATTTATAACCTACGAAGCTTTATGTTTCAAGATGGGAAGAAGATGAATGTGTTTGTGATTTCAGTCAATCCGTATTGTCGACTCAAAGTTGGGGTGGGAACCAAAAAGATTCTTTCTTGAAATATTCGTCATGCAGGTGCATGCAGGCATGGCCGAAATCGCGGCAGCGAAGGCGCGGATGTTTGTCAACAAACCTGATGGGAGTAAGTTCTTAACGTCTGAAATGCGAAATTGAAGTCTTGATTGTATTGACGAATCAGGGGAGCGAAATAGATCTTATTATGCACGTTAGGTCACATGGCCTCCTGGACTCATACCAGCTGACCCTATGCCATGAGTTGTGTAAGCAGTGGCAAAATAACTCTTTCGAGTTGTGAATGGAGATTCCTCACGTGGTACATTTGGTCGTGGCACTTGTCGAAGTTTAACGCTCTTTCAGCTGGAAAGTTACAGTTGATATATCAGTTACTGATTCGCGGATCTCTTCGTGATCTACAGTGGTGAGGGAATACAAGGGACCATATTCAGACCCCTCACACCCTTACATGTACGAGGAGGAAGATTTGTGGATGGCGCCTGGTTTTATTAACGAGTTTTATCCAGTATGCCCTATCACTATTCTTGTGAACTTCACCTCGCCACCTTGTACTGTTGCTTCATATGCTGAGTTTTGACTCGGAATGTGGCTTTTGAGAAGACATGTCGTTGTAAGGGAAAGATTTGGATCCATTGTTGTGGGCGAAGATTTGGCTCCACTCGACACTTCTGCATCGTTTGTAGGAAAGAAACTAGACACTTGAGAACGATGGGTTACTGCCTCGCGTATTGTCAGCTGTCATTTCGTTTCTCGTTCAAGTAGTCATTCTTTGTCTGCGGGTGGGTTTTAGGTACCTGAAGACTGGCAGAGATACGCAGAGGAGGTCGATGAAGAACAAGCGATGTGGTTGAATTCATTCATTAAGTCACCTTTGAGAATTCCTATGCCTCCTGAACTTGAGTATCAGTGGCAGAAAGGTAAAGCCAAAAGTTTCTAAGCTTCAGTTTTCAGAAAATTGCTTCTGAAAGGCACAAGATACTCAGCTGGTGTTTTTCTTCTTATCTCTCATGGATGTTGTACTGCTGCAGATGACGAGTTCGTTGTCTTGAGCAATAGAGACTCAGATCCGATGATGCAGGATCCGGCAAATCTAGACCCAGAAGTGGAGGGAGATATTCTACTACATGTCCCAACCGGACAGCTAATTAATTGGGCCGAAGACAAAGACGGCAACCTACGCTTCTTTGTTCAGCCTGTTACAGAAGATGGTGTAATCAGGCCAGAATTGGCTGTCCCACTACCTCTTGGTTTCGATGAATTTATGGGAGAAGTTGATTCAGAAGGGAACAAGATTGATGAGAGTAGAAGAAACTTAACTATAGAAGAGAGGCAAAAGTTAGAGAAGGAGGACAAGAAAAAGGAGAAGGATAGGCGTCTGAAAGAGGAAATTGCGGAAATAGAGAGGAAGGAGAGTGAGAAAATCAAAGCACTTGAACAGGAGCTGTATGTGAAGGATCTGGAGAACCAACTGGAAAACGCTCTCTTGGAGGAAAGGTTTATTGCGGAGCTTGAAGCCGATGACGAAGATGAGCTTACGTCGCCTGAAGTTGGCGAGGTTGACACAGCTACGATGAAAGAAGATATTGAGGAAGTTCCGTCGAAGGATGAAGAGGTCGAAGAAAGTGTTTCAAATGTGGAAGATGCCCGAGAGGTAGACCAGAAACAAGGGGACAATTCTGAGGACGATGGTTCTGAGGGAGACGAGGATGAGGAAGACAAGAAGCCGCGAAGTTTTGGCAAGGTTGCTATGGTGTCTCCTGAGTATGCTAGGAGTTGCCGTCAACAAGTCGGAGCGCAACCTCCTCCAACATTTCCCACGGTTTTTGCTTCAATAAGTTTGATGACTCAGGTAAAAGGCATTCGAAGATGCATGTAATGTTGTCTCGAACCTCATGACGGGCTCGGGAGTAAGCTAGGCCAATTACTCACCAAACGTTGTTCATTTGATGTTGGTCGTGATCGTTGCAGTAAAGGATGTTCTTCTGATGGCTGAATTTGTGGTTATGTACAGACGGCTTTCAAGCAAGTTGTGGAGTCATCTTTATCCAGCGTGCAAAGGGTATGGTCTTCCAAAATACATGCGCCTACTATGATTCCAATTTCACCAAGAATATCGAAAATGAAGGAAATCAATCCTGTATCTTCATCTATTGCGGCTTCGCCTGAGATCGTGAAACCAGTTTTTTTGAGAACTCAGACAGAAATTAGGTGTCCGAGATTGTACCATACATCAAGGGCTCGATATGCCGTTAAACTTCCTGCGCACAAGAAGATGACTGCTGCCCAAGGCGTGCTGTCATCTTTCCGCTCCCAACGAACGAGCCAGAGAGCTGCCCATTCTGAGCTCTCAATTAATCAGCTTGGGTCAAGATTGCAGTCCACATGGACGGTACCTTATAATGATGTTCTTTCAATCGCAGTTCCAGTTCAAGTTCTTGGAGCTTAAATTCAGCTCCATACGGCTGATCTAATATCATGCCTCTTACGGTAGTTTCTAGAAAAGAAAGGATTGATGGGGCAGTGAGTACAACGTAAGTCTGAAAATAAAGGATTTTGTTCTCGTTGATTAAATTTGCTTGTTATTGATTTTGTTGAATTTGTGTTCACATTGCTTAACTTCCAGTGAACATGGCAACAGGAAAGAGGGGTACATGGTAACTGCTCCACTGTTAAAGTTGATGTTATCAATATGCCAGATTTTGTTCATTTACCGTTTCGTCCTAGTTGGGGAGTTCAGTTTTGGAGAGACTACTGTGAAACCTGGGCATAATTATGTTGTGTTCCGTAGTTTGAATTCACATAGCCGAAGTATTAAGTTTATACTCTAAACTATCACTCATAGACACTGCCATGAGGTAGAGTCTTGTATATTGAGGAAGTGATTCATTGTTTGACATGGTTACTAACACATACTGAATTTTCTTCATATCAGAGTCTACGCCTAGGAAGTGTGATGCCAATGATGACGCGAAATGATAAATTTGGAGTTTTATATGTCATGTATATGTTTGATTTAAATTCAGTACTTCATAAATTTAAGAATTCAATTTTATAACCCTTATAGACAATTTATTAATCTTGAACATCGTATGTAACTATTCTAACGAGTCTTTTTAAACTAAATTTTTATGAACTCCAAGATAACTTTGTGATCATGTTGGTAAGTGGAAACAAACTGATATGTATGATCTCACGAAGAGACGAGCGACCACTTCATTTTTAAAAACATTCATTGCATTTGTTTATATGTCACTCAATCTTTTTCATGCATATCTTTAATAACCTAAGTTGTGTCTTTATGGAATGTTTTATTTGAAGTTTTAGCAGAATGTTCTACCTGCGCATTATTTAAATTTTTAATTATTAGTTACAAATCATATTATTGTAATACTGATGATGAATTATAATGCTAAAGAATATTTTACATATTTTAGTTTAATTCTTTACAATAAATTTATTTTGGAACAAATATGAACATAATCTAAAATGATAGAGATGATTTTTTAAACTTCATGGATATTTTGCAACAATATGAATATCAATTGTAATTTCTGCATTATGCTCATATCGATAGATTAGAATGTATATAGTGAATTTCTTTTATGTAATGTATATTTAGTTCTAACATAATGCCAAATTAAAACTATACTCATTATAAAAAAAATTATAATAAGATGAAAAATTGTATAAATATTTTAAGCAAAACTAAAAACTTCATTATTTTTGATCTTGTGTTAATAGCATTTTACATTCATGTATTGTATGAAGTGTAACTATGAACTAAATAACTAAATATGAACTAAATAATATATATTTAACTATTTTATGTATACATTTTAATCAGAAATATTCTATGAAATTATTTATGTTCTTATGAACTCATCAAACCTTGTTTACCATTACATAGAAATATAACATGAAGATAGAATCATGCAAATATTTCGAGACAAAATATAAAATACAAACAGTAGATGCACACAGATTTGACGTCCACAAGTACATGGATTGACTATTATTATGTACACAAGAACATAAAATTTTAATGAAATAACTAGAAATAATGTTTGGGGCGAGCTAGGTCTAGCTCTCATGTGTAATTCGGAGAAAAAACCTTTAATAGTGTCACCTTCGGACTTGAATTATCATTAACAATCTAACCCTTAACTCTAATGGTGGTGACTATAACTTATAAAATTATTGTACGGAAAGTTTTAGTTGAAATCTAATACAAATTTATCTTTAAACTAAAGTTAACTAGTATCAAACCATAGTCAAAAGAAAACAGAGTAAAATATATAAAGTATAAAAAATCTATTAGCAAACTTTAATTATGTTATTCATGTGAAAATTTGTATAGTAACACAATGTCTACTAATATTTTTTTAAGAAAAAAATATTTTTTTTATCAACGCATCAACTAGATCAAATTTATCATCAATCTTGAAAAACTGAATACTTTTATTATATATATATATCTTTTATAAAATGATATATGATGTTCATGTGTTTTACTCTGCTATTTATTATTTGATTTGCAACTAGATGTAATATATTTTCATTATCACAATAAGGTTTGATTAAGTCCAATTTGATCTAAGTGTTAAAGCTATTCAACTAAATAGTCTATTTTTTTGATTATGCTGCTATTGTGGATTGAGCTAAACATTAATGTGGAGTAGATCTGTAATTTATGTATCCATCACCAAGTATAGACATTGATCTTGTTGTAATTTTTATCTTATCTAGCACCGATCCATAATCAATATCAACCACATTTTAACCAATATTTGACATTGTGTGAATAAATCATCAAACAATATATTATGATTTTAGTATTTTATAATTACATGAAAATTTATTTTATTGTTTTTTTATGTAATTTGGAATTTATATGTATTTGTTCATTTTGAACATAAATTAAAGTAATATCAAATCTTATCTATATCATCAAATACATAAACTTCTCATAATTTTGTGATAGAAAAGTGATGATATCTTTGACTTTTCAATCACATCGGTTGTACATTGAGTAAAAAAAATACTAGGAAACCAATCCATACTCTTTTGGGAACATGTCATGTTAAACTTGTGAATCATGTTAGGTTGTAAATCACGTGACTACATTAGAATTTAGTAGGCGTGCAAGATCTAGCTCGCCCCCGAGGTATTAGTGCGTTTCGTACATTATGATGTTTGTTGGGATCTAGTATCAACTCGTATGTTCAGAACCGATTTGCTTACCTAGTTTCGTTTGGAGCTTGTCTCGACACGGTCGACTTTCCGGCTCCAAAGCCTCTGGATTCCCCTTGCCCGATAATTTTTTTCCTTTTTCTTCTTTGTATGATGTCTGCTTCTGTCTTGTTCTTCTTGTCCCTGTTAGAGAGCTGGACGAAATTCTACCCGTTGGCATGCTTTGTATGATATCTTCTCTTGTCGTCATCAATTCTTCAGTCTCAAGTGCGAGATACGCGTGAGGAAGGGAAGAATTTCGATTGGACAAGTCTCGGCAACTTGCAAGTCACTACAGGAAAATCTAGGCCCTTGGATCAAAATCCTGAAGAACGCAGGCTCAACATTCCGAATTCAAAGTCAAGACGAGCAGATCTGCGAGGCTATGGCCGGCGCCGGACGGCGCGCTCCATGGGATGCGCACCGCGCTAGTAGTGGTCAGTTTTGCTCGTCTGTGCCTCGTTGCCTCCAGTTTCAAAGCCAGACGCTCTCAGGCCTGTCCAACTTCTCTGTCCAATAGCTCTGCAGCGATGCCGCTTTTCGTTGACGCTGCCTGTCGCACTTTCTCATTTGACGATCAATCCTTGCGAAACTGAATTTCCCTCGCAGGAAGCTCGTAGGGGAATGCTTTCTGAGAAAGCTTGCGGAGAGAGATAGAACGGGAGAGAGAGGACGAGCGAGCGGGGCGGTGGCGAAAAGGAAAGGTTTCTGTGAAAGAAGGTGTCGGCAGTGGATGGTGGGAGGACGGAAGGAATCTCTCGCTTCATTCGGGGCCAAGCGAGGAAACAGTAGCCATGCAATCTCTAGGCGGCAGGTAATATGCACCAATTGGCAAGCGGAGCTACTTGCGAAGCCCGAGAGGGATGCCGAAGAACCGATCGTCGCACGAGATCCGCGAACAGCTATCGAGTTCGATCAAAAGTTCTCGCCGCGAGGTATCACAGCAACTCGGTACGAGTCACGGAGCTCTGCGATTGTATCATCGTGAGAACGGGACAAAGCGGAGCGAGGCGGTCGAGGAGCCCAAGAGCAAGTCGGCCCTCCCAGAGTCGGAATATGGTTAGCAGCGGATTTTGAGTAGAATCATTCCATTTGCGCACGCAGAGAAAGAGAGACGGACAGACTACATAGACATATGTCTGGCGTCTGGCTATTCTTGCTCGATCATTACGTATATTAAATCGTCTAAATTTATATTTCTTGTGCAGACAAGGATTGAATGTGCCCTCTATTGTCGCTACCATTCGAACAAAAATGGAGGACACAGCCAGTCACGTCGGAAACACTAGGCTCAAATAGCGGCCGTTCTAATAGCGTCCGGCTTTGAAGTCTTTTCAGCCGGGGACAAGTCCAAGAGAAAGTGTGGAAAAATACAGATGAGTGAAAGAGAATTTTCACTCATTTTTACTTAAAATATTTACATAAATTACGACAACAATTAGTAGGGAAAAATGTGTATAATAAGCCTTTCTTACGGCCACAACATTAAGAGGAGAGAAGCAATGACATAGAATTAAAGTGTGCAGCTAATTAGAACAGTCAACTCGACTCATTCAGTTCCAATCTAAACAGAACCGCCTCCGTGATCACCGCCGTGATACGGTGACATCGAGACCGTTTTTCAGTGTGAGTGTCAGTACCATACTCACGTTATACATAACCTCACTAGTGGGTACAAGCTGAAAGTTGAAGAACTGTAGCAATATCGCAGCCACTAACTTCATTTGTAAGTATGATGTGCCAATACCTAAGCAAATTCTAGGTCCCGCCTGTGTACAAAATTACAAAAACCATATCATTTTCTGGACTTCATCTCAATTGGAGACAATAGTACAATTGTAATACTAAATTCACTACCAGTATAGCATGAATACCAGCTGTAGATCAATATGCGCAAGGTTGAAATTATGATTGATAATATTAACATCCAGTTGTTTCAAAGAGAAATCTATACAAATTGATAATCTATTTAAGATTGAAATTAATGTTCTCAACTTAGTGTTTGGATAAATTTTCTTTGATATGTACTCAATTTGATTAAGCTCTATAAAACATTTCTGATCAGAGTGTAAGTACATTATTTCCTCTATCACATGATTTGAATTTCGATTACATGTATCGTACTTTATCTCCATATATATGCAGCATACTGTACGAGGAAGTCTCTTATAAAGTTTGATAGAGACGGTTGAAAACATGAGATGGTACTATTAATTAACTCAAACGGTTCATGTTAATGGTCTGGAAACTTTTCATTGCTCACATTATTGAAACATTCTGAGATTTTATTTTTTTTGCTTGTTATAGTCTACAGAGGCATACCTGGAAAGCTGTAAACTTGAAAGGCGATTCTGGTTGGAAGACTCCGTCCTTCATCCACCGTTCGGGCTTGAACTCTTCAGCATCAGGACCCCAGATGCTTTGTAACCGCCCCATTGCATACGGGTGGTAATTTACAGTGCACTGTTTCTTAATACGGGTGCCATCCGGCATAATATCGTCATCTACAGCGTACTTGGGGTCCTGCAACAACAGCAATTCCAGATCATTGATAACTCCTTTAAGCGTTTGGTGTTCCCTAAATGTTTTGTCCGAAGACATTGGCCTCGTTTCATCCGGACCCGTTCATGCAAGTGCCGTTGGACTTGCATATAGTCTTCTTGGTTGAAGGAGAATAGCTATACTAAAGCCTTGTGAACGACCTTGGTGAATGATGAAAGTGCAACATTCCAAGTATCCAGATGGTTCCAAGTATGAACGAACTGACTGTTAAAAGGAATATGCAGACACGAGTTTCGTCTCTTACGTTGGCGACTGCAGGGTATAATCGGAGAGTTTCGGTGATCGCGGAGTGAAGGTAGTGCAAATCCTTCACTGAATCGTAGTTGAGAAGGTCCGCAAAGCTAGAAATACTGTCGTCAGCTGGATGGCCCAGAACTCTGACCAATTCTTCACGGCACGTTTCGACTACGTCAGGTCTCGTACAGGTGCGGTAGACGAACCATGCGAGAGTACCTGCCGTCGTGTCGCGTCCAGCCAGAAGGAAGTTTATAGTAACGTCTCTCAACCATTCATCCGACAATTTCTTACCTTCTTCATCTTTGAACAGCATGAACCTCGAAAGTAAATTGTTCTCCTGTGAAGACACAGAAAATTTTAAGTGGCAGAGGAGCTTTAGGAAGCTGATTTGGCTGTGATGAATCAACTGTGTGGATTAGTATCAGTATTTCGACAGCCTACTAAATAAATCATCCTGCAGTTTATCGAGCTGATCGACGAATTGAAGAAAATGGGCAAGCCTGTTACATGATAGTGGAAATCAAGAAACTCGGTTGGAATGAGACTAACTTTTAGCTGGCCTTCATTTTGGAGGGACTCGATCTCCACTTTTCGATCTTTGATTATGTTGTAGAGAAACTTGTCCATGTCTTTCCGAAGTTGGCCCATCTCCCTCTCTTCAGCTATATTCAAAGCTCTTCTCAACTTCCACATAGGACCAATTTGCCTTGTCTGGACCAGTTTTCCCATCCTTTGAAAAGCATCAATAAAGCTCACTTGAGGTAGATCGGCACGCAAGCTTCTTTGATCTACTCCAAACCCGATTTTACAAACCGAGTCCATCGTCATTCTCATTAAGAGGTCCTGTAAGAGTACAAAATCTACCTTCGTCAGTCTTCAAATCCTCTTCTCAGGATCACGTTAACTTCCACGATCTCAGGTCAACCGAGAAAAGCAACTTCTTGTGCTGAGTTTGATGGAACCCAGACTAGGGAGTTAGACCACACGTATGCACAAACAAGAAGTTGTCTCACAGAATTTCACCCTATAAGAATTAACCGACCTGGAGATCCACTTTATTGCCGGTATCAGCCGTTCCATCTAGGATGGTGGCAAGTCGAACTCCATCTCTGCAATAGATTTCAGTGCTGAAGTCACGGAGCTTTGCGGAGCTGAACTCCAAGCTCGCAACCTTCCGGACAACCTTCCACTTCTCCCCGTCCACAACGAATATGCCATCTCCAAACAGGATATTTGCAGTCTCGTACAAAATAGGTCCCTGCAAGCATTCAATTTTTTCTTCACAGGTGACGACTTTGCTCGATCTAAACCCAGGTCCACAACCTCATAACACAAGTGTTTCGTATGATGATGAAGGCCACTAAGAGAGGACCACTGAATGAGACTCAGGTTGGAACCATCTATGAAGACTCGTTCGATCGCTGATCACTACACCTCGCCAAATTTTGTTGTCAATATCGAAGACTTCAGGCTCATTGGGATTACATTTGAGCTCGGTCTACTTCTGTTTCTCGAATGAACGCTCCTTCTCATCCTGATGTGGTGTATCTTATTTTCTGTTCTTCGATGAATAACATCTCAGTAGAAGTATTAAGGTTCCAGAACCAGATGCATGTGGGATTTTGTTTATATGCTAACCGCTGGAAGGAATTCTAGTTTTTGCCTCGCATGACACTCAATGCACGAAACCTGCACACACGAGTCAGTGTCCAAGGCTCATATATAACAATCACTGGCATCAGATATATCCTTCTGCCATGTACTTCACCTTTCGAAAACACAGTCTCCCGCCAGTCGGCTTAAATGAGCACAAGGTCAAAATTTTGTACCGAATATACCGAGAAAATAAATTTGCCAAGGCTTCTGTTGATTCCTACTGCTGTGGGTCTGAGTAGTGTGGCTCAAGAAGGGTGACGTTCAGAAGAAGGACGAAGGCATACCTTGATGTAGTTGGTCCAATTTGTCTTGAGCATGTACTCGACGTTTTGGGGGCTCGCAGTGAAGTAAACATTACTGCCCATGACATTTACAGTAAGCGTGGGTGTTGGAAGCACTTTCATGTAATCGGTGATCCAATCATGTAATCTATTCCAGTTGGCCATCATCTCCAGATAAGAGCCCAAAATGGGCCATGTCTTGGGTCCAACATGATTTCGCTGATTCCATCTGTATAACCATAAGTAGGACACCACAGCCGCTACCAGCCCTGAGACAAGAGCCAGGTTGTCCAGCCTTGCTATTTCCATCCGGATTACCGAAGGATATTCGGAGAGTCACTGAAGTACTCCGCCCGCTGATGTTGTGTTTCTCTGTAAAAAGATGGTGGAAGGTTCGTCATGGAGTGGAAAATTGCATTGAGACGGCATGCATGCGGCAAGATTGATTTAGAGATCGATATGACGTACGAGGTTCGATATTTGTAACTTGGAACACTTTGCTGAGCCACGATACAAACGAGTCTGTTACTATGATAGTCAACGAAATCCAGTTTTACTAACAAATGCAGATGAGGATACCGCGAAACAATGCTACATGAAAGGGAATGGAAGGGCCATACATTGCTTTCAGTAACACGCAGTGCAAAGAATGTCGTCGACTTCGGTCCCCGTCTTTTCTACCACCTCGTGAATCTGCTGGAAAGTCCGAATCTGGAATTTCAGCAGAGATCGAGAAAGCATGCAGACGAATAAAAGTGTACTGAAGAAAAATGATTGCTGAGAAGGGATGGACATTTGTGATATGCTCTCTCCATCCTCAGACTCATATAGCTGAGACTAAGTCGCTAAGATCAGTGCAGCCTCACGTGCTTCGGGACATCTGAGCTTGGAGACACGATTCTAAAAACTTCAAAAGACATCTGTCTCATCGTTGTACTTGTTAAACTCGCAACCACTCATATATAGCTGGTAGTTCCTCAGAGCATATCTCACCAAATACACTTATTGATTGATGATCAGGACATCGACAGGCCTGCATAATTTGCTGCTCCTTTTTCTTGATAGGCGGGCGGTCTGACTTCATGACTTTTTGCTGTCGTCGCGCTGGCTATGTACGGCATATAATTAATGAAAAATCGAACCACTTGTCACCTAGTATCTGGAGGTGATATGCTTAAAGTTTTCTATGCCTATAGACATGCATAGAAAAAGCATACTTCTTCATGAAGTACTTTGAGATCTACCTGGTCTTGCAATCCCCTTTTCTATAATTCTTGGTTCCTGTTAAGACTAGTCTACAGATATTGGATTTGCTATCCAGCTGTCCACGTCATTATCAAAGCAAGGATGTGGAGGATTTTGAGTGCTAAAGTGTGCTAAAGTGCAGGACCTTTTACTGCTATCTAGTTTCTATCGTAGACGACCTTATTACACTTTATGTTGTTAGAATATCTCCGACCAAGTCGCAGGCATGAGTACTCTAATATTCGGTGCAGGAATCCTGCAGTGAGCGTAGCCTTCGAGGGTTGGAATACAGTCACCTCACGAAAATCGGGATTGTCCAATCAGAAGCAGCGTAGTTAGAGCGGGCTCTGCTTTTGTGGCCTGTAAGAACGTGGTCTCAATCTATAGTGTGCGGGATCAAAGGAACATAGTCCAAAATGGATTGTCCAGTCAGAAGGAATGTAT
This sequence comes from Marchantia polymorpha subsp. ruderalis, assembly GCA_037833965.1. Taxonomy (NCBI): domain Eukaryota; kingdom Viridiplantae; phylum Streptophyta; class Marchantiopsida; order Marchantiales; family Marchantiaceae; genus Marchantia; species Marchantia polymorpha. The sequence goes on along the minus strand of AP031352.1, from coordinate 7,572,849 downwards.
GCAGAGTGGGCTCGTCTTGAGTGATATGTGAAATAGTGGTCACAAACTACACTCTGTTTGATTAATAGTTTAAAAACGCATATTCAAAGATCTCCTCTCACAACAGGAGGATGTTTACGATTTTCGTTTAAAACTGGGGTGGAAGCTTGTATCGTCCGCTCAAAGGTGTGGTCTACATAAGGTTCATGCATACTTTTCCCTGATAATTCTATTTGCCACCTCCAAGCGTAAATCTCAGCAGATAAACGAGTTATCGCAAAACATTCCTAGATTCTTAGATGCAGATAATTCCATTATTAGCGTATATAACAATCTTTGCAGTTGGGTTCTTTGACCTTTGTTCTTACAAATTCTTGATTAATAACGGTATCTTGATCAAGTACCATTTGAATATATGAGGCACTTAAATGAAAGCATACGTAATAGTAGTGGCCTTCTACCGGGGAGTGAAATATATTAATTAGGCTGTACTCTCGTTCGGATCCCTCCCATATTACTCTATTTCTTTGAATTCAAATTACCTCACTCCAAGTAAAGAAAGAACCACACATGCTCTACACAGTGCCAACCATCCATTACTTCTCAAGAATGAGTGTTATTTTGAAACGTATTGTTCTAGATAGAGAAATCATGAAATTTACATTCACTAGTAGTGTTCAAATTATTGAGTGATTATAAAGTAATAAATTCTAAGCAAGAACATGAAATATCTAGCCGTATAAAGGGGAGATATCACATCCCTACTATCAGTATTTAATAATCAAATGATAATGTAAACTTTATTTGTAATGATTCTAATTGCTCATTGGGTTTGGAAAAGACAAATAGCCATTCCAAAATATCTTATAAGATTACAATGCTGTTGCTCCGTCTCTTTCCCGACATCAAGGATACTTTGGCATACGCCCACATGCTGGAAGATGCGGGCTGCTCATTGCTTGCGGTGCACGGGCGAACCAGAGACCAGAAGAACGGGAAGCTTGTGCGTGCAGACTGGGAAGCCATAAAGACCGTCAGGGAAGCCCTGAGAATCTCTTACGTAAGTTTTGTACACAGTTGAAGTGATTGATTACTAAATATCGCCGTAGATTCAATAATTTCATATCCAGTCAAATTGTAACACTAGGGTTTAGAGAAAAGTTCATTCGAAGATAAAACATAAACTTTGAAATGAAATACCTAGAATGATTCTCTTCTTCCTCATAAAGATATTTCAAATACATACATGAAGATAAATTGTTTTCCCCACCATCCAATCCATTCATGGTGGATTGGTGACATGGTGGACATAACTAATGAGATTACGAATTGCTGAAGTGTCATTTTTAACCAACACACTAACTAAAACATTCAATCATTATCTAACAAGCACACAGATTAATAACATATACTTTTCAACTAGCACAGGAATTGCTGACATGATTCATGATGACGTGTTTTCATCATGGATCCCGAACATGTTTTTATTGCTATCCGAGAATAAGTAGTTTTTTATTACTTGACTTGTTTTGTTGATAACAAACATAATTTCAAACATAAGACTTCACATGCTCTTGTATTTTTGGCAAATAATACACTTGTTTTATACTATATGGTTTCTCCACTTTCAAATGACATGCGATGGCTATACCATGACTTTTGGCCAAAATCATTGTGCGCAATTCTCGATCTTGTGGAATCCATATGTGATGCTTATAGAAATTCAAACCTCAAGACCTCTCCGGCTTCTAAGTTTGTAGTGCTCAAGTGATCTTTTCATACTCCTTTGTGGAAGCCACAAAGGAGTTGCAGTCCCAAGTACTTAGTCAAACAAATCAAAACTAAACATGAAGTCAAAAGTCTTTTCACTTGGAAACTAGACTTTTGTACAAGACAAAATAGAAATGCTCACTCAAATCTTCTAGAATTTCTCTAGTTCTTCCGCCAATTATAGAGATTATAGCTAAACATAGTTATAACTTGATAAACTTAGTTATAACTAGCTAGACTTAGTCATAACTAACTAAGCTAAACATAATTAACTCCTTGACTAATTCTAGTTCTATTTCACATATACAACATTAGGTCTTACGACTTGGAAGTTACAAACCTCGAATGACCGACTGTACTCAAATTCACTAGCTCTCAGTTGAGCGTGAGATCTTTCTGCCGAGTCGTCAATGTTCGATGATGGTATGTTCATTCAGCTTTGACTCTAAGAGAGGAAAGATTTGTTCACCACATTATTAGCAGAGCCGAGAAAGAGTGTTCAATAACATGACTTTGATGTGTTTATCAACAATGTGAGACTTTCTCTAGATTACGCAAGATCTTCTACAATTCTAAAACTATCCACCACCACCTACGAAACAGAAGTGTTGTGCTTAATTGACGCTTGGTGTGGGTCGGAGTTGTGTACTGGATTCTTGAGGATGTCATGACCAAGAAGAGTTCTTCATTTTGGTGCCATAAAATTTTGTATCAATCGCTGTGAGTGGGATGGATGAATCTTGAACATAATTTAATTTGAATATCCACAGCACTCATTGCAAGCCACATGGACAGAACCCCAAATATGTATCTAAAATCTCGTTGTGAAATGTTTCACACCATAAATAAAAACCTTTCCAAACTCTCTTGTTGGAAGAGCGGCAAGAGGCCGCTATAATAAACTGAGCAGATGTGATGTGACAAACATTGTTGGCGTATTGATGTCAACAATAGATTTTCCATCAAAGAAGTGTACATAGCCGCTACGAGAATGGAGCTTCAAAATAATATGGCCCATTATCATCAAGAATGATCGAGGCTCGGAGCAGACAAGAAACAAGTTAAGGGTGGGGTTGTACATACTACCGTACGATTCTTTCGCACACATGGACGGAGAACACGATCAACAAGGAAGATTGATATCTTGAAGCCTGAGTATAATATATTCACAGCATGTCAAACCACTATGACAAAAAAATGTTGCTATTGCGCAGCATAGCAACTCCGCAAATTTCCACTCGAAGAGACAAACTCGTTCAATGTGCCAGAATGCCAATGAAGACCCTAGAGCGTAGTCGTAAGGTATTGGCTCCTAAGAAGCTCAATGAACAAAATTGCCGTGAGAAGATGCATACTTTTGCAATTTTTTGCACGAACGAAACAATAGAGAGGTGACAATAGCCGAGCATGTGAAAGTCAACAGACGTGGACTTTTGATCTAGCGTCAACACGTGTCACTGTCCTTCACGTACACGTCACTCCATAAAAAATCTCGTCACCCTTCAATGGCCGCCAAGTCAAAATCAAAGTGTCATCTTGTCACACTAAGAGGTTGTCACGTCATGCTCAATGTCACCACCTAGACATCACAAAACCGGAAGGTGTTGACACGTGGCGCAGACAAGTCACGTCAATTTCACAAACGCGCAAGAGTTAACACGTGACATCCACACGATGCTCGTGGGACACGCGGTCTAATGTGCTCAAATGTTGAGTTGCCATGTGGCGGGAAAAACACAAGGCAAGCGCCCATGTGGCAGGTTGTATTGTTCGGACATGCGCGGCGAATAGTGCGGGTAGGTTCGGATAGTGCTGGGCAACGCGGATAGGTACGGGCATTAGACACGAAGCAGATAGTTGCATGCATCTCGAGCAAGACCGGACATGCTCGGACAAATCCGAAGAGGTCAGGCAGTTGGAGCAGTCACAAGCAATTGCAAAGAGCGTAGGCAAGATCGGATAGCACTGGCATATTGAACAAGTGCGGGTAGCGTGAGAATATGCTTTGAGCAGATTCAATCGGAAGATTCTTTCCATCAAAAAGATTTTGTACGTAAAAAAGATTCTGTACCTCCAATGATTTTGTTTGTAAATACTATGTCTGAAAGAATCTTTGTCAAAAGATAGTCAAATTGGGTATTGTTGGAAATATTTTGACGAGACTGGTGAAACTTTTCAAAAACTAAAAGATGAATCAGAAGTAAAAAATCGCTTCATAAGCTGTTTTTTAGTTTGACAATGCAATAAGTCGATTAGGGTATAACTACATACTCTTTGATGGACGACAAGATTACGTGTTTTGGAAAAAGCAAGTATATATGTTATGGGATGAAGTAGACTTTAAAATTCTTGTCAAGAGGTATGATTCTTTCAATAAGCCTAAATCATTGAAAGAGTAGCAGAGTTTTCAAGGTTTCCATTTTGACAAAGAAAAATCTCTCCTCAGATATATGGTTGTGGGGTAGTTTAATCATTATATGATTAATAATCTAGAAGTAGCACATATATTGATGAAGTTTCAAAGTATGACGACCATAGAAGTCCGTGTCGTGGAGTTAACAAAGAAAAACTTGTGCTCACATTTATGATTGTGGAAGAGTTTTGATCATTATGTGATTAATGATGAAGAGTAACATGAATACTATAATCATCTTGAAAGTAAAACACGTGTTTTATATGTGGCCAACAGCCTTGTTATTTAATGGAACTGACACAGGCCGGAATGATTATGATAGTTGAAATGCTCATTGACATGAGATATTTGTATTAGACAATCAATGTTTGATAAAATGATTGAGCTAGTCAATGTTGACTACTAGACTTTGATAAAATGATTAAGCTAGTCAATGTTGACGATAAACTTTGATCAAATGATTGAGCTAGTCAATGTTGACTACTAGACTTTGATAAAATGATTAAGCTAGTCAATGTTGAATATAAACTTTGATCAAATGATTGAGCTAGTCAATGTTGACTACTAGACTTTGATAAAATGATTAAGCTAGTCAATGTTGACGATAAACTTTGATCAAATGATTGAGCTAGTCAATGTTGACGATAAATTTTGATCAAATGATTCAACAAGTCAATGTTGAATATAAACTTTGATCAAATGATTGAGCTAGTCAATGTTGACTACTAGACTTTGATAAAATGATTAAGCTAGTCAATGTTGACAATAAACTTTGATCAAATGATTGAGCTAGTCAATGTTGACGATAAATTTTGATCAAATGATTCAACAAGTCAATGTTGAATATAAACTTTGATCAAATGATTGAGCTAGTCAATGTTGACGATAAATTTTGATCAAATGATTCAACTAGTCAATGTTGACGATAAACTTTTATCAAATGATTGAGCTAGTCAATGTTGACGATAAATTTTGATCAAATGATTCAACTAGTCAATGTTGACGATAAACTTTTATCAAATGATTGAGCTAGTCAATGTTGACGATAAATTTTGATCAAATGATTCAACTAGTCAATGTTGACGATAAACTTTTATCAAATGATTGAGCTAGTCAATGTTGACGATAAATTTTGATCAAATGATTCAACTAGTCAATGTTGACGATAAACTTTTATCAAATGATTGAGCTAGTCAATGTTGACGATAAATTTTGATCAAATGATTCAACTAGTCAATGTTGACGATAAACTTTTATCAAATGATTGAGCTAGTCAATGTTGACGATAAATTTTGATCAAATGATTCAGCTTGTCATGTAGTTATGAGTCGGCTCACGAAGTTCAGACACTTACTATATTTAGCCGTAAAGTTAGGGTTCCGGTCACGAGGGGTATACAGTCGGGGACGGCTCGAAGAACGTCAGTTCTTCGAGTCGAGCCTGGAAGCGTCGGGAGCGTAGAGCGACTTTCCCTTTTGCGTCGACCTGGATTCTTCGAGTGTGGAGTGGGTTGGGCTTGACTCATGTTTGTGACGGTGACGGTTTGTTGCCAGTAGGGTAATTGACCGACGGGAATTCCAGTGGGGAATCTCCCGTCTATAGAAGGGTACGGAGAACCCTTCTTCGTAGCCACCTCCACCTGAGAATTCTCTCCAACTGCATGGGCTGCAACTCTGGCAAGTCTTTTCGTCACGTCCCATAAACTCCAAGGATGCCGAATATCTCGCCTGTCGCCCCCAGCCATTGCCACTACTGTCCCGGTAGGCAATGAGCTAATAAGTGGTGTAACAACCACCAAATCTGCGCGCAAACGGCGTTGCTCGGCCAAACCCAAGCTCACAATCCACGTCAAGCAGTTCAGGTCCATAGCCTGACCCAAAACCTGACGACGCGACGCCTCTGAAACTGAAGAAGCCGCGGTCACACCAGTAAGAAACCCCATCGCACGCTCTCTCTCATCAGCGTTGGGCTCCACCAACTGATGTAGGGTACTGTCCCACAGTAGTCCAGGTCCCCCATCACGATATGCATGTGATGCCGGATAACTGACAAATGTAGGTATAGCCATCCGAGGCTGACCTACGCGGTTCACCAACGCCATGGGTGATTTATCCGCCACTCTCACCACCTGAGAGTATCGAGAGACATCCAAGATTCTGTCAACGGTGAGGGTATGATCACGACGATCGGGAGCGTAGAGCGACTTTCCCTTTTGCGTCGACCTGGATTCTCCGAGTGTGGAGTGGGTTGGGCTTGACTCATGTTTGTGACGGTGACGGTTTGTTGCCAGTAGGGTAATTGACCGACGGGAATTCCAGTGGGGAATCTCCCGTCTATTTCACTCGAAGAACTCAGTGAATTGTTCCGTCGCATTTGTGATTAGGTCTGTACGTATGTTCGGACCTGAATTTCTCTGTTGATCGATTGGGAAGCGAGCATGGAGGTTGAAGGTTGTTGCTGCGGCTGATGTTTAGGCCGTGCATGTGTGCGAGAACGAGTGGTGGTGGCGGTGGCTGGTTTGTGGATTTCAGGATTAGTCGAGAAGAGGTCTACTTCTCTCTCGTCCAGCAGCTCGGGGAATTGACAGCAGCAGAGACGTTGTGCTTTTTCAATCGGAGGGACGAGGGATATGACGATGGGACGGAGAGGGACGGCTCGAGACTAGGCCCACTTCGCCCTGTATAGTACCGTCGTGCGCAGCGATTCTGGTTCCTTCTTTCGTTGCGGTTTCTCTTCTCTTCTACTTCCGCTGCTTGTGCTCTTGGTGCCGCAATACTTCCATTGCTAGAGGGCAGGGGAGCCTCCACCCTCGTCTTCTTCTTCATCACGCCGCTCTTCTTGCGTTCAACCGCTGCTGTGAAGGGCTCGCGATTCATAAAGAATCTGCTAGCACAAGAACCTACACTCTCGATTCGTGATCACATTTGGTCGAAGAAATCACTCCGACTAGAAAACAGTCCAGGCGAGCAGGAACGCTTGGGAGGCAGTCGCAACTCCGCGAAATTCCAAAGCGAAATTCCAAAAAAAAAATTCCAATCACCTTCTTGTTGACAGCGTGCAATTCATTTGCTGCAAGTTGAGGGTCGTTATATAGTATTTACTTTTATCCATTCGGGGGCTGGCGGGTGCCATGGTGTGTACAAAGTCTTCATTTTTTTGGTCGACAGAGTTTGCGGAATATGCCAGTCACTTAAATACCTAATTAATACTATTAGGACTATTAACTGAACTGAGGACTCATGTCCAAAAGTTTCGGACGACCACTTTGTAATTGATGAAGGCAAGGGATGATTAGGAATTATGGAATCTGCTAGAACTGGGCAAGCAGAATCTTAGATGTACTCCGTCAGTGTCTTTACAACTTTTATATACAGATTAGGCCATATTGGTATTTTAGTACATCATTCCCAGTTACAGACCTCGTTGTTGTTAGGGCTGCTGGAAACGTCCAGTTTCGAATATCAGTAGGCTATGTTGAATGGATTACTTTTGAGTAAAGGATATTAACTTAAGCCTGCAAAAGAGAAAAAAAGAAAAAAGAAAAAAAAAGTTTAGGGGTTCAGAGTTATAAGAACCTCATCTGAAGAGGCCGGAAATTTGCATCCGGTCTCACTTACTGTAGTCTTCAGTTTAAGATGGAGTGTGACCGTGAAGATTCTCTACGCGACTGGGTGAACGTGAGGGCATCATAGGCACTGGAGGCCCACGTAGATGGAGGGCAATAGAGATCGAATCGGGATCGCGAAGCAATGCGATGTCCCGTGTGTGTTGTCTTGTTTTGTGCTGTGTTTCCTTTAGACTGGAGAGTCATTGCTAGCTGGTTGCTTGTGTTTGGATCCTCTCCAGTCTTGCTTCCTGGTGCGCGCCCGTGTAGGGGTGACGCTGATTTCCGGAGTAGTTTTACTCCTGTGTGCTGGCGATAGGGGGCTGGACTTGATCACCGGCCGGTCTATCTATGTTTCTCTCACGGTGAGACTGGAGTGATGACCAGTAGACCGTGAGAGTCTGCTTGCTGTGATGACAGGTTAGGTTGCCCATACCCCTTAGCTAGTAGGGCTAGAGTGGCTCAGTGCAGCACAACGTCAGGGGCGGATTGGGTTATTGGGTGGAGATCTGGCAGTGGTGCCAGTTGAGGTCTCGTCATCACGGAGCAGTCTAGTGGTCCTGTTGAGGACCGCGGTGGATTTACGCGGAGTGGGTTGAGGTATCGGCTACCTTCACCTATTTCGCCAGTTGTTGCGGAGCAGGACCAGAGTGTTGCAGACACAGAGTCTTTGGTGGTGATATCGTCTAGTGTTCCCACCCCATTGATTTGGGACATGGACGGGATGTACGGGGCCGCGAAGGGCCCTCGACGTCACTCTGGTGCAGTGGGCACCATCGAGCTTGATGATTTTATTCAGGAATTCGACACGTGGTGTGATATGCAGTTTCTGCGTAACCCCACGTTGTTTACACCCTTCTTTGCATGGAAGGGGTTATTCCAGCATTTGGAGGGGCCTCCCATGGACGATTATCATGAGTTTGGGAGAGAGTATGCTGCAGAGATTGATGCATGGAGACGGCATTGGTCTCCGAACTACTCATCCATTACCCAGGGTGGTGTGGGTACCAGTGGAGCTGCGAGTATCGGCATCAGTGGAGGTGCGAGTAGTAGCATCAGCGAGGGTACCAGTGGAGCAGTTGGCGCAACTGGTACTAGTACCAGCAGCGGTACTGTTAGCATTGCCGGTGGCAGCACGAGGGGAGATGCTAGTGGCGTACCTTCGTTTAGCCCCATTCCTGAGTTCTTCCAGAGATTGAGGAAGAATTATCAGGGGGTGAAAACGGAGAAGTTGAGGAGCCTCCAGGAGTTTGAGCGGAAGACTGGTGAGAGTCTTCGTGAGGCATACACTCGTATGCGACGGCTCATCTCAGTTACTCACGGTGTGACTGAGGCACAGGCTGTCCAGTACTGGTATCGGATCCTAGACAGAGAGTTGCGGAGGAGAGTGCGTGATGCTACTCTCATGAGCGACTCATCACCCACATTAGCCCATGTGTTTGCTCTTTCTGAGAAGATTGAGCTTAACATGGTGGAGGAGAGGGTGGTGACGTCTACATTTGCGAGGGACACGACCACTACCTCGCGTATCCCACATAGCCCAGCACAGTCTCGCCCCATAAGTGGGAGTCGTGGAGGTCATACACGACATCCTTCAGGTCACAGAGAGCCTAGTGCGCGGCCACCACTGCCTTCATTTTCGGGTCAGCCACAGGGACCGTCATGTTGGACATGCGGAGGTAGCCATATGAGGAAGGATTGTCCCCAGGAGCGAGAGGGACAAACTCCACAGGCTAGGCCACAGCCGGCACAGGTGACCTGTGATCATTGTCATCGACCGGGTCACCCTCGAGAGCGTTGCTTTGACCTTCATCCTGAGTTGAGATCTGGAGGTAGAGGTCGTGGAGGTGAGGCTCCGCGAGGTCGAGGTGGTCGAGGTGGCAGAGGTGGTAGAGGTGGTAGAGGTACCGGGGCCATTGAGCGTACCGCAGCGAGTGCTACTTCTGCCACAGAGAGCGCTATGGCTGCTCGAATTGAGCAGTTGGAGCAGAGGCTTGCTGCCATGGCCAGTCTGGGGGCGAGCACTTCCACATCTTACGAAGGAGAGGATTTCTCCTATTTGGCCAGTGCAGCACAGGTTGAGGCATCAGTTGCAGTGACCAGAGGTGGTGCTCGCACTTCAGAGCCACGTGGTGCGACTGTGGAGTTGGACCCTCAGAGGGGTGAGGGTGGACGTCAGTCTAGACTTCCCCAGTCCTTTTTGTTGTCAGAGGTGGGTAGCAGTTCATCTATGAGACCTGCACCGCCTACTGACACTAGAGTGAGAACTGAGGTTCTTACATCATCTGTTGTGGGCGCAGACGTGCCATCTAGTGCAGTGATGCGAATGGCCACTTCAGTCTTGCGATCTCCATTGTTCTCAGCCACGGAGTTGATAGACTCTGGTATTGATTTGGCTCGAGTATTTCGGGTAGCAGCCACGTCGTGTGAGCGTGGGAGAGTCGTTGCTACTAGTGCCGAGATAAGTGAGGATACAGTTGAGGACCCATCCTCAACGTCTACATTGTTTGAGGAGACGACTTGGCAGGCCGCAGCGGCGAGGATGGAGTCCTTACCAGCTCGCCCAGCCATTGATCGCGAGAGTATTGTCCCTGGTGTATGTATGGTGGACAACCGAAGTGGTCTGTTTCGGTTAGTGAGTTCTACTGGACAGGTGTATGTCCCAGCCAGAGTTTTGTTGGATTCTGGTGCACAGCCCTTGATGTTGGGCAAGGCTGCATGCATTAGTTTGGGCATTCGGAGGTCCGAGTTGGAACCTTGCCCATTCCAGATCCAGACATCCCTTGGTGGTGCCAGCAATAGGTCTTACTTTATGACCAGGGAGAGCATAGCGGTGCAGTTGAGGCATGATCACCCTCATGATAGCTCGCAGTTTGGAGTTCGTGCTGTGGTTACATCAGCAGAGTCATATGATGTGCTTGTTGGTGGAGTGGTGTTATACCCGATGGGCTTCCGGATGGACTATTGGACGGAGACTGCCGCATATCGTCCTGGTTGGCAGTCCGGAGATGGACGTTTGAGCGAGCTGCCAGTGAGATTTATTTCTCGGGATCGACCTCTTGGATCTTCGTCAGCGGTCTTGGCATCTGTAGCAGGTTTTAGCGGAGTGCTTACCTGGCCCGGTGAGTTGTTGGCAGGGAACATGTCTGCCGACGATACCTCACTCTACGAGGATGTGGAGGAGGTTGTGAGTTTCACAGCAGCGGTCACTTCACCCTTAGATGTTCCACTGTGGAGTTCGTGCCAGGCACTACAGTTGGAAGCTTATAGGTTGGTAAAAACGGCTTGGAGTGAAGCCTCGTTACCAGCAGAGCCAGAGAGGGCTTCAGATGATCGGCTAGTTAGTGGTTCTAGCGCATTGTCTCCATTGGTTACTACACCTATTGCATGGGAGTATTCCTCAGAGGGCGTTTGTTTGCTGGATCTTTTTGGTGGAATCAGCACAGGTTTGGCTGCAGTGTTGCAGTCAGGTATTCTCGTACGGAGATACTTATATGTGGAGAAGGACGAGACTGCACGTCGAGTCTCTTCACGACATGTTGCACAGTTGATGCGGCGTTTTCCTTCGTTGTTGCCGCGATTAGCTGTCCGAGGATTCCAGAAGGCGTTGCCTTCAGACATTTCGTTGCTGGGGGCGCCAGACCTTGACCGCGTTGGCCATATTGATATGGTGATTGCGGGCTGGCCATGTCAGGGACACACACGCGCTGGACATGGGACAGGGTTGCATGATCCCAGATCTCGGATGTTTTGGGAGATGATGCGAGTGTTACGTCATCTCCAAGTGCAGCAGACACGTTCTCCAGCATACATTCTGGAGAACGTAGCATTGTTGGGTGACACTCGGGCCCAGTTGATGGCGAGTGTCCATCAAGTCCGAGCATGGATTGGATCAGCAGTACTGTTGGATGCTGCGAGGGTTGGTTCACGTGCTCATCGTGCACGTTTGTGATGGACCAACCTTGTACCACGAGAGATATTGCGTCATGCGTATGATTCTGTGTATCGTGATCCTACCCTCACCGTTGACAGAATCTTGGATGTCTCTCGATACTCTCAGGTGGTGAGAGTGGCGGATAAATCACCCATGGCGTTGGTGAACCGCGTAGGTCAGCCTCGGATGGCTTTACCTACATTTGTCAGTTATCCGACATCACATGCATATCGTGATGGGGGACCTGGACTACTGTGGGACAGTACCCTACATCAGTTGGTGGAGCCCAACGCTGATGAGAGAGAGCGTGCGATGGGGTTTCTTACTGGTGTGACCGCGGCTTCTTCAGTTTCAGAGGCGTCGCGTCGTCAGGTTTTGGGTCAGGCTATGGACCTGAACTGCTTGACGTGGATTGTGAGCTTGGGTTTGGCCGAGCAACGCCGTTTGCGCGCAGATTTGGTGGTTGTTACACCACTTATTAGCTCATTGCCTACCGGGACAGTAGTGGCAATGGCTGGGGGCGACAGGCGAGATATTCGGCATCCTTGGAGTTTATGGGACGTGACGAAAAGACTTGCCAGAGTTGCAGCCCATGCAGTTGGAGAGGATTCTCAGGTGGAGGTGGCTACGAAGGAGGGTACGGAGAACCCTTCTTTGCAGTGTGTAGCGTAGCAACCATTGACAGTGTCGCCTCCCTCTAGTGTGCCTATGGAGGAGGAGTGGGAGCCATTGATTGGTTCCCAGATCACAGGAGGAGAGAGGCGACGATTGACACAATTCCTACGAGACTATAGGAGTTGTTTTGCTTTCAGTATGAAGGAGTTGGGTGCGTTGATTGGACCCGGTATACGGATAGAATTGGCTAGTGATACGCCAATCTTCCGTCGTCCTTATCGATACAGTGGGATGGAGAGAGATTTGATTCCGAGTAGGACGTTTGACCTACTAGAGGCTGGACTAGTGGAGTTATCGCATGGTGAGTATGCGTCAGCCACTGTCATGCCGGTGAAGAAGGATGTACATGGCAACTACACGGATAGGCGCATGTGTGGAGACTACCGTCCTATCAATCGGCAGACGAAGTCCGATAAGTATGCCATGCCTACACCTGAGGAGATCTTCGATGTGGTGGGACATGCGAGGATTTTTAGTACTTTGGATCTTCGGGCAAGATACCATCAGTTGCCAATTCGGGAGGAGGACAAAACCAAGACAGCGTTTTGGGGCGTCAACTCCCACGGCAAGGATTGTTTGTATCAGTGGCGATTCTTACCCTTTGGGTTGAAGAATGCACCTGCCGAGTTTCAGAGGGTTATGGACAGAATCCTGGCGGGGCTGGATTTTGTCAGATGTTACATTGATGATATCTTGGTGTTTAGTGACACTGTGGAGCAACACCAGATACACTTGCAGATTGTGTTTGAGCGATTGAGGGCTCATGGTTTGAGGTTACATCCTGGGAAGTGTAAGTTCTTCCAGGAGAAGGTTGAGTACTTGGATCATGTGATATACCCAGGTGGTTTAGGAGTTCAGCAAGCAAAGGTGGAGGCTATTGCACGCATCCCTCGTCCCACGGATGTGAGTAGAGTTCGTGCATTTATGGGTTTAGCGAACTACTATCGGAGGTATGTGAAGGGGTTCAGTGCTATAGCCAAGCCTTTGAACCAGTTGCTGAAGTCAGATCAGGAGTGGCAATGGGAAGATGAGCAGGAGAGAGCTTTTGTTGAGCTCAAGGCCAGGTTGGTGGCCGCTCCCATCTTGAGGAGACCTATCAGAGGTCGTCCATACCAATTGCACACTGATTGGAGTATGTTGGGACTTGGAGCGGTGTTGACGCAGCGTGATGATGAGGGCAAGGAGTTTGTGGTTGCGTACGCTAGTCGTTCGAACAATGCAGCGGAGTCGCGGTATAGTTCGTACGAGGGAGAGTGCTTGGCAGCGGTGTGGGCTGTGGCGCACTTCAGGTGTTACTTGTTTGGTACGCAGTTCACCCTTGTTACTGATCATCAACCGCTCAAGTGGTTGATGGAGTCCGACAAGCTTACAGGGAAGCTTGCACGGTGGGCTCTCATCTTACAGGAGTACGACTTTCAGGTGGTGCATAGACCTGGAGTTGCGAACCTAGATGCCGATGGTTTGAGTCGAAACCCATGCACTAGCCAGGAGGATGACACTGGAGCTAGATGGCATGGTGAGGTTGACGAGGAGATGGTGCCTGGTTGGCATGCATCTGCCTTCATGTGTTGGTTACGTGGGAACTCCAGCAGAGAGGATCATCTGACATCTTACTCTAGTCATAGAGTAGATGGTCGATCTCCAGATTCTGAGGTTGAGGATGGTGGTGTGGATCAGCGTGATGTACACGATGATGCATTGATGTTGGAGTTCCTACGGACCAGCATGGTGCCAGGCACAGTGGGTGCCAAGGAGCGAGATCGTGTTCTCCAACGGGCCAAGAGGTACCGATTGGAGGGATCACATGTTCTCCGAGTATGGGAGGACGGTAGGGTACGAGTAGTACCACATCCAGCCCAGAGAGCACGCATTGTGAGGCATGCTCATGAGGAGTTGGGACATTTTGGAGTGAAGCGTACATACAGCTTACTCCTTGGTCAGTATTGGTGGCGTGGTATGCATACTCAGGTACAGCAGTTGGTATCACGTTGCATGGTTTGTGATCGAGTGAGGGCATCATTCAATGCCCCGACACCAGTGTTACATCCATTACCCATCATGGGGTAGGGTTACCGTTGGAGTTTGGACTTTGCTGGACCACTACCTTTGACTGTACGACATCATCGGTATGTGTTGGTGATGGTGGAGCATTTCTCCAAGTGGATTGAGTTGGTGGCATTACCTGACAAGGCAAGTGAGGGAGTAGCGTATGCTTTTCTTGACAGAGTGCTTAGTCACTATGGTGCACCAGCTGAGGTGTTGACCGATCAGGGAACGGAGTTTCAGGGTGAGTTTCAGGTCTTGTGCGACAAGGCACTGATTGATCATCGGACCACGTCGCGAGATCATCCAGAGGCGGATGGTTTAGCTGAACGTGTTGTACAGACGGTGAAGAGGGCGTTGCGCAAGTATGGCCTGCAGAAAGGTCATCTTGGGGACTGGGATATCCAGTTACCGTGGTTGGCCATGGGATATCGGTTCAGTCGGCAGGCATCCTTGGCTTCCTTCTCACCATATTTTCTATTGTACGGCCGAGATCCAGACTTGCCAACATCGATTCGTCGTGAGTCTAGCGAGGTGGTGAACCTTGATGACCCGAATATGTGGGTGAGAGTATGTTCTCAACGTGCAGGGCTCTTTCGAAGAGTTATGCCTGCAGCGTTTGAGAATCTTGCGATTGCTCAACATAGAGATACGTTGCGGTATGCAACCATTCGGGGAGGAGGTTATCGACCATCAATTCGTAGATTCCATGTGGGAGACTACGTCTATCTACAGCAGACTGCACCGACGACATTGGATGTGACGGCGGGACGCACCATCTTGCGGGTGCGGGAGGTGTTACCTTCTGGAGTTCTCCTGTTGGAGGGTCGTGACGGCGTTGTTTGGAAGGATCATGTGCGCAATTGTGCGCCATGCCACCTCCCAAACGTAGATGGCACTATGGACCCAAGCTTAGCGATAGTACGTGCTAGCTTGAGGTGCATGCTGTGTGGGTCGGCTGGTCAGGCGGCCCGTATGTTGGTGTGTGATAGGTGCTCTAGGGGATGGCACATGTCGTGCCTAACTCCGCCTATCGATGTTATTCCGGCTGGACGATGGGTTTGTCCTCGATGTACTTCATAGGGGTAGATGACTTGATCTTCACATGTTATGAATTGCAGATAGGCGACTAACGATGGGGCGACATAGCACCCGGCCTACTGGTTCGCGCACCCACGAAGGTGTATAGCATGTAGTTGTTGATGGGGCTACCTGGGAGTCAGAGGGACCTGACCGCCAGCTAGGGGGGCGAGTTGTGACATTTGAGTGTGTACTTTCTCGCGCCTTATATGTGTGTATGTGTGTGCGTATGTGTATGTGAGTAGCATGTCAGCGATGTAGAGTGTATGGCGATATGTATTCGCACGACAAGCTAGTCAATGTTGACAATAAACTTTGATCAAATGATTGAACTAGTCAATGTTGACAATAAACTTTGATCAAATGATTGAACTAGTCAATGTTGACAATAAACTTTGATCAAATGATTGAACTAGTCAATGTTGACGATAAATTTTGATCAAATGATTCACCTAGTCAATGTTGACGATAAACTTAGATCAAATGATTCAGCTAGTCAATGTTGACGATAAACTCTGATAAATGATTCAGCTAGTCAATGTTGACAATAAACTCTGATAAAATGTTTGAACTTGTCAATGCTAATGGTAAACTCTGATTAAATGATTGAGCTAGTCAATATTAACGATAAACTGTGATTAAATGATTGAGCTAGTCAATGATAATGGTAAACTTTTTTTAAATTAGTAAAGATTGACGGTAAACTTTGATGATTGAGCAAGTCAAGAATGATGCTAACTCTCATGATTAAGCTAGTCAAGATTGACAATAAATTCAATTCAACTGATGCGCTGATCAACATTATTCCTTTAGAGGATTTCAGGCAACACTATTATGGAGATTATGCATGGGAGCAGAAAATAGAGTGCATGTAGTTACTTTGAACCACATTACTTACTATTTTGTGTGTTGGCTTGATTTCTCACTGTGTTTTGTCACTAATGATTCTCGATTTAACCTCTTTCTAACTCACTATTTATTATTAATTTTGATTCAGTGATGAACACAAAGTAAAACTCACATAACGGCTTCCAACTGAACATAGTTTGGCAACAAAGTTGTGATCTGTGATGCATTCATTTTTTTATTCCTATAATAATTCATTTGTCACAATACAATCAAAACCTTTATATAATGTCATTTTGCAACTTCATCATATTTTTCCATTCTAAATTTGATCTTTATGTCGAATGTAATGCAGTGTACGTTAAGAATGTATAAATTAAATGTATGTACAATGTTATCTCAAACTAATTATTTTTTTATATTAAAAATTGCACAATGGATTTTTGAAATTCAAATTCTATTTCAACTATTTCATTCGGATAAAACTAAAACTTAGTATTATATAGTCTGATCTATTTTGAATTTGATGTATGTGAAAGTTATTGATTGTGATTGATACACTTGGATTTCAACTGATCAAGTATTGTTGATTAAAAATTTAAATGAAATAATACACCATAATTTTGAAAAGTTTGATATTTTCAAATTATAAAATCTATAATGTTCTTATCATATATAGTTCTATATTTAGTTCATTCTAAAGTAAGTGAAAGTTAAAATGTAACTTTATTATATCATAAAATAAAAGTTGATCATAATATTTGTTCCATGATTTGAAACTGATTTGATTATACTATAAATTCATAAATATTCATAAACTAATCCAGATTAATGAAGCTTCTTTGACTCGTGAAAATAGAGGAGGTTGTTTGGCTTGAAGATGTAATGCATCAATCACAAAACTATCTCTCTTATTGAGAATCTTATCTCGGAAAGTTTGAATCCATGCTGCAAGCTCTCTTTGTGTGAACTTTGTTTTTTGTTGTGTGCGCTGACATATGAGATGCTTTTGTTTATTGATGAGGCGAGGAGTCATGGTGAAAGAAAGGCTAGAAGACTACCGCAACAAGAATTTGGCTCGATGCAAGATCACATTACAAGAACTTTGGGAGCAGAACACTTCTTTGCAATGGTATAACCCTCCTTATGGAATATAAACTTGCTATATAATTTACGAGAGGGAAGACTGTATATGTTTTGTTTGGTGCCGATCAGACATGATATCCAAGTTTTTCCATTTTTTACCAATACAAGTTGTACTGCAACATGCAGAGATAAACCGCCTGTGGTAACTACTCAACATGACTCTCTCCATGTAAGGACTTGGAACAGGCACTCACTAACTCCTACAGGACAAATGTCGAGGACTTAAATTTTCTGCACCCGGATCTTGTGCTGCTTGTCAAGGTGATAGATGTAAGGCAGGCCTCATAAGGCTTGGGAATTCGCATTATTACCAAAATAAACTTAAAATATATATTTTACTCGTCTTAATTTTGGTAAATCCCAATATTACCAAAATTATTACAAGAAACAGAATGCAGACAAGCTATTATTAGATCATGGAACTGGTCTAGATTTACCTTCCATAAATTTACACCAATGTTTGTGGTCTTAGCGGTTTTGAGATGTATTCTGAACTCATTGGAAGCAAACATCGAGAGATGATTAACATCACAAGTGTTCAACTTCAACTATTTCAACTTTCGAAGGGAATGGATTATTTGTTTATAGCATCCCTGAAAGACTTCAAGGACATATTTTATTGTTTAATTGAGTTAGCACCAAGAGATGCAAAAATCAAGAGTCTTGGCAAGGCCCTGGATCTTGTTAAACTCTGAAAATACTCTCATTAACTTGACCTTGAATTTCAAAATTCTGTAAAAGAAAACTCGAAGAGTTGAATTTGAATACATGAAACATAGCATGAATCAAACTTTTAATGATTTTTGAGTACGCCGCGTATTCTTATTGGTGGCAAAGTCAAATTTGTCTCCAATATTAGCAAAAGTAATTCTCATTTGTAATCATAAAGGTGTACTTAAGTTATGGACTCCGCCAGATTTATTTTTGCTAAATTCTGGGATTCTGGAGACAAATGCCCAGATTGCGACCAGGCCTCATGTAAGGCCATCACCTTGACCTCCGACAGACTATTAGGGAGGGATATCGAACAACGACACGATCTCATAACGAATGCTCTTGGAGTGAATAGTTCGGATCAACGTGCACAGAAATGTGAAAATTGGCTCTACAGCCAACCGCTTATTTGCTTTGTCTAAATCGAAAATCTGAGAAATACAACTTTAAATAAAACCACATCGAGAAGCACATCGATGGAAAAACCTCTAGGATGGGGCTACGCGCAAATAGCATCACAGTGGTAAATATGTCTAATATGTCCGAAATTTGTCATCCGATAGATGAATTAAATTTGCTATATAATCTATGCATGTGTAAATTTGGTGCTGACAAGATATACTATCTACCAAAATTTTTCATTTTTTTATATCAATTATTTTCAACGTCTTTCTACATCGGTTCTTTCAGGTTGTACAGCAACATGAGGCGATAAAGCAATCGTGGTAACTACTCAACATGAATCTCTCTCTATGTAAAGACTTGGTAGCCACTCTGAATGCAGGAAGGATGCACCATTGCGACCACATATATTCTAGATCTCGCCGTCATTCTCCTCTTTCATCCTGTATATATTATCCATACCCGCCGTTCTAAGGAAATCTCAAAAGTTTTATCGTGAGTCTCAACTACACTAATGATTTATTTAGTATAAATTTATCTGCTTTGAAAGACAGGTGTTTTTCAAAGGATAAGTACAGAGTGGGATAGATTAAGCTCAGTTCACATGCATGATGTGAAAAACATATGGTGTATATCTGATTTCTGGTAAAAAGTACACTCGTCTTGGTGTTATCCCCTACCCCAGATCGAGATGCCCCAGATCGAGATATCTTGATATGTTTCAAATGATACGCTTAGCTGTATCACTTGAAACTTTTTTGAACTTCGTATGTGAACCAAGAACTCAAAAACTTTCACCTTTTGCTCTTTTTGAAACGACTTTCATATGTGAACCAAGAAGTCAACAACTTTTACTTTTTCCTTTTTTGGAAACCACTTTCATATGTGAACCAAGAACTCAACAACTTTCACTTTTTTCCTTTTCTTGAAACCATTTCCATATGTGAACCAAAAGCATAGCGCCGTGTACGTTGAATATATAAAGTCTATATTGAATGGAAATTTGAAATGTTATGGAAGATCTATCATGTTCATATAACATCCGGACCCACATAAATGGAAGATTCTATAGAGCAATATTGTTGCACTAGCCTACATAATAGCTAACAAATTTAGAGAACATTGAAACTGAAAGTATAACAAGGTCTAGATAAAAATTCATGGTGAGATCTACATGTATATATTGACATGTCATGGCTTAGCTTGTTTCTCTGGCCAAGTGGTATCAAAGAAATCTGTCAACCTAGATTTTCATCATTGAATACATGTGCAAATTTTCAACAGCAATATGATGTTGCTTTTTCAATTATGACATTTCATTTATGACGTGCTCTCTGAAATGATATTATATAAAAAATATGATATCATGAGAAGAATTTGGATATGCTTTTCAATTATATTACTTATATAATGTGTTAGAAAGAAATAGATAAATCTTTGTGACTGTCAGCTTTCATATTTCTCAAAAGTTATATTGTTTTAAGGTGGGTCATTTTCACACAATAGTAATATTCTCATATATAAAAATTTATCACATATGTAAAAGAAAAGACACTGTAACACAGCTCATTCAAATTATAAATTTTTCAAATATGTTCTAGGATTATTATTGAAAAAAATTCATATAGTAGTTAAAATATTTACTACAAAATCAGTTTCAAAAAAAATATGATGCTTTAAAATTCAAGGCTCCAAAAACAAAAAATGAAAGTGGAAACTTTTCTTTGAGATATTTGATGAATCAGGTCAATGAAAATTTATAATCCAAGAAAACACTTAGATAATTTTAATGAAAATACAATTTATTTTGACAATTTTGGAGTAATAATTTCACAAATGGAATACAAATGCAATAATGTAAAAGTATCGTTGAAATCACTAGTTGAGTATTTGGATGACAAATTTAATCTTGAGATAAACCTAGTATGGAGACATAGAAGTTGATTACAATCATTTCAGGATCAAATAAAGAATTAATATCATTGTTTCAATGATATTAAAAGAATTTTATGAGGATATTTCCTTTCATGTTGAGAAATAAGACTATGCTCTAATTTTGGGCCCAAAAATTATTAATTTTTTCATTGATGAATTACTTTGAATTTATTTATGTTGGAATTGACGAAGATTATAATGTCTAATACGTAAGTCACTTTGAACAACCTAATTTTATAACTAAAGTTTGCATTTATGTTTTAGAAGATTGAAATGGCTGAAATATTTTTTTGTAAAACAAGTTGGAAGTGATTAGAAAAAAAATGACGAGATTTGAACGTTTTAATTTCAATTTTTATTTTTTTATGCTCTAAAATTTTGAACATAATAAATTCTCCTCAAAAATAATCATTCAGTATGATTCACTAGATTTAAATGCATTTTTGTATGAAATTTTAGGACCTTTTAGAAAATTATAAGCAAAATAATCAAGTATGTATAACTTATGATGAAAACTAATTTTTAAAAAATTATCAAAACTTATTTAACTTTCAACATTTATTAGTTTCTTAAGTTATTTCAACAACTAATTTTGAAATCTACCAAAATCTCTTTTACTTTCAGCATTTATAACATGTAGATTAACATAAATGTGTTATCACTTGTTAACGTAAAACCCAAGAAACACAACGACAAGGAAATAGTGTGATTCACCGTGAGTAGGAGGGTATGTCTAGGGAGAACACCCGATGCTTTACTCCTCATATTGTCACAAATACACTCTGTATAGGGTGAGTTAACCTCAATAATCCACAGTGGCAAACATAAAAAAACCGTGTGTTTGTTGGACAAGGATTGAACATGTTAGTTGACAAGTAAATTTGTGCAATCTATGCATTTGTTAGTTAAATCCTTTATGTCACCAATCCACTAGAAATGGAATAGATGATGAGATGAAAAAATAATAAATTTTACATTATTGGAAAAATCTATATAAATATATAGAGTTTCAATTTAATAATAACTTTAAAATGAAATTTTACCTTGACTCCAAGGGTTACATTTTATTATTAAATATTTGAGCTTTTCATATGGAGAAGTTTTATATTTGTATCACTTTTGCCACATTTAGTTTTGATATTATGATTTTTAAAAGTGAATGATTCAATTTAAAGTTCATAGCTTGTAGAAACTGTACTATTCAGATTTGATGATCTCTAAGTAGACAATTCTGATTGATCTATCACTTGGTTCTGATGTGAGTTTCCGAAACAATAACTTATTTCTTTAATTCTTACTATCCAAGAATTTGTTGCATGTCCAGAAGAATTGTCTTATCATCAGGCTACTACAAAAAAATGATAATATGTATCATTTCTTGGTCTAAGATGCAAGTCATGACTTAGATTTAAAAAAATATGATTTAAGTAACGGCAAGCTTGAAAAGATTTGGAACAGCTTTGAGAGTAAAAAATTGGACTTTATGAAACATCAAACAAAACATAATCTTGAGATAATCATTTTTTAAAAATTTATTTCATTTTCATATACAGGATAAGATTTTTTTTTTTATTTTTATTTTATTATGCATATCTAAAATAATTTTTGTAATACTTTATCTTTTCATGCTTTAAAAGAATTAGATTTTTTAACCAATTTAATTTCCTTGATTACAGTTTTTATACCTTCATCAATTGAAATTTATATTCTTCTACATCTTATAATAATTTTTATTGGATTAGAAAAAATTTTATCATAATGACTTTGAATTTAAAGATGAAGAACAACGGTATTTAAAAAAAAAATCTTTTCACTAAGAGTACAAATCACACATACAAGATTTTAAGATGATATTTTCAACAAACTAACTGATTAAAAATTACATTATATTACTACTAATTGATTAATAATATATATCATATTCTACATAAAATGAGATAAATAATGATCATATTATAAAACTTTCAGATAAAATTATCACATTAAAGATAAAAAATTAGTTGTTAAGTGATAATTTGACAACCAATTTTTCTAGCAACCAACTTATACAAAAGCTAGATTTGAATGTTTCACTTTTTTTGAACTTTAATTTATTTTGGTGAGAATAAATTTTTATATCACATTCAAATTGAAACAAATTAATTCGTTGATTAATATCAAGGATGTGATTTTTCATGGATGACTGATGCATGTGCACTATGAAATACTAACTTGAGGACATCAATTTACATTTAATGGACCAAATTTTGAAAATTCAAATTGATTATAAAATAGTAGATGATAAAGCCAATTTAATATATTATCATTTATGAAAACTTTTTGAACGTTGTATTGTGCCCATTACACCTTTCTAACTCTAGTTCATGTATTGACAAGGTAATTTAAACCTCCTATGGAAAATATGAAAAATAACTTTTGTTTGTCTATAAAGTGGAGCATATATGCTATAACAAGTCTTCTTAGTCCAGTGATGTAAGCAATCCGTAGCTTTCCATGGAAAACAGTATGCAATTTTCGAATTCCAGCCAGAAATAAAAACTAACTGAGTTGCTTGTGGGGAAGAATAAACTTCATAACAAGTGAATGTTCCGGATGAAAATAACCTAGAAGGTTAAAAGAGATTCAAGTCCGGAGTATTATTCAAACAAGAAAGCAAAACTTAGGAGCTGGTTGCATTTTTCTCCCTCCTGTGAAGTTCAATACTATGACTAAGAGAGTTTGTTGGATGTTTTCCCATTGAAAATTTTCATTTTCAGTACTTCGAAGTGAAGATTGCATTTCTTCACCAAGTTTTGGCTAAAGAATATATATGCATCAGTCATAAATTCTCTTAGAAAAATGTAAAAGAGAACAGGATGAGTAAAGTTTAAAAGAAGTTTAATATGGCTGAAAATTAACCTAAAAATAGTGTTTGACGACTTCATGCATAAAGAGGATTTCTAGAAGCACAACGCCAATATATTGCTAGATATAGGGCATGTACAAACATTTTGGTGCTTTTTGTTGATGGTTCGCTAGTAATAATTGCAATTTCAAATACGGATTATTTTAGCAAGTTAATCCAACTCCAACTTAGGTTGGAGTTGGATTGTTTGTATTGTGTTTTTTAGCCTTTTGACCCGTTGGGTCCCCCGGGCTTGATCTATTTACCATTACCAGTAAAAGAACAATTATGGAAGGAGTTTGAGATCAAAAACCTTGGAAATGAGGAGAGATAAGAATTGTTATTAATTATCTCATTTAGAGTATATTTAACAGGGTTCAGGTTATCCTCCAGAGCATCAAGGTGGAGGACTCCAAGCCAAATGCTACATCTTTGGCACGTCCATTTGCTAATGCAAAGATCAGGTCCTCAAACTCAGGAAGATAGGAATTTTATGGCTAAGGAATTTTATGCCTCATCCATCGAGAGTTGGATGGATGTGATGATCTCTTGATCACATATTGTATATGGTTAGGAGATTTATTAACTAATAGCCAGAACAAGGCATTCGGAGTTTTGTTATCATTTCAGTAGATCTTGATCAGAATATAAATGCTTAATACTTGGGAAGATCCAGAGAAGCAAGAATCCACGGACATGCTCACAAGGACAATGGCTACAGAGTATTGACAAACTATAGAGTAATTGTGTTCAGCTTCAGTCGGCCTACAACAAAAAATAAACTGGAAAGCTATGCTGCATATCTCAAAGTGAAAAGACAGATCAAAATCAGCTTTCAAGTCGGGAGTTGTGAAGAAATAATTCAAAATGTTGTACGTTTTTTTGCCTCTCATCACCAGCGCACCAAGACTTTCAGTTCTTCCTGCAGTCGGAGGGTCAACCGATTAGCGGCATGTAAAGCCCCTCGGCTGTATTGGATCGAGTTTGAATACTAGGGTCCTGAGATTTAAGCTCTGATGAAGCAGGATTGTCGCAGCGTATATTTGTGTTGCAGTTTTGCGTGCACTATACTAGAGCTCCTGTCACACCAAAGTCAAAGAAATGAATATAAGTTTTCCAGACTTTTAGTGAGGAGGTCCAAAGAAATGAGAGGCATATCATCGCTGCGCGAGGTGTACGGGTCCAGCCACTGTAATTTTCAGGTCTCCAATACAAGGCAACGAACTTGAGATCTTTTTGGTCCAAAGCTATCTCAGAGTGTAGAACGCCGCGAAGGTAGGTAGTGAGATCTGGCATACCAGCCCTGATGTGATCGCAATCACATGTGAGATGGAGACATCGTGGGCCTTTAGCAGTTTCCATCCGCTGAATTTGTTGCTTACGAGCCAGGAAATCAAGGTAAACTTCTGGATTGGTCTCGGCAGAAGAATCTATGTCCGAAAACTCCTTCAATTCAC
Source organism: Marchantia polymorpha subsp. ruderalis (assembly GCA_037833965.1). Lineage (NCBI taxonomy): Eukaryota > Viridiplantae > Streptophyta > Marchantiopsida > Marchantiales > Marchantiaceae > Marchantia > Marchantia polymorpha. The sequence goes on along the minus strand of AP031352.1, from coordinate 7,547,967 downwards.
TTTTGAATCCAGTCTTCTGCGTAGTTTAGGGTTAAAAGCACCTCTATTCCCTCTGGCATATGTACTATGGAACTGCTTTAACAACTACGGTTCTACTTATCTGATTAAATTTCCAAACCTTTCACCCAAACGCAGCAAATCTTCTGTTTTAAAGAGCCTTTCGTAGCTGACGACAATGGATACAAAGAGCATGATGGGAAGATCCCTGTGGCATCACTGACTCTTCTAAAGTAAACATCCGTGTGCATATCTTACGTTTGCGCAGGGTCGAAACATCATTGTAAATCTTTCATGTGTAGAAGCTCCCAAATATCTCCAAAACTTTATTTGATCTGGTCTGGTCTGATTAAATATAACAAAATGCTCATTAAAATGGGCATTTTTTGTTGAGACTTGACCAGAGAATATCGGCATCTGTGTTAGATCTCATTCTTCGATGAAGTGAACAGAGATTTGTAGTACAGGGTAAGCCAACCCGTAATCTTCCAACCGAATGAAAAACTTGAGCTGCAGAGCATAGTCATCTGATTTGTCTTGTGGCCCGTGCTTTGCTGATGGACAGGACAGACTTTGAACCTGTTTGCAGCTCCCGTACGTCTGGAAAACTGGTTCATGTCATAAACCACCATAGTGACTCCTGGCTCGCTGACTCCACTCCTTGACTCGCTGCTATTCCTTGTTGCTCTTTAAATAATCGTGTGCAAGATGATGCGTCTCAGTTGCGCGAATCTCGACTGCCGGAACGTAGCAGCAGCTAAATGAGTGTTCACACTCATATGGATTCTTCAGTAGAAGCAGAGAAGCGCAGAATTTGAAGGAACAGCACAGAACCCGATTGACATGCGAAGTAACCGGAGATTTTGAAAAGTGGTTAAACACAGCTATTTTAAACTCGATTCTTGTTGATACACGAGACCAACTTTGAAGTTCGTTTGTGTTCACCAATCTTCTGCACGATTAGTTCTGTGCAGTGAAAATGATCAATGTAGGCAAAGCGAGTAAAGAATCTAATTTCAAGAGGATGCCCTTCTTCCATCGGTGTCTCTTGAATCCCTTCGATGCCTGGAGCTACTGCTACCATGTTGTCTCGTGCCTCTCGCAGATCCTTCCTGTAAGTAATTTGGGGCATAAAACATGGAGTTTGCCATCAGCATACACTTCTTTCTTAGACTTCTATTTTGATTGGTCCTCGACTGAGTTACACTGATACTTCAGATATTAAATTTAACTAGAAGGGACCGGGGGGTCGGGTTTGGCTGCGTTTGTGAGGTTTGGATATTCTGGTCCTCTGTTCATTATTGGTGACAGGGACACGACATGGACGGAATACTAGAAACAAGCTAATCTGAGATGGACATGGAGTAGGTTACTACTGTTTACTCCTTCAAGGAACATATGGTATTTTCTTAAAAAAGAGTTCAGTTATGTGCTTACCTCTTGTGATGGAGAGTCTTTCAAGCGGCTCATGATGCGTGCCTGCAGCCGCTGAATTTCTACATGGAGGCTGTCGACAGCACCCGGATCTTCATCTAGGACCATGCGAAAAGGTCCTTCAGCTGACGTTCGAACTCTGCCGGACATATCACCTGAACCTGTTCGGTCCTGTAGTAAGTCAGATGCAGAACCTGAAGGTTCCAGAACGGTATGCGCCGGGGGTCTTGCAGTGGAAACCAAAGCAAATGAAGTTTCCCAATCTGTCTGAAAGGGCTCATGTTGACCAGGATCATTTGTGCCTCCTTCCTCGTCATCTGTCATATCAGTCGAACCTTGAGTGCCAGTCGATGGGTTCAAAGGGTCTGATCTGGATGAATCCTCCAAGTGCCTTTCCAAAGAGTTGAGGGGATCTTGTGCTTCTCTATCGTCTTGTGTATGTCCTAACGAATCGGAGGATTGGTGGCTTTGTCTTTCTCTTCCATCACGTCCATCCGGCCTTGTATAATAAACACAGGAAGACCTCTCAGGTGATGTCACTGAAGGTATTGCATGGCCTGATGCACTTTTCTCGGGAGGGGTGCCCATAGAGTCCTTAGCTTGACCATGGCCACCCCTCAACGCCTCTTTCACATTGATGTTGTGCAATCCTACCCGCACGGGTGCATTCGTGTCCAATGGTCCACCTGGAGCATTCCAGGTACTCAAGCTTGTGACATAACCTTTTGTCTTCAATGAGGTTTGCTCTGTTCCCAGGGAGATGATAAATATTACATTTCCAATAGACATTTGACATCTACATTTCGATGTTGAAGTTTCTAGTCAATCAACGTCCACATCCTTAACAGTGCTTCAATAAACATCCTTTGGCGTGCATATCACCACCTCTACACATCTACTCTGGAAAAGCACTGAACAACGCTTCGATATCCATTATAGCTAGCACAAGTGCAACAGACTGGGATAGTATCAGCTTCTGATACAGTCATGCAAGGTCCAGTTCAGTCCATCCTCTCTGACGTCGTAGTGGCGTTAAGGGAATATTTCTAACACGAATTCTTCATTTCTTGTTCGAAAAAGCAGTTGTAAAGACACTACGGAGTTTTGACAAACATGACAGTCTAATACTCTAGAAACGAGTCTCTGTCCTCAAGACAAACCATTCTATAGTGGTTGCTTTGTGCTATTTAACGCTTACCACGCCTAGTTTTGACTTCAAAGAAGTTGGAAGCAGATTATGGGTCAACAGAATAATAATTACCAGCCAATAACTTATTCTCATACTCCAGCTTTCGAACTCGACTGTCTTTGCAGTCCAGAATTAGCTCAAGTTCTTGCAGCTGTTGTTGGGACTCTTGTAACTGCAAGTAAAACATTGATTAGCGATAACTGAAAGCAAAACAACGCAGTGGAAAGTAAGCGCCATCGGAGACGAATAGTTTGAAAGTGAGTATAGATGAGACGAAACATCTCAAAGGTGCAGCCCTTATAGGGTTAACAGCAGATAAGATAAAGAGTAGATGTGGGAAGTTTTGGAGTTTTTGTACTGCCAGATCTATGATTCCCTAAATATTTGTTTACCTCGGAATGTTTTCGTGTGAGCAAACTCTCCAGTTCTTGAATACGAGAATCGCGAGCCTCGACAGTCTCACAAAGAGTACAGTTGGCAACAGCCAATTTGCGTTGCACTTCACCAAGCTCCAACTCACGTCTCTGAGAAGGTAAACAATAGCAAAGGGGTATCTCAGTAATTACTAACAAAAAAATAGTTCTTGAAGTTAATAACCACAAGTTTTGAGAAGAGTTTCTCTTTAGGCTCCTGTGTATAATGTGGTAGAGATAAGAGGTGGAGTTATGATGCTGGCTAATTTGGGTGTATAGACTAGAATATACACCGTATCTTAGGTTAGGCCAGAACTTACACGACAATTGCCTTCAAGAGTTGCAAACTGATTCTCCCGCTCTTCTAGCAGTTTGCGAAGTGATGCAGCGATCTCAAATGCACTCGTCAGCTTCTCTTGTGATTCATCTGAAGCTCCTTCAAGTTTTTCTGCTGTTTCTTTGAGGGCCTGTATAACGAAGCAGATGTATTGTCCATGTCCAGATGAGAATAAAGGAACGTAAGAAAGTTACATTCCCGTATCATGGAAGACTTAGTATCTGCCTATCTTCCATTCGGAGGCTGAGCAAATAGCAAATGTTATCATCGGCAAACAGTAAATATGGTCCACTTATATGCTCAGCGATCCTAAAACTTTTCAACTAGGGCGGAGAGTATCAACCTTTTCATACGATTCGAGCTGGGAATTTTTCTCTGCTATTTGTATTCGAAGCTCCTTCAACGCCTGACCTAGATTTTGTATCTCCAAAGTATGATGCACCTCACCTGCTGTGTCCTCAGCGTTCTTCAGCTGAAGCTTTTTCTGCGGCATTGAAAACACCAGCCATCGTCGCCAGGTCAATATCGTTAAATAAAACTGTATAGAGCTTGGTTTCATAGTCCCCAGAACTAAGGTATTCGTTTAGATCTAAGGACAACGCCACGAAGAGTGCAGGCAAGGACCTGAAGAGCATTAATCTCTTGTTCAAGGTCATCCGCACGAATATGCTGCTGTTCTATCTCTCCTCGCATAGAGCTTTCAAGAACGGCACTATCTTCCAAAGCGCGATGAAGTTCTTCTTCTTGCTTCTCCTTCTCGTTTATAGTTGTTTTGAGAAACGCAATCTCCGATGACATGGTATGTAAACGGTCAATTAGTTGGAGGTTCTCGACATCCACCGCAGTCACTTGATGCTTCTGTTCCTCGAATTGTGTCTGTAAGGAAGGACGAGATGCTTTAGGACGAACTCCGGTTGCAAGCTCATCTCCATTACTGGTCTGCTTGTAGTTTAAAATATTTAACGTTATGTGCACTCTGAGATCGTAGTATTCTTTGGTCTTTCTATCCAACGATTTTTACGAAGAAAGGGAGAAAAAGGGTAATATTTCATCTTCAAAGCTTACAAGAGAAGCATAAGGACCGTCACAACTAAGAATAATGACACGTACAAATGTCAGTGCAAGCAATGGGGCATTTCAGGGGTAAGGCATCTACTTGGGCCTCCATAAGCTCGTCCTGGAACTTCGCATTCGCAATTAACAGGCCATCGAAAGTTGCATGCATCCAGTTGTGCAAGCATGAAAGCATCAGGGTTCTTCGCCTGCGGATTGCTATTAAAGTATCGAGCTGCACAGCGCGCCTCTTCCAGGCCATATACTCCCACCATGCGTGAAGGGCAATCTTGGCCATCTGTATATCATATATTATTATTGAATAGTTTCCATGTCTGAAGAGGTAGATCGATCATATTACATCGAATGCTATACAAATGACCCTCCAAATGTTATATACTTTTCTGTGATTTCGAATTAAACTCCTCCAAGCATTTCCATTTCTAACAGTTGCATCCAAAGAAACTGGTAGATCAACGAGTAGCCTCTTTAGCATCACTAAAGAGGAAAAAAAGTTGTTCCGAGTCTCAACGATAAAAAGCTGGACTTTAAGATTTGGTGTCACAGTGTTATCTTTTGCATGTATTTGCCATCTTCAGCTGTCTATGTCTAAGCTCTACAGCTGATTCTGATCTAATAACTTTGAACTGGGCTGTCTCATGATAGCCAGTTATCGTTTTCTTTTCACATTCTTTGTTGTTTCGTTTATGGGTCTTCTTAGAAGACACAAATGTTTCGGTTCTCATAGGGCAATCCTAATTAAAGTCGAGCCTTCTATAATTCACATCCACTGCATTCAACAAGTTTCACATTCTTTGCAAATCCAAGTTGTTCAAAACAAGCTTCAGCGCCGGAACTAGGGACCTAGAGTTGAAGTAAAATAAAATTCCATGTTCCACATACCTATTCCATGAAATGATGGCTAATATACCTCATCCCTTCGTTTTCCATATATCCCACCATTGAAGAAAGGTCGTTCTCCTTACCGTCTGATGCCTAACTACTGTTACCAATCCCTTTTACGAAAAAACTCATGAAATTGTT